>CM057451.1:211765000-216565000 GCA_016271365.2 Neoceratodus forsteri
GCTTCAGCTCCCCCATGGTTGGCTGGCACCCAGACAGCCACCGACCAAGACCAGGACACCTGCCTGCATCTCCTTGGAAGCTGCCTGCCCTTGAACTGGGCTGCTTCAGCTCCCCCACAGTCAGTTGGCACCCAGCCAGTCACTGACTGAGACCAGGACACCCACCTGTAGTTCCTTGGAAGCTGCCTGCCCTTGAACGGGGCTGCTTCAGCTCCCCCACTGTCGGCCGGCACCCAGCCAGCCACCGACTGAGACCAGGACGCCTGTCTACAACTCCTTGGAAGCTGTCTGCCCTGGAACAGGGCTGCTTCAGCTCCCCCACGGTTGGCTGGCACCTAGACAGCCACCGACCTAGACCAGGACACCTGCTTGCATCTCCTTGGAAGCTGCCTGCCCTTGAACTGGGCTGCTTCAGCTCCCACATGGTCGGCCAGCACCCAGCCAGCCACTGACTGAGACCAGTATGCCTGCTTGCAGCTCCTTGGAAGCTGCCTGCCCTTGAACGGGGCTGCTTCAGCTTCCCCATGGTTGGCCAGCACTCAGCCAGCCTCCGACCAAGACCAGGTGACTCGCCTGCAACTCTTTGGAAGCTGCCTGCCCTTGAGCGGGGCTGCTTTAGCTTCCCCAGGTCGGCCGGCACCCAGCCAGCCACCAACTGAGACCAGGACCCCTGCTTGCAGCTCCTTGGAAGCTGCCTACCCTTGAATGGGGCTGCTTCAGCTCCCCAATGGTTGGCCGGCACCCAACCAGCCACCGACTGAGACCAGGTCACCTGCCTACAGTTCCTTGGAAGGTATGGTGACAGCGCAGCCAATCGGAACACGGGCTCTTCCAGAAAACCAGTTCTGATTGTCCAGGACTTTTCCCCTGCTTTTGCCACCTGGTGCTTTTTACAAATAGATTTTAGATAGAACTAAGCACATTTCAAGTGTCTAATAGAAGTTTTTCATCTGTATTAGCTGGATTGTAGTTTCTACTACTGTTTTAAAGTGCTTACAGCTCTTCTGTTTCCTTGTTCCTGCACACACCATCCAAGCACTCTGCCTTGGCGCCAAAAAGTCTAACTCTCGTTTGTCTTGCTAAACTGCTCAGTCTAAACTTATCCTACCTCTATGCTATTTACACCCTGCTATTTTTTCTTCTCTCCAGCTGCCTGGCCATGAACAGGGCTGCTTCTGCTCCCCCATTGTCGGCTGGCACCCAGCCAGCCACCGACCGAGACCAGGACACCAACCTGCAGCTCCTTGGGAGCTGTCTGCCCTGGAACAGGGCTGCTTCAGCTCCCCCATGGTTGGCTGGCACCCAGACAGCCACCGACCTAGACCAGGACACCTGCCTGCATCTCCTTGGAAGCTGCCTGCCCTTGAACTGGGTTGCTTCAGCTCCCACAAGGTCGGCCAGCACCCAGCCAGCCATTGACTGAGACCAGTATGCCTGCTTGCAGCTCCTTGGAAGCTGCCTGCCCTTGAATGGGGCTGCTTCAGCTCCCCCATGGTTGGCCAGCACCGAGCCAGCCTCCGACCAAGACCAGGACACTCGCCTGCAACTCCTTGGAAGCTGCCTGCCCCTGAGCGGGGCTGCTTTAGCTTCCCCAGGTCGGCCGGCACCCAGCCATCCACCAACTGAGACCAGGACCCCTGCCTGCAGCTCCTTGGAAGCTGCCTACCCTTGAATGGGGCTGCTTCAGCTCCCCAATGGTTGGCCGGCACCCAACCAGTCACCGACTGAGACCAGGTCACCTGCCTGCAGTTCCTTGGAAGGTATGGTGACAGCGCAGCCAATCGGAACACGGGCACTTCCAGAAAACCAGTTCTGATTGTCCAGGACTTTTCCCCTGCTTTTGCCACCTGGTGCTTTTTACAAATAGAGTTTAGATAGAACTAAGCACATTTCAAGTGTCTAATAGAAGTTTTTCAACTGTATTAGCTGGATTGTAGTTTCTACTACTGTTTTAAAGTGCTTACAGCTCTTCTGTTTCCTTGTTCCTGCACACCCCATCCAAGCACTCTGCCTTGGCGCCAAAAAGTCTAACTCTCCTTTGTCTTGCTAAACTGCTCAGTCTAAACCTATCCTACCTCTATGCTATTTACACCCTGCTATTTTTTCTTCTCTCCAGCTGCCTGGCCATGAAAAGGGCTGCTTCTGCTCCCCCATTGTCGTCTGGCACCCAGCCAGCCACTGACCGAGACCAGGACACCAACCTGCAGCTCCTTGGAAGCTGCCTGCTCTTGAAGGGGGCTGCTTCAGCTCCCCCACGGTCAGATGGCACCCTGCCAGCCTCCAACCAAGACCAGGACACCCGCCTGCAGCACCTTGGAAGCTGCCTGCCCTTGACCAGGGCTGCTTCAGCTGCCCCACAGTCGTCCGGCACCCAGCCATCTACCGACTGAGTCCAGGACGCCTGCCTGCAGCTCCTTGGAAGCTGCCTGCCCTTGAACGGGGCTGCTTCAGCTCCCCCACAGTTGGCCAGCACCCAGCCAGCCACCGACCAAGACCAGGATGCCCGCCTGCAGCTCCGTGGAAGCTGCCTGCCCTTGAACGGGGCTGCTTCTGCTCCCCCATGGTCGGCTGGCCCTCAGTCAGCCACCGACTGAGACCAGGTCACCTGCCTGCAGTTCCTTGGAAGGTATGGTGACAGCGCAGCCAATCGGAACACGGGCGCTTCCAGAAAACCAGTTCTGATTGTCCAGGACTTTTCCCCTGCTTTTGCCACCTGGTGCTTTTTACAAATAGATTTTAGATAGAACTAAGCACATTTCAAGTGTCTAATAGAAGTTTTTCAACTGTATTAGCTGGATTGTAGTTTTTACTACTGTTTTAAAGTGCTTACAGCTCTTCTGTTTCCTTGTTCCTGCACCCCTATCCAAGCACTCTGCGTTGGCGCTGAAAAGTCTAACTATCCTTTGTCTTCCTAAACTGCTCAATCTAAACCTCTCCTACCTCTATGCTATTTAAACCCTGCTATTTTTTCTTCTCTCCAGCTGCCTGCCCTTGAACGGCACTGCTTCAGCTCGCCCATGGTCATCCAGCACCCAGCCAGCCACCGACTGAGACCAGGATGCCCACTTGCAGCTCCTTGGAAGGTACAGCGACAGCGCAGCCAATCAGAACATGGGTGTTTCCAGCAAACCCGCTCTGACTGGCTAGGAATTTTCTCCTGCTTTGCCACCTGGCACATTTTACAAATAGATTTCAGATAGAACTAAGCACATTTCAAGTGTCTAATTGAATTTTTTTTTTTTTTTGTGGCTAGTTTTCCATTAGCAGGTTATACAGACCTGCCACTAGAGGGATTCTTGTTCTTTCATTTAAAAAAAAAAGTCTACCCTCTGAAAGACACAGTTGCTTTACTTGCTATATATCTTCCTTCCTGCCCTCGAGATCCTCTCGAACCAGGTAAGATTTCCTTGAACCACGGGACTGCTGAGAGCCATACCATTGGCCCCATAGTATCTGTACTGCACCCTGATTGGACTCTATCTTGTCTTCTGCTCAGGGATTGGCTCTTGAGCCAGCTAAAACTATGCTCTTCTTGGAGCTGCTGCACCCATTCATTTCTACAGCAAACAGCCACAATTTTACGCCAGTCCCCCCTCCCCCCGACCTTAACTTTATAAACCTTCCTTCATGCCTCCCAGTATCTCCGTTCTCCCACTCGTGGTCCAATGGGTACCTGTTTTGGGAATCCCCCCAATTTTTAGTTGCCACCTCCCACTCCCTGGCTGCCTGGCTTTCCTGGCTGTGTCCTCACTTCCCACTGATCCAGCTACTGCTCTTCTGCCCCTTCTCCTAGCCCTGCCAGCCTGTCTTAAGCCCCTCCCTCTGCCTACCCTGAATCCTACCTTAATCATGCACCTCCACTGTGCTCTACCCCTATTCTATTTCTTCTTGTCTGTCTTCCTCCCCTACTTCATGCCCCAAAAGACTGTTTTCCCTCCCTCCCCCACAGCTTCCACATTCCTACATCCTTCCTCCACATAGGCACGCTGCACACTGGTCACTGCCCCTTGCCCACGGTCCATCCTACTGCCATGAAACTGTCCTACACCCACACTGGTCATAGTCCTCCACTCTAGTACCCCCTGTCTATGCTTACCCTCACCCACTATCGTCGATACTCTGCAATTTCCTGAGATGCTAGCAAGTGAAAGCATTCCCTTAAAGAAATACACCACAGCTCCTTGAGGCTAGTCCTCCTCCTCCTCCTAATGCTTTCAGGCAATGTGCACCCATACTCTGGCCCATTCTGCTCTAAAGCCACTGATCTGAGCAAGCCTTTGGGTGCACTCTCATTCATATCAATCAACATCTGCAGCCTCCTTCCTGAAATGGATGCCCTACAAGCCTTCACCAGCCAACACTGCTCTGACATCCTGGCAGTTGTCAAAACCTGGCTCATGCCATCAGTACTGACCATGTAATCAGCCTTCCTGGCTACAACATCTTTAGGCTGGATCACCTCTCCAGAAGAGGTGGGGGCTGTGCTCTCTACCTAAAAGACTCCATACAGGGGCACCACATCATTACCTCACTCCAACTCACAACTGCTCAGATACTGCCAGTGAGAATCCTCCTCAGAGCCCAAAACAAAACCCTCACTGTTGCCACCATATACATCCCTGCCAAAGAACAGGGAACTGGTCTAA
The DNA here is from genome assembly GCA_016271365.2 of Neoceratodus forsteri. Classification (NCBI taxonomy): domain Eukaryota; kingdom Metazoa; phylum Chordata; order Ceratodontiformes; family Ceratodontidae; genus Neoceratodus; species Neoceratodus forsteri. Next base: position 211,769,647 of record CM057451.1, read on the forward strand.
CAGCTGCTCTTGACTTTCTAAAGTCACTCCCACTAGACATCGAATCCATCCTCCTAGGTGACTTCAACATCAACTGGCCTGCGGCCGATGCTGGTGCACACAGGAATACCATTGCTGCGGTGAACCTCACACAAATGGTTGACTCACCAACCAAGAAAAATTACAGTACCAGAACCAGCACACTCACAGACTGGATCCTTACTAGTCACCCATCATGGATATCTAACACTAATGTCCTCCCTGACTCTCTCAGTGACCACTCCCCTGTTAGCTGCACCTGGTCAAATAAATTCAAAATCCCACCTCCTCCATCAAGACTGGTCCCCTATCTTCAATGCAACCAACGTAAACACTGCCCTTGACCACTTCATAAACATCTTCACTGTGGCCTGTGACACGTATGCTCCTATTAAGAAATGCAAAGTCAAATCACTCAGTAACCCTTGGCTCACAGGTGACCTACTCAGTATGCTAAAAACAAGAGACCACCTATGGGAGCTGGCCAGAAATTCTGGAAGGCAAAACGACATCCAAAACTACAAACGTGTCCGCAATGACTGCACCAAAACCATCCGGCAAACGAAGTATGCCCTCACAAACTCCTGGGGTGATGGTCAGAAATTCTGGAAAAACATAAAGGAACTCACTGTGAATCCACCCAAACCCCCCCATCAATACTCAACATCAACAGAACCACAACCATCAACCCAAAAACCATTATGGATACCTTTAATGAAGCCTTTACCAACCTCAGCACTGTCCTACCCCCAGGACTACTTCAAAGATGGTGAAGACCCTCTGTCCGCAATGAACACTACTCCCACCAGCTCCCCCCACTTCTACTTCAAAGCAGTCAAGGCTCACCAAGTACACAAATATGTTACCAAAGCCCTTGGTAAATCAAGCTACAGTAATGACTCCCTCGATCTCAAAATCCTGTCTGTCAATCTTGATAAAATGCTTAGTCCTTTGACCAGAATTTTCAACCTCTCCGTCAGCCTTAGCCAATTCCCGGATAGATGAAAATCTGCCACTGTCACCCTGATCCATAAAAGTAGTGACAAAACTGCCCACAATAACTACAGACCTGTCTCTCTACTACCCCCACTCTCCAAGGCACTAGAACACATTGTTTTGGACCAGCTCACAGAATACCTGGATATGTACAACATCATGTGCAAGCAACAACATGGGTTCCACAAAGGTCATAGCACCTCCACAGCCCTACTTGAATTCACGGGCGCAATCCACAATGCACTTGACTCCAGTAAACTACTAGGCTCAATCTACATTGACTTAACTAAAGCCTTTGACACCATCAATCACTGCCTCCTGCGTGTCCAGCTTCAGAACACTGGGCTGTCAACTGACTCCATTGGCTGGTTTAAGAGTTATCTTGAAGAATGGTCCCAAACAGTAAGACTCACTGAGACACTCTCGTACCCTAGACTGGTCCACTTGGGAGTCCCCCAGGGCTCCATTCTGGGACTCCTCCTCTTCAGCCTATTCCTAAACTCACCACTGGGTAGCTGCCCAGAACAAATAATTCTCTACGCCAATGATGCTGTGATCCTCACCTTGGACCCTGATCCAACCCAATTAAAAAATAAACTTCAGCAGGCCTTCACCTCCATCGAATCCTAGTTCCTAAATCATAAACTGCTTCTCAATCAGAAAAAAAACAAGTCTATGGTTTTCTGCAGCCCACAAAACAAAAACAAACAACTCCACCTCTCCATTGCAACCAAACAAGGAGCCATCCTAGAGCAAACACAATCATTCAAGTACCTTGGCATCACCCTTGACCCCCACCTCTCATACACTGTCCATATCAGCAGTGTTGCAAAGCCTGCCAATGCAAGGTTAGGCATATTATTCCAGCACAGGAAATACCTAACCCCAGAAGCACTGTCAGTGGCCGTCCAAAGCTCCATCATCAGCATCATAGACTATGGTCTTATATATGGGTCTGCAACTACCATTGCTCTTGTAAGAGGTCTGAACCTCACCTTCAGGTTCTTGGCAATATTGGGAATGCAAATAATCACAAACAGGTTGCATTCGAGTAATAAACAAGTTTATTACTACAAAAGGGATAAATCACAGTTTCCCTAAGCAGTTCTTACCAATACAAACCGGGAGCCAGTGCTAAGCATTCCTTACACCTCGAGGTTTCTCTGTAGTCTCTTGGGATTCTCGGTTCCTGGCGTAAAGCCTGTGTATAACATTGGTATACCTGTGATAATTACTATGGTTACTAAAAAGATAGAAACATTTCTAGTTACAGAGATGAGCCCTATTGGCTGAATTAGCGTTGACTCCACGGTCCGAATAACATTATATAATTCTGTAAAGTCATCAGTTTTAGAACAAAGGCGTTCTTATGCGAGTCTTACATAACAAGGTGTAGTGGTGTGCATCACCAAAGGATGGCAATGTTGCCTTTACATATTACAATTACTTCAAAGACAGGTGTCTTGGCATCTGACGTAAGAAATAGACAGAAAATATACGGTATAATTGTGTGCATTAGCAAGCAAAGTGGGTTACAATAATATGCATTCCTTGTCGACATCTACTCTTATAGGTAGATGCCTTAGCCCTATGTATTAGTATAACCTAATGCCTAAACATTAGCTGTCTCGGTGCACTGAGGGTGTCAATTAGTGTGCAGGGACCTCGTGATAACATTCCCCCTTATTTGCCTCCAAGGGCAACAAAGGCAAATCCAGGGAAAGGACAGGAGCAGTGGCCATTTACAAGCCTGACGCACGAGCCTTGTAAAGGAACTCAAGCTGCCCATGGTGTTGGCGCAGTGTATGTCATAGGCAGCAAAGCATAATAATCAAAGTGAATATTAAAAATGCTTGTATTATAACAAAACCTTTAAACGTGATCTCCAACCAGGTGTTAGTCAATGCATTATTCATATCTCCATCGTTGATTAGGTCAAGAACAGCTTCATTGGCTTTGGTTATATTATTGCTGATGTGGATGAGGTGAGTGTCCTTTCTATCTAAAAGGGATTTCAGTGTAAGTGTAAGTGTAAGTGGATCTATGTGTACATTAAAGTATGGTAGGTATTCTGAAAGTGTGAGTAAATAATCTGGGTTACCATCAATAATGTCTGCATCCATAAGGGGAACAGGGGTTATGACAGTATGTCCAATAACAGTTTTCTGATGGGGAACAAAACAGAAGTTGGGGTAATCAATTGGACAAGTGACAGAACCATGTATAAGACTTAACATTGGTCACTATACAGTACTCTCCTTCAGAGTTATACTGTGAACGTACAGTAGGTAGTCTCCATTTTTGCAACTGGACAGGGCATGTGTAGGTCGTCTTCGAAATCCATGTTGACAAGCGATGAGCTTCCTCATGATAGGACTGGTAGAGCTGATCTGGCAACGGCGTTGATTCAAAAGAGTTGGTGCCATTCTCAGTGATGTCATAATCCATAGTGAAAGTCCAATCAATGCTGTCTGGAGAGTAGCCACAAACAGGGCATATGACATCAAACACATCACATCAGCACAAGTAGATGTATTGCTTTTTCGCACAGCAGTCCGTGTGCGGTGCCACCCAGGCATCCATGAAAGAGTGGTAGACTAGTAGAGGTGGTAGATCCAGGCGTTCTCTGTAGATGTCGTCATCCAAATGCCCAATAGAATGTGCCAGTGCAAGCTTGTCAAACAAAGCTGTAGTGGGATCAAAATGTGGTAAGGAGACAGTAAAGGAGACAAACATGGTATCTGTTATGGAACATTTCTTAGTAGAAAACAAGGACCAGTGTTTGGGTGTCTGTCACAAACCCCAAATTTCTCGCTGTGGAGAGAGGAATAGACAAAGTCTGTTGCATACATAAGGAAACACAAGTTGAAAGTTTACATTTAGGACAATACCATTTAGAGATGCATCTGTCATGTATTATGTCAGGGATTCTTCCAGTTTCTAAATCACGGAAGAGGTTGTTGATGGTAGTGAGGATGTATGAACCATATGTAGAACAAAGTATTTCCCTACCAATGTATTGTTTTTCAGCTTCTCTATTGTTCTGTTGTATGAGTGTGTTAATCTTATCTTTTGAATCAGTGAAGACTTTTGCAATGTTGTGCATGTTTGTATGCAGTGTATCTTTCTTCCTGACTAAGGCCATCCACACCATGCAATAATGGAGGTAAGACATTATTAACCAAACCAGTGGAGAACTTAGCAGAATGACTCTTAATAGCAACAATGTCTGCTTTGTTCCAAATGGACATAGCAGTGCGAAAAAGACCTGTGACAGTGCCTGTAGCACCTGTAACATCAGAACTGTCAACTTCACATTTAGTACGTTCATGAGTAAGAGTACCAGGAGGAGTTTTCCTCCTAAAATTACCTCTAAGTTCAGTAGAATAAACCCCAGTGAAAGGGTCATTAGTACGAATCTGAAATGCAGCTAAACTATCAAGCAATAATGTACTATAGAATGCAGATGTATTGGTATTGTGACACATACCAAATTCTTTCATATTCCAGTAAGTAAGGTTAAACAAAACAGGTATATGCATGAACTGTAAATTATTAATCAAAGAACCTGGGAAGGCAGTGGCTGTGAGACCACTACAGGGACCAGGGTTATGTTTTGACTGATTCCAAAGCTGTTTTTCAGTGGGAGGCAAAACAGAGAGATACATGGTGGCAGAGGCCATGTGGTGTACATCACAGAATCTGCGGGCAGAATCTTGGGAGAGAGGGTTACAATAGGAAGGATCAATCAGAGCAGTAATGTTGTACAAACCAGTGTCTTAATGCAGTTTGTAACAAGGACAGTGAACCATTTGGGGATAATTTAGCATTGGGCCAACCCTGAAAAGTTCCCTTGGAGAGTTTGGCCACAGGGAGAATTTTTCCTTGTGATGTGGTTTGCCACTTAATTTGAAGGGTAGATTTGTCAGGAGCAATGACCGAGGCAGTGAGGTATGCATCGGAACCTTCCTGGACAGTAATCATAGTATCTGGTATTTTGATGGAAACTCCCTCTGTAGGAGGTGCTGGAGGATCCAGTTGTTCAAGGAGGTCCGTACCATGCCTTAGTGGATGACCCCTGCAAGGAGGAGGAGATAGGAGCAAGATAGCCATCTTGTCAGTGTACCTGAAAAGGAAGATCAAAGATTAGTACATTAGTACATTCCACCCAGTGAGGTTGGGAAAAGTAGTTTAAGTTCTTTTGTACAATTTCAACTGGTTTGCATGTAACCATTTGTAGTCAATTTATTGTTGTGAAGGAGTCTAACCTTGATAGACTGCCGGACTGAGCTTGTTGACAATGGGGTAAGGGCCCTTCCACTTATTGGAGAAGGAGGGTGGATGTGCAAATCGAGTACCATTACCTGATCTCCAACCTGCCAATCCACTTCTTGTGCATGTTTGTCAAATTGTATTTGGACTGTTGCTGGGCTTTACCATGCAGTTTGCAGCATACAAGTGTGTGTGTATGAGGTCTTTTCTGAGCTTTTCCACATACTGATCCACAGGACACGGTCTGCAGTGTGGGGTGTGTAGGGTCAACAGCAAAAGTTCAGGGCAATCTCATTTGTCTTCCAGTCATCACCTCGAAGGCTATGGGTTGGGTGGTGGCTGGTGCACCTAATTGCCATAAGGTGAAAAAGGCAAGGGAAATCCCAGGTCTTGGGATTGTCCTCAATGAATTTGGAAGCATTTGCTTAATCCGTCTGTTGGCTCTTTCTACTTGACCTGAGGATTGAGGGTGATAGGGTATGTGGAACTTTTACTGAACCCCAAGGAGTTCAATGGACTCTTTCATCAACTCACCTGTAAAACTGGTTCCCTTGTCGGAGTCCACCTTGAGAGGCAGGCCCCACCTGGAGAAAATCTGTTCTACCAGGATTTTGGCAGTTGTTTTTGCGGTGCATGTCTTAGTGGGAAAAGCCTCAACCCACTTAGAGAATAAGTCGGTTACCACAAGGGCATACTTATTGTTTCTGCTGGTATTGGTCAAAGGACTAATGAAATCAATTTGGATGGCATGCCAAGGGCCAGTGTGTCTTTGTGGTAAAAGTTTGGCATTTCGTTTTGTAGGTATGGGATTGTTTTGTGCACAAATAAGGCAATTGTCGATGTATTGTTTAACATCTTTGGTAATACCTTAGCCACCAGGCGGTGGTCTTGAGATGTTGAAGGGTATTTTCTGCCCCTGGTATACACCAGTAGGAGTATCATGTACTTGGTGCAAAAAATCAGATCTCAAATGTCTGGGGACAACCCACAATTTGGTGTAGTATCCTCTGGTTGGAACCAAATGAGTTATAAGTCGAGGGAATAAGTGTAACTTACCTTCCATGCCTGCTATATGGGTTATGTAATGCGGAGTCTCTTCTTGATACCCTTGTCAAGAATCTGCTCACTTGAGTTCAGTGTGTCCAAGTGTTGGGCTGCTGAGAGGTCCAGGGAAAAAGATTCAGATTTCTTTTTGAGAGCTGCAACATGTACAGTTGCATTGGCTTCTGGATGATCCATCATCCAGACATCCCCTCGGGCCCCTTCTCAGCAAGGGTATCTGTTGTGTCATTGAATGCATGATAGGGATCATGTAGAGAGTCACTTAACTTTCAGTACATAAAGTTTGTGTGGGTGTTTCTGTGCCAATGCAATATATGTAGATTACCATTCTTTGTTTTCACTGATTTCCATCAGAGGAGAGGAAGGAGTTCTTCTGCCAGAAAGGGAGAAATTCTGTAAGGGAGCAACAAACCCAATTAGAGTCTGTAAAAATGATGGTATCCTGAGTTCCATATTTGGATAAACTCAAGTGCGCAGGCCACCGCTGCCATCTCTGCATACTGCGATGAAGCTACACTACAACGTTTAGATATCCTGACAGTGTTCCCATAAGGATACACCACCAAAATACCCATCCCTGCAATCTGTTTTCCCTGATAGTACGATGCTGAACCATCAGTGAAAACATAGAAACATAGAAACATAGAAGTTGACGGCAGATAAGGACCGCAAGGCCCATCCAGTCTGCCTATTTCTTTTTCTACCTTATGAATGTGCCATCGGCCTTTGTTCTGTCAGTGACCTATCTATTCATAGTCATTTGTATTGCTCCCTTATGCCTATCCCATGCCTGTTTGAAGCCCTGCACTGTATTCATAGCCACTCACTTCTTGTGGTAAGCCATTCCATGCATCTACCACCTTTCTGTGAAAAAGAATTTCTCACATCTCCCCTTAATCGGCCTCCCTCTAATCTCATGCTGTGTCCTCTTGTCCTGCTGTTTTTCTTATATTTAAACATGTTGTACTTTTCACCTTGTTTATGCCTCTTATGTGTTTAAATGTCTCGATCATATCACCTCTCTCCTCCTTTGCTCAAGGGTATACATATTGAGCTCTGTTAATCTTGGTCCTCATATGTCTTCTGATGCAGTCCCTGCACCATTTTGATTGCCCTTCTCTGGACCTGCCTCAATTTGGTTAATGTCCTTGTGAAGGTGTGGCCTCCAATGCCTGCAGTCACTCCAGATGGGGCTCAACTAATGTCTTGTACAGAGGGTTATTGCCATCCTTTTACGACTTCTAGATACTCCTCACTACACCTCTAACACCCCTGTAGCCTCCTTACCTACTGCTTTAGAGGTCTGCTTGATGATTTTAGGTCATCAGTGATGATGATGCCCAAGTCTCTTTCTTCCCTTTGTGACTGCTAGTTAACTCCCTCCAGCCTATAAGTGGCTTCAGGTTTCTCTTCCCTATGCATGATTTGCACTCTTTGCATTAAACTCAGTTGCTACTCTTCTGACCATTTTGCTAGTTTATCCAGATCTCTTTCTCATTCTGCCCAATTCTATCTGGATCATCTACTCTGTTGCAGATCTTGGTGTCATCTGCAAACAGACAAGCCTCCTTACCTCTAGTCCATCTGCTAGGTCACTAATGAAGATGTTGAACAGGACTGGCATGATTGATCCCTGAGGTACCCCTGATTTGTGACTTGCATCTCTTCTGACTGTATACCATTTACCACCACTCTCTGTTTTCTGCCAGTCAACCAGTTTGCCACCCAGTTGACCAACTTCTGACCCACCCCTGAGCCTACCTAGCTTATTTATCAATCTTCTATGTGGAACAGTGTCAAAAGCTTTGCTGAAGTCAAGGTAGTCTATATCAACTGCTCCCCTTGGTCCACCACTCTGGGTTACCCAGTCAAAGAAATCTATAAGATTAGCTTGACAGGACCTTCCTTGTAAACTCCATGCTGTCTTGGATCCTGTGCTCTTATGGATTCCAGTAGGTGTTGCACTATCCTTTCCTTGCTAGTGCCTCCTAATCTTGCCCACTACTGAGGTAAGACTGACTGGTCTGTAGTTCCCTGCCTCCTCCCATACCACTCTTGTGGAGCGGGATCACATGAGCCTTCTCCAGTCTTCTGGGACCCTCCTGTGCTCAGAGACTCACTCAAAAAATTCTGCTAATGGCTCTGCTAGTTCCTCCTTTAGCTCCTTACAGTTCCCTGGGATGTGTGCCATCAGGTCACATTGCCTTATCCACTTCTGGAGCTTAGCAAGCTCTGTAGGACCCTTTCTTTGTGAAGGGAGTAAAGCTCACCTCCCTCCTCTTCGTGTCCATGATGTTGAGCTGTGGGCCCTGCCCTACCTTCTTCTCTTCAGTAAATACTGAGCAAAAGTATCTATTATTTAGGATAGATGCTCTCTTACAGGGTCCTCCTCCTCACATGCTTGCTTTCTCCATTAAGCTTAGTAATACTCTCTGGACTTTTCTCCTTTCACTAATGTATCTATAGAAAGTCTTGTCACCTCTTTACTGTTCGTGCTAGTGTTTCCTCAGTTTGGGACTTTGCCTGCCTTACTGCCTTCCTGCTTCCTTAGGGCAGTTTGGTATGCCTCCCTATCTTCATCCCGCTGTGTTCCCTTTTATATTTCCTGAAGGCCAGCCTTTTGGCTCTGACCTTTTCTGCTACTGTATTTGAGAACCAAAGTGGTTTCCTTCTTCTTTGCACTTCCTTTTCTGTCTAACACAATGGGATGTTGCTCTCAAGTATTGTATCCTTAATGCTTGCCCACTTTGCCTGTGTACCTCCTCACCTGTGTTTTTTTGCCAGGGCTAGTTTTATCCTGTTGGCATCTTATCAAAGTCAGCTCCTCTGAAGTCCCATATTTTTGCCTTGGAATGGGATGATTGAAGTAGTAGCCAAATTGAACCATACCATGATGGTCACTGGCCCTCAGGTGACCTTCTACCTGAGATCTGTAGATCCTTCTTTGTTAGAAGTCACTAGATCTAGGATAGCTCTGTCTCTTGTGGGTTGCTGTACCAGTTGTTTGAGGCCCTCCCCTGCAGGGAATCCACTAGAGTCTAGTTCTGGCAGATGTTCTTGCTGGTATTGACCAATCTGTATCTGGCATGTTGAAGTCTCACACTTATCAGAACCTCCCTTTAGCTGTCATGCCTTGTATATCTTCTAACAGTAATGTGTCTATGTCCTCCTCTGGTCTGGGGGCCTGTAGACAACCCCAGTTCTTATGGCTGTCCCATTTCCTGTTTCCAGGGTGACCACAGTTCTTCTGGCTCCTTATGTATATTCTGAATTTCTGTAGCTTTGATATTTTCATTAACCATCAGGGCCACTCCTCCCCTTTTTCCACCTCGGTCTCTTCTGAACAATACATAGCCAGGTACTGAAGTCTCCTAAGTGTGGTTACTGTAACCACATCTCACTAATTGCTACTATGTCCAGTTTAGCCTCTGACATTATTGCCTGCAGGTCTGGAATCTTATTTCCAGGCTGTGAGCATTTGTGTACATGATTTTCCATTGGCTGATTTTGGTGTGTTAGTTGTTGTGGAAGTTTGGCATACCCCTGTGCATCGTATGGGGAGACAAACCTTTTTTTCTTACCTGGTGATGTAAATGAACGGCAAACACGCCTGAATTCCTGTTTGACCACTCAGCTGAGGGGAGGGGTGTTCCTATTCGACGATGAGTGGCACTCCGCCTCCCCATTTGCTAGTTTAAATATTCTGCAAAGACGCCAAACTTCGCCCCAATGCACTGACTCCTCTTTAGTCAGATGCAGTCCATCAAATTTAAAGAACTTTTTGCTCCCAGAACTGTTGCCAGTTCCCCTACAAATCTGTGTCCTTTTTCCTGGCACCAGTCCTTGAGCCACGTGTTTAGCTCCCCTATCTCCTTTCTCTGACCTTCTGTCCATCTGCTCCCTTCTCCCAGACTGGCAGTGATCTCAGAGTAGGAGAGTGCGACTAAATAGATGATAGTTTGTCACCCAGCTTAGTCAGGTGTTCTTGGTCTCCACAACTGACCAGCTGGCGAGATCAGTTGGGTCCCTATGTGTACTAGGGACATCAATGTTTTCTCCTGCTTTATGTAATACCATTTAGTAATGCGCGGCCAGTGCTCTCCATGTTGATGTACCTAGACATCTGACCATCACCCTGGTTGAGAGGTATCAACTCCCTTAATCATGGAGTCTCCTATGATCAGAAGTTTTTGGATTCTTTGTGCTTGTTTAGTTTTGGTTCCTGATTTGGGTGAGTATTGTTGTGTTAGCTCCTGTGCCGCAGTGTCCTGTTCTGCAGTGTCTTCTGCTCTTTATTTGATTTCAGAGATAGAGGCAGATACCTGTTTGTAGTGTTTATATGGTTTTTGGAGGCAATGTGTTGGAGAGCAGATAGTGATGGGGCACCTGATTTGCTCCTCCTAACCACCTGTCAACCTTCTGGACCAACTACCCTCTGCGGTCGAGGTTTTTCTGTTGGATGTTGGGGAAATGGTGGGTGGTTCTTATAATGTATTTCCTCTTCAATATGAAATTTGAGGAGTGCAATTCCTGCCCATGCTGCCCGGAGCTGAGACCTAAGATCTCCAAAGGCCCAGCATGTAGGACAGTGTCCTAAATCCTGTAAGACTGTCCTTCTGAAAATTGTTCCACAGTACCTGCAGTTAATGAAATCCATTCCAAATAAGTTGCTGGTTTGTAACCTAGTCAGAGTAATTAGAAGGAAAAAAGGAAAAAAATGCAAGTAATGGTTTAATTGTATCTTTGTTTAACTTGTTATAACAGTTAAATTACTAGTGCCCCTGTAAATGAGATCACCTTGTGGAGGCCCCACTGATCCACCTTCCTGCTCTGCCACAGGAAATGTCACAACTGTGGCACTTATAAAGGAGTGTAGCGTGGGTGGTTGGCTGGGCCCTTCCCCTGCTCAAAAAGAAGAACCACGGATTTAAAGAACAAGGAGGTAAGAGCAGAAACAATCAGTCAACAACAAATGCAGTAACCCTGAAAGCTTATCCTAATGTTAGATAAAACTGTAAAACCATGAAGCACCACCTGTAATATTTTCAGAGAAGATATACCCTGTAAGAAACACTTTGCTCCAGAGAAAAATCAAAGCAGTATATTGAAGATATACCTTGCAAAAGACAATTTGAATCAGAATATTACAGCAATCTGTTAGCACACACTTGTAGTACACCTTGTAATAATGCATGAAGAAGGTATACCAGCAACAACTAATTTGAATCTAGAGAAAATAAATAAAGCAATGAAATGTTAGCAATCAAACAGTAGCAATCCCTGTGAGTAAAAAATTAAAACACCGCCACACAGTAAATCTGCTTAGCTAAACTAAGTCTTAATCCTTCTCCCTTGCTCTGGTAAGTTTCTCTACTCTGCCTTTCAAGCAGTCTTAGAAGGAAAGAGCTCAGGTGAAGCTAGGTGCCTTGGCCAGCAAACCAAGTCTTCTACTCACGGCACAAAGAGGCACTTTCCAGTATCTCAGGTGTGGCAGGAAGGAATGGACCCAGATCTGGGAGGTCAGGTGACTGCAGTGTACAATCATGGGGTTCCCCCTGAAAAAGGAGACCATGAGCTAGCAGAGATGGAACTTTGGTCTGGTGGACCTGGATATCCCTGTCCTGGAGGAGAAGTGACCAATGTGTCAGCCTGGTGATGGAGACTGACCCATCTTTCACTCTATCTGAGAGCAGAAAGGTAGTGGGCATATGATTAGTGTTGAGAATCAGTGGTGAGTACCCAATGATATACAGGAAGTTCTTGACAGCCCAGTAGGTGGCCATAAGGTTCCTTTCACAAAGGCTGTACTTCTGTTCCACTGGGGTCAAAAGCTGCGATGCATATGCAAAAGGTCTCAGGTGCCATGCACACTGGGCCAGCACTGCTGACATGAGCGATGTCAGAGGTGGCACATCTAGATGGAATGGTAGTGCTGGATTGGGGTTTTACCAGTCAGGGCAGAGGCCAAAGCCTGCTTCAGTGACGTCACAGCCTGGGTATGAACAGGGCCCCAATTCCATGGAACGTCCTTCTTGAGTAGATCATACAGAGGAGCGGCTTTCTGAGCAAAATCACAAATAAAATCTCTCGAATAGTTTACCAAACCTAGAAACCTTCGAAGAGTTGCCACACTGGTGGGTAATGGCAAGTCTTGTAATCCCTGAATCTTCTTCCAAGTAGGGCTCCAGCCTTGATCAGTTATTTTCAAACCCAGAAAGAGTACTTCTTTCTGACATAATTGTGCTTTTGCTGGGTTGCATTTCAGACCTACTCTCTGAATGAGAGTCAGTAGTTCATCCAAGAGATCCAGATGTTGTTCCTGTGTGGCAGTAGCCAACAACAGGTCATCTACATACTGTAAGAGACATTGGGGGGCTGAGAAACTCTGTAGGGCATCCATCATGTGGAGATGGAAGAGGGACGGGCTATTATGGAATCCCTGTGGCAAGCAAGTCCATGTGTATTGTCATCCTTCAAAGGTGAAGGCAAACTTATATTGACTCTTGTGGGCCAATGGTAATGATCAAAAACCATTGGAGATATCCAGGGCACTGAACCATTTCTGATCTGGTGTTAAAAGTCGAAGCACATCTGGTGCCGACGCCACAGTTGGGGAGCAACTGGGAGTAACCTGATTCAGTTTCCTGTAGTCAATAGTAAGTCTCTAGGCGCCTGTGGGTTTCTTCACAGGCCAGACAGGAGAGTTGGCAGTAGAAACACAGGTTCTGATTACTCCTTGTTTAAGGAGTGACTTGATCATTTCTCAGAGAGAGGGTAAGGCTTCAGTGGGAAACGGGTATTGTCTTTGTCTCTCATGTGCCAGGCCTGGCACCTAGATAACAGTATGCATTCTGCCACAATCATGCTTGTTAACTGCAAACACTTCCAAATGTCATTGCAGGATAGGTAGGAGTTTTGGGAAAAGTTCATGGTTCTTGAACAAATCTATAACGTCATACTCCTTGTTGTTGATAGATATTGTCACCACAGCATGTGAGTCAGGAATTAAGACAGTATGGTATTGACCCTGGATCTGTATCAGCAGCATGTTAGCTAGATCCACCACACAGCCGTGTGGTGCAAGGAAGTCAATCCCGATGATACTAGGATGATCATGCAGTACCATCAGTTGGAAAGCATGTGAAGCCTTCAAATGGCCTAGCTCCACCGGTAAGGGTAGAGAACGGTATGCAGGTAACCTAGTACCATCAACTCCTGACATACTGGTCTTCCATCCGGTAGACCAAGGAGACGTGTCCGGGTGTTTGTCGTGTAACACAGATACAGCTGCACCTGTATCTAATAAGACAATTAGTTGGCGGCCCCCGACCTCGGCCTCGGTGCATGGCCTTCCGTTTGTATCCAAGACCAGCTTGTTTACAATACGGACTGGGGCCTGTAATTGTCAATCTGTATTGCTGGAGGCATGCAGAGGTTGGGCTTGACTTGCATGGATGACTTCACAGTGTTGCACTGATGCAATGTAGGGAGGAGCTTCCGGGTTCAGGCTTGTGTGGGCCTGAGAGCTCGTACTTCCGGTATCCCCATGACCAGTAGTGGCATGGGTCACTGGTTGTACTGCTGCAAGGGTCTGTGCGGGAATAGCATCTGCTACGGAGTGCACTTGCCCCAGGAGCTCTCGAAATTTTCAGTTTTCTTCAGCTAACTCCTTGTACGAGGGACCCGATCTTTGTAATGGTTTCCCTCTGCCCTTGTGCCTTCTGTTTTTAGGCCAATTCCGGTTCCCACCCCACTGTTGTTGTTGTTGGCCCTTTTGGGGGTTTTGCTGGGTGCTAGCTGGAGGGGCCGATGGATGTTTAGGCTGCTGTTACTGGGCCTGCCCTTCCACGGTGTAATGTGTCATGGTCCCGGAAGTGGGTTCCACGGTGGCAACCTTTTTGGAACCGGAACCCAAATCACGGATGTACAGTTGATACACCCCCTCGGTTTTCTGAAGAATATCGGCAAACATATCCGTATTTGGGTATGTGGTTGGCTCTACCTTTTCTCTTACAGCTGGGATCATGTTCCTAAGGAACAAGGTCTTATATTCAATAAGATCTACATCTGCAGCTTCTTGTGCCAGATGCTTCCCTGCTCGGTAGGCCATCCAGAGTCTCTGGTGGTAGGTCGCTGGACTTTCTTTCGCATTTTGCTTCACGGGGTATGCCAGCATTACTCCTACCACACCTGGGCTATGATCGGAGATGAGCTCAGCTGCGACTTCATCAAAGGTAGCGTTCCCATCCTGGTGAACTGCTTTGGGGAGTTTGGCCTATAAACCAGGATCAATGGTCTGGCGTAGTATTTGGACCTGGTATTCTGCGGCGAGGCTAAGCATCTCGCATTTGGAATGCACCTTTTCCAAATGGCAACTGAGATTGTCGGACGGGCTCATCCGACCGATATTGTCAGCAATTTGCTGAACGGAGTAGGCCATTTGTAGGGGATTAGTCGGTGGTCGATCAGGCAAAGGTAATGCGTCTCGTGCACCGTCTAATGCTGTGTGAGCTGCAGCTTCAGCTGTAGTACGAACAACACCTTCCTGAGTGCCAGCTTCTTGGAAAACTTGTCGGATCTGACTTTTAATGGCTTTCATATTTCTTTCAGGAAGAGGAACATTACCTAATGCCCTATCAATCATGGTTTCAATCTCTTGCCTGTCTTCCACACTAATAACTGCTACCGGAAGCGCCGTCGGGACCAGGCTTGGGCCTGATCCCCCCCATCATGGGCGCCGCCATGATGGCGTTTCCCATGAGGAGCGTGACGATGTCGTCGATGTGTGACCTGGGGAGTAGTAGGCGGGGACCCGCCATACTGTGGATGGCTGGGTGGGGAATCCGGGCCATACTAGGGGCGTGACTGGGCATTGTACTGTGAGACGTCATCATCAGATAGCTCCCCTTCTGATGATGAGTGAAAGGCAGGGGCTACGCCTCCCATTGCCTTAACATGGCCAGTCAAAACCTCTCGCTGATGGCACAGTTTAACCATCTTAGCTTTACATTCATCATGATTCACACTTGCAACATCCATATCAACCTGATCTTGTTTCTGCTTTTGCAAAACACGGTATGCAGCGCTCAATTAGCGATTGTCCCTATAGGCTGTTTCTAAATCATTACGTACCTGGTTGATCTCGTCCTGCAGCTCACCCATTTCATCACTCAACTGTGCATTCACAGTGCTCAACAAATCATTCATTTGCACAACCTGATTTTTATCCTGTCTCAAACTTTCACACTCCTATTTCAGAGTACACATTTCTTGTTCACCAGCCTGTGCGGAATGATGCAATAGTGAATCCTTTTCGTTACTCAGAGATTGGAGTTCTGACTCCAGGTTCTGCTGTATTCGAGCACATTCAGTTTCCTGTAAACCCATCTCTTGCTTAAGAGATGCGATCTGCAGATCAAGGGTATGAAACCTCGCTTCGGAGGCTTCCAAAGCAGCGTAGAGAGCGGTGACCATCAACCCTTTAGCGCAACGCTTATTGGTTGATTGTCGCATCTCTGCATACTGGGTTGAAATCCCCAGTACAGGGTTGTCGGATTGACTTGCGTCCTGCGCGGAGTCAGCCCATCCTCCATGGGAGGTAAGAAAGTTAGAGACATCGAGTCTCAGTTCTGTGCAGATATCTGACACTGTGGCCATTGTGTGGGAGGGAACGAAAATTC
Source organism: Neoceratodus forsteri (assembly GCA_016271365.2). Classification (NCBI taxonomy): domain Eukaryota; kingdom Metazoa; phylum Chordata; order Ceratodontiformes; family Ceratodontidae; genus Neoceratodus; species Neoceratodus forsteri. Next base: position 211,785,675 of record CM057451.1, read on the forward strand.
AAACTGTGAAAAAGACCGCGTGTTGCATATCGATCCACAATACGAGTACTTCAAACACAGCCGGGCTACTGAATAAGTTGTAGGCTTGCAATTCAAAGCTGCTATGGAGTGGGTCGAGACGGCATCGGCCACACCCAAAATGTCAGCCAGACTTTGCAAATATCTACAAACTAGTAGAAAAAATGGGAGAGGTGTTACGGGAGTGTACACCTACAGTTCCCATGGGGATAAGGAAAATGTATAGCAACAAGTGAAAACTTGCAAACACCAAATATCGCCTGTACACGGTCACCAATTTGTAAGAGGTCTGAACCTCACCTTCAGGTTCTTGGCAATATTGGGAATGCAAATAATCACAAACAGGTTGCATTCGAGTAATAAACAAGTTTATTATTACAAAAAGAATAAATCACAGTTGCCCTAAGCAGTTCTTACCAATACAAACTGGGAGCCAGTGCTAAGCATTCCTTACACCTCGAGGTTTCTCTGCAGTCTCTTGGGATCTCTCAGGTCTCCAAGGTGTAAAGCCTGTGCATAACATTATATACCTGTGATAATTACTATGGTTACTGAAAGATAGAAACATTTCTAGTTACAGAGATGAGCCCTATTGGCTAAATTAGCGGTGGCTCCACGGTCGAAGATAACATTATATAATTCTGTAAAGTCATCAGTTTTAGAACAAAGACGTTCTTATACAGAGTCTTACATAACAAGGTTTAGTGGTGTACATCACCAAAGGATGGCAATGTTGCCTTACATATTACAATTACTTCAAGGACAGGTGTCTTGGCATCTGACAAGTAAGAAATAGACAGAAAATATATGGTATAATGTGTGTGCATCAGCAAGCAAAGTGGGTTACAATAATATGCATTCATATCCTGACATCTACTCTTATACAGTAGATGCTCTTAGCCCTATGTATTAGTATAACCTATGCCTAAATATTAGCTGTCTACGGTGTACCCCTGAGGGTATCAATTAGGGTGCAGGGACCTCATGTAACACTCTCAAATGTATCACGACCTCCCTGAATAAGGCCTGTCATCTCATCACTGGCTCACATTGCTGGACCCACATATGTGACCTTTATACCCAATCGGGATGGCTTCAACTGGACAATTGCAGAAAATACCAAACCTGCATCATGGCCAAGAAAATTATAATGGGGCTTGTCCCACCAGGTGTCTGTGACCTCCTTAAGCCTAGACATAGGAACGTCACTACAAGGAGATCCAATTCCCATCTACTGCATATCCCACGATGTCGCATGACCCAAGGACAAAGATCATTCACCTACTGGGCATCCAACTGGCTCAATTCTCTTGGCAGCAACGTAGCGACCACTCCAACACTCAGCCTCTTCAAGTCCAAGCTGTGCCTCTCACTGCTTGTATACTGCAATTGCCCATCTTAACATTTCCACCATTCCAGCTGCACGTGCCCCAGCACCCAGCACTTACAATCCATCTTTGCACCCCTAGCACCTTACCTATCATATTCCCTCAACAAGGCCCCCTGGCTGTACTGTCTCCTGCCCTTGCCCACCCCTCTTATCTCCACTCCTGTCCCCACCCCAACCACCTCCCGTACTCCTCCTTACCCCTGCACCTCCTTCCCCCTTGATCTCCTACCCTCAATTCCCCCCACCCACACCCCCCTTCCCTTGTCTTGCTCATAGCTCAAGCCTTTGTACTGGCTATTACATGTCTGTAAGTCAATGACTATATGTTTGTAACTAAAAATGGTGACTGTTGCACACGCTGATGTGGAACCTTTGTAAAAGATCCTCAGCTCAAAGGTATTGTAATCCCAGATTGCAATAGATTGTCAGTGTCAGTGGCTCTGTAGGTATCATACTCGCCTCTGAAGCTGGGAGATCAGAGGGCTGTGGGTTCAGTTCCCACATCTGGCACTTGGGTTAATATCCCAGTACTGACACTGTAGTGCAGCATGAGAGGGGTGCTGCACTTCTGAGGTGCTGTCTTTCAGATGAGAAGTTAAACTGAGGTCCCATCTGCCTGTTCTGGTGGTAGTTCAGGTGGATGTTAAAGATCCCATGGCACCTATTGAAAAGAGTAGGGGAGGGTTTTTATTAATAAACAGAACAATAAATCAGAAAAAACAATAATACAATTCATGGAAAATAAGAAAAAAAACATAACAAAGAGAATATCAGCAATACTCAATACTCTGACAGCACAATGATTCAACCTATTTTGTCTTTCAAAATAGGAACCTCTTTCCACCTCATAAGCCATACATTCTTGGACAAACATTTGCGTTCAGAATCACATTGTAACAACAAATCATGTTCAACATGTTGAAAAACTTCAAGTGGTGAGTGGTATAACTGTTGTAGAGTAAGGTGACATCTGGCATGCCATAAATGAAACTTGAACATAGCAAACAGCAGCCGTACTACACCTGCATCCAGCAAAGTATAAGGTAGCAAAAAAACTCCTACAACTTCCAGACATGTAACAGCCCGCCGGAAAGGCTGGCTCCAACGGGCAGAAAGGGTCATACAGAATTCTTGCACAAAGGGGCAGAAAACAAAAAAAATGGGGCATTGTTTCCTCCTGATTAATGCAAGCATCCCTCGGACAAGTACGTTCAGTAACCATTTTATGCTTCAAATTCCCCCAACACTGAGTCACCCATGACAACTGAGCCATAAAAAATCCCATAATCTAGGTGGAATCCATTTATCTACCAAACTTTTAAGGAGGTTATCAACATGACCATCCAGTACATCCTTAAAAATGGGGACTATGGAATGTGCTTTAGATTGTAGACATCATAAATATATTTGCGCGATTTGCAGTACACATGACCCGGAAGTAATTTCCATCAATTAAGTTTCGATATCACAGGTCTGACATAAATCGGGTAACTAGAAGTGTGTACATTTTTCTGGCTCAAACCTGGCCACTCTGAGGACAATTTAGGTAACCAACCAAACGCATAAATCACCCATAAGATAGAGTGTGGACGACTAAATTCTAGTAAATTCCAATGAAAAAAATACTATAGTAAAAAGTAATTGGATTCACACAATTCAAACCACCCTGTGCAATAGGAAGATACAACACATCTCTTTTAATGGGATTTTGTTGACTTCTCCAAATAATTTGAAAAAAAAGACCCAATAAAGTGGCTTTCAAACCAGAAGGAATGGGGTATACCGCACTAAGGTATCAAAATTGAGGGATAAGTAGAGATTTAGTAATGATAACCTTTTTCTGTTTAGTTTGTTGACAAGACTTTCATAATCTGATTCTGGACTGAACTGCCTCAATTTTAGCTGACCAATTAAGTAACACATTACCACCTTTACCAAAATCAATAGCTAAAATTCGGACCAGGCCCAGTACAACAGGAACGCCTTGCAGCTCCGTAACCTCAGGAATGGCAATATGCAGAGGATAAAGAAAAAAAACTCTTAGATTTATTAAGGGAGGAACCTACAACATCCAAAAAATTAGAAAAATGATGTAACGCCTTATCTGCAGAGGTCAAATCAGCAACAAAGACACAGACATCATCAGCATAAGCCGAAATTTTGGCCTTAAGGGTACTATGAGGAGAAGCAATACCAAGAATCCGCACACCTTGGGCAATTGTACATAAAAGCAGATCCAAACTAAAAACATAAAGCAATGGACTCAGAGGGCAGCCTTGTCTCACCCCCTCCCCACTGACGAATAGGGATATAGGAACCCAAATAACTATTTTCCAAGGGCATAACATAAGCATGACTATAAAGCAAATCAATCCAGGATATAAAGCGATCAGAAACTCCATAGGTTCATAAAACCTGAAACAAATAACTATGTGGGCCTGATCAAAAGCCCTTTGTTGATCCATGGACATAAGAAAACCCTTTATAACATCAACTTTTGAAAGTTCTATTAGTTCTTGAAGCAAAAGGAGATTATTATAGATAGATCTGCCCAGTACTGAACAGGATTGGTGTAGGGAAATCAAGTGTGGAGCTATGGACAACAATCTGGAATTCAATATTTTCATTAAAATTTTAAAATCCGTATTAAGGAGACTAAATGCCTCCAATTGGAAAGTAAAGTTCTATCACCTTTCTTATATAACAAAATCTGAATTGAAGTACACAAATGGAAATCGAGAGTGTGATGTTGCAAAACCCAATTAAACACTACTGTGAGCACATCACAAACCAAAGGACTACAGGTTTTATAAAATTCTGCAGGCAAGCCATCAATACCAGGCGCCGTGTTATTCCATAAATGGGAAATTTCCCTTTTAACCTCATCAACACTAGTCAGAGCAACTAAAGCCCATAATAGTATATCAGAACAAGGGGCAATATGTTGAGAGGAAAGGAATTGTTCTACACCAGTGCTATCCACTGGAAATGCAGCATATAAGTCTGAAAAATACGAGGAGACTGCTTGCAAGATATCCGGAAATGCAGTGTAACTAGTACCAGCAGTATCCACAACTTCAGTCAGAAGGCGATCCACAGAACGCCTATGACTACAATCCAAAACATCCCCCAAAGCAGATTTATTAGCAGAACAAACCATATGTTCATGTAACAGAGAAGTAGCTCTAGTATACTGTAGTGCAGCCATTTCTTTTTTTACATTCTGTACCTGTGCTGTCAAAGATAAGCCTTGTGAGTGTATAGCTGAATATAATGTTTCCAACCACATACATAAAGACAAATACCTCTTATATTTAGTCACTGCAGCATATTTAGATGTCCTCCTAGCCAAAGTAGAGATTTCAGATTTAGTGAGTAGCCACCAATCTAACAAATCTTCGGAAAGTCCAGATAGTGACATATGAGCTTTCAACAAAGCATGAACTTGGACCAAAAACCTGGCATCAAGTAGCAGTAAAGAATTCAGTTTCCAATATCCCTGCACCAGTTTAGCATGAGGGCCTACCCCTAACATGGCAGTTACCACATTATGGTCTGAAATCTCCACTGGAATGGTTTGAGCTTTAATCACCCTCAAAGCTGCAGAGACAAAAAGAAAATCAATCCTAGTGGATAAGGAGCCCTTAAAAAAGGTACGTCCACCAGTAGGATGACAAACCCTATAAACATCCTATAAACGACTCTAGACAATAATGTGATTGAGACAATGTGTATCACAGAAATTCTTATCTGTCCAGGCCCCCCAATCTGATTTATGCACTACACAATTAAAGTCACCACCCCATATGAGAAAGAATGACGTGCACAAAAAAGGCTGCACCTCACAAAAGAGATCCACTCGACCTTTCTTCGTAACTGGTGCATAAATCACAATTAATTTCCAACTGTAATGTAAATAAGTAAAATCCAATATTAAGGCCCATCCCATAAGCAGTTCAACCAACTTGGTAACATGAAACCCATCACCCCTAAACAACACCCCATCACCACTACATGTGTCTAATCCTAAAGAAAAAAAAGAAGGACCACATTGCCAAAGCTTTTTGGCCATATTAACCAAAGGAAGGGTATTGAGACAGGCATCCTGAATAAGGCAAATATCACACACCAAATCACTCAAAAGTTGAAAAGTAATCAGGAGCCTACGAGCATTTTCCACACTGTTCACATTGAGGGTGGCTACAGTGAGATGAAATGCCATGGCCATGAAAGAGAATCAGATAAAGGGTTGAAATAAAAATAAGTCAACATCAAGTAATCCTTCCCTTTCTAGTACTTCTCCGGGGTCTCACCCCCGACCGAAAGGGTCGAGTATCCATAGGCAACTCTTTGATTTATCATTCTCAGAATCAGAGGATACCATAGGTTGTGAGGAGGTGTCAGAATCAGCTTCCACATTGGAAGACTGAGTGTGATGGGACAGGACCTCAAATTTATTACTTAAGAGAACAGACCCACCAGGAGAAGACGCTTTAGCCAATTTGGCCCTTCATGTAGTCTGTTTTTGAGCCTGTTTCTTTGTCTGAACACTAGGCTCAGGAGGAGTCATAATAATAATAATACCCAGAGGTGTGTCAGGGACAGACACAGGTTCAGCAGGAACTGGAGAAACCACAGAAAGAGGGGGAAGGGAGGCATAGAGAAAGGATCCTGTACAACCGGTCATGGAACTTCCTGTAAAGGAGGCTCAGAGGAAGGTTCAGGTATTGAAACCACTGACTGGGGAGCAGGCACCGCAATATCAGGGCATAAAGGGGGACCATAAAGGGGGACCAGTGACTAACTTAACATGCAAAGAAAGGGACTTTGTATAAGTCATAAGACAATTCTAGGGGGTTGGGGTAGGAAGAAGTAGGCTGCTGGTTAACTAGGATCTGCAGCTTATCCATTAGGTAGGGAAATGGGCAGACTGGGTGGGTCAAGCAGTCCTTATCTGCCGTCAAAATCTGTTTCTATATGTTTCTATGTTTGCCGTAGCAATATATTTTTTCTGGGCACTAAGAAGGATCACATCCTGATCCAGGCTATCTTCCCTGTTATGGGAAGCCCAAGGACAGGATCTAAAACCATGACCTAGTTCTTCACACAGTTTACACTTTAATTCCGAATTACAATCTACACTAGCATGGCCAAAAGATAAACAAAGAGAACATCGTTGTCTATCACAGGCTGCACTGAGATGGGAAGGGGAGCCACATTTAAAACAGGTACGATGCTGCCCCACATAGAAGCACTGCCCCTGTTCCCTACCTAAAAACAAACTATTAGGTAGGTGGATGGTACCCACGTTCGTATTTCTAAGTCACACCCTATAACACCAACAACCAGTCCACAAGTGTTCAGAGTCAAATATAGACTGTGACAACCCCAAGACATCACAGCATTTAGCTAACCAATGAGTAATATCACTAGCTGCTACATTCTCATTTCTAAACAAAATGGCGACAGTTTTAATAGAAGGTCAAGTAAGTGGGATAGCCCGAAATGGTAGACACAACTCAATGTATTTAAGAGTATCATACTTTGTCCAGAATCTATCTAATCTTCTAGGGCTTTGAAAACTAACATCATATAAGGAAGAACCTGATACATGAATCAATGCAAATATTTCATTTGTAAAAAAAAAAAACAGAGATCTTTTCAAAAGTGACTTTCCCACATAGAGATGGTCTGGAGCTACATCAAGACCCCCAGTATACTGAAGGCAGACTGCATTCTGTTGTTGAAGAGGAAGGGTGGAGTTCCGAAACATATCCCTTCTATGAAATTCTTCCCAAGTAGATTTAGCCTTGTCCCCAGGGTCAGGAGAAGGGTCTGGATGAGGGTCAGAGAGCGGGACATCCATGTCCATTCTATCACCCCATGCTGGTTCCCCTACAGCTAGGGCCTTCATCACCCGAAGAGGAGGGAGGGAGGCAAAGAAGGAACTTTAGCCAGCAGAGTAGTATTCAATGCAGGATGCTGAACATCCTCGGCATGCAACTCCAAATCCAGGCTACCAGGCAAAGGTGGAGTTATGTCTATCAAGGGGGGCTGTTGCCCTCCATAACCAGGTATCGGGCTATGGGCAGGGTCAGGTATCCAATGCCCCAAACCACCTGGTTTCCAACCTGCAATCCACAGGGAGGCCTCTAAAGAGACACGTAGTGGGCTAGAACAAGGCAACAGAGAGGGAGGAGGCAAAACAGGTGAGACAGTCTGCACATTAGGAGGTGAAAAACATGGTCTAGAATGCATAGTACTCACAAGTTCACCAGGCAAAGTCTCCACCGAGTTCAAAGGCGGAGAAGACACTGCTCGATCCAGATTTGTAGGAATCGAAAATTCCAATGGAACATGGTGCAACACTGGTAGGACCAGTGCTACAGAAGATTGTTGCCGACTCTGCACCTCCAAAGAGCCCGAAGGTACTGCATCCATAATGAAAGCAGGAAAAGCCTCCACAGCCCCTAGTTCTGGTGATAGAATCTGTGTCCCAGGAGAGGCCGACTCAAAAGAGCTAACGGCATCAACAACAGCAAGTACCTGGTCCCAATGTGCAGCAAGGAGGGACTTCAACCAAAGTTCATCTGCAGGCAAAAAATCTGATGATGCAGAGGCAGACTGAGCAGGTAAAGATTCATCTGGTACAGCAAGATCCACAAGCATATCAACATAACAGTCAGACGTCCTCAATATTTCAGGCTCCAAAGCTGGACCTGCAGGAGCAGAGCTCTGCTCTCCTGCAGGTACACCAGCAGAATGACTGGGTCACACAAACTAATCCATGGTCCAACAGCGCCCCCATACAGAGTAGGGGAATTTCCCTGGTGTCCTGGCCAAGTTTTCCTCATTCAGTAAAAATACCACCAACAGCTTAATCTGGTTCAAGGTCAGTTGCCATTCATCTGTATCCCCCTTCCCTGGGTCGTGCCTGAAAATAGGCAGGATTTGTCTAGTGCACTTGCCTGGTCAACAAAAACTAAATAAATAAAATAAATAAATACAAATAAATAAATAAAAATTTATTTCTTTAGAAATGATAACCCCTAGGCCCCTTTCTTCCTTGGTGATAGTGAGCACCCCCTCCAACAGATCTAACCAGGGTTCCCTCTTCCCAGGTGCATTATTATGTGCTTCTTGGAATTGAACCTTAGTTGCCACACTTTCTGGAGTTTGGTCACAGGTGTTCACTAATCATTCTGTGAATCAGAGTAATTTATTGAGTTTAGATTCAGTCATGGGGAATTGGGAGGCTGGATTATTTTATTTATTTATTTGTTTATTTAATTATTATTTTGGAGTACACCTTTAATTAGCAGAGAGATGGGAAGATGGATTTTTTTTAACTCATGGTGTGTGTCTCAAAGGGAAACATAGAAACATAGAATTTGATGGCAGATAAGGACTGCTTGGTCCACCTAGTCTGCCCATTTCCCTACCTAATGGATAAGCTGCAGATCCAATTTAACCAACAGCCTACATCTTCCTACCCCCCCCACTAGAATTGCCTTATGGCTGTCCCATGCATTCTTGAAATCGTCCACTGTTTTTGACTCTATGACCTCCTTAGGAAGGCTGTTCCATGAATCTATAATCCTCTCTGTGAAGAAATACTTCCTCATGTTACCTCTGAGCAGTCCCCCCTCTATCTTCAAATTGTGCTCCCTTGTTCTTGCACATCTCTTTTTCTGAAAGATGTTACCCTCTTGGACTTTGTTGATTCCCTTGAGGTATTTGAAAGTTTCTATCATGTCCCCCTCTCCCTCCTTCCTTGAAGCTATACATCTTAAACTCCTTTAGTCTTTCTTCATATGTGTTCTGGTGCAGACCCTGCACCATTTTGGTTGCCCTCCTCTGGACAAACTCCACCCTGTCTATGTCTTTGTGGAGATGGGGTCTCTAGAACTGTACACAGTACTCCAGAAGTGGTCTTACGGTACCAACTGTACGAACATACAAACATACAAAATTTGCCAGCAGGCCTAGAGGTCTATCAAGTCTGCTCAAATGTGCAGCTAGCACCCCTTATTCCGCAGCTGCCTCTCCCTTCCACCCTTTCCCTCCATTGACCCTCCTCCTTGTCCTATCCATCACCTTTTGAAGCAGTCCACTCTTCTATGGAAACCACTTCTGCAGGTAAAGCATTCCACCAGGCTACCACCCTCTCTGTAAAAAAGTGTCTCATCATCTCCCTCCTGAACCTTCCTCCCTCCGGTCTCATATCATGGCCCCTGGTGTCCTGCCTCCTTAGCTTTAAACAGCCCCAGGTATAGAGGGTACCTGTCTTGTTTATTCCTTTCATGTACTTATAGGTTTCAATCATGTCCCCTCATCCCTCCTGTCCTCCAGCGGAAACATGTTCAACTCCCTCAACCTCCTCTCATATGATAAGTCCCCCAGCCCCTTGATCATCTTTGTTGCCTTGCACTGAACCCCCTCCAGTAACTTAATGTCCCTCTTCAGATACGGGCACCAGTACTGCAAGCAGTACTCCAGCTGCGGTCTAACTAATGACCTATAAAGTGGCAGAATCACCTCCTCCCTCCTAGAGGATATATCCCTTGCAATGCAACCCAGCATTTTGTTGGCCTTTGCAGCTGCCTTCCTACACTGTGCCGAGTTATTCATTGACCCTGTAATGAGCACCCCCAGATCCTTCTCCTCCTCTGTCTGGGCTAGCTGCACTCCCCCAAGCTGGTAATTCCTTCTTGGGTTCTTCAGCCCAAAATGCAGCATTTTGAACTTTTTGGCATTAAACCCCAGTTGCCAGGTGTCTGACCAGGTTCAAGCTTTGCCAGATTATCTTGAATCCCTGCCACCCCCCTAGGTAGTCCACCACCACTCCCATCTTGGTATCATCAGCAAACAGACTAATCTTGCTCTTGATGTCCAATGATATGTCTGCAATGAATATCCCAAACAACACTGGTCCCAACACCAAGCCCTGTGGAACATCGCTCATCACTACCCTGGGGTGTGAGAGCTCCCCGCACACCACCACCCTCTGTTGCCTTCCTTGAAGCCAGTTCCCTACCCATTCACCAGCTTTGCACCCACCTCTGTGCCTTCTAACTTACTTCCCAGCCTCCCATGTAGCACCAAGTCAAATGCCTTACTGAATTCCAGATACAGGACATCCACTGCATGGCCCCTGTCCAGTTGTCTAGTTTACCAGTCATAGAAATCCACCAGGTTGGTTTGACAGGATCTGCCATGCATGAAGCCATGCTGTCTGCTGTTCTGTAATCCTTTGGCCTCTAGGAGGGCCACTAGCCTCTCCTTCAGGATAGTCTCCATCTGCTTACCCACGATAGATGTGAGGCTCACTGGTCTGTAATTCCCTGGTTCATCCTTGGTGCCACTCTTGTGGAGGGGCACCACATGAGCCATCTTTCAATATGAATACTGAGCAGAAGTATTCATTCAGTATCCCTGCTTTTTTAGTGTGGCTCTCTGCCCAGCCATCCTCCTCTTTATTCAGCCTCAGTATCCCTGCATTAGTCTTTCTTTGCTCCCTAATGTACCTATAAAAGGTTTTATCCCCCTTCTTAACTGAGTTGGCTATCTTTTCCTCAGTTTGGGCCTTTGCTATTCTAACTGCTTTCTCCACTTCCTTCTGCTTTAACTGGTACAGTTCTTTGTCCTGCTCCTTCTGTGTTTCCTTATTCTTCCTGAATGCTATCTTTTTCTCCCTAACTTTCCCCACCATTTCTTTTGAGAACCATAGTGTTTTTTCTTTCATTTTGATTTGTTTATTTGCTTCACACAAAGGCTTGTTTATGTGATGGCGGTTTTGATGTCTCCCCATTGTTGCCCCACCACACTGTCTTGTCTGTTTGCTAGTGTTTTTCTGAGGTACTCTCCCATTTTGACAAAATCAGCCCTCCTGAAGTCCTGTACCTTCACTTTTGTATGGCTTGAGTCTACAGCTAAGTTCATCATGAACCACACTGTTTGGTGGTCACTTGTTCCTAGATGGCTTGGCACTTCTAGATCTGAGATCCTCTCTCTTTCCCTATTTGAGAGTACCAGGTCTAAGATTGCTCCCTCCCAAGTGGGTTCCAAAATTAGCTGCCTGAGGCATGCCCCCTGTAGGGCATCAAGAATGACCCTGCTCTTGGATGTGGCTGCAGCAAAGGTGCTCCAGTTAACATATGGCATATTTAGATCCCCCATCAGCAATATTTCCCCTTTCTCTGCCATCCTAAGGATACCTTCCATAATTTCCTTGTCCATATCCTTCTCCTGAGATTGGGGTCTGTATACAACCCCTGTGCAGACTGTGGTGCCATTTCCAGTCTCCAGGGTGACCCACAGTGCCTCCTTTCCTCCCTGTTTACCCTTTAGTTCTGCTGCTTTGATATCTTCCCCCACATAGAGAGCTACTCCTCCTCCTCCTCCTCCTCCTCTTCTACCCTCTCTGTCCCTGCTGCAGATTGCGTGACCTGGTATGTTAACATCCCAGTCATGGTTCTTTGTGTACTGTGTTTCTGCAACTGCCATGAAATCCAGGCATCCCTCTCCCATCAAGGCCACCATTTCAGGGAGCTTTTTACCTAGACTATTGGCATTGGTACTCATTACACTCCATTTGTTTATAACCTTACTTCTTGTTGCCTCATCTGCTGTCCTTACTGCCTTTGCCTTTTTTCTCCATTTACCCCTGCCCTTCTTTTTTTTTTCCAATTGTTAAACCAGCTGAGACACACTAAGCTGAAAGCTTGTTTACAGGTGCAACCTTGGAACACAGGGAAGTTAAGTGACTTGCTCAGGGTCACACAGTATGCAAGTGGGGGCTGTGGAATTCAAACCCAGGTCCCCAGATTTGCAGTTCAGAGCCTTAAACCACTGCCTTATACTGACTCCCTTCTCCCTATCAACTGCTGTATCTTGGTGTTTACCTCACTAACTACCTTGATTGTGTTACTGCATTCTGTTCCTCTTGATTGGGGTGGGTGACAGGCTGCCTTCTAATTAGTGGCAGGCATTGTGGATAGGATCTAGCAGCACAGTAGGGGAGATGTGTGGAAACAGAAAGTAAAGCTATTTGATATACTGTCTGTGATTAATCTCAATGACTGAGAATAATTCCATTCATCTAGGTCTGGGTGGGGTGTGGAGACTGACTGTAGAAATTACCATGGTAATGAAGTTCAGCTAATCAACGTATGTTCCATCACACACGCCAACAGATTATTGCGTATGTGTGAGGGGGTCGATCCGTATGATGCTGTCTTCAATGGCTGCTTGCAGAATGACATACTGGACAGCATCACCTTTTGCTTTGTCATCCATCTCCAACACTTAAAAAATAAATTAAATATATTTTGCAAAAACAGCTGTTAAAGTGACAGAAATTGCAACATGCATTAGCATCAGATGTGCCTGGTAAAGCAACATAAGCTGAATGGTGACTGAAGATTATATTTTTAAAAGTTCACCTGCACACTGTAAACATGCTTTCAATGGAAATGCTGTGAAACAGCTTTGGTTTAAAAATGGGTTTGTAAGCTAACATTATACAGACCCTAACTATGCTCTGTGAACATCTGACAAGGATTTTTAGCACTTTCAGCTCCTTTGTGCAACTCTTACAATAAAATGGTTAGGGCAAAATGTCATAGTCATCTTAATTTGTCCTAATTATTGACATTCACAGCACTGTAGATGTTTAAGTGTGACCACAAACTGTAATTTATTGTGATGAAAATGATTCTGTTCTCACACCCAGACAGGATTAATTTTTCAAAAGAAGACTAACAGGAGGATGCAATGTACTGTAGTCCGAGACACAAACCTCCTGTTCTCATGTGACTGTTGCCAGTAATATAGAATGAGGGGATATAAAACAAAGTATATAAAATATAATAAATAATAATAACTGAATACCAGCAGAACAGTGTCTGCAACATAAGCTGAATGGTGACTGAAGATTATATTTTTAAAAGTTTGCCTGCACACTGATAACAATGCTTTGAATTTTTTTTAAAACTATTAGATCTGGACTTTTTTTTATTTTGTTTTACATGTACATAGTGTATATACTTCCGACAGGAAGCAAGATGCTTCTGCCAAATAAATATTTCATATTATGGTGGATGGTAGCAGCCTAGACATCAGCGTAAGTGCCTTTGGGGCAAGCTACAGTATATGAGCTACAGTACTTGATCATGTAATCAAAAACAATGATGAGAGTGGACAAGAGAATTTAAATGTATTGAAAGTGTTGTTTAATAGAAAACTGCACATTATGCATTTTGAAGAATATTGTAAGTGATGGCTGCACCGTGTGATTAAAGCAAGCAGACTGACATCCATTGAAAACTATTGTAGCACACTCGATTTTTTATTATGATCGCATTATATAAATACATTACATGACCATTAGAACACCATCTCTCACCAAATAAATTCATGCATGACAGTTATACCTCCACATCAAGATCTGTACTGAATGAAAGCAAAAACTTCAAGTTAGATCTCTCTCATTCCTGGGAGGTGAAACTACTTGCAAAAGGTCAACAACAGTTTATATTCATAAAAGAGTACAGGATCAAGCAAAATGTTCTGTGTTTGTTGGTGTGGTACAAAGATAATATCATATTTAATTGATAATAATGTTGTAGAATGTTCTTTAAAGCACACAAAGGAACTTTCATTATTACTCTTTTTTTTCCCATCACAAAGTGATTTTTCTTTTAAAGTATTTCATCTGGACTCTTTACATATATATATATATATATATATATATATATATATATATATATATATACATACACATAGTGGACATACATCCTACAGGAAGCAAGATACTTCAGGCAAAGAAATATTTCATATTATATCTGATATTCAATATTTAGAGCAAAAACTATTGGAACAGGGCAAATGTAGATAACCACAGTGTTGGATACATACAGTATAGGGCTCATCAGCTTTCTGATCATTCAGTCTAATCAGGATGACAGCCCCTAAATTTGATATCCATCTTTATTTGCATTGGTTCAAATAATAACATGAAATATGTCTTTGTCTGAAGTCTTGCTTCCTGTGGGATGTACAGTATGTCCACTATGTATATTTTTCAAAAGAAAAAAAGGTTTTCAGATCAAATAGCTTAAAAAAAATTCAAACACAAATGTGATGTGTCTCAAGGTTGTGGAAATCAACTTTGGTTTATTGTTATATTATCTATTTCATATTTCAAACCAGTTTAATTATTAAACCTTGAGTTTAAAAAATGCAATTCTCTTCAAAGTACTGTAGAGCAATAGTTCTTAGACTTTGTCACAGTGAGCCTCCCCAAATCCATGGAAAAGATTTTGAGCCTCCCCCAAAAACTAAAATAATCTTGGGCCTCCCCAAAGAAAAATAACATACTGTACTTTGAGCAGTACACCATGAATAAATTGAAACCCCTTTCAGTACTTGGCTCACATTCAGTTCTTTGTCTTATGCTAACGTGGAACCTTTGAAAAAGAGCTTCTATGCTCAAAGGTGTTATCTGAATAACAAATAATTAAAATAAATATTATTATTAAGCTTATTGTAACCCCCACAGGCCAGCCTACGTGCTCCACTATTTTCATTCTTGAACCATTGTTACCCCTTGCTGCAGTACCTTCATGGGTCAGACTACTTTCTCTGTTTCCTCGCTATATGAAATAACCTTCCTACATACTTTGCCGCTCCACCTTCTTCCCTGCTCCTGAACAACTTCTCTTCGATTACTTTGCTCCTTCCTGCTATTGCTCTTAGTACTTCTTTGCTCAACCCTTGTATTTGGGCTGTTCTACCATCAATCTACAAATTTATCAATTACCACCACTCATTATACGTTTATTGTTCATATTTGTTTGCACTATTGTTTACTGTATATTTTTTGATTGTTTTGCAGTTACCTTTTGAAATGTATTCATTCCCAACCCTTCCCCGGGTACACCTGAAATGAGCCTTGACTCATTCACCTTCCCTTGTCACCTATTAGTAAATAAATACATAAAATTTGCCTACTATTATCCTCTTTCAGTTTGCTTCATCTCTTCACAGAAAATATATAAAACTCAAAATGTAAATATAGTACTTTTCCAGACTTGCTTGAGCCTCCCCTGGAACAGGTTGGGGCCTCCCCAAGGAGGCTGGCCTCACCATTTGAGAACCCCTGCTGTAGAGCAACCTAGATGTCAGCGAAAGTGCCTTTTCAGTGAGCTACGGTATATGAGCTGCAGCATATGAGTATGTAATTTAAAAAATAAGATGAGAGGGTACAAGATAATTTAAATGTATTGAACAGTATATTTTTTAAAAAAACAGCACATTTTGCTATTTGTTCATTGAGGCTTCCATGCACGGTAGCAAGTTGGCTGACTGACATTCAAATGTACTCTACTTCTGTCCCAGTCTACCGGTCCAAACTGCATCCAGAGAATTATTTTTTTTAACTGTTCTGCAACTGAAAAGGTTCTTGTGCCACAGTTGTCATTGTTCAGTTGCAGGTTAACTTACTGTATAGTAAACAGTTCTGATGGCAAAATGCATGCGGCTATATTAAGTGCAATTTTCAAATAAAATGGCAAGAACAGAAATTAAAACTGTATGCTGGCAATGAATTGTGGGGAAAAAAGTGAATTGATGAACCCGATGCTCACCCCCGCCAGCCAACATTAACAAGTGACAAAATGTCCCAGCATTTGCACATACTGTGTGGCCATCTGCTAATCATTTGCCACCACTTTTTCCAGCATCATAACAATATTGCTTAATTGGCATACAGTAGCAGCAGAGAACAGGGGCTTGTAGGGCAGAAACAGATGAAAATCTAAGTGCAGACGAAACATGACAGAATATGGGAAAAAATGAAATGCAGTTTTTGGCAATGACTATTGGAACCCATTAACAAAGACAGCTGGGGACCATACTTTAAAGCAAGATTTGTGACTGCAACTGGACGCTATCTGCTGGTAAAATCTGGAGGACAAAATACTTCAGGTACTTGGCACACCTTTCTGCTGTGGCAGCACTTGATAGTCATCTTGTGGGGTTAGGAGGCAGTATGGCACAGTGGCTTAAGGCTCTGTGTTGCAAGTTTAGAGACCTGGGTTTGAATACCACAGCCCCCACTTGCATACTGTGTGACCCTGAGCAAGTCACTTAACTTCCCTGGGCTCCCAGGTTGCACCTGTAAACAAGCTTTCAGATTAGTGTGTCTCACCTTGTTAAATAACTGGAAAAAAAAGTGAGAAATCGCATGCTGTAATCCACAGCGTTAACCCTGCTGCACCTCTACCACCTGTCTGCCTCCTGGCAGGGATCAGCACCGAGTGGTATAACTCAGTAATGGACAACTTATCTGTAGCAAGCACTGTACATATATCCTTTTACCAGGCAACTGCTATGTGTGGTGTCTGCCAAAGTGCTGCAGAGGGATTGTAAACCAATAGAGATGTTATATTCACCCTCTCTTTATAAACACCTCCCTCTATGTAGCCTACTGGATGGACTATGGCCAGTTTGTCAAAAACAGCTTCAGCTGGCTCAAACACTGGTAGGGAAACAGTGAAAGATAAGTACAGAAGAAAATATCCTGTATACGACAGGACCCACTAGTGTAACACTTGCCCTGGTTAGGGTGCAGGGTAACATACACCAAGGTTCTCACTGTCACAAATGAAAACCTCTGACAGGCTTTCAAACATTATAAATTGATGTCCTGTGTATTGGTGACATACCAGGCAATACCATTTGGTCAACTAGTTGTCTGAAATGAGGTCAGGGAAGTATCCTTTTTCCACATCACTGAGCAAAGTACAAATTATTGTAAGAACATAGATCCCTTAGACTGTACATATTACTTCTCTGCCTATGTGATTGTGTTGCTCTTTACATTATTAGCTGCAACTGACTCATTAACAAATGCACATTGTACACTGCATGGCTTTCTTCAGTGACCAGGCCCTCAATTCCCTACAATGCAGGGTTCAAAACAGACTTGGCAGATTGGTGTTAAAAACAACTGACATGTCTCCTGATGGTTTCCAGGTCTGCTCAATTCCAAGCCAACATGCCAGACCCAAATAACTCCAAGACAGCCACTACCTTTCCATGTAAGCTTAGCAGCCTCCTGGAATGAAAGTTATTAGCTTGCCGGGTGGTTTCCTGGCCTGCTATGGGAACTTACACCTTTGCCTGATGAGTGGTATGCACATTTAGCAGCAAAGATGCATAAAACAATGATACATCTGTTCCTGCTCAAGACCCCATATTTCATCATATCCCAATGTAAAAGCAAATTCACAGATTAAAAACAACATGTTTATGTATAAACTGTACATTGTTCAACAGTGTTGCTAGGATAGAAGTAGAAGTTAAGCCACTGGGTGAACCCAGTTCCTCTGCAGGGCATTGTACAGTCTTATTCATAAAAGATGGATCAAGTATGTCCATGGTGCTCATGTTGGGTGGCTGGATCATTGTTAGTATAGTCACCTTCAGTTCAGTTTTATCACATACCAGCCAATGATCGGTTTGACCTTCCATTGTAGCTGTTCCATACTCTTTTCATCCTGTTTCATAATATTATTCAGCAAGTTCATCCTGTTTCATAATATTATTCAGCAAGAGGGACCCATTTCCACACTTAGTGACTCTTTTCTTGTACCACTGGGAGTTGCCTGGACTCCCATTTTCCCAAACATTATTGTGCAAGTCATCAGGGCTTCTCTACATTACCATTTTTGTGACCATTCCACTCACTTTTACAAGGAGAAATATGGTGTCATCTTCCTTGCCATGGATCAGTAAGACTACTTCAATGAACATTCTGTCCTCCCCACCACATATCCAGCAAGGAGGAAGATTACAATAGTGATCTTCGGCATACTCAAATGAGAGCAAATGAAAAGAAGGGTTTGACTTCCCTCCTTTCCTCAACACATTAGTGCTTACCCTTAAACAGTTTCAACTGATTAGCATGAAATCATCTATCTGTTGCCCTTTTATTGCCTATAATACAGGCAATATACACAGAATGATTATATTTATTTACAGTAAGGTAAGGACCCTGCCATCTATCACATAATGCTCATTCAGGTGTTTCAAAGACTAAAATCATTATCTTGTCTCCCACATTCTAGTCCACTGGATAACTGGTTCCATGGGCTCAGCTTGTTTTACTGTCAAGCTTGCCACAGATGGTGGAGCATATCCATGACCCCCCCCCCGAGTGCCATGCTTCACAAGGAGTTCATGCATTGTAGAGGGCAAGGGGAGCTGTTTTACAGTGTGATTTAACCATCATAACATGCAGTTTGCATTAAGATTCTCATGAGGTAGCCAATGCCTACAACATTCAAAAACGAAAACATTTTCTGAAAACGAACAGCAGCCAAAAACTACCAATATTGTTATTAAGATACCATCTTACAGTACCACAGGCCCAAAAAAGGCCAGAAATGTGACACAACCACTTAAAAGCATGAAATAAAAAACATACAATGCTTGCTAGTAATTTTATACAATATATAATAATACTTAACCTTCTCAGAAACAAGCACGCAATAATAATGTTTTTATCATAGAAAGAACATGATGCCATTCAATGTGGTACATTCCTGACAGTAAGAGCAATGCTTCCTACCAATGTTGGAGTCTTTCTATAAAGCTGATGAGTACTTACTGAAATGAAGATGTATGCTTGCCTTATGCTTATGCAATGAATGTATGAAGCATAGTCCTGCATCCCAAGGTTTAAGCCAAGGTTGCACAACATGCATCTCTGAAATCCAGTGGCGTGAGTTAGACATCATATATAATAAAAACGTTGCAATTTTCAACTTTCTTGCCTTCCTCATTAATTTCATTGTGGAAGCATGAAAATCACATGGATACGTGACCTACTGTACCTAATTTAGGAGTGTTGTGGCTTATAAAAAGATAATGTTAAGCATAGCCTAAAGACAAAGTCACAAGAGTGTTCCTTTTAAGAACCATAAAACGGCTGCTTTGTCAAAGGGCAAATCCCCTTAAAAATGACCTAAAAAATGTCCTATTAACTATGATGTAGTTGTACCACAAATCATAAACAACTATGGCTTCAGAGAATGTTATGTACCTATTCTGAACACTTGCATTCTTTTCTGTTAATTTATTCTACATTAATGATGATAAGCATGATAAGTCAGGTTGCCATTAAAAGGCAACCTGAATTGTCCAGTGGCACTCCAGAGGAAATGGAGAGGGAAAATGCTGGAGGGGGAGGGTTTGGGGGAGGGGTTGAAGGGAAGGAGGAGCAGACAGGGCTAGAGGGGCAGGGCCAGTGAGGTCACAAAGTGGGAGGACAAAGCAAAAAGGGAATACATGACAGACAGAGCCTGGTGATGATGCATACACCTGCAAGGGGAACCTGATTAGATAGGGGTGTGGCTAGTAGGGGTCCTCTCAAAGGGTCCTTAGGGGACATTTAACCCTGGGTTGAGGTTGCCTCTTCCTCTACCTCTTTCAGCTAGGATTTTTCATTTTAAGTGGATCTTGGCACAGTGCTGGCAAATGTTCTGATTACTTACACCACTAGGTAAGGTATTGAAACTCTGGGGCCTGGGCACTCAGGCCTTGAAGGTTTTCTTTTCTTTTCAATAGGCTGATTTTAGACAAAAAAACATATAGTTGCTACTAATTAAGAAAGTTTGCTAGATATGGTAAAGCAGACATTGGAGACAAATTATAGACTGGTTTGGTAAGAGGTTTTGTCTTTCTATAATGGCTGAATGGCAGCATGGCATTTAGGGGCTAATACTCTGGTTCAGGCAACCAGCAGAGTCATTTTGTAAGGGAGGTTTGCTAGGTCAAGGTAGAGCCAGTTTTAATACAGAATGAAATATTTGTGGGTTAAGGTATTTATTTCTAAGATTTGTTTAAAAAAAGATACTCTGGAAGATTGGCCACTTTTTGCTAGCTGTAGTTAAAACGACCCCAAAAAAACCAACACAAAAAAAACAGGCGATTTAAGAATTTATGGTTTGCTGATTAATATGTTAAAGCAGGCATTGGAGATGGACAAATAACAGGCTGTTTTGGCGAGAGGCTTTGTATTGGCCTGCTGGCTGCTTGGCCAACTACATGGCATCTAAGGCCTAGTACTCTGGGTTTAGGCAGCCAGCAGAGTCCTTTTGTAAGGGAGGTTTGCTAGATCAAGGTACAGCCAGTTTTAATACAGAATGAAATATTCATGGTTTAAGGTGTTTATTTCTAAGATGTGTTAAAAAAAAAAAGGATACAATGAAAGACTGGACACTGCTTGCTATCTGTTGTAAAAAAAACAACCGGGCAATTTAAGAATTTATGGTTTGTTGATTAAGAAAGTTTCGCTCCCTGGTGAGAAACCAGGCTATTCCAGAATGTATGGTTGCTGTTTTAAGAAAGTTTTGCTAGCTGGTTAAAAACCAGTGAATTAAGAAGGGATGGGGTCTGATTAGAACATTTTGCTAAATGTTTTTGGTTAATCAGGTGATTCAGAGGATGTTTTGAGCGAGATCTTGTTTGAGCCTACTGCAACATGGGCAGCCACATGGCAGGCTATGGCCCAGCTAGCTAGACCAGACGTCCAAGGGAGGTTTCTGTTTGGGGTTGGTTTTAGATAGCTAGAAAGGCACAACAGAATGCACTTTGGAAGGGTGGAGGTGGTGTGGTGTGGTCTGACATCATTCCAAGGTGGGTCTGATGGCAGGCTGCCAGGGTGGGAGCAATTGAAAAAGTCTACAAGTGGCTGAATAGGATGGTGGCGGTGATCTTAAAGGGTTTAGGGGGAACCTGTGTGTCACACCAGGGCATTCATTTTGACAAGCCCCATCTTTATAGGGGAGATGGAATGCACCTATCGGATAGGGGACAGATGGTCTTTTTGCTAGCCCTATGGCAAGTGGCTGCCCTGCGGGTATGGTAACAGCCAATTCCCAATCAGGGAGGATGCCCTACCATCCATCACAAGCTGGAGGTTGGGGCTGATAGAAGGGATTAGGGGTGAGGAGTTCGGGCCATAGAAAAGGGGATGGGGAGTTAGGCAGCAGAGAGGGGGGGCCCACAGGCCAGGGGTAGGCACCTGGACATTTTCTATAGAGGGGGGAGGATAGAATGGCTAAAGGATCTGTGCTAGGACATCCGGGCCTAGCTAGATGGCAGGGAAGGAAGATCGGTGTCAATAGTGGGGATTGGATAAGGCATCCAGACCCCGGGAGAAGAAAATGATATTCAAAGCAAGATTGAACTGGTATACAATTGTTTGAGAATTGTACAAATTAGTGCTTCAATGAACAGTTCACAGGAAGAATTGATGTCCACAGACTCAGAGAACTTAATATGAAACAGATTCAAACTATTTCAGGGGACAAAGGGGTACAGTTTACTTTAGTTCAGACCTATTCAATTGGTCAAAACAGAGACTACATTTTTAAAGATTCAAAAGAAATGTTTACGCTGTAACTATAGCATGTCATTTGGACTTAAAGTGATAATAAACTGCACAGGGCACATTTGTTTTTTAACTCTGGCACACAGTTTCAAATCAAATCTTTTTTTTTTCTTTAAAAAGATGGTTCTTCAACCAGCTAAAAAAATAACACCATTTTGACATAAGCAGAACTAATTTCTGCTATACTCTGCTCAGTCAGCCACTTTTATAAGGCTGGAGATTACTTACCACTTTGAACATACATCTATTTACACATAACTGTTAGATTATGTACAAAACATCTGAAAAAGTTAGGCATCTAGTATGTTTACTTACAGAC
Organism: Neoceratodus forsteri; assembly: GCA_016271365.2. Classification (NCBI taxonomy): domain Eukaryota; kingdom Metazoa; phylum Chordata; order Ceratodontiformes; family Ceratodontidae; genus Neoceratodus; species Neoceratodus forsteri. Next base: position 211,807,863 of record CM057451.1, read on the forward strand.
TTTTACATAATAAAAAGTAGCATCACTAGAACATTGTTTCAAAACTATGAATATTGTTTCAAAACTAAGCACATGCTGAATGCAGTGTAGAGATGGGCAAAGTGGCTCCAATTCGCTCTGCGAAGTGGATCACAAAGTAAAAGCGACTTTGCAGAGTACTCTGCAATGTGAAGCAGAGTACTTCGCGTTATGATGGGTAACACGAAATCCATTGAAAACAATGACTTCACATTACTCCGCCTTCCCAAACCACTACTCCACCAATTCTTAAGGTGAAGTACATTGAAAGCAATGTACTTCACCTCACCTCACCTTGCTTTTAAGCTCCAAAGGCGAATTTTGCAGTGATTCATGGGATTTCAGGTCACATGGGCTCTAGATTGTTCTACACAGCCTCAGTTCGGGGTAGTGTGTGTAGGAAGCTGTAGGAGACAATCTGCTCTGAGAGCTCTCTGTGATTTAAACCTTCTGAAAGTAATTAAAAAAGTCTGAGTAAATTTTTTTTGCTGAAACTTTAGTTCATCGATTGTAGGAAACCCTCATGTATTCATATCATCAAGCGTTTATTGTTTGTGTATGGATTTTGAATGTTAATGTATGACATTCAGTCTGTGTACTGAAAGACAGTGGAAATGTGCTTGGGGGAGAGGTGTATCTGTGGTGTAGGTAGATTAATATGGAGAAAAAGACAGTTCTTTCTGTTTTGGTGATATTTTTCTTGTATGACTGTGTTAATGTACACACAGTAATATTTTCAACAATTCTTGCCATTTTTGGCTGATTGTTGTGGTGCAGCAGTGCATAATTTTAGTTTGTTTAAAACACGTGGTTATATTACTGAAGTTTTCAATTTTCTACGCATTTCTTACTCTATGTGTGAGTATGTGTGTCATCAAATCAGACACCTTTTCTTGTGCCACATAATAATTTCAGCAATGTAAACCTGCCATCCACTGCAGCTGTGTCATTTTTGTACTTCTTTGTGGTATCTATACTGGTACTAGTACTAGTGACTGTTACTGCAGCAGTGTAGTACACTGCCACATCCCCTGTGGCCCGCCCCAACCGGCGAAGGTATTCTTTTCCAGATTTAGATTTCTGATGGTGAGCACTGGTTAGGTGTTGTGCCTTTGCATCTGCATTTCTTCAGTGTGCACTACAATTTTAATCTGTCTGTGGCTTTGCATCTCTTTAGGGCCCAATCTCCATCTGTAACTTAAGTCACAGTTGTTTCTGTGGCTTGCCTTCTGAGTACTGGACGGGTGTGATGCTAAATTCTGCATGAACATTGTACCATTAATATGCATTTTTAAATCAGGACCATCATCACAAGTCACTCATGATACAAATCACATTCTCTATCATCATGGTCACAAATGCAGTCACAAATCACGATTCATGATCACATCACTAAACACAACATTAATTTTTTTACAATTTATTGATTTTTATTTAGATTTTGGTAACCGGGTAAGCCCACTGAAACCAGAGATCCCTTTTTCAAGGGCGACCCGGAATTAGTTACAGTGAATACATACATAGGTGTAAAATACAGTAGTATAGAATGAACACAAATTTAGTTACAGTGAATACATACATACACAACAGGGTACAGTAGATTATTGGCTGGTACATGTAGGGGAGTAGGTATCAAACGTTAGGCAATGAGACAGCAGGAATCAAAGGATAAATGGGTATAAAGATAGTTACACAGTACTTTTAGCATTTTTCCATAGGAGATTCATGTGGTGGGAAGGCATGGTTCAGCAGATGGTAGCCAGGGAGTAGACCGAGGATGAGGTCTAGCGATTGCAACCACAGAGGCTAAATTCCAGGAGATATGCTTTGAGGCCTGATTTAAACCCTAGGAGGGCAGGCTTGTCGAGTAGACTTGCTGGGAGGGTGTTCCATAAGTAGGAAGCTGCATATTAGAAGGAGCGCTTACTTAGGTTGGTACGAACACGGGGGATAGAAAGAGGACGACTTACTGTGGATCGCAGAGTTTGGCTCTGGACTTTAGGAGTGAGAACTGTCAAAGTCTATGTTTCAAAGTCTATGAGTAGCCCACACAGGTGAGGCGGGGGGCCTAAGGAGGTGAATTTAAAGGCCAGACAGGCAGTAGAATACGCCAACTTGTGCCATAGGGAGGGCCAGTTTAGGTCCATGAGGGCCTCACAATGGTGCCTCCTGGGGGAGAAGTGTGTTGCAAAGCGAGCTACTCGGTGGTAGAGCATTGAGATTCTGTTGAGCTCCATTTCTTGGAGAAACTGCAGTACGGGGTAACTGTATAGAATGGAGGGGAGGAAGTTACAGTTGGCTATGGCTTGTCGTGCCTCACTGGAAAGGTAGTTTCCCAGACGGTAGAGGAGACCAAGCCTCTGGTGGATGGATCATGTTAAGGAGTTGATGTGCAGTTTATAGGTCAGCTCCTGGACAAGGAGGACCCCCAAGATACTTGAACTGGTCTATGACTGCTACTCTCCTCCCTTGGGCTGTGTTGCACTGGAGTAACTCACTTCAGTCAGTACCCAGGCGTCTAGTCCCAAGCAGGACTGCCTTGGTTTTGTCTTCATTCAGCTTTAGGGAATTAGAGGTGAACCAAACCTCAAGAGCTGAGAGACAGGCCTGGAGTTTGGAGGAGATGACACTGGGTTGTGGGTCGGTGCAGTAGACAATAGTGTTGTCCGCATAAAGGATGAGGTTGCCAGGCATGCTGTCACCCTCAATGTCATTGAGGAAGATTGGGAATAGTAGGGGGCCCAGGATAGAGCCCTGGGGCACACCGGAGATCATAGGTCTAGTGCCAGATTGTGTTCCTCTCCAACAGACTTTTTGGGATCTGTTGGTCATGTAGCTCTCAAACCAAGAGAGCGAGTGCTCATCCAGGCCCAGTCGGTGGAGTTTGGAAAAGAGAAGTTCATGGCTGACCAGGTCTTAGGCCTTGGACAGGTCAAAGAATAGGGTGCCCATTGGGGAACCATGGTCCATGACCTTCAGGATGTCTGATGTGAGACGGATTAGGGCAGTGTCAGTGCCATGGCCTTTCCTAAAGCTGTGTTGTACATTGGCGAGGAGTTGGTGCTGCTCGAGGTAACCCTGGAGTTGATTGTATACAAGCCTCTGCTGCACTTTCCTGAGAGGGCTGAGTAGGGGGATGGGTCAATAGTTTCCCTCTCTGTCCTTGGGTCCTTTTTTGTGGACAGGGACAATAGTCGATACCTTCCACTTGCTTGGGACTGTTCCTTCATGGAGGGACCTGTTGATAAGCAAGGTGACAGGGTAGGCGATAGTTGGGGCAGCGGCCCTAGGCAGCTGAGGTTCTAGTAGGTCATTTCCAGGGGAAGAGTTAGGGTTTATTTTGAGTAAGAGAGGAAGTACAGCGGAGGGGCATTGGTTAGGGATTCTAGGGAGGAGGCGGCAGATTGGGGTGGGAGGTAGGCACACCCTATGTAGAGGGGCTTGGTGTCTCCAAGGAGCACTTTAGCAAATAGGATCTCACTCTATGATACCCAAAGGGAGGGAAGATCAATCTGTGAAGCATTCAAGGAGGAGCTGAGATAGATGAGAACCCCATCTCTTTTTTTCCCGGCTCTGTCCTTTCTGAAAGCCTGGAAGCCAGCTAGGTCCACTTCATGGGAGAGGATCTGAGGCTTGAGCCATGTTTCAATAACAGCTAGTATGTCAGGTCTGTAAAGTAATGTCCATGCCTCAAGGTAGTGGATTTTGTGTCTTAGGCTGCCGATATTCATATCTACCAGCTTGAGTCCACTGGTGTTGGCCCAGAGGGGGTTGATGGGGTCACAAAGGGTGAGATTAGGAGCATAGGGACCAGGGTTTGGTTTGATGTCCCCCCTGAGTGCCAGCCTGAGACTGGCCAGAAGGCCAGTAGCATTGTGAGGGAAGCGGAGGAGTCTCCGCTGGTCGTACTCATTCCAGTCAGAGAATATGTTATAGCAGCTGCTCTTCAGGAGTGGTCTGTTCAAGTTTTAGCTAGGCTTGTTTAGCCCCTCCACCCTAGGCTCAGGGGGTCAGGAGAGGAGTAAGGAATTCCAGAGCAGTTCAGAGGAGAGCTTATCCAAGGGAAGGGGTAGGGTAGTTCCGTGTAATTGAGATTTGTAAGCGGGAGCGACCCTGGGTGCTAAGCTCCTCATACTATAGATCTGAGGTGGGACACAAGCCTCAGGGTGTTGCAGGAATCTAAAGTTACAGGGAGCTGAACTAAAGGGGGAACTAGATCAACACAGCAAGTACCAGTATAGCAATACCAGTTGGAGTTCTTAGGCTGTGAAGAGATCATTAAGCCAGGTGGGTATCGGCTGTATTTCTGGTATAGGGTACAAGAGAATTAATGAGCCAGGAGGATTTCAGCTGTACCTCAAGTTCAAGCTCCAGAGAGGTGAGTGGGACAGGTTGTTATATTTCCACCACTTTCTCCAATGAGGCAAGTGGCAGCCAGGTTATGAAGTAGCAGGGTCCAGCCGCTCAGCCTTCTAATGAGGATAGAGATGGGCAGGAAAGTGGGATGTGACCTCTAGTGGAGAAAGCTGAGAACCTGCAAATGGGAAAGTGAGCTGATAGGTTCTGCAGCTCACATGATCACAGCTATATAGGTGGATGCTCACCAAGGGCGGTGATGGGGGTGGTGGGGAGCCAGCGCGCAGCACCAGCGGGGACCAGACTGAGCAGAGGTTCACCAAACTGTGCGCAGCTCCATACTTGATTGATTTCCCTTCGGGGAGCCAAGTCTGCAGGGGTCCAGCTTGGGGGGAGGGAGAGGCAACCGATGGCCCACATGACCACCACAGCTATGGAACCAGAGAGAGAACAATGAATTTATACACAGGTAGGCAGGTGGAGGGGCTGGGAAAGCACAGTGAGCTTTGTAATACTTTTACTAATTTGGACTGTGCTCCCAAAGATTTCTTTGTGCACAGGATATCAGATTTGGGCGTCAGAGGCAACCAGGACTGAAGCAGCTTAGTTTAATAATTATTAGGCTGTAACTATTGCTGGCTAGGGTCTTTCAAGGCACCTGATAGAATCGGAGATTGCTGTAGCTAACTAAAACAATTGCAAGCTGTAATTATTGCTGGCTAAAGTCTTTTAAGGCTCCTGTTAGAAACGGAGACTGTAGTAGCTAACTGAAACAATTGCAAGCTGTAATTATTGCTGGCTAAAGTCTTTTAAGGCTCCTGTTAGAAACAGAGACTGCAGTAGCTAGGTAAAACAATTGCAGGCTGTAATTATTGCTGGCTAAGAATTTTTAAGGCACCTGATGAAAATGGAGACATTTATACACACTCTAAATAGCTGTGCTTAAGGCACCAAGTTAAACAGACAGTATTTCATCGCAGACTGAGCAGATTTAAAGGCTACAGAAACTATCTCCACTCCTGTGGTGACTTTAATTCAGGCAGGTCTTTTGAAAAATGGTGCCAAAAGGATCCAGGAGCCTTTGTCCAACCAAACTGAGCAGAGGTTCACCGAAGTGTGTGCAGCTCCATACCTGATTGATTTCCCTGCGGGGAGCCAAGACTGCAGGGATCCGGCTTGGGGGGAGGGCGAGGCAACCGACGGCCCTCACGACCAGTATTTTAAGCTTGTTTTGTAGTATCTCTCCAGGCTTCACCACCCCACAATTGTACTCATTAATGAGCATTTTTAAGTTGGGGAGTTTTGTGCTAAAGCTCATCGGGGAAGTACAGCCATAGGCATTCATATTAGCAATACAGTTCCATATTGGTTGTCTCACACCGTTAACACCGAATTACATTATTCATCATCATGGTCACAAATGCAGTCACAAATCATGATTCACAATCACGTCATGAATCATAACATTAATTTTTTTACTAGTTACTTGAATGTATTGTAAGCCTGTTTTGTAGAATCTCTCCAGGCTTCAACACCCCACCATTATACTCTTAATAAGCATTTTTAAGTTGAGGAGTTTTGTTCTACAGCTCATCGGGGAAGTACAGCCATAGGCATTCATGTTCCTTCCTGTAAAGCATGTGAGTTACTGTACTGTAAGTAGTGGTGAGTGGATTGGCCCCAATTCGCTCTGCAAAGTGATTCATAGAGTAACGCGAAATCTGCGAAGTACTCCACAATGTGAAGTGGAGTACTTCACTTCATAATGATGAATTCAAAGTCCATTGAAACCAATGACTTTGTGTTATTCCGCCTTCCCCAAACCATTTCTCCACCAATTTTAAGGTGAAGTACATTAAAATCAATGGAATTTGCCTCACTTCACCTTTTAATTGTGCTCCAAATAAAATTCTGCAGTGATTCAAGGAATTACAGGTCACATGGGCTCTAGATTGTTCTGTACAGCCTCAGTTCTAGCCTGGGTAGTGTGTGTGTAGTGGTAGCTGGAGACAGTTTGCTCTCGGGGCTCTATGATTCAAAACCTCTAAAAGCTGTTTAAAATGCCTTTTTGAGTCTTTTTTTTTGCTCAGAATTTAGTACATCAATTGTAGGAAACTCTCCAGTGCTCATATCATCAAGTGTTTATTGTTGTGTGTGGATTTTGAATGTTAATTTAGAACAGTCAGTCTGTGTACTGTGAAGTGTGATTTGGGGGAGGGGCATATTTGTGGTGTAGGTACATTAACTGGGAGAAAAAGGCAGTCTTTCTGTTTTGGTTATATTTTTCTAGTATAACTGTGTTAACGCACACACAGTAATATTTTTAGTAATTCTTGACATTTTTTGCTGATTGTTGTGGTGCAGCAGTGTATAATTTGTCTGTTTAAATCATTTGGTTGTATTACTAAAGGTTTTTAATTTGCTACGCATTACTTGTAGTGAGTGTGATGCATGCCATCAAATCAGACACCTTTTATTGTGCCACAGAGTAATTGCAGCAGTGTGACCCTGCTATCCACTGCACCTGCATGAATTTTTTATACTGCTTTGTGGTATCTTTACTGGTAGTGGAGTGTTAGTCTTGTGCACTAATCCCCCCAACTGGCAAAATGTATTCCTTTCCAGATTTGGATTTGTGACTTGTGAGCACTGAAAAGGTGTTGTTTTGCCTTTTCATATGCATCCCTTGAGCGTGCAGCACAGTCTTAATCTCTCTGTGCATTTGCAGTTCACCATTAATTGTGGGAGATTGCATTTCTTGTTACACTCTCATTTTCATGTTGTCAGCACTGGGGAATTTTCTGAACACAAGACAGTAGCATTTTGGGTATGCATATTCATTCTGGTGTCTGTGTGGGTGGGGTGCCTCCAATATCATTGTCACTCCGGCTTACTTCGCCTTTAAGGTGGAATGACAACACAAAGTACCAATGCCCGTAGTCTGAGTAACAAGCTTCCTGAATTAGTGGCCTTGATGGAGGAGGAACATCTGGATATCATGGCAGTCGCAGAAACATGGTACACACAAAACCGTGACTGGGATGTAAACATACCAGGATACACTATCTAGAGGAGGGACAGGGAGGGTAAAAGAGGAGGAGGAGTAGCTCTTTACATAAGGGAAGGAATCAAAGCAACAGAACAAAAGGGTAAACAGGGAGGAGAAGAAGCACTGTGGGTAAATTTGGAGACCGGCAATGGCACCACAATATGCACAGGGGTTGTATACAGACCCCCTTCTCAAGGGAGGAAATGGACAAGGAAATGATAGAAAGTATACTTAGAATGGCAGAAAAAGGGGAGATATTGCTGATGGGTGATCTGAATATGCCAGAGGTTAACTGGAGTGCAGATGCAGCAGCCACTTCTAAGAGTGGGGTTATTCTAGATGCCCTACAGGGGGCATGCCTTAGACAACTAGTATTGGAGCCAACTTGAGAGGGAGCAATCTTAGACCTGGTTCTCTCAAATGGAGATGAAGAGAGGATCACAGATGTAGAAGTGGGTAGCCATCTGGGAACTAGCGACCATCAAACAGTATGGTTCACAATAAACACAGCAATAGAGTCAAGCCATACAAAGACAAAGGTTCCGGATTTTAGGAGGGCTGATTTTGTCAAAATGGGTGAGTGCCTAAGGAATGCACTAGCAAATGGGCAGGAAGGAGGAGTGGAAGAACAATGGGGAATAATAAAAACTGCCATCACAGAGGTATCAAGCCTTTGTGTAAAGCAAATAAACAAAATGAAATGAGGTAAGAAACCACTATGGTTCTCAAAGGAAGTGGCAGTGAAGGTTGAAGAGAAAAAGAAAGCATTCAGGAAGTACAAGGAATCACAGAAGGAACAGAACAGAGAACTTTATCAGTTAAAGCAAAAGGAAGCTGGGAAGGCAGTCAGAACAGCAAAGGCCCAAACCGAGGAAAAGATAGCCAACTCAGTTACGAAGGGGGATAAAACCTTTTATAGGTACATCAGGGAGCGAAGGAAGACCAAGGGAGGGATAGTGAGGCTTAATAAAGGGTAGAAAAGGTGGCAGAGGGTGACTGTGAAAAGGCAGAGATACTAAACAAATATTTTTGCTCAGTATTTACAAAGGAAGAGGGGGAGGTATCAAAAACAAACAGTAGAAACACTCTGGATACAGAAGTTGATACCAGCCCATTTACAGAAGAAAGGGTTCTGAAAGAACTCTTAAAACTGAAGGTGGACAAAGCAATGGGGCCTGATGGGATTCATCCCAGAATTCTAAAAGAACTAAGGGTAGAACTAGTGACACCACTGACTACTCTTTAACAAATCATGGGAGGATGGGTGGTACCCGAGGACTGAAGGAGGGCAGATGTGATTCCCTTCACAAAAGTGGGAGCAAGACAGAAGCAGAAACTACAGACCCGTTAGTTTAACCTCAGTGGTAGGGAAAATGATGGAATCACTTCTGAAGGAAAGAATTGTTAAATATCTAGAGGCCAGAGGGGCACAGGACCCAAGGCAGCATGGATTCACAGCGGAAGGTCATGCCAGACAAATCTGATAGATTTCTTTGACTGGGTGACCAAAGTAGTTGATCAGGAGGGGCTGTGGACATGGCCTACCTAGACTTTAGCAAGGCATTTGACACAGTCCCACAAAAGATTAATATACAAGTTAGCCAGCCTGGGAGTGGGTCCCAAGATGACAGCCTGGGTAAGGATTGGCTGGAGAATAGGACACAGAGTAATAGTAAATGAGTCCACTCTGAAAAAGGGGGTTAGTAGTAGAACCCTCAGGGTTCAGTATTAGACCAGTCCTCTTCAATGTCTTTATAAGTGACATTGCAGAGGGACTGGAAGGAAAAGTGTCTCTTTGCAGATGACACAAAGATCTGCAACAGAGTTGATGCACAAGGTGGAGTGGAAAGGATGAGAAGGGATTTGGCAAGGTTAGAGGAATGGTCAAATGTATGGCAGCTTAGATTCAATGCTAAGAAGTGCAAGATAATGCACCTGGGAAACAAAAACCCAGGGGAAGAGTACACAATGGGGGGTGAGATCCTAACAACAACAAAAATGGAAAGGGACCTGGGGGTAGTCATATCAGATGTCCTAAAGGTGGGCAAGCAATGTAAGAGGGCAGCAAGGAGGGCTGGGGGGATACTGGGATGCATAGGGAGAGGCATCACCAGTAGAAAACAGGAAGTTATTATCTCTCTGTACAGACAGCTAGTGAGACCCCATCTGGAGTACTGCGTGCAGTTCTGGAGACCCAATCTCCGCAAAGACATAGACAGGATGGAAGCTGTCCAGAGGAGGGCAACTAAAATGGTGCAGGGTCTGCACTGGAAGAAATATGAAGAGAGACTTAAGGAGCTTAATATGTATAGCCTCAAGGAAAGGAGGGAGAGGGGGGACATGATAGAAACTTTCAAGTACCTCAAGGGAATCAACAAAGTCCAAGAGGGTAGCATCTTTCAAAAAAAGAGGTGTGCAAGAACAAGGTGGCACAATTTGAAGATAGAAGGGGGGCGGCTCAGAGGTAATTTAAGGAAGTATTTTTTCACAGAGAGGGTGGTGGATGTATGGAACGGCCTTCCAGAGGAGGTTGTGGAGTCACAAACAGTGGTGGACTTCAAGCATGCATGGGACAGTCATAAGGCAATTCTAGGGGGTGGGGGTAGGAAGAAGTAGGCTGCTGGTTAACTAGGATCTACAACTTATCCATCAGGTAGGGAAATGGGCAGACTGGGTGGGCCAAGCGGTCCTTATCTGCCATCAAATTCTATGTTTCTATGTTTCTAAGTAATAATAAGGTGGGGCATTCTGCATAGCAAAGTGCCAATGTGAAGTGATCACTTTGCATTCACTTCACCAGCAGATTTTAAATTTGCTGCATCTCTAATGCAGTGTAGGTTGTTCCTTTTTAGCTAATTTATAGTGACATAAAAGACAGTGATCATGGTTTATAGTTACTGAAAGTCAAAATGCAGGCATTATACTCTAAAGCAGTGCTCTTGATAACAAGGTGAATTCAAAACTATCTGCTTGTTTTGAAACATATGTTGCACAGTATTTTATCTATATAAGCTTTTTCAACTGACGCACACTTTGCATACTCTTCTTTAATTTTCCTGTGTATGGTACTATCTGGACTTCAGGACTAGCTGTATCTACAGTTCAAACAATTAACCAAGTGCTTCCTGTTAAAAACAAAATGGTAAAGGGCAAAACTGTGACCTTGGGCTGTGACCTTTCTTAATTGCCACCCCTTTCCCTGACTTGCCATCTCTCTTTGGAATTCCCCTAGTTATTAATTTAAAATTACAATACTGCCTCAGGTAGTAATCTGTGGCAAGTAGTTCTGTGAAAAACTTACCCTGAAACATTACAAGGGTATATGGGAAAAAGTGGTGACTAGGCCAACCTAATTTAAGGAATACATTAGACTTTAATTTTTTTACTTCACAACATTCTTTGATTTATTAACAAAAAAAATCTCTTTCTGTGTGTTCCTCTCTCTTTCTATCTGAGATTAGTTTAGTTTAGTTTGCTTGATTGTAGGAAAACTCTAATGAGCAGGCTCATTCACAAGGAGGTCCTATTTGCATGACAGCAGTTTACAACAGGAAATACACAGCTGATAAGGCAAATACATAATCAATTTAAGGACAGTGAACATAATAACAGCTTATATTAAGATACACAACAAACTGAAAGACCAATATTGTCAAATTATATACATACTAAATACAAAAGAGCATAAGAAAATGTCTGGAATATGCAAGCAGTATACCAAACTTTGCATAAAAAAAGCACATTATGGCCATGTAGGAAGAAACAATGACTGGGAAAAGGGTAGAAGGGTGGAGGGGGTGATGAGAGAAAGTAAGGTAAGTAGATTGATATGGGCCAGTTATAGGGAGGGCAAATATTATAAAATGATTGCTGGAGTTGGAGGGGAGAGAAGCGAGGGGTGAGTAGGTTAGGTGATGGTGGTGGAATGGTTTACAAGAGAAAGAAGACAGGAAGGGAACAGGGAAAAGGTGAGGTAAGGGAGGGATGTGGGTCAGAAAGTGGAAGAATAGCATCAAGGGAGAGTTTTAATTGCAGATACAAGTGACTGTGAGCTTACTGACCATCAGGACTTTATAAAGGTTGATTGATACAACACCAGTGAGTTTGAGTATGGATTGTAGGCAATTCCAGGTGGTGGGTACAGCATAGGAAACAGCCCTTTTACGAAAATTCATATGTGTCTTAGGAGTGTCAAGGAGGATGAAATTGGTCTTCCTTATACAGTAAGTGCTATGAGAGATGTAAATAAGGGACAAAATGTAACCTGGAAATTTGTTTAACAGGATTTTTAGCATCCATGTACCTAGGTGGGTTAGGCGGCTTGATGACAAGGAGGTCCAACCTTCTGAAGTATACAAGCCACAATGATGTGTTCATGGGGGGCCTTTGTGATGAACCTCAAAGCACAGTGGTACAAAACATTCAACTTATGCAAGTTGGAAGCAGAGGTACAACCATAAATAATGTTGCCATAATCAAGGAGTGGTAGAAATGTGGCTTGTACAAGCTTATACAAAATCACACATGCCCCCACAATGCAAAGCATCATGGGCTGCATATGCAAATCACCACAGAATGTTATGCTGGTCCAACTTTAAGCAGAATTACATGGTGCCGAAAGGCCTCTCACACAGTTTGCAAAGGGTGCTAACAGAAGACATAGATACGTGTTTCGTCCTATCAGGACTCATCAGTATGCCTCATCTGTTTGACACCCCAGTGGAATGGACCAGCTACCCCTAAGGCAGTGTGCCTGGGATATATTGTGGTGAACCCATTAAAAAAAAACTATTTAAAGACAAAGAACCTCTGTGCATAAACACTGAGGCAAGGGTTACCAAAAGGGCATTTGGTTGGGAAGCCAAGTTTCAAGAAAATACAAAATCACACATGCCCCCACAATGCAAAGCATCATGGGCTGCATATGCAAATCACCACAGAATGTTATGCTGGTCCAACTTTAAGCAGAATTGCATGGTGCCAAAGGCCTCTCACACAGTTTGCAAAGGGTGCTAACAGAAGACATAGACACGTGTTTCGTCCTACCAGGACTCATCAGTATGCCTCGTCTGTTTGACACCCCAGTGGAATGGACCAGCTACCCCTAAGGCAGTGTGCCTGGGATATATTGTGGTGAACCCATTAAAATAAAAAACTATTTAAAAGACAAAGAACCTCTGTGCATGATGCTTTGCATTGTGGGGGCATGTGTGATTTTGTATTTTCTTGAAACTTGGCTTCCCAACCAAATGCCCTTTGGGTAACCCTTGCCTCAGTGTTTATGCACAGAGGTTCTTTGTCTTGTATAAGCTTAGCTCTACACCTGATTGGAGGAGATACTTGTTATGGAAAAAGAACCCAAGTCTAGTTTTGAGTTTACTGGTAAGATTATTGATGTGAGCATTGAAGGTAAGTTTGCTGTCAAGCCATATGCCAAGATATTTGACTTTAGTTACCACCTCTAAAGGTTCACCTAAGGTGGTGACAATGGGTATTATTTGGTTAGATTGCGTCAGAAGTGTGGGGGAGTTGCTAGTGTTGAAGATTATGGTTTTAGTCCATTTTTACATTTAGCAGTAGCTTGGCATTGATGAGATTATGTTCCAGCTTGATGAAGTCATCTCAGAGTTGATTGCAGACTTCGATCAGTGATGGTTTAGAAATGTACAGGACAGTGTCATCTGCAAAGAAGTGCAGTTTAGAATTGGTAATTTTAGAGTTATGGGAGTTGATATATATAGAGAAGAGGATGGGACCCAGGATGGATCCCTTTGGAACACCCCATGAGACAGGTATCGGATCAGAGAGTAGGCCATCAGCCTTGACTTTTTGCAAATGTCCAGAGAGATAGCCAGTGAACCATTGCACTGAAGTTGCCGAGACTCTTAAATTAGTAAGGCTGTGTAAGATGAGATTATGATCCACAGTACCAAACACCTTACTGAGGTCAAGGAATATGGCACCAGTGACCAGTTTGGAATCATGGGCAGTAATTCAATCATTAGTGACTTTGGCAAGCATAGAAATGGTGCTGTGGTTTTTCCTAAATCTGGATTGATCAGGGTTGAAAAGAGAGAAATTTTCAATGTACTCTTTCAGTTGGGTACAAATAAATCATTCAAGGATTTTGGAGAGGATAGGATGGATGGAAATGGGCCTGTAGTTATTGAAATCACATGGGCTCCCAGCTTTAAACAGTGGAAGGACATGGGCTGATTTCCAACACGATGGCTGCTGACAAACTGAAGATGTGAAGTATTGGGGCTGAAAGATAGTGATGGCCCAGTTTGAGAAAGAATGTCTCAGTACCCTTCAGCACCATCACTATTTTTTGCATCCAGTTTTTTAGGGTGACCTTCTATGTCCTTGAAGGAGACAGGTCTGAGATGGAAAGTGTGTGATGAAGAGGGGGTGGGGTAGGAACTAGAGCCATGAGGGAGTCTGCTTATTCCAGCATAGAGTGAGGAGTGGAAAGCAAGCTCCACAGAGGAAAAGTGGGCAATCAATTCTTCTAAAATCTGTGACAGTTCCTCAGTTGAGACTTGATTAGCAAGGATTTTGGTAGGGATGGAGGGAGCAGATTTCTATCCTTCAATAGCCTTAATGGTCTGCCATGTCAGTGCAGAATTTCCTTTGGCTTGTTCTAGGGGCACAGTGTAGAAATTGGATTTGGTAGTGTTTACTAGTTTGATGCATGCATTCCTTGTGGCACAAAAGGTATTCCAACCATATGGATACTTGGCAGACCTTGCATGGACCCAAACCTTATCCATGGTTGGAAAGTGACCCTTTAAGTTCAGGAGTACACCAAGGGTTGGATGCCTTGTGAGCTCTGGTTCATATGAAAGGGGTATGTTTATTAGCCAGCCATATTAGCTGGTTGTTGAAAATTTCAACAACGTCATCAATATACTGCAATAGATAGAGGCTTTGCCAGTTTAGACTGCTCAAATCAGATAGGCAGTGATTAGGATTGAATTTATGGAATGAGCACTTCGTGATGAATCTGACTAAAGGTGGAATGGCTTTATGCGCTCTTACACAGACCACTATCCCATGGTCCAGGATCCTAGGTGAAAGGTTTAAATGCTTAATTGGCAAGCATTTAAACTAGCCAAGGGGGAGGCACTGGAAAGGAGCAGGGAAATCTTAGCCCCCCCCAAAAAAAATCATGATAGTAAGTGCGATAAACACCAACATGGAGATGTTGATAGGGAGAAGGGCAGGGGTAAATGGGGAAAGTGACAAAGGCAAGAAGGACAGGGATGGGGCAAAAAGGAGTAAGGCCATCAGGAAATGGAGGGTAATGAGTACCAATGCCTGCAGTCTGGGCAACAAGCTCCCTGAGCTGGTGGCCTTGATGGAAGAAGGATGCCTGGATATCGTAGCAGTCACAGAAACATGGTACACAGAAAACCATGAATGAGATGTTAACATACCAGGGTACATAACCTACAGGAGAGACTGGCATGGGAGAAGAGGGGGAGGAGTAGCTCTCTATGTGAAGGAAGGGATAAAAGCAACTGAACAAAAGGAGGCACTGTGGGTCACCTTGGAGACTGGAAAGGGCACCACAATCCGCACAGGGGTTGTGTACAGACCCCCATGTCGGGGGGGGGGAATGGACAAGGATATGATTGAAGGCATTCTTAGAATGGCAGAGAAAGGGGAGATACTGTTGATGGGAGACTTGAATATGCCAGATGTTAACCGGAGCACATTTGCTGCAGCCACATCCAAGAGCAAGGCCATTCTTGATACCCTACAAGTGGCAGGCCTCAGACAGCTAGTTTTGGAACCCACTCATGAGGGAGCAATCTTAGACCTCATACTCTCAAATGGGGGCAGTGAGAGGATCTCAGATCTAGAAGTGGGTTGCCATCTGGGAACAAGTGACCATCAAACAGTGTGGTACACGTTAAACTCAGCTACAGAGTCAAGCCATACAAAGGTGAGGGTACTGGACTTCAGGAGGACTGACTTTGGCAAGATGGGAGAGTGCCTCAGAAAAGCACTAGCAAACAGGCTAGAAGGAGTAGAAGGAGGTGTGGAGCAACAATGGGGAATCATCAAAACTGCCATCACAGAGGCAACAAGCCTTTGTGTGAAGCAAGTAAACAGATCAAAATGAAAGAAAAAGCCACTATGGTTCTCAAAAGAGGTGGCTGTGAAAGTCAGGAAGAAAAAGATAGCATTCTGGAAGTATAAGGAAACACAGAAGGAGCAGGACAGAGAGCTGTACCAGTTAAGCAGAAGGAATCAGGGAGGGAAGTCAGAATAGCAAAGGCCCAAACTGAGGAAAAGATAACTAACTCAGTTAAGAAGGAATAAAACCTTTATAAGGTACATCAGCGAGCGTAGAAAGACAAAAGGAGGGATAGTGAGGCTGAATAGAATGAGCAGTTGGGTGGGCAGAGGGGACAGTGAGAAAAAGCAGGGATACTGAACGAGATATTTCTGCTCAGTATTCCAAAAAGGAGGAGAATTGCCCTAATCCAATTAACAGAAGCACTCTTGATAGAGGGTCGATCCCAGTCCTTTCACAGAAGAAAGGGTTCTGAAGAACTCTAAAACTGAAGGTGGACAAAGCAATGGACCTGATGGAATTCACCCCAGAATTCTAAAAGAATTAAGGGAGAAATAGTGAAACCACTGGCTATTCTTTTAATAAATCATGGAAGGATGGTGTGGTACCGAGGATTGGAGGAAGGCGGATGTGATTCCCTTCACAAAAAGTGGGACCAAGACAGAGGCACGAAACACACACCTGTCAGTTTGACCTCTGTGGTAGGGAAAGTGATGGAGTCAGTTCTGAAGGAAAGAATAGTTGAGTACCTAGAGGCCAGTGGGGCAAGGACCCAAGGCAGCATGGGTTCACAGCAGGAAGGTCATGTCAGATGAATCTAATAGATTTCTTTGACTGGGTGACCAAAGTAGTAGACCAGGGAGGGCTGTGGACATGGCCTCACCTAGACTTTGCAAGGGCATTTGGCGCAGTCCCACACAAAAAGATTAATAGTCAAATTAACCAGCCTGGGAGTGGGTCCCAGGGTGGTAGCCTAAATAAAACATTGGCTGTACAACAGGACACAGAAGGTAATTGTAAATGGAGTCCACTCTGAAGAAAGAGGGGTTGCTAGTGCTGTACCGCAGGGTTCAATATAGGGTCCAGTCCTTTTTAATGTCTTCATAAGTGACATTGCAGAGGGACTGGAAGGAAAAGTATGCCTCTTTGCAGATGACACAAAGATCTGCAACAGGGTTGATATACAAGGAGGCATGAAAAGTATGAAAAGGGACTTGGCAAGGTTGGAGGAATGGTCAGAAGTATGGCAGCTAGGATTCAATGCAAAGAAGTGCAAAATAATGCACCTGGGAAACAAGAATCCAGGGAAGAATACACAATGGGGAGAGAGGTAGTAACAACAACAAAAAAGGAAAGGGACCTGGGGGTAATCATATCAGATGACCTTAAGGTTAGCAAGCAATGTGAGAAGGCAGTAGGGAGGACTAGGGGTATACTGGGATGCATAGGGAGAGGCATTAGCAGCAGAAAACAGGAAGTTGTTATCCCTCTGTACAGACAGTTGGTGAGACCCCATCTGGAGTACTGAATCCAGTTCTGGAGACCCCATCTCTGCAAGGACATAGACAGGATAAAGGCAGTCCAGAGGAGGGCAACTAAAATGGTGCAGGGTCTGCAAGAGAAGCCGTATGAGGAGAGACTAAAGGAGCTTAATATGTATACCCTTGAGGAAAGAAGGGAGAGGGGGGACATGATAGAAACTTTTTAAGTACCTCAGTGGAATCAACAAAGTCCAAGAGGGTAGCATCTTTCAGAAAAAGAGACGTGCAAGAACAAGGGGACACAATTTAAAGATGGGGGGGCAGTTCAGGGGCAATGTGAGGAAGAAGTATTTCACAGAGAGGGTAGTGGATGCATGGAACAGCCTTCCTGAGGAGGTTGTGGGGTCTAAAACTGTGGGAGAATTCAAGAATGCATGGGACAGACATAAGGCAATTCTTGTGGGGGTAGGAAGAAATAGGCTGCCGGTTAACTAGGATCTGCTTCCTATCCTGTAGGTAAGGAAATGGGCAGACTAGATGGGCCAAGTGGTCCTTATCTGCTGTCAAAGTCTAGGTTTCTATTTTTCTATGTCACATAAGTCATTGTGGAACATGGCGGTTTGTTGGATTTTATGTGGGTGGTTTGCCAAAATTATGTCTAAGATAAAGCTGTTTGCATAGTTATTTGAGTTAGCTCTTGTAGGTTCAGTGAAGAGTTGAGTTAGGTCCTATTCATCACACAGAACTTTGAGAATGTTACATTTATGGGATAACCAATCCTTATTTAAGTCATCATGGATGATGGTTTCAACATTGTTTTGGGAAACAAAGGGGTTTAAAATTTGTAATATATCATAGCCCCCAGCAGGGGGCCTGTAGCAGCCAAGGATGTTGATAGAATCTGAAGAGGGCAGGTTTATTTTTAAGGAGACAAGCTCAAATTCTTTAGGCTTGGTAATGCTGGTAATGTGATTCTCAAAATATTTGCAGCATTTGAACTTTTTAAATCTTTACAGCCCTGCTACTCAAAGAAGAAAAATAAAATATCAGTTCAAATTCACACAACATTCTGTGGCATAGCACAGTTCAGACGACATGGAATTCCTAGCATCTATCACACTGCACTTAAAAGCCAGCAAGTTGTTTCTGCCCAGTAATTGTGCCAAAGCAAACTATGCTACTTAATGCTGAGGTGTGTATGTGTGTGTGTTTTGTTGGGAAGTAGAGAGACAAAAGTCAGGACATTAAAAGGCTTCTTTACCCTAGTTGATCATGCCAGAGGAAAAAAGATAGACTATTAGGTTAGGACGGAAGACAAGGAGTCTGCAACCAAAGAGAAAAAAAAAGTTAAAGATTATGTGGTGTGCTGATAGCATCCTTCAAACATATAACCTTTGTCATGTACAAACCTTTCATACAATAACCTTTATTTGTTTTTTCCTTTAGTTTCTCTTCCTGGTCTAGACCTGCAAACTGTTGTTTGACCCATGCCCAAGTGTTGGACTGAGGCTTTACATTTCGCATGAAGTCCTCCACCCTGGGGCAGATCACAAACTTGGAGATGTAATCCTCTATTATGATCACAAATAAAAATAAACATAAAAATGAAAGTGCACTCAAACAAAAATTGGACCAAGGTGCTCTATGTGTCTTCATTCAGTAGTTAAGTCCCTGCACCATGTCTGCTGACTTACGGTCAGGCTGCACATAAAAGCAGTACTGGATATGCTATGTGCCTTCAGTCAGCAGTGGAGCTCCCACACCTCTATCTACCAATGTACAGTACCCAGAGTAATTAAGTTGTGATACTACCTACCTCATGCTGTTTCTGAGTTCTTTGAATGATGTCCTTCGCTGGGGTGCCAATGCAAATTTGTATATAAACCCAACCATAGTGGATTTGTGCTCTAGTGGGTGATGACATCACCAAGAAACACAGATGCAGCATACAGTATATTTCATAATGAGTCATGCAAAAAAAAACAAGAAAAGTATGATGCATACCTCCCAGGGAATCAGAGGTGCAGCATCCTTAGCTTATGGTGTGGGCTCTGAATTCAACAGGGACCCTTTACAGCCCTTCTTATATAGATTCCTCAACTAACATTACAGTATCTGCTTACAAAGACACACATACATAGTAATTCACTCTTTCCACACAATACAGTCTTGTTATGCATTACTATAACCGTACATATTACTATAACCATGGACAGTCTTAGAACCAACAAACACCAGTCTTTATTTCTAAATCTGCACATCTTCATCTATCAATCAATCATCTTCATTTAACCAGGTGGAACACTGTTGAAAAGAACTCATTTACAAAGTGAGCCTGGACAGTTCAATAATGGCAATAACAGAATAGGTACACATTGTCAAGAAAAGAAAAATAAATAATAAATAAATTAAAAAATAAATTAAATACATTCTTAAACAATACAGGATTATGTGCAGTATGTACAATATCTACAATATACAAGAGTCCAAGATGCTAGGTAATGATACATAAAGGAGAAATAAGCATGGAGTTTACAATATCTTCTACCGATACAATAACAGTGACTGTAGAGCAATAGTGGTGATAACATATCTTTGATGGTGACATTCAGTTACTGTAGATAAAGGTACTGAGGGAACAATCACAGTTAGGAATGATGTGGATAGCGATGGAGTAGGATAAGGGGAAGAGATCTGGAGAGGAGGCAGGAGAAAAGAAGGATAGGCAGGAGGAGGGGTGTGGGTATGGATGGAATGTCAGACCGAGTGTCAACAATTTTACTTGAAGGTGCTTAGGGGTTCGGCAGCATGGCCATCATGGTAGGACAGAACAGGGTTAGGAGAAGCAATTGCAGGGGTCAGTAAAATTTTGCCTTATAAGTGATTTAAAGGAAGACATTTTAATTAGGGATGAGAGTTTCAAGGATTTTCGTAGATAGGTTAAATAAAGATGATTGATTGACTGATTGACATATATATATGGCTCTAACAGTCCATGGATAGTTGGTCTTCATCAGTTCTGTGTAATCATGAACCTGACTGTATAGCAAACAGAACTTACTGTAGTAAATGTCCATAAGTAATGTATAGCCAGTCCATCAGTTAATGTGTACCCAGTAAGTTTCCCTCATGAGTACTGAATGTGGTAACATGTTCTACTAAGAATAAAAATATATATTTATCATGAAATAGGTGCCTAGGCAGATCCTAAACCTTCATGGTAACAAAAGATTTAATCAAAAAATGTAATGTAAAAAAAAATAAAAGCTCCTTCTGTAAGGAGAAACTCCTGGCCTCTGCTGGTAATTCATGTAGTATCTGGAAGCACATGAAAGGGCTCCTAGGTGGTCCCTCTAAAGCTATCATACAGGACATGATCATTGATGGTGTGCACTGCAACAACAAAACTTCCATAATAACAAAACTACAATAGTCAACACATTCAATGTCCCATTTGCTGACCTCTCCTCCCTTTCTGTCAGCCACTGAGGATGTCACAAATCGTCCCCAGATTTCTCCCTCCATTCCTCCCTCCTTCTGCCTAAAAATTGTCACAAGAAAAGAAATCCACAGACCTCTCAGCTCCCTACCCCAGGAGTCAATCCTGTCCCAAACAGGCTTCAACCATGATTAATTCAGTTAGACTCCCATGCTGTTACCCCCTCCCCCCCGTACTCACATCTTTAAGCTCTCTCTCATCTCTGGTGTGGTCCTAGCATAATGAAAAATTACTATGGAAGACCCTGTCCCCCAAAAAGTGATTGTAAACGTACAGCATCTCTCAGTATTGCAGTATTGCACTCCTACCTGACCTCAGCAAATTACTCCAAAAAGTGGCTGCTTCCCAGCTAACTGACTACCTGCAAACATATCACATCCTTTCACCATGTCTGCATGGCATTAGCAAGGAACACTGCAGCACTTCCACTCTCATCTGGGTCACTAACATCACATCTGTTATGTGAATAGGAGCATGAGTGTAGCAGGAGTGGCCATGCTGGGCTGAATATCTACAGGCAGCAGCACTAGTTTTAGTTTTTGATTGTTTTAGAGCTTGGTTAATGTTATTTTTTTCTTTTAATTAGTTTAGCTGTAGTCGCAGTGAGTCAGGGAGATTAAGTGAGTTAGTAAGGTTTAGGGCGCTTGCAGGTATAGAGAGGGGTTTGAATTGGCCACGGAGCTCTGTAAGGAGTGACAAAAATGATCAATTCCATTAAAGTTTTCCATATTTCCAGCACTGTAAACAGATAATGCTGGAGACATGTTTATAAAATGTTTACAAATTAGGAAGATCATATTAGTCTTGGTACCTGTCAGATGAGTTGGAGCTGAGCTACGTGAAAGGAGGAGACTGGGAAGAGATCTGGAGCAGTTAGCCAGTGCCTCACTGAAGGAAAAAGAGAAGGAACCATAGGAACATGTCCTCTGTAGTGGAAATGCAGTGGGAAACATCTGGTGTTCGAACTTAACCCTGGAGTAACATTGTTCCCTATCTGTGATAGACTGTTAAGGGCAAGGTATTGAGTTTGGGTCTTGGTGTTCTCTTGGCATTTTGGAAGAACTGTGCAGGGAGTCATCTTACTCGGCAGACCCTGGGTAGTGGCTGCCTGAACTGTGTGGAGAAGAATGGGAGACAATGGTGTGTGACCTACCGAAGGGTGGGCAGAATCTAACCATATCTCCTAAGCTACCGGGGGGTGGGGCAGCCAGTGGGCTGACTTAGCCCAAGAGCTGTAACTTTGTCTCAGCATGTGAGGGGGTGGCTTCTTCCTGGGTGTGTGTCTGAAGGTTCTCTGCATGCTTGGCCTTTACTGGTGCCTGAAGAGTTGCAGCAGAATTTGGATATCAGAGAAGGACTATCGTTTTTGGATTTTGGACAAATGCAAAAGACCTCTCTCTCCGGAATTTGCAATCTGGTCAGACTATTTGATTTTTCCTAAATGCTTCTATATGGTCTTGACAGTAAAGATTTACATACATTAGTCTCTGGCTAGCTCTACATGATCAAGTGAGAGTTGATCTTGTTTTGCTCTAGTTTAATGTTCAAGGAAGGTGAGAGATCTTTGGACTTCAAAAAAAAGATTTCTTTGAAATTGAGAAACTTCTGTGACTGCTCTCTTGATCTGCAGACTTCTGTGCTGCTACACTAATTTTGATTCATTTTAACATTATTTTTGCTGTTTTGTGGTTTGGAGTTGGGAATTGAGAGGGGTTGAGTTGTTGTTTGGGGCAGATTTTAGAGTGTGGAATTCCTTTGAGTGACAGTGGGTGTTTGTGAGTTTGTCTGAGTATCTGTATGTGTGGTAGTGGAGCAGAAGTTTGACAGTTTGATTTGACTGTTTGATTGGGTGTCTGCGGATTGTGGTGAAGATGTGTTGGGAAGGCATAAGGATGGTCAGGCATTATTCCCCCTCCAGACTTAGGGACCTTAGCCCTTTTTCTTGTCCCTTGCTGTCCCCATAGGTATATAGATGGTGCCGGACTCTGGGGATTGTTAGGAGGTCGAGGGCAGGGGCTCTGCCTGGTGGGGCAATGGAAAGGGGTGGGCGGATTGGGATAGTGGGGACAAGGATATGCCCTGGGGTGAAAAAGGTCCAGGAAAGGAGTCCTCCCTGTCTGGTTCCCATACCCAAGGGCTCTGCTTACAGCAGGCAGGCAGGTAACATGGTCTTCCTTGGTTACTCATCCTACTCTGGCGGTGTTATGCAATGCCATGTCTATTGAAAACAAGAACGCTATAATAGCAGATCTTGTTGAATCATCTGACCTGGCATGCATAACCGAGACCTGGCTGGATGAGAATGTTGGTCCCACTTTGACGTCAGCAATTCCGGATGGGGACTCAGTGATACACCACCCGAGGATGGATAGTAGGGGCGGAACTGTTGTCATCTGATTTATGTCAGAACTGAACCTGATGGAGGTACCAGTGGGGATCACCAGCTCCTTTGAATGTATTCTGGGTGAGGGTGTGGGTTGCAGGATTCTTATCATCTACCATCTACCAGGAGATGGGAATGTTTTCCTGCATGAAGTCACAGATTTCATTGTCGCTGTGACATTGGGATCCCCCCAGATGGCTGATCCTGGGGGATTTCAATGCCTGGGTTGATGATGAACTCTTGCAGTTTGGACAGGACTTCCTCCAGTTACTGAATTCACTGGGCTTCACACAGGTTATTTCCTCCTCAAACCATACTGGGGGTCATTTATTGGACTTGGTGTTTCTCCTGGGGATGGATATATCTGACTTGGTGGTGGAACCAGTTGGGTGGTCTGACCATCATACCATTGGGTTCAGTTTCCTGGCCCCTCCAATAGGTCTGCCTCTATGGAGATGGTTCAGTACTGCCCTTTGAGGGGTGTCTCCCCTGATGGCCTTATGGTGGTACTGAACCTATTGGGTTTACCAAGTGAATGCATGGATCCAGAGACCTGGTACTTATTTATTTATTTAGCCTTTGTTAACCAGGTAAGTACACTAGACAAGACATTTGCCTATTTTCAGGTATGACCCCGGGAGAGTACAGGAAATACGACATAGTACAACATGATACACTTTAGGCAGTTAACACAGATTCAGTGAAAACAGAAGCATAACAGAGTCAGCAGGTACACACATATGGTCAGAACAAATACACTGGACCACCACGGCTGCAAGCAGCACATCATATACAAGTCATATACAGTATGAGACCATTATATACATATTATATACAGTATAAGTCCCCAGAATGCGGATGCACCAGCAGAGCAATACCCAGTACAGGGGGTGTATAAATTGTGTGCAGAACAGAATCCACGCACGCAGACAGAACAATAGGAGGGATGTTCAGTGCAGGGGACCAAGTGAGATTACAGAGGCTTGGGACACCCACACATTGAGGAGAGCTTCAAGTGTCTCCACAGGGAGGTTCGGAGGCAAGCCTGAGAGGGGGAGGAGTGAACCTGGGCTGGAAGGGAGTCCATAGTCTGGGGGTATACAAGGCAAAATCTCTGTCCCCCATTATAGTGTGAGTGGCAGGAATCCTTACAACAGACAGGCCCAGGGATCTGAGGGAGTACGAGGGGGAGGCAGCTGGCATGAGGAGCTCCTCCAAACCAAGTGGGGTGCCGGTATCTAGGACCTTGCCTGTGAAGCAGCCCAGGACAAAATTTAAGTAACTGAATGGGGAGAGCCAGTTAAGCTTACTATACAGGTCACAGTGGTGGGTGAGTCGAAGGGCAACAAGCGCAAAATGGCAAATGTTGTTGTAGGTTACGGTCCACCTGACGAGGTGAGCTTTGGAGGTATGAGCAAACAGGAGAAGCCCATAGCACAGAGAGGGGGGGGGGGAGAAACATACCTCTAGCCAGTGCAAGGCAAGTAGGGGGGAGTAAGATTGCTCTTAGAACAGTAGGCCAGACCCAGTTTGCAGTTAACGGCTCTGCAAACACTAAGGATTTGGAGTCCAGGGTTGATCTGTGGGTTAAGTGTAACCCCATGGTATTTGATGGAGCTGGTGATGAGGAAAGGAGCACCATCAAGACCAGTGATACACAGGGGGGCAGGGGAGGCCTTTGTCTTGGCCAGGGACCCACAGAGCATGGCCTCAGTTTTCTTGAGGCTGAGAACCAGCTTGTGGGATGTTATTCAAGACTGGACACTCCTAAAGTCCTCGCTCAACTGGTGGTTTAAGACCTCAATACCCTGGGAATGGATGAGGATGACCAGATCATCTGCATATAGAATGGACCTGGAGTAGGAAGAGAAACATAGAAACATAGAAACATAGAAGTTGTTGGCAGATAAGGACCACAAGGCCCATCCAGTCTTCCCATTTCTTTTTCTACCTTATAAATGTGTCATCGGTCTTTGCTCTGTCAATGGCCTTTCTATTCATACTCATCTGTAGTGCTCCCTTATGCCTTACCTTAAGAGGTAGCAGGAAGGTTGTTAACAAAAATGGAAAAGAACAGGGACCCCAGGTCTGAATGTTGGGGAACACCTGAGGACACAGCAGTGGTGTCTGAGAGCACCTTGCTGTATCTGATCAGCTGCTGTCTGCCCTGTCAGTAGTTGGAGAACCAGCTGAGTACAGGGGGTGACAAGCCATATGACCTAAACTGAGAGCAGAGCAGAGCATGGTCAACTAGATCGAAGGCTTTGGATAGATAGATGAAAATGGCACCAGAGAGTTTACCCTGGTCCATAGCAGTTCTGATCCCATTTGTGACAGTGACAAGGGCCAAGGATGTACTGTGCCCTTTACCAAAGCCATGCTGCTCAGGAGACAAAAGCTCATGAGACTGGATATACTCCGTAAGGTGCCCTGCCACAACCTTCTCAAGGAGTTTACTGATTGCGGACAGTATGGCTATCAGTCGGTAGTTGTCCAGAAGCTTAGGGTTGTCCTGTTTAAGAATGGGGATGACCCTAACCACCTTCCATATGTCAGGGATGATTCCAGAGGCTAGGGATAAGTTAAAGATATTGGCCACCAGGGAGGCAATATGAGACACGAGGAGGAGACGGAGGAGCTTAGTTACCATGCTATCATGGTCAGCACTGGAGAAGGGGGAGAGGCCAGAGTGCAATCTTTGCATCTCTTGTGCTGTCACAGCTTTGAAATAGAATAATGGTTGTGAAGTGGAAGCCAGTTGTGGGGCAGAGTCCTCATCATAGCTACCACCTCCACTGGAGGAGAAGAGGGAGGTGAATGCAGACAGGTCCAAGAGGTGTGTGTTAAATGCATTAGTGATGGTAAGTGGATTGTTACAACTAGTACCATCAATGAGCATGCCAGTGGCCTCACCATTGGAGGAGCCACTTAAAATGTTCTTTATGTTTCTCCAGAAAGTCCTAGGGTCATTTGCCGAATTCAGCAGTGCCGCTTTGCAGAATTCATTTTTGGCAGCCTTGATCGCCTTCTTACACTCGTTCCAGAGCCTCCAATACTGCTGAAATATGGCCTGGTCCATTGTGACCTTGAATTTGGCACAGCACTCATCCCTAGTCCTCATGAGGGCAAAGAGGCTCCCATGCAACCACTTGGTAGCAGACCCACTTACCCTCCACCTAATGAGAGGGGCATGCTTATCCTGCAGTGCCCCAAAGGCCCTGAGAAAAAGACTGACTGAAGAGGCTGGGTTCTGAGCATTTCAAACTGCAGACCAGTCAGTAAGCCAAAGGTAGTTATGGAAAGACCCCAGGTCAAACCGGGAGAATTCCCTAATTTGGATGACTTTATGTGGAATTTTCATTGAGGGGACCTTCCATACACAGAACACATGGGAGTGGTCAGAGGTGGAGTTAGGGAGCGTTCCAGAGGAGCTAATCCTCTCTGGTCTATTGGACAGTACCCAGTCTAGGAGGGAGCCTGAGCCACCAGTGGAGGACCACCTAGTGGGTTCCTTGATGAGTTGGGACACTGAGAGCCCAGCCAGTAGGGGCTCATACATCTTAGCATCACCACCAAGCCAGTTCAAGTTGAGATTGCCCAGTATCATTAGCTCATTATTCTCAGCCAGTGACCCAACCGAGTTAAGGAGGGAGGACAGCACTGATATCCCCCCATGGGGGGGGTTGTAGGTACAGACAATCTGGAGCTTTTTAGTGTTCCCGAGTAACGGAATAGTGTGTAGCAGTTCACAAGGCAACAGTGAAGACTGATGTCCGGACAAAACCAAAAGATTAAGGTAACTCCTGCAGTAAACTAGGATACCCCCACCCCTGCTTTTTGCCCGCCGACTGGTCCTGCCTGACAAGGTCAAAGCCAGGAAGAGCACATGCTGAGTCAGGGGTTGATGGCTTCAGCCAGGTTTCCATTATACCCAGGATGTCAGGCTTGTGGTGAGTGACCCATGCAGGGAGGTCAGCCAGGTTTGGCAGGAGGCTACCGATATTGAGGTGAGCTATTTTCAACCCTTTGTCTTTCTACCAGCCCACAGATAGGGAGGAGGCTTGTTGGGGAGGACCAGGATTGATCTCAGTATCCCCCAAGAGGCCTAGAGTCACCAGTAAGAGCCATAGGAGATGCCTCAGAGGGGTGATGCCACCCCTACACATGGCTTGTGGTCAGAACTCCTGCCCATTATGACAGGATACAGAAAACACCTAAGATCAAGACAGCAGATAGACCAGGGGGGCTGTCTGCCACAGGCAATTAGGTTACAAATGGTGACATCAGTCATATCAAGCTGTCCAGGTGTGACCTGGGGCTCCCCACATGAGCAGCACCATCAGCAAAGAGCAGAGGGAGGCATAGCACCATGAGAAATCTGAGGGCATAGAACTAGTGAGGGGAAGGGGCTTGGTCCCCCTCATGAGAAGCTTAGTATCCCCCATGTTATGTGACTACGTCCAACCAAAATAAACAAGGGGGGACTGGGTGGGGGACAGAGCAGGCCAAACAACAAGGGCCCTGGAAGGGAGGGCTCAGGGGTGCTAGCACACCGGACCCCACTGGGTAACACACTAGGTGGTAACCAAAGATGGGCTGTCTATTCTATGACTGCCCCCACAGTCCAAGCCAGCCGGAAGCACTGCCTAAGGTGTAAGCATAGTGAACCCCACAACACTCTGCAAAGTTGGCCCCCAACAGTTAAGCAAGTCCCAGGGGCTAGAGACCACAGACATTAAGTGAACATAATCATTACATAGCAGTGAATGCTAATTCTAGGAATAAGGTAAAAAACAGGCAGACAAATCAGCATGCATTTGAGACCAAAATCAGGAGTTGAAAAAGTTCAGTGTCCCAGCTGCTCAGGGTAAAATAGTTAAGGATAAAGGCCTGAGTAGCTATATCCACACTGCACACCCACAAAATAGTGTGAAGTGCAGTAACATTCAGACACCTACACCTAGTCTCAACAGCCCCTCAAGAATCCCCCACTCACACTTCAGTTCAGGTCAGCACAAGTCTATCACAATTGCAATCAAGTACAGGTTCAGCTTATTCTCCTCAGTAGAAATATACTTCTTAGCCCAGTTAACATGCATAGGTAGAACAAGCAACTTATAATATGACAGGTCAAGTGAACAGAGCTGGGCACAGTGTGTCAGCTTTGTAAGAAAGCTTGGGCTGACTTGTGGGAAAAGGGTTTTGCCCTGGAGATGGTTGTTGCTAAGCCTCACCTACCACCCAACACCCAGTAACAGAGGCGTGGCAACCAGCTTAGGTAACTGTTAAGAGCAGGCACAGCTCCGAGTTTAAGTTAAGCTGTGCAGGGCAGGCACATCAGGAAGTTATAGAACTGGCTGTCTAAAATGGTAGGGGCTAGGGGGGAGTGACCAGCAAGCATTTAAGGGGAGGAGGGAACAGCGTGGGTGGGTGGGAAAAAATTTTCTCCAAATTCTGCAGTCTGACTTGCCACCCAGCTAGTTAAACTGCAGAAACGAGTAAGCTTTTGTTTTTAAAATCCAGCAAAAATTTTAATGGTCCAGCAAGGTTGCAAATTGCGAGCGAGGTCCACCCGGCCACAATCTGTAAGCCGGCGCCTCAACCCCACCGAGGTTATGGCAGTGACAGAGCCCTCGGATTCCATTGCTCCTGTTCATATTCATCCCCTCACTCTTTGCCCCAGGTCTCCTTGGTTTGATGAGGCCTTGAGGGAGTTGAGGAGAGTGGGACAAAGGCTAAAGAGGTGCTGGCGGAAGTCAGGCATGGAGTGTGACAGTCTTAGTTTGATGGACCACTACATGGAGTATCAATCAGCAATTACCCATAAGAAGGCAGAAGTACTGTCCAGGGAAATTGCTGCTGCATAGAATTGACCAGACCAGCTTTTCTGGACTGTGGACAGACTGTGCAATCCACTCTTTCTCCGGCCTGGAAATACTTTTTCATAAGAATGGTGTGAGGAGATTGCTCGATTCTTCATGGATAAGGTTGCCACAATCAGGTCTGATAGCAACCTGACCCTCTCTAATGGGAGTTGCGGTGGTCAGCAGGAGATGTCTGATGCCCAGTTTGTGAGGTGTGACTTCAGACAGCCCACAATCAATGACAATGTGATGATCATCCAGTCGTTGTGTCCAACCAACTGCAGTTTGGACCAGGGCCCCACATGCCTCTTAGTTGGCTGTGTGGATAAAATTAGCCTGGTCCTTGCAGAGATAGTCTGGATGTCTTGGAGAGGGGGATCTTTCTGGATCCCCTGAAGGAGGCAGTAGTTTGTCCCCTTCTTAAAAAGCCCTCCTTGGACCCAGACTGTCTGACCAACTACAGGCCTGTCTCTAACCTACCCTTTGTGGGTAAGGTTATTGAGAAGGTGGTTGTGTCACAACTTGATTACCATTTGACTAGCCACAATGTTTATGATTCTTTCCAGTCTGGATTTAGGAAGAGACACAGTACTGAGACAGCCCTTGTCTGGGTACTAAATGACCTCCTAATAGCGAGAGATCAAAAGACCCATTCCATCTTGGTCCTTATAGATCTCTCTGCGGCATTTGACACCGTAGACCATGGTGTGCTGCTGGAGCATCTGTGGTTCATCTGTGGACTTTCAGGGATGGTCCTCAGATGGTTTTGATCATTTCTTGAGGGTAGGAATCAGACGGTGGTGTCTGGGATTTTTTCCTTGACTCCATTTTACCTATCCTGTGGGGTGCCGCAGGGCTCCATTTTGGCACCCACATTGTTTGTGGTGTATATGCTGCCATTAGGAGCAATTATTAGACAGTATGGCTTCAGTTTTCACTGCAATGCAGGTGATACTCAGCTGTACTTGTCCTTTGTGCCTGGCCAGGATAATGCTGTCCCCATATTTAACAGTTGTCTAGACAAGATCCAGGATTGGATGAATGTGAGCTGGCTGCGGTTAAACCTAGAAAAAATGGAGGTGTTGGTTGTTGACCCAGGTCATTGGGGGGTGGGTTTGTTGGCAGGATCACCTTCGGGTCTATGGCTTGGAGGTGTTTAACTAACTACCTCAGACAGGGTGCAGAACCTGGGTGTTATGTTTGATGCCTGCTTGACCCTTAAATTATGGGTGTCGACAGTTGTCAAAACCTCTTTTTACCATCTGAGGAATATTGACCAGGTAAAGCACCTGGCGCCCCGCCCCCCGATCTTCCAACTTTGTTCCACACCTACGTTACCTCCCACCTTGACAACTGCAATGCCCTTTACCTTGGGCTACTGGGGGTTGATATCCACCACTTGCAGCTAATGCAGAATGCGGCAGCCAGGCTTTTTGACTGGTACCCCAAGGACTAGTCATGTAACTCGTGTGCTCCGTGGACTGCACTGGCTGCCAGTACAGTGGTAGATCACCTTCAAGGTAGGTTTTCTGAACTATGAGGCCCTACATGATCAGGGACCTAGTTACCTGCAAGATCTCCTTCACCCCTACTGTCCCCTCCACTGTCTCTGATCCACCGATGAGGGATTGCTAGAGATTCCCAGGGTTCATTTACAGACTTCTGGGGCAAAGTAATTTAGTTTGATGGCCCCAACCCTGTGGAATTCTCTACCTTGTTGGGTGTAAGATTGCCTGACAGTCCAAAATTTTAAAGTTGCCCTGAAAACATATCTTTTTAGCATAGCATTTTCTGATTTTTAATGCTGCTGCTGTATTTATAGTTTGACTCTTTTGTATTGTTTATTTATTGATGTGTTTTAATTGTTGTTGTACAGGCACCTTTTTATTAATAAAGAATGATTGATTGATGAAAAAGGAGCACTCAGTGGAGCTGTCTTCGTTGATTTGTCAAGGCATTTGACCTAGTGATCATGCCCACCTATCCCCAAAATTAACTGATATTGGTGTCTCTCCTTATGCCACCACCTGGTTTCCTAGCTACTTATTAGGCTGCATTTTGGCAATGCCTCTTCCAGCTTATTGTCCTTTACTTGGGGCATCCCCAGAGATCCATTCTAGGCCTACTCATCATCTCCGTCATCATTAGCAACCTCCCCTCTGTTATCTCCTCTTGTTCTATCATCATGTAAGTTGACAATATTGCCCCTCTACTACAGCAACCAGAACCCCTCCTATATTAATTTCCAAATCAAACTGTATTCACCCATGCCATAGTGACAAGAATTTTCCAACAGTGATTGTGGTGCATGAAAAATGCTGCTTGGCATTACAGTACCAGACATTTTGTTTCCCGGGACTTACAGTGCCAAAACACTCTCCTGGGAAATGGTTGTGGGCATGCCCTGGAGGGGGTCAAAACTGTGGGGGCACAAAGAGCAACATGAGTGAGGGGCAATCTAAAATCAAGATCACCCCTTTCACTGTCATCCTTTTTGTGGTGCCCTAATTTTGGCGACCAAATTTACTCATCAACTTAACAGGATATGACCAACCTGGATGTCACACATACCGGTATTCAAAAATGTCTTGTGGCTAACTACATAATTTCCAAAGCCTCCAAAACACAAGCAATGCCATTTGGTTCCAAGGCACACAGACCATCTTGCCCTTATCCCCTATCCATTCTGTGTGTAGTTGTCTTACATTGGGGTGTTAGGGTGTATTAGTAGGGGTATCACAAGTCATAAGAGGGAGGTAATAATCCCTCTTTACAAGACACTGGTTAGGCCCCATATGAAGTACTGTGTGCAGTATTGGAGGCCACACCTTCGCAAGGACATTAACCAAATTGAGGCAGTCCAGAGAAGGGCTACCAAAATGGTGCAGGAACTGCATCAGAAGACATATGAGGACAGATTAACAGAGCTCAGTATGTATACCCTTGAGCAAAGGAGGGAGAGAGGTGATATGATCGAGGCATTCAAACACCTTAAGGGCATTAACAAGGTGAAAGAGTCTAACATGTTTAAATATAAGAAAAATAGCAGGACAAGAGGACACAGCATGAGATTAGAGGGGGGCCGATTAAGCAGGAATGTGAGCAAATTCTTTCTCACAGAAAGGGTGGTGGATGCATGGAATGGCTTACCACAAGAAGTCGTGGCTATGAATACAGTGCAGGGCTTCAAACAGGCATAAGGGAGCAATACAAATGACTATGAATAGATAGGTCACTGACAGAGCAAAGGCCGATGGCTCATTTATAAGGTAGAAAAAGAATTGGGCAGACTGGATGGGCCTTGCGGTCCTTATCTGCCGTCAACTTCTGTGTTTCTATGTTTATATGTCTCTCTTCTCTCCCTGGTGGATGCATTTAAGGAGGAGAAATTGTAGTAATGGGCCTACTCATCAGTAAGCTCAAGAAATAGAAATTTGATATAAATTTATAAAATGACTGCTGTTAAAACAAGATAATTACATAGGTCGCTGCAGTAAATGGAGTGAATCAAACAACAGAAGATCAGAAAAGATTTTTCAACATATTTATATTGAAGATGGGACGTGGGTTGAAAAGACGAAACACGATGGAGAAAGTATAAACATATGTTTGAACAGCAGAAAAGGAAGGCTGCAAGACAGAATTTATGTAGTTTATTTAAATAAAGAAAACTTAATAAAATAGAATGAGGCAAATGTGGCAGCAACATTAAATTGCTACTATCCCCCCAAAACTTTGTTTACACAGTGAAATAAAAAAGGAAATTTCTAAAAAATATGTGAAATAGGTGGTCAAATCACAGGTGGGATATCTTTTCAAATATTACTGTGAAAAGTTCAGTGAAATGTTTAAACCTAAAAAAAATGTTGTCTGAATTTTTTTGAATATGTTAAACAGGTTCATATATGAATACATTCAGAAAAGAAAGAAAAAAAGTTGTGGCTACAGAATTGTTCACATGGCAATTGTAGTTAAAATTAAAAGTGAGTGTCGTTCCTATTAAGATCTCTTATTGTGTATAAAACAAAAAAAATTACTCTTAACAATAATTATTTTATGAATTCGTAATAACTATAGAAGTATTACCAGACTCCCTGAAGAAGGAGAATGTACTATATATCCCCAAAACATAGGCTGTTTAGTGTCTGGAGGTAGTATTTGAACAAAAAAATATCTATTTTTTGAAGTTATTGGTAAGTGGGCCCATTACTCCAACCTCTCCTACTTGCTAAGCAGCCTTGGTTGGTTTTGGGCCTCTCCCTGGTGATTTTGATGTATTTTTGGTTTTTACTGAGGTTGGCTGGATTGGAAACCACAACTTTTTCAATTGTTTAACCAGGAGTGGCACACTAAGCCAAAAGCTTGTTTACAGGTGCAACCTGGGAGCACAGGAAAGTTAAGTGACTTGCTCAGGGTCACACAGTATGCAAGTGGGGCTGTGAGATTCAAACCCAGGTCTCCAGATTTGCAGCTCAGAGCCTTAAACCACTGCACTTTACTGCCTCAAACCACTGTGCTATACTGCCTTGCCCACTGCACTATACTACCTCAGGCAACCTTTTAGGATGAATTTAAGAACCTGGTTGTTATTTCAGACCCTGCCCTGGACCTCTTTATACATCTCAACCTTAAGCAAATCCATTAATTCAATAACTGGCCTTGCTTACTGTCTTTGAAGCCTCTTTACTCCAGTAGCACATTTAGCCATCACTCAAGGCATCCTTCTTGCCTGCCTGCAGTATAGCTCATTCATATTTACTAACACCTCCAAATACATGCTGCAAAAATGTGATGTTGCTTAAACTACATCTGCCATTTTGCCTTAACATCCTCCTGCCTCACTCATCACTGCACCCTACACTCCTCTGTAGGCTGGCTATCCCCTCTGCCCCTAGATTATGTGCATTAGAATGCTTTCTCTACAGGCTATTCAGAGCTGCCTCCCCTGTCACTCCTATTATCCTACTACATGGAGCTCACCATTCCTACGCACCCAAATCTACAGGTCCCACCTCATTTGTCATCCCAAAATGTTTGATCAAAATGATTGATCAAGCATTCTCCTCATTTGTCCCTAGGCTATGGAACTCCCTTCCCTCCATACTTTGCAGTCTTCCACCATGGCATCCCTCAAAATTGCCTTGAGGCTCATCTCATTTTATCTACGGCCTGCAACTGTTTTTATAACCAATTTCCATAACTATGCAATGCTCTTCCATGCGTTACATGCCAGCCTACCAAATGTCTTAATTAATGTATGTCGGTTGTTATATTCTCTGCTGATACCCTGCATCATTTATTGTGTCATAAATTTGTCTGCCTCTCACACTGAATGTGCTCATGCTATTTTGTATCTGAGCACTAAATGAAATTTGTTATGTTTCTTTTTACTATGTACCCCCCTGGACCATGCCCATATTGTGGGCTTTCTGAATTTGTCATAGTATTTTGTTTCATTTTGTACTCTGAATTTGTTACTTCTCTTCAGTACCCTCCTGGGTTATACCAGAAAATAGGAATTTTCTTTTGCAGACTTTATTTATCCTCCTTATGCTGGCCCCTTTGGACTCTCTCTGGTGTAGTTGCAGGGATATTCCCCCCTTACCACTCCACCTAAAGTCTCTTCACACCATTCCTCCCTCCTGGGAGTACCTCCAACATCACCACTGAACCACTCAACTCCCCAGCTCTGAGCACCCCGAGGTGGGACAGCCTTACCTTCTGCTGGCGCTCTATCTAGAATCTAGCATGGGCACCTGAGGTGAAGAGGAGATCCAGAGGCAGGTTTGGAGCAGACCCAGCTGTGAGCATGGGCACCGACTGCTGGATCCACCATCACCTTCCCAGATGTCAGAATTTTCCTTTGTTCGGTTTCCCCCAGGAGTGTGGATGTGCAATGGCTTCCAGCGCAGCATGGGTGAGCTCCTGCACATGCCCACAGGACATCCGCTGTTGTTCCCCTGCCCATCTTTCAGAAAAAGAGGTGTGCAAGAAAAAGGGGGCATAATTTGAAGATGGGGGGCAGCTCAGAGGTAATGTAAGGAAGTACTTTTTCACAGACAGGCTGGTGGATGTATGGAACTGCCTTCCGGAGGAAGTTGTGGAGTCAAAAACAGTGGTGGAATTCAAGCATGCATGGAACAGTCATAAGACAATTCTAAGGGGTGGGAGTAGGAAGAAGTAGACTGCTGGTTAACTAGGATCTGCAGCTTATCCATTAGGTAGGGAAATAGGCAGACTGGGTGGGCCAAGTGGTCCTTATTTGCCATAAAATTCTATGATTCTATGTTTCTAGTGCTTGCTCCATGCCTGTTGCAATCTCCCAGTCTCCACTTGGAGCCACAAGAGCAGTGAGAAGCTCTGGCCACCCACCCCAGGAGAGGAGAGCAGTCCTCTGGATGCTCAGTTCTCTCCTCCCCCTGCCGACCCCCATTGGCCCAAGTCTGTTCCCTAACCTGGGTCGCCAGCATGGTGCGAGGAGTGGCATCTAGCACCTCAACCCTCAGTGCCACTGGGCTGGCCCTGAAAATAGGAATTTAATTGCAGTGTTCCTACCCTGTTACCAAAAACAAAATAAGTAAATAAGTTATCAATGGATGACTAGTGCTTTTTATGCTATGTTTTTACTTGTCCAGTTAAGAAACAATCTGTTAAAGTTCCTTATACAAAAGACACAATTGCTATGTGAAATAGGGGGCCTTGTAAAATACTGAAATATTTTAGCCATCAAGGACCAAAACTGAGTACCATTACTGACCTCATCAGCATCTTTCTTTTTATGTGCCACTTCTTTGACTTAGGAGTAAACTGTCACTGCTGCCTGTCCCACACCTGCATATCCTGCCTTCCTCCAGTGTGGATACCACCTTGATAAGTGATTTATAGTTAGTTGTGCACACTGACCACTTGTGCCCAGAGAAGAGATTGTTTGCCTTATGCTCACAGATGCCTGGTAGAGCTGAGAAATGTATTAATTTACAAAACTCTTGTCATCTGGATTCAAAATTAAGGTGTCCCATACTAGGGGTTTTGTGGCCCAGAATTGGAGCATGTAATAGTGTGGGGTGGAGGTGGTAGGGTGTTGGAACTAAA
Source organism: Neoceratodus forsteri (assembly GCA_016271365.2). Lineage (NCBI taxonomy): Eukaryota > Metazoa > Chordata > Ceratodontiformes > Ceratodontidae > Neoceratodus > Neoceratodus forsteri. Next base: position 211,843,691 of record CM057451.1, read on the forward strand.
AGGGTATCAGCAGCGGGTTTTTAAGGCAACAAATTATTGTTACATACATGAGTAGGACTGGCTTTTTCCCAGTTACTAGACCCTCTTCATCATATTTATTTCCAGCTCCCACAATGGATCAATAACATCATCATTAGTCTCATCAGTGATTCTGGGCACCTTGTTCATTGCCTGCTGGTCACATCTTTTGTGTATCACTATGTTTTGTCTACTTTCTAAATTAGATTTAAAACACCATGACTGAAAATAAGCAGGCAGAATAAAAAAAAGAGCAATAACAAAAAATACTCAGAAAAAATAAATAAATAAAACACAATAATACTGTTAGACCCGTGACAACCACACACTTGTTAGTGGGCTGTTGTTTGCATGGATTATTTAAATTTCAAATAGAAACTGTCTGTCTGATCCCTATTGGCAGGCCCAGCAAAGGTCAATGCAGAGAGGCCACTTTCTCACTATGACAGAGATCAGAATGGAATAGTGAAACTGGGGACAAAAACAATCAGCTAGAATTGTAAAAATGTCAAAAGATTGCTCTGTATTCATGAACATTATCTCTTGCAATAACATCACTTTCTATTGACATAATTAATTCAGTTTAGTAGTGTACCATTGAACAACATGGGAGATTGTTGAATTGGGTTATTAGATACAAAGTAAAATGGTATTAATGCTGGATGTAATGTCAGTGATTATACAATGGGCACCATAAATCCTGAAAGATGATTGGCTAACTGGCATCTTCAGTTGTGGGTAAACATCATGGCAACCCACGAACAAAGTGTCAGACTACAACTACAGGAACATAAACTTCAAACAGTATCACACTATCTCAAAACTCTAAATATTAACATTTCAGCAGTCATTTTTATAGAGCTGTTTGCTCCTCCGTGGCCACCTACTGCATTTGTTGGGCTCCCCTGCCACCCCAACCCAATCAGCCTCCCACCCGACTGCCTTACTGGTGAGGATTCACAAGGAGCAGGGTCTGAGGGCAGTGGAGGCTGTCACATGAGGCCACGGAGAGACATGGGGTTTTCTGCTTTTCTCCCACACCCTTGAACGATGGTGAAAACAGCAAGGGCATGAGCATGGAGGTGCATGCATGCTCCCAAAAATGGAGTGCTTCTTCCACCCTCCCTGACATTGCATCAGCCACTGACTCTACTCTGACACCTGGCCTCCACTGGGTGTCAGCCGGGAGCAAGGAACTACACATTCCCTATCAGGGAGATGAAAGCAGCCCAGTGGCAGCTACGATTGTCTTCCAACAATTCCACTGCCAACCCCCAGTGGCCTGAGCTTTCTCCCAAACTTGGGTCACCGGCATGGTGAGAGGTGCGGTGTTCAGTATCTCAACCCTCAGCACCACCAGGCTAGCTTCCAGCAGTCATTTTCCCTGACTTCAGTTACCACTAAAATAAAAAATGTCTCTTAGAGTGTGCACCAATTCTTAAACTCCCATAACTTCAATCAATCTATCAATCAATCAATCACTCTTTATTTAACCAGGCTTTACACCTTTGAGTAAGCTCCTTTGCAAGATGGTCATGGACAACACATATGCAACTGACTACAATAAAATTACAATGGTATACAGATAAGCAACTAATACATTTAGGGAATTACAGTCACCATTACACCTTAAGAATGTTATAGGAGATACTAGCTACAGTCACAAGGACTAACATGTATTATAACAATATATTCTACTAACAGGTAGAGACTATGGAAAGGAGGGTGGGGTTGTGGTTGAGGGGGAAGGGACAGGAAGTCTAAAGGAGAAGAGGGTGGTGGTAGAGGAAGGAACAGAAAGTGCTAAGTTGACGTGACAGGCTGTGTGCAGTAGTGGGTCAACAGTAGTCTTGAGCAATTATCTGAGACATGCGCAAGTTTTCTTCAGGACAGGTGTAAGAAGGGACTACAGCCATCTTCAATGTCACTTGCTCACTCAGTTCTCTTACTATAAAGTATCAATCCAACCATGGAATAAAAATTAAAAAAAAACCTACAGTTGTATTTAATGCCTTTCACTCATCTGCCCTGTTCTCTAGCAGATCACTGTATAACAGCTCACTCACTCACTCACTCACTCACTCACTCACTCACTCACTCCATTCTTTCACTCTCATCGAGAAAGCCTCACTCTGACCACTGAACAGAAATTAAAAACAAAAACAGAGACCATTTTCAGTGATGCTCTTACCCACCTCATTCTCTTGCTCGCAGCATGCTATCTCACTTATTCATTTTCTCACTCACGCATTCACTCACTCACTGCTATACTTCACAACCACAATATTGCTCTCTCTCCCATTTGAAAATAAAAACAGAAACTGATAATTTTCTCTACTGGGGCTTGGCAAATGATTGTCATTCTCCAAGCCACTCTCATGGGGGGGGGGGGGATTGGAACTATTTTTTACAGGAAGGAAGGATATTTATTAAACAAATTCTATAAACAATATAAGCATGCATATACTGTACATTTAGCATTTTTGAAACAAATTCTTCAATATTTTAAAATCCCTTATTGCATAATCGTAATAATGCACTTCAGGGCATGGGTTATGGTGGGCTGTGTTTACTTCTTGTGTGGTTAAAGTCACTCGGCCTGCAGCCTTGTGATACTCAACATAACATGTGGGTAAATTCCACCACAACCATCTCATTGTTTAATTGCTTACATATAGCCTTTTGACTGTAAATGAAGAACAGCTGAATAAGACTCACTAGACATCATTGAGAATTTATTAGCCCACAATGAAGGTCTCCAAATAAAGAGATCATCAGAGGCAACTATTGTGTTCTCCTTCACTCACTTGCTAGGAATACAGCATAATTTACATTAAAACGACATGCCAATGAATTAGTTTTGCATTGCTTAGGGTGCCAACAAGCACAGCTTGTAGCACCTCTTGAAGTTATGTGTATCCTTTTTTGCATTTACTAAATATTATTGTTGCATTCACACTGAATGATTCAGTTCCGATGTCTATGATAGGTCTGGCCCAGGGTTTCAGACAATTGAACTATTAGTTCTATGTTGCAGACAGACAATCCAGAGAAGTTCCACTTATGGTCTGTGATTAAGTTCGAACGCAACTTGAGCAGGAAGCACTCTAACAAATCTTTCCAGGAAGACACTGCAGTTGATTACTAAACTCCATACCACCTGTGTAAGTATTCTTGTCTATCATTCTGAGGAGATATCTGCACTGAGTTAGAATTCATATACTGGCTGATAAACAGCAAAGACAAGGACTGGTATATGCCTTAATGTTTGCATGCATGTTGTATAACATAAACTACTATACTTAGTAAGTGAAGAAGGGTAAACTGTCACATTTTTGTAGACCTAATGAGCATACTTCACGTAAACAATAACATTCAACAGGGTATGCACTGAACTAAACTGATGCATGCCCTTGATGTGTTGTGAGGCACAATGCTGAGGGCTGAGTGCCTTCAACCACTGGAGAAGTGCATTAGTTTAGCTTGATGCACACCCTGGAATGTGTTACTGCTCTTTTAAAATGGATTTATTTATTTTATGTATTTAGATAAATAACTGTATAAATATATGATAAGACAGATATTCATCGAGGATATCAAATCAAACCAAAATGTATTTATAAAAGTGCCTTTCCAGTGATCAAGGTGCTGTACAAACACATAAAGCAAATAAAAACATTAAAATACAGATTCCTAGAATCATACATTATAATTTACAGACAATATCATATTAAAAAACCCTCAACCAAGCTAATCAGGGAATGCTAGGCTAAATATGTAGGTTTTGAGTGCTGATTTGAAACTCTGGATGATCAGGAACTCTCTAACCTGATGAGGTAGAGAATTCCACAGGGTAAGGACTGCAAAGGCAAAGGATTGAGCTTCAGATATCTTCAAACACACCCTGGGAATCTCTAACAATCCCTCTTCAATGGATCAGAGTGGATGGGAGGGACAATAGGGACAAAGAAGATCTTGCAGGTAGCATGGACCCTGTTCATGTAGGGCTTTATATGTCAGCAATCCAAACTTGAAGGTGATCTGCCACTGTACTGGAAGTCAGTGCAGTCCATGGAGCACAGGCATAATGTGACTAGACCTAGAGATACCAGTCACCAGACTAGCTGCCACATTCTGCACTAGCTGTAAGTGGTGGATATCAACCTCCGGTAGCCCTAGGTACAGAGCATTGCAGTAGTCAAGGCTGGAGGTTATGAAAGCATGGACCAATGTACGTAGATCATCAGGAGAAACCAGATGTTTCACCTGGGCCATATTTCTCAGATGGTAAAACAAGGTCTTGACAATGGCCGTCACCTGTGATTTCAGGGTCAACCCATCATTAAAAATAATGCCTCGGCTATGCACCAGATCTGAGGTGGCCAGCTGAACACCCCCAAGCCAAAGCCCAGAGGGCTGTCTGGCTGACAAACATGCTTCACTATGATCTGGGTCCAGCACCAACACATTGGTTTTAGCTGGGTTCAACATCAGTCAACTGGGACTCATCCAGTCCTGGATCTCAGAGACGCAGTTGTTAAACACCGAGATAGCATCACCCTGTCCAGGTACAAAGAACATGTACAGCTGAGTATCATCTGCATAGCAGTGAAAATTCAGACTGTACCACCTAATTATTTCCCCTAATGGCAGCATGTACACTGCACACAATATGGGTGACAAAATAAATGCCTGCAGGACCCCACAGGACAGGGAAAGAGCATCAGAGGAATAAATCCCAGTGACCACTCTCTGAGTCCTATCCTTGATGAACGATCCAAACCAACTGAGTACTATACCTGACAGTCCACAGATGAACTGCAGGTGCTCCAATAGCACACCATGGTCCACCTTGTCAAATGCTGCAGAGAGATCAAAGAGGACCAAATGGAACAAGTCCTCCAATCTCTCACTATTAGGAGAACATTTAGCACCCTAACAAGGGCCATCTTGGTGCTGTGCCACTTCTTAAATATGGACTGGAGAGAATCATAGACATCATAGGTGGAGAGATGATCATCCAGCTGCAGCGTAACCACCTTCTCAATAACCTTGCTCACAAAAGGCAGATTAGAGACAGGTCTGTAATTAGATGGACAGTGTGGGTCAAGGGAGGACTTTTTTAGGAGTGATCGAACAACTGCCTCCTTTAAGGGATCAGGAAAGATCCCCTTCTCCAATGAACTCCAGACTATCTCTGCCAGTACCAGGCTAATGTTATCAAGGCAGCTCACAAGAAGTTGTGTTGGGCCCGGGTCCAAACTACAGCTAGTTGGCCACACAGAGTCAGACAATCCTTATGATGTCCATGAATTCAGGCTGTCTGAAGTAGGACCAGGTAAATCGTCTGCACGCACCTCCTGCTGACCTTCACAATACCCTTTAGAGGGGGCCAGACCAATCCTGGACCTGATGGTGGCAACCATATCCATGAAAAACAGAGCAAACTCATCACACTTCTCTTGTGATAAAGCTCCCCCAGGCCGAAGATAGATTGGATTGCACAGTCTGTTAACAGTCTGAAAAAGCTGAGCTGGTCAATTTTATGTGGCAGCAATCTCCCTGGACAGGAACTCTGCCTTCTTACGGGTGATTGTCAATTGATAGACTGTATAATGGTCCATCAATCTAAGCACGTCAACCTCCAGGCCTAATTTCTGCCAGGCCCTCTCTAGCCTTCGATCCACTCTCCTCAACTCCTTCAAGGTCCCATCAAACCATGGGGACCTTGGGCAAAGAATGAGGTGACAAACACGAACATGAGCAAAAGAATCCAGGGTCTCTGTCACTGCCCTATTTTAGGCAAGTACCAGATGTCCTGAGTCCATGCATTCACTTGACAAACCTGATAGGTCCAGCATCACCATTAGGCCAGCTGGGATAACACCCCTTAAAGGGCGATACCAGACCATCTCTGTGGGGGCAGATTATTTGAAGTAGCCATGAAACTGAAGTCTATGGTGTGATAGACAGACTGCCAGACCAATTTCCCCTACCAAATCAGAGATCTTCATCCCCAGGAGGAAAACCAGGTCCAATGAGTCACCACCAATGTGGGTTGCAGAGGTAACTACCTGTGTGAGGCCCAATTAAGTTATTACTTGGACAAAGTCCTGACCAAAGGGTGAGAGTTCATCATTGACCCAGGCATTGAAATCCCCCAGAATCAACCATCTGGGGGAACCCAACACCACATTGACAACAATGTTCCATTGGTCCATATGTTTGAAACTGTAAGCTGTCAGCATCAGGACTACTCAGAAACTTTTTGCTAGCCAGAAGACACACACAATAATATGCAGAATTGCTGCTTACATAGCATGAGTAGCGTTAACACTACTTAATTATTTCTCCTGTAATTGATCATCCTTGTCAGACCTGCTGAGAAACAATGCTGAAATAGCTGTTGCAGTTTTTTTGCTATTTTAAATTGTTTGTGTGTTTTTTCATTGTCATATTTGTATGCTACCAAAGAAAAAAATAACCTTTGTTATGATGTTGTTCCTGCAGCTACAAAATTCATGAGGATTACACTCACACTCTTTGTGTGTATTGTTTAGGCCTATCTAATGGCATGAGGCCTATGAGATTTGCCAGACTGTCAACCAGGCTACAAGGCAACGTCATCAGAGCACTGGAGAAACGTTTCTTGCCCAAAATTCATTGAAAGCCATGGAAAGGGCTGAGGGTTCTGCTCATGCTTCTCCCTCACCATTAACTAAGAAACATTTCTCAAAGTTGAAAGACAAATGCAAAGAAAAGTCATTGTCAAGGGCCTCCTCTTCTTAAGGCACAAGCACAAAGATAAGGCTGCTTCATCAATGAGGTCCACGTCACAATTGAAATCAGGTACATCCTCATCAGAGCCAGCTCTAGTGGCATTGACTACAGACCCACCAACCGTCATTGGGACACCAAGGTCAGGGATTGGCTTCGGCACTGCCATACCTACTGTGGACAGTAGTTCCCACTATCATTGGGCTCTGACCCTTTGAAGCAAATAGTCCTGATGCCCTGTCAGGGTGCCACTTATTCTCAGGATTTGCTTGTGTCATTTTTCAAAATGATATGTTGCTTTCCACTATTTATGCCACTAGTAGTAAGTCTGCTGTCAACAAGGCTGACTGAACTTGGACCTTCATTGATGGATTCCAAAAGCACACCAATGATTCCTCCTTTACAGCCACTGTCCATGTTGCTGGCTACTTCTATGGCTTCCACTGCTGTTCTTGCTGATGATGACAAGGTAGAAAATAATTCTGACCTCATGGACAATGAGAAGGATTTGGAGGAGGAATACAAAGGTGAGGAGCAGTTTCAAGAAGGTAACTTGTTTTCCAGTGCCATCTTCTCATCCTGTAGTATGGACTCTGGTCTATGCAACCAGTTCTCTCCCTTAGAATCCATCTTTTCAGGCTATGCTTCAGCAAAATCAATCTACCATGGTTTTGCTATTTAATTGGTTTTGTCAGACAAAAAATGAAGATGTGTGCCTATCATGATTGTCCCCCTTGCAAGGTGGGCAACTATTCCTAATCCTGAGATTAAAATGAGCCAAGTGTCCAATCCTCTTTTTAAACGAGTCAACATTATTTAGGTCAACCAATACCTGAGGGAGTTGGTTTCACAGTTTGGGAGCTTTTATATTAAAGAAATGTGCTCTCTTAATGGTGATGGCCCATTTGTACCACTAGTTGTTTGTTGTGCAGCCTAGCTACAGTCCACCTATTTTTAAATTCAAGTCCACATTGAGTCATCAATTCTGTTGATTGAAGTATTTTGTAGAGAAAAAGAATATCTCCCCTACATCTTCTATTTTGTAGTGAAAAAGACCAGTTTATTTCAGTCTAGGTGAATAATCCTTAGCTGATAGTCTAGGCACCATTTTAGTTATGTGCCTTCTAATCTGCTCAATACGTGTGATGTCTCCCTTGAGATAAGGATTCCAAAAGGGAGACCCATAATCAATATAAGGTCTAATGTATGCCCTTCATAAGGGTATCAAGCAATCTTCAGTTTTTGTCACAAAAGTACATCTTATTTGTTTTATTAAACCGTTCGCTACTCTGGTGATTTATTTACAGTGATCCATGGAATAAAACTTGCTGTTTAGAGTTATACCTAAGTCATGTTCACTCATGGATGTCTTTAGAAGTGCATTGTTTAAATAGTAGTCAGTGTTTGGATTTTTAGATCCAAAATGTAATATTGCACACTTCTTTACATTAAAGAACATTTCATTTGTCTGTGCCCAAGTTTCAATGCTCTTTAAATAGTTTATAAGTGTTGAGATGTTACCAACGCTGTCTACTTTATCTCCTAATTTCAAATCATCCACAAATTTGGAAAGAATATTTTTAGAGCAAGTTTTCATATCACTTATGAAAATGTTAAACAATGTTGGCCCCAAAGATAGAGCCCTGAGGCACACCACTGCTAAGCAAGCCTGTGTCAGATAGAACCCCATTTATTCTCACCCTTTGAGTTCTGTTTAGAAGTCACTTGCTTACCCAGTTTACAAGGCATGGGGAGAATTCTAAGTCATTTAATTTATTAATAAGTTTACCATGTGGGACCTTATCAAATGCTCTACTGTAGTCCAATAATATAATGTCCATGGGGCTTTTCTCATCCAGACCCTGACTAATATTTTTGTAGAAGGCGATATGATTTGTAGTACAGAAAAATCCTGATTAAAACCTGTGTTGTACGTGATCCATGATACCTAGAGTTTGTATTTCAGATTCATAAAAATATATTTTTTTCCATAAGCTTACCTATAATTGTGGTTAAGCTGATGGGGTGGTAGTTCTATACATTTGACCGATTACCCTTTTTAAAAATTGGAATGACTGGTGCCTGAAGCCAGTCATGTGGAATTTCACCTTCATTCAGAGATTCATTAAGGATTATAGACAAAGGAAGTGCTAAAGATTCTTAGGTTATAATAAGGAACCTAGGGTGGATATTGTCAGGACCCGGGCTGGTTGTTTTGTTTAAGGTTTTTAGTGCTTGGAGGATATCTGATTTTAGTATGTTATATACAGAATGAGTAATGCTGGTTGAAATAGGGTTACTATGGTTGTGATCTTTTTTTTGAAATGTTGAACAATAATAATTATTAAAGTGGTTAGCTGTAACTACTGTATGTCTAATTCTAGACTGTCACCATCATGGACGAATGTTCCTACTCCTCTTGAATTTCCCTTTTTACTATTCAAATTTCTGACTATTTTTGTAGTGTGCAAATTTAAATTCTATTTTTTGTTTAGAGTGTTTATTCATATATTTTAGCTTGGATAATGCTTTTTTGTAGGTAGCAGTATTTTCCTCACAAGGATTGCATTTCAATTTTTTAAATAATTTTGAGGAGGAAGATTACACTAGAAGGAATCTTATGACATTTTTGGAGGTTCATTGCACACCTTCCATTATTATTCCTCTTGTATGTGCTGCACTAGAGATGCTACCTTTGTTGCTTGCCATAGGCATGATGCCCTGTCTGCAGTTCCAAGGAAGGCTGGTAAACAATACATTGCTCCATCTGTTAAGCCTTATTATGCTGCACAGCCAAAAACTCACCCTGTAGTCATTATGGCTTCTCATGATCACTCTAGGGCCCCCAGGCATATATGTACTTTGGCTCCAGATAATGAATCTAGAAGGCTGGATGTAATAGGCAAATGTACCAATGCCTCAGGATCCTTAGACTTGTGGGCTGCTAATTACCAGGCCCCTATAATAAGATACCACAATAGCATATGGAAAACTGCATGTACTGCAATGCAGTTATTAGCTTATCATCCTGCCAAGACTAACTTGCTTAAAACCATGTCATCTGGTTCTGAGGTTTGCAAACATCTTCTGCAATTCAGCATATGATGTGTCAGATGCCTCTGCCAGGGCTACAGCCTCTGGTATCTGCATTAGTCATTGCACCTGACTCAGAATAGTTGTTTTTTTCTACTGATGTGCAGAAGGCTGTTTAGAATGCTCATTTCAGGGACTCAGAATTATTTGGTATTGATGTTGAAAATGCATTTCATGACCTTCTGTCCTCCAAATTGACTTTAAGATCTGTGAACTCCCTTTACTCTACACCAACCAGAGGGCATGGTAGAGTATCTTTTCATAAGCCTGCTGACAGAGGTAATAGTACATATCATCAGCAGTTCTGCAGTACAGATGGTAGTCCCCTCTCAGGTCCCCTCTCCTGTAGTTTGCATACAAAAGCACACAATGAAATTGGTCCCAGTGGCCCTGCCACCCCAGGTTTTGCCTGATTCTCTTCCATCTCCCCCCTCAACAATTGCCACCAGGGTTGAGAGTTGGTGGAAGGATCTTCCTGCATCTATTGCACTGAAGGGAGAGCACTACAGACAAGTGGGTCCTCAAAATAATACAAAAGGGACATGCTCTGAAACTGATAGAAACTCCTCCAGTTAATCCTCCATCCCCTTCCTATTACCCTTAAGGCCACTTGTCTCTTGTCAAAGAGGAAGTTCAGACCATAGTTAAAAAAGCATGCACACAAATATATTCTCCTATAAGAGATGAACAAATGAGTTCTACTCCAGATATTTCTTAATTCCAAAGAGGACAGGAGATCTACATCCTGTGCTGAACTTCAGAGACCTCAATCTGTATATTGAATGCAAAAAGTTCTGAATGTTTTTTCTGCAAGCCTGATTTCCCTGATGCAAATAGGGGTCTTGCTCTGCTCACTGGACATGAAGGATGCATACCTTCATATCAAGATCAAACAGTGCCTCAGACAATACTGTACTTCCACTTCATGCTGGAGGGCAGGCACTATCATTTTTGAGTGTTGCCTTTTGACTTACCTCAGGGTATGCACAGATGCTTAGCAATAGTTGTGGCAGCCCTTCACAAGCAACAGCTTTACAGCTTCCCTTATCTGGATAATTGGCTCATGAAGGCCACTTACCAGAAAGCTCTTCTTCATAACCTTTTCCAAATTAAACAACTGTTTGAGGCATTAGGGAGGCATTATGGAGTACAACAAATGTGCCAAAGTCAGTTCTGATCCTGTGCCAATGGCTGCAGTGCATTGGAACAGCAATGGACACAGAAAAGGAGTGTGCCTTCCTGCCAGAGGATAAAGCTGACACCCTTGTTGCTCAAGTGCACTTGATACACAGGAGACACTACATCTTTGCCAGGACAATGTTACTTCTCCTGGGCCTGATGGCTGCTGCCATTGTAACAGTGCTATTTTCTTGGCTCCATGTGTGAATCCCACAATAGACACTCAGGAAACAATGGGATCAATTGATGGATGAGTTAGAACAAATGATTCTTGTTACGTCGGCAAGCACTACTATGATGTCTGGACCACAGCAGCTTACTCTAGGGCATTGTATTCCTTGAACCAGCTACTGTACAGATACTCACCATGGATGTGTCTGGCTGTGGTTGAGGTGCTCATCTTGGCTCCTTCCAGACACATGGGTTCTGGGACAGAGTGGACGCCAAATTATACATAAATGTCTTGGAAATGAGATCTGTCCCATACAGCCTCATGGGATTTCTGAATCATCACTGCCACAGTCCTCTATTAATCCAGACAGACAATGCCAGTGCCATGCACTACATAAACAAATGGGGGCACTCACTCCTATCCCCTAAGCAGGAAAGCAATGAGATTGTAGCACTGGGTAACATCTTACAACCTTCTGCTGTCATCCCTGTTACTCCCAGATCTCCAAAATGTCTTGGCAAACAGAATAAGCAGGTCTCAGTCCCTGATTCATGAATGGCAACTGCTGGCCTCTGTAGTTAATGACCTCTTTGCAAGATGGGGTCACCTGGAGATGGACCTTTTTGCATCCTCACACAACCCAAAACTGCTGTGTTTTTGCTCACTTCAGGGAGTGGAGCCTTTTGGCAAGGTATGTTGCCTCTCACTTGGAAAGGGAAATGCCTGCATGCACCCCCCCACACAGAGGGTTCTGCTCAAGCTAAGAGCAGAGAGTGCCACTCTCATCCTCATAGCTCTTCTATGGCCTCATTAGATATAGTTTCTACTTTTACAACACCTGGTGATAAATTATGTTCCTGTACCCCTGTGTACAGGTCTGTTGACAAAAGACTGGGGGGTTTCTGGTCCATCTGGACCTAAAATCCCTACATCTGCATACAGTGTACATGGCTCTTGAAAACACAGATATAGCACTTTTTGGGGTGTCTCCTAAAGTTGTTGATGTCTTTCTTGTGACCAGAAAGCCTTCTACCAAATACACTTATTCCTTGAAACAGAAATGTTTCACTTTGTTGTCTACTTCTCAGAATATGGACTTAGGTATTTGTGTGTGCTGTGAATTCTGTTGCTGTCATTGTATAATTCAGGTCTGCAGTAATCCTCTGTTAAGGTGTATTTGGCTGCTATATCAGCATTTCATGTCACTATTGATGGCTACACAGTTGCACAACTAGAAGGGTCCTAAACGTTTCTGAGAGATATCCTTTATATGAAACTTCCTAGCCATAATACTGTACCCCCACTGGACTTAAATTTCATACGTTTGAAAAATTGACCTTGGCTCCTTTTGTGCCTGTTATGACTTGTGATCTATGTTTTCTTTCATGGAAAATGTTTTTAGTTGCCATGACCTCTATTCATAGAATAGTTGAGTTTCATGCTTTAATGAATTAACCTCCTTATTTGATTTTTCACAAAGATAGAGTCTCTTTATGTACCAGTCCTAAGTTTTTACTGAAGGTGGTATTAGAATTTACACTGAATCAAGACATTTTGCTGAAACAAAATCAAGATGGCCGCATAGCTCACCAGGTCTTTACCTCTGTCTTAAACCTTTGACTAAACTAATTTTATAAAATCAACAATGGAAGTTTCTTTTGCAAAATTTTGTTAGATTTTGAACTATTACAATAAAACATCCTGAAACCAGAATAAAATTCAGAGAGTTTTTTTGTTAAATCCAGAGTAGACACCCTGTAAGGTCTAATGGAACAAGTCCTCATTAATGTTTTTGATGCTGAGACAACCCTCAGACATCTTGACTGCCAGGCCGACTCAAGAGACACACAGATTCATCTGCTGAAAAGTGAAATTTCCATTCTTTGGGAAAAAATAGCTGACCTAGAATGCAAGGGCCACAGAAACAACATTAGGATCACTGGAGTACTAGAAGGGGCAGAAGGGAAGAACATACATTTCTTGTTCACCCGTCTGTCATCTGGGCTACTAAACATGCCTGGTGGGAAATTAGACATCCAGTGCTCCCACAAAACTCTAACACCCTGTGACTAGGCCACGTGAAAAAAACATGCCTATCCTGGTTATATGCCTCATATACTCAATGAAGGAAACTCCTCAGACTGGCCAGAGAGAAGGGATTGCTAACTTGGCATGGGTACCATATCTCTCTCTTTCAGGACTATTCAGCTAAATTAAACAAATGCCACACAGTGTTTTTATGGAGATCGACATGTCCTGCAAAAAGCTGGAATAAAACGTATGATTATTTCTCCAGCCACATTCAAAATAGAAAGAAACCAAGTGTTTCATAACCTTCAAGATGTGATTGAAGCAGCAGATTTAATACAGTGTTCAAGGGGTCTATAGAATGAGACACCTCTAAGACTACCTTGCAAGGCACCACTTTAGATCAAGAAGCACAGATGGAGACCTCACCATATTCACCATCCCCATCAACCAGTGTGGCATGCCCTGACCAATGGCCACCAAACAAGAGGTCAAGAAACAAGAAAACAGTACCATTGAACCATCAACCTCCACTGCCACCAAGGCAGCAACAATGCAGCAGAAGCAGGGGCTCTAGGATATCAATTGCAGAAGAAAATCTTTTTGATGTTTTCCCCCCAAAGTGATCATCACTCACCTTATCAAGGAAAAGCTTCGATCCACTACTCCAACAAGGGCACAGCTACCCCAAAACAAACACAGCAAGACACTATCATGGGCTGATGCTACTGAAACACCTCCTCACAGCATTCCAGCCTTAAGGAGATACATCAGTTTAACCAGACAGGCCCAGAACACACTGGCTTCACTCCATTCAAAGTCACAACCTGATCACATACATACATGCAAACAAGAAGATCTCTAGAGACTCAATACATATACATGTCAATTACAAACTTTGTGTGGGTACCACCGCAGGCATTGTTATAGGAGTCTGCTAATACAGCTCTTTTTTCTGGTACAGGGCTTATTGTTAGGTAATCCTTGTCTGGAGTGATATTGTATAAATTAATTTCAGTACTGAGGAATTCCATCCAACTATGTTTCCTCAGATGTGTCTTTGATATTTGGCTGCATTTTGCCATGAATACTGTAAGTTTATTTCAGCCCACAAAGCAACACCAAAACAAATGTGCTGCTCTGCCTTGTGGCCTGCATTATTACATGGCAGACTCTCCTCCTCTGGTCAACTACGGCAATGATTGAGCCCCCTATTTTCCCTTACACATAGGTTTTTAACTTCTGATACATGTACATCCAGGACTGCCCTTAAGCCTCTTTCTTAGTCTTGTACACAGCTCTGCACTCTTGTCTCAGTCTTCATATGAACTGCAGAATAAGAGAAAGATGGAATATACTCAGTATGTCATATCAGTTTTGCTCACCCTCCCCTTCATAATATGATGACACTCATGGTCACCACTGGGGTTGCTTGATCATAGATAATACAGACATAGCCATGCACTATTTGTTGGGATACTGGTCAAGGTGAGCATGTTGTTTGCCCCTCCCCTTCTTCTGCAATGCTCATTGTTGCTAACACCGAGTAGCCTTGAGTGGTACAGTACGATGGACTGGAGACCAAACTCTCCTCTCCACTACCTGTTAATACAAATGGCTACACATACCTATTGCCCGCTATGTTGAATCATGCAGTAAAGGATTTTCAAAGTTCATCTGTGGGAGGTGGGAGGGAGAATCTAGCTTGTTATGAATCAGCTCTCAGGCCAACAGTTGGTTCTTTTAAAATGCTTTATTTTTCCCCAATGTTTCACAATCCATGCTTTTTCAGTGGACAGTCTTACAATGCTGTAAAAATAATAACCATCCTATGAATTTAAATTACTCATTTACAATTTATAGTTACATTATATGCTATTTGCTGTACCATATTTTGAAGTTCTGTATTTACTAATAAATATGGACATTTAAATGATCTCAATAAGGTTTCTCACCATTCCAAAAAATTAATAAAATTAAAAACATTTTTTGTGGCTAAAAATGATCATAGGTTGAATAAAATCTGAACACTGAACAAGCCTGCTCCTTTTACCTTAATTTACATATTTGCATTGAAACACAGGAAGTCTAATTACGGAACATTGTATTGCTTCTTTACTCTTATTGCAAACACAATAATTACCTGCTTTTGCTGATTTACTTCTAGAGTGCCTCACCCTACTAGCAGCCCTCTCTGCCTGCACCACTACTAGATGTCTACCCAGTGGTGATGGGACAACAGGAGGGACAGCGTCCAACCTAGGAGAGGAAAGCTGCCATAGGAGGCTTAATTCTGCTTCTACCATCACCCCTGGCCAGCTCCCCAGTGACCTTAAGTCATTCCTGAACCCGTGTCACCTGCATGATGCAAGGTATGGATAGATGTCTCAACCCTCTGTGCCACTGGGCTGGAGCTTTTTATTTGAAACCAGATTGCTTAAATGTTTTTTTTGTTTTGTTTTACTTTCAGGTACATTCCCTGCACTAAACAATACATTTGTTCTATAATTCTCATTTTGTTTCCCTTACAGGTATAAAAGTGCTCCTTAGTTATCTGCCTTTTGATTGCACACTGGTGGCGATTGTATTTAGTTGGACACTCAGTCCTGCAAAAAACAAATAACTGATTTGTGCTTGTTACAGCTCTTACAAGATTCTAGATTGTACTTGTGACCCTTTCTTGAAAGCAAAATGCTGATATTTACATCAGACTTGCAAATGCATGATAACAAGAGAAGCAATTTATTGTCAAAATATAACAGTAAAAAGTATTTTTTTTACTTGTAGCTGTTCATTGCAAAACTGAGAGATTGTATAAACATTGGAAAACAGCGTAATTAGAGAATACATATCTGAAAGGTATGCACTAACTCTCATAGCTATGGAGTTGAATACTCATTAAAAGAATAGAAAGTTTTTGTGCACAACCATGTTGGTTTATATAGTTTAAAAATAAATCAGCAACAGCAGGTTATCATTGTGTTTGCAATAAGAATAAAGAAGCAATGCAATGTTCTGTAAACAGACTGCCTTTATTTTGAAGTAAATACTGTTTGTAAATTCTGGTAAATTAAGGTAAAAGGAGCATGCATGTCAATGTTCAATTCTTCTAATTGCATTGCTCCCTATTAGAGAACTGTGGCCTTCTTCTAATTACTAAGATCCCTATTAAACACCTGTGAGCCTTTCATTTGCCAGAGCCCACTATAAGTAATGAAGCCAGGAGAGTGGTTGAGCTTGCAAAGCTTTTGTACTGATTTGAATGTAGAAGAATTGTGTCACAATTCTCCTACATTCAAATCAGTCCAAACGTTTCAATGTAGGAGAACTGTGGCCTTCTTCTAATTGCTGAGCTCCCTATTTATCATCTGTTTAGCCAGTAATATACAGCTCTGCCACAGAATAAAAGGATGATGATGATCCAAGATTGATAACAATAGTCCAGATGACAACAGGCTTTACATGACAATCTATTTGGTTAGGAAGAATTTATATATTTTTATTTCTTTTATTGTTTGCTTCATTTATTGTATATTTGACAAAGAAACAAAAGCGGTGCCATTTTATAGCAATGAATTAAATAAATGTAATGACATCAGCTTTATATGTTTTCCATATTATTGTCATTTAATACTTATGTAGATACTAGCATTGCTTTTGACATAAAATATTATTTAGGCTGCTACTTTAGCTGTTGCCTTAACATGGCTGTTCATGTAAGATTTGGCTTTGCTAATTTGTATTTTATTTGATTTATCTCTACACATAGGTATACTATCTCTCATCTTGTATCCTGTCTTGCGAATATATCTGTGC
Source organism: Neoceratodus forsteri (assembly GCA_016271365.2). Lineage (NCBI taxonomy): Eukaryota > Metazoa > Chordata > Ceratodontiformes > Ceratodontidae > Neoceratodus > Neoceratodus forsteri. The sequence goes on from CM057451.1 coordinate 211,860,774, forward strand.
AACTTTTTAGAACAAAGACCTTACAATATTACTGGTAAATATAATCTTTCAATGGTCACTATTTTGCCTTATTTTTTTTATTATTATTATTATATCATATATGTAAAGGTGTAAATTGTAGACCATACCTCTCTATACCTACTGATTGAGTTTGTCTGTATTTAAGGCGGGGTGGGTGGTGGCTAGATAAATATGAGATGTAGCCACAGACCAGTGCGATTTTTGTTATGCAAAGTACTGTAACTTTTAGAGATAGGAAAGGATTATTGTTGTTTAAGCTGCTGAATCAATCAGCATTCTCTAAGTGAAATAAGTGTTAATTGCCAGTTTTTTTCTCTGCAACTCTGTTCCTGATTTTTTTTTCAGGTATGCTGTTTCAATTCTTCTGCTCATATGTCACTACTACTGCTGATCCTGTTGTCTGTAATCAACTTTCTGCACCTTGACTATGCCTACCAGCAGAGTTTATCATGTATTGGTAAGGTAAGTATTTTTTTGGGGGGCGGGCTCTTTAGATGTTTTCTCCGTCAACGTTCAGCATAATAAGTAAGTCAGACAGCTCATTGTTCATTGTATGCACATCCTTAATGCATGGAGTGGTTAGCTGGGTGTAAAGTGTCAAGTGCTGGTGGGTGGTGTGTAATGATGTTGCCTCAGACCACTGCTGTGATTATTATGTGCAGTCAGGTTAGACATTGCATAGGATTAATGTTGTTTAAGCAGCTGAACCAGTCAGCATTTTCTAACTTAAATCAATGTTACTCATCATGTTGTTTCTCTGCAACTCTGTTACCCTTTTGTCTTTCAGGTCTACCAATAATATGCTCCTGCTCATATGGTGCTGCAGCTGCTATGTTGTCAACAGTCATGTACTCCTGACCTGTGTTTATGGAGCCAGAACAAATGATATCCAAATTAAGAACTGATATATGCCTCATACTGATGCAACTGCTCCTGCTGCCTCCGATCACCACTCCTGCTGTACCATCAGTGCCTTCATGCAGTCACCACTGAAAATACTGAACTAAGGAACACCTTAATGAGGAACTACTAGGCCCCAAACTACTGCCACTGCTGCTGATCTGGCCACCACTGCTGCTGTACCATCAAAGCCTGCATGCAGTCACCACGGACAATACTGAAAAAAGGAACACCTTAATGAGGAACTACTAGGCCCCAAACTACTGCCACTGCTGCTGATCTGGCCACCACTGCTGATGTACCATCAAAGCCTGCATGCAGTCACCACGGACAATACTGAAAAAAGGAACACCTTAATGAGGAACTACTAGGCCCCAAACTACTACCACTACTGCTGATCTGACCAGCACTTCTGCTGTACCATCAAAGCCTGCACGCAGTCACCACTAACAATACTGAACTAAGAAACACCTTAATGAGGAACAACTATGCCCCAAGCCACTGCTGCTGCTGATGATCTGACCACCACTCCTGCTGTACCATCAAGACCTGCATGCAGTCACCAATGACAATACTGAACTAAGGAGCACTTTTTTATTTTTTTTGTAATTTAACATACTTAATTGAGATTTTTCAGCAAACAATACAAAACAAGAAAACGAAAACAAATACCCATTACATCACAAGGCACATGAGAAGGATGAAGTGACACAACACCAAAAAGAAAAAGAAAATAAAAAACAATCCCCTTCACCCACTACCACTCCCCTCCCCTTGTCTGTGACCCTACTATACCATAAAGCTCCAAAGCAGGATAGGCACCTTCCAAAATCATAAAGTCACAAGAGGCTGAAGGGCCCAGGAGGGATTAGGTGGAGTCCAAGGTGCCCCAGAGGGACAATAAAGTATAAAGAGATTCCCAGGTGTGGGAAAAATGCTCAAGTCTCTTCCTCATTGATGCTATGTGTTTCTACAGTTGAAGGGCCACCAGAATCTCATGGTGGCACTCTAAGAGGGATGAAGGAACAACATCCTTCCAATGTCATAACACAACAAGCTTGGCCATGGCAGCCACAAGAGACAGATGGGCTTTCCTAACATTAGGGGAGCCAGGGGGAAAAATAGCCAGTAAACAACTCATGGGGTGAAAAGGGCATCCAGCCCCAAAAGGGGATCCAAGACCCTTGGAACGGAGATCCAAAAAGGCTGAATCTTAGCATACCTCCCTAACATATGATGAAGGGAACCGGGAGCCTCTTGGTACTGAGAGCACAAAGGTGAGGGTAATTTGCCAATCCTATACAGTTTTTGCATGGTAAAATACAAATCATGCATGTTGTTAAACTGTTCTAATTAGAACCAGTCCTGCTTTATTAACCTATATAAATTAATCCAAAGGGCCCTCCAGTAATCCTTATCATCCAGTAATTAGAGCATGTGGATCCAAAAGTAACAAACCCTGGTAGGGAGGTGCTGGTCTATCAACTGAAAGTGCTTATAGAGCTCAGATACCAAATGAGGCTGCATGGCTAGGGGCAAGAGGGAATCCACCCCGTATAACTGTGTCAGATGCCAAGGCTTGGGACCCAGAAAGGCAGTCACTGCACTTCTAACCTGGAGGAACTTAAACAAATCCTTGCCCCTAAACTGGACCTAAGCCTGCAGGGTCTGAAAAGAAACCATCTCATTTGCATGGGAAATGTCAGCCAGCATGTAAGTACTCTATTGGGGGGCCAAAAGAAGTCAGAATTGGAAGACAACCTATTTTAAAATGAGGGTTATTGAACATGGGCTGGGAGGTTGCTGTAATACAGGAAAGAGACAGATATGATAGTAATTGCACCCAGGTTTTAAGTGACCATTCTTTGGAAGTAGCACACAGGGGGCAGGGAAGTTGAGAGGGCCAGAGGTAAAGTAGACTATTACGAGAGAAACCTGCCATGTTGGCTAGGGCCTTCTAAACATCCAGCCAGAGAAGCGTATATGCGGGAGGACCAAACTGGGCACACTATGCATCCCACCAGAAAAATGTACTAGCTTGCTGGAAACCATTATACAAAAAAATGAGGGAAGAGATAAGCCTCCACTCAATTTAGGGGCAGCCAGCTTAACGTAGGCTCTCTGGATAACAGTGGCCTTCCAGAGAAATAAGTTAAACAAACGCTGCAGGCAGGAAAAACAGAGCTTAGGGAAATGAAAACTCAACAGTCCCATTAGATATAGTAAATGGGGCAAGACATTCCTTGTGAGGATGTTAACTCACCCCCATTTCAGGGCTACTGCATTTGTTGTTGGTTGATTGTTTCTGCTGTTATATCCTTGTTTCTTTCATCTGTGGTTCTTTGTTTTTGGCAGGGGAAGAGTCCTACCACCCACCCCCATCCCCAACCACCCCATAATACACTTCTTTTATAGAGTAGCACAGTCATAACAATTCCTGTAACAAAGCAGGAACGGGAGGATCAGAGGGGTATCCACACAGTGGCCTCACTTACAGGGGCACAAGTAATTTAACTTGTTATAACAAGTTATACAAAAATAAACAAACAAAAAAAAAATCTAACTTTTGCTTTCATTTTCCTCCTTCTACTGTAATTACTTGGACCAGGTTATAAACTTGGCAATTCAACTGGAATAGCTATTATTAACTTCAAGTACTGTGGGAAAACTTTTTGAAAGGGCAGTTATACAGGATTTAGGATGCTGTCCTACATGCTGCACTACTTGAGATCACAGGGCTCAGCTTCAGGCAGCATGGGCAGAGATTGCGGATCTCAAATTGCATATTCTGGAGGAAATACATTATAAGAACCACCCACCATTTCCCCAACATCCAACTGAAGTACATCGACTGCAGAGGTTGGCAGGTGGTTAGGAGGGGCAGATCAGGTGCCCCATCACTCAATGCTCTTCAACGTATCACCTCCACAAACCATGTAAAAACTATAAACAGGTATCTGCCTCTATCTCCAAAATCAAACAAAGGGGCAGAGCACACTGCAGAGCAAGACATTGCATCACATGATCTAGCACTACAAAACTCACCCAAAACAGGGATCAAAACAATGAAAGCAAAAAGGAAATCTAAAACACTTCTGATCATAGGAGATGCCATGACTGGGAGAGCTGATACCTACCTCCAGCCAGGGGTAATGGTTCAATGTCTCCCAGGTACATTAGCATGGAGAGACACTTACTGCATTGCTAAAATCATGCAGGAAGCAGGAGAAAATGTCAATGTCCTGGTACACTTAGGGACTAATGATCTCACTAGCCAGTCAGTTGTGGAGACCAAAGAACACCTGACCAGGCTGGGAGACAAAGTGTCATCCATTTCATCTGGCATCTCCTTTTCTGAGACACTGCCAGTCTGGGAGAGGGGGACAGGCAGATGGAAGGTCAGAGAAGGGGAGATGGGGAGCTAAACATGTGGCTCAAAGGCTGGTGCCAGGAAAAAGGACACACATTTTTAGGTAACTGGCAACAGTTTTGGGAGTGAAAGTGCTTTAAACTTGATGGACTGCATCTGACTAAGGAGGGAAGGAGTCAGTGCATTGGGGCAGAAGTTGGATGTCATTGCAGAACATTTAAACTAGCAAATGGGGAGAGGGGTGCAGCACCCAATACATCAAATAGGAAGAACACCCCTCTCCTTCAGCTAGTGATCAGACAGGAGTTCAGCATGTTTGTAGTTCATTCACATCACCAGTTAAGGAAAAAGGTATGGTTCCCCATATGATGCACAGGGGAAATGTGGGACCTTGCCAAAAATTAACATACCGAAATCTGGCCAATGAAAAATCATGTACACTAATTCCTGCAGTCTGGGAAACAATATCCCAGACCTGCAGGCAACAATGACAGAGGCTACACTGGATATGGTAGCCATTAGCAAGACATGGTTCATCAGTAACCACACTTGGGAGACTTCAGTGCTTGGCTATGTACTGTTCAGAAGAGACAGAGGTACAAAAAGTGTGGGGGGGAGTGGCCCTTTATGTCAATGAAAATATCAAAGCTACAAAAATTCAGAATACACGTAAGGAGCCAGAAGAACTGTGGGTCACCCTGGAAACAGGAAATGGGACAGCCATATGAACTTGGGTTGTCTACAGGCCTCCAGACCAGGGGGAATACATAGACACATTACTGTCAGAAAATATACAAAACATGACATCTAAAGGGGAGGTTCTGATAATGGGAGACTTTAACATGCCAAATACAGATTAGTCAATACCAGCAGGAACATCTTCCAGAAGTAGACACATAGTGGATTCCCTGCAGGGGGAGGGCCTCAAACAACTGGTACAACAACCCACAATAGACAGGGCTATCCTAGATCTAGTACTGACTAACAGGGAAAGGATCACAGATCTCCAGGCAGAAGATCACCTGGGAGCCAGTGACCATTACATGGAATGGTTCAGTTTGGCCACTAGAACTAAATCATCCCATTTCAAGGCAAAAACATGGAACTTCAGAGGAGCTGACTTTGATAAGATGACCAACAGAGTTAAGCTAGCCCTGGCAAGAAGAAATACAGCTGAGGGGGTACAAGCAAAGTGGGCAAGCATTAAGGATGCAATACTTGAAGCAGCATCCCATTGTGTTAGGGAGAAAAGCAAGAGCAATAGAAGGAGGTAACCCCTTTGCTTCTCAAAAACAGTTGCAGAAAAGGTCAGAGCCAAAAGGTTGGCCTTCAGGAAATGTAAGGGAATGCAGCAGGATGAAAATAGAGAGTCATGCCAAACTTCCCTAAAGGAAGCAGGGAAGGCAATAAGGCAGGCAAAGGACCAAACTGAGAAAACACTAGCAAAAACAGTAAAAGAAGGGGACAAGATTTTCTATAGATACATTAGTGAATGGAGAAAGTCCAGAAGGGGTATTGCAAAGATCAAAGGGGATAAGGTTGAGTGGATGGAGGAAGACCAAGGAAAAGCATCTATCCTAAATGGAAACTTCTGCTCAGTATTTACTGAGGAGAAGATAGGGCAGGGCCCACAGCTCAGCACCATGGACACAGGGGGGAAGGAGATGTGCACAAGTCCCTTCACAAAAGAAAGGGTCCTACAAGAGCAACAAGGCAATAGGACCTGATGGCATACATCTCAGGGTACTAAAGGAGCTAATGGTGAAACTAGCAGAGCCATTATCAAAACTGTTTACCGAGTGTCTGAGCACAGGAGAGATCCCAGAAGACAGGAGAAGGGCTCATGTGATCTCACTCCACAAGAGTAGTAGCAGGGAGGAGGCAGGGAACTACAGACCAGTCAGTCTTAACTCAGTAGTGGGCAAGATTATGGAGGCAGTCCTTAAGGAAAGGATAGTGCAACACTTGGAGTCCATACAAGCACAGGATCCAAGACAGCATGGATTTACAACAGGAAGGCCCTGTCAAACTAATCTCATAGATTTCTTTGACTAGGTAACCAGAGTGATGGACCAAGGGGGTGCAGTTGATGTCACCCACCTTCACTTCAGCAAAACTTCCGAAACTGTTCCACATAGAAGATTGATTAATAAGATGGGTAGGCTTGGGGTAGGTCACAAGTTGGTCATCTGGGTGGCAAACTGGTTGGCAGGCATAAAACAGAGAGTAGTGATAAATGGTATACAGTCAGAAGAGATGCAAGTCACAAGTGGGGTACGTGAGGGATCAGTCCTGAGTCCAGTCCTCTTCAATATCTTCATCAGTGACATTGCAGATGGACTGGAGGGTAAGGTTTGTCTGTTTTCAGATGACACCAAGATCTGCAACTGAGTAGATGATCCGGATGGGGTTGGCAGAATGAGAAGAGATCTGGATGAACTGGCAAAATGGTTGGAAGAGTGGCAACTGGGGTTTAATGCAAAGAAGTGCAAGATCATGCACATAGGGAAGAGAACCCCTGAAGTCACCTATAGGTTGGTAGGGGAGTTGCTGGCAATCACAAGGGAAGAAAGAGACTTGGGCATCATCATCACAGACGATCTGAAATCATCCAAGCAAACCACTAAAGCTGAAGGTAAGGCTAGGAGAGATGTTAGGATGTATTAGTAGGGGTATCACAAGTTGTAAAAGGGAGCTAGTAATTCCTCTTTACAAGACACTGGTTTGGCCCCATCTGGAGTACTGTGCAGTACTGGAGGTCACACCTGAATAAGGACATTAACAAAATGGAGGCAGTCCAGAGAAGGGCAACCAACATGAGGCAGCGACTGCATCAGAAAACATATGAGGACTGATTAATGGAGCTCAATACTTATACCCTAGAGCAAAGGAGGGAGAGAGGTGATACGAGTGAAACATTCAAACATCTTAAGGGCATTAACAAAGTGAAATAGTCTAATATGTTTCAGTTTAAGAAAAATAGCAGGACAAGAGGACACAGCATGAGATTAGAGGGATGTTGATTAAGGGGTAATGTGAAGAAGTTCTTTTTTATGGAAAGGGTGGTGGATGCATGCAACAGTCTACCTCAGGGAGTGGTGGATATGAATATAGTGCAGGGTTTAAAACAGGCATCAGATTGGCATAAGGGAGCAATACAGATGAGTATGAATAGAAAGGCCATTGACAGAGTAAAGGTCCACGGCACATTCATAAGGTTGAAAAAATGAGCAGACTGGATGGGCCTGCAGTCCTTATCTGCCATCAACTTCTATGTTTCTATGTTTCAATAAAGACAGAGGGAGGGCAGACCATCTGACTAGGCCAAACTTTAACACAGCAAGGAGTCTAACCAGATTCTTCTTGACCATGGTTGATATTGAATGGGTGATCTTGACCCCCAGATAGGTTAACACCTGAGGCTCTCTTAAGAGACCCAGACTTAAAATGTCCCATTTACTGACCAGGCTATTAAGGGGAAAATCCTTTGTCTTACAGACATTCAATTTATAGAAGTAAACACTGGAGAAATTGGAAATCAAATGAAGTAGGGCGGGGATAGGGACCAAGGGATCCTCCAAGTGTAGGAGCAAGTCATCGGCATATGCTGACAATACATAATGCTTGCCACCACAGGAATCCCTTTAAGATCACTCAAGTTGTGTAAATGCTGAATGAGAGGTTCCAAATAAAAACTGAATAAGAGGGGGGCAGATGGCAACCTTGCCAGGTGTCATGCTTTAAGGGGAAGGAGGCAGAGAGGTGACCAGTGCACCAAATGTGACCAGATGGTGTAGTGTACAGAAGTTGCACCAATAATAAAGTCCGAAGGGACCCCAAATCTATGTAGTGTGGTGAACAGATAGTTCCAAGTGACCAATCAAAAGTCTTTTCCACATCTAGAGAAACCAAGACCATTGGAGAGTTGCTTTCTCTGGATGAGGAAAGCAGGTGCAAAAGCTCCTGAGGTAATCCCAGGAAAACCAAGCTGACATAAAACCTACCTGCTCATGTCCAATGATGGGGTCCATAATGGAAGCTAGCTGGGTTGTCAGAATTTTTGAGAGGATTCTAATGTTTGAATTCAGAAGAGAGATGGGACGATAACTTTCCATGAGCAAAGGCTCTTTAACGGGCTTTGCAATAAGAGTAACCAAGGGCTCCAAAAATAAGCAGAGTCACTTATTATCATCTTGAACCAGAAATGAAAAATCTCTACAAACAAGGGGGCAACCTCAGAAATACATGCCATGTAAAAGTTAGTCAGCCCATCAGGCCAGGGAGCCTCATCCTGCTGCAGTTGATAAATGGCAACCTCTGCCTCTTCCACAGTAAATGGAACACCTAACGAGGACACTGTCAGGGGAGACAGGGTTGGGAGAGGGACAGAGTCCAGAAAAGTCAAAATGGCTTCTGGAAAGGGATCTAGAGCATGGTCAACTGTGTACAAGCTCTTGTAATAAATACAGACAACATCAGCCATCTCCTTGGGATTGGCGACCACCTAGGCTGCAGGGTGAGGCTGTATTTCTGGAATAAACCTAGCCGTTTCAGCTTGGTGCAACCAAAGGGCAAGAATTTTCCCAGTCTTCTCACTGGTTTCAGGTACTTCATTGCAGTATGATGGAGCACAAGCATAGCTTTTTGAGCCAGGATGTCCATATATTGGGACTAAAGGGAGTGCAACCTAGCCCAATCTGCATCGGATGAAGCATGGGACAGGGAGCCTTCCAAGTGATGTATGTTACTAAGAAGCCACTCAACTTTAGCCTCGCCAGCCAGACCCAGATCAAGGAAAGCCTTATGAACTCCCACTGAAGCACACATTTCAGGGCCACTCAAAGAGTATCCGTATGTGCAAATGAACCTCTTTTGAGATCCAGAAAAGTGGAAATGAACTGCCGGACATGGGACAAGGTATCAGGGGTCTGAAATAGTTGAGCATTGAGAAGCCAGAGGGTATCATGACATAGGCCTTCACCTATTAAATACTGGATACCAACGGGGGAATGGTCAGAAAGGACCATAGGGTGAATATCAGTGGTTAGTATGCCTGGTAAACAAGAAGTGCTTACCAGGAAGTAGTCCAGCCTGGAAAACATCTCGGGGTAGAATGCAAAAATAATTCAGTCATGCAGTCGGATTGATTAAGAACCCATCAGACATCAACAGGGCCAACCCATCCATCAGGTCATGAAGTGCCCATTGGGACAGGGAGAGGCTGGCAGTCTTAGCATCTGAGCAGTCTAGGTCTGACTGAAAAACAATATTCCAATCAGCCTCCCATTAGTAGAGGAGAGGGAGAATCAGAAACCAGTAGTGGGATAAACTGAGAGAAAAAATGGGGTAAGTCTAAATTAGGGCCATAGACAAAGCTGATCACAACAGGGTGAATGCCAATGGTCCCTTGAACAATGATATATCATCCTGCAGGGTCTCATAGCTCCTGAACAAGCTAGAATGGTATTGACTTTGCAATTAAAATAACTACTTCCCCTCATTTGGAAAAGACCCCTTACCCATAAGCCTGACTAACCCATTCCCATCTGAAAAAATGGACATCCTCCCGATGAAGCTGGGATTCCTGCAAGCAGGCCACCCCCGCCCACAGCTGTTTTAGATGGCACAGAATCATCGAATGTTTGCACCTGTCCTGGCTCCCTTAACATTCCAACTAATAAAACAGTGTGGTCCACTTATAATTTAATCTAACACAGAACACCATGCCCAGGGTAGTAAGAGGGACCATACCCAGACCATAAAAGCAACAGTATGAGTAGGGTCACAGACAAAGCCCCACCCTCATTCCCCCAAATCCCCAAAATCAATTCCAGCAACCCCCACACCCAGACCTCTAAAAAACAACAGGACCCCACAAACTGTATGAGGAACATAAAAGAAACAAACCAGCTTAACACTATTCCCAGTACTAACAACCACACTCCTAACCCATCCCCATCCAAGATGATTACCAATCCACACTACCCAAGACCAACCTTCTCTGCCCCCCCCCACACAAGTTAAATAAAAAAGAAAATCAACCTTTAAGGGTTATAACACTGTCGAAGCAAATAACAACAAGGCAATGAGCCCTATTAACAATAGCATTCTAGTGAGGGTAGCTAAGGAACACCTTAATGAGGAACTACTAGGCCCCAAATCACTGCAGCTGCTGCTGATCTGACCACCATTCCTGCTGTGCCATCAAAACCTGCACTCAGTCACCACTGATAATACTGAACTAAGGAAAACTGTAAGGAGGGACTACTAGGCCCCAACTTTTTACTGCTGCTGCTGCAAATTCCATGACTACAACTGTTGAAATGACCAAAACAAGGAACAACATAAAGATGAACTACTAGGCCCCACGCACACTGCTGCTACTGAATCTGTGCATGAAGTCCACACCTGCTGTGATGTCAACAATCATGTATTTCTGATCTCTTGTTGTTAAACTGTACCAAATTATATTAGAAATAGTAGCTGATAAGCCTCAGGCTGACACTACAGCTCCTGCTGCTGCTGCTGCTGACCAACAGTACTGCTGTACCATGAATGCCTGCACACTAAACCGCTGACAAATATTGCTGAACTACCTAAGGAACACCCAGTAGAGGAACTACTAGGCCACATATTATTACTGCTGGTTCTGCTGTATTGCTGATATGAAAATTTCAGCATCTGCCATCCACCACTAATGCTGTATCATCACTACTGCACCCACCACCACTGCTGCTGCCTGTGCATCATTATGGAACACCCTAAAGAGGAAGTAAAGTGCAGTATATATCACCTGTTCAAATGCAGAAAGTAACATCTCTCATTCCAGCAGAGGCCATTAGTTGTATGAGAGTTGGTTATAGTAAAATGAAAGACAGCAACACTGATAGTTAATTCTTTTAGGGAATAATCTTTACCTGGGAAATGTGCAAAAAATCAAAAATATGAAAGGTGACAACTAACAACTCCAAGAAAACAATCAGGAAAACAACAACAAACAAGCAAATGTTCAAGCTAAGCTATTAACTACCTATGTGCAAAATACAATAAGTAAGTAAAAAACTAACAAAGCTGTAAAAAATGACAGCAAAACATGTCGCCTGTCAAGGCTTCCAGTCATTTTTCTGTGGTTGTGGGTTTCTCTTGTTCCCAGACAGCCGTCTTCCTTTCCCCCAACCTGCAGCAGTGGCTGCACCCTTTTGCAGCATCTCGTAGTTGCGAAATTTGTCTTGTTTTTTGACCAATGAGGTCAGAGTCTCTAAAGCCTTGCTAAGCCGGCGCATTTCTGTCTCAATGCGGGCTTGTCCTTCAGTCAGTCTTGCAAAAAAACAAGCACCTACCATCACTTAAGATAAATGCAGAGTTTTAATGTAAAAATACATAACCAATAAACAACATGCAAACAGTACCATAAGGTGTGTGACCCCTTCGTGCTAGGCCCAACTAGTTTCACACATACACACTTCCTTGAGCCTGGAAACAAGCTTTGCTCATGGTCCCTTTCCTGGTTATCAAATTTTAAATAAATAAATAATTTTCTCCATTAACTGGATGAAGTCATCCTTTGTAATATTACCTTCACCAGCAAAATTATCTGTGGGTGATGCTGAGGACTTCAAAGCAGATTTTGCATGCCGTTTTTTTGTGGTGTACATTGTCCCATTGTTCTCCTTCTTTCAGTGCCTATACCACTAGGCTGTGCTTCTGACTCCTCATTCTAGACTGGCTTCCTTTCTGCTATTTCCAGCATAGCCTTCTGCAGCTGAGCCATTTGGTTCTGCACTCTCTTACTTTTCTTTTGGTCAGCACTAGCAGCTGTGGCAGTGGGCTGTGTTTCACTAGTGCTTGTATAGAAATAACATTTTTTTACAATTTCATTTGTACAGTTCGACATACATATATATATATATATATATATATATATATATATATATGTATATGTAGGGATATGGCCAAATAATACCATCCTGTCCTGTCCAATATAAAAAAAAATCCCTGTAATACAACACTATCCAAAGTGATAATACCATTCTTGCGTCCTGATAATACTATTGTTCAGAAGTGATAATACTGTTGTTTAAGCTCTGGACGATAGTATTATCACAGAAGTGACACAGCGCATGTGCAACTCTGCCTGCCACACAGGCCCAGTTGCCAAGGTGCCACATTTGTTCCTGCACAGTCAAAGTGATGGCTTGCATTCTAATTGGCATCTTTCCTCTGTGGGGTGGGCAGAATAACTTTTAAAACATGGCTGCCATTTACCCTTGCTTAGCAGACGTTCACCCTATTTATTCGCTTTTCTGTTGTTTTTTTTTTTTATCACTGTATTATCTGCTTCTTCCTCCATTCCCTGAAGGACAATAAAAGTGAAAGGTTGGAGTCATTGCCACAGAACATGCCAAATTTAAATGTGACACATGCACGAGGGGGGGCAGGGGAGTGAGTGAGCAAGCGAGCGAGCTTTCAGCCTGTCAGCACAGCGCTCAGTCAGAAGCCCCACAGAAAAATATGTAATTTTTAAAATCTAAATATTATAAAAAATAACAAATAGATGAGGGTATATTTCTCGGCAGTAAGCCCATCTCAAGGTTTTGGAGACTTTGGGAACCTCTTGCGCTTCGCTCTCGAGGTTCCAAGTCCCCAAATCCTCCTCGATGGTTCTTCTGCTTTGTAATACACCTTCATCTATCTATTGTTTATTATAATATATATATATATATATATATATATATATATATATATATATATATATATACTGTATATATATGGGTTATGCAATGCCTTTACTTGAAATATTGTCTATATTCTTTGTTTGAGTGTCAATTGTCCCGATAACATCATGAGTGGTGAAGCCATGAGTGATGTCATTGGTCAACTGGCATGTGAACAAAAATATTGACAATATTTTCAGTAGGGGGTTGCGTATTCCTTTTATGCCATACCTCAGAAAAAGTGAAAACAAAAAGTAAATTCTTGACATTTTTTGCCGATTATAAAAAATCTAAAAGAAATCTATAAATGAAACACTACTCATTTTGTAGGTATTTTTGTCCTGATCAACTTTCTTCTCAAAGTACCATGCTATTATTTTTCATTTTAAAGTTATATGCATTTGTTTGTTGCAAAAACTGAAAAAAAATTGCATTTTCTGCAGTTTTTTTGCTAATTATAAAAAACTAAAAGGTATCTATAAATGAAACACCACTCATTTTGTAGATATTTTTGTGCTGAACAACTTTCATTCTTGTAGTACCATGCCATCATTTTTGTTTTAAAGTTATTCACATTTGTTTGTGAAAAAAGCATGCAATTGTATTTTCTGCTGTTTTTTGCTTATTTTATAAAAAAATTAAAGTTAGTCATAAATGAAACACCACTCATTTTGTAGATATTATTGTGCTGAACAACTTTTGTGCTCACAGTACCATGCTATCATTTTTTGTTTCAGTTATTCACATTTGTTTGTCGAAAAAGTGAAAAAAATGCATTGTTTTGCTGTTTTTCAGCTAATTATATAAAAAAATAAAAGTTAACCATAAATGAACACCACACATTTTGTAGATATTTTTGTTCTGAACAATTTTCATGCTCATGGTACCATGTACATCTGATCATTCCTCTAATCTTGCCAAGTCCCTTCTCATCCTTTCCACCCCAACTTGTGTATTAACCCTGTTGCAGGTCTTTGTGTCTTCTGCAAAAAGATATACTTTTCCTTCCAGTCCCTCTGCAATGTCAGTTATGAAGACATTAAAGAGGACCCACTCCAAGGCTAGCTAACTTGTATATTAATCTTGTGTGTGGGACTGTGTCAAATGCCTTACTAAAGTCTAGGTGGGCCATGTCCACAACGCCTCCCTGGTATACTACTTTGGTCACCCAGCCAAAGAAATCTATTAGATTTGTCTGACATGACCTTCTCACTGTGAATCCATGCTGCCTTGGGTCCTGCGCCCCTCTGGCCTCTAGGTACTCAACAATTCTTTCCTTCAGAAGTGAATCCATTGTTTTCCCTACCGCTGAGTCAAACTAACAGATCTGTAGTTTCCTGCCTCTGCCTTGTTCTCACTTTTGTGAAGTGGAATACCATCTGCCCTAATCTAGTCCTCAGATACCACCCCATTCTGACATGATTTGTTAAAGAGGGTAATCAGTGGTGTCATTAGTTATACTATTAGTTATTTTAGAGTTCTTGGGTAAATACTGTCAGGCCCCATTGCTTTGTCCACCTTCAGTTTTAAGAGTTCTTTCAGAACCCTTTCTTCTGTGAATGGATTGGTATTGATCGCCCTATCCAGAGTATTTCTATTGTTTGGTTTAGGTACCTCCCCCATCCTCTTCTTTTGTGAATACTGAACAGAAGTATTTGTTCAGTTTCCCTGCTTTTTCACTGTCCCTCTATGCCCACGTGCCCTTCCCTTTATTAAGCTTCATTATCCCTCTCTTGGTCTTTCTTTGCTCCCTAATGTACCTATAAAATATTTTATTGCACTTTTTAACAAAGCTGGCTATCTTTTCCTCAGTTTAGGCCTTTGCTATTCTGACTGCCTTCTCTGCCTCCTGCTTTAACTGATATAGTTATTTGTCCTACTCCTTCTGTGTTTCCTTATATTTTTTGAATGCTAACCTTTTCTCCTTAGCCTTTCCTGCCACCTCTTTTGAGAACCATAGTAGCTTTTTCCTTCATTTTGTTTTGTTGATTTGCTTTACACAAAGGTTTGTAGCCTCTGTGATGACAGTTTTGATTTTTCCCCATTGTTCTTCCACCCCTCCTTCTTGCCTGTTAGCTAGTGCTTTTCTGAGGCACTCTCCTATTTTGCCAAAGTCAGTCCTCTTAAAAGTCCAACACCCTTGCTTTTGTATAGCATGGTTCTACAGCTATGTTTATTGTGAACCACACTGTTCGGTGGTCACTTGTTCCCAGATGGCTACCCACTTCTAAATCTGAGATTCTCTCTCTGTCCCCATTTGAGAGTACCAGGTCTAAGACTGCTTCTTCCCAAGAGGGTTCCAACACTAGCTGTCTGAGGTATGTCCCCTGTAGGGCATCAAAAATGACCCTGCTCTTGGATGTACCTGCAGTAAAGGTGCTCCAGTTAACATCTGGCATGTTCAGGTCCCCCACCAACAATATACCTTCTTTTTCTGTGAGACTCAGGATTCCTTCTATCATGTCCTTGTCTATTGCCTCCTCCTGAGACAGGGGTCTGTAAACAACCCATGTGTGGATTGCGGTGCAGTTCCTGTCTCCAGGGTGACCCACAGTGCCTCCTTCCCTCCATGTTCACCTTTTAGTTCTGTTGCTTTGATCCCTTCACTTATGTAGAGGGCTACTCTTCCTCTTCTTTTACCCTCCCTGTGTCTCCTGTAGATTGTGAACACTGGTATGTCGACATCCCAGTCATGGTTCTCTGTGTACCATGTTTCTGTGACTGCTATGATATCCAGGCATCTCTCTTCCCTCAAGACCACTAGTTCAGGGAGCTTGTTACCTAGACTATGGGTATTGGTACTCATCGGCCTTCATTTTTTAATGGCCTTATCCCTTTTCAGGCCCATTCCTGTCCATACTGCCTTTGCCTTTTTCTGGATTTACTCCTGTCCTGCTCCCTATCAACTTCTTTACCATTGTATTTACTCGCTAACTACCCTATTTTGTGTATGAAGGTGGGATGTCCCTGCTTCTCTTCAGTACCTCCATCCTTGGCTAGTTTAAATGCTTGCCATTTGAACCTGTCACCTAGGATTCTGGTTCCCCTTCCGGACAGATGCAGACCATCACACCAGTATAGGCCTATATGCCTCCAGATGGACCCCGGTCCCCAATGAAGCCAAATCCCTGAGCTCCACATGAGTTTTTCAACCAGTCATTGAATCCCATTGTGCAGAGTATCCTAGCCTCACTCATGCCATAGACAGGTAGCTCTTCTGAGAAAGTTACCATACGTGCCACATGTCTAAGTCCCCTTCCCAACTCCACAAACCCCTGCTGCACTGCTCTGATCCCATTCCCAGTGATGTCATTTATCCCTAGGTGGACAATGACATCCAGCTCCCTGCCCATGCCACTGCTCCCACAATCCTCTGGATTCACTTCTTGTCCCTCCAAGCCATGGTGCTGGGCAGGCAGCTTACCTCCCTCTCCCTTCCCTGCCCCAGTTCTACCCCACTAATGACTGAGTCCCCCACCAGGTGTTGTTTCCTTCTCCTGTGGTGTGCCATGTCACCCTCCTGAGGTTCTCCTGTGTGGCAGTTACCAGCACCCTCCTTGGTCTCCACTGTGGGTGCCTCCATAGAGGAACCACACTCCACCGGAATGGTGAATGAATTGTGAAGAGGCACAACTGGAGGGATGCACTTTTGTTCCACTACCCTCACCCTCACACTCCCTGAGCCCACCATGGTTCAAATGCTCCTCTTTCTTGGCAACCTCTGAGGCAGTGGTGGTGGAATGGGTGGTCCCTGGGTGGGATAGAAGGTTTCCTGAGTCACTGCCAGGTCAGCATGGAGACAGGCAACCTCCTTCCTCAGATCAGAGAGGTACCTGCAAATAGGGCAGCAACATAGCCTCCAGAACATCTTCCAGAAGACAGCCACTCCACAGCCAGTGCATTGTACCACTCCCCACCTGTCTGTCTCCCTTTCTGTTTAAGAATTTCTTTTTGTGCTCTCAAGCATGTGAGTGTGTTTACCCCCTATTCAGTGTGCTGTGCCTTTAAGGATATGAACACCTGTATGTCCTTTGCACTTTTGGGGAAGTAATTTCAGAACCCCTGATATAAATGAAATGATGTGCTTGGGGCAGGGGGTTGAGAGGCAGGGTGGGTGAGACTTAGCCCATTCCCTACAGAAACAATCTATTACAACTGTCACTGACCACCCCAGTGAGAGCCTCCCTTCTTTACCGACACCTATTTCACAGAGTTTAAGTAACAGGTCTAGTCATAAATAAATGCAAATATTCTCCCAGCCAGATTTCCTCCCTGGCAAATAAAAGTTACACAAACAAAAGGCAACCTCAAAAACAGAGAACCAGAACTCTGACTTCTACTTACTTACACAGGCTCCAAAATTAGGAGTTCAATTCAGTGTAGTCTATTAAATCACCTCCTTGCTATAAGGAAGCTGCTGGCTGCTCTCTGTCTCAGCTACAGCAGACAGAGACCACAAACAACTCTTGTTTTGAACACACAGTTCCTCAGGCCATTTTCAGCTCCTCCCATTATTAGACACTTATTTCAAAGAGCTTAAGTAACAGTTCTAGTCACAGATGACTGCAGATATTCTCCCAGCTAGATTTCTTCCCCAGCAAAAAAAAAATTACACTAAGAGAAGTCAACCCCAAAAACAAAGAACCAAAACACTGACTTCTACTTACTTACACAGGCCCCCAAATTAGGAATTCAATTCAATGTTCCTTATTAAATCACCTCCTTGCTATAAGGAACCTGATGGTTGCTCTCTGTCTCAGCTACAGCAGACAGAGTCCACAAACAACTCCAGTTTTGAATCCACAGTTCTTCTGTTCTGAAGTGAGCTCTACTTTGCACTTGTGTGCACCTAATTACCACTATGTGAACACCACTTTGCAACTTGGCAACACGGAAATCACACCATCCAACTGTGACCTCTCTAATGAAAGCCCAGTACAAACTTACTGAAAAAAAAACATCAGGATGAGCTCTGCAAAACACAGACCTGCTGTATCTATGGACTTGGTGAGGTAGCCGCTAGAATTGGGGGAAGAAGTGAGAGTAAACATCTCTGGACATGGTCAGGTAGTCACAAGGATCAGGGGAAGTAGTGACAGTACTGTAACCGAATAAAAGCGGAAAGTGGAACATGGAAGGTATTTAAAGACATAGTGAGCATTTTTGTAAAATAAAAATGTTCATTACCAGAAATGATCTTGGGGGCCACAAATAAACTTGTTGGGAGCTGCATGCAGCCCATGGGCCACAGGTTGCCCACCACTGCCCTAGAACAACAGTTAAAAACCCCACTAATTGTCATACATCAATCACTTTAAGTTTCCCTTAGAATACAGAACCCAAACAGCTTCCACACTCCCCAATTGTCAATTACAGGCCCAGTGCCCCTGTTCTGAAGCAGATCCTCCAGAAATGGACAGTCACAGTACCATGTTTCAGACACATCCCCCATGCCCCAACCATATACCAAAGCCACCAGAAATTGAAAAGTCACAGTACCTTAGTCCTGTAGCAGTGCCCTTACTGCTGGATGTATCCCTACCTTCCAGATCACCCAGGGACCACTTCTTCCAATGAGCTCCTCCTCCTGCCCCTTCTGATAGGTCCTCTTCACCACCAGGAGTGGTTTACCTCCATTTAATAAGGAAGTGGTGTAGGGGGGTGAGTTAGAGAAAATGAAGAATTACTGTTCCTTCCCTGTGCCTCTGCTTCCCCTTCTTCCCTGTGACTGGACTCTGCCTTTTAAGGTCCAGTTACACACTCAAATCAGCCACCTCAGTGCTCATTGGCTCCTCCTGGAGCCCTGCCAATTTGCCCACCAATGATGCCTTCTTGGAGCTGAGCACTGCCTATCCCTACAGTGCAGCTCCTTCCTTTTTTCTCCTGCTCCCTCCTTTGCTCCCCAAGGCCACCAACACATCCCCCTCCACAAGCTGCCATGTCTGTGGATCATTCCAGCTCAGATGAACTCTCGAGAAGGACTACAGCTCCTTCCCTGTGTCTCTGCTTCCCCTTCTTCCCTGCAACTGGGCTCTGCATTTTAAGGCTCAGTCACACACTCAAATCAGCTGCCTCACTTCTGGTTGGCTCCTCCCAGAGCTCTGCCAATTGGCTTGCAGACAATGTCTCCCTGGAGCTGAGTGCTGCCTATCCCTACAGCACGTCTCCCTCATCAGGTCTCCGGCTCCATCCTTTGCTTACAGCTCCTTCTCTGCGCCTCTGCTTCCCCCCTACATAATGTACTGCAGTGGAATTGAATAACACATTTATTGGCACTATTGAATAAATTAAGCCACACAAGAGCAAAAGTTTTAGATTTCAGGAAAGCAGATTTCAGTGAAATGGGTAGATATTTAAAAGCAGCCCTGGAGAACAGAGAGGTAATAGAGGGAGTGGAGGAACAGTGGTCGTAACTCAAAGAAGCCATAGTGGAGGAAACTAACCAGTGCATTAGGATAGTGGCCAAAGGGAAAAGAAGGTAACCTCTATGGTTCTCTCAAGAGGTGACAGACAAAGTAAGGGCAAAAGACACTCCAGAAGAGGAGCAGAAAATGAAAAGGAACCTGAAGAGCATTGAAAGGTGGCCAGAAGTGTGGCAACTAAGGTTCAATGAAAAAAAGTGCAAGATAATGCACCTGGATCGGGAAACACTGGGGAGAGTTACAGAATGGGGGGTGCTGACTGTCTGTCACAAAAAAGCAAAAGGACCTAGGGGTTATCATATTTCATGATCTTAACATGTCAAAGCAGTGCAAAAAGGCTGCAAGGAGGGCCAGTGGCATGCTGGAGTGTATGGACGCTTATGTGTTAAACTTAAAACACCTCCATAGATTTGTACAGAATCTTAATCTTAAGGCACATTTTCAGAAAAACTAAATGTACAGGGGGAATATAGACACCTCCCAGGAGGAGCCAGATCTATCATTAGAAATAGAGGTAAGACAATTTAAACCCTCCTCCAATTTTATGCCTCCACAGAACGAGTCGGTAATGATTTTTCAGAGACTCTGTGAAATACAGTTTAAATTACTGTTTGAAGAGACTGAAAGACCACATTTTGTTAATATCACTAGGAAAGAATCTGAAGCATTAAAAAGACTAGAGCAGAATCAAGAAATTGTTATTAAGCCAGCCAACAAGGGTGAATCAGTGGTAGTGATGGCAACTGACAAATATATAAAGGAAATTAATAGACAGCTGGAAAATACCAGCTTCTGTAAACCATTACTATCAGATCCAAGTGCTGGCTTTAAAAATGATATTGACACTTTTTTGTATGATGTTGAGCGTGGGAGGGTGGTAGATCTGGGGGAATGTAAATTCCTTACTGTGCCTAATCCTGTTAAAGTCTGTAAGTATTTTTTCACAGAGAGGGTTGTGGATGCATGGAACGGCCTTCCAGAGGAGGTTGTGGAGTCAAAAACAGTGGTGGAATTCAAGCATGCATGGGACAGTCATAAGGCAATTCTAGGGGGTTGGGGTAGGAAGAAGTAGCTGCTGGTTAACTAGGATCTGCAGCTTATCCATTAGGTAGGGAAATGGGCAGACTGGGTGGGCCAAGCGGTCCTTATCTGCCGTCAAATTCTATGTTTCTTCCTAAGGTGCATAAGATATTTGTGATCCTCCTGGTCACCCCATTGTGACCGGAATAGGATCACTGATAGAGCCAGTCTCCAAATATGTAGATGCACACATAAGGGGTTATGTGCAAGCATAACCATCATACATCAGGAACACTACTCAGATATTACGGATAGTAGAAGAAATGCAAATAGAAGATGAATGGTTGTTGTTATGGTTAGATATTGAGTCCCTGTACACCAATATCCCCCATGATGGGGGACTGTCAGCATTCGAGTACTGGTTTGAACTTGATGAGACACTAAATGTTGGGAAAAGAAGATTTCTATTGGAATGTGTGGAACATGTATTAACGAAAAATTACTTTCTTTTCCAGGTCCGGTTTTATTTGCAAATCAAGGGTAAGGTAATGGGGGGCACTTTTGCCCTCCACTACATCAATCTCTATCTTGGGCTATGGGAAAAAGAAACAGACTATGACGTCTGGAACAATCCATTTTACAGTAGGATTGATATGTAGCATTGTTTTATAGATGATACAGACAATATATTTATGATGTGGCATGGCAGCAGGGAGGAAGTGACTGATGTCATTCGGTTTTTGGAAAACAGTAATCCCAGTCTTAGATTTTCAGTACAATGTGATTCCTATTGTGTCTCCTTCCTGGATTTGATGATCCATAAAAAGATGGGACATTACGGACAGATTTATTTCAAAAAGAGACAGACAGAAATTCTTTGTTACTGGTCACTAGCTGTCATCCACGCCATATGATTACCAACATCCCTAAGGCTCAAATGTTGAGGGTGTGAAGAAACTGTAGTGATGAATGTGTTTATGTAAAAAATGGCCTTGAAATGTGTGATAGGTTTAGAACAAGGATATACACCAGAGATGTTGGGGAGGAAGCCTATGATGAAGCCCTACAACTATATAGGGAAACCCAACGGAAAATGAGTCTAGAGTGAATTTTGTGACAAAGTACTCCAGGCACAGTAAGTGGATTGAACAAATTTTATTTTATTTATATTTTTATATATGACTTTGATAACTGGGTAGGTGCATTGATCCCAGGGACTATTTTTCAGGGAAGACCCAGGCCGCATACAGTGGCACAGAGCAAAACACAAACAACAATGCATAGAACAGTAGACAATCTGACAAATAATAAAAAGTTACAATAGTACATAAGATATAAGGTAGCAAAATATCTAAATCCATATGATACAAGGTGATATATTACATACATCCGATGTGCATATACATATATATATATATATATATATATATATATATATATATACACAGTATATGTAATAGATAATCCACTCTAGGGTGTGCGGTCGCACTCTGATATACACATGCCTTGGTGTGCATTGTGATGCACGAGACGGCCTCATGCATTCAACCACCCAAAGCGTGCGTATATCAGAGTGTGACCGCTCACCCTAGAGTGGGTTACCTACCTTATAAAATGGCCACAGATTTTTTTGAGGGTGGGTGGAAAACGTAGTCCTTCTGTCTAGCTGGTAAATAAATGATATGTTGGCAGAGGTTTAAAATAAGATTCTGTTGAAAGATGTAAGATATATATTTTTTTTGCAATTACTGTACATTATTTCTGTGAAAGAAGGTGATGTTTATAGGGAGAGGGAGGTGAGTATGATTGGGGAGCACTTTCACTGTAATTGCTGAAATGTAGGTGTTAAATGATATGATAGAGGATTTAATAAACCCTGCCTGTGTACCAAAAAGTAAAATAAACTAGTAGTTTTTAAGTTGTCTTCTCTTAAATTGAGTGAAAAAAGCTGCATTTGTAGGATGAGTACCGTGATCGTGGAGCACTTTCACTTTCATTGCCGAAATGTAGCGTGACCGAGCAGTGCGCATTGCAGAAAGTGGGAACCTGTTAAGAGTACAAAGTAAACCCCTCTTTGTTTAAAAATAAGAAAAGTGAGTTCTGCAATGTGCACCGCTCGGTCATGCTACATTTTGGAAATGAAAGTGAAAGTGCTCCAGGATCATGGTACGCTCTGTACAAATGCAGCTTTTTTCACACAAATTAAGAGAAGACAACTAAAAAGTGTATGTTCTTCTGCTTTTTTTTTTAATATACAGTAGGTTTGTGTTAATCAGCTACCACTAGATGTTTTACTAGGATTGAGACTGCTTGGTCACACTGGTTAAAGTAATAAAAGTAGTTCTACACTGAGAGACTGTGAAAATGGCAAGCAGGATTTGATTTTTAAATTATATTTTATGTAAACATTAATGGCATGATCAAGTACATCAGTTTGTACAGTGTGGGGCTACTATTGGTATATTTAGTTATGCTTGTTGGTGTCAGTAGAATATGTGTGTTATTGTGGGTGCCTAGCTGCACCAGGTGTGGAGTGGTCTCACTGCTGGTGAGAAGGTTTAGAGGGCTGGAAAGTAGTTCAGGTGTGCGGTCATACTGGAAGGCATGTGGTCGTTAGGAAATAATGCACGGTCATGTGATGTGTTCTGTCCAATTGTATAAGTGGGATTTCTAAGATTTTACCTACCCATTTTATAATATATATATATATATATATATATATATATATATAAATGTACATGAAATTGAAATACAGTAAGTTGCATAGAAGATAATCAATGTTCCTTAGGAGTAGCATGAAAAGGATAAAGTGGGGCTAGTAGAGGGAAGGAGAGGCGAAGGGATGTGAGAGGAAGCGGAATTGGAGGATTTACAAAGGGAGTTGCATAGATGAGAAACTCTTGTGTTAAGTACAGGCAGGAAATGAAAAACTACTGAGGAAGGCAGTGGCAGCGAGAAGTCTCCAGGAGCCAATCTTTGAGGCAAGATTTGAACTGGCAGTGGGTGTGAATAGAGCAGAGCTCGACAAGTAGTTTATTCCTCAGCATAGAGGCTGCCATTGACAAGACTCTACCGCCCTTCAACTATCAGAATTGTCATTTGCTGGAGGCTGAACCATTGTTAAAAGAAATACTCAAAAACAAACACACGATGGTGTACACACAGGGCCGGAATATAAGAGATAAGCTTGCACATAGCTATCAGCCACCTATTCCTCCCAGTGATGTACAGGAGTAGAAAACCCTACCTCATGACACCTATACATGTGGAAACTGCAAGTGTTGCAGTTCCCTGATTTGGTGTAGTACCTTCACCAGTTGCAATAGTAACAGGAATTTTAAGATAAGGGACTTCATAATTTGTGTGTCAGAGTTTGTGGTCTATATGGCTACTTGCCAATGTAAAGCATTTTATGTGGGTAAAACTACTAGGCCCTTGAAGATTAGAGTGGGGGAGCAGGTTTGACCTCAGTGATAGGGAAAATGATGAAATCACTTCTGAAGGAAAGAACAGTTGAGTACTTAGAGGTCAGAGGGATACAGGACCCAAGGCAGCATGGATTCACAGCAGAAAGGTCATGTCAGATGAATCTAATAGATTTCTTTGACAGTGTGACCAAAGTAGTAGATCAGGGAAAGGCTGTGAACATGGCCTACCTAGACTTTAGAAAAGCATTTGACACAGTCCCACAAAAAAGATAAATATACAAGTTAGCCAGCCTTGAAGTGGGTCCCAAGATGGCTGGAAACATGACACAGAGTGTAATAGTAAATGGAGTCCACTCTGAAGAAAGGGGGGTTACTAGTAGGATCTCACAGGGTTCAGTACTAGGACTGGTCCTCTTCAATGTCTTTATAAGTGACATTGCAGAAGGACTGGAAGGAAAAGTATGTCTCTTTACAGATGTCACAAAGATCTACAACAGGGTTGATACACAGGGTGGGGTGGAAAGGATGAGAAGGGACTTGGCAAGGTTGGAGGAATGGTCAAATGTATGGCAGCTTAGATTCAATGCTAAGAAGTGTAAAGTAACATACCTGGGAAACAAAAACCCAGAGGAAGAGTACACGATGTGGTGTGAGATACTAACAACAACAACAATGGAAAGGGACCTGTGGTATTCATAGCAGATGATCTAATGGTGGGCAAGTAATGTGAGAGGGCAGTAAGGAGGGCTGGAGGATACTGGGATGCATAGGGAGATGTATTACCAGTAGAAAACAGGAAGTTATTATTCCTCTATACAGACAGCTGGTAAGACCCCATCTGGGGTATTGCATGCAGTTCTGGAGACCCAATCTCCACAAGAACTTAGACAGGATGGAGACAGTCAAGAGGAGGGCAACTAAAATGGTGCAGGGTCTGCACCAGAAGACATTTGAAGAGAGTCTTAAGGAGATTAATATGTATACCCCTGAGGAAAGGAGGGAGGGGGGACACGATAGAAACTTTCAAGTACCTGAATGGAATCAACAAAGTTCAAGAGGGTGCATCTTTCAGAAAAAGAGGTGTGCAAGAACAAGGGGGCACAATTTGAAGATGAGGGGGAGGCTCAGAGGTAATGTGAGGATGTATTTTTTCATGGAGTGAGTGGCGGATGCATGGAATGGCCTTCCCGAGGAGGTTGTGGAGTCAAAAACAGTGGGGGAATTCAAGAATGCATGGGACAGATATAAGGCAAGTCTAGGGGGTTGGGGAATGAGGAAGTTGGCTGTTGGTTAACTAGGATCTGCAGCTTATTCATTAGGAAGGGAAATGGGCAGACTGGGTGGACCAAGCAGTCCTTATCTGCTATCAAATTCTATGTTTCTGTGTTTCTATAATGACACAAGAAATGCCCTGGCCATACACAGTCATAATAATAGACTGAGACATGTTACTCTCTCATTTAAATTTTGTGGCCTGGAAAAAATAAAACTTGGTCCTGGGGGGCTATTTCGAGGGTAAACTGTCAGAGAGAGAGAGAGACTTACTGGATATTTATGTTAGGAGCTCTGCATCTACCAGGACCTAATGACAAATCAGACTTCATGCCCTGCCTTAGGAAATAATTCCACTATTCCAAACCCAGTATGCTGTAGTTTATGATATAGACTTGCCTTATTTCTATTGCTAAATTATTGACTGTAAACTATTAGGTTCTGTACTGTTTAGAAAAATGTGTTATTGTTGGCTGTAAAGATTTAATTTTTAAATGTTTTTACGCTTTCAGGACTGGATGAAATTGACTGGCCTCCACCAGTTACTTTTAATGTGTGCCATCTAATAATAAGTACTGCTCTTTCATTACAACTGTAGTATTTTTTGTCTACTACTGAATTGATTAATGAGATACAGTAATGGTTTGGAATAAGTTTTGCTGTGATTCTTTGTGAAATGTGTTTTTGTGCTTTCTGGATGGTTATGGGGTTAGAAATATTTTAAGGAAATTTATTTATTGCTTGTATGTACATTTATTTACACTTATTTATATAAGGATTGATTGGTGGGCAATAACTGCATAAGTGATACTTTGGTTCAAAGCATCATCAATTTAAATGTATGTCTATTTAGCCAGTACTGTCAGAGCAAGGAACCACCCCCTGAGAGCGTAGTGAATATGAAACCGGTCGGGGTTACTGCATGGTTCTACATGCTCCTGTGAGGCATGCTATTTTAATCATATTTTCTTCTTTTTTTCAATATAAATATTATACTTTGCACATTAAGAATGAGGAATGCGGTTTCTTGCTTGTTTTACTAGTACATTTGTTGTTGCACATACCCTCAGTGCAGTGGAGCCATCTTGTTACCTAGTTGGGGTGCATACATGCTTATGTGTTAATCTTAAAACACAATATTATAAAAAAATAAACATTTACAGCACTACCGTGAGACATCGGACTATTCGTTTCCTTTCCACTTCCTGCTTTGACATTTATGGTCGCATGCATAATTGCCCAACTTTCAGCTGAAAACTAAAAACAGAAAAGTTTTCCATGAAAAGCAGTGAACAGTTTTTATTTAACTAAGACAATTATCCCAATAGCCTCTGGGGCGATTACACTTTACAAACTGCATTTCTTCTTCTGGAGGTGATGTTGGGTGGGGGATAAATAGAATCAAATGGCTCTGTGTATGTGTGTGTGTGTGGGGGGGCGGCAGTTGAAAGTTGAGAGAGCACAGATATGCAGGGATTACTTCACCCCCAAAATGTTTTTCCTACTATTTTTCTTTTCATACTCATTTCTTCTGTAACTGTAATTCTTAAAGAAAATGTAAACCGATGCCCCTTTTCAAAGCACAATAATACCCACTTGGGTGGGTGGTATGGGCAATACTGGACTTTCCAGGAGTTATAAGGCCCTGCTGCATAGGGCCTCATTACACCCCTTTGCGCTCCAGTATGGCCCAATACCAGCTACCCAGTTGGGTATTATTGCTTGCATATTTCTTTTACGATCAACAACTGACCATATTTTATTAATCAAAATTATCATTATTTTAATATGCGTCCTCACCCCAAGTACAAGGACAGTATAATCCCCTCTGTATTTCTTAATTTTTTGGATATGCTTTTTCTATGTTTTTCAAATACTGCATAAATAAACATGAGTAACCCATGCCATCAAACTCTTTTCATCTCCAGTTTAAAAAAAAACAGCAGAGTTACTACAGCAGATACAACCTGCAGACTGCACAGCAACCATGGATTAATTTTATTTCAACTGTAGAACAATCAATACATTGTCATGGTTTATTGCTTACATATTTGTATGATTGCTTATTAAAAAGAAGATGTACTTATCAGACACAGTCGCAACGCTGGCCTCACCAGTTGTACTGCCGCTAGACTGTGGATGATCAGACTCTATTTGTAACCTATAACTCAAAGTCACTATTATGAATAAGAATGACTGAAATTTGAATACTATTACTCACTGGTGCCACTACCCTCCTGTCTCCTGTTCTTCTTTTGACCTCCCTCATGCATGGTTACCTTTCCACCCTGCATCCCCAGCACTCCCGGATCTTGGTGTTGGAGGTCATCTAGCTTATGTTTCAGCTGTTTAATAGTTCTTGGGATGATTTCCATTACTTTTTTGAACTGCTCCCACAGTTCTTCCCTTTTCTTAAAATGGCAGCCTTTCTGAACCAAACAGGTCTTTAGCATATTTGGCTACCTCCTTTTCTAGGAGCATGACCTCCTTGATGCTGAAAAGGGGTGACAGCTCACGGTGGGATCTGCTGTCATCCTGTGCCTAATCTTCAGCACCCTTAGCTTGCTGTTCTTCAGCCTGATGGTGCTCCTCCTTCTGGTGCTGGTGCTCACTAATGTGGGGCAGACCTTGTTGTGGCAGCTGCTGATGATTGTCAGTAACTGAATGATCCCCATTAACAGACTCCAAATGCAATTCTCCAACTCCTGAAAATGATGACATTGTGATAACTAACTTGAATCCAAAATAATCCACAGTCAGTGGCAGTCACTCTCTCTCACGCTTCAAAATGGCAAATTTCTCATGAGTTCCACATGCTTCTGAATGGTGAATTACATATATATATATATATATATTTTTTTTATTATTTATTTTGTTAACCAGGTAAACATATGAGCCAAGGCCCTTTTTCATATGCGACCCAAGACTATAAAATAGTCACAAGATGTTATACAAAAAGATAACTTTTACATTCACTTATTACAGGAATACAAATACATGACATATAAGACAAACAATATAATACAAATTATTTAAAATAGCAGTGACATTGCAAGCTACTCAATAAATGATGCTTCAATTTCTTTTTGAATAAATTACGGCTACTCATAGTTCTCAATTCAATTGGAAGATCATTCCAGTATTTTGGTGCTTGGATAGAAAAAGCTTGAGTGCCCATTTTAGTTTTAGTGACTTTCAAATTTAAACAAGAAAGAAAATTTGATCTCAAGTTTCTCAGAGCTTCCCTTACAGCTATCAGAGAATACAAGGAAGAGAGTTTTTTTTGTCTCAGTACATTATCCGTTTTACAATAAAAAGAGTAAAGGGAACTCAAGTTAGGTGGTAGAAACCCTGAAACTTGATATAAAGTACAATGATGTGTACTATAAGGCAATCTATAAACAAATCTACAAATACTATGAAAAGTCATTGTTAAGTTATTTACCACAAGTACCACATATTCCACAGTTCACTGAAAATCTGTGGTTTGTAACAGCGTGGTTGATGAATAGCAGAATTGGGAACAAGTGGTGCGAGAAACAATACGAAAAAAATCAAACGTCACTACATCACAACATGCAAACAGTAGAACACATTAACCACAGAATTGTAGATGTCACACCACTACAGCGGTTGTATTACAACAAGTATTCTGCAACTAATTCTCTGGTCTTGTGATGTTTGATCTGCGGATTTCTCTGTTTGGCATACTTCAATTGCAGAATATATTTCTGCCGAATAAATATGCTGTTCTACAGGAATATATTATGCAATTTAAGTACGCCAAACAGAGAAATCTGTAGAAAATTAAAGATGAAATTTTGTGAACAATGCGAGAATTATTCACAGAATTTTGTGGAAGTGGAATTCCGTGGTTTGCGTAAATTCCACAGGCTTAATAAAAATTTTGCACAGGCCTATCAGCAATACATTTGGAAGCTGCATGCTTCTTTGGTGTCATGGTGTTGCCAGTATCCCCCTGATCTGGGAATTTCCCTTATTATTTTGTATGTACTGTTCTAGATACTTGTTTGTTAGAACTAAGTTTTCTTCTACTTTCCCTGCCATAGCATGGAAATTAATAGTCAACCAATTTTGTCTCATTGTTCTAATGAACTGGACTGCTTCCAGTTCAAATGAATTTATAGGTAACCTTCTTAGTACAGATTAAGCTGCTTTTAACGGGCACATCTGTGCAAGCAGATTTTGCCCATTATAGTGAGTGGGCGCTATAACCACAACCCCTGTTTTTTTATTAAAACACTGCACAGTTTGCTGTCCTGAGGGTAAATAAGAAGGTTTTCAGACATAATCAATCTCTGGGGAGGAGGATGTCAAAGTGAGAATAACCGGTACTGTGCACTGTACTGAGGATAAAAGTGAAGACTCACTGCAAGATGTGATTCACTCCTTGCTGCATACACTAGACTGAGTGAGCAACAGAGCTTGCTTGAGTGTTATGCAAGTGGGGAGTTAAAAGGGGTATGGACTTTACTGCACTCCCTATAAGATACGATTCACTAAGAGAGCAACAGAATTAGAAATTTGGCACTGCGGGCAGGAAGTTAAAAAATTAAAAAAGCGGAACAAGCGAATGAAGGGAAATAAAGACCGTAGACTGTGGCTCTGACATTCTATGCCCTTTCTGTTCGGGTTGATTAGCCACTAATTAGCCACTAAACAGTGTCTGTTCACACTTTGGCAAGCTTGACAAATGGCAAACTGCATGCCGAAGTGTGAACTGATACTAATTAACAGCAAATCTGCCCAAAATAGAAGGCAGGCATGGGACGCTATAACAATCGTTTTAACATAACAGCCTATGGTAATAGCAAATGGTAAATGAGATTTGCCCAATTAAACTGACTGTCTGTCTAACACGAGGATGGTATAAGTGGTGTGGACTGTACTATTAACAGTACACTTTTGCAGAAATTTATTGTTACTGTTTGTGTGAGCTATAAGAATAGCCTAGCCTCTAATCTACTGTGGTATATCTGGAATAGTCCTTCAACTCAAATTATGGCCCAACCTAGAGGCAGAAGACCTATTATCCCCACTCATTATAATGGGTAGCCACACAAATGATGTGAAGTTTGTCTCCTGAAATATACAGGGCATTTATTCCCCTATTAAAAGGAAGCATGTTCTTACCTTGAAAAACAAAAGTGTGACATACTGTAAGTCTTCTGCAGAAAACTCACCTGCTACCCCTAGAGACTCAAAATCTCAAAAGAAAAAGGGTGAGGTCAATGATTGGCAGTTTGGGGTACAGCTGCAAAACCAAATCCAGAGGAGTGGCAGTCCTTCTTTACAAGCACCTTCATCTCCAGCTCCTGGATATGAAAAGCAATACTGATAGTCATTGGGTATTAGCCAAGTTATCAATGAATTCTCAGACAATAACTGTGGGAAGCATTTACAAGCCTAATGAAGATGCAGCTACCTTTCTACTGCAGGTGGCACAAGCCCTTATGGACCTGCAGCAACCAGGAGAAAAATCTAGTATTAGGTGGGCATTTTAATGACGTCTGGGACCCCATGTGAGATAAGTTGTGGAGTACCTCCTTCTCTCCACTAACAAGTCTGGAAAAGTTCTTGTGCACTTAGTAGAGTAGTTCTCCCTCACAGACCCCTTAACCTGATAGGTATGGATTTTATGAACCACTCAGCCAGGGATAGCATGAGCAGCAGGCTAGACTTCTTTCTGATTGAAACTGTTGCAATGCCCACAGTTATTGTTACTGACATAGGTGTCATCATCATCATCTCTGACCTTGCCACAGTATCCCTGATCATATCCTTAGGGCAGTCTTAATCTGTTACCCCTGGATGGTGATTAACACCATTTTGTTATAAGATCCAAATTTTACCCGCTGAACAGAAAAGGAAATTGACAGTTATTTTATCAATAATGACACCCCAGAAGTATCCAGGGCTACTCTGTGGGATGCTTTTAAGACATACCTCTGGGGTATTATTATCAACTATTCCACACATGCAAAACACCAAAGACTGCAGCATCTCACACAGCTAAAAACAACCTCCAATGAAAAAGAGCAGGCATACAATACCTACACTGCCACCCCCCCCCAGCTAGAATGACAAATTCTCAATCTCAAATACCGATTAACATCGTCTCTCACACTGCATCAAACATACCATCATACATAATTCCCATAAATACTGGAAGTCTGGTAAGCAAACTAGAAAGATGCTGGCCTATCAAACAAAGATTTGCCAAGCTTTAAAAAAATTGCCAGCATTAAAGCATCTACAGGACACATCTTGACAGCTGAAGCCCACATTAATAGAGCATTTTAGGACTTCCACACCTCATAACTTGTACCATTTCCACCTTCTCTTGTGGATTACATGGGGGACAGTACACTCTCTACCCTTACTAAAGAATAGACACATTCCTTAGACCACCAAATTTCCCTGCAGGAACTTTGGGCAGCTGCTAGAGCTCTTCCTTCAGGAAAGACCTGGCCTGAATAACTTTTCAGCAGATTTTTATTTGGAGGCTGTATAGCATAGTGGTGAAGAACACTGAGCTGCAATCCTGGTGGCCTGGATTTGAATTCCATCAGTCTCCGCTTGCATACTGTGTGACCCTGAGCAAGTCACTTACCTTCCTTGTGCTCCCAGATCACACCTGGAAACCAGCTCTAGTTTAGTGTGCCTTTCTGGTTAAGCAATTTTCCCTTTCTCTTTCACATTATCACACCTTTCTGGATAAGCTGCACAGTAAATGTATGTGGTCTATGAATCTGCCCACGCAGAGGGCTCCCTAACTCCCTCCAAGGCTGAGGCCCTTATCTCTTTGCTTTCAAAACCTGGAAAAGATGAATAACACATGCCTAATTGTTGCCCAATATCACTACTAAATGTAGACATTACATTTTTGCCAAAGCTCTTAGCACTTCATTTGCAACAGGTCATTCTGTCAATTAATAACCACCACCAAACTGGCTTTGTCCATGCCACATGGCAATGGATAACTTGAAAGGTTTGTTTAGTGCCATCTGGCCAGGTGCTAAACAGATACTGTGCATCTAGCCCATCTCATGAACATGGACACTGAGAAGGCTTTCGACTCAATCTAATGGTCATATCTATAGCAGGCTATGACTGCAGTGGGTACTGGCCATTCTTATATGACTTGGGTGAAGTTGCTCTTTGCCAGTCTCTCAGCCAGAGTTTTAGCAAATGGTCCAGCCTCAAAACTCTTCCCACTTGCAAGAGACATGAGACAGGGATGCCACCTGTCTCCTATCCCTTACTTGGTACTCCTGCTTAGGAAATTAAGGCATCTGTCTGCAGTAGAGAGCTTAAAAATAGGCTTTGCTGCTCTCAAAACCCTTGCATACATGGCCAACCTATTGCTGACTCACTCTAACCCCATAGCATATTTGCCACATGTAATTAATACTTTAGCTTTGCAGCTGTCTCAGGCCTTAAGGTTAACTGGGATTAGACAGAGGTGTTGCCTCTTAATCCCCACTGTTAGGAACTTCAGTTTACAGCATGGAATTTAAAGTACTCACCCTGACATCTTACTTATTTAGGTATATATATATATATATTACCCCAGACAAAAGCATATTGTTGATCTCAACCTAAACCCTTTAGTTAAAGAATTAGAATCAGTAATGTCACCAGTGGGATCCCTTATGGCTCTTTACTGGGATGTATACTGTTTAATATCCTGATTTCTTGTATCCAGACCTCTAATGGTGTCTGGATTAATAACTATGCTGATGACAGTAAACTTTTCTGTGTAGTAAACGATAACCAAGCCATTAGGTCTTTACTAAATAACTTGGATAATTTGGCTAAATGGATGACGGAGAATAAAATTATATTTAATATTGCCAAATATAAGGTTATGCATCTCTGCAAAAATAACAGTTTGGCTGGTTATACACTAAATGATATCCAGCTACAAGTGATAACGTCTGAAAGAGACCTAGGCATTATTATTTCAAATTCCCTAAAATTCAGCACTCACATTAACAAAACAGTCAAAAAGTGCCATGTAACTATTAGATGTATTCTCAAACATGTCAAGAGCCGGGATGCTGAGGTCATTATTCCATTGATTTGATCCCTTACCTTACATAGAGAGCTACACCTCCTCCTCTTTTACTCTCCATGTCCCTCCTATCACCTAGGATCCTGGTTCCCCTCCCACACAGATGCAGACCATTGCACCAGTATAGGCCTGTATCCCTCCAGGTGGACCCCCAGTCCCAAATGAAGCCAAAACCCTGAGCTCTGCACCAGTTTTTCAATCATTCATTGAATTCCATGATGTGGAGTACCCTTGCATCACCCTTGCTGTAGACAGGCAGCACCTCCGAGAAGGTTACCATACATGCTACTTGTCTAAAGCCCCTCCCCAACTCCACAGACTCATCTTGCAGTGTTTTTATCCCAATCCCAGCCATGTCATTTTTCCCTAGGTGGACAAAGACATCCAACTCCCTTCCCAGTGCAGCTGCTCTCAAAATCTTGAGGATTCGCTCCCTGTCACTTCAAGCCATGGTGCTAGGCAGGCACCTTACCTCCCTCTCCCTCGCTTCCCCAATTCTACCCCCCTAACAATTGAGCCCCCCACCAGAAGGTGTTTCATTTCCCTGTGGGGTTCCATGCCACCCCCCTGTTGGTCTCCTTTGTGGAGGTTCCCAGCATCCTTCTTGGACTCCACTGCATGTGCCTCCACAGAGGAACCACTCTCCACCAGAACAGCATATGAATTGTGGAGAGGTACAACTGGAGGGATGTGCCTCTGTTCCAACACCCTCTCCATCCCTGAGCCCACCTTGGTCCAACCACTCCTCTTTCTTGGCAACCTCTGAGGCAGCAGCAGTGGCCCTGGTGGTCCCTGGGTGGTGGAGGAGGTTTCACGAATCCTAGCCAGGTCAGCGTGGAGATGGGCAACCTCCTGCCTGAGAAAAGAGAGGTGCCTGCAAATAGAGCAGCATTGCAGCATCCAGAATGTCTCCCAGAAGACTGCTGCCAAACAGCCATTGCATTGCATTGCACCACTCCCATCATGTCTTATTTTCTGGTCTCTCTCTTCCCTGTTGCGTTGTATGCTTACTCTCTCCTCCCTCTATTTATTTTTTCACCTACTTTCCTACTGCCTATGTGCCCTTACAGCTCTCACCCTTCCTGTTCTGGGACAGGAACTTTCTATATTCTACAGCAGTCTCCTCCTTCTTTCTTGCTCAGAGTCAGACCTGCAGCAGCGGGGGGGGGGGGAGCTACTCTTTTCCTTCAAGGATGACAACATTTACCTGTCTCAGTGATTCTTCCCTTCCTACTGCCAAACAGGAAGTTCCTGTTGTCAGTCAAATCCAGCGCATAAAAAAGTAGAACTGGCAAAGGGTGGGAGGGTGGAAGGGAAGGAAGGAGGGCAATTAGTAAGAAAAGTTCCAGAAACCTCATTGCCAGCTCTCCTGGAAGAAATTAACAGATTTGCCAAAGTGTCAGCTTATAAGCTCAATTTATCTAAGACTAAGGTGTTTCTTTTGAACTGTAGAGTTGCTAAAGCCAGTATTTTAGAAACAGGCCTTTCCTGGGAGCCTCAAACCTTCAGCTATCTGGGGATAAAGATTTCCCGAGGAATCTCTTCCATTTTCAAGGATAATATGGCTGTGCTAGTACAGACAGTGCAGGCAGACCTGAATAGGTGGAGTGAGCTTCCTAAGACGTTATTGGGGCGCTGTAACATTCTGAAAATGAATGTTTTACCGAGGCTCCTATACCCATTAGGAATGATGGGTTTTTATATTCCCAGGAAATAGTTTACGAATTTGCAGAGAATGTTTAGCAACTTATTCTGGAAGAATAAACCTCCCAAACGTGCGTTTCATAAACTGACTGCCCCTAGGCTGTGGGGGGGGGGGTAGCTCTCTCCTCTTTGTTTACTTATTATGGGGTACAACACCTGAGCAAAATAGCACTGTGGTGTCAGACGGTCTCACTCGTTGAGGCGGGCAGGTATTTTCCAGTATGGCTAAATATTGAAGGTAAGGCAGCGAGGAGTATTAATTGCTCCCTGGCTGCTCTTATATATGTTAAATTCTCCAAGCTTGATAAATCACTCAGGTTTACTCCTATTGATTGGTCTCTCAAAGCATTGCATCAAATTATCCAGTATTACTCTATAAAGTGGCATGGGTCTCCCCATCAACCTTTAGTTAACAATACACAAATTTTAGTTGGTAGTTGCCCCATTCCACCTTCTTTTCTTCCACAGTTCAAATATTGTACATTGGCTATTCTGCTACAAAATAATAGGATAGCTCCTTTTCAAACTTCGCAGACATGGTTTCACCTTAGCATCAAAGACTTTAAGTATTTGCAAATTAAGAGTGCAATAGTAGAATTTCATAAAAAGGAAGGTGGGTCTGTTCATTTGGCTGAGGGACTGCAACAAATTCTGCAGAGCACAGAAACGGTTCATGCAGTCTCAAAGATTTACAGACAGCTTCAGGTGATGGACCACAATTTTCCTACTGGAGTTTGCTATTATTGGGTGCATGAGTTCTCATTGTCAACAGAAGTGGAGTTCTGGAAAAAATTTGGTGTATGAACTATAAATATATTAAACAAGATAGACTACACCTTGTGCAATTTAAGATTATGCATGACATGTATCTTACACCACTTAAATTGTATAATGCGGGTCTTGCAGCCTCCCCGGTTTGTTTCAGATGCAAGGGACTTCAGGACTCTCTTCATCATATGCTATGGGAGTGCCCCAACAAGCAGGTTTTTTGGAGGTCTATCCAATGAAAATTTGATCCAATATTAGGTTTGGATAACTGATTTACTCCTGAGGCCTGTATGTTGGCGATATTCCTGCCAGGAACACCGGTGATACGGCAGGCTCACATTACACTAATCACGGCCATAGCTAAGCTACTAATGCTTAGGCACTGGAAGGAGGATGCCCTTCCGGTAGTTTTGGAGTGGTATCGGGAAATTTTGCTTGCCATTCAAGTAGAAAAGCACATTGCCTCAGTAAGACAGAGAGTATAATATTACCAGACTACCTGGGAGCCCCTAGGATATTACTTTCTCTATGGAACTTAGGATAGCTTGCTGGATTATCCCTGGATATGGCCACAAAATAGGTGAATTAAGTATTTTTTATCTTTAGGGGATGTGGCACTAAGCTTTATTTCTGTCTTTTTCCTCCCTATGGACTGAACTTTCTTTTAGGTAGGTTTTCTTTAGCTGTACAGAGGGGAGTTTTGGGAGAGGGAGCATAGAAAGGATGGGGGAGTGGGTATTAGGGAAGGGAAAGGTTTTAGGTTGAATACTGTTAGTCATAGGATGGAATATGTTAGTCTTTGTTCTTCTGTATCCTTGTACTGTGGTCACCATGTCTGTATATGAAGGAAAATAATAAAGTATATAAAATTAAAAAAAGAAAAGTTCTAGCTCTTTAGTCAGCTGCTCCCTGCTCCGAAAGCAAGATTCCTGTCTGCCAAAGCTAGCAGCAGGGAACTGTAATTGGAGACACCTGGATTTCTACTGCCTAAGCAACATCCCAATTAAATTCTCTCCTCCTGACTTAGCAAACTATGAAGTTGATACAGTCCCCTTTCCCCAACACAGAAAAACACACTGGCTTTCTTTTTTTGTACCCTAAATGAGACCCCCACTTCTAATAAAGTATATGTTTGCTTAATCCAAACAGACACTGACTCCTGCTGAGTTAGAAGTGTTCTATTAGTAAGAAACATTCTTGCTCTTTAGTCAGCTGCTCCTTGCTCTGAAAGCATGATTCCTGTCTGCCAAAAACTAGCAGCAGTTAGCAGAATATGAGAAGTTGTCTCATGCCTCTCAAGGCCCTTCCCCAATTTTATGCTACCTGGAACCCCTGAATATCTCACACAGCTAAATCACAATCTTCCTTTAGGTACTGTCCTAATGGCTGGCCAACCTTATCATTTTTGTTATAAGAAGTGCAGTAAGGAACTTCCTCATGCTGTTCTTGCACAAGGGGTATGGTCATTACTGTCACTTGCTTTCAGAATGTCCCTGCTGCTGACATACTGTATGTGATGCAGTTACGTGGAGCAGTGTACATACTTTCACTAAGCACCACAGTCTAGACATTGTCTCTCACAGATGTAAAGGCTTTGTTCTTGCTTTTCTGCAAAGTCTTCCATGGTGATCACATATCAAACTGTGCAATTCTCTCTGGGTGCTTTGTACTGCTTGGGAATTATTCCAAACTTGGCTCAATGGAGGGGATATCCTTGATGAAGATAGAACAATTATGTAAGAACATACCACAACAGTAGATATTTAAGAGAAACTCCTCCATTGGGCCATAGCATACTCTTTCTTTCTTTCTCTTTCCTCCTGTTTTTTTTTTTATGGATAAATCAGATGCTGTGTCTGAGGCCTTATTCCATGCATTATGTCTTTAGTCCCATACCTCTGCTTTCTTGCCTGGTACTGCTTTTGATCTGGTTCCTCATAGGAAGAGACTCTCTGAGGTTTATCTCCAGCAGGGAAATGAGGAGTGTTGGGGCAGTCCATGTTATATAACCTGCAACACTGCACATCATTGTGGGTGGTCTCCAGCAAGCAAAAGGTTGCTGAGTGGTCCTGACACTGATGGCTTACAGTTCCAAAAGTGTGGCCCAATGGAGAAGATATTTCTCAAAGATCTACTCTTGTGGTAAGTTCTCACATAAATGTTCTTTCTTCTGTGTGCTGGATCTTGATATTTGTTGTAGTTTGGCATTTGTTTTTGTATTTCTTTTGTTTTTGGATTGAAGGTCACAGACCTCATGGTGGAACCAGTTATATGGCCAGACCACCATACTGTGAGGTTCTCATTTGAAGCCCTCCCAAATAGACCCTCCCCAATGGAGATGGTCCAGTACCGCCCTTTGAGGGGTTTGACCCCACAGGGTCTGATGGCGATGCTGGACCTTTCAGGCATGATGAATGATTGCAATAAGCTGGGGGAGTTGGTTATGACCTATAACAGGTTTGTGACTGAAGCCCTCAACTCTGTCATACCTGTCCATATTTGACCCCTCACTTCATACCAGGGATGCCCTTGGTTTGCTGGGACTCTCAAGGAGTTGAAAATGAGAGGTCAAAGGTTGAAGTGACGTTGGCAGCGATCCTGATCTGGGGAGGACAAGCTTATATTGATGTCTCATTATAGAGACTATCAATCAGCAATCTCCTGTAAGAAGGCAGAGTTCCTGTCCAGGGAGGATTGCTGCAGCAACTAATAGACCATCTCAGCTCTTCTGGGTTGGCAATAGACTGTATAATCCTGTCTGTCTTCAGTCATTGGGAGCATTTTCATAAAGAAGGTGTGATGAGCTTGCTCTGTTCTTTGCTGATAAGTTTGCATCCATCAGGTCGAAGATCCAGTCACCACCCTCTAATGGGGCATGCAGTCATGGGCTGGGGGTTGTGAGCCATTGGTCTGCATGTTGAACTGCACCCAGGTGGTGGCCATGAATGTTGTGAAGGTCATACAGGAGTTGAGGCCAACCTGCTGTAGTTTGGACCCTGGCCCTACACACTTTTTAGTAGGCTGTGTTGAAGTCATCAGCCTGGTGCTAGCTAGGATAGTCCAGTGTTTTCTAGTGACAGGGGTCTTTCCTGGGACCCTGAAGGAGGCAGTCATAAGACCATTCCTAAAGAAATCATCGCTGGACCTGAACTGCTTGACTAACTATAGACCAGTCTCTAACCATCCCTTTGTGTGAAAGGTTATTGAGAAGGTGTTACTCTTCAACTGGAGACCCATTTGTCAACTCACAACATCTAAGACTCTCTCCAGTCAGGTTTCAGGAAAAGGCACAGCACTGAAACTGCCCAGGTTCAGGTGCTTAAAGATCTCCTGGTGGCGAGGGATAAAGGAAGATGTTTCATTCTTATCCTCCTCGATCTCTCACTGGAATTTGACACCATGAACCATGGGGCATTTTTGGAGCGCCTACGGGTTTGTTGTGGACTGGCTGATACAGTTCTCAATTGGTTTCAATAGTTTCTTAATAGTAGGACACAGCGGGAGGTGTTGGGGAATTTTTTCTCGGCATCCCTGCCCCTGCCATGTGAGGTACTGCAGGGCTCCATTCTATCGCCCATGTTGTTTGCAGTGTATATGCTACCACTAGGGGACATTATAAGATGGTATGGGCTGAGTTTTCACTGCTATGCAGATGACACTCATCTACTGCATACCTGTCTTTTGTGCCTGAGCAGCAGGAGGTTGTCTTGGTGTTTGATTGGTGCCTTGCCGAGATCCAAGACTGGATGAAGGCCAACTGGTCGATGTTGAATCTGGATAAGACTGAAGTACTAGTGGTGGAATCTGGTGACCCAGAGGCAAGTGGGGAATCTGGTCGAGTCTCTGGGCTTAGGCTTGGGGATTCCCAATTGCTCACTTCAGTTGAGGTGAGAAATCTTGGCATTGTTCTGTACTACAGCCTGGCACTTAATTCTCAGGAGTCAGCCATGCTGCAGAGTGATTTTTACCATCTGAGGAACATCACCAGGATTAAACACCTGATACCCCCAGGTGATCTGCCAGCACTGGTTCATGCTTTTGTGACATCTCAGCTACTTTACTGCAATGCCCTTTACCTGGCGCTATTGGGGGTAGATCTCCACCATCTGCAGCTAGTGCAAGGTGCGGCACCAGGTTATTAACTGGTCTGTCAAGATCATGTCACATTACACTTGTGCTATGCTTTCTGCACTGGCAGCCAGTTAGATGACGGATCACCTTCAAGGTCTGATAAGGAACTTTTAGAAGTTCCAAGGAGGTGTTTAGCAACATCTGGTGCCCATACATTCTCTTGTGTGACACCAACCCTTTGGAACTCTTTTCCTTGTACGTTAAGAGTGATTACTACATTAGAAGCCTTCAAGAGGGAGCTGAAGACATGGCTATTCAAGCTGGCTTTTTAGCCTGATTAGAGTTAGCTGACATAATATGAATCAACCAGGAGAGTTTTAGTGTTTTGCTTACTGCTGATAAGCTAATTTTAATTGTTTTTTTGTCTCACTTGTAAAGCACCTTGAATCTTAATGAGACAGAGCACTGTACCAAATAAAACTGATTGATTGATTGATTTATAGTTTCATTGGCAATCTGTGCATTACACTTACAGTAGTGCTGTTTTCACTGATTGAGACAGTTTAATCACACTATTCAACATTTTTGGTTTATGTTATGGAGCTGGATCTGTGTTTATTAGTTGTTTGAACTGCTGTCCACACAACCATCTAGCAAGAAATGGAAAGATGTTTCTTTTACCTACAGATGTTTGCTTCATACAGAGCCACATCAAACTGTCTTCTGAACCAGCAGTACCATGGGAAGAGAGACTGTTTTTCGATACAGTGGAACCAAGGGAAGAGAGGCTATTTTCAAAGGTTTTACATTTGTTTTGAGTGGGATCAGCTGTAAATATTTTCTGGTGGTAAGTGCTTTCATGATTGTTATGCTATGGAGTCAAGAAAGTGAAAGTAAAAAAAAAAAAAGATTACCACTGCATTTCTAAACTATGACAGTGAAATGATATGGTGAACAGCTATGCATGTGATGAGCATTCTGAGGGAGAAGGAATGAGTGAAATTGAAACTGAGTAAAATAAAAAAGACTCAGAATTGTTTTATCTGAACTGTGAACTGGTATATTGATTTATGATGTATCTAAGTGCCACAATGACCATGCATTGTGCTCTATTAATGCACATTCATCTGATTAGATTTAGATAATTAGGTTTATGGGATTTTCAACCCTATTTTATAAGTGAACAGTAATACACCACAGGGCATGGTATATCATGGGTTATTGTCATGCCTTGAGTGCATTGTGAAGCACAAGACTGCAGACTGAGTGTCTCATGCACCCAGGAAGTGAGGATATTCCATGATATACTACATCCTGTCAGGTATTATTGCTATTATGAACTGGGTCCATAGGCGCATTACTGAAAAAGTAACAAGAGAAAAGATTTTAAAATGTTTAAACAATTATTTTTGATTGTGTATTAGTACATTATGATAACTTAGTCCTGGCACTGTTTAAATTCATGTGTAGTGAAGCTGCTTGTTAGGATCAAGAGTTTCTATCTCAGACAGTAGCACATCCACGTGCACTACACAGTCTCAAAGTCCTGATTCAAAGTTGAAGACATCGTCAAGAGTGGATTGGACAGTGCTGTCAAAGGGTTGGCTTTTTTTGACCATATAAAAGCTGCTACAGACAGAGGTATTAACATTTATTGTGGCTGTTAGCAGTGGGTGATGATTTTCTGTTTTAAACATTTGAAGTACTGCTTGAGCCACCACTCGCTGTGCCCCGTCAACACACAACTGTCATACAAACTGCTACTCTCTCCCGTTACCTAGCCGGTGTGCACATGAGAGACGCTGACTTATTTAAAAAAAGAAAGACATATTGGTAGGCTTAAATCCTACTTAGTTGCCGCAACTTAAGTCCATCTGCCAAAATGTATGGGTGGATGAATCTGCAACAGGTAAAACAACCTGTTGGCTGGTACTTGTTCTTACTTGTTATTATGTTGTGGATTTTAAGCACAGGTACAGTAAGAAGTGGTCTCAGCCACTCCATGACCCAGTTGAAAATTTGATTTTGTACTTACAGATTCATCTTACACCAAATGTTGAACACTGGAATAGTGAGTACCTTTTAATATTTAATAAAATTATATAAAGTACACCAATAGTTCAAGTATAAGTTTTAAACCCAGTATTAAGGTCCTACCCTCTGAATATACAAAGCATGGAATTACAGGGAAGGGGCCCAAAGTGGTAATGTCCCCAAAGCTCTGATACAAGTCCATGTGGATCATGCAGCACTGGATTTTACTTACACAGTGATAGAAGTGTGGTGGGGGTGCCCTAACTAACAGTAAGGACCCACACAGTTTCCAAAGCTCTTAAATATAATTCCAGCAATGCAAATCTGTATGCAGCACCTACTCCTCTGGCTCCGTTTTGTACCAAACTCTATAGTATATTTCCTCCTCCTGCAGAGGACAGTTTCCCCTTACAGGGAAAATAGGTGGTATGAGGTTGGGGGTACTGCATGCATACTTTAAGTTTTAGGGATGACAGCCTGAGCATTTTAGAAAAGGATGCCATTTTTAAGGGGCTTCATAAAAGATGAGGGGAGATGTTTTTCAAGCTCAGCAGGGAAAGAACTGTAAGCATAGAGGAAACAGAGAAACATATATGATGTGGGTGAACAAGGCCATTGGTACATCCTGTCTGATCTGTCCTGCCCTTGGACATAATGTCTAGACAGGGTTTATGCCAATACTTTTCTCCTTACCCCCTGCCTTGTTATTACCCCTTGAGTAACTATTGATCCCTCAGATACATAGATACATGGAATCTGATAGCAGAAGAAAAGAATGGTTCATTTAGCCTGCACTTAGTAAAATTACTTCAC
The DNA here is from genome assembly GCA_016271365.2 of Neoceratodus forsteri. Taxonomy (NCBI): domain Eukaryota; kingdom Metazoa; phylum Chordata; order Ceratodontiformes; family Ceratodontidae; genus Neoceratodus; species Neoceratodus forsteri. The sequence goes on from CM057451.1 coordinate 211,903,409, forward strand.
CTCATGAACCTATTGTCCTAGTGGGGTGTTCCCCTTCCTTATAATTGACCTCATTACTCTGTCCCCACTGTGCCTGAAATCAATGATTATTTAAGCACCCACCACTTCAGCTGATAAGCTGCTCCACAGCTGTTACCTTCACTGTTAAGTAACATTTCATGTCCCTCCTGAATCTTGCCCCTCTGTCCATCAACTTGTACTTATGTTCCACTGTTTTTGACTCACCACTCCTGCTGAATAGTTCCTCACAGTTTACCTGATGTATTCCTTTAAGGAATCTGAAGGTATCTACCATGTCTTCTCTCTCCCTTCTGGTGTCAAGTGAGTAAATGCTCAGAAACATGAGTGGTTCCTCATAGGATCTGCCCTGTGGGCCCACAATGAGTTTGGTTACAATGCGTTGCACTGTCTCCAGCCTGTCTTTGTCCATCCTTAGGTGGGGACTTCAGAACAGTGTACCAGTATTCCAGATGTGACCTCTCAAGTTATTTATAGAGAGGTTGTATTACCTGTCTCTCCTTCTTCTATTGAACCCCCTCCCAATACATCCCAGTATTCTGGTCATCTTGCTGTACGTCTTGTTGCATATGCAGGATTGCTTCAAGGAGTCCCTTTTTAAACTCCTTCCATCAATTTTTTTTAATCATATAACACTTTCTCACCTTTGCCTGACTAGCCCCCATCAGACTGTCCCCAGCCCTGTCCCCCAGCATTACCAGGGTTTACCTTACACCCAGTCCAGGAGCAGTGCCTGAGGAAAATCGGTCACTATCCTGCTGCCAGTGATGTTTTTCCCCGCCATTTTCTCCCAGAGGCCCCGTGAGTGGGTATGCATGCATGTGGAGGCACGCATCACTCCCATGGCCCCAGTAATGGCCCCTTTCCTCCCACCCCATTGGCCTAGCACTTGGCTCCTCTCTTGGCCGATACTGTCCCCAGCCTCCACCAGGTGGCAGTCATCAGCTGAGAAGAGACATCCCACCTTCCTGGAGAAGAGAGCATGCCTGTCAGATTGTATTACTTCTCTCCTCCTTCTATTGAACCCCTCCCAATACACCCCAGTAATCTGGTCACCTTGCTGTACGTCTTGTTGCATAGGCAGGATTCTTTCAAGGAGTCCCTTTTTAAACTCTCAGGTCCCTTTCCAGAGATTAAGTCTCCAACTTAACCCCTTCCACCAAATGTTTTGGCCTGTGGTTCTTGTTCCCTATGTGCATTCCCTTGTACATTTTGACAATGAATTTCAACTGCCAGATTATAAACTTTCTATGTGTTCTTCTGCATCTCCATTACTCCGTCCTTACTGTGTACCATGCCACAGAGCTTAGTGTCATCTGCAAAGAGACACATCTTGCCCTGTATTTCTTCTCTGATGTTGCCGATGAACATATTGAAAATGACTGGTGCAAGCACTGACCCTTGTGGTACCCCATTTGTGACCTCCCTCTGATATGACTTTATCCTTTTTACCACCAATAGAGATGTGGCAATGTTCTAATTTGTCATAGAAGTTGGTGCAAAATTGGGAATGCTGCACTTTGTGAAGCTTCATTATGTTCCCAACCTCTACACCAACTTTGGCAATATATTTCTCAAAAAAATTGTATTAGTTAAAAAATCCTCCACCCAATATTTCATGATCTAGTAACTCTGCATTCTTTCCTTTTTTACATAAACCAGCCTTCCACTCTCAGTGCAGAAAATTCCCCCTTCTCACCCTCCCCCGTGAAGTTTGCTGCTGATAGCCAGATGTTAGTTAAATTAATATTTGCCTCTCAAACCATGAAGCAAAACTCAATTCCACCCACCTAACCAGACCCTGGTGTTTATTTTTAATTTTTTTTTTGTAGCCTTCCTGCTGCCTTGCATTACCCCGGTCACGGATCCCTCTGCCTCTAACTCCAAACTGGCCATGACTTCCCCAAAACCCCCTGGCTTACCCACCAGGGCAGGGTCTAAGTGTCACAAGCACTGTATTAGGACAGGGAGCTGGCCCTGGAGACTGATTAAGGCAGAGGGGCTGACTTCATGGATGCAGCAGGCAGCTGGGGTTTTCCCTTTATGGGGGTGGGGACATGCAATGATGGCCAGCATCTGCCCCACCCCCAATGTACTGGCACCAGCACTTGTGGTACACCCAGCCTCCACTGAGTGTCTGTAGCACACTGGACACTCTACACTCCTCCCCCCATTAGAAGAAAAGCAGTCACAGGATGCTCAATCCTTTTCCCTGGCTGGTGCTCTGATGTTCCTGAATCCATTCCCAAACCTGGATCGTTGGTGCCATAGGTCAGCACTCTGCCCTGAGCCAGTGGGCTGGCAGACCCTGGTGCTTAATAAAAGTCCACTCACAAAACTCCCCTCTTTCCCTACTACCTTCTTGATTCCCAGCACCCCAACAAACCATAATTTCTGTGACCTGCAAAAGAAGAAAACTGTCCACCTGCATGGAATGTCCACTTTGTTCAGTGTGAGTATCAGTAATGGCATGAATGTATGGTAACAACTTTGCATGTAGTACAACCAGATTGATTGAGGCAACACTAATAGTCAAGATCATTCTTACCCAAACATCATGCAGTTGTTATTAAGCTATGCAGTTCATCTTTATTTAAATGCTTTAAAAACAAAATAATTGAATCATTAAGCAATATGAAGAAATAAACTGATTTGAATTACATGAGCCTGTAACTGTGATTGCTGTCCATATCAAGCATTTCCCTTTGAATAAATGCGTTACTATTCTTTTTATAATGCTCTGCTATGAGAATAAATGCAATAGAATACTGACCAGTATAACCATGCCCACAGCTTACATCCAATACAGAGTTCACTTCTGAAACCTCGGGGCAAGAAAAACCAATCTGTATCTTTTTTACCTTCCTTTTCCTTATCAGCTGATATAGGGAAAACAATCTTGTATGTCTTCTACTATTTATTGTTTGCAACATCACATCCTTTTGCTATGTTCTAAACCTTATCCCTGCCAAAAAAAAAATATATATCAGAGCACAGTAACTACTTCCATTTGCATGCATTTAAACAGATCATTTAAACATTTGTTTTTGGTTAAAGTTCTCACATTTTATTTTAATGACTCTACTTGACCCTCACTTGCCTTAAAAAATGGTAGAATACCACATTAATGAGCTTATTCTCTGTGCATGCCAATTTAATTTTGATCTTGTGGTGTATCGTGCACTTACCTTGTTCAGAGGAATCTCAGGTTTCTTGCATGGGGTGCTGTTTCTGTTATCAGTGTCTAATAAATATAGGACATGGGTCTCAATTGAAGCACTTAGAAATGCATGCAAACTCTGTTATTGTGCAGGAGTAAACAAATTACATTTACAGTAGGATTACTGCTGATTTTATTCTTATCAGTATGTGTCTGTTTCTTATTAGATATCTGTAGTACTGCACTACATTGCTGTAGAGTCCTGGGGATAGCCAGAAGGGGGAGAAAAAGGGAGATCTGTGGGGCCCGGGGAGTACTTAGTTGTGGACAGGGGTGGGCAGATTGGGGTATGGGGATGAGGAAATACCCTGGAGTGAAAAGGGTCCAGGAGAGGGGGTTTTCCCTGCCTGGTTCCCATACCCAAGGGCTCCACAGTTAGTGGACAAGGATGCTGGGTCTGCCTCATCTGCCTTTCCTTCTCAGGCAGTGTTGTGCAATGCCAGATCTATTAAAAACAAGATGACAATTATTGCCGATCTTGTTGTAACAGCTTATCTGGCTTGCACCACTGAGTTCTGGACAAAAATACTCATCTTGTATTGGAATCAGCTGTTCTGGCTAGGTACTCCATAGTACATTGACCAAGAAAGGATTGTAGTTGTGGGGGAGTAGCCATTTGCTTTAAATGAGACTTGGGCATTGCAGCCATCCCGGTGGGAGTGACCAGATGCTTTGAATGTATAGCTCTTGCAGGTACATGTTGCAGGATCATTCTCATCTACCAGCCACCTGGAGATGGAAAGGAATTCCTGCAGGAAGTTGTGGACTTTATCATTGACCTGGTGCTGGAGTCTCCCAGATGGATAATTCTGGGGTATTTCAATGCCTGGGTTGAAGGTGAATTCTTTCAATTTGGTCAAGATGTCCTCCAACTGATGAGTGTGTTGGGCCTGACACAGGTTGTTACCACTGCAACTCATATTCATGGCCATTCATTGGACCTGATCTTCCTGCTGGGGATGGAGGTCACCAACCCGATGGTGGAACTGGTCAGTTGGTAGAAACACCATACTATAAGGTTCAGGTATGAGGCACCCTCCCAATAGACCTGCACCTAAGGAGATGGTCAAGTGCCGCCCATTAAGGGGATTAACCACACACTGTCTGATGGAGGTACTGGACATATCAGGCATGACAAGTGCATGCGAGGAGCTGGGGGAACTGGTAGTTGCCTATAATAGGGTTATTGCTGAGGCCCGTGACTCTGTAGCACCTGTTCGTGTTCACACCCACTCCTCAAGTCATGAAGTTCCCTTGGTTTGATGGAACATTGAAGGGGATGAGAAGGAAGCGGTCAAAGGTTGAGGTAACACAGGAGGAAAGCTGTTTTGGAAGAGGACAAGCTTAGATTGATAGCCCATTACAGAGACAATCAATCAGCAATCTCCTGTAAAAAGGCAGAGCTCCTGTCCAGGGAGATTGCTCCGGCAACTAACAGACTGGCTTATCTCTTCCATACTGTGGATAGTTTGTGCAATCCAACCTGTCATCACTCTCTGGGAGCTTTTTCACAGTCTAGATGTGGTGAGTTTGTTCAGTTCATTGCTGATAAGAGTGCCACTATCAGATCGGAGACAATCAGTGCACTCAAGTGGGCCTTGCAGTGACAGGCTTGAGGTTGCAAGCTTTCAGTCTGTGTGGTCTGACTTTGACCAGCTGGCTACCATGGCTGTTGTGAATGTGATCCAGGGGTTGCAGCTCACTTGCTGTAGTTTGGACCCAGAACCAACTTGGCTCTTGTTGGGGTGTGATTAGGTCATTGGCCCAGTCCATGCCAGTATAGTCAGATGCCCACTAGTGACAGGGGTCTTTCTGGAGCCCCTGAAAGAGGTGGTTGTAAAACCATTCTGAAAAAAGCCCTCACTAGATCCAGACTGCCTGGCAAACTACAAACCTGTCTGTAACCTGCCCTTTGTGGGGAAGGTTATTGAGAAGGTGGTGGCTACTCAGCTGGAGGACTGTTTAACAACTCATAACAACCATGATCCTCTACAGTCCAGTTTCTGGAAAAGGCACAGTACCAAGAACACCCCTGTTCAGGTACTGAACAATCTTCTAATGGTGAAGGATTGAAGGACATGTTCCATCTTAGTTCTTCTCAATCTCTCAGTAGCATTTGGCACTGTGGACCATGGGGTGCTGATGGAGCACCTATGGGTTTGCAATGGACTGGCAGGAATGGTTCTCAGCTGGTGTACATTATTCCTCAGGGGCAGGAGGCAGAAAGTTGTGTCGGGGATTTTTTTCCTCAGTGTCTCTGCTCTTGTCTTGTGGGGTGCCATGGAGCTCAATCTTTTCCCCCATGTTATTCACAGTTTACATGCTGCTGTTGGGAGATACTATTAGGCAGCATGGGCTGAGTTTTTATTGCTATGCAGATGATGCTCAGCTCTACATGTCCTTTGTGCCAGAGCAGGGGGAGATCATATTGGTCTTTAACAACTGCCTGACTGAGATTCAAGACTAGATGAGAGCCAACTGGTTGAGGCTGTATCCAGACAAGAATGAAGTGTTGGTGTAAGAACCTGGTCACCAGGGTATGAGGTAGCAAGCTGGTCAGATCTCTGGACTTCAGCTCGAGGACTCCCAGCTGCTCACCTCAGATCAGGTGAGAAAACCAAGTATTGTTTAGGACTGCAATCCAGCATTGAAATCACAGGTGTCGGCCATGGTCAAAAACTCATTTTGCCATCTGAGGAACATTGCTCAGATTAAACACCTGATTCCCCCTGGTGAAATGTTGGACGCTGGTTCAAGCCTTTGTAACCTCTCATCTAGATTTCTGCAATGCCCTATACCCAGGGCTGTCAGGGCAGATCTTTGCTGATTGCAGCTAATGCAGAATACAGTGGCCAGGTTGTTGACTGGCTTATCTAGATCATGCCATATCACGCCTATGTTCCTCTATCTGCACTGGCCACCAGTAAATTGGTGAATCACCTTCAAAGTTGGTTTGCTGACGTACAAAACCCTACACAGCCAGAGAACTAGCTAACTGCAAGTCTTTCTGTGCCCCCTACTGTCCACTCAGCTCCTCTGACAAAGGACTGATGGAGAGTCACAGGGTCAAGGACTGATAGAGATTCACAGGGTCAGACTAAAGCCACCTGCCTGCACATTTGTATTTGCAGCCCCAACCCTCTGGAATTCTCTACCTCATCAGAACAGAGAGCACCAGACCACTGACCATTTCAAATCTGAACTAAAAACATTCTTGTTTAGTCAGGCATTCCTTGATTTAGTTTAAATTAAGTATTGTAATCTAAAAAATGAAACTTTTTATTATATGTTTTAGTGTATATTGTATGAATTGTAATATTTGACAGAATGTAATGTGCTTTAGTTCTCTGAGAATTCCACTATATCAATAAACTTTGATTGACTGAATAATTAAAAGTTTAGTATGAGGCTGGCAATCATTTCCACTGACCCAATGAGGTGCAGTGAACCCTTTTTCCCCTAGACCCAATCGGCAAAGATACACCTCATCAAGATAAGAAGTCGATTATCTGCCCAGGAGGCTGCTAGCAATTCTGTAGAAGTACAGACTACTGCTGGGCAGTAGATAAGATCGAGATTGGGCTAATACCCCTGGCTGCCAGCATGAAAGTAAATTGTGTTTTTTTTTCTTAATATATAACATTTTGTAAAAAGATTTGCAAAAACTGAAAGGAAGGATACAGTCATGAGAAAAAATTATAAATACTTACAAAGAAATATATAAACTTCAACTACCCCAACACTTGTGCGTCGATATACAGATGCAAATAAATTATATTTTCCTCCATTACTACATTTATCTGACTGTAACTCCCCAGGATTTACATGTATATACCATTAAGAGGTCTGTTGACCTCTAAAATGATACCAGTTTCTATGACCTTGTAGGACTGGGTCAGCTGGTCTGACCTGGCATTCCAAAGGGGGAGGAGTCAGTGTTCTCTGCTGAAAGGCAGAGATTCTATTGAGTCAGAGTGGTGGGAGGCTACTGCCTGGCACGTAGTGCCAGCTAACATTGTCTCAAGATCTATCTATAGAGTCTGATATTGTGATAAAGTACTCTTTCATGGCATTGGCCATCGAAAAAGAACCTCAGAAGTGGGTTGCCCCTCTCCAGAAGGAGGAAAACCCATACTGAAGATTACATCAGTGGTCCACTGTTTAAGAAGGTTATCAGAGAGTGCTATCAAGCTGAAGACCTGAGATGACATTTAATCTTATTTTAATGTGTTGTGTTCGGTTGGCACTCAGCTGTACCTCCCACCTAAAGATGGGGTATGGAATCTCACAGGATGCCAGTTCCAGTCAGTCAGTGATGTTTGCCTCAGAAATGTGTAAAGTGGGCCATTTTGCCTGAATTAAAGTGTGATGTGCCAGTCAGGCATCTTAGCTATTCACAGTGGACTCAGAGTCCATAACTGGGTGTCACAGAAAAAGAGATGGAGAGAAACAGAAAAAAAGAAGTACTCTGTGAACAGTGGAGTGGATCCCTAAAAATCCTCACAGGATCAAGTGGCACAAAACTACTGCCAGCCAGGAAACTGTAACATTAGTCATGTGGCTAGTGACTAGCAAAATGAGCTACCAAAAGTCCATGGAAGCTTCATTTGGGTTCAGATTAGAGACCCCCTACTTTTTGAGAAATTGTTTCGGACTGAGGCCAGAAAAGTAAAACTAAAGTACTTTGCCAGGGTTTCATTCTGTCCAGATTGGTTCAGAAAAAGTAACAATTCTGCAGTGGTTGAAAATGAACTATGCTGGCTGATAAATTTAACATCATCTAAAGAGCTCGAGAAAATAAAGGATCCTGGCTTGTAAAACTAATTCCCTGTTTGGACATACTGTTTGTGTTGCCTGCAAGTTGCTTTAACCCCTTTAAATCTGCAGCCTTGACAGCCCTGCTGTGTGCCAGTGGATACCTGAAGGTCAACCCCAGTGCTTGGGAAGTCAAGTAAGTGAACCCTCCCAGGTGATCAAGTTCAAGTTCAAGTTTATTGCAGGAAAACTCCATTGAGCAAGCTCATTCACAAGGAGGTCCTGTGACATAAACACTTAAAGTACAAACACAGATAGGTAATAACAGTATATACATGAAATGCACATTACATGATACAGGCTGGATATACATACAAGGGTACCACATAGGGTGACCGCAGGTGGTAAACATTGATATGAGACAGGAAGTGACTTACAGGTTGCATACTGATAAATGAAACATGATGACTGGTGTGTGCAATACATATTTTGGCAGCTAGAACAAACAACAGTCTACAACTGATATGGGGGAGGAGTGATTTGATAGAGTAGCAGTGGACGTAAGCAAAGATAAAGCCAGGAGTAGAAGGGGAAGGAAAGCAGTTAATGTGACAAATCAATTATACCTTACCAGTGGATAAATATGACACACATGGGGAAGGAAGAGACTTAATGACAGTTACAGGTGTCTTTTATTTTGGCTGAACTTAGCGATTTGTAGAAGTTTATTGAAACTGTGCTAGTTAGTTTCAGTACGGTTTGTAATTGGTTCCAAATGGAGGGAAGGGCATATGCAATAGCACATTTACCAAAGGAAGTCTGTGTCCTTGGTATGTCAAGCATAATAAAGTCAGATTTTCTTAATGAGTATGCACTATGTGAGATACTAATAAGGGAAGAGAGATAGCTTGGCAATTTCTGCAGGAGCAGTTTAATGGTCCATAGCCCAACATGGAGCAGGCGTCTAGTAGTAAGGGTTGTCCAACCAACAGCTGCATATAAGTCACAGTGGTGCTCGCCATAGTCAAGTAGGAGGAGAAAAGTGGCCTGCACAAGCTTGTTTCGAGTTTCAAGGGGGAAAAGGGGCCTATTTCTGTAGAAGAAACCTAACCTTGCTTTTAACCTTCTAGAGACATATTCGACGTGGTCACTGAAAGATAATTAATTGTAGATCCAGACACCTAGATATTTAAATCTGGTTACAATTTCCAGAGGCTCGTTTAGCGTGGTGACAATGAAGTCTTGGGCAAGGGTATTGGGGGGCCTGTGACAGCACTGCCGGAGAATATCATCACTTTAGTCTTCTTAGCATTGAGCAGAAGCTTTGCCTTTATTAGATTATGCTCAAGTTGTGCGAAGTCCGCTTGAAGCACTCCCTTGACTTCAGATAACAATGAGCCAGAAGTATACAACACAGTCTCATCTGCAAAAAAGTGCAGATTTGACGTAGATATGTTAGCATCTAAGTCATTAAAGTACAGAGAAAACAAGATAGGGCCTAAGATGGATCCTTGGGGGACTCCTCTTGCAACTGTCAAGGCAGCAGAAAAAAAGCCTTCCGCCTTTACTTTTTGGAATCTTCCAGTTAGGTAGCTAGAGAACCACTGGGTGGTATGGTATGTGGCATCCAACTTTGCAAGGCAATTGACTAATAGTTTGTGATCAACAGTATCAAAAGCTTTGCTGAGGTCCAAAAAGACTGCACCAGTTACCTTCTTAGCATCTATAGCAGAGATCCAATCATTGATTACTTTTTCTAGTGCAGTGATTGTGCTATGATTAGCCCAGAAGCCAGATTGAGCTGGGTTAATGAGAGAGAAGGTTTCCAAGTGAGATTTTAACTGAATATGGAACAGTTTTTCGAGAACTTTAGAAAGGATAGGCAATATGGAGATAGGCCTATAGTTGTTTACATCACATGGGTCACCAGATTTGAATAGAGGGAGGATATGTGCTGATTTCCAGCAGGATGGCACAGTAGCAGATGTAATGGAAAGATTGAAGATGTGGAGAATTGGGGCAGTGAGATGGGTGTAGCCTGACCTTAGGAAAAAGGGTTCCAAGCCATCGTCCCCTGCGCTTTTTTTGGTGTCTAAGTTAAGAAGAGAATCTTCTACTTCTTTATAAGTTATCTTGGGCAGTTGTAAGGGGCTGGGTGCAGAACTAGATGTGGCGGGAGGGGTATGCTGGCTCACGCAGCACCAGCATAAGGTGAAGAGTCAAGCTAATCCAGCTTTGGCAAAGTGAGGTTAAGTTCCTCCAGGATTAGGGACTTGTTTCCACAATCTTGCCACTTGCAACTATCTTTGTTGGGACAGAGGGGCCATGGGCAGTCCTTCTATAGCTTTGATAGTCTTCCATATTTTATGAGGGTTACCTTTAGCTTGTCGAGGTAGAAATATAACAGTTAGCTTTAGCAGTGAAGTTTTTCACACAAGTTATTTCTGGCTGTTCTAAAGGCCTGCCAATCGAAGATTCTTTGAATGCCTAGCTTTAGCCCAGAGCTTATCTCGAGCTATAAGGGCTGCCTTGAGATCCGAGGTGAACCAGGGTTTGGAATTGTTCCGTACCCTTACTTTGATGAAAGGAGCATGCTTATTTATTATTGTAGTGAGTTTGTCATTAAGGATGCAAGCTGCCTTGTTGACATCTTTGGCTAGGTAAAGATCTTACCATCTGATCATGCTCAGGTCAGATAGGAAGTTTACTGCATTGAATTTGCGAAAGGAAATTTTTGTTATAAAGATGGGTTGCGGCCGGGCCTTAATTTGAGATCTTATGCAAGCAAAAATTCCATGATCGCTCATGTCGTTGTGAAACACTGCCAAATGAGATATTTTGTGTGGATGGGTGGTTAGTACCACATCTAGAATGGAACTGTTGGCAGTATTTAGAGTGTTGTTCCTAGTAGGTTCACTGACTAATTGCCCAAGACCTAGCTCGTCACAAAGGGATTTGAGGCCGTGTGATTTAGGTGACAACCAGTTCATATTTAGATCTCCTAGAAATATTGTTTCAGTTTTTGCATCTCTGAACATGGATTTCAAAGATTAAGGACTTCAACACCACCAGGCGGGGTCTATAGCCACCTAGGATAGTGATACATTCCGAGGAAGGGAGATGAAGACTCAGCAAAACTAACTCAAATTCCTTGGCTAGAGATTTGCAACTAATATTGGTGACCAAGTACTTAGATTTGGCGTAGATAACCACACCCCCGCCTCTAGACTCTCTATCTGCTCTAAATAAATTGTAGCCCTGCAGTGATAGTTGTTGATTAAAGCACCTAATAACCCCTAGTCATGCTGGGAGTGGACAATTGCATGAAGTTAGTTTTCCATGTTTTCAAATACTGCATTCCCTCACATGAAGGCATATTCTAAGTCTGCAGAGAGAAATAATCCCAGTCATGTTTATCCTAGCACAATTAATAAAAGTCCTATGGGATTTTTCACAGATTGAACAAAATATTGATGAATAACTTTAGACAGCTGAACACAGAACTAGAGATCTGCTAGCCATTTTAAAAAACTAGACCCATGGGGTGGGATATTCAAAATGGTTGCACCATGCGCAATAGGGTTGCGCATGCGCAAGTCCGAATTTGCGTCATTCTGCGATATTCAGCAGGAGGCAGTTGCGCCACTGAAAACAGGCTGAGCAACAGCACAATGCAAATGAAAGCATACGTAACTGAAGGGGGTGGATCCATGCATAAAGAGCGCAATGCGATATTCAAAGGTTTGCGCAATGCATAATAGCGAACAACCGAAGGGACCACAGCCAAAATAAAAGGCTCAAGTAAGAGGCACAAGAACGCTACAGGGATCCCAAGTGAGACAGACAGAGAGACAGACAGTGACAGTCCAGAACAGGGCAGACAAGGGAAGTTGTGTGGGCCATAGGCTGCAGAGGCCAGCCAGGGTACCGGTGCAGTGGAGAGTAGCAGTCAGGACAGCGGGGGTAACAGAGCAACATCAGCCGGAGGGTCACAAGCCGGGAGATGGACAGTGCCAGCTTCCACATGGAAGCTGTAATGAGGGGGGTAAGAATGCATGCTGCAGGGGGACATGGCCGTGGAAGGGCCCATCGGTGGTACACCCCCAGCAGGCAGTACCATGCCCGCATTAGCTTTGAGCTGTACATAGATGTAGAGATCGTGGGCCGGTACCGCCTGAACAGGGCAATACTGAGGTGGCTCTGTGAGCTGTGTAGTGATGTGATGCAGGCACCCTCACGACAGAGTCACGCTCTGTCGGTGGAGACCAAGGTGATAGCCTGCATGTGCCTGCTCACCACGGGCACCTTCCAGAGGCTGACAGAGGACACCACAGGCATCACACAGTCGGCCACGTCATGCATCCTCTCCCAATTCCTCAGCGCACTGCTGCCACATGCTGCGGAGCACATCCATTTCCCCTGCACCGTGGCAGAGCGTACATCAAACATGCAGGAGTTCCACAGGGTAGCATGTATGCCTGGCATGCTAGGGGCCATAGACTGCACCCATGTGGCCATTTGCATGCCACCTGGCCCCGATGGGGCTGCATATAGGAACAGGAAGGGCTATTCCAGTGTCAACTGCCAGGTGGTGTGTGATGCCACTGGGTGCATAATCAATGTCTGTGCCACACACCCTGCCACACATGATGCCTTCATATGGTATCAGTCTGCACTGTGCCATCGATTCGAGAGTGGGGACATCCCCACAGGCCATCTAGTGGGTGCGTACGCATGTAGGAATTGCAAACGTGGGGCAAGGGTGGGAATGCCACAGGTGCCATGGTGGTGGCACACAGGGATATTGGCAATATGTACCTGAACATGATACTCATCTCCACCATCTCCACACAGGTGACAGTTGATACCCTCTCCATCCCTGGCTGCTCACACCATACCAGCGCCCACTGACCCCCGTCGCAGTGCTATATTGAGCGCAAAGATGCCACCGCAACATCATCGGCGGGTGTTTGGGATGCTCAAAGCGCTTCCGATGCCTAGACACCTCCGGTGGTGCCTACAGCACAGCCCCTCAAAGGCCTGTGGGATATTCCTGGCCTGTTGTATCCTGCACAACATGGCCAAAGACTGTGGGATAGCCATTCAGGTCGAGGAGGGGGACTAGCGATGGCGACGCCAGTGGCGCCAGTGATGATGGTGTTGAGCAGCACCCCCTGGGACGGCGGGACCCCCGACTGATCCGGCAGGCCCAGCTGCACCGGGACACCATCACGGAGGAGCATTATGCATGATACAGGTAAGTCAAGGGTCCATGTGCAACCAACACTGTCCTGGCACAACCCACAGGCACACAGAGTAACACACCAGGGGTGCATGATGGCAAGGGAGTGGAAGGGACCAGGCACACTAACACATCATCAGGGAGGGGTGAACAGTCATATGGACACACACACACACACACACACACACACACACCAGGCACAAAGCGTACATGGGCAGGTGCACAGCAGAGCAGAAACAGACATGGCAAACACACAGATCCGCAGACCACACACACCACCTGTACTGTCCAATGCGTGTGTCAGATGCTGAGCACCCTTGCAGCTTGGTGTACAGTACAATGCAGGTATCATCATACTACACGCACCTGTGGACAGCAGTCGGGATGGCGTGCAGGTGGTCCATGTGTCAGCGTGATGGGCAGGGCACCCACCAGTGCACTGCCCACCATGATGCACATTGCACACAGGGCAGCACCAGACAGGGCCAGCACTGTGAGACAGGTCAGTCATGTTGCACTGTTCCACGGCCACCACGGATGTGTGGGTGGCCCCGCCATGACCTAACAGCACTGACAGGCTGAGCAGGGGCCACATGGGGTGGCACCAATCGACCACCAGGAGTCCCACTGCGCGATCGCAACCTTGTCAGCACTGGGGTCTGTAGTACGCCAAACATACCTGCACCAGGGGTGCTCGGGATGCCCACAGCAGAACCCGGCATCGACAGGCTGGGTGTCGCACGATGCCGGGAACAGGGAGTGGAGAGCATACTGTGTGGGGTGCGTGGTACAGGGGCACCTGCTTGTGTTCCCAATGCAGCCCCGACAGCGACCAATGCCTGGGTCTGCCTGTCAATGGCAGCGGTCACATCCATTCGCATATGGACCATCTCTGTAAGGATCAGAGCACAGTCCCTGCTGTGCCACTCCACAGCCATGCACAGTGCCTCCACGGACGTTGCAACCCACCTTTGCTGCTGTACTGATTCCCGCAGCAGGCGGGTCTGCTCTTCAAAAGGGTACTGTGCCACAACGGCATCCTGTCCCCCAGGGTATGGAAGGTCCTGATGCTCAACACCCCTTGAGGGTGGGCGCTGTTTACCAGGACCAGGAATGGGCATATCAAAGGGCAGTGGGCATGTGCCACCGCTGGACACTGTACCCCCAGACCTGGTGGTTAACTGCTGCTGCTGCCCCTCCAACCGCTGTGCCCCATTGAACACTCATTCCACTGCTGTGGCCACAACAGTGCCAGACACCTGCACAGCCATCGGTGCTGTGCCGACATGCTGGCACACACGTTGGAACCAGCTAGGCCCAGGGGCACATGCTGGCCTGCTGTGTGTCCGTCATGGGACACACACGTCACTGCCATTGCAGTCCTTGCATCATCAATGGTGCAGGTACATTTTCGACCCACGATCTGGCGGGCGCGCGCATGCCAGACTGCTGAGACACAGGCTGTGCACCCCCCACACCTGACTTTGCCGACAACAGAGTTGGCAGTCAGGCGTGCCTGCTGGTGCAGTGCATGCTGGCTGGCAACAGAGGTGGATGGACCCTCCTCCAACTCCGGCAGGTCTTCCTCACTGCCTGGACCCACCACCACCATCCCCTGAAGACGAACAGGATCTGTAACAGAAAGTGAGGATATGTGAGTGCATGAGAACAACCTTCCCCCCCCAACACCACCACCATGTCATTCCATGCAGTGATGGGCTTCCACCTGTCTGGAATCCACCTCCTGGTATGTCCTCAATAGCACTCCGCTGCATTGATGCAGCCAGTCAGTCCTCAGCCGGGGTCAGCTCTGCCACCGCTGGCTGGCCTCCGCCTGTGCCAGCACGTGCCGCCCTGAGGGCTGCCACCTTCTCCTTCACCCTCCTGCTGTCTGTCCCCATCTTCTTTTTGCATTCCTGCATGGAGCGCTGGTGGCTTCCGTGCAGGTTCACTGCCCGAGCTACCCCCTCACTTGCAGCCACACGGGCCTGAGGGGTGCCCCACCGTCCACTCAGTAGTGGCTCCTCCTCCAGGTAGGCCTGGAAGAGGGCCTCTGTCTCTGCCGTGGTGAAGTTGGGCCTCCTCCTCCGCCCACCATCCTTACCCTCACCTTGGCTCTGCTCAGTCATGTCGGTCTGTATGGGTGGAAGTGGACACCTGTCACTGTGCAGTCTACAGTGTTATCCCACGACCATTGTCCAGAACATCACACAGCATGCAACCCACCTCTCACCTGCAGTAACCGAATCTGGCCAGCACAGCCAAAATTCACACATTTATAGCACAATGCATGCAAATTAGTAGTGGAGCAACTGTAATGAGATGCAAATCGAGCCACTGTGCCTTTGAATGGCTGATCAGATGATTTCCATGTGTCGGCTGAATATCTCGCCGTTGCGCTTTGCGCAATACAGTTGAGCCGGCTGAGCCAATGGCGCATTTCCATGACTGTGTAGTACACCACATTGCACATGCCCAGGTGGCTTACGCCGGCGTCTGCCATGCTGATGACGTGCTGTGCACGATCAGCAATTCAGGACATGGCCACCATTGTGCCAGTGGCACTACAGCGCTGGGAACCAAATTGTGCTGTGGCACAACTGCGCAATAATCCACTGTGGCACTGGCACACAGGTGACCATTTGCGCAGGATGTGTAGACGTCCGATGGCGCTGTGCATGCCCTTGCGCCACTGACCCCTGACCTTGTGCCGATCTTTGGCCCCTGGCACTGTATGTCTGTCATATGTACGGCTCATGCATACTGGGTGGGCTGCAGAGAGATGGACAGTCACACCCATTGACTCTGATCCCTTGTCCTAGGTGTGCGGATACTCCTGCGATTGCAGTGGTCCATCCAGGACCTTCTGCGGGTGGCACAAGAGTCCCTTGCCATCCTGTGGGATCTGCAGCAGCAGCATGGTGTGAGCAGGAGGAGGCAACCCAGACAACAGCCACAGGGAGCAGAGGACCAGGCTGGCTGCCAGTGAAGAGAGACAACCTCCCCCCTTTGACCAACCCTCACACCCCGCCTTCCCTCTCCCATATGTTCACCCCTGCCCCTTACCCACCCCCACCTTGTTCCTGTCCCTCCACCCCATGTTTGTACATAATTGTAAATAGCTGTTGTTGTTATATTTTTGGAATACAGTTATTTTGATATGAATACTGTGGTGGTCTCTGATTTGCAGCTGGCTATAGGTGCTCACTTGCAGTGGTGTGCATGGCATCTGGGGTGGTTCAGTCATGGGTGGGTGTGTGTGTGTGTGTGTGTGCATGAGGAAGTGTCTCTGGTGTGGGAGTGGCCATCAGTCAGTATTTGTGGTGTGTGTGTTGTTCCCTGTGCATTGCATTACTGTGTGCAGTGGTCCATGGTGCCTGCTCTGTTTCCATTGTGCCCCTGTCAACCCATCCTTGGCCTGTGCAGCTGACACCCTTGCATGTCTGTGGCCTGCGAGGTCTGCTGCCTTCTCAGTGGTGGCTGTCCCTGCATGTCATCCACTGTGACCATCACCATGCTGGGTTGCCTCCTGTCAATGGTGTGGTGCATGTTTGCCTCTGGTGACACCATGGCCTCCGAAGTTGCTGTTCCACCTCCATGCTGTGGCCTGTGTGTATTGCAGGGGCTGTGCACCACTGTCTGTGACTTGTGATCCAGGCATCTGCTGGTGGCATACAGAGTCATAGTTCATGCACAGGGTGGGTGTCACCTCTGAGCCATGAGGGACTGCAGGCTGTGTGTGCACAGTTTTCATGGGCCCACACTGGGGGCTTGGCTGCCACACTACTGCGTCCCTGTGTTAGTGTCCCTGTGGGTATGGGTATCTGTTTGCCCCTGCACTGTGTTGCATCCAGTGTGCTGCATGCTTCCACACACCACTGTGGGTGTCTGTGCAGGCTGCTGTGGCTCATGGTGGGTCTGGCTTGTATGGTTCTGTGGTACATGAGGTTGCAGTGTGACAGTGGGGGGGTGGTGGTATGCATGGGGATTCCCGCAGTGGTGATCACTGTTCATGGGGAGTGTCATGGGGTCACGGTGCAGGGTGTGCTGTGCACGAGGGGGCTGCTGTGCCATGGGGTGGTTCACCCTCCTTGTGTGGCAGTCTCAGCTTGCCGGTGGGTGTGCTGGGACACCATGGCCCAGCTTTGCTTTGTTTGCTTGTCCCCATGGTCCGATGGCTGTTCCATCCCTCCCTCAGTTATGCTGTGCTTGGGGTGTGGGGGTACATTGTTGGTTCTGCAATGTGTCCCTGTGCCCATCTGTGGCATGGGAGGTGGGCCCCTGCCTACCTCCCTGGTTGTGCAGTTCCATTGCTCTGCTGCTGGGGGGCTCCCTGCTTGTGCTATGGCACCTCTGGCTGCTCAGCTGGGCAGCCCTTGTTGCACCATAGCGCATCGTCTCTGCTTAGCTTCCCCTTTCAGGCTGCGCTATAGCGCAGGTTGTGCGATATTCAGACGCTGGCTTGTTGCGCAATTTATCTTGCTCCATGTTTGAATATCGACGCCTATTACAAAGATGTGCTAAGTGACTTTGTGCTTGTCTCTGCTGTTACGCACTTTTTGGGTGCAGTTTGAATATCCAGCCCATTATGTTTTTATTTGTAGGGAAAATTCCTAAGCAACATTGGTTGCCTTAATGAAAACAGCCAAAAGTCAGAACTTTGCAACTACTTAAGCACTGTGGTACAGTATAATAATAATCCTTATCTTAATCACAGACTCATACCACTAGAAACTCTATAGTGACAGTAAGATAGTGATGACAGTAAGTGACTACATAAGTAGTGCAGCTTGATGGCTTCAGTTTTTCTAAAAAGGTTTCATGTTGAGACCCTTGACCTTTAACCCAAATGTCATTCCACCATGCCAGTCAAAGTGCTTCTCCCTTGACCAGGATTACCAGTACATCCTTTTGTCTAACTGGTGAATGGTTTGCAGTATTTAAAAAAGGGTATCATTGCTATCTCAGTCTTCAACCACTGTAATTCTCCTGATATTGCTTTTCTTTTTGCTCTCTAATTTATCTCGGCATTTTGTCTATGAGGCAAGAGCAAAAGAATGCAATTGCTTACCTCCTACCTGCCCAGCATTTGATTATTTTAATCCTGTATTGTTCTGAGGTTATAAGCATGTTTACCTTTTAGTAAATCTTGATGACTTCAACTTAACCAAATATCCTGAAATAGATGTTCTGCACAAGGTTACTTTTTTATAGCGTAGCCCATAAAATACCCAGTAACATATTTTTTTCTTTTTCTTCTCTTGCTTCAAACCTATGGGGAGACAAAATGATCTTGCCAGCTAAGTAATGTGGTTGCTGGAGGTATGAAGCAGAGGTGGAAGATCAGGATACTGTTTTATACACTGTAGTAGAGAATTACTAGCCTGCAGGTCAAGTGAAAGAGTTGCTAACTGTACTGTATATAAACAGGATGAATGGTGTTTAAGAGCAGAAAAATGTGTAAAGTAGAATTTTTTTTCACCTCTGGCCTTTTTTTTTTCCTTTTCTGATCTGTCACTATTAAGGCAACACTTACATTTATCTGGACTGACACATATTTACAGGGTTCTATTCTTCACTAATGTGCCTCAATCTACAGGTAGTTCAGTCACAATTAAGCAATCTAGCAGTGCAGAACTGACCTACTATATTTGTAAGGTTTTCATCATTTCTAGTTTTTTGTTCTGTCTTGAACATTTAAAATTCTACTACTGTATGTTTTGTGTTTTATTTTTTCATGCCTTCCATATAAGTATCCAGTTTGCTACTTTTAGGAGCCAACAGAATTAGAATGAGAAGGGGATCAGGGATGAGAAGACTTCCTTAGGTGTCCAATGACAAAATATTGTGCTTTAGCATTACGCTTTTAATGATATCAGTGTTTTTATTTTTGTGGTTTGTAATTATTTTGTAAATGCTTCTTTGGATGCCATTGTAAATAAGCTTTGGTGCCATGTTTTTTC
This sequence comes from Neoceratodus forsteri, assembly GCA_016271365.2. Lineage (NCBI taxonomy): Eukaryota > Metazoa > Chordata > Ceratodontiformes > Ceratodontidae > Neoceratodus > Neoceratodus forsteri. The sequence continues at coordinate 211,922,607 of CM057451.1, forward strand.
CATTAAATAAATGAAAAGAAAAAAAAATCATGTTGTATGCCTGCTGTGGTGACATTACAATCATCAGAGTCTATCAGAATTACCCCCAAAGTATTTCGAAATGTGATAAATTTCAGACGGAGCTGGGTGGGTTAAGCAGCATGCCAATGCCATGACACTGAGTAAAGTCTGCCTTCCTCACAGACATGCTCATGTACAGAATGGAGTCCTTCCTGATTTCAAGCAAAAATCAGATCAATTTGAGTCAGCCTATGGCTGGCAGTGTTGTCATCACAGTCAATTATGCTGTCACCTGTATTTTAAAACAATTGATATAATAATATTGTGGTTGAAGGAGAGAAGGGACTCTATGCTCATTATTTCTACCCCTCTGCACTTCACAAGAGGGAAAGAAATATGTTTTGTATACTGTGCAAATGTGCCAATTTATGGTGAAATCCTATCCACTGTGCTACTCATTGTACTTTATCATTCCAATGGTAAGCTGAAATTTGTCCAGACTATACCATAAAGGTTTGTACTATTTTCTTGTCTACTGTTTCCACCAGTAAGCTTATCTGTACCCTTCAAATGTGAAAGAATGAGAGCAGGTCCTGCTTAGCCTCAATATCTCAAGGTTGAATGTATCAATAGCCTCCATCATTTCTTTACAGATATTGCCATCCATATCACAGATCACTTTGGGGCTGTGTGCACGTGTTGCACCTTTTCAACTGCCTCAATGTACCTTTTGTATTAAGGAGATCAAAATTACACACAGCACTGCTGGTGGGACCAGAACAGGGCCTCTTAAAGTTACAGGTTATTTAGTCTGCACTGCTGTCACCCTTTTGATGTAACCTAATATTCTGCTGGCCCTTATGATAGTAGCCATGTACTGCATGTGCTACTTCAACCCATTATTTAATATGGACCCCATGTCTTCTTCTTCCTCCAGTGCAGCAAGAGAAGCATCACCCATAGTGTATATATCCTACCTCAGATTTTCTCTCCAAGTGGAACACATTGTATTTGACTACACTGAAACTCAGACGCCAGGAAAATGGATCAATCACTTAGGTCATTCAGGTTTGTGTCATCCTAGAGGAAGTCTACTACCTTGGCAGCTTAGTGTGGAAATGTTTATTGTACAACACACAGTGTTATTACAATGCTTAAAAAGGTTTGACATAACATAGTTAGAACACACATATTACTGCACAAACTGTTCCTTATTATACAATATACTCCTAAATCATACATAAATATTATTGCTCAACTTTCCGTTTCCATGGCATATGTCCGAATAATGCAAAAAAAAAAAAAAAGATTTTCATAAAATACAGTGCTATCCTCATTTTGCTATCCCTGGTTGTCTGACAGGATCTCTTCAAATTCTTTACCATCCCCTTTTATTAATCTCTTTTCTTGCTTTTTTCTTTAGCAATACTCCTTAAATAATTTCCTATGCATCTAAAGCAAATTCATCTTTTGTAGAAAAATAATTTGTGTTAGCATTTCCCGCTGCACTCCAGTATCCTTCTATCTAGGACATTTAAATGTATTAATTAGAAAATTTGTACAATTGGAGTCATATTGACTACAGGTCCATAGGACATGTAATAAGTCCTCCACCTCTACACTACCACAATCACATTTAGATGATGTTTGTCTTGTAGTATCAACTCTAACTAATAACGTATTACTTTCTTGTATCTTGTAAATGTTGTCCTGATCTTTGGGTCTAATAGTACATGTAGATTATACTGAAATTCATAGCTATCTATATTGTTAGCATAACATTTTGAGTATCTAGTATCTTTAATATTCTATTTCTCCAACTCCATCCAATATTCTCTTACCCTTTTTGTAATATTACATCCATATTATTTGCTCAAGACTATATTTTCTTTGTGGCATTCCAAGAGGTGTAACAAATGATATTTTCCTAAAGCCTCTCTAATGCTCTTGTACTACTTTGAATCAAAGCACTTTCTATCCACCTATTGTTCTTCTTCTTGTAGACATTTCCTTGCCAATTTATCTTGTGTGAGTCTAGTTAGTCTCAGCCAAAAACTCAGCTTCCTGATATCAAACAAGGCATTTATATTATCTAAACCCAGATCAGCTATTACATATATGGCTGGGAAAGAGTGACCCACTGCAATCACTTTCCTCAATACCTTGTAGACTGGAACCATCAGTTTACTACTATTAGTACTATCCCATATCTCTGCCCCTTACATTAATTGGGCATGATGCTTCATTTTTATTGCTTCAGTCAGTGGTTTTAATGTTAACCCTCTGTAAACATAATTAAATCTGTATAAAGCATTAGCTGTATTTTTTAATTTGTCTGATATCTTTTCATTGTGCTCTATCCTCTTTCCATTTGTTGTAAACAGTATACCTAGATATTGTTAGGTTTTTACTATAGACAATTGTTCTCCACTATAGGTAAAGAAACCCTTATTTTTTCCTTTTCCAACAATTGTAATTTGTGTTTTCATGAGGTTTATTTTCAACTGCAAATAGCCAGAAATTTCATGAAGCATGTTAATCTTTTTTTGCAATCCTGACTTAGTTAGTGCCAGTTGAATAATATCATCTGTAAAGTCCAGTATGCCACATTTTTCATCTATTATTTTAGGAGAGCCCATACATAGCTCTTCTATGTTTTCCAGTAATCCATTAATATATATATTAAAAAAAGGTGGGACCATCACAGACCCCTGATGTACCCCTTTAGTGGTGGTTATTGCCCTTAATAATCTGCGCTTTAGGCCTAGTCATATTTTTGAACATGTACCCATATACAATGTTTTAATTATTATAATCAACTCATAGTCAGCAGCTTAGTGTCAACCATGCACTTAAGCAGCCTGCTGGAAACACCAAACTGAAGATCATTTGATGTTGGAGAGTAGTGACTCCAGCACTTCTCCATGAGAAATAATACTGAGTACTCCTCTGCACTCAGAGTAGTGCCCATCCACTGTCTTCCTTTGTTTCCTTCACCAAGTCAGTTAGCAATCACCCTTTGTGTATGTCTTGTCTATTCTGTCCAAGTTTACTTCGCCCTGAAGTTTGGAATATACTGCAGTATCAAATGTATTTTTGTAGACCAGGTAGACCAGTTCCATTGCCTTGTTCCTGCCTCTATACACTTTTTCTTTTTTTTTTCATTTTTCTTTCTTATTTAAAGTGGTAAGCAGATTAACAAAAATGCAATTTTTCACAGCTACAGTACCCATACATAAAATACATTAATCATTACATAAAACAGGCACAATTATAATCTAACAACAATAAATTATACAAACCAAATTTGAATAAAGACAGAGATACAGCATTCTTAACAAACATAGGTAGATTATTACAAAGAGGAATTGTGTTATATTTAAGAGATCTCTGACTAAATGTTGATTTAACATGGGGGATGGAAAGAACATGTTTGTTTTGTGATCCAGTAGAAAAGGCGTTAACACATCAAGGAAATTGCTCACTAATATTAGTAGGCATGAGATCAAGAACAATTTTGTGCATAAAAGTCAGAGCCTTAAATTCAACCAGTTCCTTAAATGGAAGACATTTATTTTATTTTATTTAAGAGAGAAATCAGAATTACAACCTTTTGAGTCAGTGAATCCTTTACAAAGGTTCCATGTAAGAATTTAATTAGTAAGGCGATATAAATAACAAGGTGGAAGACAATGACAGCCATAGCTAAAAATTCAAGTTCAGCAAACATAAGCTGTATTAAGTGAAATCTATTGTCACGGGGGAGTTGGCAAGGTTGAGTGAGTGAGAGAAAGCAGAAGAGAAAGGAAATGGAATTAGTTACTGTTACAGAAGCAGGACTAGAGCAGATGAGATTGGAGTATTGTTTTGAAGGGGCCAAGGTTTAAAACAGAGGTGACTGAGGTGGGTAGAGAATTCATCCAGAGGGGGGCCCTATAGGAGAAGGATCACTGCCCCAAGGATGTCCTTCAGTGGGGGACTAGGAGAGATGGTTTGGTGGACCTGTTGGTAGCCCTGGAGGCAGTGTCAGGACAGATGATGTTAGAGAGGCTAAGGGCAGTTAAACCAGAGGAGAATATTTTGGCTAGCAGGCAGGTCTGGTATTTGAGCCTGCTGTCAAAGTTGAGCCAGCCAGAGAGGCTATAGAGTAAGCAGGTATGGCTAAGCCTGTCACAGCCCCTGACTAAGTGGCAGGCTTTGTTTAAGGATAATTTTAGTCTATGGAGGGTGGTGTTATCTGCTGCCCCATATACGGGTATCCCAGAGTCTATGAGGGACAGTATGGAGGAGAATACAGTCAGTCAGAGGACCTTGGGGAAGACATTTTTTATGCTAGTATAGCTGATCAATTCTGCTGTTGACAGTAGTACAGAGATTGTTGATATGCTCATGGAAGCTGAGAGAAGAGTAGAGGGTGGGTTGGAGGGTATTTGAAGAAGTTGACTTGGTCCAGGAGTTGATTTAACGAGTTAAGAATTGTCAGGGAGCACCGTAGTGATGACTTTGGTAGTGGTAGAACGTCATTACTTTATTTTTTTGTAGTTTAGTACTAGGCAATGGGCAGTGAACCAGGACACAACCTCAGAAAAACAGGTGTGTAGGGATTGTTGGAGAGATTCAAGGTCTGAGTGGGAGGAGAAGAGGACAGCAGCATCCATGTAGAGTAGCAGCTGGGTAGCCCAAGACTTGAGTAAGGTGTTAAGGAAAATACTGAGTGTACGGGCCCCAGTATGGAGCCCTGAGGGACCCTAGAGCTAACAGAAGGGGAGGAGGAATGGGACATACTGATTTTGACTTGTTGGCATCTGCTGCAGAGATAATCAGCGAACCAGCAGTGAGTGTCCTGAAAGAGGCCAATATTTTTCAGAGCAGAGCATAGGAGAAAATGGTTGATAGTGTCAAAGGCTTTGTTGAGGTTGATATAGACCACACCAAGGAGGAACCCACCATCAAGGGCAGTGTGGGTAGTGTTGGTGAATTCCACAAGCACAGTAGCGGTGCTGTGACCTTCTTGGATGCCATGCTGCTCCCTGCAGAGGAGGTTATATTTGTCAAGATGGTTCATGAGTTGATCCAAGACTATCCTTTCTAGGGCTTTGGAGATGGGTAGAAGTATTGAAATAGGGAAAGAATTAGTGGGGTTGGTTCGGTCACCCCCTTTGTGTGTAGGGGTAATGATGGCAGCTTTCCAGGTGAAGGGGAACTGCAAAAAGCAGAGGAAGTGGTTGAAGATCTTAGATGGGGTGGACGACCTCATCAACAAGCCTAAGGTCAATAGATGCAAAAAAATTTTGTAGGTGCCGTATTGGTCCTTTTAAGAACAGATCCAGAAACTAAAGATTTGATACCTTTTATTGGACCAACATGGATGTTACAGAAAAGAACAAAGTGTTCTAGCTTTTGAAAATACCCAGTCCTTCTTCAGAAGCTTTATGCCAGTTATTTTTAAAATCCCATTCTATTAACACCAGATTATGTTGAAAAAACAGAAATAATTATCATTGATTTAACATATACATTTAAAACATAACAGAAGATTATGTCAGAGAAGCTAAGAAAGCTTAGCATACTGAGTCATTTTAAAATTTATGTGAGAAGAACTCTCTGGTTGTTGAGAATTCTTGATAACCATTGCCCTTCTGAGGCTCCTCAGTTAAAAGCATACTGGTGTTAATTAGCTTCTCTGATGTAATCTACTGTTATGTTTTAAATGTATATGTTAAACCAATGAGAATTATTTCTGTTTTTTCAACATAATCTGGTGTTAATAGTATGGGAATTTCAAAATAACTGCTATAAAGCTTCTGAAGAAGGACAGGGTAGGTTTGAAAGCTAGAACACGTTGTTCTTTTCTGTAACATCCATGTTGGTCCAATAAAGGTATCAAATCATTTGTTTCTGGATCTGAGGTCAAGAGAGTCACTGCTGTGCCCGGGTTTGCTCAGGGCTTTGATAAGTTAATGCTTGGCATCCCTTGGGGTGATGGCCTTAAGGTGGAATGGAGGGATATTGGCCCTGGGAGCAGGGGGGGGTGAAGGTTGAAAAAGTGCAGGGGGAGTACCTTACTTAGGTCTGAGAAAGCAGAGTTAAAGAAGTTAGCAATTTGTTGAGAGTCCTGGGTTGTGGGAGCCATTGATGTGGAGCAGGGAAGGGAGTTTTTTTTCCATTAAGTTCTTTGAGGTTGACCCAGAATTTGTGGCCAGAGACCCAGAAGGAGGAAATGGATTTACTACAGTGCTCTGCTTTGGCCTTATGGATGAACCATGTACATTTGTTTTGTGTGGCTCTGTAGAGCTGCCTATGAGTGGTAGAGCCTGATGCCAAGGCTTTGTGCCAAAGTGAGCCCCAATGGCACATCTCTTCAAGGAGGGCAGGGGTGACCCAGGGTATGTTAGGGTTTTTGATGGTGCATTTGGTGAGGGAGAACACTTGTTATGGGCAAAGATAAAGGCATTGATAAAGAAATCAAGGGCAGAGTTAACATCAGGGGCGGTATCAAGAGGGGACCAGTCAAGGGTGGTGAGGAAGCATTTGCACTGTGATAGCTTCCCTGGTCTTAGGAGGTATACAGTAAGAGTACAGTCTTGAGAGGTGGTTTGCTGGTGGAAGCAGTCCAGGAGCATGTCACTGGAGAGTGGTCAATCAGAGCATCAGGGAGTACAGTCAGATTGATGAGTTTCAAAGGGCGGTAGGTTAGAATGAGGTCAATTAGTGTGTAGGAGCCAATGTGAGGATCCAGGTGGGTGGAGGGGAGGAGACAGCTTTCTGAAGGTTCAATGTGGCTATAGTATCCTTGTAGGGGGAAGAGGATTTAGCTTGCCAATTTATGTTGAAATCACCAAGAACAAGGATATCTGAGTTGTGGGTTAGGTGGGACAGATAGATTAAACAGACTCAAAGGTCTGTTTTTGGTTTCTGGGTGGAATGTAGATGGCACTGATGAGAAGTGGGTTTTAGAAATGCTGGTCCTGAGCCTGAGAGTAAGAGCTTGAGCTTCATGTTCAATCAGGGGGGAAGGGAGTTGTTGACAAAGTAGAGAGTCATGGATATAGCTGGCACAGCCTCCACCTCTCCTGCTGGTTCTGTCCTCCTGGAAGACAGTATAACCATTGAGTCCAATGGATGAGTCCAGTGCATCCTTGGGGAGCCAGGTCTCAACAATGGAGAGGATGTCAGGTTGATGCTGGGCCTTCCACCCTTAGAGGCAGACATATTTCTTTTGCAGACTACAGATGTTCATAGACACAATGTGGAGGTTATTCACCACATTAAGATGTGGGATATTTGAGGCAATTGGGCCCAGGTTGGGTGGACATTATCAGACAGGAGAAGCAGAATAAGGGAGAGCCTTAGGAAGACAGACCTGAGGGGGTTGAGCCTCCCATAGTATCATAAAGCAAACAATGATGAGTTGAAGCTCTTAAACCAGTGGCAAACCTACAGATAGAATTATAAAGCATATTTAGCCTTTTGAAAATATTTTCAGTCAGGTGTAGATAAACACATGCTCCCATAATCATGTTTTGACAGAAGCAGACTATTGGCCAGCAACTTTTGTGATTCAGGAACAAAATACTAGTTCATTCTATAAAGCATACCTAATCTGTTATGCAGTGCCTTAATGAGCTGGGTAACGTGATGGTTAAAAGACATTAACCTATCCAAAATAGTACCCAAATAATAGAAATCATCCACATGATCAATAGGGAGCCCATATAAATCAAAAATGTGAATACCATGTGGCAGTGATAAAACCATGGAATCACCAGGATGTAAAAAACATGGATTTTTTTTTAGAAATAAGAAGTATCTTATGAGACAAAAAGCAATTATAAATATTACATAAATCACTTTGTAGGGTCTTTTGCAAACAGGAAAAATCCTTATCTGAGCTAAAAAAAACAGCATCATCTACATAAAGGATTAAACTTGAAGAAGGACAAACTAAATGCAAAGAATTCAAGTAAATAGAAAATAATAATGGGCCTAAAGGGAGCCCTTGGGAACACTATTTCCCTAAAATCAGATTGAGCTTGTTCAATTACAGTATAATGGGATCTCCCCTGTAAATACCTACTAAGCCAAAGAATTGACCTGATAAAAAGGCCTGATTAAGCATAGCAAACAACAAATGATCATGATCAGTCAAATTGAAGGTCTCGGTGAGGTCCATGAAGTCTGAAGCCACATGGAGCACCTTATCCAGGGCCCATTGGACATGCAGTGGTAATCACATAAATGTTTCCCAGTAACGTGGTATACCAAGTGGTGTGCAAGCACAGTACCAGTTGTATAACATGTATATTGCTACCGCACAATGATGCGTGGTGCATGGTAGCAGGCAACATTTATGTGATTACCACTATAGTCCATGAACCACACCAAGGCCATCTCAGTATGATATCCTGTTATAAAGCCATGCTGGGTTTCAGACAGAAGATCTAACTTAACAAGAAAATCATTAACTTGATCAAAAACAATTTTCTCGAGAAGTTTAGATAAAGGCAGAAGTAATGAAACTGGGCAATAGACACAATGTTCCTGGTGCCAGATTTATGAACTGGTTTTATAGAAGCTTTTTTCCCAACATTTAGGAAATATTCCAAGATAGAAAGAGTGATTGAATAAGTACATAATGGGAAATTAAATTGTGGGAGAAGCCATTTTAATTCATTGCAAATCAGTTTGATCAAGTCTCAATGATGGTTTAGGGTTGCTATTTTTAATATAATCCATAACCACAGAAGGTGTAAGAAATGTAAAATAGAAAGGGGGAATGTTATTAACAAAAGATTAAGAGAATACAGACTTTTGAGTAGAAAAGTTTTTTTTTTTTCTATAACTCTCCAAGTTACCAAAAACACATTAAAAAACCCAGAACCTCAGTGGAAAAATGTATCAATTTGTTATTCCTCTCAATTGTAAAATGAGAATTAATTTTATTTCTACTGAACAAGAGATTTAAAGTTTGCCAAACTTTCTTTGAGTCACCCAAATTACTCTATTGTTATGTCTTGAAAAAATATTCTTTGCAGTCCTGAAGGCTGTTTTACACTTATTGCAGAGTTGCTTGTATTGTATTAACAAGTTAAAATCCCTATTCTTCCTTAAGTCTTTCCAACACAAATTATATCTGTGGAACATCTTAGTCAGTTCCACTGTGACCCATTCATTTTCCTTCCCTTTACACATAACTATTTTACTGGATAAACATAATTACAGATTCCAAGAAAAGTTGAACACAATTAAGAGTATGCCCAATCAATATCAGTTACATTATTTAAGAAAGTTCAGTTGGTACAGAAAGTTTTTTCATTAAAGACACTGGCAAAGTCATAATTTATTTTACAAAATTCTATAAAGGAGGGATCAACTCTAGCCCTATTTAAATCAAGGGTACAATAAACTGGTCAATAATCACTCAGATCGTCTAAAACATACGCGAGAGTTAATGATCTTATTAGTATGAGTGACACAAATTAAGTCCAAAAAAGTCTCAGAACCAGTCTTATAATTAATTCTAGTTGGGTTAGTGATTAATTTGTTCCAGTCCAAGTTTAATTATGGATGCCCTAAAAAATAATATTTTTGTCTGTCCAATTACAGTTAAAATCCCCTAAAACACTCAACTCCCTGTTAGAAGGAACAGATTTCATGAATTCATGTAAGAGAATAGCACTATCATCAATACAACTGGGGAGAATAAATTAAACTAAGTAGAATTTTTTTTAAATCCATTAATCTCCAGTGCAACAGTTATGGACTCAGAAGGAACCAAGTGAGTCCAGATTTACTTCTTTTGCCATTACATATTTTTCTTCATAAACTAGGCAGCCCTCCACCCCTCCTTTTACCTAATGTGTCCTTCCTGAACAATGTATAATGGGGCGACTCAGTGAAGAAATTACCAGTTTTGGGAGTAAGGCAAGTTTCTGAAAATGCAATTACATCAAACGTGCCCTCATGAAATCAGGCTTCAAACTCAGATTTTTTTGACAGGAGACTCTGTAAATTAAGATGAACAATGGTCAGGGTTTTTTCATATATACATTCTGTATGCTCCCTTTCAACCTCAGGCCCAGAATGAGGGTGAACGGTACCAGATAAAAGGAGTAAAATGAAAACAGATTGTCTTTGTCTAATAGATTTATACATTTTGTAGTAAATAACAACAGTTTTCAAACCTTTGATTTTTGTGACTCCAAGAGATGGAGGACCATGAGTTGGATTCCAAATAAATGAGATCTTGAATATATCTTGAAACTGCATGAGGATCTATTGAAAGGTACCCATCGGCAGAGGAAACCATTGTTTTTAATTTTAAAGGCAAGGAAAATTAGTGCTGGTGCCAGACCCTTCCTAAATCCTTTCCCTGCTCGCAGGGACACCAACAATAAAAATTAGAGCTTGTAACAAAACTTGTCTCAAAACTAATAAATAACAGCTCATTATTAAATCAGAAAAGGGTATCAAAATAACTCTAAATAACAATTCCCCCCTTTCTTAAAACCTCCTCACAGTTTCTCAATCCACCGGCATCAACATTACAGCTACCTGGTGGCTACCACCACACCAGGTGAACTCATAGAATTATGTGTGCCAGTAGTGGGAAAACTATCATGACACCTAAACAAAATGACTCTGCAGAGCAACAAAATGGGCCTTGTCACCCCTCCAATATCACTTCAATATACCAGAAGACTACCACCACTCCTGGTGTTATAGTAAAGTATTAACCAATTAGTGGGGAAAGCACACCTTATTACCATTACAGAGAAATTATAACAAGGATTAACCCCTCTGGATCATGAAGCAGCCACCTTCTTCCACAGTCTCTCCAGGTGGCTTCCTTCACACTGGGAATACATGTGAACAGCAGATAGCAAACTGTTGGTTCGAGGAAGCATGGTGACACTGTATGCTAAGATCGCTGTACACATATAACATCACTAAAATCAACAATTTTCAATAATTAAAGCAAAATTTAAAACAAAAACTCAAAAAGCAATCCAGCTGCTTACAGTCTCACTAGTATCACCCACAAACCCCATCTATTGGCTGCCACCACACTGAAATTAATATTCACTTACCTGGGCATCCCTTTGAAGAAAGTAATCAGGATGGTTTAGCATTATCTGCTCCTTATAAAGCTATACTGCAAGCAACAAGAACCATGGCCTCAACCAAGTGCTCCACTGTTTTGCCCTTGGTAACAGCTTCTAGCACATTGAACAGCACTGATGTTAGACTGATGGGCCTTTTGATATCTGAGTCTAGTATTTCCCCTACTTGAAGATGGGGATATTTGCCACTGTCCAGTCTTCAGCACAACATCTGTCCAGATCAACTCCCAAAAGATGATCTCAAGTAGCACAGCCAATTGCTAGTCAAACTCCACCATGATTCTGGTATGTATCTAGTGGTGGGTGAAGTGTACCCAATTCACTCCGCAAAGTGATCTGCAGAGTGAAGGCGAATTTGCGGAGTGCTCTGCAATGCGAAGTGGAGTACTTCGCATTGCAAATAAGTAACTCAAAGTCCATTGAAAACAATGACTTCATGTTATTTCACTTCCCACCCCACTACTCCACCAATTCTTAAGGTGAAGTACTTTGAAAACAATTTACTTTGCCTTACTTCGCCTTGTTTTTAAGCTCCAAAGGCAAATTTTGCAGTGTTTCATGGGATTTCAGGTCACATGGGCTCTAGATTGTTCTGCACAGCCTCAATTTGGGGTAGTGTGTGTGTAGAAAGCTGTAGGAGACAATCTGCTCTGAGAGCTCTCTGCAATTCAAACCTTTAAAAAGCTGTTAAAAAAAGCCTTTTTGAGTAATTTCTTTTGCTGAAACTTTAGTTCATCGATTATAGGAAACCCTCCTGTTCGCATATCATCAAGCATTTATTGTTTGTGTATGGATCTTAAATGTTAATGTACAACATTCACTCTGTTTACTGAGAGACAGTGGAAGTGTGCTTTGGGGGAGGGGTGTATCTGTGGTGTAGGTAGATTAACTTGGAGAAAAAGACAGTGCTTTCTGTTTTGGTGATCTTTTTCTTGTTTAACTGTGTTAATGTACAAACAGTAATATTTTAAATATTTCCTGCCATTTTTTTGCTGATTGTTGTGGTGCAGCAGTGCATAATTTTAGTTTGTTTAAAATATGTGGTTATATTACTGAAGTTTTCAATTTGCTATGCATTACTTAGTGTGTGTGCGAGTATGTGTGTGACGCGTGTCATCAAATCAGACACCTTTTATTGTGCCACATAATAATTTCAGCAATGTGAAGCTGCTATCCACTGCAGCTGTGTGATTTTTGTACTTCTTTGTGGTATCTCTACTGGTACTGGTACTATTACTAGTGACTGTTACTGCAGCAGTACAGTACACTGCCGCCCTGCGTGGCCAGCCCCAACCGGTAAAGGTAATCTTTTCCAGATTTGAATTTCTGATGGTGAGTACTAGTTAGGTGTTGTGCCTTTGCGTCTGCATCTCTTCAGTGCACTGCATAATCTTAATCTGTCTGTGCATTTGCATCTCTTTAGGTCCCAATCTCCATCTGTAACTTAAGTCACAGTTGTTTCTTTGGCTTCTCTTCAGAGTACTGGACAGGTGTGGTGCTTAATTCTTCATGAACATTGTCCTCATTAATATGCATTTTTAAGTTAGGACCATCATCACAAGTCACTCGTGATACAAATCATGTTCTTCGTCATCACAGTTACAAATGTAGTCACAAATCACGATTCACGGTCATTCACGTTACGAATCACTATTTTTTTTTCTAGTTACTTGGATCTATTGTAAGCCTGTTTTGTAGTATCTTTCCAGGCTTCACCGCCCCACCATTGTACTCACTGATACGTGTTTTTAAGTCTGGGAGTTTTAAGCTGCAGCTCATCAGGGAAGTACAGGCATAGGTGGTAAGCATTCATGTTTCTTCATCATCATGGTCGCAAATGCAATCACAAATCACGATTCATGATCATTCATGTTACGAATCACATTCATTTTTTTTCTAGTTACTTGGATGTATTGTAAGCCTGTTTTGTAGTATCTCTCCAGGCTTCACCACCCCACCATTGTTCTCACTGATACATGTTTTTAAGTCTGGGAGTTTTAAGCTACAGCTCATCGGGGCCTAAGGAAGTACAGCCATAGCCATTCACATTTCTTCATTATCATGGTCACAAATGCAGTCACAAATCACAATTTATGATCACGTCATGAATCACAACATAATTTTTTTTTAATAGTTACTTGGATGTATTGTAAGCCTGCTGGTCACGATGCTGAACAGGGATGGGGAACCACACCTGAGCCCAGGGGGAACAGGCACATCCTGCTCCAGAGGATCTGGTGCTGGACTTGGTGATGGTGGTTCAACTGCCTCAGAGTCAGGACAGGAGGCGGTGCTGGTCCTGCTTCATGGGGGCACTCACAAGTTTTGAGTGGTCCAACAGGAATGCACGTCCATGCCCTCCACACATGCACATGGTACTATGCTTACCACTACCACTCTCTCCCAATGCAGCCCCATCCCAGACATTCCCTCACTCTGGTCAATCTCTCCTACTGAGCTTCCTCAGTCCTAGCAATCACTACTCACACTGTCACACAACACACACAAATAGTCTCACACACACACAGACAAACAACTAACTACTTATAAAGGTAAGAAAAATAAAATTTACAGAAAGAACAAATTAAGTAAAAAAGAGTACAGAAAAGACAAAAAATGTAGCTTTTAAAAAGGCTGTTGGGTCTAAATCAAAGTTTAAATCTCCTCCTTGCTCTGATCTAAAAGTATCAGCAGTCACGAAACACACTACTCTCTTTTTGTCTGCACAGGAGAAAGTAAAAGTGTCTGATTGTATGACTCACTTTCTTCCTGCCTGGTTAAAGAGCATGTGACTTACAGTACTGTAAGCCATGTGATGTGTGTGTGGGGGGGCTGCCAAATCTGAAACACCAAGTGGATCACTTAGAATCCTAATGAGGAACGCAAAGTCCATTAAAACAATGACTTTGCCTTACTTCATATAGCCATTCTGCCTTACTGTGAAGTGGTATTGACAAGGCAAAGTGAGCACTTTGCATTGCCCACTCTGCATAGCAGAGTAGCAATGCAAAGTGCCCACTTCTCATTCACTTCGCTGGTGAATTTTAAATTTGCTGCATCTCTATATGTATCCCATTGTTCCCCTGTGACTTAAATGGCTTTGTCTTTGTCGGGTAGGCTGCGAAACAAGGCAGGCATGATGTCCAGGTGGTGCATTATTATGGCTACTCCTGATGTTAAAAACCCTACCAATGACTGAGCCACCTCCCCTAGTGGCCCTTTGGTAAATAATGAAGCAACGAATTTAAGTATATCAGCCATCACATTTGCCTCTTTCTCACAAGTTACTCCCCCAATGCAGTTTTTGTTTCAAAGGCCCATTCCCCTACTTCACCTTCCTCCTTCCATTTACATACTGCAAGAAGACTTTTGGTGTTGTTTTCCACTTCCTGCTTCTATCTTTGCTTCCAGTCCTTTCTTGGAGGTCTTAATTCAAGATTTGCAGTCTCTCGGTGCTGCTATGGTATGTACTCCTCCCTGTCATGGAAACAATGCTACTCTTTCCAGCAGTCATGGACCTTCTTTTGTTCAGAATCAGTTGTCTTGTGTTCCTGTTGAGCCAAGGTGCTCTTTTGTGCCTATTTCTCTTACTGCTTTCAAAAATGTAGACCTCTGCAGTTGCTTCAAACATCTTTGTTAATGATCAGGTGGAAGTAAAAGAACCCAGGGCACTCTTCGAAAAGAGTAGGGAACATTCCCGGTGTCCTGACCAACATTCCCCTTCCCATAAACTGGTTCATGCAATTATCCAGGCTGTGTGTGGGTGTTGATGTGTGATATGGCTGCCACCACACATTCAGTCACTTCACTACCAGTCTAGCATTGCTTGTAAAGCACTTTGGATGTATGAAAAGTGCTATATAAATGCTGATTCTTCTTCTTCTTCTGATTCTTCATCACCACACATCACCACATGTGCTCTGCATTACTGACCTCATGCAGCTGACCAAACCCTTGGTCACCAGCTCTTTCTTCTTGGAAATGTCAGTCTTTGAAAAGTTTCTGGTCCTGGTGGCTATGGTTTGGCAAGTTTTCCATTTCATCATGGAAAGGTGACCCAGTTGTGGTCATTGCCTGTCAGTGACTTTTACTCTAGAGATGACCTCATCCCCACTGCTGGGAACAAGGTCAAAGGTGACCTCAAAGCTAGCACCCTGTTGGATGTTTCACAATAAAATAGTCCTCAAAGGAGGGCAGGATTTCTTCTCATCCCTACAGTAGCTATCTCAAGATGCACATCTGTACCTGATTTAGAGTTGGGCATAAGTTGCTTTCACAGAACTTAAAATGTCATGAAACTTTCTGCACTTCAACCTTTGGAAATGTTAGCCTTTCAAAAGATTGTGGTCCTGGTGGCTAAGGTTTGGAAAGTTTTCCATTTCATCAGGGAAAGGTGACCCAGTTGTGGTCATTGTCTCTCAGAGACTTTTACACTAGAGTTGACCTCATCCCCACTGTTGGGAACAAGGTCAAGGGTGAACTCAAACCTAGCACCCTGTTGGATGTTTCTTTATAAAACAGTCCTCAAAGGAGGGCAAGAATCTTTCTCATTCCAACAGTAGCTATCTCAATGTGCAAGTCTGTGCCTGATTTAGAGCTGGGCAGAAGCTGCTTTCACAGAACATAAAATTCTGTGAAATTTTCTGCACTTCCACCTTTGGTGAAATTAGCATCTTCTGAATATGTTTGGTGAATTTTTGACATGTTCTGTGTAATTTTCTAACTGAATTGTGGAATAATACAAATAAATTGTGAAATGACAGTTCTGATGAATTCCATTCCACTGTTTAATACATTACTCTGAAATACATGTGATTATTTCACAATTCAGCAATCAGTTCTGCAGAATTTATTTCTGCAATTGAATACATTAATCCACAATTCATATATTCATTCCATACTTCAGTGACTCACTGAACTGTGGAATAAATTTATGAATTGAGGATTAATGTATTAAACTGTGGAACGAAAGTCTGAAAAACTGATCACATACAGTAATCAGTTCTGAAGAATTTATTTCCTCAATTTAATACATTAATTCAAAATGAAAACATTCATTCAATCCTTCTAAGTCAGAATTTCTGCACAATATGACAAGTACATTCTGAAATTTCATGAAAGTGAAATTATGACTTTTGCCAAAATTAATTTCACATAGCTCCATGTCTGAGAGATGAAAGTTGCTCTAGATCACCACTTCCTCAGATTTGGTAGCTCAGATAATTTTTCTGACCAGCTGAGCATTTTGCTCCACAGAGCTGACTGGGGGCCTGGAGGACATCCAGGTGATCCATTTTCTCCCTTTTCCCATTGCTCATCCAAGATGGACATTGTAGCATTGTTTGCCCCAGTGTCTTCCTACAGATCTTCCAGGGTGACTCCATATTACATCTTATGAAGAGAGCCATCTCCCCCCCATTCCTGACAGGCCTAACCCTCTGGAATACAGTAGTCTGTATCCCTCTATCTTGGTGTCACAATCCTTTTCTTCCCTACACCAAGTCTCCTCTAGTGAAACTATTGTATATCCTGGCCTTTGAAGTACATTAGGTCATTGAGTTCACCCCTTTTGCTGGTTGTGCTCCTCATGTCACACCATTTTTAAAACATTTTTTTATAGTGGATAGTCCAGTTAGAGCTTTGCAAAATTTAAAATTCTACTACTAATGACATTCTATGGAATTTAGGGAATTCCACCCAATTATGTGCAGTTCTATTAGAAGTAAAATTTAAAATCTTTATCTAAGCTGTGGTTTACTATTTTATGTTCAAGTTTTATTTATTAATTTTTTTGACAGGCAAAGGATGGCTGGGTAATTCTTCCTACTTAAGGCTTGTCTGGGGGGGGTACAGATGCAAAATGATATATTGAACAGGTTTAGCTTTTGGTAGCATTTGTTTAGTGAATGGAAATTTTGGCCAGAACATTGGGGAAATGCCCCTACTCTTCAGAGAGAGATGCTGTGGCAGTCGTGTTGCAAGGGAAGATGGCTGATTCTGAAGGTGATAGAGGAGGACGTGCTCAGGTTGCTTTACCTGATGAACTGCTACCTATGCAGATGTCTAAGAGCATTGCTGGAGATATGGAATCTGATGAAATAATGACAACAGTAAATTAGCAGATGGCTAGGCAGACTCCAGGAAAAGAAAAAAGATATCTGTTCTAGAACAAGGAAAAATGGCCCAGCAGGGCATGGAATTGGAGTTTTCCAACAGAGACATTATGGATACTACCAGACCTGATGCAAATGCAGTTTTGCTTGCATAAATCATGGAATGAAGAGCCCTATTGCTTCAAAAGCTGGCAGAAGAAGACAAGGCATTAGTAGCAGCTGACGTCTCCTCAGACAAGGTACAGTATGTCTAAAGGAAAATGTGAGATTTCCGAGGTTAATGTATCCCCTACTTCACAAACTGAGGCAGAAGTTTACTCAATGGCAGAATTAACTGTTGAAGTCAGCACTACACACAGTGTGCCAACAGCGGAACCTTCTGTTCGGGGTGCAGACCAGGCAGAAAAAAATTATCTGAGAAACTGGCTGGATTAAATCACCTGGTGGAAAACAGTTGCCAGGATAACCCCTGACAGCAATTGAAATTACGAGGCACAACACAGAGTCAAACTGTTCTGTGGTGAGGAATTCCTTTGCTAGACCCGGCACAAGCTTCATTGCTAAACAATGACTTTGGGACTGCTGAAAAAAAAGTGCAGCAAAGGTGTAAAAAAAACATGCAGCAACAAGCTACAGTAGTTTCAGGACCTGGTATTTCTGAAGTTATTATCCCTGTTTTGCAAACCTCAACTGGCAGTAAACAAATCCAAAAGGTGTTTCAATTTCATGAAAACAAACAAACACAATCTATGACGTATTCTGTAGTTTCACCCAATTTAAACAGTGGGGCCCCCGATAATGCTGTATACCTACAAGCAGGAAACTTTCAAAACATGAAACAGACTCTGTACAAAGATTTTTCTAGGCAAGTTAACAAAGAGGATAATAATTTAAATATTCATGACTCCCACATTTCATTTTCCCCAAAACTATCAGTTGAACCAAGTAATTCTTGGGATGATTTTAGGGTTGCCAACATTAGATTTCAAAAATGAAGGACAGCACTCCCAACCCTTGTCCTACCCCTTGCCCTGCCCCCCGTCCCATAGCCACTTCTGAGGCTGACATTGTGGAAAGGTATTGATTGTTTTTGAGTATGGCAACCTGAAGAATAATCTATTTTAGTAGTAAATTTTACAACATATGCAATTTGAGGTGGCAGAAAGTACATCTAAACAGTGGTGCAGTACTTAAGGAGGAGACAATGAAAAATATACATACAGAGCAACAATGAGCATAATTGTTATTGTTATTAACAGTTCATCTTCATCATTAAGCAGCAGTACTCACCTAGATTTGCAAGGGGTATTTCTTGCTGCTATCTGCAGCACTTAGCAACTCCTGATCCTGTTGTACAGCAATGAAGAAATCTTTACAGGATGACTGGAAGGTTATGTATATTTGAAGTTCAGTTTTAAATAACTCAATGCTGCATCTGTTCCATTTCTCAGACCACTTATTCCCCATTAAGGAAAAAAATGTCTCTACAGATGTGTTTAATCCTGGGACACTGAGTAAAAATGACACCATTTGGAACACATTTTTCAGGTTGTGCTTTCCACACTCCTGAAACACATCCATCCACTTTTCACTGACAGATTTGGAAATGTCATTTCTAGATGCTTCAATCACATCACAACTGGTGCAGAATCCCTCACAGAGCTGATCCATGTTTATGATTTCCTTCATCTTGAGTGCTTCTGTTACATACTCAAGGTCTGAGAAATGAAACTTCTCATTCTCGTACAGACCAATGGGTTTCAGCTTCATCATTACATTATCAAAAGAGAAATCAAACCAATAATCAATGTACAAAAGCACAGAGTCATAGAATTTAATGTAGTCCTACTGTATCTTTAGTTTTTGTTCTGGTAGTAGTTTTTCCAACAAATGTTTAGTTTGGAAACCAAACAAAATCACGGCCCTTTATTCAGTTTAGCATCTTCATCCTAAAATGGACTATGTAAGCAATAATACCCGACAGGGTGGGTGGTATTGTGCTATACCGGACGGCCCAGGGGCGTAATGAGGCCCGACGCCGCAGGCGGAGGGCCTTATAGCCCCTGGAAGGTCCGGTATTGCCCATACCGCCCACCCTGGAGGGTATTATTGCGCTTAGAAAATGGATCATCTGTGGCATTTTAGGTGATATTTTAAAATCTCAAGAAATAAAAGAAATAGAGTAATAATAAAGTTTAAGTATTTTCCTCATAAAGTAGTCCGTCTGTGTTTCTGTGGTGTTCTGTCTGCTGTTGCCCCCCCCGAGTCATTCTCTTCTAATCCCCCTCACACCACCACATGTATAAGAAGATACACATTTTCTTGTTGAGTTTGACCCCCTTCCCCTCCTCGGCATCTATGGTGCGTTGAAAAAAAAGAAAAAGACAACAGCCTGCTGCTCCTGCAATACTGGCCAACAGAACATCTGTGAGCAGTAAAATACTGCATACTGAGCAGCAGGAGTCAGGAGTGAGACAAGGAGGTCCAAAATATTCAGTATGTAAATCGAATATATTTGCCATGTTTGTTTTTACTTTAAAAAAAAATGAAACACATTTTTTCAGAACTGACTGCACAGCAGAAGGGCTTACCTCTGTACAAAGATAGCGTGGGAATGATCATAAAAAAAACAGAGCAGTCAGAGGAGTGTAAGCTGTATTTGAAATATAAAGCCGATTGAGTAAGTGACATGCCTTTGTTTTCATTTTATGGATCAGATCATTAGCAGGCAAGCAGTAAGGATGTATGACAGCAGGCGCGCTATCACAACTCAGAGGATTTTTTTTTAATTATTAAACTGCTGTCGGAGGTGAGAGGGGAGGTGGCTGACTCGCTGCAATGATGGACTGTGGATCGCCTCCCTCACTTTTAAAGAAAAGAAAGTGAAAACCTAATCTCGTGCTGCATGTCCTTTCCGGCACCTTTTTCTTTTAAAATGATGCTTTTTTGTTGTTGTTTTGTTTGGTTGTTTTCAGCTTGGGATCTGTTTCGGTTGGGAAGGCTCTTGCGAGTGTGAAAGGCATCAGCTGATGGATTTCAGTTTGCTGTGGTGTGCTGTGCTTGACAGTGAGCGGGACTGGCGCACAACGTTCCAGTGAGAAGTTGTTTTTTTCACTTCTCGGTGGTTTGGCAACATTTCTGACTCGGAGATATGAGGTACTAGGTTAAACTTTGCAGGCAGGTAGCTGGGGTAAGGGGATGTAACGCAGTGGCTGGGAGAGTGGCACTCTTGTTGCAATGAGCGCAGTTTCAAGCAGATGCTCAATTGCCTCTTCCTGCCTTACACTTGAACTGCATACTATTTATTTACTGTTAGAAAATAAATCAGACAGAGAGGATTTGCCATTTTGTCTGCCACTTGGTACTCAGTGCATTGGAGGGGCTGTATCTCTCACTAAGCGAGAGGAAAAAAAATGGTGGCATTTTAACAATGAAAGTTCTATGGGCACAATGATATTTGTGATCAGGTGGGTTGGGACTTGTACTTTTCTTTACCCAGGCTCTGTTGTCAGATAGATGCCCACCTGCCCAGGGGTATCAGCCAGTCAGAGTTCAGGAATTTCTTTGCCCATTTTCTAACTCTGCATAGACATCAGTAATGCATAGCTTTGATTCCTCCAACTTTCTAACAGGTCCTCAAAGACACAAGCCACATTGTGGAAAAAGCACATGTAGATTTCCACAATGCAGGTATACTCACCATATTCAGAGATAATTTTCTTTAAAGCTACTGGGCAAAAGTCTAGTGACTTGAAGTACTTTAGGCTGTAATTACTGGCCAGTTTTCATTTTGTAGTCACATGTTGCAGTACATCTTTCCATTAAAATTTAACAAACTCAAAAAAAACTTCTGAGCTCCTCTCCATTCTTTGAAGACAAAGAAAAATGTTTGTCAATTTTCAATACAATTGTTTCTACGTCAGCCAACAGCTGATCACTTGCTTGTTTGCAAGCGTTGTGGACTATGTGTGCAGGGCAGTTAGCAATCAGAATCCAGTCATTTTCAGCAGATAACAACTGATACACTGATCTATGTTTACCATAGTTCACAGCAAAGTATGCAGTAACAGAATTCAAGTTCAGCTGGTGTTTGTCTAGGCAGTTCTTCACAGCACGATAAATGCCATTTTTAGATTCAACACTGTCTTCATAAAAATCGAGTAGCTTTCACTGAACGACCTCTGATATTGTAAAGTATTGAAGCAAATCGGAAACATCTTTCTGTTCCCTTTATTTGAGGCATCATTTGCTATGGAGAAATACAGGGGCTATTCTGGTGGTGATGGTAATAAATCCCGTAAACAATCCTCACAGACTTTGGAGCCACAACATTGGTCACTATTAGCTCTGCCTTGGTTCTTCCACAAGAGAGTTTCTTAGCAACATTTGAATCATGAAACATTTCACTTGTGAGCTTACTGTCACAATCCATGCTGTTGTAACTAAGGCTGTGTTTAACTGTGTTGTAAATGGTTGCAATTTCAAATGCTGCAACTCTGTCACTTTCAGCGGTTGAAGAGACAAAGTATTTGCTGATAGTTGCCCACTCCTTCCTCTGGCTCGTGTTCTTCTCAGGTGTCCATTGGTTGCAGTGTGCTGCCTTAGGTCACTTTCTCCTCCATGCCTTATAGCATGGCTGGCAGGTTTTAACCAGCTGTAGTTTTCTTCCCATTGATGTTTATAGCTATATAGACTTTTCAATGTTTTTCTGTTTTGGCCCAGGACTGTCTGAAGTTCCTGCTGTTTTGCTCATACTGAAATTACTCTCCTCTCTTTGTTTCTCCTCTGATTTGCTTGTCCAAATTTGCTCTAAACTTTAAAGACTTATATGTGTCAGTCTGACCAGTGTAGTGAACCCTGCTCACATAGAAAACTTTATTACAATTTAAAAGCTATGAAATGTCTAAATCCAGAAAATCAGACCACTGTTCTCATTAACTTTCTACAGACTTTCAGACCTTTCCACTTCTTCAAAAACAGTCTAGACCTGTAAGTTTCTAAGAAGAATAACTTGCATTTTAGCTGTTACCTGCTAGCTGGTAACCTGCACCAAACAGGAAAGTAACTTGTTCCCAAATAAATGCCCAATGTGACCTAACCAAGAAAAGAGACCACTTTCAAGATGGACAACACAATAAAAAGCATCTAATATAGGTGTAGTGCCCAAACGTTAGGGGACATAAAAACACAACTGAAGAACCCTTTTCCTCAGTCAGGAAAGTTTACATTTCTTTTTATTTTGAGCTCCATTCACTCATACCCCCCTCCCCTTTGTGCCTCCTCTGTCCCCAATTCCGACCCATCCTTTGCCTTTTTTGTGCTATTCGGCACAGCATGGGGGTGACCATGGGCAAAAGACCCTCACTGTAGGGCTTGTAGTGCCCAATCCCCTGGCCAGAAGCCAGGACCTCCCCTGCCCTACAAAAGGACCAGGGAGTGCCAAAGTGGGGACTTCATTGGTTGCTGAGTTAGGAGAGTGGTGGATGCGGGCAGTACGGCTGGCAGACATAACTGATTTGAGTTTGTGGCTCCTCTGGCATCGCTTTCCTCCAGACAATGACCAGCAGCAGGAAATCCATTGGTTGGGGTGGAGCATGCAGCTTCCCGACATGGTCCATGAGTCTCTGGCAGCTGTAGCATGTATGGCTCCTCATTGATGGACCCAGGTGTGTGGCAGTCAAATAGATCTTGGCAGAAACATGTACCCTGCACTATGCACTGTTATGTACTATCTACTATGATCATGTACTATGATAGTGATTACTTTGATTTGTCAACAATGCAATCCTTTTTATTGTATGTACCTTGTATTTTGTTATACCAGCTCCTGATTGTATCTTCTCAAACTTATGACATAGAACCTTTGTAAATGAGTTATTAATTCAGAGGTACTTTATAAATACAAAATAAAATAAATAAGTAAACAACAGTACACTTTACTGCTCCAAAATGCAAAGTCCATAAAGTTAGCTTGTGACGAATGAAGAAGTGACTGACTTTGGGAGGTCCCCCCGCCTTTTGTTTTTTTCTCTCTTTAGGTTACATTCGTTCACCTTCATTCAGGGACTGAATTCATTCAGCAAATAGTCGTACAGTCATGCAGGTCTTGTGACACTGGATAAGGAGGAATTCAGTCTGAAAGAAAATGCATAAGCTCTTTATTTCAGTACCTGATGCATTTAGTGCTACTATAACTGTACACAAAATAGTGAAGATCATAACATCTACTGGCTATTGCTGTTTATAGTCACCTGGTTCTTTAATTAAAATGTATTTCCAACATTGAGTTCAACATTATTTAAAACAACCCCATTGCTTGACACATTCAATCCGGAGAACAGGCTACACAGCCCAGCCCCAGCACTAATGATGCAGCGAATTTAAAATCCACAGGCGAAGTGAGTGCAAAGTAACCACTTCACATTAGCTGCAGTCTACATGAAGTGGTCATTGAGGAGTACTCACTTTGCCTTGTCATAATGAGTTGATTTCACGTTGTTATTCCACCTTAATGTGAAGTAAGGAGGAACAACAGCAATAGGCACTTTAAGCAGCCCCCTACACACATTACACGGCTTACAGTACTGTAAGTCACATGCTGCTTTAGCCAGCTAGGCAGGAAGTGAGTCATACCAGAAGATACTTTCACTTTCTCCTTTGCAGAGATAGGAGAAGGAAGGATAGTGTAGGAGAGGAGTGTGTATTTGTTGTTTAACTTGCTTCAACATCATAAAACCCAACAGCTTTTTTAAAAGCGAATTCTTTAGTTTTTGTTGTACTAATTTGAGTTCTTTTTTTTGTGACTGATTTATTTGTTTTATAAGTTTTGTTTTGTGTAAGTGTGTGGATGTCTGTGTGTGACTGTGTATGTGTGTGTGCGTGTGTGAGTTGGTCTTCATCGTGTGACACATCAGAGTGGAGAGGGAAGGAGAGTTATGGACCAGGGACTGTCTGTGGCCCGTGATGGACAGAGGGGAGTGTGGACACATGGAGGTCAGCGTGGGTTGGTGTTGCTGGACTGCTCCAGAATATTTCATCCACCTCCATCTGGAAGTAGCAGCACCACCAGTGCCACCGCCACATCCAGCAAGTCTGCCAGTGCCACCACCACCACCACCATCTGTACCAGTTGCAGGAGCTCCAGCAGCAGCACCTCCCACTCCACAGCAGCAGGTGAAGCCCCCCAGGGGCATGACACTGCTGCTGGCAATACATCTGCCTCTGTTGTGCCTGGTCCCCCAGCAGCTCTATAGTCTGGCAGTTTTTCAACTGTATTGGGGGACAGAAGCATTGTGGTGTGCCTACTTTGTGGTGTGCAGGTGTGCCGTGGCCTCCGGGGGACACATCTGGGGACTGGGGGCCAGAGGACACACATGCTGAACCACCACAAGGTGGAGTGGCAGGATGCCACAAACCGGGCCAGGCTTTCACCTGCTAGCCCTTCTATGGCAGTGCAGTGGGTGCTGCTGTGCATTGCCAGAGCAAGAGGAGGGCCACAGAAGCAGCTGTTTCTCCACCACTACCCCCACCACTGCCACCAGCATCACCCTCACCACCATCACTACCTGCCTTTCCTCCCGCTGCAGTCGAGTCTGCCATGCCTGCAACACAGGCAGAAGTATCACTGCTGTCTGTTGTGATGGAGAAAAATAAACAGAGGATGGGTGCTGTCCAGTAGCAGATGGAGCGGAATGAGCAAGAGCAGCTACAGATAGTGTTGATGCTTCATCTGCTGCTGGAACATCATGGGATCAAGCATTAGGTTTTATTTTCTGCCCCCCCAGTGCCATACTGTTTTGTGTTTCATTTTGTTTCATACCAGACATAGGGAAGGCCACAGTATTAGTTTAAAGGGAAGCAGTCAGCAACAGGAGCACCTGCATCCTGCCCCCTGCAAGGCTTACCATCTGGTTAAGCCTTTTAAGTATGTTGCGGCATTTTTCTCACACCGCAACGTACTTTATTATACTAAATAAATGTCAGTGACCCAGAAGTATGGCAGATGCTATGGGGGCTCCATTATGCATAAAGGTGCATCTCTGCTGCACCTTTCCTTCACACATAATGTGGCCCCCATAGCATCCAGCATCCTTCTGGGTCGCTGACCTTTCCTTCTTAAAATAAAATATGTTGAGGCAGGAGAAAAACACTGTAACATACTTAAAAGGCTTAACCAGAGGGTAAGCTTTGCACTTTGCAGGATGCAGCTCCTGTTGCTGACTGCTTCCCTTTAAATATATACATGCACATACAGTCATACATGTTCCTTATATGGGTGCCTTACCTCCAAGGTAATCTCTCTTTCTCCACATGTCCTTACATTCCATAGTGCAATACTTTTCTGGCCAAAACACTATAATTTCAGTAAACCGGGGCCCGGAAGACTTCCCAAGTTCCAATTCTGAAGATCCACCCAAGTTCCACCACCTTGCTCAGCAATGATATGATGTGATGCCAGGGAGAGCACGGGGGCATGCTTTATTACAGTGAATGGCCGGCAGCTTTCCGAAAGTTTCTTTATGTAATAATGGTCAGTTTGTGGTGAAACGTGGGCATGTTTCCACTAACAAGGCTCTTGTTAGTTGAAACATGCTCACGTTTCACCACAACGTTACTGAATGCAGGTGGCAGAACTTCAGAATGGGAAGTCCTCCAGGACCCATTTTACTGAAATTATGAATGTTTTTTCCAGAAAAGTATTGCACTATTTAAGGACGTGGAGCAAGAAAGACTCCCCTTGAGGTTAGGCACCAATATATTGGGTGCAATACCATCCATAACTATGTAACTTGGTGAATCTCTTTAAAGCAGCAGTGCAGCGATCTGTTGAAAATTTTGACCAATACTTTTTTATGCTATTTTACAATGCCACTTTACTTACATCCTGACTTGTATGATACTATTCTTTCCAGTATTTGAGTCTGCTTTAGTAGTTTTTTTTTATGTGTGAGATAATAAAAGGAGCACTCCTTTTAATATGGTGCAGACCAGTTCTTCTTCAGTATTTTGTGCTGTTTTTCTCCTTCAGTTGTTATATATTATTTCTGTTGTTATTTCTGTTGTCAAATTAACAATTATGCAGCAGGCAGTGTTTTATGATATCACAGAACAATAGTTGTTCAAAAACACTGCAAATAGTGATAAGAACCTGGTCAGAACAATATTAAATGGCGTGCTCCTTTTTTATTCTCAAACAGGAGAAAAAGTAGTAAAGCAGACACAAACTGTGAAAAGAAAGGTATCATACAAGTCATCAGGTAACTAGTGACCTGCACCAGCGCCAGCAGCGATATAAAATAGCATAAAAAAGTATAGGTCAAAATTGTCACCACATTGTTGCAATGCTGCTTTAATTTATAATTTAAGTATGACATTATGTGCTCACAATCACAACACACAAAATGCATCTGTCTTCTGCCCAGAAAATTTACACGTGCTAAGGAAGTGAAATGGTATCTTCACATCACATTCAAAGTCCCCCAGAATTTATTGCACAGTCACTCCTGCGAGCAGTGCTGGCAGATTCCACATACAGTATTTTTGATGCATGCCCAAAATGCATCCACCTTGTGTGCAGAAAATTGACAAGTGGTAACACAGTGAAATGAGACTGTTTCAGTACATACAAAGTCCCCCAGAATTAATGGCGTACTCAGTCATGCGCAAAAACGTGGCACAGAATCCCAGATTTTTACTGCAGGCCCAAAATGCATCCTCCTTGTGTGCAGAAAATTGGCAAGTGGTAACACAGTGAAATGACACTGTTTCAGTATATAAAAAGTCCCCCCAGAATTAATGGCGCACTCAGTCATGCGTGCAGTACCCCTAAAATGATGACCATGAGACAACTGTTTCTGGTCCAATGTGTGTTACGATTCGAGCAAATGCAATGTGATCATTTCAACTGGATGGAAGGGTGCCCTTTGTCTGTACACAAATAGTAGCCTTGGTGAGTTGATATATATATAGATATTTATTTCTGTAGTTTGTAGGTGAGGGGGGTTGACATGGACATGTACTCATGGTATTGTTCTGTCTCACAGGTCACAGATACTGTTGCTGTGCACATTCCAGTGCTCGATTAGAACTTTATGCATATAAATTTTCAATGGCTATCAAGCACAGGAAGATAAGTTTTTTTTTATTTGGGTGGGGGGAAGCATATTTGCAGGTTTGTCTGTAATGGTTACTTATTTTCTTACTTCTTCACAAATTTCATCTGCATCCTTTTCGAGTCTGGTGTGATGGTCATGATCATCTAATGAAATGACTTCTGCATGTTGCATATGTGCCTCAGGATGGGGGAGGGGGGGTCCTGATGTTGAAGAACTTGTTTGGATAAGGCCACTTTGTCACAACAATAAAGCATCTGGAAGTTTCCTAAAAAAAGAAATGAATGACTTCTTACAACTTAATTGTTATGTGTCCCTCCCTGGTTCTCAAATCTCTTAGTCCCTAAAGTCAAGTTACATTTCAAAGACACATCTTGTCAAGTAACCAACCTGTTGTGTGCAATATTTATGGCAGTCTTTACAAAACAATGAAACGGATGTAATAAAATATTCATACTTACCAGAATGGATTACACATGGATATTACTTGGGATCCTCTATGTACGGTGCAGCTACAGCATCATTCCCAGCATGTTTTAGCAATGGATCCTTTTTTTGTTACCCTGTAAAAGAAACAAAAGAAGTGTACTGTATGTGTTTTACCATTGCGGCTCTGAAAAGCTACAGAAAACAAAACATACAACTAAAGGAAGTGAAGCAGCATAACAAACAGGAGTACACATACTCACTTTATGGTTTAAATATTAAGAAGCTGGTGGTGGTGGTCCGTGGGGGGCAGACAGACTCATGGTGGCAGACTTGGATAACATCAGTCCCGGTGTGGTGAAGGTGGTCCAGGGGCAGACAGACTCATGGCGGCAGACTTGGATAACATCAGTCCTGGTGGTGGTGGTCCGTGGTGGGCACATCCTCTTTTAAATACTGCAGTTAAAACCTGCCAACATTAACCACATCATCTTTCTCATAAAGAAAACTGCCTCACAGTCTTCGATGTCTGAAGTCTGACCACTGGGAAATTCTTTCTCCATTGTGTCATCATCTACATCAGTGGTGGGCCGTTTCAGGCAACCACTGCCAGTGCCACCAGGATGCTCCATTTCCACATCAGCAAGACCACCATGACTAGGCCGGGGTACGAATACCGAGGTTGCAGTCTGTGCTGGTATGTGCCTCTCATTCATTTAATGAATGTTAGCAAACTAACATTTGCAGGAGCCAGGTTTATCTAACGATCCCTGACTATTGCACCTGCTGAACTGAATACCCTCTCAACACTTACACTGGAGGGTGGGTATGTAAGGTACTTCAGTGCCACTACATTCAGCTCTGACCATTCACTGACCTTTCCACTTCAGTACAAAAGAGGATCTTCACTTATTTTCAGATGCCTGTTTTCAGACAAATATGACTCAACCATTCTCTGTGCTGCACTAAGACCAATTGTTGATGCATCAGCCTGTTCTCTGGAATCATTTATTTCACAAATACCCACTTGGAACAAAGCCTCCCAAAGCGGGTTGACGCCACCCACTTTGGATGACAGACCGCCTGGAACTACAGTCCCCTTACCCTTGCATGATATGCTTGCTGGTCCTCCACCTACACCTTCAGCTGGATAATGCTGCTGAGGTTTGCAAGCCTTGGCATGTGACTTCTGTGCCCCATGAACCAAGCGAACCAGTTGACCAGTGAGATTTTTTACCTGTTCAGGCCCTCCCTCCAGTACTGATGCAATTCCATGTTTGTATCGTGGGTCCAGCAATATTGCCATGGTAAAGTTGTCACTACACTGAATGCTCACAATGTGACGATTCTGGTCGAGTACTGTCAGCATGTGTTGCAGCAACATACTGCTACCACCGCCTCCGGCAACATCAAGGCAATGCTGTACATTCACCAATGTCTTCCTCAGCACCCGAAGCGGTGGAATTGATTGCCTAATGGAGGCAGACTCGCCATTCACTGCCTGTGTGGCATGTTCAAAGGCTGCAAAATTGTTATTACAGAGTCCATGAGGTGCCACTGTTCAGTCGTCATAGACATGGAGGCACCGGAACTGTCACGGCTAGTGAGCATAACAAGATATTCTGAGATTGCTTTGTATAGTTCATACAACCTCTCTGCTATGTATAACATGGAGTTCCATCGGGTGCCAACTTCCAGCTTCAAGCAGTGCTGAGGCAGGCTGTTTTGTATCTGCAACTGCCACAGTTGGTCATGGGCCTTTCCAGATCATGAAAAGTGAGAGCAGATACATCGTGCAATGGTCAGCATTTGCTTTATGTCAGGGTGCTGAAGAAACTCCTGAACCACAAGATTTAAACAGTAGGCCATGCATAGAACACAAAAAAAAATACCATCCGTGATGCATTTCACCACATTTGA
Source organism: Neoceratodus forsteri (assembly GCA_016271365.2). NCBI lineage: Eukaryota > Metazoa > Chordata > Ceratodontiformes > Ceratodontidae > Neoceratodus > Neoceratodus forsteri. The sequence continues at coordinate 211,952,301 of CM057451.1, forward strand.
CCCATTGTCACTAGCTATGAACACAGCTCCCAGGGACAGAGGGTTTAGCCATCTGTCAATTTCAGTCAGTACCATGTCCAACATGTTCTTACCAGTGTGTGAACAGTTCACACTACGCATAGCAATTGTTGCATGCTGACGAATTCCAGGAAGATTGCTACCATGACAATCCACCTTATTGCACTGATTATTCACACTACCAACATCACAAACAACCCCCGGCACCTGCGCCCAGTGTGCGGTTATACACAGATATGAACTCCCTGCTGTTTTGCCACTTGTCCACATATCCATACTTAAATGGATGAATGGAGAGGAGGAATGTTGAAGGGCATGTCTTACTGAATCTGAAACAGTGCGGAACTTCTCTGGAACAGCACAGATAGAAAAGTATGTCCTGGATGGGACTTTCCATTTTGGACAGGCATGGGCAGTAAACAGCCGGAACCCAGAATTCTCCACAAAGGAGAAGGGCAAAAGATCAATTGCCAGCATTTCCGCTACAGCAGCATTAAGTTCGAGTGACACTATATGATTGGGGGGGTACTTCAGCTTATGCACAAAAACACTCTGTAACGAGGACTGACTTAAATGTTTTACACGGGGTGTGTTGTTGATCACAAATGGTTGTGCTCTGTGATGAATGGCATTGGCAGGGGATGGAGTGTGGACATTTGATGAAGACAGTTGCACAGGTGATGATGACAAACCCAGAAATGATGTTATTTTTCCAGATTTGCCAACCGGAGTTAATGTACCACTTGCACTAGACATACTGCTTTCACCACCACCACCACCACTACCACAAAAAAATGCTACTTTCACCAGCACTGGACAACATTTCAAAGTCATTATGGTCCTCCACCTCATCTTGCCTGTAATAATCCTCTGCTCTTATTACCACACTACTGCACACGTTTAATTTCCTACTGGGCTTAACAGTCATGGAAGGGGATAACATGCTGACTATGGTTGCCGGCGGTGATACGGGTGAATGCCCCAGTCTGGTATTAGCTGCCAGCTTGTGCTGGGACCACATAGCCAAGTGCCTATTCTTAAGATGTGTATGCTGTCCTCCTGTCCCAAGATGGCTCCCCTTTTTACCTCGACTCACACGCACATGGCAAACCTGGCAGATTGCAACTAAATCATCATTTGCATCTTGAACAAAAAAATCCCAAACAAGGGACTGTGATGCTCTGCTTTTGACATGTCCATGATGATGTGGCTTATTTAAGTCTGTTATTTTAAGCATCGAAGTGGGGGGGATGTGATGTTTCTGGCACTGCACACCTGTACTGCAACTGACCACAATGACTATCTATCACATTGATTACTGGGTCATCATCATCATCATCAACTAAAATCGTTTTTTACAGGGAGAGGATTCCTGCAAACAGATTCAGACATGGCCACTTTTAATTTATTTTTTTCCGGTTCCCAACTGGGATCAATTACATCATCATCACATTCATCAATGTCGCTGTCACACACATCCACATCTTCTGCTTGGATGCTAACATGGGGACTGCATGTTGCAACAACAGCAATATCATCATCATCATCACATTCATCATCAGCATCTACACCACCATCACCTGATATTTTTTCACCACACTGTGATTGTGAATCACTGCATGGAAAATGCATGACATTAACTGCCATGGTGGAAAGAATATCACATTGTGTGCTATCATTGACATGATCATCAAAATCCTCAGGTTCAGTTACTAAGATGTTACTGGGAAGTATGACATCATGTACACTGCTAGTCACTTGCACTGCTTCACACTCGATGTGTTTGGATACAGTACACTGGTCGGAATTAGAACTCGATGCAACAATACTAATACTACCTCCACCACCACAAACACCAATAAAACTAACACCACCAGCTGGGAAAATATCATCTCCTCCAACTATGAGTGAAGTTACTGATTGGGCTGTAAAAAACATTACAGGAGAAATACCTTTCCTCACATCAGCAATGCACTTCTGCGTCTGTGTACTACTACCACGCCCACAGACCATCTTACTGCCAACATTGCCATGGCGAGAAACAGCTTTGCTTGCACGTCTCTTTGCAGGCATTTTGGGGGATCAACCACAGATATTATTACCAACTTCAGATTTTGATACGTTCACTTTCTGATTGGAGGGACACTGGGTGGATGAGAAGCCAAATAAACAACTGTGGCTTCAGCAACAGAAAAGAGACTACTCTGACACTTTAATGGAATTAAAACAGCTTCAGTAACCAGTGGTGCTGATGAGTTCACAAAAACAATCCAGTCTGGTAAAAAATACCCTTTGAATGTGGGGGTGGGGAGGGAGCACTGAATACAAACAGTGCTGATTTTTACACCACTACAAGCAGCAAAACTAAGAACAGAGAACATGATCGCAGTACAAAATCAGGCAGAGCAGGTTCACACTGCTGTGCTTAGTTGCAACTACACTAGTCTGTGTCACAATAAAAGCTATATTATTTGATGCACGCAACACTGCACACACACTTACACACAACAAAACACAACAGTTTGTGTACAATGCTGAACGAGGAATGCGATGCGATGCAAATTCCAAAGTTCAGTGTACTATGCCACGTTAATGAAAATTTGTAATTTAAACAACCGAACCTTATGAAATGCTGCACCACATCCACACAACAAACAGCAGGAAAATTTGTACTATTGCCAACAATATTACTATGTGTACATTTACACAGTCAGTTATATAACAAAAATATAACCAAAACACAAAGAAAGCACTATTTCTCCAACTTCAATCTACCTACGCCACATATATGCCCTTCCCCACAGCACACTTTCACTGTCTTTCACCACACACACTCAATGTTGTAAATTAACATTCAAAATCCACACACCAACAAAAACGCTTGATGATATGTGCACAGGAGGGTTTCCTACACTCGATAAACTAAAGTTGAATCCCCCTTAAAAAAGCAAAAATGCTTTTTAAACAGCTTTTACAAGATTCCTAACACAGACAGCTTCAGAGCACACTGTCTCCTACTCCTTCCTACTCATACTACCTCGAACTGAGGCTGTGCAGATCAATATAGAGCCCATGTGACCTGAAATCCTATGAATCACTGCAAAATCCACCTTCGGAGCTCCAAAACAAGACAAATTGAGGCAAAGTGAACTACAATCAATGTACTTCGCCTTACAATTAAAAGAGAGGTGGCCCTGGAAGGTGGAGTAATGCGTAATCATTGTTTTCAATGTAATTTGCATTCCTCATTATAACGCGAAGTACTCCACTTCGCATTGCGGAGCACTCCACAAATCCGCCTTTGCTCCGCGAATCACTTCGCGGACCGGGTTGAGCCCACTTCACCCACCACTACCCAGCACAACAGATGCAGACCAATATTATAGTAAGTTACCACAAGTCACCAGCAACAGCAATACACATTGACCAATTTTAGCCACCCTTCTCATTTTAAAACAGAGGAAACCAAGTAATATAGAAAATGAGACAGAGTGCCCCCCAACTTTCACCCTGGCCTCTTTGTGACTAGTTGAAAAATAGACTGCACTTTAAATTAGGATGCTTTCTAAGTTAATAACCTAAGATTCTGAACTTGCAGTATTCCACTTTCAACACAAACATGGATTCCTCTTTAAAGTGATTTATTGAGATTCTGCAAATGCCTTTTTTACATTTTTTTATTTTTTTTTATTTTAGTTTTTGTTGACCGGGTAAGTGCACTAGGCAAATCCTGCCTAATTTCAGGCATGACCCAGGGGAGGGGTATACAGATTAATGCCAACTGACCTTGAACCAGATTAAGCTGTTGGTGGTATATTTTTAGTGAATGAGGAAAATTTGGCCAGGACACCGGGGGAAATTCTCTACTCTTTTCAATAAGTGCCATAGGATCTTTAACATCCACCTGAACTACCACCAATCCAGGCAGATGGGACCTCGGTTTAATGTCTCATCCGGAAGATGGCACCTCAGAAGTGCAGCACCCCTCTCATGCTGCACTATAGTGTCAGTACTGGGATATTAACCCAAGTGCCAGATGTGGGAACTGAAACCACAGCCCTCTGATCTCCTGGCCTCAGAGATGAGTGTGCTACCTACTGAGCCACTGACACTAACATATTATGCCATTGCCACCCGTGCTTCAGATATTGAAGCTGCAATTTATTTTTAAAAAAAGTCTGTCATAGTCGGTTTTTTTTAATGTTTTATTACCACTTTGTTTCTGCCCTCCATCCAGTTTTCTGTGAATGGCTGCACACCCAGAATGATGTAATGGAAGGTATCTGTCAATGTTTTACATACAGCAACAGGGAATTCTGGGTAAATTATACAGTTGAATTAAATATTCATTACTCAGAGGTACAGTCCCTTATTTTGGTGGTGGTGACTGCAGTATAGCACCTAATATGTAGCTGTGCATAGCAAGGCATTGTGGGTATAATAAGAAGTTGTATTCCAATGTCCTTACTGTGAGGTGCAGTCTCATATTTCTGTAGTGGCTTCAACAATAAAAGCTCTTACATGTTTATTTTCAAAACAAGGCATTGTGCATATAGCATCTATCTGACATGATTTTTTTACTGAGAGATGGAGTCTCCTAATCTCCCATTTCTATAGTGACCACAGAAATGTTATAGACTCTATATTAATTTACATAGTGAGGCATTGTGGGTACAGCACATAGCTGATTTTTCTGTCTCCCTAATCAAAGTGCAGTTTCCTATTTTGGTAGTGTTTACAGCAGTACAGTCTGCAGAACAGTTTCTGGAAATTGTTTGTGATACTGGAAGGTCAGAAAGATTTTATTTTATTTTTATTTTATTTAGTTTTTGTTGACCGGGTAAGTGCACTAGACAAATCCTGTCTATTTTCATGCACGACTCGGGGGAAGGAGATACAGATGAATTCCAACTGACCTTGAACCAGATTAAACTGTTGGTGGTATTTTTAGTGAATAAATAATTTAGATAATTTAGATAATTTGTCATTCTGTGTAGATGTTTCACTGTTACTACCTGCTGGTGAAGTGACATATCTGAAATGATAGCTTCTGTCAGAATGTGGGAGCATGATAATACTTTTCTAGGTTTATGTTATAGAGCCAGAATGACTGTAAGTAGTTCAGGAGTGTAATTATGGGTCAATGATTACATGACTCTGAGCTGCTTTCAGTCAATCAAAATCACTTGAATGTTTCTACACGTTATAATGCTAGGTACTGCTACTTGTAAACCATGTAAAGAGTCAGCTAAAAACTGACAGTGCACCTTTAAAAATGTTGTTTCCCTTGCATGATGTCATGGTTGGGGGTTGCAACAATGAGAAAAAAAGGTGGCAGGTTTATGCAAATGAAGCAGAGCACAGAAATAAAAGCATTTTTTCCCCATGGGAAACCTCACTTTTTGGCTTTTTGAATGCTAGGAAACTGATTTGTTACTACTCCCATTTGCTTTGGCAAACTTCAGAAAATTCACTTTAAAGGAGAACTGTATCATTCAATCTGTTCTTCTGACAACCTTGATCCTTTGCAACAGAATAATCAGTTTGGAGGAAGAGAAGAACTTGGTGCTGTACTAAATCAGCAACATTTAGCTAATGATAGGAATGAATACTTATATTTTGTGCAGCAAACATGTTGGTATGAGAGTGAGGATTTGAGGGATGTGACACTGTCCACCCAATGCAGAGTAGTGTTGCAGGGGCTAGATAGTGCCACACCAATCAGCACCCAGGCTGACTATGACAGAGTTTCTGGCTTGCTGGGTGGGGACAGCACCAACTTCAAAAGAAGTTGGTGTCCCTTTGATCTGCATCACCCAGCAAGCCAGGTTAATCTGAGATGGTCAGCCTAGAATGCTTGCCTGCAACACTGAAGGACCCAACAAATTTCCACTACCTGCCCACCCAGTGTGACTCGGACTGTAGCACCACCCACTTGATCTCCCAGTAATCCTCTTCCATGAAATGGTACTTCTTCAGCTAGGTCCGCTTCTGCTCCAGCAGCCACTTCTGCAAGCTATCAAACTCGGACTTGAGGGCATTGAAGACAGCCACCCTGACTAGCAGGTAGGAAAACATGCAGAGGATGAGTGACAGGATCCAAACGTTCTGCTTCTTCATCTGAGCTTGCATGTTTAGATGATGCTGCAGGGAGAAAGAGCCTGAGGCGATGGCAGCACACTGCTCCCCATGATGACTAGGCTGGTGACACTTGATGAGAGATAGTTTCTATAGCCACAGGCACCACATGCTCTGCACCACCACCACTCAACTGCTGCTGCTGGCCAGCTGCACATGATCCACCCCAGAAGCCACTGCCTCTGCAGTTGGTCAAGGGAGTATATGGTCATGCTGCAGAATTGGCAGCAATCATCCCTCTGGTGGTCATCAACACTTCTCCAACACTTGCCAGATAGGATCAAATTACATTAAGCCAGCTGAGATTTGAAGATTTTTTTAAATGTGAAATGTGGCAAGAAATGCTGTCACTATGCACCATTGCCACAGTGCACTGTTGCTCTATACAAACAATGCCTTTGGATATTATTAGCCCAAAGCTGCCAATTTTCTATTAGTTATCATTAGTCAGATAACACACAACATGCATGAAGCTACATTTAATGATGGAGTGCAATCACGTGTCTTGGCCTCTTTCTAAGGACACACAGTTATAATATACATCTACTACCAAGCTTAAAACACTCACTAATTTGCTGAATTGCACACCTTCCTCACCAAGTACTATGGCACCGCACTTTTTCAAGCAATCAGCATTTATATTTTGAAACCCTAAACTATCCCAAGTTCTGCTAAGAGAGTTGAGTTGCCATAGTAATTAGTTGCTGCTGCTGTAGCGCAACAAGTGTGTCATGTCCGTTTACTATAGTACAATCAGGGCCATGACCTTTCTTTTAAATACATGTGCTGCTCCAGATGTTGAATTTATATTTGCAATGTTTTGGATGGCAGAGGTGAAGGCTATTGTGAAAACCTCAGAAAAGCCAGAGAAAGGGCTGGTGCCCTCCAAAGAAGTGAGATAAATATAAATTATAGTGCTGACAATGAATTCTGTGCTCAGAACAGATGTTTATTCTATCTGATTACCTGCAGCACCACAATCTAGTACAAGAAGTTAAAATGTCAATACCTCACTGGAAGAGAGATGTCACCTACTGGCCTATACTCCCGTATCTGGCCATTTCGAATAGTTGCAGTGAGCTCTCTTCTTGTGAGGTATCTGTACAGTATTATGTTTTAACTAATTGACTGTAGTACAGCAGTTGCAGCTAATTTGAAAAAAATAAGTACATATTTTGAATATAAACTTCATTACTGAGACTACACTTTACAGTCTAACTAATTAGTGTGTACCGCACCCACCTTTTTGTTGATTTGATGGAACTTATTGCATGCCTCAGTGGTTCTGAACCGAGCTCCTGCACCCTGAGCAACTCCCTCTGTTGTGCTTTGTGTAACCCCCATGTTTTATTTATTTGAATTTTGATGACCGGGTGAGCTTACTCAGACAAGCATATCCCTTTTTCAGGGCAGACCCAGGGAAATACACGTCCAGTAAGTATAGTTCAGCAAAAAATTTACAGAGACTCTAACTTAGGAATAACAAATAGCTAACAGGAGTCCATAAGTGCTTGGGTCAGCTTCAATCTCTATAAGCAAAGACAATGGTAGAGATACTGTACTGTACTGTAATCATGAATATAAAATTCAGTCATAATACAAAACTGATCAGCAGTGTGCCAGGCTAGACATTTAGATAAAGTATATGCTTTGAGGGGATAGCCTAGAACTCATGTATCTCCTCTTGTGGAACCCCCCATTTTAAATTCTATACTTGTCCCTGATTCCCCTTCCTCAAGCATTTTATACAGGTTTGTGTCTTTCAGGCAGGAGACTCTGTTTTAATGACACCATGTTAAAGGCTATGATTGAGGGAAACCTGCTCTGTATCCTCTGGTCACAGTAAACAAGTATGACAGACAGTAGCTGCAGGCTGCATTACTACTGCATTATCATGACTCCCAGATCATAACTGAAGGACAGGCTGGTAACTCTGTTTATTGTCTGTCCAGTATACATAGGTGTGTCTTCTAATTTTTTGTGTAGTGGATTCGGTATGACAGTGAGACTTTGAGGAGTGTGACACTGTTCACCCAATACAGAGTAGTCTTGCAGGGTCTGAAAGTGCCATGCCAATCAGCACCCAGCCTGACAATAACAGAGTTTCTGGCTTGTGGGTGGGGTCAGCACCAACTTCAAAAGAGGTTGCCATCTCTTTGATCTCAGTCGCCCAGCAAGCCAGACTGATCTGTCATGATCAGCCTGGAATGCATGCCTGCAACAAAGAAAACCATCCATTGATGTCTGTTGCTGGTGGCCCTTACTGTCCACCAAGTCAACCCTCCCTGTCAGTGCCCCCCACACACACAAAGAGTAGTAACACTGGGGGTGTTCAATCCCCAATGTAGAAGAGAACCATCCATCGACATCTGTTGCACCTTCCTCAAACATACCTCAGTGACACTGGTAGTGCTCCAATCTACCAGTGTCCTTAATGATTTACTGTTCCTCCCAGTGACACTGGTGATGACCAATACCCTAGTGTCCTCCATTAATAGAAAACTCCCTGAAATAAGGAAAAGTGTCCCTCATCATTCTTTTCCCTGGAAAAAAGTAAACTGTTCATCATTGTCTGCTATGCTGTTACTCACCCCCTCACCCAACACTCCCACTGAGGACTTATACCCTCAACCCCCCCCCCATCCCATACCTACCCACTGGAGGTCTGTCGCCGTAATCTTCCTTGGACCACAGACATGTCTTCACTCTTCAAAGCCCGACCGCGAACTGAGGTAAACGCTTCAATGTATTTCCATGGTGTTTTTAGTTTCAATCAATCAATCTTTATTTTACCAGGCAAAACACAATTGAGATAAACTGATTTATGAGATGAACCTGAGCAAGGTACACATAAGTCAACAAAATAACAGTTTGGATACAATAACATTATAGGGCATAGTGTAGGACACATGACATATCAGAAAATAACAATGCAAGGTAATGTGACACCCTATATACATGATATGCACAATAAAAATATACAGTATATACAATCTCCTCCTCAGAAGGTGAGGGGTTAGAAGGCAGGTATATATAGAGGAAGTGGAGAAGAAGTAGAAGAAGAATAGCCAAGGGTAGTAAATGGTCAAGGATACAAATTCTAGATTTGCAGAATATCAGGGGGAAGAAATTATAGGACTCATTGAAGGAACGAACAAACAGTTTAAAATGTGAACAATTCAACGGGGATATCTAGCTTCAGGGTTCTTTAGAGGTTATTTTACAGGACAGGAAGGGCATGACTTATAGATGTTCTACCGAAGTGTGTTCTAATTCCAGGGATGAAAAGTGTGATGTAGGAGAGGCCTGTCAGGGAGTAGCTTCCAGCAGTACAAGCAGGCAGGCAATCTGAAATGTACTGGGTAAGCTTATTGATGCTAGCTCTATAAATCCAGATGGCTGTTTTTTTTTTTTTTGTGTCTAAATTTAAGTGACATCCAACCTAATTTAGAGTAGAGGGACCAGTGATGAGTGGAGTATGGCACTCCAGTAATAAATCATAATGCTCAGTGATAGAGGGTGTCATGCTTACATAAAGCAGTGCTAGGACCTTGACCATACAGGAAGTGAGCATAACCCAGAAGTGGAAGAAAGGTGGTTTGAACCAATCTGGTTTCGGCTTTCTGAGTAAGTAAGTTCTTAATGCATGCCAAATAGGGATAGGGGGATGAGAACATTATTTAACCAGGAGTAGCACACTAAGCGGAAGCTTGTTTCCAGATGCGACCTGGGAGCAAAAGGAAGTTAAGTGACTTGCTCCGGATCACACATTATGCACCTAGGCAGCTGTGGTGTTCAAACCCAGGTCTCCAGACTTGCAGATCAGAGCCTTAACCCACTGAACTATACTGCCTGTAAGGTGGATAAGGCAAATAATGCAGATAAGAAGACCAAGGCTCGGTTTTAATTGTTTTGCTAGTTCCTCAATGTGAACAACAAAGGAAAGTTTATGGTCAATTCAGAAGCCCAGATATTTAAATTTAACCATGAACACGATGGCTGAGAGGGCCCTGGGGGTGGTGGTGGATGTCAAGATGAATAACTCGGAGACTTGTAGGAGGGCAGCAGCCAAGGCCAACAGGATACTGGGATGCATGGCTAGGGGGAATCACCTCCAGAAGGAGGGAAGTGATACTCCCTCTATATAACTGCTTGGTGAGGCCGCACCTCAAGTACTGCGTGCAGTTTTGGAGGCCACACTTAAAGAGGGACATTAAACTCCTGGAGAGGGTCCAGAGGAAGGCAACCAAAATGATTTGGGGCTTGGGGGACAGAACCTATGAGGAGAGGATCGAAGAGCTAAATATGTACACATTGGAAGAGAGAAGGGACCGGGGGGACATGATAGAGGTCTTCAGGTACACAAAGGGGTAAATAGGGAGGAACAGTCAGGGTGCTTCAAAGGAAGGAGGAGGGCCACTAGAGGGCATGGGTGGAAGCTCGAGGGAAAGATTCAGGGAGAAAGGAGGAGGTGCTACTTCACTGAAAGGGTGGTGGAGCCATGGAATGCACTGCCTAGGGAGCTGGTGGAGGCAGAGATGGTGGAGGGGTTCAAGAGGGGGTGGGACAGGTACAGGGGAAGGGTTCTGGAAGCAAAATCCAATGCAGCGAGAATATCCAGAACTGGGAAGGGAGAAACCAGAGAAGGCGAGGGGGGCAGCAAGGTCAGCTCCAAGGGTGGGGGCTGACCAAATGAGCAGACGCAAAAGACCGTTAGGCCTATTCTGCTGGCATTTTAGTATGTTAGTATGTTAATAACTCCAGAGACTCACCCAATAGGGTGGTAATTTGAGGTGCTGTACCTATGGTGCAGAGATTAGAAGCATTGACTAAAGGTGAAAAGAACATGGCTTTGGTTTTTTAGTGTTTAACAGAAGTTTTAGGTGCAGAAGGTTTTGCTGCAAGCAGTTAAAGTCCAGTTGAAGATCCTTGCAGGCAAGATCTGGGGAAGGGTTGTCTATATAAAGGAAAGTATCATTGGCAAAAAAGTGGATGTTTGCTGATTTGATACTGGAACTAATAATGTTAATGTAAATTGCAAAGAGTAGAGGGCCTAAAATAGACCCCGAGGCATACCTCTCAGGAGAGTTTTCAGTGGGGAAAGGTACCCATCTGCTTTAACTTGCTGCTGATGACCAGTAAGATAATTGGTGAACCATTTCAATGCCAAGGAGTCCAGACCAATGTTTCAAAGAATGACCAGAAGCAGGTTGTGATTCACCGTGTCAAAAAAGTTTCAATGTATTTCAGTGGAGTTTTCAACTTAGTGCCATAACTTGGCCATTTTTTTAATATTTTTGTCTTAGTTTTCCACATACCTTTTTTGGGACCCCACCTCATGAAAAGTTAAGTGACATTACACAATTCTGTCCCAAAAGGTGATTTTGTGGTCACTGCACAAAATCACCTTTTTGGTCAGGAGTTGACAATTTTAAGTCATGAGGGCCCCTGTTTGAAGCAGCCCTCCCCCGAGTCTGAAGCAAGGTACGGTGGTGTTCAGGGATGGCGTTCTAAGCCACAACGTTTTTCCTGAGATTGCATTTTGGCACCATTTTTAAATTTAGAACAGGACTGCACAGTTTAAATGTCATAATAGGACTGTCCCAGTGTTTTAATTGTTGGCATAGGTCTACAGATAGTTTTTAACACTGCATTTTTATCTAAAAACTTCTTTATTCTGGTTTCCTGTGAATACTACCATAAGGGGATTCATAGGGATTTAAAAACTATTTTGTCAAAAAAATCTCTGTGTTGGCTTACTGTATAGGTTACCTTAAGGGATGTGTAACTTGTTACCTGTGTTCTGGCTCATTGTGAAAGTTCTCTAAAGGGATTTCAAAATTACTGTTTTTTTGTCAGCTTCACTATAATCTCAGAGGTTGCTTTAATTAGCTACTGCCTGGGACACTGTTTTAGATTTATTGCATCTCTGGCTATTTGATTTTTACAACTGTCTGTTCAACCTTCACGCAAGTGTCCCTTCCCTGCTAAATTATAGTAATCTGAGCTCTGGTTTTTCAGCTGTTGTAGCGACTTTGGGTTAGCATCAACTGTGCAAGTTATTTATTTAGTCCCAGTCCTGCTTAATTAAACTAACCTGAACTCTGGTCTTCAAGCAGTAGTAGTAATGTCCATGCTAGCATAAACTGCACAAGTTATTTAATTAATTCCCTGCCCAGGGTTAGAATTCTAGACCTTATCTGTATAAATATTAATTAGCCACTGCTTTTTGTCTATGGGCAGTGCAAGCTATGTTGAATTAATTTGGTCTCTGATTTGGCTATGGGAGCAGCCCACCAAATCTGATCCAATCTGAATTACTGGCTGAGCTGCAATCCCTCCCCTGTCATAGACCATCCCCTCCTCCCACCTGGCTTTAAGTAGCTCACCTCCACATTTCTTCTCTCCACAGTTCCGTGGCCCACAAGGAGGTTTTCAGGGCCCCTGTTTGAAGCCACTCTCCCCTGAATCCAAAGCAAGGTACGGCAGTGTTCAGGGATGGCATTCTGAGCTGCAACCTTTTTCCTGAGATTGCCTTACTGATGCTTCACATCGACTGTCCCACTGCCCCACCACCACCCTTGTTGATCCATTCATTAGACAGAGCTTGTCACTTGTTGATAAAACCAATCAGCAGATTTTTCCATCAGCAGCCTATCTTCATCCCCCACTATTGAGCAACTCTGCACTAGCAGGTTATCCGTCTCATTATTCACCATGCTACCTCTGTATCTCATTCTACTTGCCTCCCTTTTTCCTCTAGGGACACTCTCTGCCTCAATCTATGCTGCAGAGCAGGAGAAATGTTTGATACTTTGCACCCTGTCTACACTGCCAACAACCTCATGCACCACTTCCACTGAGCCACATCCTGCATGAAAACTACTCTTATGGTCGGTCAGGCCCTCAATCCTACCACCCTCATTTCATGCTGGACTTGTAGACCTGAATTCTACTGCCCATAAACCACCCATGGATGGCTTTCAGCCAATGTCCATCACCAGCAAGCCTCAGTGAACCATGCAATATATCAAACCTCTGGTGTTGTTACTGTTGCTACTTTCTGGGGACTTCAAGCTAAATCCCAGGCCAACCCCCCCCCCCATTACCACTTGGCCTAAAACTAATGCATCTAAATATCTGCAGCTTACTGCATAACATAACCTTGCTGCAGCCAACTATCACATCTCTAAGGCCTGACATCATGATTGTTTCTGAAACCTGGCTTTAACCTCATAATAAGGACTACTAAATCACTATCCCAGGCTACTCTGTCATCCATCACGACCACTCAAGTAATAAAAGGGGTGGTGGCATAGCTATGTATATCTCATCCTCCCTCCAGTTCACCCCAGTCAACATATCTAACCTCTAGCAGCCGATCGATACCATGTTGATCAAACTCTCCCTGCCCCCCCACTACCTCCATATTCATAGCTGGATCTTACTGTCCCCCTGACTCTCCATCCACATCTATCCTGGATCACCTGAGCACCTTGAAATCCTACACCAAAGGGGGTGAGCTTCATGTCCTGGAAGGTTTTAACTTAAACTGGCTTTCCAGTGCTACCGGCAAGATTCACAACAAGGTAGCCACCCTAAACCTGTCTCAACTGATCTCTGAAACCATACGACTGAACCCAAAATCGAATAAATACTCTCTACTGGACTGATCCTTTACCTCTCAGCAACATCATACAATTGCCTCAGTCATCTTGCCTGACTCATTAAGAAATCACTACATGATCTATTCGATTTGTAAAATCTTCAGGTCAAAAGCCCTTCCCCCTAGAACCATTCTCACTAGGTCACACAAATCCCTGGACCTCAACTCACTCTTAAATGACCTAACAGCCACTGACTGGTCCTTCATCCCCTGGGCAACCTCTATAGATGCTGCATTGGAATATTTCAAGCTCAAGTTCTTAGCAATATGGGACGTCCATGCCCCCATAGACAGCCTCAAGTGAGGGGTGCCCACTTACCTTGAGCTACTGCCAACATAAAGTCCCTTACCAGAGCAGAGACCAGGCTTGGAAGTCATTCAATTCATTCACATCCCCACTGACCATGCAAAGTAATGCTCCTTATGCAACATCTGCACTATGCAAATCAGGCAAGCTAAGGCAAATTACTTCAAAGCATCCTTCCAGGCCAAAATAAATCAGCCATTAAATTCTGCAAAGTTGTCAAATTCCTCTTCTCTCCACCCTCCCAGCCCCCCACCACTGCATTAAATGTAGGCAGTACCATTGTAACTGGCCCTCAAGCAGTAGCCTCGAAATTTAACTCCTTTGTTACAAGATGCACCTCAGCACTGTTTTCCGCTCTCTCCCTTTCCAGTCCAATCCCTACCCCCTGCCCCCCCACTCAGGTCCATTCTCTTTCTTGTGCTCTAACCTTCTCCTTCAGTCATGTCACACCTTCGGAAGTCTACAATGCCTTGATTCACCTAAATCCTAATAAAGGCAAATGCCCCTCTGGGCTGGACTCCAAGTTGCTCCTCCTGGCTGCTCCCACCTTTACTGCCCCCCTGGCTGCTATTTTCAATCTCTCTTTCTCCCTAGCATTGAGCCCTTCAGAATGGAAGAACACAACTGTTATCCCACTCCCAAAGGGAGATAACCACTCTGTCCCCGGTAACTAACGTTCTGTTTCCCTTCTCCCCATTCTGGCAAAGCTACAGGAGCACCTAGTCTTCTCTCAACTTTCCTCCTTTCTCAACACCTCAGACTTCTTCTCACCCTACCAGTATGGCTTCAGGAAGTCCCACTCCACTGCCACCTCACTCCTACAGCTCACAGATTCCATTTTTGATGGCATGGACAAGAGCCACATAATCTCCGCTATTTTTGTTGACCTGGCCAAAGCATATGACATGGCATCCCATGCTCTCCTACTAGACAAGCTCTCCATTGCAGGGATCTCTACCATGGCCACCAGCTGGTTCCACTCCTACCTGGTCAGCCAATCCCAATCTGTTAGAATTGGAGGCTCCACCTCTTCCTCCCTTCCAGTTATCACAGGAAACCCCCAAGGTTCAGTCCTCAGACCAATAGTAGTCTCCATCTTCCTAAATGACCTGCCCACCACCTGCCCACACACATGCATACACATGTATGTGGATGACACTGTCCTGTATGCATTCAGTCCCTCGACCACTGATGTAGAGACCAGGTTACAGCAGGACTTCAGTGATGTTCAGTTCTGGTTTGGCACAAACCAACTTTTTCTCAATGCCAAGAAGAATGTCTCCATAACCTTTAGCACAAGGTAGAGTCTCTCTCAGCTCCCCTCCACCCCCTCTTTCCACACCCTGAATGGGACCACTCTGGAGGCATGCCCCTCCTTCAGATACCATGGGGTCTGGCTGGACCAGCAACATGACTTTTCTGTCGCTGTCATCCACAAAAAGCTTCACACAAAACTGGGTGCCCTCTACCACTATCATGGATGCATACCACTGCCAGACCACCACACTCTTGTACAGAAAATGATTCTTCCTATTTTTGACAATGGGGATGTAGTCTACAGTGCTGCTCCCAAGTCCACCCTAGCCAGACTGGACCCCCTTTTCCACTCTTTTTGCCATTTTGCCCTAGACTGCCTGTCCTCCTCTCACCATTGTGAGCTCTACTGGACTCTCAATTTTTCCTTGCTCCAGGACTGCCATCAGTCTCACTGTGCCAAGCTCTCAGCCAAGTACTGCTCCCAGTCCTTACCCCCATACCTCACCTATGTGCTAGCCGCCCCTACCCCTCCTGTGTACTCCCTCAGGAATTCAGACTTCCTCCTTCTGGCCATATGGTGCATGTCCTCTTCGGTCATCCAAACAGCTTTCAGACATCACATGCCTAAATTATGGAACTCCCTCCCTGTAAGCATCTAACACACACCCCCTTCACAGCACCTCAGCTACCTGATCAGTGCACACTTTTCCTCAACCTGTGCATGTGGCTAAGATGTGTCCACCTAATCCAACAAATGGCCCAGTCCACTTTCCACTAACTTGATTCTTGATGTTTTGTTTTTGCCTTGCAGTGCTGCTGTACCTCATGTGTTGATATGCAATTGCTTACTTGTAATGCCACTCATAACACTTACCTCTGTATGTCCATGTTGCACTATCATACTTATTCATATTGTTTGTATGTTCTTCTCTGTTCCTGTCCCAGGATGCACCTGGAATCATGCAGTACTCTACTCAGTGTGCCCTCTTGGTAAAACTTTTAAATAAATAAATAAATAAATGTAATCTACCTTTGTTCATGAAGTTGGATCAGAAAAAGGGTTTGTTGAAAATTCGGTGTAAAAATATTGAAAAATGATGAACTTATGAGCCTGTGTTGAAATTTGTGAATGCAGGCTCAGATGTGTGGCAATTATCAATATTTTTACCCCAAATTTTCAACATAGCCATTTCTTCATAGCACCTCATTAGTGTTACAACTGTCATTTTTCAGATCCTGGCCAAAAATGTTTTTTTTTTTTTTTTCGCATCCTGAAAGGTGATTTCGTAGTCACTATGCAAAATCCTCTTTTGGGCAGGAGTTGAAATTTTTCTCTGCACTTGTTCATGTGGTGAGGTCATAAGAAGGCTATATTGAAAATCTGTGGCAAAAATATTAACAGACAACAACGTTCTGAGCCTACATTGACATTTATGAATGTTGGCTTGTAACTTTGGTAATTTTCAGTATTTTGACCACAAATTTTCAACATAGCCATTTCTACACACCACCTCATGATTGTGACAGTTGTCAATTTTTAAGATACTGGACAAAATGTGTTTTTGCATCCCGAAAGGTGATTCCACAGATGCTGCATAAAATCATTTTTCAGCCAGGAGTTGAACATTTTCTCTGCACTTTTTCATGAGGTGGGGTCATAAGACGGGTATGTTGAAAATTTGGCACGCAATATTAACAAACAAGACAATTATAATGCCCAATATCTTCACTTCTAATTTGCATTTTTAAATGTTAATAAAATGATTCCTTCACTGAAGCAATTTTCACCCCCCCCCCAATGATACCAGTGCATACGGTGAACATTCGGCATGGGCAAATTCTTGTTTTAGCATAAACATAGCTCTGGCAAACCAGTCCTTCTCTATTTCTTTACCACAATGTCTCCTCAAGTCACTTGTTTGAGAAGTGTTTCTAGCAAGCAGCCAGCACCACAGACAAACACAGCAGTCTAAGGCATGTTGCAAGGCTCACCCATTCATTATATAGCATTAGCTTTGGCAAAGAAAACTAATTCTGGCAAGAGCCGATAGTGCTGTGATGAGCTGCCAAGTGAGCAAAGTTACACATGTGCATAGAAATTATTGAATGCCTGGGTGTAAGTTGGCCATTTTTTGGAGGTGTTGCACCAAATGTTTAACATGGCATTTTTGGGACTCCTCCTCATGAAGAGTGCCAGTGTCATTTTGTTCACTTGTCCCGAAAGGAGATTTTGCAGAGTGACTGCACCATTCTGTTCCACAGGTGAGAAAACGCATTTCGGACAGGATGTCATAAATGACAGCTGTACTGTTTAAAAGGAGGTGTGCAAAAATGGCATTGTTGAAAATGTGGAGAGAAAATATAAAAGTTGGCAAAGTTAGGAACGTGCGTAGAAACTGCGCAATGCACACTCGTAACGCAGTTATTTTTTGGAATTATTTTACCAAATTTGCAACATGTGCTTTTTTGGACCCCAACTCTTGTCATTTCATTACTTGATCATGAAAGGTGATTCCATGCAGCAACCAAGAAATTACCTTTCAGGACTGAGTAATGAAATGACAGTGAAAGCTTTCATGAGGTGGGGTCTCAAGAACCCCTTGTTGAAAATTTGAGGTCAAAAATTCAAATAAGTGGCTTATTTATCAAAATAAGTTGAAAACCCCATTGAATAGAAATATAGCATGCTTACCTTTATTCTTCAGTGCGTGATTGGGCTTTGAAGAGTGCAAATGTGTCATGGTCCAGAGAAGATGACAGAGCCGACCTCTGGAGAAAAGTATGTGGTAAGAGGGGTAAGGGGAGGTGGGTAATCAGTGGGAGTGTGGGGAGGGGGACTGGGGCAATGAGAAGGAATTGTTTTCTTTTTTGCAGTGAAAAAAACAGGAAAAACAATTCGGGGGACTGTTTTCTTTATTTACAGGTAAACAAACAAACAAACAAAAGACATTTGGGCATTCTGGGTTGTGCTCCCAGTGTGCCACATGAGTGTGGGTGGGACGATATAATGCCAACACAGTGATTGGAGACCTCAATGTCTGCAGGCATAAAAAAATATTTGGGCACACTGGGGTGGGTTCCCAGTGTACCACATGAGTGGAGGGATACCTTAAGCTGATACAGGGAATGGGGACCCCAATATTGGTGTGTTTTCTTTGTTGCCAGTGGTGGCGGTGATGCAACCACACATGCACTGCACTCGTGCCTGCACAATTGCGGCAAATGGCATTTTGCTATTCACAACATGATGGCGCCAGCAGAACTGTGCATGTGCATGAGTCAAGTATGTGCAATTCATGTCATGGAATGCAGAAGTAACAGCCGAAATAGTGTGGCTGTTATTCTGTAGGGGCCGATTGTGGCAGAGTGTTTCAAGCTCAATTGGACTTTTAGAAGAATACTTCCAAAAGTCCAACAGAAGTTTCCACGATCAGCCATTTGTAGAGCTATGATGGCAAAACAGCTGTATGCTCTGCCCACAGCCTTAAAAACAGTTCTTCACCTCACTATCTGATTCAGTCATCTATTTAGCAGTGCCTCCACTTAAATGGTGAAATTTATAACACAACATTTTGTAAAGTTTTATTGTGGCAGGGTGTCACAGTTCCACAGCTTCCACTTCCCTTATTTTTTTTTTTTTTGTAAATTCATTGTGAAGTCAAAACCACCCCTGCTGCCCCATCAGTTGTTAAATTGTCACAGGTTTACTTACTGAGGCCCTTTTTTCAGCTTGAGTCAGAGCCAGCAACACCAATCAAAAAACAAAACTTAGCACCCCACCACTAAAATGTTTCTATTTTTAATATAATTGGTTACTGTACTTTGTTCCACATAGCTCTTGCTGAATTATCAACTTTTCTGCAGTGCATATCATATCCCACTCCTCTTAAACAGCAGTCAGGTAAAATTAAGCATGAGCTCTGGACTGGTGAGGAGACAGAGAGACCTCACCCTACTGGATATCATAGGAATAAATAGTAGGATAGAAAAAAGGCTTAGTGCCTTCAACACCACCCACCCATCAAACTCAGAAATCCCATAGTCTCCTTTCAAGTCCATTATGTGGCTGTCTCAACCCTCCTCCCCTAGCAGTCCCTTCCCAGCATCCTGCTGACTCCCAGTTACATCCCCTTCCCTGTAACAACCAGCCCATCCACTAGTCAACCTGCTAGTGCCTGCCTGCTCTGATTTGACCCTCTCCTCTGCTCCAGCCTCTGAGTCCTCTAGACACCTCTATCCTCCACCTCCTCCAGGCCATAGCCAGCCAGCCAGTGAGCCAGGCCTCCTGAGAACTCATCTTCTGACTTCTAAACTCTCTGCCCACCCTCCCCCATGGAGCTGGCTATGATGTGTGGAGGAGGCTGTTGTGTATAGGACTTCAGACAGAGAAAGGCCAACCCCCCAAAAGATGCCCACTGAGTCATCCCACCACTTACTTCTGTTGATTTGCTGTTTTGCCAGTCACTCGCTTACTCCTCAAGTCTCTCTCTCTCTTCTCTTCAGGCTCTGTCCCTCCAAGACTGAGTGTCTGACAGCATGGTTAGGACTCCAATTGTAGGCCAACCAGGGTCCAGGGCAGCTTTTTCCTCTCCTCTTTCAGTAGTCAAACCCACAGCACTGCATCGCTCGCAGTGATGACTTTCAGATGCAGTACTCGCAGATCAGGTCAGGCATTTCTGGACACTGTTTGTCAGATTAAAAGTGTTTTCTTTTATATATTCCAAGATCTGCACCACCACCATGAATATTACAACTCACTACATGGGTGGGTGATGAATGCAGCTTGCAGCAGAAGTGCACGAACATAGCATGCTCATCCCAGGCTTCCCACTCTCTCTGATGATGATGTCCCAGAGTCACCATCTCTCACGCATGTTCATTGTGGTGTGGGTAGCTCCAGCTGCTTTGAAAACTTGGACACTGAGTTTTATTAGCAGTCAACCCAAAAATATGAGATAACAGGCGTCCTGTATGGATTTCATATGGGACAGGCAATTTTACCCC
The DNA here is from genome assembly GCA_016271365.2 of Neoceratodus forsteri. Taxonomy (NCBI): domain Eukaryota; kingdom Metazoa; phylum Chordata; order Ceratodontiformes; family Ceratodontidae; genus Neoceratodus; species Neoceratodus forsteri. The sequence goes on from CM057451.1 coordinate 211,972,691, forward strand.
AAAATACCAGATGTCCCATAAAATATGGCAACCCTATTACTTGTGGATCTCCAGTCACAGATTTATATAAATGAGGCCCCACTTATCTCTCAAGTGGCTGAATCCCCTGTAATTCAACAAGTACTGGAGGCAGATAAAAGTGCCTCTCAGAGCATGCCTCAGATACAGATACTTGAAAAGGATGCTATCCAGGAGTCACAAATCCTAAAAAGGTGCATGGGGAGAAAATTCTGGGGGACAAGAAGGAAAAAAACCTGCAGGGGTCATACAGAGGAACATGGAGAGTAAATCCTAGAAAGGTAGCAAACAGGAGGTTTCAGGGGTTTGATGGAGCCCAGGCATGGATCTCATTTTTGCATGGCTGATTTGTTTACTAACTTAGGTGGATCAGCTAAATGACAAAAAAAAAATGCTGTTTACCTAAAGTACAGGGGAGGCTCAGATGAACAACCTGACAAAGTCTATGTGGCAAGGAGGTGCTCAAAGAATCACTCCCCTTCATTGTCACGGATATTTATGCACTTATTCACATATCCAGAGACACACAGTTTCATATAAGCTTTAAAACTCCTCAATTATTGGATACATTTTGGTACCTGAAAATGATTCATAAGATCAGTGTGCCTACCTGGTTAACAAATACATAAATAAATAAGGTATCGTCAAGTTAAATTGTTTCCTTTGAGGACACATTTTATAGCCATACCCCCTATAAAACCTATGGTCAACACTATAACTACAGTATTCTTTTTTGTAATAAGGCAGTGAATATGAGGACATTATGTTTAGGGTCAAACAAAGGGTGAATATCCTAGATCATTCCACCCCAATGCTGGATGTGGATCACATATGGGGAGGGGTGGAAGATGACAATTAGACTGAAATCTACAAAACAGGGTACACAGGATGTGCACCAAAGTTTTTACATCAGAAGAGATAAAGGATTCTGTTTCTGCCCTGGCAGTTAAGAACTTGACATAGATGTGGGTCCCCTGGACACCTAAGCAATGGCTGTGATGCTTTGCTATGTAACCTATGTATGGAACCTGGTCATTCTAAGCTGAATGTTCTCGACCTAATAAAATGTAATCCATGTAAAGATTTAGGATATGCATACACTTAATGTCCTTGGAAAGCACACAATAAAGGGTTTTATTATGACGAAGAAGAAATGGTGCAATAGACACAACAAGATAAACATCAGAATGATGGCTGAAGGGTCTCACATCACCCAGCCCCACCACCTACTGAGCGAATGGAGAAAAAGGCAGACATTTCAGACTCAGATTTTGCCCCCCCCATTGACCACACACCTAAAATGTATTCTGCTAACTCAAACACCCAGACTAATGCAACAGCTTTGATGGAGACTGACAGTAATGAGAAACTACATTACTCTCCACATCTGTATTTCAGTCAGAGGGGGTAGAAGTACAGTATCAGACCAGCTTCCTGATCAAGTGCAAGTTTCAGTTGGGAAAGCTATGGCTCTGCCATCTTGTCCAGATGAGGATGTCATGGTAATGGGAGGAAAATGGAGAAGTGTGAGGTTACATTCCAAGGTAAAGAGAGAATATATTGATATACATAACCAGTTATCGGTCCTTCAGATTATAGGAGATGAATCGGGAGGAGAGGAAGTTGGCTCTGAAACATCCTCCATAACGTCTTTGCAAAAATACTTTTCTGATGCAGAGGGATATTTTGGATGAATCTCATTATAGCAAAAGGTCAAGAAAAAAGAAATGAAGGTCAATGACATACTAATATGAAAAGAATTACCTATGTTTTTCATTTTATTAATTTTGATGGCAAATAGGTAACACTTGACCTCTGTATTTCTTCATTAAATGTTGTTAGCATCAAAGATAATAAAATGAGAATAACTACATTTTCTACAGATTCTGACTCCCATAAAATTCTCTTACAGGACACTAGATTTAAAACTCTCTTTGATATGCATCATGCTAAGGCTGAGTTGCTATGGGGATCATCGTTCTTGTCCATTAGTGAAGACCCTGTCTGGTGTAGAGATTTTGTTTAAAACATGGAAAACATAGATCAAGAAATGAATTGGGAAAGACCCAGGCAGAATGTTGTTTTTAGAGCTAGAATGGTGAAATATCCCTATTAGATTAGGGGTAATTTATGCCCCACAGACAAAAGCCACTAGATTGGAGCTTTTCCAAAAGTTAAAACCTTATTTATTTACAGCTAAAAGCATAATTCTGGGGGAAGACTTTAATTGCCCTGGGCCACAGAAGATAATAAAATGAAAACTGAAAAAAAAAATACTTTTTTCTGAGTCTAACTTCTTAAAATCCATGATTCAGACAGTTAATCTGGAGGTTATTTATAGGGAGATTCACAAGAAAGGGGGAATATTTACATTAGGGGTAATTTGTCAACTCGAATACATTATTTTTTGTATCAGCTTCAGTGCAAATTCAAAAAGCAGGAGTGGTAGTTTAAAAAATTTTGAATCATGCTTAAAACAGAGTCAGGATTGGGAGTAATTCCTATAATAAAGTGGTGTTGGCTACTGGAGGATGAATGCAATCCATTTGGAGGAAAACAAGGTAATTGCTGCCTGTAGAAAGTTGTAAAGAGCAAGAATTTCAGAAGTCTGTTGTTTTGAATCTATGTTACTGTGGTGGGATGATACAAAAATAGAACTCCAAAAATTATTTCAAGCACATAGACTTCAGAAAACAAAGAAGTCATATTTTCAATACCTACAACTTAGAAAACAGATTCAGAAAATCAGTTAGTCTTCAGAATACAATTAAAACTACATACTGCTCCCAAATTGCTGAGGTAAAGTCAGACTTATGAAAAATGTAATATAACAGAGCTGCATCTTTAAAAGCTGAGCTAAAATTTGGTACTCAGGGAACAAAATAATTGTCAGATATTTGCAAGGGTCACCAGGATTGAAGTAAGAATAAAGTTATGATGAGTTAAAAGGATGCAAATGGAACTGAATATAGTGATCAGATAAGTATAGTGTGTACAGTGGAACACACTCTGTTACATTATTTTGGTAAGACACTTTCTGTTCCAGCAGATCTGAAACAGTCTTTACAGTCATCACACTTGAAGATTTTATCAGAGACTGAATGTAGGGAATTGACTGATCCAGTTGATCCAAATGAAGTTGTGGAAGTGATTAAAACTCTCTGTACTGGTTTCTCATCTGGGCCAGATGGTCTCAGCACAGAAATATGTAAAACTTTTAGAAGAGAATTAGGTCATTTTTTGACTGAGATATAGACACACATTTTGGAAAATTTGCAATAATCTAAAAACATGGCTCATTCAATAATGATATTTTTGTGTAAAAAAAGGGGGGCATCACATCGTTAAGCAATTGGCACACTATTAGCCTAATAAACATAGCTCAAAAAAATCTTAAACTTTAATGTGTTAGGCTCAGTAAATTAGCAAAAAAAGCTAATATTGATGGAACAGATGTGTATTATTCCTAGTAGACATACAGTATACAAGAGAATTAGTTTATTACTAGGGAAATTGTGGTAAGTGGTAATTTGAGTTCCCTGCAAGGCTTTCTTTTAAGTCTTGACCAAGAGAAGGCATTTGATCAGGTATGTCACCAATGTTTGTGTCAGACCTTGCAGTATCATGGTATACCAGAATTATTTGTACAGTGGATTCAGCTTTAGTATGAGACTGCAACTTTTCAACTAACATTTTTTTTTTTCTGGGGGGGTATTTCTGTGTAATGAGGTATATGGAGTAGTGCCCCCTGCTGTATGTTTTTGTCTCAGATATTCTTATTAGAAAATGTTGTTTGACAGAGAATGTACAATAACAGGTACAGAAGTCTCTAACTGCATAACCCCTCTTAAAATAAAGGGGGTTGCCAGTGCAAGGCGACCCAGGTTGTCAGGGTCATCCCTGCCTGGAAGGGGAAGGGGGAGAGAGAGAAAAGAGGGTGAGGTGAGTAAGGGGATGAGCCAGGGTGCAAATCAGGAGGATGGGGGCCAGGCCATTGGCCAGAAGAATACTGGCAGTGGTCACTAGGAGGTATTGGTAGGTGGCATGCAGGATCTTGCCACTTTCTGCTGGATTTCTGAGATGGTATCTTTATAATATGCCCAGTCTCATTATTATGACACTGACCTGCTCTTGAAGTATGCCCAACAGGTTCAGTATCCGAACAGTGAGAATCCCAGCAGTAGGAAACCCAATGGATGTTTAAAGGGGTAAAGGAGAGGATATGACAGCTTGCTAACTTGCCCCTGTTAATGGGCTTCAAATCATGGATGAATCAGGAGGCTGGCCAAGCTCCCCAGTGGTGTTGAGGGCTAAACTTCTGGCAGCTCAGCCAGCATGCCCTGGGAGACCCAGGTTCCATTCTGAGCTGTGTGTGTTTAAATGTTATACCCCCTTAACTAATTTTTTTAACTCTGAGGTCCACTCACCCTTGGAGTTTATTATTTTAGTTATGTGGAGCAAGGGAGGTGGAGTCCAACACATGGGGGGGTTAGGGGAGCTAATCTTTACCTACCATACGACCCCCCCAAATTGCATTTTGTGATTTTCAAGCAGATGCCCAACATTGTTTTGTTAGGCATCTGATTGATTTGGGAGCATGTATTTTGGGCCAGTGAGGCTGGTATTCTGAGACTCAGTATAGTAAGTTTAGGGATACCATAGTATATCCTCAGAAATAGAGAACCAGCATTTCGATTGGCAAGGTTTACATAAAAGCAAGGTAAAGTAGAGGAGAATGGGGGGTTATATAGTAGATAAAGGTTGAGGGATCCTTCCCTTTCCACAGAGGTCTGACAAGAAGATATTAGTATGGTGTGAACACTAACCATGTGCTTTAACCTTCACATTTCACCAAACTATTGTTTTATGGGGATGTGACACTGCCAGGATGTAGTGAATGCCACGGCTTCCTGCATAACAAAATGGACTAATTGCCATTGAAATTACATTGCTCTATTCAGTAGGTCTGCAAAAGCATACTGCAGAGTGCTTTAAAAGTAGGTTTCATCCTGAGGGATGCCACTGTAGCTGAGCCACACATCAAAGGGCTTGAGGCAGTGATTACCATGGCAAACTATGCTTCCCTTGTCAGTGTTTTTTGTATTTTGTGCACTGGATTGGAATTAAACTGTTTAAACCATTTGAATAACAGCATAGCACGGCAAGGATGATTAATACAAGAATTGGGATTCTCTATCAGCACAGGCACTGCCTAACTCCTGTGGCACTAAATCTTGCCATCTATAGCTCAATAGTCTCTTTCATTAACTATGGCCTGGCAATTTATGGGTTGGCAACCGACATGGCTCTGCACCATATCACCACTGCTCTAAACAAGACATGCTGCCTGCTCATGGGTGCTGCAAGGCTCATGCACACTTGTGAACTCTCCGTCAGGAAAGGATGACTCCAACTGAAGGATAGAATAAAATACCTATCCTCCTTCCTCACCAAGAAATGCTTCCTAAATCAACTTCCTCCTTGGGTCCAGAACCTCCTAGCCCAGCACTCGAACACCCAACTCACAAGGAACTCCTCAACTAAGATTTACAAAGTTCCTAAATGCCACACTGCCCTGGCTCAATGTCCCTTCTACTATCAAGCTCCACTGCACTCTGGACCAATGCCTTACCTCCTGATGTAGTCAATGGTGCAACTATTGGCTCATTCAAAAGCAGACTCTGGCAGCACCTAATTACAACTAGTAAATGTGACTGTGGCCATTAGCATCCTCTCTGAACATCAACCACCTGCTTGAACTTACCTTCTGTCAACTCTGTTCATTGACAGATCCCAACCTCAGCACTACAGGTCACACCCTACCTCCCACCCTATTACGACACCCATCCCCACTTCCTTTTACCCTCTGTGCATCTCCCATAATCCAACTCCTCCTACCTTCTACCTTAGGTTTGCATTCCTCTAGGGAGTTCCAACCTCAGATGCTGGTAAAACTGCCGTACTGACTAAGCTGTCTAAATTCTGTTGTACCTTTGTAACTTACCTGTACCATATGCAGTCCTGTTATCTGTTCAGTATTGTCTATAAAAAATGATGTGGAACCTATAAATAAGCATCCACTCCCAGGAGTTATCCAAGATTTTAATAAATGCATTAATTAATTAATTAGTTAATTAATGGTATACCTTATGGGGTAGGAAACCTATGGTAGCGCTCCTCTGAGCTGTCTAATAATTGCTCTTAAGGCAAATATTCTCTAAGACACAGAGCAATATGCATTGCAGGGTATAAACAGGTCAAGTAGCAAAAGTAGCAATTTGTTTTGGCTTTGAGTATGTTCTGCATTAAGGTAGGCCATTCTTTATTTTCTGCATCTGATCATCAGTGGTGTCGTGTTCCAAAAATGACCAGCTGTTGGAAATGATTCAAACAATCTCACTAGAATATCACAACAGGATGTTTGGAATTATAATTTCTGATGCCTCCTTAGCTCGTTATGAATTTGGGGATATTTTGATATTTACTGTTTGTCTCTCTTCCTTTCCTAATATGTCAAGTAACCATTTATCCATTTTAAAGTGTCAGTGCCTTGGATAGATAAGTTGTCTGTATACTGAGCCCCTTGCTACGTATTAACTGATGGAGATTACTTTTAATGTTTTATTGTGATGTCTTTCATAATGTTGTAATGGTTTCTTTTAAAACTGATCAACAATAAACTAAACTAAAAAAAAAAATCACAATATTTTTAAAAAAATGAAGGGATAAGTATTATGGGCACTTTATACTGGTTGCAACAACATTGCATGATGATAGTTACACAAGACCCTATCATTGACTTTGAATACATCTGGATAGGTGTGTGGAAAATAAGAGTTAGGCTTTGACATTCTGAGTCAGGCATACATCATCTACCAAATAGTTTTTTTCATGGACATGACAGAGGCATTCTATTCTGTCTGGGTCAGCCTAAAGTCTACTTTAAATGTGGATCGGCATTGCATTTGAGCAGCACTTGTGCCAAACTTAAATGTGGCATTTGCTCTAACATAGGTCATACAAGTTCAAATTGTACAAAGATGATGCAGAGTAATTTATGTTGTGAACCTGGCCATTTTTATTAAGCATGCCCCTCAGCTGCAAACAACAAAGGCATTTCAATGGACACAGCTGAGCACAATTTCTATATTAACCAGGCTCAGAGGGAGGGACCTCAGTAGAACAGCTTATAGTCCATGGCTACTCCTCAACTTGAGTCTCATCAGGAAAATACAACAGGCCAATAATGTTCTTCATAGCCTCCCACACTAGAGCCACAAGCGGAGGGGACAGTCATAGCAATATCTACCCTGACTGAGACACCTCTGGAAAAACAGCCTGACCTGGATGAACAGGATGTTCCATACGATCTGGTGAACAGAAACAGTTTCAATCTTTGGAATCAAAAACTACCTCAGTTGCAGGGGACATTACATCAATAGACATCACTAAACGCACCACTTGCTCTCTATATAATTTAGAAGTTTCAGAGACTGTTCCTAGTACTGACATTTTCATGCCAAATCCATCTTGCCCAGTAACGGAAACATTACAGGTGGTGACTAGGAGAAAGTAGATGAAGGGTCAACAGAATTCTAAAATGATTAAAAGAGATGATAATTCCTTTGCAAAACAAGTATGAGCTCTTAAGAAAAAGAAGGGACTGGGTTGACAGTCAACTGAAGAAAATTCAGATGGTTCAGCAATAGTGTCCTCCCAGCAAGACCCATCATCACATACTGAAGAGAGAATTACATAGAAACATAGAACTTGATGGCAGATAAGGACCGCTTGGCCCACCCAGTCTGCCCATGTCCCTACCTAATGGATAAGCTGCAGATCATAGTATTCCATATTCTGATACATCCAAGAAAAAGAAGACAAAAACCAGGGGAGGAGGGAATATGTCTAAATGATGTGCTATTATATTTTTATTTTTAAAATTTTTCTTGATGATGAGAGGCTTGGTCCATAACTTCTCTGTTGGGTCACTAAATACCAGAAGCCTCAACATCCCAGATGACTGATGGCCACTTTGTCTTTTTTTACAGAATTCTTCATGTGATATCATTTTTGTACAAGATATCAATCTTAATAACTCTGAGGATATTAGTAAAGCACAATGTTTCTGGTCGTTCTGACCCTCATTTTAGTCACTGGGGCAGGAGAGGTGTTCAGGGATTGATATCTTGTTCGCCAGCCCATATGTGTCTTTGTTCTGTCTAATTGGCATTATTCCAGGGAGGGCTCTCTTGGTAGATGTGGTCTTCTTGGGGCTTCTGCTTTGACTTACTAGTATTTATACCCTGCAGTTGAAAGCAGGTAGAGTGAATCTGTTTAAGTTACTCCTGCCATATTTATTTACCACTAGAGGCATGATTCTCGGGGTGGCCTTTAATTGTGGACTGATCCTCTCACATAAGGGAGCAAAGACCTCAAAATTGCTTTGTGATTCTGACTGTCAAAAGATGTGATGAATACAGTTGCATTAGTTGGTACTGTTGGTGAGCCTGGGGGACAAGGACACACACATTTTTAGGTTAAATTGTCAACGTCAATAGAGTTTGTTTTCAGTTCTTTTTGTTTATCTTGTTCCAGAACTCAGGTAGTATTAGTGGAGACATCTGATCACAGACTGCTGCTGGCCATTTTTAGGAATGTCTCGAAGGGGAAGTTTGGACTAGATTTTTGGAGACTTCTTTATTAAAAATTGACATATTCTTCAAAAGCTGCAATGTTTACTTGAGGCTAAGAAGTCTACTTTCTTGTTGTTTGATTCCCCTGTTGAATGGTGAGAAGAAGTGAATATGGAATTATGGTCTTTTTTTATGTCCAAGGCTAGAAAACTCTCAAATAAAAGAAATGTAAGATATCTGGCCCTCAGAGATCAGTGTTTCTGGTTGGTAAATATTGCTACCACTACGGGTCAAGATTTATTGATACATATCTCAGAAATTAAGACTGATATGACTGTGCTCCAATATCAGAGAATGTCTTCTTTTTTGTTGGAGCAAAAATATAGTAAACAAGGGAAAAATACTAGACAAATCCTTTTGAAGACTAAAAGTAAGACAGCAGACTATAATGTATCTACTCTATTTGATGATGGTGTTAATTTGCTTACAGATACTCATGACCAGTTGACTTTTGGAACAACATGCTGAGAACATTTTTGGTGTTCCAACCCCTTGATTGAACAAGAGTGGTCAATATGTCCAGATGTTCAGGTTTATGTCCTTTCACCAGATCAATTAAACCTTCTGAATTCAGATATCACCATAGTGGAAATAATTGAGGCTATTAATTCATTATTCACTTGTTCAGCCATAGGATCAGCTGGATTACTAAGTGACATATATTGTTTAATTGGGCTGGCAGTATAGCCTAGAGGTTAGTGTAACAAGCTGTAAATGAGCTTGCTACATTCAGCAGACCTGAGATTGATTCCAACAACCTCCACTTGCATACTGTGTGACTCTGAGCAAGTCAGTTAACCACCCCAGTGCTCCAGGGTCACCCCTGAAAATAGTCATGTGTACCTAGTGGGTCTTTCCCACTTACAAAGAATAAATAAAAAATGGAGATTCCATTGAAACTGAATTGGGTTTCATGTATAATCACATGTTACAAACAGGTGTTGTAGGATCCACCCTTATGCAGGGGATCTTGATCTTTTTACTTAAAAAGGGGGAAAGGTCTAACATAAATAATTGGAGGCCTCTTATCCTTTTAAATACAGCCCTTAAAATTCTGATGAAAATCATGGCCTCCAGCCTATCATGCGTTGCTCCACTTTTACATACGAACATACAAAATTGCCAGCAGATAAAGGCCTTATGGTCTATCAAGTCTGCTCGATTGTGCAGCTACAGTAATAGCCTTTATGCTGCAGCTGACCCTCCTTTCCCTCTCCATCTAGTGACCTTCCACCTTACCTTGTTCCATCAACTTTTGAAGCAGCCTTCTGTTCTACAGGATTCCACTTCCTCTGTCAATGTGTTCCACCCAGACAACACCCTCTCACTAAAAAAGTGTCTCCTCATTTCCCTCCAGAATCTTTCCCCAATCTTGGATCATGCTCTCTAATGTCCCTCCCCCTCCTTAATTTGAAAATCCCCTCAGTGCCCATCTTATTTATTTCCTTCATGTACTTGAATTTTTTAATCATATCCACCATATCCCTCCTCACCTCCAGGGAGTACATGTTCAACTCCTTCAGCCGGCTCTCATAGGTTAAGTTCATTAGCTCCTGGATCATTTTTGTTGCCCTGCACTGTACCCCTTCCAGTAAACAAATATTCTTCTTCAGGTATGGTTGCCAGAACTGCACGCAGTACTCCATGTCTGGTCTAACCAGTGACCTGTGCAGTGGCAGGATCACCTCCCCCTCATGGAGGATATGTCTTTGGCAATACAACCCAACATCCTGTTGACCTTTGCAGCTACCTTTCTACACTGTGCTGAGTTGTTCATTGCTCCTGTTATGATTATCACCAGATCCTTCTCCTGTTCCATCGGGGCTTGTTAAATCCCCCCCAGCTGGTAGCTCCTCCTTGGGATTTTTGTGTCAAAATGTAGCACCCTGCATTTCTTGGTATTGAACCTGAGTTGCCAAGTGTCTGACCAGGCCTCAGATTTTGTCAGATCATCTTGCAACCCCTGACACCCTTCTAAGTCATCCACTACTGCTCCCATCTTGGTATCGCCTGAAACAGGCACAACAAGATCAACATCAGAATGATGGCAGAAGGGTCTCACATCCCCCAGCCCCACCACCTTCTGAATGAATGAAGGAAGAGGCAGACATTTCATACTCAGATCTTGCCCCCCCATTGACGTCATACCTAGAATGTATTCTGCTAACCTAATCACCCAGACTAATGTGACAACTTTGATGGAGACCAACTGTAATGAGAACACTTCATCACCCACTGCATCTGTAATTCAGTCAGTGAGGATAAAAGTATCAGACCAGCTTCCTGATCAAGAGCAAGTTTCAGATGGGAAAGCTATGACTCTGCCACCCTGTCCAGATGAGGATTTCATGGAAGTGGTAGGAAACTGGAGAAGTGTGATGTTACTTTCCAAGGCAAAGAGAGAATATATTGCTATACATAGCCAGTTATCAGTCCTTCAGAATATAGGAGATGAGTTGGGAGGAGAGGACGAGGACTCTGAAATGTCCTCCATAACGTCTTCCCAAAAAGACTTTTCTGATGCACAGGGTTATTTTGGATGTATACCATTACAGCAGAAAGTCAAGAAAAAAGAAAAGAGGATCAATGACATATTAATGTGAAAACCATGGCCCATGTTGCTCCTGTTATTAATTTTGAAGGCAAATAGGTAACACTTGGCCTCTGTATTTCTTCTTTAAATGTTAATAGCATCAAAAATAATAAAATTAGAATAACTACATTTTCTACAAATTCTGACTCCCATATATTCCTCTATCAACAAGATATGCGAATAAGGAAAGAGTTTGCACAAGGCTGTGGTGCTCTTAGTTAAAAAACTAAAAACAACAACGTGTATAAGCCAGGCACTGACAACTACTTGTAATGCTGACAACCGCTTGAAGTTAAAAAACGTTTTAATAAAAAGTCATTGTACAAGTGCGACTGCCTAAAACATTTTTGTTCCCCCAATTGGACCCTTTCTGAAAGCATGAGTTCTCTTACAAGACACTATATGTAAAACTCTTTCTGATATGCATCATGTTAAGGCTGAGCTGTTATGGGGATCATCATTCTTGTCTATTAGGGAGGACCCTGTTCTGGTGAAGGGATTTTGTTTAAAACATGGAAAATAGAGATCAAGAAACTAATAGAGATAGACCCAGGAAAAACTTTGTTTTTAGATCTAGAGTGGTGAAATATCCTTATTAGACTGTAAGTAGTTTATGCCCCACAAACAAAAACCACTAGATTGGAGCTTTCCAAAAAGTTACAACCTTATTTATTTACAGCTAAAACCATAATTCTGGGGGAAGACTTTAATTGTCCCTGGGCACAGAAGATAATACAGGGACAAATTAAAAACACTTTTTTGTGATTCTAACTTCTTAAAATCCATGATTCAGACAGCTAATCTAGAGATTGCTTATAGGGAGATTCACAAGAAACTGGGACATCCTTACTTTAGGGGTAATATGTCATCTAGAATACATTATATTTTTGTATTAGCCTCAGTGGAAATTCAAAAATCAGGAGTGGTAGTTTCCAAACTTTTGGATCATGCTGAACACAGGTCAGGATTGGGAGTAATTCCTGTAATAAAGGGGTTTTGGCTACTAGAGGATGAATATGAACCCTTTGGAGGAAAAAAAGGTAATTGCTGCCTGTAGAAAGTTGTAAAGAGCAAGAATTTCAGTTGTCTGTTGTTTTAAATCTACGTTATTGTGGTGGGAAGATACGAAAATAGAACTCCAAAAATGATTACAAGCACATAGTATTCAGAAAACAAAGAAGTCTTATTTTTAATTCCTACAACTTAGAAAACAGATTCAGAAAATTGTTTAGTCTTCAGAATACAATTAAAACTACATACTCCTCCTAAATTGTTGAGGTAAAGTCAGACTTATGAAACATGCAATATAATAGAGCTACATCTTTAAGAGCTGAGCTAAAATTTGGTACTCGGAACAAAATAATCGATAGATATTTGCAAGGGTTGCCAAGACTGAAGTAAGAATAAAGTTGTGATGAGTTTGAAGGACACAGATAGAACTAAATATAATGATGAGAGAAGTATAGTGTGTGCAGTGGAACACACTCTGTTACATTATTTTGGTAAGACACTTTCTGTACCAGCAGATATGGGACAGTCTTTACAGTCATTACACTTGTAGATTATATCAGAGACTGAGTGTAGGAAATTAACTGCTCCAACTGATCCAAATGAAATTGTGGGAGTGATTAAAACTTACTGTACTAGGGTCTCGCCTGGGCCAGATGGTCTCAGCACAGAAATATGTAAAATTTTTAGAACAGAATTAGGTCCTTTTTCGCTGAGATATAGACACAGATTTTGGAAAATTTGTAATAATATAAAAACATGGCTCATTCAATAATGATATTTTTGTGTAAAAAAAGGGGGACATCACATCTTTAGGCAACTGGCACCCAATTAGCTTAATGAACATAGCTCAAAAAATTCTAAATAAACTTTTATGTTTTAAGCGCAGTACATTTGCAAAAAAACTAATATTGCTAGAACAGATGTGTGCCATTCCAGGTAGACCTATACAAGAGAATTTAATTATTATTAGGGAAATTGTGGTAAGAGGTAATTTGGGTTCCCTGCAAGGTTTTCTTTTAAGTCTTGACTAAGAGAAAGCATTTGATCAGGTATGTCACCAATGTGTTTATCAGACCTTGCAGTATCATGGTATACCGGAATTATTTGTACAATGGATTCAGCTTTTGTATGAGGCAGCAACTTTTCAACAATGATATTTTTTTTCTAGGGGAGGGGTTCTGTGTAAGGAGGTGTATGCAGTGGTGCCCATTGAGCCCCCTACTGTATTGTTTTGTCTTAGATGTTCTTATTAGAAAATTTTGTTTGACACAGTATGTACAGTAAGAGGTACAGCAGTCTCTAACTGCATAGCCCCACTTAAAATAAAGGGGGTTGCCAATGCAATGCTACCCAGGTTGTCAGGGGCATTCCTGCCAGGAATGGGAAGGGGGGGAGGAGGGAGAGAGAGAGAGAGAGAGAGAGAGAGAGAGAGAGAAGGGTGAGTTGAGTAAGGGGAGGAGACAGGGTGCCAATCAGGAGGATGGATGAATAGGGCCAGGTGGTTGGCCAGAAGGATACTGGGAGTGGCCACTAGGGTGTATTGGTAGGTGGCAGGCAAGGTTTTGCCACTTTCTGCTGGTTTCTGAGATTGTACCCTTATGTTACGTTGAGTCTCACTATGCCAGCACTGACCTACCCTGGCAGTATTGCTTAACAGGTTCAGTATCCTTTTGGAGAGAATTCCAGCAGTAGGAAACCTGACAGACGTTTACAGGGGTAAGGTAGCAGATGTGATGGTTTGCTACCTCACTCCTCTTGATGGGCTTCAAATCGTGGATAAATTGGGAGGCTGGCTGGGCTGCCCAAGTGGTGTTGAGACCTAAATCACTAGCAGCTTTGCCAGTGTGCGCTGGGAGGCCTGGGTTCTATTCTGTGCTGCGAGCATTTAAATTTGATACCACCATAACTTATTTTTTTTAACTCTGAGGTGCGCTTCTCCTCAGAGTTAGTTATTTTAGTTATGGGAGGTGCATAGGGGTGGAGGGTGGAGCCCGCTTCATGAGTGGGTTGGGGGCTAAGCCCTCTGAATTGCATTTTGAGATTTTCAATCAGATGCTCAACATTGTTTTGTTGGGCATCTAATTGATTCAGGAGCATGTTTTTTGGGCCAGTGAAGTCGGTATACTGAGACTCAGGATAGTGAGTTTAGGGATGCCATATTATAGCCTCTGAGATACAGAACCAGCACATCAATTGGGAAGGTTTGAATAAAAGCAAGGTAAAGTAGAGGTGTGGGGGGGGCATATGGTAAGCAAGGGTTAAGGGATCCTTCCCTTCCCACATAAGTCTGATAAGAAGAAGATATTAGTGTGGTGTGAACACTAACCATGTGCTTTAATCTTCACATTTCATCAGAGTGTTGTTTTATGGGGATGTGGAGTAAGAACAGTAAATTTGTATTATGAACATATTAAATTTGCCAGCAGATAAAAGCCTAGAGGTCTATTAAGTCTGCTCTAATGTGCAGCTAGCAGCCCTTATTCTGCAGCTGCCCATCCCTTCCACCCTTTCCCTTCATTAACCCTCCCCCTTGTCCTGTCCCATCCCCTTTTGAAGCAGTCCACTGTTCTACTGGATACCACTTCTGCAGGTAATGCATTCCACCCAGCCACCACTCTCTCTGTAAAAAAGTGTCTCCTCATCTCCCTCCTGAACCTTCCTTCCTTCCTTCAGTCTCATATCATGGCCCCTGGTGTCCCTCCCCTCCCTTACTTTCAACTGCCCCTCTGTACCTGTCTTGTTTATTCCTTTCATATACTTTAAGGTTTTAATCATGTCCCCCCATCCCTCATATGATAAGTCCCCCAGCCCCTTGATCATCTTTGTCATCCTGCACTGCACTCCCTCCAGTAACTTAATGTTCCTCTTCAGATACGGCACCAGTACTGCATGCAGTACTCCAGGTGCGGTCTAACTAATGACCTATACGGTGGCAGAATTACCTCCTCCCTCCTCGAGGATATATCCCTTGCAATACAACCCAGCATTTTTTTGGCCTTTGCAGCTGCCTTCCTACATTGTGCCGAGTTGTTCATTGACTCTGTAATGAGCACCCTCAGATCCTTCTCCTCCTCTGTCTGGGCTAGCTGCACTCCCCTAGCTGGTAACTCCTCTTCCTCCTTGGGTTTTTCATCCCAAAATGCAGCACCTTGCACTTTTTGGCATTAAACTCCAGTTGCCAGGTGTCTAACCAGGTTTCAAGCTTTGCCAGATCATCCTGCAACCCCTGCCATGCCCCTAGGTCATCCACCACCGCTCCTACCATGGTATCATCAGCAAACAAATTGATCTTGCTCTTGATGTCCCATGATATGTCTGCAATGAATATCCCAAACAACACTGGTCCCAATACTGAGCCCTGTGGAACACCGATCATCACTACCTTTGGGTGTGAGAGCTCCCCACCCACCACCACCCTCTGTTGCCTTCCCTGAAACCAGTTTCCTACCCATCTCACCAGCTTTGCACCCGCCCCTGTGCCTACTAACTTATTTGCCTTCCATGCGGTACTGAGTCGAATCCCTTACTGAAGTCCAGATACAGGACATCCACTGCATGGCCCCTGTCCAGTTGTCTAGTTAACCAGTCATAGAACTCCACCAGGTTGGTTTGGCAGGATCTGCCCCATATGAAGCCATGCTGTCTGCTGTCCTGTAGTCCTTTGGCCTCTAGGAGGGCCACCAGCCTCTCCTTCAGGATAGTCTCCATTAGCTTACCCACGAGGGATGTGAGGCTCACTGGTCTGTAGTTTCCCGGTTCATCCTTGGGGCCACTCTTGTGGAGGGGCACCACATGAGTCATCCTCCAGTCCTGAGACATACACCCTGAATGTAGTGAGGCATTAAATAGGTCTGCCAAAGGTCCTGCAAGGACCTCTGCTAGCTCCTTCAGTACCCTGGGGTGGATGCCATCTGGGCCTGGCACCTTGTCCACCCTCAGTGCCTTCAAACACGCCAGAACTCTTCCCTCCATGATTTCCCCATCTGTCACCCCTTCCCCCCCGTGTCTGCCATTCCCCCCCCTTGGGTGTCACCCCCTCTTCTCTTTAGTAAAATACTGAGCAGAAGTACTCATTTAGTGCTTCTGCCGTATCGCACCCTGCTTCCACCCAACCCCTCCCCTTCCTAATCCTTACTATGTGGTCCTTACAGCTCCTTTTATACCTGATGTACCTAAAGAAGTCCTTCTCCCCTTCTTAATGCCTTGTGCCAGCCTGAGTTCCATAGATGCTTTGGCTCCCCTTACTGCCCTTGTCACCTCCTTCGATTCTGTCAAGCACTCCTCCCTGTCCACCCCCTCCCTGTTTTCTTGTACTTCCCAAAGGCAGCTCTTTTCCTCCTTACCTTTTCCATGACCTCTTTGCTCAACCAGCTCAGTTTCTTAACCCTAGCCTTCTTGTTCTGGGCCTTGCAGTAGGTTTTGGTTGCCTCCACTATCCCCAGATTTATGAACTCTCACCTCCGGTTAGTGTCCATACTAGATTGATTGCATTGAAGGAACTTTTAAGAGTTCCTTCCCTCCCCACAGGAATGGGAAATATATATATGTAAGTTAAAAAAATAATAATAAAAATAAAGATAGAAACAGAAAGGGAGAGAGAGAGAGAGAGAGAGAGAGAGAGAGAAGGGGTGACAGTAATCCATGGTTCCAAGGAGTACAGGGAAGTCCAGCGTGGGAGGAAGGAAGCATGCAGTGGACATAAGGTGGGGCTGTGTCAGACTGAGGTGAATTTGAAATATCGCCCGGCAGATCGGGAAGTTTGTGGCACTGGCCCACAGTCCACAATGCTTTTCAGGAAGCAGAGAACATGTGTGGCTGTGCACTAGTGGGGGGGACAAGGTGTCAGGCTCTGGTATGGGGGTCCCCCTGAGTGGCTCGGCAGTGGATAGGCTTCCTCTTGCTGCCCAGGGGTTGGAATTCCCATGGTGCATCATTACAATAAAAAAATGCCTTCAAGAGTGAAGGACCACGTGCATCAACAATTCATTCGGGGTGGGTTGTGCCTTGGAAGGGTTTTGCAGTATGCGGGGTGCGAGTTGTACATCAGTGGAGGGGGCTCTGTGGGTGAACCAGACAGGATAGACAGTCTTTGAGTGGCCCTGGGTGGGCTTAGGGGATCCAGCAGGGTTCAGATGGCTTGAGCATGGGTGGTTCATCAGACATGAGATGGAGGCCAGTTCCAGGCATGGTGGGCATGGGTGGGCACCAGGAGGAATCGCCATCTGGAGTGTGGCAGGTCTTTCCCTGGCAGCTGCAATCACATCAGCACAGCATGTCCATTGCTTTTCTGTTTGGGTTTTAAAAAAAATGAAGAAAGGGAGCTCACTCATGTTGGAACTAGGGATTAGGAGACCTCCCATGCTGGAGTGAGGAGGCCGATAGCATGCAGCCACAAGGGTGCCATGAGGGCCCGCCATTCAGGGGAGACATGAGGTGGCTGCCATCTCATGATTGATTGCATGGCCTGGAGGCAGCCATCATTTGTGTATGGTCATGCGGCCATGAGGCTACTGCCTGTTTGAATTTTTTGGCACCATTGGGGGCAGGGATAAGGGCAGGGGGCAACACAGGCCACCCACAACAAGAGGGGGCAGACCCCACTATAGTTTCCCACCACAGGGAGATGGCCCAGTAGAGGGGGCAGGTGCCACTATGGTTCTCTATCACAGGGAGGTGGCCGAGCTCCCCGTCAAAACGGCTTTGCTGAGAAGCAGGGGCTGGATGCACGGATGATTAGCTGTGACTATGGGAGAAAGGAAGCACAGCATTACAGAGGGGTTTGTAAGCATAAACAGTGGCTAGCATTAAAGTTACAGTCCAGTCTTCTTTAAGACATGCATTTTACACTAAGCCCCATATTCTACCAGCTTCCTGAGTGTATGTCATCAATTTGAGATGTGTCCTTGATTTTGGTCCCTGGTCCATGATTTTCTAAACCTTGTCCCTGAGTTATGAGGCAAGAGGGAGAAATATGGCTCACTGTACTGCTGCAAAATGGCCCACCCTGGAAGTAGGGTGCTGCCCACATAGAATACGGGCTGCAGATGCATCACATTCCTAGGCAAAAAATAAATAAATAAAATAAGCCAATGGTGGACAAGGGACAAAACTCTTAGGATTCTCAAATAATGGTTTGTTTAAAATATCAAACACTTACTTAACAATTTTGGGACTTGAATTTGGGCCAGTAGAAATGGCAACCAGGAAATGGGAGAAAAAAGTCAAGAAGGGGAACATAAAGTAGCAACGCAGAAGAATATATTGTTATCTAAGAAAAAAATGATATTTTTGTGACATATGTGTTGTTGCCTATATGTTTATTTACAAGCTGTGTTTTTCCATCACCCCTGAGATGGAAGTGAGAATTATGAATTTATTCTTTCAACTTGTATGGGGTTGTAGAATCAATTTAGTTAAGAGGAACTGTACATATTTACCATGAGCAGAAAGGGCGGTTATTTATTTATTTATTTATTTATTTATGTATTGTGATATTGGAATTAACACCTTTGAGTACAAGCTCATTACATAGGTTCCACATCAGGTAAAACAGTAATAGTGAAAACATTTGGTATTGCAGGTAAACAGGTAATTCAAGGACTAAATATACAATGCTATGTATTAGAGAACTTCAAAACAAAAGATAAAAAAATTAAAAAAAAACAACAGTACAGGTCATATACAAAATATCCCAATATTTCAAGAAATGGAATGGGAAAGATAAAAGGTAGTGCAGGGTGAGAGACTCTTCAGCACATCAATAGGGGTTCAGGGGAGAGAGAAGGGAAGAGTGCAGGGTAAATAGATACTTTGGCCTAATGAAGCACATCAATAGAGAGTTAGGGGAGTTGGACTGTCCAAGAGATTGTCACAATGACTGCCAAGTAGGAAGGGAAAATTAGAAGGGTGTGGAAAGAGGAGGGCTACTGAAAAGGGAAGGGGTGGATGGGAAAAAAGCATGAGAGGAGAAACAGGTGTGGGGGGATAAGCCAGAGTGGGTGAAGGAAGCCAAGGGAGTTTCAGACAAGTGCATATTGTCTAGAGGGAATCAAAAATAATTTTGCTAGGTAGTGGGCCATAAGATGGATGCCCCAGGGGAAGAGTAGATAGCAGAGCTGCTGTTGAGAACCATACAGAGTTAGTATGAGGAGTCACAGCAGGCCGTTGAAACAAGATGCTTCCTAAGCTTTGTTTAAAGGGGCCTAGTGAAGTTCCAGAGCAGATGTCCTGAGGCAAAACGTTCAGCCAGTAAGCGGTATAGTGAACAAAAGCCATCTGATGTAGAGCAGTGTGACAGCAAGTAACTTAGAAGACCATACTGTCAGTGCTCCTGGTACAGTGACTATGTTCATAAGGGGTGAAGAGCTTCAGAACACCAGCAGGAATCAGGCCTTGCCCAATCTTTTTGGCCAGTAGACAGATTTGGTACCTAAGTCTGCCATCAAAGTGAAGTCAGTTTGTCTGTTCATACAAATCACAGGTGTGAGTTAGCCTTGTAGAACTGGTAGCCAAGTGGGATGCTTTCTTTAATGCTACTATGCTGCGATGGAGGGCCGTGGTCATTGCTGAGCCATAGATTACTAGTCCATAGTCAATAAGTGAGATCACTGAACTATGGATGGCCAGATTAAGAGCATCAGGGGAGAGACTTTGCTTGTGTCTATGAAGCATGCCAATGTGCCTGTTGACTGCCTTTGCAGAATTATAAATGTGTTGTGAGTAAGTCATGTTGCTGTCCAATGTAATCCCTAAGTATTTAAAGTGTTGGACTAGTTCCAAGAGGGTACCAGCCACATTGGTGATGCTGAGAGGGTAAACACAATGCCTGTCCTGGGTGCTAGAGAACAGCATTATTTTGTTTTTCATGCAGTTCAGGATGAGTTTTTTTCTCACCAAACCATTGTTGTGCATCCCAAAAACCTTTTTGTAGCTTTCACTCCAGTTGCTTAGTGTCGGGGTCACTCATAAACAGGACTGCATCATCAGCTTAAAGCAGAATTTGTCACTGATAGGAGCATGGGAGTCAGTTGAGAAATATGTTAAATAATACTGGATCCAAGATTGAGCCTTGGGAGACAGCAGAGGGCACAGGTTTGCTTTCATATAGGATACTGTCAATCTTCACTTGCTGTGAGTGGTTAGAAAGATAGCTCTTGAACCAGGCCATGGTATCACTTAAAAGGCCAATGGGTGCAAGTTGTTCAACAAGAAGGATGTGATTAACCATGCCAAACTCTTTTGTTAAATCAATGAAAGCAGCACCAACAAGGTCACCCTGGTCCAGTGCATTGTAAATGTAGCCAGTGAACTCCAGTAACACAATGGTGGTGCTATGGCCTTTGCGGAAGCCATGTTGCTGGGGGCATTGAATTTGGTACTTTTCTAAGTACCCAACCAGTTGATCAGCAATAATTCTTTCAGGTGCTTTTAATATCGGCAGGAAGATTGAGATAAACTATGATTACTTTGAGAGGTATGATCCCCACTCTTAAAGATCAGTGTGACTAATGCAGATTTCCATTTATGCGGGAATTGTGATAGTCACAGGAAGGTATTGATGATGTGAGTTAGAGGTACTAGTATCTCATCCAAGGTTAACGCCACAAATTTAAGGTTGAGGGAGTAGCCACTATATCTGGAATTCCCCAGAACCTTCAGGAAGCATTTCCTAGCTTCACTCATTGTGATGGCTCTAAAGTGGAAAGGAGGGTGAGTGGGTGAGAAGTCTTCCAATCTGGCACTGTGCCCTGGGTTGGGGTGGATGAAGAAATCAGGGGTAGACCTCCACTAAGGTCTGAAAAGGCTGTGTTAAAAGAATTTGCTATGGTATATGGATCCACAGTGGGCTCACCATTGATGTTGAGCATTGTGGGTCCTGCCTTACTATCTTTCCTAGTGATTTCTTTCAGGTTAGAACATAATTTTCATCCATCATGCCAAGATCTTGTAAGGGTGTCTTTATAGTATTGTTTTTTTGCTGCATGTATGGTCCTAGTGAAGTCATTTATGGTTCCTTTAAAAGCCTGGTTGTCAGCCTGCTTACCAGATGCTCTGGCACGATGTCACAGGTGATCCCGTCTCTTCATACACTCATGAAGTTCAGGAGAGAACCACGGGTTACTGTGCCTTTGATCTTTTGCTTTTTGATCAGAGCATGTCTAATGCACACTGTGCTGTACTGATGAATAAACTGATCAAGAGTGGAGTCTACCATGCAGAAGGAGTAGACCAGGGAAAAGTCGTGGTGTTGGACTTCTGATATTACCAGCTCATGATGGCCATGCCTAAGGATTCTGTTAGAAACAGTTCTAGCAGGGGTTTTGGAGTAATGATTACACCTTTGGAAAAGGACAGGAGAGTGGTCACTACAGACATTGGGGAGTACAGTTGTATTGGAAATCTGTTCAGGGTGGTTAGATAGTACCCAGTCAAGTAGAGTAGATGACCCAGTCTTGTAGTTCATTCTGGTGGGTGTGTCAACCAGCTGAGAGAGGAGAACAGTTGAGACTGCATACTTGTATGGTCTTGCAGCATAGAAGAGCCAATTTACATTGAAATCCCCCAGCAGTATGATTTCTGAGTTCAGATTTAGGCTATTAAGGTACTCCATGAGACAGAGAGTCCAAACCAGTGGCCTTTTATCCAGGCAGGATGTAGACTGTAAAGACAGTGTGGATTTTATTATGTGCTCCAAGGAGAACTTTTACCATGAGGGCTTGCATATGTGCCCCAGTGCTGGGCAGTGGCAGGACTAGACCCTGAATGTTATCCCTCAGGTATAATGCACAACTGTCGCATCACTTGGTTAGGCAATCCTGTCTGTATATGCTGTATCCTGGACTTGAGATTGCATCATTGGCTACATAGGGGGAGAGCCAAGTCTCAACTATTGGTAGTATATCTGGATTGTGCTGCAAAACCCATGCATTCAGGATGTCCATTTTAGGGAGGAGGCTGCATATGTTGATTGAGGCAAATGTTAGGTGTCCTGATGTTCTCTGGTGGATGGAGGATGGTTGGGATGGGCTTGAGTTGGGGTGGATATTGCCTTCTTTTATATGGTTGTTGTAGAGTTCAGTTTGCCTTGTCTGGTAGTGGTAGATGGGATATTTTTCTTGGATGCTGAAAATCCCAGGAAAGGGGGCCAGCAGGGGCAGCCAACCAGGTTGTTGCACCATTGGCCCTTTGTGTGTGTATGCCACCCACACATGGGGAGGGATGTAGGAGTTAATTCTATGGGTCGTGGTAAGAGTGCTATAGGCATACCAGACATGGTCATGCAGTACTGGCAGGGCTGATGCGGGGGGGGCAGGGGTTAAAAGGCCTGAGAAACTTAAGAAGGTGAGTAGTAGTACACCTCTCAGTAAAGGGGCACCAGCATGGGACATGATGGAGCCAATCAGATGTTAAGCAGAAGGTACTCAACTGGGTAAGCAAAAATAGCAAAGGAGAGGGCTGCAAAGAATTTGAAGTAATCCCTTTGTAGAGAGTGCTACAGGTTGTGAAAGCTACCAGTGTAGCACTTAGGAATAATTATTTAAAAATTTACCACTAGTACCCTAGAACTATGCACTAGACGCTAGCTGAAAAACGTGTAGATGGAGCCAAAATTTTGTGCAGCTCGACTAGTGTGGGCAGTTATGATATCAGCAGAGGTTGTTTGATTGCACAGAAACACCCTTTTGAGTGTGGGAATGGACAGCAAAATTGATCAATAAAGGTGATAGGAGGTGGAGTTTGTTTCTAAGAAAGAGCATTTAATAGATATCAGGGGTGGGCAGGTGGAACAAAATATAGTGTAGTAAAAAATGAAGCCAGTGTAGGAGCTTGCAGGTCGAAAAATCAAGAGCTGTTTCACTGAATTAAAATAAGCTGCTTCTCTTTGTTAAATTAACCTGCAAAGCCTCTGCTCACTCTGGGTTTGAAAAATAGTGCCAAATGCCAGAAATGGTTCAGATTGCTACCTCTTACTGTGAGCCGTCACTGAATCAGAGGGAGGGGGGCTGACAGGTCGAGCCCCGCAGTGTCCGAGGAAGACCCTGAAAAAGAGCAGAAAGGACAAGATTAAATATGCTCCAGGAAGGGGGAACTGAAGAGACAGAACAATTAACTGGGAGGCTTAGGTGGAGTGACCTGGGAGCTGAGGTTTGGGTTTCCAGTCTGCCACACAAGAAGCAGTTCAGTAAATCTGGTTTAGTTCAGAAATGGTAGGGATCTCATCACAAATTCCTTTAACTGGTTCAAATCAAATTACTTCCCTAATATGGGAGATTCTGGGAAAATATTAAGGACCTGAATGGCAAACCTAACTCCCCCCCCCCGCTGAACATAAATGATGTTATCTTCCAGGATCCACAGCTTACTGCAAACACCTTTAACACTGCTTTCTGTGACTTGAACAGAGTTCTCCCCCCTGACCTTTTCGTCCCACCTCATAATTTCTCACCCCTCTCCATCCTCTGGTATCAGGCCATTCCATTTTACGACAATTTCTCCCTGTGAAGCAAAATTGTACCTCACCAACATCCTGGGCAAATCTAGATTTAGTGCTTATTCCCTGGATCTGAAGCATCTGCTGCTAACCAGGACATTGTTCTATTCCATCTCACCAAAATTCTTAATATCTCCCTTTGTTTGGGGCAATTCCCCTCCCAATGGAAATCTGCTGTTGTTACCTCTATCTTCAAAAGTGGTGATAGAACTTCCCATTGTAATTATTGCCCAATCTCTATTCTTCCCCCAATTTCCAAAGCCCTTGAAAGGATTGTTTTGGATCAACTATCAGAATATCTCTTGAATAACAACCTCCTTTGTCCATAGCAGCATGGATTCAATCAATCAATCAATCAATCAAAGTCTTTATTTTGCCAGGTGGAACATCATTGAGACAAGTTCATTTACACGATGGACCAGGGGATTCAGGCAGGGCCACAGTACTACCACAGCACTTTTGGAGTATACAGATTTCATACATAAGGCCTTGGACCGTGGACACCTAGTTGGGTCTGTGTACACAGACCTAACGAAGCCTTTGATATGGTCAACCACACTCTCTTAATTTATTCTCTCTCATCTCCATGGATGCCACCTCCTGGTTTACCAAATACTTGAGTGGGTGTTCACAGAGGGTATAAATCAATGAAACTCTCTCCACCTGCTTGCTGGTACATTCTGGAGTCCCACAAGGCTCAGTTCTCGGGCTTCTCCTGTTTAGCCTGTTTCTCAATACCCTCCCTCAAGGCTGCTCATGGAAGATGTTACTTTACGCAGATGATGCAGTAATCTACTGTAGCCATTCAAACCCCGCCCCCTTACAGAAAGACCTCCAACTGTTTTTTCTCATAATCTGAATCATGGTTCACCAGCTGAATACTTACTTTAATCTACAAAAAAAAACAAAGTTAATTCAAAGGCCCTTCCCTAATTATTCTTAACTGCCAGCTCTCACCCTTGGAACAGGTGACTCACTTCAAATATCTTGGTGTTGCTCTGAACTGCACCCTCTCCTTCCAGGACCATAGTGACTAAGTATGCAAGGTGATAAATATCAGGATTGGCTTTCTCTATAAGCATAGGTTTCGCATGCCTCCTAAAGCCCTGCATCTGGCTATTACTAGCTCAGTACTTTCCATAGTCGACTATGGCATTGTTATCTATAGATCTGCTACTGACTCTTCCCTTAGAATGATCAAGGTCTCCCTGAATAAAGCGTGCTACCTGATCACGGGTTGTGATCGATTCACTCACACCTCTGAGCTGCACAAACAAGTGGACTGGTTGAATTTTGAATGTAGACTTGCTTACAACACTTGCATGTTAGCCAAGAAAATATCCACTGGCCTCATTCCATCTACAGCCCAACACCTCCTGACTCTGGCCCCTGTTACCCACTCAACCAGAAACTCCTCCAAAGCATCTTTCTTAGTCCCATTTTGTGGGATCTCCTGAGGCAGAGGGCTTTCATGTACAGGGCAACTTTCTGGCTCAGTGGTTTGCCCTTGGAGATCACCTCTGCCATTAAATTATGCCCTTTCAAAATTATACTCAGACAGCATCTCATTGCCAGAAATTACTGTGATTGTTTCTAGTGCCTACTCATCTCACATTCTTTAACTCTCGTTTCCCTGAACCCCCTCTAAGTTTGACAATGTTGTTATAGACTGAAGCCTCCATTTTCCTCCCTTCCACTCTCTCCCCACTGCCACCCACTCCCCCAGAACCCCATAGCACATGCTACCATTCCATTGATCAATTCCTTTTGTCTCTTCTCCTTATATGCCCCCTCCTTTGATACAGTGTGTATATATATATATATATATATATATATATATATATATAGTTTATTGTATGTTCTAGATAACCCTGTGCCTGTTTAATTTGTAATAGTGCATACTTTTTGTATTTGTGTACTTTGTAAACTGCAATCTGGTTGTACCAAGAAAATGTTTTACTTTATGGTACCATATGATGTGTAGTCTTTGTAAATGAGTCCCTGACACAAAGGTTTGTAATTCCAATGCTCTCAATAAATAAATAAATACATAAATAAATAAATCTTAACACCAATCCTTTAACTTGTACAAATTAATTTACTTCCCTAGTGAGGCAGTACTTTACAATATTACAGACAAGGCTAAATGCATAAATCAATGATCATCTTTAAAATCTAAAGCAAACAAAGTCAGTGAATATAGTGTAGTAAAAACTAAAGCCAGTGAAGGAGCTTGCAAGTAGAAAAATTAGGAGCTGTTTCACTGAATTCTTTTAATTAAATTAAGCCACAAAGCCTCTGCTCGGTCTGGGTTTGAAAAATGGCACCAAATGCCAGAAATTATTCAGCTGGCTGCCTCTTACTGTGAGCCTTTGCTGGATCTGAGGAAGGGGGGGCTGGTAGGTTATGCCCTGCAGTGTCTGAGGAGGACCATCTTACTGTGAGTTATCACTGGATCTGAGAGAAGGGGGGCTGCCAGGTCGAGCACCGCAGGTCTAAGGAGGACCCTCTTACTGTGAGCTGTCACTGGATCTGAGGGAGAGGGGCCTGCCAGTTAAAGCAATGCAGTGTCAGAGGAAGACCCTCTTACTGTTAGTCATTGCTGGATCCATGGGAGGGGGTCTGCCAGGTCAAGCTCCACAATGTCTTAGGAAGCCCCTCTTACTGTGAGCCATCACTGGATCTGAGGGAGTGGGGCTGCCAGGTCAAGTCCTGCAGTGTCCGAGGAGAACCCTCTTACTGTGAGCCATAGTTGGATCTGAAGGAGTGGGGGCTCCTACGTTGATCTCCACAGTCTCTGAGTCTTTCTGTGAGCCATTGCTGGATCAGAGGGATAGGGGGAACTGGCAGGTGGTACCCTGCAGTGTCCGAATAGGACCCTCTTACTGTAACCCAACAATGGATCCAAGGGAGGAGGTGCTGCCAGATCAAGCACCACGGTGTATGAGGAGGACCCTCTTGCTATGAGCAGTCACTGGATCTAATGGAGTGGTGGCTGCCAGGTCAAGCCCCACACTGTCCTAAAAAGGAGGGTTAGGAATGATAAATCCTGTTGTCTTTCTTTTCTTTATTTTTTTATTATAATTTTACTAATTTATTTTCAGATGTTGGGTCACAAATTGGATTGCTCCTTCAGGAGTAGGTGATACGTTTTTATGCTGAATGGGAAAGAGGGAGATGGGTAGTTCCATCGGCACTAAGAGCATTACATATTTTCTCATACATTTAGGAAAAATTACATTAGATAAAGGCCTGGAAATTGTCTACTGACCACTAAAAGTTACCACACAGAAACAAGTATATGTACATGCGAGTTATCTCCCACTGTACACTCACCCCCAGGCCGCACCAGGAGATGAGCATCTTTTTTTTGCACAGTGTGCCATCCTGGTGAAACAATTTCAATAAATAAATAAAGACATGTAATGGATATTTGTTTTAAAGTGCAATTAGTGTTTCCAAGCAGTACAGTGCATTCCACCCAGGTGATGTTAAATCAATTAAATGACTCCAGAGTTCCAGTTTATATATGGGATACTTTATGGATTGGAACTCACGAGTCATTGGGTGTCAATTAGTCCTCTCATAAACACAAAAGTGTAGATGAAGAATGTTGTCCAAGGGTTATGTGCACTTGAATTTTGGAGTCTTAACGTCACTTATATTTGGAATGCCCTTTTATCCAGTGCTTTTGGGAAAATATGCATCATCTGAAAGTATTATGGAATTCAAACAGATGTCCTATGAATGTCTAGCACTATGGATACATGGGCCTGGGTTGACTTGTTTCCACACAAGCATGATAAGATTGATCCTGGCAATTTCAAAATGTATGTATTAGCACTTTCAATGCAGACTTGTGCTGCAAAAACAATATTTGATTTAGGAAGCATTGATTTTAGCAATTAAAGATCATCTTTGTTCTTGTTATGAGAAGAACAAGTTAAAATTTTCATAGGGTCAATTGAGATTTATTTGGATTAATGGACAGAATCTTCTTCAGTAAAGGATTTGAATTGATGTTTATCTTTGTTTTTCCTTCTCTTACAGATTTTCTTTCTATGTACTGTATCAATTGGTAATGTACTATGTGGTATGATAGTTTATGTATTTGCAATATATAATTTTCTAATTCAAAAATCTGCCTACTCTTCCTGCAGGGGGCTTTCCTGCTTCCTGTGAGGGATTGAGTGAGATGTCTGCTGATGAGCAGGAGACTGCCATGTCATCCCAGTTGGATGAGATAGCTTCCCTCTGGAGTTCTGAGGAAGCCTATGTTTTGTCTCGTGTTGTTTCAGAAACACTGTCAAAGAATGTGAAGATCAAAACTCAAGCAAAAGAAGTTACAACTCAGAAGAAATATACGACAAGGTGTTTAACCCCACTGTCAGAAGTTATGGAGTCTGACTTGTTGAAAGAATCCTGTGAGGTTGCTAGCTTTCTGTTGTTCAGCCAACTGGGACTGCTAAACATGTCTCTGCTTCACACAGCCTGGAGAAAGAAGATTATGTAGAAGCACCTGGCAGCACTTTCGAAGCAGCCAATATGTTAGTATGGACCAGCTAGTAATCACCAGAGAGGAGTAGTTTTTGGAATTGTAGTTATGAAAACTAAAAGACATCTTTACTGAAGCTCATTTCTAAAGAGGAAGCTTGGTGCTTGGCAGAAAAAGGCTGTCTAAGGGCATTCAGTCAACTAGAGGTAATGTGAATTTACATGTGCTTAGTATGACTGAACCCCTTGTACAGAATATATCTCCCCAGTTGGAGCAGTGCTCATCAGTTTCTCTAAGAGCAGCTCCATCCCCCAAGATGAAACCCAAGTCTACAGCATTTTCCAGCACTCTGCAGAATGCTACAGTAGACCTATTGAATAAGGCAATGTAATTTCAATGGCAATTAGTCTCTTTTGTCATTCAGAAAAATGTGACACTGCCAGGATAAAGTGAATGCCTCATTTCCTGCATGACAAAATGGACTAATTGCCATTGAAATTACATTGCTTTATTCAGTAGGTCTGCTGCAGCATACTGCAGAGGGTTTTACTATAGCACTGCAACAGTGCTCACACCAACATCCCCCACAGCGACAGATACAATGCCAAGTGTCAGCACTGTACCATCAGAAAAAATGGTGCATTACCATCATAGGGCTGCACCCCCGAACGCCCCACATATCAGGCTTCAACCCCCACACCACCCTGTCTCTAAATATCTAACTCTGAGTCAGAGTCAGACACGGGGGAATGCAACACTGGGAGCTGCTCTGCTGGTGTCTTCCTCACACCAGCACAGCAACTCGCTGCAGACAGGCGAAATCTGTCACTGCGCTGGTGTTTGATGTGCAGGAGTCAACCTTGCATCAGCACACAACTGCAGAGTGCTTTAAAAGTGGGTTTAATCCTGGGGAATGCCACTATAGTTGAGCCACACATCAAAGGGCTTGAGGCAGTGGCTACAATGGCTAACAATGCTTCCCTTGTTAGTGGGTGGCTGTCTTCTATTGCCGACCAAGCTGATTCTGATTCTAAACTTAGCAGCATTTTATTCTGAGGTAAATGGTACAAAGGGCAAAATGACTTTACCAAAAACTAGGGGAGGTAAATCTTTTTAAAAGACCAAGCACAATACATTGTCTTCTAAATGTATTGAGCAAAAATTAGGGGACGCTGACTGGAAAAGAAACTCTGTAGGAGATGGCTAGAATCCTGGGCAGTCACCTATTTATTGCAGCCCTGTGCATATCCCTGTGCCTTTATCTATTACAGAAGATGACTCTGTTCCAATTGTTGGTTCTCCTGTTGCATAAGTGGACTCAGATTCTCAGTCTGAAGCTCAACAGCTCTGTATTTCTTCTGATCAGATGCCACATGGTTTGAAGGGAGAAGGCTATGATGTTTCCACACCTACTGACTCCCATTTTTTTTTTCCTTGGAGATTCTGGAATCCTTCCAATTATCCATGGATTTGGTATTTTTTTTAAATAGGACCAGATGGCAGCTCCTCTGTCTATAAAGTCCCTCTGCTACTGAGGTTACTAAAGTTTTACAGCATTCTGCTGCATCAGTGCAGTCTTCCCAGACAAACTCTATTTCTACCATTCCAGTTTTAGCAGACATCCAAGAAGAAGACCTAAGCACCAACATAGATATAAACCAGATGCCTGGTTCTACTCAGCATCTACAGAATAGACAATCGATCAGATTCTTTAGTAGATGGAGTTCCTGAAAAACTGGCGTCACTTAAACCAAGTACCTCCAGAGCTGACCTGGGTCCTTGCCCCAGGATAAAAGATATTCTTTTTTCCAAAATACCCCTGAACCTGCCAAGTGACACAATGCTACTCGTTTACATTACAGAGGCAGCTTAGAAGAAGTTCCAGACAGAATGTTTGTGGACCATACCCACCTCAAAGGGAATACTGTTTTTTTTTTTCAGGATTAGTTTTAAGTTTCCTACTGGTCTGGACCATTTTTGGAAAATGTAACTCACCTAAAAACATACATCATGTTGGACCCTATTATTTTTCAGTCCTGTTGATTAAAGCTGCAGTAAAGAACATCACAATACTGTAGATTCTGTCTTGTTCTGAGGGAGCAGAGTGGCACGATGGCTGTAGTGCTGCCGCACTTCCTGATGCTCCATGCTTGGCATCTGAATGTTTTAGATTAAGGATTTATCTTTCTTCAATTTTAACTTTATTGAATGAAACCTATGTTATTTTTGCTCTTGATTGATAGAAATGAGCTTTTCTCTGCAACAACCAACTGCTAAAGAGCTAAACTCATTACAAAAGCCAAGCTTGTTACAAAATGGCACAGGCAAGAGGGACTAGGGCACAGGGTGGAGGTGCAGCACAAGAATATTATGATGTGCAGCAAGCTGTAGGTGCACTGATCACTCACTCAGCAGAGTCCAAACTGTTTTTCAAATGGTTTAAACAGTTTAATTCCAATCCATTGCACAAAATAGCACTGCTGCTCGGACGTTCTGTATGGCTGCACTGCTGTTGATTGTCTATATTTTGTGCACTGGATTGGAATTAAACTGTTTAAACCATTTAAATAACAGCATAGCACAGCAAGGACAATTAATACAAGAATTGGGATTCTCTACCAGCACAGGCACTGCCTAACTCCTGAGGCACTAAATCTTGCCATCTATAGCTCAATAGTCTCTTTCCTTGACTATGGCCTGGCACTTTATGGATTGGCAACTGACACAGCTCTGCACCACATCACCACTGCTCTAAACAAAACATGCCACTTGCTCACAGGTGCTGCAAGGCTAACACACATTTGCAAATTCTACACCCAGGCAGAATGGCTCCAACTGAAGGATAGAATAAATTACCAATCCTGCTTCCCTGCCAAGAAATGATCCCTCAATCCACTTCATGCAGGGGTCCAGAACCTCCTAACATAGCACTTGAACACCCAACTCACAAAGAACTCCTCAACTAAGATCTACAAAGTTGCTAGGTGCTGCACTGCCCTGGCTCATTGTGCTCCACTCTGGACCAGTGCCTTATCCCCTGACATAGTCAATGCTGAAACTACTGGCTCATTCAGTGGCAGACTCTGGCAACACCTACAGTAATTGCAGCCAGTAAATATGACTGCTGCCATTAGCACCCTCTCTGAATATCAACCACCTACTTGCACTTACCTCCTGTCAGCTCTGTGCATTGACGGATCCCAACCTTAGCAATATAGGTCACACCCTACCTCCCACCCTATTATGACACCCCTCCCCACTTCCTTTCCCCCTCTGTGTGTCCCCCCTAATCCTATGCCTCCTACCTCCCACCTTAGGTTTGCATTCCTTTAGGGTGTTCCAACTTCAGAGACTGGCAAAACTGCTACACTGCCTAAGCTGTCTAAATTCTGTTGTACCTTTGTAACTTACCTGCACCATATGCAATCCAGTTATCTGTACTGTATTGTCTCTGAAAAATGACGTGGATCCTATAAATTATCATCCGTTCACAGGTGTTATCCAAGATTTTAATAAATAAATAAATGAATCGATTAATGTGGTAGGTAGCCAGTAGTGGCGCTCCTCTGAGCTGTCCAATAATTGCTCTTAAGGCAAACATTCTCTACCACACAGAGCAATATGCATTGCAGGGTGTAAACAGGTCAAGTAGCAGAAGTGGCAATTTGTTTTGGCTTTGAGTATGTTCCACCTTAAGGCAGGCCTTTCTCTATTTTTTGCATCTGATCGTCAGTGGTGTCTTGTTCAGAAAATTATTAGCTGTTGAAAATGATCCAAACGATCTCACTAGAATATCATAACAGGATTTTGGGGAATTATAATTTCTGGTGCCTCCTTAGATTGTTATGAATTTTGGGAGATTCTGATATTTACTGTTTGTCTCTCATCCTTTCTTAAGATGTCAGGGAGACTTTTATCCATTTTTAAGTGTCCGTGCCTTGGATAAATAAGCTATCTGTATACTGAGCCCCCAGCTATGTATTAATTGTTGGAGATTACATTTAATATTTTATTGTGATGTCTTTTGTAATGTTGTAATGGTTTCTTTTAAAACTGATCAACAATAAACTAAACAAAAAAAATCACAGTATTGTTTAAAAATGAAGTGGTAGTTAATATGGACACTTTATACTGGTTGCAACAATACTGCATTGTGACAGGTACGAGAGACCCTATTGTCAACTTTGAATACATCTCGATGGGTGTCTGGAAAATAAGAGTTAGGCATCAACATTCTGAGTCAAGCATTCATCATCTATCAAATTGTTTTTTTCTTGGACATGACAGAGGCATTCTATTCTATCTCGCTTGGCCTGAAGCCTGCTTTAAATGTGGATCAGCCTTGCATTTGAGCAGCACTTGTGACAAACTCAAATGTAGCATTTGATCTGACATTGGCCATACAAGTTCAAATTGTACAAAGATGATGCAGTGTAATTTATGTGATTAACCTGGCCATTTTTATAAAGTATGCCCCTCGGCTGCACATAACAAAGGCATTTCAGTGGATACAGCTAAGCACAATTTCTATATTAATTGGGATCAGATGGGGGGACCCCCATAGAAAAATTGGTAGTCCATGGCTACTCTTCAATTTGAGTCACATCAGGAAAATACAACAGACCAATAATGCCCTCCACAGCCTCCCACACCAGAGCCACAAGCAGAGGGGACAGCCATAGCAATACATCCCCTGACTGAGAAACCTCTGGAAAAACAGTCTGACCTGGATGAACAGGATGTTCCATACAATCTGAGTGAATGGGAACAGTTTCGATCTTTGGAATCAAAAACTACCTCATCTGCAAGAGACATTACACCTGGACATCACTAAACCCACCACTCATGCTACATAATTTAGACATTTCAGAGACTGTCCCTAGTACTGATATTTCCATGCCAAATCCATCTTGCCCAGTAATGGAAACATTACAGGTGGTGATTAGGAGGAAACAGATAAAGGGTCAACAGAAATCTAAAATGATTAAAAGAGATATCTCTTTGCTAAATAAGTATGAGCTCTTCAGAAAAAGAAAGGACTGGGTTGAGAATCAACTGAAGAAAATGCAGATGGTTCAGCAATAGTGTCTTCCCAGCAAGACTCATCATCTCATACTGAAGAAAGTATTCCAGATGCTGATACATCCAACAAAAGGAAAACAAAAACTAGGGGAGGAGGGAATATGTCTAAATGATGTGCTATTATATTTCTTCTTTTTTAATTTTTTCTTGATGGTGAGAGGGTTGGTCCATAACTTCTCTGTTGGGTCACTAAATACCTGAAGTCTCAACACCCCAGATGACTGATGGCCACTTTGTCTTTTTTGGTTTTACAGAATTCTTCATGTGATATCATTTTTGTACAAGGTACCAATCTTAATAACTCTGAGGATATTAGTAAAGCAGAATGTTTCTGGTCATCCGGACCCTCATTTTGGTCACTGGGGGAGGACAGGTGTTCAGGGATTGGTATCTTATTTGCCAGCCCACATGTGTCTTTGTTCCACCTAATTGACATCATTCTAGGGAGGGCTCTCTTGTTATATGTGGTCTTCTTGGGGATTCTGCTTTGACTTATTAGTATTTATGCACCTCAGTTGAAAGCAGGTGGAGTTAATCTGTTTAAGTTACTCCTGCCACATTTATTTACACCTAGGGGCATGATTCTTAGAATGGCCTTTAATTGTGGACTGATCCTGTCACATAAGGGAGCAAAGACCTCAAAATTGCCTTGTGATTCTGTTTAAAAGATATGGTGAATACAGTTGCTTTAGCTGGTACTGCTAGTGAGCCAGGAGGACAAGGACACACAGTTTTTCAGGTTAAATTGTCAAAGTCAATAGATTTTATTTTCTGTTCTTCTTGGTTATCTTGTTCCAGATCTCAAGTAGTATCAGTGGAGACATCTGATCATAGACTGATACAGGCAATTTTTACGAATGTCTCTAAGGGGAAGTTTGGACTAGGTTTTTGGAGACTACATTTTCTTTATTAAAAAATGACAAATTCTTCAAAGGCTGCAATGTTCACTGGAGGCTTAGAAGTCTACTTTTTTGTTGCTTGATTCCCCTGTTGAATGATGGGATAATGTGAACATGTAATCATGGTCTTTTTTTTATGTCCAAGTCTAGAAAACTGTCAAATAAAATAAATGTAAGATATTTGACCCTCAGAGATCAGTTTCACTGGTTGGTAAATATTGCTACCACTATGGGTCAAGATTTATTGATACATATCTCAGAAATTAAGACTGACTTGATTGTGCTCCAATATCAGTGAACGTCTTCTTTGTTGTTGGAGCAAAAATATAATACAAAGGGGAAAAATATGAGACAAATCCTTTTGAAGACTAAAAGTAAGACAGCAAATTACACTTTATCTACTATATTTGATGATGGTGTTAATCTGCTTACAGTTACTCATGACCAGTTGACTTTTGGAACAACATGTTGAGAATATTTTTTTGTGTTCCAACCCCTGGTTTCAACAAGAATCATCAATAACTCCAGATATTCAGGTTTCTGTCCTGTCACCAGGTCATTTCAACCTTCTGAATGCAGATATCACCATAGTGGATATAATTGAGGCTGTTAATTCATTATTCACTTGTTCAGCCCTAGGATCAGCTGGATTACTGAGTGACCAATATTGTCTAGTTGGGGCTGGCAGTATAGCCTAGAGGTTAGAGTAACGAGCTGTAAATGACCTTGCTACATTCAGCAGACCTGGGATTGATTCCTGCAACCTCCACTTGCATACTGTGTGACTCTGAACAAG
Organism: Neoceratodus forsteri; assembly: GCA_016271365.2. Classification (NCBI taxonomy): domain Eukaryota; kingdom Metazoa; phylum Chordata; order Ceratodontiformes; family Ceratodontidae; genus Neoceratodus; species Neoceratodus forsteri. Next base: position 212,007,772 of record CM057451.1, read on the forward strand.
TCAGTTAACCACCCCAGTGCTCCAGGGTCACCCCTGAAAACAGGCACATGTACCTAGCAGGTCTTTCCCAGCTATAAAGAATAAATAAAAAATAGAGATTACATTGAAACTGAATTGGCCTTCATGTACAGTCATATGTTACAAACAGGTGTTGTAGGACCCACCCTTATGCAGGGGATCCTGATATTTTTATTTAAAAAGGGAAAAAGTGTAACATCAATATTTGGAGGCTTCTTAGCCTTCTAAATACAGCCCTTAAAATTCTGATGAAAATCATGGCCTCCAGGCTATCATTCATTGCTCCACTTTTACATACGAACATATGAAATTGCCAGCAGATAAAGGCCTTATGGTCAATCAAGTCTGCTCGATTGTGCAGCTACTGTAGCATCCCTTATGCTGCGGCTGACCCTCCTTCCCCTCCCACTCCAGTGACCTTCCCACTTACCCTGTTCCATTGCCTTTTGAAGCAGCCTCCTGTTCTGCAGGATGCCACTTCCTCCTGCAATGCGTTCCACCCAGAAACCACCCTCTCTGTAATAAAGTGTCTCCTCATTTCCCTCCAGAATCTTTCCCCAATCTTGATCATGCTGCTCTAATGTCCCTCCCCTCCTTAATTTGAAAATCCCCTCAGTGCCCATCTTATTTATTTCCTCATGTACTTGAATTTTTAATCATATCCACCATATCCCTCCTCACCTCCAGGGAGTACATGTTCAACTCCCTCAGCCTGCTCTCATAGGTTAAGTCCATTGGCCCCTGGAACATTTTTGTTGCCCTGCACTGCACCCCCTCCAGTAAACTAATGTCCTTCTTCAGGTATGGTCACCAGAACTGCACTCAGTACTCCAACTTTGGTCTAACTAGTGATCTGTACCGTGTCAGGATCACCTTCCCCCTCATGGAGGATATGTCTTTGGCAATATAACCCAGCATCCTTTTGGCCTTTGCAGCTGCCTTTCTACACTGTGGTGAGTTGTTCATTTCTCCTGCTGTGATTACCCCAAGATCCTTTTTCTCTTCCTTCGGTGCTTGTTCAATCTCCCCAAGCAGGTAGCTCCTCCATGGGATATTTGCACCAAAATGTAGCACCTTGCATTTCTTGGCAGTGAACCCCAGCTGCCAAGTGTCTGACTAGGACTCCAATTTTGCCAGATCATCTTGCAACCCCTGACACTCCTCTAAGTCATCTTCTACTGCTCCCATCTTGGTATCATCTGCAAACAGACTGATCTGGCTCTTGATGCCTATTGAGACATCTGATTGAAGATCCAAAACAACACTGGCACCAGTACAGAGCCCAGTGGCACCCTGCTTGACACTGCCATAGGAGATGAGAGCCCCCCCTCCCACCACCACCCTCTGATGTCCCCCTTGCAGCCAGTTCACTACCATCCCACCATCTTCACCCCAGTCCATATGACTTCCAGCTTACTTCCTAGCCTCGCATGCAGCACCAAATTGAATGCATTACTGAAGTCCAGGTACAGGACATCCACTGCATGGCCCCTGTCTAATTGCCTGGTTACCCAACTATAGTACTCCATCAGGTTGATCTGACAGGATCTGCCTGAAACAAACCTGTGCTGTCTGCTGTCTTGTAGCCCTTTAGCCTCTAGGAGAGAAACCTCACTCCTTCAGGATTGTCTCCATCAGCTTTCCCATGATGGATGTGAGGCTCACTAGTCTGTAGTTTCTTGGCTCATCCTTGGGACCTCTCTTGTGGAGGGGTACCACGTGCACCATCCTCCAGTCCTGAGGTTTACTCTCTGAGTCCAGGAAGTCATTGAACAGATCTGATAAGCTTACTGCCAGGACTTCTGCCAACTCTTTCAATACACTGGAGTGTATGCCATCTGGCCCTGATGCCTTGTCCACCCTCAGTGCCCTCAAGCCCTCCAGTACTCAGCATTGGGTCAGACTAGTGCCGACAACAATAACATGGAGAACATGGAGAACAACCATGCAGCAATTTTAGCTCTGATTTTTTTCCAGGAGGCTGTGCCCACTGCAACCCATGGATGGAAGGATTCTCACTCCAGGGAGGGGAATGGATCACAAGGTGAGATCCAAATCATGGGGCCATGGAGTACAGTTTCCATAGCCTAACATAACCAAAACTAAGTCCACAGTGCAGAAAAATGTTGGAGTCCAGGATTAGAACCCTGGTCTCCTATGTCACTAGCCGAGCTGCTCGATGCCCCTGCCCTCCACACAATGGGATCAGCTCAGGCAGCCTCCTGGATCCTGGTGCTCTTGAGATGCTTAAGCACCATGGACAGCACTTACTGAAAGCACTGTAAATCACCTTTCACTGTCCATGTTGGCGCTACAGAGACTAGTGCTCCCTTGACTGGTGCTATTCGTGTAGTGCTAATCTAACTGGGTACCCAGTGCTCTGCCCACTGGGATTTCCATGTCTTCACCTCCTCCCTTGTGCCCACCCTCCCACCCCCTGTGTACAGCTCCCCTTTCTCTTTAGTAAATACTGAACAAGTACTTGTTTAATGCTTCTGCCTGTTCTGCCCTGTTTTCACCCACCCTCCATCCTTCTTTATCCTTACTATTAGTAAATTACAACTCCTTTTCTGCCTGAAGTTCTTGAAGAAGTCATTCTCCCCCTCTTTGATGCCCTGAACAAGCCTGAGTTTCCTGGATGACTTGGCTGAGCTGACTGCTCTTGTCTCCTCCCTCGACTCCTTCAAGTATTCCTCTCTGTCCTCCCCCTCCCTGTTTTTTCTACCTTCTAAAGGCAGCTGTTTTCTTCCTTACTTTTTCCATGACCCCTCTGCTCACCCAGCTTGGCTTCTTGGCCCTTGCTCTTTTACTCTGGACCCTTGTACATGTTACAGATGCCACCTCAATTTCCAGTTTAATGACCTATCATTTCTGGTTAGTGTCCATGTTTGGATGGATACTGGCCAGATACCCCTGTACTATTTCTCTCATCCTCCCGGACTTGGCCATCCTGAAGTCTAAAACCCTTGTGCCCATTTCTACTCCCCCTTTCCCCATGTTTATTGTGAACCACACCTAGTGGTGGTCATTCTCTGACAGTGGTTCCTCCACCCCTAGTTCTCTCACAAAGTCTCCATTCGCCAGCACAAGGTTTAGGATGTTCCCTAACCTGGTTGGTTCATTGACCATCTGCAATCAGAAGCTGTCTTGGAAGACATCCAAAAGTACTTGCTCCCTCCTATTCATGGTGGCTAGGTTACCCCAATCCACTCCTGGCAGGCTGAAGTCCCCCACAATCACTGTGCTGCCCCTCCCACAGGTCCTTCTGATCCATCCTGCTAGTTCCCTGTCTAGCTCCTCAGTGTGAGAGGGTGGCTTGTACATCACTCCCATCCTGAGGGTCCTATTTCTGGAGTCCTGGAGTTGCACCTATAATCACTTTGTGCTGCCTCCCTCCCCTTCCTCTGTGACACACTTCAGTCCTTCCCTCACATACAGCACCTCCCCCCTTTTCCTTTTATCCTGTCCCTCCAAAACATCCTATACCCTGGTACTGCCAAATGCCAGTCATGGTACTGGGTGGCCCTTGTCTCTGTGATGGCAGCCATGTCCACCTCCCCATCTGGCACGACAGCCTGAAACTCAGCTGTTTTGTTTTCTAGACTGCTAGCATTCAAGGTTATCACCCTCCCCCTCTCTTTCTTCCCCCCTCTCTCTTCATGCTGTCCCTTTCTTGCATCCCTTCCTGACCTACCTTTAAGTCCTTTGCTGCTGGTACCGGGGGGGGGGGCTCATTTGACTTCCCTATCACTGGATCCTGCCTGATTCTTGCCCACTTGCCACACCCTTTTCTAGTTTAAATTCTCATTGTTTGATATGTATTCCCCAAGTTTCTGTTGTAATACCCTCCTTCTTTCCTCACTTAAGTGTAGCCTTTCCTTAGCATAGAGATTACTGCCTTCCTAGGTCCTTCCCCACCCCCCCACCAGTCAAAAATCTTTGGACTGACACCATTCTCTTAGCCATGTGTTAAATCCTTCTATCCTCAGCTTCCTTGCTGTGCTCACCCTGTGTACTGGAAGCACCTCTAAGAAAGTTACTGATCTTCCTGCCTCCTCACAAATCCGTCCCAGCTCCTCAAACCTCCTCTGGACTACATCTAGCATATTTCCAGCAAGATCATTTGTTCCCAATTGCAGAACTATGTGAGGTTTCTCCCTACCCCTCCAAGAATACTTCAGAACAGACTGACCCACCCTTTCTGCTGTCATGCCTGGCATGGCCTCCCCCCATATGTGACTATTCTTCTCCCCCTTGCCTCCCCCCATATGTGACTATGCTTCTCCCCCTTGCTTCCCCATCTGATTCCTTTTCAGAACTGAGACTCCCAGCACTAAGATCCCACCTCTGTTTTCATGTTCTACTCTCCTTGTCCTTCCTTTAGTGCCTCCACTTCCTCTCCACCCCTCCTCCTCATCCAGTGCAGTTGTTCTCTCTTCCACTCCATTTGTAGTGTCCCCTGTCTCTACTCTGACCTTCTTCTCCCCTTTCCCCTCAGATTTTATCTCCTCTCTCCACCATGCTCCACCTGCCTCCTTCCCTGATGCATTTCTACCCCTTTCTTCTTATGCCTCCCTTCCCCCTTCCCCACAACCCCACTCACTTGACCTATCCCTGTACCATATCCCTTCAACCCCTTGGCTCACCTCCCATTCCCCTCTCACCTAGTCTGTCATCAGCTCCTCCACCCAACACTCCTCCTAACACTTCCCCAATCCTGCCAGTACTGTGAATCAGTTTTCCAATGTCTCTTCACTGTCACCTCTTTCCTCTTTCCTTCCTTATGCTTTCCACCCCAGTGCTGCTGACTCTGTGACTGCTAGATTCCTCCTTCCCTCCCATCCTCCATTCCTCCCATTTCCCACCCTCATTTGTCCTCTGAAATGGGACCCCTGTATCCTTCCCCCATCTGCCACATTTTTCCCTTTCCTTCCCACTCTTTGATCGATCCTCTCCCCTCAGTTAACCTCCTTCCTTCCCCAGCCACTGAATTGTCCTCCATTGCAGCCTGAATTCCCCTCCTAAGCTCTGTCTGTAAACAGCTGATCTTGTTCCTAAGCTGTATTATTTGCTTGCATACCAAACACCATCCTGCTGTCCACGCAATTTTCAGAAAGATTGCTGCTCCACAGTTGTTGCAACCTACCACCATCTCATCTCACTTTTTGCCGACCAGCGTGCCTCCTCATTTTCAGTAGAAGGATGCCCATATCACCACTATGACATCCCCCATCCACCTTTATCAGTTCTGCCCATGGTTCAACCAGCTCTCCAATACCTTACCCTGATGGAAAAGTTAGCAGACCAAAAAAGCTTGCCCCACCAGTAAGTGCAGTCTGTCCCCTATGGACAACCAAAAGCAATCTGGCCTTTAAACCTTGGTTACACTTCAGTAGTACCGACAATCCTAACCTATAATCACTGTGCCAAAATTTCAATATGTGGGTTCCCCAAAATACTTTGCTAACACATACAGTATAGGACATATCTGTAAGCAATAGTCACTGTGCCAAACATTTCAACATTTGTGCTAACCTCACCTAGTAAAATTCAATGTAATAATTGTATAGCATCTATTGCTATTCTATAACATTATCTTCTACCTGGTGTATCAGTCTTGTTCTGTATATTCTTCCTGGTTACCAGATGTGCTATGACTTATATCCTGTGATGTAACAGGATATCATATGGGGGTAAACAGGAATGAAGTGGAAGTGAGCCTTGTGGTGGGATGGTGGGATTAGACACTGGCCTCCTCAAGAAACAATCTGGCCAACAGTGCTCAGAGCACAAGAGCTCAGTATGGTCCCCTGAGAAAGCAGCAGTATCTAGATATGTGTACCTCAAGTGTGTCTCAGTTGCTAACTGCTTCTGGGGGAGAGGAGTAAGTTTGCTCAACAACCTCCCAAAAATCTCCAGAGCTGCCCTGAAGTCAGACACAAATCCTGCTGTTTTTAACTAATATCTGACTCTACAACTATGCTGTGTACCTGCAATAAAAGAAAGCAATAAAGAAAGCAAGGAAAGTCTAGCAAGAAATCATAAACTCTGTTAACCTAAAGCAGCACGTTCTGTTCCTCTATGCATCCAAAAAAGTGTCCCAACACACCTTAAAATACTATAACAGAATGCCCAGGGGGAAAAAGTTCATAATCCCAATACCTGGAGGAGCAAAAAAACAAAATATGTATCCCAAGTCTCTGTTGCTGTTATCAACCAATATCCTGACTCTACCAGCCTTGGACAAATCCTTTCCCTTCAGCTGAACTTCAGGTGCTAACTGCTTCGGGGGGGGAAAGCAAGAAATCCTAAACTCTTTTAACTTAGAGCAGCACGTTTTGTTCCACTATGCATCCAAAAAAGTGTCCCAAAACACCTGAAAATAGTGTAATAGAATACTTAGGAAAAAAAGCTAATTATCCCATTTCCTGGAAGAACAAAAACAAAATATGTATATACATATATATATATATATATATATATATATATATATATATATGTGTGTATATATATATATATATATATATATATATATATATATACATATATTAATTGCAAAAACTCCATTAATACATCAGTTAGGATTGATAGTACACCAACAAAAGTTTTGAAATTTGGTGTTAGGGTTACCAGCCTATACCACCCCATCACTACCCCTTCAACCTACTCATACCAACAGGTATCAGGGTGTGCTTTGGGGTCATTGGTCCTAACTCTCACCCCATTCCATGTGTAAACAAGCTAAGGTGGTTCAGTATAGGAGAAAGGGGTGAGAGTTAGGACCAATGACCCCAGTGCACACCCCGATACCTGTTCATGTGAGGAGGTTTGGAGGGTGGGGATGGGGTGGAAGGGGTTGATAACACTAACACCGAATTTCCAAATTTTTGTTGGTGTACTATCGACCCTAATTGAGGCATTAATGTAGTTTTTTCCAATGAATTTCCCTTCTTTTTCAGAAAGTGTAATGTAAGCGGTTAGTGATATGTGTTTATGTCAGCATGGGCCCTCTGGAGCCTGCTCTCCTTTCACGTTGTCCATTTCTTACATAATGGTATGCTTATGTAGGTGCATGGGCCCTCGGTGCTCTGTGCTCCCTTCACATTGCTATTTGTGGCATAACAGCATGCCTATGTGGGAGCACAGGACCTCTGGGCCCTGTGCTCCCCCTTGCACTTAAATACGGAGCCATACAGCAGCCTATAGGGCAAGGAGCACTTATAACACTAATTTGCCAATATGTCAGCAACCACAGCAGCTATGAAAAAAACTCAAGAGCCATTGCAATCATGACAGCAGAGCCTCCGTGTGAGATAGCAGACTAAATCTGTGTCTTGCATCATTTCTGAGATACAGGCACCAAAAATCACTGTGGGTGCCACAAAATAAACTGCCTCATTTGGCACTTTAATTTGGGGAAATTCCACTACTTTCACAAAACTCCCATAGGCTAACATAAAATACTTTCGCAAAACTAAAGAGTGCTGTCCCAGCAGTACTGTCATTTTCACGAAACACAATATAGTTTCTCAACACCAATGGTACTTTTGCAACAAAAAAAATGGTAGTGCCATGACAGTATTGTCACGTTCATGACATTAGTGGTAGTGTCGCTACAATACTGAAACTTTGTGTAAAATAAAGGAAGCATTGCAGCACCACTACCAGTTTCCTAACCCACTTCCCAGTTACGGGGGCTGAATGGGGGTGCAGACACCGATATGTCAGTAGTGTGTTCCATAGCTGACTTTTACAAATTTACATACAAAATTTACAGTGCTACCATTGTAAATGTAGTGCAATGTAACTGGTATGTGAGTGTGGGAGTGTGGGCCCTCCAGGTCCTTTCCTCCCCTAATGCTTAAATTATTTGTGTAGCAGTATGAGGATGTGAGAGCTTGGGCACTCTGGGCCCTGTGCTACCACTTACAGAAAACTATGGGGACATAACGCAAGCCTACAAACATCACAATCAACCCATGTAACACTGATTTGGCAATATCTCAGTAACCATAAACATCCACTGCAGTTATAATTAACAGTTTGTAACCTCCACATGTGCTTAGTTTACCTAAAAGCAAACTAAGATGTCCATAGTGAAAAATCCATATCTCAAATCTTTTTTGACATACGGGCGTCAAAATGCAGCTCAGACGCTTCTATGTTCACTGCCATCTACCACACATGTGCATTGGCCAAATTTTCCCCCATTCACTAAAATACCACCAACAGCTTAATCTGGTTCAAAGTCAGTTGGCATTCATCTGTATCCCCTTCCCTAGGGTCGTGCCTGAAAATAGGCAGAATTTGTCTAGTGTGCTTACCCGGTCAACAAAGCTAAATAAATAAATAATAAATGTTACTCTATGGAAAATTTCTCAACTTTGGAACGCTGTAAGTAAGGCAGCATTGAATGATTCAGTACCAAAATAACAAAAAGCACATCAGTAAACCCAGCACTTACAACCCTACAAATTCCAAGCCAAAAGACCCAACCATCTAGGTACAGTACAGTGACAAAGAATTCCTTTGTTTTTGGGATATTATAGTGTTGAAAAAGTACAGTACTTTCATGAAAGTACTGCATCTGATTTTAGACTGTAGTCGGAAATACTCTTAAAAAGCATAGTCCTCCACTCCCTATGGGCACTGAACCCTAACAAAGGCAAATGCCATCCCTGGATGCCAAGATGCTATTCCTGTCAGCCTCTGCCATCGCCACCCCTCTGGCCACACTTCTCAACTTTTCTCACTCTCACTGGGTAAGGTACCAACGGCATGGAAAATGGCCACTGTCATACCCCTTCCTAAAGGCGGTGACCCCTCCTCCCCAGGCAATTATAGACCTATCTCCCTACTCCCTATTCTGGCCAAACTACAGGAGCAACTTGTCTTGTCCCAAATGACTCAGTACTTGAAAGTCTCCTCCTTTTTCATGCCTTTCCAATCCGGCTTCCGCAAATCCCATTCTACCATCACCTCCCTGCTACATGTCACCAGGGACATTTTCACTAGCATCGACAAAGGACACATCACCACGGCCATTTTTATAGATCTAGCAAAGGCTTTCGATACCATCTCTCACTTCCTACTTATCTCCAAACTTACTGATGCAGGGCTAGCACACCCAGCTATAGCTTGGTTACCAAGACTATCTAGTGGGTAGGATGCAAGCGGTCAGACTTGACTCACACACATCTAACCCCCTTCCAGTCACATCTGGAGTCCCCCAAGGATCTGTCCTAGGACCAATACTTTTCTCCATTTTTCTAAGTGGCCTCCCCTCTGCATGCTCCCATTGTTCCATCCAAATGTATGCGGATGATACAGTCTTGTACGCATCCGGCCCCTCAACAAGCAGTGTTGTATCTCTCCTTCAGGAAGACTTCTCAGTAATCCAGCACTGGTTCTTGAAAAACCAGTTATTTCTAAACCCTAAAAAAACTGTGTCACTCACGTTTGGCTCCCAACAAAGACTCTCTCACCAAACCCCCTGCCCCCCATTCAAAACCCTGGAAGGGACACCCCTTGAGCAAAGCACTAGCTATAGATATCTAGGCATCTGGCTCGACCAGCACTTAGATTTCGTCTCTCACATAGACTCCCTGCATAAGAGGCTGCTCCCAAAACTGGGGGCACTTTATCGTAACAAATCTAGTCTCCCCATGCAAACAAGGCACACCATAGTCCATAAAATGATACTCCCTGTACTTGACTATGGAGACATAGTATACACTATCTCACCTGCATCCACCTTGGCAAGCCTGGACACCCTATTCCACTTGTTCTGTCATTTCATCCTTGACTGCCCACAATCCACTCACCACTGTACTTTATACAGCTCCCTAACCCTTCCATCACTCCATAATAGCAGACTCATAAACTGCGCTAGGTTAGCTGCAAATTTCTGATCCCTCTCCCACCCTCCCCACCTTGAATCTACTTTATCTCAACAGCCTCCCCCTGTGTACTCCTTAAGAGGCACAGACCACAGACTACTACAAGTCCCACTTATGCGCACTACCAAAGGCCAGGCAGCTTTTAAATATAGAATCCCGCAGATCTGGAATGCCCTGCCCGCCCCCATCCAACACGCACAAAATACCTGTCACCGTACCCGACTACTGCAGGCACATTTCTCCTCCAGCTGCTCCTGCTAAGTCATAGCTCTCTAAAAAAAAAAAAATTATGCTGTACAGTAGTACTTCTGTTATGTGTATATCTGTCTGTAAACTCCTGAATTATGGTTGTCAGGTGTACACATTATACCTTATACTCTATTGTATCTTCGTATGCAAAATCTGTATTATAATGTACAAATTTTATGCTATGTTCTATATTCCAATTACTGTACTGTAATTGTTCTGCTATATGCTATGTACTGGACCCAGGCCCCCAGGTCGCATCTGGAATCAAGCATGTTGCTCAGTATGCCTTCCTGGTAAATCTCGTAAATAAATAAATTAAATAAATAAATATTTATGGGGGGGGGGGTTCATCCTCCAACAAAGGTTGTGCTGTGTAGCTAAGGGCCCAATTAGGTAAACAACCATCAGTGTTTTCCTAGGCCCACTCAAATTTGAACTTCAAGCATCTAGGCACAGTACAGTGACAGAATTCCTTTGTTTTTGGGATATTATAGTGTCGTGAAAGTACAGTACTTTTGTGAAAGTACCGCATCTGATTTGAGACTGTACTGGGAAATGCTCTTAAAAAACATATTTCTGGGGGGAAGGTTCATCCTCCAACAAAGCTTGTGCTGTGTAGCTCAGGGCCTGATTAGGTAAACACAACCATCGGTGTTTTCCTAGGCCCACTCAAATTTGAACTACAAGCATTTTTGTCCGTTGCTAACTGCAAACAAGATGGCGGCAGCTCAAAACTTATTGACATAGCTCAGAAGCTTATTGGCATAGGTTGAAAGCTCTTTTAGCTGTTAAGAAAACTAAAAAAGCTTTTGAGCTGAACATAAAAGGCTTACCATAGTCTATAATGGGAAACGTTGAACTTTTATAACTTTTGAATGGATTAATATATTTTCACCAAATCTTCAAAGGGCACTTCCCTGACCCAGTCCCCATACACTCTAAAAATTTCAGACCAGTTAGACAAACCATTCAGGCTATAGAGGAGCGAAAAGAATTAAAAACAGCTGAGGATTTTTCACACTTTTCAATACTCCGCAGTTCCACAACCAAAAATCTGATTGGAACAAAGATTATCTGATCCAGAGATCTATGGTACCACACTGTATCTACAAAATTTCAGACCAATCGGAGAAATGGTTACAAATTTATTAAAGTGCAGAATTTGGGGTTTAACATAGTGGCTACACAACCCTAACTTTACCAGCCCTGATGGGCCACTATATTACTGTATATATCTATATATCTATATATCTATATCTTATATATATATATATATATATATATATATGTATACAAAGAACAGCAGTAACAAGGTACTTTCATTTCCTTTTTGGCCAAAGTCCTCGGCTGCCCCTGGCTTGCTCCCTTCCTTCTTGCCCAAGTCTTCTGTTAGATTCTTTGCAGTTCTGTAACATCCCCAGAGATGAATTCAGAATAATATTTTATTTTTATTTAGTTTTTGTTGACCAGGAAAGGAGAACTAGACAATTCTGCTTGTTTTCAGCCTTGTCCCATGGGAGGGAGATACAGATAGATTACAACTGACATCAAAACAGATTAAGCTGTTAGTGGTATTTTTAGTGAATGGGGGAAATTTGGCCAGGACACCAGGCAAATTCCCCTGCTCTGCCTGCAGGGGTGCTGTCACTTCCTGTGGACAAGATGGAGGGACCCATTTTGGAGGTAGACACAGGAGGAAGATGAAGTGCTGATATGGCAAGGGAGATGGCCTCCTCCTCTGCCCCTGTATTGCAAGAGTTTTTTTCTTCTTCAAATTCAATGGAAAAAGATATGGATATGGGTTCTATGGATGGATCTGGTGGTGCTAAACAGAATGCAGAGTTGATTACCTCAGTATCGGAAACATCTCCAAACACTGACCAAAGGGAGGATTTAAACACAGAAACTCAGACATCAGGTACTGTTACAAATAAAACCACTATGCTATCAAAAGAGCAGTTAAGAAGTGTTATAAATCAGCACTGGTGCCTTCTACAGGAGCTAGTGTGGGAGGATAATTCTTCACAATCTGATATACCTGACTGTATAGCTTCTCGATCTTATGAACAAAGAAAAATGAATTCTGTGCCAGTTTTACCAAGTAACAGTGCTCCAGATGCTTTTGACACACAAACAGATGCAATGCTTCCCTCCTCGCTGCATCTCTGTGAGACTACTCGCACAGGATTGCAGACAGCAACCGTGTGGTACCCTTATGCAGCCTTGTGAGCAGCAGGCTGGGACCACACACTTTCTGGGACTGCTTGGGTCTCACCTGGTCCAGTTACTGTGCAGGAAATCACCTCCTCAGCTTTAGGAAAACTGCAGAAATTTACCGAGATAGCACAAGGTGAAATTGCGCATTCCCCTCCTTCATTCAACTTTGACACTACTCCTGTCACTTCATCGGGGAAACCTGCAACCAAAAGCCGGCCAGCACATGTCACCACGGCTACCAATCTCTCTTATGGCCTCTACGTTGAACAACACATGTAGGCCTCCTCAGATCCTGTTTCCTCAAGAGGACAAACAACAAGAAACTTTGAATCCCAGAGAACAAAATGTACAGCTTGAAGATGAGACTGCAACTGACTCACAGTATAGACTCAGTGATTTATTTTGTAAACTTGGTGAGCCTGCTCAGTGCAGGAATGCCATACGGTTGAAATTCATGGGTGATATTGTGATGACTCTTGATAGATGAACTGTTCTCCATAAAATGCTTCAGGATTCTTTGGAGATTGAGGAAGGTGAACTTTATGCATTTATACATGTACATGGAGAGCCAATTTATAACATATGTTTTAAAAATGTATGTACATGGGAGACATTTTGGGGCAAATATGAAACAGCTAAATCTCAGCCATTTTGGGCCTCCTTTATGTTCATCTCCCTTACTAAGCCTATAGTCAAGGTTATAACTTTATTGTTCAGAAGTGAGGGGGTGGCCCAGCAGATGTTCAATACTGGTTGAAGCACAACTGCAAAATTTTAGAAGTTCCTTGTCCTATATTGGATGGGAACCTCATATGGACCGGGGGTGGAAAGTCAAAGTAAAATTAAAGCAAACTGATAGAGGAATTTTGCATTTGCCTGGAAATTTCTACATAGGCTGGGACAGAGACTTGTGTTTTTAACCTGGCCAGCCCCAAACTTGCCACAAGTGTAGATCTAGAACTCATCTCAGCAGTACCTGCAATAAGTCATGATACACCCTCTGTTTAGCCTACAGACATGTTAGTTTAGGTTGCCCAAATTTCTTAAAGTGTAATTTGTGTGCTTAATCAGGGCATTCTTATCATCAGTGCCCTTGGGCAAACCACAATAGGATGGACCATCTCCCACAAGATCAGGTAGCCCTAATAACTGACTCTCAGGTTCAAGCTTTAAGATACCGAGATGAGGAACATACACACCCCACCCCTCCCTCTTAAGCAGAGCCTTCAGTTACAGGGATACCCAAACCTTGTCCCCAAGGTACCCTAAATGAGGCTGACATTCAGAAGTCTCCCCACCTTGATACAGCCTTAGGCCCGGCTTCAGAGCATACTCATGATCCTATGCCTCCTCCTCCTCCCCTGTACCCCTTCACAGGAGGAAGGCCCCTTTGAGGTAGGTCCAACTAGTAAAAGAGGGAAAGGAAAAAGAAAGGCACAAAGTGCCTCTATTTCTAAAAATATTTTGACTAGAAATAGGTATCATGCTCTATCAAAGAGAAAGCAATGGTGGCACACAGAAGGGGAGGATGGAGATTCTGACTCTTTCCATGCTTCTTCCTCCAAAATGGACTACTCCTCCTCAGATTCGCAGCAAGACCCTTCCCCTTCTAAGAGACCTATGGGGATAACTTAGACAAAAGTTTTTTTTTGTGGCAGGTTCCTTGGTGAATTTCTTCACATCAAATGCAAACTGAGCATTCTTTGCGCTGTCTCACACTTAATGTGTGCAACATGAAGTCTTACAAAAACAAATTAGCACACTCCAATACCTATCTGATTTATATCATGATATTTATTTTCTATGGGGCACATGGCCAAAAACTAGGTTACAGCTTGCCCAGGTTAAAAATAGATGGACTAAAGGCCCTTCCTTTTGGTCCTTTGGAGAGGACAGACGTGATGGTTTGGGTATATTGTTTCATGGCTTTAATTTTCAAATAACTAGGCTAGTGGCTATATTCCCAGGCTGAGCCATGTTATTAGACTGCAAATTTAAACAGTTAAATATCAGAATTATAAATGTTTATGCACACCAAAGCATAGCAGCTTGGTCTGAATTGGTTAAGTTAATACAACCATACTTGTATACAAATAAACATCTTTATATGGGAGGAGGTTTTAACTGTGGGCTCACCCCAGCTGATGGGGGGTCGGGTCTCACACAGAAAGTTTATGGGGACATGGCTGCCTTAGGAGCCATAAATAAGAATGTCGCTCTTAAAGATGGGTTTTGTGAAATACACAAAGTCGGAGCCAAAACATACTATAAAGGAACCTTTGCCACTCAAATTGATTTTATTTTTGTATCACAGAATGTTATAAAACAAGCTGAGGATTTTCAACGTGAAACTTTGGACCATTTAACTGTTTCCTTATTACGGTCTCCCTCGAATGGACCTGTTCCCAATAACCCTTACTCATGATGGAAGCTAAATAGTAACCTACTATCTGACACCCACATTTTGATAGGTTGTCAAGATTTACTATGAGCTAGGCTTTCTGTTCTAGAAGCTTATCACTCCCCTTTGAGCTGGTGGGAAGATACAAAAAAGTACTTAAAATCCTTTTTTATTAGACAGGCCAAAAATAAATCTCAAACCACATATATGAAGTATTTAAGCTTAAGGCTAAAACATGGATATCATTTCTGGGTCTTATGAAACAGGGTAAGACTATTCACAACAATTTAAAACCCTAAAAACAAAACTGGGGCAATATCAGTATAATAGGGCCCAATGCTTGAAATTGGAAGCTCAGTTTGGTACCCAAAGTTCTAAACCATCTCTGAACATTTATAAAAGTTGTACAGATAAAGTGGTTGCCACCAATATAAAACAACTTTCTGATCCTGAAACCCAAATAACATACACTACTCTGCCTGACATTAAAATGATACCACACACCTTTTTAGAAAATGTATTTGGAACTCCTTCATTGGTTTCCCCAAATGCTACTTTCTTCTCAGATATACACATCCCTTTAGTCCCTAAAGATAGGTTAATAAATCTAGTTAAGCCCATAACTATAGAAGAAACCCAGATAGCTAAAAAGAAACACAAAAAAGGTTCTTCCTCTGTGAAAGATGAGTGCACAGCAGATCTCTATCAGCATTTCCTGGCTTTCTTTTCTCCCTTTTTAATCTTGGTGTTTAACAGTATTTTAAACACCAACTCCATTCCCCACCAGTTCTCTGATGCTATCATAGTTCTTCTCTTTAAAAAAGGTGAGAGATCAGACATCCAGAATTGGAGACCCCTAAGCTTACTAAATGTGGATGTAACCCCCCTGTTACCCGTGGTTACTAGAATCCCAGTAAGACCTAGTGGTAGGCAGGGAAGGCAGCTTGTGAAACTCCAGTTAAATGGATTTCATACTGTCTCACTCTGTTCTCAGTCTCAGCTGAGACTGAGGGATGACATCATCATAGAACTATCTCAGCTGCATGAGCCACATTGGAATCTGCAGTTGGGAGTTAGGTTACAAAGTTGGGAGTTTTTGAAGAGTGAGCAGAGCAGTTGTGTGTGAGCAGTCTTGAAGGGAGAAGCACAGCAGTGTGTACACAGGATCTTGGCACCTAAAGCTCTGATGTAGAGCTACTTTTAGGGAGAGGTGTGTGTTTCCACCAAAAGAGGAAAACAGTAAGCTGTTTTTAAAGTGGTGGAGACCGCTGTTACTGGTCTCTGTGCCCCATCCCTGAGGGGATGGGGGTAAAAGGTTTGCCTGTTATTCCAGGGGCAACCTCCTGGTTCTGGCTAGGGAAGAAGCTGCCTCATTTTTCTAAGTTGTGCTGCAGCACCAGAAGCTGTCAAGGATCACCTGTGGGGCATCTGCAACCAAAGGGCGAGTTCTGCTCTTACATGGGGCCTATGTTTCACCTGAACTGTTGTAAAGTGAGGATTGGACTGCTTAATCAGCTGGAGGCCTATAGGAATAGGCTAAGCCAAAGTAAAAGTATATTCAAGTCCATCACAAAGGGAGAGCCAAGACATGTAGAGGAAATGTGCTAGGCATTTACCCTTTAATCTACATTGACAAGCTTTTCAGTTGTTATCCCTCTGTACAGACAGTTGGTGAGACCCCATCTGGAGTACTATGTGCAGTTCTGGAGACCTCATCTCCACAAAGACATAGACAGAGTGGAGGCTGTCCAGAGGAGGGCAACCAAAATGGTGCAGGGTCTGCACCAGAAGACATACGAAGAAAGACTAAAGGAGCTTAATATGTATACCCTTGAGGAAAGAAGGGAGAGAGAGGACATGATAGAAACTTTCAAGTACCTCAAGGGAATCAACAAAGTCCAAGAGGGTAGCATCTTTCAGAAAAAGTGATGTGCAAGAACAAGGGGGCACAATTTGAAGATAGAGGGGGGATGGCTCAGAGGTAATGTGAGAAAGTATTTTTTCACAGAGAGGGTTGTGGATGCATGGAACAGCCTCCCTGAGGAGGTTGTGGAGTCAAGAACAGTGGGGGTCTTCAAGAATGCATGGGACAGGCATAAGGTAGTCCTGGGGTGGGTAAGAGGAAGTAAGCTGTTGGTTAACTAGGATCTGCAGCTTATCTGTTAGGTAGAAAAATGTGCAGACTAGGTGGGCCAAGCGGTCCTTATCTGCCATCAAATTCTATGTTTCTATGTTTCTAGAAAGAGTTGTTTAATGTCCAGAGAAATGGCCAGGTATGGATTGTGGAAGCTAGAGGTGAGAACCCCCCCCATCTTTAGTAACCAGGTTCACCTCTATGGATTTGCTCTGTGGCCCTTTTACTTTGCCTCAGGCACTTGGCCAGTGCTGAGGGAAGTACCCAGACATGGGATTGAAAGGATATTTCCCTTATGGAGTTGAAGGCTCTAAGGTGGTTTAGGGAGCCACAGGAAAATGTGTCCATGTCGCATGGAAGGTGTTCAAGTGGCCGGCAGGGGAGCCGAGGCAGGAAAAACCCCAATAGTGTACAAGTCGGGCTGTGTACCCAAAGCAGAGTGCAAGTCTGGGCTGTGTGCCTGGTGGGTCCAGAGCCTGAGGCCTGAAGTGTTGAGGAAAAGTTCTGTTTCTCTTATCTGCATTACCAGGAATGTAGCCCCTTGGGGGTCCATTGATGCTTTATTTGTTCAGTTTGGATATGAATAAAAGCCACACTTTAGAATCCCATTCCTGGTATTGGACATTACAGTTATTGCTTCCTGTGTTCAGATTTACTTGGGTGCCCCTGTGCAGAGTAGCCAAACCTAAGCCCTTGTGCCAAGTAACCTAGTCCTCCCCGAACCCAGTCCCCCACCTGGTACTGCTGTCAGCTTCAACAGCATACCATCAGTCATTTGCAACAAGTACAAGGGTGAGGGGCTTACATGGATTATAAAATATTTGCATCCATATTATTAAACAGGCTTACCACAGTTACAGCATCACTTACATCAGAAGTCCAGACTTGCACTATTCCCCTTAGATCCATTAATTTTAATCTATCACTTTTAAGAGATATTGTTGCCTATAGTACTTCAGACACACCTTCTCCCCTGATCTCCTTAGATCAGGAAAAGGCATTTGATTGGTTTTATCATAGCTATTTGTTTCTCACATTATCACATTATCACATACCTCAGCGCTTTATTGCTTGGATAAAACTACTGTACAACACAGCTTGGATACAGCCACATATAAACTGATCACCAAGTACATCTTTCTTAAGTCAGAAATGGGTAAGGCAGGGCTGCCCTTTAAGTCCTCTTCTCTATGCATTTCAAATTGATCCTCTTCTTAGGAAACTTTTACAACACCCCTCTCTTCCAAGAATTTTATTGCCCTCTGGAAATAATATCCCTTCTGTCTCGGCTTATACTGATGATCTTTGCATACACACCACCCCTTCTTTTAAAGAAGATGATTTTGTATTGCTCATTAAAAATTTCGAGACTACATCTTGGACTAAACTGAACTACAGGAAAAGCTCAGCCATTTATCTTCCCTGGACAGACACTCCTGTTTCAGCCACACAGATTGCAGGTATCCCAATAGCTTCTTCCCCTATAAAAATTTTAGGGCTAATTTTTGGAACTCCTGATGATGCCTCTTATAATTGAGAAACAACTCTGCACAAGGCCTCCCATATAGTTTCCTCCTTGAAAAGTCATATTATAGCTAAACAGAAAAGGGTAATGTTATTAGAAACATTAGTTCTTCCACTATTTCTTCATCTACAGTAGCTGTAATCTTTCTGGCACTTTTTTCTTTTGAGGCTAGGAAAAACAATATATTTTTTCAAGGGTTTGGGGGGAGCCACCTGAACCCAGTAAAAAGGGTCTATACTTTTCATGACTACTGTCGTGGAGGGGTAAGGATGCTGAATCCTATTGTGTTCTTTCAGTCCCTATTCTTTAAATTTAATATTCCTCTCCTAGTACAGCCCCAGCCTAAAATTTGGTACTCTTTGATACATTTCTTTACTCAGGCATTATGCCAATCATAATTGCAACTCCCTTTTGAGATCCCTAGAAATTTTAGGAAACATAAAATTCCATTTTATCTGATTCCCTCCTTTCTTAAAATTAAACAATGGGATTTATCCTCTAGCATAATACTCACCTCCACTAGGGAACAGCTGTATCAAACTATTCTAGGAACTCATTACTCAGAATTTCCTTTATTAAGAGATGTCTATGGGAACATTTTATATTCAGCTATCATTTTCACAATTAACCAACCCCAGAATCCCAAAAAAGGTATGGGATGTCACATGGATAGCATGCCATGGAAGGTTAGGAGTATGGGACAATCTTAAACACAAAGCATTAGAGGAAAGATTTTGTCCACAGGATACCTGTCCTAACATACCTGAGACTATGAGGCAGTTTTTTTTAGATTATCCATTTAGTCATTCTGTCTGGACCAGTTTGCTTTATAAATGGAAAGAAAAGGCCCTTCCTGTACTGACATATGATATCTTGATATATGTGATATACCAGCCAGCATTAAGACTGTATCATCCTAGTATGCTATATTTAATTTTTGCCTTATGTAGATTTTATTTATGGCTGGCTAGATCTGTATTTTTGCTGCAACAAAAATTATTTAATCCTGTGCAAATTTTGGCACAAATTACTCAATACTTACAAGAAGTATATGGGTCTGAGAAATTAATAATGTCTGCAACTGTATTTGTAAAAGACCAGAAATATTGTACATGGTTTATTTATTGATTAATATTATGGATTAAATTTCACTAAAATATTCTTTTTTTCTTTGTTTTTAATTTTTTTTATCTAAGTTTGTTTTCAGAATGCAGTGTCATTTTTTTGTTTCAGTGTATGATATGTTTCTTTCAATTAAACATTCCCCTGCTCATCTGTAGTGGAACCTTTGTCATCCTAGCATTTTGCTAAGATGGCTGCTCCTGGGTTGACTGAAGAGAGGATGGAAGTCCTGGAGGTAAGGAGATGGTCTTCTTCCCTGCCTCAGCATTGCTTGAGACCACAACAGCTGGGAATCTAGGAATATAAGCCACAGAATTAACTGGAAAAGCAGCTCAGCAAAATGATTCGGAACACTACAGACCTGAAATACCATTTGTTTCTGCAGATATCTCCATTTCCATTAAAGCTTTTTGTGTAGAAAAACTGTTAGACTCACTGTTATCTGACATCCCCAAGTGGGAAGAAATCCCCATTCTGTCACAGAAACATAGAAACATAGACTTTGATGGCAGATAAGGACTGCTTGGCCCACCAAGTCTGCCCATTTCCAATAGGTAGGGAAATGGGCACATTGAGTTAGCCAAACGGTCCTTATCTTCAATCAAAGTCTATGTTTTTATGACAGAATAGGGATTTCTTCCCACTTGGAGATGTCAAATAATAGCGAGTCTAACAATTTTTCTACACAAAAAGCTTTCATGGAAATGCATTGAAAGAACAGAGACATTTGCAGAAAAAAGTGAACTTACTGCCCGTTTAAATGAAATGCAGTCAGATCCTTCTTTGACTTTTATGAGATTGACTCAGCTGACTGTCAAAATAGAAACTTTGATCTTGTCACCCAGTAGCGTGGCAGCATTGAGAAATGTGCACAGCATGAATGAAAAAGAGAAAACAACTGATGTAAATATCGAGTTGACATTAGCCTGCACTTCAGCTGCTAACACTGGGGGAATGTCAGGAATGGCAAATACAGACTGTGTTCGGTCCAGCCTAAGATACTCCACAGTGAGCATAATTCAGTATGATCTTGCTTATGCTTGGTTGGGTAAACAAAGCTCTAAAAGCTGCTGGATGGGAAAAAGATTCAGAGTCTGGAGTTTGGTACTCTGGCCCTTCCCTGATTCACATATCACTGGAAACAAATGAACAAAAAATGCTGAAAACTGCATCTCCTGTAGACTCTCAATCAGAAAACCTCATCCTGGCTTTAACATCAGAACTAGCACTAACACAAAGCCCTCAGCTCTCTTTTTTATGCAAGCAACAGACAATGTACCTGTGCAGGACACTGTAAATATGACAGTTAATCCTTCTGAATCTTCAGCTATAAACCAAGGCCTTGGCAATGATCAAGCACATCAACAAGCTCAGCTTCTTCCCCCAAAACAATCCAATACACTTAATTCTAGACCTTATGCATCATTTTTCAGAACTCCAATTATGTCTGCTAAATGCCATAATGCAGTCCATTTAAGGTATATAGGGGGCATGCAGGAAATCCCAGACCATATTTGTATGGCCAGAACTCTCCTAAAAGATTCCATGAAGTTCTTTGACAACAAAATATATGCCTTAATACATGTATCTAATGAAACAAGTTTTGACATCAGTTTTAAGACACTTAATGGCCTGGAAAGATTTCAGATCAAATAAACAGACTCAAGAATACCCTGCCTGGACTACATTTACAGTAATACTTTTAACCAAACCGGCCCGAAAAACAATTACTGTTCTTTTTTGAAATGAAGGGTTCAGCATGAATGACTTAGTTCTATGGCTAAAACAGCAGTGCAGAGTATTAAATGATCCCGAAGTGATTTTTGATAGGGAAAACATTACAACTTGCAGGTGGAGACTGAGGATGATGTTAAAATTGTTGGACATAGGGATCCTGCATTTGAGAAATAGCTTTTTGTTGGTAAGAGACAAGGGAGTGCTATTTTAACTAGGTTAAACAAAATTCTACTATAAGTGCGGCTCAGTTAGTCAGTTGGGGGGCCTCATCTACCTAAATAAACAGGGTGCTAAAAGTACCTACAGAATTGGAGGCCCATTAGCCTCCTAAATATAGACTTTACAGTTTTAACAAAAATAATAATTAAAATAGCTCAAATAGTGATCTCAGTGGCTCAATCATGCTCCTTGCCAGGGCACAGAATATCAGATCATGTAATACTCCTACAGGAAGTGGTTGAAAGGGGAAACATTGGACAACTGTCTGGATTCCTGATCTCTTTAGACCAGAGTCAGGCCTTCAACTCAGTTAATCATGATTTTTATGGCTACCTTTAGCTAGATACCAAGTTCCAGAATGAATGATAGCATGGTTAAAGGGGCTGTATGACACTGCAACAGTAGTATCCATTACAAAATGGCTGGAAGGGTCCTGTGATTAGTATTAAATTAGGCGTGAGACAGGGGTGCACATTAAGCCCTATACTTTATGTTTTCTTCCTAGGTCATTTATTAAGGGTAATACATGCCTCCAATGCAATACACCTGATAATGAATACAGTGGGTACTGTTCCATATAATGTCCTGGCTTATGCAGATGATATGAGCATATTAGCAGCAAATGACACCTCAGTCACCGAAGCCATAGGTCTGTGTAAGATATTTGGTAACATATCTGGAGCCTCTTTAAACTTGTCTAAGAGTGTGGGACGGCAACTAAGATATTCTTCCCCCCAACCTTCCAACATAATTTGTGCGATAAATATAACTTCTGAACCTATACAAATATTAGGACTAAAGTTTGGGGTATACCGTGAGAAGGGCAACTGCTATTGAGCACTTACAAAAAAGGTGACTCAATAGCATCACCTGTTCTCAGGGCTAGTGGATGGGGAGGCCAATGTGGGTATAGTGACATCCTGTCACTATATGTATACATGCAGGTGGGGGTTGAGCTAGCACACCGTGTGATGGATGCAAGTGGAGGGAGGGTTTGTGAGGTGTAGCATGATGGTGGGATGCTGAGCTGGCTGTGTAGTGTGGTTGATTTGTGGAAGGCTATGGTTGAGAGGGTGCCTGGTATGATGCTGGGCACGTAGGGATTTTTGCACCCGTCTGAGAATTATTTTTTTTATTATTCATCCCCTCCAAACATGTACCCCCATGGAGTTGAGAATCTTTAGTAGGGGTTCAGGGGCAAACCCCCACAGGGGGTGGTGCAGGGGGTGCAGCCCCCCATATGAACAAAAAAATTCAAGTTCCCGGTGCCCTTTTGCCATGCACCAGGAGTGTACAGCGGTGAAATGGATTTTCAAGGATGTACATTCGCCCTAATGGTGATTGCCTTTCCGTGCTCACTGTTTTCACATAGACCCAAAGTTTGGTGATGGACAACTAAACATGCTGAACTGGTAGCCAAAAATCTTACTAGGTCAAACCAAAGTAGTTCATCAGAATAAATGGAAATTGGGGAAGAAAAAAAGAATTTACTCAATAAAAACTTATCTCATAATGATATTTTTATAGATTAGTTATATTCCCCCCTTCCCAAATTCTAGAAACTAAAATCTTGATTATTTTTTTCAAGCACTATGGGGTAGCCATTTAAACCCCATAAAATGCAATATCACCTACCTCCCTAGTAAAAAGGGGGGGTCTACACATGATATACCCTTTGTTTTTTTACAATAGCATGTTATTCTCAGCCAATCTAAAACCTCTACTTGTAACTACAGATAAAGGATGGGTACCATGGTTCTACAACAGTTGTAAGCCCTGATTTCCACCCTGGGAGTCAAATTCTTTAAGAATTGTTAAAAACATTCCTCTAGCCCCGAGATATGTGAGGGATACATTTTGTAGGTTGAGGCAGTTGAGTATTACGAATAATATAATTATAACACTACACAGGAAAACAATTGATACACACTTAATTGATCAGCATTATTGATTCTATTGCAAAACCCAAGGATAACACCCCCCCATATACCTTATGGGATCTACATTGGCTTAGCTGCCACAAAAAGATTAATGTAAAGTACAGTCATAAGCATAAACAGTTATTACACAGACAGTGCAGTAGACCTATATACATACAGAAATTAGAAACAATAGAACATATAGAAAACAGCTAAAATTCAAGAGCGAATAGTATACAACCACCTTCAGGACTACCTGGAACATCACAGGTCTACTATTCTCCCTATCAACATGGTTTGAGAAGGAATCACAGTACCCTTACTGCCTTGATAAAAGTGGCCACAGACATATTACAGGCAAGTTTCTGCTACTGGTGTCATCTTTGTCGACCTTACAAAAGTGATCAACCTGGTGAATCACGGTCTTCTGCTCTGTCAACTTCATGTTCTGGGTCTGGATACCAATGCACTGAACTGGGTCCAAAGCTATCTCTCCTGCCATTCCCAAAGAGTCAAGTGGGCTGGTTCCATCTCTTATCTTAGATCCATAACTCATGGTGTTCTGCAGGGCTCCATTTTGACTCCAGTGTTGTTCTCACTATTCATTAATGACTTACTCAGCTTCTGCAGAGTGGCCTTCGTACACCTATATGCAGATGATGCAATCATCTATCACTCTTCTCCAGATATTGATCTGATTAATGGCATCCCTTGAGGGCTGGTTCAGATGCAATCATCTTATTCTCAATACAAACACCCCCTAAAAGTATGCTAGTTACCCACCTACCCTCCTCCACGTGTGCACTTTACCATCTTAGCATTACCTCTCTCAATGGTGATACCCTTGAATCTGTCCATTCCTTTAAATACTCCTTGCTTTCCCTTAATACACATGTCTCCAATGTCACTAAATCTCTGAACCAGAAACTAGGCCTCCTCTATCAGCTCCATACCTTCCTCTCCTCTGCCTCCTGCCTTAAGGTCTCTTCATCATCCCTTCTTCCTCTCCTAACTTATGGTGCTGCTTTACTGTTCTCAACAAATTCCTCAACCCTGTCTCTCCTCTCCCAGGCATACCATAGGTGGGTAGATTTGCCTTGGGGGTTAACACCTGCTATCACCACTGTGACATTCTCTCCTAACTAGGTTGGTTACCTTTCAAATCTAAATTGAGGTATTCCTCCCTTAGCTTTATGTTTAAGCTTGTCCACAATTTCACACCTCCTTGCCTCAGTGAGACTATATGTCTAAGACCAGCTCCATGCACCCTCAGATCTGCCTTCCTCCCTTCCCCTTCTCATAAAGCCTAAATTGCATCTAGCCATCACCTACAAGTCATTCTCTTTTGAAGCAGTGTCTGACTGGAACTTCCTTCTTCCTTCCATCCTGTCCTGTTCCTCTCTCCCCAAGTTCAAAGCTAATCTGTATGCCTCTCTCTCATCCTTTGTATCATGCTCTTTCTTCCATTGATGCCTCATCTAGTCTCACTTCACCCTATTCATTTCTCCTCCTACCTATCCATTGAACCTTGCCTCTTCCCCACCGTCTGTCCTTATCTTCACGTACTACCTGCTTATTGCATGCTGCCCCCACCCCCCCATACCCAAATTTTATCTTTCAGCTTTTAGGTATATAGCCTGTAGTCTCAATTGTCTAAGCCTCATAATTATAATTTTATTGAAGTGTGTATACCTTTATCATGCTTTGTCATATTTATGTACAACATTTTCATACCTATTTCATGCTGTTTGTCAATTTTCACTATCTTGATTTGTTTATCTGTTTTATTGCACTGTTCTGTATTGCTTGTTGCAACCCCAGGTCAACCCTGAAAAAGGGACTGTAATTGTCTCAGTGGACTTACCTGGTTACCAAAACTCAAATAAATAAAAAAAAGAAATACATTTTTTCAATGCTCTTTCAAACAAGATTTCTGGAAATTTGTAGCTAATACCTGGGCTGAACCAATATTTTCTATGGTATCTTACATTAATATTACATATGAGGACTTCTCTAGTGCCTGGAGTAAATAGCATATGGATACATTAAATGTATTGTTCACAGTCTTCAAATAGCATATCTGGATGGCTAGATGTTTAGTTACACTACAACAGAAACAAACATCTTATCAAGAATTGTTGGGGAAAGTTGTGAATGATGTAAAATAGATTTATTTTCAAGAAGAAAAGATGTTTTAGTTTTTTTTTTTTGTTCGTTTGTTTTTTTATTTATTTTTTTTGACCGAGTGAGTGCACTAGAGAAATTCTACCTATTTTCAGGCACGACCCAGGGGAGCAGGATACAGATGAAAGCCAATTGACTTTGAACCAGATTAAGCTGTTGGTGGTATTTTTAGTGAATGGGGTGAAATTTGGCCAGGGCACTGGGGAAATTCCTCTACTCTGTGGTAAGGGGTGCTGTGCTGCGCGGCAGGATGGCAGACGGTGCTGGGCCACTGAAGGAGGTGGATGTGCTTGGTGGACAACAGACTGAGGTTTCTCCCTCGGCCTTGGTTTTACCGCTTACTGGGAATGTGGTTGCTGATTTTACCACAGAATCAGGTGATCACACTCTGCAAATGGATTTAATTGCTGAGGAAAAGAAAGAGAATCTTACTGATAGAGCGCTGGTTCTCCCAAAATCTTTTATGGCTGCAGTTGCTTCAGAGAAGGATGGTGATACAGCTGGGTCTCAGCTGTTTGTGGAGAATATGTAAGCAGCTGTTTCTTGGAGTGATGACGTTGATGGTGCAGGTATGCGGAAGTGTGATCCTGTTGATGCGGCTCCCTCTGACTCACAGTGGTTGAAAGAACAGGCTCTTTTTGGGCACCAGCTGGGTTTACCTAAATGGCAAGTGGGAGCCAGATGCTGAATGGCTTTCTTTCTCTACTCCTCCGGCTGTTTCAAGGGTCATTGCTGATCCTCAGGGGCAAGTACTTTCCCTTTCTGATTCAGGGACGGGCATTGGGGAACACAATACTCTCTCTGCAGTCATTCTGCCTGATCCAGGTCAAAATGCTGTCCCTGATTCTCCTACTTATTCTCCATGGAGAGACCATGAAAGAACTGGACTCAGATTCTCGGATCTTTTTCGACAAAATGTTTTGGAACAGGCACTGCGACATAATGCAGTCCAACTGTGCTACCAGGGTGGTTTGCAAGAGCACCCTGATAGACTGTATGTAGCTCGACAGCTATTGAAAGACTCAATGAATTTCTTAGCCTCTGACATCTATGCTCTAATTAATGTGGGGGGGGGAAGGACACTTTTAACATTAGTTTTAAATTATTTTCTGGCTTGGACAAATTTTGGACTAAATATGAAAACAGTAAGGCTACTCCCTTGTGGGCTCCTTTTTAGGAATAAGGAAACACAGGAGGAGCAGGACAGTATAAGGAAACATAGAAGGAGCAGGACAGAGAACTGTACCAGTTGAGGCAGAAGAAAGCAGGGAGGCTAGTCAGAATAGCAAAAGCGCAAACTGAGGAAAAGATAGCCAACTCTGTTAAGAAAGGGGATAAAACCTTTTATAGGTTTATCAGGGAGTGTAGAAAGACAAAGGGAGGGATAGTGAAGCTGAATAGAATGAATGGTGGGTGGGCAGAGAGAGTGACAGTGAAAAAGCAGGGATACTGAATAAATACTTCTGTTCAGTATTCACAAAAGAGGAAGTGGGGGAGATGCCTAATCCAATTAACAGAAGCACTCTGGAGAGGGAGTTTCGATCCCAGTCCTTTCACAGAAGAAAGGGTTCTGAAAGAACTCCTAAAACTGAAGGTGGACAAAACAATGGGGCCAGATGGAATTCACCCCAGAATTCTAAAAGAATTAAGCAGAGAACTAGTGACACCACTGACTACCCTTTATAACAAATCATGGGAGGATGGTATGGTACCTGAGGACTGGAAGAAGGCTGATATGATTCCCCTTCACAAAAGTGGGAGCAAGACAGAGGCAGGAAACTACATACCTGTCAGTTTGACCTCTGTGGTAGGGATGGAATCACTTCTGAAGGAAAGAATTGTTGAGTACCTAGAGGCCAGTGGGGCACAGGACCCAAGGCAGCATGGGTTCACAGTGGGAAGGTCATGTCAGACAAATCTAATTGATTTCTTTGACTGGGTGACCAAAGTAGTAGACCAGGGAGGGGGCTGTGGACATGACCTACCTCGACTTTAACAATGCATTTGACACAGTCCCACACAAAAGATTAGTAGTCAAATTAACCAACCTGGGAGTGGGTCCCAGGGTGGTAGCCTGGGTAAAACATTGGCTGAACAACAGGACACAGAAGGTAACTGTAAATGGAGCCCACTCTGAAGAAAGAGGGGTTACTAATGGGGTACTGCAGGGTTCAGTACTGGGTCCAGTCCTTTTTAATGTCTTTATAAGTGACATTGCAGAGGAACTGGAAGGAAAAGTATGCCTCTTTGCAGATGACACAAAGATCTGCAACAGGATTGATACACAAGGAGGTGTGGAAAGGATGAGAAGGGACTTGGCAAGGTTGAAGGAATGGTCAGAAGTATGGCAGCTTGGATTCAATGCAAAGAAGTGCAAAGTAATTCACCTGGGAAACAAAAACCCAGGGCAAGATTAAACAGTGGTGGGGGGAGATAGTAACAACAACAAAAATGGAAAGGGACCTGAGGTAATTGTATCAGAGGACCTTAAGGTTGGCAAGCAATGTGAGAAGGCGGTAGAAAGGGCTGGGGGGATACTGGGATGTATAGGGAGAGGCATCACCAGCAGAAAACAGGAAGTTGTTATTCCCCTGTATAGACAGTTGGCGAGACCCCATCTGGAGTACTGTGTTCAGTTCTGGAGACCCCATCTCCGCAAGGACATAGACAGGATGGAGGCAGTTCAGAGGAGGGCAACTAAAATGGTGCAGGGTCTGCAAGGGAAGCCATACAAAGAGACGCTAAAGTAGCTTAATATGTATACCCTTGAGGAAAGGAGGGAAAGGGGGGACATGATAAAAACATTTAAGTACTTCAGTGGAATCAACAAAGTCCAAGAGGGTAGCATCTTTCAGAAAAAGAGATGTGAAAGAACAAGGGGACACAATTTGAAGATAGATGGGGGATGGCTCAGGGGCAATGTGAGGAAGTATTTTTTCACAGAGAGGGTGGCGGACACATGGAACAGCCTTCCTGAGGAGGTTGTGGGGTCTAAAACTGTGGGAGAATTCAAGAATGCATGGGACAGACATAAAGCAATTTTTGTGGGGGGTAGGAAGAAATAGGCTGTTGGTTAAATAGAATCTGCACCTTATCCTCTAGGTAGGGAAATGGGCAGACTAGGTGGGCCAAACTGTCCTTATCTGCCGTCAAAGTGAATGTTTCTATGTTTCTATGTTTTTGGGCCATCCCTCTTACCAAACCTTTATTCAAAACAATTAATGTTATGTTTTGGAATGAAGGGGTGAATATGGAGGATATTCAGATCTGGCTGGAAAAGAAATGCTCTGTGTTGGGGCCCCCTGACCCCAATATTGATGATGAAGGAATTTGAAAAGGCAGCTGGAAATTTAAGGTTAAGCTAAATGTTATTGGCAATGAGGTACAGCATATCCCCAACAGTTTCTTTTTAGGTAAAGATAGGGGGGTCTGCTTTTATCTGGGTCAGCCGAAGGCCTGCTATAAATGTGGGAGTAGGAGGCATCTCAGTAGTGCTTGTGATAAGGTAAAGTGTATTCTCTGTGGGGATTTTGACCATGACAGCTGCACTTGCAGGAATCTGTTTCAATGTAATTTTTGTGAAGAAAAAGGTCATGCTTATCACCAGTGCCCCTGGGCTGGACAAAATAATCAGGGTGGTTAGGATAAGGAAGATTTATTAAACCATGCAATAGACAGATTTAGGTCTGGGTTTACTAGTAGGGCCCCACCCCAAACTGGGCCTACTCCCTCTGATTCTAGTTCTACAAACTCTAACCCTCCTGCATCTACCCCCTCCCATCTGATATTCCCAGCACTCCACAAATTGTGGTTCCAGCTGCTGCTCCTACCTCTGTTATTGATCCTCTGGCTATGCCTCCCCCCTTGGATGTGAAATTTCAGGCCCACATCCAAAAAGAGTTACCCGAGCAGCTAGCAGGAAGCATCAGAGCCCTGCTGTCCTTTCTACTTATAATGCTTTTTCTGTCCTACAGGATCCTGAGGGAAGGTCAGAGTCTGATGTTTCCTCTGTATCAGGGGAGATGGAATATGAAGAGGAGGGGGGGTTCAGAGGTTTTGCTTATGAAAAAAAAGAGTGGCAGAAAATGGAAGAAGGACAGGGCCCCTTAATTCCTTATAGATGTACATCTTCTGTTTGGTTTTCGTTAATGCCTGCAGCATAAAGAGCTACAGGTAGCAATGGGCTTGTCTCCACTTTTGTACTTCTCTGGCCGCAGATATTTATTTCCTTCAGGAGACTCGTCTCACATCTCTGCAAGATGTTTCTCAAGATAAAAAGGTATGGCATGTTGGGCCTTCTTTCTGGTCCTTTGATTTAGATCAAGCTGATGGGTTGGGCATTTTGTTTGTTAATACAAGGGTCCAGGTGCTGAGGGTGGTGGACTTAGTCCCTGGGAGGGCTCTAATTTTTGATTACTTGTACCAAGGGTTTTCGCTTAGATTGATTAACGTTTATGCTCCCCAAGTTAAGTCTGCCCAGATTGACCTCTTTCATTAGGTGCACCCTTATCTGTACACCTGCAGACATGTTGTTTGGGGTGGGGACTTTAACTGTAGTTTGGACATAAAGATAAGAGATAATATACCGCAGAAAGTGTATTGTGATTCACATGCCTAATCAGGTATTTTGAGTACTTCTCAATTGCTGGATGCTTATAGATCTTTATCTTCTGATTTGGGTTATACATACTCTAGGCATGTTTTTAGGTCTAGGAGTGATTATTTTTTTCCTTCCAGATGTTTAGTCCATACTTCTTGTTTTTTACACTTTTGTGCAGTTTCTGACCATATGGCCTTAGTATGTTAGGTAGGGATTTCCTCTGTCCCTCCTCGTTTTCCCTTGGTCTCTACCAGATGGAAATTGAATTTGGCCCTTTTGGATCAGGAAGAGGTTAGGAGTCATTTGGTTCACTTGTTTTATCTAAGGAAATCAGTAGCTGAGTTTTATGAGGATTGGGCTACTTGGTGGGTCGACACTAAATGGGAAATTTGCTCACTTTTCATGAGTTATGGTAAAGCTGTAGCTACCAGTAATTATATTAAATATTTAGAATATAAAAATCAGTATTATAGGTTGTTGTCCTTTTCCAATATTTCTGACCCTAGCTTTCAAGACCAACATAGTAGATTGAAGGGTCTTATGAAACATTATCAATATGATAGGGCAGCATCTTTGCAGGCAGAAATGTGATTCAGCCTACAAAAAATGCCTTATGTGGATCCATTTTCTGCCTGCAAACACCATTTGGATACCAAACTGATGGGGGATTTATGGGATGATAATGGCTCTGTCAGGCTTTCTGATGTGGAAATACTAGACATTGTTTCTCTGAGGTTAAGGTCCCAGCATGGGGTCCCTTTTATTTCACTTAAACAGTGGGAGGACTTCGCTTCCTTTCCAGTGCCTGTTGCCTCAGATACTCTTCTCAATGATCTGGAAAATCCTATTTCTTTAGTTGAGGTTAGGGAAGTTATTTTGCACCTTAAAGCAGGGATTTCACCTGGCAAGGATGGTTTAACTAATGAATTTTATAAATGTTTTTTGGATGATGTCAGTGGCATTTTATGTCACCTTTATAATGAGATTCTGGAGTCTGGGGTTTTTCCTACATCCTTTTCTGATGTGCTTGTTATCTTTTTGTATAAAAATAAGGGTCCAAAACATGATTTTGGAAATTGGAGGCCTATTAGCCTTCTTAACATAGATTATAAGATTCTGGCCACTATTCTGTATCACAGATTACAGTCTGTTGCAGAGCAGATACTTTTTCCTGTTCAGACCTGTTCTATTCCACATAGGGATATTCAACAGAATTTACTTTTTCTTCATAACATTTGCAAGTCTGGTAGACAAAATAAGCTTAGTGGGTATTTAATAGCTTTGGATCAGGAGTTCTCCAGAGTGTCAAACTACAAGTTTACCTACCTAAGACAAAGCTTTTTTCCTTAAATGATAAATGCCTCTCAAATATTACCATGGAACTGGGGCTTAATTGGGAATCCAGATTGCTGAATTATCTTGGTCTTAAGATCTCTAGATGCAGGTTCACTATGATTAAAGAGAACCTCAATAAGTTGATTAATGTAATAAAACTAGACCTAGAGAGATGAAAGATATTGCCTTTATCATTCTGGGCTAGAATAGAAACAGTGAAGATGAATATTTTGCCAAGAATATTCTACCCTCTAAATATGTTAGAGTTTTATTTACCCAAGTCATGGTTTGATAACTTGCAGAAATTACTCAATGATTTCATACAGAAGGGGAAGAGTGTAAGGAGGGCATATGTCAAACTTACTAGGCCCAGGAAGCAGGGAGGTCTGGCACTTCCCTCCTTATTTAGCTATTATATAGCATCACATATTAGTAAGGTGGTTTCATGGACCTGGCCTATATCTTCAGAAAGTTCAAATACCTATCTACCCCCCGTGGGTCATTATTGGGAGGTACCTTGCGGCCAAAGCATACATAACCCTCAATTCAGCTATTTATATGGATCCACGATGTCTCCCCAAAACATTTAAATATAATCCAATTGGTTGGTCAATTAGGGCCTAACACCAGGCGCAGAGGACACTTGGGGTGAGCTGGCATAATTCCCTGGAACAACCATTAATTCAGAATGAGCTTTGGATCAGGAGAAGGCTTTTGATAAGGTCTCTCGTGAATTTTTATATAAAACACTATTGATATATGGGATTCCTCATAAATGTCAGTCTTGGTTGCAATATTTATATAAGGATGCAGTTGTTTTTCCTTTCATTAATGGTCTTGTGTGTGGTAGTTTGCCCTTTTTATGGGGTGTTAGACAAGGGTGCCCTCTAAGCCCCTTATTATATACTTTTGTGTTGGATTCTGTTCTTCGATCCATTGTTCATAATCACAGTATTTATGGGCTTTCACCTGTTGTTTCTCTTGTACCCCAGAAATTAGCAGTATCTGCTGATGATGTCTGTCTTACTGTTAGGGATCAACAGTCTGCAGAGAGGGCTTTACAGGTTTTTTCTGATTATGTGGCTGTGGCAGGGACTACTGTGAATTTTCATAAAACTTTTGGTGTTTTTATTGGTCAGGGTTTTTTTTCTCATACTATAGGACCGTTGCAGATTTCAGGCAAACCCATTAAAATGTTAGGGGTTATTTTTGTACCTGGGGATTTAGCTTTTCTTAACTGGGAAGAAAAACTATGACAGGGAGAGGTAAAGGTTAAAAGGTAGCAGTCTTGGTCTTTGTCCAAACAGAAAAGTATTATGATTATTAAGAATTTTTTATTGCCCCACTTTCTTTATATTAGTTCTATGTTTCCAGTCCCTCTCTAGCTTGAGACTAGACTACTGAGTGTTTTTTTCAGATGGTATGGGGTAGTCAATTAAATCCTGTAAAATGGGCTTTTACATATTTAAAAGTAAGATAGGGAGGTCTCAGTATGATTAATCCAATGGTGTTTTATCTTTCTTTCTTTTCTAAATCAAATTTCGGATTTGGGACTATTTGTGTTGGCCATCCCTGGGAGGGTTGGACTATAGGTTTATTTACCCCTTTTATGCAGTGATGGGCCTCTCAGCTTCCAAGGCTTACTGCTTCCCTTCTGGGTCCAGAGTTTGCTAGACCAGCAATTAGGAATCTTGGCCTATGGGGGTTACTAAACTTCATGTTCAGACTTTGACACGGAAAGCCCTTTATTCTGATATTATGTCCCGTAATTTTGTATCTCAGGTAGAATTTCCTCAATGTGTCCCTTCCAAACTATGCTTTGCATTACAACTTTTGGTAAATAAACTGCTCCCTATTCATTTGTGGGATATTCAATGGCTTTGTTGCCATGGTAAATTAGGAGTATGAGGTAATTTGAAGCCTAAACCTTTGTCAGGAAGGCAATGTCTTCGGCCACAATGTGTTGGGCAGGAGGAGGCCATGAATCATTTTTTTTTTACCTGTGTCTATGCAACTGAATTTTGGTCCTCTTTAGCCACTAGATGGCAGTGGAGACCTGTACAGCATGTTACTTCTGGTATTTTAATTTTAGGAGATTATACAGGCCTAGTTCCCAGATATCATTCTAGTATTTTGAATCTGATTTTTGCATTTATTAAGTACTACTTCTGGCAAGCTAGATGTAAATTTTCTTTGTATCATATAGATACACCTGTGAGTGCACTGATTAAGCAGCTTGAAAATTTTATTTTGCATCATAAACAGAAGGAACAGGCAATTATGGATTCTAGACTTTATAATGTACTCTGGAGGAATGTGTCTTGGGTATCTTTTTGTGATGTTGGTTGATTTATTTTTTCTTTATGTGTATTTTCTTTGTTATCTATTTTATTTTTTCATGCATTATTGTATAAACATTTTTGAAGTACTGTTACATATTTTTTTTTGTGAATATTTACTTGTTTCCTTTTTGTGATGTTTTGTTTTCTTAATAAATAATTCCCCGACTCTTTTTGAGAAGTGCCATGAGATCTTTAACATCCACCTGAACTATCACCAGAACAGGCAGATGAGACCTCAATTTAACATCTCATCTGTATAATGTTACTTCTGTTACATATTGTAAAATTTATTCTGAGTATATGCTTATACATAGTTTTCTCTGAATAAAGTTTTAGGGGGAACATCTGGCCATCTGCAGAAATGGTCACTCCAAGCTAACCAGCGGAGAGGATGGACACACAGGAGGTGGGGGAGAGGGTCTCTTCACTTACCTCCTCAGCACTAAAGACCAAATAGTTTTTTGATGCCTCAGTAAACTTGGAAGATGCTAAAACAAGTACTGATGAACAGAATGTTGCAGCATTGATGGGAAAAATGGACCAGCCTTTAATGAAATAAAATAGGAACTTACTGGAGAATACTTTTTTCTTTGAACACAAGAAATAACTTAGACATGGAGAATCTGCAGGCAATACTAAATGACAAAGAACAGAGGTTAAAGCAGCATCAAAAAGAACTAAAAGTGACAATTGCAAACAGACAGGAGTGGCCCGACTGTAATTTAGAAGAGAAGGGGCTCTAATTGCACATGCCCAGATGTCAACCTCTGATGCAGCTCCTGCTCAGGCTGCTGCCAAGGATGGAACAATACAGGCGATACCAGCACTGCAGTCCACAGCACTGATACAAAAGTTCTCCTTTGATGCAAGTACAGGACACTCTAATCTTTTTGTGTTTTCTGGTAACTTATTGAATGCACAAACTGGGATCTTGCTGGGAATGGCAAATACAGGGGCTTCACAGCCTAGCCTAAGATGAGCCCCTTCTATTACTACTATTATAACCAATGCCCTGTCCTGGAGAGTGGAGTCAGCCCTCTGGTCTATGGGTTGGGAAAAATTTAAAAAAAAAATTGTACAATGGGTCTCAGTCTCTTCTCCCAAAAATAAGGCCAGGTCGGTAGAATGACGAGCCACCACAGGCTTCATAGTCCAAAACTTCTGGCATGACAAACTTGTGAAAACTCTGATACTGCTATGGAAAGTATCAATTCAAGGCCAATTATAATGAATTTATTGCCATTAAATATTCCAGAGGGTTTGTAGTTAACTCAAAACCCTACTCTGATTATTCCAGGGACTGCAGTTTTTGCCATCCACCCCCCCAACCAGCCAAGGTATCAACTCTAACCAAGACCAAACAACAGAAAACATTACTGCTACTATGCTGGGCCATATTGAAGCAACCTCTAGCACTACTCAGCAAAAACCTTCACCTGACTATACTTCAGCACCTAATAAAAGCAAACATTCCATATCTTATGCCTCTCTTTTCTACACACCTACATATGCAGATAAAAGGCATAATGCCATCTGTTTACTCTATAAAGGAGGAATGGACACCTTTCCAGATAGACTGTTTATGGCAAAAATCTTTTTAAAGGAATCAATGAGATTTTTGGGAGCTGAGATTTATGCACTCATCCAGGTCTCTGGAGAAACCACCTCCAGTATCAGTTTCAGACTGAATAGAGTCTTACAAAAAGTTTGGAAAAAATATCATGAACTGAAACATTCTCCTTTATAGGCACCTTTTGAAGCAGGTCTACTCACAAAGCTTGCTTTTAAAACTAACACTGTACTTTTTTGGAATGAGGGAGTCAGTGTTGCTGGCCTGATTTACAGGCTCAAACAATGCTGTACTGTTTTAGGGAACTCACAAGCCACCATCTCTGCTGACATTAGGGTATGCCACCTTTCCCCAACCACCAAAAGTACAAACCAAAAGATGAATGGTTACCAGGCATTGACA
Source organism: Neoceratodus forsteri (assembly GCA_016271365.2). Lineage (NCBI taxonomy): Eukaryota > Metazoa > Chordata > Ceratodontiformes > Ceratodontidae > Neoceratodus > Neoceratodus forsteri. The sequence continues at coordinate 212,043,645 of CM057451.1, forward strand.
AGATTGGACTTAACCAGTCCCAAAGGTATCTAAGACAGCAGATCTTTCACTTACTAATAGATTTGAGACATTGACGGACACCTTGGACAGCTCAGGTAATGAATCTTATGATTACTCACTCTGGTCCTCCCTACTCAAGCTCAAATCAGAACCAGATGAATACCCACCACTGTTACATCTAAACCCTCTGACGACAACTCCAAAGCAACATCTAAAGCAAAACAAAAACAACCAAGATCTTCCAGAAGTCAGAAGAAAAAACACAGTGAGAAACCATGTTATTAGCATCTCCCACCACTTCTTAACTATTAATGAACCCACTCTACCTCTTTATACTATTAACATCAATAGTATTAAAAGTGATAGGAAAAGAATGGCAATATTTTCCCACTTAAAATCATTTAACACTAGCATAGATACCAGACTACATACAGCTTCTGATTTAACCCAGGTCACTAAAGTCTGGTATGTAGGCCCTTCTAATTGTTCAATAGGCCCAGAAAAATACTCTGTGGTAGCCATTTTGTTTCAGAATATTGAAGGACAAGTTATCAGACTAGTTGATCCGATTCCAGGTAGAACACTCATCTTAGACACAAAAATACACAATACATTATTTAGAGTTACAAATATTTAAGCCACACAAAGGTGGAAAGAATAGATATTTTTCAATCAGTTCAACCGTATTTGTTTTCACCACACAATATTATCTTGTGGCGACTTTGACTGCATACTTTCATTATCTGATAGAGGGTAAACTGCTAAAACTCAGAAAATTTACTGTGATATTGTCTTTCTTGCCAACATGATATGCAATACAAAATTGAAAGATGCTTATCTCTCTGCAATAGGGAAGCCTGACCCACATTTTATAAAGGGCCTTTAACTACAAGAATAGATTTCTTTTTTATTACTCCTACACTTAAGATTCTCAAAGCTCAGACATTAGTGGCACAATTCTCAGATCATAACATCATACATTTACAGTTAGGCAATGTTAATACACCCACACATGGACCAGGGACATACAAATTCAATTTCTCTTTATTGTCACATACCATATCTCACAGAATATTCACTATATCTTAGAAGCCAGAAAATCTGTGTTCATTATGTATGATGACCCAGCACTTTGGTGGGAAGACACCATATCAGATCTTACAACACATTTAAAATCCCACAGTAAATCCCATTGGAACAATACATACTTTCATAACCTACAAAAAGAAAACGTCAAAAATTAATGACTCTTTCCCATACTACAGAACTGAACTTCACAAACCAAATAACATTAATAAAGCAACAAATGACACAGTATCATGTTCAACAGGCACAACGATTAAAACAACTTTTTGGACACAAGGAAAAATAAGGGAAGATGTACCCTTATGAACATTGCAATGACAGAATTCAGCATAAACAGATTGACAGATTACTGGACCATGAAAATACATTACAAACTGACATATAGAATATTCTAGATATTATTACAAGACACGTTCTATGCATATTTCAAGCACAACAAACTGACTTAACACCATAGAGTAATTTCTTTGTTGTTGGTTTTTTTTTTGCAAATAACTATCCTTTATTGATTTATAATCTAAAACAGACAGACAAACATTAATATAGCAACTGATTACATAAATAAAAAAGAGTAAAATTCAATAAAAGAAAAAAGAAAAACAATAACATGCCCCATAACCCCCAAACCCACCCTCCCAAACCCACCTGTGCTTTCCTTGGATCCAAGTGGTGTACTTCATTACCATTAGGTTCCTGTATCCAGAAGCTGACAACAGAATATGTAAGACTTTATACTGAGTGTTTTTCTGGTAAAATATGACTGGGGGGACCTCATTTACTAATAAAAGCTATAAGGTTGGTCCATCAAGTCTGAAACTTGACTGAGTTACCATGGTAGTTGGCAATAATTTTCTCTGCATGGAAAGCACCAAGGCATTCCTGCACCCATTCTGGTTAAGAGGGTGTCCAGTCCCCCAACCAGTGGTGGGTAAAAATTAACTTAGTTACCAAGGAGACAAGAGCCATATAATGTTTATGCTTGAGGGTAGTGATCTTTGAGTAATCTCCTAATGAACACATCTCTGGGGTGAAGTAGTTGGTGTTACTGAAAATCAGGGAGACATTATTCTGCACTATCAACCAAAGGGTCTTAGCTGAGGGGCATTGCCACAGTTTGTGGTATAATGTACTCCTTTCACCTGGGCAATGGTCAAAATCAGGTAATGACTGTTTTTTTTTTTTCATTTTGACTAACTCATAGGGTGTTAAGTATAAATCATGCAAAATATTAAATTGCAGTAGCCTTAAGCAATCTTGCTTGATAAATCTATAGATGTTGTTCCACAGGGAGGTCCAATCAAAACTGGACCAATCCATGTCCAGGATATTTTTCCAGTAAAATGCTGTTGTCAGGGCCTTGTTCCAGACTTGCTTGACCAAATCCTTGTAGATGAATGAAGTAGCTCTCCTCTTTGAAGCTTTTTCACTCAAGGTTTGAAAAAAAGAGAGCTGCCAGACAAGACCGGGGAGGGGGGCTAAGGTGTTGTTAATGCAATGGGTGATTTGTAGATACTTAAAGTATGATAGAGCTGAGGTGGTATACTTTTCTTTGAATTCTGTATATGGGAGAATTTTGGATCCAATAATAAAATCCTCTAGGTGGGTGCCTGCTAGTGCAGGCCACTGGGATACTAAAGGCGGTTTGCTAGCTATACAAAGGTTAAGATTGTGAAGTAGGGGTTGCCCTAAATCTCCACTGTAAGACAACCTAATTTGCTTGCACATCTGAGCATGGACTCTAATACTCCAACCAATTGGAGTGGTGCATAGGTCTAAAGGCAGAGCTGAAAAGGGCAGGTATAACAAGGAGGATAGGGAGCAATTAACTTTTTTAGCCAAGTCAAGTTCTATAGTTAGCCAAGCTGACAAGGAGTCAATTGGGAGATCCAGAGCCCCCCATTTAAAGTACTGGGTGCCATGAAGTGCCAGGTAGAAGATGAAAAAGCCTGGAATTTGCAAACCTCCCAAATTGTATGGCCTACATAGCTTCACATAAGATCTACACAGAGGTTTGTCAAGCCATAAAAGGAAGAACTAATAGAGCTAATTTTTGCAAACCAGCTTTTCGAGATAAAGATATTTAATGCCCCAAGACATGACAAAAGTTTTGGCAAAACAGACATTTTGAGCAAATGAGCTCTGCCCCACAGGGAAAGTGGGAGATGTTACCATCTCATCAGATCCTCTTTCATTTGTTTTACTATAGGGTCAAGATTTGCATCTTTTAACTTTGCAAAATCTTTAATTAATTTAATACCTAAATAAGGCAAGGCTTTTGTCTCCCATTGCAGGCCCAACCTGGTGCATAGATCCTTAGAGCAGGTAGAGGATAAAGGCTAAAAAGTAGACTTATTAGTGTTAAATTTATATCCAAAAACTTACTAAATTTGTTAATAATCATCAGCACTTCTGGTAATGATTTGGTCCATTCTGCTAAGTGGGGTAAAATATCACCCACAAATGATGATAGCTTGTAGGAGGAAGTACCTACTGTGATGCCCTTGACTGAGGTTGTTGAATTTATCTTCCTTGCTTAGGGTTCTAAGTATAAGTTAAACAAATATGGAGAAGGGGCAGCCCTGTCTAGTCCCTCTAAATAGCAGAAAAGCATCTGACACCATGTTGTTACATAAAATACAAGTGGAGGGACAAGTACAGAGGACTTTAATTCTTTTTATGAATTCTCATGGGAAACCAAAGGCCTCTAAAACTGTAAAGAGGTAGGGCCACACAACATGGTCAAATACTTTCTCAATTGTCCTTCACCAGGATCCAATTGCCCCCCAGCAATATTTGTAATTGACAGTATGGAGTTAACGCAGTAAGTAGTGATGCGAAGTATGATGGGGTATCTAGATTAGGGCCATACATGGAGCCTAATAGTATTTCTAAATTTCCCAGCTTTCCATGTACTAAAACGTACCTACCCTCTGTATCTGTAACTGTCTATTAAGGTAAATGGAGTACCTTTAGATATCAGGACTGCTACTCCCCATTGATGCAAGCAGTTTCCTGCCCCATATGCTTGAGACACCCAAGATTTTTGCAACAAGCCCATCTGACTCTGGTCCAAATGGATCTCTTGCAAAAATACTATGTGGGGCTGAAATTTATGCAAGTGACGAAGAATGGCATATTATTTTCTGTTGTCCCTGCTCCCTTTGATGTTCCATGTAATAGATTCAATCTCATTGTTCATAGCAACCAGTAGATAGAGCTGTTTGAGCAACCCAGTGGAAGAAGTAAGGGGCAGGAACCTCCCACCCACCTCCCTCCCTCCCTACCAAAGCTCCTATAAATAAACAACAGAATATTGAACAATCATTTCAACAAAGCTACCACAACACAACACACACAACAAAAATGGTAACAAGGATCTAAAGAAGATCAAAGGAACCACAGTCTCATTGAATAACTCTTTTTAGTGATTTAATGAGCAAAGAGGGAAACCTTAAAGGGGAGACTGCTGATAATAAGATGAAGAAAATGAAAATGTCAGCAGCCACTCCTGAAAGGATTAATGGAGAAAAAATTAATTCTACAACAGAGTGCTGGAGTGTGAATAAAATAAATATAGCACCAAAAAGTATCCAACCCCTAATATGGGATATGTTAAAACATGATGAGAGCAACCAAGTTGGAAAACAATTGCAAGATAAGAGATATTTTAATTTAACAAACAGCTTTGGACATAGCACTCCGGCCCCTGTAGAATTAAAGGAAAATATGTCTGTTTTACAAGATACAGGTTTAATTGAATTGGTGAATAGGTAAGTAAGTAGAACAGTAGAAAGTGTAAAAGAAACAATTCAGACTAACAACAGGATAAGAACAAAACATTTGGAAATTAAAGAGCTTAAACAGGGGCAAAATGGCTCCTGTTTTTCCCCTGAAGTATATTATGGTCAAGAGAAAATGATAAAGTTAATTGAAGAAGGATCAAAAAAGACTACTTGGTCAGCAGAGGATAGCACACAATGTTTGAGCCCCATAGAGTTGACGGCTCTCCCGCTGGAAACTCTCATGAGGGATTGTATTAATGCATTTAGGGATTCCCTGCTGGCAAATGCAATGATATACAAACAATTGCTATTGACCAAACAGGACCTATAATTTATTAAAGGAGTATGTATTGAAAATAAAAAAATAAAAAGATAGCACTGATTTTTGATGGGTTGCACTTGAAGGATATAGCAGGCTCAGAACGGGGAGTAGTGGTGAGTCATAAAAGAGAAGAAACAGATGTAATAATCATAGATGAGGGTGAAATAATATTGAGATCAGATGTGGCCTCCATTAACATGACTGATATATCCTACTCAACAGCTATAGGGACTGAAAAATGCAAAGAAATGGACTCAAAATTAGTAATGCTGCCAATGGGACATGAATTCCAAGAAAGCATAATGGAGGAACTAAGAGCTAAAAACCCACAAATATAGGAGAAAGGGATAGCACAAGAATGAAGAACAGCAGTAAAAAAAATAAGGAAATACAATGCCCCAAAGAAAACAAAATCACAAAAGGGCTAACAAAAACACCAAAAGTCTATATCTACAACATAAAAAAGAGGGAAATGGTTGTCAGAGGAAAGAAATTAGAGATGAGAAAAGAGCAGATAGAAAAAGATCAGAACATGACCACAGAAAACAGGGATGTAATAAATAATGATAATATTAAAAATAATATTAATAAAAAGAAGAAAGCTCCAAGCAAGAAAAATTTACTCAGAATCTAAGAAAATAAAGCTGTGTAAAAAGAGTAAAAAGAAGTCTAATAACAATAATTACCTCCAGAAATTAGGAATTGGAATAAACAAAGACAAGGTGAAAAAAGGGTATAACAAAACAGGAAGTTGGAGTAAAAAAAAATAGAAGTAGTATTAAAGTAATAAAAAGCAAAAACAAAACACAGAAGAAGACCCAAATATGGATATAGAAATAACAGAGAGAAATAACAAAAAAAAAGTGAAGGAACAGAAGGAACTAAAGAGGGAATGAAGGAGGAAAAGGAACTGGTAAATGATCTTAGAGAAATCATAAAAAGAACTTTGGAAACTGATTTTGTGTTAAATATATTCAAAGTCCCTATTATGCCAGATGAAACAGATCTGAAATTGAATTCACACTTAAAACAATTTTTAAGGTCCATCTTACAAGGGAACAAAAATATGATAACATGCTGAATAAATTAAGTGTATTAGGACTGTTGAGAAATGTGGAACTGATTTTATTACTATCAGATCAGTACTACATTCTCAAAGCAATCGAGAACCAAAAAGGAAAAAATGAGAGATTTAGGCTTTGAGATGGGGAGTGTAGAGAACATCAAAATTCTATTTCCAGAATATTATGAAGACATTAAACAACAGCATAATACAGGGAGTGATGTCCTGGTTTCTATTTATGGAATTAGTAATTTCCTAAATAAGACTAAGTATAATCTATAGATGAAAGTGGTGGACTTATTACAAAATTTATAGAAATACAAGAAGTTACATAAAATGATTAAAAAAGTAAAAAAAATGGGAGGTTGATGGTCAGGTAACTATCTGGACCAGGAATGAAATGAACTATCATTATATCTTATAAAAAAAAATTGAAATACTGGATAAGATAGACATTTATATGTATGGAGAGGTAGAAACTGTCATAAGAAAACAGAAAGATCTAAATAATACTCAGCGGCTGAATTTAATACAAACGTCAAATAGATATCAAATCTTACAAGAAAATAATGACCATTGACAAATAGAGGAAAATCGAGAAAACTTTCAAAGATTCTTAGGTGTACAGGAGTATAACATACCATCATGGAATGTGGATGGAATAAGAGAAAGATTGGTGGACTCATCTTTTATAGTCTATTTAAAACAATTTAACTGTATCTGTTTACAAGAAACATGAATTATCAAATAAATTAATATAGATGGATATAAAATGTTCCACAAGGAGGCTACAAGTACAAAAAAAATGGCATAATGCCAGGTGGACTTACAACATGGTGTAGAATAATTGACCAAGTAGCACAAAATGAGATTCAAACTGATTCTGAACATATTTTAGCAGTTCAAATAATTTCTAAAAAACAGATTTTTATCATTATCAATGTATAGTTTCCTCCTAAGGAATCCAGATATGCAGATAGGGGTGATCAGAGGAAACTTGTGAGCTTAGTAGAAAGCTATATTCAAAGGGAACCTGAATGTGGAATTATTATAGTGGGTGATTTTAACGCCAGGGTGGGGCACAGCCTGGAGCCCTCTAGTGAAATAGAGAATGCATGTGCAGCCCAGGGACCACACTCTCTTACCATGAATGAAAGTCTAAAGATACAAAAGAATGTGTTAGAGGGAAGCAACTGGTAAGGAATTTGGAAGATAATAACTTCCTTCTTATCAACGGGTGAACAAAGGGAAACCCACAAGGGTCCAACACTTGTACAGGAACTAGGGGAGCATAAATAATAGAGCAATGTTGGATTTCAGTAAATATAATCACATTGCTAGTAGACTTACATATAGGGACAAGATCAGAAAGCGAATATAGTCCACTGGAGATTCAAATAGAACTATTGGCATCTATAAGCAATAAACAAAGATAAACAAGACATTATAAGGGTCAAACAAAAGTGTAAAATGGGATCAATTAGAGAATCATAAATCAATTCAGTTACTCAGTGACTGTGGAACTAGGGACGAAATCATTACTATAGCACATACTAAAGTAGCTGACCAGTGCATAGAGGCTTTTGAAAGAGTCATGAAAGACATCTCATCAATAATTCTTAAGGTATCCATTAGAAAGGCAAAGAAGAGGAGTAAGTGATATGATGGTGAGTGTAAATTGCACAAAAAGGAGATTAATAAATGAGTTAGAAATACTCAAAGGTCACCCACTAGGGCTAACAAATTAAGGTTTAATAATCTGAGGAAAAAGTATAATGACTTAATGAAGACTTAAAAAGATACCTACAGAGTGGCAATGTGAGCTGAATTTCAAAAGGCAGTTTGGGCAAGGGATAGTAAAACGTATTGGCGTATGATGGCTAAAGGCTGGGAGAATTACCCTGAAACAATTGAGAATTATACTGACCTGAGTACATGGGAGTCTTGCTATAGAGATCTTTTTTATGACCCAGAGATTAAAGAAGATAATCATTCTACATCTGTTTGGATACCATGAAAGAAATAATAACAGAAGAGGAGATAAATACAGCCATATGATCAACAAAAGGACACAAGGCCCGTGGTCCAGATGGTATTCCCTTGGATATCATAATTGATGATCTAAAGGTATGGATCCCATCTCTAAAGTCTTTATTTAATCATATAATCCAATTAGGGAAACTACCTCTGACCTGGAAGGAAAATATTATCATCCCCATATTCAAGAAAGGTGATAAGGCAGAGCCCAATAATTACAGACTGACTAATCTATTGGACACATCCTAGAAATCGTTTACAAAAATTCTACACAGAAGAATAATGACCTGGATAAGAATATCCTGGAGGAGGCACAAACAGACTTTATGCTTGAGCACTCAACAATTGATCAGTGTTTTGTACTTGCTCATCTTACACATACATATATTTATATCAAAAAACAAAAGTTATGTGTGTTCATAAACCTGAAAGCAGCATTTGATAAGGTTAAAAGGGAAAACATCTGGTAAATTCTGGAAAAATATGAAGTAGATCCAGCATTATTTAATATGCTGAAGACATTATAGAGATATAATTATACCTCAGTGAGATATAATAAAGAAGAAGATAATACCATAAAATTCCCCTCTAACATTGGCCTATGGCAGGGCTGTATTTTATCCCTGATATTGTTCAATTTATTTTTGAACAAGGTATTAGGTGAGTTATGTGACTCCAAGCTGCACATGCCAAGTTTGGGCTTCAGGTGGTGCCCCTACCTAGCATATGCTGATGATGTTGTTTTGATCTCAGCAAGTTACTTAGGAATTGAGAGAAGTTTAAGTAAATTTTATGAAGATTGCAATCTCTGGAGATAAATTTTGAAGAAACAAAATATATGATCTGTAATAGTTACTTAGCAAACACAGGAAAAATATAGAAACATAGAAACATAGACTTTGACGGCAGATAAGGACCGCTAGGCCCATCTAGTCTGCCCATTTCCCTACCTATAGGCCGCAGATCCTAGTTAACCAACAGCCTATATCTTCCTGCCCCCCCACAAGAATTGCCTTATGTCTGTCCCATGCATTCTTGAATTCTCCCACAGTTTTAGACCCCACAACTTCCTCAGGAAGGCTGTTCCATGCATCCACTACCCTCCCTGTGAAATAATACTTCCTCACGTTGCCCCTGAACTGCCCTCCTTCTATCTTTAAATTGTGTCCCCTTGTTCTTGCAAGTCTCTTTTTCTGAAAGATGCTACCCTCTTGGACTTTGTTGATTCCCTTGAGGTACTTGAAAGTTTCTATCATGTCCCCCCTCTCCCTTCTTTCCTCATGGGTATACATATTAAGCTCCTTTAGTCTCTCCTCATATGGCTTCTCTTGCAGACCCTGCACCATTTTAGTTGCCCTCCTCTGGACTGCCTCTATCCTGTCTATGTCCTTGCGGAGATGGGGTCTCCAGAACTGGACACAGTATTCCAGATGGGGTCTCACCAACTGTCTGTACAGAGGGATAACAACTTCCTGTTTTATGCTGGTGATGCCTCTCCCTATACATCCCAGTATACCCGGCCCTCCCTACTGCCTTCTCACATTGCTGCACTAACTTAAGGTCATCTGATATGATTACCCCCAGATCCCTTTCCTGTTTTGTTGTTGTTACTCCCTCCCACCCATTGTGTATTCTTCCCTGGGTTCTTGTTTCCCAGGTGCATTATTTGCACTTTTTGCATTGAATCCTAGCTGCCATATGTCTGACCATTCCTCCAACCTTGCCAAGTCCCTTTTCATCCTTTCCACACCTCTTTGTGTATCAACCCTGTTGCAGATCTTTGTGTCATCTGCAAAGGCATACTTTTCCTGCCAGTCCTCTGCAATGTCACTGATGAAGACATTAAAAGGACTGGACCCAATACTGAACCCTGCGGTACCCCACTAGTAACGCCCTTTCTTCAGAGTGGACTCCATTTACAATTACCTTCTGTGTCCTGTTGTTCAGCCAATGTTTACCCAGACTACCACCCTGGGACCCACTCCCAGGCTGGTTAATTGACTAATAATCTTTTGTGTGGGACTGTGTCAAATGCCTTGCTAAAGTCTAGAGTGCATTGTCACAGCCCTCCCTGGTCTACTACTTTGGTCACCCAGTCAAAGAAATCTATTAGATTCGTCTGACATGACCTTCCGCTGTGAACCCATGCTGCCTTGGATCCTGTGCTCCACTGACCTCTAGGTACTCAACTATTCTTTCCTTCAAGTGACTCCATCCTTTCCCTACCACAGAGGTCAGACTGACAGGTCTGTAGTTTCCTGCCTCTGTCTTGGTCCCACTTTTGTGAAGGGAAATCACATCCGCCTTCCTCCAGTCCTCGGGTACCACACCATCCTCCCATGATTTATTAAAAAGAGTAAACAGTGGTTTCACTAGTTCCTTCCTTAATTCTTTTAGAATTCTGGGGTGAATTCCATCAGGACCTATTGCTTTGTCCACCTTCAGTTTTAGGAGTTCTTGCAGAACCCTTTCTTCTGTGAAAGGACTGGGATCGACCCCCCTATCAAGAGTGCTTCTGTTAATTGGATTAGGCACTTCCCCCTCCTCTTTTGTGAATACTGAGCAGAAATATTCGTTCAGTATTCCTGCTTTTTCACTGTCCCCCTCTGCCCACCCACCGTTCATTCTATTCAGCCTCACTATCCTCCTTTGTCTTTCTACGCTCGCTGATGTACCTATAAAAGGTTTTATCCCCCTTCTTAACTGAGTTGGCTATCTTTTCCTCAGTTTGGGCCTTTGCTATTCTGACTTCCCTCCCTGCTTCTTTCTGCCTTAACTGGTACAGCTCTCTGTCCTGCTCCTTCTGTGTTTCCTTATACTTCCGGAATGCTATCTTTTTCTTCCTGACTTTCACAGCCACCTCTCTTGAGAACCATAGTGGCTTTTTCTTTAGTTTTGATTTGTTTATTTGCTTCACACAAAGGCTTGTTGCCTCTGTGATGGCAGTTTTGATAATTCCCCATTGTTGCTCCACACCTCCTTCTAGCCTGTTTGCTAGTGCTTTTCTGAGGCACTCTCCCATCTTGCCAAAGTCAGCCCTCCTAAAGTCCAGTACCCTCCTTTTTATGGCTTGACTTTGTAGCTGGTTAGCAAGTGAACCACACTGTTTGATGGTCACTTGTCCCCAGATGGCAACCCACTTCTAGATCTGAGATCCTCTCACTGCCCCGTTTGAAAGTCGAGGTCTAAGATTGCTCCCTCATGAGTGGGTTCGAAACTAGCTGTCTAATGCCTGCCACCTGTAGGGTGTCAAGAATAGCCCTGCTCTTGGATGTGGCTGCAGCAAATGTGCTCCAGTTAACATCTGCCATATTCAGGTCTCCCATCAACAGTATCTCCCTTTCTCTGCCATTCTAAGAATGCCTTCCATCATATCCTTGTCCATTTCCTTCCCCCTGACATGGGGTCTGTACACAACCCCTGTGGATTGTGGTGCCCTTTCCAGTCTCCAAGGTGACCCACAGTTCCTCCTCTCCTCCTGTTTACTCTTTTGTTCAGTTGCTTTTATCCCTTCCTTTACATAGAGAGCTACTCCTCCCTCTTCTCCCTGCCTGTCTCTCCTGTAGGTTATGTACCCTGGTATGTTAACATCCAGTCATGGTTCTCTGTGTACCATGTTTCTGTTACTCTACAATATCCAGGCATCCCTCTTCCATTAAGGCCACCAGCTCAGGGAGTTTGTTGCCCAGACTAAGGGCATTGGTACTCATTACCCTCCATTTCCTAATGGCCTTACCCCCTTTTGCCCCATCCCTGTCCTTCTTGCCTTTATCACTTTCTCCATTTACCCCTGCCCTTCTCCCTATCGACACCTCCATGTTGGTGTTTGCCACACTTACTACCATGATTGTTTGGGGGCTAGGATTTTCCTGCTCCTTTCCAGTGCCTCCCCCCTTGGCTAGTTTAAAAGCTTGCCAATGAAGCATTTAAACCTATCACCTAGGATCCTGGTTCCCCTCCCGGACAGATGCAGCCCATCATGCCAGTATAGGCTTGCATCACTCCAGGTGGATCCCAGTCCCAATGAAGGCCAAATCCCTGAGCTCCACACCAGTTTTTCAACCACTGATTGAATCCCATGGTACAGAACACCTAGCCTCTCCTATGCCATGGATGGGTAGCACTTCGAGAAAGGTTACCGTGCGTGCTACTTGACTAAGGCCCCTCCCAATTCCACAAACTCTTCCTGCACTTCTCTAATCCCTTTCTTAGCCAGGTCATTTGACCCTAGGTGGACAATGACATCCAGCTCCCTCCCCTGTGCAGCTGCTCCGGCAATCCTGAGGATTTGCTCCCTGTCCCTCCAAGCCATGGCGCCAGGCAGGCACCTTACCTCCCTCTCTCCTTCCTTGCCCAGTTCTACCTTCCTAACAATGGAGTCCCCCACCAGGAGTTGTTTCCTTCCCCTGCAGGGTCCCCTGCCACCCTCCTGTGGGTCTCCTTTGTGGAGGTTCCCAGCATCCTCCTTGGTCTCCACTGTAGGTGGCTCCTTAGAGGAACCACACTTTGCTAGAATGGCATAGGAATTGTGGAGAGGTACAACTGGAGGGATTTGCCTCTGTTCCACCACCCTCACCCTCCCTGAGCCCACTGTGGTCCAACCACTCCTCTTTCTTGGCAACCTCTGAGGCAACATCAGTGGCACTGGTGGTCCCTGGATGGAAGAGGAGGTCCCACAAATCCTGGCCAACTCAGCCTGGAGATGAGCAACCTCCTCCCTCAGCCCAGAGAGGTGTCTGCAGATGGGACAACACCGCATCCTCCAGAACATCTCCCGGAAGACTGCTGCTCCACAGCCACTGCACTGCACCACTCCACTCATGTCTTATTTCTGGCCCCTTAACTGTTTGCAATCCTTACTCTTTCCTCTGTTTTTTTTTTGTTCTCTCTCTCTCCTTACTTTCTGCCTGTGTGCCCTTTAAGCTCGTGATTGTCCTGTTCTGAGACAAGAATATCCTATATTTCTCAGTAGACCACTTACTTGTTCAGACGCAGACCTCCAGCAGCTAGAGGGGGCCGGAGAGCTACTCTTGCCCTTCTAGGATGGTGGGTCCTTGGTGGTTCTGTGATCACTCACTTCCTGCCCCTAAACAGGAAGTTCCTGTTGTCAGTCAAATCCTGTGCCTATAAAAATAGAACTAGCTTCGTGGGGGTGGAGGGGGAAGGAGGGCAATATAGTCCCAGTAGAGAAGTTCAGTCACACAGCAGTCCTTTCTCCTGGTGTCTTCTGCCAAGCTATTAGCAGAATCTTTCTAAGGCAGTCTTTAAATGTAGCTTCATTCAAGCTAAGCCACTCCCCCTACTTACCAGATCTTTCTACAAGTAATTTAAACCTCACAGCAGTTAAGTCCTTTCAGTCACCTGAGATTTACACCTAGATGACTTTTCAGTTACCCATTCAGTTCAGTTAATCCAAACACACACTTCTTTTTTTTTTTTTGTATGTTAGTTTTTTTACCTTAAATTAAAGGTCTAAATACAAAAGTTCTTCTACTTTAGTCCCAGCAGAGAAGTTCGGTCACACAGCAGTCCTTTCTCCTGGTGTCTTCTGCCAAGCTATTAGCAGAATCTTTCTAAGGCAGTCTTTAAATGTAGCTTCCTTCAAGCTAAGCCACTCCCCCTACTTACCAGATCTTTCTACAAGTAATATGTGCCTTGATGTGCAATAAAGACAAAATTGAATATGTTAAAAAATGTTGCTGCTTAGGAATTGTGTTTCCATATAATTTAAAATGTCATGAGCACATATAAACTATGACACAAAAGGTTAAAAGATTCACCCCATTAATGCTGAGATTTGCATATAAATACAGGGGACAATCGGTAAAAGGTTCACTCAGACCTCTAAATGCTAAAATTAGGAGCCAGATCTTATAGGGGGCGAAAATATGGCTACAAGATAAAACTGATATATTAGAAACTATAATGAATACATTTTATAAAAGTTTACTAGGGATACTCGATGGAGTAGCATCTGCCTGACTAGGCTGGAACTAGGGCAAACGTCAATTAGATGCAACATCTAACAGAGACTTTCTTTGTATTGGCCTAAAGTGTATAATATGTATAGTGATAGATTGCCAAGAGTATGCTTGGAGGAAACTTTGTCTTATAATCAAGCTGGATTTGTTTGCCCAAGCATACACACACACTTGAGAAAAAAAACAAACTATATGGATTGCTGGATTGTCTAACCGAAAGCTGCAGATTACCATTAAAAGATATAGAACAGATCTAACTGAGAATTCAAGATATACATATTCAAAAGGAAATGAGCTTAGCTAAAAAGTGTAAATTAAGTTACTGGTTGGCTAAAAATATGAAATGAGAATTTGGAATGGAACAATGTCTTAATAAAATAAAAAAAAACAAACATAAAAGGAAGTCCTTTACTAAATTCAGATTTAGGTATATGGATAGTCAAAAGCGAAGGACGTTCTATGGAACTACCAATCTAAATTCATGTGCTTGCAACTTTGATGAAGACAATCAAACATGTTTATTTTTACTATGCCCTTTGTATAAATATGATAGGATATTGTTCCTGGGAGATATCTTAGCATATTTGGACATGGAACCTTGCTATCAAGTCAATTATTTGTTAAAAACCAATAAAATCAATATATTGGAGAAAATAGTAAGGTTTTGTGTAAGCAATAATACCCGACAGAGTGGGCGGTATTGTGCTACCCCAGGGGCGTAATGAGGCCCAACACTGCAGATGGAGGGCCTTATAGCCCCTGGAAGGTCCAGTATAGCACAATACCGTCCACCCTGGAGGGTATTATTGCACTTAGAAAATGGACTATCAATAACAGTTATATAAAATATTAGAAACATTAAAAATAAATAAATGAAGAAGTAAAAATGAAAAAAATAGTCAGTGTAGATGTTAAGTAGTTCCTTTACTAATGCCAGTAGAGGGCGTTGCTGCTATTTAGGCTTGTTAGTTTTTTTCCCCAATTCCATTGTTTCTTAGATTGTTTATGTAACCCCCAAACAGTAGTAAATAAATGCAGTATTTTAGGGCTTTTGGTTTTTCCTACCACACTGCCCTCTCCAGAGTAGCTACCCTGCAGTTTCAGTCATTTATTTTGCTTCATGTTGTGATCGAAATCGCAAAAGGAACCTGGAAATTAGAAAATTAGCTATCTGCACAGGCTATCTGATTGCTGCATTTTGCGATCACGATCGCAAAAGGAACCGGGAAATTAGCAGATAAGCTGATTGCTGACAGTTCACTTTTACCTCCCTATCCCACCTGGAGTTGCAGTTTGTGTTTTCTTTGTTCTTTGTTCTTTTTTTTTAGCCACTGTAAGGTTTGTGAGCCCTATTCCTTCCCAAAAAAAAGATCCTGAAGTTGGTAAAGGAGTTGTACCTGCTGTCAAGTGCAGTCCGAGTGTTCAACAGCATGTGGTGGGTGTAGTGAGCGGAGTATGCTTAAGTTATAAAACAATTGTGGTTTCTACACTGACACTTGGTGCAATCTGGACCTTTAGTCACGGCGCTGTACTTCCCACCCCCATCAGTTTACACTCGATGCCATCTGGAGTCACGGTGCTGCATTTCTGATGTTTTTTGTCAGCCAATGGCTTGAAGTGATCACGGATGGCAGCCATTTACTGAGGTACAGGAAGGGGGGAAAACATTATAGACTGAGACTTCAGTTGTGAGGGGACCAGCTTTCCGGGTTCACGGAGAATAAAATGGCAGCTTTTTCCAGCTGTCAAATTGCTGACATTCGAACAGCTGAGGGATCTACGTGATGGGGCACAAAGGCTGGCACCTTTTATTGGCTGGGGTCTGTTGCCACATAGATTCGGGGTCTGCAGGACCTATCAGCCAATCAGGATACTGCATTCTTAATGCCCATTTTCTAAAGAACCATAGAGAGGAAACATTTGCATATTGTTAATGATAAACAGAATCTGGGAAAGACTTGAATTAGGAGATATTTTAAAAATCTACTATTAATTGAGAGTAATATGTATAATGATAACATTTAGTCTTTTTAACTTATATGGAACATATTTGTGTATGTTTTTAAATGAATTTTAGGACAGGTATTGTAAAGAAGACGGTTGCATCTCTTTTACATTTTTTGTATCTACGATTTTTGTACCAATTGTAATGACAATTTTAGTTTGTCAACACTAAAACTAAACTGAACTGAACTGATTGCACTGCCATACCCAGGGATATTTCTGATGGGGAGAACCCCCCTTCCCCAGGCAGCAATGGTGGCAAGGTAGTCCTCTTGGGATAATGTATGTGTTATCATCCTCGTCGGACATGTCCTCAAACAATTTGGCCATGGACACCCCTTCTTGAGCCAGTGCTGGTGGTCTCTCTATCCTGGATGTGGATGGGCCATCGCTCTCCTCCAAGTATTCCATGGCTGTGGTGCCAACACCCTACGCTGTGGACAGAAAAGAACACTGTAAGTGTTATGCACAGTACATAGTGGTCCTGTACCATTGCTGACACATGCAAACCATAACAGTGATGTCAAGATTGTCCAGTGCTGGCACAAAAGAGGTGACCACTTCCAAACCACCCCCACATCCAGGGTGTACTTACACCTATGTTTGGAATGTGGGTCCCACAGGTATGCACATGACTATCACCAAATGTAATCATCACACTCCACACATGTAAATACCACCACCCAAAGGGAGATAATAGGCAAAGTACTCAGTGATACACATTTCAGCATGCAGCACTGCATGAGGAAGGCATGCCTGATGCCAAGAAAACCGTGATGCGCATAGGCACAGGGACTCTGCCTGCAGAGTACAATATTGTGTTATCATGTCACATGCATCATGTCCGGTATTGCAGTGGACACACCACCAGACAGTGGCATACTGTGCATAGGCCATCACATTGCACACGTGTGCACAGGCCAGGGTAGCAATGTGGTAAAACACAGTCAAAGTACCCTGTATACCCATGCACAGACAATCCTACCATGGTGTTACAAAGACACGTACTCACATGTCCTGTTTGATGTGAGCTGTGTCCCACAACCACCACCGTCGACACCTGCCATGGCCACAGTCCTGATGGTGGATGCCACCACCTCCAACATAGGGTCCACTGGTGTGGCGAGCTCTGCTGGCTGAGGTCCACTTCCAGCTCCTGTGCCTTGCAGTGCAGAGTCACATGCTCCCTGATCCTCTTTCACCCGGCCCTGAAGGTCATGCCATCTCTTGGTGATCAGTTGTGGCTGTGGAAACCAAAGAATAATAGAGATAGGAAGAAAAAGCTAAAGCCAAATACCAGATGTCACTGGATGCTTCGTTAGGCAGCATACATGAGCAGACTGGATGGGCCTAGTGGTCCTTATCTGCCAACAACATCTATGTATCTATGTGTCTCTTGCAGATTGCATCCATCATGCATACCCTTCCTCTGACAGCATTTACCTTCACTGTGTTCTCACCCCACAGGTCCCTCAATGATGGCATTGGTGGTCTTATGCTGCCACATCAAGTGCTCCCTGGTCTTGTATGCATCAACCAGGGCTTTCAGTTCCTACCTAGAGAACTTAGAGTATCTCAGCCTTTCCCTGTCACCAGAGGTACCTGTGTGGGGATATAAAAAGCCAGTGGTCAGTGGCTTTCCCGAGCAGTGTGTGTGTGTGTGTGTGTTTACACACATGTGTGTGAGTGGCAATGCACACATCCTACGGGTGACACAGTGGCATTGGTTGTGGGCAGGCATCACAGGGATATAGGGTGGCTGCCTATGCCTCATGCTGTCCCTGCCCAACAATGTCCTCCGTATGTCCATCTGTTGTCTGTGGCCACATGATGGTGGTGATGTGACACATAGATAACAGCAGCAGCCAGCACTGTGAGGGTTGCAACAGGTTCAATGTATTGATTGCACACTAGATGGTGTGTGACATGAGGTAGCAGCAGAAACCAGTTAGGATTGCCTAGTGCACATTGTGACCCAGTTGATGCACAGCATGGGGTTCATAAACACAGTATGGTATCACAGGATACTGCCATGTGGACATTATTGCAGTGTTGTGTGTTGTCAAAGCTCCTCCTCCAGGGAATGTACTGCACACCTGTGGATACACATGGGCATCTGCATGTGTGTCACAATGTGCACATCCAGTGCCACTGTCACAGCATATACATGGGCTACAACAGATAAACAGTGCGGCACCCTTTTTGTCTACACCTGCATGCTGGGCCTACTGTATGTGTGACTGCAACAGTCTGCATTAGCTGACACATTACTTCCCATTAATGGTCAGACACAAAAGCTGTAGCCCCATCTCAGTGTAGCAGACCTCAAACAATGTTGCAGATCATAATAGCAGGGTATTGGCTGGGGGACACCTACCTGTACCTGTTGAAGTCATCTCCTGAGACATGATGAGACCTAGTGTTGACAGCACTGAATTAAGCCCTCTGCCCGCAGTTCCTCTCAGCTGTACAGGTGGTGATAGGACACCACTGAAATAGTCCGGGCAATGCACATGTGGAAAGTTATGCAAATAAGTCCATAATGACATGCTAATACAGTGGTTTGCACTCCAACTGCCTAAGTATGGTCATTTGCATACTACCTCTGAATATTACAAATATTAGCACCCGGTAAACTCGATTGCACCAGGCAAACAGTTTGTGCCAAGGCACAGTGCTAACTGGTTTGTGCTGGCAAACAGAATTAGTGCTGCTCGTAGGGTGCATGTGTGATGATGTAAACACAGGGAAAGTCCCACACAGGTCACAAATGCTCAGTGGTGTGCATCTGAGTTAGCATGGTGCTATGCTATATTGCATAGTGCTGTCCACAGCTAGTGCAACCCTAATGTATACGCACTTCATTTTATGGCCTGCATAGCTGAAAGCAGCATTGGTGTCAGGGTGTTGCCACAAGAGTTTTAAATTTCAAGTATGGTGGCCAGAAGACATGTCAGGGCAAGTGGTCCAGAGAGACCAGAGGTGAGGGGAGGCTGAGATGGCAAACTTGGTGCAGCTTGTCATGGCCAGAGAGTGACAGCTCTTCAGTGAGGTGCATGAGGGTGACAGGCCTTGCCAACAGGTGTGGGCAACCATTGCACATCACATGTCACAGAGCACGGAGATGTCCCACACTGGACAACAGTGCAGTCACTGATATGTAGACCTGCAGTGCACATGGTGCATGATGGCACTGTGCCTGTGCCAAGTAAGTGGACACCTTTCTCATAGCTGAGCCTTTTGCATGTCAGCGGGTGTGAGCAGCCATGTACATACTGCACATGTGGGTACATATGTGTAGGGAGGGTCACAGCACACATGTTTGTCATGCTGCTGGGTATGTCCCATGCAGTGCAGTGTATGAACCCCTATGGGTACAGTGGTGCCCATTTGTGGGGCTACAGTGCCATTGTCTGTGGTCATACAAGTGATGTGCAAAGATGGAATCACATGACGTATCAATGTTGTCCATCACTGGTTGTGTAGGACACGTACATTGTACCTACAGTGCACATGTGTCCCATGTGACATATGCTTGTTGGAGAGGGACACATTACACTGCTCGACAGTTGTGCAATGTGTACAGTATCTGGCAGCAGTTGGGGGAAGGGTTATTGATGTCCATAATGGTACTGACACTGGTCTATTCCCTCCACACTGCAGACCACATCACCAGGAGACCGCAGTGAGGGTGCAGCTGGAGGCCCCAGGATCCCATACAAGAGGCCATGGACAGTGGTGATGGGCAGCAAGGTG
Source organism: Neoceratodus forsteri (assembly GCA_016271365.2). Taxonomy (NCBI): domain Eukaryota; kingdom Metazoa; phylum Chordata; order Ceratodontiformes; family Ceratodontidae; genus Neoceratodus; species Neoceratodus forsteri. Next base: position 212,063,676 of record CM057451.1, read on the forward strand.
CCACATGTAAGTATGCTCATCTGTTGTCTACTTGTGTTACATGCCTTGCTGGGTGGGGCATGCTTAATAACCTATATGGCACAGGGTAGCCAACGTATGTGTGTGTGCCCTGTGTCATGTCACTGATCCTGGGGGCTTATGGCCATGGTGTGCCCTTGGTGCTGTGCTGCTGGGGAGGGCATTGCACACTCCTACTGCTGCTTGTGGTACAGTTCTCTTGGACAATGCCTAGCCTGCCCACACATACTGTGGGCTGTGTTGCAGCAGCACATGGCTGCTCACAGTCCTGCACTGCTTCATCATGGTGTGTCCTGCATGCTCTCGCCATGCAGTGATTGTTCTCTGCACATCACACTTTCCTACATGGGCACACACCCTCCTTGGTGCTGCTGTCCTGCTATGCTGCAGCTGCACCCTTGTTGTTGCAAGTCAGCTATTCAGTGGCCCTGTTTTACATCTGTGTCTGTGACATGGTGGCTTGGGCATGACTGCCTCCTTGCACCCTGCACATCAGACTGTATGTGGTGGCCTCCAATCCACCATAAGCATGTTAGACAACACTGAAAGGATGTGTAGGGGATGCTCTCTATCCACTACCATTCCATGGTTGTATTGTACCATTGCCTGCAGCTATCTCCTCCTGTCTCCTGTGGTGCACTACACACATACATGTGACATGGCCATGTTCACACTATATACAATGTACAATGGCCATGTTGTGTGTGGTACTCATGACTGTGTAATGCTGAGTGGGTGTATTGCTAGGTTAATGTGGTTATGTGTCTGCCTACTGAATGCATACACCACTTGGCATGTCTATGGCCTGGACATGGTCCCTGTGGACACTGTGTACTCAGATGGTGTGGGCATGCGTGCGCCATCTGCATCACCCATGCATACCAGTCACATTGCACTGTGCTGTTCCGGTGTGTCACCATGTCAAGGCTATGCTGTGCACTGTGGCCACCAACCCAGTGTCTTCTGGGGGGGTTGTTGCTACTTATTTATGGCTCAGTGGTTAGGGTTACTGCGTCCGTTGCGTGTCCTCATGATACACTTGTGTCATGGACGGTTTCTGTGGCTGTGCAGAGGGGGCTTGGGAACACCTGCACAGTGTCTGCTACACATCCCTGTGGACTGCCACTACAGGTCGCAGTCTGCTGCCATGTGGGCAGTGGTTGTGATGTTTCTGATTGTGGTGTTGCAATGTCCCCTGGCTCTACCTTTTGTTCCATTGGGCAGTATGTCCCAGTCATTCTGTTGCTATGGTTTGTTTGTTGTTGCTATGGGGCAGACTGTGGCTTACCTCAGGGGGGCTGTGTAGCTGTAGTCTGACAGGGGCTACATTGGATATGCATGGGGCATTGTCCCATATGTGGTGGTGGTGGCAATGGTCTTACAAGCTTTCACATCTGCGTGGAATTGGCATGTGTGTACCCTGGGGTTTCATGCTGCTGCATACAGGCACAGGCTGGGTGGCATGTGCACAGTTTCCATTGTTGGTTACATGGGCATAGTGGTTCTGACATGCTGTCCTTCTCTGGGGCCACAACCTGAGTTCTACATAGCTCCACGGTGTCAGCATACCACTCTTACCTGGGCATAATTCCCCCCTTTGGGTCAACCTCAGAGTTCAATGTGAGCCAGACATCCTGAGGAGGGAGAGGGCCTGGATGACCTTCTAAGGAGAATAGGGAGCCTGCAGTGCATGATGTTAGAGGAGTAGGAGGTGCTGACTGAGGTCACCAGAAGAACTGCTGACCTCCTGGACCAGCATCTTTTCAGGCAAAACCAGGTTGCAAACCCTTAATCCCCCTTTTCCTTGTTTTTCACCCTTCCCTATCCACCCCCCTCCGTTTTGCTTTTGATCATTTTGCACATATATGCAAATAGTTTGTTTTGGTGTCTCTACACTATATATTGTTTTCTTGTTGTATTACTGTGTCCTTTCTCTTTCTTGGGTATCTGTGGTTGGTGTCACAGCTGTGCTGTGTTGCACCTACTGACCATCTAGTTCACCACTGTGGATGCCGTCCTGGTCTATCTTGTAGCACTGGTTTCACCTTAGCTCTCCCTGCACTGTCTGTGGCTGCACATTTGGCAGTGGGTTGTTGTGGGTGTGGTAGATTTATCCTCCAGTTGGCAAACACAGTCTGTTCTCCATGTGTACCCTGCATGGCCTGTGAGTGAGACAGATGACATCTAGCTTGTGACTGTCCATGGACATGGTCTGTTCCCTGTTCCTTGGGTGCACTCCGACAAGGTTGCCTGGTGGGAGGGCCTTGGTCAGCAAGCTTGTGTGTGGCTTTGTCCATGTGGCCATGGCTGACATCCATGCCCCTGTGTCATCCCACTGTGTAGCCTGTGGTGAGCTGTCCCCTACTCTGTATCTGGTATCCTTGTCCCCTTCCCCTGTGCAATGTGGGCACTGGTTGGGGTCGTACTGCCACACAAACATGGTTGGTCGTTTCTGTGGGTCTCATCACTACTGTCCCATGTCTTCACTTTTTCCACATTTCACATCCATATAGTGCTGCTGCATTTTGGGGTTCCTCTTTTGGCATTGCCTTTGGTATTTCTTTTTCTGTTTTTTGTGTTGTACACTGCTTTATGCTCAGGTTTCCACCTGTGCCTGACTCATCCTCTGTGTGCACTGTGCTGCTATTGCTGTTTGCAGTGCCTGGTTGTTATGTTCAGAGCTGTCTTTGTTATATTCAGTGCTGTATTCTTGGCCAGGCTATCTTTGCACTGCACTCTCAGCCCTGTTTGCTTGCTTTATTCAAATGTTTTTTTTCCCCTGGGCAATTACTTTCAACATTGCATGGAATTAGATGTGGGCTAATTTTGCTCACCGGGCAGTGCTAATTTTGACCGTGGGCAATGTTTTGCATATCTGGCCCCTTCTGACTACTCAGTCTATTTCACTTTGTATGACAAACATACTTTTAATTTTCTTATAAAAGAAAAGGGATCGACATAACATACATAACCAGAGACCAATAAGCTTGCTAAACACTGGCTTCAATAACAAAGATTTTAAACTCCAGACTTTAACAAGTAGCAAAATCCCTTATCATACTAGCCCAATCATATTCCATACCAGGCAGAAATATCACAGATCAATTGATCTTATTAAGAGAAATTATTGAAAAAGACATTAAAGAGCAGGTGCCTACTGCCTGGCACCCAGCTCCCCTCAAACATATATAATGGTAGATCTGCTCAACTGTTGAAAGGCATTAACAATTCTATGCGCTTCCCTCTGGTTAAAAAGTTATAGCGCCCCAAATTTGCACCCCCATATAAACAAAGCCTTATCTGACACATTTGTGATGTCAGAAAATGAATACTGAGGGTGCATTTCATTAACCTGTATGTATGAGATATGTCTATGGCATTTAATACTATTTAGAGGTGCCATGTAGACAAATCAAAGCAGCTGCTGGAATAACTGTCTCTGTTTACTGGAGCAGTCATTTTCATTGTTCCAAGTGGCAACTCTGAATAGTACTAAACGTCATTGACAAATGGCAACAATATAGAGCTATGGAGCACACACAAGCAGCCTTCATTTTCTGACATCACAAAAGGAGGTGTGTCAGACAAGGCTTTGTTTTTAGGGGGGTGCACATTTGGGGTGCAATAACTTTGCAACCACAGGGAAGCGCATAGAATGTTTAATGACCCTCAACAGTAAAGCAGATCTACTATTAAATATGTTTGAGGGGAGCTGAGTGCCTGACAGTAGGTACCTGCTCTTTAATGACAGCCTGACAGGGTTCACATTGTCACTTGACCAACAAAAGGCTTATGATTCGATCGCTCACAAATTTTTGTGGCATGTTCTTCAGGGATATGGTATACCTTTAGAATTAATTAACTGGATCCAATGTTTATATACTGTAAAACAGCTATGGTCACACCAGTAGTTAATTGGTGGAAAGGACCAATGATACCTGTTAAACGAGGAGTACGACAGGGATGCTTCCTAAGCTTGAATACAGTAACAAACAGCTTTAGCTGATAAGGACTGTACATGGATCTAAAGCCAACATGTTAAACAACAAAACCAGCACTACTCTGGACTTGTGAGCTAAAAAGGCTTTATTACAAAGATATTTAAAGAAAGGCAATATGCCTGCAACCTACCATCAAGTGGCAGCAAAACAAAAACCCTGTCTGGTTTTGCAACTAGTGCATCATCAGGGGGAGGCAAAGCCCCCTTCTCTATGCCTTTACTCCCTTTTATGGGCATTAACTTTTTGCCCCATGTTGCGGCCTATACATATGAAAGATGCCACTATTACATATAAAGCTATAGCATATGCAGATGATTTATGCATACTAGTGCAGGATAAAACTTCAGCTGAAGAAGCAATTAATATCAATATATTTTATGGTTTCTATTCAGGTGCTTCTCTAAATATAACTGCTATAAATGTTCTGGCAGACAGCTAGGCAATAGCAGACCCAGGATACAAGAGACTGCTGGAATACATCTAACTGAATCACCCATTCAAAGTTTAGGCATCAACTATGGCTCAGAAAATTTGGATATATTAAATTGGGAACAGAAATTAGAGCAAGGCAAACATATGTTAGAACAATGGAATTGATGGCAGTGAAATAAAAAAGAAGAGGAATGATCTCATAAAGACATTTTTAATCCCATTATTCCTTTCCATATGTTACGTCTTTCCTCTACCAAAATCATTGGAAAAGACATTATTAAGTGTATTTTTTTTCAGGCAGTCTGGGGCAGCAGGCTAAACCCTATCAAAAGAAATATAACTTACCTCCCAGTTGCACAGGGTGGACTAGGAATGATAAACTCTATTGTATTTTTTATAGTATTTTTTTCTACACAAATCTAAAGCCGCTATTCTTTCATACTGGACAATGCTGAAATACACTATTGTTTTCTACATGTAATATCTGGCATAAGCAATGAGATACAGGACATTTAGGACTATTAAAACACTTAGCAATGATTCCTAATTATATTAGAGACGCATTTTTAAAGCTGAAAACCTGGAAAGTAAATAGTATATGATTTTGACTACATCAAGGACATTTTTTACAACCAAATTAGAGATGCAGCAAAATTAAATTCCTCTGGAGAAGTGAATGCAAAGTGGCCACTTCGCACTGTCACTCTGCTACGTGGAGTGGCCAAAGCAAAAGGTTCACTTTGCCTTGTAATTATTACTTCGCATTGACATTCTGTCTTAATGCGAAATAAGTCAGAGTGATAACAATACTGGCAGCCCCTTACACACACAGTCACCAGATTTAATGTGCATCCTCAAAATGCTACTGTCTTGTGTCCAGAAAATTCCCCAGTGCCGGCAAAGTGAAATGATAGCACAACAAGACATGCAAAGTCTCCCAGAATTAATGGTGCACTCAATCATGCATGCAGTGGTCACACACACAGTCACCAGAATTAATGTGCATCTCCAAAATGCAACTGTCTTGTGTCCAGAAAATTCCTCAGTGCTGATGAAGTGAAATGATAGCACAAGAAATGCAAAGTCTCCGAGAATTAACGTTGTACTGCAAAGTGCAAATGCACAGACAGATTAAGCTTGCACTGCACACTCAAGAGATGCAGACACAAAGACACAACAATACCTAAGCAGTGCTCACAAATCACAAATCCAAATCTTGAAATGAATACCTTTTGCCAGTTGAGGGGGTAGTGCACAGCAGTAACAGTCCACTACCAGTAAAGATACCACAAAGTAGTATAAAAAATTAATTTAGGTGCAGAGGATAACGGGTTCACAGTGCTGCAATTACTCTTAGGCACAATAAAAGGCATCTGATTCAATGGCACCCATTGCACACATCGCGCACACACGCACACACACTACAAGTAATGCATAGCAAATTGAAAACCATTAGCAATATAACCAACTGTTTTAAACAAACTGAAATGATACACTGCTGCACCACAACAATCAGCAAAAAAATGGCAAGAATTACTGAAAATATTACTGTGTATACATTAACATAGTTATACAAGAAAAATATAACCAAAAGAGAAAGACTGCCTTTTTCTCCCAGTTACTATACCTACACCACAGACACCCATCCCGCGATGCACACTTCACAGTATACAGACTGACTATTCTAAATTAACATTCAAAATCCACACACAAGCAATAAACACTCAATGATATGAGCACAGGAGGGTTTCTTACAATAGATGTACTAAATTGTGAGAAAAAAATGGCTCAAAAAGGCTTTTTTAACAGCTTTTAGAGGATTTGAATCACAGAGCTCTAAGAAGAAATTGTCTCCATATTCCACTACACACACACTAAACAGAACTGAGGCTGTGCAGAACAATCTAGAGCTCATGTGACCTGCAATCCCATGAAGCACTGCAAAATTCGCCTTGGAGTTCAATTACTAGGCTAAGTGATACCAAGTACATTGATTTCAATGTACATCACCCTTAAATTGGTGGAGAAGTGGTTTGGGGATGGCAGAATAATGCAAAGCCATTGGTTTTAATGGACTTTGTGTTCCTCATTATAACATGAAGTACTCCTCTTCGCATTGCAGGCACTTTGCAGATTCCATGTTACTCCACCAATCACTCTGCAGAGTGAATTTTGGCCAATTCGTCCATCTTTAAACCAGATCATAGACCAATATTATAAAGAATCTGTTACCTTTCCTTCCTGTCCCCCCCAAGTACCTCTCCTCCCTAACAACTCTACTTACAGAAAACAGGACACCCCCTAATTTGTGGGATGTTCACTGGTTAAGCTGTAATGCTAAAATAAATGTAAAAACAAATCAAAAACATAAACAGATGAAACAGAGAATGTATAGCTGAGCTATTTGTCACCAACAAATAGAAATCACTGAACATTAATTTTTTTCTTGTAAATATATATTAGATTGTTGGTCTTTTATTTCAGAAACATGGTCTGAACCATGTTTTTCTTCAATCTCACATAATATGTTAATGTACAGTCATTATAGTGGCAGATGGCACAAATGGAACAAAAGTACGCTTCATGTAGTATTTCTAGTGATAAAATGGTACATATGGAATGCTAGATGCCATTATACATTACAACAGAAGCATATTTCTTATCCTGAATTGCATAGTAAGAAAACAAATGAACTACGAATTATTTACTTTTCTGAAGCTAAGCAAATGACTAGAGTATTTCTAAATGCAGCATGGAGGAACATGTCATGCGTGACAATCTCAGATGCACCAATCAGTTAATGAAGTAATGGTGATGAATTACTATTGACTTTTTCACCTTTTAGGGGAATATCTGAGGGCAGTATTTACTGAGCAGAAGGTAGGGCAGGGCCCACAGCTCAGCACCATGGACACGGGGGGGGAGGAGGTTGAGCACTAGTCCCTTCACAAAAGAAAAGGTCCTACAAGACCTCAAAAAGCTCAGGGTGGACAAGGCAATTGGATCTGATGGCATACGTCCCAGGGTACTAAAGGAGCTAAGGGTGGAACCAGCAGAGCCATTATCAGAACTGTTTAATGAGTCTCTGAGCACAGGAGAGGTCCCAGAAGACTGGGGAAGGCCTTATGTGATCCTGCTCCACAAGAGGGGTAGCAGGGAGGAGGCAGGAAACTATAGAACAGTCAGTCTTACCTCAGTAGTGGGCAAGATTATGGAGGCACTCCTTAATGAAAGGATAGTGCAACACCTGGAATCCATAGGAGCACAGGATCCAAGACAGCATGGGTTTACAAAAGGAAGGTCCTGTCAAACTAATCTCATAAAGTTCTTTGACTGGGTAACCAGAGTGGTGGACCAAGGGGGAGCAGTTGATGTTGCCTACCTTGACTTCAGCAACACTTTCGATATTGTTCCACATAGAAGATTGATTAATAAGCTGGGTAAGCTCAGGATGGGTCAGACGTTGGTCTACTGGGTGGCAAACTGGTTGACGGGCAGAAAACAGTGAGTGGTGGTAAATGGTATACAGTCAGAAGAGATGCAAGTCACAAGTGGTGTACTTCAGGGATCAGTCCTCGGGCCAGTCCTCTTCAATATCTTCATCAGTGACATTGCAGATGGATTGGAGGGTAAGGTTTGTCTGTTTGCAGATGACATTAAGATCTGCAACAGAGTAGATGATCCAGATGGGGTGGGTAGAATGAGAAGAGATCTGGATAAACTAGCAAAATGGTCAGAAGAGTGGCAACTGGGGTTTAATGCAAAGAAGTGCAAGATAATGCACATAGGAAGAAAGCCCTGAAGCCACCTATAGGCTGGGAGGAGAGTTGGCTGTCACAAAGGAAGAAAGAGACTTGGGCATCATCATCACCGATGACCTGAAATCATCAAGCAGACCACTAAGGCAGTAGGTAAGGCTAGGGGGATGTTAGGGTGTGATTAGTAGGGGTATCACAAGTCAGAAGAGGGAGGTAATAATCCCTCTTTACAAGACACTGGTTAGGCCCCATCTGGGACTGCATGCAGTACTGGAGGCCACACCTTCACAAGGACATTAACCAAATTGAAGCAGTCCAGAGAAGGGCAACCAAAATGGTGCAAGGACTGCATCAGAAAACATATGAGGACAGATTAACAGAGCTCAATATGTATACCCTAGAGCAAAGAGGGGGAGAGAGGTGATATGATCGAAACATTCAAGCACTTTAAGGGCATTAACAAGGTGAAAGAGTCTAACATGTTTCAATATAAGAAAATTACCAGGACAAGAGGACACAGCATGAGATCAGAGGGAGGCCGATAAAGGGGTAATGTGAGGAAGTTCTTTTTCACAGAAAGGGTGGTGGATGCATGGAACTGCCTACCTCAAGAAGTGGTGATTATGAATACAGTGGAGGGCTTCAAACAGGCATGGGATAGGCATAAGGGAGCAATACAGATGAGTATGAATAAATAGGCCATTGACAGAGCAAAGGCAGATGGCACATTTATAAAGCAGAAAAAGAAATGGACAGACTGGATGGGCCTTGCAGTCATTATCTGCTTTCAGCATCTATGTTTCTATGTTTCTATGTTACGGCCCATTTGAGTCTGTCCTAATTTCTTTGCAAAACTTTCTTACCTCTGTTAAGATGATAATCTTATTGATTGTATGATTTGGCGAATATGTATTTTGATGTTCTTTTCCTCTTCTTTTTGGGTTATTATTTCATGATGCATGTATTGTTTGATTCTCTTCCCTAATAAACTCCCCTACTGTTTTGCAGGGGGCTCTGTTGTTTCCTGTTTGGAGGGAAATGGAAGACTCTTAGACGACAGACACTGAATGAGGAGGAGGGGGAGGTAATGGAAATGGAAGAGCTATGGCTACAGACTCTTGCATGGAAATGGGTTATTTTTTGATGTTAAATATTTTTATTGAATCAACACAACTTGCTAAACACCCAGATGAACACTGCAACATTTGACGCCATCTGGTAGGATGACAGAGCATTGGTCGCTATGACCTATACAGACAGAGACACATGATACAGACAATAGGCATCTTCCGAACTGGACTGTAATAGATGTGTGCACTATTATACAGTAACTACATTGTGGTTGAAGGTTATTATAGAACCTGTACCAACATTATTTGATGCATCCATTATACTTATATGCTAATGTAGTGACAAGGGGCCTACAATGCTTCTGCAGGGTGCTACAACGGGTGTTTACCTCATGCGTTCATAGACCTGCAAGGTAAGAGGAAAGGCCTCCTCCACCTTAGAAATGCCCTCCCTGTGGGCAAATACTGTAACTCAGCCTGTATCACCTAGGCTTTTTTGTCAGGGGGCCCTTCTGATAGGCCTTGCAAGTCTGCCATGAGCCAAAGCCTATCTTAGCCCAAACAGTGCCATGACATGAAGGTGTCTCTTTTAGTCCTAACCTAAGCATACATTAACTATACACAAACTGGCAATCTACTTGGGGTGGGGGTGCTTTAGGATACACTGAGTGGCTACGGGGGTGGGGGGAGTTGCTGGTACCTTCTATGGGGGGGTTCCCCTTCCAAACCTGTCAGAGAGTCCATGCAGTAGGCAGAATCCTGGAAAGGCTGCCAGCAGCAAAGAAACTTGGACAAAGTGTTAGTGGCAAAGCTGGACAGTTTCTCATTGGATGCCACCTGACCAATGGACAGGATTAGCTCAGTCAAAGAGGGAGGGGTCTGGAGTCTGCCATCTTGTCAGAAGGTGCTTTTTTGCTAACACCCCTACTACCGTAGCCCACTGGGCACTTGGGTCATGTCTGTGCACATTTTCAGATACTATGCCCAACAAAAGAAAAGGGGCATCTATCTTTAGATGTGGTGCCACATCTTTACATATGTCAAAGACTGAAGTCCAGAAGGGTGTGATTGCTGGACATGCCCAAAATATGTGGTTTAACTGGGCCCCACCGTGCTCACATCTCCAGCATGAATCATTCTGGAGGAGACCCAGTTTCTTAAGCCTGGCCTGGGTGTAATACCATTGCCAACAGGGTTTTATTCATGATCAGCCTTGTTCTGCCATTTCTATAGGCTTGGTGAATTCTGGTTCAGCCATGTGCCCATTGTTTCTCCGATATGTGCTTGACCATGTCCTGCTACCATTGAGCCTTGGAAAAGAGAGATGGATTTGGGGAAGCTTCCCGCAGAGCTTTATAAATTAAACTAGCCTGACTTTTCTCCTATTTGACCCAGTTGCATATAGGTGAAGGGCCCATGGTCTTATCAGAGGGTAGAAGGGGGGTGGCTGGTCTGTTGATGGCATCCCTTATTTGCAAATATCTCCAAAAATGGTTTGGCAGAAAGTGAAATCTCTCTCAGAGGGCCCGGAAGGTATCTAATGTGGTCACACCCAGGGTGTATAAGTCTCATACTAGGTAAATTCCTTGCATCTCCCAGATCCTCAAGTGAATGACTTGATTGTCTACTATCACTTGTGGGTTATTCCAAAGGGGCATGTACACCCTGGAGTGGGGTGAACTGTGCAGCAGGGAGTGCACTTTATACCAGTATTTTACAGATATTTGGATCAGAGGTGCCATTTCTCCAGGGGGTCTTTTGCTGGCGTATAGCCATGAAGCCAGAGAGGGAGACTCCACCAACTTTGCTTCTAGTGGGATCAATGTTGGAGAGGAGCTGCCTGCTGGGGTAAACCAATTAACTGTTTGTGCTGTAACATAGGCCATATGATACCTCTGAAACCAGGGAAGTTACCATCCTCCTCTGCTCCAATGCTGGAACAGTTTCAGTATAACATAGCGAGGTGGCTTCCCATCCCAAAGGAATCTCCCTACCAGGGCGTCCACCTTCCAAAACCATTTAGGTGGGATAGCGGCCGGGAGATGGCCAGAGTGTGTAACACTATAAGTGACACCATCATCTTGACTGTGTATATTTTTCTGGCTAGTGATAAGTTGAGAGATTTCCATCTGTCAAAGTCACCCTTAATCCCCTCCGGGAGTATCGTAAAGTTGTTTGTAATCATTTTGGAAGTATTAGGGTGTAAGATGATGCCCAGGTACTTGATGACATCTGGGGACCATTTCAAACCCTTGAGGCTGGCTGGTAGGGGAGTGCAGGCTCTATTCAAAGGGAGAACCTCTGTCTTGGTCTGATTCACTTTCAAGCCAGACAGTTGAGTGAATCTCTCTAGAATGTCCAGGACTGACTGAAAGGCCTGTGGGGTATACTCAGTAGTGATTAGCAAGTCATCTGCATAAAGAAAGGTCTTGAAGGAGGAGGATCCCACTGTCTCGTGCCTTTGTGTAAGGAGAAAGGTGGGGATATGTATTTGTTAGTGAAGACTATAGCTTTTGGAAGGAGTATAGAAGTTTGACCCAATCTCTGAAGGAGGAGCCAATATTGATTTTGTCTAGGGTGAGCATAAGATAGGGCCATTCGACTGAGTCAAAGGCCTTCTCAAAGTTCACCACGAGGGCCATCATGAGACGAATGAGGGCCCTCACTTCATTTATCAGGGTAATCAGCATCCTATGGTGGTCTGAACCCAACCTCCCTTTAACAAACTCTATCTGGGCTGGTTGGATTAAGCCTGGTAGGAGTTTCTCCAGGTGGCCTGGCAGGACTTTGGCAAGTATTTTGGCATCCACGTTTATGAGGGAGATGGGCCAATAGCTACAGGGATTTTTCAGATCCTTGTCCTTCTTAGGGATTACTGTGATCACCGCCTCTCTCATAGTGGGTGGTAGCACTTCTCATTTTAGTAAGTTTCTGAAGGTCCTCAGCAGGTAGCAGGACAACTGAGTCCTTGGCAGTTGATAAAAATCTATTGGTAGGTCATCTTTCCCTGGAGCTTTTTTGTGGGTTCATGGCTTGAATCGCTTTCGTTATCTCAGTCTCTGTCAGAGGAGTGTCCAGGGAAGAGGCCAGGGAGGGACCCAGGCAGGGGATAGAAAGTGATGTCAGGAAGTCCTCCATATTTGTGGGTCGACGGAGGGTTAGAGAGGAATATAAGTGTTTGTAGAACTGAGTCATGATCTCATTGATTCTCTGCTGAGAGCAGTTATGTGCTCCTTCCCTGTTCTTTAGGCTGGTAATTGTTCTAATCACTTGTTTGCACTTGAGGTGGTACACCAAAAGCATGCTTTTTTTCTCCTTCCCAAGTAGGCAAGTGACAGCTTTCTCAGGTTCAATTCCATCTGTCTCATCAGGTGGGCATTGAGCTGATACCTGGCCCTAATCAACTGCACTATCAGAAAACCAAGTGGGGGGTCTCTATTGGTGAGGGCCTTGTACTGGACTTCTAGAGTGGCCAGCTGTTTTTCTAGGACTGCCTGTTCTGCCTCCCTCAGATGCCTTCTGGCCAAGGCATAGGCAAAGATCCTGCCCTAAATAGTGACTTTGGAGGCCTCCCAGAGGGGCGAGTCTGACACCTCCCTGTTGTCATTGTTCTCCCAATACTGCTTGATTTCCAGCCTTAGCCAAGCCCGGAACTGTGGATCTTCTGGCAGGAGTGGGTCTAGACACCATGTATTCTACCAGTTATGCTTGGGACCCTAGTTTATACCAGTCTCCAGTGGGCATGGTAGGAGATAACTATTGGGTGGCTGTCCACTTTGGTTACCCAATCATATAATCCTGCTGAGATCAGCCATAGGTCTATTCTGCTTGACGAGCCATGGTAGTGGAGAAACATGTATAGTCCCTCATCCCCAGATACCTGGTGCACCACACATACAGCAGGGAGTTCTTGGACAGGAACCTCAGCAGCGCCTTGGCTGCCTGTTTGTGTGGCTCATGTGTGCCCCTACTTCTGTCCAGCTTGGGATCAAGGACCAGATTAAAATCCTCACCTATGAGAACTGGAAGTTTATTGATATTAAATTCTTTCAGGGTTTGATTTAGTCCATGGAAAAACTGTGGCAGTCCTGAATGGGGGTGTAGATATTGAGGAGAAGGAGAGATAACTCTGGGGTATCCATCTCTGCCAGAATCCAGCAGCCTGCTCCATCCTGTTTCTGGTGAGCCACCTTCCACCTTAGATCTTTGTGGAGCAGGATAGACATTTCCCTCTTCGTTGATGGTGTCACACTGTGCAGTTCTTCCACTACCCACCCTCGCTTCAGGTTTTGGGCTTCCCCTCAGGACACTTTAATTTCCTGCAGGAATGCTATTTGAAGGCTCAATCTTTTGAGCTACAGTATAAATTTTTTTTCTTTTTATCGGTGAGTTGAGTCCCCCTACATTTCACGTGATCAGTTTAGTATCCATAAGGGAGTCTGTAGAGTTTATCCCATGTGGATCAAGGCATCCTATATCTTCTGAGATGGACACACACACACATTGAGGAGAAAGCCCCCATCCCATCCCCAACCACCTGTATTCCTCCCCTCCTGCCCCCCCATCCCAGTATTGCCAATCCTACCTCAGTATGCATCTATAACACAGTAATAATGAAAGGAATAACAACAAACAGAGTTTATATATAACACATTCCTTCTTCACAATACCCTACCCCCATTCACTTTGGCCAGAAGCCACTTTGGACATCAGCTTACCGTAGCCCAAGACGTCTGTGGCAGTTGCTGGGGGTGTTCCACTTTTGCGGCCCTGCTGGTATCTAAGGTCTACAGCTGCACTCAACACAGCTCCATGCTATCCTTATGTAGTCAAGACACTTTAATCAAGAACTGAACTTGGTTTGCATCCCCTTGCTTAGTCCCTCTGGTAAACTGTGAGAGACCCAATGAAAGGGAGAACAAAGCTGCTCATCCATGTTCCCCAAAAATGGTGAAGGGGGATAATGTCCCCCTTGCATGTTGTTTATTTACTGTATTGTGGTCTAGTGCTTATGGTTTCTGGGATCCCAGGTGAGCACCTCTCCATGCCTCCCTCCCTCCATCCCTTCAGAATTAGGAGTGTGTCAGGGACTCGCAGATGTGGGAGGGGTCTCAGGGGGGAATAAGTCTCTGAGTAGAGATGGAGCGAATTTAAAATCCACCAGTCAAGTGAACATGAAGTGGCCACTTCGCATTGTCACTTCGCTACATGGGGTGCCCAATAGAAAAGGCACACTTCACCTTGTTATTATTACTTCGCATTGTCATTTCACCTTAAAAGCAAAGTAAGGCGGACTGACAACAATATTGGCAGCACCCCACCCACACAGTCACCAGAATTAATGTGCATCCCCAAAGTACTAATGTCTTGTGTCCAGAAAACTCCCCAGTGCTGACAAAATGAAATGAGAGCACAACAAGAAATGCAAAGTCTCCCAGAATTAATGGCGCACTCAGTCATGCATGCAGTGGTAACACACAGAGTCACTAGAATTAATGTGCATCCCCAAAGTGCTACTGTCTTGTGTCCAGAAAATTCCCCAGTGCTGATGAAGTGAAATGAGAGCGTAACAAGAAATGCAGTCTCCCAGAATTAATGGTGCACTACAAACGCACAGACAGATTAAGACTGCACTGTGCACTCAAGGGATGCATACGAAAAGGCACAACTCCTAACCAGTGCTCACAAGTCACAAATCCAAATCTGGAAAGGAATACATTTTGCCAGTTGGGGGATTAGTGCACGGCAGTAACAATCCACTACTAGTGAAGATACCACAGAGTAGTATAAAAAATTCTTGCAGGTGCAGTGGATAGCAGGTTCACACTGCTGCAATTACTCTGTGGTACAATAAAAGGTGTCTGATTTAATGGTACGCATCACACACACACTCACACACACACACACACACTACAAGCAATGCATAGCAAATTGAAAACCTTTAGTAATATACCCAAATGATTTAAACAGACAAATTATACACTGCTGTACCACAACAATCAGCAAAAAAAATTTCAAGAATTACTGGTCTATTACTGTGTGTGCATTAACACAGTTATAAAAGAAAAATATAACCAAAACAGAAAGACTGCCTTTTTCTCCCAGTTAATGTACCTACACCACAAATATGCCCCTTCCCCAAAGCACACTTCACAGTACACAGACTGACTGTTCTAAATTAACATTCAAAATCCACACACAACAATAAACACTTGATGATATGAGCACAGAAGGGTTTTCTACTATCGATGTACTAAATTTTGAGCAAAATAAATGACTCAAAAAGTCATTTTAAACAGCTTTTAGAGGTTTTGAATCACAGAGCTCTGAGAGCAAACTGTCTCCAGCTACCACTACACACACTACCTACGCCAGAACTGAGGATGTGCATAACAATGTAGAGCCCATGTGATCTGCAATCCCATGAATCACTGCAAAATTTCATTTGGAGCTCAATTACAAGGCGAACTGAGGCAAATTACATTGATTTCAATGTACTTCGCCTTATAATTGGTGGAGAAGTGGTTTGGGGAAGGCGGAATAATGCAAAGTCATTGGTTTAAATGGACTTTGCATTCCTCATTATGAAGCGAAGTACTCCACTTCACATTGTTGAGTACTCCACGGATTCTGCGTTACTTCATGAATCACTTCACAGAGTGAATTGGGGCCACTTCGCTGACCACTACTACAGTACTGTAACTCACATGCTGTACAGGAAGGAATGCGAATGCCTATGGCTGTACTTCCCTGATGAGCTGAGCCTGTATCATAAAACTCGCCAATTTAAAAACTCTTATTAGTGAGTACAATGATGGGGTGGTGAAGCCTGGTGACATACTACAAACCAGGCTTACAACACATCCAAGTAACTAGTAAAAAAATTAATGTTGTGATTCGTGACATGAGTGAATCATCATTTGTGACTGCATTTATGACCGTGATGATGAAGAACGTGATTCGGTGTCAATGGTGTGCGATAACCAATATGGCACTTTATTGGGAACACGAATGCCTATGGATGTACTTCCCCAATGAACTGCAGCACAAAACTCCCCGACTTAAAAACACTTATTAATGAGTACAATGATGGGGTGGTGAAGCCTGGAGAGATACTACAAAACAGGCTTACAATACTTCCAAGTAACTAGTAAAAAAATGAGTGTCCTGATTCATGATGTGATCATGAATCGTGATTTGTGTTTGCATTTGTGACCATGATGATGAAGAATGTGATTTGGTGTTGACGGTGTGAAATAACCAATATCGAACTTTATTGGGAACGTGAATGCCTGTGGCTGTACTTCCCCGATGAGCTGTAGCGCAAAACTCCTTGACTTAAAAACTCTTATTAATGAGTAGAATGATGGGGTGGTGAAGGCTAGAGAGATACTACAAAACATGCTTATAATACATCCAAGTAACTAGTAAAAAAAATATTTTGTGATTCGTGACCTGATCGTGAATCATGATTTGTGACTGCATTTGTGACTGTGATGATGAAGAACATGATTCGGTGTCGATGGTGTGAGATAACCAATTGGAATTGTATTGGGAACACGAATGCCTATGGCTGTACTTCCCTGAAGAGCTGTAGCACAAAACTCCCCAACTTAAAAATACTTAATAATAATAATAATACTTTATTTATTGCGTGCCTTTCAAGTACCAAGGAGATTTACAGTCATAACAACAAATTCTATCAAAATTGCAATTAAAATTGACCATTAAAAATCATAACAGTTCATAAAAGGCTTATCTCCACAAGAAGGTCTTATGGTCCTGCTTAAAACTCCCCATGGTCGTACATTCCCAAAGCTGACGGGGCAGAGAATTCTAGAGGGTTGGGTCTGCAAACATAAAAGCGCGGGCCCCAGAAGATTTCAAAGTAACCCTTGGAACCTCCATCAACCCCTTGCCAGCCTAACAGAGCTGTCACATTGCATTGTAAGGAGTCAGAAGCTCTTTCAAGTAGTCAGGACCAAGTCTGTGTATGGCTTTGTAGGTCAATAAACCTACCTTAAATGTGATCCACCACTAAATTGGCAACCAGTGCAGATCGCGCAACACAGGGGTGATGTTACTATACATGATCTATACACCCCTGTCAGCAATTGAGCTGCAGCATTCTGCACTAGCTGCAAGTGATGGATATTAACCCCAGGAAGCCCTAAGTAAAGGGAGCTGCAGTAGTCAAGGTGGGAGGTTACGAAGGCGTGGACCAACACAGGCAGATCGCTAGACAGAACAAGGTGTTTGACCCTGGCGATGTTCCTAAGATGATAAAAGGGTGATTTAATGACTGCCAACACCTGATAATGAAGGGTCAGCCTGTCATCAAGCACCACTCCCAGGTTGTGCACCTGTTCTGAGGTAAGGATCTGAATGCCCCCTGAAATAATCAAGAGGGCTGATCAGTCCTCAGCCCCTCTATCCTGCGGCCCGGGTCCACAACCATAACCTCCGTCTTTCCCATGTTCAACTTTAACCAGCTTGAATTCATCCAGTCTTGGATTTTGGCAAGTCAGTTAGTAAATACTGAGACAGCACTAATCTGGTTGGGAGCAAAAGACAGGTAGAGCTGGATATCATCAGCATAGCAGTGAAACCTTAGCCCATACCATCTTACAATGTCTCCGAGGGGTAGCATATACACTGCAAACAACATGGGGTACAGCACCAAGCCCTGAGGAACCCCACAGGACAAAGAGAAAGGGTCGAAAGGAAAAATCCCTGACACAACTCTTTGAGTTCTACCAGAGAGGAAAGAAGTAAACCATCTGAGCACTGTAATTGACAGGCCACAGATGGACCTCAGGTGCTCAAGCAGAACCCAGTGGTCTACAGTGTCAAAAGCTGAAGCGGGATCAAGGAGTACCAGAATGGAGTGGTTTCTCTGATCTCTCACCATCAGGAGCTCATTGAGCACCCAAACCAAAGCAGTCTCAGTACTATGCCTCTTATGAAAACCTGACTGGAGAGGTTCGCAGACATTATGGTTGGGCAAGTGGTTCTCTAGCTAGATTGCCACTACTTTCTCAATAACCTTTACTATAAAGGGAAGGTTCGAGATAGGTCTGTATTTAGCAAAAATGTTTGGGTCCAATGAAGCTTTCTTCAAAAGGGGTGTCACCACTGCCTCCTTCAGGGAGCTTGGAAACTCACCTGATTCCAAGGAGCACCAGACAATTTGAGCCAGAAATGGGCCAATGGTCTCATAACAACCCAAAATCAGGGAAGTAGGGCCCAGATCTAAACTACAGCACATAGGGCACATCCCCTGGACAATCTGCAAAATATCCTCAAACTCCAGCATATCAAAGGTACTCCAGGAAGTACGAGGTATCGTAACCAAGTGCCGACCAACTGCATCACCCATAGAGTGAGTCAGGCAGATCTCTGACCTGATGTCGGCCACCTTAATCACAAAGAATTGAGCAAGCTTATTACACTCTTTTTGTGAAAAAGCTCGACGGAGCTGCAGGCAGGCTGGGTTGCACAACCTGTCCACAGTTCAGAAGAGTTGAGCTGGTCGATTCTGAGTGACAGCGATCTCCCTGGACAGGAACTCTGCCTTCTTAGGGGAGATCACTGATAGGTAGAACTGATAGTGTGCCACCAAACTAAGGAGGTCGGCCTCCAGGGCAGATTTCCATCAGCGATATTTTAACCTTTGTCTCACCCACCACAACTCCCTCAAGGACCCATCAAACCAAGGAGCCCGAGGGCAGAGTGGGAGGGGATGAACACGGACAGGAGCTATCAAGTCTAGAGCTGAGGAAATGGCCTGGTTATAGGCCAGAACCAAAGACTCCAGACTCAAGCTGGTGACAGGAAACTCCGAGAGATCAGTCATCGCCACCAAGTCTTTAGGGCACATATCTCGTAAAGGGTGGTAACTGACCATCTCCACAGGGGCAGACCTATGAAGAGAGGTACAAAAGTTGAACCTCATGGTGTAGTGATTGGACCAACTGACCAGTTCCACTCCCAAATCAGAGGCCTCAATCCCCAGGAGGAAAACCAAAACGAGAGAATGACCATGATTATGGGTAGCTGAAGAAACTACTGTATCTGTGTGAAGCCTAGCGATGCCATCAGCTGGAAGACGTGCTGACCAAAAGGTGAGAGTTTGTCATTGACCCAGGCATTAAAGTTGCCCAGAACCATCAGTCTGGGTGACTCCAATGCCATGTCGGTGGTGGAATCTGCCACTTCCTGCAGGAATCGCTTTTCGGCCCCGGGTGGACAGTAGATGAGAGCTATCCTGCAGCCCACACCAGCTACCACAGTACATTGAAAGGATTAAGTTTCCTCTACTGGTACACCAGTGAGGCCCGAATCGGTCTTGAAACAGATCGCTACCCCAACCCCCTGCAGTCCAATCTCGGGTGGTGTATCACCGAGTACCCGACTGGAATTGCTGCCTCCAAAATGGGGCCCGCATTTTCATCCAGCCAGGTCTCAGTGATGCAAGCCAGATCAGCTGTTCCAACAAAGTCTGCGATAACAGCAGACTTGTTCTTGATGGATCTGGCATTAGATAAAACCGCCTGGGTTGGACCTGGTTCATGAGCCATCCTGGTTACTTGTCCATCAAAAGAGATGGTGCCATTGGGTATGGGGACTAGACATGGGTTAACACATTCCAGGCTCCATTTCACCCCAGGGCATCTTCTGAACATAACCAGCCCTATGCTAGAGGTCTGCTCCTTCAACCTCCAATGTCTGTGCCCCCCACCGCATCCACCCCATCCCTCCTATGCAGAGTGCCAAGCTCCCTACAGCACTGGTAGATAGGAAAAGGCAAGGGGAGGAGAATGTGTGGAGGGCACGGAGAGAGGAGGACGAATAATGCAAGACCAGGGGAGCTAACAGGCACATACCACAATCTAATAACAACAACTAGAGCCAAACACCATGACAAAGTCCTGATTTTCTTATAGATAACTACCCTAGATTACAATATACCCAGTAGGACTTCTAACTAAAAACCCACCCAAGTCGTACCCTTCTTACACAAATAATTCAAAAAATCATAACCCTACAACACATCAAATAAAAACATCAAACAACAAATAACAAAACTTCTCCACCCCAAAACCCTCTCATGACTCAGAGGAGGAAAAGATTATACTAAACAAACATAAACATAAGGTCAGAAGATAAAATAAAAATAAAGTTATAATCAAATGATATAATAAATACTCTTAGCCACCCACCCCCATAACATAAAATATACAAAATGAATTCAAAGCATAAGTAACCCAGTCTCAAAGTCCAGGACAGTGGTTGGGTCAGTTTAAGGAATACCAGTCATAAAGTAAATAATAAAGTTCCTTGAAGCTCTAACTGTAACTTAAATCCAAAGGCGTGAAATAAATCAAACAGAACATAGAAATCTTCAGCCCCCTAAGGCCCTCTCACAACCTAAAGAGACCAACAAAGCACAGGTACTCCCACTACCTGAGCTGAATTAGAGTCAGTATCCAAAATAATTTATGTTTCAGCCCCCAGGCACTCTCACTACATGGGGAGTCTGAACACAGACACGCTCACTGTCTTCCAAAATGAATGTCAGCAAAGCAAATAATACAGTTAAAAGTCTGACCACAACAGGCAGTGTAGATTTAAAACAGGAGTCCTCGTCTCAGAGCTCACATTCCAAGTATTCATGAACAAGCAAGTAAGAAATCTTTAATCAGGAGTCGCAGATCCTAATGGCTGAGGGAGAATCCCTAGCAGGGGACTGCAGCCAGAAAATATCCTCCACCGCTTCCTCAGTTCCTCAATAGCACCAGCCCACCAGCTGGCCCCTCAAAGAACTATAGTGAGTCGGCAGCCCATTCCACCAGTTACCCAGCAAGACTATGGCCTGACTCCCCAAGCAGCCCCAGATTCCAACTGTTGATCACCTTACACGTTTAGTTCATACAGTCCATCTGTACCCTCAGGAGCACCAGTTGTCACAACAGCCGCCTCAAGTTTGGCTCCAGCAGGGACTCCACAACTCTTCTCCCTCACTATGTTAGTCCCCTGAAAAGATTCAGAGTAGTTCATCGCTCCACAGTTCCACTCCTCTCCTCAGAGTGTCCTTCTTCACATCAGCTTAAGAAACAGCCCAAGACAGAACGGGGCCACAAAACAATATATCCCAAATGGCCCCAAAAAAGAAATGGCCCCAAATTGACACAAAAAATGCTGAACGGACCCAGTATCACTCCATGAGCTCACAAGTAGAGCCTACTAAACAAACACAATATAAAATAAAAATGAAATGATTAAATCGTGGTAAAAGTCTAATCGAACTGCAAACTACATAAATAGTCTTTCCAGTACGCCCAGCCTGGCAGCTTATTAATGAGTACAATGGTGGGGTGGTGAAGCCTGGAGGGATACTACAAAACAGGCTTACAATGCCTCCAAGTAACTAGTTAAAAAATGTATGTTGTGATTCGTGACGTGATCATGAATCACGAATTGTGACTGCATTGATGATGAAGAACGTGATTCTGTGTCGACAGTGAGAGATAATCAATATCGATCTGTACTGGGAATGCAAATGCCTACTGCTGTACTTCCTCGACAAGCTGTAGCACAAAACTTCCTGACTTATAAACTCTTATTATGAGCACAATGGTGGGGTGGTGATGTCTGGAAAGATACTACACGACAGGCTTACAATACATCCAAGTAACTAGTAAAACAATTAATGTGATTCGTGACGTGATCGTGAATTATGATTTGTGACTGCATTTGTGACAATGATGATGAAGAACATGATTTGTATCACGAGCAACTCATGATGAATGGTTCTGACTGAAAAATGCATATTAATGAGTACAATGTTCGTGCAGAATTATGCACCACACCAGTCCAGTACTCTGAAGGGAAGCCAAAGAAACAACTGTGACTTAAGTTACAGATGGAGATTGGGCCCTAAAGAGATGCAAATGCACAGACAGATTAAGATTGTGCTGCACACTGAAGAGATGCAGACGCAAAGGCACAACACCTAACCAGTGTTCGCCATCAGAAATTCAAATCTGGAAAAGAATATCTTTGCCGGTTGGGGTGGGCTGGGGCAGTGCACTGCACTGCTGCAGTAACAGTCGCTAGTACTAGTACTAGTACCAGTAAAGATACCACAAAGAAGTGCAAAAATCACACAGATGCAGTGGATAGCAGGTTCACACTGCTGAAATTACTATGTGGCACAATAAAAGCTGTCTGATTTGATGATTCGCGTCACACTCATACTCACACACACTCACTAATGCGTAGCAAATTGAAAACTTCAATAATATAACCACGTATTTTAAACTAACCAAAATTATGTACTGCTGCACCACAACAATCAACAAAAAAATGGCAAGAATTATTGAAAATATTACAGTGTGTACATTAATACAGTTTTACAAGAAAAATATAACCAAAAGAGAAAGAACTGTCTTTTTCTCCAAGTTAATCTACCCACACCACAGATATGTCCCTCTCCCAAAGCACACTTCCACTGTCTCTCAGTACACAGACTGAATGTCATACATTAACATTCAAAATCCATACACAAACAATAAATGTTCGATGATATGAGCACAGGAGGGTTTCCTACTATCGATGAACTAAAGTTTCAGCAAAAAATATTACTCGAAAAGGCTTTTTTAATAGCTTTTAGAAGGTTTGAATCACAGAGAGCTCTCACAGCAGACTGTCTCCTACATCTTCCTACACACACTACTCCGAACTGAGGCTGTGCAGAACAATCTAGAACCCATGTGACCTGAAATCCCATGAATAATTGCAAAATTCACCTTTGGAGCTTAAAAACAAGGTGAAGTGTATTGTTTTCAATGTACTTTGCCTTAAGAATTGGTGGAGTAGTGGTTTGGGAAGATGGAGTAATGCAAAGTCATTGTTTTCAATGGACTTTGTGTTACCCATTATGATGTGAAGCACACAGCTTCGTGTTGTGGAGCACTCCACAATTTCCCTTTCTCTTCGCCCATCTCTACCTCTGAGTTGGGAGTCTGATCTCTCCCTGATGCTTGACTGCCCCCCCCCCCTTCTAGCAGCCAACCAAAATATGGAGGTTAATAAAATGCTCATTCATCCTTGTCCAGGTTCCTGGCCCCTGGATCCTAACAGTGAAAACCTGGAAAAAAGGGGATGGGAAGCCATCGCAGTAGAAGCTAGGGAGGTAGCAGAAACTCTTTGCTGCTTTCACCTGGAGGTTAGTCACTTTTTTGGGGTTCTTTACCCCTTTTCCAACCATAAAAGGTAGCCCCTGTTCCATAGGGGCAAGAACCAACTATGTACAACTGGATAAACAAAAGTTGAGGTCCGCACCAGGGTCCTGTGCTTAGCGTCCGACACGTATAAATGAAAATTGTTATTGGCAGCACCAGTAAATTCAGAAGAGCACCACAAGAGAGCTTATGGATCTGAACAATTGTTCGGATCCATAAGCTCTGTTGTGGTACTCTGCTGGATTTACTGGTGCTGGCAATAACAATTGTCATATGTACAACTGCATCATTGTCCTATAGATTAAATCAGCCGTATGTAGCATGCTTACCAGAAGGAAAAACAGAATTTTTTTTTAAATGGAGAAACTCACCTCTAGTGTACAGCTTTACAATAAGATGCACACCACTGCAGGGGGGGGCAAACCTCCCTTCCCTGAATTGTGAGCTATGGACCATAATTGGTAATTCCCCCACCCCTAATTCCCGTGAGACAATCCTGTAACAGCATGAGGTCATATCTCAAAGGTGGGGGTCGTCCTGTTCTGGACATCAGCATGGTCTTCATCTCTGGATCCAAAAACTCACCCCACAAGCTCCTGTGGGATAGCTGCAAGTGAAAACTGCCCCTTATCTGCAGAGATTGCAGCTGCATCAGTCTGATTTGGGCCCAATATCCGGGGAGCTGGCTCACTTTCAGCACAGGAAACATTGGCCTGTGGCAGAGGGC
This sequence comes from Neoceratodus forsteri, assembly GCA_016271365.2. Classification (NCBI taxonomy): domain Eukaryota; kingdom Metazoa; phylum Chordata; order Ceratodontiformes; family Ceratodontidae; genus Neoceratodus; species Neoceratodus forsteri. The sequence continues at coordinate 212,087,928 of CM057451.1, forward strand.
CTTCCAGAGGGGTGCACTCCACCAGGGCAACTTGCAAGGTCAGCGGAGGAGACAGATCCCTGTCAGGTAGGTCCTGAAGCACCTTATATTTGATTTTCCCCCAGAAGTAGACCTAAAGCCTCTGGGGTGGGATTCAAGTCTGGGCTGTCACTCCTGCTGCATGAGTGGAGCCTAGGGGACTTATTTGTGTGCTTCCCCTTCTCTGTTTTCTTTCTTCTGTTGTGACAGTGATCTTTAGAAGCCAGAGACCATTGCTCCATCCTGTTCTGCTGAGCAAACAAGTCAGGGTCCAGTGGTGGGGGACATACCTCTCAACCTTTTGTCACCCAAATGTGGAACATTGCATCTCAAAATGTGGCTCAAATGGGCAAAATGTGGAACACTTGATCAAATCTTTACCTAAAAGCTTAGAACACTATTAAAATGTTTGCTTTTATGTTCAGAAAGTCTGTTATTAATTGAATAATATATTTTTTGCATCATTTACCACAGATATTTGCTTTAAAATCTTAACAATGAATGTGGGAAAAGTCCTCGCAATGTGAAACAGAGAGCTTTCATGAGGTAAAATGAGGAACTGTTCCTTGCAATGTAGGACAGTTGAGAGGTATTGTGGGGGAATCATGCAGATCTGCATGCCCTGAAGTGTTATGTCCATGAGTGAGGGTCTAATCATAGTCCCTCCCTGCCAGTTGCCTCCAGAGAGCTTACCCCATGGTTTTTATGGGGTATATGTGACTAGAAAGGACTCCGAAGCTTGAGAGGAGTCAAAGGAGCGAGGGGATCCATTGATCATGATTCACAAAGTGGCTGGGTACCACAACGAGTACTCCAGCCCCAGTTCAGTGTTGGCCTCCTCGTGATGGTAAATGCTCTGCATCTGTTGGATAGCTCCTGCAAATAATCTGCATAGATTTGTATCTGATGGCCCCTCCACATTAACTGAACTAAAAAAACTGAAACAGGTAGAGCAACTAGAAAGCACCAGTATCAAATTAGAGGAGAAATGTACAAAACCACAAGGAGAGGTTTGTGGTTCAACCAGAGAGTAAGGGGCAACTGGAATAATCTCCAGAAGGAAGTAGTTAAAGCTTCTAGCTTGGCTGCCTTTAAACATAGGTTAGATAAATTTATGTGAGAAAAGACCAGGGAATACCTCCACTGATAAGTGACAAGTCTTATATGGCTCTAGTAGTCGCTTGACTGATATCTACACCTATTAACCTATGAAATTCAGATTTTTGCTTGCTGCCAGGATGAGACCCTCATGGTCCCGAAACCTTAGAAGCTGGGCAAGAATGGGTCACGGGTGGCCCTCAGGTGCTTGCCGAGGTGCCTGAGAACAGTGGGCCTGATCAATTTCAAGGAGGCCCCCTCCATGCATGCCATGGATGCCAGAGAGTTCTCACTGGAGGAACTCAATAGTGTCTGTCTCCTCGGAGCACTCTGGAAAACTTACCAGCCACAAGTTGTTTTGGCTGCTCCGGTTTTCCAGATCTTCAACCCGCTGCCATAAAAGCTATTTCACCCATTCTTGATTTTGGGCTTTGTGATTAATCCTCTGGGTGAGCTCCTTGTTGTCCACAAGCCTCTGCTCAGCTACAGTCATCCTTTGGGAGAGGGAAATTATCTCAGCCACTTTGTGTTGGGCTGCTAATTTGATGTTGCTCATTTGGTGTAGCAGTTGCGAAAACATATCCCTTATCTCCTGTAGATTCGAATCTGGGACTGGGGCTGCTGTCAAATCCATCTCAGTGATCTGGTGAGTACAGAGGGCCTTGCTTTGTAAAGACTGATTAGAGGAGAAAATCACAGTGAAGCGAGCTGTTTCAGAAGAAAAAGATTTGATCTTCCTGCAGGTAATCTCTGCTGTAGTTCTTGGGATGCACTATGTTAACTTCGGATCTGGCAGTGCTAGGATAGTAGTCGGATATAGTAAAGAATAACAGGAGTTCTTCTTCTAAGCTGCCTTTTCCATAGACATCAGGCTATGCCCCTCTGAAATGGATTCTAATTTATCTACCAAAATATAAGGCAGCAATGCTATATTAACAAACATGGAAGATGCTCTGATGAGAGCAGATCAACAACTTACAACAGAAATGGATAATAAAAACACATTTCCTTGTACAAATCAAAGAAATTGAAAAGGACTGCCAATCAGAAAAGAACAGGCTAGAAGAAGAAGAGGAAAAGATACACTGACAGCCCATCTAATAGAAACAAAGAAAAACACAGCACTAGCCTCCAAAATGTTTGCAAAAAAGGTTTTACTTACAATTTTAAGAGCCAAATACAGCAGTGCAACACAGGTGACAGCATTGCCCTCACACACAAGAAAAGGCCTTTTGCAAGCATTTTTGCATTTTGGAGGCTAGTGCTGTACTTTTCTTTGTTTAGATTCTGCCTCAGCTTGCACTTGCACATCGGGAACTGGGGCTGCTTTTCCTGTTTGTCCAGCCCATCTAATACAGCAGAAAAATGATTTCAATAAAAACCTGTTTTTCAGCTTACCACAAATGTGAAAGTCCCAGACTTGAACCCAGAAATGAATGAAGAAGGAGGACAACCACAAAGAAAATGGATGCTGAAGTCAGCCCTTTTCGATGCTAGCTAGATTCAAATGCCTGAAGGGAAATGGATGCCAAACCCAACCATCGCTATTCCAGAAACTTCTACTCATTCAACAGCTTTACCATCTCATATGGAAACTGAGGCACCAGGTGGAACATCCCAACATCAATAGACAGAACAGACAGAGAATACAGATACCATAAAAGCACTTCTGGCAACCACACAAAGTACTATTTATTTTCCCCCATTGAGAATATCAGTGCAATTTTTTATGAGGCCTTAAAAGATACTGAACAAACAAAGTTAACAGAGGAACAAATTTTAACTGACAGAAGAGCCTATAATGCTATTGTGTAAAACACAAGGTTCTTGGCTAATGGTCCCTGGTAATACAATAAAGCCACCTGACACCAAATGTTGTTTTAAATCAGTTGCAATTTATTAATACCAAATAAGCCCTAACAATTTTACCTCTAACATGATCAAATCTAAACAGCTGATGGCTTTTTACCACCAGGACTACAGCATTTCAGAGACACATGAAGCCATACATCTCTGGATCCCCCAAGCAATCTATGGATAGTCTTAGACTGCAGATTCTCCGAGACTGCATCTTCTCGAAGGGATGCTGGACATAACCATAGGTCCCATATTTATGTGCGGCAAGCTTAGAAAAAAATGCAAAGCTGGAATTTCCCCAAAACTACCTCAGCAGTTTTAAATACAGACAATGTGTCATTCAACAAGTCATAAGACTCGGGTTCAAAAATACATTGACCGTAAGATACCTCAGTCATAAGATACTTTGCCGAGACATGTGGTCATTCTTAAATGGAAAAACAAGTAATCAGGGTTTTTTTATTTGTCAAAAATAACTCTCTTTAGGATACACAAAACATGCGAGGGGACTTCACATTCACTTTGAATAACTTGCTGACTAGACAGTGGCCAACACAAGGATATAATTGTTTCTTATCAACTCTCTGTTGCATATTATTTTTTAAACACTAGAAATCATAAAATGAGGAACTGTAACTAAGCTGCAGTGGCTTGAAGCAGCTGAACCTTATCTTTGGCTATGACCTTGGGTTGAAGGAAGGTTTTGTACAAAATATCTCTGCTGAGCAAAGCAAAGCTAATTTTCTTTAAAACACTTATTTTCTACAGTTATTTAAAGGGCCCCAACACCTTTTGAACCTGAGCATCTACACAGACATCAATTTGCACAGTGGTATCATTATTTGCATGGTTTCAACAATTACTCCCCAAACACCTCTGCACTTACAAGGCACATCAATCTACATGTTGGTACCATGTAGTCATCTACTAGCCACCTTCACTTTTTACTAGCCCTTTATCAATCTACACTAGACATTTTACACCTTTCTATCTCCTCAAACTTTTGGTTAGCCAACTACATATTGTTGATAAAGGTTTTGTCACTGGTCACTAAAACCTTGGCCACTGGTCACTAAACTTTGGCCACTGGCCACTTTCAACAGTCCATCTGTGGATAGTCTCAGACTGCGGATTGTCCGAGACTGCGTCTTCTCGAAGGGACGCTGGACATAACCATAGGTTCCATATATATGTGTAGCAAGCTTAGAAAAAACTGCAAGGCTGGAATTTCCCAAAAACTACCTCAGCAGTTTTAAACACAGACAATATGTCATTCAACAAGTCATAAGACTCGGGTTCAAAAATACATTGACCGTAAGATACCTCGGTCATAAGATACTTTGCTGAGACATGTGGTCATTCTTAAATGGAAAAACAAGTAATCAGGGTTTTTTTATTTGTCAAAAATAACTCTCTTTAGGATACACAAATCATGCGAGGGGACTTCACATTCACTTTAAATAACTTGCTGACTAGACAGTGGCCAAAACAAGGATATAATTGTTTCTTATCAACTCTTTGTTGCATATTCTTTTTAAACACAAGAAATCATAAAATGAGGAACTGTAACTAAGCTGCAGTGGCTTGAAGCAGCTGAACCTTATCTTTGGCTATGACCTTGGGTTGAAGGAAGGTTTTGTACAAAATATCTCTGCTGAGCAAAGCAAAGCTAATTTTCTTTAAAACACTTATTTTCTACAGTTATTTAAAGGGCCCCAACACCTTTTGAACCTGAGCATCTACACAGACATCAATTTGCACAGTGGTATCATTATTTGCATGGTTTCAACAATTACTCTCCAAACACCTCTGCACTTACAAGGCACATCAATCTACATGTTGGTATCATGTAGTCATCTACTAGCCACCTTCACTTTTTACTAGCCCTTTATCAATCTACACTAGACATTTTACACCTTTCTATCTTCTCAACCTTTTGGTTAGCCAACTACATATTGTTGATAAAGGTTTTGCCACTGGTCACTAAAACCTTGGCCACTGGTCACTAAACTTTGGCCACTGGCCACTTTCAACAATTAAGCATATACAAAATGCTACAACTAGCCCTACTGCCTGAAATTCATTGAGAACAGATACAAGTAATTTAAATGATCCCACATATGCCAGCTTATTCCAAAAGCCAGTGGAAACTGCAAAGAGACACTATGTACTCAGACTAAGATACTTGGGTGGCAAGGATATACCTCCAGACCACTTTTATGATGGCAAATATTTTATTAAACAAACATTGGGATTTTTACCATCAGAATGTATGCTCTCATACAGTCACCCAGAAAGAGCACTTTTGATGTGAGTTTTAGGTCAGAAGCTTTGTTGGACCATTTCTGGGTTAAATAATCTCCTCAGAAAAATATCCCATTATGGACCCCTTTCCAAGTCATTCCCTTAACAAAGTCTACCTACAAAATTATGACTATCTTATTCAGAAATGAGGGCATTAATATTACTGATGTGATTTACTGACTAGAACAAAGAAGTGACATATACGGCACTCCAGAACCCATCATAGACTGTGAGGGTTCTAGACAGGAGGGTGGAAATTTAGGATTAAGCTGTGCCAGAACAAAACTGGAATCCAACATCTCCCATATTGTTGTTCCTTGGGCCATGACAAAGACATTCTATTTTAATAAGGCCAACCCAGATCCTGCTATCAGTGTGGGTCCCTGAGACATGTGAGTAACTATTGTGAAAAGATTAAATGCACCCAATGTGACACCCTAGGGCATTTCAGCTTTCACTGCACATCTATGCCCAAATACAATCTCTGTGAAGAGGAAGGACATAGATTTGCATACTGTCCTTGGGCCATGCATAACATGGCTAGCACTGATTGTGTGGGTCAAGACTTCTGTATGATCAAAGCAGCTAGGGTTACTACTGCACATAGCTATACTGCAATACACTCAAATAAGTCCTTTCCATCCACCTCTAGCATGTGCTCTGCAGGACACCCTGAATCTACACCAATTACACTTTCAACCTCTGAAATTGACCACATAGTTCAAGAAAATGAAATAGAAAAACACAAAGAAACAGAAAAGCAAACATAGGATCCACCTTATGTTAAAGAAGTTGGAAATCTCAATGCACAGAAAGAAACTGAAATACCCCTCATCTAGGTGAAAAAGTCTTTCATGTAGTGCAGAAATGGAAATCCAAGAAAACAATAGACACCAATAAAATAGTGGAACAAACCCCACTGCATAATTAATATGCTGCCTTGTAACGGGATTAAGTTGAAATGAATGAGGAATTTGGCGCAGCATTCCTCTCAAAAGACCCCACTTCAGACTTGGATAACCAACCCTTGTTTGCAACAACTATACCAAAAAGAAAAAGATGGAAACAAACCCTAGTCAGATCTGATACAGCAGCAAATTAATTTGAGTGAGTGTTCATGATATCAGGAATTAACATATTGTTTTGTTGTTAAAGGTTCTATTTAAAATTTGTCATATTACACACATGTAAAATGACATACAGTATCATATATGAAAGAGACATTAGCAGTCTGATACTAATGTGACACATCTTCAAGATGCAAGGAGGCTCATAAAGTTACAACTGGCAATAAAGGTAATGAAAAGTAAAACATCGGGTCTGGTATTATCTTCCCACAAGGCATATTTTCAACAGTTGGTTAGTAGATGAAAGTATTAAAAAAGCTTTACATATAAACCACAATATCAGTAAATATAAAATTATATTGAAGTCCATTTTGACATGTTGGGGTGAAGCACTGAGGATATAACATGTTTAGGTGTTCATCCACATATATTCCTTCTCCTGAGAGACATTTTCTCTAGCACTGTGGAGCCAATTAACTCTGCAATACAAAATACAAATGTAAGAAATGTATTTAAAAAAATAATAAAAAGCAGGATGTTATTAAATCAGATGCTCTTTTAGTCATAATCATACAGTAGTAGCCCTTGAAAAGTGTTTCAGCCCTGAGGTATACCTAGAAGTTTCTCAGTACTGAGGTATACCTAGGTATACTGAGGTAGAATGAGGCAGAAATGCATTACAGTCAGTGCAAATTGTAACTTGAGTGCCTCAGTGGTACTTCAGTGGTACCTCGAGGTGGACAACTTTCAGATAACTACCACTGTAATACAATTAAAAAAAAACACTTCTATTGCAAAGTATGCCTTCCATCTTTATATACAGGAAATAAAGATTGTCTATAGAAATCGTATAGAAAGTGCACAAGTTCAAAGCAATCATTCACACCTGGGCTATAGCGAGCCCTCAAGGTATAGATCCATTATGGCTGAACATCTGTTATAATAATGCTCTACTTTTTATCTAATGTTTTAGAATAGATTCCTGATACTTGGAATCATTGTACTGCAGAGTTTATTGGTTCCACAATCCTAAAAAAAATGTCTCTCAAGAGAGGTGATATATAAATGAATACCTGTCAATTTTATATCCGTGTTGCTTCACTCCAACATCCACAAAATGCATTTCTATACAGTTTATATTTCCTGGTAGGCCAGTTTATATGTAAAGCTTTTTTTTTGTAATTATATTCACTAACCAACTGTGAAAATATGCCTTCTGGGTAGTTTATATCAGGTTTGATATACTTTTCATTACCTTAATTGCCGGTTATAATTTTATAAGTGCCTCCTCGTATCCTTAGGATGCATCATATTTGTTGTTTTCAATTTTTTATGTGTACACATCACTGGTGGTGGATAATATTATAACCAGTTACAATAGAACTACAAATATAGCATAAGGAAAAAAACAGTGATGTCCTAATGGCATACCACAGATGGCGACAGGGATTAAACAGTGCTGTGCAGTAAGCACTACCCAGGTTGTTGTCCATAGCACTAGAAAGAAGGACAAGGGCTGGGAAATCAAAAATGGTGGATGAGCAGCTCCCGTGGCAGAGATAACTGAGACATGGAGCTGCTTGGCTACAATGGCGGTGGAGATCAGGGTTCTAATCCTGGCATTCAAATTTAGTTTTTCTCCCGTAATCCAACTCAAACTTGGAGTTGATTATTTTAGTTAAGGGGGGCTTGGGGGAAAGATACCCCACTAAAATAAGTGTTTGGACTGGTAGCAGTCATCAGTGTGTGTTGTGACTGTTACCAGTGGCATTGCCTTTATTTGCAACATTTGTTCCTGCCCCTGTTCTGCATAGTGCTGAATGGAAGGTGCTGTTATTGACAGCGCTGTTCACACATGTGCTATTCAGACCCAATGCCAGATAATATAAGGGCGTTTCTGCATTAAGTTACTAACTCTGATAAAACTCTGCTTCTGGAGTGAACCATTAGTTGTTTTTGCCCCAATATGGCATAGCATTGCTCCCTGATATTCATTGCACTACTGCACTTTTGTTGTTTTTAGTATTCATCCTATGAATTCCTATATGCTTTTCTATTAAGCTGGTTAAAGTTTTACTGCTGACTATGGAATAACACTACTTTTTATTTGATGTACAAGTGGCAAGTATACAAATGTGCAATAGCACAATGAATTGCAGGGAGCAAAGCTACAATAGATTAATGCTGAAAACAACTAATGTTTCTTGCTAAAACATTACTGGAGATGGGCTCCCATTGTCTGCTTACTTTTTTTCATTGACTGTTGGACCGGGGGGCTGGGCACCTAGTGTTAGAATCGAGGGTTGTCAACACCGGGGTCTGGCTGTCATTGTTTGCTTACTTTTTTCATTTACAGTCTGTCTCTAGCTTTAAGCACTTGGTGTCACAACTGGGGAAGTTTGGTGGCAACAGGGTTGAGATGCAAGTGACTACTTACTTTCGTTTTAGTGTACCATCCAACCCCATAATTGGGCACCCAGTGTGGGGGGGGAAGGAGTGGCACTGTGGTTTGGCTCCTGGTGACTGCCTGGCTGCCTGAATCAGGAGTCACCCAGCCAACCATGCCCACCAAACCAGAACCACATTGCCATTGCTTACAAGCTACAGCACAGAAGCCCCCACCCAACCCAGCAGTATAGTTAACCTTAAAAAAGCAGTACTATGCTGTGCTTTTTTTCATAAAATACTAGAGCACAGTCTGGTCAGTAATGAAAGAGTATAGCACCAGCTAGCCACCCTGCCCAGCCAGTAAATACAGCACATATTAAGATCCTCAAGTAAAAATCCTTCCAGCACCAACAACAACCAAAAAAGAAACTGCCTGCAGAACCAGAGAGATAGGGTTATGACTGCTTGTGCCTTTTCATTAAGGTAAGTGGCTGAGTTTATTTGAAAATGTCTCAGTACTGTGGGAAGGGGAAGGAAGAGACTCAAAAGAGAGGATGCATGGCCCTCAATCTCCTGGTCTGCTACTGCAGGGGTCCAATCCATTGAGGATCATTTTGGTGGGTGGATACCTGCTGTAAATGGTTGGGATGGCCATTTCTACTTGTTTGGGGTATGGGGAAGGTGTTATTTCTCCTGCTTCTGGGGGGGAATAACTTTGCTTTTCCTGGTGGGGGGAAGCCCTGTTTCTCCTGGCTTAGGGGCTGAGGATGGCCCTGCTTTTTTTGGCTTGGTGGAAGGGCAGTGCCCTGTTTCTCCTGGCTTGGGGAGTGGCCCTATCTTCTGGGTCATGTGGTCCTGCTTCTCCTGCTAGAGAAAGCAGAAAGCAAGGCCATTCCCCCCCCTCCCTGAGCCAGAAGAAGCAGAGCCATCCATCTCAAACTAAGAGAAGCCGTACCTTCACCCCCAAGACAGGAGAAGCAGGGCCATCCCCTGTACAGAATAACATGGAATCTGAGTTTTTATTTTGATAAAATAACATTCATCATTGGTTCAAATACTCCAAGAAGCAAGTATGAATATGCACATATGCTTTCTATTCTGGTTTCAATAGGTGGCCAGGCTTCCAGCTGTAGTGACCAGCCAGTGCCCTGCTAACCAACAGAAGCTAAAGTTGCCACTGTTGCTAGCCTTACATGCTGTAAAACTTGAAAAAATAGAAATAAAAAAATGCAAATGTGGAGATGTACATTGGACAGAAAAGTTAAATGAAAGAGGCAAGGAATTTGCAAAAAACTGCAGAAATACAATGCCTTTATGGAACTGAACAAGAAAATAAAATGTAATATATTTAAAAGCACACAAGCAGGTTGAAGATTACCGGCCAGCATAATCAAAGGTTAAGACTCAAATATGTTGCAAGGTAATTTGAGAACAGAGGGAGTTGAAACCATTAAAACACCAGAAAAGGCACACTTCATTAACTATTTAATTATTATAAATATTTGTTTTAAAGACACATTTTACAGAAAATCAACACACATACCACAGAATCAGGTAAACACGCAGCAATAAAAACATGATAAGCACATAATAGAAGCAAACTCTTTAAAGGCAAAATCTTGTAATGGTAAATCAAGCTCTAGCAAAGACTGGTATTTTACTACACAATGGAATGCAGTACTAGAGTGCAGGAAATGAAGTGCCATTGAAAAGAAATAATCTTTTTATTATTTATGGAAGTTAGATGTTCTATAGCTATTTATTTTACATGCACTTAAAATGATGAATGTGTTTCAATAGAAATTGCAGCCATTATTGCGTTAAGCTCTTTCAACAGGCACAATTATTTAAGGGGCTCTAGAAACAGTGTTATATACTGCAGGCAGGGATGCAGACACACACACACACACACAGACACCACTGAGGTAAATGGAGAGAACAGTGGAGTAATACGAGTCATGCAGCCATCCAAATTACTAAATGGAAGACCACACTCTCACTGTCCTATTAAATAGTTCTCAGTTCCCTACTCACAGCAATACATCAGTATGGTGACATCAGCATGCTGCCATAAAAATGAAAAGCAACGTCTTTGTACTTTCCTTGGCATCTTTAGATGTCAATAGTATAAAGACTGAGAGGAAAATAATTGTTGCATTTGCATTATTTGAAAATTGCCCATGCAATATTGGATTTTTACAGGACACTAGATTAAGCACTACTCATTTATGTATTTATTTATTTATTGAAATGTTTCACCAGGAAAGTATACTGAGTGACAAGTCACTTGTCACCTGGGGGGAAGGGGTACAATAGGAGTGAGACATTAAACAATCAAATTATAAGATCAACATTAACATACAGTTGTAAGGTAGGAGTTACAGGCAGTGTTACAACAGTGTTGTGCATAATAGGTAGAAGAGTGGACAATAATAAGTGCCAGGTTAATAAGTAAACAAGTGCTTAGGTGAAACAGAAGAGGGAAAATGAGAGGAAATGGTGAGGTGAGGGAGGGAGAAGAGTCATGTTCCTGGAGATGGCACGGGGTCATGCACATGGCAAAATCGTGCTACCAATACAGTGTGATTTCTGCCATGCAGCATAACTTTTATTTTTTTGTGGGGTGCTCTGCCTTTGGTAGCCCCTGTTATGGGGCTGCACCTGAACCTCTCAACAGAGATTCTCAACCCCGGTGGCGTCAACTCGGGGAGTGCACAAAGTTAAAAAAAAAATAAAAGTTTACTGGGACAGGGAATCAAACCCAGTCTCAGACACAACACCTGGGTTCCTGACTGCAATGGCTCAGTCTGTTGAGCCACAGCAGCTGCTCAGTGGAACCCCCATCCCAGAAGAGGTCTTATCCTCTGCCTGGGATGTTTTAAGTGGTGCAATACTGCATATAGCAGTATTCGCGGTATTGCACCACTCTCTGTAACATACAGCGCTGTGCAGGTTTAGCCATAATGTTGTATGCTATTATGCATGTGACATTATGACCCAGTAGGCCTGGAGACTCCTTCAGGATCTGAGGAACCGTGCAAGGGGACTGGGGGGACGAGAGAGAGAAGGGGATAGGCAGTGTCCAGAGAGGCCCCTTCAGGATGTGGGGAACCCTTCAAGGGGGCTATGGGGCTAGACAGAAAGAGGGATAAGGCTTTAGGGATTAAAGAGGGAGGAGAAAGAGAAGGAGGATGTGTGACTTAAATGCTAGCAAGGGGAATAGGACCTAACCCAAGAGAGAGCCCTTCAGGATACGGGGTACCATGTCAAAGGTTGGGGAAGATCAGCAGATAGAGACTGAAAGAGTGATAGGAGAGGGAAAGAGTGAGAATTGAGAGATGGTGTCAAAGGCCTTGGCCAGGTGGACAAAAATGGCAGAGGTAATTTGGCCATTGTCCATCCCAGTTTGGATGGAGTCTATGACTCATGACATACAGCAGGCTAGTGTAGCATGGATATGGGGAGCAACTTATTGGTCCATATGAAAGGAGGTATGCAGTGGCTTAGGAATTTGCACTAGCAATCCAATAGCTAAAGTTTCACGTATAGTAGATATCTATCCCAGGTGAGCACTCCTGGAGGATATATCAATAGTCACAGGAATTTAGATTAATACATTTATATTCCCCCCAAGCCAAACTAACCAGAATAGATTTATTAAAGGCAATAAAACCCTTCTTATTTACCTCCAAAAACATCCTTTTTGGAGGTGATTTTAATATTAGCAGATCCCATTCTGACAGGGGCTTGCAAACAAAGAAAATATTTTGTGATGCTACCATCCTAAATAACTTATTAAAATTAACAGACTTAAAAGGTGTGTTCTATCGAACACAAAAATCTTCAAAACATACATATTTAAAGGAAAACTTTCCACCAGGATAGATTACAAGGCAAGATGAGTTTTATTTATATGGTGCCCAATCCCACAGGCTCTGGCATCTTACAGAAATTTACAAAATAATATACAATATAGCAATAATAATTACAATAATACACTTAAAATAAATGAAGAATAAACAAGTTTAAAAACTATCAAAATACTACAATCAGAGACTGAAAAATGTATTAAAATTCAGTAGTTATGAGGGGGGGCTATGTAGCCTGAGCAAATATGGCTGCAGGAATCTGGAGCTTCTCTAAACCTCAAGATAAGAGTTATTTTTTCAGGAGTTTTATCTTAGACAAACCCTCTAAGCTGCACATATTTGGGCATCGGAATCACTGTAATCCTAGGATGGGGAATCCACAAAAAAATAAAATTGGTAGAGAGACCACTAGAAGCAAAACTTTCTCCAGCCCACCAGCAACACGATTGGTGCAAGGCCAACCTCATCTGGATCTAAACACAGACGGTGAGGAAGAGACACTGCAGATGCTAGGCCAGAAAATGAATAAAATATTAGTGTCCATGGCAGGTCTCTCGGATCACTTTGATGCCTTGACCAACAGAGTTACTCTCCTGGAGGCAGATACTGGGGTGATTAAAACGGAGGCAACAGATGCAAAAAAGCAGCCAGAGGCGGCAATGGGCACCGCTGCAAACCTGGTAAAGGAGAATATACATCTGCGGGCCCATCTTAAAAATTTTGAGAATCAAGCCAGGGCCTCCAATCTAAGGATATTGACATCCAGGAATGCAGTGAAGGGGACCATCTCAGTCTTTTTTTTAAAGACTGGCTGGATCAACAGCTTGGTCAGCCCCTTCTTGATAGAACTTGATCAATCCAGAAAGCTTACAGAGTCGCTTTTCTGTGCAGACCCAGTAACATGGGGTCACCAAGGATGATTGTGGTGGTCCTAGATAGCATGAGGACCAGGGATCTAATGTTATCTCTCACCAGGCAAAAACGCACCCCACTACATGATGGAGAATGGGTATCCTTATATCCTGATTAAAGCTCTGCAACTAGGCAGAAAAAGAAATGTTTCAATGGCATTCGGGCAATGCTTCATGAAGCAAATATACCACATAACATGCTGTTCCCAGCAAGACTTAGACAAACATAACAGGAAGGTTTTCATCTTTTCTGATGCAGCGGATGCTCTTATCTGGGCCTAGAAATATGCAAAGCCAACCAGAAGAAGATGGGGATCCTCCTGGTCTAGATCAGAGTATGAGGATGAAGCAGATTCCTAAAGGGACATTATTGTTAAGCCGATTCCAGGTTTGATAGCTAAAATTGCTGATAATGTGAAGTTTGTTTCTCTTTCCAGCCAGACATTTAATTACTATTGGGATGCTTTATTTGTTTTTATTAGCACTGTGGGCCTGGTATGAGGTAACATAAGTTCTTAGAGTGGGAGAAGGGGGTTTCCCTTCTACCTCTCTGTTTTTCAATATTTAAGCTCTTCAGCAGCAAAGGTTTTGCTGGGTATAATGCCTTGAATTATATTGTTCTCGAAGGTTATTGCCTTTGTTGAGGTTTAAATAAGTGAGTTTCACATAATTCCTAATGTATAGTACCTTTTCAGTACACTTTCTATGTTTAAGCATGCTGCTCTACTAGTTTCCTGTGCAGGAACTGAAATTACGGGCCTAAATGACTAATTTACCTAATTAAGCATGCCGCTCATGGGCTCATAAAATACAGCCTATATCATGCTTTTTTTTCCTTTTTTAAACTGTAGGACTAACTAGTCTATCGCATTTCCCCCTATGATGTATCTTACAGATGCAAGATGGATTTATTATCTGCTTGTATTAAGAGGGGTGGCACCCTTCAGTGGCTGTTATTTGTATCCTAATGTACTACATCAGGAACAGTTACTGTATGTTTACTGAGAATGCCAATAAACATGAAGTATAAATAAATAAATAAATAAATAAATAAATAAATAAATAAATAAAATTCATTACTTATATTCATTGAAAGTCAGCCCAAAGAGGTGGACCTTCAACCCCAGCTGCCTATTCTGGGTGTCACTCGCTCGGCAGCGGCTCTGTGCTGCTTCATGTGGACAACTCCGCAGCTGCGATGGCGACTCTCAGGCCTGAACCCCCCCCCAGCACACTGCCGACCGCTGTAGCACCGGATTCACTTCTGCTCCCTCCTGGAGCCAAAAGAACAGCCGCACGGACGCCGACAGGCCCTGAGGCCTGAACCCCCCCCCAGCACACTGCCGACCGCGGCAGCACCAGATTCACTCCTGCTCCCTCCTGGAGCCAAAAGAGCAGCCACCACGGATGCCGACAGGCCCTGAGGCCTGAACCCCCCCCCCGCAGCACACTGCCGACCGCGGCAGCACCGGATTCACTCCTGCTCCCTCCTGGAGCCGAAAGAACAGCCGCACGGACGCCGACAGCCCTGAGGTAAAGGCTTACCTCTGCTCCTTCTCTGGAATACTGCTGTGGGGTGCTACCTTAGTGTAGCCTTAAGACTTTTTATTTTATGTCCCCACAGGTGTACTGATTGTTTCACAGTCTATGCATTTTACCTGCCTGTACCTGCGTTTTTCATGTAACAGCTAGGATACTTTAATTCTAAGTCCTGTATATTTAGAGTTAGTTCACAACTGTTTGGGGCTGTAAACCTGCATTTTTTTTACTATTAGACGGAATTGTTTTTGTAAGATTTACCTGTTCTATGCCGGGTGGCCATGCTGGTAGTCCTGCGCATGCGCAGTTGGGGCTTATTAGAGACATACCCCACACATGCGCAGAACAGGGGCTGATTGTGAAAGAACCCTTCCCGTTGCATACTAATTTCTGGTTCCTTTGTTTGTGCTCCTTATAGGCCTGACCCCCCCAGCACACTGCCGACCGCCGCAGCACCGGATTCATCCTGCTCCCTCCTGGAGCCAAAAGAACAGCCGCACGGACGTTGACAGACCCTGAGGAAAGGCTTACCTCTGCTCCTTCTACTTGGAATACTGCTGTGGGGTGCTAGCCCAACGACGCTGCCCATCGTCTGCCCCACTCACCCCAGCCACCCACGGGCAGCCCTCAATTTACTGGTCCTGCCCCATTACATCACTTCCTGTTGGCTGAAATACTAAGTCCCCACTTTCCCATTTGCAGGTTATACCTGTTAGCCACTAGAGGTCACTGTGCTCTCTGCTGTTAAGCATCTTGCCCAGCT
Source organism: Neoceratodus forsteri (assembly GCA_016271365.2). Lineage (NCBI taxonomy): Eukaryota > Metazoa > Chordata > Ceratodontiformes > Ceratodontidae > Neoceratodus > Neoceratodus forsteri. The sequence continues at coordinate 212,103,742 of CM057451.1, forward strand.
AACCCCCACTCTATCCCTGTGTCTTCTTTACCCACCTATCCCACTCTATCCTCTTCTCTCCATCTAACCACCCCATTCTCTCTCCTCTCCTACTACCTGGCCCCCACTATACTACACCCACTGTTCTCCCCCTATCATGTAACCTCTGGGCACCCAAAACCCCCTACTCCACACTAGCATACAGCTATATTTGCCACTAGGAGTCTCTATTTAGCACCCCAGTTTTGGGTCCTCACATTGCCGGTGGGCTGCTCCTTGACAGTGGAACATTGGCTCTACTCTGAGCTATCCCCTACTATCTCTGGTGAGTCTTGAACCTGGCAACTTGCACACCAGAGGTGGCCACTGTACCAAAGTGGCACTAACATTTATTGGTAGGCTGCTTACCCTCTTCTCTCATTTCTTATTACTTGCCTGCAAACCTCCCCTGAAAATGCCTGCTTACCTCCTACTGACTTGCCTCTCTCTCCTTCTCCTCCAGAGGCCACCTTCTGACCCTGGTGTCCCTTCAATCCCGAAGTTTCACCAATCTAGTGTTCCCATCTGCCCTCTTACTCTACCCTCCTACTGGGCTTCTGCACTGCTACCTTCCTTCGCTACTCTCCCGATGTGCTCTAGCCCACGACACCCACCACCTAGACACTACCCTGCTTCCCCCCATGCTTCTACTGGTAACTTATCATTCTAGCTTTCCCAGCTTGTGCCCCCCACTCGGACCCTCTGTGTCTTGAAACTCCCCTACTCCTCCTATTGTACCCGACGCAAACTCACCTTCCACCACCCTCTGTCCAGGGCTGTTCTTATCCTTCTACTCCTGTCAGGAAATATACATCCCAACCCAGGCCCTGCCCACAATAACTCATCTGTCAAACCTCCTGGGCTTCATGTTGTGTCTATGAACATCTGTAGCCTCCTTAAAAAATTCGACTCACTCCAATGCTGGGTTACAGTCCATAAGCCTGATGTTATTTCTATAGTGGAAACCTGGCTGTCTGAATCTACCCCTGACTCCCTGGTCCCACTCCCAGACTACTCCCTTTATCGAGAGGACCGTGTTGGTAGACGGGGTGGGGGCTGTGCTATCTATATCAAAGACTCACTCATAGGACTAGCCCTCCCAGCCCCTGTCCTTGATTTCAGGGCTCAGGCCCTAACCCTAAAACTGACCCCTGATCCTTCAAGGGGTCCCCTCTATCTGACTACCGCTTACATACCTCCAAAAAATCAAGCGCTGGCTCTGGTTCCACTAATTGATTACCTTACCTCCCTGCCCCATTCCTCTGATCAAATCCTTGTGGGTGATCTAAATATTAACTGGCTTATCCCCTCATCTTCTGCTACCTGGGACACCTTTACTTATGTTGACCTAACACAACTCGTTACCCAACCAACTAGAGTGAATCCTAAAATGGGCGCAAGCACACTTCTTGATGTGGTCCTCACCAACTGTCCTAACCAAATCCACAATATCCAAGTCCTTCCTGACGGACTTAGTGACCACTCCCCTATTCTCTTCCATTGGTCAACCTCCTTACCCAAATCCACAGCGCAGTCCACCCTTCGGCGGCGGCTAAGACTAGGTGGGCTGAAAGGCCTTAAGCAACTCCTAGGCCAAATTGATTGGTCTCCCATACAATATACCTCCGATATTGATACGGCTCTAACCTTTTTTACCTAAACCTTTAACAAAGCCTGCAACATTTTTGCACCACTAACTGCACTCCGGTCCAAAGTACGGCATGCCCCCTGGATTACACCCCCCTGCACCAACTTCTTAAGAACAGGGATAACCTATGGCACATTGCCACAGAAACTGGCCACCCTGCCAACAGGCAGGCTTATGCTGCTGCCTGGAACAAATGTACCTGGGCCGTCCGCAAGGCTAAGGCTGATCACTATCAGGCCTCACTCACCTTGTCCTGGGGGAATGCCAGGACCTACTGGGACAATATCAAACAACTGAATGGTGGCACACATCCCCCTCACCCTCCCAAATCAACACTGATGGCTCTATCTCCACAGACCCAGCCCACTTTGCCAACTACCTCAACAAATCCTTCACTGACCTTAGCCCTGTTCTCCCGAGCAACTTCTTTGACCCCCCTCCCTATCTGACCCTATTCTCACATGCCCCTGGTTCCATCTACACTGGGTTACTGCCCATGAAGTCAGACCTTACCTATTCAAGGCCTTAAAGAGCAATATTATTGGCAGTGACTCCCTTGATCACAATCTTCTCCATCAGGTTCTGGATCTGGTTACCTCCCCTATCACCAGCCTCTTCAACAAATCTCTCTGCCTGGGGCAATTTCCCTCTGCCTGGAAAATTGCCACAGTCACCCCCATACACAAGGTCTGTGATAGGTCTCTTTCTGGTAATTATCGGCCAATCTCTATCCTCTCTCCTCTCTCAAAGGCATTAGAAAAAGTCGTGTCCTCCCAAATCTCAGAGTATCTAGCCAAATACAGCATCCTCTGCCCTGAACAGCATGGTTTCCATGCTGGCCATAGCACCAACACCGCCCTTCTTGAGTTCTCTAATTTTCTTCACTCCTCTCTGGACGCCGGCTCTCTAGCGGGCGCAGTGTTCGTTGATTTATCAAAAGCCTTCGACACTGTCTCCCACCCCCTCCTGCTGGATGCCCTCAGCCACACAGGGTTTGCCACTGGGCCAGTATCCTGGTGCTCCAGCTACTTGTCTGCCCGCTCACAGTGTGTTAAAATTAATGGGACACTCTCCAGTGCCTGTCCTATCTGCTCTGGTGTCCCTCAGGGCTCCATTATTGGGCCATTGCTCTTTTCTCTTTATCTCAATTCCCTGCCAGGTGAATGTACTGGTAATCTCTTACTTTATGCAGACGATGCTGTTATCTTTGCCTCACACCGTAACCCTATCACCCTTCAGGACTCCTTGCAATTATCTTACAATGAAGCTAAAGCCTGGTTCAAAGAGCATAGACTCGTAATAAATCTTAAAAACACTAAAACTGTGCTCTTTGCCCACCCCCAAAACAAAGCAAGTAATTTTCCACTTCAGGTCCTTGCCAGTTCCAAGTTCCCACTCAAGCAAGTCTACTCGTACAAGTACCAAAGGATATCCTTTGACCCCGCTCTCTCTTTTCATGTCCATATCTCTGCCCTTGCCTCAGCCTCCAACATTTGGCTGGGTATCCTTTACCGCCATAATAACTGTCTCCCCCCGACGCCCTTCAACTCGCAGTCACATCCTCTGTACTATCCCTAGTAGATTATGGCTTGCCAGTTTATGGGGCCGCTGACCAGACCTCCCTAAACAAGTTCCACTACACCTCAAATAAGGCTTGTAGGCTAATTACTGGGGTGCCTAGACTAACTTATACCTGCCATTTATACACCCTGGCTAATCTGCTCGACCTAGATGAACGCCTTAGATGCCAAACCTGCCTCCTAACTAAAAAGATTCTCCTTGGGCTATCCCCGCCAGGGTTGACTGCCTCCATCCACCGAGCTAACTCACTAGTGCATACCCGAACCTCCTGCAAAACTGCACTGTTAGTACCGAGGGTAAGAACCTCGCAAGGGCAAAGGGCATACTCCTACAGAGCCCCTTCCTGGTATAACACCATCCCTTCCAGTATCACTGATGCTTCCATGATCTCTCGTTTCAAAACCACCCTTCGAAAACACCTATTTACTACATGCAGCTGTGGCTGCCCCAAAGTTTACTCCAGCTCATTTGCTCTGACAAAGCTCCCTGAGTGGCTTCACTAACCCATTGCTTATCACTATCTATGATCCTATACACTTCTCCACACATCTCTACAATGATTATCTCTGCATAGTTTCCTCCACTGTTAGCTTACTGTACAAATTGTCTGTACCTACTTGTGTACTGCCAATCCTGTAATACTGAGATGTAACTGTTCCAACTACTCTGAACCAACATGTGCTTTTCCAACTTCTGTAATACTAAAATTGTATTCTGTCCAATGTTCTCATGTTCCTACAAATTTTTTGTACTCTGTTTCTTGTAAAAATGTTGTTTGCACTGTTTTTGTCCTCTCTGTGATGAGGTACCTTTTTAAATGAACCCCTGGCTCAAAGGTTGTAAACCGATGTTCCAATAAATAAATAAATAAACAAACACCTCAACTGATGAGGCCTCCCGGACAGCTGGTGGAAGCGAGTTCCACAGGGATGGCCAAGAAATTTTGAAAGCACAATCTCCTGAAGTCTTGAGCCAAATCCTGGGAACATCCAGGAGGCCCCCTGAGGAGGAGTGGAGGGGGCAGGCAGAAGTTGTTGGTGTCAGGACCTTTAACAGATAGCCAGGGCCCAGTCCATTAGGGCCTTATAGGTGAGAAGCCCCACCTTGAAAAGGACTCTCCACCTGACCAGCAGCCAATGCAGAGTGCACAAAACTGGGGTCATGTGATTGGACCTAGAAAGACCAGTCAGTAACTGAGCTGCTACATTCTGCACCAGCTGCAGTCTGTGGAGGGTCCTACCCATGACCCTGAAGTACAGAGCATTGCAGTAGTTGAGCCTGGAGGAAACAAAGGACTGGACTAGCATTGGCAGGTCCTCGGGCAGAATGAATGGGCTTAATCTGGGCAATGTTCCATAGATGGAAAAAATCACTACTGCCTACAGACGATGCCTGATCTTCAAAAGTCAGTCTGCTATCAAGGATCACACCCAGATTCTGCACCCTTGAGGAAGCTGTCAACGGGTCTGAACACAGTACAAGACCACAATCAGCCCCGGGCAGCAACCCATCTTTCCCACAACCAGGCTCGATCACCAGCACCTCTGCCTTGGCTGGGTTGAGTCTCAGCCAGGTAGAAGCCTCTACTCATTGATTTTAGCCAGACAGTTGTTAAGCACGTCAACAGCTCTGGATGTTCCAGGAGCAAATGACAAATACAGTAGGGTTTCATCTGCATAGCAGTGGAACTCCATCCTGTATTGTCCACTGATCTCCTACTATTTCATATCCCCTCACCTACCAGTACAAAATCAAGCAGTACGTCCAGTAGCCACCTCTGATCATGGTCATGATCTGGGCAATGTTCCATAGATGGTAAAAAACATTACTGCCTACAGATGACACCTGATCTTCAAAGGTCAATCTGCTATCAAGGATCACACCCAGATTCTGCACCCTTGAGGAAGCTGTCAATGGGTCTGAACACAGTACAAGACCACAATCAGCTCCGGGCAGCAACCCATCTTGCCCACAACCAGGCTCGATCACTAGCATCTCTGCCTTGGCCAGGTTGAGTCTCAGTTGGCTGGAAACCTCCACTCACTGATTTTAGCCAGACAGTTGATAAGCACGTCAACAGCTCTGGATGTTTCAGGAGCAAATGACAAATACAGTTGGGTATCATCTGCATAGCAGTGAAACTCCAACCTGTATTGTCGACTGATCTCCTACTAGTTCCTAGCCCCTCACCCACCAGTACAAAATCAAGCAGTACATCCAGTAGCCACCTCTGATCATGGTCTATTAAGTTTTAACATAACTATATGTTCAGGATCTAAACCTGGTAATGTATATTAGAGATTGAATACAGGTTTACTCCACAATACAGATATCATGCAAGGATTAGACCATATAATTTCCACAAGTAAATCAGATTTGTTTTTGTGTGATTCCCCTTCTAAGTGGTGGGAAGACAATAAAAAAGACATTATAGACAATTTTAGAGTGTTAGGGAAACTAAATGGGCAGCAAAATAATCAGAAATATAATGATCTTTGCACGCGATTGCACAATCTTTACACTCTACAAAATGATAGTATATTGGACTACTCCACTCAAATAGCAAATATAAAAAGGAAATGTCTAAATGTCAATATAATAGACATGAATCACTTGAAGCAGAACAAAAATTGGGTGCACAAGGAAAGCAATTTCACACAAACCCATCTGACAGTTGTACTACACGAAATTTAAAACAAAACAAAAAACTAATGAAAGGTCTCAAAACTAAGGATAGACATCTCCTAATGGACAAATTAGGCATTCTTAAAGAGGTACAGCATTTCTTAAATAACTATTTGCAAACCTTAACCACAAAAATACATACATGGAAGAATGGTTATATTACTGTAACTTGCCACATTTATCCCAAGACTTAATATCAACATTAATAAAACCTACCACTTCAAATTAATTAACACAGGCAAGTTCAAATCTAAAATCAGATTCTGCTTCAGATAGTGACGGCCTACCCATGGAACTTTATAAAACTATATTAACACCAAATGGGAGAACTCACAGACCTTTACAATTATTTCCTACAATCATTGAGCTTACCAGAAGTGATTTACAGGGGTCTTCTAATATTTTGACATAAAAAGGGAAAAAAGAAATTATATCAAACTGGAGACCCATTACTTTATTTAATGTTGAGTTTAAGATTTTAATAAAAATACTTAGCAGCAGACTAGCTTTCATTTAAGAACACCTCATACATCCATATCAAGCCTGTTCCATATCAGGTAGGAAAATAACAGACATTGTTATAGTATTGAGTAAAATGCTATGGAACAGGGTAAGGAAGGGTCCATATCTGGATACATTCTTGGTTTTGACCAACAAAAATCTTTTGATAAGGTTTCCCACTCATACCTTTGGAGTTGTATGAGAGCAGAAAGAATACAAGAGGTATTTACCTCTTGGATACAATTATGCTACCAAAAAACATTTGTAACTTCATATATAAACAGATGGACTAGCTCTAGCTGTCCACTCCTGAATGGCATTAGAGAAGGCTGCCCCCTCAGCCCTCTTTTATACATGCTAACACTAGTCCCATGAATACAAAAAATAAACATACAGTTAATAAATCCATACTAGGACTCTCACTGACAAGCCAGGATAATGAGATAGAACCCTAGCATATGCAGATGACCTATGCTATGTTTAGTGGCAGCAGACAGACATTCATAGATTCAAGCCAGAAATGAGTTACATAAATTTTCAGCAATATTGGTGTCCTCCATTAATTTCCAGAAGAGCAATTCTATTCTGATTGGCACAATGGACTCAAATATATAAGAACTCATATGGATACCAGTAATGCCTACAATCTGCAAAATATTAGGTCTTCAGTCTGAAACATAGAAACATAGAATTTGACAGCAGATAAGGACCGCTTGGCCCACCTAGTCTGCCCATTTTCTTACCTAACAGATAAGCTGCAGATCCTAGTTAACCAACAGCTTACTTCCTCTTACCCTCCACTAGGACTGCCTTATGTCTGTCCCATGCATTCTTGAATTCCCTCACTGTTCTTGACTCCACAACCTCCTCAGGGAGGCTGTTCCATGCATCCACAACCCTCTCTATGAAAAAATACTTCCTCACATTACCTCTGAGCTGTCCCCCCTCTATCTTCAAATTGTGCCCCCTTGTTCTTGCACATCTCTTTTTCTGAAAGATGCTACCCTCTTGGACTTTGTTGATTCCCTTGAGGTACTTGAAAGTTTCTATCATGTCCCTTCTCTCCCTTCTTTCATCAAGGGTATACATATTAAGCTCCTTTAGTATTTCTTCATATGTCTTCATTTTGGTTGCCCTCCTCTGGACAGCCTCCTCTCTGTCTATGTCTTTGTGGAGATGAGGTCTCCAGAACTACACACAGTACTCCAGATGGGGTCTCACCAACTGTCTGTACAGAGGGATAACAACTTGCTGTTTTCTACTATCGATACCTCTTCCTATGCATCCCAGTATCACCCCAGTCTTCCTTGCTGCCTTCCCCATTGCTTTCCCACCTTTAGGTCATCTGATATAATTACCCCCAGGTTTCTTTCTATTTTTACTGTTGTCAGTATCTCACCCCCCATTGTGTACTCTTCCCCTGGGTTTTTGTTTCCCATGTGCATTATCTTGCACTTCTTTGCATTGAATCTGAGCTGCCATACATTTGACCATTCCTCCAACCTTGCCAAGTCCATTCTCATCCTTTCCACGCCATCTTGTGTATCAACCCTGTTGCAGATCTTTGTGTTGCCTGCAAAGAGACATACATTTCCCTCCAGTTCCTCTGCAATGTCACTTATAAAGACATTAAAAAGGACCGGTCCCAGTACTGAACCCTGCGGTGCCCCACTAGTAACCCTCCTTTCTTTACTGTGTACCCCATTTACTACTACCCTCTGTGTCCTGTTGTCTAGCCAAATTTTTATCCAGGCTACCACCTTGGGACCCACTCCAAGGCTGGCTAACTTGTGTATTAATCTTTGCATGGGACTGTATCAAATGCCTTGCTAAAATCTAGGTAGGCCATGTCCACAGCCCCTCCCTGGTCTACTACTTTGGTCACCCAGTCAAAGAAATCTATTAGATTTGTCTGACATGACCTTCCCATCATGAATCCATGATGCCTTGGGTCCTGTGCCCCACTGGCCTCTAGGTACTCAACAATTATTTCCTTCAGAAGTGATTCCATCATTTTCCCTACCACTGAGGTCAACCTAACATATCTAAAGTACATTGGGAGTGCATAAAGTATGCTGGAACCAAACCCTCTGTTTTAGAGCCTTTCCCTCAATGAAGGACACCACACCTAGTATTGTGTTGGTTGCTCAGTCTGCACACCATTTATTCAGATTTAACAATTCATTTATCCACATCATGTCATACAATACTGAGTTACTTTATTTCACCAACATATAAACAACACTTTATTCCATTTAATTTACAGTGTCACATCACTCCTGTATCTTTATTTACATTTTTACACACCCATCATCATTTCAGTATCACATCCTTTTTCTTCACCCCCAGGTGTAAACCTGAGGGGGTCTTTCTTTATTGTTCAATTTTTCCTTTTCACCCCCAGATGTAAATCTGAGGGGGTCATTTCTTTAATTGGGTCCAGGTGTCCATTACTGCCCTCCCCTATTTTCCTTATCCTGGGTGTCCACACCTTCTTCTCATACACCCACCTTGATGTAAATTAAAGTTGGATTCCTCCCACCTCCCTTACTAAGGACTTTCTTCTTTTCCTTTCCTCCTCTCTCATTTCCCAATTCTTTATCCTTCAATCCTGCTATCCCTTTTTTAGCAGTGCTCCATGTCCCCACTAAATTAAGACCCAATTCATCCTTTCTTATACCTCTTTTCCAACTTTTTTGGGTGGTGGGTTGGAAAATAAAATTCTGTTTAGCAAAAGTGAGAGAGAGACCCTCTGTGTAGCCCCTTATAACCCCCCTTAACCCCATCCCTTAGCTCTCCTTCTCTTTCTCTTTCCTTTCCTCCAATCCCCTATCTCCTCTGCTACTCCTAGCCCTGTCTCCTTTCCTGAGGTCATAATCCCCTCTTCCAAAACCCCTTCTTTTCTACCTCATTCTTCCCCTTCCCTTTTCTGATGTCACTAAGCCCCCCTCCTTCCCCTTTCCTAACTGCCTTCTGAACCTTCTTCAAGGTTCCAGGCATAGAACAATGGGATCTGTCTTTTAAGGGACAAACCTTCTTGCTTCTCATAGATCACAACTCACTACTGGTCAATTGAGGTACAATATGTTGTCAGTAGGGAGCAATATGGATGCCAGGAGCAAATGTGCCATTAGTGCTCATAAATGGTGATTGCTCCTACAGAGGAGACACTGGACTACCAGGGAGCAGATTACACTGTATGTAAATAGCAATCCGGGGATGGAGTGGCCACTGTACTACCAGGTAGAGGGTTACACTGCACCAAAATGGTAACTGGGGGTTGGGGACCACTGGACTACAAAGGAGCAGGCTTCAGTACATTGTATCAAAATGGTTATTGCAGTAGAAAGACACTGGACTACAAGGGAGCCAGTTACATTTTATCAGAATGATGATGGAAGGTGGTTAGGCCATTGGATTACCAGAGAATGAGTTACATTGAACTGAATCACCAGTTGGGGGTGAGGAACACTAGACTACCAGGGATAATGCAAAAACAGCTCAAAATAGCAATCAGTTTGGTTTGTGGAGGCATTATACAGCATGGTACTAATGGCTGTATATCACCTCAACAAACCTTTGAGTATGCCAGAGCACCTGTATACAAGGTTCAGTCTTGCAATTTGTGTAGGCCCCATAATATATGTTATCACTACTCAGTAATGGGTGAGTGTCTTGCTAACTATGCATTTTAATATGGCCCATTTAGCGAGTCCCCTCCTTTGGGGTGCACGATGGTGTTAGTGAGGTGCAAAATCTTTTCCAATATCCTGACCACACTTTCACTCTGCTGTCAATGGAGATGATTGCTGAAATTGTTCCAGTTCACTGAGGAATACTGTTTGACACTCCACCGATAGATGTGACTTCAGTGTCCCTTACCTTCGCTAGAGGAATAATTTAGGCTGTTATTACAGGAGTCCGGGCAGGGAGCAGACCCAGAAATGAGGAATAGACTACAAAGAAAAAAGAGAAATGTTAGTACAGCAAATATCACAACACTGCAAGCACAGAAAATGCAACTAAATATAGTAGTAGTGGTCATTTATTTCTAAGACCCCATTTCCAGGAGGCTCAGGGCACCACACAACATAAAGTCACAATTTCTTCACTTCAGGGCAGATATAAATACATTTAAATAAATGTATAGTGGCACATAAACTATAAAGTCTAACGAAAAAAACAGCATCAGTAACTAATTCAGCCAACAACCGGTAGGTCATTATATATTCTATGGGCTTACACAACTAAGTGTAGTGTTATATGTGTGCAACTGACTTTGGCCATTCACACTCTCTGTTCCATGGGTAATTACCACTCTGCAAGAGTACTGAAGGCAAGGGAACCTTGATGAAGGTTCCACACCTACAGGTGCTGCAGGAAGGATTCCTTTGACTAAAGGTACCTTAGGAAGCAGCCCCCAAAAGAAACATTGAGCAGCAAATGTTGACCATGAAGGCTAAGGAGCAAAGATTGGCAGCAACCAATGATGACAGAAAACAGCCACAGACTGAAATGCAAACTGATAGATACTGAAACTAAAGCACAGGGGCATGACTTCCTAAGGAGAGAGGGAATGGCAAAGAAGGAGAGATTACCATCCAACTCCATCCAAAAGTGGAAACTTCCAAGAATGAGCATCATCATTACTCAGCCAGGTCTCTGCGATGTAAGCCAGATCAACTGAGGAACCTGAAATACAGTCTGCTATAATGATAGTTTTGTTCCTGATTGATCTCTCATTGCATAGTGCAGCCCGAAGGGGAAGTGAGGAGGCAGCTGACAGCTCAACTACCTACCCTGTAATATGTTACAGATTACATTGTTATGCATGAAACAGTTCATTCCCCCCTCCCCAGAGAAGGCTTAACATTGAATGCCCTTTGATGACTGATTGCCTCACCAGTGTTTAAGAACCAGTGTACATAATTACCTTACTAGGGGTGGAGACAAGGATTTTGAAAATGTTGTTTTTCTATCAAGGACTTTACATGTAATAGTTTAAAATTTTCAACTGAATGGATATTGTTTAACTGTACTGGAACATTTGGCAACAACATTATCTACACTTCTTGCAATTCATATTTCTGTGCATTTCCTTGAAAATAGCAGCCTTTGCCTTTAGTTCAGCACTGCAAGAAAAATAGTTCTCACTAAAAAACAGTTTTATAAGAGTATTGAAACACATGGGGCAAAAACATAATCACAAATGAAAGCTGAGGATTTGTATATAGTCTTTGGGGAAATTACAAGTGAGAACAAGAGCTCATTATGCTGCACCAGAGATGTGTTTAACATATAGTACATTGGAATACCAATGGCATACTTCTGCTTGAGGCTTGCTGCAGCATAAATGCTTCCATTTAGATTAACATCCTCAACAAAAGATTGGGCGCTGCACCCTCACCCCCAACATAAATGCACACACTTGATAACTGTATACAGTTTTTATATAAACTATTTAATACACATTTTAGTTTTCCAGCAATGATATTTAAATTTTACATAAAACTGCACTTACAAGTAAAGTGATTAAACTGTTATTGCCATTTTATCTTGAAGCTGAAATCACACCATATTTAAAAATGCAGCATTTAATTTCATTTCTCAGAGTATTTCAATGGAACATACTACTGAAACTTTTTAAATTCCTTGTCAACCAAGTAAAGCCTATTAGGGACAAGTACCCATTTTCAGGGGTGACCCATGAAACTCTATCAATTACGAGAAATGAGAAAATGGAAAATTGATCTGTGTGTAAAATGTGGTGCAAATGAGAATTGTAATCACACTTAGGTTTTAAGATATGTCAGAAATAATTATAACATTATTCCCCTTGGGGAATAGCTCATATGCTAACCATTCTTGTTTTTAGATAGTACAAAGAAGGGCATCACACTGATATCTGCCTTTTTTATACCTCTTTTATTAATGATCAATAAAATTGCACAATTCCAGATATAAATCCACATAAAGAATTTTACTAATCAACTGCTTTGACTCAAATGTGACTTATTAATCTGATCAAATAAGTCTGTTATGGATAATGTATCATATTGAATAGATTTACATTATACACATACAGTATGAGATGAAAGAAAAAGTGACTATACAGTACATAACAAAATTAATTGCTAAGAAGAAACAGAAAACAAAGATAAATTAACCTTTGATGGTGAAATATCATGAAGAATCACATAACCATTTTTTTAAAGAATTTGTATCTCTTGGGTTTCATGACAGAGAGGCAATATCTCATTCCAAGTCCTGTTCTGTAGTCCCAACAGGGAGAACTAAAGCACAGTTGGTGAAGTCACATGAGTATTCCAAGGACACACAGAAGAGGCAATGGATATGGAAGCATATGAACCATGACCACCGGGTTCACAGTCATTTATCTAAATACTGAAATGCAGTGCATGTGCTTCGAGAGTTTGAAAACAATTTGATAATTCATTAAACAACTAAATTAAAATAATTCTGTATGAAGTCACATTTTTTTTTTATTTCTCATTGCTACGGTGTGTAGTTGTCATACCTAACAGTTGTTAATATTTTAATATGATATTGATATCATTTATTGCATTAAAGGAGAACTGCATCAATGGAGCATTACAAGCAATTATTTCTTAGTCCCAGTTCTCTTTTTAAACATGACTCTCTTTTTTTGGGTCCCACCAGTGATTTTAACAATGAGGGTAAAAAAAGTTATGTGTGTTCCTGCAAACAGCACTTGAGTGGTTGTTGAGTTAGCTCAAGGGTTTTTACTATTGGTACTGACATTTGCCATAGAAACATATCATGTGTTAACAAGGGAGCAGAAAGCTCAAGCAAGGAGCGCTTCCTCCAAGATTTTCTGCCACATCTGGTTGCTGCTGCCTGGCACAGCCATCTGGAAGTAGAATGGGCCTAACAGATGAAAGGCCCTCCCCACTATCCAGTTCCCATTCATGTCCAACTATAGTGTACTTGTGCTATTCAACCAAGGAGAGGGATTGTTGTAACTTGTGAGAGAGAAAAGACAATTGATATTAAAGGTTGCCTGTATTTCTTCTTATCAGGACTAATGGGCAGACTGGGTGGGCCATAGGCCCTTATCTGCCGACACTGTCTATGTATCTATGTATCTATGTATCCATCTAAAGTGGTAAAAAGGCTCACACTTTTAAAGGTAGCCCTAAGAGAAGAATGCTTACCTTATCACTTTAAGGGGCTAACAGGTTATCATATTATTTGGAAAGGACATGACCTTGAATGCAGGTCACCAGAGGATGCCAGTGTGATCATTTACAGGTACTGACCTGACTTACAAGTGGGGATGTCAACTTCCAAAAGGCTCTAGGAAGCTCAGAACACTGCAAATCTAGTACCAGACCCTGGAATCAATCTCACATAGTCCTCGTCATGAAAGATCCTACTGGACCTCTCAACTCAATGCCCAATATGACAATGCCCTACAGATAAGATGCCAGTGATCTACATCAACAGAGGATGGGACCAGCATCCACCAAATACAGGGACATGGAAAAAGACCAGAGGCCCTCCAGTGCTGGCAAAAGGCATACCAAAACAAGAAGTGTGAAAAGTGGTGCCTCAGCATCTAATTCAGACCCTTCCTTGCTGCTGGCAAAAGTAGCTTGAGAATCCAAGGGGGGAACTACACCATTGACACCTGCCTGAGATTCCCCTAGCTGATCCCACAGGCTTTTCAGTGGCCCAAGAGACACCTGGCACCCCTTCATGGGCCAGCATTGTATGCTATCTAATTATGATATGGACACTATGCTGCCGCATCTGATGATGATGGTTCAAGGGTGGCTGTAACTGACTCTGACTGTCACCACCCCACCATAGGGCACAAATCTGTACTGACTGCCAGTATCCTTTTTTACATTTCTGGTGATCAATAGGCTGTCACATGTCATCCATTGTTATACCCGATTTATTTTTTTCCTGACTGGCAGAAATATACTACTGTATTTATGCAATAGGTGTGGGTGTAAAAACAGTGAAATCAAATTATTTTTTCTCAATAGTGTTAAATAAACGGTGGTTCTAAGATTTATTTAACACCCTAACATCAATCAAAAACCATTTATTTAACACCCTGCCATCAAAATTTGTCAGTGTCAGTGGCTCAGGAGGTAGCACACTCACCTCTGAGGCTGGGAGATCAGAGGGCTGTGGGTTCAGTTCACACATCTGGCACTTGTGTTAATATCCCAGTACTGACACTGTAGTACAGCATGAGAGAGGTGCTGCATTTCTGAGGTGCCGTCTTTCAGATGGTTAAACCAAGGTCCCATCTGCCTGGACTGGTGGTAGTTCAGGTGGATGTTAAAGATCCCATGGCACTTATCAAAAAAAGTAGGGGAATTTCCCTGGTGTCCTGGCCAAATTTCCCCCATTCACTAAAAACACCACCAACAGCTTAATCTGGTTTAAGGTCAGTTGGCATTCATCTGTATCCCCTTCCCCCAGGTCATGCCTGAAAATAGGCAGGATTTGTCTAGTGCACTTACCCGGTCAACAAAAACTAAATAAATAAATAAAATAAAATCATTGCCCCCTCCTGCTGACAATACTTACACTTACTTTCAAGTTAATAGCAGGCAAAATTGCAACCCACAGCTCAAGTCTGTCCTGTTCCCTTCCCACTCCCATATAACACAAACAAAAAATGTTACAGTATCTGACTCTCCATTTGAAAATTATGTAACATGAAGATGACACACAAAGCAAAAAACTATTTATTTTCCTTTTTTTTTTTAATCTAGCAGTCCGGTATTCTCTCTTCACCCCCTCCCGCTGTCACTTCTGTCTCTTTCATAGCTTGCTTCAGCCACTACCCAATCTGCAGCTGCACCATTAAAATAACTAAAACAAAAACCTGATCAACACAATGTCTATAATCAAAAAACGTATTTTTTTCCACTCTTAAAATTCTGTCTGCAATATTCTCACCTTTCCACACACCTCCTAAATTCTGCTGTAATCCTTTACTACAAGTTCAATCTCACTCCCAACTCCCTCAACCCATATTTCCATTGAACCATTCAACCATTCAATTTCACATCCAATTTACCCAAGACAAAAAAAAACTGTATCTTTATTTCAAACCACTAAAATGTTGCCTGCTCTATAACAATCCAGCAGTCTGGTTGATCCATAATGCTCTGTCTGTGCTCTTTCTTACCTTGGAGCTCTTCTACCTACTTGCAGTAACTAAAAATGCAGCATTTTTACTTTCAGGACCAGGGGTGCAGAAACAAAATAATTAAACAAAAAAGTAAGGTACTATCAACTACATATCACTGGTTCCCCAAACAATAAATAAAAAAAAAACAAGAGCCCAGCACCTCTCTTAGGCCCTCACTAAGCGAGAGATGGACTGCCATGTTTTCAAAATTCTCTGGCCAGCTAAACCAATAAATATGTGTGCTCTTCACCTCAGGATGTTAGTTGCACACCAGCAGTCCTAGCTGCCATAGCAACCAACCCCAACCAGGACAAGAAGGCACAAAGCAATTCTGCCAATTTTATTGAAAATGAAACACCATACATAGTAAAAAAATAAATAAAAAAAAAAAATTCAAAAATGATTTTCCTATTGCATAAGTGAGATATGCAATGGTAAACTCATAGGGCCAGATATTCAAACTGCGCTCTTCTAAGGCGCAAGCCCTTGCGCTGCGCAAAACAGTTGTGCAGGGGTGTGTCCGGGGCGATATTCAAATGAGTTGCGCTATTGAGCAACTTCTTTGAATATCACCCCCCAGCCACAGCCACTGTGCATGGCGCAGTGGAACTTGCGCCACCACAAGTTGACAGAGTGGAGCATTCAACTTGCAGTGGCACAAATACCATTCCGCCATGTGCAAAATCCTGATATTCAAAAGGTGACATGCAAATGGGGCCATAATTCATGCAAGGTGCGGGGGGGGGGCATTTGCATCTGATTATGGCCCCATTTGCATGCCATTAGCATGTAGGTGCGCCGATCCCCGAGGACTTGCACCTGGCCCCTGCCAGGCAGCAGCCATCGGGAACTGACGCTCCCTGCAGCCCAATCGCGGGCAAAACAGTGTAGAACCCCCCCACCACCCACTGGCCCGATCACGGGCAAGGTTTAATTCCCCCCCCAACAGCCCGATCATGGGCAGCAATGTGGCATCCCCCTCCAACTTAACCCTGGTGGTCCAGTGGACTGAAAGCCCTATCGTGGGCAGTAGGTTAAATAACCCCCCCCGAAGGTATCCCTGGTGGTCCAGTGGACCGAAAGCCAGATCATGGGCAGTATGTTTAATAAACCCCCATCCCCTGAACTGATCCCTGGTGGTCCAGTGGACCACAATGCCCGATCGCGGGCAGTATGTTTAATAAACCCCCAACCCCGAACTGATCCCTGGTGGTCCAGTGGACCGAAATGCCCGATCGTGGGCAGTATGTTTAATAAACCCCACCCCTGAACTGATCCCTGGTGGTCCAGTGGACCAAAATGCCCGATCGCGGGCAGTATGTTTAATAAACCCCCACCCCGAGACGGATCCCTGGTGGTCCAGTGGACGAAAGCCCGATCGCGGGCAGTATGTTTAATAACCCCCAATGTATTCCTGGTGGCTGAGTCCCCCACCCCACCCACCCACGTAGCCCACCACCCGCTCCCCCAGCAGCTGGCGGTCGGCAGCATCCACACCTGCCTGTGAATGAGTTCATTCACAAAACTGGACTGTCTTGTACTGTATGGGCTGCACACCCATTGGCTCATGCTCTCCACCAATGGGCGTGCAGCCCTACTGAGCAGTCGGTCAGTGTGGCCAGAGGCGGCAGGCGGGTGGGATGCTGCCAACCGCCCGGCTGCTGTGGGGGCGGGGTGGGTGAGGCTTCGTGGGTGGGTGGGGTGGGACACTATTACCAACCAGGGATGCGGTGGGGTTTATTAAACATACTGCCGCGATCGGGCTTTGTCCACTGGACCACCAGGGATCCATTCAGGAGGGTGGGGTTATTAAACATACTGCCCACAATCGGGCTTTCGGTCCACTGGACCACCAGGGATACCTCGGGAGGGGGATTAATTAACTTACTGCCCGTGATCAGGCATTGGGCCACTGGACCACCAGGGATCCATTGGGGAGCTACATTATGCCACGATCGGGCTGCGGGGGCACAGGACTGGTTAGGCCAGCCACAGGTGGCAGCTGCTGTGTTTCACCCTGCAATGTAGCAGCTCACCTGTGGATGGCCCTCGACTTAAGCCTTTTTTTTGGCTCAAAGTCATGCAGGCGCAGGTTGGGGGTTGCGCCTGCACAACTCTGCACAGCCCGGCTGAATATCGGGCTGTGCAGTTTATGCATGGTTCCTCCCCCTCAAGTTGAGCATGCATTCATTTACATTGCGCTGTTGCTCAGCCTGTTTTCAGTGGCGCAACTGTCTCCTGCTGAATATCGCAGAATGGTGCAATTTCGGACTTGCGCAGGCGCAACGCTATTGCGCATGGCGCAACCCTTTTGAATATCCCACCCATTAAATAGCTGATTTATGTGCACTCAAACAGTTTGACTTTGGACACCTCAGTAGGGGATTACACCACTCCTGAGGTTACCCGAGGTCAAACTGCTCTTGTGCACATAAATCGGTTATTTAACTCATCCTTATTGCCTATCCCCTATGTTGCGTATGGGTGGGGAGGGAAGGAAGAGGGAAGTGACAGGGGTATATGAAGGGGACCCCTGTGGAAGTTGATGTCAACAATGCCCACAGCTGGCTAAGACAGGGTTGACCCCTTTTTCAGACCATCTATATTGGCTGCTTCACCCCCCACATCTTCTGAAACTGGAATATCCTTGTAGGAGGATTGCAGCATGCACATTGCAAAACCTACCTCACAAGTACACTGTCACCCACACCCTGTCAGTTAGCATCCCTACTATTTGGGCACTAGCACTAGACTCAGCTGAGATACCCTTCATCTACATGCATGGATGAATTGAGCAGTTGGACAAGGGCAGAAAGTTGAGGTAACTGCTGCAAATTGATATGCATATTGATATACCTTAAACAGCTATTGGAGCCAAAACAAGCAGACAGGCAAATACTACAAATTTTAAGTAGTAGTCAGTTGTAACATTTTCTTTCTGAAGTATTTTTCTTTTTCCTTTTGCTTATCAGAAAGTCGTCTACGTGATAATATTGTGCTGAATGTGTGGAACAGTTCTTAGCCTGGCAGCTGACATATCTAACTCTACTGCCCCACACTACATCATCAGCATTATGATCTCACTGACAGTGACATCACAGGTGAATGACCTGGCAGTCACTCACTTGTTGTTCCTATTTAGCAGTGATGTCACAGTCAGTGAGGTCACAATTATGATGATGTAGTGTGGGGCAGTAGAACAAGATATGTTGGCTGCCACTTTGTAAGCTATTCCACAAATCTCACCTACTAACATTCAGGTAAACAATCTTCTAATTAAACAAAGGGAAAAGAAAAATTACCTCAGATGTAAAACGTAATGGTTAATTGCTTTTAAAATCTAATATTAGTTGTAGGCAGTACACTAGCTCTTTAAAACCATTTTGGATGCTTCTCCCTCCCCATGTACCCCATGCATCCCATCTCATCACAGATTTAGACCACAACTATTTAATTTTACAGAGTGGTCACACAGCTGTCGTCTACAACAGGAATGACGGGCTACAAGAAGGATACTTCTAGCCTCCCCAAAATCATTTCCAGCAGATATAAGATCCTCTGATTTAAATGGCAAACACACAAGAGAGGTAGCTCAGGACATCATGGGATGGTACCAAAGCTGAAAAGCAGGTAGTCATGAGGAAAAGATCTCAGCTGCAATATCCAGACAACATTTGTAACCCCAGGACCATGGAGCCAATGAAATTCTTCATTCAAGTAAAACAGACAAAACACAGAGTAGCACCCACCACACATAGCACATCAATGTTTCACGTCACACTGATGCTTTCTCAATATGTAATCATACTGTTTATACACCTCCCTTATATAGTGCAAAAATGCAAATCCATTTAAATTGACTCTTGCTGCAATCATACATTGTCAATATAAAAAATATGCATATAACTATGACAACTATCATACAAGATATAACAAACTTGTCAACATAAATGCAATATTTCAATCCCATAAAATAAAATACAGCACCCAAAACAAAAACAGGGAAAATGGGGGGGGGGGGTTATAGGGGACAATAGTGAAAAGGTATTACAGAATGGGATTCAGAAGAGAAGGAATGAGGGGTTTTGAAAATACAAAGAAGCAAAGGAAAAGGGAGGCAAGGAAAACAAAATAAAGAAGGGTACAGTTGCATATGAATACAGGACGTATGAGTAATGTGACACAGGATCCATAACTAATGCCCTAGCACAAGTCCTTATTTTAGAAAATGAGCCCATTGAAAATGTTCATTAAGACCTCCTGGAAACAATGCCCTCAATTTATGCTGACAGAATGTTTCATGACACAACAGTTAATTGTCCAAATTACCACCCCGACTAATCAGGTTCCCTTCCTCAGGTCTCCTAAATTTCAACCTGTGTTCAGCACATTTTTTTGCGATATGTAAAGCCAGTGCATTGTCCATATTTCCTTGTCTGATACCATGTAAATGTTCATTCACTCTGATTCTTAATTTTCTGGTAGTCTTATCCACATACAAACTACTACTGTTACAGGCAGCAATAAACGACTGCTTCAGTGTTGCATGTGATAAAGTTTTACCTGGTAAGACTCCCCAGTGCTTGATTGAATGAAAGAGTTCTCCACTTGAATATATTTGCACACTAAACAGTTTCCACATCTGAAGATACCCTGAGGCAAGTCATCGTTGTGTAATGATTGTACTGGATTATGGAGACTATGTACTTGTTCATCAGCCAAACTCTTGCCTCTCCAGAAAGTGACATTTGGACAATTTCCAAAAATATCTTTCAGGGCTTGTTCTACTAACAGAATATCCCATTCTTTCTCAGAATTTCCCTCAGTTTGTAGACCTGTGGGCTAAATGTTTTGACAAAATTAGGACCTTTATTCCTAGTTCTGTTGTTCCTGAGAAGAGACTATCAATGCTATAAACCAGTTCCCTAGCCCTCTGGAAGCATTCCTTATTATAACCCCTGTTATGAAATCATTGTACTAGAATGTCTGACCTCATTCATGCTGCAGTTATGCTTAAGACACTTAAATTGCCCAACTCTAATATTTGCCACAACACATTTAAGATGGTGTCTATTGAAGTGCAGCATCACATTTATATCAGTGGGTTTTCTGTAGAGGTCTGTAGACACCCATCTCTCTTCTTTCTTGAATATAATTAAACACAAGAAGGAAACTCTTGATTTGTTTGCTATAACAGTAAACCTCTGATGTTCATTATATTGTTCCAAGTATTGTACAAATGCCTCAAGCTCTGCCACCTTTCCCTTCTAGATGATAAATATATCATCAATAAATGGATGATAAAGGTCAAGTTTATTGCAATATGGGTATTGTTCACAGCAGTACACATATTTATTTTCCTACCGCACAGAATAAGCAATTGACATAGTTGGGCACAATGGCTGCATCCATGGCTGTACCCTTCACCTGATGGTACATGTTGTTCATGAAGAAGAAAACATTCTTAGGACTATTTCTGTTAAATCCACTATGAATTTAGCAAATGGTACTGCAAAGTCAGTACAATCATAGACTGCATCCAACAGTGCATTAAGACCCCCTCATGAGGAATGTTGGTATACATTGACTGTATATCTGAAGTTACCAATATTCAACCCTTCTGTATAGCTACATCATCTAAAACCTGCAACAATTGAGTAGTGTCTCCAATAACAGATTTGAAGTTTTGGAACATTTAATATAATAGTTAATAAATTAAGCCAGGGGTTCAAAGACTGAGTCGATACTTGCTACAATGGGCCTAGAAGAGGGGATTAAATATGTCCTTATGGGCCATAGGAAGTCCATAGATGATCAGTCTCACAGGATATATTACTGTTAGAAAATCATGTCTACCAGCCAATAATCTGGTTAGTCACAGCTTCATGTAGCATCACAACTATCTCTCTCAAATGCTGCATTGGTATCATGGTTTAATTTATAAAATATTGTATTTGATAATTGCATGATCCTTTTTTATTGGTACTTACTGTATCTTTTCCTGTCACCACAATCGCACTGCCTTTATCTACAGGCTTCATGGTGATAGTATTGTTGCCATGCAGTGTCCATATTGGAGCTCTCTCTTCTGTAGTGCAATTAAAACTATGTGACTTTGGAAAATCTGCTGCTAGCTTTTCCCGGTCCCCCTCACAGACCTTCAGGAATATTCAAACTACTGTGTTCATTAGTGGAATAAACGTGGACTTTCTTTTCCACTTAATTTGTTGTGTCTGGTCCAGTGATGAAGCATCAGGACTGGTACTGGAGTCACTAACACTATCAAAAAGTAGTGAAGAAGATAGCTGATCTGTAAGTGGTACTGGGTCATGATCATTACTGTTTTTGTGATACAGGGAAAATTTCCTCCTCAATTTAAGTAAATCAATGATCTATCAAACTCATTAAGATAGTTCATGGGTCAGTTGTGGGTCTGCTTCTCTTCAACATCTACATCAGTGATATTGCAGAGAGCTTGAGGGGAAGGATGTGCCTATTTGCTGATAATACAAAAATATGTAATAGGGTGGACACCCCAGAGGGGGTAGAGGATATGAGGGGGTAGAGAATATGAGGGAGGATTTAAGATGCTCAAAAAATGGTCTGGGATGTGGCAGATGAAATTTAATACCAAGAAGTAAGCTGTGATGCATTTGGGGAGTAGAAACAGAGGAGCAGGGTATACCCTAGGTTGAGAGTAAATCAAAGTAACAGAACAGGAGAGAGCTCTGGGGATTATAATTTCCTCACACCTTAAGGTAGGAATCCAATGTAGCAGGGCAGCAAGAAAGGCCAATGGAATGTTGCCATGCATAGGCAGGGACATTACTAGCAGAAGGAATGAGGTAAAAATGCCCCTTTACTAAGCCATGTTGAGGCCACACCTAGAGTATGGAGTTCATTTCTGGAAGCCACAACTCCACAAGGATATAGATGCACTGGAAAGGGTTCAGAGAAAAGCAACCAAGATGGTGCAGGGTATGCAGGGAAAGTCATATGAGCAGAGGCAAAAGGAGCTGGATCTGTACATGCTGGAGACAAGAAGGGAAAGGGGAGACATATTTGAAACTTTTAAATATGTAAAGGGACTCAATAAAGTGGGAGAAGAAGGTTTACTTAAGAGGAAGGATGGGGTCAGAACTAGAGAGCATAGCCTCAGACTGGAAGGAAAAATTACAGGGGCAATGTGAGAGGGTGTTTCTTCATGGAGAGGATGGTGGAGCCCTGGAACAGACTACCAGATGAATTGGAAGGGAATAAGTCAGTGGAAGAAGTCAAGATGGTATGGAACAAGCATATGGGGCTGAGTATCAGGGGAAGGGAAGGGGCTTGAAGGGAAGGGGAGGTGAAGGTGGAAATAAATTCAGACTAGATGGGCTGGATGATCCTTTTCTGCCGTCAAGCTTCTATGATTCTGTGCTATGATTCTATAAAGGATAAACCTTTGTTAAGTATGCTTTTTTCTGCTTCTAGAAGGACATAGCCTGAAATAATGGCTCTACCATGGCGGTCCGACAACAATTTCATCAATTGGCATCATAGCGATGAAATTTATGTTGACCACAACTCCCTATGGACTACTGGTCCTTTTCTCAAGTTGGGGGATTTGTCCCCGGAACCCTCCATGTGGGGGGCTGTGCCCCTGCACCCCCGTTCTGTTTATAATCAACTCCAAGTTGGAGTTGATTCGGGGAGGGGGTGCAGGACTCTGTCTCTGGCACACCAATACAGTGTCCTGTCAATGAACTGTCGATTTGTCAGCAGCGTCATAGGTCACTGTATTGGTGTCGCTGTCAGGGGTGCATACCTGTAAGGATGATTACAATACTGCTTATGTGTTGTTCGTAATTCTCCTTGTTCTCTTTAAAGGATATAGCTCCATTTTCACTGACTGTCCCTTTTATCTCCCAAATCTTCATAACTTTTCTTCTTCCTCTCTTGCACCTGCCCCTGGGACCCTGGTACTGTTGGCTTCTTTAACCCCTAATCACAATAGCCTCCTCTCTGTTTTGCTCTCCCCCTTTTGCCCATGCTGCCCCACTTGGTATCTTGTCTGTAATTTGAGCTGCCCAGAGGATGTGACATATGGCTGTTTGTGGAAGAATTGGTAAGTTTGGGAATAATGTCTCTGATGGCTGAGGGGGCATCAAAAGTTGTTGTATTGCTCTGTGGGTCCCATTTATACAGGCACTCTGATTGAGGGCTTCCTGTTTAGGCAAGGTGGTTAAATAAGGAAAAGTGATTTGAGGTAATGGCTTTACTATTCAGGTCTTCATTGTCGATCTCTGACCCAAGACTAAAAAATGATGTTCAGAGGTATATTCAGAGATACTTGACATTCCTACTCACTACTTGCATCTTCAGACTCTGAACCTCATATACTCATGTAGGTATTTGTATTAATGGGTTACTTTAAGATGGCATGAGAATGCATATTATGCTTGTGCCAATTGAAAATACATACCACATCTAGACAGCATGAGACGAGGGAATATGGGCAGTGCACTGGCTCTACATGTTGCCTAAAAAGGTGCTGGACACAAGTTTAAATTTATAGGACTTGAGAAAGTGAACCTTATAGTCGGGATGGTGATTTGCATAACAAACTGTGTTGCTAAAGACTCTTAGTATGTAGGGTAAATAATAATAATATTAATAATACAGATCCGTGTGTCTTCAGAGTCTACCAAGAAACATTCGTAAACAAGCAAGAGTACTAAAACATGCTTATTATACTACTTGCGACAAACATGTGACAAAGAAAATCACAAGGGAGATGGGTTTCCCACCACTCTGTTGAAGAATGTACATGATCTCCAGAATTATAAGATCTCAGGCTCTCCAAGATCTCACTCTTTCTCCGCACTCTCCTGGAGCTACAGTAGGTTGCAGAAGGCTATATACTACAGATAACAGCATAGAAACAGAGATTACCTCATAGTTACAGATATGAGAAACAATATGTATTGGATAATGGCTTAGGAGACAGAATTACTAATGAGTATCATATGAGACAAATAATATGCTACCGTTTGCACTATAGCTTGGACAAAAGAAATGCTGATGGGTTCATGCTACACATGGCATTTCTTGTCTATATATAAGACATAACAAAGGTTTTCTCTCTGTGTCAGCTTGCTTAGACAAAGAGAAGTGCTGACTGACCACAACTACATATGATTATATGAGAATATATATATATATATATATATATATATATATATATATATATATATGTATATATATATATATATATATATATATATATATATATATATATATATATATATGTATAACATAATCATTGATGATCCCTCAGAGTAACCTTATCAGTGATTAGGTAGATTATATATGGAATATATGTAAAAGACAAACATAATGCATTATAGTAAGGTATAATAGTCATGCATGATCTAATCCTATGAAGGATGTAAACATTAACAAATACTAGTAGCAAAGCACATTCCTGGCACTCATGCTTATAAGATGGATGCCTAAATCTATATATTAGTACAAAATAGCAGTACCACAGTATAATAGACCAGAAATACAGTGTAAGGTGTATGTGGGATGATGGGGGGAACCCAGGTGCAACACTTTTGTGTTGTGAGACATTCTGGCAACATAAATTGAGGGTGTTGTTTCCACCAGGTCATATGGAACATTTTCTGTTGACCCCTTTTTATGAAATAAGGGCTTGTGCTGGAACATTAATTATGGATACTGTGTCAAGTTACTGATATGTCCTGTATTCATATGTATTTGTAGTCTGTTTTATATTGTGTTCCTTGCCTCACTTCTCCTTTGCCTCTTAGTATTTTAAATGCCCCCATTCCTTCTCTTCTCCCTCCCATTCTATATTACCTCATACTACCCCTTCCTCTGCCTTTCCCCTGCTCTGTTTTCTCTTTCTTTGATTTGTGTCCTGCATTTTATTTTATGGGATTGGAATGTTGCACTCATACATCCCTTTATATTGGCAAGTTACACACTATTGACCCTATTCATGAATGGGTGTGTAATACACGTTGGTGGTGCGTAACTTGCCCATGGAGGTCTTCATCCATGGACATGTGCGTGCAGGCAGTATTCACCACTGGCTGCCACTTGTCCATGACCCCATCTCCCCTGATGTGCAGGATTACACAGGGCAGCTGGAGGTGGAGTTGCAAACCTGGCCAGACATCCAATCGGATGCCTGGACCAGGACCCAAAGTGGATCCCATATGTGGTGGGGTGTGCATTGGTAGCAAGCCCCACAGAAATTCAAGCGCCACCAGCTGTGGTGGTGTGGGGAGGGAAATACCACCGACCCTCCATTGGCAATGGAGAGGTACACAGGGATGGGGTGGGGGAATATCTGTCAGTAGTGTGGGAGGGAGGCACTGTCCCTGCTGTTAATGGGGTTGGGCAGGCAGTGTCATTCGGGGGGGTGGGAGCAACATCCATGACCTGTGCCCCTGTGTGGGGGATTGTGCTGAGAGGGGGGACCAGTGTGTGCTGGGGTGGGTGGGAGGCACAGGGCAGCAATAATTAATGGCCCTGGAGGGTGGGTGGGCTACTAGCCCTGTTGTCAGGCAATTCCCCTATGTGATTGTGAGGCACATAGGGGGATCATGACAGGGTTGTCCCTGGCATACCCCATGCCCCCTGTGCACCCCTGCAGCCAGCACTACATGCCTTGGTGCATTGCGCAAAGTGTCGGCATGTCCCCCGCTTACCCCCGGCACTTTGCTCTCCATGCACCCGGGGGGTCGAGCGTGTAAGTGCTGTGCACCACCCATTTGTGCATTCCATGGGGGGCATGCAGGGTGCAGACTGGCTATGCGCCCAAGCTACGCTGCTCATAGCCACTCCACTCCATAGTGCATAGAGCCTATTGTGGCTAGTTTTGCACTTTGTATTAGCTATATGTTGTATGATAGTTGTTGCAGTTATTTGTATATATATTTTTCTTACATGGACTATTTATCTTGCTTTCAGCAAGGGTCACATTAAATGGATTTGCATTTTTTGTATTATATTGTGGTGGTGTATAAGCAGTATGCTTACGTCTTGTGATGTAAAACACTGACGTGCTATGTGCGGTGGGGATGCCATTCATTGTTTTATCTGTTTTTATTTGATTGACTTTACTCCACTGGCTTCAGGGTCTTGTGGATATACAGTATATTTTGTGTGGATGTTGTAGCCGAGCTCTTTTCCTCATGATTCTTCAGAGTTAATAATGGACCTTGCCAGTTTGAACACATCTCAGACCTCACAGGTTTTGCAGGGTATTCCAGTTTACTCTCAGCACCTGGGCAGGGATGGACAACCTTATAGGAAGTCAATAACCACATTAGTAGGTACCTCTGTAGCAGGACATGGAGGCTCAGTTTATCCTGTCTGCAATCACAGAAGTTGTTCAACTCATAGGGTTTGCCAGGACTTTATATCTTTTTGAAGTTCATAGTGTTATTATTTCTTTTATTGAGTCAGTTTTAGTAGTTGGAGGGCCCTTCCTGCTGGTATCCACAGTTTTCCTTTTGCAAACTAGTGTACCCTTGCTGTTTCAAAGGCTCATTTTTCGAACTACCTGTATACTGTTGTTAAAAGGTATTAAATGATAGCTGTCTGAACCTGTGACTGTTTTTTTCCTAATAGAAGCTGATTTTTAAACACTGGTGCCAATTCTGTTCCTGATCCATCTCCACAGGATTTGTAGCTATTCTGATGGGTGTTTCTTATCTACACACTGCTGACGAGCACCAATTTAGAACTATTTGATGTTCACGTAGTTTATATTCATTGCTTGCTGTTGACGCAAGGCATCTATGTTTTACTATAGAACTGTGTGACCAAGTGGGACATAAACAACATCATACAGTTCTAAATTGGCATTTAACACTAGAGTTTATATCAGCAACACCAACAGTGGTTACTAATAGGCCAATAAAAATGGAACAATAACAGAATTTGAACTAATATTAAAAAAAATGCTTCTAAACTATTTCTACTGGCAGGTTCAGCACAGTTCTCCTTTAAGTACCATTTTAAAATTTTTGATCTGTTTTAGATGATATTGAATATGCTCTATTGACAATCTCCTGAAGGGTTTCTGCTGTGTTGATATTAATTACTAGTAGGTGTGAATTTTATCTCATTGCCCTACATCTGCATATGGATAATAATTTCTGACAGTGCAACAGTGCCAAATGCAGCATGGGATGCCCTGGTGAGGCTGGTATCCTGAAACATAAAGGGATAAATCATTCTGTTATAAGAACAAAAGTGCTCAACCACTTAAAACTACTCAAACTCAATATTACCCGACTCCTGGAGACTCACCTGACATGGAAGGCCATGCAATGACTCTAAAAATCCTGGGTGTGAAACCTGATGCCTAGTTCCAACCAGAAAAAAAGTGAGGGAGTAGAAATTTTAACACATAAATCATTGCAATGGAAAGTTGACAAAACCAGAATCAATACACACAGTAGGTGAACTATGGTATCCATATCATACCCTGGGGGACAGGTTTTAATTCTCACTCTATACACTTGAACTTTGATGATGCAGTTTTTCATTCAACTAAATCAGGCAGTAATGGACATGATATGGGAATTTTGTTATCACCCCAATGTGATTTTTTGTTAGGTCCAGAGTTACCCAGGATAGCCACCCCTGTGCTTAACTCATGCTTCAGGGATTGAAGGTGGAATGGTTACTCATTCTCATGTAGAGGTATGACAACCCCACAGGCCACAACTTCACATTTTATTCAGAGGTTCATGACACTCTAGTAGCAAAGGTGTATGTATGTATGTATGGGAAATGCAATAGCAGTCTCAGGGGTCCATCAACCTACCACTGAGCAGATAATCATATGGCTCTATGATGCTGGTTCAACAACAATGTTGTCAACTGACATCACAGCGACAGATTTATGTCAAACGCAAGTTGCAGTTGACATAAATCCGGCAGGAGATCCCGGTCTTTTTTCTATCTGCGGTTTTGCCCCCTAACCCCCATGTGGGGTGCCCTGCCCCCACACACCCCCAAACTAAAGGATTCCAACTCTGAGTCAGAATTGGTTCAGGGAGGGGGTGCAGGATCGGTAGACAAAGCGCCAGAGTCTCGGGTGGACCATTACAGTGAACTGTCAATGTTGTCAGCATTGACTTCTTTGCTGTAATGGTATCGGGATACAGTTGACATACCTAATAATTTCAGACCACACCCCGGTCGCAATATGCTTTCAGCCTACACGACTGGAGAAAGGGTCACCCAGATTGACATGCAGTCCCTTACTCATGAATGACTCACAGTCTAAAACCTGGGTCACTCATGAAGCAAAGCATACACCACTGAGCAGACTTGGTAGACCATAAGGCCTTTTTCTGCTCTCAGTTTTCATATGTTTGTATTATTTTATTCACTATCATCCTAGGGAAGTATCAGCCAATACAGTTTGGGAGGCCTTCAAGGCTTTCCTGAGAGTAAGAATTACTTGTTTCTTATTGGTCCAAAGATGGAAGTGTGAGGCAGACATTAAGAGCTTCAAGAAACACTAAGGCTTTAGAGACTCAGTTAAAAATTTAAACCTCTGGCAGCCCCACATGTCTTGCACAGGGGACAAGCCAAATTTACAAAATCAGCACACTTCTACATAGAATGGCAGAGTGGCAGATGTTGAGATTCAAACAAAACCTTTGTGAGTCTGGGGAAAAAGGGGGGAAACTACTAACTTTCAAATTAAGGAAACAAAAAATGGGGCCTCAGATTTCTGCTCTTCAGAAAATGGATGGTTCCACTTCTATCAATCTGAAAGAAATTAATATGGTAATGATCAACCTCTATAAGAGGCTAGCCAAACCCAATTAAGATGTTACCCTATTCTGCCTAAATGCTTCCTAGTCCAGGTGTAATTTCCAAACCTTTCCAAACATTTTCAGAATGAACGAGACCTCCCATTACCTAAGACAGAGCTGAGACCAGCACTGCTAAAGCTCATAAAAGGTAACGCACCTGCCAAGGATGGATTCATCATTGACATATACCAGCTGATACCACAGATGGTAACACTGCCACTATGAGTGGTGCTGGAAGAGTCTTTGTTTAAGGGGCTTCTCCCACTCACCATAAATAAAGTTGTGGTTACATAACTTCCCCAAAAATGCTGAGAACTCACTCAGTTGTTCTAACTATCATCCCATCTCTCTGATATCTACTGAAAGTAAGGTACATGCCAAGGCCCTAGCCACCAAGCTGGAAAAATCCTGTTGTTCTAAATCCATCCACACAGGCAGGCTTTAGAAAGGGACAGACTGGAGTGGATAATATTTACTGTACTAAACCTTA
The DNA here is from genome assembly GCA_016271365.2 of Neoceratodus forsteri. Lineage (NCBI taxonomy): Eukaryota > Metazoa > Chordata > Ceratodontiformes > Ceratodontidae > Neoceratodus > Neoceratodus forsteri. The sequence continues at coordinate 212,133,717 of CM057451.1, forward strand.
AATGGCATGTAGGGCAAGTCATTACCCCATGGTAGCCTTGGCTGTTGACTTCTGAAAGACTCTTGACTGTGTCAAATAGGAGCACATGAACTCTGTATTGGAGGGTATACCATTCTTTCAGTGAAACCAGCACAGTGACAGCAACCCCATTCAACATCCACAGTGTTTAATGGGTTGCCAGAGCGCTGTATGAATACAGTGACTCCCGGTGTTGGCTGCTTTCTCCAGTACCCCCCCCCCCAGGAGTTGATTATATACTGTATAAGTCCGGGGGGTGTGGGGGCAAAGCCCCCCAATGTGGCAGGTGCAAGGGGCAAAGCCCCTTGTAAACAGTCTCAATGTACAAAGGAGGTGAGCAGTTCAGCTGCCCAAATGGAGCCAGAAAAAAAACAGATACAGCACAAATGAAATTACCGGCTACACATATACCATAATGAATCCAACACTAGGATACTTTAAAAAATCATTTATTAAATTATGAGTGAGAGTAACAATCCCTCTCCCAACACAAGGCATCAATGTTTCACATTACACAAGCACTTTGTCAAGACCTCATCACGTACCTTGGTGATGCTATATAAACACATACCATATATCTCCTAAACACTATATTCGCTACCATAAATATTCTAATGTCAGTTAAGCAAACCTATGGTGCAAATTCATAGTAAGGCACATATATGAAAAAAAACATTTAAAGTGCTATGTGTACTAGACATGTAAACAACCTGGAAACAAGAAAGTGCTGAATGCTATAAATACTATTTAAAAACAAATATTCATTACTCTATTAATGCGTATAAATAACTCTCAATGAAAGAACTCTAAATATAAGTTATAGGCTATTATATGTGCTAGCTACACATTGTTACAGCTAAAAATGGTGTTAAATAATCAGCCAACATATAATAAATAATTTTACAAGATATAAATGTGAGGATCTAAGGTACTAAGTTTCATAAGGCTACTGTAAAAAGTCCAAACGTACCCCAGTGCATGGGGCACCACGGTGGTTGGTCAACACATTTGCCATGCGATGTGATTGCAGTCGGCAAATGTATGTTGCTGTAATGTCTGGTGACAACTTTTTTGTCAATGAGACTTGGTGGAACTCTATTGGAGGCATATGACTTTGGCACACAATTTAAATCTCTACTCTCCAGCATTGGCCTATGACCTCTATCCTAACAAACTGCACCATATTGTCACCATTCTGTCTGCAGAGAGGAACTTGTCAGAGGTGCCTGCTTTCTGTCCCCCTGTTTCTGCTGACACTGGATATCCTAACCAGAAAGCTACTAAGTGAGACAAAATCAGAGGATTCAGGTTGGGAACCAGAAATATGTAGTTCAGTATATACTGTAAACGTGAAGATAACCTGCTACTCACCATTTCCCATCCTGCAACTTCCCTACCACATATTATGGCTTTGCTTTTGGCCTTTACTGCAATTTCTGACTTTTCTGTTAACTGGCAGACAACCACTGTCTCACCCCTTAATCAATGGAGTACCCCCTTATACTGTCAACAGTTCTCCATCACATGAGCAGAGAATGATTTCACATACTTGGGCATCAAGATAACTACAAAATGGGCTGTCTTGATCCCAGCAAGCTTCTCCACTCTTCTGGTTGATGTAGTATACAAAACTAAATGGGCAGGCCATAAAATGGTTACAGCCCATTAATCCCTGTTCATCACGCTAGGTCAGTCTAAAAACAGAGCTAGTGTCAACTCCTTGCCTCATCCTTCTACACACTCCATGACTAGCAAAGGGGACAGAGACCAACCTTATCATCGCAGATGCACTGAAGGCCTGTTTCAAATGCCTGGCATTGTCTCTGGTGCATAAATTTTACATAGCCCCCACCCCCACCAGCATCACAACAGTTTCAGATGCATCCATCCCTGGGTCTAAAACCCTACACTTGTTTCAGCAACTTAGGGATCAATTCCTCTTACTGATAATTGACTTCTGGAAGTATCTGTAACATAGAACAGTGCTCCATTCCCTGACTCCCAGCTCAGATAATGTATAGGCATGGCCATGGCTTGACCAATTAACACAACCCTGAATCAGGAAGAGTAATTTTTGTAGCCTCAGAGACTCCAACCTTTCTGTACTAGACAAATGAATGCTATACTGGGAACAAGAACTAGACATGGACTTACTCCAAGACATTTGTGAGGAATGAATTAAAGCTCCATATCATGCCTATAGGGATGCCAAAGGATAACTAATCCAGATTAAGATGTTGCATAGGTGGCATAGGACCCCACAAGCACTTCATCAAATACTGTTATTGACCCTTTCAAAGTGATGGAGAGGGGCACAACCAAATATTGGAATTCTGCACATCCTTTGGGAGTGTCAAACCATTCACTTTTTTTGTGGAGGGTCCCACAAGTCTGCTCCGCTATACTAGATAAATCTGCCTCACACAGCCCTGACCTGATATTTTGGGAAACACAATGCTACATGGAAATCCAATCTAACACCAATAGTGACTTCCAGCAGCCCTCATGAAGGCTAAGTGAGCCATACTCATGAAGTAGCATCAGCAATCCATACCCTCTTTGATTAAATTGCACCAGTAATTAGGAAAACTGGCAGTTTTTGACAGACTGTCAGTTGCAGCTGCTGGAAAATTGCAGTTGTTTCATCAGAAGTGGGCCCCAGTTTTCAAATCTCATCTCAGCTTAGTGCTTACTCACCCACTAGTGAATTCCTCCAGAGTAGAGGTAGCCCTCTCCCTGGTGCTCTAACATTCAAACATAACTTAATCCTCACTGTAACTCATGTGATGCTGTGTAGACACCTGTATGATCCTATGGATGTAGACTGTGTTTCTTGATCAGTATATAACCAGAATGCTACATGTTTAATGTTTGGTAATGTATCCCCAGATGCCCACCTCTACTGTAAATCCCAAATGCCTGAATGGAAGGTCTGTAGTACCACATAGTAAAAATAAGGGGTCAAGCTTTCTGAACTGCTTGGTTTTTTTAACGTTATTTTTATTGAGAGATAGGAAAAACATAAAAGGTACCACACAATAGCCTAAGTCCTGTCAAGTGACAAATTCCCTCCAATAGTTCATAGTGTATAACACACAATGTCTCCACAGAATTTCAAACTTTCCTTTTTTTAAATTAAAAAAATTACTAACAAAAAAGCAATATGTAGTAGAGTGGCATTAAAAATAAAAAATACTTTCACATGTCAATAGACACACAATAATTATGTAGCCCAAGGTAGCAATACCTAAGGCAATGAGAAGTAAATTATATTGGCCCGATACATGGGGCACACAAGGAAAAAATAAATAAAGATCTAGTTTGCAGGGTTGTCTCGGCTGATCCATCCTGGTTATCACTCATAGAAGAAGCAGTCAATGTCAGCCCTAGTCATTAATCAAGGGTAGCCTGTGATTGTGGTGACCCCAACTTGAGTGCTTTCAAAAAGGGTGACTAAATCACGGTGCCTATGCACAGGGCTATCAGGCAGGGAGGGTGACCGGATGGGAGGGTCTGCGAATATAGTGACAGAATGTCACTATATGTACATGCGTGTGGGTAGGGAGTGAGCACGCCATGCAACAGGTGGAAGGGGAGGGTTTGTGAGGTGTACTGTGGCAGTGGGCTGTTGAGCTGGCCCTGTGGTGTGGTTGGTTGGTGGCAGGCAAGGGTTGCAAGGATGCCAGGATCGGTTCCATGTACGCATTCATTTTGTTGGAGTTGAGACTTTTTTAGTAGTGGGTGCAGGGGGAGCAGCTCCCCGCATAAAAAAAGTCTCCGATGCTGTTTTACTGTGCTCCGGGAGTGTACATCACTAAAATTGATTTTGGCTATGTACACCTGCCCTAATGGAGATTGCCTTTCCATGATTGCCATTGTGACATGGAATCTAATCAAGCAGTAAAATTAAGTTTGGCATTAGGGGATGAGTTTTATATCCATCTTAAGCTGCTTGGTCACCCATCATCTCCAGAAGATCTCATTATTAGCTTGGTTCCACAGAATATTACCTGTTAAAGTCTACATCCAGTACATATCATTTACTACCCTAATCCATAAATCTTTCTATGGGGGAAATATCTGTAACCATCAGTTAATTATTCCATTTTTGTCTGCCAGCACTAAAGTAAGCAAAAATTTCAGTACATGTCCTCTTATTCCCCTTGGAGAAATTGACAAAAGGACCAAAGATGGCATAACTAAGTCAGAGTCAATAAAAATGGAGTTGATAACATCATTTATATCTTGCCAATACATGCCCAATACTGTGCAGGACTCAACTATATGGATAGGCCCTACATGTTTCTCCACCCATTCTCTCCAACACTGTCCCAATTGGACTACCACAATTGGAGTCACATATAGGTGGCTTGAATATTGGGTATATGAAAGTACCATTTCCTGCACCTCTAGGAGAAATATCTCCATCCTGCAGAAGAAGTCAGTCTATAGTTGGTCCATGCATGTTTAATTCATAGATCCTCACTATAGGCAGATAGTAATTCTTTGTTCCAGCACACTAAGAACATAACAGATGAGGTAGAAAATAATTCTAGTAGACTTTTGTATGGGTTTCCAATTAAGTTGGGCCATAGTATACCCTGTTGTTGATGTTTTAATAATGTATATATAGCAGATAGTTTATCTGGAGGTTGTTTGCACTGAGCCCCGAGTTCTAATAGGTATGATCTAATTTGTAGTTATATAAAATGGGTAGAACTGGGAAGATTGTATTCTGTTTGCAGGCCTGCAAAAGTATGAAAACATTGTGGGGAATAAAATTGGTGAGTATATTACAGCCTCCTCTGTACCTAGCAGTGAAAAACTGTGTCATTCTGATTAGGCAGAAAGGTCTTGTCATGTGCAATAGACCAAAGCCAAATCATAAGCGATTGTGGTATTACTTTACTGAAGTATTTTCTCTAATACTGTATAACAATGGCAGTATAGCTGGAAAATAGAGATACATGTAATTCTGATAATGGATGAGCAAATATAAATTAGTCACCCTCAAAGAGGTTGTTCAAGTACAATTCAATTGTTTTCCAGTATGCATTACATGTTGGAGTCAACCAGAAACATAGGCCACCAATGAATATAGTACATATACAAACTGAGTAAGTGAACCCCTCCCCTCTCCTTAGGAACTGCAAAATGGTATATTTAATAATGGGGTGGGTGCCTGTCCAGATAAATCATTAAATTATTTTATTCTAATATAGGAAATACGTTTTATTGAGTACTACTGGGAGAGTTTGAAAATAATTCAAAAGTCTAGGTAGTATATTCTGTTGGATGGCTTCTACCCTGGTCAATAAGAGGAAGGGTAGGGTTTGCCATTGCTGTAAATCTTCAGTTCTCTGTTGAGAAAGGGGATCATTGTTTGGAAGCTCAAGGTGTTGGAAGTTCTTTACCAATTCAATCCTTAAATACTTAATCATATTCATGTTCCACTTCACAGGAAATTTAGATTTTAGTGCCAGTGAGGGGGTAATGTTTAGGCTTAATAGTTCAGTTTTATGGTTATTTACTTTGAATCCTGATAGCTTCCCATAGGTTTCAATGATATCCCAAGCATGAGGGATGGATGTTTTAGGTGAGTTTAAAGTGGGAAGTATATTGTTTGCAAATAAAGCTATCCTATTGTCTCTTTCACCCAGGGGCAATTCCTCACCCCCCCCCGATTGGCACACTACTTCTGCTAGTGGTTCAATGCAAAGAGCAAATAATAATGGGGAGAGAGGGCACCCCTGAAGGGTTCCTCTTGTTAAGAGGAAAGGTGGGGAATTGGCTCTGGTTTCCCAGATAAGGACCTTCAGGGTAGCATATAATGCTCAGAAGATGTTAAGAATCTCATCTGGGAAGCCCATAACTGTCAGGGTGTCCTATAGAAAACCACAAGACTCCCTGTCAAATGCCATTTGGGCATCTGTACTGACCACGACCATGGGAATATGTTGCTGCATTTTGCAGTCCAGTAAGTGAAGTGTACAATAGACATTGTCATGGGTCTGCCTCATGTGTACAAATCCTGATTAGTCCCCATTTACTAAGGTCAGTATTAAAGTGTCCAACCTATGGGCCCATCATTTATTTCTTTTATTTATTTATTTGTGCAAATTTGGATTTACAACCTTTGAGCCAGAGGCTCGTTTACAAAGGTACCACGTCACAGAGAGGACAGAGTAACAAATTTACAGAATTCAGGACAATAAGTGACATAAGTAAACACAATGTTTTCATACAAAGAACAATTTGAGACATTTCAAGGTGACAAAGTACTGCTAATACAGTAACTAGCAGGGGCAGGGAAACCGGGGTGGGGGTGGGGGTGAGGCGAGGTGGGGGAATGCATCCCAGTGGGCTTTGTCAGGGGCAGTGTGGTAGTAGCAGAGTGCCATTTAGAGACAGGAGCAGCTGAGGGTGTTAAATAGTTGGTTCTGAAGGGTGGTTTGAAGGTGGCTATTTTGGGTGAATTGGAGATGGTTGCAAGGAGGGAGGGAGGAGGAGTTAAACCAGGTTGGGGCCCTGTAGTAGAAAGACCTCTGAGCATGGGTGGTCCTAGTTCTGGGAACCAGTAGAGTGGTCTTGTTGGTGGTTCAGGTTGAAACAGTGGACGGGGTATGCTGGATGGAGGCAGATACCCCTGGTAGGGAGAGCCCGAGCAGAATTTTCTTAGTTAGAAGGCAGGTTTGGTAGCGGAGTTGTTCATCAAGGTTAAGAAGATTGGCCTTGTCATAGAGTTGGCATGTGTAAGTGAGCCTGGGGGCACCAGTTATCAGCCTGCAGGCCTTGTTTAGGGTGAGGCAAATCTTGTTGAGGGCAGTGGTGCAGCAGCACCATATACCGGCAGGCCATAATCCACAAGGGACAGAAGCGAAAATGTAATTGCAAGTCGGAGGGCATCGGGAGGGAGGCAGTCCTTGTGGAGGTAGAGAATGCCAAGCTGAGTGTTAGTGGTGGATGCAAGGGCATTGATGTGGGCATGAAAGGAAATGGCAGAGTCGAAGGTGATCCCAAGGTATTTGTAGGAGTAGACTTGTTCAAGCAGTTGTTGGGTGCTAGGGAGGATATGGAGTGAGCTGTTGCAGGCCTTGTTTTGGGGGTGGACGAAGAGCTTTGTCTTGGTTTTTTTGAGATTAATGATGCGTCTGAGTTCATTAAACCAGGTTTCGGCATCATTGAAGGAGTGTTGTAGAGAATCCTGGAGAGAGGTGGGATTTTTGTGGGTGGCAAAAATGACGGCATCATCAGCATACAAAAGAATATTGTCAGAGCAGGCTCTGGGCAGGGTGTTTAGATAGAGACTAAAAAGTAGAGGACCCAGGATGGACCCCTGGGGTACCACTGAGCAGATGGGTCATGTTTCCGAGTGTATCCTATTGATTTTGACAAACTGGGAATGAGCTGATAAGTAGCTCAAGCACCAGGTGAGGGGGCCAACAGAGGAACCAGTGTGGCAGAGGGCATCTAGTAGAAGAGGATAGGAGACAGTGTCGAAGGTATTAGAGAGGTCAATGAACATTGCACCAGCTAGGGAGCCAGTGTCCAGGAAGGAGTGCAGGAAGTTGGAGAACTCCATTAACACTGTGCCAGTGCTGTGACTATCATGGAAGCCATGCTGCTCCTGAAACAAGATGTCATGCTTAGCCAGCTATTCAGTGATTTGATTATCCACCGCTTTTTCCTAGGGCTTTGGAGAGGGGGGGAAGAATGAAGATTGGTCAGTAATTGCTGGGGGATGACCTATCACCCCCTTTATGTATAGGGGTGACTCTGGCAGTTTTCCATGTAGTGGGGAATTTCTGCAGACAGATGGACCAGTTAAGTTGGCTGGTGAATGGAACAAGGACTTCATCTAGGACCAGCCGGAGTGTTTTGGGGTCCAGGGAATCATTGCTAGGACTATTACTTTTTAATGCTTTAAGTAGGAGAGGTCTGGCTTCCTGGGCAGATACCTTGCATGGGTGGAACCAGGGTCGCTGGAGGACTGGCGGCAGTATGTCGGGGGGGTGGATTGAAGAAGTTACTAGGGAGGACAGAGCTAAGGTCTGTAAAGGAGGAGTTAAGGCAGTTGGCAATGCAAGCAGGTTCGATGGAGGTAGAGCCATTAATGGTGCGCTGGGATGGGGGAGGGGAGTGAGATTTCTCATTTAGCAGTTTGATATTATCCCAGAAGGCTCCGGGCACATTCCCAAGAGGAGGTGAGGGTGGCCTGGTAGTGGTCTGCCTTAGCTTTATGGATGGCCCATGTGCACCTGTTCCATGTGGCATTGTAGGCCTGTCTGTTGGCTGCCCAGCCTGTTTCAGTGGCTAGGTGCCAGAGGTTTTCCCTATTTCTGAGCATTTGGAGTAGAGCAGGAGTGATCCAGGGTGTGTTGTTTTTTGGAATGAGTTTTGGAGAGTGGTGCGAAGAGATCACAGGCCATGTTAAAGGCTTGTGAGAAGAGGGTTAGGGCAGCATCAATGTTGGTTGCTTGATGAATGGGGACCAATCAATCTGGGTGAGGAACTGTTTGGGTATAATCAGCCTGCCTGGGTGGAGGTGCCTGTTGAGTGTGGTTTGGGTTATGGGTTTGGGGGTGGGGCTGCCCAGAGGAATAGGATAGGGGAGTGGTCACTTAAGGAGTCAGGGAGGACCTGAATATCCTGGACTTTTTGGGGATGGTTGGTGATAATGATGTCCAGGAGGGTACAGGTTCCTCTTGTTGGGTAAATTCTAGTGGGCTGGGAGATGAGTTGTGTCAGGTCTTGGGCAGCAACGGTGTCCCTAATTGGGGAAATGGAGGGACTGAGCCAGTTTACATTAAGGTCCCCCACTAGGACTTGCTCAGCCTTATGGGGAGGGGTGGTGAGGTAATCTGTGATAGCTGTCAATGCTGGGTTCTGGTTCCTTGGGGGAACATAGGGACAGTGAGATAGAGTGCTCCCCTAGAGGGATCTGGTGAGAGCTTGAGGGTAAGGGCCTGGGCACCATTCACAAACAAGGGGGTGGGGAGTGCCTTTCCAATGAGGGGGTCACGGGTATAGATTACACAACCACCCCTGCGTCTACCTGCATGATCCTCCCGGTATAGGGTATAGCCTGGGAAGGAGACAAAGGAGTCAGGGGTGGTTTTGGACAGCCAGGTTTCTACTAGGGCTATAATGTCTGGTTGGTGTAGCACAACCCAGCATTGGAGGGTAGCAAATTTTTTCAGCAGGCTGCAAACCTTCAAAGAGGCAATGTGGAGACCAGCAAACTTAATTGGTGGGCTGGAGGGGGCAGGGCCAGGGTTAGGATGTATATTACCGGATATGAGTAGTAGCAAGACCAGGGTTCTGACCAGGGGGTGGCAGTATGTAAACTTTTGGGGGGTATGCTGAGGTGAGGAGGTGGCCATAAGGGAACAGGGGATGGGCAGGGTTCGAAGGGCATTGAAGGCAAGGATGAGGTGAGTCCATGGGGAGCCAGGGTAGGCAGTGGGGGAGGCAGCTAGGAAGTGGGTGCTGGGGACTAAGGTACATGGCCAGCATGGAGGGAGTTGGGCTAAAACAGAGCGAGGCAAAGGTGCTGTCCCATATGGGTCTGGGGTGAGGTCAGGCTGATGGGCAGTGGGCACTAGTATGGTGATGAGGAGGAGACACTTGAGGAGGAGGTGAACAGACAAGGTGCCTAAAGTAGTGGCAGGGGCAGATGGTATAAGTATCTAGACTGCCCTTCAGAAAGGATGGATACGCTTTGGAGTAGCAGTAGTGCCATGGACTTTGGTGCACAGAGTGCAGGGTTCAAGACCTCAGTGGGGTAGGTGGTCCGGAGCCTGGGTGAGATGGGGTTCCGGTTGCTGGGGGGACTTAGAGAAGGCTGGGTTAGCAGCAGATTAGGGGTGGAAATAGCAACTCCTAGTGGTCACTGAGGGTTAGTGAAAGAGCGAGTGGGGGGTCAGCAGATTGGGCTGGGGGAATCAGTGTGTAGGGCCAGCCAGAAGGTTAGGCGCGGAGTGAGGTGTAGGCAGAGTAGGATGAGAGTAAGTTAGAAGAGTAGTGGAAGAAGATAGAGGGATTACTAGGAAGTAAGAGGAAGAGGAGTTCAGGCAGAGAAATAGAGGTGACAGGTAGAAAGTCCCTCTAGTGGCGAGCCGGCATATGGAAAAGTGGGGACTTAGAATCATGGCAGGCATGAAGTGATGTCAATTAAGGGTCAGGATTGGGTGGGGGGGTAGTTGGGATGGGCTAACACCCCTCACAAGGATGCAGCTGGAGGCAGGAGGTAGCCTTTACCTCTTAAGGCACTCGTAGTGTTCACTGCTCCAGGAGGGAGCTATCGGTGCTTGGTCTGGCGTGAATAGCTTATCATTTGCATTTAACATGGATATAGGGTGATAGGATGCTGGGTCCTCCATTTGTTTTGCTGGTTTTAATAAAGCTACAATCGTGGCATAGTCCAGAATGGTGTTGGTGAAGCCCCCTATTGAAAGTGCCTGAACAGCTTAAAAACCCATGGAATGATAGCATCTGTACATGTTTTGTAAGATTCAAAGGGATACCCATCAGGTCCCAGGAATTTTCCTGCTTTATTTTTTTTTTTTAAATAACTGTTCAGATTTTGTCCACTGTTAAAGAGGCATTTAGTTTCTCTTGTTGGTCCTGAATAAGCTGTGGGCATTGCAGTTCTTTCAGCAATGTTTTATTGGCCTCTGAATTGGAGGCAAAGTCCTGCATAAACAGCATAGTATAATACTCAGAGAAGATTTTTTGGATATCAGCGTGATTTCTTATCAAGCGGCCTGAGTGTGGGTCTCTTATCTGGGGACGGCATGCTTATTTTTTTCATTGTTCATGACTGTTTAGCCAATCTACTGTATGAGCTCCCCCATGCATCTCCCTCAGTAATATTGATGAAGATACAGAAGTAATTGCTCTATCTTTTGATCCATTCATTTCTGTAGTTCTGATTTAGTCTGGGCAGCCAGCTGCATCACCACCTTATCTCTTGGGGCCATCATAAATTGTAGGGGTGCCAATTTCTCCTGCAGTTCCTGGTATTTCTGCTCCCTCAGGTTTTTTTTTCTGTAGGATGTTAAGACTTTAAACAGCTTTGCAAAACTGTTTTTATACAATCCCATAGCATATCAGGTGAAGCCCTGTCCTGGGTCTTATCTGCAATAATTTCTTGGATTTTATGTTTTGAGTGGCCTCTGGATCTTTTAATGGTTAAGTCTCCATAATGTGGGCTTCCTGCATTTTTCCAAATGCACCTTCATGGTCAGACAAAAAAAAATTCAGGACATGTAAAATATCTTGTATTTTTTCTAAATGCTCTATAGTTTTGAAAAAAATAATCCAACTGGGCTGATTTGTGGTATCTGTGAGACTAATAAGTATATTCAAAGTGAATGGGAAAAGTGTTGCCACTCCTCTACCCTGTATGTACCCCAGCTGAGAGGGAGCAATTTTAAATAGCTTCAACACCTCCATAGTTTGACACTGGCAAGGAGGTATTCATAGTCTTATTTAGGTCCCCACCAACAGTAATACCTCCTGGGCCATTGTTAGAAGTGTTTGAAAAAATATTTGGACCACCTTTTTATTGGATTCTGGAGGAGGTATACACTGACCAGTGTTACTAGCTTCTCATACAGATAGGCAACCAAGATCACTAATCTCCTATCAGGATCTATGTTTGTCCTGCATAACAAAAGGGATACCCCTAGGCTGGAGAACTGTTGCTTCCCTGTATCTCCCACTATGAAGTGAAGATCTCAACCATTGAAAACCCAACATGTGTGATTTTCTGATGCTTGGCCTGTCATAGTTGAGTCTCCTGGAGGAGCAGAACATCTGGATACTCCCTTGGAAACATCTGTAACAAGTGAGAGCATTTTGCGGGGTCATGAATACCATTTACATCATATGAGAGAATCTTTGTAGGAATAACGAGTCATTTTACAAAACTTAAGGATAGAATTGGGCAACCCTGGTGGGTCCCATTCTTTAAAGGGAAGTTTGGGGAAAAACCCTTATTGCAGCATACCTGTGCCATAGGATGTGAGTACAATAATTCATTCCACTGGGTTAATTTGTCTGGGATACCCAACCTTCTCAGAGTTCAAAAAAGATATTTCCACAAAAGTCTATCGAATGCTTTTTCTGCATCCAGGGATGCCAGCACAGCTAGTGTCTTGTCCCCCCTGGAGGCAGAAATATTGTGCTGAAGCTTTCGTGAATGGTCAGATGAAAGATGACCAGTTATCAAACCAACCTGTCCTGTGTCGATTAAACTGATCTATACCTGTTGTAACCTGAGGGCCAGTGCCTTAGCTAGGATCTTAAGATCCATGTTTAACAATGAAATAGGTTGATAATTAGTGACTTTAGTTGGGTCTCGACCTAGGGAGTACTGAAATGAAGGCCTCCTGCATACAGGCCTCCAACCTGGCTTCCTCATAAGCCTCCTTATACACCTTAGCAAGGTGAGGAAGCATTTCCCCCGATAGAGCTTTATAAAAAGAGATGGAAAAGCCATCAGGGCCTAGGGCTTTATCAGGGGCCATTGTTTTCAGGGCAGCATGAAGTTCAGCAATGCTGTGAGGTCGGACTAGCAAAGCCTGACTGCTTTCATCTAACTGAGGAAGCTGCACTTGATTGGGTTAATCGTTTATATCCTCTAGGCATATATCTTCATCTCCGTGCCCATACAAATCACTGTAATAATTCTTAAATTCGTTCACTTTTTGCCATGTTTGAACTACTACATCCTGAGTTCCGAGCTTACTTTAATACTTTATTGAACAGGGTGCCTTCTTTAATTTGAGCCAGAAGGCAAGTAATTTACTTGTCCTTTCCCCTGAGGTTATATACGAGATATTTGCTATGAACAATGCCAATTTGGCCTGAGCATGATTTAGTTCATGGTACTGTTCACTAGCTGAGTTGAGTTTTAAGACCACTGGGTCTAAGGGTCCCAGGGCTAGTTGTTGCTCCAGGGACCTAACTTGTTGTAGCAGTTTGGCTCCTTTGGCTTGCCTCTGTTTCTTAGCTTTAGTTGCCAAGCTGATGATCTCCCCTCGAATAGCAAATTTATAGGCACCTATAAGGTAGCTTTTTTAGCAATGGTATCCTTATTTTCTTGAAAAACATGATGCGTAAATTTTTTCAAGTGGGTGACTATCTGTGCATCATTGAGTAAGGTATCATTCATTCTCCAGGTTTTATTTAAAACTATGTTTATCTTTACAAACAAAGAAATATGCACTGGAGAGTGATCCAAGTGATTGGAAATCACCCTAGGGAGGATTTCTACTATTCCTAGCCCTTGTAAAAGTTATTGAATTAATAAAAAATAGTCAATTCTAGTTTATGTCTCATAAGGTGAGGAAAAGAAGGCAAAATCTTTTGTAGTGGGATGCAGAGTCCTCCAAGGTTCAATTAAGCCATGTGTGTCGATAAGCTCTCTCAGTGCTTTTTGGTTCGAGGTAAGGGAGTATATTGGTGGGCCCTATCTACCAATATTTCCCTCTAAGGGAGTGTTCCAGTTGTCAGCTATTAACAGTGGTAGATTCAGCCAGGTGGCCGAAAGTTGTAAAAAATTGACAAAAAACTTGAGGGTTATCTTGGTTGGGTCCATGAAAACAGGCTAAAATTAAGTATGTGTGATCCAGGGTACCTTTGACTACTAATATATATCAACACTGTGGGTTGAATATCACTTGATGTTTTGTAGAGTCCACATTTCTAGCTATCAGTCTAGCCACCCCCACCCTTTTTTAATCTAGCCCCACGCCAAACATCTGGCCTACTCAATTTCTCCCATAGTAAAATCAGATCCTCTGTTAGGAGATGGATCTTGAGAGGAAGATAATGGATGGGCCATATCTGCAGAAGTGAGTCAGAATGCAAGAATACTTGATGAGGAGATTTACCCCCTTTGACATTCCAAGTTAATAGGGAGTAACAAGACATAAGGACATTTTGGTGATAAATTCTCTGATGCACAACTGGACGGAGTCTGCCAAGCTGAAACCCTCTGGAATCAACCCATGCACTGTGCAAAAGAAGTAGAAAATGACAGTACATGCCCCACTGTAAAAAAGAATACATAATTTCCCTTAGCTTGATAGATATTAAGAATCGAAGCCAGACTTTTATCTGACACACTAGAACCCCATAGTACCCTCCCCTTATATCCCTGTGAGTTTTGGAGCTTAAAGTCTCCTCCCCCCGATTGTCTCCTTGGACAAACACTCCCCCCAAGCCATGACCAGGTTAGAGCCATCCGAGGGCTATCACGTACATTGTTTGGCTTGGGTCACACAATAAAAATTTATATAAACCCAAAAAAAACTTAATCAGGTAGAGCCCTGTTATCCCACACAGTTTCATTTTCAATACAGTTAGTATTATACAACACAGTCCAGCAATAGATAACTGCTAATAGGCAGTGTGGTCCCATTAAGAGAAGCTCCACCTAAAGAGGCAAAAATAAAAAAACTTGTATATTTTAGGCATCAAGAACCCCTTCTGCTCTGCATCAGAGGAGTCCACTGGCTTAAGTGGCTAGTATAAAAGAAAAATGACAGTTTCACCAATCGAGCGCTATCCAGCACTAGAGAGACCTACTCTAGTTAAGCCCAACTGAAAATTACCCCCTGACTGTTAAGTAAAACATAATTAACATTTTGTGTCAAAATTGCAGTTAAGCAGAGTAGTACATAACCTGTGCTACACACTATTGATCAGTGAAATAAAAAAAAGTAATTGCCCCAGGCAGTCTCATCCATGCCATGACACACATAACAGTTCAAGGTCAGTATCTTAAATAATAGCTGCATCTCTGGTAAGGAGCCAAAAAACCGGAAGACACAATCTGTCAGGTCAGCAAGTGTGGTGAAATTAGTTGCAGTCACACTGAAAATACTTGAAGACTGAGCATTGTTGAAGCCTATTCCTTTGAAAACACCAGTCTATGTGCTGCATGCTAAAGCTTTCCAAAGTCTCTTATCATTGTGTGCCATTGTCCTTAGCTTGTAGTGTCTGAGAATTAAAAGTTTATGAATAAGGTGTGAAATAAAAAAAGAGAGAGCACCCTGATGTATTCCCAGTGCAGATGCTCTAGCTTGAGCAAACATAAAAGCCAGGTTAAATGTAAAATAAATAACTAAACCCCTGTTCCTCGGGCAAATGCTGAATCTGTTCAATACCACTTATGAATGGTGTGCACCCCATCTGGCTTGTTAGCGCTCCAGCGGGCCAGTCCGATATTAAGCAATGTAATGGGCAGTACTGTACAGTTCTCCTAGCCAACCACTAGTAGATGAAAGACAGAGTTCATTAATTCATCTTCTCTTGTGGTCCCCCTTCTTGGCTGTTTGGTGAATAAGTCTGGTAGGACATTAGAGAGGTGTTGCTCACCACATCCACCGAGTCAAAGCTGAAGGTGCCATGGGGAAGCTGCAGAACCAACTTACTTGAGAACTGGATTCTAAATTTAATACCTCCCTGATGTAATGGGCACTTTATGTCCCTGTAGGTCTTCTGTTTTTCCTCTAACAGGCTGGCAAAGGTAATTAAAAATAAAATAGTGATGCTGCTGCCAGTAAAGGGCCAGTTGTGTCCTGGCAGCCTGTTGGATTTTTAATTTGTCTTGGAAATTGATCAGGTGGCAAGTTAGAACAAGGGGCTGTTCTCTCAATTGTGCTGGGCAGAGGTTGCTATGGGCTCGTTCTATGGCATAACCTGGCCCATTCGATGCTGGGCACGCTATTTCACAGAAAGGGTCATTGACAAATTTTACTGGGTTGGTGCCTTCAGCACCCTCCAGCACTCCAATCAGGAGCAGGTTATTCCTCCTGCTCCTGTTCTCCAAATTATATATTTTTTCTTCCAATTTTGCCATCATTCTCCAGAATGTAATTAGGTCTCCTTCTTCCACCTGGACTCAATTCTCTAACAAGCTAACCCTGGTTGTGAGGACTTCAAACAACAGCTGAATAGATTTAACATCATCAGTCAGATCCATGAGCATGGATTTGTAGAAGCAAACTCCTGCATGTAGGTGTCCAATTCTTTTTCTTTAGGTTGCTCTGCTATGGGAGGGAATCAGCTGACTCTGATATTCAGTCTGTGGTGCTTGGATGGTTGGTGTTGCTCCGAGCTCAGTGGTGGAGAAACTAGCCTCATCATTTCTTCAGATTCATACTCTGCCATCCTAAAGTACACAAAATCATACAAACCACTCTATAAATGTGTGTCTACAGATGGTACAATAGCCAGTTGTAACAAAATAGTTGGGTTACACAAAGTAATAGTGAAAAGTAAGTTTGACCTGTTGCGGAGCTCACTGCCTTACGACTGCCCCCATCAGCTACTTCACTGGATGTTTCCAGGACTGGAAGTCCACTAACTGGCTATGATGCAGCATGGACAAGATGAAGATACTAATGACTGAGCCAGGTTGTTGGCAGAGTAAGGGAGCAACAGTGAGAGGAGTGGTGTGTTTTTTGGTTACTCTAGTTTGGTGGCCTCTACCAAGGTGAAGAATTCAGTTGTCATTCTGGATAGAAGACTGACATGGGAAGCTCAGGTGTCATCCACAGTCTGGAATGGCGTTTACCATCTTCATAACATCTCCCAGATAAAAGCCTTGATCCCATCAGAAGACCTGTCCTCACTGATGCATGCCTTTGTGACCTCCAGACTTGACTTCTGTAATGCTGTGTATCTAGGGGTAGGTGGAGGGGTCCTATGTAGCCTGCAGCTAAGGCACAGTGCAATGACCAGATTACTGATAAGCTTTCCGAGATCATGTCTTGCTAGGCACCTTAGTCTCCATTAAGAGTTGTAGTGCTAATTCACCTGCTGCTACTCCGATCTCCCACCTACTTTGTAACCAGTTGGGATATTGGCTCTGTAGCCTATTGTACAATAGCTGCCTCTGTGTATTTTAGTTTACTATACTGTAATTTTCCTGCTTTGTTACTGTATTGTATATATTCCTGCTTCCCTTCCCCCAGGACGCATCTGGAATTCAGTGGTCTCCGCTCAGCATGCCTTCTTGGTAAAACTCTTACATAAATAATTAATAAATGTCATGTAACCCCGATCCTGCATATTCTGCACTGGCAGCCAGTGAAGTGGTCTCCTTTAGGGTTAGTCTGCTGAACTATAAAGCCCCACATGGACTTGGCCAGGCTTATCAGAGTGAGCTCCTGTCCCTTTACTGTCCATCTTGCCCTCTCCACTCCTCCAAGGGATGCATCCCTGCAGTTTCCAAGGGCAAGTTAAAGACTTCAGGGGAATGCACATTTTAGGAGGCCAGCCTGCCCCTGTAGAACTCAATTTCCATGTCTCTGAGAGAGCAGATAATACCTCCATGTGCTACATCCATATCCTCAGCTGTAGACACTTAGGCTATGAGGGTTTGTAGGTTACTGTAGTTTATGCTGTGTATGGCTGAAGATATAGGGCAGGCTTCACAAACAAAGCCAAAAATCCCGCAGCTGCGTGAAAAAGGTCTGCAGCACTGCAGAAACACAGTTGCGTGATACTCTGAAAGAAATTTTGCACAGGTGCAGAATTCCATAAAATCCCCGTAACTGTGGAAATTCAGCAGCTGTGGAAATTGAGCAAGTGCTAAAAATCCGTAACTGTAGATTCGCAGCTGTGAAAATGGCTTAGGAGGCACAGCAACCATGAACCTAATTAGCTGGAGCAGCAGACTTTAACATTGCTGCCATAGGATGAAGCTTAAAGCACCCACAAACAGATCAGCAAACAGTCCCTCAACTGGAACCACTGCAGCACTACAGGTACCAGCAATACCATGGCACCATAGTGGCTGTCTGTCACTGCTGGTCCTCCCTACCTGGGGTGTTCCTGTTGTCTGCAGAGTAGCACTCACTGCAGGCTGGCCAGGCTCTACTGCCTATGGGACTCCATCATGGGATGCACTGGGTCTGGTGGTTGTTGCCTGTTGCCATATCATGGCAATGTGTGCTTTTGTTGCTGTAACATCAGCCACTGCTATACTGTCTGGGATGCTATTACCTGTGCCTCACCTCCACCTTAATTGATTTCAACTGTTGGGGCACTACTGCAGTTTTCTGAGGGAGAATTACACCTCATTCCACTGTGTGTAACATTTTTTCCACAACTGCGGAAAAAAAACTGGAAGTGAATAGCCTTTCAGGGGATGTGCCTTACTTATCTCACACATTTTTTTCCTCAGGGACTTCTACAGCTGCACTTTTTTCCACAATCTGTAGTGGGTTTTTTTCTGCAGCTGCGGAGGGTTTTGTGAATAACACCCATTGCAAATTCCCCTTTGTTTCCAAAGCTATGGAGGTTTTGGGGACTTAGGGAAAGTTTTGAACCTTCAGAAAGCTTTGTGAATCCAGCCTATAGTGTTTTTGGAAAGGGGGAATAAGGTGGAGTGAGGAAGGGAGTGGATTTTAACTGTGGCCATGGTGGGGGCATACAACTGTGTTTATTTAGCCCCTTTTGGGCTCTTCATTATGAATGCTTATTTCTTGTTCCTTACAATTCAGTACAGCAACTGTCACTAGCTGAGGTTACGCCAGCCTACAGTTTTGGGCAATGGTGCTTGACATGTTTTACAAGATAGGGTATCTACAGCTCTGTCATCAACACTCAATCAAGCTGGTCTTAAAAACAAGCTGGAGTATGCAACACTTCTAAAGCACACTCATATTTTACTTCTCATTTGACCATGGGTGAAATATAAGTCATAACGTGAAATGTGCAGGGTCTCTACTCCCGCATCAGGAGGAAAAAGTTCTGTGGAAAAGGTGAAGTCACACATAGCCTTCCTGCAGGAGACTCAGTTCAGTAATGAGGAGGTGCAAAAGCTCTTATGGGACTGGGTGGGGGTGAAAATGCATAGTTCAGCATTTCACGCTCTGAATCATACAGGAAGGGTAGAATGGTCATGGAAGTGGCCTCCACACCGCAGGGCCCACTCTTGTTGATTAATATCTATGGGCCTAACTAGGATGATCCTCTATTCTACCACGCCCTGAACCAGGCAATATCACAATATGCTTTACCAGATATTCCTTTGATGCTGGTGGATAGTTCAACCTCACTATGGAGGAATGCATTGACCACAGTGCAGAACATGCAGAACCAGTCATTCAAGTATTATGGCCCTGAAAGAACTCCTCCAAGAGCACAACCTGGTGGATGTATGGAGGGTAAAAACCCTAGGAAGAGGGAATATACTTGTTTCTCAGCAGTCCACCTAACATCAAGACACATAGACCTTTGGTTCACCTCCCCAGGAGTTACATATAACATGCTGACCGCCAAGATTCTGCCCATAGTGATCTCCAACCATGCCCTGATATCAATCACCATGATGTTGGGGGTTTCTCCATCAAAATAAAATTCCTAGAAACTAGATTGCCTACTGTTACATGACCCACAGTTTGTTAAATTGGCAAAGGCTTAGACATCTGAATTCCACAATAACAGCGATACAGGGACATTTCCAATGCGATGGTGTGGGAGGCATATAAGACTTTCATGAGATGATGGATTATAAACTATGCAATACATAGGCAAAAAGAAAGGAAGGTGGAACTCCACAAGTTGGAAGAAAATCTGACATCTTTTGAGGCCGAATATAAGAAGAAGAAGAATCAGCATTTATATAGCGCTTTTTCATACATCCAAAGCGCTTTATAAGCAATGCTAGACTGGTAGTGAAGTGACTGAAATATAAGGCCCAGTATCCTCCCTCCCAAGCTACACTGCCTAGCTTGGTGAGCACCAGAATGAAGTTCAGTGATCTGTTGACCAGGAAAACAGAATTAATAATATTCTGGTTAAAACAGTCTTACCCTGGGGGTGGAAGTGAGCAGGATATTAGTGAACAGGTTAAAAAAGACGCAGGCGACTATGCACACAGCTTACCTGAGAGACAGTACAGGTTGGGTTTACATTGACACTGTGGCCATAAATCAGATTATGCAATGGTTCTATCAAGAACTTTACACCTCCTCTAATTCACTGATGAAAACTAGAATCAAGGCCTTTCTTTTTGTTTTTGATTCAGATGAAATTTGAGACCAAATTCTCATCTGATTAACTATCAGCAAATGTGGTCATATTCATCATCATTACTTTGGAGTCCAGGAACTTTCCGTTATCTATATATCTTTTTTCATATATTCAGATTATACCTTGCATTAATATATCATGGAATGGATGGTGACCACATTTTGTTGACTATTTCTTTTTGATCATTTTTAATATAATAATTGTTTTTTCTAATTCCATGATATCTGTTACTTGATTTGCCCAGGTAAGATAAACCTGAGGGTTATGGTCCTTACATCTCAACAGAATAAATTTGTTCACTATAACTGATGCTCTTTCTAATAACTTTTGTTGATATCTGTCTAATACATTATTAGCCATTGGTATTGCTATTAATGTGAATTGAGGTGTAAATGGTACATTGTAGTTTGGTATTTTGCTTAAGGCCAATATTATTTTGTACCAGAAATTTGTTAGATGTGGGTATGCATGTATTAAATTTATTAATGTTCCTAATGTGCATGCACATATCTAGGGCATTTATTTGGTATATTATTATTAAAATTATGTAATTTGGAGGGAGTATAGTATGTTGTCTGTATTGTGCTGAACTGGATTTGTTGTAGTTTGATTACATTTTTCTGTTATACAGTATGTATTTGTTATATCCAATCATAATTCATCTGTTATATTTACTTATGAATCTTTTTCCCATTTACTTTTAAGTTTAGTCAAATTTGAATTTGTGTAACTGATTACTATTTCATAAAGCTTAGATATCGTATTTTTACTATCCATTTTTCCTACCATTATCTAGGCCAATGAAGATCCATTTTTATACACATGTTAGTTAGCTTAATTTAACTTTCGATTTGAAAGAATTGAAATTGATGGGATTGTGATAAACCATATTGTTGTAGCAATAGTTCAAATGATTTAAGTTTGTTGCCTATATAAATATTTTCTAATTCTGTTATGCTCTTTTCTTGCCACAGTTGGAAGTGTTTTCCTATCACTGATAATGGAAAATAATAGTTGTTATATATTGGTGAATAACTGACAGGATATTAACCAGCAGTCTATTGTGTTTTTATTTGCAATGCATTTTTCACTACAGTATGTTTTTTATTTAAATGATATCCTGAACAGAGTAGATTTCTTAACTTTATGCAGGGTTGTATACTTTGTTCTATTCTCATTGAAATTAGTTCTTGGTCTTCTTCTTTAATTCAGTACCATATACTAGTTATTTATGTTTCTAGGTTGTATATATATATATATATATATATATATATATATATATATATGGATGTGTCCCTGTGGGATGACAGTCTTGGTGTCCTCTGCATGGAGACACAGACCGGGGCAGGGTCTGACACTGATGATGACATCACCATCATTCTGGACAGCATGGGTGATATTGTGGGGGAGACACCCATGCCAGCCACCAACACAGGCAGCATACCCAGTGACCTGCCATTGGGGTAACAGCTGCCTGCCACCACTGTGGGTGCAGCTGTGTGCACTGCCATGGCTGTGCCCTGTGGTCATGGTGGTGCAGCTGTGCAGGTGCTGGACAGCGTTCAGTGGCTGAACAAGCAGTGGCAGCAGGTTGTGGGTGCCACAGGGCAGCTGGATGCTGGGTCTGCCACCAGGGCACCAGTTAGGGACATTTCCAATGAGGACCCCACTGTGCAGCATCCACTTGAGAGGGTGGCTGTGCAGCATGGCTGGTCACCACAGGAGGACTGGCATCCCACCTGGGACCCCAGGGAAGCCGACTCATTGGCTGAGCACAGCCATTTGATGTGGGCCTCTGTAGAGCAACAGGTGTTGCTTGCCACTGGGGTGCATGCACTGCACGCAGAGGTGCACCATTTGGCTGAGCAGCATGAGAGAGGCACTGCACAGCTCCTGGTGGGGATGCAGCACATGCAGGAGGCTACGACTGCATCCCTAGTTCACATTGCCAATGCAATCATGGGCTTTGCAATGCTGCCTGCCACAGGGCATGGCTGGGCACCGCAGACCCCATGCAGTGCACTGTCCACCCACAGTCCCGGTGTCAGGTGACACCCACACTGTCAACACCGGGCTCTGATATTGGCATCCTAGACAAGCCTGGGGCAGGCCTGTTTGGGTACCTATGCACCCCCGCGTGGACCCAGTCATGGTCCAGCGGTTCAACAATTGGGGGGCTGTTGCAAACACCCCTTGTGGCTAATGTGCAGCCTGTGGCCATGGTGGCCATAGTTTGGTGCAGTAGCCCTGATGTGCATGCCGCCCTGACTACAGTCCACAGCTGCTGCACTTTGCACGCATGGGCAGGGTGTGTGTGCGCATACCACTGGTGTGGCACCTGTGTGTTGCACTGCATGCTGCCTGTTTGCATGCTTGCCTGGCCGCTGGACCATGTGGTGTGGGCTTGATGAGGGCAGTTCAGCACCGGTTGCACCTGTGCACCAGTGCAATGCATCTGATCCCTGCCACATGCCAACGCCTGCATGTGTGGGTGCGTAGGTGCATGTGTGTGTTGCTGTATGTGGCTGTGTGTGGTTGTGTGCCACTGACTCCCCTACCATTGCACCATGCCTCTGTGTGTGCATGCCCATTGCCATGCATGCCCCTGCATGTGTGCTGTACCTGTGTGTGTGGTCCATGCATGGGTTTTACACCACCTACCTGCGTGCACCATAGTGCTCCTGTGTGATGGTGTCCCAGTGTTGGTGTGCCTGCCATTGCAGCCAAGGATCCTTCCATGGGGGGGCTGTCCACTGTCCTCCAGCCCATTGCCTTCATCGTCCCCAGTACTGTCACCCTCATCAGCCTCAAAAGCTATCCCATGGTCAATGCCATGTTGTGCAGTATGCAGCAGGCCAGGAATAGTCCACAGGCTTTCGAGGGGCTGTACTTTAAGGTACCACCAGACCTGTCTAGGCAATGGAACTGTGCCTTTAGCATGCCAAATTCCCACTCAGTGATGTTCTGCATGCTGGCATGTGCATCGATGTAATGTTCCTCTACTGGGGTCGACGGGTGCTGGTAGGGGGTGAGCAGCCAGGGCCTCAGTGGATAGGCACTGTCTCCTGTGTGGATAATGACATGGTTAGCCCTCTGCCATCCTTTGCTGTGCCCCTTGCCTGTCCCTGGTTCCCATACCAGCATGCCCACCCTGATCTCCCCCATCCCATGGCCTGCTCTGCCCGTCACCCCTTGCCCATGCCAAACTCACTGAGTAGGTGGCCTGTGGGGATGTCCCCATGTTCAAACCTGTGGCACAGCACAGAGCTGTGCCAGATGAATACATCATGTGCACTCCCATGTTGTGTGGCACAGACATTGGTGATGCACTCCATGGCATCACACACCACCTGGCAGTTGATGCTTGGACTCCCCTTCCTATTGATGTACATCACACCCTCAGTTCCAGGTGGCATGCAGATGCCAACGTGGGTGCAGTCCATGGCTCCAATCACACCAGGTACACGTGTTACCCTGTGGAAGTCCTGCATGGTTGCTGTACACTCTGCCTGTGTGCTGGGGAAATGGATGTATTCTGAAGGATGTGGCAGCAGATCATTGAGGAACTGTGTGAGCAGGTTGGACGTGGCCAACTGGGTTTTGCCTGTGGTGTCCCCTGTTGATCTCTGGAAGGTGCCCGGGGCAAGTAGGCACATGATGTCTGTCACCTTCATCTCCACGGACACGGTGTTGCTCCATGTGGTGGGTACCTGCATCTCTTCACTGCACAGCTCACAGAGCTGCCTCAGAATGGCCCTGTTCAGGTGGCACCGGTCCATTATCTCTGTATCACTGTAGTTCTCGAAGGTGATGTAAGCATGATACCAACTGTGTCGGGCATACCACCGAAGGGCCCTTCCTCGGCCATGTCACTGTTCTTCCTGTCCCCTCACACTCCTCATTATGGCCTTCATCATGAAAGGTGCACTATCCATGGCCCCTGATGTCCAATATCCCCCTGGGTGGTTGGCTACTATGGGCTGTGTGCCACCCTGGTGCATTGCCTGGCAGTGTGTCTGCCTGTCTCTCTCACTCTTTCTGCCCCATCTCCCTCACCACTGCCACCTCTGTCCCTCTCCCTCTGTGTCTGCCTCAGTCAGTCGGTCTGGCTGTCTGTCTGTCTGTCTGTCTCTTGCTCTGTCTCTCTCAGTCTGTCTTTCTTTTTTTTTCTCTCTTTTAATCTCCCTCTCTCTCACTCCCTCTCAACTGGTGCAAGTGCTTTATGTGTGCTTGCACCCTGTATTTATAGGAATAATTCTGCTCAGCGCATCTCAGACTTGCTCCACACTTGCACTATGGTTCCGTGGTTGAATATCACACTGTGCTGGATATTCATGGGCACGCCCCCTGCACTTGCGCCTGCATTCATTATAGTTGTGCATTAGCACAATGAGATTTGTGCTGAGCACTAACTCCCACTGAATATCGCTCCTTGGAGCAAGTCCGCACTTGTACCAGATCAACTCCGTAGTGCCATTCGCAACTGCTTTTAATATCTGGGCCTTGAACTATAGCCTCTTTTAATGTGTCTGGGATTGTTTGGATAGCATTGAAACTACTGAATAGTTCCACCAATTTTGGTATTATTACAGCCTTTAAACGTTTATAGAATTCATTCATAATGCCATAAGGACCAGGTGCTTTACCTGTTGATATTGTTTGGATTGCTTCTTCTACCTCATTTTTCTCTATAGATTTTTCTAATACTGGTTGTAAATCTTGTGGAATTTTTGGTAATTGTATCTGCTGTAGGAGTGTTTTTATTTCTTTTTCTGTCTGGTTTTATTGTGTGGCATACAAATTTTGATTATATTCTTCAAATGTTTTATTAATTTCTTTTGGTTAATTTAGAATTCCACCTTTTCATCTATTATATTTATAATTGAATTTTGTTGTTATTCTTTCTTTGTTTGCCACACAAGCAATTTTAGTGATTTGTCAGTCATGATATAATAGTTTGATCTTGTCCTTAACATTAGTTTTTCTGTATTTTGTGTGACTATTTGATTGTAAGGTTCTCTTTTTTGTATTAGTGTATTGTAAATTGTTTTATCGAATGTACTGCCATGTAGATGTTGTAGATTCTTAATTTCATTTTCTAATTGAGTTAGCATTTCATTATTTTTTCTTTTCATTATTACTATCTTTATCATTCTCCCTCTGAACCAAACTTTAAAAGTTTTCCATATTGTTATAACTGTGAATTCTTCAGAATTGTTATTTAAAAAAAAATCTTATATCTCTTTTTGTAGCATTAGATAAATATTTTATATTTTCAGTAGAGATTGGTCCATCCACCATATGGGATTTACTTGATTGTTCTTATCAAATTATATTCTGATTATGCAAGGTGAGTGATGTGATATGGTGGTCCCTGGATACTACATATCAATTATATTATTTATTTAGTTGTTTAACCAGGAGTAGCACACTTAGCTGAAAGCTTTTTTACAGGAGTGACCTGGGAGCACAGGGAAGTTAAGTGACTTGCTCAGGGTCACACAGTATGCAACTGGAAGCTGTAGGATTCAAACCCAGGTCTGGTCTACTGGATGTCACCAGATTTGCAGCTCAGAGCCTTCAACCACTGTGCTATACTGCCTTCCTATTATGTTTTAGTGTTTTTGAGATTAAAAAATAATCTGTCCTTGAATAGGTCTGATGGACAGCTGAGAAATATGAGTATATTTTTTATTGTTTTTATATTCTACCCAAGAGTCTATCAACCTTAATTCCAGCATAACTCTCTTTATTACCTCAGAATCATAGAATCACAGAAATCTGATGGCAGAAAAGGACCACAGTGGCCCGAGTCTGCCCTCACCCCCCTCCCTTACTTATTTCTACTCTTATGGCCTGTCCCCAACACTTCACAATCCCATGTGTCTGTCCCATGCCCTCTCAAATCCCTCCAATGTTTTGGCCTCCACGACCTCTTCTGGTAGTTTGCTCTCTATGAAGAATCACTCCTTCACATTATCTCTATATCTTCCACCTTCCAATCTCAGGCGTTGTCCTCTAGAATTAGCCCACTCCTTCCTTTTGAACAAGCTCCTCTCCTTCACCTTATTGATCCCCTTCAAATACATAAAAGTTTCAGTCATGCCCCCTCTCTCCCTTCTAGTCTCCAATGGATACAGATCTAATTCCCTATACTTCTGTTTGTATGGCTTCCACTGCGTACCACACATGATCTTGGGTGCTCTTCTATTAATCCTTTCCATCCTATCAATGTTCTTGTGTAGCTGCTGTATCCAGAACTGGGCCCCAAACTCCAGCTGCAGTCTCACCATGACCTTGTAAAGAGGTATCAGCACCTCCCTCCTTCTACTAGTTATGCCCTTCCCAGTGCATGCCAACTTTTCATTTGCCTTCCACACTGTCTTGCTACACTTGCTACCTACCTTAAGCTTGCTTGATACTATAATCCCAAGATCCTTTTCCGGCTCTGTTTTTTTGATACCCTCCCCTCCTGGAGTGTAAGCTGTTCACAGGTTTTCGCACCCAGATGCATCACAGCTCACTTTTTGTCTTTGAATTTTAGTTGCCAAGTTTCTCACCACATCTCCCAAGTCCTCAAGTCATGTTTTATGGGCTCTACCCCCCCCGTGTCCACTCTATTGCAGATTTTCATATCATCCACAAATTGACACACTCTTCCTTCCAGACCTACTGCTACATTACTGATGTATACATTAAAAAGGAATGCACCCCATTTACCACCACTGTCTGACTTCTCTCCGCCAACCAGTTTTTCACCCTCCTAGTTATTTTCTGTCCCATCCCTAAGCTTTCCAGCTTATTTACTAGTCTTCTGTGAGAGACAGTGTTGAAGGCCTTACTGAAGTCCAGATAGGCCATGTCCACCGCCCTCTTTGGTCAGCCACCTGAGTCATCCAATTAAAGAAATCTGTCAGGTTCATCTGGCAGGACCTCCCAATCGTGAATCCATGCTACCTTTCTTCCTGCAAGTCAATTTTCCTCCAGGTAGTCCACCACCCTTTCCTTTATTAGTGCCTCCAACACCTTGCCCACCACCCAGGTGAGGCTGACCAAGTGATAATTGTCTGCCACATTTAGAGCAACTGCAAAATACAGTGATGGTAATTTCAGCAATACAATTACATATGCATTGGTAGGCTATAGGCAATACTGCAGAGATATTTGAGGGATGGAACTCCCTGCACCTCCAGTATACCTTCCTATGGCATTCTTTGTCTCTCCTGTGTGTCACCATACTCCAGCAGCAGCATCATCCCTCTCTGGCTCCTAGTAAACTCTGCCTCCACTGTAATATATGTGCCCCCAAGGAACCTACCCACCTTTATCCCACAGGTGCACCATTGTCATGCAGTGGGGCTACATCCCCCTGCATCCCCAGCGGGTAGCACTCCATACCCCCATCTTTAATATTTCAGCTCCACATCACACCTGGACACTGGGAGTAGGCTATTGTCATGGTCACTGTAACTTCATTTGCGCAAATGTGCCAGCCATTCAAATGTGCCAATCGTTCATTTTATTTTCACTGTAATTGATTCATCCAAATTCCTTTGCCCATATTCCCATGCTCAATTGATGTGCTACAATTTTGGTTCTGTACATAAATGGTGGCTATGATTGTTATAATATTTTGTAATTATATTTCCATAATTATATGTCTATCATGCATATCTTTCTCTATTCTTATGTATTTGGGAGATACTTTAACTTTATTAAATGACATTAACACACCACTTGAATTATGTAAGTATTCCGATGAATTACTTGGACCCCACTGATTTGCAAACCAATCTAATTCTCTGTTTCCAAAATGTGTCTCTTGAAGTAATGCTGTATTGTCATTTGTCTCATTCAAATTCTTTATTACTTAATTAATTTGTGTTCTATTTCTTAATCCTTTCACATTCCACCTTATAATTTTATACAGGCTCCTCATTTCAATCTAGATATATTCCCATTTCTTGTGTAATATCTCTAGCTCTTCATATAAGTTCAGGTATTCTTTTTTTGTTGTTACTGTTCCTGGGCCCCCTATTTCTTATAATACATTTTCTAGGTTTTTATTGTGGCCTCATTTATTAAATTAAAGTAAGCAAACTTTCTTTTCTCTCCCATCCCTCCATTTTTGTCAGCCCTCCCTCCCCTCTCTCCCCTACGTGAACCAGGAATAGTACAATTCCCTGGCTCTCTGGATCTCATGTACAGAGATAACAAAAAAAAGCCATCTCTGTGCATTAAAGCCACTGCCTGGTGTTCTTTCCATATTTCTCATTAAACCCTCATGGGTTCTTCTTTTTCTACCCAGCTCTGCACACTGCCCCACTGTGGAATAGCAAGGAGAGCAGGAGCTGTACAAAGCATGTATTTTTACTAGAAAATACATGCCACTGTTACCTTAATCCATACCTGTTTAGGTGTGCAGCCTTTTCAGGCTGTCTTGTACTGTTAGTTCTGTGCTTTCTCCTCTGCCACTGTTTCTTTTTCCTATAGGGGCCAGACTCCAGTTGGCAATGTAGCCTGCCCTGAGGAATTGAGGATGGAAAGCTCTCCAGAAAGCATTTGGCACAAGAGGCAGCATAACCGGTACTGAGGAGGATGTGGCGGTTTTCCCTGCTGGTACATTGGCAACTCTCTTTCTCTCTTTCTCTCTCTCTCTCTCTCTCTCTCTCTCTCATCCCATGTGTACTACTGGACTCAACTATCTTCAACAAAGGACCATACAAAAAAGAATAAAACAGCACAAAAGAAGAAGTAAAAGGAAATTGCAAATGGACATAGTTGCAGGTCTGACAAAGATTAAAACTTTGAGGAAGGTTGCTATACTGGTTAAAGTTAGTGATCTTAAAAACAATTTGTTTTATAGTTTCATTCATTTCTTTCATTCTTTCTACATTTAATTATTTAATTTTTGAGTTTTGGAATATTGTGCATTTGGTCATGTTGTCATGAGAGTCTAATCCTTATAGCACATGCACTGGCATCCTGCAGACAGGAATCACCATTTTGAGTCTGCAACAGGACCATTCCAGCAGCATTTTGTCATTGGCTCCAGAATCCTTCTTTGTGGAGGGTACTGAAGGGCCTCCATTGCCAGTCACCCAATTTTACAGTACCTCTCCTCTCTCTTGTGAGAGAGATGTGGTTAGATTGTGGTGTAATTAATGGTGCAATGAGTGAAAGGACCTTGGACCCCGGATCATACATTTTTTTTGAGCCATATTCTGGGGCTCAACTCATAGTTATTATGGAGTAATTTGATTTAAAACCAATTATCTATATGTTTTTTGGCACAGTTGATTTGTTGCTTATAAAGTTAAACTTATTGTATAATTATAGTTTTTTCTTTAAAAAACTATTGTAGCTACCTTAGTCCCTTGCACTTAAAAAAATGTTTTTTAGTGTTGTTTTATTTAATACCTTGACTCTGCATATATTTATAAATCTTAAGGATCTATCAACCATCTGCCACAAAGAATTGCAGATAGTTTCCCCTTCTCTGTCTCTTTTAATTGGCATTGAGTTGCCATCTGTTTACTCTGAATTCAAACACTCTGCGTCAATGGGAAGGATACATGGCTAGCCAGAGAACAGGAGAATATTTGGTTACCAAACTGTGATCTGGTTTACAAAAATACTTTTAAGAGAACTACCACCCTGCATAGAAGTAACACCTAATAGAAAGATCTGCTTGGTGGAATTTCTGACCCAAGGAATTAGCACATGGTGAGGAAAAATGCTGAAAAACAGTCAGACCTTTTGGACCAAGGATTTAACATAAGACTTTTTTTATTGGACTGTTCAGGAAGCACTTTGTACTGCTCTTAAGGTTAAGATTTCAAGGTGGTGCTAAGATATAAGTGCAATATAGTAGTTTTGTGGTACTGTTCTCCCTTTTCCTTAAATTTAGAAGAATGGTAAACATTAGACAACAGAGGATATTAAACCCAGAATTATCCACATTAGCCTCTGAGATTCCAAATACAAAGAAACTTAAATAAAACAATCTAAAATAACAGAATATTTACCTATGCTTAATGAAGATTCTATAAGTAGAACTTCAATTCCAGAAATTGATTTATTAGTCCTTCAGTGACCTACTTAGAAAATAAGATTTCTGGCAACAAAAGTTACAGTAAAGCACTAAAAGAGCAAAATAACACCAACAGAGCTTATGATGGCTCCTGGGTCAGAGAAATCATGGAATCTATAAATTCCTTTGTATGTTCACTCCTTTCATTAAGTAAAAACATCAATATAAATATTATAGACAGTATTAACCCACAAGAGCTAGAGTTGACTCCAGAATTGTGGAATAACAGTGAGAATACACTCAGGAAAAGAGATGCTGTGGAAGAAGTCTCACAACATCTACAGTACCACATATTATTCATGGTCTCAAACAATGTGGGACACAATTTAAAAATCTCCAGTACTGTACGAATTGTCAGCAACAAATGCAAATAAGTAACACAGGGCAGGAAATTGAAGATGGGGTAGATTACTACCCTAGTTGCCTGAGTAAAGATTTAATCTAGCTCATGGCTAACCAGCCCTCTGCTAATTTAATATCAATGGAACATCATAATGAACAAAGATATTATGGAATCTCTTAAAGTAGCTACTGCCATAAATAAAATAAAAATTGATAAAGTCTTATCCAGACTGCCAGTTCAAGATCTCCAAAGTGAATCTATTATAATTAACCTACAGGGAGAAGAAAAGCAAAAGCAGTTGTTCTGCCAACTCAAACCAAGCAGCTATTTGCCAGTCACACTCACATACACACAATAACAATACAATAAGTACAGCAAGCCAAAGCTTTATTATAACAAAATATAATACAAAAGGTTATACATCACCGATTCAATAAAGCATCATCCAAGCCCTCTTCCAATGCCTGGGAAGCCCCCTTGTCAGCCTGGCTAGGAGTCTCTCGAACCGGGAACTGGCCCCACAGCTATGCGTCCACCCTGCAGGAGAGACTTCAAACCAGGCATTGAGAAAGCTACATTTATATCTTATTCTATGCTAAAAATAACCGTGCAGCCTTTATAGTGTTGTCTCGCCACATTCTAGAAGCTGGCGGGCTCCCAGGATGTTGCGACCACACCATAAGGACTGCTCAGAATTCCCTACACCTGCTAGGGTCACTGTGCTCAAAACACTGCCGGGTGCCTAGGAACACTATGAGCTAAGCAGAAGTTTAAACAAAACTACAAAAACAGGTTGCCTGATAATGTGCGACCTTCAAGTCAGCAAAATACACTGTCTGAAGCAAAACATAATAATGAGGCTATCTAAAGAGCAAAACACCAATTAAATGAAGCAGCATGTAAAATGGAGTCACACAATACAAAATGGAGTATAAAATGACATACATTACATGAAATAGCATACAAAATGGAGTGACAATAATCAACATATTATACTATCACTACATTTGGTCCTTTGATTATTGTGAATACGATTTGTATGATATTGGTACCATAGCAAAATTACTACGAATATAACATGATAAGTAACAAGTCCAAATAAGCAAGATAATTGTCACTACAGCAATGATTATGATAGGATGTATCAGAATATTTAACACTTTTGTAGCTGATGGAGACCATCCTGTAAAAATATCCCACCAATAATGAGTAGTCTCTTGTTGAATCTTGGAACTTAAATCAATCATTTTATTTTAACTATCGTAGTTTGCACCTGACTTTGCACTAATGATTTATTTCTTATTGCCAAATGAGCCTGCATTACATCTGTTTCCTGAATTATCTGTTTAATTTTATTTAACGAGATACTCAATCTTGATTGATCTAAAATATTGGGCTGCCAATACAAAATAAGCTTCTGCTCATTATCAGGGACAAAGGTGTAAGTAGTATTTTCCCACCACAAATGAGTCACATTTCTTAAACAACCTGAAAAGGGACGAGTTAAGTTATACATCCTAACAGTATTCTCCTGATTAGTTACTATACAAACATATTCCATCAGCTGTATTTATCTGTGCATTTTACTGTGGTGGATGACATTACAATCCAATGATTACTAGGAATCCATGATTTGAACACGGTCCTCCACACATATTCATTATTACTCATTAAATCACTCTGGGCCTTATTTCTTTGCATTATAGGATACATATGTCGCATTGTGCATTCTGTCCAATCAATAAATCGCGAAATATTTTCTGCTACTCCCATTCCCCATACCTGTGAAGCATTAAATAACTGTAAGAACTCAAAATCATAATTCAAAGTTAATCTTTGGGGTAAGAAAACAGTTGGCATCCATTAAGCTTGTAAGTTAATTAAGCTAAATACATCAATTCCTACTGCCTGAAGCCTGTTAGTCCGTGTTTCTATATCAACACTATTTAAAATTCCCATGCCTGCCCCTGCTCCACCTAATAGCGTATCATACCAAGCTCTGTTATATTTGCATTTTCTACTAAACAGAAACATTATGTTAAAATGGATTACATTTTTCTGATACCGCTGCGCTACTGATGTACATGTGGATGGAACCTTAACTATACTATCATTGTTAATTACAGGATGATTTTTCAACACTGTAATGTGATCTGCCCAAGTAGTTCTATTAGTTATTGCAGTAGCATTCATGCAGAATAACGTGTCTATGTCAATCAAAGTAATACTTATATTGAAAATGTCTGTTTGATTCATGCAGCAATCAAGTCTATGTTGTACAGTCACCATGCAACTATTCGGTAAGTTGCAGCATTTAATAGCAGTCTTATTCTGCAAAGAGATTTCATCTGTTTTGTAGGCATATTGTCCTGAGCCACCAGTTGTCATCCAGAGATTGACCCCTGGTGAAAATGTCATGTTCAGTACCACACACTTCTGTCCGGATGGGCAGCTAAAGTTCCCCTGGATTCTATCTTTGGTATCATTTTTCCAACTCCAGGTTCCTTTACAACCAGTGTCATTACAGTTAACCCTTTGAATCCTTCCTCCAGGGGTAACTAGCTCTGCCAAATGGACCATAAGACACACCAGCATTCCTTTTAAAATCCATTGCTGGACCTAGAAAGACACAAATTTCATTATTTTCGAAGATAACATTTATGTGCAGGCACGTATTCTATTTTCTTTCCCTGATCTGATAATTAACACTGTGTTGTCTCGTCCAGTGGCTATCACCTCAGCTGGTTCAGGAGGGCCATTTGGGTTTGTAACCCATATTTTGGCACCATTATTAAAACCTCCTGTAGATCTAAAACCTTTATCCCCCTTGCTGTTTAAGAGTGTGGGCTTGTCCCTTTATAGAGGTCACTTTGTTACCTGGAATAATTAACAATTGAGCCACTCTGTCATACTGTTGAATTAACATATTTTGTTCTCTACTATTCAACAAAATTACTTTCACTTCTCCTTGGTAATCACAATCAATCACCCCTCCCAAAATTTGTATTCCCTTGAGGGCTAGTTCTGATTTAGGTGCTATCCAACCAAAATGTCTCGGTGGAATTTGTATTCCAATACCAGTTTCTATCACTTGAATGTTTCTGCTGTTTATTCTGTATTCTTGAAGGGCATGTAAATCAAGTCCAGCAGCTTCTGGGGTTGCCCTGCAAGGAGACAGAGCTCCTGGTGTAATTTCCCAATATAACACTGTTTCTGTAGTTGAGTAAGCCTGCACTTGCAAATTAGGAGTTATCATTCGCATTAAGGGGTCTCAGATTCTCCAATTGGTCTATTATTTAAAATCTGTAATGCTTCATGCAAATTCTCTTTCCATTTCGTAGGCTCTCCCCAATTGTCCTTTCACAATATGAGGGATTGGTCTTTGTTGCCCATGTTGGCATATAGGACACTGAGCAATAACAGTTTAACCAAATCCAATGTTAGAGGTACACCCTACTATATGCCCACCTGTAAGTGGCTTTCTCTCCCAAATGTCCACATTTTGATGTGCCCATTTTGCCAGCCCTGATAACTGCTGAATTTGAGTTTCTTCAATATCCACTGGAAGAATCTTAGCTTTTTCATCTGCAATAGAATTATACCATCGTTCTAGTGTATCTGAAGCACAATGAGCATCAACATGAAATACAGTGGTCTGAGTATTTTGCACCATAGTCCATATTTCCTGCCACAGTTCTTTTCCCCATATTTCTTTCGAATAAATTTTCCACTCATCCTTAGCCCAAGTGGGCAGCCAGGTTGTTAAACCATTGGCTACAGACCATGAATCAGTATAAATATGACATGTACCTTGCAACCTTTGTGGATATTACACTGGAAAGGGTAGCTTACCCCTCCTCCAAGCTCCTACTGGTGGAAGCCACAGCTCGAATACTGTAGCAATAAAAAGGTTAGCTGTGAAACACAGACAAACAACAAAACAAAACACATCAGTTTAAAATAAAACAAGATTATTTCCATAGGATAAAAAGAAGCCAAGCCGTCCCTGGGTTCCCTTATCCTAAGCATGACAAAATGTCCAGATTGATGGTAATACCATCGTACATATCTCTGTAGATGGTAAACTCTCAAAACAGCTGTAATAGTCCTTTTTCAAAATTGTAAAAGTTTGTTCCTCTTCACTTAGAATACTAGTTTTGCAATAAAAGTCAAATTACATGGTTCACTCTTGGTGTGCTTTCATGAAAACATACATTTTGTGTGAAAAGTTGTGCTTTAGGCATGGAATACACATCAAGTTTGAACTGGTAGTAACATAAAATGTTGAAACACAAGAAGGTCAAATAATGTGCAAAAGGTCAAAGTGTGCACGCAAGGGTCATTCAAACCCAGCCATTCCTGTAGTGTCCTTGAACACCACCAATATTAAAATATCTTTAAATAACAATAGAATACACAATTAAACTGCTGGCCAAGACATTACACACACATACACATACACAAAAAGAAATACTTAACATAAAATAAGACTGACATTGTTTCACACCAATTTGCTGAGGTAATGCCCATAGTTCCATTAGAAAACTGTACGTGGTTTAGATATATGTGCTGCCTCCTCCTTGTCTTGTAACACTGACAATTTTTAAACCAACACATTTATACATATTGCCATGCCAAATCTTTCCAGAACAAAACACTGTTTAAACACATCATCTGTAAGTGAACACATCTCGTATAACATGATTACACCTTTTGGCACATAACTAAAATATGGCACTCTGCCATTTTGCAAAAAGTTTCTGGTTTTAACTAGAAGTATGATAAAGCCATTTATAGCTGTTAACACATTACATTTTCACCTAGCAGTGGCTTGGCACGTTGCTTGCAAACTACAACTCTTTCTGCACATTGCAATCTATATGACGTCATAATTCTTCACCATCAACAGTACCTGCTCCAAGCAACAACTACAAACAAAAGTTTTTCACTGACCCTATCTAGGCAGCACAAATGTTCCATTACAAATAAAGCCAATTAAAACAGTCAGCTATGAGCAAAGAAGCTTCTTCTTCCTTTTTTTTTCTGTAACCTGTTGTGCACTGAAGGCAGTCAATCCTATCTCGCAACATTGACAACAGAACATAATTACAGAACACAGATATAAGCTAGAAAATATGCATGAAAAAGACGGAGCATTACCTTGTTTAGTATACGTATTACAGAAATAAAACAGACAGACATAAAACAACTTTGAATAAAAAAATTCAGACTTACCCGGTGCCAAGGTATTTTTCTTCTTCTTTTCCGATATACTAGTCTAAGTAAGAAAACTGACTGCAGGACCTTCGTGATAATTTCCAAACGCTGCAGCTATTAACTCTTTCAAAGGTTTTAACCCTTTCAAAGGTTTCTTTTGGCCATTTTAGTAACCTGCCAAACCAAGTCTTTTTCCAGAGCTCTGGTTTGCAGTTTAAACAAAACAAACAAAAATCTCTAACAGTACTAGGTTGAGATCCATCTGGTGAGGTCCCCAGTACTTGGGTTTAGGATCAAATGTTTCAGCCTCTATAGGAGGCAAGGAACTGAAATTGATACAGAAAAACTTGAAACTACACAGATAGGCAACATGGGGGATTTTCAAATCATCCCGTCTGTAGTCACCTACTGTGCGTACATCCAGAGTAGTTTATTTTCTTTTCTAGATGTTGCTTATCTAACTTTACTTAACCAGCCGCTGCTTTTCTCCTAAAGCAGCCTGAACTGTGAAAGCCATCATTGGCTCTAACAGTATATACTTGCAACAAGCACAAATTACAAGTACAAAGGGCAGTTGCCCTTGCTTGTTTGAGCCTTAATACACCTTTAAAAAAAAGAACTCATCCTTTTTCCTAAAAATAGACATTTTATTTTCGAATCCTGTCGATTACAAAAAATGTTCTGCCAACTCAAACCAAGCAGCTATTTGCCATTCACACTCACATACACACAATAACAATACAATAAGTACAGCAAGCCAAAGCTTTATTATAACAAAATATAATACAAAGGTTATACATCACCGATTCAATAAAGCATCATCCAAGCCCTCTTCCAATGGCTGGACCTGTCAGCCTGGCTAGAGTCTCCTCGAACCGGGAACTGGCCCCACAGCGATGCATCCACCCCGCAGGACAGACTTCAAACCAGGCATTGAGAAAGCTACATTTATATCTTATTCTATGCTAAAAATAACCATGCAGCCTTTATAGTGTTGTCTCGCCACATTCTAGAAGCTTGCCGGGCTCCCAGGATGTTGCGAATCCACACCATAAGGACTGCTCAGAATTCCCTACACCTGCTAGGTCACTGTGCTCCAAACACTGGCCAGGTGCCTAGAACACCATGAGCTAAGCATAAGTTTAAACAAAACTACAAAAACAGGTTGCCTGATAATATGCGACCTTCAAGTCAGCAAAATACACTGTCTGAAGCAAAACATAATAATGAGGCTATCTAAAGAGCAAAACACCAATTAAATGAAGCAGCATGTAAAATGGAGTCACACAATACAACATGGAGTATAAAATGACATACATTACATGAAATAGCATACAAAATGGAGTGACAATAATCAACATATTATACTATCACTACAGCAGTTAAGGCTGGATTTCAGTCTGGTGCATATACCAGATAGTCCCCCTTCCCCAACTTCTGGAACAATCCAAAAAGGAAAATCAAAAATAAGACCCAACAAAATCTTGGTAAAAAGAAAGAGAATAAGAAGGGCAAGCAAAACTGAGCAACAAATGTAACTTTGTTGCAGTTTATATTAGTAGGGACAAAACACCTGAAAATCTATTTTTGGATAGACAGATATTATCCCTAGATAATTCTCCACCAATGGTCCTTATCACTGTCCCTGTTGAAAGCAGTACAATTACTTTTACACAGCAGCCACTGTCCTCACATCTGATTATTTTTTTTTTAAATTTATTTATTGAAAAGCTTCACCAAGAAAGGCACACTGAACAATATACAATTGCTTATCTCATGGAGCGTCCTGGAGGAAGGGGAACATGGGAGTGCAGTAATCAAAAGCACATTTCCATGCAGTATTATAGAAAAGTATATATACAATAATCAACAACACATTTCCAAAGGTAATATAAAACAGAGAAACAAGAGAGTAAAAAGAAAAAAAAATAAATCGGTTAGTAGCATTGGATAAACATTGGGATTTGATGCAAGAGGAGCAAATCAACAGCACTGCAGACTTAAAACATACAATGCAGAAAAGGAAGTGCAATAAAGTACATTGGTTTCTCCTCACATTAAGTGCTAGGCTGGGAAAGGGGATCGGGAAGCCAGAGAGGAAATTAGGAGGAGTGAAAAGCCAGATGGGGGAATTAATAGCAGCTGCAGGATGGAGAGAGGAAGTTGAAGAGTGAGGTTTAAATGGAACACGTGGAGGAGGGGTACATGAGTTGATGAGGCTTTGAGTTCCAGAGCTTAGAGAACCTACAGGAGAATGATGAATAGCCTATAGAGGTGATGCACCATGGTATAGCTATGGTGAAGGAGTCACTGGAACTGAGGGAGAGAGGGGCAGTGGGGCAGAAGGACATTGAGGAGGCAAGGTAAGGGAGAAGCATATCAAACCAGAATTTAGAGGCAAATTGTATCCTAGAATTAGAATCTGGAAACTTAGAATAAACCTAGAACAAGAGATTTTTAAATTAAATCAACAACTTGTTATATCTGACACATTAAACACCAATGTGCACTGTGATGGAGAAAATCAGGAACCCAACATGGTTAAGATAAAGAACCAACAAATGAAAAATTACATCAGGGAAGAAAAAGAAAATAAAGATAAATGTTGAGCAAGTTTGCTTAAGAAACCAAATTCTGCCAAAAAAAAAAATAGTGATCAGGAATATATTGGCTCCCCTTTATCAGACTGATGGGACCATCTGATAGGATTGTCTTAGAGAAGGGGAAACATATTATTCAATTAAATGATACACTAACAGCTGAATTAGAGGTAGATATTGAGTTGGAAGATATAATAGAAGTTAAAAATATGCCAATTGAATCTGCTACAATAACTGTTGTATATTTTGCATCATCAAGAACTGCCAATTATTTGTGGCTGAATGGGCAGCCAATGCAAAACAGAGACATCACTGTCACCTTCTCAAACAGACATGCATTTAATATTGAGAAGGATAATCAGGAGAAGATGTCTGAAGAGTGGGCCTGCCTAAGCTTATTTGGAATGAGGTATCTAACAAAGAGAATACTATAAATTAACGGGGACCATCTGTA
Organism: Neoceratodus forsteri; assembly: GCA_016271365.2. Lineage (NCBI taxonomy): Eukaryota > Metazoa > Chordata > Ceratodontiformes > Ceratodontidae > Neoceratodus > Neoceratodus forsteri. Next base: position 212,172,500 of record CM057451.1, read on the forward strand.
GTCTATTGAGAAATTTCAGATACAGCTAGGAAAAGAAGGGGTGATTTTGACTAAAAGAATGGGCTTTGGTTGTCAAATTAATACATTAATAAAAAACAGGAACATTGATGATATGATTCTGGAAAAAGTGAGTATCATTGATCATATGGGATTAAATGTGATAGAATCAGAAATAGTAAGAACCCAGAAACATTCTCAAAAGACTAATGCACAGGTATATAAGGACACTGAGACCGTCTCAAAAACCAACAGATTCCTTGATTTAGCAAGTTATAGTGATTGATAAGCACTTTTTTTTAGTGATGACTCTGTTTCTAATAAAGCCCATATATATGGACATCAGTATATGGCTGACAGTGGTATTTGCATAAACTCATGGAATGCTTCAGGTTTACTAAATAAGTTTGCAGATAGTGATTTGAGACATTTTTACAGAGAAAGCGGATGTATTATGTTTTCGGGAAATGTGGTATTCTTCTGAAGATAGTATTAGCATAAATGGATAAGAAATCTTTCATTCGCCAGGGAAGAAAGTACAGAAGCTAGGCAGATGTGCAGGTACCATAGCTTAGCCACTTTTATCAAGATTGGAAGTTTTAAGCAGGTAGAATGTATACAGGCAGCTCCAAATATTGTGATCAATTTTATTAATAAGGGAAACTATAGTTTCTTATTGATCAATGGGAATATTCCTCCAGACAATTCAAAGATTTTTTTTTTACATGGACATCTGAAAAGATAGAATTACTTTTTTAAATATTTAGATACATAACTAGTATTATTAGGTGACTTTAATGCCAGGATTGGCCTCTTTGATGGCTTTATTGATAATTTTTTTATTTTTTTGCAGCTACAACTAAGTTACCTTATATTCCAACAATGGCTACTAACGATACAACAGTGAATAACTTAGGCTTACAATTGATATGAATTTTAAAAGAACACAACTTGTTTCCACTTAATGGCAGCATAGTGGGTAATAGAAGTGGAGAATTTACTTCTATCTCCTCAAGGGGTTCCTCTTTGGTAGACTTAGCACTATGGTCTTGTCCTCTTAACTTCTGAGAAAATTTCTCCATCCCTCTGCAATCAGATAGTGACCATTTCCATCTAATTCTAAAGAGAAAAGATGGGTACAAATGAACAAAGATCAGTGACAGACCAAGAGGGCTGCCTATTTACAGAAATTAGAGCTACAAAACAGTTATATGGAAACATGATTCAGGCCTAGAAATTTCAGACACTTTAGGTAACTTCTTTATACAAAGAGGGTTGCCCAACTTAAAAGGGGCAGACCCCATTGTCCCATGGCCCAGGCCAAGAAAGTGGGAAGCTCAGAGGTAGAGAAGGGAGGGGGAACGGGGAAGGGGTGGAGCTGAGGGAGGTTCCTGAAAGGGGGAGGTCCAGTGACATCACAAGGGAGGTGAGGCAGAGGACATGGGAATGATGAGGTGGCAACAGAGGATTGGACAGCGGAGCTACGGGGGGCAGGAAAAGGAGGCAGCTAAAAGGGGCTGCACAGCAGTGGAGAGCTTACAATTTTGCTCCAGAGGGAATTTCCTTTTGGATGCACATCAGTCGTTGGCAGTTACAGAGCCATTGGGCATTGATTTTGGTTTATGAGTTAACACAGCGGAATAAATATATATAAAAAAAAAAGCTATTGAGAAACAGCAGTGAGTGAACTACAGGAACCCTGAGGTAAGATAATTTATGGTTATAATGTACAGGCAGAGAGCCTGCAGAGTGAAAAAAAGCAGTCAAGCAACGAGATAAAAAAAAGGGGGTTTTTGTGGCATAGTGGCTAGAGGGGACAGTGGAATCCACATCCTCTGGGTTTTTAAAAGAGATGTTGGGTGGACTTTGAGCAGGGAAAGAGACCCAATTGCGATGTTGAGTTGGCCTGAAGTTTTTCCCTAGTTTGGGAGTAGTTAGCGAGAGGTTGAGTTAGCCTGACGGTTTTCCCTAGTAGGGAGCAGTTAATGAGAGGCAACAGCCAGCAACCACTATCTGCTTGTCTGTTTATTATAATGGTAGCAGGCCTCAGCATTAAGCCAAGATGCAAGGGCCTGGAAGAAGTTTTTAGATTGTGTTAGAGCAAGGCTATGCTCAAATTTGCAGCTGCTGAGGTGCAGGATAGGCAAGCGTGGTCTGACTGTTTTTGGTTTGTCATTTCGGGATCTGAAGGGATAGCGGGGAGGCAGCCTGTGGTAAGAGGAAAGTAAGTTAGCTATTCCTCATTAGAAGCAAGAGAAGTGTTTACCTTGAGTGAGGAGAGGAGCTGGAAGATACAGGCATTGCTCTCCTATACAGAGGCATTGGTCAGGCTGGTGGACACTTGCTCTCAATCTGGGGGTTTGGCTGTGTGGAAAGGCGGCACAAGAGGGGGGGATGTGGCCACATGAGAGGTACACCAGGGAAGAGTAAACAGGAAAGAATAGCTGCCCTCCATGGCTACCGGTGGGTCCAGCTCACTTCCATGTGTCTCGGTGGAATAAAAGTTCAGGTCAATGAAGAAGGGAAAAGAGCAGAGAGACTGCAAGGGCCAGACTGCATAGTAATGGCATGTGACATCATCACCACGTGGATCAGAAGGGGAGCTGGAAATAGCGCGCGGGGGGAATTTAAAAAGTAGAAAACTCGAAGCCAGTAACGTGGGCAGGGTGGGAGAAGAGTTTGCCTTCATTTTTGGAGGTTTTTGGTTGGGAACTGGCTGATTGTCTTGCTGTTTCCCTGTAGCAAGAAAGGGAGAGAGGGGAGAGAGAGAGAGACTGCAAGGGCCAACCACGTGGCAATGGCATGTGACGTCAGTGCCAAGCAGGTCAGAAGGGAAGCCCCAGCAAGTGGTTGGGGGGAAGCGCAAAGGAAGAAAGCAGCATGCCAGTATTGGGAGCATGGGGGAAAAGCTTTCAGTAATGTTGGGTTTTGACTGGGCATTGGTGGTTGTTGAAGGAAAATGGGGAGCACAAAAAGGATCTCAGGGGAAGATTTGAGCGGGACAAAGAAGGAAGGCAGGATTCCTGTAAAATTTAGGGATATGCAAGAAGGAGGTTACAGCGGTTGTGCTGGAATTTCAGGGCTTGGGGAAGGTCTCACAAGAGGGCCAAAAATGAGTAGGAGGAGGGGGTGCAGTGAGCAGGGGCAATGGCTGGGCATGCAGCAATTGGCTGTGCTGGTGATTGCCTGTTGTTAGCCCAGCATAGGATGTCAGGAAATCAGGAGCAAGGCCTTGGGGATTTGGAGAAGGGATGTTTAAATAAATGAAAATGGAGCATGCGCAAGAAAAGACAAAGGTAGTGAAGTAGCCATGGTTGAGGAGAGCTTAGGGGAATCAGCGGTCCCTGTGCAAGAACAAGAGAATCATCATGGGGGGACGAATGAGGTTTACACCTGGGCACACAAAAAAAAAAAGAGAGGGGGGATACGGGGAATGCAGTGGTTTTAACAAAAATGTTGTGTTATTTTAGATACAGACTGAGGATGGCACCAAGAAAAACAAAGCCCAACAAGGAGGAGTGCTTCAAGGCAGTGATGGAATTGGTGGAAAATGCGAATCGGTTGCTGGAGGTGGCAGAGCCTGAGGGTGTGGAGAAGGGTACAAAGTGGAAAGGAAAGATGGGGAAGGGTAGGAAGATGATCAAAAGGGTATCAGTGTCTGAACCAAGGATCCCTTCCCCAGATAGCCCTGTACCCGAGCCATGCCTGGACCGCACCCTGGGGCCAGAGGTAGTACCAGACCCAGCAGTACCAAGGTGCCAACCTACCCTACCAGTACCAACCCTGGTTCCATCACCGCTGCAAGAGAATGGCGCATTTTGGTGATGTTCAATGGGACACCAGGCAAATAGATTTGTGGTTGAAAATTTATACGGGCCACTCAGACAAAGAAACAGAAGGCGAAAAAAGGGTGTTGGCAACAATGAAGGCATGCTAGGGATACAATAGGGCCTCCTGTTCCTGGCTGAACTGCTGATTTTGGCACGTTTGTTCCAAGTGTGGGGGCATCACCCAGCATCCAAGTGTAGGTACAGCTGGGAGAAAGGGACAAACAGCCAGGACAGCTCCCACCAACCACCTTTTCGGAATGGACAGAATTCCTTTCAGGGGCAGCATTGGGGCAGGGGGAAAGGGGTAGAGGAACAGGGGGGAAGGGGCAGGCCTATCAGCCCCAACATCAGAATACATAAAGGGCCAAGACAGGGTGGTTTCTGGCTGGCTCGGACACCCATAAACATAGCGAGGATGGACAAATGGTTGGGGGGATATCCAGACAGGGTCACGGCCAAAATATTGGGGGAGGGTTTTCAATATGGTTTTAGCTTACAGTTTAAAGGGTGCAGAAAGAAGATGGCAGCAAAAAACCTAAAATCTGTACAGGGGAAGGAAGGGGTTTTGACACAGAAGATTCAGATGGAGGTAAGGGCAGGTAGGGTCAAAGGCCCATTCACAACCCCACCACTGACTAACCTGAGGGTATCCCCCTTGGGTTTGGTTCCCAAGAAACAAGAGGGTGAATACCGGGTAATACACCACCTGTCTTACCCAGAGGTGGATTCAGTCAATGATTCCATAGGGAAGGAGGACAGCAGGGTCACCGACGCCACACTGGAGGATGCAGTGAGATTGATTAGAACAAAGCGAGAAGCATGGGTGACAAAAACGGACATAGAGTCAGCTTTTTGCCTCTTACCGGTCAGGCCAGAAGACTGGGACTTGCTGGGTTTCTGGGTGAAAGAAAAGTGTTATTTCAATAAAGCCATGCCAATGGGGTGTTCAATAACATGTGCGACATTTGAGATGTTTAGTACCTGGCTACAATGGGCTTTTCAGACCAGGTTCATTTCCCAGACAGTAGTGCACTACTTGGATGACTTCCTGTTCATTGGGGAAGGGAAAGTAGAGACCCAGATCTTGCTTAAGAATTTCCAGAGGTTATGCCAGGAGGTGGGGGTTCCATTAGCAGAATACAAGACTGAGGGACCAAGTCGCATAATTGAGTTCCTGGGACTAGAACTGGACACGATGCAGGAATTGTTCTGGTTGCTTGAACAGAAGGTTAAGAAGCTTAAGGAACTATTGAAAGCTGTAGGAAGATGCAGGAGGGTGCGGCTACAGCAGGTGCAGTGGCTGCTGGATCATTTGAACTTCGCATGTAGAGCAATCACACCAGGGTGCACGTTTACACGGCGTTTAGCATGGACTACGCGAGGGGCCACTCAGCTTCACCACTGGGTAGATCTTAATAGGATGACCAGGGTTGACATGGTGGCATGGGAGCATTTTCTACAAGAATATAATGGGCACACATTCTGGCAGGATGACTGGGTCTATAGCACGGACCTACAGCTATATACAGATGCTGCGGGGGGTATAGGTATGGGAGGGTACCTCCAGGGAAAATGGTTTGCAGAACCTTGGCTGGTGGGTTGGAAGCAGGCAGGGGTGATGAAAGATATAACCTTTTTGGAGCCGTTTTCCACATGAGTGGATATGGTAGTATGGGGAGAAGAACTTAGGAACAAGCAGGTCACATTCTGGAGTGATAATAGGGCAATCATGGAAGTACTGAACAAGAAAAGGACAAGGTCAGAGAGGGTTATGAGAGTACTGGGCAGAATGGTGTGGTTGGGCTTGTTCTTGAACATGTCTTTCAGGGCAAAACATGTCAATGGAGTTGACAACGTGATAGCTGATTGCCTCTCCCGATTGCAGATGGACAAATTCAGGACCATTGCACCCGGAGCAGAGGGAAAACAGACCACCATTCTGGATCACATATGGGCAATTGGATTGGGGGAGCTGAGGCATTGTTCCGCAACTCCCGGGCCCCTCAGACCCTGAGAGTGTATGAAACCTCCTGGAGGGCATTTCAGAAATTTTGGGAGGAGTACGGCAGGCAGGTAAGTTGTCCAGCAATGGGGGAACAAGTGGCACAGTTTATAGTCAGGGGTTGGAATCAGAACATGGCACACTCAACCATGGGGGTGCATCTGGCAGCAATGGATCAAGTCTGCATACTAAGGGGCTGGGAGGACCCTACAAAAACTAACCTGATCCGGAGAATGATACAGGGATGGATGGGGGGGGGACAGGGAAGAGACAGGATAACAGAAAGCCAATATCAGAAGGGCTGATGGTAAGGTTACTAGGGGCCTTACAGCTTATCTGCAGTTCTTCGAGGGAGGCAGCTTTATTTCAGGTACTGTATGCCACCATGTACAGGGGGGCCTTTAGGCTGAGTGAAATAGTGGGCCACAACAAAAAGACACAAGGCGGGGCTGTGATGGGAGGACATTGAATAGAAAAGTAGAGCCATACCAGTTATGTTACAGCAGTCCAAAACTGATCAGCAAGGACAAGGAAGAAAGGTTTGGTTGTGGACACACCAAAATGAAACCATTTGCCCGGTGACGATGCTGCAGGTGTATGCAGCAGACCGACAAAACCAGGGCAATGGAATGATGTTTATACATGGCAATGGCAGGCCAGTCTCGGGGTACCAGGTGACTGCCTTATTGAACAAGATACTCCAGTTTGTGGGGGAATCAGTGGAGGGATATTCCTCATAGTCATTCAGAACTGGGTCAACATCAACAATGGCTGCTCAGGGCAAAGGAGCCGAAGAGATCAAAGAGAGAGGAAGATGGGCATCAGGGTGTTATAGGAAATACATACGGAAATTGCAATAATAGTGATGTTTTGTTCTTCTCTCCCATAGTAGGTACATAAAGAAGAGGGGAAAAAGGGGGGGGTGGGGAAGGGCAATGAACAGGTATTCATTCTTTGTGCTTTGATCAATCAGGTGCAACCAAGAGGCTCGAGGTGTGGATTTGTGGGCATTCTTTTGTGCATTGGGTGGAAAAATGGGTGGCCCAGAGGCAAGGGGGAAAGCAGCTGTACCTGGACATTGACACAATAAGGCTGGTGTGGAAAGGTCAACGGGGCATGAAATGGGCACAGATGCTGCCAGACATCAGAGAAATCAGGAGGGATCATAAGCGACCAGACCTGATTGTGGTGCATCTTGGGGGCAACGATCTGGGAACAAGGCCATTGTTGGACATTTTTTATCAGATAAAACATGAGGCTGAAATAATAAAGGAATGGTGGCCAGAGGTTACTTTGGCATGGTCAGAAATCAATCCTCGGAGAGAGAGTGGAGGCAGGTGGAGAGCCACAAAAATATGGACAGGGCCAGAAAATGCATGAATGCGAGAGTGGGGAGACTGTTCCAGGGTAGCGGGGGAATAGTGATTAAACACGGGATCCTAGAGTGGGTAGATGAGAATTACAGGGAGGATGGAGTGCATTTGTCGGGTCTCGGCCTGGCCATGTTCAACACTGAGATTTCGAATGCCATTGAGGCATGACTGGCACAGAAATAAGGGTCAAAGGGACAAATAAGGGATGGGGGAAGGAAAGATTAAAGAGGGGAAAAGTTCACCGTCCATCGCAAGCTGGAGGTGGACTAGTGGAAAAGAGTGGGAGGGAAGGAAAATAGAAAAGGACACAGGATGAAATATAAGAAGCAGGGGCATGGTGGGTACATCGTGCCTCCCCCCCCCGTGCAGGACATAATAATAACAAGAGGCCAGGATACCCCCATGATGTACGTCTGGGGGGGCAGAAGAGATCAAGAGATCTGTTAATTAATTAAGAGAACAAGAGGCAAAATGATATAATGTATGCCCATAATGTGAATATAATGTATGTATATATGATGAGAAAAGGAGGGCACAATGAAATATGGAGATGAAATGTACCATTGTGAACATTTTGTTGTAGATTATCATAAATATCAAATCAGTAAAATTATTGCCAAGACTGAGCAACCACACATTACTGGTCCATGTATTTATTGGTTGGGTTCTGGGGACAAAGAGGGTTGCCCAACTTAAAAGGGGCAGGCCCATTGTCCCATGGCCCAGGCCAAGAAAGTGGGAACCTCAGAGGTAGAGGAGGGAGGGAGAAGGGGGGAAGGGCGGAGCTGAGGGAGATTCCAGAAGGGGAGGTCCAGTGACATCACAAGGGAGGCAAGGCAGAGGACATGGGAGTGATGAGGGTGGCAACAGAGGATCGGACAGGGGGCTAAGGGGTGGGAAAAGGAGGCAGCAAAAGCAGCGGCACAGCAGTGGAGAGCTCACAGTTTTGCTCCAGAGGATTCCCACCCTCCACCCAGAAAGATGGGACAGTAGGGCACTGTGGAAGGTGGAGACAGTGCACCACTGTGAAAGGTGGATCTACAGTGGCTGACAGTTGAATTATTACCGAAGGTGGATGGCAAGAAGAGAAAAGAAGGAAGAAGGGAAGAAGGGGGAAAAAGAGGGTGAGGGAAGGAAAATAGAAAAGGACACAGGATGAAAAATAAGAAGCAGGGGCATGGTGTGTACGCTTGTGCTCCCCCATGCAGGACATAATAATAACAAGAGACCAGGATACACCCATGATGTACGTCTGGGGGGGCAGAAGAGATGGAGAGATCTGTTTATTAATTAAGAGAACAACAAGAGGCAAAATGATATAATGTATGCCCATAAGGTAAATATAATGTATGTATATATGATGAGAAAAGGAGGGCACAGTGAAACATGGAGATGAAATGTACCATTCTGAACATTTTGCTGTGGATTATCATACATATCAAATCAGTAAAATTATTGCCAAGACTGAGCAACCACACATTACTGGTCCATGTATTTATTGGTTGGGTTCTGGGGACAATGGGATCTTAGTATACTGGAAGGTTTAAAGCTAAACTGCCTGTTGCAAAATCTGAATTTTCTTTTTGACCAGGTGAAAAGAAAATTAGAGCATTCAATCAATCTATGTAGGCATAAACAAAATCAATCCAGATGGTATGACAGGCAATGCAAAAAGCTGAAAACTTATATAAGAAAATTAAATAAAGTATATAACGAAATGGTCTTTCATGCAAGAAATCACGTGTCTGATGCACTGGTAAGAATGTTATGATAAACCATCCCTCTTTTGCTAGGATGGCCTGCAGCTTAACAGGAGGGGGAGTACCATGTTAGGTAAATGTATCTCTGCATTTATTAATGAACATTAAATTAGCATCCAAGAAGGGAGGGGAATGGAATGGTTCCCAGGTCTCTAACAAAGAAAAACAAGTTAAGTAATCAAAAAATATGTAACATATGATCTCTGAATGCTAGCTCAATAAACTCAATCAAAATAGCAGAATTAGAAGCCAAATCTCATATAATTAACTTGGGTATAATATCTATAACAGATACCTGGTTGGACTCTGATTCCTTGTGGCTAAGAGAGATACCAGGTTTTAAACTCCATCATAAAGACAGAGTTAATAGAAAGGAGGAGGAGTCTGCCTTTACATCAGAAATGACATCCCCTCTTTAGAAACCCTGTATGTCACATCAGCTGAAAGTATATGGGTTAACATCCAATTCAAGGGACTGCCCCACATCCTTGTAGGCACATGTTATCGGCCGCCATCATCAGACTCTGAGTACACTAGCACATTAATAAATGATATCTTACACCTAGCCAGTAAAGGCAATGTCCTGATCTTAGGTGCCTTTTTTTTAAATAATTTAACATTTTTACTCCTCCTTCATTGTGGAGCAGGCCCCAATGACAGCCGACACCTGAGCCCCCGGATCAGGTCAGGCATACAGTACAGGCGCCTGACTCACACAGGTCCAGAGGAAATTAACAGAACACCCCCTGGGGCCCGTGACTAGGAACCAGGTGTCCATACCTCTTATGTCTGGGGGCTCAGGGCTCAGCCATTAAAGCTGCCGCAATCACCCAACAATATTTAACTGTTACTTGCCCTAGGGAGCGGGACGTGTAATGACATCTGATGCATCTACGTGCAGACATCCACTGTGCTCCCTTCCCTCAGAATATACACTGCTGACAGTGTGCCTAGCCTCTGCTAGGTGCCACTGCAGCATGCCACATACCCCATACCCACCCCAGAGGAAGGAGAGCAGTCAATAGATGCTCAATCCTTCCTCTCCCCTGCAAGCCCCCAGTGCCCTGAGTCCATTCCTGAACCCAGGTCACCGACGTGGTGTGAAGTGTGGTGTCCAGTGCCTCAACCCTCAGTGCCACCAGGCCAGCAGATCTTAGGTGACTCTAACATGCCCACAATTGACTGGAACTCCCTAATGGGTAGCACCCAGCATTAGAAGAACTTTGTATCTTCCATAATAGATCTGGGCCTTCAACAAATTATAAGAGTACCAACCAGAGGAGGTAACATACTGGACTTTTTAATAACTAATATTGAGAATACAATCTCTAATCTTTCCATATACAATCTGCTGGGAAATAATGACCACAGGTCTATATTACTTAAAATTGTATAAGAATTCCAACCCTCTTGCAATCATTTACTAATAAAAATAAAATATGAGAATGCTAACTTTGGGGTAATAAATAAACACTTAAACAAAATTCAGTGGGAAGATATATTACTTCCCCACCCGCTTGAGGAGGCCTTGAACTATTTAAAAACAACAACATTGGAATTAGATTTGAGAAAAATATGTCCCCATGGGGGAACATATATATATAACAGTAAAGAGAAGATACCCCTATGGTTTAACAGCTCCATAGAGAAACAAATGAAATGTAAAGAAAACTTTTTTCTTCTATAAAAAAAATGCTCTAGCAATAAAAAAGAGGAAATCCTATGTCAATACAGGATAGCTGTTAAAGAACTAAAAAAAAATTATTCAACTCTCCAAACAAAATCTTGAATTTAGAATTGCCCTCTCTAAGGACTGTCACAAGTCAATATTTTCATACCTTAATGACAAAAAGCAGAACAATAGACAAACTGGCCCATTAACGATAAATGACTCTAATAAAATCAGACAAAGAATCAGCAGATGCATTTAATAGTTACTTCTGCTCAGTCGTCTCAACAAAAGAAGTACAGAATCCACCCAATAGTCCCACAAATAAATCAAATAATTACTTAATCACTAAAACCAACACCAGTACAATATTAAAAACATAAAAAAAAACACAAGTCCAGGACCAGACAAATTAAATCCCAGGTTTCTAATTGAAACAGCTGATGCATTAACTCTCCTTTTAACTATTATATTTAATAAATCCCTATGCAAAACCTCAGACCCCATTGATTGGTTAACGGCTACTGTCATACCAATCTTTAAAAAGGGTAATCAAACAAAAACAGAAAACTACCACCCCATTAGCTTCACATCAGTCCCCTGCAAATTAATGAAGAAAATTATGAAGTCTTTATTGGAAAAAGAAATGCTATCTTTGAATATTCTAGATCTTTCCCAACATGGTTTTAAGCAGGGTCACTCATGCATCTCCAGCCTTATTACCTTCTATAACCACATAAGTCAAGAACTAGACTCCAACACACCAATGGATATAATTCTACTAGATTACAACAAGGCCTTTGACAAGGAATCACATGGCAAACTGATAACCAAGTTACTCTGACTGGGATTCGTCACCCTGTGTGATTAAATGGGTGGACAGCTGGCTAACCGGAAGAACCCAGTGAGTAAAAATTAAAAGAACTTTGTCGGAGGAGGGGGAAGTGACTAGTGGAGTGCCTCAGGGCTCGGTCCTTGGACCCATACTATTCAATATTTTCATAATTTATATGTAAATTGGCCCATGCAATACATTATCAAAATTTTCAGATGACACAAAGTTAGGGGGGAAGGTTGACTGTTCCATAAATATGAGTACGTTCACAAAGGATCTACAATCGAACATTGGACTTACATTAATGGGATGCACTTTAACATAGAAAAATGCACCATGTTGCACCTTGGAAAGAATAATTCCAAACAGGTATACACTCTTAACAACACTCCTTTGAAAACAACTTACTGTGAGAAAGATCTAGGTATTATAGTCAACAATAAGCTTTCCTCAACTGACCAATGTAACAAAGTAGCTAATCTCTCTAACACACTGCTCAGAAGGATAAATCACACATTCATTTAAAAAACTGAAGAATGCATATTCCCATTATATAGGACACACATTAGACCATACTCTGATTATGGGTCACCCTTCTGGAGCACATACCTAGCAAAATATATTATCAGGATTGAGCAGATTCAGAGAAGAGCAACCAGGATGGTCCCTCATTTGTCACACTTAAACTATTCCGACAGACTCCATAAAACAGGCCTCCATTCCTTAGAACTAAGAAGAAGTAGAGGGGAACACATTCTTCTATTTAAAATCTTACAGTCACCTACATTGGTGCAACAATGTGGTATCTCATTCTCACAGAGGAAAATAGTGCCAAGACTTCATAATGAGCAACTAGAAGCCAACAAAGCTAAGAATAACAAGAGACTTAACTTCTACACTATAAGATCACCCAGATTATGGAATAGGCTCCCCCAGGAACTAGTGGACTGTAACATTTTCAACATATTTAAAAAGGGTCTAGACAACAAGTTCACACCCAAACACATTCAGGATCAATGATTCACAATTATGGGGGACAATTTCGATGGGCCAAGGCCTACTTTTGTCCTACTCCACCAAGTAAATCAAGTAATAAGAATAAAAAGTGTAAGGGAGCACTCAAGGAAATTACCCCCAAAATGAAAGAGTATAGAGAACTTTTACAAGGAAAAAAAGATTATTTTATGAAAAACAAAAGGAACAAAATGCTGGAAACAATTAAATCTTGAGACGTTAAAAAATGTTGGTGCCTGGTAGCCAAAGGGACAAATAACTTTAAAGCAAACATGATTTCTTATCTAATTATTTATGACCCCACTGCTGACTTAACCTTTCCAACAACCAGTAGTACAGTGAATAGGCTCTCTGCATTCACATTTGCTGAGGTGTTCATTACAATAAATACTTAAAGACATCGAAAGCACCGGGGCTGGATTCTGTTCCAGCAGAAGTCTATTTATGTCAAAGTGGACAATGGTATTAACCCTTGACAGTGCTGTTTAATAAATGTATCAACATACCTGCAGATCAATTCCCCCACTGTTAGCGGGGGGCTAATATTATTCCCCATTCATAAAAAAGGCGGTGTGGCTGATTCTTGCATGTATCGTCCCATCAGCCTGTTGGATGCTAACTTAAAAATATTCTCTGAGGTAATTTTGGAAAGGTTAAATGTACAGTTATACTCTATTGGGGACTTTCACCTTTTCAGGCAGGTTTCATAGCTGAATACTCCACCTTAGATAAAATCTTTGTTTTGCATCATTTAATTGAGAATTATGTCAAACTGAGAAAGCAAAAATTGTACACTGTTTTTATAGATTATTCAACGGCTTTGGATTCCATCTCCAGAAAAATCCTTTGGGAGCAAATGCATAAAAAAGGAATAGATAGATCCTTGGTTTATGTAATATATAAGTTGTATCATGAGATCTGGGCTAATGTAAGAATGGGCATAAATGAGCAATTGTTGTCCCCCTTCATTATTAATAAGGGGGGTAAGACAAGGATGTGTCCTGGTAGCTGTGCTCTTTGCTATAAATATTGATAGTATGTTAACGGAAATGGATCTAATACCGTCAGCTTCACCTAAGATTAATGATCGACCTGTTCAGCTCCTGCTTATGTGGATGACTTGGTCCTATTTTGACAATTCAGAAGTGGATTGTAAATGAAATTGGACTTTATAGACAAAGAGTAGGATATTCAAAGGGATTGTGCGTGGCTCAACAGTGTTGCACCATGTGCAACCCACTGATGTGCCCCGGCACGGCGTATTCAAATGGGATGTTGCACTCGCGAGATCTCGATGCACGGGGTGCACCAGTAATGTATGCTACAAGAGCGGGGTGTGCCCATGCATATGTGGCACATCCTGATAGTCAGCCCGGGATGTGTGGTGCATATGCTGGCACATACCTGTCTTGCATCACTCAGGGGGGCACAAGGTTGTGCCAGGCAAAACCAGGAGCAAGTCCTGGCCGCCCACAGGTGAGCTGCCATATTGCAAGGTGCAACACGGCAGCTGCCTGCTGTGGGTGGCCACCCAACCTCCCAAGACACAGGCAGGGTGCTGTGCCCCCCCACACCCAATCCTGGGCATAATATACAGTATATGTAAATACCCTAGTGGTCCAGTGGACCCTATCCCATCGCCCAATCGTGGGCTGTTGAATAAAATACATTACCTGGTGGTCCAGTGGACCCAATCCCCAGCCCAATCACAGGCAAATAAAGAAACTAATTCCCTGGTGGTCCAATGGACCTGATCCCCAGCCCAATTCAGTCAAATGAATAAATTAGCCTCCCTGGAGGTCCAGTGGACCCGATCCCGAGCCTGATCATGGGCTTCGGTTGTAAAGAAATGCCCAGGTGGGCCAGCAGTACACCTCACCCACCCCTCAGACCCACCAACTACCCCCGGTCAGCGGTGGGTGGCAGTTCTCCACCGCCAAGCCACCCAGCAGCCGCCGATTGACAATGTACTGTACAGCTGTCGCCCCATTGGTCCACTGCGTGGGCCAATGAGCTGCAACGTATACTGTACTACCTGATTCTGAACTGTGAATGGTTCATTCACATTTTGGGACTGTGTAGTACAGTACAGTCTGCATGCCCACTGGCCCACACAGTGGACCAATGGCTGTACAGCTGTACTGTATGCTATCAGTTGGTGGGCGGCAGGGTGGCTTGCGGGTGGGGAGCTGCCACCTGCCGCTGATGGGGGGAGCGGGGTAGTGGGTCTGAGTGGGCAGGTGGGGAGAGGGGTACCGCTGGCCCACCTGGGCATTTCTTTACAACCGAAGCCCACAATTGGGCTGTGGATTGGGTCCACTGGACCACTAGGGAGGTTAATTTATTCATTTGCCCACGATTGGGCAGGGATCAGGTCCACTGAACCACCAGGGAAATTAATCTATTCATTTGTCCATGATTGGGCTGAGGGGCAGGGGGTGTCGGTCCCTGATGGCTGCAGCCTGGCAAGGCGCCAGGTACAAGTCACCGGAGATCGGCGCACCTCCATGCAAATGGGGACATAATGACATGCAAATGGCCCCATTTATGCCTTGCATGCATAATGGACTCATTTGCATGCCCAGTGCTGAATATTGCGATTGCTGCGCCTAACACACCCACACTTGCGCTGGCACATCCCCCTGCTCATTACTTGCCACTTGTGCTGGCACAGTGCCACTGCGCCATGCACAGTGGGGGCAGCACCTGTGCCATATTCAACAGTGCTGAGCCATGGTGCAGCACCGTTGAATATCACCCTGGCCATGCCCTGGCGCATCCCAGTTGCGCTGCGTCCAGGCTTGTGCCCCTGCCTGGTGCAGTCTGAATATCCCGTCCAAACAGTCAATCACCATGAAATAAAAAATTAACTTGGCCAACACTAAAATAGTCATATTTAGCCAAAAAAAGCAGTGAGGGGAAGCTGGGTACTGGGAAATGAAAAAGTGGAAGTGGTACAATCTTAAATATATCTAGGAATTGCTTTTAATGCAAATTGTCTGTGGAATATTCATTTTTCTAAAACTTTAGAAACTCTAAAGAAAACCTCATTAGCCTTGGCCAGGTTTAATTATAAATTTGGTAGATCTAGTATACGGCCCTTAATAAGAGTGATTGAAGCAAAGTTTCAAGCCCAACTTTTATATGGCTCGGAGGTTTGGGATATAAAACATAGGGATACACTTACAGTCCCATTGTTTTTAAATGTTGAGAACGTCACTGGGGGGCTAGGTTTTCATGCCTAGCATCATATATAAGGGAAGAATTGGGCATTTCAAATATAAATGCTCTAATAGAAACTAGGAAGCTTAATTTTTGGCTATGTCTTATCAGATTGACTAGTTTCAGAATATCTTCCCAATGCCTAATCGAGAAGAAAAAAGGTTTGAATTTGGTTTTGTACAAAACTACTGGTATTCAGCAATATTAAACTTGCTGGATAGGTACAGGTTAAGCATCCTAAAAGATTAAGGGGGACATATTCAGAACCAGACAAGTGCACAGCACAATGAGATGCACGACACAAGTCAATGCGTGGCAGGAAAACAATGCAATATTCAGTAGTGTCACATGGACATGTGAAAGTGCAAACACAGCCAAAAATACCATGGAAGCACGATTGTGCAGAGCAACAGGGCAAGATGTAATGCACCATGGACCAACGATTGCACAGCGCAGATCACTGCAATATTCAGTCAACATATGCAAATGGATCATTACAGAGTCGGTGCCCATCCTGTATATTTGCATCTCATTTGCATGCAGAGTAGCAGATGAGAAGGGATATACCACCAGGATGATGTGGTGTACACCAGGTACTGCATCCTGAATGGTAGGCCCTTCACTCAGTGTTTGTGTGTGTCACTCTGTATGCTCTGTGGCTGCTATATACTGCTACAAGCCCTGCTGATAGGGCAGTAGCCTGTTACTGTGTCCTCACAGCACAAGTGATGTTACCTGGTAGGTGAAGGTGACCTAACTTCACTAGGGATGAACACTACCTGTGTGTGCTTCATGTCATACCCGTGCATTTACTGTCCAATGGTGTCCATTGGCCAGCTACCCCATTCCATGCTGTCATTGTGCCCTGGTCCTTGATCTCCTGTCACACTGTCCATGTAGCTCACACCCCCACACTTGCATGTCTGCATGCCCTGCTGCCTGTCTGCCTGTTGTTCCCCCAGTACATCCCCCCTGGTCTGCACCCTTAGTACTCTGCATACACCAGTGCTGCTGTTTTCCTGCATTCACCCATGATTCGGCCAACAGCCAGGTCACCGGACTCGAACCAGTAGCACAGGTCAGCCTGGAGCCAACTGTAGGCATCATGTGCAATCCCAGGCTGGTTGGCATACACACAAGTGATTCTCCCTGTAGCATTGCACACCACATGGCAGTCTATTGAGTGGCAGCCCTTCTGTTGCAGTACACCTCACTGTCACCACCAGGTACCAGTGGAGAACAAGCACATGAATGCAGTGACTTCAGACTCCACCACCATAGCATTGTGTCTGTGTGTGGGTACCTGCAGCTTGACATGGTGCAGCCCCCAAAACTGTCTCAGAGGTGCCCTGTTGGGTCGTTACCACCCCAGATTCTCTGTGTCTGTCAGCTGTTCATATGAGATGCGGGGATGGTATCGTCTCAGCTGGGCATACCACCTACAGGCTCTACATTGGCCTGCCTGGTGTTCCCTCAGTCTCCCCATGTCAGCAATGACTGCAGCCATTCCACACACCAGGCATGCAATGGGTCTGTTGCCTGCAGTGCGTGTGAGTGTGTGTGTGTGTGTGTGTGTGTGTGTGTGTGTGTGTGTGTGTCCCTCTCCCCCTCTCTCTCTTACTAACTCTCTGGCTCTCTCACTTTCTCTCTCACATACTGTTTCCTCCTCTCCCAGTGCAGTTCTTGACCTGACACCGGGTGGCTTGCCAATTTAGGGCTGACTTTCATGAACTTATCTCTGCATGATTGCGAACATGTGTTGTGCGATGCGCCATTGGCGCAGTCCGGTTCAATATGAGGTTGTGTGGCATATTCATGTACATGCCCCCATTATCTGTGCTGTATCTATTATTGGTGCATGATGGCACATCCCTGTTCATGCGGCACACTCTGGTCTTCTTAATATTGTGCTGTCACACAGTTCCTCCTGTGCCCAGTGCATCTGCCATTTGCACTGCGCATCTGTTTTGAATATGGGGGCCCACGTGAATAGCAGTATTACCCTCAGTCTTAAATTTAAAAATTATACAGCCAAAAGACTTGCTAACTACTGGCAGAAAAAGGATCTAGTGAATATAAAAACAACTGTTTATTCCAAATGGCATGCTAATCATAATTACTATTATGGACTTAAGTCTTACCTAAATATCCAAGAAGAACCTAAAGTAGGGAGACTTCACACTATGTAAATTTGAAAGATTTGAGAGCAGTGTTCTGAATGTTAGGTATAATAAAACAAAAAATGGGTCAGCTAATTGTGCATTTGTAGTATGGGGAATTGAAGACCTTTTATATGTTATGTGGTCATGCTCATGGTGTAGTAAAGAAAGAACATACTTGTTGGGTCCTTTTCTAAATTCAGTGTATGAAACAGATAGGGGACTTTTGACTTCTATTTTACTCCATACGAATGACTCAAGGACTATTGAAAGAGTAGCAAAGTACTTTGTGGCTATTAACAAGGTGTAAAATGGAGTAATTAACTGTCAAATAGTTTTATAACAATTGATATGCTCAGACAAGTTACAATTCTGTTGTTTAAATTGAGATGGATTAGAAACATGTATAGTGGACAATTTTAAAACTTTCTAAAGACCTTAATCAGATTTTTCAGTGAGTCCTTCTGACTTTTTTGACTAATGTACAATTTTAAGAATGGCGAATTCTGTATTTTTGTAAAATCAATCAATCAATCAAAATCTTTATTTACCCAGGCGATCACCATTGAGCAAGCTCATTTACAAGGTGAACCTGCAGTTTGCAAGGACGAGGATACAGAAGAGAGTACAAGTAAAATATACATAAAACAACAGTAGCAAGATGTATACAACAAAATATATACAGTGTAGAAATAAAGGTAAATAATATATACAGAGATGCCTTTATAATCCTATCCATCAATAACATGTTCATAGCCTGTAAAGGAGTCCCTGGGATATGGAAAAGCACATGCGTAGGAGGCAGGGACACCGGCAGAAAGATTCTGGGATACTAAGCAGGTGGTATCAGGGCATAAGAGTGGGCAATGGGGGGGTGTTGCAGTGAGTATGTAGTACCAGTGGGACTGGAATTGACTGAGGTGAACAGGTAGTACTGGTGGGACTAGAATGGACTGAGGGAGGGGGAGTAATCTTGGTAAGGGAACCCTTAGTTTGAACAGGAAGGATTTAGATTGAGCGGAAATGTCAGCTGGACAAGTAGGAACAGTGAAAACAGTTACAGAGCTCCACAAATGTTTTGGCATACAGGGTCTTGAACATAACAAGACTAACAGGGGAACTAAGTCTCAGCAATTTCTGTATCCAATTCCAAAGCATGGGCAGGACAAAGCTTATGGCTGCTCTTCCAAAGTGGGTACCGATCCTAGGTACTTTCAGAGAAACCAGTGAGTGACTTCTCAAGGCATAATTCTCAATCAGGCTTAGTGGGAGACAGTCAGCAATGTTTTGCAGGAGTTTGTTGGTGATGGCTCAGGGCATCCAGAGGGCTGCATTTCTATATCGCCTGTGTTGAAGGGAGGGCCAACCCACAGCTGCACATAATGAACAGTGGTGGGTGGAAAAGGGGAGGCCTGTTATAAATCTCAGAGCTCTATGATACAGTACATCCAATTTAGCAAGGTGTGAGGCTGGGCACTGGCCATATATGAAGTCAGCATAGTCAATTAGTGAGAGGAACGTGGATTGGATGAGCTGTCTTTTGGCGTCTGCAGTCAGGAGGTGATTTATTCTGAAGAAGAGTCCAAGCCTCTGCCTCAGCTTTTTCAGCAGTTCTTCTATATGTTCCACAAAGGAGAGTTTATTGTCTATCCAGACACCCAAATACTTGAATTTCAGTACATATTCAAGATGTTCACCTAGTAAGGTAAAGATAGAAATTAATGGACCAGCAGCGGCAGAGTATGCCCCCTGGCCGGTTGGTGAGAATAGCATTGCCTTGGGTTTCTTGGCATTAAGCAGTAGTCTTTTACTGAGGAGCTGGTGCTGCAGGATGTTAAAGTCGGTTTGCAGGTCATCACAGGCAGCTTCAGAAGATTCATGGCTTATGTAGAGCACCATGTCATCAACAAACAGGTGAATGCTTGCTTCCTTAATGCCTACATCCAGGCTGTTGATATAGATAGCAAACAGTAATGATCCCAATATGGACCCCTGAGGGACACCTCTTTTTCTCAGATTAAGTGAAGAAAGCTCCCCTTCAGCTTTTATTTGTTGTTTCCTACCAGTGAGGTAGTCATGGAACCAACACAAGGAGGTTCGGTCTAGATCTATTGTTTGTAAAGTGGAGAGGAGTAAACAGTGGTCAACGGTGTTGAAGGCCTTAGTGAGATCCAGGAAAACTGCAAAGATGAATTTTTTGTTGTCTAAGTCCCGTTGGCCAGTCGTTAGTTACTTCTGCCAGGACCATAAAGGTACTGTGCTTTGCTCTGAAGCCTGACTGCATAGGGTTTAGTAAGTTTGAGTTGTCTATGAAAGATCTCAGCTGGGTATCCACAATTTTTTCTAGGAGCTTGGAGAGTATGGGGAGGAGGGAGATCGGCCTATAGTTATTTAGGTCACAGGGTCCCCTGATTTAAACAGGGGGATGACATGAGCAACTTTCCATAACTGAGGGAGGGAACCTTGCGATAGGGACAGGTTGTATAAGTGAGAGATAGGTGTGGCAAGAATGTAATTAGCAATTTTCAAGTAATATGGGTCGAAGAAGCCAGCCCCAGCACCATTTTTTGTGTCCAATTTTAGGAGAAGATCTTCAACTTCCTTTACGGAGGTGGGCAAGAATGAGAAGTTTACAATATTATTACTATAAAATACAGTGTATAAGATATTTATGTGTGGTACAATTTATCTGACTATATTTTTAACTTGTTGATGACTACATCAAACAATAAAAATTAACTTAACCTGTCCCTGAACCTACTGCGTGTGTGTGTGCGCGCACGCACGTGTGTGCATGCATGCGTGCATGTGTGTGTGTGTGCGCGCACACGTGTGTGCATGCATGTGTGTGTGTGCACACGTGTGTGCATGCATGCGTGCATGTGTGTGTGTGTGTGTGCACATGTGTGTGCATGCATGTGTGCATGTGTGTGCGTGTGTGTCTGTTGGCTATAGAGTGTTTTGTTCCTTTGAAGTATTTATACACTTCTTTACCACATTTATGTTTCTTGCTCATTTACTTTAATAACTGTTTATTCTTATTTTCTCCCAGTTTCTTGACCTTTAGAAGCTGTTATTTATGATGTAGAGGGGTATAGGTTTGATCTGTTTCTGTGATCTTTATTGCTCGAGATATTGATATTCTCTTCATAATACATTTCATAACCTTGCATTGCTTCCTCTGGGTCATTAAATGCATGTAGTTTGCCTTGTGTGGTAAAACATTTTTTAGCTTAGTAAATCATAGAGAATCTAATCCCATTGTTATAAACCTGTTGTTTCACTGAATTAAACAGTTTCCACCTAGCTGTTGTCTCAGCTGAATGGTCTGGATACACATTGAAATTAACTTCTTCATATGTGAGGCCTTTAGCGGTTTTCACCTTGTGAAGTATGGTTTCCCTGTCCTAAAACTGGTGTGGTTTTATACAGGCTGTATGTGGGAAGCTTGTAATGTTGGCAGTGAATCTAGATCCTTCCCTATGAGCTCTATCCAGCATTGTTTTCTCTTCCGGGTATTTTCTGTGCATAGCTTCTGTGATACATTTCTCAAAAAAGGAGAGTGGATCCTCTGTTCCCTTGATGCCTTCCAATAAACTGCACAAGCGCAAATTAGCCCTTCTCGCTGTGTTCTCCTGTTCCACAACTTTTTGTTGTAATATTTGCAGTTGTTTTTCGAGTTATTTTTGAATTTTGTTTATGGGAGTTGTAAGATCTGCTAGAACCAAAACCCTTGTATCTAACTCTGTAGAGTGTATTGTTAGACTTTCCATCTTATTGGTAATTTCTCCCAAGGTGTTCATCAACCCTGTTAGTGCTGATTAAATTTCAGTTAATGCCTGCATCATTTATAACTTTAAATTGTTTACTGCTGATAAAACATTTGTTTCATTTTCAGCTGTTTGATTTTGTTGTGAATAATTAGGGGGAAGCTACCTCTGCTGCATCTCCATTGGCATTTATTTGTGCATTACTTTGCTCTGCAGCAGTAATATTACCGTCTGTCTGGTCTTGGGGTTACCTCTCTCTCTCTCTCTCTCTCTCTCTCTCTCTCTCTCTCTCATTATATGGCTCCACATTTTTCTCTCCCAACTTTTTACTGTCCCCTTTTTAGGCATTTTAACTTTAGTTCCTATTGTCTTTAGGGGTTTCTGTTTATCTTACAGCTTCCTTCTGAATTGCTTGGCTGACTGTCTTCTGAATTTTGTTTGCAGCTTCTAGTGATTTTATTGTGCCCAATGTGTGGGGAATATTTCAAAATGTTACCTGCTGGTTTGTCATAATCCAATCTTACAGGGGTATCAGGCAGAGGAAAGAGAGGTACCTCTTGTAACAGCCGCAGGTCTGGTAGACTTGGGGATAATAGAGACACCGAGGTCACAGGTGTTTTTGTTTCTTTCTTCCTTCATTTATCCATAAAATGCAGCTCTGTTAATTCTTTTGCCCTTTTAATTGTCTCCAACATTCCGTGGTGATCCAGCAGCCATTGAGGGTTTTTTTATTCATTATCAGACAACCAACCATCTGGAGTGAGTATGAGAGATACCGGTAAGGTGCTCCAATGATGTTTTCACCTGATCATCTTGGAGTGTTCTGACATCAGATGCTGACACTCCTCTGAGGTGCCCCTTCATATCAAGGTCATTCTGACCAAACTTCCCTTACTCAGGATCCTACCATGTAAGATGGCGTAAAAGACTTGCACATCACATGTCCCAAAATAAAGCAGGAAATTCAAACCCTAAACAAGAGGAAGGCTCCAGGAGCTGATGGCTTCTCCACTGATTACTACCAACAAATACAGGACAAAGTCACACCTCTACTCCTGGAAGTCTTTCAGTCATCCCTGCTAGAATGTTCTCTGACACCTACTCTAGAGGATGTTATCATTACAGTCCTGCCAAAGAATAATAAACACAGCACAGACCCACAACAGAGACCCAGGTAATTGCAGACCCATACCCTCATCAGTGCCGACACCAAGATACTGGCGAATATGCTGGCTACCGGATTGGACCTGAGTTTGCAGAGCCTCATCCACCCTGTGCAGGTAGGAGTTCATCAAAGGGCAGCAGAGCTCAGACCACCTACATACCTTATTAAACCTAATCAACAAAGTCCATCGGAACTCCACACCAGCATTGGGTCATTAAATGTATGTAGTTTGCCTTGTGTGGTAAAACATATTTTAGCTTGGTAAATCATAAAGAATCTAATCCCTTTGTTACAAACCTTTTGTTTCACTGAATTAAACATTTTCCACCTAGCTGTTGTCTCAGCTGAATGGTACGGATACACATTGAAATTAACTTCTTCATATGTGAGGCCTTTAGCGGTTCTCACCTTGTAAAGTATGGTTTCCCTGTCCTGAAACTGGTGTGGTGTAGCCTTAGCATTCAATTCCAGGAGGCATTCAACTTGGTTGATTGGGATCACCATAGCTGTACTCTGGAGCACAAGTTCCTTAAGTGGACATGACTGATATACAACTCTGGTAGAGCAAGTGTCCTCACTAATGGTCTATGCTTGCCACCTTTTTAGCTGCAGAGAGGCACTCATTAGGGCTGTCCTCTCTTCCCCCTCTTATTTATCCTGGCAATAGAACCCATTGCCATTGCAATCTGACAACACACACTCCTCAAAGAGATAGACTGTGGAGGGTAGGAGAAAAGGGCCCTATTCTATGCAGATGACTTGCTTTTTCTGCAGAAAGATGGGCAGGCCACCCTGGACCCCCTGCTACAACTACTGTAGGAAGTCTCACAGATTTCTGGTCTCAGAGTGAATCAAAACAAGATGGAAAGTCTAATGTTGCATCCATTGGCCTAATCACAACCTTATATAGTGAAAGATTTCAGGTGGCGCCAAAGGGCATTGCATACCTAGGGGTCAAAATTCATTCTGACTTCAGAAAAATGATTTGTCTTAACTTAACCCCCTTACTGGAAGCATGAAAGGTCAAGCTATTAACCCTATTAACCCTATTAACCCTCAGCCTCTCTATTCCAGTGTTCCAACCTACCCTCCTGTCTTCCCCTCCTCCTCTACCACTGCTCCTCCCCCTCCCTCCTCCTCCACACACCCCATATGCACCTCTCCACCTCACCCCCCATCCAGACATTACCTTCCTCCCCCAGCCCCTTGCGCCTCTGATCACACAAGCCTTCTCTGCCTGTGCTTCACTACCCACCCCTGTTCTACTAAACCCCTTCCTCATCCTATCACTCCATAGCAAACTCTCCATCTGGCACCCTCTGACCAGAGCACTTCTCCTCCTTCTACTCCTAACAGGAACATACATCCCAACCCAGGCCCTGCCCCTCCCACCCACCCACTCAGCCCATTGGTCTTCAAGTAGCCTCCATGAACATATGCAGCCTGCTGAAGAAATTTGACACCTACAGTGCTGGGCCTTGGCTCATCAACCAGACAGCATATCCCTGGTTGAAACATGGCTGTCCAAATCCACCCCTGACTCATTTGTTTCCCTCCCAGGCTATACCTTATACCGGGAGGACTGAGTAGGCAAACGAGGGGGTGGCTGTGCAATCTACACTAGGGACGCAATACTTGGACACACAGTCCTCACCCCTGCCCTTGTAAATGGAGCCCAGGCTCTTACCCTCAAACTCACCCCGGACCCCTCTAGGAGCCCTCTCTATCTCACCACAGCTTACGTTACTCCAAAGAACCAGCACCCGGCCCTGGTATCCTTAACGGACTACCTGGCAACCCTCCACCATAAGGCAGAGCAAATCCTAGTTGGGGACCTTAATGTAAATTGGCTCAGTACCTCCTCATCTGCGATCAGAGACTCATTTTCCGCCCAAGACCTGACGCAACTCGTCACTCAGCCCACAAGAATAAACCCTAAGAGAGGTACCAGCACCCTTCTGGATATTATAACTAACCGACCCCATAAAATCCAAAACATCCAGGTCCTCCCAGACTCCCTAAGTGACCACTCTCCTATCCTATTTCATTGGGCTGTCTCCAATCCCAAACCCAAAGCCCAGACCACCCTCCATGAGGTGCCTCCGCCCCCTGGTGGGCTGAAAAACTTAAAGTATTCCTCACCCAGATAAACTGGTCCCCATTCATCATGCTACTGACATTGACACTGCCCTCGCCTTCTTCCTCACACCTTCAACATGGCCTGTGATCTTTGCGCCCTCACCAAAATCCGGTCCAAAAACAGAATGCACCCTGGGTTAGCCCAGCCCTTCTACAATTACTAAGGAATCAGGATAACCTCTGGCACCTTGCCACTGAAACAGGTCATCTGTCTGATAGGCAGGCTTACAATGCAGCCCGGAATAAGTGCTCATGGGCCATCAGGAAAGCCAAGGCCGACCATTACCAGGCCTCCCTTACCTCCTCCTGGGGCTTGGCCCGGACTTTCTGGGATAATATTAAGCAACTTAACGGAAAAGCTCGCTCCCCTGCCCCATCCCAGCACACTAGAAATGGCACTACCACCACCGAGCCTGCCACCATAGCTAACTGGTTCAACACCGCTTTTACTGACCTTAGCTCAGTCCTCCCTAGCAATTTCTTTGATCCTCCCCCCAACCAACCTCCCCCTATCCTCCAGTGCCCCAGCTTCCGCCTGTGCAAGATTTCCACCCGGGAAGCCAGACCCATCCTAGTCAAAGCTTTGAATGGCAACAGTCCCGGCAATGACTCACTGGACCCCAGTATCCTCAGGCTGGTGCTAGATGAAGTCCTTGCCCCACTCACCAGCCTAATTAACCAGTCACTCTGCCTGGGACAATTTCCCACAGCGTGGAAAACAGCCATTATCACACCAATTCACAAAGCGGGCGACAGGTCATCGGCCAACAACTACCGGCCAATCTCCATCCTCCCCCCCATCTCTAAAGCCCTGGAGAAAGTGGTGGCCATTCAAATCACTGATTATCTGGCTAAGCATAACATTCTATGCCCAGAGCAACATGGCTTCCGTGCTGGTCACAGTACCAGCACTGCCCTAATTGAATTCTCCAACTTCCTACACTCCTCCTTGGATACCAGCTCCTTAGCTGGTGCAGTGTTCATAGACCTCTCAAAGGCCTGCTACACCGTCTCACATCCACTTCTGCTGAATGCACTCTGTCACACTGGTCTCTCGGCTGGCCCCTTAGCATGGTGCACAAGCTATCTTGACGCTCGATCGCAGTGTGTAAAAATAAATAGGACACTCTCCGATACCCGTCCCATTCACTCTGGGGTCCCCAAGGCTCCATCCTGGGCCCCTTCTCTTCTCGCTCTATCTGAACACCCTGCCCAGTGCTTGCCCTGGCAAAATTCTACTGTATGCAGATGGCGCTGTCCTTTTGCCACCACATAATCCCATCTCCTCCAGGACACCCTACAGCAGTCTTTCAACAGTGCTGAAGCCTGGTTTAAGGGCGCCAGACTGTCATCAATCTTAAAAAGACCAAAGCTATGCTCTTTTCCCACCCCCAAAACAAAGCTAGCAACCACCCACTCTATAGCCTTCCAAGTACCAATCAGCCACTGGAACAAGTCTGCTCCTACAAATACCTTGGGGTTACCTTTGACTCAGCCCTCACATTTCACAACCACATCGATGCCCTAACATCCGCTACTAACATACGGCTGTGCATTCTCTTCCGCCATAGAACCTGCCTTCCCCCTAATGCTCTCCGGCTCGCTGTTACATCATCCGTTCTGTCCCTTGTAGACTATGGCCTACCAGTGTATGGTGCTGCGACACCACTGCACTCAAAAGTTCATTAACCCTGAACAAAGCCTGCAGATTGATTACTGGTGCCCCCAGGCTCACTCACACCTGTCAGCTGTATGTTGAGGCCAAATTGCTTACCCTGGATGAATGGCTTCAATACCAAACCTGTCTCCTCACAAAAAAAACCCTACTCGGGCTCTCCCCCCCCCGGGGTAACAGCATCCATCCACCAGAGCCCTCCCACTATTGCAACACGGTCTTCCAACAAGACCACTCTAATGGTCCCCAGATCAAGAACCAGCCGTGGCCAGAGGTCCTTCTGCTATAGAGCCCCAACCTGGTTTAACTCTCTCCCTGCCCCCATCTCCAATGCCACCACCATCTCTAAGTTCAAAACCACCCTTCGAAACCACATCATCAACACCTTTAACTGCTCCTGTCTCTGAAAGCTGCCTCCACCTCTACTTCTCTTGACAACGCCCTCCGGGCGGCGGATCTCCACCTAGCCATCCCCACCACCACTTCCCTGTACACCATGCTTATATTTAACCTGGCCAGTACCAGCTGTTTCAGTGTTTACCTACTAGATTGCTCACTGTTGATACCAACTTGTGTTAACCTGTTCTCAACTTACATGTACCCTGTAACCCAAATGTATTTGTCTGACCACAATGTGACGTGGCGCCTCTGTTGAACGCCTATTGTTTTGCAAACCTACGCTATGTAACCAAAAACACAATGTATGTCTTTATGTGACAAAGTACCTTTGGAAACGAGCCTCTGGCTCAAAGGTTGTAAACCGATTTTACAAATAAATAAATAAATAAAAGCTGACCCACTGGAAACTCCTGAATCTCTTCCTAGTGGGCAAGACTGAGGTATTCAAACTGATGGTTGCACCACACATCACACATCTCCTGTCTCTCACACAGAAAGGCTTCCAGAAGATGGACTGCCTGATTGGCTACTTCCTGTGGGAAGGCAAGCCACCCATCTACAAAAGGGGGAATGTCAGATGCCACTGGACTAGAGGGGTATGGGCGCCCCCCTGACTTTATGGGTACCATCTAGCGTACACCAATGCACAGACCATATGTTGGTTCACCCTGGTGACAGCTTCACACCAAACAAGCCTTCTCTCAGAGTCCCCTGGCAGTCATTTCCTTATGTGCCCCAGGGCTCCAGCAACTCAATGAACACCAAACTGTGATGTTGTTCAAAAAGACATGAGTGCAGTTGCATAAACCCCCAAAGTCCAAACCTCTTCCCCATTAACTGGAACCTCTGTGAGATAATGGTTCCCTGTGCGTAGGCTGATAGCTCCCCCCCAAATGGTCCTCCTGAGCTCTGAGGGGTATCAGGACAATCAGAGACCTCTTTATGCCAGATGCCCAACATGTTGAAGCATTCACCATCCTGCAAACAAAATCTGACATACCTCGGCAGGAGTTCTGGAGGTACCTCCAGGTTTGGAGCATGGTTACCGGTAGGCTCAACAAAACAGCAGAGAGTGCAGAGGAGACCATGATCACCCTGGTGGACTCAATATTAAGTTGCAAAGGGGGAGGGATAGTCACATATACACCAGATTATTGAATGCTCAACTGGACTTATTCATCCAGTCCAGAACTGACTTGGAGAAGGAACTGGAGATCAAAATTGACGCTGACACCTGGGGCACATGCTTGTACAAAGCCCACTCTGTGTGTCATGATGGCTGGAGCAGACTTATCCAAATTAAAGTGCTACTCTTATGTTATCATAACCTGGCACCAGTCTTCAAGTTAGGTCACCTTCCTAATGACAAGTGCTGGTGATTCCAACAACTAAGTGCACATATAACCCACGCAGTGGTTTCTCAGTGGCTACTTTACAGACCTGTTCTACTCTCTAGGACCAAAGGTTCAGTTTGATGGTCTGCTCTTTCTCTTAGGGCTCGGACACCCTCCTCAGTCTAAGAATTATGCCATAATGCGATGGATAGGGATGGTTAGTGTAGTGGCAAAGAGACTGCTGCTCTGCAGATGGAGGTTCACAGAAGTTCCACTTCTGCAGAAAGGGCCAACACAGTTGGCCAATTGGCCTCAATAGAAAACTTACCCACAGGAACATTTTGTTTTTATTCTTTGGTAACTGGGTAAGGCTCACTATGCACAAGTACCTGTTTCAGGGGCAACCCGGGTGCACTGGGTGATTAAATGACTTGCTCAGAGTCAAACAGTATGCATGTGGAGGTTGTGGGAATCAAACACAGGTCTGCCAGATGTACCAAGCTCATACACAGCTTGTTATTCTAAACTCTAGGCTATACCGCCACCCCCTACCATTGTAACCCAGCATGGGGTCATAACCATGTATGGCAAAATGGTGCAGCTAAAAATATCACAGCAAATCAGCACCAGACAAAAACAGAGTCGGGAAAAACACTGACCTGTTCCTCACACCATACCCATTGATCACAATGGGTCTTAATGTTTTTTGGCAGGGTGCTTTTCACTCTCCCCCCAGAACTTAAATAACTAACTCCCGGGGGGGGACCTCAGGGATGGGAAAAACACAGGAGGGGGTTACTTTTTATTTTTTTGAATGTGGAAAAAGATGTAGCAGGGGAGACCTGGGGTGGTGGACTGAACCACAGTCCCAGGTCTGCTGACTGTGCAATGTGCTGGTGCCCTAGCCACTCCTCCACAGGAGCAGCTTGACCAGGCACACAGCACATGGCAACATGTCCAGCCTCTTGATCTATATGCAGTGACAGGAGTAGTTGTAATCCCCTACCTCTATTCCACCCCTGTCACTGTAATCCCAGGTGCTCACAATACAGTGTGGTTAATAACGCACTGTCTTACATGTGTGGTACTGACCCAGTGGGTTGTAACCCTGATCTTAGCTCCCTGAAATCAGCTGATCACTTAGCCTGGTCTATGGATAAAAGAAGGGTTTCGGTCTCCAGAGCTGTCATTCTCTTACATTTTGGGCAGTATGGCCAAGTTCCAACACATGTGGGGGCTTATCTGACCTCCGACCTCTATAACCCTCTATGATCCACTCACACCAATCCATAGAATTCTTTGATGTTCTGGAAGATCTGGATGTAGAATCCTGGAGGGGGCTACATATTCTCACCAATTGATGGTCATAACCGGTATATACACTATAGTGTATGGGAGAGCACAATTATGAATGGAATTCAGTGAATTCCTAGGTTTGTTGTACCATCATAGTGATGTCAAGAGGTTGTTGTACCCTCTGGAGTACTTTACTACAATGGTACAACAACTTGGAATGCCCTTGGGCTCTCATTACCTTGACAGCTGAGCAGATCCCTCATTTTGTTTTCAACTGTCAGAAGAAACTAAAGTGAAATAAAATGAGAGAGTGTAATTGTGTTCTCCCATGCACTATAATGCTCACAGGCCAGTGTACACTGGTTCTGTAAACTGCCAGTTTCACTAAACACTAGCATAAATTCAGTCTTGCTGAAAATGTGAGGGAATCACAGCTCTGTAGAATGAAGCCCTTTTTTATCCGTAGGCCAGACTGAGTGATCAGTTGGTCTCAGGGAGCTCCAACCAAGGTAACAATTGTAGTGGTTGAGCACCTGGTGCTGGGGTCATTGTCTGAGGCTGAGATTGCAGGGACTGCCATTGCTTGGGTTGCTGAGACAGGCTGAGTTTATTTTGACTGGCAGTGTTGTTGTTGCTGGGGTTGTATAGACTGGGACTGACATTGTAAGTGTTGTTGGTTGGGGGTGGTTAAGTCAGGCTGATATCCTGAATCATTAGCTTAACTTCTGTCTTTGGAAAACTCATGGAAGAATATGTAAAAGAGATGATTGAATAACATCCGATACATAATGGACTAGTGGATGTTATCCAGCTTGGCTTTATGTCAGGAAGATCATGTTTAACTAATCTACTGCAATTATTTGAGCCAATCAGCACTGCCCTAGAGAAAGGCCCTGCAGCGGATGTGGCCTCCCTAGACTATTCTAAGACCTTCAACATGGTCCTTATAAAGAATCAACTGAAAGGTTGTTTGACCTAGAGATTCACCCACTGGTAATAACATGGGTAACATCATGGCTGAAAAATAAGTAGCAGAGAGTGTGCATATGAGAGTACTACTCTGACTGGGGACCTGTTACATACAAGTGGGCTACCCCAGTGTTCTGTGCTGTGACCAACATTGTTTAATGTATTTATATGTTCCATAACAACATTATCAGTCTCTTGGATAAGCAAATATGCTGACAACACAAAATTGAGGGCAATTTTAAATAATCAAGAAGCTGCATTACATTTTCAAAAGGATTTATGCAATTTAGAATCATGGGCCAAAGAACATTAACTGAAATTCAATGAGGACAATTGTAGAGTAATGCATTTTGGCCACAATAATAGGGTGGCTGAATATAAGCTAAACAGTAAGGTTTTACAAGTAACTGAAACAGAAAGAGACCTTGGCGTGATTATAAACAATAAATTATCTTTTGATACTCATGATAGGGAAACAGCTAAAAAAGTAACAGGATACGTGGCTACATTTTTAGGCACATCAAAAGGGTAGTCCATCAAGACAGCGAATAAGGAATGGCAAGGAGTCAAAATGGCACACAAATTGCAACAAGTTCCGTATTGGCGACTGGCGGTTCCAACCTCCTCAAGGTCCATCCTCCTGGAGTTGTTATATTAAGTAAGGGATGGTGAGAAGGCATGGGGGGCAAAGCCCATGCAAACAGAAGGTTTGAGTGTAGGTGAGTGGAGGGCTGTGCTGGTTGCCCGCTTGAGATCAGGTTGGGGGGAGCATGGTGATGGGGCATTAACTGGGGGGGGGTTCCACTAGACACCAGGGATATTTTTTTTGTAAAGTTGGTCAGACTCAGCACCCAGTGATCAAGGGGAAGAGGATCTTGGATTTTCTTTTATTTTTCAATGGGCCTGGCGATTGGTGGGGGGGTCTAGGGACACTACTGGACACCCGAGATGGCAATTCAGAGGGTGTAATTTTTCATATTGGGACAGTGATTGGCTGGGTGGGTGGGACCACTAGACACCAGGGATAGACTTTACAGCTGGAGCTGGTGCCCCATGATTGGGGGAGGGAATTTATTTTTTCTTATTGGGGAAAGGCAGTGATCAGTGGGTGGGGTGCCACTAGACACCAGGGAGGTAAGTCATGCTGCCAGCTATTGGGGGGGGGGAGGAAGCAGCTGGTTTCAACCTTCTCCTTGCTTTATTTTTTTTTTTAAGTGCAATTTGTACTTAAAAAAAACCCAAAGCAATGCAAAGTCACCACATGCCAATTTTGGCCAAGTTTCCACCACAGGTGGCAACTCCGCAAAATGGCATGTGGAGGCAGAATTGACAGATTTGCGGGGAGTTCACCCATGAAGTAAAACTTTACTGCATCTCTGCTGCCAACAGACTTGATTCCTTTCTTTGATTCTGATTCTGTGTGTGGTCTGAGTGACTCATATGAATGGTAAGTCTGTGCCACTCTGAGAGACAATCAACTATGGCCTGACAGCCAGGTCTGAGCTGAAACATAACAACTTCTGATAATTCAGATCAATACAAAACAAAACAATACTTCTTGCTGTGTCCAGCTGGGGAAGTGCTCTGTTTGTGATCACTGTTGCCCATACATTAAAAAAGACAATGGATTGGCAGCAGTGAACAGCAATGTTGAATTCATTTCTTGAGGTTGTCATGACAACTATAGACCTCTCAAGCTTCACTGTCAAGGTCTATTGGCTGTCAGGACACAGCATTGTTGTTCACTGTTGCCTATCCATTATCCTCTATATACCATCCACCTCAGGAACCCTCACTCCCAAGAGGTCACATCTCAGTTAACATTTGTCACCCCTGAACTCCCTCCATGATAAAGGGATGGGTTCAGTTCTCTAAGTTATAATGTTTAGGGCCCATATGGTCCACTGGTCCATCGGATGGACTGTTTTGTACTTACCTAATGACTGTAACTGTATACTGTTTTGTTTACTGCACATTTCCAGTATGGTTTTACATGTTATGCTGTTGTGTGTATCTTAAATATTTCAATAAAAAGATCAATTGAAAAAAAAGAAAAAGCCGGCTCTCACTTCATTTTAAAAGTGGAAATAAAATCCTTTCTATTGTGTTTGTTTACCACTGTTAAAAAGTAAAAAGAGTAATGCATTTCTGCTGAACATCAATGTAATTCACTACTTAGAATTATACAACGGCAAGAAAGAATCTTGGACTGTGATTGGTCAGTTTGGAGCTGGACCCATGGCATTATCCCAGCACAACGCCACAGCTCTAGTCTCAGCACTGTGAACCAATTGACCATTTATTGCAGCCCTTATTTTGCATCTCCTCTTAAGAAACAAAAATATTTTTCCACACCAATAAAAACATTCTTTAAAATATATAATAGGAATAATGCACTCCAGGGTGTGTGTTATTTGGGATAAGGCCATGCCTGGAGCATTGGACTACTCAGCCTGTGGCGTTATCCCCACATGACACACACCCTGTCATGCATTATTCCTTTAATATCCTGCTAATGTAGCGGCCTAATTTACATAGTCAGAGCAGAGGGTGAATCTAATTGGGTGTGTGGCTTAGCAGCTTAGCAGTACAAAAGCAGCTGTCTCCAGTTACAGCTTCCTGCTGTTTTTGACAGAAGAAAACTTTGGTTTCAGAGCAAGACAGCAGTCTAGAACTATAGATTGTTTACTAATTGCCCTCCTTCCCACCCAAAGCCGGTTCTAGTTTTATAGCCACTGAATTTGACTGACAACAGGAACTTCCTGTTTGGCAGTAGGAAGGGAAGGATCACTGAGACACATTAGTTTCAGCAACCTTGAAGGAACCTAAAAAAAAATAACTCTTTATCCCCCCCCCCAGCTGCTGGAGGTCTGAATCCAAGCACAGAAAAAAGAGACTACTGAAGACTACAGGAAGTTCCTAACCCAGAACAGGAAGGGTGATAGTTGTAAGGGCACATAGGCAGTAGGAAAGTAAGTGTAAAAATATATAGAGGAAGGAGACAGTAAGCATACAAAGCAACAGGAGATGGGACACAAAATAAGTCAAGATGGGAGTGGTGCAGTGCAATGGCTGTGGGGCAGCAGTGTTCCGGGAGACATTCTGGAGGCTGCAATGCTGCCCTGTTTGCAGGCACCTCTCTGGTCTGAGGGAGGAGGTTGCCCATCTCCAGGCTGACCTGGCTAGGATTCGTGAATCCTCTTCCCCCAACCAGGGACCACCAGGGCTACCACTGTTACCTCAGAGGTTGTCAAGAAAGAGGAGCCGTTGGACCAAGGTGGGCCCAGGGAGGGAGAGAGTGGTGGAACAGAGGTGCATCCCTCCAGCTGTACCTCTCCACAGTTCATATGCTGTTCTGGCAAAGAGTAGTTCCTCTATGGAGGCACCTGCAGTGGAGATCAAGGAGGATGCTGGGAACCTCCACAAAGGAGACCCACAGGAGGGTGGCACAAGACTCCACAGGGGTTGGAAACAACTCCTGGTGGGGGCCACAATCATTAGGGGGTAGAGATGGGGGAGGAAGGGGATAGGGAGGTAAGGGTCTGCCTGGCACCACGGCTTGGAGGGACAGGAAGCGAATCCTCAGGATTGAGGGAGCAGCTGCATGAGGGAGGGAGCTGGATGTCATTGTCAACCTAGGGACAAGTGACCTAGCTGTGAATGGGATCAGAGTGGTGCAAGAGGAGTTTGTGGAATTGTGGAGGAGCCTCAGACAAGTAGCATGTGCAGTAACTTTCTTGGATGTGCTGCCTGTCTATGGCAAGGATAATGCTAGGGTATTCTTCACCATGGGATTCAATGAATTGTTGAAAAACTGGTGTGGAGCTCAGGGTTTTGGCTTCATTGGGGACTGGGGAGCCACCTAGAGGGATGCAGGCCTATACTGGCATGATGACCTGCATCTGTCCACGAGGGGAACCAGGATCCTAAGTGGCAGGTTTAAATGCTTTATTGGCAAGCATTTAAACTAGCCAAGATGGGAGGCACTGAAAAGGAGCAGGGAAATCCCAGCCTCCCCCCACAAAGTGCAGTAGTTAGAGAGGTAAACACCAAGATAGAGAAGTCAGTAGGGAGCAGGACAGGGATAAATGCAGAAAAGGGCATTAAGGACAGGGATGGGGCTAAAAGGGGGTAAGGCCATAAAAAATAAATAGAAGGTGATGAGTACCAATGCCTGCAGTCTGTGCAACAGGCTCCCTGACCTAGTGGCCTTGATGGAAGAGGGATGCCTGGATATTGTGGCAGTCACTGAAACATGGTACACAGAGAACCATGAGTGGGATGTCAACATACCAGGATACACAGTCTACTGAAGGGACAGGGTGGGTAAAACAGGAGGAGGAGGAGTAGCTCTCTACATAAGGGAAGGGAATAAACCAACAGAACTAAAGAACAAACAGGAAGTTAATGAGTCACTATGGGTCACCCTGGAGACAGGAAATGTCACCACAATCTGCATGGGGGTTATATACAGACTCCATCTCAGGTGGAGGAATGGACAAGGAAATGATAGAAGGCATCCTTAAAATGGCAGAAAAAGGGGAGATATTATTGATGGTGGACCTGAATATGCCAGATGTTAACTGGAGTACCTTTGCAGCAGGCACATCCAAGAGCAGGGTCATTCTTGATGCCCTACAGGGGGCATGCCTCAAACAACTAGTGCTGGAACCCACTTGGAAGGGAGTAATCTTAGACCTGGTACTCTCAAATGGGGAAAGAGAAAGGATCTCAAGATTTAGAAGTGGGTAGCCATCTGGGAACATGTGACTACCAAACAGTATGGTTCACAATAAACACAGCCATAGAGTCAAGCCATACAAAAACAAGAGTATTGGACTTTTGGAAGGCTGACTTTGGGAAAATGAGAGAGTGCCTCAGAAAAGCACTAGCAAATGGGCAAGAAGGACGGGTGAAGGAACAATGGGGAATAATCAAAACAGCCAATGGAGAGGCAACAAGCCTTTGTGTGAAGCAAATCAATAAAAAAAAAACATAGAAAAAAACACTATGGTTCTCAAAAGAGGTGGCAGGGAAGGTTAAGGAGAAAAGGATAGTATTCAGGAAATATAAGGAAACACAGAAGTAGCAGGACAGAGAACTTTATCAGTTAAAGCAGAAGGAGGCAGGGAAGGCAGTCAGAATAGCAAAGGTACAAACTGAGGAGAAGTTAGCCAACTCTGTTAAGAAGGGGGATAAAACATTTTATAGGTACATTAGGCAGTGAAGAAAGAGCAAGGGAGGGATACAGAGACTTAATAAAGGGGAGGGAATGTGGCCAGAGGGTGACAGTGAAAAAGCAGGGATACTGTACGAATATTTCTGCTCAGTCTTCACAACAGATGAGGAGGGGGGGAGATACCTAAACCAAACAAGGGAGAAACTCTGAATAGGGAGGTCGAAACCAGTCCATTCACAGAAGAAAGGGTTTTGAAAGAATTCTTGAAACTGAGGGTGGACAAAGCAATGGGACCTGATGGGATTCACCCAAGAATACTAAAAGAACTAAGGGTAGAACTAGTAATACCACTGACTACTCTCTTTAACAAATCAAGGGAGGATGGAGTGGTACCTGAGGACTGGAGGAGGAAAAATGTGATTCCACTTCACAAAAGTGGGAGCAGAGCAGAGACAGGAAACTACAGACCAGTTAGTTTGACTTCAATGGTAGGGAAAATGATGGAATCACTTCTGAAGGAAAGAATTGTTGAGTACCTAGAGGCCAGTGGGGCACAGGACACAAGGCAGCATGGTTTCAGAACAGTAAGGTCATGTCAGATGAACCTAATAGATTTCTTTGACTGGGTGACCAAGGTAATAGACCAGGGAGAGGCTGTGGATATGGTCTACCTAGATTTTAGCAAGGCATTCGACACAGTCTCACATAAAAGATTAATATACAAGTTAGCCAGCCTTGGAGTGGGTCCCAAGGTGGAAGCCTGGATAAAAAAACTGGCTGGACAACAGGATGCAAAGCATAATAGTAAACGGAGTCCACAGTGAAGAAAGGAGGGTAACTAGTGGGGTACTGCAGTGTTCAGTACTGGGACCGGTCCTCTTTAATATCTTTATAAGTGACATTGGAGAGCACCTGAAAGGAAAGGTATGTCTCTTTACAGATGACACAAAGATCTGCAACAGGATTGATACACAACGTGGGGTGGAAAGAATGAAAAGGGACTTGGCAAGGTTGGAGGAATGGTCAAATATGTGGCAGCTCAGATTCAATGCAAAGAAGTGCAAGGTAATGCATCTGGGAAACAAAAACCCAGGGAAAGAGTACACAATGGGGGTGAGTTAATAACAACAAAAAATCGAAAGAGACCTAAGAGTAATTATATCAGATGACCTAAAGGTGGGCAAGCAATGTGAGAAGGCAGTAAGGAGGGCTGGGGGATACTGGGATGCACAGGGAGAGGCATCAACAGTAGAAAATAGGAAGTTGCTATCCCTCTCTACAGACAGTTAGTGAGACCCCATCTGGAGTACTGTGTACAATTCTGGAGACCCCATCTCCGCAAAGACATAGACAGAGTGGAGGCTGTTCAGAGGAGGACAACCAAAATGGTGCAAGGTCTGCACCAGAAGACATACGAGGAGATACTAAAGCATCTTAATATGTATACCCTTGAGGAAAAGGGGGGGCATGACAGAAACTTTCAAATATCTCAAGGAAATTAACAAGGTACAAGAGGGTAGTATCTTTCAGAAGAAGAGATGTGCAAGAATAAGGCAGCATAATTTGAAGATAAAGGGGGGACGGCTCAAAGGTAATGTTAGAAAGTATTTTTTCACAGAGAGAGTTGTGGATTCATGGAACAGCCTTCCTGAGGAGGTTGTGGAGCCAGGAACGGTGGGAGAAGTCAAGAATGCACGGGACAGGCATAAGGCAATTCTAGTGGGGGGTAGGAGGAAGTAAGCTGTTGATTAACTAGAATCTGCAGCTTATCCATCAGGTAGGGAAATGGGCAGACTGGGTGAGCCAAGTGGTCCTTATCTGCCATCAAATTCTATGTTTCTATGTTTCTTCAAAAAGATGTTTCAATACAACAGCTGATATTGCATCGCCATATTTGTAGTCCAAGGCTCCCAGCTAGAGATGCAGTGAATTTAAATTCCGCCAGTGAAGTGAACATGAAGTGGGCACTTTGCATTGCCACTCCACTACGTAGAGTGGGCAATGCAAAGTGCTCACTCCGCCTTGTCATTACCACTTCGTGTTAGGCGGAATGGCAATGCAGTAAAGGCAAAGTCATTGTTTTTAATGGACTTCGCGTTCCTCATTATGATTCTAAGTGATCCACTTGGTGTTTCAGATTTGGCAGTCCCCCCACACATCACATGGCTTACAGTACTGTAAGTGACATGCTCTTTAGCTAGGCAGGAAGGAAGTGAGTCATACAAGCA
This sequence comes from Neoceratodus forsteri, assembly GCA_016271365.2. NCBI lineage: Eukaryota > Metazoa > Chordata > Ceratodontiformes > Ceratodontidae > Neoceratodus > Neoceratodus forsteri. The sequence continues at coordinate 212,210,515 of CM057451.1, forward strand.
GACACTTTTACTTCCTCCTGTGCAGACAGAGAGAGAGGAGTGTGTTTTGTGACTGCTGATACTTTGAGATCAGAGCGAGGAGGAGATTTGAACTTTGATTTAGACCCAACAGCTTTTTTAAAAGTTACATTTTTTTGTCTTTTCTGTACTCTTTTTTACTTAATTTGTTCTCTCTGTAAATTTTATTTTTCTTACCTTTATAAGTAGTTAGTTGTCTGTACCCCCCCCCGGAAGCAGGACCAGCACTGCCTCCTGTCCTGGTTCTGAGGCAGTTGAACCACAACCAAGTCCAACACCAGGTCCTCTGGAGCAGGATGTGCCTGTTCCCCCAGGCCCAGATGTGGATCCCATCCCTGTTCAGCACCATGACCAGTTGGCTGCCAGTTCATCTGGCACTCCCCTGCCTGTGCCTGGTTCTCCCCACACCTCCATTGTTTGGCAGTTTTTTGACTGTGTTGGGGGGGAAAGCAGTGTGGTCAGGTGCTGCCTATGTGAGGTGGAGGTGTGCCGTTGCTCCCGGGGGACTCACCTGGGGACTGGGAGCCAGTACATCCATATGCTCAATCACCACCAGTTGGAGTGGCAGGCTGCCACAGAACAGACTATGCCAGCACCTGCTGGCCATTCTGTGGCAGAGGGTGCAGCTGTGCATGGCAGCATCCCTAAGAAGAGGATGGCCACAACAGTACCTGCTGCTCCACCAGGATCCTATAGAGGGACATCAGTTGCAAATTACATCAGTGCTGGAACTGCTGCTGGATCACCATGGGATCCCACATTAGTTTTTTTTTTCCTCACACCATGTACCCACAACACCTTCCTAGCTGTGTTATAAAATGTATTCCTCCACCATACCTGACCCTTGTATGCAATTATGCCATTTTTTGTTGCCTTAAGTATGCGTGACACTTTGTATTCTGAGCAGTGCAAGTATACTGTGCTAAACTGCATGTGTGCAGTCAGTCTTCTTTCCAGTCTGTGTATGTACTGCAGACACTGTCCAAATCCCTGACTAAAAAACACTTATTAATGAGTACAATGGTGGGATAGTGAAGCCTTGAGAGATACTACAAAACAGGCTTACAATACATCCAAGTAACTAGTAAAAAGATTAATGTTGTGATTTGTGACGTAATTGTAAATTGTAATTTGTGACTGCATTTGTGACCGTGATGATGAAGAAACGCAAATGCCTATAGCTGTACTTCCCCGGGCCCCAATAAGGTGTGGCACAAAACACTACGACTTAAAAACACTCATTAATGAGTACAATGGTGGGGTGGTGAAGCATGGAGAGATACTACAAAACAGGCTTAAAATACATCCAAGTAACTATTAAAAAAAATTAATATTGTGATTTGTGACGTAATTATAAATTGTGATTTGTGACTGCATTTGTGAACGTGATGATGAAGAAACACAAATGCCTATGGCTGTATGTCCCCAGGCCCCGATGAGGTGTGTCACAAAACACCCCGACTTAAAAACACTCATTAATGAGTACAATGGTGGGGTGGTGAAGCATGGAGAGATACTACAAAACAGGCTTAAAATACATCCAAGTAACTATTAAAAAAAATTAATGTTGTGATTCGTGACGTGATCATAAATCATGATTTGTGACTGCATTTGTGACCGTGATGATGAAGAATGTGATTTGTATCACGAGTGACTCGTGATGATGGTCCTAACTTTAAAAAGTTTATTAATGAGTACAATGTTCGTGCAGAATTATGCACCACACCTGTCAAGTACTCTGAAGGGAAGCCAAAGAAACAACTGTGACTTAAGTTAGAGATGGAGATTGGGCCCTAAAGAGATGCAAGTGCACAGACAGATTAAGATTGCACTGTGCACTGAAGAGATGCAGATGCAAAGGCACAACACCTAACCAGTGCTCACCATCAGAAATTCAAATCTGGAAAAGAATTCCTTTGCCGGTTGGGGCAGGCCACGGGGGGGGGCAGTGTACTGCACTGCTGCAGTAACAGTCACTAGTACTAGTAAAGATACCACAAAGAAGTACAAAAATTACACAGCTGCAGTGGATAGCAGGTTCACATTGCTGAAATTATGTGGCACCATAAAAGGTGTCTGATTTGATGACACGTGTCACACACATACTCTTACACAATGCGTAGCAAATTGAAAACTTCAGTAATATAACCACATATTTTAAACAAACTAAAATTATGCACTGCTGCACCACAACAATCAACAAAAAAATGGAAAGAATTATTGAAAATATTACTGTGTGTACATTAACACAGTTATATAAGAAAAATATCACCAAAACAGAAAGCACTGTCTTTTTCTCAAAGTTAATCTACCTACACCACAGATACATCCCTCCCCCAAAGCACACTTCCACTGTGTCTCAGTACACAGACTGAATATTGTACATTAACTTTCAAAATTCACACACAAACAATAAACGCTTGATGATATGAGCACAGGAGGGTTTCCTACAATCGCTGAACTAAAGTTTTGGCAAAACAAATGACCCCAAATGGCTTTTTTAACAGCTTTTAGAAGGTTTGAATCACAGAGCTCTCAGAGCAGATTGTCTCCTACAGCTTCATACACACACTACCCCAAACTGAGGCTGTGCAGAACAATCTAGAGCCCATGTGACCTGAAATCCCATGATTCACTGCAAAATGTGCCTTTGGAGCTTAAAAACAAGGTGAAGTGAGGTGGATCATGTACTTCGCCTTAAGAATTGGTGGAGTAGTGGTTTTGGAAGGTGGAGTAATGTGAAGTCATTGTTTTCAATGGACTTTGCGTTACCCATTAATAACGAAAAGTACTCCGCTTCGCATTGCAGAGCGCTGCTCGAACTCACCTTCACTCCATGGATCACTTCATGGAGCAAATTGGGGCCACTTGACCCACCACTACTCCCAGCTCGATGAAGAGAATATTGAATTCTTAGCCTTTCTCAAACTTAACTTACAGTACAATGCATCAGCATCAGCTATACAGTACATTTCATTATACCTACAGTATTGAATAGTTCCACGTAAAGATGGCGACTAAAAAACGGGCGACCATCAAAAGGGCACATGGATAATGCCGAATGGGAAATTCAGCAATGCCTCTTTTTGTGGGGGGTTGCACCCCCCCACACCCCCTCCCTTACTAAGTATACTAACTCTGGGGGAAGTACTCCTTGAGGTGGGGGTACAGAGACTTCGCCAAATTTCCCACTGAGCATTATCCATTTACCCTTTTGAATTTCGCTGTTATTTAGTCACTGTCTTCACGTGATACCTCTTTTCAAGTTTCCTTTACTGCCACTGTAGCTCCAGTCTTACACCTCCTTCTACCTACTTATTCTTTCTAGACTACCACAGATACTGGCAGCAGTACAGTCTGTCTCACCACTCCCAGCAGCACTGGCACTGCAAAGACTGCCTTCTTAAGTCCTAAAAGCAGTACAAGTCTTACAATATTATTACAAGCAAGCTTAGTTTGAGCAGGTATAAGATGTGCAGCTCACATACAGTAATTGCTAGTTAGGTTTGAAATGTGACATGACCAAAACCAGGCATAAAGAGGACTGTGCCATTATAAATGGCAGCACACTAACACAATGAGAGCAACAGCAACACTTGTGCTTAGTTTACTACAACAAACATTTAAAAAAAAGTAACATTTTAAACATAAAAAAATAAACACTACAATACATCCAAGGTTAGCAAAATATTGGGAAGGTATTTGTAATTCCCTAAGTTTATTGACCTTTAAATATTATTTATTTATTTATTTAAATATAACTGTTTTGTGGGGTGGGGGTTATTTAGTTTGAAAATCTATAGAGTATATCAAAAACTAAGATAGTAATTTGGTATTGCAGCAAAACAGAAACTTCAGGAGTTAATCCATTAACTTAGCAATGAATACAATAAATTAGTATATGGATATGACTACAGTCATATTTATTGTGGACTGTGTCACACCACAAATAACAACAATCCATAGCATTGGCATGCCAGCACCATTTGCCATGAGTAAGCTATAGTACTGTATGATGCATCACCCATGCACCCATCTTCTGCCACCGTTGCATACCTCCGATTCATCATCACAAATTATCAATGTCCCTTAAAGCGATTCCTTAATGGTTCTCAATGATAATCAAAGCACTCTGCTAACTACAGGTATAAGGGAAAAAATGGAAAAAAGAACTAACTCCCAAAATGTGCATACTACACACGCATGTAGACTTAGCAGTTTTTCAGTTTTTTTTCACTTATACCTGCAGCTAGATTATTTGCATGGTATCATTCAGGTATGTTTGTGATGGAGTGGTGACTTGCACACCTTGACATTACAAGCTCAAAATAATCAAAAATAGCCATGTTATGGTATGAGCAAAAGGAAAAAAAATCTGGAGAAAAACGTCAATCTCAAAATGAGTGTATTGCACATGGATTTTCAGTTTGTTTGTTTTTTTGTTAAGATTTTGGCAGCTGGCTGACACAAAGGAAGGGCTGTGCCAAGTGTCCAATGCTGGACTTTATTTCAAAGATGGTTCTGGGTGGTATGGGTGCAAAATTTACTTAGGGATGGGACTATGTTTTATTGCATGGAGGAGAGTGGCCCAGGTGCTAGAAGGTGGGGACGTTGGCTTTTGTATAATTGCTTGACATCAGGATGAGGCACCTGGAATCAGAAACCCAGAACATGGGGGGGTGGCTGCTTAGGCCACCTGTGGTCTGGTGCACTGCACATCACTATGCAGCAGCTTCCTGAATGGTAGGGTCACTCACAAAGCAAACTGCAGCTCTGGGTCAGTGAGCATCATTATGCAGGCGCTGTGTGAGTGGCACACTAGGACTCTTGAAAGCAAGCTTCAGGTCTGGTGCCGTGCCCATCACCATGCAGTTGCTTCATAAATGGCCACTGGGTCACTTGTGAAGCAAACTACAGGTCTGGTACAGTGTGCCTCACCATGTTTTAAAACACACTGTAAGTGGCACATCCAGTGATGAGATTCCTCAGACATCTCATCCCACGGTTACAGTTATTGATGTGGAATTTTTATTCCTATTTTATGTACTTGATCTGTATTATGTTTTATGTTACTTATGTTTCTGTATGTGAGTCACATGTGTAAACAGAATTTATTTTCCAGTGTGCCTACTTGTTAAACAAATAAACAAACAAACATATTGATGACATCCACAAAATGCTCCCCCACAAACCTGATGCATTATAGCACAAGTGTTTCCTATACCTACCGGTCTGCCATAAGATCTTCCTTAAGATGATTCTGCTGGTTTTTAATGACAGATAATGTGGTTTATGGCATCACCCTGAAGTCCCGCAAGCCAGACTGACATGCATTCCACTCTCTACGTGGGTTTTCCATTGACTCTCCTCTCCTTACCTACAACTGCTCCTTCTGCTTTAACCTCTCACATTTCAATCACTTGTGTCCCAATGTTTCTGTCACAGATTCTCCTTTCTATTTTTTAAATACTGGTCCTCCCTCATTCCTCCTTACCTCTCCACCATCCTCTCAGCCTTCCACACCTTTCAGACACTCTGCTCTGATTGCTAACTCTTGATTCTTCTCCACTGGTAACTGGAACATGCTATTATGCCAGCCAAGTTGCTTTCTCTATTCATTACCTATGTTTCTGGAACAATTTCACTGCTCAACTCTGCCTTTCCCCCTTTTACCTCTCTCTTAGACAGATCCTAGAGACTCATTTCATGCCATCCTGTTTTTGTAACTGCTGTCTTTTCTTGCCCCACTCACATGCTAGCCCCATCTTCCGCCTTCCAAAAGTTGGCCTACACCTCCTGCTTTGGTCTATTCACTCTATACAGAATTTACATTTTGCAGCTATGCGTGATGCTCTTGTCATTACTTTTTGGTTCTTCTGCAAATGCTCCCTGTTAGAATGTGCACAGTTTCTGTATCATGATTATTATTGTTTATTGTAATTCATGCAGTTATTTGTACTTTGTCATTCTCCTGCACTGAGTTGCCTGCAGTGAATTGTATTGTTTTTCCCATTATGCATTTTCTCTTCCATACTCCCCACAACTGGGTCAAAAAGTGAAAATAAAAAAGCCTTGGCTCAGTCTGCCTTTCAGTCACCAATATCTAAATAAATAAATTGCCATATCATTCTCAGAATCTCCTAAGAGATGCTACATACTTTGCAGACTGATTAACTCATATAGTTTCTGAACATATTCTTTCTAAGTCTCCCGTATCCATGAAAGCTTGCACCACTCTTTTTTTTTCCCCTTTCCACAACCTGTCAAATTCTGTAAAATTATGCAACTTACATTTATGTGGCGGGAGTTATGGGTCCTTCTAACAAGCCATTCTTGCAGCTGTCCCTGTGGCACTGAGAGTTGAGACACTGGACACCACATCTCACACCACGCCGGTGACCCATGTTCACAAGCGAGCTTAGGTTGCCGGGGGTCAGCCAGAGAGGAGAGGATTGAGCATCTGGAGGACAGCTCTCCTCTGTTGGGGATGGGGGATCACAGTCCTGCCACAGCAGTGACTCCCACTGGAGACTGGAAGCCCCAAAGCCAGGATCATGCACACAAAAAGGGGAGTAGGCAACAGTGGATGCTTATGAGAAGGGTGCAGAAGCATACCCAGCTTGTACTGAGTATCATTGTATGTCCACGCCTTCACAGGGGTCACGTCATGAACCAGAACAAAGGAAAAACCCCAGTTCCTGGAGAGATGATGGCACATCAGCCCCATGCCCACTGCTGGATCCCACCCACCCCCAATCCTGATATCCTCCAGGCCTGCACCTCACCACCATACCAGATTGGAAGGAGCACCCAAGGTAGGAGTGGGCAGCCCTGTGGGGCACAAGCCTGGGGAACATAAGGTGGCTTGAGGTGCTAGGTCCGGGGTCCGGGGGGACCTAGGGGTGTGGGTGTTCTCAGAATGGGCAGAATCAGCTGGGGATGCCTGAGAGATGCCCCGGGACCAGCGTTCAGAGGGAAAAGAGAGTCAAAAAAACAAACAAACAAAAAAAGCCATTCTTGCTGGGTCCCCCACAATGATAATGCTGTCTCTGTATTATTTATTTATGAATGTGGCAGAAAATGTTAAACCTTACCACATAACTTTATCTAAGAGTTACACAGAAGTTCATTGTTCCTTCTGCAGAAGTTATATATACTGTATAGTGCCACAGAGAACATGGGCCTTGGCCATAATGTTTCAAAGTCATTTTGCACCATGGCAGTGTTTATCAAGAGCATAAGTCTTTACTTATTTCTAGGTAGGATTATGATTGGCCCACATATAAAGGTACAATATAGCTCTGTGGATAAAAGTTAGTATCTGTACCATCTCCACCTATGTTTAATCCCCACTTCATCTCTTCATTGTTTACAGTGATCATATCCCTAGGTAAGAAACCTTTGCTTTCAGTATTTTTCAGTAATTCATACTTCAGAAAATGTTTGGCTGAAAACAAATTGTTTGAATAGGATCCAGTGTATGATTGAGGCCAGTGTCTTTGGGATCAAGAAACTCTTTATTTCACTTTCTGATTTATCATTTTAATTTAACCCCATAAACCAGAGTCTAATAGCTTTGAAGACTCTGACATGATAATAACATACCAACTGTTCCATTTTAACGCAAATACAAAGCCCAAAGGATTCTTTCTGAGGCCACCACTCAGAATGTGGAAATACTAGCAGTGTGACATGTTCCTATAGTATCTTTCATAAACTCAAGTCAGTTGAGTGCCTGTGATGTGTCTTTCTCTCTTGAGTATCAGGGGACACATGGCTATAGATTTGATTAAATGATAAAAGCATGTTTTCACTTGAGTGGTGTTAGTGCACTTGGGGAGTGATGCTGTGCCATCTTTGTTGCAATGATGTGCAAATTTACAGAACATGGAGGGTCACAGAAGGAATTCATCTGGAAAAATTAATGCCTTAAAAAGGGCCATGAGCAACACTGTTCATGCTATCTATTAGAGCTGAGCTGGTAGCAAAGTATTCACTGCCTCAGACCTCTTATGGACACTGAAGATTACCTGCATTGTGAAGCTCTTCAATACTTGTGTTATCTGCTGTGAATTTGGATCAGACATTTTCTTTCTGAATTTTTTCTAGTATCTGTCAAAGGGTGAAGTTTTGACAGAGTACTGCTGTAATTAAAAGTATAAATAGTGATTCAAAATATCTTCTTCAACCAGGAATAAATAGTGGAGCACTGTTAATGAGACAGATCAAATAAAAACAAGCATTTGTCAATGCCGAATGTTTGCTTGCTGATATTAGCATTGGAAGTGCAGGTGTTAGACAGATGTAGAATAGGAATGGCAGTGAAGTATTGATCTCATGCCAATCCCACCTCCACACTGCAGAGATGGACAGGCATTGGGGTGTGCCTGCGGGTCATTACCCATAATGTTCATGACATTTCACCTCAACCTATCCTGTAGACAGTGACAAGGGTTGAGGTGTGCCTTGGGGTGTTCGGCTTCACAGTCACCCCATGTCACAACGACATACGCTGAAAGGTGTGCATTACAGGAGAATGGGGTGAAATCTGAGGCTGAAGACTGCAAGGCACACCTCAATGCCTGTCACTGGCTTCAGGGCGAGGGTGAGATGGCATGAGCATTACAGCTGGTGATCCAGAGTTACACCTCTGATGCCCGTCAGTCTGTACATGGTGGGACGTTATGGTTAGAAACCCTAATGTCCCGGGCATGTGTTGGTATTTGCACTACAAATTTTCAACATGGCTTTTTTGTTACCCCCACCTGATGAAAGGGAAGCACCAAGTTATGTTGGCAGTGACAGTACCGACCTCCCCCACAGTGACAGCACAATACTGATGCAGGTGTTGTAACGCCTGTTCTGTGGGTGTTTTCTGTGGGGGGCTGTGCCCCCCCACACCTCCCAGACTTTAAGATTCCAACTTCAGGTCAGAGTTGGTCTGGGGATGGGTCGGAACATTGGGGGAATGCGAAACAGAGAAAAAGGACAATTACCGTGAATGTCGCCGTAATGGTCTGTTTTCCCTATTTCGCCGTCGGGATGTCGCCTTAAAGGGGTGCACTGCATAAAAGCATTTGTGACCTCTTCCATGAGTATTGGCAGTGTGATTTTGTTAAAGTGTCCCGAACTTTGAGTTCTCACAGCAACTGTGCCATTCTGTGCCAGATGTGCGAAAACACAGATCAGACAGAATGTGAAGAATGACAGCTGTACCATTCACAGGTAGGTGTGAAGAGATAGCAATGTTGCAAATCTGTAGTGAAAATATTAAAAATGCTTGAAGTTCTGAGCGTACGTGGAAACTGCACAACACATGCTTGTACTGTAGTCATTTAGTGGAATTAGTTCACCAAATTTTCAACATAGGCATTTTGTGACCTCTGCTCATGAACACTGTCACTATGATTTTCTTAATCTGTCCAAAACATTAATTTCCCACAGTGACCGTACCATTGTGTGCCAGATGTGCAAATGCATATTTTGGACAGGATATGAAAAATAACAGCTGTACAGTTCATAAGAAGGTGTGGCAAAATGCCAATGTTGAAAATCTGGAGTGAAAATACTACACATTTGCACACTTCCGAGCATTCGTGAAACTGCACAACACATGCTTGTAACACAGTCATTTCATGGACTTTTGTCACCAAATTTTCAACATAGGCATTTTAGGTCCTCTGCTCATGAACAGTGTCACTATGACTTTTCTTAATGTGTCCCGAACACTGATTTCCCACAGTGACCGCTCTATTCTGCCCAGGAAGTACAAAAACACATTTCAGCCAGGATGTGAAAAATGACAGCTGTACTGTTCATAAGGAGGTGTAGAAAAATGCCAGTGTTGGAAATCTGGTGTGAAAATATTACAAATTTGTGAAGTTATGAGCATGCATGGAAACTGCTCCACGCATGCTCATAACACAGCCATTTTATGGACTTTCGTCACCAAATTCTCAACATAGGCATTTTAGGACCTCTGCTCATGAACAGTGTCACTGTGATTTTCTTAATGTGTCCCAAACACTGATTCCTCACACTGACCGCACTATTCTGCGCCAATAGTACGAAAACACATTTCGGTTAGGATGTGAAAAATGACAGCTGTACTGTTCATAAGGTAGTGTGGAAAAATGCCAATGTTGAAATTCTGGAGTGAAAATATTACAAATTCATGAAGGTACGAGCTTGTGTGGAAATTGCGCAATGCACACTCGTAAAACAGTCATTTTTTGGATTTTTTCCACCAAATTTGAAACAGGCTTTTTGAGAGCCCACCTCATGAACACTGGCACTGTCATTTTCTCAATTGGCCCTGAAAGGTGATCCTGTGCAGTGACCATGAAATCACCTTTCAGGACTGAATAATGCCATGACCATGGCTGAATTCATGAGGAGGGGTCCCAATAGCCCTATGTTGAAAATTTGGTGCTAACTTTCCCCAGAATGCCTGAGATATGTACCAAAGTTGAAAAAACCCTATTTATGCCATTATGCAGCTTACCGGCATTTCTTCAGGTAGCGGTCGGCTTTGAAGAGTGCAGACGTGTTCCCAGTCCACCAAAGATCATCGCGCTGAGTTCCTGAGGTAAAATTGGGGTGAGGGGGATGTGGGGAGACAGGGTGCACAGAGGTTGGGCATGGGTTGGGGGAGGGGCCACCTAACTCAATGAGGGACCGTTTTCTGTTTTACAGGTTTTTAAAAAACAAAAAAAAACAAAATACATTGTAGGAAGTTTTTATTTTTCAGGGACATTTGTCACACTGGGGTGGGATCCCAGTATGCCACCTAAGTGTTTTTTGGAGGGCTGTAGTTGACAGGGATTGGGCACCCCTGTCATTACATACCGAGGGGACAGGCGAGGAGAATTAGGCACCACCCTTGGAACACAACAAACTGGGGGGGACATTATGCTGATGGTGAGTGGGCTCCCCCATTGGCAAATTGAACTGGGAAGGGGGGAATAAAGCCAACAGGAATTGGGGCCCTTGTCGGCAAAGAAAGACTGTTGGGGGGGTGCATGATGCTGAGGGGGATTGGGAAACCACTTGGTACACAACAAATGGGGGAGGGTTACAGTATGCTGACAGGGAGTGGGCTCCCCCATTGGCAAATGAACGGAGGCATGTGGATGGCAAAGTACCATCCTGCAATGATGGGTCACTCTCTCATTGCAGTGGCAGATTCGTTTCAAGGTGGTGGCATGCTGGCTAAATTAGTGTCAGCAGCAGCATGCCACTGCATTGGGAAAAGCGGGCCAAGCCTCAAAAGGCACTGGGGGCATTGACACCCACAGTGCTGCACCTCCAAAACCCCGCTTCTCTCCTAAGCTGTGACGAAATGTTTCTTGCACATGTGCGCAAGCAAACATAAAAGTGCAACAGGATGCTTTTAACCATACATAAATAGGTACTATAGGTGATATTGATTATATTTTATTCTGACCTAAATAACTTGGAACATTCAAGCATTCAAAGGAGCCTCACAGAGCTGGAGGCCTAATTATAGCAGCGCAAGCCCAGAAGCAACACAGGATCTTGCAGCATTACTGCAAAATGCTGCAGTATACTGCAGGGAAAAGTGTAATTCAATGGCAACTAAACCCTTTTTTTCATGCAGTATTTTGTGACATGTCATTTACTGCAAGTTACTGCAATGTATACTGACTGGCACCACTGCATCTAGGAGTTGATCGAGGTTTTTTTTTGTATCTAAAGCAAGCATGCACGAAATAGACACTTGAGCGTCACTCTGTACAACAGTAAATATTGTATGATTAAAAGAAGCAAATACAGGAAATAAAATCTGTCAGTGAAACAGCAGTGATTTAGAACCAAATAAAGTTAGACATTATTTGGCCTTGTGCCAAGTACAGTGGAGCAGGCCAAGATGCAGGGCATTGTCTTGAGATACTACTTGACAAAAGAGATTAAATGAGAACAACCTGCAATCCTGGTATTTCATCTGAGCATTTAAAAATGCTTGGTTAGGGGCTCTATGAGTAAACTGAAGTTTCTGTACCTTATTTTGATGTTTTAATGGCATTCCAAACACCGTACTAAAATATTAAATTCACTGAGATGCCAGCAGCCATCCCATTCACAGTAGCAGGCTTCCTGTGACCCAGTATGCTAATCAGTACTGTCAGCTAGTGCAGTTAGTCAGCAGCACTAAACAGCATATTGGGTGCACTGGAAGCCAGTTTCTGCGTGCAAAATGGCTGTGGGTGTCTCTGTGAATCTGACGTTTTGGTGCACTGTTAGAAATACTTTTAAAACATCTAAAACTGTTACCAAAACTTCAGTTTCCTCACCTGTTACCTATGGGGAATGGACACAAGCCCATTCACAATGGAGAGGGTAAGGACAGAATAAAAAAAAATAAAGGTAGATGAATCCATGAGGCCAGATGGAGTCCACCCATGCATATTGAGAGAACTTAGTGATGAACTGGCAGCATCATTAGTGGATCTTTTTAGCAGATTCTTGAGAGAAGGGACAGTTTCCCAGGACTGGAAAAGAGCAATACTGGTCCCCATACACAAAAGAGGTAGCAGCGATGTGACAGGGAACTACCACCCAGTCAGCCTCTCCTCTGTGGTGGATAAGATGATGGAGTCATTGCTCAAAGAAAGGATACTAGCATTCCTGGAGGAATCTGGACAACTGGATGCTAAGCAGCATGGCTTCACAATGGGAAGGCCCTACAGACTAACCTGATTGAGTTCTTTGGCTCAGTTACTAGGGCTGTGGATCAGGGGGAGCCATTGATGTTATCTACCTTGACTTTAGCAAGGTCTTCAACTCTGTATCACACAGAAGGCTGCTAACTAAACTCAACCATACAAGAGTGGGGCAGGAAGTGGTAGTATAGGTGAGTAGCTGGCTTGAACAAAGAACTCAGTCAGTGACAGTAAATGGGGCAGCATCAGGGGATAGGGAGATGACAAGCTTGGAAAAGATAGCCAACTTGGTTAAGAAGGGGGATAAAACCTTTTATAGGTACATCAGGGAGCATAGAAAGACAAAGGGAGGGATAGTGAGGCTGAATAGAATGGACAGTGGATGGGCAGAGAGGGACAGTGAAAATGCAGGGATACTTAATGAATATTTCTGCTCAGAAAGGAGGAGTGGGAAGTGCCTAATCCAATTAACAGAAACACTCTGGATAGCGGGGGTCGAATCCAGTCCTTTCACAGAAGAAACAGTTCTGAAAGAACTCCTAAAACTGAAAGTAGACCAAGCAATGGGGCCTGATGGAATTCACCCCAGAATTCTAAAAGAATTAAGGGGAGAACTAGAGAAACCACTGACTACTCTTTTTAACAAATCATGGGAGGATGTGAGGTACCTGAGAACTGGAGGAAGGTGGATGTGATTCACCTTCACAAAAGTGGGACCAAGACAGAGGCAGGAAACTACAGACCTGTCAGTTTGACTTCAGTGGTAGGGAAAGGGATGGAATCACTTCTGAAGGAAAGAATTGCTGAGTACCTAGAGGTCAGTGGGGCACAGAACCCAAGGCAGCATGTGTTCGCAATGGGAAGGTAATGTCCGACGAATCTAATTGATTTCTTTTACTGGGTGACCAAAGTAGTAGACCAGGAAGGAGCTGTGGACATGGCCTACCTAGACTTTAGCAAGACATTTGACACAGTCCCACACAAAAGATTAATAGTCAAATTAACCAGCCTAGGAGTGGGTCCCAGGGTGGTAGCCTAGGTGAAACAATGGCTGGACAACAGGACACAGAAGATAATTGTAAATAGAGTCCAATCTGAGGGAAGAGGAGTTACTAGTGGGATACCACAGGGTTCAGTACTGGGTCCAGTCCTTTTTAATGTCATTATAAGTGACATTGCAGAGGGGCTGGAAGGAAAAGTATGCCTCTTTGCAGATCACACACAGATCTGCAACAGGGTTGATACACAAGGAGGCATGGAAAGGATGAGAAGGGATTTGGCAAGGTTGGAGGAATGGTCAGAAGTATGGCAGTTTTGATTCAATGCAATGAAGTGCAAAATAATGCATCTGGGAAATAAAAACCCAGGGGAAGATTACACAGTTGGGGGGGGTAGTAACAACAACAACAAAAATGGAAAGGGACCTGGGGGTAATCATATCAGATGACCTTAAGATTAGCGAGCAATGTGAGAAGGCAGTAGGGAGGGCTGGGGGCATATTGGGATGTATAGGGAGAGGCATCACCAGCAGAAAACAGGAAGTTGTTATCCCTCTGTACAGACAGTTGGTGAGACCCCATCTGGAGTACTGTGTCCAGTTCTGGGGACCCCAGGTCTGCAAGGACATAAACAGGATAGAGGCAGTCCAGAGGAGGGCAACTAAAATGGTGCAGGGTCTGCAAGAGAAGCCGTATGAGGAGAGACTAAAGGAGCTTAATATGTATACCCTTGAGGAAAGAAGGGAGAGGGGGGACATGATAGAAACTTTTAAGTACCTCAGTGGAATCAGCAAAGTCTAAGAGGGTAGCAGCTTTCAGAAAAAGAGATGTGCAAGAACAAGGAGATACAATTTGAAGATAGAGTGGGCAGTTCAGGGGCAATGTGAGGAAGTATTATTTTCATACAGAGGGCGGTAGACACATGGAACAGCCTTACTGAGGAGGTTGTAGGGTCTAAAAATGTGGGAGAATTCAAGAATGCATGGGACAGACATAAGGCAATTTTTGTGGGGGGGGGTAGGAAGAAATAGGCAGTTGATCAACTGGGATCTGCAGCTTATCCTGTAGGTAGAAAAATGGTCAGACTACAGTAGGTGGGCCAAGTGGTCCTTATCTGCCATCAAAGTCTATGTTTTCTATGTTTTCTAAGCGGGATGACACAGGGGTCCGTCCTTGGACCATTACTCTTTAATGTCTTCATCAGAAGTATCACAGAGAAGTTGAGTGGGAATGTGTGCCTGTTTGCAGATGATACAAAGCTCTGCAACAGGGTGGACACTGCATAAGGGTAGAGCAAATGAAAAATGACCTACTCAGGCAGGAACATTGGTCCAACTTGCAGCAGTTAAAATTCAACGTGAAAAGTGCATAGTTATTCATCTGGGCAGAAGCAACCCAGAGACAGACTATTACCTGGCAGGGGAGAAACTAGCAACCACCCATCAGGAAAGGGAACTAGGGGTTATCACATCAGACAATTTGAAGGTAGGCGGACAATGCGAAAAGGCAGCAAAGAAGGCCTGCAGGATGCTTGGATGCACTGGAAGGGGCATCACAAGTAGAAGAAAGGAGGTGATCCTGCCACTGTACAGGTCTCTGGTGAGACCTCACCTTGAGTACTGCATCCAGTTCTCAAGACCTTATCTCAGGAAGGACATAGATAGATTGGAGACAGTACAGAGGAGGGAAAATGATACACAGTCTTCATAAGTTCATAAGCAGGCTACAGGAGCTCAGTATGTACTGCTTGGAACAATGCAGGGATAAAGGGGACATGACTGAGACATTTAAGTTTCTGAAGGGTATAAACAGAGTCTCCACCCAGGAGCTCTTTATGGTCAACAGCACCAACAGGACAACCCTGGACTTAAACTACATTTAACTACATGAGATGAAACTGAGGGGAGGAAGATTCAGTGGCAACATGCAAAGGCTTTTCTTCACACAGAGAGTGGTTGACCCATGGAATGGTCTACCGGCTGGAGCCATTGACTCCAAAATAGTAAGAGAATTCAAAAGCAGCTTTGACCAGACACAAGAGGATTGTCTCACAGAAATCTTAAAGAGGGGGTAAGGCTAAGGGCAGACTAGATAGATCTTTGGTCATCATCTGCTGTCAATTTCTATGTTTCTATGTTTCATAGAACTCTAATTGGGTATATTTACATGGTTGGGTGAAATGCTGGGATTGTGTGTTGTTTTCGTTTAATTGCCATTGAAATGGCTTGTTTTCTGCAGCAACTCTACCGAAGCATGCTGCAGTATTGTGTTGCATCCTTGCCAACATCACTGTATTCAACAATTGACCATAAGCTAAACTAATGAACAGTGCCAAAAACAGAATTGTAAACAATACTAAGTGACAACTACATGCAAACATTATTATGTTTCTTCATTTCTAGCATTCTGTTACCTAAGTCAGTGGCAAGTTTTTATTGTTTGTTTCCTTTTTCTTTTCCCTGCCAACTTTATGGTCTCTTGGGATAGCCATGCAAGCTTCTTTTATTGCTTTTAATCTGTTGGAACTTTCACAGAATGCCTTGGGAATGATGTCAGTTTAGACGTAAGACTAAGACTAAGAGCCCAGGATCCTCATTATAATCTAGTCACAACATTCAACAGCTACTGCTTGTGAAAGTTAAAAATGTGCCCTCCCTCCCCAGGTGAAGTGAGATTTCTCTAAGCAGTAACTGTTGTTATTCTGGATGTGTGTTTCAATTTTCTTTGCAAAGTGCTGTGACTGTGTGATAAAGAAGCCCATACACCTCTGAAAGTCTTAGGCATAACTGGCATAATTCCTACAGGCATTCTGAAAACACATCAACAGATCAATGGCAATAAATGAAGCCTGCATGACTGCTTCCAGGGACCATAAAACTGGCAGGGAAAAGTGAAAAAAAAAATAAAGACAAAGGGAACAGAATTCTAGAAACAAAAACGCAATGCACAACATGTGTTTTTATAATTTGTGCATGTAGTTTTCGTATATGGTGTATCACAAAGTGGCAATTAAAAAAGATCAGAAAGAAATGTATGTGTATGAAATAAATAGAGGCATTAAATGTGCAATAAATGGATTTGAATTAATAGGAACAGAGAAGAAAATTCAGAGTAGTAATTGGTATGTGGCAGTAGTGAGCAAAGTAAATGGAATGCTGTTACTTTACAAAAAATGAGTTTCAAAGAAAGAGAAAAAGAATGAAAAAAGAGTACATGTACCTTGGTTATGGAGTAGCCAGCTCAAGAGCTAAGGGAACATGCTGTCAATCAAGGCAAGACATTTGAACAGAACTAATGGGGTGTAAAATTCAGATTACAGAGTACTATGAATGGTAGGCTTTACAACTGAGTCAGCAAAATAGGTAAAACAGATAAAATTGCAAAGGAGACAAATAGGAACTGGGTGGCTGTAGTGTGGATGGAAGAGGAGGAAGCCTAGCCACATGTACATTATTTTGTGACGTGCACCCAGTAAGAGTGGTTTGAGAGAGTGCAGTGAGGAAGTGAGATGGATAGGGAGAGGGAGGCTGTTCCAAAGTGTTGGGAGTTAGAAAGAGCACACTGACTGGTCTGCTACAGGTTTACAGTGAGAGATAAGAAAGGAACAAGCAGCAGATAAATGGAGGAAGCAAGAGAAAAGGATAGCAGGGTTAAGGAAAGATAAAGGGTAAGCAGGAACAGAGGCAAGATAGTGATTAGCAATGAAGGAGATACAGAGTGAGAGAAGTTGAGCCTCAGTTGTGGAAAATGAGATTAACATATAGAGTGCAGTTATGGATGAGAGATGAAGCACTAAGGGCAAAGCGGTAGAAGGAATGAAAAAGGGGTATCCAGCTGGAAAGTGTACACTTTTGGGGCGGTGCTGTAGACCACATCTGCATAGTCAAACACCAACAAGATTATCTTAAGGATGATCTCATAGCAGATAGGTAAAGGAAAGCATCATTTGCATATGTACAACACACCAAGCTTACATTGAATGTTCTTGTGCATGGCAACAATGCTGGTGGAAGAACTGACATTTTGATCCAGCCACACCCCTAAATACTTGACATGGGGTATCTGTTCAACCAGGTTGCCATCTAGAGATGACAAAACATATATATATATATATGGAAGCCTTGCTAATCTCTGTCTAGTGCCAAATGTAAGAGAAATGTTTTTTTTGCATTTACCGAGAGTTGCTTTGAACAGAACCAAGAGTGCACATGGTCAAAGTCACTCTGCAGTGAGGACTCCAGCACAGAGACTGGGACACCTGAAGCAACTAGAACTGTGTCATCAGCATACATGTGTATTTGGAAAGAGACAACAGTGGATAAAAGTTGTTTTAAGAAGTTGGAGAAAAGGGTTGGGCCAAAGACAGAGCCCTGGTGAACACTGGGTTGAATGTGCATGGGGGCTGGAAAGAGCATTGTCAGCTTGGACTGACTGGAGCCAATATGAAAGATTGGAGTGGAACCATCTGACTTGTAGGTCAGGTAGACTCAGAGCACTTTACTCATCCAAGAAAAGGGGTGGACAATTGTACCAAAGGCCTTTACAAGGTCTATTGAAATGACCACAGTGAACTGGCACTGATCCACGCATTTCAGCACAAAGTCTGTGAACTGGAGGAGGGAGGAGACAGTGAATTGGTTCTTGTATAAGCCAGACTGAAAAGAGGAGAGGAAGGGAGTCAACGTACAGTAGTATGAAGTGGTGAAAAAAGATTCCCAAAGAGCAGCATTTAATCAGAAATCTGAACAAACTCTTGTCAGAGCCAAAACAGCTGCTAATGCATTACCCTGATAAGAGAAACAGAATCAAAGTGTGGGCATGGTTTTAATTAATTTGTTATATTATGGTGATATTCATATTCCACACTTACATTACAATAACAGAAAATAAAAAACATTAAAGGTCCAGATAATATAGGAGCAGGTGCTTTCACACATTTTTGCAATATATTTACTCATGATTGCCATGCTGAGATGCAGTCTCCCGTGTTCAGTGGGGGTCCTACTTTAACCCATTTTACAATGTATACATGTTTTCTGAAAGGGCATTAGAACTAGAGATGCAGCTAAATTTTATTTCGCTGGCAAAATTCAGGTGAAATTGCGAATGTCGATGTGTGAAAGATTTAGTGAAATTCTGTGCATTCCACAAAATAATTTGCTGGAGCGAAATGTGGAAATTCACCTGTGAAATGCAGAATTTCATCATCGAAATGTGGAATTTCACCTTTAAACAGAAGAATTTCACATGCAAGTGGCAAAATTCTGCATTTCGCAGGTGACATGTTGCATTTTGCCAGTGAAATTCTGCATTTTGAAAGCAGAATTTAGCATTTAGCACCCATGTAATATTTCTTGAAATGCACAAATTTTACAAAGTATTTAACACTGTGAAATTCACGATTTCACCAAAATTTGGCAATTTTGCACAACTCTAATTAGAACATCAAACTGGCTAGCTCAGTCATACCCTTCTTTCACAGTGTGCCTGCCCTGCTCCAAGTCTGAAGTAGCTGACTAAACTGCTTTCCTAGTCCTAACTGGAGAAGGGCTCATGTGATCCTGCTCCACAACTTATCTGGAATGTATATCATTAACTGCAGGTACTGTGGAACACTTTTCAGAAGGACAGAATTACAGGATTTAGGACACTGTCCTACATGTTGGGCCATTGGAGATCTTAGGGCTCAGCTTCGGGCAGCATAGGCAGAGATTGCACACCTCAAATTTCATATTCAAGAGGAAATACATTACAATAACCACCAAACATTTCCCCAACATCCAACAGAAAAACCTCGACCGCAGAGGGTAGTTGGTCCAGGAGTTTGGCAGATGTTTAGGAGGGGTAAATCGGGTGCCCCCATCACTCTGTGCTATTTCCAAAAAACATATAAACACCACAAACAGGTATCTGCCTCTATCTCTGAAATAAAACAAAGGGGCAGAGGACACTGCAGAGCAGGGCACTGCAGCACAGGAGCTAGCACAACAAAACTCACCCAAATCAGGAACCAAAACAAAAAAAGCAAAAAGGAAATCCAAAAAACTTCTGATCATAGGAGACTCCATGATTCGGGGAGTTGATACCCATCTCCAGCCAGGGGTAATGGTCAGATGTCTCCCAGGTACATCAGCATGGAGTGACACTGACCACATTGCTAAAATTGTTCAGAAAGCAGGAGAAAACATTGACATCCTGGCACACATAGGAACTAATGATCTCACCAGCCGGTCAGTTGTGAGACCAAGGAACACCTAACCAGGCTGGGTGATAAGCTATCATCCATTTCATCCGACATCTCCTTCTCTGAGATCCTGCCAGTCTAGGAGAGGGGAGCAGATGGAAGGAAGGTCAGAGAAGGGGAGATAGGGGAGCCAAACATGTGGCTCAAGGGCTGGTGCCAGGAAAAGGACACAGATTTGTAGGGAACTGGCAACATTTCTGGGAGCGAAAGTTCTTTAAATTTGATGGACTGCATTTGACTAAGGAGGGAGTCAGTGCATTGTGGCAGAAGTTTGATGTCTTTACAGAATATTTAAACTAGCAAATGGGGAGAGGGGTGCAGCACCCATACATTGAATGGGAAGAACTGTTCAGTGAGTCACTGAGCACATGAGAGGTCCCAGAAGACTGGAGAAGGGCTCATGTGATCCCACTCCACAAGAGTGGTAGCAGGGAGGAGGCAGGGAACTACAGACCAGTCAGTCTTACCTCAGTAGTAGGCAAGATTATGGAGGCACTCCTTAAGGAAAGGATAGTGAAACACCTGGAATCCATAGGGGCACAGGATCCAAGACAGCATGGGTTTACAAAAGGAAGGTCCTGTCAAACTAATCTCAGAGATTTCTTTGACTGGGTAACCAAGGTGGTGGACCAAGGGGGAGCAGTTGATGTCACCTGCCTTGACTTCAGCAAATCTTTTGACACTGTTCCACATAGAAAATTGATAAATAAACTGGGTAGGCTTGAGGTGGGTAAGAAGTTGGTCAACTGGGTGGCAAACTGGTTGACGGGCAGAAAACAGAGAGTGGTGCTAAATGGTACACAGTCAGAAGAGATGCAAGTCACAAGTGGGGTACCTCAGCGATCAGTATTACAAGGTGTGCCTACAGGTGTGTGCTAACAGATTACTGCTGTAATCTTCTGATTCAAATTGTCTTTTCCAAGGTATATCTTCTGTTACTGCTTTATTTTTCTCTGTAGCAAAGTGTTTCTTACAAGGTATATCTTCTCTGAAATTATTACAGGTGGTGCTTTACGGGTTTTACAGTTTTATCTAACATTAGGACAAGCTTTCAGGATTAATGCATTTGTTGTTGACTGATTGTTTCTGCTCTTACCTCCTTGTTCTTTCATCTATGGTTCTTCTTTTTCAGCAGGGGAAGGGCCCAGCCACCCACCCCCATCCCCAACCACCCCACACTACACTCCTTTTATAGGGTACCACAGTTGTGACATTTCCTGTGGCAAAGCAGGAAGGGGCGGATCAGTGGGGCATCCACAAGGTGAGCTCATTTACAGGGGCACTAGTAATTTAACTTGTTATAACAAGTTATATGAAAACAAAACACAAAATCAAACCATTACTTGCATTTTCTTCCTTCTAATTACTCTGACCAGGTTATAAACCCAGCAACTTATCTGGAATGTATAACATTAACTGCAGATACTGTGGAACAGTTTTCAGAAGGACAGTCTTACAGGATTTAGGACACTGTCCTTCATGCTGGGCCATTGGAGATCTTACAGCTCAGCTCTGGGCAGCATGGGCAGAGATTGCGCACCTCAAATTTCATATTCAAGAGGAAATACATTATAAGAACCACCCGCCATTTCCCCAACATCCAACAGAAAAACCTCGACCACAGAGGGTAGTTGGTCCAGGAGGTTGGCAGGTGGTTAGGAGGGGCAAATCAGGTGCCCCATCACTCTGTGCTCTCCAACATATTACCTCCAACAACCATCTAAACATCACAAACAGGTATCTGCCTCTATCTCCGAAATCAAACAAAGGGGCAGAGGACACTGCAGAGCAGGACACTGCAGCACAGGAGCTAGCACAACAAAACTCACCCAAATCAGGAACCAAAACAAAAAAAGCAAAAAGGAAATCCAAAAAACTTCTGATCATAGGAGACTCCATGATTCGGGGGGTTGATACCCATCTCTAGCCAGGGGTAATGGTCAGATGTCTCCCAGGTACATCAGTGTGGAGTGGCACTGACCGCATTGCTAAAATTGTTCAGAAAGCAGGAAAAAACATTGACATCCTGGCACACATAGGGAATAATGATCTCACCAGCAGGTCAGTTGTGGAGACCAAGGAACACCTGACCGGGCTTGGTGACAAACTATCATCCATTTCATTCGACATCTCCTTCTCTGAGATCCTGCCAGTCTGGGAGAGGGGGAAAGATGGACAGAAGGTCAGAGAAGGGGAGACAGGAGAGCTAAACATGTGACTCAAGGGCTGGTGCCAGGAAAAGGACACAGATTTGTAGGGAACTGGCAACATTTCTGGGAGCGAAAGTTCTTTAAATTTGATGGACTGCATTTGACTAAGGAGGGAGTCAGTGCATTGGGGCAGAAGTTTGACATCTTTGCTGAATATTTAAACTAGCAAATGGAGAGAAGGGTGCAGCACCCTATACGTCAAATGGGAAGAACACCCCTCCACCCTCAGCCAGTGGTTAAACAGGGATTTAGCATGTTTGCAGTTCATTTGCATCACCAGGTAAGAAAAAAGTTGTGTCTCCCAATACAGCACACTGGGGAAATGCCAAACCTCACCCAACAACTAACACACCAAAATCTGGCCAATGGAAAATCATGTACACAAATGCTCACAGCCTGAGAAATAAGATCCCAGACCTGCAGGCAATAATGTCAGAGGCTAAACTTGACATAGTAGCAATTACTGAGATGTGGTTTACCAGTAACCACAATTGGGAGACTTCAGTGCCTGGCTATGTACTGCTCAGAAGAGACTGAGTTGCAAAAGGGGGGGGGGTGGAGTGGCCCTGTATGTCAATGAAAATATCAAAGCTACAGAATTTCAGAATACACATAAAGAGCCAGAAGAACTGTGGGTCACCTAGGAAACAGGAAATGGAACAGCCATAAGAACTGGGGTTGTCTACAGACTCACAGAGCAGGGGGAGGACATAGACACATTACTGTTAGAAGATATACAAAACATGACAGCTAAAGGGGTAGTTCTGATAATGGGAGACTTCAACGTGCTGGATACAGATTGGTCAATACCAGCAGGAACATCTGCCAGAACTAGACACATGGTGGTTTCCCTGCAGGGGAGGATCTCAAATAACTGGTACAACAACCCACAAGAGACAGGGCTAGCCTAGATCTAGTACTGACTAACAGGGAAGGCATCACAGATTTCCTGGTAGAAGGTCACCTGGGGGCCAGTGACCATCACATAGTATGGTTCAATTTGGCCACTACATCCAAATCATCCCATTCCAAGGAAAAAATATGGGACTTCAGAGGAGCTGGCTTTAATTAGATGGCCAACAGAGTTAAGCTAGCCATGGCAAAAAGAAACACAGGTGAGGGGGTACAGGAAAAGTGGGCAAGCATTAAGGATGCAATACTTGAAACAACATCCCATTGTGTTAGACAGAAAAGGAAGTGCAAAAGAAGAAACCACTTTGGTTCTCAAATACAGCAGCAGAAAAGGTCAGAGCCAAAAGGCTGGCCTTCAGGAAATATAAGAGAACACAGCGGGATGAAGATAGGGAGGCATTACAAACTGCCCTATGGGAAGCAGGGAAGGCAGTAAGGCAGGCAAAGTCCCAAACTGAGGAAACACTAGCACGAACAGTAAAAGAAGGTGACATGACTTTCTATAGATACATTAGTGAAAAGAGAAAGTCAAGAGGGGGTATCGCTAAGCTCAAAGGAGAAAAGGGGGCATGTGAGGAGAAGGACCCTTTAAAAGCATCTATCCTAAATAGATACTTTTGCTCAGTATTTACTGAAGAGAAGGTAGGGCAGGGCCCACAGCTCAGCACCATGGACACAGGGGGGAGGGAGGTGAGCACTACACCCTTCACAAAAGTAAGGGTCCTACAAGAGCTTGCTAGCCTCAGGGTGGACAAGGCAATGGGACCTGATGGCATGCATCCCAGGGTACTTAAGAAGCTAAGGGTGGAATTAGCACAGCCATTAGCAGAACTTTTTAGTGAGTCACTGAGCACAGGAGAGGTCCCAGAAGACTGGAGAAGGGCTCATGTGATCCCGCCCCACAAAAGTGGTAGCAGGGAGGAGGCAGGGAACTACAGATCAGTCAGTCTTACCTCAGTAGTGGTCAAGATTATGGAGGCACTCCTTAAGGAAAGGGTAGTGCAACACCTGGAATCCATAGGGGCACAGGATCCAAGACAGCATGGGTTTACAAAAGGAAAGTCCTGTCAAACTAATCTCATAGATTTCTTTGACTGGGTAACCAGAGTAGTGGACCAAGGGGAGCAGTTGATGTCACCTGCCTTGATTTCAGCAAATCTTTAGACACTGTTCCACATAGAAGATTGATAAATAAGCTGGGTAGGCTCGAGGTGGGTCAGAAGTTGGTCATCTGGGTGGCAAACCGGTTGATGGACAAAAAACAGAGAGTGGTGCTAAATGGTATACAGTCAAAAGAGATGCAAGTCACAAGTGGAGTACCTCAGGGATCAGTCCTGGGGCCAGTTCTCTTCAATATCTTCATTAGTGACATTGCAGATATAGTAGAGGGTAAGACTTGTCTGTTTGAAGATGACACCAAGATCTGCAACAGAGTAGATGATCCAGATGGGATGGGCAGAATGATAAGATATCTGGATAAACTAGCAAAATAGTCAGAAGAGTGGCAATTGGGATTTAATGCAAAGAAGTGCAAGATCATGCACATAGGGAAGGGAAACCCTGAAGCCACCTGTAGGCTGGGAGGGGAGTTGCTGGCATTCACAAAGGAAGAAAGAGTCTTGTGCATCATCATCACCGATGACCTGAAATCATCCAAGCAGACCTCTAAAGTAGTAGGTAAGGCTAGGGAGATGTTAAGGTATATTAGTAGGGGTATCACAAGTCGTAAGAGGGAGGTGATAGTCCCTCTTTACAAGACTCTGGTTAGGTCCCATCTGGAGTACTTCATGCAGTACTGTAGGCCACACTGTCACAAGGACATTAACCAAATTGACGCAGTCCAGAGAAGGGCAACCAAAATGGTACAGGGACTGCATCAGAAGACATATGAGGACAGATTAATGGAGCTTAATATGTATACCCTTGAGCAAAGGAGGGAGAGAGGTGATATGATTGAAACATTCAAATACCTTAAGAGCATTAACAAAGTGAAAGAGTCTAACATGTTTAAATATAAGAAAAATAGCAGGACAAGAGGACACAGCATGAGATTAGAGGAAGACCGATTAAAGTGGAATGTGAGGAAATTCTTTTTCACAGAAAGGGTGGTGGATGCATGGAAAGGTTTACCTCAGGAAGTGGTGGCTATGAATACAGTGCAGGGCTTCAAACAGGCATGGGATAGGCATAAGAGAGCAATACAGATGAGTATGAATAAATAGGCCACTGACAGAGCAAAGGCCAATGGCACATTTATAAGGTAGGAAAAGAAATGGGCAGACTGGATGTGCCTTGCAGTCCTTATCTGCCATCAACTTTTATGTTTCTATGTTTCTTGAATCAGCGTTTAAAGATCTTCATATGGAATTCAACCTACTGCAGAAAAATCTATTACATCTGATGTTACTTCTAAATGCTATAAAAACCCAGACTATGCTCTTTTCCCCACTGGCCAATGCTATGGAAACGTACCATATATAACAACACTGTTAGGTGAGGCTCTTGAACAAGTTGACAAGTTTAAATATCTAAGTGTCTGGATAGACTATAAACACTCATTTGTTGAGCACATAGAAGATCTACCCAAGAAGCTCAGGCAAAGGCTTGGTCTCTTTTTTAGGATCAGGCACCTGCTAACCTTGGAAGCAAAAACAAGGTTGGTCCAAGCAACTTTTTTGTCACTGTTGGACTATGTTAACTTACTGTATGGTCAAGGCCAAAAAACTGCATTGTCCAAACTTGACACATTCTACCATAGAGCTCTTAGTTTTATCATGGGTGCACCCTACTCCACTCATCACTGCTCCCTTTATGCAGCTGTATGATGGTGTTCACTGAGCTTCAGTTGCCAAATGAATTCAGTTCTATGGACTTATAGAGCAATTATCAACAAGCTTCCTCGATATATCACTGACTGCTTGCCCCGATGTGTCCTGGGTAACTATCTAGAAGTCTATCCTGTATTTCTCTTGTCATTCCTAAGGTCAGATCTCAGTTCTGTAAATTGGCAATAAGCTACGCCCTTCCTACCCTTTGGAATACCTTTCAAAAATCACTCAAACTTGCATTTCCTGATGAAATTACCCGTCTTTAAAACCCTACTCAATAGCCTATCAAAGAGACATGCAAATGCCTTCTTTGAGACACCCTGCTGAGCAAATTGCATTCTTAGAGCAATTACTTTCTACTCTTCTCCTCCTTACTTACTCTCTCTATGTGCATTAATCTCTTCCACTGCACTGTCACCCTTAACCACTTGCTAGCCATATAAGCTTTTGGTCTAATCTCTAACCTATGTGGTGACTCTCTGTTGCATGTCTGTCTGTGTGTGGATGTATGTGTGTATGTATGTATGTGTATATGTGTTTTGTTTTAATTGGGTTCACCACAACATAACCCAGATAGATCATCTTAGGTAGCTGGTTCATTCCACTGGAGTGTCAAACAGACAAGGCATACTGATGAGTTCTGGTAGGACGAAACACGTGTCTATGTCTTCTGTTGGCACCCTTTGCAAACTGTGTGAGAGGCCGTTTGGCACCATGCATTTCTGCTTAAAGTTGAACCAGCATAATATTCTGTGGTGATTTGCATATGCAGCCCATGATGCTTTGCATTGTAGTAGCATGTGTGATTTTGTATTTCTTATGTGTATGTATATGAGCATGTGTATGTATTGTTCACACTTATGTATATATACATACATATTATCAACCATTGGTTGCTGCACTACAAATCCCATATAACTGTAACTCTAAAGTATGCTAAATCTCCTACACACAGTGACTAATTGCATCCTACTGTGCTTACTTGTAATTACTCTTACATGAAAATATCGAAATGCTAACATGTTACTTTGTATTCTACTACGTACTTCTTATGTCCTTCCTCTGTGATTATCTTGATCTTTCCAGGTCCACCTTGCAAATGATTTTTTTCTCAATGATGCTTCACCTGGTAAAATAAAGATTTGATTATTTGATTAATTGATTGATTGTAAGGAACAGGGAGCTATAACAAATTCATGGTAAAGCAACCATTCTGTTTGATATAGTGAGGGAGGAGCACTGTAAATAACTGAAAAAATACATACAATTTATTCAAACAGGAACTATATCAATCAGCTATGGAGTACTCCATGCTGCCTTCTCCTTTGCATTATTCGTCCTTGGATGTGGTGCCTAACAAAACAGAGGAAACTGTAGAAGGTGAATTGACCAAATGCTCGTAGCAGTATGGCTTCATACTACTATGAGCATTTGGCCAGTTTGCCTGCTGCAGCTTCCTCTGTTTTGTTTGACACCACATCCAAGTATAAGCAGAGCAAGGGAGAAGGCAGCATGAATGCTGAAAGAGGACGGCCAGCTGTGGAAAAGCACTTTCTGTCAGGACAAAGAAAACAGTGCAGTAGGGGATGAGAGATAGAGAACATAGTGTGGTGGGGGAAGGGAGAAGAAGGAAACACATTTTAGTGAATAGGAGAATACAGATAGATTTTTCAGGAAATTTTGCTTCAATTCCACTCCCTCATAACAACACAGCTGTGCTGCATTAGGAATTCTGGTGACAGACCACATCTTCTGAAAGCAATATGTCAGCCTAGCATCATGATGCAATGCAGCCTTAAAAATGTTAAAGATCAAAGGCATATGTATTAATCTTTTCTGCTTGGTTTTCACTCTTTGACTAACCATTTCATTATAAAAACCTATTATTTTCACAAATATATGTGGCTACTGTGTTTATTAATTCAAAATATGTGAATTGCAATCTTTTTTAAAAGATTGAAATGATCTGGGCATTTCTTTTTTCACTGAGGAAGCACAAGGATCAGATGCTTGAAACTCAGTGGAGTTGTAGAATGATATGAATATAAAGCAAACAAATAAACACAACTTCCCTCCATTTTTTCTTTGCCTAACTCCAGGTTGAAGCATTTTAATCACTCACTCCCAATGTATCGTTTGCCATTGATCTTTGATAGTACATACAGTACTGGACAGAGCACAATGCTTCCCTGAATCCCATATTGTGGTAGGCTGCATTTCTCTGCAGTTACTACTATACCTCCAATTCACTTTTAAGGAGCAGCTAGGCTCTGCAGGGAAATGCAGTGCACTGCAGTGATTCTTTTTTTTTCTACTCACATTCTATTCCTATTCTCCTACTGCAGATTTCTGAAGAGACAGTGTGACAGACTGCAAACAGAATAGAACTACCTAAAGATTAATGTCAAATATAGTGGTTTATAGGATCAAGATTTGCCATATATCTTGCTCACTTTGTGTTGGTTTAATAGTATTGTATGGTTAGCAGCTGCTGGATGACTTTGATAATGATTAGGGATGGGCTACCCATCGGGTATCTGGAACAAGTAGATCATATCAGTGGTTTGTAGTCAGTTAGGATAGTTCAGGTAATTCACTACCTGTCCTACCAGTGTACTTCATTGGTTAGACACTGTGGACATGGGTAACAGGGTTTTTGATGGGTAAATATTTTAAAACAGGCATTAGAGACAGCCTGTGGGGTCCTGGGATGTGTCCAAGTTTGGAAACAGGCATGAAAGGGCAGCCTCTGGAGTCATGACTCCAGCCTAACAATCTAATTGGTCAGTGCTGGTATCTGTGCTCAGTATCTTCTGTGTGAGTGCCCAGATAGCAGCAGACTTTCTGGGGAAAGGGAAGAATTGATGTTTGCCATGCATCCGTGGCCTCTGTGGTGAAAATGAAAAAGTTAACAGAAACAAAACACAAGTTTACTGCACAAAGGAGCAAGGGTAGGGGAGGAAGAGGGGTTAATTTGGGGATCCAGTGTGATGCTAGGAGGAGAAGGAGAAAGGATGGGGAGGCACTTGTTGGTGACCTGGCAGCAGCTGTTACACACTATTAGGTGCCTGCCCTGTCTGTGAAATAGTAGCTAGTGTGTCTCGTCTCTGCAGTATAAAAGCCATTTTTAGGCTGTATTACACAGTGTCTGTTAGGTGCCCTGAGCCATGTCTGTAACATATACTGTAGTTACTCTGTGTGTCTCTGCAATATAGCGAAAGCCATTTGGCCAGCATTACACACTATCTATTAGGTGCTCTGAGCCCTGTTTGTGACATATAGCTACTACGTGTGTCTTTGCAGTATAGCAAAAGCCATTTGGCCTGTATTACACACATTCTGTTAGCTGCCCTATGCCCTCTCTGTGATATATAGCTACTCTGTGTGTCTCTGCAGTATAGCAAAAGCCATCTGGCCTGTGTTGCACACTGTCTGTTAGGGGCCCCAAGCCCTGTCTGTGATATAGCTGATCTGTGTCACTCTGCAGTATAGTGAAAGCCATCTAGACTGTATTACACTGTCTGTTAGCTTGTTAGGAGCCCTGAGCCCTGTCATAGCTACCTTGTGTGTGATGTCTCTGTGTCATAGTGAAACCGAAAGCCATGGCTATGTCTACTATGTCTTGTATTTCCCACAATAAGTCTACTAAAAGAAAACAGAGTGGTGCTGCCCGTGCAGATGAAAATGATGTGGACAATATGAATCCTGGCACTAATGAAGAACATAGCAACTATAATACAATAACATCACCAGAACTGGCACTAAATGTCCTCCTCAACCCAAAAAGCATATTACCAATGAAATGATAGTAGAGTTTCAGAAAGAACTGACAGGAGTTATTCATAGAATTACTGAATGTTTTGTCACATGTGCCAGGAGATTTTCAGCTGCTGAAGCAGCGTGCAAGGAGGGGGAGGCATTCTCTTCAAATATACCCTCAGGTGCTGAGGCAGCGAATACTGATAAATACGGTGGTGATAGTGGGGACTGCGAATGATCAGCTCAGGCTATGTCCCAGCGGCTCATGACAGCATATCCAGTTTTTCTGAATCTTGTGGCATTTAGGTCTATAGTTTTCATGAGAAGGTAAGAGAGGATGATGCTGTATGGTATGAGAAGCAAGTGCAGAAAAAAAATCATATGTGAAACATAAGAATAAGAAGATGACTATGAATAAGAAAAATTAATGTGAGGAAGGAAATGGCAGTATAGAGTTTCCTCCAGGTCCCTTGTCTATACAAGAAACAATGCCAGGCACCATAGTACAAAGCACAAAGGGTAAATATTTTGTATTGAAGTTATTTTATATTGACCCTGCAAACAACCCTCGAGCTGTATGATGTCTGTGAAAAATGAGTGTCAGTCATGGTGGCTAAGCAGGACACTTATGAATATCAGTAATGATACAACATACAAAGCCAAAACCCCAATTAAGTGGGGCAGAACAAGGGACAGTGTGGTTGGTATGGGCACTAGTGGAGGTGGTAGTGATGGTGCCCATTGTGACAATGAGCTGGAAGCAGGAAGTGACATTGAGTCACTTGATGTGTCCTTACAGTCTTCCCAGACAAACATAAGATTGTTTTCTTCTTACACCATCAACTACAGCAAAAGTCCACAGTAGTACTCCATCTGAAAAAGGTGCGAAAAGTACATTCCCTACCAAACTAAAAGTATATTGTCACTCTGGTCAACTAACATTAAAGGAAAGTGTTGCAAGGACAGCAAAATGTACCCACAAGCATCTAACATGCCAGCTATTAAATAGAGCCATTGCAGAGCTGTTGGCCGATTATCAGCTCCCTTTTGCTTTTGTTGCCCAGACAATGTTCCTCAAGTTCATGAACTGGATTGAACCATGGTACACCATTCCCTGTCAAACATATTTCTTAAAAAAGGCTGTTCCACAGTAGTATGATTTGGTATGTACTGCTGTCTCTAAACAGTTGAAACTCTCTGAGGTGAAGCAGGTTCACATAACCATGGATCTATGCACCAGCAATCAAACAATTGACTACATAACTGTTACAGCTCATTGGGAAAGTTTTCAGTCAGAGAGTAATAATTCCCAATCTACCATAAGTAGTAGGAAGCAGGCTGTATTACAGTATGTGCCAGCACTTTTGAAGAAAACCACATTGCTCTGATTTTTTTGCAGGAGCTGCAAAATCAGTTCCAGAAATGGCTTACTGTATATTCCTTATCTCCTGGGTACATAGTATCAGATAATGGTGCCAACATAGTCAGTGCTGTTACAGATGGCAACTACCAACACATACTTTGTTCTATACATTGTTTAAATCTTCTCATCCATGGTTTCTTAAATAGGAATAGAACTGTTCAAAATCTGTTAGATCTTGCTAGAAAAATATGTGGACATTTCAGCCACTCTGGGAAATCACAAAAAAATCATGAACGGGCTGCAGAGGCCAAACAGCTTACCCTTGTGTACATTAAAGCAAGAAGCTATAGTCCACTGGAATTCAACATTTTTGCTTCATACAACAAAAAATGGAGGCCACTCTGGGCCAGCTGTCAGGAGTAGTTTAGGTAGCTACTGTCGTTACTGCTTCATTTAATTCAAGAAGCCTGTTTTACTTGTTTAATTGTTATTTTACTTTATTTTACTCCGCTTTTTGTAAGTTATATAATTTGTACCTGTGTTTGTGGATCGCGGTCTTTTTTATTTCATCGACTGCGTTACATTCTAGATGCCAAATATGAATATATGCAAACTGTTTTGCTCTACTTGGATGGTGCACCTCAAGGAGCTCTCTTGTGGTGCGGTTATCTTGTGTTGAACCAGGAATCAAAACATCGGTGGAACTAATTGTGGTAATGTGCTTGGAGTCCACTGTAGGATACGTGGTGGTAGTAGCATGTTTAGAGATTGGAGCCTTTGAACTTTCAAGAGCCGAGAAGGATTTTTGCTGCATACTGGAAGAGCTGATTTGGCATGCTTGAGGTGGACACCAGGTCTGGCTTTTTCTTCCCTGGGGCGAGCTCGTAGTACTGACTGAAGGGTGGGCATTTTTAGATCTCCTGGGGATGTAGGGGTCTGTATGACTGGCGTTAGGTGTGCTTCTGATGCCCTAAGTTGGGGGAATTTTCCGGATTCTGAGTGGGTCTGCTCAGGGGCCTGGCAAAATCAGGCTTATCTGGATTTATCTCTGGAAGATCTGATTTTCTTGGGAATTGGCTCATTTAAGAACTTTTTTCATCTTGCCAACTGATACTGGACTTGAACTCATCTGCTGGTGGCTGCAAGTACTATATTTTATTGGATTTATCATTTCTATGATTAAACTGGATGGCAGTGAGTGGCAGTGAGAGGGCCTCTTTTTGACTTCATATCACAAAGTAACAATCTGAATAGGTGGCAGTGAGAAGGCTACCTTGCTTGGACAACATTTTTGATAAGGGGTGGTGAGAGCTCTCCCTTTTCACTCATTATTACTTTGTGGAGCTGTGGCATAATTCTTTGAACTGTTAAAGACTCAAATATTGCATATAGTGGACAGTGGGCAGAGACACAGGCTCACTTCATGATACCCTAAAATACAAGCAGGCACGAAATAGATGTACCTCACAAATTAGGCAAATGAAGAGCGCCTATTTCAAAAATGCCCTTGAATCCACCTGGGGTGGGACAACATCCGAAACATAATGGGTAAACAATCAAAATCGTCACCTACCATTATGAAAGTTGATGGATCCACCACTCTTGACCCAAAGTCTATTGCAGATGCGCTTAATAAGACATTCACAGACCTTAGTGGGGTCCTCCCCCCAGATTTCTTCTCGACTTACCTGTGCCTAGCCTAGTATCACAAAACACCCTTGTGACAAACCACAATTTTACTTCAAGAAAATCAAAGTGCACAAAGCACACAAGTACATAAGAAAGGCCTGCTCCAAATCCAGAACAAGTAGTGACACGCTAGATCTAAAATCCTGTCTCTCACCCTGGATGAAGTAATTCACCCCTTGCAAAAATTCTTAATCTGTCACTTTGCCAAAGTCAATTTCCCAACAAATGGAAATCTGCCATAGTTATGCCAGTGCACAAAGGGGACAAAACCTCAACAGGAAACTATCGACCAATATCAATACTCCCTCCCTCTCCAAAGCACTTGAACGAATAGTGGCAGACCAACTCTCTGATTACCTGGACAAATACAATCTACTCTGTAATCAACAGCATGGCTTTAGGAAAGGACATAGTACAACAACAGCCTTACTTGATTTCTCTGGAGAGTCCACTCAGCCCTGGACAAGGGTGCCAAACAGGTGCAGGCTTTATCGATCTTACAAAAGCTTTCGACACAGTCCATCATGGCCTACTTACCTCCCTACTTTCTAGCCTAGGCCTGGCCAAAGGTCCTTGTGCTTGGGTAAAAAGTTACCTGTCCAATCGGTCACAGGCTGTAAAAATCTCTAATGAACTCTCTGACTTCAAACCAGTTCTCTCGGGTGTACCACAGGGATCAATTCTTGGACCACTCCTCTTTAGCCTGTTCCTTAACTCCTCCCAGATATCTGCCAGGAGAAAATAATCTTATCGCTGATGATGCTGTAATTCTCTTCCCACAAGGATCCAAACTCCCTGAAAAAGCCTGCAACTTGCTTTCTCTAGTGTTGAAAGGTGGTTCCTGGATAGTAAACTTGTGCTAAACCACAATAAAACAAAAGCCATGCTCTTCTCCAATCACCAAAACAAAAATAGGCATACTCCACTCACCATACAAACCTCTGTAGAATTACACTGGACCAAGTAAATACTTTCAAATACCTTGGCATCACTTTTGACCAAGGGCTCACCTTTGCAACCCACATTGACAACACTGCGAAAACAGTGAACCAACGCCTTGGAATACTATTCCGTAACCGTCAATTTCTAAATCAAGCGGCATTGAGAATAGCTATACAGAGTTCCATAATCTCAATCATTGACTATGGCCTTATTATTTATGGCTCAGCTACCTCCACTGCTCTAAGGCGTATCTCAATCACTCTAAATAAGGCCTGCCGGCTCCTCACGGGGGCTCAAAGACTGACTCACACGTGTGATCTGTACTATGAATCAGGCTGGTTGAACCTATCAAATCGTCTTATTTATCTCACCTGCACAATGGCAAAAAAATCTATCTTGGGACTGACTCCATTATGTATTCAAAACCTACTCCGACTGAATCCTGGCTCACGACCCTCCACCAGATCTGAACGCCAACCTTTCCTGGTTCCGAGATGCCGGACTGCACAGGGACAAAGATCTTTCGCATACAGGGCCCCGACATGGTTCAATGCGCTTAGTCCACCTACTCTATCCTCAACCTTGTTTGAAGCTTTCAAATCCATGCTCTATGCCCACCTCACCACCACTAGCAACTGTAACTGCGCTAGATAAAGACTACTACTCCTCATGTCCATCCTCACATCTGAGGCCTCTTCCTCCCTGACTAATGAACCCTCTGGTACCTCTACTACTTCCTGTCTCCCACCCAAACTCACTCCCCCCCCTTTTTTCCTGTCCCCTCTCACTTACTCTCCCACTCACCACCTTTCCCTCCTCTCTAGCCTCCTTTTGGTGCCTAATGATCACCCTCTCCCTGGAAGTTTCCTTAACCTTGAAATTGTCTACTCGCTTGAACCTGTTATAGCTTGTTTTTCTATGAAACTTAAAAACGTTACTGCCTTAAACTGTTAATAGCAAATTTATGATGTAACTTTCCTGTCTGGTTTTACCTGTAATGTGTTTTGTGCTTTGTTAAATGTTCTTTGTGACATGGAACCTTTGTAAAAGAGCCCTGGCTCAAAGGTATTAATTCCTAGACTAATAAACTAAACTAAACTAAAGTAATATATTGATATCAAACCATAGTTATTTTATAGTATATGACTTTTATGTTTTTTTGCTTTATTTCTCTTTAATTAGAGATCTGTGGGTTTCATTGATTTGGGTCAGTATTTTGGGGTTAGTAAGTGGTATTTGTTTGTTAAAATGTGGGTTTAGTATATTTAAGTTGCTCTACAATCTGTGAGAGAGAATAGTAGGGTGTAATACTATTTTTTTGGTTTAGTTTGTTTTTGATTAATTTGTATTTTTAAATTTGTGTGTTAGGCTCCTGGTTGTGTGTAGACAGATTTGTGTTTTTAGAATGTGTAGGGAGGGTCAGAAGATGGTATGCAGTATTCCCCCACCAGGCTCAGGGAATTGCAGCCCTTTGACTGCCCTTTTCTACCAACAGAGACTTATAAATGCTGTCAATACTCCAGGATTGCCAGGAGGCGCAGGAAGGGGAGCAGAACTGGGCTGGGTGAGGAAAGGGAAAGGGGGGGATGTATTCGGTACTAGGGACCAGGAGACACCCTGGGGTGAAATGGTGCCAAGACAGGGGAACTCTCTTTCTTGTTGCCATACCCAAGGGCCCAGCAACTGATGGTGGTCAGGAGTTGAGGTCTTCCCCAACATCTCATCCAACCCAGGCAGTGTTATGTAATGCTAGGTCCATTAACAACATGACAGCTTTTATAGCTCATCTTGTTGAAACAGTGGACCTGGCATGTATTACTGAGACCTGGCTGGATGAAAATGCAGGCCCTGTATTGGCTTCTGCAGTTACAGCTAGGTTCTCGGTAATTCACCTCCTGAGGTTGGATCGTAGGGGTGGGGGTGTAGCTATCTTTTTTAAGACTGAATTGGGCCTTGTGGATGTTCCAGTGGGGACCACTAGGTTCTTTGAATGTGTTATGGGTCAGGGTGTAGGCTGTAGGTTACTCCTCACTTACCGTCCACCAGATGATGGGGGTGTATTCCTGCAGGATATTGCAGACTTCATTGTTGTCATGGTGTTGGAGTGTCCCAGATGGATAATTCTGGGGGACTTCAATGCCTGGATTGATGATGAACTCTCGCATTTTGGTCAAAATCTTCTCCAGCTAATGGTGATGGTGGGCCTTCTATGGATTATTACCTCCTCTACCCATATAGGAGGCCAATCATTGGATCTACTATTCCTCCTGGGGATGGAGATCACTGACTTGGGGGTGGAACCAGTTGGTTGGTCTGACCATCACACCATAGGGTTCATTTTTTGGGGCCCCCCAATTGGACCTACCCCTTCAGAAATGGTTCGGAAATGCCCTTTAAGAGGAGTAACCCCAGATGGTCTACTAGCAGTGCTGGACCTATTGTGATTGTTGGGTGAAAGCACAGATCCAGAGGATCTCATACTAGCCTATAATAAGGCAGTGGGAGATGCTCTGGATCTGATTGCTCCTGTTCATGTTCAATCACTCACTCTTCACTCAAGGTCCCCTTGGTATGATGGGTTCTTGAAGGAGTTGAGGTGGGTTGGTCCGAAGGCTGGAGAGAGCATGGCAGAAGTCCAGCCTTGATGCCAACAGGCTTAGATTCATGGAACATTATAAGGGCAATCAATCAGAAATCACCTGTAAGAAGGCAGAATTCCTGTCCAGGGAGATTTCTGCTGTGCAGAACCGACCAGCTCGGCTTTTTCAAACTGTGGACAGACTATGTAGTTCAATCTGTCTCCAGTCCAGAAAAGCATTTTCACAAATTAAGTGTGATGAGCTAGCTCAGTTTTTCACAGATAAGGTTGCAAGCATCAGGTCTGGAATTGGCCCAGCTCTCTCCATGAGGGGCTGTGGTGGTCAATGGGGGGTGGTGAGCACCCGGTCTGTCTGGATGGATTTTAGCTGACCAGTATTTGTGGACATTGTGACGATTGTCCAGACTTTGTGTCCAACCTGTTGTAGTCTGGGTCTGGGTCCTACCTCCCTTTTAGTGGGTTGTGTAGATGCTATCTGCCCAATCCTAGCTGAAACTGTATGGAGATCCTTGGAGAAGGGAATCTTTCCAGATCCCTTAAAGGAGGCGGTCATTTGACCACTCCTTAAAAAATCCTCCTTGGATCCAGACGATCTGGCTAACTACCAATCTGTCTCTAACCTTCCCTTTGAGGGGAATGTTATTGGAAGGTGGTTAGGTGGCAACCGGACAATCATTTGGTTACTCACAATGTCTATGAAGCTCTCCAGTCTGGTTTCAGGAAGAGGCATAGCATGGAGACCACCCTTGTTTGGGTACTAAATGATCTCCTAATGGTGAGAGATCAAAAGGCTTGCACCATCTTGGTCCTTCTCAATTTCTCAGCAGCTTTTGACACTGTGGACCATGAGGTGCTGTTCAAGACCCTGCAGTTTTTTTGTGGACTGTCGGGTACAATCCTCCAATGGTTTGGATCTTTCCTCATAGGCAGGTCTCAGAGGGTGGTCACCAGAATTTATTCCTCTGATGCCCTCCCCCTGTCCTGCAGGGTGCCACAGGGCTCCATATTGGCACCCATGTTGTTCGCAGAGTATATGCTGCCATTGGGAGATATCATTAGGTGATATGGCTTGAGTTTTCACTGCTATGTAGATGATACTGAGCTGTATATGTCCTTTGTGCCTGGACAGGTTGATGTGGTCTTTATGCTAAATAGCCACCTCTCTGAGATCAAAGAATGGATGAGCTTGAGTTAGTTGAGACTGAATCTGGGCAATACTGAGGTGTTGGTTGTGGATCTGGGTCACCCGGGGGCAGGTTCTGATGCTGGTCATGTGTCGGGTCTGTGGCTTGATGGGGTCCAGCTCATTACCTCAGATCGGGTGTGTAACCTGGGTGTTATTTTTGATGATGACTTGACCCTGAAGTCTCAGGTGTTAGCTGTGGTCAAATCCTCATTTTATCATTGGAGGAATATTGCCGAGTGAAAGACCTGATTCCCCTGAATGACCTTCCAACATTGATAAATGCTTTCATTACCATCTGTCTTGACTACTGCAATGCCCTCTACCTATGGCTCTCTGGGGTTGATATCTGCCACTTGCAGCTGGTGCAGAATGCTGTGGCCAGGCTGATAACTGGTACCTCTAGGACCAGTCACATTATGCCTGTGTTGTGTGAACTGCACAGGCTGTCAGTTCAGTGGTGGATCACTTATAAGGTAGGCTTGCTTACCTTCAAAGCCCCACATGAACAGAGACCTGGCTACCTTAAAGATCTCCTGCCTCCCTACTTTCCCACTCACCCTCTCTGATCTGCCAATGAGGGATTATTAGAGTTTCCCAGGGTTTGTTTAAAAACATCCGGAGCATGTCTGTTTTCATTTGCAGCACTGACCCTGTGGAATTCTCTACCTTATTGGTTAAGAGAATGTCTGACCTCCAGCAGTTTTAAATCTATGCTGAAAATTTATCTATTTTCTTTGGCCTTCCCGGATTAATTAATGAATTGATTTTATATATTTATTTATTGTCAATTTTTATATTGGATTTTATCATTTGTACAGTGACTTGACTTTGAAAGGCGCTATACAATTAAAGTTTGATTTGATTTGATTTTACATGTTGGAAAGGCTTCTTGAACAGAAAAAAGGTGTACATGACTACACCATGCAAAATCAAATCAATAAACAGATATCATGTTCATTTCCAGCAGCTGGACTCTGCTGGAAACTTTGGTCACCCTACTGGAGCCATTTGAGGCTGCCACACATGATGTCAGTGCAGACAGTGCAACTCTGAGTCAAAATCTTCTCAAATCAAATTTCTTCTTATTTTCCTTGATGACATAAAGAAAGACTTTCACTCAAAAGACACCACTTCTGTTATTCTGCCATATGACTTGTGTAGCAGCCTGTTGACTGATCAAAGAATAAATGCCATGTTTAAGAATGACACCTATGTGTTGTCTACATTGCTAGATCCCTGCTTCAAGTGGAACATTGAAGCAATCCTTCCTGAAGGGGAAGTCATTGAGTACTGGAGAGATCTTCTGCTAACCAAATGCAACAATGCCCTACAAACACCTTTAACTAATGTACAGCAGTCAAACCCTGCTAAATCATTACAGTGTACCTCTGGCACAGACAATAGCACATCTATCAATTCTTCACAATCAGCAGTATCATCAGAGAGGGAAAGGACATGTACAGATACTTTTCAGGTATCCTATGTTCATGGTCAGAAAGGCAAATCACATCTGAGTCACCTGTAACAACATGGACTGGTACCCTGTAAAGAAAGTGCAGCAGGTTCACCTGTCAGTCTGGTAACAGTATCACGTAGCTCAATGATCCTGGAGTACTTTTCAGATCATAGTGTGATTGGCCTTGAGGAAGACCCATTACCATACTGGAAACAAAAGAGAACAATATGGCCAAATATTTCAAATCTTGCATTAATGTACCTCAGTTGTCTACCTTTAAGCATATATTCAGAATGCATATTCAGGGCAGCTGGAGGAATAGTCACCGATCACAAAACACTGCTAAGTCAAGCAAATGTGGAACAGTTTACATTTCTCTGAATGAATGCTGACAATTTCCCAATTTTCACAAACAATAATTTATGTGAATCTGACCCTGAAAATGAACAACAGCCTGCATGCAGTGATACTGAATATGGTTAATAGGTTG
The DNA here is from genome assembly GCA_016271365.2 of Neoceratodus forsteri. Lineage (NCBI taxonomy): Eukaryota > Metazoa > Chordata > Ceratodontiformes > Ceratodontidae > Neoceratodus > Neoceratodus forsteri. The sequence goes on from CM057451.1 coordinate 212,249,892, forward strand.
TGCATGAAACAAATGGAACTATCACCACTGCCACCATGCCAGCCAGTGCCAGATGTGCCACATTAGTTCTACTCTTATTGTTCTTTTGTCAGTCATCAGTTTGTAAGTTTGATCTATGCTCACCTTAGACATAATTTTTTAAAACAGCAGCAGGCTCTCTCAGAGCAACAGCACATCTCAAACCTGCCTCAGCAATGACCGACATGTATATAATTTTTTGAAACAGTAGCAGCCTCACTAAGAGCAGCTGTGCCTCTTGTAACCACCTCAGAAATGCCTGCCATGGCTATAATTTTGGGAAACAGCAGCAGGCTCACTCAGAGTAGCTGTGCTTCTCATACCTAGCTCAGCATGACCACTATGGGTATAATTTTTGGAAACAGCAACAGGCTTACTCACAGCAGCTGCACATTTAATACCTGCCTCAGCAATACTCACCATGGGCAGATTTTTTTGAAACCTAGGCCAGCTCACTAAAAGCAGCTGTGCCTCTTGTACCTGCCTCAACAATGCTCTCCATGCGTATATTTTTTGGAAACAGCAGCAGGCTTGCTAAGAAAGTCTGTGCCTATCATACCTGCTTCAGTAATGCCCCCATGGGTATAACAGATCAGGGCATCTAAACGAAAGTGTAATAGTCCCAAAGAAGACAGTCTTTCCATGATTTTTGTTATGGTCAGAGTTGGGTAATCAGCTAGTAGAATGGGTCATTATCCATTTTTTTCTTGGTACTTTTGGGGTACCTGCGGGTTGTCTTGGTGGTCGGGTATTTTACTACCCACACATCCCTAATAACAATCATTGTGCACTTAAGTAAACATTTTAGAGCTTGACATTCTATCTAAAATCTAAATTGTACTATGTTCAGTTCATTTATTCATGATTGCCATCTCAGTGTTTCTCTAGCTCATGACCATCCCCCTCCCAACACTAGCAAATAGACATGCTTTTCAAAGGGGAGACCACAAGGTCCATTTTACAGCTCTTACTTGTACTGTAGTTATTCAGTTTCAACAGTGAGACACTATCATATGGTGCAATTGCCTTTTTGAGTATTGGTCCTTAATAAATTTAATCTCCTCGGAAATTGAAGGCATTTCTGAAAGTTGTACAGTACAGTAATCTGGCATGTCTCTCAACTGTCTGCTGGCATTCTAATGTCTATGTTAATATGCACATGTGGATAGTGGCTATGTATGTGCTGTTGAGACACATACATGTTCAGAGACATCAATTCACTTGGTACTGCCCTATCTTGATATGCAAATGTGCATAGGGTACTTAGATTGCTTTATATGTCATATACAGTATAATATGGCATTTAAAAATCTAATGATATTTCTTTTCTACTATGATGGATACTTCAAGGATATGGTAGACCTGTAGTTGTTCCGTACTTTGAAAATAATAAATTTTTTCATGATAAAAAAAAAAATCTAATGATAGACGAATCTTGATCCATACCTGTATTTTCCTGAATGAAAAGTAATAGGAAAATTAAATCAACACTCCATTCATTAGTGTCATCTGTTTCTGGTATACTCTCCAGATCTTCGCTGTCAATAACTCTGTGTCTTACATCACTACTATTTTCATTTAAAAGAGATTTGTAGGAATACGGTTTTATATTATAGTTTACAAATAATAAGTTTTCAATAGCAATCTCCTGGTCAGACATCATAAACATAGACATTAGAATGACAGTAAACCAATCAGAAACACTCTGTTTTCCTGCACTGTACAACTTTCAGAAATACCTTCAATTTGCTGAGAAGATAACATTTAATAGTGTCCAAAAATGAAAAAGGCATCATCACAATATGACAGCTTTTCATTTTTGAAATTTAGTAACTGACAGTGAGAGCTGTCAAATGGACCTTGCACTTTTGGTTTGAAAAGCATGTGCTTGTGTAGGGAATGGGAGGATTATGAGCTACAGAAATACAGAGACAGTGATCAAGAAGAACTGCTGCATCTTTCTCTGTTTTGTTTTGTTAGACACAGCATCCAAGGAATTTCAATCTGTAACTGTATTTTTCAGTGTGAACACTAATGAGAACATTAAATCAACACTCCATTCATTAGTGTCATCTGTTTCTGGTATACTCTTCAGATCATCGGTGTCAATAACTCCATGACTTACATCACTACTATTTTCAGTTAAAAGAGATTCATAGGAACATTAGAATGATAGTAAACAGATAAGAAACACTCTGTATTACTGTACAACTTTCAGAAATGCCTTCGATTTGCTGTGAAGATCAAATTTAATTGTGTCCAATGATGAAAAAGGCATCTGCACAATGTGACAGTTTCTCACTGCTGAAACATAATAAGTAGTAGTGACTGCTATCAAACAGACCTTGCACTCATGGTTTGAAAACCATGTGTGTGTTGGTGTAGGGTGTGGGAGGATTGTGATCTACAGAAATATTGAGATGATGAACAGGAATTACTCTGTTTTTTGTTAGACACCACATCCAAGGATAAGCAGAGTGAGTGCTGAAAGATGGCAGCCAGCTGTGGAGAAGCCCCTTCCATTGGAACAAAGAAAAAAGTGCAGATGGGGAGGGGAAAGAGAGAAAATAGTGTGGCAGGGGAAGGAGGAGGGCGAGAAGAAGGAATCACATTGTAGTGAATGAGAGGATGTAGACAAATTCAAAGTAAGCTGTGCTTTAATTGCACTCCCTTGTCACAACACAGCTATGCTGCATTAGGAATTCTGGTCACAGACCCCATCTTCTGATAGCAATACATCAGCATAGCTCGATGACGCAATATAGCTATAAAATTGAAATTCTGCAAATATTTGCTTACAGCTTTTCAATTGCACTAGCTCTAAACATAGGGATAGATGAAGGAAGCTAGGAATGTACAGTATATTTGAAGAGGTGAAGGAAAAGAGAAACATTATAGCAATTTTTTAAATCAGAAAAAAATTCATCAAGTAGGGCAGATCAAACTGAACTTGTGCAATGGAGTCAAACTAGTGTCTACAACCTCTGGCTGAGGGGGTGTGACAGTTATTGTAAAATATTATAGGTGAGAGACGTTGGCCATTGGCAACTGTGGTTTGGCTCTGAGTTGGGGCTTATAAATTCAGTTCAGCTTCAGAAATTGCTTGAACCCCTTTGGCTCCCTATGCAGTAATTGACGTGGGGCAAATCAGACTAAACATAGTGCCAACGGACTACAGGACCCAAAGCAGCATGGTTTCACCAGGGGGAGGTCATGTCAGACCAACCTCCCTGAATTTTTTGACTGGGTGACTAAGGAGGTGGATCAGGGGAAGGCAGTGGATGTGGCCTATCTGGACTTCAACAAGGCCTTTGACACTGTGCTATATAGAAGGCTATTACACAAACTGGGGAATATGGGAGTAGGCAGGATGGTAGTGTGATGGGTAGGTAACTGGCTGGGTGACAGGACACAGAGGGTGGTGGTAAATGGCTGTCACTCCACAGAGGGAAGCATGACCAGTGGGGTACCACAGGGATCAGTGCTAGGACCATTCCAATTCAACATCTTCATCAGTGACATTGTGCAGGACCTAGAAGGCAGTATTTCCCTGTTCGCTGATGGCACAAAGCTCTGTAAAAGAGTGGACACACCAGAGGGTGCGGACAGAATGAGTAGGGACCTGCAGAAACTTGATGAATGGTCAGGGGTTTGGCAGTTGAAATTCAATGCAAAGAAGTGCAAGACAATGCATATGGGGAACAAAAACCCTGGAACAACATATCAGTTGGGGGATAAGGATATAGCATGCACCAAGCAGGAAAGGGATCTTGGGATTATCATCTCTGATGACCTTAAGGTAGGGTAGCAGGTAAAGCAAATAGGATGCTGGGATGCATAGGCAAGGGCATCACCAGAAGGAAAAGGGAGGTCATAATTTCACTATACAAGACACTAGAGAGGTCCCACCTGGAGTACAGTGTACAGTTCCGGAGACTTTACCTATGTTAAGGACATAGGGTAAAGAAGGTTCAGAGGAGGGCAACAAAGATGGTACATGGATTGTATCACAAGTCCTATGAGAACTGGCTGAAGGACGTGAATATGTACTCCCTGGAGGAGTGGAGGGAGAGAGGGGATATGATAGAGACCTACAAGTATCTTACAGGGAGGAACAGGGTGCAGGAATACACTACTTTCCAGTGAAAAAGATGCTCCAGGACAACAGGGCATGGGATGAAGTTGGAGTGAGGACAATTCAGAGGAAACATGAGGAAGAATTTCTTCACAGAATGAGTATTGTTCAAGTGGAACACCCTGCCAGAGGAAGTAGTGGGTGTGGAAACAATCACAGGATTTAAGAATAACATAGAAACATAGAATTTTATAGCAAATAAGGGCCTCTTGGCCCACCCAGTCTGCTCATTTCCCTACCTAATGGATAAGCTGCAGATCCTAGTTAACCAATAGCCAACTTTCTCCTACCCCCCAATAGAATTGCCTTATGTCTGTCCCATGCATTCTTTGAATTCCTCCACTGTTTTTGACTCCACGACCTCCTCAGAAAGGCTGTTCCATGCATCCACAGCCCTCTCCATGAAAAAATACTTCCTCACAATACCTCTGAGCTGTCTCCCCTCTATCTTCAAATTGTGCCCCCTTGTTCTTGCACACCTCTTTTTCTGAAAGATGCTACCCTCTTGGACTTTGTTGATTCCCTTGAGGTACTTGAAGGTTTCTATCATGTGGGACAGTGTCTATGTATCTATGAATCTATGGGTAAAAAGCTTTTAAGCCAGCATGAAATATTAATTACTGTAGCTTACTTGTAGCAGGTGCTGTAGACATGCATCTGTTGTGGATTACTGTTTGCAGTGTTTTGACAGAGTCTACAAAACCCACTAAGTCTGCTGTGACCCAGTGTGAGCTACAGGAATTGTTAGTATTCATTCCTGATCTCAAGACATATGCACCCCCCCCTTAGTCTCCGATCTTCTGGTTTACCTCATGCCAACTATTATATTCTCCTTTGCAGCACTATAGAGTTTACAACATTTTCATATTAGAAACATAGCCGATGGTGGAAGAAAAGATCAATGGTTTATCCAGTCTGCCTACATTGTCCTTTTCATAGCCCAGGATCTTTTGTCTTTGTGGGAACTTTGCTTACACTGTTTCCCCATTTGTTGTTCATATTTCCTCCCCATCACTTACCACTGAGTAGCTAATTTCCCTTTGACTCCATCCCAATCATGTTAGAAACCATGTATGGCTTTCAAACCTACCACCTCTTCTTGGACACCATTTCATGACTCAGCTACTCTTTCTGAAAAAAATAATACATTTTATATCCTTTCTAAACCTTCTTCCATTAGCCCCAACTGGTGATCCCTTGTTCTATCTTCTCTGTTCCTGGCCAACTCCTCACAGTACACATTGTTAATTCCTTTCAGGGACTTGAAGTTTATTTTATATCCCCCTTTCTCTTCTGGTTTTGAGTGAATACATGTTCAGTGCCTTTAGCTGATCCACAGAAGATCTGCCTTCTTGGCCCTGAATCATCTTGGTCATCCTACATAGGAACATAGCAAAATATGAGTCTAATAGCCTTAGACCTTAATGGCTCAACCCAAATCACCCTAAGTCATCATCCTTGTATCTCCCCAAATATCTACTAGGGCTATCTTAAAGGAGTTCAAGGATTCACTTTCCACTGCTTCAGTCAGTAGTGTATTCCATATATTTACCACTGTTTGATTAAAGCATTTGCCATGTTTGTTTCACCTATAAAGTTCAGCTTTTAATTGATATTTATGAAATCTATTAGGTCTTTCAGCAACTTTACATTCTAATCCCACAGATTCACAAATATCTTCATTTTGCATTGCTTAGTACACAAAGCGTATATTGCCACAATGTCTTTTTTACTTCAATGAGCACATATCCAATTTTCTCAGTCTAGTGTCATATGATTTTGACGTCAGGTCCTTTATATATCTTGGACATTTTCAAGGATTGTTCTACTGCCCTTTGTATTGGGAAACCAATTTTTTTTATTTTTATTTATTTATTAAGTCTAGGATTACAAATACCTTTGAGCCTTGGCTCTTTTACAAAGGTTCCACGTCAGAGAAATACAAATTATGGGGAACATCAAGACAGACATTACAACAATGTGGACATTGCAAACAGAGTACAGATTAATACAATTCAAGGGTAGCATTGTAACAAGGCAGCTAGCGGCAATTATCAGAGAAAATAGACAACAAATAAGAAATGCCAGTCATAGGGAGAGGGAAGAGGGGAGGGGAGGAAGGAATGTAGAAAGGGTGAGGAGAGGGTTAAAAGTGCAGCACTGGGTATACCAAGATGTGAGGGTAGAATCCAGTGAGGAGTGGAGGAGGGGGGCCACTAGAGATGGATGGAAAGTGGAGAAACAAGGTAAAGTTGGGCAGTCACAGGAGCTGTTGGTAGTGAGATAGTCCCAGAGCCTAGTTTTAAACATACTAATTGTTGGGGCAGAGGAGATGGCGGGGCTGAGGCCATTAAACCAGAGTGGCACTTGATAAGCAAAAGAGCATTGTCTCTGTGAAGTGTGACAGTGGGGGACTTTCAGTAGCTGTAGCATGGATCTCCTAAGGCACCATTTGTTAATTTGGTGTTGTAACAGAGTTGAGACCCCAGAACATGCAAGGCCAAGGTAGATTTTTTTTGCCATGGAGCAGGTGAGAAACTTTATGTGGTTTGATAGTTGGAGCCAGCCAGTCTGATTGTACAGGTCACATGTGTGGGTGAGACGGTGAGCACCAGTGATGAGCCGACATGCCTTATATAAGGCAGTTGAGAGGCGTCTAAGGGTTGTGGTTGTGGTCGAGCCATAAGTGATGAGACCATAGTCTATTACAGAGATCACAGAGCTCAGGACTACAACCTTCAAAGCTTCTGGCATGAGGTGTGGTCTGTGTTTGTAGAGGAGACCATTGTACACAATACTGCAGACTTGGTCTAACCAATGCCCTGTACAATGGAAGAATCACCTGTTTATCCCTACTCCTAATATTTCTATATATACATCCCAACATGCTCATGTTTTTTCTTGTTACCTCTCTGCATTGATCTTCTGACATTAGTTTGTTGTTTATTATCACTCCCAGATCTTTTTCAGACTATGTTTCCTGTTCTATCTTACCCTCCAACAAATATTTGGCCAGCATATTAATCTTTCCTAAGTGTAAAACCTTACACTTATCTAAATAGAACAGTAATCCATTATCCCTTACCCATTTTTCCAAATTCCATATTCTTTCTTGAAACCCAGTGACTGCTGTTTTGTTATTTACTACTGCACCCAATTTCGCATTATCTATGAATTTAATGATCTATAAAGTATGTTTCAGTTGCATCGAGCTGATATAGATTTTAAACATTGTAAGCCCCAGAGCAGAGCCCTAAGGCACTCCACTCTTTCCCAACTCCCAAACAGATAAATGACCCATTATTGACACTTAGTGTTTCCTGTACTCCAACCATGAGGTCACCCATCTGATAATATTGGGCCCAAAGTCTAATTTGGTTATATTTCTCTATTAATTTATGATGAGGTACTACATTGAATGCCTTTGAAAAATCCAGGAACAAAACAATAACAGTCAATCCTTCATCTAGTGCTTTGCTGACAGATTAAAAAAAGCAAACAAGTTGGTCATGTATGACCAATTGGTTGTAAATCCATGTTGGCTTATGTTGACCTTCCCCACTTCTGAACCATGTTTTTCAACTTGCACATTCCTCCATAATCTTACCAATTACTGGTGTCAGGCTTATTGGTCTATAGTTTCTAAAGTCCTTCTTGGAGCCTTTTTTAATGGCTGCAGGTGGAGCCAACAGCCATCTTGCTGAAATTCAGATGGAAAATGGCTTATCATGGAACACATGTTTTGGACATTTTAGAGTATCCTTCCACTAATGCAAATCACTATGGCATTTGAATTAAAAAATCCATTCTTTTGTTTAAAGATTATGTGCACTACTTTCTTTTTTACTGCAAATGGTAGTGTTAATAAAGAAATGCCTTTAAACAGTGCCCTAGTTGTTTTTTTTACATCTCCGCTTAATAAATACTGTAATTGTGCATGTTCGTAGTTTCATTTTCCTCTGACTGCTGTAATTTGTTACAGATGCTCTGCTAAGCTGGGCGGCTGGCATCTGCAGTATCATGACATCAGTGGGTGGTCTGTGAGCATTGCCATCTGTCAGAGATGCTGTTCCAACTTATTTCCTGGTCAGCAATGGGCTGCAATCAGGGCATTTTGATTTGATTTAACACACTCTCCTTTTCTTTATATTGAGTCCTTCCTAATTTCTTTTAAATTGTCAGATTTATGTGTCTAACAGTCAAGCATTGCAATGTTTGTCTGTAATCTGAGTATTGGAGTGGCCTGTACCAGTGTTTGAACTACTGTCAAATTTATTGTGTTTCCTGACAGTTTAAATAGTACAGCTGAGAGTGGCTTTTCTTCAAACAGTGTGAGTTTTTACTGCCCTGTTTACCAATATAATCATTTTATTTCTCAGCTTTTATAATGCTATCAACATATTAACAAAGTTTGTTACAGTATATTTTATTTTTAACTGACTTTAATGTCTGTCTGTGTGGTTACTTTTTGTTCAATTTTGTTGTTTCCTGTTTTAATTTTTTGATAATATAAAGCACTGCTGTGCCATTGGTTGTAAGAATGGGAAAGGGTATGCACACAGTTTCTATCACTTTCCTAAAGATAACCATCGGTGCAAGCAGTGAGCACTTGGTGTTAAATGTGCCTGCTAGGAACCAACTGATCATAGTGTTTCATGTGCCGGCCACTTTACAGAAGCTCAATTTACAATTTCACAAACTCTTTTAGATACTATTGGTTTTACTCTTTCAGTGTTGCTTGAAATCAGATGCATGTTTCACCATTTTTTTTCATTTAAACAGAAAAAAATACAATGCCAGAGTAATGTCATTCAGAATAGGAAAAGGATTGAGGCATGTTATAAATATGATAAGCCATATTACATCTGTCATATCTGAATTGTTGCTGAATGCTAACAGTGTGTCTGTTAAAGTGATTGAAAGAAATGGGTATTTATTTTACTGTTTCTGGCAATGTATTGTCTGTGTTTATGGGTTCATGATAGTGATACAAATATGTGAATTGCTATCTGCTTTTGCAGGTTAATATTACCTACTGTAGGTGTGTGCTGTATGTGCATGGATTTCTGTGACTGGTGCTCTTATATGTCTCTGTGTTGTTGCAGGGTACCTTTATTTATTTATTTATTGAAATGTTTCACCAGGAGGGCACACTGAACAACAAGTTGCTCATCTCACAGTGTGACCTGGGGGGAAGGGTTACATAGGGTTGTGAAGGATGATCAGTTACATTAGTATGTGGGTAGTACAAACAATACAACATTGTAAGATTGTGCAACAGTTGGAACACAAGGTATTGTAAAACGAACAGTAGTGGCACATTGGTTAAATTACAATAGTCCAAAATCATACAAAAGAACATATAAACGTACAAAACAGTAATAATGTGATAGAACCATTTATAGTGCATGAGTGTACCAGGAGCAGGCTCGAGGTAGTATGCAAGTGCTGTTGGAGTAAAAAGGATAAGGTTAGTTTGTGCACACTGGTGACCCAGAAGAGCAGGTGGAGAAGAGAGAGGGAGAGGGAGAGGCAAGAACTGCATATGAGAAGAAGGGGTAGCCATTTCCTGATTTCCCCCTTCAGGATGTTGAGAACCCTTCCAGTGGCATCACTTTTCAGAGCCAGTGGCTCACTACTCTTATGCTGGTGTGTATGGGTGAATGATATGGCGATATGGGTGCATGACAGTTATGTCTAGTTTATAGTGCACTTCTCAGTAATATAGCTTTATGGATGAAGTATTCTATGTAACAATAATGCCCTCCAGAGGGTAGCATAAGCAATACTGGACTGCCCAGGGGCGTAATGAGGCCCGATGATGCAGGCAGAGGGCCTTATAGCCCCTTGAAGGTCCAGTATTGCCCAATACTGCCCACCCTGGAGGGTATTATTGTGCTTAGAAAATAGGCATCTGTGTCATGTTTGATTAAGTAATAAAAGAAGAAAGGAACTTAGTATAAATTGAATAGAAAGACTAGAAAAAAACTGTTGCTGGTAAAGTAGTCCCTCCCTTTTGTATGCTGTTCCATGTTGTGTTGCTCCTCTCCAGAGAGCCATTCCTTTGCAGTTACCCCCCCCACACACACACACCACAACCTTCAGATAAAACCTCAAACCCCCATCTCATCTGTGGCAAACTACAGTAGTAGGCACATTAAAATAATATAGAAAATAAAAGACCTTGTGCCATCTTCTCTTCTGACCTGTAATTGTCCATACTTGACTCTCAGAGATAGGGCTGCACTCTTGCAGCCCGTCCGTCAGCTGGTGGGTCACTTGCTCCCCAACAATGAGAATACTAATTCAGTTTATTAAAAAAATTAACACTGCAGCATTTACTTTTGCAGTCCTGGAGAGAGAGAGAGAGAGAATTTTTCCTTTCTCCCAGCTGCAGTCATATCCTACAGCAGCACTAATTTGAAGACACGCCCCCTCAAATCCCATCCTGAACCCCCAGCCAGTGACAGTAATGTGGTACAGAGTTCCTGTCACAACAGCCCTAAGGTGATTGCTCTGTCAACTCAGTATGCAATGTTAAAACCAAGAAATCTTGGCTTTAAAAAGAGTTGAGCGAGTGAGACACAGAGTAACAGAGAGAGAGAGAGATGGCACTACATATGCGGTCCATGAAATAAGGGATTCTGTTGGAGCTGATGAGTACAAATGTATCGGGCAGGTTTTCAGGTAGGAGACATAGTCATTGGATGACAAGACTTAATTGAATACCACCCCAGAGATAGATTCACACTGGCAAGTTGTGGCGGCAGTGAAAGTGGCTACTGGGGTTGGACTTTATGGACCTATGAGAGGAGCACGAGACTGCAGCATAGTAACAGCCGTGAATATGCTGACTGTTTACTTAAAAAAAAAATTGTTTGTTTGTTTTGGGGGTTCTATTAGGTAAGATATCGGTGGCCAGTATATGACAAGCAGCCTGGGAAGCATGTATCTATTTGAATTACAGACTGAGACTCACTCTGGGACTCTCGCTCGCTAAACGAAAAATCAACATGGTGGTGCTTGCCTTTTGAACATTCTACTGGCCCACTAATATTTAAAACTATATGAGGTAACTGAGACTGGGACTAGTTATTTCCCAGTCTCTGTTGTCTCATAAAGGACCAGCATATTGGCTCTTGCAGCTGAACTGGAAGGGTACAGGATCAGTTGTGTTCCAGGACAGTAGCTGCTGCTTGTTGTTTTCACAGGGTTCTTGTGGATTTTACTGGGTAGAAGGTTAGTTCTTTTCTTTCTTACTTCTAAGGGGCTAGCAGGGTATTGTTTTGGGGGATGCTGGATGTTTGAAAACTGGTTTGGTGGCTGTAAGTGGGCTCATTTTGTGGATGTTTCACTGTGTAACAGACTGCGCTGGTGGAGGCCTATTTCTTCTGATTTAAAACCTATTTGGTGGGATTTGTCAGCCCGGCTCCTGGCTGCTGGGCTTGGAGGGAGACACAGGGCTGATACACTTCTCTTGAGTCAGGTGTCTCCAAGACTCTCCTCCCACCCTCCCTCCCTAGAATTCTGCTAATTTATAGGGGAACACCTGCCCTGCAATTTGAGGAAAAGGCTGCAGGTGCAGCTCATGTAGTTCTAGCCACTGGTGGTTGGATTTAAAGGCTGGGAGAGAGGAGCTTAGGGAGTTGTTCATTTCCCTTATAAGTTTAATGTGTTATACTGCACCTATTAACAGGGTTACTGGTGTACAGTGGGACTGTCTCTAAGATTAGTGGGTGATCTGATTAGGCAGTAGGGTGTATCTTGAACTAGGGAGGAACCTGGTGGCTCACCCAAGGAAACCTATTTGGAAGGGGATGGAACCACACGTCATTAGGGCTGGCATCTTTGGGAGGGTCGTGGGGTGCACAGGGTGTGGAGCAGCCATGATACTGGACTGGGCTTGGAAGTTAGGTGGTAGCCCAGTGTGCTACCAGCTGGCACAGCTTAGGGAGGAGGTTGCAGGGATTAGGAGACAGCTGGGGGAAGTGGGAGGTATGGTTGGGGAAGGGGGGCTGGGGATCTCCCATGGGGTTGCACCAAGCACTGGGGGCAGGGGCATAGGGAAAGGAGTGCAGGAGAATACTCAGGGGTCACATAGGGACCCTAGCAGAGGGGGTCCAAAAGGACACTACCATGGAAGCAGGCAGGTAACTGGGGACCCTCACAAAGGAGGGACAGAGGGACAACATTCTCAGGGAAGTAGGCAGATGGCCAGGGCTGGACAGAAGGAAGCAAGGCAGGGAGGTTGATCAGACCTTACACTCAGTAACTGCTTCAAATCTCTTCTTCTGCTTGAGGATGAGGGGGTGATGTAGCCATGACAGGGGTGGTTAGAGATGGAAAGGGAGTGGAGGGCAGGAGGCAGGAGGCAGCAGCCAGATAGTAGGAAGAATGGGGGGACCTGGAATGCATGAAAATGGGGGGAGCAGTGAATCAGAGCAGGAGGGGCAGGGGGGAAGAGGGAGGAAAGCGCAAGGAGAAGGACCAGTTGGGAGGAAAGGTAAAGGAGAAGGACCAGAAGTACAAGGAGGATTCAGTAAAGGGAGCTGAGGGTTTAGGCCAGGGGAGCATGATGAGCAAGAAGGAACTAAATGGAGACAGGAAGGAAGGGAGGACGAGCCAGGCTAGTTTAGCAGATGGGGGAGAAGGACCAGTCGCAAGCAGTGAGGGGGGAATTAGCAAGGTACAGAAGGATACTTAGGAGGAGGAGAGGCATAGGATTGGAGGGGAGGGGGTGGCCATGGTAAATAAGGAGGGGGTGGCATGTGGCACCCAGATAGGGGGAGGAACAAGGAGCTGGCTGGGTGGAGGGGCCAGTAGAAAGGATGAGGGACATGGAAGGGGGGAAATGGAGGAAAAGGAGTGGTCAGAGTGCTCCTGTTGGGGGATTCTATGATCAGGGGTATCAAATGGGATAGGGAGGGAGAAGCCTGGCCAGTTAGAACAAGATGCTTCCCTGGACTAACGGTGCACAGGGCTAAGCACGAGGTATATCAGCTGGCAAAGGATTGTGGGGGTTCCCCGGACATACTGGTCCACCTGGGTACAAATGACATTGAGGGAAATAGCAGCCAGAAGATACAGGCAAGATTCAGGAGCTTGCCAGGGTCTGTCATGAGATAGGATGCACAGTTTCCTTCTCAGAAATCCTGCCGGTGCCAAGGGCTAGTGGGGAACACAAAAGGAAGATTAGGAGATAAACCAGTGGCTCAGGGAGTGGTGAGGCCAGAGGGTAAGGGTTGATGGGGATTGGGGAGACCTGGGAGGATAAGGAGCTGTATGCTAGAGATAGAATCCATCTCAATTTGGAGGGGAGGGGAATCCTTAAGTTGAAAATAGAGGGGTTCATTGGTGAAAAGTGGGGTTTAAACTTGTGAAGGGGGAGGGATGGGAGAAAAGGCTGTCAAGGGGGTGCCAATAAAGGAGGGACTCTGTCTCCACCCCCCTGGGGAGCTGCAGGATTGTGGGAAAAGGCCGACTGGCAAAGCGCAGACCAGGGGAAAATGGAATCCCCATGGGAACACAAGCAGGGGAAATGGAACTATAGGGAAAGGGTGGAAGGTAGTCCTACTAAATGCCAGGAGCTTGGGCAATAAAATGCCTGAGCTCCAGGCGATGCTAACTGAGGGAGCAGTGGATGTGGCAGCGGTCACTGAGACTTGGGCCACTGCAGGACACGACTGGGACCTGAACCTGGAGGGTTACACTATGTTCAGGAAGGACAGGGGGGAGGGAAGGGGAGGAGGGGTAGCAATGATAGTCAAACACTGCATTGGAATAGGGGGAGTAGAGGAGGCGGAGGGAACCGTGGAGGTGATTTGGGTCACCTTGATAACAAGAGGGGGCAAAAGAGTAAAAATAGGAGTGGTGTATAGACCCCCTGCCCTGGCAGAGGAGCTGGAGGAGAGTCTGGTGGCAGATGTTGGGAGACACTGCAGACTGGGCAGAGGAACGGTGGTAGTGTTGGGGGACTTAAACATGCCAGGAACAGACTGGGAGACTGTGACATCCTCTGTGACCAGGGAACAGAGGTTGTTGGATGTCTTTCAAGATGTGTTCCTAACTCAGCAGGTGAGGGAACCGACCAGGGAGGCGTGGGTACTGGATGTGGTCCTGGCAGACAGTGACCAGATTGGGAGCCTGGAGGTAAGGGACCCATTGGCGGGGAGTGACCATGCCATGGTCTGGTTCTGCCTGGACCTAGGAGGGGTAGAAGGCTGCACAAAGACGGAAGTAACCGACTTCAGGGGGAAGATTTTAAGGAAATGGGAAGGATCCTTAAGGAGCATTTGGATGGGATTGGGTCAGACATGGATGCTGATTGTAGGTGGAAATCATCAGGAGAGGGGTGCAGGATGCTATCAGCACCTGTGCAAGAGTAAGACAAAATTGGTAGGGCCCAAAACCCTGCTGGTGGACCAGGGAGGTCCAGGAGGTGGTGGGGAAAGAAGGCAGCCTATAAGCAATCCAAGTGCTCAAGGAGTGAAAGGATCGAGGGAGTACGAGCTGATGGCTAGGAAGGGCCACTAGGGTGGTGAGGGCGGCTAAGGCAAGGAAGGAGCAGAACCTGGCCAGGGAAATTAGGAGAGGGAACAAGGGTTCTTTAGATACATTGGGGAAAAATGAAGGTGAAGGGGCAGATTAGCAGGATTAAATCAGGGGAGAGATGGGCACAAGACCCGGGGAGCAGGTGAGGTACTAAATGAGTATCACCCCAGTTTTCACCAAGGAAAATGGGGGTGCTGCATCATACATGGGAGGAGACAGAGATACTGAGGAGGGGGGAACCTTACCGATCGGCAGGTCTGGGGAGAGGGGAAAGCATCACTGGCAGGAGGGGGGAGGGCTAAGCAGGAGAAGAGGTACCAGAAGTGGAAATCACAGCAGAGAGAGTGAGGGAAGCCCTCAGCTCCCTTAAGACAGAGAAAGCACCGGGGCCGGATAAATTACATCCCAGAGTGCTGAAGGAACTTGTGGACATCCTGGCGAAACCCCTGGTGGAGCTTTTCACCACCTCTCTGAATACAGGGTGGGAGCCCTAGGACTGGAAGGTGGTGCATACAGTGCTTATCCACAAGGGTGGATCAAGGGAGGTGGCAGGGAACTACAGGCCTGTCAGCCTGACATCGGTGGTGGGCAAGGTGATGGAGGGCATTGTCATGGAGAGGCTAGGGGGGACCTGGATAAGTCGGGGTGCCTGGACAATAGACAGCATAGATTCATCCCAGGGAAATCGTGTCAGACAAACCTTGTGGAGTTCTATGACTGGGTGACGAGTGCCTTGGACCTGGGTAGACCAGTGGGTGTCCTTTTTCTAGACTTCAGCAAGGCATTTGACACTGTTCCTCACGTGGGCCTGTTGGATAAGCTGGGAGAAATGGGCGTGGGGAACCAGATGATCAGATGGATAGGCAATTGGCTAAAGGACTGGACCCAGAGGGTCATAGTTGGCAGGATAGTCTCATCCCCAAGGAGGGTCATTAGTGGGGTCCCACAGGGATCAGACCTTGGGCCCCTCCTGTTCAATGCCTACATCTCTGACATAAGGACAGGTATCAGGAGTGAGATGAGTCTCTTTGCGAATGACTCGAAACTGGGACCGGTGGTGGATGGGGAGGAGGGGAGGGTGGCCCTACAGGGGGACCTGAAGGCTCTGGAAAGATGGTCTAGAAAGTGGAAGCTGAGGGTCAATGCAGGGAAATGCAAGATTCTGCACCTGGGGGCCAGAAACTCGGGCCAAGTGTACACCCTGGGGAGGAAATGCTACAAGTCTCGATGGCTGAGAGGGACCTGGGGGTGGTGGTGGATGTCAAGATGAACAACTCTTAGACTTGTAGGAGGACAGCAGCCAAGGCCAACAGGATGCTGGGATGCATCGCTAGGGGGATCACCTGCAGAAGGATGGAAGTGATACTCCCTCTGTATAACTGCTTGGTGAGGCCGCACCTTGAGTACTGCGTGCAGTTTTGGAGGCCACACTTAAAGAGGGACATTAACCTCCTGGAGAGGGTCCAGAGGAGGGCAACCAAAATGATTTTGGGCTTGGGGGACAGGACCTATGAGGAGAGGCTCGAAGAGCTAAATATGTACACATAGTAAGAGAGAAGGGACTGGGGGGCATGATAGAGGTCTTCAGGTACATGAAGAGGGTAAATAGGGGAGGAACAGTCAGGGTGCTTCGAAGGAAGGAGGAGGCAGCCACTAGAGGGCATGGGTGGAAGCTGGAGGGGGGAAGATTCAGGGGAGAAAGGAGGAGGTGCTACTTCACTGAGATGGTGCTGGAGCCATGGAATGCACTGCCTAGGGGGCTGGTGGAGGCAGAAACAGTGGAGGGGTTCAAGAGGGGGTGGGACAGGTACAAGGGAAGGGTTCCGGAAGCAAAATCCAATGAAGCAAGAATATCTGGAACTGGGAAGGGAGAAGCCAGAGAAGGCAAGGGGGGCAGCAAGGTCAGCACCCAGGGTGGGGGCTGACCAAATGAGCAGACACGAAAGACTGTTAGGCCTATTCTGCTGGCATTTTAGTATGTTAGTATGTTAATCAGGAAGTTGACACACTTTGCCCATTTCTAATGTGGAGGAGTGTATGGGTGAAGGGGAATAGTACAAATGTGTGTAAAATTGCAGGACACTGTTATCTGCACTCATTTGTGTGCCCAGCATTCTTGTTTATGTCTGCATGTGTGCACAGTACTATTATAGGGGTGTGTATAGGTGCAGGGCAATGGAATGTATTTTATTTTAGTCTTTGGTAACTGGGTAAGGCCCACTAGGCACAAGTACCTGTTTTCAGGGATGACCTGGGAGCACTGGGTGGTTAGGTGACTTGCTTAGAGTCACACAGTATGCAAGTGAAGGTTGTGAGAATCAAACATATGTTTACAGGGCACTTATGTGCTGTTATTTTAGTTCCGCTCATGGTTGTATATCTTTGTATTGATGCAGAGTTCTGTTATGTGTGTCTATAATGGAAGGAAATGGTATTAATGTATGTATGGGCACAGCACACTTATGCCTGGTTATTGTAGTGCAGAACACAGTTACATACAGTATCTTTTGTATGACTGTGGGTTACTGCTACATGACTGTACATGGGTGAAATGCCATGGTATAACTATGTGTATGTATGCAGAACACTGCAATGTCCAGGGATTTGTTGAAGCACACTGATATGTATCTATATAAGGTTTTTTGGTAATCGTGTGTTATTGTGCACAGTTGAGAGGAAATATAGAAACTAAGAACTTGACTAAAGGGAGATTGAATAATTATCTACTCTGCCCTTGCTATACTAACTCACTCCACTGGCCTACTGTGCTGTTGTGCTGTACTCCTTCCCCCCACTACAACACCTCAAACTGTTACTGCCCCTCTTGGGGACTATGATTCCTCTTAATCTGTCCCAGTCCCATTTAAACCCTTGAAGGGAATTTGTATCCTACCAACCTCCACTCATGCTACTAGTGACTACATCCCTATTTTGTACAAATGGGACATAACAATTGATCTTCTTTATATCACAGTGAAACTTGTATGTTTCAATTATGTACCCACACTACCTTCTGGATTTCATGGAATAGATGTTTAGAGCCATAGTATGTCTAGGTTTTTCCTCAGGTGAGATCTCCAGAACTGGTCATAGCACTCCAGGTGAAGCCTCACTAGGGATCTGTGCAGTGACAAAATCCCCTTGCTTTGCGTACTGTGAAAACCATTCCTTGTAAAACCCATAATCTTCAGTGCCTTTTTGTATGCTTTATTGCACTGACTTGTTTGCTGCAGGGAGTCACTGACTATGGCCCACATATCTCTATCCTCTGTGAAAGTGGGCAGTCTAAGTCCTACCATCAAGTATTCTGTGCCTGGATTATGCCTACCAAAGTGCACTTGTGCTCACAAATGGGGAGCATGTACAGGAAATAATGATCTGGGAGCCATTGGGTGGGAGTGACCACTGCACAGTGGGGTTCCAGTTAGATATTGGCAGGGAAGGCATCCTGACTAAGACCAAAGTCTTGGATTTTAGAAGGGAGGACTTCAGAAAAATGGGTGAAGTACTAAAGAGGCACCTGGTAGGCATCAGACCAGATATTGGGGTGGACCAAAGGTGGTTCATCATTAAGGAAGGAATAATGGTTGCCACAGAGCAGTGTGTTAGGTTCAGGGTTAAGAACTCAAAGGCCAAAGCATGCAGCTGGTTCAGTTCTGGGGTTGCCCAGGTAGTAAAGGAGAAAAAGGCTGGCCTATAGAAAATTCAGGAAGACCAAGAGAGGTGGATAGGGAAAATTATCTAAGGCTGGCTAGTGAGGCAAGTAAGGAAGTCCGATGAGCTAAATCATAGAAGGAGCTGCAGATAGCTGAAGGAATTAAGAATGGGAGAAGTCTTTCTTTCACTATGTAAGTGAAGAAAGAGAGATGAAGGAAGGGATTGTAAGGCTTAAGAAAGGGGAGAAGTGGGTGTAGGATAATCCTACACCCACTTCTCCTCTGTGTGGTCCCAGTAGTGCCAGTAACCGAGATGTATGCATCACTACACCATGACAGGGACCTTGCAATCCCTGGATATAAACTATACAAAAGGGACAGGGTAGTTGGGAAGGGGGATGGGGTGGCAGTTTATATCAGGAGGGAATAACTTGTATGAGGGAGGAGTCAGAGGATGAGGATGTGGAGGCATGATGGGTTCAATTAAAGGAAAGCTGTGCAAATAACAAGAGACGCCTGCCCCCAAAGGCTTACTCTTTGATTATTATTAAAGAAAAGTTTTGACTTTAGAAGTTGTTATTATTTTTATTTTAATTTTGAAAAGGTCAGGAGTCAGGAAATGGCAGACAGTACGAGGCTCCATTTAGTGTAAAAGTGCAGCGCTGCACCACTTGCTGCAATACATTTGTATTGCAGCGAATGGTGCTCTGCAGCACGTTTACATTAAATGGAGCTGTGCACCATACGCCATCTTCCCGACTCCCAATGTTTTCAAAATTAAAATAAAGTAAGTAGCAGCTTCTAAAATTAAGCATTTTCTTTGTGGAAAGCTTAATTGGGTGGTAAGCCTTTGGAGGAGTGGGGGTCTCTATTATATGGACTGCTTTCCTTTAAGGTCCAATAGCGGGACAAAGGTGAGGTTGTTGGTGGTGCACAGATCACACAAACAGGATGAGGACAGGGAGAGTGAACTGAGTTCACAAATATGTGATGCTGGAGGGAAGGAGAGGTGATAATTGTGGGGGATTTCAACCTACACAAGGTGGACTGGAGAATATCATCAATGACATGTGCTAGGAGTCAGGTGATCCTGAAAGGGCCGCATAGTGGGTTCCTGTCTCAGGCTGTCACAGAACCAACATGAGCAGATGCAATGCTTGATCTTGTGCTAACAAATAGGGAGCATGTACAGGAAATAACAGTCAGGGAGCCATTGGGTGGGAGTGACCATTGCACAGTGTGGTTCCAGTTAGATATGGGAAGGGAAAGCATCCTGATTAAGACCAAAATCTAGGATTTTAGAAGGTTGGACTTCAGGAATATGGATGATGTACTAAGGAGCCTCCTGACGGGCATCAGGGCAGGTATGGGGTGGACCAAAGGTGGTTCATCAATAAGGGAGGAATACTGGTTAACACAGGGGAGTGTGTTAGGCTCAGGGGTAAAAACACAAGGGCCAAAGCACCAACTGATTCAGTTCTCAGGTTGCCTATGGAGTAACAGAAAAGAAACTGGCCTATAGAAAATTCAGGAAGACCAAGACAGGGGAGGATAGGGAAAATTACCTAAGGTTGGCTAGTGAGGCAAGTAAGGAAGTCTTGCAAGCTAAAGCACAGAAGGAGCTGCAGACAGCTGAAGGAATTAAGAAGGGGAGAAATCTTTCTTTCACTATATAAGTGAAAAAAGAGACAAGAAGAAAAGGATTGTTAGGCTTAAGAAAGGGGAGGAGTGGGTGGAGGATAATGGAAAAGCAGCGATACTAAATGAATACTTTGGTCCCGTCTTCACCAGGGAGAAGGATGGACCAGTGCCTTCATGAGGGAGAAGAGGAGCATGGGTAGAGGGGAACATAGAGGTAGTGATAGAGGAGGACAGAGTGAGGGATGGACTGCTACATTAAAGGTGGACTAATCACCAGGCCTAGACAGACTACATCCAAGGGTACTAAGGGAACTGGCCAAGGAGCTGGCAGGTCCACTGACAGACCTATTTAATAGTTCACTAGAGTCAGATGTGGTACTGCAGGATTGGAGAACAGAACATGTGGTGCCCCTTCACAAAAGCGGTCCCAAGAATGACCCAAGGAATTGCAGACCAGTTAGTCTGACCTCAATTGTGGGCAAGCTCATGGAGACCGTACTAAAGGAAAGGTTGGTGGAATATCTACAGGAGCATGATCTCCAGGATTCGAGGCAGCAAGGGTTCATGGGTGGGGGAATTGTCTAAAACAAATCTGATTCACTTCTTTGACTTCATCACTAAGACAGTAGACAGGGCCAAGTGGTAAACATCCTCTATCTGGATTTCAGAAAGGTCTTTGACTCTGTGCCCCACAAAAGGTTGATCAGGAAGTTGGTGGATCTTGGGGTTGGGGACAAGATGGTCAGATGGGCGGAAAATTGGCTCAGGGATAGGACCCAGAGGGTGGTTGTGGTGGGACACTTATCTGGCACCAGAAAGGTCACCAGTAGAGTACCAGAGGGCTTGGTGCAGGGGCCAGTGTTGTTCAATGTCTTCATCAATGATATTGGTGATGGTATAAAGGGCAAAATGTGCCTATTCAGCAATGCCACCAAACTGTTTGGGAGAGTGGACACAGCTGAAGGGATACAAGACTTACAAGATGACCTGGAAAAGCTGGGGAGGTGGTCCAGAATCTGACAGCTTGCCTTCAATGCCATGAAATGCAAAGTTATGCATAATTGGAATGAAGAATTCCAAGACAGAGTACTGCCTGGGTGGAGTCCTGGTATCTGCAACAGAGGAGGAGAGGAACCGGCAAGTGAGGATCACTAGAGACCTGCAGCACTGCATAGAGTGCAAGAAAGCAGCAACAAGGGCAAACAAGATGGTGGGATGCGTAGCTATAGAGATCAGTAGTGGGAGAGAGGAGGTTGTACTGCCCTTGTACAAGTCACTGGTAAGGCCACATCTAGAGTATGGAGTTCAGTACTGGTGCCCACACCTCAAAAAAGCACATTAACCTACTGGAGAAGGTACAGTAGAGGGCTACAAAGATGACAGTGGGTCAGCAGGGCAAGGTATACGACAAGAGGTCGAAGGCACTGAACATGTACTCCATGGAGAAAGGAGGGGCAACATGATTGGGACTTGAAGTACTTTAAAGGTATAAATAAGGTGGATAAGAAGGGTCTCTTTTAATTGAATGGCAACCATAACAGAAGGGGGCACCGCCTTCAGATGGAGGGTGGGAGGTTTAAGAGGGTGGTAAGGAAGCACTTCTTCACATAGAGGGTGGTAGACACTTGGAATTCACTGCCAGTAAAGGTGATCTTGCTGAACACTGTAGGCAGCTTGAAGAGAGGCTGGGATAGGAACACGGGGAATGTAAGGATCATGGGAATGGAGGATGGGAGGAGTGGGGGGGCAGGGACAGTAGTTCAAGCTCCAGACCCTGCACTATAAGCAGCCTAGATAGATTAAATGATCTTCTTTAACTGGCTTCATAGTATGTTAGTATGACTCCTGCTGGGCTTCCAAACAGCCTCATTTTTTCTCTGAGTGAACACATTAGGAGTAATGCCAAACAAATGTAAATATCTCAGAAAGACTACAAGTTATACATACACCTTTAGCATGTGTGTTGTTCAGGACAAAAATACCTTTAAAATGAGGTTAGTCACTAAACTTAATTCATTATATATTTCTTTTTAAATATAGCCATCCAAAAGGTGAAAATAATAAAGAAAAACAAACATTCAGGTAATCAGATGTCCATATGTTAAAAATATAATTAGTGCAGCTTAGTGAATAGGCTAATTTGAGATGCTTTTTGTCCTGAACAACTTTCATGCTAGTTGTGTATGTGTAACTTAAATACTTTCTGAGAAAGATACTTTTGTTTTGCATGACTCCCACTGTTTTAGCTCAGAGAGAAAAAAATGTGACTGGTAAGAAATTGGTTAGGGGATAGCTGACAGAGGTTGTTAGTAAATGGAGTTCACTCCAAGCAAGGAAGGGTCATGGAGGGGGTATCTCAGCGATCAGCTCTGGACCCAGTCCTCTTTAATGTCTTTATAAGTGAAATTGCAAAGAAGCAGGAAGGGAAGGTTTGACTCTGCATGATGAAACCAAGATCTGTAGCAGGATGAAAAAGTATGAGCAGAGACCTTAGATGACTTGAGCAGTGGGCAAGGATAACTCAGCTAGGTTTCAACACAAAAATGTAAAATAATGCACTTGGGGCACATAAATCCAGGGGCAGAGTACACAATGGGTGGAGTGATATTGACAATATTCAGAAAGCACACATTCAAAAAAACAAGCTTTTACATACAGTAGATTACTTTTTAAGAATATTATGTGTCTGTGGTTGCCACTGTACATCTGATGCAAACCCATAATCACGTTCCTCACTTTAAGCAAAAAGGGGGAGGTGTGAGGCCATAACTGACTCCCAGTTTTTGTATTAAAGAGGTCAGATATTTTACAGCAAAAGCAAGGAAAGCGGTCATTTCTAAAATGTGCATACATGCATTGATACCACTTTTATTCAGATAATGCCATCACTGGCAGCTACCACTTCAACACTGCTATTACTTCCACCTACTACAACCAGAAGTAGTCCAGCAGCATTGAGGTCAATATGGTTAAGGAACATTTACAAGAAATTACTGCTTATAAAAGAATGAGAAATTGACTGACGGCAAGCAAGTCCCAGACAATATCTTTAGTCTGTTAATAGTCTCCTCCTGAGTCTGATTTTTATGACTGCATCTGCCAAGTTTCACAGATGTTATGTCAACATAAAATTTGTATAAGAACACTTTGGAATCATATGGCCAGACCATTATCTGATGTGCTGCCACAGTGCTCCAGCATAATTTCCAATAATTCTGTTTATGCAGTCCTTCCCCTCAGTGGGTCAAATAAATACACCCCCTTCCCAGTACACTACTTCTTTCTGCAAATGTGAAAGTGATGACTACCATGGACAACATGGCAGCACTGACTTAAATTGTGCATGCACGAGTATCGTGCATAAGTAGTGATGTCAGTGCCACCATGTTGCACATGGCTGACTCCTGAGCAACCTGCTCATCTGTGAGTAGCAAGCATGTGCGGTACTGTAAACGCTGCAGTACAAGTTACGGATGACTCCAGTGCGGTGAGAGCACCGCATATTCTTTTCAATACTCTTGCCATTCCAAAAAGCTCTCCACAGCCATATCGGCTCTGACCAGAATTTGTTTATAAATAGGTATTACATTAGCCAGTCTCCAACTTGCAAGAACTCTACCCTGAGGGAGGGAATCCTTCAATGAACTTCACGCTGTTCCTGTGATTTGTTTTGGTTCACTTTTCATAACTTATCCTTTACATCATTTTCATTGACGGTAATTTTCTTGGCTTCATTAGTGGGAATGTTCAGTATTGTACTATTCTTTTGTCCAAAAATGCTTGTAAAGTATTTATTAAAAATATTAGACAAAGTTAAACTATCAGATATTGATTCACTACCAACTGTAATTGGACCAGTTTCTGTCTGGCTATATTTTTTTATGCTCCTCCCCTTGCTGCCCACCCGGCCACTCCTTCAGGTCACCAAGGCCCCCCCCAACAGCATCCCCACCCCCACTGCCAAATACCACCCCACATAGCAGCCTCCCCTTGTAGCCTGACATTTCTTTTCTTCGTATGGGTCTCCACCTCCGAGGGGAAAGGTGCTGGTGGGTCAGGCCAGGGCACTACAACTTGGCCTGGGTGCTGCTGAGGTGGTCTGATCTGATCCAGGGCTCTGTGGTGGTGGGAGGACCAGCAACCATCATCTGGTCAGCCAGGAACTATTTTCCTGATTTTCTAGGGAATGTAACATCCAGGACATCAAGGCAAAAGCTGACGTCCATTGTACTCCAGACACAGTGGGCTGATGTGCTGCCATGTCTCTGGCCTCCACCAGAGGTCAGCAGATACAGGACCACACCCCTTCCTCCACCTGGGAGATGGCAAGCCATCATGAGATGCTCAAGTCATCTGGCCATGGCCACCCCTCCAACACCCTGGTCCATTCCTGAACCCTGGTCATCGGCATCACAGGCAGAAATCTAACCACTGTGCAAGTGGATCAGCTGGCTGCCTATTTTTATTTCTGTTTAAATATCCCAAAAAAAGCCTTCTTGTTATCCTTTGTGTTATTAGCCAGTTTTAGTTCATATTCCCTTTTATATTTCTTTATGTATAATTTATATTGTGTTATGTTGTATCCATGACATTCCAGACATTACCTCATGGGTTCTCAACCCACCCGATAGGTTAGTGATGCACATGTGACCCAGATCAAATTTCACAGCATAGCCAGATCCCAGGAGTCCCCATTCTCCAGTTTCAACCTTGCATCTGAAGAGGCTACAAGTACTCCAGGATTCCCTCTTAACTAATTATATAAGGTAGGTCAACTTGTTTTTCAAGGATTTGTGTGGTTCCCACAGCAGTTTAATTAATATGATTAATTGAGAAGCCTGTTAAGCTGTCTGGCTTACAGTGGCCACAGCAGCAAATGGAATTGTTTAAAAGAGTTTGCTTTTTATTTAACAATTGAGCTTCTTTTTAGTGGTTAATTGAGCTGTTTTGTTTTTCATTAATGATTTACTTAGTAGAGTTAAACAATGAGAAGCATTGAAATCAAGGCTGCAGTAATTTTACACAACATAATCACTCTTTGGTAGACTATGTGCCTTTCATTTGGGTAGAGACAGAGAGAAATGATGAACTGTTCAGTTTCCATCATTTTCAGTTGTTGTTAGTGTCCTGGAAATTCAGGATACATTGTTAGAAAGGCTGTTACTACTGCTACATTGTTATTCAGACATCACCAAACTAACGTTTTGCCATGTTATGTTATGTTTTCTAAAGAAAGAATTGCAGAAAATTGTACAAACGACTTAGAGCGAATGCTCTGCCTGCACGCCCTGCTACACTGTTCAAAAGTTCACACGTTAATGCTCGATCAGCTGTTGGCAGCCCGCCTCTCAAGCTGGGCTGCCATGACGCAGCATTCTACATTCTTCCAACATCTGTCCTATTCCTATATGCCGTGTGTGGGCCTCCGGCCGTTCTAGCGGCATCCTCTCACAAGCAGATGCCATGCAGCCATTTTTCCCATATTTCCTTGCTGGTCTTGCACTACCACCAGTTCTGTAGGTAGCGCAGGACACCACTGCATTCCGCTCACAGCCCCTACCTAAGCAGCTGCCATGGGATCTAATTCCTTAGCCTTGTTAAAATGCCTGCAGCCGCTGGAGCACTCTATACTCTCAGTCCCTACAACAGCGACTACTGCATTCAGGCTCCAAAACCATCCCTTTCCTGCAGTCCCTAACATTCAGTGACTGCCGCAGAAAATAGAAATTGAGGGGATTTATTTGGTTAAGGGCATTGCGATTCTCAGCTAATTTAAGGGAGTCCTCTTCCTGTGCCTTACACAATATCGTGCTCAACCGATCCACGTGATTGTAAGAAGGTCACGTCTATTGGGCACTATCTTAGGAGAGGTGCTCTCTCTCCACCACAAGCCTTTTGGTTGCTATCTTGGGTGACAGGTTTCTTTCTCCCTAGAGAGTAATCATCCACCATTTTATGGCCACAACTACATCTCAGCCACTGTTTTGGCCAGTAGTCCTTGCTGCTGCATCACCATGTCTGGAGGCAGTTCTCCATTGCTGATTGCATTGCTTTATTGTAAGGGCTTAATATTCCATTGCATTTGGCATCAATTACCTGCCACAAGCAAGACTCTGAGCAAGCTGCAGATGCCGCAGCACATCAGACATTCTTTTGTGCTGTTGTACCATATGTACGTCTGACCTCCCCCCCCCCGGAAGCAGGTTTCATGTAGTGGTTAAAACACATGCCATGGGTGTTTTTGGAAAACACAATCAGTGCATTGTACTTTTTGGGAACCATGCTGAAAATTCTAGCATTAACAGGATATATATATATATATATATATATATATATATATATATATATATTCTGTTTAAAAAAAAAGGATACATATAGGGGTAGGGCATTACTAGAAATTACCCTAAAGGGTAATATATATATATATCTATATATATATATATATATATATATATATATATCTATATATATATAGATATATATATATATTTATAAAATGGGGTGGTAAAATCATAGAAATTCCAGTAACATGATTGGACAGAATGCATCACATGACCGTGCATTATTTCCCAACGAACTCCACACCTCCCATTACGACCGCACACCTGAACTACTTTCCATCCCACAGAACCTTCTCACCAGCAGTGAGATCATTTCACACCTGGCAGACACAGGCTGCCACACAAACCACACAGGCTGGCACCCACAGCAGTAACTAAAAAGTCCTGTATATAGCTGCCCCACACATCTCTTCACTAAACCGTGTATAACCCCTGTTTTATGGTATTTTTTTAAGTCTCTGACAGTAATGGGGCTAAATACAAGGTTGAAAGTATTTTTTATTGTTTTGAAAGAGCAATGGGTTGAGCGAGTCATCACAGCCAGAGCCAAGGACCAGTGGGCTGGCTGAACAGACGCAGCACAGTTTTCAAACACAGAGCATTTGCAGGTACTGTGTAATTTATTTATTTAAGATTGTTCATATTTGAAAATGGTCACATTCGTGAGCGAGGCTGAATGGCCACTTCAGACCAGATGGAGCGCAGAGCGAGCTGCTATAGCAACCTCGCCTTGCTTCCGCCTACAATTCTGAAGCCAGCTACTCTCCGCTTTACTCTGTACAGTCAGTGGCTTCATTTTCTAGAAATATGAGCAATCTTAAATAAAAGAAGTTTACACAGACCTGCAAGTAAAATACTTTGTTTTGAAGCTGGGCACAGCACGTGTTGAACTGTCAATGAAACCACTCGGGTCACGCCACAACACAGATATGAATGACCACTTGTTCAGCCCCATTACAGTCGACGCTTCTTTCAAAAAAAATAAAAAATGAGTAATTGTTTTTGAACGCCTGCAACCAGGTCTATAACTACAGTTTACACTGCTCGGGTCATGCTACAGTACAGAAATAATACTAAAAGGGATTACAGTTTAACACACTCTGACAATAGCAGGATAAACCAGATACATATTTTCATCACTATATTATTTAAACCAAGGCAGAATCAACTCAGATAAACACATCAAACTTCAAACCCATCACAATAATGACAGATCAGCCAGATAACCTACTGTAATTAAACATTTATCCCTGCCAGACAGGGACTACCTTTAACGCCTCCTCCCCTGCCCAAATATTTTCCCATTTTATAAGATAGATAATCCACTCTTGATTGTGCGATGCGCTCTGATATACACACACGCCTTGGGTGGTTGACGCACCAAGGCGATGATATCAGAGCACATCACACACCTAAGAGTGGATTATCTATTATATATATTCATATCTATATCTATATCTATACCTATATCATATTATATATATATATATATATATATAGATATAGATATAGATATATATATATATATATATATATATATATATACATATATACATATTTATATATATATATAACAACTGTCCTTCTTTCATCCTTTCAGATGGTGAAGGCCAAAAAGTGTATGTCCTGCAGTACTTTGTTGTTGCCCCATACCCCAGGGCCCATTTATCCAGCCTGCATACATGAAGAGAAACAGGCAATGAGCTGCCAACCCTCCAGTGCTGACTTGGATGGTCAAGGGCCGGGAGTATCTGGCTGGATGAATCCAGGGGCCCCTCCTTATTCAGATGCAACAGGCGACAGTGGCCACGATGGAAAGCCAGCAAAACTTCATGCTGAAGGTCATGGAGAAGCTGGAATCTCTGATGAAGTCAAGGGCACCACCATCCACTGCTCCTGGCCAAACTCCAGGTTCAAGTACCCTCCCAAACTGCATATTGACAAAGAACCTGCCACACCCATCCCAGGGGATGAGGACAAGCGTGGGGCACCTGGCGACGGTGAGGATGTCAATTCAGGTGAGATGACTTTTTTTATGGACCAGTAACAGTGCAAGGAGAAGGACAAGGAAAATTCAACATATCACCAGATGACCTAAAAACCATCATCAACAAACATGAAAAACTGCAACAACATTGGAATTAACATAATTTGAAGGAAGTATTCTCTTTAACATTTCTGAATGGTCCTGTAATAGGGTGAGCAGGTAGGGAAAGCGTGGGCAAGTAGGGAAAGGTATGCAGCTAGATATGGGGGACAGCAGTAGATGAGTACATGGATGTATGCATAGGGACACAGGGCATGCTGACAGTGAACAGCCATTTGGTTGGCTAGAGACTGCTGAAGGTGGACAAGTGGTTGGGAAGAATTTAAAGAATGTTGGTGGGCACAAGGGCTGCTAAAGGTAGACAGACAAGGTGGCCAAGTGGACATTGTCATATGGTAGAATTAAGTGGAAGAGGGTACTAATGGAAGGAAGCTGGGATGATTAGTTGGGGAAGGTATAAAGTAAGGTGGAAGGTGTGGAAAATGGTGTGCAGGAAGAGGAGAAAAGGGAAAGGTGTGAAGGAAGTGAAGAATGTCAGGGTAGAAGGCTCATGGATGAGAGGATGCCAGCCCTTGGGCATCGGCAGAGCTTGATTTTGGTTATGTGTGGTAGCACATGATAAACCTATTTTTGTTTTGGCAGGTGTCAGTGGATGCAGGCCTTTGGGCACTGACAATCACTGGATTTTGAATGCTATGTGATGCGGGAACTGATCTGTGTTTTTGTTTTGGCAGGTGTCGGTTCAAAGAAGAAACTACGGTGATTGTGCGGATGCCCATGAAGATTGAATTCCAGGCAACTCCAGGGAGGCAAAAATCAATTTCTTGAGCAGTGGCACGCTGATGAACTATGAAATGTTTTATAAAACTAAGAATGACCGCTGGCTTAAGAATGCAGCAATGAGAACATTTATGGACACTAGTGGGTGGGCGGTTGTGGTAAGAAAGGAGGGTATGGGGATTGAAGAGACATTGTTGTGTGGTGTGCATTTGTGTCACATAAGTTTAGATAGGTTTTTAGATTACATCCAGTGGGTAGTGCATCCACCATTGTAAAAGCAGGTGTGGGTCAGTACGGTCTCGCTGTCCTTGTAGGGGAGATCGCCTTTGGGGTCATGAAGGAATTTTCCCAGTTTTTCCACAGGGTTTTTCCGGGTTGTTTGCCTTCTCCAGTGAGATCAGGTTAGACAGTAGACATCACTGGTTAATTTACTTACTGTTATGTCTTGGGTGGCACGGAAGTCTTGGTTGATGCAGAAGAGGGGAAGGAACCAGCATCCTGTATGCCCATTTTGTATGTCTGGATGCTCACGTTTTTTGGCTGAAAGTTCCCAGCGAGAGTGAGCTGCACTCATGCCACATGGCTTGTAGTGAAAGAATCTTGCAAATTGAGTGGAAACTGGGAAAAGAATCTGTAGAGCTTGAGGGCACACTGGCATTGGTTTCCTGTAGGGTTGTTTTACAGATGGTGATTGCAAACAAATTATGGCCACTGCGCAAGACTAACAAGACCACTGTTAGTAGCATGGTTGCTGTAATTTGTTTGAACTCACATGTTAACATTAAAAATGGCATTCAAACATGGCCCCATAGAGAACTATGGAGCACACCCCTGTGCTCTGCAGAATCTTACATCACAAGCCATGTAGATGCAGGGCCATGGCTTGCATGTATTTAAATGAGGACCCTTGGAAATTTAACAGAAACTTCCACTTTTGAGACATGGCACCCCAACTTTTTTAAAAGAAAGTAGTAGACTCCATGAGAGAGTGGTGGACCCCCTTAATGAAAAATCCAACTGAGAGCATTGCTGAAGACTCGTAACTCACATGGAAGCACAGAGTTACAAAGAAGAATACCAATCAAGACTACCTGGCTGCCCACATCACGCAGACTTGTTAATGTTGTTTTTTTTTATCAAATAAATGCATGGCAGCAGCCATTTCTCTGCAGTGCTTGGTGTATGTCTCCATTTGTTTGGGCAGAACCAGGGGAACAGGGCAACACAGCATAAGACAATGGAAAAACAACAATACTTAAATATAAGATTTTAGGGGTTGGCGGAATTGCACTTCGGAACATTTCAAAATGGTCAAATGTAAATATGCTATTTATACAATGTTTGGTGTTAAATGGTTTTAATATTATAATGATTAGATGCTGAGAAGAACACTGTTTTGGTGTCCAATGTTGCACGTGCCACACTCTTTTGGTGTCCAATGTTGCACTCGCCACACTGTTTCGTGTCCAATGTTGCATGCGCCACATTGTTTGGGGTCCCCTGTTGCACACGCCACAATGAGTGGCTTTTATCTCAAGTTTCTGTTAGGCAGTAATCTCACTACATAGTTACTTTTCAGCTTTGGGTAAGAGTGTTCAGAAAAGCTTATCAAAACTATTCTACTGTGAGGTTGAAAAAATTACCTCTATGTCACACTTTGGTACCCCTTTCTTGTGAACAGACCCATATCAGAAGTGTGTGTCCAGTGATGATATCCCTGTCCTTACAGAAATGAATATGATAGCAGTACAGTACTTGCTTAAGTTCTTGCTCCAGACTCAGTCAGATTCATGTCAAATGGTGAAGTAAAACAATTCATTGCAGTCAATTACACTAATTAAAAGATGCTGGTTAAACTAGCAGATTTGGTACTGCTTTATTAATAGAGGACAGGAGGGTTGGTTTGGTGTAAATGTTGGATGTGGGGGGCACAGGGAATGGAGTGGTGGGGCCTGGAAAGGGGCTGTACAGGGGCTGTACAGGGGCCCAGAATTGTTAAGGCCGGGCCTGGCCACAACTCTCAGGCATGTGTCTGTGGAGGGTGTAGCTGGAGGTGGCTTTGATACTGGTGGTGCTCCGTTGTTGCGCTGTGAGTATGTGATACACAGGTCATGTACAGTCTTGCATGTGGTGTTCACAGCTAGTGTGGCATGTTATACAGTCATAGTGGCACTGAGTGCATGCCTGTGGTGTAGGACAGCATGGGCTATGTACTTATGTGCATCTGGCCGTGATGTGGGCCAGTACCATCTGTGGTCCTTTCTGTTTGCAGTCACTTGCACATGTATGTCTGGGCCATACTACTGGCCTCTGAGTGTTGTGTATGGTGCAGATATAGGGACAGCATGTTCTCTGTGTTGGGGTGGCACATGATGACTGCTGTGCAGACTGGCAAGTCACTCATTGGGGGTTGATGGCGGAGCCTTGTTGGTTGTGCCTCACACTGTGCATTGGTGGCCACATGCCTACTGCCCAACAACCCTTCCGTGCAGCAAGGTATGCCTGCCATGTGTCCTGCCCATGTGTGTTACCACCTGCATGCCTGTGACATGCATGGGTACTGCACTGTGCCTGATACTGTTCTGTCACTATGGTGATGCAGCCCTATCCATGTTCCCACTTTTCCCTCCACAGCTCCATCACTTCTTGGGACCAATGCAGCTTCACAGGTATGGACATATGAACAGCAGGGCATTGTACCTCTGTTCATGACATGGGCCAGTGTTGTGGCCTCTGCTGTGGACACACCCACATGGGTGGAGGGGAATGTTGATGATGTTGAAGACATCTTCCTTTCAGGGATCGACCTCCTTGACAACCTTGAGGTGCTCGCCTCGGACATGGAGGATGATGACTGCACCCAGATTGACAGCACCATCCCCTACACCATCCACCTTGATGCCATGCTGGAAGCCACACAGGCTGCGACTGACACCAGCAGTTATCCTAGACCATCCCACACATAGCAGGTGGGGCAGCACCTGCTGGCTGACATGGGGTAGGCTGTGGGTGGACAGGGATGGTCTGCTGCTGTGCATGTAGGGTACAGTGCCACTCTGCTACAGGGTAATGGGTACTAGCAATGGCCTGACCGGGCATGTGATCAGGCGGACATGGCACAAAGTGTGGGAGCATGCACCCTATCAGCAGGCCAATATCAGCCAGCTGTGTGGCTGCCACAGGAGGTGGCAGTCGCACAACAGGCCACATTCCCCCTACTCAGCAGCTTCCCCCAAAACATGTCCCCTGATGATGATCTGGCGGAGCACCCATGGCTCTTGTGGGCCTTTGTGGCTAGCCAGGTGGTACTAAGAGAGGCTGTGCAGGGGTTGCAGGTGTAGGTAGGTCTTCTTGATGAGTAGGCATACATTCAGCATGCAGAGGTCATGGGGGAGTTATGCCTCCTGCGTACAGACAAGACTGTAGGCCTCAGATGGACTGCACAGGCCATACAGGAGGGGTATGCAGCAATGGCCCCCTGAGCTTGCAGGACATCTCGGTGCACGTCACACAGAAACATCTGCACACCCACCCCTACACGGCGTGTGGGCCATGTGTTCCAGATGCCGTTCACTGCTCTTGCACCACTGTCCACCCCTGGTGTCAGTCTGTGCTTCTCAGCACCATCATCCATACATAGCCTTTCCTGGTCATGGGGTTCAACCTGTTCAGTGATGGATCCCTTACCCTGTGTGGCACAGGGGCTCAAGCTTGAGTCACCTGTGTCTGTGGTGCATGGCTGTCCACATGTTCACAGTGGATGCACATGCTCACACTGATGTGTCCAGGGCACTGTTGGCCTGCCCATGTTCCCTCATGGCTGTTTCTGGGTGACCATCTTCCCAGTCATGCTCAGCGCTGTGTGCAATCCACACCCTGTTCATGGAGCATCGCACACACTCACCACCGTGTCATGTTCATTCCATTTGTGTGGCATCTGGGTCATGGGTGTGGGCCATGGTGTCATGGGGGTGGCATGGTTGTCATGAGAGAACCTGTGGCATACCAATGTGGGTCTGTGCCAGTGGTTCATTTCTGACCCATGCCATTGCTCCACAGCCACATGTCATTGTTGCCTGTCCTGTGGACATGTGTCTATGTTACCTGGCAACATGTGTATGCACGTCACCCTGCAGTGCATGGTTCCCTCTGCATCACCATGCTCCCACATCAGCTTTGGCTGTGTGCATACTTACACTCATGCCTGCCTACAATATTTGCCTTCTAGGTTCAAAATGCTCCTGGATGATGGTGTCCCTTTTCCTTTGTCCCCTTAATGCCAGACTTGGGTCTCTCTGGAGCAGTGGGGACTGCCCACCCTCATCCTGTGGCTAATCATCCTCTGCACTGTTGCCCTCAATGGCCTGGACAGATACTCCATGGCCAATAGCCATGTTAAGCAGCATGCAACAGGCCAGGAATATGCCACAGGCCTTGTCTGGGCTATACTGTAGGACACCACCGGACCTGTCTAGGCATCTGAACCGTGTCTTTAACATACCAAACACATACTCGGTGATGTTCCATGTTGCAATGTGTGACTCACTGTACTGCTCCTCATCTTTGGACATGGGCTGCAGTATGGGGGTGAGCATCCATGGCCAGAGGGGGAAGGCACTGTCATCTGTATGGAGGAAGGAGATGTGTTAGTCTACAGTACATATCCATGGTGGTACCCCCAAATGCCCTGTGTCTGCTGCTTACCTCTGTTGGCACTGTTCACCGGCCAATGGTTCCCATCTGCACACACCATGTACACCTCTATGGCACTCTCCAAGCTGTTGTGTGTCCACTGACACTGCCAACACAGCCTGCATGGCATCAGCTCTGTGTTGCACTGCTACAGTGGGGCCTGTCTATACAACCTGATGCTGTCAGTATCCACTGCAACACACCTCCCTACATATCACACAGTGTCTCTGATTGACAATTGCTGTCTGCACCACTGTTGCCTATGCCATTTGCAGTTTGTCATGTGTACAGCCACCTGGTATGGTACCATCATCTTTGTACTGTCAGTCATTTGGCAGGCACCTTTCTGGCACCCTTCCCCATCATGTGTGTTGCATGTCTGTGGGCCATTGCTGAGGATATTCATGGTGGGTCACCCCATGGAGACCCTATGGCAGTGCATTTAGTGGACATTTGAAACCTGTGTCATGGGGTATGTGCCATTCAAGAAGATGGCCACTGGGCATCTCCCTGGTCTGAAACCAATGGTACAGGACTGACTGATGCCAGACATAGGCATTGTGTGCACTCCCAGGGAAGTGGGTAAAGACATTGGTAAAGTGCCCTGTGGCATTGCACACCACCTGGCAGTTTATGGAGTAATAACCCTTCCTGTTTATGTACACTGCCTTGTCACCACCAGGTGGTGCCCTGATTCACACATGGGTACTGTCAATGGCCACTAGCATGCCTGGCATTCATACAACCCGGTAGAAGTGCTGCATTGTATCTGTATGCTCCACTGCTGTGCTAGGGAAAGTCATGAACTTACTTGCATGGTCAGCAGAGCAGTGAGGAACTGGATGAGGAGACAGGACATGGCAGACTGGGTGATACCAGTGGTGTCACCCACCAGAATCTGGCAGGTGTCCATGGTGAGCAGGCATAGTGCTGCTGTCACCTTTGTCTCCACCGTTATGGTGTGACTTCTGTATGTTGGTGCCTGCAGATTCTCATGAAGCAGCTCACAGAGCTGTCTTAGAATTGCTCTCTTGAACTGGTACCAGCCCATAATGTCTGTGTCACTGAGCTGATCAAATGTGACACCTGGCTGGTACTGTTTCTGGTGGGCATATGGCCTACGGGCCTTTTGTCAGCCACATTGCTGTTCTGCCCATCTCCTCACATCAGCCATCACAACTGCCATGTGAAATGCTGACCCATACATTGTTGTTGCACTGCTGCAGACAACCTCTGGGTAGCTTGGCAGTTTAGGCCATCTCATGTTATCCCTAACTTTGGGTGGTACATTTTTGGGATGCGCAGCATATACGTGGTGCATTTTGGTTAAATATGGGGATGCACATCACGTTCACGGGCCCACCCCCTTTTTATTCACTACATATATTATTTCTGCATGATTAAGCATTCAGATTTGTGCAGTGCATCTCTTACATTTCAATATCATGCCTCTGTGCATTTCCTGAGATGCCTTTGTGCCATGCATCTCATCTGAATATGTGGGCCTGTGTCCAATATAGAGATGCAAGTGAAATTGCTGCAAAATCAGCAATTTCACCGGGCAAAATGTTACGCGAAATTGTGGCAACATTTAACAATTTCACCTGTCGCCACCGGCCACCACAAGTCCAATTGAACCATCCAGCCCCCCCATACACAAGTTACCCTGCACCCCCTGATTTGTTTTATTAAAAAAATACCCTTCACTCCCTGGTGTCTAGTTGTCTCCCCGGGTTGTCATGCTGTTATAATATTAAATAAGCACCCTCAAGTTACCTGCACCTCTGTCTGTTTTAATTAAAAAATCACCCTCCACTCCCTGGTGTCTAGTGGACCCCCCAACCCATCAATAGATATCAGTACTCACCCATCTCCCCCCCAGTAACCTAATCGGGCCACGGGTACAGCCCTTCACTCATCTTCACAACCTGCAGCCCAACTTAGCACTACTGAGCACTTGAATGAACGAGAGTGAATGAGAGCACATACATAGCACAGCTCAGTGGCTCTCAGTCAGGCTGCCAGCCATGGAGATGAGTGGAGGGCTGTGCTGGTTGTCCGATCGGGTTACTGGGGAGGGGAGGAGCTGGGTGAGTACTTAAATCTTTTTGATGGGTTAGGGGTGGGGGGTCCACTAGACACCAAGGAGTGGAGGGTGATTTTTTTTTAAAAAACAGATGGAGGTGACAGGGTAACTTGGGGGTACTTATTTAATATTATAATGGTCAGTGATGGCCATGGGGGGACCACTAGACATCAGGGAGTGGAGGGTATTTTTTTTTTAATAAAACAAATAGGGGGTGCAGGGTAAATTTGGGGGGGAGTTCTTATTTAATATTGTTATGGCCAGTGATAGCCAGGGGTGACCACTGGACACCAGGAAGGATTTTGGCCAGTGGGCAGTGGACACAACATTTCACTGCTAGAGGTGAAATTACTCCTGCAGGTAGTGAACATTCACTATAGATAATAAAGTTTTACCTGTGGATGCAAAATTTTGCCCTCAAGCAAAATTTCACCAGCTTGGGGGTGAAATTTCATGTCCAACTGTGAGCCAAATTTCGCATTTCACCTAACGAAATATTTTGCAGAATGTGCTAATTACACAAAATATTTTGCTGGGCAAAATTTTTCAATTTTGCACATCCCTAGTCCAATAAATTATCCTGCCTTGTGTTTGATTGAACCATTTGCCTCATGTTAAGTATCACTATAGTGTTAAAGATTTTTTTATCTAATAGTGAAGAGCCAGTATTATCTATCCAATTTATATTCGGTAGATTATAATCACCTAAAATAATACCTTTACTTCCAGTTGTAATACTCTCTAAAGCTTCTATAATTTATTTTGGTTTCCTCCTTACAAAAATTAAATGTTCGATAACACACTCCAGACAGAGGCTTCTTCTTTTTTGGGGGGATCAGGTTCATCCAGATTTGCTCAATGTATTCCTTATCATTCATCATGTCCTCACAGAAGCAAGTTTCATATGAGTTATTAATGTAAAGGGCCACCCCACCACCTATTTTATTTTTCCTATTGTTGTAGAATATCTTACACCCATCTATTGTGGGAATCCAACCATCATACTTCCACTATGTTTCAGTCAGTGCTCATTCATCAATATTCTCTTTATGCAGCAATATTTCCAAATCTTCAGTTTTGTTGCCTAAACTTCTGGCATTAATCAATAGTATTTTCAATTCTGATGCACTCATGTCCTGCCCCCCCCACCTCTCAGTTTAAACAATGCTTGGCGAGTGTATTGAAAAAGAGTTTACCCAACACATTAGTCCCTGCTTTTAATAAATGTAGACCATCTTTAACACAGAAATTGCTTTTCCCAATAAAACTTCCTCATGTGTTGATAAATATTATTCTCTGATTCAGACACCAAATGTACAGTTATCCTCTGTATGGTATTATTTTTTTCAGGATGCTCATTCAGTACTGGTAGTATCCCTGATATTATAACTTTCCTTCCTTTTGTTTGAATTTGGGTACTGATTTCCAGAATGTCATCTACAATATGTGTTTTGTGGTCCCTGCCTACGTTATTTGTGTCAATATGCAGCAGCACTTTAGTATTGTCCCATGAATTCCCTAGAAGTCCTGTTGATATATTTTGCACATCGTTCATTCTTGCTCTGGGTAGACAATATACCTGTCAATTTTTTTATCAGATCCACATATCTGGGTATCGCATCTGCATATTATCGAGTCACCTATGACCACTACTTTATGTTCTGATCGGACTTTCTCCCATTCATTGTTAATTACACCATTATCATACTGACTCACAAGATCAATGTCTATGACCTGGGTAATACTTTCCTCCTGCAGGGGAGCATATATATATATATTTACCAATGCAATTTCATCATTTCCCGTTGCAGTTCTTCCCTGTTTTCTTGATTTATGTTCCATGTTAAACCATTTTCCTTCCTCCACCTGTTTTCCAGTTTTCAGAGGACCCACCTCATGAATGTCTACACTTTCATCAACCCACCTCTTTTTCTTTCCCCTCCTTAATGAGTTAGTAGATAGGTCTTTTAGTGTTAATCTTACTTCCATTTTAATTCTTAAAGATCCTTTTTTATAAGCTCTGGTTCTAAGCATTTTGGGTAGATGTATGTACAGTATTATTAAAATATTCCTTCTCTGCTGATGTGTACAGGTAACATCAGTTACATTTAATTGCTGACCCTGTGCTACATATAATATTCAGCAAGTCTTCAGTGGAAGTTTGATTTTTAAGTATTACTTGTTATTCTTAAAATTATAAGTTTATAGCACTTACAGGCTTAGATTTGTACCATCAACTCCATCCTCCCCATCTAATGCCATCAGACACCGCTTGCCTTGGCTCTTGGTGTCTCCCCTGTGACATCATCACTTGTGCTTGGCACCACTCAAAGGGGGCTTGATTTTTATCCTCCTCCCACCTGGAAGTAGCTCCCGTTCATGCACTCTCCTTGCACTTAAAGTGCAAAATTGCAATATAAATGAAGGTAAAAAAAACCTTAAAATCACTTGAAAGTGTATCTGGTATAGTTAAAAAATGACTCTCCCCAAGTTTATCCTGTCACACAAAAGCACCACAGATTAACATTCAAGTAGTCTCCCTAGCAGGGTTTAGGGGACTACATTTTCCAGGATTCTACTCTTGCTTGCAATCCCTGTTAGGTTACACTCCACAGAAAGAGTGTTTTTATTTGTAATTTTTGAAATTTAATATTGTACTCTCACACACAAGTCACTTGGAACTTTGGGGGTAGGGTTTATAGGAGCCACACACAAGTACAAAATAAGAATCGAAAGTGCCCTTCAAACCTCCTACATTGTGTTTTCTTTGGCCTGTCCCAGTCCACTTTAAGGTGAGGACTCCTCATATCATGATTATTATAGTGTATTAAAACCCCTTTTGTTATTTTATTTTTATGTTATTGTGAAACTTCTTCTCTCACAGAACTCAGTCTGCACTGTAATCAATTTCCACCACCCTCAGACATCTGAAAGGGTTATCTTGATATACTGTCACAACTCACTGCTTAGGGTATCACTACATCCAAATCCCACCAGAGTCACTGTTCACACACAGTGCAGTGCTCCTTATCAAAGGCCAAATGACCCACCCCTTCTGTTACAGCTAAAAATACTTTTGCTTTAGATATGAGAACTGTAACCTGTCTCTTCAGAGATGAATCATAGACTTGCCAATTTACACAGGGTTATCTATAACTGAAAAGACTCACTCCCAGAAAGCAAGAAAATTGTAAAAATAATATTTAATATTGCACAATATTTACATATGCTACTGGATAATACACACACTAAAATTATGGGGAATGCAGTATTTCTACAGAACTAAAAATAAACATTTGAAAAGACAGAGGATATACAGAAGAATCTAACTCAAAGCTATCTAATCTCTAAGTAGAGCAGAGAAAGTTTACCTTGGTCAGTGAATTATGGCACACTAGCACCCATGATAATATTAGTTCAATATCCCAAATCATAACTGAGTTATCAAAGTTAACACACATAGCAATGCCTTTGTCTGGTATGCCAACTACACTGAATCATCACACATGCCTCTCTGACATCAAGGGTTCAAATATTTCTTTGTCCCTGGGACCACCTTTCTTCAGAACAGATCCAAATCAGATTCATTTATTAGAGCTAGAGCTTCTTTGTTCTCATCCCTGTCTGCCCAGCTGGAAACATCTTGTCACGTTTACATTCAAAACATAGACCCTGGTTATGAATGGAATTCAACCATTTGAAGTTTTTGCCAAAAGCATCACATTTTGACAGAGAAGGGGCCCAGCTGAACTTAGAAGGAGCAGGACAGAGAACTGTACCAGTTAAAGCAGAAGGAAGTGGGGAAGGCAGTCAGAATAGCCAAGGCCCAAACCGAGGAAAAGATAGCCAACTCAGTTAAGATGTGGGATAAAACCTTTTATAGGTACATTAGGGAGCAAAGAAAGACTAAGACAGGGATACTGAGGCTGAATAAAGAGGAAGATGGTTGGGCAGAGTGACAGTGAAAAAGCAGGGATACTGAATGAATACTTCTGCTCAGTATTCACAGTGGAAAAGCGTGGGAGATACGTAATCCAGTCAATAGAACCACTCTGGAAAGGGCAGTTGATATTAGTCCTTTCTCAGAAGAAAGGGTTCTGAAAGAGCTCTTAAAACTGAAGGTGGATAAAGCAATGGGGCCTGATGGGATTCAACCCAGAATTCTAAAAGAACTAAGGGAAGAACTAGTAACACCACTGACTACCCTTTTTAATAAATCATGGGAAGATGGTGTGGTACCTGAGGACTGGAGGAGTGTAGATGTGATTTTCGTTCACAAAAGTGGGAGCAAGACAGAAGCAGAAAACTACAGAACTGTCAATTTGACCTCAGAGGTAGGGAAAATAATGTAATCATTTCTGAAGGAAAGAATTGTTGAGTACTAGAGGCCAGTGGGGCACAGGACCCAAGGCAGCATGGATTCACAGTGGGAAGGTCATGTCAGACAAATCAAATTGATTTCTTTGACTGAGTGACCAAAGTAGTAGACCAGGGAGGGGCTGTGGACATGGCCGACCTAGACTTTAGCAAGGCATTTGACACAGTCCCACACAAAAGATTAATAAACAAATTAGCCAGCCTGGGAGTGGGTCCCAGGGTGGTAGCCTGGGTAAAACATTGGCTGGTCAACAGGACACAGTGGGTAATAGTAAATGGAGTCCACAGTGAAGAAAGGAGGGTTACTAGTGGGAAACAGCAAGGTTCAGCACTGGGGATAGTCCTTTTTAATGTCTTTGTAAGAGACATTGCAGAGGGACTGGAAGGAAATGTATGACTCTTTGCAGATGACACAAAGATCTGCAACAGGGTTGATACGCAAGGTGGGGTGGAAAGGATGAAAAGGGACTTGGCAAGGTTGGAGGAATGGTCAAATGTATGGCAGCTTAGATTCAATGCAAAGAAGTGCAAAGTAATACACCTGGGAAACAAAAACCCAGGGGAAGAGTACACAATGGGGGGGTGAGATACTGACAACAACAAACATGTAAAGAGACCTGGGGGTTGTCATATCAGATGACCTAAAGGTGGGCCAGCAATGTGAGAAGGCAGTAAGAAGGGCTGGGGGGGATACTGGGATGCATAGAAAGAGGCATCACCAGTAGAAAACAAGAAGTTGTTGGCCCTCTGTACAGATAGTTGGTAAGACCACATCTGGAGTACTGTGTGCAGTTCTGGAGACCCCATCTCCGCAAAGACATAGACAGGGTGGAGGCTGTCTAGAGGAGGGCAACAAATGGTGCAGAGTCTGCACCAGAAGACATATGAAGAAAGACTAAAGGAGCTTAAGATGTATAGCCTCGAGGAAAGGAGGGAGAGGGGAGACATGATTGAAACTTTCAAATACCTCAAGGGAATCAACAAAGTCCA
Source organism: Neoceratodus forsteri (assembly GCA_016271365.2). Lineage (NCBI taxonomy): Eukaryota > Metazoa > Chordata > Ceratodontiformes > Ceratodontidae > Neoceratodus > Neoceratodus forsteri. The sequence continues at coordinate 212,291,206 of CM057451.1, forward strand.
AGAGGGTAGCATCTTTCAGAAAAATAGATGTGCAAGAACAAGGGGACAGAATTTGAAGATGGGGGGTGGCTCAGAGGTAATGTGAAGAAGTACTTCTTCACAGAGAGGGTTGTGGATGCATGGAACAGCTTTCCTGAGGAGATCGTAGAATCAAAAACAGTGGAGGAATTCAAGAATGCATGCGACAGGCTTAAGGCAATTCTAGTGGGGGTAGGAGGAAGTAGGCTGTTGGTTAACTAGGATCTGCAGCTTATCCATTAGGTAGGGAAATGGGTAGACTAGGTGGGCCAAGCGGTCCTTATCTGTCATCAAATTCTATGTTTCTTTGATGTTTAAGTAGAATAAAAGAACTGTTTATACAGTAAAAGTGGTGGCTGCCCATATCCAACCTCTGAAAGAGTCCAGAAATGTAATTTGCAAGACACAACAGTCCTCCCTCTCAGCTGAAATATATAAAGAGGCATTGCAGATAATAATAATAAAAACAGAAAGAAAAACACAACATACAGCAAAAATCATTGCAAGTTGTTACATCTCCAGCCCCTGGAAAAAAACAAATCTTTCAGCAACCCTAAATGATGTTTCTTTTTTTCATGTTAGCAGGTTTGCTTCACTTGCTGTAATTTCCAATTTTCTCTGTTTATAACAAGTCATTATTTCTTTTAAACACCTCTCTTCCTTCACTGAATCACCATTTATTGCCTAGACAAAACACATGCATTGCATGCTGTGACTACAATACCTGATGTCCATGTTTTAGGACTGCAGCACCAGGCCCTAGCATCACAATCTTTAGTTTCTGCCCACTTGTCCTATGGAGCCACATGAGGGTGTTGTGGTCAGTGACCAGTGTGAACGCCATGCCATACAAATATGGTTGCAGCTTCTGCAGAGCCCAGATGACACTCAGACACTTTCTCAATAATGGCATATGCCTCCTCTCTAGACAACAGCTTCCTGCTCAGGTACATGACTGAGTGTTTCTCCACCATGTGCATTACTTTACTCAGAAATGCACGAAGCCCATTATTGGATGCATCCACACGCGCAATAAATTTCAGAGAATAATCAGGTCTTGCAAGCACAGGTGCCTGATAAAATGCCTTCTTCAACTGGTGGACTGCTAATTCACAATGATCCTTCCAGTTAACTTTTTCCAGCATTTTTTTCATTTTGGCATCAGACAGGATTATGCGGATGTTACTGAAGTTAAGCGCAAACTTTTTTTATTTTATTTTTACTGAGACAGACAGTATAACACAGTACTGTAGGTACTCAAATCAACAAATTATCAACAGAAGCTACAACACATGAGAAATACAATGACAATGTTGCCTCACACATTACAAGGGCAGCATATTATAAACCTTGATTATCACATTGTATACTAACTCAATTAACCAATATCATGCCTGAAATAGTATTAATGTCAACTTGGAGGAAATATGGGAATCAGTAGCATCTCAAGGACCACATGCCCAGCATCAGGGGACAAAGGAATCATCCACAACATAATGTACAGGACCAATCCCAGTAATCTGGCCATAAACTGGGGTAGTCGGCCTTCCAGGAAGGCTGTTATTTGTTCAGTGTGATAGATATCCTTAAGAATCGGTTAACAGGATTCAACTGCAGGTGGTTGCTGCTTCATCTATTACCTCATAGTGGCCTCTTTGGCTGCCTGGATAAATAGGAATACAATAAAATGAGGGGTGAGGCCACCAGGATATACAGGAATTCCGTAGAATGAGGGGAAATCCTGTGGCCCTAGGGAGGAACTTAGTGGAGGACCATCGTGGAAGAAATCCATTCTGCTGAGTAGGACAAACTTCAAAGGTAGTCAGAGATCACCTCCAAAAAATGATTAAAATAAGTTAACATCGAGCAACATGTATTTGGCCAGCTATAGCATGACCGCAGTTACTCAGTGCAGAAGAAATTCAGGCTAACAGCATTAATCAGTAAGACACACTTCCTTATGAAGTCAGATAAAATTTAAGATATTTATTATTTAAAGAAACATATCTCGAAGAACAGCACTGAGGCTATCAAACTACACCAGTGTTTCATGCATATTAAGGTCTATTCATGGATGGGTTTGAATGCCTGTGAACCATGTATCTGAGGCATGCAGGCATTCCTAAGCCTGAATGCTGTGCAGCGGTGAGCTGCCCACCCCCAGCAGCATTTATCACATACACGTGAGTGCCTTGCACACTGGATCCCTTGGTCATCCTAGCAGCTATGCAACAGGGGCAGGCCAGAGGCATGCCAGGATTGTATCCAGCACTGCACCCATGAATATTGACACTGTGTATCATTCCAGGTGTGCAAAATGTATGTAAGAGGGATCCTGGTGTAACTCATTATGCACCCCCCACAAGTCAACCAGGGGGTGTGGTGGCCATGGGTCCCCCCACACAGAGCTTCCACAGCCCACTGGACCATCTGGGAGGACCAGGGGTGGCTGTTCAGGCAAATGCCTGTTGGTTATTCACTGGGTGATGCACAACATCCCAGGACCCCCCTTCCTGTGTGTGGATGGGAATCCACTATGGACAATGGCTGAGCACCCTATTGGTTGGCCACAGGTATCCTGCACTCTGTCCCCATGCTGCCATTATCCTCCACCACATGGCTGCATGCCAAGGGGGCAGTGGCATGGACAGGCAGTTTGCAGTCTGAATGCCAGCTGGTACATTCCTGTGTGGGGGGTGCAGAGCAGTGCAGGCTGATTATGCATGTTTCATATGTAATTCCCACCCATTAGTGAATAGACCCCATGTGCACTTTTTCAAGGCATGGTTATGGTATGCAGAGCCTCCTTTTCTATAGCATAAGATCTTAATGGTACACAGCTAATTTTCTAAGAACTTACATACATACACACGCATGTACAAGTCAGTCAAGCCCTATATAAACTAAAACTACATGGATAAATACTGTACAAGAAGGTAAAAATATAAAACTCGATACAAAAAATCCACAATATTTATGCAATAGTATATACATCAATCCACCCTCATATATACATATATATATATATATATATATATATATATATATATATATATATAGCGCTCAGTCACGCCCCTATAGTAAGGGTTATGATGCCACTTCTATGTTAAACTCAAATGTTTGCATGTTAATAACTTTGGACCCATTCAATGGATTTGCATGAAACTTGGTATGCATAGTGGGGCATGGTAGGTCTCTTGATTTGCCAAATTTTGTTTCAGTTGGACATACGGTCTTTGTACACCAAAACGCTGAAAAATGCATTTTTTGTCAGTTATGTGGGCAGTTTTAGGGATTTTGCCCATGGTGCTGCGTGGCTGTAGTGTGGTGTGTCGCTCTGTGAGATGGCTCATCTGAAAGAGCATCAGTAACTGGACATGCCACTTTTTGTTTGGTGAAAAAATATTAAGGCATTCAAAAGTTATTGCAGTTTTAAACTCCCATTATAAGTCAAAGGGAAAATTTACATGGTTGTTTTGAGAACAAAGAATGGGGATTTGGGCCATCTCGATAAAAGAATTTACAGCCTTGCAGTCAAAGAATCTTTGACCCCGATAATTCTTTGTTTGCGACCACCGCCATCTAGTTTTTAAAATGCGGTTGGAAAAAATTAAATGTCTCGGCTAATAGGTCACTCCTGTAGTAAAACTTGAATGGGTTTTACTCTGGGGGCTTCGTTCTACGGACCCATGGCCATGGTTTCTTTTGCACGGGTCAAAAAATAGAGTTACAACATTGTAAAATCTTTGATCGCGTCTCTCTAACAATCTATGATCATGAGCCTGCAAATTCTTTGACTGCCTTCTTTGATCGCAAGGGCACGACTAGATGGCCCAATGTAAAAATACATTTTTCTCAGTTCAGTGGTGGGTTATCAGCACAAATGAGGTTGGGTTTTGCTTCATTTTATCGAGGCATGGCAGTGGATTCATTTATTTATGGCTAAAAGTCATGTTTCAACATTTTTTATTCTTTGACCATGAACCTGCAATTCGTTTGATCACAAGACTGCAAATTCTTTGACTGTGAGATTCCACAACCGCCATCTTTGATCATGAGGGCGCGACTATGCGGCCCATTGAAAAATTCACATTTCTCAGCCCAGGGGTGGTCTATGAAAACAAATGAGGGTGGGTTTTGCTCAGGGGGCTTCGTTCTATCGCGGCATGTCAGTGGTTTCATGTACTTCTGTCTGAAACTCGACTTTCACCATTTTTTATTCTTTGACCTTGAGCCTGCAGTTTCTTTAATCACGAACCTACGAATTCTTTGATCGCGAGATTCTTTGACCGCCATTTTGGATAGCAAGAGCATGACTAGATGGCCTTTTGAAAAATTAACATTTCTCATCCCAGGGGTGGCCTAGGAACACAAATAAGGGTGAGTTTTGGTCAGGAGGCTTCATTCTATCAAGGCAAAGTGATGATTTCATGTACTTCTGCCTAAAAGTCATGTTTCACCATTTTTTATTCTTTGATCATAAGCCTGCAAATTCTTAGATCACGAGCCTGCAAATTCTTTGGTCGTGAGATTCTTTGATTGCCATCTTTGATCGCGAAGGATGGACAAGATGGCCACATTTTATAATTGAATAGTAGGCTAATTTTGACAATCTTTAAGTTTAAATATCTCAAAAACTGTTTGGTCTTTTTACTTCAAATTTGGAGGGTGTTGACAGCATATTCTGTAGATATAAATTATGACATTTTCTATTATTTCCTAAAAATGTAAGGAAATTCTATCCCAAAAAATGTGTTAATGCATAATTTAGGGTTAAAATGCAAAAAGTCAGGAAATGAAAAATCTTTAGGGTTGCCTCGCCTACCCCATGGACCCACCAATCATCCCAAGATTGACAGATGATGGGGTGTGTCATCGGGGTTGTGAGGCCTAAATGTCACCCCATTCTTTTTTGCTGTCTCTTGTCAGTATGATTACACATGGAAAAGTATACCTCTGTGATGCCAACTGCATACTAGTTACAATATTTATAAGTTCTGTTATGATATTCATGAGTCCTACGAGCTCAGCAAAGTAATGTCTCTACCTCCCCAGACTAGGAACTGGATGCTGAGTACAGACCCACAGCCCAAATAACAAGATGGACATAAACAGTATACCTCTCTGATACCAGCTCACACAAGTTAGAAACAGTGACCAGTTGCACAGCCTTAGCCAGGCAATGCTCCCACCCCCAGAACAGGAATTTGATGGCGACTGGAGAGCCAGAGCCCAAATAAAGCCATGGACATAAACAGCATACCTGTGTCTTATTAGCTGCACACAAATTACAACATGCATGGTCTCAGCCAGGTAATGTCCCCCCTTGCCCTCTGCCCTGAAGAAGCACAGCCTAGCTAAGCCTATGAACATCAATGGTATACCTGTGTGATACTATGAGTAGACTATTTACTACACTGATGAGTTGCACGGCCTCAGCCAGGCAATGTACACAGTCCCCTGCAGACTAGGAATTGGATGGTGACTGGAGAGCTGCAGCCCAAATAAAGACATGGACAGATATGGTGTACCTTCCTTATACCAGCTACACACAAGTTTGAATACTGAGGAGTTGTACGGGCTCAAGCAGACAAGGCCCCCTTATCCCCCCTGTCCTGGAGGCACTGGATGCTGAGTGCAGACCACAACCTAACTAAGCCTATGAATATCAGTGGTATACCTCCATGAAAGCAATGGACATAAACAGTATTCCTGCCTCTTATGGGCTACACATAAGTTAGAACAGTGAGGAGTTGCACAGGATCAGGCAGGCAATGCCCCCCCCATCCTGAAGAGGTACTGGATGCTGAGTGCACAGCCACAGCCCAAGTAAGTCTATTAACATCAATGATATACTTGTGCAATACCATCTGCAGAGTAGTTACTACACTCATGAGTTGCACTGTCTCATCCAGGCAATGCCTCCAACTACACAGACCAGGAATTGGATGCTGAGTGCACAGTCAGAGCCCAAATATAGACATGGATATAAATTGTATACCTCCCTCATGCCAGGTGCACAGAATTTAGAATACTGAGGAGTTGCACAGCCTCAAGCATGCAATGTCCCCCCCCACCACACCAAAGAGGTACTGGGTGTAGAGTGCAGAGCTTCAGCCCAACTAAGTTCATTAACATCTATGGTATACCTCTGTGATAGCAAGTGCATAGTCGTTATTACACTCATGAGTTGCATGGTATCAGCCAGGGAATGCCCCCACCACCCCAGAACAGGAACTAGATGCTGAGTACAGAACCACAGCCCAAATAAAGAGATAGAGATAAATGGTATACCTTCCTCAAACCAGCTGCACACAAGTTAGAACACTGAGGAGTTGCATGGCATCAGTCACACAATCCCCCCCTTCCCTGAAGAGGTACTGGATCCTGAGTGAAGAGGTACAGGCCAACTAAGGTCATTAACATGAATGATATACCTCTGTGATAACAACTGCATACTAGTTACTATAGTCATGAGTTGCACAGTCTCAGCCAGGCAATGCCTCCACTCCACCAGACAGGAACTGAGTGCAGAGTCACAGCTCAAATAAATACATGGACATAAATGATATATGTTCCTCATACCAGGTGCACACAAGTTAGAATAGTAAACAGTTGCACAGCATTAGCCAGGCAATGCTTCCAGCCCCCAGACCACAAACAGTGATGGGCGTAGTGGCCACAATTTGCTTCGTAGAGTGAAGGTGCATTCGAGGAGTGCTCCTCAACATGAAGCGGAGTACTTTGCATTATTAATGAGTAATGCGAAGTCCATTGAAAACACTGACTTCACGTTACTCCACCTTCCCATACCACTACTCCACCAATTCTTAAGGTGAAGTACATTGAAAACAATGTACTTCGCCTCACTTCACCTTGTTTTTAAGCTCCAAAGGTGAATTTTGCAGTGATTTATGGGATCTCAGGTCACATGGGCTCTAGATTGTTCTGCACAGCCTCAGTTTGGGTAGTGTGTGTAGGAAGCTGTAGGAGACAGTCTGTTCTGAGAACTCTCTGCCATTCAGACCTTCAAAAAGCTGTTAAAAAAGCCTTTTTGAGTCATTTTTTTTTGCTGAAACTTTAGTAATTGATTATAGGAAATCATCCTGTGTTCATATCATCAAGCATTTATTGTTTGTGTATGGATTTTGAATGTTAATATACAACATTCAGTCTGTGTACTGAGAGACAGTGGAAGTGTGCTTTGGGGAGGGGTGTATCTGTGGTGTAGGTAGATTAACTTGAAGAAAAAGACAGTACTTTCTGTTTTGGTGATATTTTTCTTGTCTAACTGTGTTAATGTACACCCAATAATATTTTCAATATTTCTTGCCATTTTTTGCTGATTGTTGTGGTGTAGCAGTGCATAATTCTAGTTTGCTTAAAATATGTGGTTATATTACTGCAGTTTTCAATTTCCTATGCATTACTTAGTAAGTGTGTATGTGTGTGATGCATGTCATCAAATCAGACACCTTTTATTGTGCCACATAATAATTTCAGCAATTTGAAGCTGCTATCCACTGCAGCTGTGTAATTTTTGTACTTCTTTGTGATATCTTTACTGGTACTAGTACTAGTGACTGTTACTGCAGCAGTGCAGTACACTGCCCCACCCCATGGCTCACCCCAACCGGCACCAAAGGTATTCTTTTTCAGATTTGAATTTCTGATGGTGAGCACTGGTTAGGTGTTGTGCCTTTGTGTCTGCATCTTTTCAGTGCACATCGCAATCTTAATCAGTCTGTGCATTTGCATCTCTTTAGGGCCCAATCTCCATCTGTAACTTAAGTCACAGTTGTTTCTTTGGCTTCCCTTCAGAGTACTGGACAGGTGTGGTGCTTAATTCTGCATGAACATTGTACTCATTAATATGCGTTTTTGAGTCAGGACCATCATCACAAGTCATTCATGATACAAATTATATTCTTCATCATCACGCTCACAAATGCAGTTACAAATCACGATTCATGATCACGTCATGAATCACAACATAAATTATTTTTAATAGTTACTTGGATGTATTGTAAGCCTGTTTTGTAGTATCTCTCCATGCTTCATCACCCCACCATTGTACTCATTAATGTTTCTTTTTAAGTCAGGGAGTTGGACAGTGTCTGCAGTACATACACAGACTGGAAAGAAGGCTGAAAGCACACATGCAGTTTAGTACAGTATACTTGCACTGCTCAGAATACAACAGGTCATGCATACGGAAGACAACAAAAAAAGGACATAATTACATACAAGGGTCGAGGATGATGGAGGAATACATTTTATAACACAGCAAGGAAGGTGTGGGGAGGCACATGGTGTGAGGAAAAAAAATAATGTTGGATTCCATGGGGATCCAGCAGCAGTTCCAGCATGGACATAATTTTCAACTGATGTCCCTCTATGTGATTCAGACGCTGCTTCACAGCACTCACCCTCTCGTTGTTATCCTTGACAGCACTCCAGAGAACTGCCAAGTCAACCTGTGTTACACGCAGTTCTCTGGGGTCCACACATTCTACAGGCTGACCTGCTGGTGGTGGTGGTGGTGGTGGGGTGCTGGTGGAACAGCAGGTGCTGCTGTGGCCCCCTCTCTTCTTAGGGATGCCACAATGCACAGCTGCACCCTCTGCCACAGAATGGCCAGCTGGTGCAGGCATGGTCTGTTCTGTGGCAGCCTGACAATTCAACTGCTGGTGATTAAGCATATGGGTGTGCTGGCCCCCAGTCCCCAGGTGAGTCCCCCGGGGGTCACGGCACACCTCCACCTCACATAGGTGGCACTTGACCATACTGCTGTCCCCCCTGACGCAGTCAAAAAACTGCAAAACAATGGAGGTGAGGGGAGGACCAGGCACAGGCAGGGGAGGGCCAGATGAACTGGCAGCCAGCTGGTCATGGTGCTGAACAAGGATGGAATCCACACCTGGGCCTGGGGGAACAGGCACATCCTGCTCCAGAGGACCTGGTGCTGCACTTCATGGTGGTGGTGGTAGTTCAACTGCCTCAGAGTCAGGACAAGAGGTGGTGCTGGTCCTGCTTCTGGGGGGGGCACTCACAAGTTTTGAGCGGTCCAACAGGAATGGGTGTCCATGCCCTCCACACATGCGCAAGGTATGACGCTTACCACTACCATGCTTTCCCAGAGATGCCCCACCCCAGACATTCCCTCACCCTGGTCCATCTTTCCTACTTAGCTCCCTCAGTCTGAGCAATCACTACTCACACTGTCACACAACACACACGCACACAGTCACACAGACACAGACAAACAACTAACTACTTATAAAGGTAAGAAAAATAAAATTTACAGAAAGAGCAAATTAAGTAAAAAAGAATATAGAAAAGACAAAAAAATGTAGCTTTTAAAAAAGCTGTTGGGTCTAAATCAAAGTTTAAATCTCCTCCTCGCTCTGATCTCAAAGTATCAGCAGTCACAAAACACACTACTCTCTCTGCATCTGCACAGGAGAAATTAAAAGTGTCTGCTTGTATGACTCACTTTCTTCCTGCCTAGCTAAAGAACATGTGACTTACAGTACTGTAAACAATGTGATGTGTGGGGGGCTGCCAAATCTGAAACACCAAGTGGGTGACTTAGAATCATAATGAGGAACACAAAGTCCATTAAAAACAATGACTTCCCCTTACTTTGCATTGCCATTCCGCCTTAATGCGAAGTGGTAATGACAAGGTGGAATGAGCACTTTGCATTGCCCACTCTGCATAGTGGAGTGGCAATGCAAAGTGCTCACTTCACGTTCACTTGGCTGGTGTAATTTAAATTTTGTGGCATCTCTAACCACGCATTACATGCTGAGTGCAGAGCCGCAGCCCAAATAAACACATGGAAATAAAATGGTAGACCTCCCTCATAACAGCTGCACATAAGTTAGAACAGTGATCAGTTGCATGGTCTCAGCCTGGCAAACCCCCTCCCCTCTTGAAGAGGTACTAGAATGCTACGTGCAGAGCTACAGCTCAACTAAGGTCATTAAAATCAGTGATATACCTCTGCAAGACCAAGTGCAGACTAGTTATTACACTCATGAGTTGCATGGCCTCAGCCAGGTAATGGCCCCACCCTCCCCAGATTAGGAATTGGATTGTGAGTACTAATGCACAGCCCAACTAAAGGCATGGACATGAACGATACACCTACTTCATACCAGCTACACATAAGTAAGAACATTGAGGAGTTGCACGGTGCCAGCCAGGTAATACAAACACCCCTCCAGACGAGGTACTAGTACTAAGTGCAGGTGCACAGCCCAACTAAAGGCATGGACAGGAATGGTATACCTACTTCATAGCAGCTGCACACAAGTTAGAACACTGAGGAGTTGCACAGCCTCAGCCAACCAATTCCCCCCTCCCCTCCAGACCAGGCACTGGATCCTGAGTCCAGAGCACAGCCCAAGTGAGGGCATGATTTTCAGTGGTATACGTCTATATACCAACTGCACACTAGTTATGAAACTGAAGGGTTGCACAGCCTAAAACAGGTAATGCCTGTGCCACCAGCTCAACCAGGTACTGCATTCTTAGTGCACAGCCACAGGCCAATGCAAGACATGGAGATCAATAGTATACCTCTCTCACACCAACTGTATTTAAGTAATACTCAAGAGACATAGGATAAGGTTTAAGATTAGTTTTATTATTTAACTATTTAAATAACTTTAGGCCGAATTGTTTGGTTGCTCTTGGGATGGGCAAAAAAAAAAAACAGTTCATCATAGATATTCTTAATTATTTTTTGTGTTTTGTAGTTTTAAGTATTTCACATACTAAATCTACACTGTCACATTTTTCTGCTTATTACTGCATGTATTCGGTTTAGGATTTATATAGAATGACTAAGTAATAACATATGTCAGTTTATGTTACAGAACATGTATTAAACAACTTCTAATTTACTTACATCTATTGTGAAATAGTATTAATAATGTGTCCATTGACACTATTACATGAATGCAATAGACTACATAGTTAGACATTTAGATAATGAACACCAACAATAACTTATTATACCTGTGAATATCACTGTTTGACACCTATGCAAGCCTAGTCATTAGAACAAAAACAGAATTTGTTTCACTGAACAATTTTATTACATTCTGCTGTTCACTGCATAAGCACATGAGACAGTAAGAAACACTTAGTGGTTCTCATGAGCACATAAAGATATTGTTTTAAAGAAAAACGACATGTGTGGATGATGTCAACAGTGTTAAGGTAAGTATAGATAGTATCCGTATGATCTGAAATTTTTCACACCAACAGAAACATTACAAAGTTTAATTTGTCTTTATGTATTAATTCTGCATAAATAATGTAGAAGAAATATCTGCATATCCTATTTGAAATTTATTGTACTTTTTATGAAATTTGTTGACATTTTTTAAGACTCTTTTTTCTTTGTCAGTGGTTATTTATTTGAAAGTAAACCAACCAATATCAAGAAGGCAAAAACAGTTTAAAGAAGAGTAATAAGTAGGACAGTATGTCTGTGGCAGAAAGATTGTATGGTACACATCAATGTGTTCTTCTGGTCTTGAAATGGGAAGAGATACCCATAACAATAGCAGTATTTATGCATAGAAAGAGCAAGTTAATGTTACAACATACAATGGCAGACACATATATAGCCATTGGCATTACTGTTAGTAGATCAGTAAGTTAGATAGATAATTTGAGAAATCCTTGCCGAGAACATGCCGTGGTGAAGATATTACATATCACAACCATTTTCACACTCATGTTGAAAAGGTTGGTTCATCTCCAAATTGATGCAAATTTTTAACTATTTTACATTTTTGGAACTCAGAAAAATTCCTCATCTGACCTCCAAAATATGGACAATCCTATAAAAGCAGGAGCATACCAATAGTTTACATTGTGGAGCAGAAGTGCAGAATCGTTATTGATATTTTCTGTTGAATAATGAATTGCAGACATCTGCACAGGTATACTGTACAGAAATGCATACATACACTGAAAATAGGGCAGATAACCACATGCATACATCTCCATGTTCAGTTAACAACATCGACAGCAGCACGTAATGCAATGCAATACCATAAAATGCATGAATAGAACAGTTTCTGGATGGAATAGCAATGCATGTAATTTTGTACTTTTTTTTGTCAACAAACAAAAATAGCTAAGAATCTATGTAAGCAACATAGGTTCAATCTTCAGTTCTGTCCTATATACATATATACAAATCTGAGTTGCATTGTATTGGTAGATTTTGTCATATCCAATGTTGACAGCATACTCCAAGAACAGTGACAGATAATCCTGTCAGATACACTTCAACAAATGCAGTGCACTACTAACAGATGACAGTATCATGTAGAAAGTCATCCTGTGAATGTGAGTCAAAGAACTACATCTGCCAAGCCATAACTCACTGACTGACGTGTGTAATATCCAGTGCCCTCAAGTCTGGTTGGATTTGGCGGAAGTCAGTTCAGTAAGTATGATAATCAAGGTCAATAATGTAGACAACAACAGGAAAAGGAGTCGCAACTTAACCTGATGCGTATTGTACAAAGAAGTAAGGCTCGACACACAATATGTAGAGAAGAGTGCTAAAAAATCTGATGAGCATGTAACAATATTACTGATTCTGTCATTACCATGTAAAATGGCACTGAGAAACAACTGAATACAGAGTGACATGTGTAAAACATACAAGATTAACTGAGACACCTGCTAAAAGATATGATCACTGACTGTCTAATGATTACAGCTCAATACCCTCAAGTCTACTTGAGCAGTAGCATGGCAGTCATTGTAGTAAGTACATCAATGTTGCAAATGCTTAATATTACAATACAAATGTTTCTAGAAATTGTATTTCAATAAATGATGAAAATGATTGTGTTTTGCATTCAGTATATCAGTATGACAGTGAGATGAACAAGTCATTACATACCACAGTCTGTTACATAGGTGTGGTGTTGTGGTTCTCTTCTGCAATGGCAGCAAAATCAGAGTAATTCACATTGGTGCATTAATACTGTACAAGATGTAAAACACATAGATCACCATCACTGATATTGCAGAGTAGTTGTTTCACATAAAAGGTGTTAGTTCTTCTATAAATTCAAAATAAATATGTAAACTAATGGAAAAAAAACATCTAGCTGCAATATACAGTCGGAACAGTATTGTTGCAAATATACTGGTTAAGTAAGCTGCTGTGATCAGATAGCATCACTCATAGACTTTGACTGCAGATAAGGACCGCTAGGCCCATCTAGTCTGCCCATTTCCCTACCTACAGGATAGGCCGCAGATCCTAGTTAACCAACAGCCTATTTCTTCCTACCCTCCACAAGAATTGCCTTATGTCTGTCCCATGCATTCTTGAATTCTCCCACAGTTTTAGACCCCACAACCTCCTCAGGAAGGCTGTTCCATGCATCCACTACTCTCTCTGTGAAATAATACTTCCTCACATTGCCCCTGAACCGCCCTCTTTCTATCTTTAAATTGTGTCCTCTTGTTCTAGCAAGTCTCTTTTCTGAAAAATGCTACCCTCTTGGACTTTGTTGATTCCACTTGAGGTACTTAAAAGTTTTATCATGTCCCCACTCTCCTTCTTTTCCTCAAGGGTATACATATTAAGCCTTTAGTCTCTCCTACAGCTTCTCTTGCAGACCCAGTACCATTTTAATTGCCCCTCTGACTGCCTCTATCCTGTCTATGTCCTTGCGGAGATGGGGTCTCCAGAACTGACACAGTATTCCAGATGGGTTCTCACCAGCTGTCTGTACAGAGGATAACAACTTCCTGTTTTCTGCTGCTGATGCTTCTCCTATACATCCCAGTATACCCCCAGCCCTCCCTACTGCCTTCTCACATTGCTTACAACCTTAAGGTCATCTGATATGATTACCCCCGTGTCCCTTTCCTTGTTGTTGTTGCTACTACCTCCCAGCCATTGTGTATTCTTCCTCTGGGTTCTTATTTCCAGGTGCATTATTTTGCACTTCTTTGCATTGAATCCTAGCTGCCATACTTCAACCATTCTCCAACCTTGCCAAGTCCCTTTCATCCTTTCCACGCCTCCTTGTGTATCAACCCTGTTGCAGATTTTTGTGTCATCTGCAAAAGGCATACTTTTCCTTCCAGTCCCTCTGCAATGTCACTGATGAAGACATTAAAAGGGCTGGACCAAATACTGAACTCCTGCGGCACCACTAGTAACCCCTTCTTCAGAATGGACTCCATTTACAATTTCCTTCTGTGTCCTGTTGTCCAGCCAATGTTTTATTTTCAGGCTACCACCCTGGATCCCACCCCAGGCTGGTTAATTTGACTATTTATCTTTTGTGTGGGACTGTGTCAAATGCCTTACAAAGTCTAGGTAAGTCATGTCCACAGCCCTCCCTGGTCTACTACTTGGTCACCCAGTCAAAGAAATCTATTAGATTGTCTGACATGACTGTCCCGCCAGAACCCATGCTGCCTTGGGTCCTGTGTGCTCCACTGGCCTCTAGGGTACTGACTATTCTTTCCTTCAGAAGTGACTCCATCACTTTCTCACTACAGAGTTCAGACTGACAGGTCTGTAGTTTCCTGCCTCTGTCTTGGACCCACTTTTGTGAAGAGGAATCACATCTGCCTTCCTCCAGTCCTCGGGTACCACACCATCCTCCCATGATTTATTAAAAGAGTAGCCAGTGGTTTCACTAGTTCTCCTCTTAATTCTTTTAGAAGTCTGGGTGAATTCCATCAGGACCCATTGCTTTGTCCACCTTTCAGTTTTAGGAGTTCTTGCAGAACCCTTTCTTCTGTGAAAGGACTGGGATCGAATTTCATCAAGAGTGCTTCTAAGTTTATTGGATTAGGCACTTTCTCCTTTTAATACTGAGCAGAAATATTTGTTCAGTATTCTGCTTTTTCATTGTGCCCTCTGCTCACCCACTGTTCATTCTATTCAGCCTCACTATCCCTCCCTTTGTCTTTTCTACGCCAGCTGATGTACCTATAAAGGTTTTATCCCCTTCTTAACTGAGTTGGCATATCTTTCCTCAGTTTGGGCCTTTGCTATTCTGACTTCCCTCCTCTAGCTTCCTTCTGCCTTAACTGGTACAGCTTCTGTCCTGCCCTTCCTGTGTGCTTATACTCCGAATGCTATCTTTTCTTCCTGACTTTCACAGCCACCTCTTTTGATAACCATAGTGGCTTTTTTCTTTCATTTTGATTTGTTCATTTGCTTCACACAAAAGGCTTGTTGCTCTGTGATGGCAGTTTTGATAATTACCCATTGTTGCTCCACACCTCCTTCTAGCCTATTTGCTAGTGTTTTTCTGAGGCACTCTCCCATCTTGCCAAAGTCAGCCCTCCTAAAGTCCAGTACCCTCACTTTTGTATGGCTTGACTCTGTAGCTGAGTTTAACGTGAACCACACTGTTCGATGGTCAATTGTCCCCAGATGGCAACCCACTTCTAGATCTGAGATCCTCTCACTGCCCCTGTTTGAGAGTACAAGGTCTAAGATTGCTCCCTCATGAGTGGGTTCCAAACTAGCTGTCTAATGCCTGCCACCTGTAGGGCATCAAGAATGGCCCTACTTGGATGTGGCTGCAGCAAATGTGCTCCAGTTAACATCTGGCATATTCAGGTCTCCTATCAACAGTATCTCCCCTTTCTCGGCCATTCTAAGAATGCCTTCTATCATATCCTTGTCCATTCCTTCCCCCTGACATGGGGGTCTGTACACAACCCCTGTGTGGATTGTGGTGCCCTTTCCAGTCTCCAAGGTGACCCACAGTGCCTCATCTCCTCCCTGCTTACTCTTTTGTTCAGTTGCTTTTATCCCTTCCTTTAAATAGAGAACTAGTCCTCCCCCTCTTCTCCCCTGTCTGTGTCTCCTGTAGGTTATGTACCCTGGTATGTTAACATCCCAGTCATGGTTCTCTGTGTACCATGTTTCTGTGACTGCTACGATATCCAGGCATCCCTCTTCCATTAAGGCCATCAGCTCAGGGAGCTTGTTGCCCAGACTAAGGGCACTCCTCCACATTTGTGCAACATTGGTGCAACAGTGAATGATGACATAGGTATCTTTCAGATTCCTTGGTAATCTTTCTCTCGTAGTGCATACAGTATCACTGCACTCCACCCATCCCTTTCTGTACTGTCACCAAGTGACATAATGCCCTGAGTGAATAGATAGGCCTTGATGGAAGATAATTGCATGTGTGTCAGACTGACTTCCTAGGAACATAGTTCTTCCAGCAATGAAGTCAGAAATTGGTGTTGTGATTTTCATGCCTTGAGAGTTAAAATGTTACAATACAATCATAATGTATGAACTGGAAGATGTAACTCTCAGAGAGCAAACACAAGAATGACCACATCTTCAGAACAGCCAACCAGTTTCTGCATTTGCAAACAACTTATGAAACATCATGGATCTCTGTTCAGGGACAGACAACCACAGCATGTCATGAGTTGCTTGTGATTCTTTGTGTCCACGTGACAAACATGTGTACTTGCACATATAATCAACTCGAAAGTGTTGGCACAGATCAATGCCATCATCTGCCAAACTGTTTATCATTCCCATGATGAACTCTGTGGCATCTTGTTGTGCATTGTCAGCAAACATTGCTTGTCCTGCATACTTTGCAAGAGTTAGTCATAGAGGATTCAAGTTTTGTAAATTGGGCAACTCCTCTTGACTACCTCTAATGACTCTCTTTAATGCTTCAGAGAGAGGTGTCGAGTGACTTGAGTTCAAGACTTCAGCAAACTCAGGGATATGGAGAAGTGCCTGCATTGTAGCATTGGCATAGCAGTTTACTCCTGTGCTGTTGTCAAATATTAGCAGTGTCTGAACTCCAATGCATTTCTTTAAAGGGGAAGATGTGATTTGTTCATGTACAGACTGCCTACCAATAGAATGGTGAGGTGATGATTGTGGAGTCTTAGTGTGCCTCCTCTTCAGTTTGTGCCCTGCATCCATTGCGACATCTGTTCCTGACATATATCTGGGAACTGGCAACAAAGGAGCGTTTGGTTGGTACAATACAGGTAATCTATTGTACTCAAGAATGCATTTACTATCAGCACGTATTTTATTTTCTTCAAGATTCACTGTGTGTAGTCCAGACAACCGCCTCACACGAGATAAAGCAACATAAGACATGCCATCCTTGAATATACTAGTGCCTACATCTACAATGGCACTATCAAGGCTAAGGTCTTGTGACTTGTGTATTGACACTGCATAAGCAGCACACAATGAATATTGTTTCCTTGTCACATATATGTCTTTGACAAGCTCAAACTTGACTGTCACTCTGTCTATTG
This sequence comes from Neoceratodus forsteri, assembly GCA_016271365.2. NCBI lineage: Eukaryota > Metazoa > Chordata > Ceratodontiformes > Ceratodontidae > Neoceratodus > Neoceratodus forsteri. The sequence goes on from CM057451.1 coordinate 212,308,555, forward strand.
GTAGAGGAGTTTCACAGTTGTCAAACTTAACAAGCAAAAACTCCACAGTTGTCTTCTGCACATTATTCTGGAACTCATGGATGTACCCCATGGCTCCATTCACAAGACCACAGTCAACATCAATGTTTCTGTGAAGCATGACCTGTGCATTCCTACACAGTGGTATCACAGCTTCCAAACCAGCAGTACGTGACACATCAGTTGTGAGCTCTCTGAGGTGGTCAACCATTTTTGATACCATTGTTCATGTTAGACTTACACTATCTACGGTATCTATGGATGTGTGAGTCACAATAGGTTCCTGTTCTCTCTGCATCATGATCTTATTGAACTCTGCAAACTGCGTAAGTCTTGGGAATAGACATACAAAATGTACCCTATATTTCTGCACATCTGCAAAGATATCACAAGCATACTGAATAAGAGCATTATTTGGAGTGATCATGCTCTGTCTTAGCATTTTAACATGAAAGGGGGACAAAACACCAATCTGAGCCTCATCAAGCAATGCTTTGTAAGACATGTCACCTTGCTGTCTCATGTTCTGTAACAGTTTAACTTATGAGAACTCCCACAGATTGACACCGACAATGCATCCAATGGTTTTCTTAGCCTCTTCAACAGAAAGAGTACATAAAACATGCTTGCCATTCACAGGAGCCAGCTGCAGGAGATTCCCAAGAATAAGAATATTCTTGCCACCAAATGGCTTATCATCAGTACCAAGTATATCCTGTTGACTTAGGTGCACATATGTAAGGAGATCATTTGAAACCATGCTGATCTCATCTATTATCAGTAATTGTATCTTACCAAACATTGACCTCAGTTCAGAGGCAACCTCAAATGACAGTTTTCTGTAATCACCACTCTTGCCATGCTCAACTGGCAACATGAACAACCTATGAAGCATGACACCACCTATGTTATAAGCTGCCATGCCTGTAGGAGCAGCCACAATAACAGAAATAGCAAAATAAGTAAGGTCACGCACACCTCTGTTTATAGCCTCATTAAGAAACTTTTTCCATTTCCAGCAGCACCACTGACAAACATACTGACTGGTGTGTGCTTGTCACAAACACAGTCTCTGCTACTGTGCTCAATAGCATGTTGAACACTATGTATCACACAGCGATACACAACTTTCTGATGCAAATTCAAGTCATCAACAATGTTTGTAGTGGAATCTGACAACTTCATGTTTTGTTGCATTGTACCCCCTACCTCTGACATCAGCACAGCTGGGTCAGTAGGAGGAAGAGGGGCACCAAGAGTACCTTCTTCCTCAACATCAACCATATCTTGTGATGTTACTGGGGTATCATAATCCAAAAGCTGCTTTGCTTTCTCCAGCTGATTTTTTTTTTCCATTTCAAGTCTCTCAATGTAACTGTCAGACACATGACTCTTAAAGGTCTCATAACTTTCCATGAACTGTTGTTCCTATGTGTCAGGTGATCCTTTCAATTCAGACTCTGTTCTCCAAGACTTGAACAGAAATAATACAACAAAATAGTAATGCTGTTTGCTTTCTGTTGTATTCAAGCTGAGTTTGCAGTGGTCAATTAGCCATGGCTTTTGCCTTTTTCACAAGTGAACCATCAAACCCAGTGACTTTATATATGCTCTTCTCTGGGTCAGAAGAAACACCACACTTATAATCATACCATTGAGCAACTTCAAAGAGACACAGATCCTCCATACCACTGTGGCACTGTGGATAATAGTCATCAATTAAGTTGCTCTTCAGAATATTAGTGGATGTTGGTCTTGTAGCAGCCAGATCCTCAATCTTGTCATGGTTCTTTAGCACACAGCACCTGTTCTGCTTGTAGTTCACATTCAGATAATGAATGGGTTCTGACTTCCCATATAGACATACACCTGTAAGGTGGACACTTGCTTCATAGACACCACATTCACGGTGTGACAGAGTCCTAATTCCAAGTGACCATAGTCTAGAAGACATTGACCTATTGCAGTTAGACAACTCTTCCCACATTTCTTGCAGGCATGTTTGCTCATGCTTAGCGATGTATGATGTCACATACCTCACCAAAGCCATTGAATTATCAGTGAAAAACTAAACATCAATGTTTGCCTGCCAGATCAGCAGAAGAGAAGGGCTATAGTCATTGATATAGACTTCTGATTCCCTGCAAGACAGTTCGTACACTTGCTTTGTTGATTTTGCCTTCAAGTTGTGTCACATAGCAGAAAAGGCATGATTAAAACAAGCATCCATGCAAACACGTCTTGGCAAACCAAAACAGCACCATGTGTACCACTGTCCCTTGTTTTTCAATTTCCTTTCGCAGTACTTACTACACAGGCGTCATTGAAATTTCTGAACCAACTCATAAATTATTGCACTGTCATACTTGTCTGGAATCTAACATGTGACATACTTCAATATGAAGTTTAGGATTTCACTTGTCTCACTGTCACCAATATGTGGGGCATCTTTTGCCCACAGCAGCATGTGTATGTGTGCAGCTCCCCAAGCTTGGTACTCAACCCTCCAGAAGTAGTGTGCAACAACCCCAAGAGGAGGATTCATCTTAGACAGTACAAACTTCAAAATAGCATGGAACCAATGGTGGAAGTAACATGAAACGGATGCTGAATTGAGTGAGCATACTTCAGGGAGAGTCATAGTTTGTATGTTCTCAACATCAGAGTTTGCCCATCTGAGAAGATCAAGCAGATCATCCCAATAGTATTCGGCACAACTCAGTGTCACAAACCATGTTGCTGATACAAACTCTCTCAGTATGCACATCACCTCAGAGTGTCATCTGTACCAATATTCTTTAGTACCATGCATGCTGGACAAAAAAGAAGAAAGACTGACTTGTAGTGTTTCATCTTTGTTCTGCAACTTGTGTAGTATCTGTGCAGCTGTCATATTACTGAACTCTGTGCCAGGTCTCAATGTATGAGCAATACTAGCAGATCGGACACCAAGTTCACTTCTCCCAAAGAAGATGGAATAACAGGTACGTTAATGTTTTCAGGAAACTTCTGCCATGCTTATGTAGAACTCTTGAGGTCCTATACTCAGCTCCTGGCACACAAACTTCTCACTCATCTGATTGACCACCTGGGCCAAGTGGAAACAGATCAGGAAAACAATGAGACTCCAGTGTAGCCTCCCATATGATTACAGGATTGCCCTCCACTTGCTTCATTTGATGCAATTCAATGTTATCCATCGATGAATCCTTGCCATACAATGGGTGTATGGTGAATTTCTCATAGACATTGTGTGCAGATGTGATGTCAACCTTCTCCAATATTGCTTTGTCAGAGCCTTGCACATCAATTCCTGTAGAAAGACCAGCAAATGTGTTGATGTCAATGTCAGCATAAAAAACATTATGCTCCCTTAGATGTCGTAAAACATGCTTCACTTTCTCAACATTGACTATGTCCTGCCATAATGTTTTTGCCTTAGTTGGGATATCATTCACAAAGATTACTACACTATTATCCTGAGAAATTGTGCTAACATTTTCTTGCAAAGGCAAAGGCAAATATACAACAGAGCACTTCAAAGACCGTGCCAGTTCTTTGTTTTGTAGGTCTCGCATCCTTGTATTAAGCTTGGTAATTGTTTGAAATGGCTTCATGGACTGAATTAGAATCCGTTCAAACAAGTTCAAGACTGCTATCTCAGGAGGAGTTGCTTCAACTTCCATTCTATTAAGTACAGATCGAGGAGGTAAAGTGTCACTCTTACTCTTGTTACAACAGTAAGTACAGAGCGATACATTTCCAACTTCAACAAAATCTGTCTTTAAAAGAAGATATGCATGAAGATGCCCTCACATAGCATTCCAGTGTGAAATGTTCTGCAGGTCTATCTTGACACACTGCTCTTTATAGAAGAGGCGCTCACATGATACACAAATGACATCAAATTTTTGTGTCTTGCTAATTTCAGATTTAGCAAACTCACTACCAAAATTCCTGAGAAGCGGAGCTTCTTGCACTACTGATGTGTGCATCACATTTACATCTTCGTCAACAGGAGCATTAGACCTCAACCTGTGGGTTGTTTGCAACTGTTTGGTAAACTCCACAAGTGCTTCTACATGTCCATCATCCAGCAATGCTTGAAAGTGCATATAGTCTCAGACAACAGATCTCACCTGATATAATCTTTGTACAAAACTGTGTATGCCAGAGTGATTCACTGCTATCATGTGGAAGTGGTGAAACACACTGCCACAGTTGCTGCTTTCCAAACATGCATGAGAATGACCCATTAGGCCTGTGTGAGGTTGAATCTCACACTTGTCAATGGTGTCAAACAACCTATGTCGCATAGACCTCTTTGTGCTAGTGAATGCCGACAGCAAACTTTCAATTGACATGATTGATTCTTCCCTGTCATTGCATGTAGTGTCACATGGCCACTTCTTAGCAGATGACTTTTGGTTGTTTGCAACCTCTCCAATATTGGTCTCATTATCAAAGTCAAGGTTCTCATGTGAGACAACTAATCTATTCTGAACTTTACCATGTGCATCTATTGTCAATGTGACATTTGTATTGTGCACATGGTATGTCTCTTCCCAGAAGAATGATCCTGAATATTCAGAGTGCAACCAATCTCCTTGAAACACAACATAGATATTTTCTCTGTCTAAGTGTTCAAGAGACAAGAGTTTGTTTCTCATCTCCTCAATCTTTGTACTTAATTTAGCAATAGCTGACATCATTGCAGCCCATAACTGAGAACGAATTGCAATAGCCACATTAACAAATCATCTTACTCTCAATTCTAACTTCATTAATGCAACCTTACCGCACAGTTTTTTATCTTTGCGTCTCATTATACTAGAGATGAGATGATCAATTCTAGCTTGATGGACACGTTTTTTTTTTTAAACTTGCCTTACTGTGCTGAGCTGTGCAGTAGCAGAAGTCACACATCCGGCATTTTCTTTTGTGTCAGAGACATATGACTCACTGTTGACAGTCCTGGACATTGTTTGCACACAGTACCTTTACAAAGTCTAATGATTTTTACATTACTAGGGGAGGTGTTGTCTTTATTCACATGTGCATGTCTTGTGATATGTCCATATGTAACAGAAGAAATTGTCTTTTTCTTCCGCTGACATTTTACACCTTTAGTCTTTCCATGGTATGACAGCGAACCACCGGTACACCTACTACTTCTTATGTCTCCCTTGATTTTACAGGAAATGGTCATGATGGAAACTCTCAATCACGTGTTCAATTTCTTGTCTGTAGCAGTCTCCTAAGAAAGAAAAAAAGAAAAAAGTATTAGTGCTACAGAATGAGAAGTCATGTATTGGACCAAGGTAACATAGGTCCCTAATAAGTCGATACTACATAAGTCATTAACAGCACGGAATACAACCAAATGTCATGTTTGTGAAATCAAATGATGTCAATGACAATGTTTAAGCACTTACAATAATTCTGACTACAACACTGTTATCTGAACATAGGGCCCGATTCTACAACAGTTATGCTTGGTGTAACTGCACTTGCACCAAGTACAGTGGCACACGTAGCAACTTAGGCCAGCAGTTGTGACTTGTGGGATTCTACAATGTGGCCTGCGACATGTTGCAGGCCACTTGCACCAAAGAGCAGTTACGACAACAGTTGCGCCATAAATCCCCTGTGACATAGTGCTAGCCAGTTTACAGCAACAGTTGTGCCCTGTTCCAGTAGGGCAGCAACAAAGTCCCTGATGGAGGAACTCTACAAGTATCCTCAGAGAAGAACTGGCAACATAAGTTACACCAGCATTTAGGTGGTGTAACTGTATGTATGTCCTTTAGGGGGGTCTGGTGACCCACTGCACCTACTGCAGGATTCCCCCCATGCCCAGAACACTCCCATCAGTACCCCATAGGGCAGCCCACAACCCCCATCCCTGATCCCCCACAGCAGATGTGGCCAGCTGGGCATCCTGCACCCCCAGCCTCCCAGAACTTCCAAACCCTCAATGCCCTGCTGGGCAGTCAACACACATCATGCCCCTAACCCCACAATGCTAGCACCCCGCAGGGCAGCTGTGTTCCCTCAGCCAGTCTTGACCTGAAGTAAATGTCATGAATGGTAAATACTGAATAATCCTTGAGATGCCTGGTATTCTAGTGGCCCCTCTCTGCCCCACCTGCAGTACCAGTCTACCTACATCCTCACTCATCTCAGCTGGTGACTGGCATTGCCCACCTCTGACTTCCAGAGCGGCCAGCTGCAGAGTGAGCACTACATGAGTGCTCACTGTATAGATGCACTCAGAAATGAATGCGTATTGATTTATTTCTGAATGTGTCTATACAGTAAGCGCTCATGTGGTGTCAGTCAGCAGCTGGCCGTGGAGGTCAGAGGTGGGCTGTGCCAGTCACCAGCTGCGGATGCATGGGGGGAAGTGGGTAGACTGGCACTGCTGGGTGGGGTGGGGAAGGGGCCACTAGACTACCAGGCATCTCAGGTTTAATTTATTATTTACCATTTGTGACATTTACTCAGGTCGGGACTGGCTGGGGGTCACAGTTGCCCTGTGGGGTTTTGAGGCATCACTTATGCTTGCTGGGGGGGGTGGATTGTGACATACGCCTCAGGTACGGCCGTAGGTTGGCATACCTTTCTGCATGTCACAAGTCACCAGACATAGCTGTGGGTACCCTGCCCCTTCTAGAACAGGGCACAGGGTGTGTGTTGCAAGGGCATTTGGCACCAGTTTCAGCCAAAGGCAACTTGCACCAAGCTTCTAGAATTGGACCCATGGTATGCAATTTGCAAGCAGAGTGTTTACAAAATATCACAAAATAAGATATCCAAGCAAGTAATTATACCCAACAAAGTGGGTAGTATTGGCCAATGAACATTTTGCACAAGGGTGTAATGATGTGTGACACTGCAGCTGGAAGCTTTTATAGCCTCTAGAAGGCATGGTATTACCTATGGCAGCCAATTTAAGTACATATGGCCATAAAGTACATGTTGAGCTGAGTAAGAAACTTTCAAATTTCCCAAAGCCACATGACTTCTACATGCCAAATTTCACATTTTTCTAATGATCAAAGAATTTCTGGCTCACGAATGATCTTTGCAATCAAAGCGGGTCACGATCAAAGAATTTGTGTGCTCACAATCAAAGATCGCAAAAATACGATAAAATGACAGAAAACGTTTAAAAATAATCACTGTGCCAGACACATCTTCTGAGCAATAAAAGTACATATGGCTATATGCTGTGTTGAAAACTGGTGAAAAAAAAACATGAATTTTTGTAAACTAGTCATCCTGTACAGTTCAAATCTCATGTCATTCTTGCGATCAAAGAATTTGCAAGCTCGCGAACGATCCTCGCAATCAAACCGAGTCGCGATCAAAGATTTTGCTCTCTCATGATCAAAGAATTAAAACTACTATTAAATGTTAAAAAACATTGAAAACGAATTAAAACTGTGACATCCCCATGTTCTAAGTGATAAAAACACATATGGCTACATAGTGCATTAAAAACTAGTGAAAAAACGTATTTACTTTAAATTACTCATTTCCTAAAATTCAAATCTCACGTTATTCTCACGATCAAAGAATTTGCAAGGTCGTGAATGATCCTCGCAATCAAACCAAGCCACGATCAAAGAATTTGTACGATCATGATCAAAGATCGCTAAAATGTTGTAAAATGTAACAAAACTTTTTCCAAAAATGTTTTTATTGTAATATTTATGTCTGATAAGCAATAGAAAGACACATGACTGCTTCCTTTGTTAAAAACTATGAGAGTAATGACATTTTTAAAACTGCACAGGTTCCACTATCAAAATCTTGTGTTATTCTCATGATCAAAGAATTTGCACGCTTGAGGTCGATCCTCGCTAACAATGCGAGTCGCAATCAAAGGTTTTCCTGTCTCACAAACCAAGAAATGGCTAACGTCACTATGTGACTTCTGTGAACCAATACAATCAAATAATAACAGCTCAGCAGTCATTTTAAGTCTTGCAGACAAACAGCAGTGACTCCAGGACACAACTATAAGTACAGATTTAACTATTGCCTGAAAACAATGAAAAATTAACTAATATGGTAGTTGACAAAAAGTACATGCTTGTAAAGTTGGACTTTATGCACTCTGTAATGATTAATGCACTGTTTTACCAATATCTTGCTATCTTTTGGTAAAACAAGTTGTTTTTTACTTTGGGTAATAATTGTCTGTGGCTGTCTGCGCTAGTTATATGCACAGTCTTAGAACACAAATGACCATCTCACTAAGAACATATTGCCCCAAATATAATATTTCTGCAAGACTTTTACATTTAAATGGGACATCTGCTAAGTCTTCACTTTGTTGCACAAACAGCAGCTGTTACGCATTATCTCTCTGTCACCCATAGTTCCAGTAGGTAAATTGTTATGTTAAACCACCACAATTTCTTTAAAAAATACTAATTTTACTTTATTAACAATGTTAACTAGGGGTTGCATTCTTTGCTTACTATCCAAAGTTTTTTTTTAGTGAAGAAATGATAATGCTGAATTATTAACAGCTTGGCTGCACTCATAGAGACTTATAAACTTAGTTGTGTCAGTGACATTATAAATCATTAATTCTCATAAAGAACATACTGACCAGTGAATAATTACAGTTGTGACTATAGTAGAGTAGCAGAACATTTAAAAAAATGATGAATATTTACAATTCTGAAAGCCATGTCAGTAAGATAGAGAGCTGTGCTTGTACTCACCACTCAAGCTGCTAGCTGAGAAAGAGAGGGAGTAGAGCTTCACTGACTAAAATGACTACTAACTCCATCCAATGGAAATGGCTATTGTTGGCAAGTAATTAAGTGTGGCAAATGACCAAGAAGTATTCCCCCACCAAAACAAAGAGAATGTTTAGTAAACAATACACCAATAGAAACAGCCTTTACAAACAACAATTATTTTTTTTTGCCTGTGTTAGCCAATGTGGAATCAGAATGTTAGTTGTGATTGTGTTTCACTGCATTAATCTTACATATAGAGCTCAGCACTAGTCATTCTGCTGATTAGCCTCGGTAGTGTTCAATCAGAGACAGACACATGTCTAATATTTCTTCATCTGAGTTATTAGAGGTTTATACTCAGCATGGCAAAAAGATCCAGAGTTAGTGTATGGATTGTGGGATCAAGCCTGGTGAGAAGGGCAGAAGTTTTCAGTAGAGCTAGTCATTTTGGTAATGACTTGCACCTACCTCACTGCTCAGTGTCTTGGTTTGGGAAGGGTGGCATGAGATGTGAGCAACTCATGCCAACATGTACCACTTGCTGGAGACACACTCAGTACCAGACATAGTCCTGATCCATCTCGGAGGTAATGATTTGGGGAACAACAGGGCAATTGATTTAATTGAAGCTGCACAGTCTGAATTGCAGCATCTTATCAGTATGTTACCTGCTTGTAAAATTCTGTATTCAGACATTACACAGTGAATGATCTGGAATGGTGAGGATTACGGTCCTGTGCTTGAAAGTTCATGTGAAAATGTGAACATACAAATATCTGGATTTTTCTGTGTTATGGGAATGCACACCATATTTCACCCCAAATTGTATATCAGAAACATTGGCTGTATCTAAAAGATGGTGTGCATCTCTCGACCACAGGTAACAACATTTTTGTTGGGGACCTTCAAAATGGCATCCTTGCACTTCTGTAATTGTGTACCTGTATAAAAATATCTGTCTAGCACATGCCATAGGCTGTGACAAAAATGACTCTTTTAAAAGCCAATGTAACTGGTCAAAAAATAGAACAACTTAGTCACAATATATTCATTTATTGTCTATTGCTTGGAGTCTGCCTGTTCACTCAACATCCAGTACCTGCTGTAGCCATCAGGGAGGTATACCATTGCTGTCATAGTTTTAGTGATGATCTGGCTCTGCACTCAGAATACAGTACCTGATGTCAGGTAGTCAGAGCACTGAGTCACTGGACTCATGCAGCTTATCAGTGTTGTAACATATCTGCACTTACTATCAGGGTGGTAAACCGTAGACATTTACAGGTGTATTTGAAGTCTGCTTCTAGACAGAAAACCCAGTAGCTTGTCTGAGTAAACAGCAGGGCATTGTTGCAAACAGGGAGTTATAACATAAATATGCATGGATTTACTTGCACTGTGAGTCAGCATTCAGAATCCATTACATGGTCGACTGGGGGGTGGTATTAGCTATTTGAATTTGTGCAACTCATCAGTGGTCTAACATGTGTCTACCTGGTGTTGGAGAGGTGTGCCATTGATGTTAATGGGTTGCTTGGGATATGGGTCTGCACTCAGGATCTAATACAGCACCTGTTCGTGGGGGTATTGGTTGGTTGGCTGTGGCTGTGCAACTGCTCAGTTTTCTAACATGTGTTCAACTGGTTTCAGAGATGTGAACCATTACTATTCACAACTTTAGTTGGGCCTTGAGTCTCCACTCAAGATGAAGTACGGGTTGATTGGTGGGGTGCCATTCCTTGGCTAAGGCCATGCAACTCCTCAGTGTTCTAACTCTTGTGCAGCTGGTATGATGCAGTTATATTGGCCCAATGGTGCTGAGGGTTGAGGCACTAGACACCACACCTCACTCCACACCAGTGACCTGAGTTTTGGAATGAGCCCAGGCCATTGGGATTTGGCAGGGGAAGACTGGGATCGAGCGTCCGATGACTGCTCTCCCAGTCCTGGGGAAAGGGTGGGATACACACCATACTCTGGCAGCCCTGGGGATGCCCCATGGTACTGCAGATGTGTGGGTGTCTGGAAGAGGGGCAGCATGGTGAATGTCTGCATATTGCTGCATGGACATCATTGCACATCTGTGCTTCCATTGGGGAGAAAACAGAAAAAGGCTGGGCGTGACCGAGCAGCTTGACGATTGTACCCTGCCATGCAAGGAGGACTGTCATGGAATCGCACTGGGGGGGTGTTCAGTGCTGGTCCAGTTGGTAGGGATGGAGAAGCCCTCCAGCATATCAGCTACAGCTGTGCCAGACACCCCCATCATGCGAGTAAGCCTGCTGCTCTCCCCACGGGCAGGGCTGGGGAGTGGATGCCCCCACCGGTAAGGTGCTGCAGCAGTGGAGAAACAGAGCTGTGATAAAGAAAAAATGATGCAGTTATACTATTAATGTCCATGGCTTCAGTTAGCCTGCTACCTGCATTCAGGATCTAGTACATGGGGGGGCATTGCCTGGATGCTACCGTGCAACTCCTAAGTGTTGTGGTATGTGTTCAGCTGTTTTCACGGAGATATCCTATTGATGTCCATGTGTTTAGTTGTGGTGTGGCACTGCACTCATCCCACAGTACCTGGTCTGGACGGGGGTTGGTGGAGGGTATTGGCTGCTTGAAGCTGTGCAACTCTTCCGTGTTCTAATTTGTATACAGTTTGTAAGAGGGAGATATGCTGTTGATGCATGAGTTTAGCTGAGCTGTATATCTATAATCAGAAGCTAGTACCTGATCTGGGGGAGGGAGGGAGGTATTCCCTGGCTGAGGCTGTGCAACTACTCACTGTTTTAAATTATGTGCAGGTGGTATGACAGAGGTATACCGTTTATATCCATGGGTTTAGTTCAGCTGTGGCTGTGCACTCCGGATCTATTGCCTGTTCTTTTTTGAGGAGAGGGATAGGGTGGTATTGTTTGACTCACGTTGTGTAACTACTCATTGTTCTAAGATGTCTGCAGCTGTTATTAGAGACATACTGTATACTCTTGATGTCTATGGGTTTAGTCAGCCTGTAGGTCTGAACTTGGCATCCAGTGCCTGGTCTCAGAGTGGTGGGATCTGAAGGTATTAGGATAGATGGGTCGTAGTGTGACCTCATTTTGGAATAGCCCTGTTTGCTTAGAGTGGAGCTCCTTTGTGAAATTCACAACATATTCTCCCGCTGCATAGTAATGAGAGGCTTTGTTTTCTACTCACATAGGCAGCCCCCAAGCTTTTTGTGGCACTCGGGAAAACAAGCAACACAAGCAGCTTCACCTTGAGGAGTTGAAGAAACCGAATTTCCAGCCTGATAACTTTCGAGGTAAAGAGCCTCTTCTTCTTCGCCTGATCGCCTGCAGGGAGGTGTTAGTCCATCGTGCGCTTCACGCCCTCTCGCCCCGCCCCCAGCCGCCTCTGTTCACCCAGGGGCAGCTGTCAATTTAGGATCCACCCATGACATTGCATCCGGTGACATCACGTCCTGTTGCCCAGAACCTATCTCCCCACTTTTCCATTTGCAGGTTATACCTGCTGGCCACTAGAGGGACCTATGCTCCCTCGCTACTTCCTACTCCTACCTGTACAGTACTACTTCCCTTGGATCTTGCTCACCACAATGTATTGGCTCTGCCTCACGCTCTGCCTGTGCCTATCCCCACTAGCAGTGCACTTGCCCACTTACCCATCTGCTACTCCACACTGTGCCCTGGCACCCCTCCCTCCTCTTGCTCCTGAACCTGCTCTCCTGCCCCTTGGAACCTCTGTGTGTCTCAGTCCTCCCTGCCCTTCCCCTAGCTTCCTCCTCACCTCAGGCACATCTGGGTGTCGTCTTATTCTTGTCTTCCCTTCCTGTACCACCCTGCCCACCCCCTGTCCCTTAGCTCTCCTCCCCCCCTCTCATGTCAATCGTAGGAAAACCTCTCACCATCTCCCAGCCAGGGTGTTAGTCATGCTACTACTCCTGTCAGGGAACATTCATCAAACCCTGGCCTGGTTCCCAGGAGCTCCCCGACTAGCACCACAGGCCTATGCATGGTCTCCATGAATATATGTAGCCTCCTTAAAAAGTTTGACTCACTACAATGCCTGGTCACATCAATTAACCCTGATGTCATCGCTCTGGTTGAGACTTGGCTGTCGAAATCCTCCCGACTCCCTAGTCTCCCTTCCTGGTTTCACCCTCTTCCAGTCTGACCTTGTTGGGAGACGGGGTGGCGGCTGCGCTATTTATGTCAAGGAATCTCTCCCCATACTAGCCCTGCCTGCTCCCATCCTAGACTCCAGGGCCCAGGCGCTTATGCTGAAACTAACCCCAGACCCTTTAAAGGGACCCCTTTATCTGACTACTGCATATGTGCCCCCCAGTGACCAAACGCAGGCCATTGCCTCTCTTACAGAATATCTTTCCTCACTACCTCCTTCCACTGATCAAGTTCTGGTGGGTGACTTAAATGTCAACTGGCTCAGCCCCTCCTCTACCCGAGACTCCTTTTCTGCAATAGACCTAACGCAACTAGTTACCCACCCTACCAGGACTAACCCCAAGAGAGACTCCAGTACCCTGCTTGATGTGGTACTCACCAACCTCCCATTGGATCCCCATGCACAAGTCCTCCAAGACTCTCTCAGTGATCCTCCCCATTCTATTCTGCTGGTCATCCTCAGTCCCCAAACCCATAGCACAGTCCACATGCCGGCAGCGTCTAATGCCTGGTGGACTGATAAAACTTAAGGAACTTCTGTCCCAAATTGACTGGTCTCCTATCAGGCAACTCCTGACATCGACACAGCTCTCTCCTTCTTTACTCAAACTTTTAATAATGCCTGTGATATCTTTGCCCCAATGTTGACCCGCCGTTCTAAAAGACAGAATGCCCCCTTGGTAACCCCAGCTTTGATCCACCAACTCAAACATAGGGACAACCTATGGCACCATGCCATTGAGACTGGCTGGCCCAGTGACAGGCAGTTATATGCTGCTGCCTGAAACAAGTGCACTCGGGCCATCAGAAAGGCCAAGTCTGAGCACTATCGGTCCTCACTCACTGCCTCATGGGGGAACCCCAGAACCTTCTGGGATAACATTAAACAGTTAAATGGGAGTGCACACTCCCCACCCACCCAGATCAACATTAATGGTGTGATCTCCTCAGACCCAGCCCTCATAGCCAACCACCAACACCTCATTCACTGACCTTAGCCCTATCCTCCTACAAATTTTTGACCCTCCTCCTCCAGCACCTGCCATAAATCTTTCTCACCCTTATTTTCTCCTCCACCATGTTTCTGCCCAAGAACTTAGGGCTGCACCTTGTCACTGCCCTCAAGAGTAATAGTACCAGGCAGCCTACACCCTGGATCCGTGTATCCACAGGCTGGTCTAGACACAGTCCTTACCCGATCACGTGCCTCATCAACTACTCTTTGCCTGGGAAGGTTCCAACTGCCTGAAAGTCACCACTGTCACCCCTATCTTTAAAGGTGGTGATAGGACTGTGGCTGGAACCATCGGCCAATCTCCATTCTCTCTCTCCTCTCCAAGACCTTGAAAAGTGGTGGCCTCTCAAATCTCTGACTACCTCTCCACCTACAATGTCCTTTGTCCTGAGCAGCATGGCTTCCAAGTGGGCCACAGTACCAACACAGCCCTCCTACAGTTCTCCAACTTTCTCCACTCCTCCTTAGACACTGGTTCTCTGGCTGGTGCGGCTCCCATTGACCTCTCTAAAGCTTTACACTGTCTCCCACCCTCCTTCTTGATGCTCTTAGTGTCTCTGGTTTTGCTGCTGGGCCTATCTCCTGGTGCACCAGTTATCTGTCTGACCACTCACAGCGTGTAAAATTAATGGGACCTACTCAGACATCTGTCCCATCTTTCTGGGTTCCCAGGGCTCCATTCTGGGCCCCTTACTATTCTCCTACCTTAACGCCCTTCCATGCTCTTGCTCGGGAACATTCTATTGTACGCTGATGATGCAGTCATCTTTGCCTCAAGTCATAACCCTATTGTCTCTCCAGGACTTGCTGCAGAAGTCCTTCGCTGAAGCCGAGGGCTGGTTCAAGGAACATAGATTGGTGATAAACTTAAAAAAACAAAACCATGTTCTTCACTCATCCTCAAAACAAGTCCTGCAACTTCAAACTCCTCATTCACTCTGGGTCCTCTTTCCACTGAACAAGTTTGCTCCTATAAATACCTAGGGATCTGTTTTGACCCTCCTCTCCTTCCATGGACACATGCCCTAGCCACTGCCACTAATATCTGATTGGGCATCTTACATCGGTATAAACACTGCCTCCGGAGGCTCTTCAACCTCAGTCACCTCCCCTATCCTGTCTCTAGTGGACTATGGACTGCCGGTGTATGGTGCTGCTGATCAGACCGCACTCCATAAAATTCGTTACTACTCTGAATAAGGGCCTGCAGGTTAATTACTGGGCACCTAGGCTAACACACACCTGTCTACTGTACACTAAAGCACTGGTACTTGATCTTGACGAGCACCTCAAATATCTGACCTGTACCCTTACAAAAAAGACCCTCCTTGGGCTATCCCCGCCAAGATTGACCACCACCATACGCCGCTCTGTCCCACTAGTTCATACTCGGACCTCTGTGAAAACCTCTCTTGTTATCCCTAGAGCTAGGACCTCTCACGGCCAAAGAGCCTTTAGCTTTAGGGCCCCTCCTGGTTCAACACACTGCCCCTCCATTCAAGTCTAACTATATTGTGCTTCAAAACTTCCTTACGTAACCACCTTATTAACACCGGCTGTAATTGCCACTCAGTGAAAGTCGCATCAATACTTATGACAAAGCTTACTATCAAGCTGCTATGACAACATAACTCTGTATTGTTTGCATCAATCCTACCTGGACCAGCTTGTTTGTATCTATGTCTTAAGTTACTGTTATACTGTGTTGTACTGTTATACTGTGTATTTTCATTTGTCTTACCGTGACAAGGTACCTTTGTAAATGAGCCTATGGCTCAAAGGTTTTCCAAACTGCTGTTTAAATAAATAAATAAAATAAATCATTGTATGGCTGAGGCTCTGCAACAGCTTAGTGTTGTAACTTGTGTGTAGCTCATATCACAGAGGTATGTCGTTGATGTGTATGGATTTAGTTAGCATCTGGCTCTGTACTAAGGATGTAGTACATGTTTTGGGGGTGGTGGGGCATTGCCTGTATGGTACCATGCGACTCCTCAGTGTTGTAGTATGTGTTCAGCTGCTTTAAGGGACGTATATCATTCATATCTATGGCTTTACTTGGGGTGTGGATCTGCACTGAGTATCTAGTGTATAGTCTGGGGGTGAGGGCATTATGTGCTTGAAGCCATGCAAGTCATTAGTGTTGTGACTTGTAGGTAGCTGGTATAAGAGAGGTGTACTATTAATGTCCATGTGTTTAGGTGAATTGAGACTCTGCACTCGAGATTCAGAACCTGGTTTTGTGTGGGGGGGTATAGCATTACTGGCTCATGCCATCTAAATCCTTAAAGTCCTAACAGGTGTGCAGCTGCTATCACACAGCTGTACTATTAATGTTAATAGTTTTAGTTAGTCTATGGCTGTGCACTCATGCTCCAGTAGCTATTCAGAGATGGGGAGGGGTCATTACCTGGGTGACGCTATGCAGGTAATGAGTGTCATAACTAGTCTGTAGTTGTTATTATACATGTATACTGTTGATGTGATGTATTTAGTTGGGTGTCACTCTGCACTTCAGATCCAGTACCTGTTCAGGAGGGGGGCGGCATTGTTTGAGTGAGGCCAGGCAGCTCCTCAGTGTTCTAGCTTGTGTGCAGCTGGTATGAAGGAGTCATTATGTTATTGTCCATGGCTTTAGTTGTACTCTGGCTCTGCACTCAGGATGTAGTATGTGTTTTCTTTTAGGTGGTGGGGAGGTATCCATGGATACTGCTGTGGAACTACTAAGTGTTGTAGTATGTGTGCAACTGCTTCTAAGGAGGTATACCATCGATGTTCACAGCTTTAGTTGAGGTGTGGCTCTGTACTGAGGATCCAGTGCCTAGTCTGGGAAGCTGTGGTGAGCTACTGCCTGCTTGAAGCTGTGAAACTGCTCAGTGTTCTAAATTACATGCAATTGGCTTGAGGTAAGTGTACTATATTTCTACATTACTGTAGTTGAGGTGTGGTTCTGCATTCAGCATGTATTACCTGTTTTAGGGGAAGGAGCTATAGTGTGACTATTGTTATGCAGGTACTCAGTGTTCCTAGATGCGTACAGTTTCCATCATGGAGGTATACTGCTGATGTGCAAGACTCTACTCAGGCTCTGGGTTTCAATTCACAGTCCAATAACTGTTCAATTGGGGGGATTACCTGACTGGCACTGTACAACTCATGAGTGTCCTAACACGTGTGGAGTTTGTGTCAGTGAGGTGTGCCATAGATATCGATGGCTTTATTTGGCTCTTGACAGTTTTCTAATAGTTTAGGTCTATTTGTTTCAACAGATTGGCAAAGATTTAAAAGAGTCTCAATTTACTTGTCTTCAGACAACTCAAAAGTAAGTAATCATGTTTTTAGTGTTGTTTACATAGTCAACAGCTCAGTACACATTGATGCTACATTGAATGATGATTTAAGTACTATTACAATTGTATGTTTGTCACTCTGTTTTTTTCTAGGTAGTGCTGTCTCAGCTAGAGACAACAGTGTGAAGGTGTGTGAGGTGCAAATCTATTAAAACTCTAATGTTTAAAATATTTTAGAAGTTGTGGGTACACTAGGCAACATTGACAACTACTATTACAACACAGGTTTGTTCAATTGTGTCTTGTGGTCAAGGCAGTTGAAGAAAGCAAAAGCACATAATCACATGGCACCACAGTGAGTGGCAGCCACTGCAGTACTGTTGGCTGTCTGGTGATAGTTCATGGACTTGAAGACACTGCATGCTGTCATCCTGGTGTGTACACTGGGGTTGCATGCTTGTGGCACAGCAGCTGGATTACTCTAGAGGCACTGTACTTATCTTTTGGAAGCACATATTCACTACATTAATAATAGACCTTTTACTTGCTTTTTAAATGACACTGCACTAGGTATCAATACAACATCCTCTTCACTACCACTATGCATGAATCTGACAACACTTGTGGCATTGATTGGTATACCTTTATGAGGTGGAGAAAGAAATCCCTGTGCCCTGATAAGATGAGACTTGGTTGTATAGTTTGGATTTAGAGAGGGCTAACACTATCTAAAACAAGTACTTGTCAGCCAGGGCAACTCACTGAATAGTTAACCCATTGATTTCCTACTGTGTCACAAACATGGATACAGCCTTTTGCATATATATATATATATATATATATATATATTAAGAAAGTTTGTGCTTCCATGTTACTATTCTGTGTCTGCCACTGGGGTATTCCTCTGTTTGAATAATACAGAGGTTTGAATTTGCCAGTTTTTTGGTTGGCAATTACATACTGTATTGAGTGTGAAGAAAGACAAACAGATGTCAGATACTCAAACCATAATATATCTTATATTAAAAGTTTCTAAACAAATATTTTTTTTTTCACAGACTGCAACTTGCATAAGTCCTGGAGTGATATGGAGGTGCTAGCCCTAGTAGTTCAGGCTATTAAGGAGCATGCCAACCCCAGGTTTGTTATGCGTGTAATCAACCTAAGCCTGATACATACCTGGGGTAAGATAGATCATGAATTAAATTGACAGAACACTATTTTTTTTAAGTATTAAGCATGGTACAATGATGATACCTGTGGAAATATGGCATAGCACACAGTTTAGTAAGACATAGAACACTGGTAGTAGATCTCATAATGTTAAGACGTTCAAAGAGAAGGAGTCATATCGCAGTTAAATGTTTTAATAATGTATGACATAAAAAGAAATACCTGTTTTTAAGAATCATGAGAAGCCACACCCACATATTTCACTTTGATCAGTAGAGTGTGCTACTAGTAAGAGTGTAACAAGTGCAAGAAGTATGTTATTATAGTGGCACAGATTTCCTGTCAATTAGTAGCTGTTGCATATGACAATTCGGAGCACTTGTGCTCACTGCAAACTTTATTTTTACAAGCGTGATTGTGTGGCAGTTTCTCTCTTCAAGACGTCTAAGAACTTGGGTACAGATGTGGCATTTGAAATTATGAGGTGGAGGGACACTGGGTTGTATGCAGTGACACTCACTACTGTAAGATATAACATATACATAAGGAAAATTAAATGTATGAAACTTGATATTATGTCAGTGTTATGTGTTAACTGCAGAGGTGGTATCCACTAGGAATGTTAATTTGGTCAAAACAGAATTACACAGGGCAATAGGCTGGGTCAATGGAATAGAAACATATAGGTGACGTGCTGGTACAGAAAACTACTTCTACTTGCACATGTGAGCAGAGTTAATACACATCAAAAAATTTACCTGCTGACAAACCTTGTGTGTACATATTTCCTGATCTGCACATGTCAAAGACATACTGTTATACTTCATTAACAGGTGTTGTTTTGTATTGCTGATTCTACATATTTAAGTATTATGAAATTATTCACTGTATATTCTTTTCTATGTTTTTATGAAGGCTAGTTGTGATTGGGGAGAGACGAGATCACAAGATCCCCTGAAGAGTGTAAGAGGAAGTGGAAAGTCACCCACCAGACCTTTTTTAAGGTGAAGGCTGTGACAGATGATATGCGCAGGACTGTCTGGGAGTGGTATGACATAGTTTATGCTATGTAGGAGGAGGTAGGGAAGTCTGACTTCAGTGACCGCCATCATGGTGGTAAGTATATCTTATTAATGGTCTTAAAGAAAAACTACACCCTCATATCTTCTAAATGTCATTTTGTTGCCATGTCGATAGACAACTCTTTTATGTATCTGTTAATGATGTATGCAAATGTTTTAGTCTCATTTTACAGTCCATGCTAGGCCCTGTGATTACCCTGGGAGTTCTCATATGGCAATTCAGCTCTCAGGGTCAGGGCAGTCACAGGGCCTCTTTTGAAGTGAAAAACAGATCTGTTTACATCCTTAAAAGCTACATTATAAGAGTTGTGTACTCCTATGGAAACAAATAACATTTAGAAGACATGAGGTTAAGTTAGCTTAAAATGTTTTCAATGTTATATGTATAAAACATACGAACATTTGAAATTTTCCAGCAGATAAAGGCATAGAGGTCTATCAAGTCTGCTTGAATGTGCAGCTAGCAGTCCTTATTTTGCAGCTGCTCCTCTCTCCTTCATTTCCGTTCTGGGTCTTCCTGCAGGTTCTGGTAGCCTCTCCTATGCACAGCTTTATCTGCTCCCACCTCTGGTTAGTGTCCATACTAGGCTGAATTTTGGTCAGATACCCTTTCACCACTTACCCTATCTTTCCAATGTTGGGCCTCTTGAAGTGGAGCACCCTTGTGCCACAGTCCACTCTTTCTGTGCCCATATCCAATGTGAGCCATACGGAGTGGTGGTCACTCCCTGACAGTGGTTCTTCCTTGGTAAGTTCTCTCACAAATGCCACATCTGACAGCAAAAGGTCAAGGGTATTCCCTAACCTAGTTGGTTCACTGACTATTTGCATCAGAAAGCTGTCCTGGAAGGCATCCAGGAGTAAGTGCTCCCTTCTATTGCTGGTTGTTGGGGTACTCCAGTCCATTCCTGGCATGTTAAAGTCCCCCACAATAACTACTCTACCCCCACACAGGTCATTGTACAACTAATCTGTTAGAGCAGTTGAATAAATCCAATAAAAATCTCAGTATGTTGGTGAGTTTTTGTAACAATTTTATTAGGTAATGTCATTTTTCACACATTGCAAGATTAGTATGCTGCTATTATAATGCAATTCAGTATCCCATTAGCAGAAAGAACAGAGATTGTTGCCTGACAAGATAATGATGTTATGAGATTTAAACATAATGGGACTATTAATACATGTAGCAATATCTAAATACCATATATTGAGCCATTTTTTACTTACAAATTTTGAAATGCTGCAAATGATTTGTTAATGGTGATATTTTTTGTCTAGTAGATTGATTGTCAAAACATAGAAACAGGTAGTATGCATCAAAAAAGGGTCTGTCTGATCTCAAGATTTAGCCATGCCTGATGTGTTCATTGGCACCAGCATACACCCAAGGTTCCATGAACACAGGAAGTATGGCTACATCCTGGTGTCATCCACACCCGTCAAGTGTCTTGTTGCATGTTGCATTCATTCCTAGCAGACAGTGGTTGATGTACTTATTTATTTCTGTTAGAAAAATACACTAAATAGTGCACAATTGACTGGTATTGCTGCATTTGATCTGTTTTTTTTTTTAAATAACCAGTTTAGCCTATGCAGTCATTAGCGCTAGTGAGCTGAATAGGCCATGCAGATGGAGGAACTATTTTATTTGAAAACTGATATTGAGGGAAATTTTCCTTGCCTATTTTTAATTATTTTTTTTGTCACAGTGGCCATTCTGTAACTGAAATACTACTGTAGAGGGTGGGTGGTACTGGGTATGCCGTTCATTACAGTGTCTATGAGGTCCTCCATCTGTGTTGTTGAGCCTCATTTCGAGTCTGGGCTCTGCAGTATAACCCAATGCCATCTACTGTGACAGGCATTATTGGTCACATATGAAGACCTGTGTTTTTGTTGTGCAAGTGTGACACTGACATGTTACAGATGGTAATATAGTCCATCACAGCTTCAAGTAGTACTAAGATGATATTGTATACAATACAATCATAGGTACAACACTGAATGTTTCTTTTTTCCTCACTCAGCCATTACATCAAGTGCCCCTGCTTCCTCCAAATGAGTACAGCTCATGCCATTCCAAGAAGGTGCAGTCAGAGGGGCTCCTGTCGAGCAGCTGCTTGTGCTCGACTTTGCTGGTGAGTTACAATGACATGCTGTCAACTCTCTTTTAAGTGAATGTCCAGTATGTACTATTCCATGCTGTTATGATAGTGTGTGGCACAGACTGTACAGCTAATTAGTTTTGTAACTTGTGGCACCTCATGTCATTCAAAATATTATCTTCCTGTTAAGAGTTTTATTTTTGTTGTGGGTCTGTACTCTGGATGATATGCACAATCTTCAGGGTCTAGCAGCCACTGTCAACTGAACCCATCCATAGTTTAATGTGAGCTGTAGATATGCACTAACGATATAGTACATTTTGGGTGGGAGTGGGGTATATTGCCTGGCTCACAGTATGCATCTCTTCACCGTATTCAACACCAATGAATTGGTCTAGGGAGGGGGCACATTTCCTGACTGAGACAGTACAACTTCTAACTTACCTGATATGTCTACAGCTGATGTGAAAGAGGTATGCCTTCAATATGTACAGTTTTACTTAGTCTGTGGCTGTGCATTCAGGATCTAGAAACTGTTCTAGGGATGTGACACCATTGCAGGGTGATGGCATACAAGTCCTTAGTGTTGTTAGTTGTGTGGACTTGCTATAACAAAGGTGCTGTATTCATTGTTATGGATTTCATTGGCCTGAGTGGGGGGTTGGGGACCATTGTCTCAGTGAGCCTTTTAGATTACTTAGACCTGTACTTTGTCTGCAGCTCCTATCACAGGTGTATACCATTCATGTACAGATCTTTAGCTAGCCTGTGCCTGTGTACTTAGTATGTGGTACGTGTTCTAGAGAGAGTAAACAATTGGTTACAGGCATTGCTAGTATGATGTAGTTTAACTTCATACAGTCCTAGAACATGTGCAACTGATATCAGAGAGTTGTACTGGCAATATTCACAGCTTTATTTCCTGTGTGACTCTGCACTCAGGCTTCAGTGTCTACTGTCACAAGATGGGACAATTGACAGGGAACTCTTTACTGTCATGACTTGTGTGTAAGTGGTATCAGTAAACTTTTATGTGTGTGTGTGTGGGGGGTAAAAGCATTCCCTGGGTGAGCAAGTTCAACTAGTCACTATATAACATATATGCACATTTTGTCACAAGGGCACACTGTTTTTATCAAGAGATTTACTTACTGAGTGACTCACCCTTCAGTATCCAGTGTCTCTTGTTTGCATCTGGGATGATTGCCTTGTTAAGTGTGTCAAAGTGTTCACTGTCTAAACTTGTCTGTGCCTGGTATCAGTAACCTTAGAGATTGATATATGCTGGTTTACTTGACCTGTTACTCTGCAGTAATGATCTGTCCCCCCCCCCCGATGTGAAGGGAGGGCTATTATCCATAAGAATCCCTAAAACCACTGAGTGTCATAGCTTGTCTGCATGTGGTATCACATGCTTATACCATTGATGTCCATATGGTAGCTTGTGCCTGTACAGTCAAGATACAGTACTTGTTGCATTGGAGGAGGGTATATTCCCCTGCCTGACACAGTGCAACTTGTCAGTGTAATAGTATATGGGCAACCTGCATCAACAAGGTATTACATCTCTATCCACATCCTTATTTTTGGTGTATTTCTGTACTCAGCATGGACTAACTAATGTGCATAACTGAGAGTATTGACTGCGTGTCTACATGCAGCCTCTCAGTGTCATGATTACTGTATAGATGCAATCAGGAAAGGATGCTGCTGTTGTCCACAACCTTAGTTTCCCTGTACCTCTGTACTGTGGATATAAAATACAATGCTTAATCAGAGGACGTTGTGGATGGGGAGTGAACAGGGAGTATTCTGTGGTTGATCTTTTTAAAACTAGTTGGTCCAATGGGGAGAATGGGTGAGACATTGTCTGTATGAGGCCTTCAAATTCCTCATCATATTACCTTCTGTGCAACTACTAGCATGGCAGAAATACCATTGATGTTCACATCTTTATTTAACCTGTGCCTTTCGACTCAGGATCCAGTAACTCTTCTGATTCAGGGATGGGGGTACAGAGGGTTGGGAATTCCCTGGTAGATGCTATTGGACTCCTCAGAATTAACAATCAAGTATAACTGGTAGTACAGAGGTATACATACACATACTAACATTCAGAGACAAGTAATGTTTTGTCTTTTACTATGTTTTTTATAGAGGATGAACTATCAATGGAGGGTGCTGCTGGAGGAACAGAGCCCACAGAGGGGGCTGATATTGTCAGATTCAATTTGGGCTTCTGGGGTATCTTCAGGGACATTAGTTTACCAGGATTGAGAAAGGGCATATTCCATTTAGCACATTGTAAAAAACGATATTGTCACTGGTGTCTGCCAAGCCAAAATCCGGTTTTACCGGTATTTGTTTCTGTGTACTTTATTTAACAATTTTCAACTCTGCTAACATGCATTTTAGCACTATTGCACATCCATCCATCTTTGTACCAATTTAAAGTTATTTTAGGTACAAGATGTGATGGCAGCAGCAGCACTGCAGCCCCCATCCCTAAGGTGTGATGGAAGCAGCACTACGGCCCCATCCCTCGGGTGTGATGGCAGCACTAACAGCACTACAACCCCCATCCCTCTGTTGTGATGGCAGCAGAAACAGCACTATGACCTCCCTCCCTCAAGTGTGACAGAGGCTGCAGCACTGAGGCCCCCATCTTTTAGGTGTGATGGCAGCAGTACTGCATTCCCCATCCACCAGTGGTGATGGCAGAAGCAGTACAACCGCCACTCCTTTGATATGATGGCAGTAGCAACAATGCAGTTCACATCCCTCTGGGGTGATGGCAGTAGTGACAACACTATGATCCCCTTTCTTCAACATCCACACCCCACATGCACAAGTTACAAATGACTTGCTCTCTTTGCTTGTTAGAACTCAGATGTGAATTAATCTGAACCATCACCGCTAAGTTGGACTACCTTTGTTTTTTCCTATCTATAATTTAACTGCCTGAATTGGATTTCTGCCTGTGACACCGCTGCCAGGGTTAGGGAACAGACTTGACTTGGGTGTTGGAGGGCCAGCTAGTGGGTGAAAGCTTGAGTGTCCATCGACCATTCACCTTCTCCTGGGAGGGAGAATGGATTCATGGCTCAGCATTTGCTGGCCCCTTGTGGAGGCCAGAGGCAGGACAACACATTGGCCCTCATTGTGGGAGGGAGCATGATAGACGTCGACTTGCGCCTTGGCATCAAGTGGCCTGTCATGCTCCCAAGAAATGGGAAAACACCCACTGGCAAACAAATGGATAGATGCTGATCCCTCCATAAGCCAAAAGCCTCAGACATGTGTCCATTCTGACCCCTGCCATGTCCAGAATACACAGGAAGTGCTTTGGGGCAATTCTCCTCCCCTGGTAGCCTTCCACTGGGGTAGGGGCCCACTCAATAAAAGGTTACTTTGGGTTACCTGGTAGCACAGCAGTAAGGGGCAGTGGATGGTGGTTGGGACTCAGCAGCGGTGCTAGGGGGCCTTGGTAGGCCTGAAGGAGTGGATGGCCAGGGGTAGGAGGAGCAAAAAGAAATGCTTGAATTTGCTTCTTTGAAATGAAGTGTTTTCACCTAAAAAATCCACAAGTGGACTTCAAATGGATTCATGCATCTGCCAGACATGTGGATGCTTTTCTTTTACTTGATGTCCATGAGAAGGGTCTCTCCCAGTTTTCATGTCTGAGCTCAGATGTGAATTGAGCACCACGCGGCCCACCAGCATCATACAGCCCCTGGGGTCTTACCTTCTGTATGTCATTGAATGTGCTTTCAAAATCCACTGGCAAACATAAGTACACTTAAATACTTAACATTTGCTTTTTGTTGAAGCAGTCTATCAGAAAACTTTTTGTTGTCACAGAGACTGAAACAGCAGGTGGGAGAAAAGGTGCAAATGATCTAATTCACCAAAATGGGTTTCTAACTGTGAAGTATTTTCATAAGCAGTAAGGCAGTTTTTTCTTTGAATGAAAACTAGTCTGAATGAAAGTATGTTCACAAACAACTGATGATTTTAGATGGCCCTGCTGATTATAAACTTGAATAAGCTAGCTTGTAACAGTGATCCTGCATTTAGCAATCTACAACCTAGATGCTCATATGCAAAGAATACAATAAAAACCTGACTACAAAATCATTGCAGTCCAAGTAAAACTAAGGTAAATTACATGGTACCCTGACTACTATTCTATGATGTGGTGAACATATATTGGTATTTTTTTATATTCTTTGTAAATCAGGTAGGACCGATTAGGCAGAACTGCCTGTTTTCAGGAGTGACCTAGAAGCACTGGGGAGCTTAAGTAACATTGTTTGAAGTCACACAGTATGCAAGTCGAGGTTGTGGGAATCAAACCCAAGTCTGCTGGATGTACCCAGTTCAATCACTGTGTGTTACTCTAACCACTAGGCTATACTGTCAACCATAATAACACCCATATATAACATTCTAATATATGATTTTAATAATAGTGCACAGTACCTGCAGTGCAAATTATGAATATGAAACACTTTACAACATTTTACTAAAACGGAACTATTTGCCACTCCATCTGCTTATTTTTTCTTACACCAAAGTTGGTGAATAGTTGACAGAGCAGTGTAAATAGCTTTTGATCAGGCTTCATTATTCTACATCCAGAAATAGATAAAATGTGTTTATTCTGGATTTCTTTAATACTGATTTTCTGCGGCTCACTAAATAGAATTTAGCACTGTGTAAGGCAGATGTTTTTTACATTTTGGAAGAGGCAACACATCTTATCTAATTAGGATTCATGTTAGAATAAGAAGTTTTTCTTCATATTTAAAACATATTCAAGTGTCAGTATATTGATTTAGTAGTTTATGCTGACTAATATATGCTGTAGAAAACAGTAAAGGATTTATTGTGAAGCACTCTGGATCTATAGTAGAACTTCCACAATTTCCCAGCAAGTTTTGCAAAAAAATCTCTGCAATTTTAGGTTACTTTTTCTGCAATTTTCCAGTGGCCCTGCCCATGTGTGCTGATACTTGCATTTTTATTGTATCATACAGTGTAATATAAATAGTAAAAGACACTTAGGCACATACTACATGAAAACTGTGGTTTTTCAGGAAGGAAAGCAGTCCTCAGGTGATGGAGATGTTGGTGGGAAGCATGGGTGGTTAAACTGAATGGCTGGTTACAACAAAGCAGTGCGGGTGATTTCCTTACTGACTCTATACGCAGCAAAGTAGAAAGAATGTAAAGCACAGCAGCATTCATTTTAAGATGCTGAAATCTGGGTCAGCCTTCTGGCACTGTGGTAGCACTACTGCTTGCAATGCCAGTGACTCAGTGTCAGAAGCGAACTCGGGTTACTGGAGGTCTGGCCAGGGGATTAGGATTGAGCACCCAGGGGACTGCTCTCCTCCTCTGGGGAGGGTACCCTTCAGGTCCTGCTGCTTTGCCACCACCTGTGTGTCTATGGGTGGTGGTGCAATGGTGCTGCAGCATGATCAGAAGGGGAGGACACTAGCCAGGATCTGGAGCAGTGGCATGTCTCTATGTGACCTTCCTCCAATCTAGTGCTGGTGCCCTCAGAGACAGAGACCAGAAAACCAGGAACAATCACCCCACTTCAGCCACTGGCAGAAGGGACCCAGATGCCCCAGACTTCATAACCATGAGGGACCCACTGGGCTGCCCGACACACACTAAAGGAATGTGGAGGGGTGACCTGGGGTCCCCTCCCCTCCCTTCCCACCTGGGGGGAGTACAACCCAGGCAGGATAGAGGCAGACCCACAGGAGCTCCTTGGCATTACCTGGGGTGAAGCTAGAAGATACTCAGCCTAAGGATCTCTGAAAAGTGGAGACTGATGCTGTGAGAAGAGGGCATAGAAAGAGAAAATAAAAAAAATGTAAAAAGACGCTGAAATCTTAGAGATTATATGCAGTGACATGCAATTTCCATGAGGAACCGGTACAAGAATTCAAAATCCACAAACCAAGCAGGATTCCATGATTGCTACCCGTGTTACTGCTAAAAATGGAAAACCAGGGTCCCTGGGTATCTGGGTGGGAGGTGCCATTGTCTTTCATCGCTATCCAACTGTTGCACATGCTGGCATACACAGGGTCTTCTGGTCTTTCAAGAAATAGCATTTATTGACAGCTACAGTAATGTGGGGTTTATACTACCACATTCTACTGCAAGGCGTGGCAAATTACAGAACCTGAAGGGGGGGCAAATGTGTCAGCAACAGACTTAAATGACAGTATAATAAAATAAACACAGCTATACTCATGTACCATAGATGTTAATACATCTCCTCTGTTATTAATAAAAAAAAATACACTTCACTACAGTATATTACCAGAAAACTAGAGAACATCTTAGTTTACTGACATGTCTCTTCTTGCCATTTTCCTCTCCACCTGGCAGATTGCCATTCTGAACACAATTAGTAATACTCTCAGCCAGCTGCTCGAGGCCATATAGGGTGATAACAGGGCTGCAGCCCAGCATGCCCATGATACTGCAGCAAAAAAAATCATATTATTGGTCAAGGTGAAGAAATTATTGATTTGCTGCAGCGTCATGGGCATGTAGGGCATGCGGTCTTAGTAGCCACCTGTGGTCTGGAGCAGAGCAACAGGGTCCTCACCCCAAGCAGTTCATTCACTGAGGGAAATGGAAGAGGCCTCTGATGCTTCTTTCAAGACCACACACGGTCTCAGGGTGCAGCTGGTTGAGAACCAGCTGGAGGCCACGGAAGCTATCCACCATCTGCTCCATCAAGACCTGCAGCATCTAAGGGATGACAAGCCCTCTGCAGCTCCTCAGCAAGAAGATACCCTTGAAGGTGCCCCTCCCACAACACCTCTACCAGCTACAGATGAGGGGCACCAAGATATTACTGCTCCTGTGCAGTCTTCCTCTTCCTCCTCCTTCTCCTCTCCCCAAGGCATAACAGCCTAAATGGTCAGCAACTCCCTGTCTCTCCTGGCCATTCCTGTAAAAATTTTTCAGCTAATTAATTTCTTTTTTAACTTATATTTCCCCTCCCAGTACTAGTGTGAAGCAACACTTTTATTTATTTATTGAACTACTTTTATTTTATTTATGTTTTATTTATTATTTCTTCCCCCTTCCCGTTTGAACAAAACACATTTATTTATTTTTGTATTTTTATATAAAATAGAAATAATTATAACTTTAATATTTTTATACGAGAATTATTTTATTAAATGTTATTCTTTTACAATGATGTGTTTGACTCCTTCTTAAAATATATGTGTGTGCTACTGCTATAAGAAAGTACAGTTTAGTTGGTGTCTTTCTCTACACCTACGATCTTGTGCCTGATTTACTGAGCTTGGGGGCATTGCTTGGGTCAACCTATGCAAGTCACCACTGTTCTAACAAGTGCAACTGGTATCAGTAATGTATCTTGTATATGTCAACAAATTTTCATTGACTTTAGCTCTGTACTCAAGATACACTAAGTGATCTGTACATGTATGGGAGCATTGACTGATTGGCACCATGCAACTACTCAGTGTCTTACCATGTGTGCAGCTGGTATCGATGATGTATACAATTGATGTTCACAGCCTCAGTTTACTTGTGGCTCTGTAGTGAACATTAAGTTCCTGGTTTTGGGATGGTCTGGGCATTGTGTGTCTGAGGCCATCTAGCTCATCTGTGTTCTAACAGGTGTACAGGTGCAATAAAACTGCTATACCATTAATGTGCATGGGTATACTTGGTCTGTGGCTCTGCACTCATGATTCAGTACCTGTTCATGAGGGGGTTATTGCCTGGCTGATGCAATCCACCTCATGAGTGTTACAACTAGTCTGCAGTTTGTATCAAGGAGGAATAGTGTATGTGTAATGGGCTTAGTTGGGCTATGTCTGTGGACTCAACATGCAGTACATGGTTTGGGGGGTGCTGGGAATATTGCCTGGGTCAGGATGTGTAACTCATGACTGTTATTACTAGTTTGCAGTTGGTATCAGAGAGGTATGCCATTCATGTCCATGGATTTAGTTGGCTGAGGCTCTCCACTCAGCATGCAGTGCCTGTTTTTGGGGGTGGGGGGATTGCCTGGCTGAGGCTGTGCAGATCATGAGTGTCATAAATAGTCTGCATTTGGTATCACAGAGGTATTCTGTTGATGTTCATGGCCTTAGTTGGGCTGTGGCTCTGCATTCAGGATCCAGAACATCTTCGGGGGTTGGGAGGTATTGCTTGCCTAAGGCTATGCAACTTATGAGTGTCATAACTAGTGTGCAATTGGTATCACAGAAGATGACTATTGATGTTCATGTTGTTAGTTGCCCTGTGGCTCTGTACTCAGAATACAGTACCTGTTTTGGGTGGGGGGGGGCATTTACCAGCTGAGATTGTGCAATTAATGAGTGTTATAACTAGTGTACAATTAGTATCAAAGAGGTATAACACTGATGTTCATGCCCTTAGTTGGGCAATGGCTCTGCATTGAGGATACAGTGCCTGTTGTGGGGGGGAACACTGTCTGGCTGACACCACACAACTTCTCAGTGTTCTAACTTTCCTGCAGATGGTATGAGGGAGGTATACCATTGATGTGCATGGTTTTAGTTGGCCTGTAGGCCTCTACTCAGCATGCAGTTAATGGTCTGGTGAGTTGAGGACATTGCCTGGCTGAGGCTATGCAACTCATGAGAGTCATAACTACTCCACAGTTGGTATCATGGACATATGCCATTGATGTACATGGCTTTAGTTTGGCTGCTGCTTTGTACTCGGCATGCACTTCATGTTTTGGGGGAATTGTCTGGTTCAGGTCATGCAAGTCCTCACTGTTGTGACTTGTATGCAGCTGCAATGAGGAAGGTATACCGTCAATGTGTATGCCCTTAGTTTGGCTGTGAGTCTGTACTCAGCATGCAATTACTGGTTTGAGGGGGTGAGGGCATTGAATGGCTGAGGATATGCAACTCATGAGTGTCATAACTACTGCACACTTGGTATCAGAGAGATATACCATTGATGTTCATGGCCTTAGTTGGGCTATGGCTCTGCAGTCAGGATGCAGTAGCTGTTATGCAAGGGTTGGGTGATAACTTGGGTGTGGCAATGTTCTGAATGTCTCTTATAAAAGTTTTATAAACTTGTTTAGATGTAGTGTGGTAAGATACCCTCTCATTGCTATTTCTTTCTCGAAAGGTTAGGAAATTCTTTGCAAAAAACTGAGTTAATGCAACAGTTAGGGTATTTTACAGTAAAAAAAGTGAGGAAATTCAATGTTAGGGTTTTCAACCTTAACTCCGACTCCCCCCCACTGCCACACACACACACACACATACACACACAACACACACACACAGAACACACAACTATGGGGGGCAGTGCAAGGCAAGACAACCAATCACAGACAGATACCATAACGCAACAGAAATAATATACAACTTCTTATACATACCACAACAGGCAAATTTGAATTTCCTCACTTTCATTGCTGTAAAAATCCCTAACTATTGCATTAACGCAGTTTTTTGTAAAGAATATATATATGTGTATATATATATATATATATATATAGATATATATATATATATATATCTATATATAATATTTAAGCACCTAAAATAGGCTCATTTTTTATGTTTTTAAAAAGGTTGCTAAAAAACGCAATTCATTACAACCCCGTGAGGAACGTGCTCAACTTCATATTGCCAAAAACTGTCTCTCTGCAACAACGTAGTATCAAGAACCCCACCCACATCATTGATAATGATACCACATCAATTCCTTTAAATTGTCAATTAATGATTTGCCTCCATTATCACTACATGATTTGCTAATGTGTTGCTCTTATCTATTTTGCCAGTACTTCCTAAATGTTCTGAGATTCTCACTTTCGGTGTCTTTTTATTTTACCAGTGTAAAATACATGGCATTTACAAATGGCCATATATATGAAATTACAATTGTTCCAGCTGATCCAACTGGTCACATCATATTTATTTCCTGTCAGTATATTATAAAACTGCTGCAAAATAATATTCTTGTACAGAAATTACAGTTACTACAAATCTATGTGCCCTTAGCAAGAGGTGGCTACATTCTCTCAATATGAGTCCCACCACTGTGATGGCTACTTGTGATCTTGTCTGCAGTATCAATCAATCAATCAATCAAACGAAATGTTTGTTTAACCAGGCAAACACCATTGAGCAAAGCTCATTTTCAAGGTGGACCTGGACATAGATACATAGTCAAGCACAGAAGGGTTACATACACAACAGAATCATAATACAAGTCATAATACATTATCAAATGTCTACAATATAGTATGTCTCCCTTTGTAGTACACCACATGGGGGAGAGGGTCTTTGTGTCATATATCTTAGTTTCTCTTCAGCTTCTAATATATTCCAGTTCTTAATTATAAAATATATAATCTGCAAACTCAGTGCACTAGCAAACAGGCTAGAAGGAGGGGTAGAACAACAATGGGGAAACATCAAACTGCCATCACAGAGGCAACATGCCTTTGTGTGAAGCAAATAACCAAATCAAAACAAAAGAAAAAGCCACTATGGTTCTCAAAAGAGGTGGCGGGAATGGTTAGGGAGAAAAAGATAGCATTTAGGAAGTATAAGGAAACACAGAAGGAGCAGGACAGAGAATTGTACCAGTTAAGGCAGAAGGAAGCATGGAGGGAAGTCAGAATAGCAAAGGACCAAACTGAGGAAAAGAGAGCCAAATCGGTTGAGAAGGGGGCTAAAACATTTAATAGGTACTGTAAATCAGAGAGCATAGAAAGACAAAGGGAGTGATAGTGAGGCTGAATAGAATGGACAGTGGATGGGCAGAGAGGGACAGTGAAAAAGCAGGGATACTGTACTAATACTTCTGTTCAGTATTCACAAAAGAGGAGGATGAGGGGGAGGTACCTAATCCAATTAACAGAAGCACTCTGGATAGGGGGCTCGATTTCAGTCCTTTCACAGAAGAAAGGGTTCTGAAAGAACTCCTAAAACTGAAGGTGGACAAATCAATAGGGCCTGTCGGAATTCATCCCAGAATTCTAAAATAATTAAGGGTAGAACTAGTGATACCACTGACTATGCTTTTTAACAAATCATGGGAGGATGGTATGGTACCTGTGGACTGGAGAAAGGCAGATGTGATTCCCCTTCACAAAAGTGGGAGCAAGACAGAGGCAGAAAACTACAGACCTGTCAGTCTGACCTCTGTGGTAGGGAAAGTGATGGAATCACTTCTGAAGGAAAGAATTGTTGAGTACCTCGAGGCCAGTGGGGCACAGGAGACAAGGGATGGGTTCACAGTGGGAAGGTCATGTCACATGAATCTAATAGATTTCTTTGACTGGGTGACCAAAGTAGTAAACCAGGGAGGGGCTGTGGGCATGGCCTGCCTAGACTTTAGCAAGGCATTTGACACAGTCCCACACAAAACATTAATAATCAAATTAACCAGCCTGGGAGTGGATCCCAGGGTGGTAGCCTGGGTAAAACATTGGCTGTACAACAGGACACAGAAGGTATTTGTAAATGGAGTCCACTCTGAAGAAAGAGGGGTTACTAGTGAGGTACTGCAGGGTTCAGTCCTGGGTCCAGTCCTTTTTAATGTCTTTATAAGTGACATTGCAGATGGACTGGAAGGAAAAGTATGCCTCTTTGCTGATGACACAAAGATCTGCAAGAAGTTTGATACATAAGGAGACATGGAAAGGATGAGAAGGGACTTGGTAAGGTTGGAGGAATGGTCAGAATTGTGGCAGCTTGGATTCAATGCAAAGAAGTGCAAAATAATGCACCTGGGAAACAAAAACCCAGGGGAAGATTGCACAATGGGGGGGGTAGTAACAACAACAAAAATGGAAAGGAACCTGGGGGTAATCATATCCAATGACTTTAAGGTTAGCAAGCAATGTGAGAAGGCAGTAAGGAGGGCTGGGGGATACTAGAATGTATAGGGAGAGGCATGACCAGCAGAAAACAGGAAGTTGTTATCCCTCTGTTCTGACAGTTGGTGAGACCCCATCTGAAGTACTGCATCCAGTTCTGGAGACCCTGTCTCCACAAGGACATAGACAGGATGGAGGCAGTCCCGAGGATGGCAACTAAAATGGTGCAGGGTCTGCAAGAGAAGTCATACTAGGAGAGACTAAAGGAGCTTAATATGTATAACCTTGAGGAAAGGAGGGAGGGGGACATGATAGAAACATATAAGGACCTCAGTGGAATCGACAAAGTCCAAGAGGGTAGCATCTTTCAGAAAAAGAGATGTGCAAGAACAAGGGAACACAATTTGAAGATAGAGGGGGGATGGCTCAGGGGCAATGTGAGGAAGTATTTTTTCACAGAAAGGGCTGTGAATGCATGAAACAGCCTTCCTGAGGAGGTTGTGGGGTCTAAAGCTGTGGGAGAATTCAAGAATGTGTGAGACAGACAAGGCAATTCTTGTGGGGGGGGTAGGAAGAAATTGGTTATTGGTAACTAAGATCTGCAGTTTATCCTGTAGGTAAGGAAATGGGCAGACTAGGTGGGCCAAGCCTTCCTTATCTGCCATCAAAGTCTATGTTTCAATGTTTCTATGTAAGATAATGTTGTGACAAAGTTTACTTGTTGCACATCCTTTTTAGTTTTGTCTTTTTGTTAAAGCAGCTGTTCCCTATTCAGCTTTCCCACTACGTCCTTTTCTTCTTGAAGACAGTTAATACTGTAACCCCTCTGTAAAAAAAACATTCTTGTAATATATTTGCTCCTGTCTCATATTCAGCACATTACTCAAGAATATGATGCAGGGGCAAATATATTACAAGGAGAAACAAAGAACATGGTGGGAAAGATAAACAGGGAACAGCTGCTTTTAACAAAAGACATTAAAAGCATGTGCAGCAATTAAATTTTGTCACAACATTCTCTGACAGTGAAAGATAAACCAAGTTGTTGCCACTGGTGAATGGTGTTATCTACTAGTAAAGGGAGAAATTCCAAATCTGCAGTGGGAAGTCTACAAAAGTACAAAAGTAAAATAAATTTGAAAGAGAGTGAAGTCTCTGCAGCCAAAACCAAATACATAGGGTCTAAGCAGTGAAATTAGAAAAGTCTGACAGGCGGGGAAGGGGATCAGTGGATGGGGGGGAGCTCTGCCAGAATCAGAAAACAGCAGTTTTGCAATATCAAATAAGTCATTTAAAACAAATTCAATTTCTTTAAGTAAGGGGTTTAACTGAGTTTATCCAGCTACAGTGGAACTCCAGAGTTACAAACACCAGAGATCCAGACTGACCATTCAACTGAACGCCCCACCCTCACCTACCCATTCCCTCCACTGCAACCAGTTAGACTGCCTGTTACCTGTTAAATTCCTTCAGACTATCACCATTTGAATCATCTGCAGCTGCAATGTCTTGCAAGCGCAAATGAGTAATGCTATCTACTGTATCAAGACAAATCTCGAAATAGTCCCCAAACTTGAGCGTGGTGTCAGCATATGCTCCTTTGTTGATGAATATGGTATTGGTAAAAGCACTGTGTGTGATATTTGGAAAGTACAGGAAAAAATAAAACTATTTACGAAAGAAGTGCAGAAGAGCGGTGCAACGAAAAAGCGCTGCATAGTATGGAAGGCAGCTGATGAGGACTTTGACAAAGCCATGCACCTATGGTTTATACAGGAGAGGCAAAAGGGAATGCCAATAAGTGGGGTGATCATTATGGAAAAGGCAAAGAATGAGAGGAGAAAGATTTCACAAAGCCAGTGCTGGATGGCTCTTCTGATTTAAGAACAGGCACGGCATACGGTAGCTGGGGCTTCAAGGGGAATCTATGTCGGTTGATATAGCTGCATCTGAAACCTTTAAAACAACCCTACAGGCAGTCATCAATGAGCATGGACTTACCCAGAACCAGATCTTTAACTGTGATGAGATGGTCTATTCTGGCATCTCCTGCTGAACAAAACACTAGCGAATGGTAGCGAGAAGCAGGATAAAAACTTTAAGAGCTACTAAGACTCTGTTACCCTAATGGGAACAGCTAATGCTAGTAGCGACTACAGGCTCCCTCTTTTGTTAATTCACAAGAGTGACAAGCCGAGATGTTTTGCTGCTGTGAATATTCTGTCTCTCCCTGTCCATTATTACAGCCAAGGAAGCATATGGATGGACAGGAATATCTTTTCGGATTATTTTATTTGTCATTTTGTGCCACTGGTTAAAGAATACCTGACAGCAAAATCCCTTCCACAGTATAGAAACATAGAAACATACAGGTAGAATTTGACGGCAGATAAGGACCGCTTGGCCCAACCAGTCTGCCCATTTCCCTACCTAATGGATAAGCTGCAGATCCTAGTTAATCAGCAGCCTACTTCTTCCTACCCCCAACCCCTAGAATTGCCTTATGACTGTCCCATGCATGCTTGAATTCCACCACTGTTTTTGACTCCACAACCTCCTCTGGAAGGCCGTTCCATGCATCTACAACCCTCTCTGTAAAAAATACTTCCTTAAATTACCTCTGAGCCGCCCCCCCTCTAGCTTCAAATTGTGCCCCCATGTTCTTGCACACCTCTTTTTTTGAAAGATGCTACCCTCTTTGACTTTGTTAATTCCCTTGAGGTACTTGAAAGTTTCTATCATGTCCCCCCTCTCCCTCCTTTCCTCGAGGCTATACATATTAAGCTCTTAGAAACACTGTACTATTAATGGACAATGCCCCCTCTCACCCCACTTCTCAAAGCTTGACTGCAGCCGATGATTGTTTCAAATGTCTGTTTCTCCCTCCCAATGTCACCAGCCTGATCC
The DNA here is from genome assembly GCA_016271365.2 of Neoceratodus forsteri. Classification (NCBI taxonomy): domain Eukaryota; kingdom Metazoa; phylum Chordata; order Ceratodontiformes; family Ceratodontidae; genus Neoceratodus; species Neoceratodus forsteri. Next base: position 212,344,981 of record CM057451.1, read on the forward strand.
AACCAATTAATCAACGCGTTCTTGAAAACCTAAAATGCTGGTATAAAAGAAACCTGCTGAGGCAACTGTTTCTTGGGTCAACAAAATATGAAAATTATACAGCATTTGTGAAGCACCTCTCTATCAAGGATGCCATCTACATGTTTGCCTGGTCATGGGCCGAAATCAGCAGTGAGTCCCTCCTGTGGTCATGGAACAAGATTTGGCCCAGCGATGAATATACGGACAAGAAGGAAATCAAGGACAGCAACCCCAATAACAAGTTGCCAAAAGTCAATTTACATGACAAGATGTGGTTTGCACTCACTGATGAAGAACAGGAGGAGTGGCTGACTTTTGACAGCTCAGAGAATGAATGCCAGATCCTGAGCTACAGTGAGATCATCGATCTTGCCAGGAATGTGCCCGCTGACAGTGGGAGTGACACAGATAAAGAGGAGGAGGAGACAGCTGCTCTGCAATACAATAAAGCCGAGGAGTGCTTTGCAACCTGTGTGCAGTGGCTTGAGCAACACGCTGAAGCAGCTACGATGAGTCTGATGTTGCTTCAAGGCCTGCACACACTGGCTGCCAAAAAAAGATACAGCACCTTAAAATAAAGCTCAATCAAGCAGTTTCTTTAAGCCAGCTAACATTTACTCTATGGCTGAGCCTTAAGTAGTAACTGCAGTATGTACTCTACTGTATTAAAAAACAGGATTTTTTTAAAAGCACTTTTTAAGCACTTTAGTCACTTTATTTTGTATCAATAAAGGTATCTAATGTTAAATATGGTCCGAGTGTGTGTGTTTCATGAATACTAATAGCTTGCAAATATTATTTCAGAGATACAAATTTTTCATAGTTACAAACAACTAATTTCCCATGTTGTTCGTAACTCTGGGATTCCACTGTATATACCGTTCTAAGGTGAGCCACTCTGATGGAGTTCAGCAGCTTTGGGAGATTAACTCCTAAAAATTCAGACTTGCTCAGCCAGTGTTTGCTTTAGTACTAGGAGACTGTCACTAGAAGTCATAGAAGAGAGACTGTGCTGCCAGGGCTCAAGCAGAGACTGGTAGGCCTAAAAGGTACCTGATCAGATTGAGTGATTAAGAGAAGAAAATTTGTGAGCATAGAAGGAGAAGCAATCACTGGAAAAAGAATAGGCTTGCTCTAAAGAAATGTTGCAGCCAGGCTACATCCAGTACAGCAGGCAAGGATATTGTAGGACACTGGCTAAGAAAAGATGGGTTCCAGCTAAAGTCTACCAAGGCAGACTAAACAGAGCCTATCACTTTACCCTGTCAGTTGCCACTGCAGTTTGCCAGTATCAGACAGGGCTCACTCTTATAGTGGGTAGTTTCCAACATTGTATAGTGTAGCTTTCCTGTGTATGGGGTTTGGAGGCTGTGGCTTCTGTAGTGCAGCTGTATTCAACTTAACATTCAGATAATCAATGCCAGGTCACCAAACAACCTTAAAGATGAAGCCAGTGAAAGGCCCTGGGGTCAACGTTGATCAGTGTTCAGAGAGTTAAAAGATAAGGAGAGGCAAGGATCAATGGAGACGCTTTCAGAGAAGCATAAGAGATCCTGCATCCATCCATCATAGACAGTGCAGAGAGATACAAGGATGGATGACTGTGTCCAGGAGGGTTAAAATCCTGGGCAAGACTCAAATTTAATATTGATGGGCCTAGGCAGAAGACCTATGGTGGAAAACTTCAATTTTGGAATACAAATAGAAGCCCTTTTGGGAAACTGGTCACTTGCATTTGTTGAGCTGAATGTCAGTAAGTGCTCCAATGTGCGTGTCACCTACAACTGCAGCTCAGTGAGGAACCCACATCAACTATTTACAACAAGCATTTGTCAATACCAAATGTTTTGTTGCTGGTATTAGCATTGGAAATGTTGGAGTTAGACAGATGCAGAATAGAAATGGCAGTGAAGTACTGAACTTCACGCCAACCCCACCTCCACCCTGCAGAGATGGGCAGGCCTTGGGGTATGTGTTTGGGTCATCACCCATAACATTTATACCATTTCACCTCACCCTATCCTGCAGACACAGACAAATGTTGAGGTGTGCCTTGGGGTCTTCGGCTTTATGGTCATCCCATTCCATAAGGACATCCACTGAAATGGGTGCAGTATATGAAAATGGGGTGAGCTCTGGTGCTGAAGAGTCCAAGGCACACCTCGATGCCTGTCACTGGCTGCACGGTGGGGAGGGTGGGGGTTGAATGGCATGAGTATTACAGTCACAATCCAAAGGCACACCCCTGATGCCTGTCAGTCTGTCAGGGTGGGATGTTACGGTTAGAAACGCTAATGCCCCGGGCATTTGTTGGTATTTGCACTACAAATTTTCAGTATGGCCACCTCATGAAAGCATTTGGGACCTCTTCTCATGAACAGTGGCACTGTGGTTTTGTTAATGTGTCCTGAACTTTGAGTTCCCACAGTGACAATGCCATTCTGTGCCAGATGTATGAAAACACAGATTAGGCAGGATGTGAAAAAAGACAGCTGTATCATTCATAGAGAGGTGTCAAGAGATGGCAATGTTGAAAATCAGCAGTGAAAATATTAAAAATGCTCGCACTTCTGAACCTATGTGGAAACTGCACAATGTATGTGCATAACACAATCATTTAGTGGAATTATTTCACCAAATTTTCGTCATAGGCATTTTGTGACCTCTGCTCATGAACACTGTCACTATGATTTTCTTAATCTGTCCCGAACATTGATTTCCCACAGTGACCGCGTTATTCTGCGCCACGTGTGTAAATGCATATTTTGGGTAGGATATGAAAAGTGACAGCTGTACTGTTCATAAGGAGGTGTGAAAAAATCCAATGTTGAAAATCTGCAGTGAAAATATTACAAATTTGTGAGGTTATGAGGGTGTATGGAAACTGCACCCTGCACACTCATAACAGTCATTTTATGGACTTTTGTCACCAAATTTTCAACATAGGCATTTTAGGACCTCTGCTCATGAACAGTGTCACTGTGATTTTCTTACTGTTCCAAATACTGATTTCCCACAGTGATCGCGTTATTCTACACCGGAAGTGTGAAAACTCATTTCAGCCAGGTTGTGAAAAATGACAGCTGTACTGCTCATAAGAAGGTGTGGAAAAATGCCAATGTTGAAAATATGGAGTGAAAATATTACAAATTCATGAAGTTATGAGTGTGCATGGAAACTGTGCAAAGCTCGCTCATAAAACAGTAATTTTTTTTTAATTTTTTCACCAGATTTACAACATAGGCATTTAGAGATCCCACCTCATGAACATTGGCACTGTCATTTTGTTAATCGGGCCCGAAAGGTGATTCCTCACAGTGAACATGAAATCACCTTTTGGGACCGAATAACACCATGACAGTGACTGAATTCATGAGGAGGGTCCCAATAACCCCATGTTGAAAACATGGCAGAGACATCCACATAAGTTGAAAATAAACCATTTATGCCATTATACAGCTTACTGGCATTTCTTCAGTTCGTGGTTGGCTTTGAAGAGTGCAGACATGTTCCTGGTCCACGGAAGATCATCACGCTGGGCTCTGGAAGTAAGTATGGGGTGAGGGTGTGTGTGTGGGGAGGTGGAGTGCACAGAGGGTGGTTGTGGGTTGGGGAGGTGCACAAGGCACTTTAAGGGAACATTTTCTTGGTTTCTGGGGCAACAAACTAACAGGTTATCGGGAAGGTTTTTATTTCAGGCTTGCTTTGGTCACACTGGGGTGGGCTCCCAGTGTGCCACCTGCATTTTGGGTGAGGGGGGGACTTAAGCCGATGGGGAATGGGCCCCCATCGGTAAAGAAAGACTGTTTGGGGGCATGATGTTGAGGGGATTGGGTACCTCTCGGCCACAACAAATTGGGGGTCATTATGTCAATGGAGAGTGGGCTCCTCGTCAGCAAATGAACTTGGTCAGGGGTATGCTGACAGGGGGATTGGGCACCCCTGTCAGCTTTCATGTGGCTCTGAGGTGGACGGCGATAGCCGCTTCCATGTTTATGGAAATGTTACACCAGGTAAGGTAATGCCCTGCAATGATGGGTTGCTCCCTCATTGCAGCTGAAAGGCTGATGCTGCAATGATAAGGTGACCCCTGATTCTGGTGGCCAAATTGTTTCAAGTTGGTGGCACTTCTGGAGAACCAGTGTCATCAGGACAGTGTGCCTGCATTGGCTGAACATTGCCAAGCCCACAAATGCAGTGCCGGAATTGGCTGCCACAGTGCCATGCCTCCACAACCTGCTTCTCTCCTAAGCTGCCACATAATGTTCCTTGTACATGCGTGCAAACAAACATAAAAAGCTCTCAAGGCCTTTAGGAGAAAAGCCAGGTACACTCACCACTGGGGTTATCAGACTGGTGGGGAGAGGTTGTTGAGGGAGTGCATACAGTATCATAAATTGAGTATATGTTTGATTTTAATTGCTACTCCTTTCTCACATTTCCCTTGCACCCTCTTATTACCTTAGTTTCATATCCTTCCCTTTTAATAAACCTACTATTATTTGTTCTTTAATTTAGCTGCATTTCATAGAAGATGAGGAAGATTATATTCATTGCCTGGAGCCATAGATATGGGAGCCACTGTTTGGGGGTAGAAATATCAAAGATATTTTGAGCTGGATTCTGGAGAGGGGTAGAAGTAGTAAATTCCCTATCCCATGAGAACTCAACCCAATTGAGGTACCATGTCACATTGTTATTATTCACCCAGTTAATTACTGACTAATGAAAGGACCAATACTAGTCTTCTTTAGGATCACAGAGCTACCACAAGGATCCTGGACAGGTGCCACATATAGTCCAAAACATTTAGTATTAACTATATACTGCAAGTAAAATGTTCCCTACTGGTCTCTAAAATCTGGCTGTCTGCAATGCTTTTTAAAGAGTAGTTTGGGAATATAATCGACATTTGCAATACCATTGTTATGTGCATTGAAAAGGTCAAGGAAGTAATTCAGTGAAGGACATACATACTTTATAAAGCTGTGGACATAAAGGCTGACACATGGTTAATCTTCAGATTTATCCAGAAAAGTGCAGTTTTACAACCTATACAGTGAATGAGCCATATGGACAACTATAGTATTTCATAACTAAAAACTAAAGCTGTACCAGTTCTAAAATATTTACCCATTCAGTTAGAAAACATTGCAGATGTTTTCACTTTCTCTGGCACTTTATTGATTGATTGATTGATTGGTTGATTGATTGATTGATTGATTGGTTGATTGATTTAAATTATGTGACAGTAAGAGTAATATCACTCTAAATGGGAATCTGAATTGTTCATAAATTAATGAAGCCTGCACTGTAATTGGTAAAGCAAAACTCACTGTGGTCAATTCTTTTATTGCCAGGTTCTGTCAGTTTTCCTCAAAACTCAGAGGAAGTTAATTAACTGTCAGATTTATTTACATAGTTTTGTTAGAAAAAGAAAAGAACTTGCCTATTGAATTATTTTACTGCTTATATTGCTTAATGAGCCTGTTGGGCTCTGTTCACACAGTATCATCAATCATATGATTTGCTTATCATGCGAGCATGCCGTGAGCACTGAGTGTATTTTCTTGAAATGTATGAGATGACTTCAGTGCTTTTCTAAGGCTGAAAGTAGAAGTGTTACTGTTACTAGCAGAGAAATACAACACAAGCATATAGTATCAGTCTCTCTCTTACGGCTGTACCAGTAGGATCTGAAAGAATAACTGTCCTCTCTCCTAGTGAGCAAATGATGTGGATCTGGCCTTTTAAAAAAGTGTCAGGTTCATATAAACATGGAGGTGCTAAACAGTGTGGTCCTATTTGTTTTGCCAATGTAGGTGCTAAACAGTGTGGTCCTATTTATTTTGCCAATGTTTACATTGTTGTTCAGTTTAAAGTTCTCACAGACTTCTTTCCAGTTGTCGTTTCTTATTGGGATTAAAACCCAGTAAAGAAGAATTAAAGAGTATAATTTTCCTATTAGTTTCCCTGTGTTGATAATCCAATTTTTTAATCAAAATATACCATGAAAAGCATAATGTAAGTACACTCAGATTAAAACCCATAGTCCTGATTCACTGAGATACACCAGAAGTACCAGAAGATACATGTTAAATTTGTTTCTAGCAGCCAAAAGAAACAAATTGTTTTTTTTTTTTTAATTAGTTTGTCTGCCCCCAGGTCATACTGTAGGCTGCCCCCCCCCCTTCTGCTTCAGTCTCTCCTTCCCCATCAACCATGGGTGTAGGCAGGCATACTTCAAGTACTCCATGGTGTGCAATTTTATTTAAGAGAGGTAGCAAATAGGCTCTGAAATGCTTCCTTTTTCCATGAAAACTAACAAAGAAAATACTGAACCTTTCTGTAATTTTATTCATAGGAGTCAAAACTAGAAGGACTTTTCACTAATACTCTCTTTGCATCCCAAGGACAATACAACTTTACAGGCTCTGGACTGGTATGTGGGTGTCTTAGGGAACAATGCATGGCATTTGTATTTACCCATGCATGGCAACAACCACTATCATGAGATACAAAAGTTGCATTTAATGTACCAAATGAGGCAGCAAACACAGTCCTGGTGTACATTTGTGCATTGTCTGGCTACATCCTGGGGGGAAGGGGGTAGCTCACCCTAACAAGGTGGGGTGGGGTAGCAGTGAGTCCACTTGGTGTGCAGATCTAAAATCCCTGACTACACCCCTGCCATCAACCACCTTCTCTGTGACTTAACCCCCTCTGCTAAGTCCCCAGGGAATGCTCCCTAATGACAGGGCCATTGGGCTAGTCATGCCCTTCCTGTGCACCATACAGATTTTCAAGGGAGCCAAGTCAGTGGTGTGGGGACTGCAGGGGCCAAGAGCATCATCCTAACATTTGAGGATTTATGTCCATTTTCTGTTGTACAGACTGCTGGCTGTGCAATAACGCACTTTATGAAATGGGTATCAAAACTGAGGCAATCTGTTTGGGCAATACCTGTGTGATAATGTGTCTTACGCACAGGAAGAAGGACCAGCAGTGCCCTGTGGGCACTGATTCTAGTAACGATGCCAGTTAGAATGTTGGCAAACTGAAAATCAGCCATCTTCTTTTCACCAACTGCAAGTGACATGCCAGGCTGTATTTTCAGTATGCCAACAAAAAAATGCAATAAATACATCTGACCTTTTGTTCACATTGCCTCAGTCTACGAAATCCATGGATGTAGCATGAAGGGAAAAGCTGCGATCTGTCTCACAGCCCACCCACTCGGTAATGTATAAAAAAAAGCAAAAACAGAAAAGCTGCAATCTCTCCACCAGCCCAGCCATTCACTCTTTAAAATCCATCTGTGAATTTTAATAAAAAAACAAACGAACAGCCGCGATATCTCTCTTAGCCTGCCCGCTCATTCATCTATTTAAAACAAAAAACCGAACAACCACACTCTCTCTACCAGCCCACCCACCGGCGCTCACTCTATCTCTCTACCTGCCCAACTGCTCACTCTGTCTTTATTTCTCTACCAGCCTGCTGCTCACTCTTGAAGTTTAACTTTTAATTATATATAAAAATAAACTACAACAGCAGCATTTTGCTATTTTTTTTCCTCTTACTTGTCTCCACACAGCATTGGGGTGTGAATACTGCCTTGAATACCAGGCCTAAAGTACAGAAGCCTTTCTAGGACAAAATTCCTTCAGTGCAAAAAAAAAACACAGGGCACTTAGGCGGAGGAACTATTTTATTAAAAGTGACACAAACATACATGTTTTTTCCTACTTTAAATTGGAAATGTAACCTACCAAATGCAGTTGCACTAAAGATAGCCATTTCATAAGCACAATAAGCCACTCCAGGGTGTGCGTTAGACACTTTAACACATGGCTAGAAGGCTGGACGCACTCGGCCTGTGGCCGCCTGCCTCACTACGCCTCCTAGCCGTGTGTTAAAGTGTCTAATGCACACCCTGTCGTGGCTTATTGCTTACATATACTGTATGAGCACACACATGCACACACAGGCATCTACAGGCATGCCTGTCCCAGTGTGGATGACCTACTGTGCTGCCAGCAGAACTCAGCCAGATGACTGGCAAACAGCAAGGCCCTTATGTGGAGAAGCACTAGGGTAGTTTGGTCAAGATGGACACTGTTCTCGACTAGCACATGGAAGTTATCCATGAATAAACCTACTTCATTTGGAAAAAAAACATTGTGGATCTCCTGAATTGGAGCTATCTCTTAGCTCCTGGCTCTGAAGTGCTGGTGCCCCTTTTTGTCATTACTTGAATTAGGGCAGGAGCCCTGCACTAGCACCCTGCCCGGACCATACAGTGCAGCACAAATCTAGTCTTCTGAGCAACAAGGCCCCCTCCCCAAGAGAGGAGAGCAGCACAGGGGGCATTCATCCTCTCTTTCACTAGTTGGCTCTATGTGAACTATGTTTGCTGCCGAACTTGAGTCACTGACATGGAAGGCAGTAGCACTTCAGCCTGTCCACTGAACTGGCTAGAAATGTGGACATTTTATCATGCATCCCCTGTAAGCTGGAGTACTCCTCCTTATGTGTTTAAACAGAAAGTTTCAATTCACTCATTCAAAGTTTCATTAAGACAGTTTCTCCAGTTGAGTGCTCAGTATAAATGTTTTGACCAACTGATGTTTGCTGCATTTTCCTAATGTTGCAATGTGAGCATTAATGTTTTTTCATAGAATTGCCACAGACACTTGAAAACAGAAAAAAATATCTCCAGGGATGGTATGCTATGCTATGATTAAAGTTTTAAATACTGCACATTTTTTATAAGTTTCAGGTTTACTGTTCAGCCTTGGAATGCCATTGCATCATTAATAGCCACTACATTATAAAATGCAAAACACAATCTAAAATGTTGGGCACTAGAAGAGTGCAATTTGCATTACTGGAGTCCTTCCTAAAGAAGGATATCAACCATCTTCAGGCAATTGAGAGGAGGGTGTCAATGATGGAGGGACAACAGGACAGGGAATAAAAGAACAGACTGAGGTAACTCAATATGTATTCACTCGAGGAGAGAAAGGAGAGAGGGGACATGATTGAAACCTTTAAGTGCCTGAAACGTTTAAAACAAGGTGGATATCAGGGAACTTTCTGTCAAAAGTTGAAACAAAACTACAAGAGGGCAATCTTACCAACTGACTGGGTGAAGTTTCAAGAAGGAAGTCAGGAGACACTTCTTTACAGAGCAGGTGCTATCAGGGTATAATGACCTTGCATCTGAGGTAGTAAATCAGAAGATGGCGTGATGGAAGTTCAAGAGAGTGTAGGACAGGGTGAAGAGGAGAGTCAGGAAGGGTAGGGGTAGGGTCTGCTATAGTATGTGGATCTAGGCTATGCAACTGAGCACTACTAGACAGATCAAATGGCCTTTTTCTGTCTATGTTTTACTCTGTATGTTCATACAGTGTGATGATAGTCAAGATCAGCTCAAAAATGTTCTTACCACTAACAGTCAGAATGAGGATTTCCCTTGTTTATCCCATAATATTATTTGTTGCATGCATTTCAAAGGTAAGAGATTAATAGTATTTTTAACTAAAACCCCAGGGGCCTGATATTCAAAATTGTGCAAATCTGAGCACAAAACTGTGCGACGTGTGTAGTAATAGGGTGTGTGCCCCAAAATGCTATCTTCAGTGGAACAGAGCACTGCACTATTCATCTGAATATATATCCAGTTTTGTCCAGCACTAAGTCACTTAGCGCAGTCTGATAGTACCCCCCAAAAATAGGGCCACTCTTCTTTATAGGGCATGGTGAGGAATCTTGCCCTATGAATAAGCCATGCTCCCTGTTACAGATTGATGCCCGGTGACTGAGGTGGTGGTAGGTGGGCTGTGCCACTCGCTATCATTGAACCGCGGCACTGATGGACAGGTGACGGGGCCAGGGAGGTGAATGCCAGTATTTCCATAGTGTAGTGGCCTGGTATTCAAAACTGTGCAAATCTGAGCATACGACTGTGTGCTGTGCATAGCAATAGGGCTTGTTCCCCAAAATACTATATTCAGAGGAACAGCGCACAGCACTATTCATCTGAATATATGTCCAGTTTTGCCCAGTGCTAAGCCACTTAGCACAGTGCAATATTGGCCCCCAAATAGGGACTCTCTTCTTTACAGGGCACGGTGATGCACCTTGCCCTATAAATAAGCCATGCTCCCTGCTACAGATTGATGCTAGGTGGCTGAGGTGATGTGAGGTAGGCTGTGCCACTCACCATCATTGAACAGCTGCACTGATGGACAGGTAGGGTGGCCAGGGTGGTGCGTGTCTGTGCTGTGGGTGGGATGGGGCCCACTAGCCACCAACTGGGCGTGGGTTGGGGGGTGCTTCTCAGAGTTCAGGATGGGGATTTGTTGGGGGGCTGGACTTCTATGCTACTGCCATGCCAAGGGCACTAGCTGTTAGAAGGGAAGCAGAAGCAAACCGGGGAGAGGGGCATTCCAGAGACTGGGATCAGGTGTATGGGGAGACCACTGGACACCATGGAAAATAGTTTTCAGACCAGGATGGGGACTGAATGGTGGGAGGGACCACTGAACATCAGGGAAATGTATGCTTATACTGGAGCAAATGTTCGTAATAACTCCATGCAAAGATGGCCAATATTCAGGTGCCCACCCACCAATTTGCATTGTTTTTACTTGCGTACCCATCCACTGTTTGCCTGAGCACAAACCCTGTTTGCCTGCACAAACCAGGCTTTGGAATACAGGTTTTCTGTGCAAAATCTGGTTTGCACACGAAAACTGGGATTTGTGCTGGGGCAAAACTTTGACTATGGGGCACCAGCAGCCCACTATTCAAAACTTTGCCCAGTGGACAAGCAGACTGCATGTGCTTTGTGTGTCATTTGCATGCGTGCAGTATATTCAAAAGCTTGATTAGCATGGTCAAAATGGAGTACTGCATGTGGAAACAAATAATGTATGCTTGGGGCAAAGAGAGGAGTGTGGACATGAATACAAGTACTGTGCTATAGCCTGCATGTTAGCACTGTGCAAAGTGAGTTTGCATGGCATCTTTGCATGGCGCAAATACCTTCTATAGAAAGGCCGACTTACTCTGGGCAAACCTTAGAGACAGGCAGTGACACTGCACCCAGAACAGAAATGGCAGTATTTGACACTCACATGCTGTTCCTAATGGGACAGGCTAGGGAGGAGGAGGTGAGGGCAGAAGGCCACCCTGGGTCACTCCGTAGGCTGCAGAGGTGATATGTTGCACACAGATGTTACTGACCATGAGTATCCTTCGAGATGCTCAGTGAGGACCATCTGGTGGGCCAGTGCCTTCTCAATAGAGCCATGCTATGGCAGCTGTGCAAGCTTCTGCATGCGCAGCTGTGCAATGACACTAACACAACCATTCCATGACAGTTGAGCAGAAGGTGATGCCTGTGATGTGCTTCCTAGCCACTGGGTCATTTAAGACACTGGTATGTGATACCAGTAGTGTGTTGCTGTCTGCCACCTTGCACATGTAGGCCAGTTTTTAGATGCCCTGCTTACACATGCTGGTGAGTTCACTGTAATCCCCAGAACAGTGGTGTGGTGAGCAGAAACCATGCAGCAGTTCTATTGAGTTGTGTACCTACCTTCAGTACTCGTTGCCATTGACTGCACCCATAGTGCAATCTGTGCACTCACAGGTGATGGAGTGGAAAGTGGATTCCTACCTCAATAGGGCAGCTACAATGTGAACAGTTGCTAGCATATTTTTTCTACCTTACAGGGGACAGTGCCTATCCCTTGTGCCCCTGGCTCCTCACACCAGTCATCTAGCCCTAAAATGTAGCTGAGGACAGATACAATGTGGCAGACACCACCATATGCAACGTCACTGAGTGCATCTTTGGCATGCTGAAAATGCAATTCTGGTGCTTGTAATATTCAGGTGGTGCCCTACAGCATACCCCTCACAAGGCATGTGACATATTACTAGCCTGTTCCATGTTACACAAAAGGGTGCATATCCATGGAATAGGCATGCTGGAACATGAGGAACACTGACAGTGACACAGAGCCAGAGATGCAGGAGATACTGGAGCAGCTCAACAGGTGCGACCCTTGCATGGTCACGAGGGCCCAGGAACACAGAGACCACATCATAAGATGACTCTCAGAGAGGAGCAGGTGGGTGCCAAAATAAAAGGATACTGTTGTAGATTTCAAAACTGTAATGTAAACACAAAATGCAAAGTGACAGTGCGTAAAAAGTGCAAAATAGAGGAGAAAAATAAGTGTGTGCATCAGGTGGGACAGAGTTGGATTGACAGGGATGCCTGCAAAAGCAAAACTGAGACATGGGAAGGGAGCAGTGGATGAGTAGGAAAGGCATGGATGGCTTCCAAAGTCAAACTCTCTGTCCGCCACAGGTTCACGGGGACAAGCATCTGTGACCCCTGCATGTACTGTAGGGGTCACTGACTGTGGGGAGGGAAAGGGTCATACCTCTCAACTGTCCCTGATTTTCAGGGATGTCCTTGATTTTGCCTCAAAATTTTACTCTGTCCCTCCTAAAATTTGTGTTTCTGTGGCTAAACAGTGGGGGCTGTAAGCACAAAAAGATCTCAAGCATTAAAGTTACAGACTTCTCAATTTCTGCAAAATCAGTTTACTTGTTATAGCTTTTAAATCATCTGCCTGAAGTAGATTTAACTGTTTCTTTTTTATTTCAACTGCTGACTTCAGTGCTGCACATGGCTAGTGTGATGTTATCAGCATTGTCTAAACTGCTCTCTGATTGGTTGAGTATTTCATAGTGAGGTACCCAGTTTGGCTAGATATCAATTGTGGCATGCCCCAAAAAGCTAGACATATGTAATATGAGGGCTATGACATGGACTGGCTAAGATTAATGTTTTATCTTCATGAGTATTGAATGGACTGTCTGACCTCCTAAGTGGCAGAGTGAGTAGCCCCCAAAACAACAGGGCAGCTGGTGACTTCTCAAACTACTGCATTAAGTTACAAGGTAAAGCTTACGATTATTAAATAAAGGGTCGAGACAAAGGAGTCCCAGTAAGCTGAAAAGACTTTCACAAAAAGAGCCTCATGAAGTGAAGCAAGCTAACAAGAAAAGCAATAAAATGACAACCACCACTATACCTAGAAAAAGAGGCAATTAAAAGCCCCAAAACATTGGTTTTGATGTACAGTATTTGCTGTTCTGGTGGCATACTAGAAAAAATTGTGAAATCTAACATTTTTATCATTAATCAGGAGTCGGCTTTATTTTTTGGCTTAGTTGAATATGATATGCAACATTATAGTAGTCTCTTCTGACCCAATTCAGACTTTTCCTTAGCAGGAATAGGGCATCCAGAGATAACTGCACTACTTTTTGCAGGAGCAGAGGGGAGCTACTAATGCAATCAGGCATATGATCCATTCATAATGAGTGATGATAGAAGCAAAACACGTGTTGTAGTCTATTGCAGGTGAATTTGCCTTTATTCAAATATTGTTCTGTATACGTATTGTATTGCATTGCTTGAAGATTCCAAATATAAATCATGTTAGAAATCTAATAAATAATGTTCCAAATGAGGATTTAGAGAATAATATATGAATGCCAGTGGATTAAAAGATGCTTTACACCCCTCAGATGTGTGATACAACCTCGAGTGGTTTATAAAAGTTATCTCATACCAAGTGGGAGTAAACAAATTGAGAACAAAAAAAAAAAAAGTTACAGACTTCTTCTTCTTTAGACAATTCATTTTTGCATTAAGCCCCATATTCTACCAGATTTCTGAGTGGATATCTCTAATTCTAAAGATGTGTCCCTGATTTTGGTCCTTTGTCCCTGATTATTTTAAGCCTTGTCCTTGATTTATGAGGCAGGAGGTTGAGAGGTATGGAAAGGTTGATGTCCATAGGATTGGGGCCACCCTGGCCCATGCATGCCCATGTCTCTGGCTGGATGGTTGAATGTCCAAAGGTCACACCCAGGGGTTCCAGGAGTACCCATGGACAATGGTGTTGATGATATTCTGCCTGGCTCTGACCTGCCACTTCATGGGGTCAGTGTACACCATCGGGTTGCCAACTTTTGCATTGTGCAGCTGACTGCAAGTCTACAGCAGACTGCAGCAGCTTTCAAGAGTCAGAAAGAGCCTACCACTGGGGTACACTGCCCTGTTGGACAGTATATGCTGTTTGGCATGGGCACTGGATGGGGAGTGCATGCACCACATCCAGGTTGAGTGGCGGAAGTGGCAAGGATTCAGCAGATGTGGCAGCATGCACTGGTTGGGTGCAGGATGGCAGGGGATCTTGATGGCTGCCCATGTCTGCCCATTGTGCAGGGCAGGTGTCATGGGAGGTGGAGGATGTTGAGGCCCCCCAGTAGTGGTGATAGTGGTGGTTGATCCTGGGACATTGCTGTCCTCAGCAACACAGTGCCACTCCCAGGGCTGTGGCTGTCAGCAGATGCATTTGTACTGTGGGGCACCACTGGCTGAACAGGGTGGGGGTGAGGCTTAGGGTTGGTGAGAACCACTTTAGAGCAGCTATGGCCTCCAGGCATTGGTGTGTTGGCAACATATGTGTCCTCATTGCTGTCCTCCATTTCCTCCATGAACAAGTCCAGTGGGTCCTCCTCCTCCTCTGGCATCATCTCAGGATTGTGCACCTTGGTGGATGGCCAAGCCTCTCCATCCTCCCCAGATGATGTATCCTGCACTGTAGCGATAGTAGTGCACTGTTAGTGTGTCACTTATTACACATTAGTCAAGTCCCAGTGATGTCACATGTACATCCCAGTGATCCAGTCTGTCGCCCATGGTCATCATGCAACTGGTGACTAAAGCACAAACCATACCACACATATACCAGCCACACAGTTACCCATGGAGGTATAACAGTACCCATTAACAATGTATCCCACACACACCACACACATGCACACTGCCACCCACCATGAATGCCAAAACCCCACCCACAGTGACACTCACAGCACATGTGGCAGCATGTACCAGTGCACATGACAATTACCTTGGCAGATGTGACACACATCCCATGTGCACGGGCAAATGCCAGGGGATCTGTGTGCAGAGAAGTACCTATTGGGTTGTCTTTGGCAGATGTTGCTGTGCTGGAAATCTGGTAAACACAGCAGCAGCCCATGTCACAGAGCACACTGGGCCAATAAAAGCACGCACCATGAGTGCTATGGCCAAGGCTGCAGTGTGTCCCAACATCTGTGGGATCTGCATGTATACCCCTCCACACAAGGATGTGCCCCAGCTATGTACTCACATGTTTGGAAGAACACAACCCGGACCTCAATGCCAAATCCAGGGACCCCACCACCTTTACCGGTCACGATTTGGAAGTCACCACCTCCACTGCTGGGTCAAGTGGTCTTACAGCTGCCAATGGCTGGGGTTCACTACCAGTTGAACTTTGTGCACTGTGCATGCAGCCATATTTTCTTTGGCATGGTGCTGGAGGTCTTTGAAGTGCTTGCATGCTGGTCGACCCCAGCCTCTGATGGTATTGACCACTGCAGTGATCTCCTCCCACACTAGCCTGACAGCAGTATCTGTGGCACAGCTTCATGTCAGCAGGGTATCCCTGGCTTTGTACACCATGGCTAGGGCTTTAAGCTACTGTGAGAGAATTTGTGTGCTTGCAGTCTCTGTCCTTGATCAAAGGTACCTGTAGGCAAAGGTAATGAAACAACGATCAGTGCCTGGTGTTTGAGTAGGACGTGTGTGTGTGTGTGTGCACTTCCACAATCTGAACCACTGTTGCAGTATTCTTGTGTACCATGTACCTGTGTTGATGCGGTCAGACAGCAACCGTTACCAGCCTTTCATAGGCCATCATTTTTCCACGAATGGCCAATGTAGAGCACCACACAAATATTGTTTTTATGTGAGACATACAACACAACCAATATTATGCAGTGGACAGGTGGAATCATGTCAAGAGCACAGAAGCTACCCTCACAGAGGCAGGAGCAACACGTGTGTCATACAGGCCTGTGGTGTTGATGTTCAGTTGCAGCCCATTGCCGTGGATGATGTCTAGCATTGCAGGTATCAGATGGACAAAAAGGTCAACACAGGGACAGTACCTGATACTATGGTGTCCATGAGTGCTGGTTGTGCTGTTCAAGCACATATGGCATTAATGTGCTTCCACCCCAAACATGGTCACATACAGCATACATGTACAGGGACCTTGCCATCCACATCCAGCAATGTGTGCCTTGTCAGTTGAACCCCATGCTGCTGGCACATGGGTTTATATAGACAGACAGTGTGACAGTGATGCACACTGTTGGGAGTAACCTGGCAGCTGGAGAAGGATATTCTGCATCAGCAACATCCTGGTTTACATAATACACATTGTTGTAGTATATTTTCCGCTACACAACTGGCATACCATGTTCCTACACCGTGATATACCCCCCATCAATAGGTTTTATTATGTGTATGGCATGTAGAACACCTAACCTGTGCCTGTGAATATTGTTTCCTGTGAAGAAACTTTTTTTCTCCAACCTTCTGTTTGTAGCCTGCAGTGTCCTGGTTGTAGTTCCAGTGTGCTGTGTGTGTGCACGCGCGCAAGTGTGTGTGTGTGTGCACGTGTGTGTATGAGCTCTGGTCCCCTTTAAATAGCCTGGGCAATTTATGCATGTACCTGTATGCAAATCCAGCTATAATGACATGCTAATGTGTTGTTTTGCCTACTGACTGTATAGCCTGGCTGAGTATAACAAATTTTCACGCCGTGCTAAATGGTTTTGTGCTTGCATATCCTGCAATGCATCGTGCAAATGCAGTTTGTGCTTTTTTCAGTGCAAAATGCAGAAATGCAATGATGTCATGATGTAGCTGTTTGCACTTGCCATTTGCTATGTTCAGAGCTGTCCTCAGTGCTGGGCTAATCCTTTGACTATTGCGTACAATTGGGTGTGGACTAATGATTACTACTGGGCAGTGTAAACTTTGCCTGCAGGCAATTTTTTGGATATCTGTCTCCATGAGTCAAAATTTGACTATTAACTCCATTGAATTTCTTCCTTGCTATGAAATTTGAATAAATAAATACTGGCACTGTGAGCAAAGATAAACATAAAAGTAAAGACCTCTTAACCATGATTAAATGAGTCCTGATATTAGACTGCATACAGGCTATTATTAACTGCAATATCATTTTGACAATATTTCTTCTGAGCACTGCATTCGTTAATATAATCCTGCCATATGTTGTAATAAATGAAGTGTGTAATTTAATATCGTTTGTAGGCGCTTAGAATTATTTGAAGAGTTTGCATATTGTCTCTCACAGAATTGTTAGATTGTTTTACACTACAGACTCAATAAATAGAAGAAAATATGCAAATGAACCCTTTCTGTGCTTCAGACTTCTATAGATGTCCAGAAATTCAACATATTCTAAATTTACAAGTCGCCTAATGTTATATAACATATACTGAAGTCCTGTGCACTAATGGCTTTTTATGCAGTAGTGTAGTTCAGGGTAAAGCTGCAGAAGAAGCTAAAGACAGGATCCTGTTGGAGCTCCTTATGGCCCATCAACAGCATGTCCCCTCACTGTGCAGGTGAACTGGGCTCGGGAATAGACTCTGGGAGCCATGTCAGGGAGAGGCCATGGACTGGTGCAGCTGCACTCTATGCAAGGATGGCTGTATAGGGTTCCAGCACCACAGTGACACCCGCAGAGGGGCTGGGTATTTTGCTACTCCTGTAATATCCTTTGAACACATGCTGTTGAAATAGCAGTTGCTAATGCTACAGGGCAGATGGAGGAATTGGTGATAACCTGGGGGAGAAACAGCCAGTCGCTGTTAGAATGAAGGCATGGGTTTGATATAGGGTATATCAATGATTCATGGTATATACCTCTAAGGCAACTGGTCAGGTATAAAAAAAACCTATATGCAAAAAAAAAAGAGAGGATCCATTCTCACTAGAGTAAACTATGGAGCCACTCTGTTTGCCACTTTAAATGTAGTTAAACACTGGTAGGATCATCTTCCAGACAATCTCATGGCAGATAGGTGAGAAAGGCAAGACTTGTCTTTTTACAGGATGATATGCTTGGGGAGGAAGATTTTATTGGTGGAATCGGTATGGGAGGAGAAATTCAGGTTGGATCAAAGCCACACATTGAGGTACTCATAGCAGAGGACTTGTACAAGAATCATAAATAGCTTGTGAGCTGCTCCTACTCCATCCATTTCAGGACAGAGCTAATAAGCTGTTGGGATGAGAGAGTAGAATCATGTTTTCTACAAGCCAAACTGGAAAGCAAAGTGCAAGGCGAAAGAGTCAAGATAAGAAAAGAGATGCACAGAGTCCCAATTTCACTTTTCAAACAACAATTACTATAGCAAATAGCTCTCAGATTTAAAAAAAAAAAATGCTTATAATGTAGACATCAGCACAGTTAGCATAATTCGGCAATCTGTTTAGTTTGATATGTCTCCAAAATTGCCAGACTCATTCATGCATGACTTTGGCATCATTCAGTGCCATCCCTATGTTGCAGACAAGCAGGAAGAAGCAGACTGTGGTATTTTGGTCAAGACAACTGAAAACCTTTTTTGTGGAAAATAGACATTAAATATAGAATAAAGTATGGGTGGTGTGTGTAACAAGCACTTTGCACGTGCAGACACACACACACACACACACACACACACACACACACACACACACACACACACACACACACACACAAACACACAGTGTTAGATGCTTCATAAACCCTGAGAGCGAAGCTCAAGGGGTTTGTGAAAGCATCTAACACTGAGGGTGCATGTAAACTTCAAGTTTAAACACACCACCTCATATTTTATTTTATAAAATATAAATTGCTCAGGACAAGTGTGACCGACCCACTGCAGCAATGGAGCCCACACCCGGAGTCTCAGGCTCCTCATGGCGCTGAAGGCCAACCAGGCTGGACCCCTCTTGAAGGTGCCCCCTATGGCTCAGGACAAGTGGGACCAACTCGCTGAAGCAACGGATCCCGTACCCGCTGTCTCAGGTATGGAGAGGAGTGTAAACAGTGCAAGGGAATACTGTAACTGTTTATCTTGAGCAGAGCAGCTCATACAGCATTGTTTTTTTTTTTTTAACATGCCTGTTAGACTTTTGAATCTTGGTGCTTCCCTTGCATTGGCTGCCTTACTCTACACTAGGGGGCTAAATATATTTTGAACTGTACTGTAGGGCAGATTTTCAGAGCTGAGTTTCTGAGAGCATTTTGGTCTGTTTAAAATCTTGGCACCAAAACTTATTGCTGAAAACAGGTCTGCACTGGACCCTTGCAAATCAGGACTCTCTCAGTCTCCTGTTACTATGTTAATTTATGAGCGGCAAACTTTGGTGTTTTTTTTTTTAAGCTCTGAATCTTAATTAAGTCTTGAAGCAATTACAATTAAAAGCATCTGTATTATGCTAGCATTACAATTTAACTAATGATATGGCTTAAAGTAATTATTTCACTTCCATTTGCTAATACGAATTTACAGTTATTATTTAGTCAGTGTGTGTAATAGTGCATTCTTTTTTATATCTTTAAACTGTTTCAGCAGCATAGTATTTCTTCACTTTGCTCCAAATTGCTTTCTACCCCTCTTATGCATTTTTTTCTGCAATATCAAGCTTTCTCTTCCAAGACTCTTTGGCTACAGTGCTTCTTCTTTACCCCTTTAAAAAATGTTTCTGAGGCTGAGTATTTCACTGACTTGCTCCGAAATGCCTTTCTCCCTCCCCTCCCATAAACCACTTTACCCAATTCCCTTTCTTTCCATAAACGCCAAATTATTTCTGTTCCAGGAAACCTGTCTCTCTGCAATCCAGAAAGTCTAATCACCTCTCCCATGTCAGCTTCTGTTTCTCACCCGCTCCCCTCTCAGAAGCAAAACCTGCACACCAATTCCACTAAACAAGAGACCCCTAAGATTAACCTCTTGTCCCTCTCTCCCCAGGCTCCTCATGGTGCTGAAGCCCAACCAGGCTGGACCTCTCCTGAAGGTGCCCCCTATAGCTCAGGACAAGTGGGACTGACCTGCTGCAGCAACGGAGCCCACACCCAGAATCCCAGGTATGGAGAGGCGCGCAAGGGAACATGGTAACTGTTTCTGTTGAGCAGAGCAGCTCACACAGCAGTGTTTTTTTTTTTTTACCGCACCTGTTGGACTTTTTTAATCTTGGCACTTCCATAGCATTGGCTGCCTCACTCTACACCAGGAGACTGAAAATATTTTAAACTGTACTGTAAGGGAGATTTTTGGCCTTCCCGACCACCCCTGCCCCTACGGCTTATTAAATACACTTAAGCTCCTCCTTCTCCTTGACTCCCATGCCATTGTTGGTTGTTTCCATCTTACACACAGCCCACCTACCCTGCTACTATTGGCCATAAAACTCTATCCTGTATTTCCCATTTGCTATTGCCATGCCATTCAAATAAAACTACTAAATTACTGCAGTCCTATACTGGTGCAGCAATCCTGACCTGAATGTGAAGGCCCCCTACCAATTAAAACTCAGAAATGATGACATCAGCAAGAATGGTAATACTATCCTCCTCACCTCCTATCTTGTGCTGGAAGGGGGCAATGAAAAGTTCCAGACACAAGACTCACCCTGTCGCCAGTCTGGGTTACACCTCTACCATTGGTTTCAAGCCAAGAGGTACCCTGATTGAGTCATGCACAAAGCATGACTTCAGAATTCCACCCAAAATATATAAACCCCCAGTACCTCACAATATCCCCTATAGCTGCCCTGTTATGCAGTCATACCACTGTGACAATACCTAACACTCTGCCTCACAGACTAATACCTAATAGGCTAAGCTGGATACACTCAGCTTACATTCTGAGAAAGCTGCTACTAGTACTGCTACTGATCTCTGGAGATGTCCACCTGAACCTAGGGCTGACCATTGCCAGACCACACTTGACACAGGGTCACCTCAAGATAGTCTCATTAAATATCCAAAGTCTCCATAGCAAACTACTGCTGTTCCAGGCCTGGGTGGAGCTACTTCAAGCAGATGTAATAGCTGTTACCGAAACCTGGCTCTCACTTAAGGTCAGCGATGCTACCATCACCCTAGATAGTTACACAGTGTTCCATCAGGACAGACTGACCAAGAGGGGTGGGGATACCTAGTTTACCTGAAAAGTGAGACAAATGACCAAGTACTGCCTTGTAGCTTTCACACCAAGGAGGCACAAACACTAAACCTAAAGCTCACTCTGGGCCAGCAAAACAATGTGCTACTACTGTCCACTGTTCACCTACCCCCTGGCACCCATAAAACAGGTATTCAACAGGTGCTAAGCAACCTGGAACAGTTAATGTACAACTGGGAGCATATTATTGTTGGTGACTTTAATATCAATTGGCTGTCCCATGACACCCTTGCACTTCGAGATCAGGTATTGGTCTCTACCTCATTCATCTGGTCGCACAAGCTACCAGAGTTAATTACAAAACTGGCACAAGCACTCTAATTGATTGGCTCCTTGTAAGCTGCCCGGAGCATATCTCTGAGGTCACTGTCTTTCCGGACACCCGCAGTGATCACTCTCCAGTAATGTGCACATGGTCAAATAAGACCACCATTAATGCTCCCCGGGTCACACGAAACCGCTCCCTGAGACCTGGGCAACTGGATTACTTCCGTCAATATTTGAAACTTGTGGAATGGTTGCCACAAGATGGCTCAGGATGGCAATCAAGCCCTCAATTTCTTTGTCACAATGTTCAACAAGGCCTGTGACATCTTTGCCCCCTATAAAACTAAAAAGACAAGAAGGGCTACTAACCCATGGCTCACAGGCTCCCTCCTTGAGCTCATGTGGGACAGGAATAATCTCTGGTATAAGGCCAAAGCAACTAGCAAAATGGCAGATCTTATTGTTTCAGTGTCTTTATAAGTGACTTTGCAGAGGGACTGGAAGGAAAAGTATGTCTCTTTGCAGATGACACAAAGATCTGCAACAGAGTTGATGCACAAGGTGGGGTGGAAAGGATAAAAAGGGACTTGACAAGGTTAGAGGAATGGTCAAATGTATGGCAGCTTATATTCAATGCTAAGAAGTGCAAGGTAATGCACCTGGGAAACAAAAACCCAGAGGAAGAGTACACAATGGGGGGTGAGTTACTAACAACAACAAAAATGGAAAGGGACCTGGGGTAGTCATATCAGATGACCTAAAGGTGGGCAAGCAATGTGAGAGGGCAGCAAGGAGGGCTGGGGGGATACTGGGATGCATAGGGAGAGGCATCACCAGTAGAAAACAGGAAGTTATTATCCCTCTGTGCAGACAGCTGGTGAGACCCCATCTGGATTACTGCATGCAGTTCTGGAGACCCAATCTCCAAAGACATAGACAGGATGGAAGCTGTCCAGAGGAGGGCAACTAAAATGGTGCAGGGTCTGCACCGGAAGACATATGAAGAGAGGCTTAAGGAGCTTAATATGTATAGCCTCGAGGAAAGGAGGGAGAGGGGACATGATAGAAACTTTCAAGTACCTCAAGGAATCAACTAAGTCCAAGAGGGTAGCATCTTTCAAAAAGTGTGCAAGAACAAGGGAGCACAATTTGAAGATGGGGGCAGCTCAGAGGTAATTTAGGAAGTATTTTTTCACAGAGAGGGTTGTGGATGCATGGAGCAGCCTTCCGGAGGAGGTTGTGGAGTCAAAACAGTGATGGAATTCAAGCATGCATGGGACAATCCATACGCAATTCTAGGGGGGTAGGAAGAAGTAGGCTGCTGATTAACTAGGATCTGCAGCTTATCCATTAGACAGGGAAATGGGCAGACTGGGTGGGCCAAGTGGTCCTTATCTGCCATCAAATTCTATGTTTCTATGCCTATAAGACTACCAGAAACAGATGTACAAAACTCATCCGTCATTCTAAAGCAACCTACTACAATGATATACTACAAAGGAGCCTGGGACATGAGAAGGAGTTCTGGGACTCTAAAATCACTCACAAGGAAACCCTCCCAAATCTGAACCATGGCTAATAGTCACCGCCACTGGGACACATCAGGAACCAGGTGACATAGCTAATGCTTCCAACCTTGCTTTTATTAATCTAAGCTCTGTACTTCCTAGTGACTACCTGACCCTCTCAACTCTAAATCTACACCTCTCCACCCCCTGACTCACTCGGCCAGGGGCAATGCCCCTCTGTTCTGCTTCAAGCAGCTCACCAGGAATGACACCACCAAATATGTTAAACGCTTGCTAGAGAAAACAAGGATGGGGAGAGACCTTGTTGACATGAAGATGGTGGCACTTATAGTAAATAAACTCACAGATCCACTTACTAAAGTCTTTAATACCTCACTAAGGTCAGGGGTGTTCCCAGACATGTGGAAGAAGGCACATGTCATCCCTGTCTTCAAGTCAGGGATGCCACCAACCTGTCTAACTACAGGCCCATCTCCATTATCCCCCTCCCATCTAAAGCCCTCAAAAGAATTGTTTCTCACCGGCTCACGGCTTACCTGTTGAAATGCAACCTTCTCTGTGCCCAGCAACACGGGTTCCGAAAAGACCATTCCACAATCACTGCCCTGGTAGACTTCACCTCCAAAATTCACAATGCCTTTGATGATGGTCTGGCAGTGGGGTCTATTTTTATAGACCTTACAAAAGCATATGATACCATCAAACATCAGCTCCTCCAACAATACCTACTCTCAACAGGCCTGTCAATAAACACAGTTACATGGTTCAAGAGCTACCTTTCGGGTAGGACTCAATGTGTCAAAATCAAAGGCACTTTTTCTGTGCCAAGAGGGGTGAATCTAGGAGTATGACAAGGCTCAATATTGGGGCCGCTCCTTTTCAGCCTTTTCCAAAAATCTGCCCTCAGTGTGCCCGGTGCACATCATGTTATATGGTGATGATACGGTCATCTTAGTAAGTGGGAAAAAACTTGCCCTCTATCACCCATGAACTGGAAGTAAATTTTTCAGGCTTGAGACACGGTTCTCCAATAATAAACTGATGCCCAATTAGAAAAAAAAACAATAACATGATTTCTATGGTTTCACAGAATCAAAAGAAATGTGGAAAACTGGAGGTATGAAGTAGCAAGGGGATTATACTTGAGCGGGTTGACATCTTTAAATATCTTGGTGTTCACATGGATAATGATCTCTCTTTCACTACGCAGGTAGATCATGTAGGCAAAACAGCCAATGTAAAACTAGGTGCTCTCTATTGTCACCATCACTACATGTTGTCGGAGGCTCTAAAGTTGGTCACAAGCTGCACAGTCTTATCTACCATAGACTACAGCCTTATCAGCTATATTTCTGGAACTAACACAGCCCTCAAAAAGGTAAAAACCCTTCTCAATAAAACCTGTAGGCTGGTCTTGGAAGCAGATCACTGGTTTCACACTTGTGAGTGCTATGAAGCTACTGGATGGCTACTACTTCACCTAAGAGCCCAGTATCAGGCCTGCCTTCTGGCAAAGAAAGCCTTGCTTGGGCTGACACCTGAATCCACATCCTGTCTATTCAAAATAAATTAGGAAGCTGTCAGTATTCAAAGTGCATTGAAGGGAGGGCTGGTGGTTCCCTTTAAGCATACCTTCATAGCCCAGAGATTGCTCTTCTATAGAAGGCCAAAGGGGATGAATGTTCTCCCCCCATGGCCTTATTGAATGTAACAAGGTTATCAATTTCAAAGCTGGTCTCAAAGCATGCCTAGATCTTGCCTGTGTATGTCAGTGCCCAAACTCAACCTAACCCTTTATTAACAATCTACGAGTGCCCTGACCACTCCATTTTCAAGCACTTGTACTGTCTCTAGCATTCCCCCCGACTACCACTGTAAAAATAAAATAATTTATTTTCCCTACCCAGTCCCCTGGCATACTGTATACTGCTAGTTGCACTCACCATTAAAAGTACACAAGATCTGAAAATATCTGGTGTTGCCCTGCCTAAACTTGGATAACCCTGGAAAGAATGGTATCTGACCTTGCCCTTGATTCAGACCACCTGCTGTCCCAGCAGTACCACCTGGCTCCCTCTATCTCTCCCCTGCCAGCGGCCCTGTCTCCTTCCCATGAATTACCGCCCCCCACCCATCCCCCTGCTTCGCTCACCCCTTACACCTCATCCTTCCACTGCTTCACTGACAAAGCCACCTTTGGCTGCCTATATCTCTACACTTATTCCTACCTAACCCATGTCTTATAGTGACCTAAGTCTGTACTCTAAATTTTGCTAAGCACTGTACCGCACTCATAAAGTGCTGTCATTACTCGCAATTATACTCTGCAACAGGAAGCATGTAACTTCCTGCTTCCTATATATCTATTGTATATGTTGTATTATCTGTGAATACCTGTAACATTTGTATGGTTTTATTGACTGTCTTTGTTCTGACATGGAACCTTTGTAAACGAGCCAAGGCTCAAAGGAATTAATCCAAAACTGAAATAAATAAAATAATTTTTGGGTTTTCCTTTTTCATCACAGTAATTATATAAAATGAAAAGACATTCCTGTAAGGCTGCAGCCTGGTTAGGTTCCAGCACATGGTCCGCAGCACTCTCATTTATTTATTTAATCATTTATTTACTTAAAGGTTTTTGTATTTATTTGCTTTGGTCAGCAGCCGAAAGTAAAATATTTTTTTGTGGTACTAGATCTTGTGTTTTAAAGTCACTTACTGCCGAATCCAAATGGTGGTTCAGTCTCTGGGGGAAAGAAAAAGTGACTAGCTATCTGAAAGGAAGAACTGCGGTGGGTGCATGCACAGAGCTAAGGATATTGTGCGTGTGTTTGCTGTTGTAGATACTCTTTTATAACAGCAAATTATGCCATGGTTGCCATATGGAAAAAAGGGAAACCCATTAATTATATATGGCACATATGCTTTTTAAACAGAATCAGAGCAATTACTGAGTAAAGTTCTGTCAACAGCACAAATATTTACAAGGGCACTAAAAATAGATTAAAAAGCTGACAGTGTCCCTTTAAAACATTAATTTATGTTGGTTTTCCCCAGATTTCTGCAGCTATTTAACAAGTAAATAATAAGCTATGACAAGGTGTGCATAAAATGATTTTAATGCATGCACCAGGTTATGCTAAGGCATGGGGTTGAAGGCCGAGTGTCCTTATACCCCATGGGAAGTCCATTACCATCCTTTAATTTACACCCTGGAGTGACTTATCACACATAAAATTGGCCACCATCATAAAATAATTAGCTTTAATTACTATGATAGTGATTAAAATATATTTGCTATTTCCAAACAAGTGTACTATTCATTAACTCTAAAACATTTAAAAACTGAAAAATGTAGTCCATAGTAATGCATAAATAGCATAGTTCAGCAATAGATCAACTAAAACTTTGCAGTAAAAGTATTTATTAGTACTGTTAGTTGAAAATATGTATTTTCTCTGTAACGTATATTCTCATGTAAGTACACTGTAATATGACCACAGACCTTGAGGGCCTATGAAGGGGCCTGGCAGGCATAGCAAACATTCAGGGAAGCACATCACATTGAGGTAAGTGGGCCACTTATGGAAGAGCAGCTAGGAAAGTTTACAGTGGATCAATGGCAGAGAAGTATGGTCCACACCATGCTGGGACTTACCTGGCAGGGATTAGTTTAGTTTGTAGCCTAAAGAGGTGGAAGTACCCTACAAATTCAATGTTGATACGGAGAATGATGATAGGGTGGAGTAGGTTGAAACAAAGACCCAGGGCTGGAAGACGGCCAATAGCAGACCATTGGCTAGCAAAATTAAAGGGGGTACTACCAACAATTTGCAGATCCAAGGATGAGGCACAATTATTTCACACAATTTACTTAGTGCTGTTTGCAGGAGCCTTGAGAGTGAGCGAGGCGGTAGGGCAGGGCAGGAAAGAATGAAGAAGGGGGGCTAGAATGGGGAGACATTACTTGGGGGCAGAATGAGGTACAAGTCCTAATTAAGAGGTCAAAAATGGATCAAGGGGGAAACAGATGGACCATAACCATTAAGGCTCACGTAGACGGGATAGTGTGCCCGTTAAAAGCTCTGTGGGCTAATGCCGCAGAGCGGGGGATCAAAAAAGGGAGAGTATTTGTGCATGGAGACAGGAAGAGAGTGACGAGTTACCAAGCAATGGCCATGCTTAAAAAGGGAATGGAATTTTTCAGCTAGGACCCAGGCAATTTTCCTCTCACTCCTTCCGAATAGGGGCTGCTTTGAAATGGGCAGCAGCAGGGGAAACAGTGAACAGTATGATGGAAAAGGGGCGCTGGCGGTTTGCCAGTTACAAGAGGTATATTTGAGATAGGAGATTAGTGTCCAAAAGGTGGATAAGCAGAAAAGGGGCAAAATTCAGCAGAAGGGCAGACAGCAAGGAGAACCAGGGATAAATGACAACCAAGGAAGGGGCTGGAGTAGAACAGTGAAGCAGTCTAGGGAGGTCAAATCATGGAAAGCCATGTGTGCAAATGCCAGGAGCCTTAGCAACAAGATGGAAGATCTGGAGGCTGTCATGGTACAGTCAGACCTGGACATTGTGGCCATCACTGAAACCTGGTGTAATGATAACCATGACTGGGAGATGGCCATACCTGGCTACAACATATTCAGAAGAGACAGAGCAGGCAGGAAGGGAGGAGGAGTGGCACTGTAGTGAAAAATGACATAAGGGCCACACAGATCCAGGAGGAACAAAATGGGGAGAGATACTGTGGGTTGCTTGAAGGAAAATGGGGCCAGCTATCCACAGGTGTGGTCTATAGACCACCAGCCCAGGAGGAAGAAACAGATAGGAGTTGATGCTAGCCATCCAAAGGATGGCAGACAAAGGTGAGGTAGTACTGGTTGGAGACTTCAATATACCAGATGTGGACTGGAGCATCCCAGCAGCAGCATCAACTAGGAGCAGATTTATCCTGGACTCCTTCTGGGTGCCTTCCTCAAGCAACTGGTCATGGAACCAACTCGGCAGAAGGCAATACTGGACCTTCTGCTCACAAACAGGGACAGTGTGATGGGGGTAACAGTGGGGAGCACCTGGGTAACAGTGACCACCAGTCATTGTGGTTTGAAATCACAGAAAGAGCAGAACCAAACCACACAAAAACACGTATCCTGGATTTTAGGGGCAGACTTTGGGAAAATGGGAGATAATTGAATGAGGCATTAAGGGAATGGGACAGGAATCAGGGGTTGAGGAACAGTGGGCAGTATTTAAAATGGGATTATAAGAACAACAGAATTATGCATTAAGCAGGTTAGCAAGAGGAAAGGAAGAGGAGACCATTATGGTTTTCCAAAGAGGTAGCAAAGAAAGTGAAAGTCAAAAGATTGCATTCAGGCAATAAAAAAGACACAGGCAGAAGGGATAGGAGAAGTACCAGGAGAAACAAAGGGAGGCAGGGAAGTCAGTAAGGAAGCCAAAGCTCAGACGGAAGAACACATTGCAAAATCAGTGGGTAAAGGGACAAAACCTTTACAGGTACATAAGTGAAAAAGAAAGACAAAGGGAGGGATAGTGAGACTGAAGGGGAGGATGGGAGCACGTGGAGGATGACAACAGTAAAGCTGACATATTGAACAGGTATTTCTGCTCAGTCTTTACTAAGGAAGAGGGGGTAATGGGTCTGAAGGGAGTACAAGGGTGAGAATGGTGCAGAAATGGACACAAGTCCCTTTACACGAGAAAGGGTCCTGAAGGAACTGGAAGTAATAGAGCTGATAAAGCAATGGGGCCAGATGGGTGCACCCCAGGGTCCTTAAAGAACTAAGAGAGGTGGTGGCTGAACCTCTGGCTATCCTGTTCAGCCAATCACTGGAAACAGGGAGGTACCCAAAGACTGGAGGACAGCAGATGTAGTCCCCTTATACAAAAGTGGGAACAAAGAGGAAGCAGGGAACTACAGACCAGTCAGCCTCACCTCGGTAGTGGGAAAGATCATGGAAGCACTATTGAAGGAGAGATTGGTGGAACATCTGGTTGTCAATGGACTACAGGACCCAAGGCAGCATGGTTTCACCAGGGGGAGGTCATGTCAGACCAACCTCATTGAATTTTTTGACTGGGTGACTAGGGAGGTGGATCAGGGAGGGTAGTGGACATGGCCTATCTGGACTTCAGCAAGGCCTTTGACACTGTGCCACATAGAAGACTATTACACAAACTGAGGAATATGGGTGTGGGCAGGACAGTAGTGTGGTGGGTAGGTAACTGGCTGGGTGGCAGGACACAAAGGGTGGTGGTAAATGGCTGTCACTCCACAGAGGGAAGAGTGACCAATGGGGTACCACAGGGATCAGTGCTGGGACCGGTCCTATTCAACATCTTTATCAGTGACATTGCACAGGATCTAGAAGGCAGAATTTCACTGTTCACTGATGACACAAAGCTCTGTAACAGAGTAGACACACCAGAGGGTGTAGACAGAATGAGAAGGGACCTGCAGAAACTTGAAGAATGGTCAAGGGTTTTGCAGTTGAAATTCAATGCAAAGAAGTGCAAGATAATGCATATGGGGCACAAAAACCCTGGCACAATATCAGTTGGGGGTGAGGATATAGCATGCACCAAGCAGGAAAGGGATCTTGGGGTTGTCATCTCTGATGACCTCAAGGTAGGGAAACAGTGTGACAAGGCATCAGGTAAAGCAAATAGGATGCTGGGATGTATAGGCAGGGGCATCACCAGCAGGAAAAGGGAGGTCATAATTCCGCTATACAAGACACTAGTGAGGCCCCACCTGGAGTACAGTGTACAGTTCTGGAGACCATACCACGTAAGGACATAGACAGGGTAGAGAAGGTTCAGAGGAGGGCAACAAAGATGGTGCATGGGTTGCATCACAAGTCCTATGAAGACAGGTTGAAGGAACTGAACATTACTCCCTGGAGGAGAGGAGGAGAGAGGGATATGATAGAGACATACAAGTATCTTACAGAGAGGAACAGGGTGCAGGAAAACACTATTTTAAGCGAAAAAGATGTTTCAGGACTAGAGGGCATGGGATGAAGTTGGAGGGAGGACGATTCAGAGGAAACATGAGAAAGAATTTCTTCACAGAACAGGTGGTGGACAAGTGGAACACCCTGCCAGAGGAAGTGGTGGGGGCTGAAACAATCACGGGATTTAAGGATGCTTGGGATAGACATAAAGGAATTCTAGACGTCAGGGGTAAGGGGAAATAGACTTCTAGGAAAACAAACTGAACTTACAAGCTCAAATGGGCAGACTAGGTGGGCCATAGGCCCTTATCTGCCAACACTGTCTATGTATCTATGTATCTATATATATACAGGACTGAGATTAACATGTCATCTTTTGTTTTGGTTACAGGAGCAAAAAAAAAAACACAGAAGGGGTTTGGTAGAGTACAAGAATATGAACAAGGTAGGAAGGTGATTAAGATGTTTATTTGCTTAAATCCTATAGGTAGAGGGAGGACCACGGAAGTATGTCTCTACGGGCACTCATACATTTATTGGGCAGAAAACAGAGCAGAGAAAAAAGCTGGGGGAAAGCAACTGCACCAGGATGTCAGACAATGTAAGCTCATGTGGCATGGCATCCTAGGGATGAGATGGGCACAGTTGCTACATACCCTGAAAGACTTGAAAGAGTTGCGGCCCATCCCAGACTTAATTATTATACACCTTGGGGGTAATGACCTTGAGGGGACGCCATGGGTGGATACATATATGCACGTAAAACAGGACTTAGGGAAGATACGACAGTGGTGGCTGACAGTGAGCATAGCGTGGTCAGACATGATACCAAGGAGGGTATGGAGACATGAGCACAGCCATGTAGCAATGGACAGGGCCAGGAGGAAGATGAACTTTGATAAGGAGTATGGGAGGGCACGTAATATTGTGAGGGGTGGAATAATGGGTAGAGGATTTCTACAGACCAGATGGAGTGCACCTGTCAGACCTTGCAATAGACATGTTTAATACTGAAATTATGGGGTTATTGAGGCATGAAGGAAACAAGAAAGGAGAGAAAAAAAAGGGAGAGAGGAAGAATCCTAAAATGGGGGGAAGGCCAGGCATCCAACGCAAGCTGGAGACAGGCTATGGGGAAAAAGGGGAGGGGAAGGAGGGGAGGGGGAAAGAAAAAAGAAATATGATAAGAAGAGGAAACTGAAGGACAAAAAGCAGTCTCGGTTCTCACCGTTACATACCAGAAAAGAGAAGAAGAAAGCACCCAGGTTTTCACCTGGGGAGGCAAGAAGAAAAGAAAGAGAGATGATCAGAGTTGGAGATTGGGATGCAATACAAATAAAATTGTAAAAGACATTAATAAAATGATGATGAAATGATGATGGGAATTGTAAATGTAATTATGATACATAATAAATTAATTGCCAGTCTGAGCACAACAATATACAAGTGGTTTGTCTTTTGTGGGGGAAAAATGGGGGAATCCGGGACAATGGAGTTTGCCCTTTAAGGGGCAGACCAAGTTGTCCTGGTGCACCCCTTCCCCCCCTCTTGTTGTTGGAAGTGGTTTGCTCAGGAAGGGAAGGGGGGAGGTACTGTGAACAAGGACAATAGGCAAGCAGTCAGGAAGGTGAGGGGCTAAAGGGGGTACAAAAAGGTCAGCAAAGTGGTGGTTCAGCAGCTTTTGCTGAAGTTTTGTTACCTCCCACCCACCCGACAAAAGAGAAGGAGAATGTGATTGACAGAGAATGATTTGGCATGGTCTGTCAGAGGTGAATGACAGAGTAAGTCTGGTAGGATACTGGTGGACTGCCAGAGGTGGATGGTAGAACAAGGGGAAAAGGGGAGGGGAAAGGAGGGGGGGTTAAAAAGAAATATGATGAGAAGAAGAAGAAATTGAAGGACAAAAAGTGGTCTCGGTTCTCACCATTACCTACCAGAAAAGAGAAGAAGAAGGCACCCAGGTTTTCACATGGGGACCCAAGAAGAAAAGAGAGGAAGAGATGATGAGAGTTGCAGATTGGGATGCAATACAAATGTAATTGTAAAAAGACATTAATAAAATGATGATGGGAATTTGAAATGTAATTATGATATATAATAAATTAGTTGCCAATATGAGCACAACAACATACAAGTGGTTTGTCTTTTGTGGGGGAAAAGGAGGGAATTCGGCACAATGCTGACTTCACTGACAAGCCGGTTGCAGATGTCACTGGGGTGGCTATGGCAACACAAACAACTGGCAGGAAACCCGAATTTTAAAAAGGAAAGTTAAAAACATACTTGGTAACAAATATTTCAACAAATGAAAACATTATAGCTACTAATTTTAAATAGTTTTAATGAAAAGGGAGTTTTATAACAGGTGAAACAGTAAAGCCGATAAGACATTATAAATGTTACAAACAGAAAAAAAATGGAAGGACTGTAAATAGTTAACACTGTCTTGCAGCAAAATCCAGATAAAACATCCTCACCATCACAGCAAACTAGCAGAATAACTGAAGAACAATCTTCCACATCATGGACAGATTTAATGGAGGGACTGATAATCAAATGCTAGAGTGTACACAAGGCATGACCCCCCATGACAGACCAGCAAAATGCAAGGGCTCGTACTTTTACTCCTTCAAAACAATCCTCAGATCAATAAAAAGAGAAAGAAAAAAACATCAGAAACCTTTTGAATGTCAGACCTTTTACCAGTTTATGAGAACATGCAAAAAGAAGTAATGCAGTGCATTTAAAATATAAAGGAGGACTAGATGAACCACCTGACAGAGAATATGTTGCCCACAAAGTACTAAAGTAATCCTTACAATTTTTGACTAGAGAGTTCTTTGCCTTAATACATACATCAAGTGACACACAATGTGTTATCAGTTTCAAAACACCTATGCTTTTGGAAAGATTTTGCTTAAAATACCACACTGTTAAGACATTTCCAGTGTGGTCCTCCTTTATTGTCATACCTTTAACAAAATCAACATTTAAAACAGTAACTATCTTTCTTAAGATTGAAAGGGTGCATATTAAGCAATAATCAAGAGAGCTGGTCATTTCCTGGAGATTGACAACCTGTTGTGGGAGAAGGGTGGTCCGAGGCAAAGTCAACAGCCAATCCCTACCAGCTGGGCATTAATCAACAGGAAATTAACAACTCTGAGGTCATTATTGTGACTATAAGTCTAATCACAATAAGTATTTCTTTTTAGCAGTTCACATTTGTCATTTTGTTTTAAATCATTGTTTGTGTTGTGCCTCACGTATGGCTGGTACTGTGAATGTTGCAGCATGATTTGACATTTCATGGATTTGTAAAATTTCACAGTGTGAAGATTTATCAGTGATTTTTACATTCTTTTCATAATTTCTTCCTAAGTTATTCATTTCCTTTTTCTAATTTTCTTTTACTTTGGGAATAGTGTTATTCTTCACTGGTAACTGTAATGCTGGCATCACTAATATTCATTGGGCATATGTAAATAAGACATACTTCAGCACACCAGAACATGTAAAAATCTATCCTAGGTACTGCCATTCTTTACAGGATTTAGTGTGCTTTCTGCTTTGGAGGTTGTCAATTGGCAAGGTTCTTGCAGAGTTACTATCTGATTCAGCAATAGATAGCACAGTCTGAGTTGTACAAACAGCTGAGTGGCTGCCATAATGGGCATTTCTTAGAAATTTTAGACCAGCATGACAGCCAATGAATGAGCTAGGTGAGCTCATGAATAATTAATTAGACTTATAATTTCAGATATTTTATATTGAATCAAACAACAAGCAGATGCCACAGATCATCTACTTCCCATTACAGATACATAAAACATATGGACAGAGGGTTGGAAAATAAAGTCAAACTCAAAACAAATGAAACAGGTCCGCAACACTTTCCAAACAGTTTTTGTATTGTCCAGGATAGATGATTTTATTTTTATGCAGGACATCTGAAAATCTGCCACCAATGTTTATCTTTTATCATATCTCAGCAGTGCATGTGATGCTGTGGTCTGTGAACTCTAAGTATTGGGCAGTCTAGTCACTTTTGTCCAAACCCTGTAAGATACAACCTTTGCAAAGAACCAGATCACTCATACAAAGCATGTCCATGAGCTGCCCATAAAAAAGGATTATATTATGACCAAGAAGAAATGGTCCAAGAAGCACAACAAAAGTGAGCATGACAAGAACAAACCTAGACCACTGCTACAGAACAAATAATTGTATCCAAAACAGACCCTATGAAAACAGAACAACCTGGTGACACTCTCCTTTTTGATCCAAATAACAGCTCTGATACTCATGCAGGCACACATACTGAGGACCAAAACAAGTCCTTAATCCCTCCAAAAAAAAAGCACTCTACAGATGTACAAGAACCTCTGCCTCCAGCACTTTCAGACTTGCAGTACCAAACAACAATGTTACCTCCAACTAACCTGCATGAAGATTTTGTACTGGTAGGAGGCAAAAGACAAAACAGAACGCAACTTCCTCATTCAAAGATTTCCAGACAAGACTCTATGACCATCCAAAATAGTTATGCAGTCCTGCAAGGGGAAACACAGGGCGAAGATGAAGATTCAGAAGTTTCTTCAATTACTTCATCCCAGAAAGATCTCTCAGTCACAGATGGAGACACATCAAATACCAAGAAAATATATAAAAGGACAAGAAAATAAAACAAATTTAAAGATGGCAAGCTCTTAAAGAACAACCAACCCTTACTATGAACACGACTCAGCAATTTCTTTCTGACTTAAAAATCATTACTTTAAATTTCAATAATGTTAAGAATTATAAAATAAAAATTACTACTATTATATCTCTCAGCTCATCAGGAGCACAGATACTGTTATTACAAGATACTAGAATGAACATGAATAGTGATATTTATAAAGATCAGAAAGCATGTCCCTTGGAACTATCAGTGTGATCTATGGGTGAGGACTTGTGTTCAGGTGTAGGTGTATTATGTAATTCAGTTAATGTAAAAACTATGAAAATAATAGAAGTGGACCAAGGGAGAATATTGTTGCCAGATATTACTATACAGGAGATCCAAATTAGAATTGGTGTCATATATGCACCCCAAACGAAAAGATAAAGAGTAGAATTATTTAAAGCACTACAACCATATCCACATACAGCAAAGTTCATCATTTTAGGAGGAATTTTAATTGCCCTTGGGAGCTAGGAGACAAAACATGCAAAATTAATAAAATATATTGTGACACAAATCATCTAAAACAAATGATATCCACTGTGAATTTAAAGAATACATACAGGCAAATAAAGCCTCAAGGGGGAGATACTTATTTTAGGAATACATTATCCACCTAATTAGATTATATTTTTATCTCACAGAGAGGTAAAGTAATAGATGCCACATCAGTTGCTTCAGCTTTACCTGACTACGCAGACATACATGTCAAATTAGGTTTAGGAGCTACATAGCAAATAGATAAAAGTTACTGCAAGTTAAATTCTTTGTTATTGGAAGGTACCATGACTTAAAAAAATGTGAAGAATTGTTAAAATCAACAACAGTAGCCTGGTGATAGAAAAAATGAATTAAAAATTTTTTTTTTTCAAACCTTAGGCAAAAAGAAGGGACACTCAGACTATATTAAATATATACAGCTTAGGGCACAACTATTTAGGTTAATTTCATTCCAACCCAAGTTTCCAGATTTAAAGTTTATTGTTCGACAAAGCAAGTTGTCATTACAAATACAGAATTTACTACTATTAAAAACAGTTTTAAAAGTCAAGGTACAGAGTAGTAAAGACATAATAGTGCATAAGTATATCCAAATACATAACTAGATAAGCCATTATATCAATTACAGTATTTTTAAGACAGCAACCCTTCCAAGAGTAAGCCCCTCTTATTCTTCATTATTTAAATAAAAATGTGATTTTAATTACTCATTTTTGCCTTACCATGAGTTTCATTAGAACCATTAAGCAGTGCTCAACACCTCATCCTCTATTAGAGATGAAATTGTCATTGTACACATTTCTGTCTAACGTTAATTATTTTAGTCAGAAACATTGCTAGGTTATTTAGCACAACATTACTTTTAGAATTAAGTGAAATATCCAGAATATGCCTGCCTGGAAAACTCATACCCCTCAAATATTGTACTAAATATTTATGTATCAGATCTGTGTACCATGGACACCAAAGTATGACATGTACCAGGTCTTCTTCTTCATTCAAAGTGAAATAGTACTTTGTTCTATTTTCACTTTCTTTTTTATATTTATTTTCAAGTATATTACTTGGAAAGTCCTCAAATCTGAATCTGGTCAGTATAAATCTAAAATCTGGTTGTTGAATAGAGTTAAGGTAATATTTCATGTTGTGTTCCCTTGTGTTTTTGATTAACCACCTGTCTACCTTGAGCTTTTTATTTCCCTCCAGATCTTCTTCCTTTGAATACTTGTGCACCTGTTTTGAGATTGTTGTTTACAATATACTGTATTAGGCTCAGTTGTGTATTCATATTGGTCCATGATCTTAAATGTCTTAAATCATATGTGTCTAACAATCCATACACAAAAGAGAGCCATCCTTTATTATACTGTATAAGGACACAAATTTTTCCTTTTCCCTTATAGTTTTGCCAATAATTGAGTCTTTATTTTCTGTTGTTAATTTAAATCAGAAATTTATCATTCTAACATGTATTAGATGTTCAAATTTTA
Organism: Neoceratodus forsteri; assembly: GCA_016271365.2. Classification (NCBI taxonomy): domain Eukaryota; kingdom Metazoa; phylum Chordata; order Ceratodontiformes; family Ceratodontidae; genus Neoceratodus; species Neoceratodus forsteri. Next base: position 212,381,702 of record CM057451.1, read on the forward strand.
TTTGTCCTATTTCTGTTCTCACTAATGTATTTGGTGTACCCAGTGGAAGTCTCAAAATTTGTTTATAAGTCTTATCTAAATATGACTCTATTTTACACACCTTCTCTAGTCCCCAAATTTCTGCAAGATACAATGCCTGACCATTTACTTTCTCATGTATAGCCTTCATCATTGGAGTTAATGCCAAGCCATTCTAACCCACTGATAAATCATTTTACAAAGATTGAATAACTAAAGTAAAAGTAGACATGAAAACCTACTCATATGATAGGGCAAAATCAATTATGGCAGAACAACAATTTGGAATTAAAAATTCTAAAATATCCCTGGATGTTTTTAAATGCAATCAGGAAAAAATAGAACTAGAATTATCTCCTCTAGAAAGGATGTACAGTATTACACACAAATAGTAATCAAATAATGAATACCATAGATTATAGAATTAAAACATTTTTATCAATCAAGATACCACAGCAAAGAGTTTACTTAACTTTATGAATACCCAATGAATAATATGTTAACCAGTAAAGAAAATGAAGCCCTTATTAAACATGCAAGGCTAGAGGAAATAAATAAGGATATGCACTCTTTAAAACCAAAAATAGTACCTGATCCAGATGGACTAAATTCAGAATTTTATAAACAATTTCAAACTATCTTAGGAATAATGTTGATGGAAGTGTTCAATGAATTATTATGAACCTTGCAGGCACCACATGAGGTATTTCAAGCAATTATAATTCAGTTATACAAAATAGGAGACCCAACAGAACTTGAAAACTGGAGACCCATTCCCTGTTAAATACAGACCTGAAAATCTTAGCAAAAATTTTAGTTCAGAGATTAAGCATAATAGCATCAAAAGTCATATCTTTGTATCAATCTTGCTCAATTCCAGGCAGAGCTTTAAGTGATAACCTTATACAACAAAGTGAAATAGTCACAAAGGAGCAAATAAAACAATTACATTGTTTTCTGATCTCACTATATCAGGAAAAAAGCTTTTGACTGCATCTCCCACATATTCCTTTTCAAACTTTAGCTTATTATAGAACACCACATAAATTCATAACTTGGCTCAAACTGCTGTATCAAAATGCACATTTTATACATTTGGTTAATGGCTTTCTTGGAAATTCTATTCAAATAGTAAGAGAGGTATGACAAGGGTGCCCAGTAAGCCTTCTTCTATATGTTTTTTGCATAGATATTTTACCAAAATGAATCATGATGGCAGATATACATGATATAACTGTAAACCAATCTAGTAGTAGTTAAATTTATTTATAAAACAATAACACCATTAGGCTATGCATGCCCTTTTCACAAGGTGCACCTGTTTGTAAGTTACAAAATAAATATACACGAGTATAACATACTTTACAAACAATCACTTCACAAGAAGATATTATAAAATATATATACCAAACATACTTTCAGCAGTATAAATTGATGGTCAGTATCCATAACTTATCCATTACATGCACAATGATAATTCAATTCCTGCTGTACTGCTGTTTTAAATATATTTGGTGACATATCTAAATCTCTAAGATATTGAGGAAGTTGGTTCCAACAAAGAACTGATTTGTATTGAATTGTCAAAGTAGTACATTTATTAATTATCTTTGGTAATGCTAATTCTCTGGCTCCTTTTTTCCTCAAGTTGAGACCATGTTTGGGTTTTTGCAAGTTTCCTATTAAACCATTCAGTATGTTGTTTTTAAGAATTCCCCCATACAGGATTTGCCCAAGAGCATTTCCCTCTTATATCTAGCGGGCTCCAACCAAGGGAACTATACATAATACAATGGTGAGTGCTAAATTTACATTTTAATATGTATGCTGCCAGTCTATTAAAGACTATGTCTAACTTCATCAGTTGTTGGTTATTTCCATGACAATATATATGACTTCTGTAATCCATAATTGGAAATATTAACTTATTCACTTTGGTTAGATACACTCCCTTAGTTGTACAGTGGGATATTCACCTTGCTATCCCTAATCGAACATTAATTTTGTTTTTTACTAATTCTTTAATATGGTGTTTGAAAGTTAAATGCAGGCCAAAGTAGACCCCCAGGTATTTATAAACCTCAGTTTGAATCAGAGTTTTCCCTTCTCTGGTTTTTGCCTCACGTTTAGGATTTAATTTATTTTTAGTTTGCTTTGGAGAAAAAAACATTTTTTTTATTTTTTTTTATTATTTATTACCAAACCTAGTGAAGAAAAATATTCCTGCATAGCTAGAAAATAATTCTGAAGTCTATCCTCCACTTCCTCTTGGTAACTTCCCTCTGCATTCAAAACTGTGTCATCTGCATATAATCAAATGGAAGAGTTTTTTATATGAGTAGGCAGACTAGTTATGTACATGATAAATAATAGGGGACCCCAAACTGATCCCTGGGGCACCCCTCACATAATATGCAATGGTTCTGAACTAACTCCATTTATGCTAACTACCTGAGTTCTGACAGCTACAGTAAATAGGAACAAAACCACTGACATGGTTCATTTGCCACCCCGATATGTTTTAGGATGTCCAATAAGATTATATGATTTACAAGATCAAAGGCTTTAGACATGTCCATGTACACCATGCCCATGGACCTTGCAGCCACCAATGGGGTAGCAAACAAATCTAAAAAGTCCATGAGTACAGTGGCCTTGGACCTGACCCCTCTAAAACCAGACTGAAACTGAGACAGTCTTCCATACCCTTCCAGGTAGTCCATTAGTTATTTATGGACAATTATCTCCAATATTTTGGAGATAGTAGACAATAGGGCAATGGGACAATAATTTCAGGGGTCAGTGAGATATCCACCTTTAGGAACTGGAATAATTGTTGCTAGTTTCCAACTCTGGGGAAAAATCTCCTCACTCAAACTCCAGTTAAATAAGCTTATAAGTATGGGAAATATTTCTAGCACTGATTCTTTTAATAGCCAGTTTTCTATACCATCAATATCACTGGCTTTATTAGTTTGCAGTTTATCTATAATTTTTGAAACTTCCTTGACTATGACCTTTTGAAACCTAAATTTGGGAATGTCATCCCCAATTTTATCTGCTTGTTCTACTTTTTGTTCATATTTAGCCCCTATAATTTCTACATCAGGGAGATCAATAAAATAATGATTTAATAGATCAGCTGTGGCATCATCTTGCTGCAGTACCCCTTTTTCTATTTAACCTCTGGGCAATTCCTAACTGCATTTTTTTAAGATCATTTATCAATGCCCAATAATCCTTAGGATCTGTGGTAGCTTTTATTTTTTGTTTGTATTAATATGCCTTGGTGTTTCTGATTTCAGTAGTAACTTTATTTCTAATAATTTTAAATTTAGCCCATATTTCAGGACATAAGGATTTATTTGCTTTTGTTCCATAACTGGTTCTTTATCCTAATTAATTAATTTCTTTTATGTCCCATCCAAGCTGGTCGGATAGCTTTTTTCTTAATCTTTTTCTGTGGGGTAAACATGTCACATGCTTCTGAAAACATGGTTGTGAATTCCTTCATCGCCATGTTTAGATCAGGCACAAGAAGGGGTCTGGCAGTTGAAATTCAATGCAAAGAAGTGCAAGATAATGCATATGGGGCACAAAAACCCTGGCACAATATATCAGTTGGGGGGGTGAGGATATAGCATGCGCCAAGCAGGAAAGGGATCTTGGGGTTATCATCTCTGATGACCTCAAGGTAGGGAAGCAGTGTGACAAGGCAGCAGGTAAAGCAAATATGATGCTGGGATGCATAGGCAGGGGCATCACCAGCAGGAAAAAGGAGGTCATAATTCCACTATACAAGACACTTATGAAGCCCCACCTGGAGTACAGTGTACAGTTCTGGAGACCTTACTTACATAAGGACATAGGCAGGGTAGATAAGGTTCAGAGGAGGGCAACAAAGATGGTACATGGATTGCATCACAAGTCTTATGAGGACAGGTTGAAGGAATTGAATGTGTACTCCCTGGAGGAGAGAAGGGAGAGAGGGGATAAGATAGATACATACAAGTATCTTACAGGGAAGAACAGGGTGCAGGAATACACTATTTTTAAGTGAAAAAATGTTCCAGGACTAGAGGGCATGGGATGAAGTTGGAGGGAGGACAATTAAGAGGAAACATGAGGAAGAATTTCTTCACAGAACTGGTGGTGGACAAGTGGAACACCCTGCCAGAGGAAGTGGTGGGGGCTGAAACAATCACAGGATTTAAGAATGCATGGGATAGACATAATGGAATTCTGGGAGTCAGGGTTAAGGGGCAACAGACTTCTAGGAAAACATAAAGTAAACTTACAAGCTCAAATGGGCAGACTGGGTGGGCCATAGGCCCTTATCTGCAGACACTGTCTATGTATCTATGTAAGAAAAATTCAGTGCCAGGGCATTGTCAGTAAATAATTACCAAATAATAATTTGTTGAAACTGGTGTAGCATCTCCTAAAAGTGGTTGTTTGCTTTAGCTTGGATTTATTATTATCTCTTAATAGCGAGAGATCGGAGAAGCCATTCGATCTTGGTTCTCCTTGATCTCTCTGCAGCATTTGACACCGTGGACCACGGGATGTTGCTAGAGCACCTGCAGCTGCTCTGTGAACCGTTGGGGACCATCCTCAGATGGTTCCATTCTTTCCTCATGGGCAGAACTCAGAGAGTAGTATCAGGAATTTTTTCCTCTGCTCCCTTTGCTCTGCCCTGTGGGGTGCCGCAGGGATCTGTGCTTTTCCCCATGTTGTTCACGGTATATATGCTGCCATTGGGAGACATTATAAGGCATTATGAGCTTAGTTTTCACTGCTATGCAGATGATACTCAGCTCTATATGTTCTTTGTTCTCGAACAGAATGAACCATTATCAGTCTTTAACAACTGCCTCACTGTGATTCAGAACTGGATGAGTGCTAACTGGTTAAGACTGAATCTGGACAAGACTGAGGCATTGGTGGTGGACCTGGGTTGTCGTGCACAGAAGTTGACTCCTGGGTTTCCTCTGGCCTTTTGTTAGGGGGTAACCAGTTGAGACCTTCTGAACAGGTGCAGAATCTGAGCTTAATTCTTGACAGCGAGCTGATGCTGAAGACACAGGTGTTAGCCATTGCTAAGTCTTCCTTTTACCACCTGAGCAATACAGCCCAGATAAAACACCTTGTTCTACACAATGACCTTCTTGTGTTGGTCCATGCCTTTGTTTCTTCGCCTCTTGATTACTGTAATGCTCTATATCTAGGGTTGCTGGGGGGTGGATCTCCGTCACCTGCAGCTGGTGTAGAATGCTGCAGCCAGGTTGTTGACTGGGCTACCAAGAACTTGAATATCACATCTGTGCTGCGCGAACTGCACTGGCTGCCAGTGCAATGGAGAATCACCTTCAAGGTTGCATTGCTGACCTATATGACCCTACACAATCAGGAACTGGGCTACTTGCAAGATCTCCTTTGACCGTACTGCCTTCTCCACCCACTCCGCTCTGTTGACGAGGGATTGACAGAGATTCCCAGGGTTCATCTTCAGTCATCTGGGGCCAGAGTTTTTCTTTCATGGCCCCAAACCTGTGGAATTCTCTACCTTATTGGATTAGAGAGTGCCTGTCCACAGAGTCATTCAAGGCATCTCTGAAGAGTTATTTATTTGAATTAGCCTTTGAATAAGTCTCCTGCTGCATGCCAGGTAGAAGTTCACCTGGGGGCCAGTGACCATCACATGATATGGTTCAGTTTTGTCACTACATCTAAATCATCCCATTCCAAGGCAAAAATATGGGACTTCAGAGGATCTGACTTTGATAAGATGCCCAACAGAGTTAAGATAGCCCTGGCAAAAAGAAATACAGGTGAAGGGGAACAGGCAAAGTGGGCAAGCATTAAGGATGCAATACTTGAAGCAACATCCTATTGTGTTAGAAAAGGAAGTGCAAAAGAAGAAGGAACCCATTTTGGTTCTCAAATACAGTACCAGAAAAGGTCAGAGCCAAAAGGCTGGCCTTCAGGAAATATAAGGGAACACAGCGGGATGAAGATAGGGAAGCATACCAAACTTCCCTAAGGGAAGCAGTTAAGGCAGTAAGGCAGGCAAAGTCCCAAACTGAGGAAAAACTAGCACGAACAGTGAAAGAAAGTGACAAGACCTTCTATAGATAGATTTAGTGAAAATAGAAAGTCCAGAGGGGGTACTGCTAAGCTCAAAGGACAAAAAGGGGCATGTGAGGAGGAGGACCCTATAAAAGCATATATCCTAAATAGATACTTTTGCTCAGTATTTACTGAAGACAAGGTAGGGAAGGGCCACAGCTCAGCACCATGGGCATGGGGGGAGGAAGGTGAGCACTACTCCCTTCACAAAAGAAAAGGTCCTACAAGAGCTCACTAATCTCAGGGTGGACTAGGCTATGGGACCTGATGGCATACATCACAGGGTACTTAAGGAGCTAAGGGTGGAACGAGCAGAGCAATTGGCAGAACAGTTTAGTAAGTCTCTGAGCACAGGAGAGGTCCCAGAAGACTGGAAAAGGGCTCATGTGATCCCACTCCACAGGAGTAGTAGCTGGGGGGAGGCAGGGAACTACAGACAGTCAGTCTTACCTCAGTAGTGGGCAAGATTATGGAGGCACTCCTTAAGGAAAGGATAGTGCAACACTTGGAATCCATAGGGGCACAGGATCTAAGACAGTATGGGTTTACGAAAGGAAGGTCCTGTCAAACTAATTTCATAGATTTCTTTGACTGGGTAACCAGAGTGGTGGACCAAGGGGGAGCATTTGATGTCACCTACCTTGACTTCAGCAAAGCTTTTGACACTGTTCCACATAGAAGATTGATAAATAAGCTGTGTAGGCTTGAGGTGGGTTAGAAGTTGGTCAATTGGGTGGCAAACTGGTTGATGGGCAGAAAACAGAGACTGGTGGCAAATGGTATACAGTCAGAAGAGATGTAAGTCACAAGTGGGGTACCTCAGGGATCAGTCCTGGGGCCAATCCTCTTCAATATATTCATTAGTGACATTGCAGATGGACTAGAGGGTAAGTCTTGTCTGTTTGCAGAAGACACCAAGATCTGTAACACAGTAGATGATCCAGATGGGGTGAGCAGAATGAGTAGAGATCTGGATAAACTAGCAAAATGGTCAGAAAAGTGGCAACTGGGATTTAATGCAAAGAAGTGCAAGATCATGCACATAGGGAAGAGAAACCTGAAGCTACCAGGGTAATAGGATTATTTTATGCTGTACAGATGCCTGCGATCAGGCAGCAATCAGTCCACTGGACCACCAGGGATATTGGATGTGAGGTGGTTATAATACCGATGCCCGCGATCGGGCACATAGCGGTCCACTGGACCACCAGGGATGTTGGAGGGGGGGTTAGTGTAATACTCAAAAGCCCACAATGGGGCATGGGGGTGCCACCAGGTGCAGCAGGAACTCAGGTGGCTACCCACAGGTGGCAGCTGCCGTGTTGCACCCTACAATGCCGCAGCTCACCTGTGGGTGGCCATCACTTGTTCCTTTTTTTTTGGCTTAACTTTGCGCAGGCACAGGTAAGGGTCATGCATGCATGACTCTGCACATCCTGGGCTGAATATCAGGCTGTGCAGGTTATGCATGGGCACACCCCCCCCACCTGTGCCTGCTTACATTACTGATGTGCTCCAGCACATCGGGATTACGGGATTAGTGCAGTGCACTTTTCCCTTTTGAATATCATGCCGGGGTGCATCAGTGGGTTGTGCAACCCTTTTGAATATCTGGGCCCACATGTACAAACAAATTAAGTACCACATGCACAAATAAATTAAGTACCACATGTTGATATAGTATTTTTTCAAGATACAAGACTAAGCTCTATCCATGAGATACAAACAGCAAGTGCAGCTTGGATTTGTGGATCCACACATTGGTCAAGAGGGGAGGAAGCATGTAGTGGTATGAATTTCCATAAACAACCTCACAGCTAAAATATAACATTTAGTTAATATATGCCCAGAAAGAGCATTATTGGGGGATATCTCTATTGACTCCCAAGAATTCCAGATAATCAACATATATGACCCCAAAACAAAATTAGATCAGAAAGAATTATTAAAATTGACTCAACCATTTTTATTTATCTCAAAAACTGTCCTTTTTGGCGGAAATTTCAATTCTAGTAGATTACATTCAGATGTAAGTTTTAAAACAGAAAAAAAAAGTTATGTGATGCTATATTTTTCAATAAGTGGCTGACCCAAACAGGATTAGTGGACGCATTCACAAAATTAGGAAAAACTCTAAGCCACACCTATTTTTGAGGTAAATCATCCACACATATTGATTATTGGTTTGTTTCCCCAAATTTAACAATTATGCAGACAGCAGTACACCCAGTGGCCTCTTCTGACCATGGCCTTTTAAGTTTAACATTGGCAAATTTTCAAGAAACCACAACAGATAGAGTATAGTAGAGATTAAATACAAGCTTATTAGACAATAAAGAAATTGCACAAGGTTTACACCACAACATTGAGGCTAGGAAATCTGTGTTTTTTTTTTTGTATGATTCTCCTTCTGACTGGTGGGAAGATGGTAAAAAGGACTTAAAAGATTATTTGAATTTAGTTGGCAATCTTAATGAGAAACAAACAAAAAAAATGCACAGAACTTCTTTCACAACCATATCACTTATTTACACTACAAAAAGAAGGAACATGTAATTTTTCAGAGCAGATCTCGGCTATAAAAAAAGAAATGGTACAATATCCATATGATAGACTCATATCACTAGAAATGGACAGAAATTTGGAACCCAAGGTATACATTATCCAGTTAACCTATTTGATAGTTGTAATTCCAGGAGATAAAACAAAAAGTATTAAATATATAAAAAATACAAAGGGGAACAAATTACAGATAAGACAGGAATTCTCTCTGAATTAGAATTGTATATCAAGCAAATCTTTGGCAGTCCATTTCCTGAATCTACACAAATGGATGAATGCTTGCATAACTGTAACCTACCACAACTTCCACAACATTTAGTGAAGAAGCTCCTTTAGCCTATCTCTGCAAAAGAATTAACAGACATTATTAAAAATTAAAGATGGATACTGCCCCTGGGATTGATGGGATGCCATATGACTTCTATGTGAAGATTTTGCCATCCCTGACAATAGAACTTACAGAAGTAAACAATTCACTATTGCAAAATATGAAATTACCTAAGGAAAAGTAAAAAGGTCTATTATTATTTTATTCAAAAAAGAGATAAAAAACTTTTATCACATTGGAGACCAATTACTATATTAAATAATGATTTTAAGATTTTTGCAAAGATTCTGAGCAAACAGCTTGTTTCAGTTTTAATATTGACAAATGCAAATTAATGCATTTTGGAAAGAGGAATATTAAGTCAACCTATGTTATACAGGGGAGAAATTTGACAACAACAGAATTAGAAAAGGACCTGGGATGTACTAGTCTCAAACAGACTAACATTTGAAGACTAGATAAAAAGTTCAGTTACAGTAGCAGCCACAGACACTGCCAGCTATTTTCTGAAATTTCTGTGATATTTCCAGAAATATCTCCTGCTTTCTGCATATCCACAGTAGAGGCAGCAGACAGAAACACTTCAGAAATTTTGTGAAACATCTGGAAATAGCTGGCAGTGTCTCTGGCTACTTCTGAAGTAAGGGAAAGAGGGTCCTGGAATGCATAACTAGACACAAAAGAAGTAGACAAAGGGATATTATAATGCATTTGTACTCAGCAATCATGAGGCCACATATGGAATACTGTGCCCAGTTGTAGGCACCATACAAGAAGGGAGATGTGATAAGGATGCAGAGGGTACAGAGGAGCATGAGAAGATTGGTGGTCAACATCAGTCACTTGACTTATGATGAGAGGCTAAGAGAGCTGAATATGTTTTCATTGGAATACAGGAGAATCAGAGGTGATTTATACCTAGTCAACAGGGTCTATAATGACATGGATATCTAGTAATGTATAGGTCTAGAAAAAAGAACTCATGATAAGGCAAGTACTGGTAGTAGGCTGAGGATTAAGGAGTTCAATGAGTGGCTGGTGGGGTGGTGCAAGCAAATGGGGTATGGGTTAGTAGGGGAAATGGAGATCCACAAGGGGGGATGAGAGTCTATTTGTTCCAGACAGACTGCACCAAAATAGGGAGGGAGATGCAGTGTTAAAAAGCAAATTAGGAGAGTTCATAGAAGAAACCTACAATTTAAACTAGATTGAGTGGAGGGTGGGAAAAATCTGCACCACAAAGCAGGAGAAATGGGGGGCTACTAGCCTCCCCCAGGATAGTGCTAAAATACTGGGCATGATGGAGAATAGAGAAGGGAGGGATGCATAGTGAACCTGGTGGAAGGGCTTAGCAGCCAACTCCAGGAGCTTAGTAAATAAGATGGTGGACCTGGAGGCCATCATGGGTGACAAAGGACTAGATGTAGTAGTTATAAGTGAGACGTGGTGGACAAAGATGCTCACCTGGGAAACAACTATCCCAGGTTACAGACTGTTCAGAAGGGATGGGGAAGCAGTTTTACAGGGTTTAGGATGCTGTCCTACATTCTGGGCCATTGGAGATCTAAGGACTCAGTTACAGGCAGCATGGCAGAGACCACGCACCTCAAATTGCATATTCAAGAGGAAATAGATTATATGAACCACCTGCCATTTCCTCAACATCCAACAGAAGCACCATGACAGCAGATGGTAGTTGGTTTGGGAGGTTGGCAGGTGGTTAGGAGGGGCAAATCAGGTGCCCCAACACTCTGTTCTCCCAACATATCACCTCCGCAAACCATATAAAACTACAAACAGGTATATGCCTCTATCTCTGAAATCAAAGAAAGGGGAAGAGGACACTGCAATGCAGGACACTGCAGCACAGGAGCTAGCACAACAAAACTCACACAAAACAGGAACCAAAACAAAAAAAGGAAAAAGGAATTCCAAAAGACATCTGATTATAGGAGACTCGATGATTTGGGGAGTTGATACATATCTCCAGCCAGGGGTAATGGTCAGATGTCTCCCAGGAACATCATCATGGAGAGGCACTGACTGCATTGCTAAAATTGTTCAGGAAGCAGGAGAAAACATTGATGTCCTGGTACACATAGGGACTAACGATCTCGCCAACTGGTCAGTTGTGGAGACCAAGGAACACCCGACCAGGCTGGGTGGCAAACTATCATCCATTTCATCTGGCATCTCATTTTCTGAGATCTTACCAGTCTGGGAGAGGGGGGCAGATGGATGGAAGGTCAGAGAAGGGGAGATAGGGGAGTTAAACATGTGACTCAAGGGCTGGTGCCAGGATAAAGTACACAAATTTGTAGGGAACTGGCAACAGTTTTGGGAGCGAACGTTCTTTAAATTTGATGGACTGTATCTGACAAAGGAGGGAGTGAGTGCATTGGGGCAGAAGTTTGATGTCTTTGTAGAATATTTAAAATAGCAAATGGGGAGAGGGGTGCAACACCCCATACGTGGAATGGGAAGAACAAACCTCCCCCCTCAGCTAGTGGTCAAACAGGAGTTCAGCATGTTTGTAGTTCATTTGCATCACCAGGTAAGGAAAAAGGTCAGGCTCCCCATACGATGAACTGGGGAAATGCCAGACCTCGCCCAACAACTAACACTCTGAAATCTGGCCAATGGAAAATCATGTACACAAATGCTCGCAGTCTGGGAAACAAGATTCCAGACCTGCAGGCAATAATGACAGAGGCTAAACTGGACATAGTAGCCATTAGCGAGACATGGTTTACCAGTAACCACACTTGGGAGACTTCAGTACTTGGCTATGTACTGTTCAGAAGAGACCGAGGTACAAAAAGGGGGGGGTTGAGTGGGCCTTTATGTCAATGAAAATATCAAAGCTACCAAAATTCAGACTACACATAAGGAACCAGAAAAACTTTGGGTCATCCTGGAAACAGGAAATGGGCCAGCCAAATGATCCGGGATTGTCTACAGGCTTTCAGACCAGGGGGAGGACATAGACACATTACTGTTAGAAGAAATACAAAACCTGACAGCTAAAGGGGACGTTCTTATAATGGGAGACTTCAACATACCAGATACACATTAGTCAATACCAGCAGGAACATCTGCCAGAACTAGACACATGGTGGATTCCCTGCAAGGGGAGGCCTCAAACAACTAGTAAAACAACCCAAAAGAAATAGGGCTATCCTAGATCTAGTACTGACTAACAGGGAAAGGATTGCAGATCTCCGGGTAGAAGGTCACCTGGGGGTCAGTGACCATTACATGGTAAGGATCAATTTGGCCACTAGAACTAAGTCATCCCATTCCAAGGCAAAAATATGGGACTTCAGAGAACCTGACTTTGTTAAGATGGCCAACAGAGTTAGGCTAGCACTGGCAAAAAGAAATACAGGTGAGGGGGTACAGGCAAAGTGAGCAAGCATTAAAGACAAAATACTGAAAGCAACATCCCATTGTGTTAGAGAGAAAAGGAAGTGCAAAAGGAAAAGGAGACCACTTTGGTTTTCAAAAAGAGAAGCAAAAAAGGTCAGATCCAAAAGGCTGGCCTTCAGGAAATATAAGGGAAAGCAGCAAGATCAAGATAAGTAGGCATACCAAACTTCCTTAAGGGAAGCACGGAAGGCAGTAAGGCAGGCAAAGGTCCAAACCATGGAAACACTTGCACAAACAGTAAAAGAAGGTAACATGACTTTCTATAGATACTTTAGTGAAAGGAGAACGTCCAGAGGAGGTATTGCTAACATCAAAGGAGATAAAGGGGCATGTGAGGAGGAGGACCATGTAAAAGCATCTATCCTAAATAGTTACTTCTGCTCAGTATTTACTGATGAGAATGTAGGGCAGGGCCCACAGCTCAGTACCACAGACACAGGGGAGATGGAGGTGTGCACTAGTCCCTTCACAAAAGACAGGGTCCTACAAGAGCTTGATAAGCTCAGGATGGACAAGGCAATGGGACCTGATGGCATACATCCCAGGGTACTAAAGGAGCTAAGGGTGGAACTAGCAGAGCCATTATCAAAACTGTTTAGTGAGTTTCTGAGCACAGTAGAGGTCCCAGAAGACTGTAAAAGGGCTCATGTGATCCCACTCCACAAGAGTGGTAGCTGGGAGGAGGCAGAGAACTACAGACCAGTCAGTCTTAACTCAGTAGTGGGCAAGATTATGGAGGCACTCCTTAAGGAAAGGATAGTGCAACACCTCGAATCCATAGGAGCACAGAATTCAAGACAGCACGGGTTTACAAAAGGAAGGTCCTGTCAAACTAATCTCATGGATTTCTTTGACTGGGTAATGAGAGTGGTGGACCAAGGGGGAGCATTTGATGTCTCCTACCTTAACTTCAGCAAAGCTTTTAATACTGTTCCACAAAGAAGATTGATTAATAAGCTGGGTAGGCTCGGGGTGAGTCAGAAGTAGGCTAACTGGGTGGCAAACTGGTTGACGGGCAGAAAACAGAGAGTGCTGGTAAACGGTATACAGTCAGAAGAGATGTCAGAAGTGGGGTACCTCAGGGATCAGTCCTGGGGCCAGTCCTCTTCAATATCTTCATTAGTGACATTGCAGATGGACTAGAGGGTAAGTCTTGTCTGTTTGCAGATGACACCAAGATCTGCAACAGAGTAAATGATCCAGATGGGGTGGGCAGAATGAGAAGAGATCTGGATAAACTAGCAAAATGGTCAGACAAGTGGCAACTGGGATTTAATGCAAAGAAGTGCAAGATCATGCACATAGGGAAGAGAAACCCTGAAGCCACCTATAGGCTGGAAGAGGAGTTGCTGGCAGTCATAAAGGAAGAAAGAGACTTGGGCATCATCATCACCGATGACCTGAAATCATCCAAGCAGACCTCTAAAGCTGTAGGTAAGTCTAGGAGGATGTTGGGGTGTATTAGTAGAGGTATCACAAGTCGTAAGAGGGAGGTAATAATCCCTTTTTACAAGACACTGATTAGGCCCCATCTGGAGTACTATGTGCAGTACTGGAGGCCACACCTTCACATGGACATTAGCCAAATTGAGGCAGTCCAGAGAAGGGCAACCAAAATGTGCAGGGACTGCATCAGAAGACATATGAGAACAGATTAACGGAACTCGATATGTATAACCTTGAGCAATGGAGGGAAGAGGTGATATGTTCGAAACATTCAAACACCTTAAGGGCATTAACAAGGTGAAAGAGTCTAACATGTTTAAATATATAGCAGGACAAGAGGACACAGCATGAGATTAGAAGGAGGCTGATTAAGGGAGAATGTGAAGAAATTCTTTTTCACAGAAAGAATGATGGATGCATGAAACGGCCTATCACAGGAAGTGGTGGCTATAAATACAGTGCAGGGCTTCAAACAGGCATGGGATAGGTATAAGGGAGCAATACAGATGAGTATGAATAGATAGGCCACTGACAAAGCAAAGGCCGGTGGCACATTTACAAGGTAGAAAGAGAAATGGGCAGACTGGATGGGTCTTGCGGTCCTTATCTGCTGTCAACCTCTATGTTTCTATGTTTCTATATTTAAATTGTTTTTATGTTTGTATTTATTATGTTGGATGTTATTTTGTTTTGTATCTGTGCTTTGATATTTTGCAGAGCGCATTACAAATACATTTTGATTTGATTTGATTTGATCATTATTTATGTCACTGTTGATGCTACATTGGATCATGCTATGATCTCCCAAACTGGGACTGATTACACTGTGTCCCATTACCACTAAGTCTGAAGAAATAAATATTAAATCTAGTATATTGTCAGGGCTTGTTAGCTTGCCCTTTCTGGTATGGGGAATTTATTATTTGAACCAGTTGTAAGGATTGTGAGCTTTCCAGCCTTTGACCTCACAGGCACGCCAAGGCAGCACTGAAGTCTCCAATGAGAACAGTTTTTTTGTGTCCAATAATATTGTTAGTGCATGAAAAAGATTGTCAAAATATGTTGGGTTCAATTTAGGTGGTGAATAGACTACTTCTATTACCAGATTTAGGGATTCTAAACACACCAATAAACATTCCATATCCTTTACTTTATCATAGTACAGCACATATAAAAATAACAAACTATGCAGATGACATATGCTTTTTTACAGCAGATACCAAATCTTGTCAGAAAATGCGGCAAATTACAGATTTTCTTCTGTCTTAGATGCTAAGATAAATGTACAAAAAAAGAAAAGCCTTATGTCTAGTAAATAAGCAGCAAAACAAAAACTTAATGGTTGAGGTATGCTATAGGCCACCAGATACTGGTATAATGGACCATAATGATTTGATAAAGAGTATATCAAATACTATTAAGGACAACAGTGTACTACAAATGGGGGGCTTTAATGTATCTAGTATACACTGGGGAAATCATACAGCATCAAATCAGGCAGAACAATTTTTCATTGACCTTCTAGATGAAAATGGCCTATACCAACAAGTATGTGAACCAACCAGGTTAAATAATACATTGGACTTAATAACAACAAATAAAATCAAAGAAACCTCCAATATGAAGGTCATTGAACTGTTGGGAAATAGTGACCATAATATGGTCACCACCCAAATACAGAACCATGTAAAGAAATTTAGAGGAAAAACAGTGGTTACAAACTATAATAAAGCTGATTTCACAGCCATAAATGAGACATTTGGAAGATGAAAATAAAAAAAGGGGGCAATAGTAAGTGTGGAAATATTCTGGGAAGCAATAACAAATAAAAGACTAGAATTAGAACAAAGATATATATCCAGCAAGCCCCTTTATAGTAAAAAAGGAACAAGGTAATGTGGTTACCAATAAAATCATGAAAAAACTAAAAAGCAAAAAAAACAGCCTATAAGGCAATGAAAAAGGAAGGAAACATATACAATGCAGAGAAATATAAAAAGGAACTTATGGTAGACACACTAAGAACATGATAAGAAAGTGAGTCCTTAGACACTGGAGTGGTCCCAGAGATCTGGAGATGGGCAAACGTTATCCCTCTTCACAAGAGCGGTAGTAAAGATGAAGTGGGGAATTACATGCCAGTTAGTCTAACCTCTGCAGTCAGAAAGATAATGGAGGCACTCCTTAATGAAAGAGTAGTGGAACACCTGGAAGCAAATGGATCGTGGATCCAAGGCAACATGAGTTCTCTCCAGGATGATCCTGTCAAACTAATCTGATAGGTTTCTTTGACTGGATGACAAAGGCAGTAGACTGGGGGGGTATATTGCCTACCTTGATTTCAGCAAAACCTTTGGTACAGTTCCACATAGGAGACTGGTCAACAAGCTAGGCAGCCTGGGGTTGGGATACAAGGTGGTGAACTGGACTGGAAGCTGGTTAAGGGACAGAAAACAGAGGGTTGTGGTGAATGGAACCCGATCAGATGAAAGAGAGATGACAAGTGGGGTACCTCAGGAGTCTGTTCTGGGGCCAGTCCTCTTCGATGTCTTCATCAGTGACATTGCAGATGGGCTGGAGGGGAAAATTTGTTTGTTTGTAGATGACATCAAGTTCTGCAAAAGGGTAGATACTCTGGAAGGAGTGGAAATGTTGAGAAAAGACCTGGAACTGCAGGAGAGATGGTTAGGGGCATGGCAGCTAAGGTTTAACACAAAGAGGTGCAAAATCATGCATGTGGGGAGCAGGAACCCTGTTCAAGCTACAGGTTGGGGGGAGTTGCTGGCAGTAACTAAGAAGGAGAGAGATCTGGATGTCATAATCACAGATGACTTGAATGCCACTAGGCAGACAGCAAAGGCAGTGGGAAAGACCAGTGGGATGTTGGGATGTATTGGAAGCAGAATCATAAGATGAAAGAGGGATGTAATAGTTCCACTGTAAAAGACCCTGGTGAGACCTCACCTTGAATACTGTGTACAGTTTTGGAGACCACACCTTCAAAAAAACATTGACAAGATAGAGATGGTGCAGAGGAGGGTGACCGAAATGTTGAAGGGATTACATCACAAGCCTTTTGAAGAGAGAGTGAGGGACCTCAATTTGTAGATGCTAGAACAAAGAAGGGAGAGAGGTGACATGAAAGAAACATTCAAATGCCTCATGGGCATTACCAACGTGGAAGGGGAAACATATTTCAGATTAATGGTAGTGTCAGAACAAGAGGACAGAACATGAGAATGAGTTCTGGTCGCATAATGAGAAATGCCAGGAATTTCTTTTTTTACAGAAAGGGTGGTGGATGTATGAAATAGCCTGCCCCAGGAGGTGGTGACAGCCCATTCAGTGGTGGGCTTCAAGCATGCATGGGACAGAAACAAAGGAATAATAGAGATAGGAAAGCTAAAGCATATGACCAGACAGCATCACCAGACGCTTCATTAGGCAGCTTAAATGGGAAGACTAGATGGACCTAGCGGTCCCTATCTGCCGATGGCATCTATGTATGTATGTAAAGAACCTAGAATTTAAAATAGCCCATGTTAAAGATAAGAGCACATCATTCCTTGCATATGTAAATAATAAAATCATAAATACATCAGTAGGACCATTACGAAACAACACAGAAAAGATAACAGATGAAAAAAATGACAGACCATTTTAATCAATATTTTGGTTCAGTTTACAAGATTGTTAACTGTGGCATGACAAGTAGTTTACCGAAGGAGAACCTTGAGGCAAATAAGTATGAAACAAAAGTTATGGCTATTAAAGAAGAAGAAGTAAAGGAATTGTTGAACCAAATATGTGTGAACAAGGCAGCAGGACCCCACAGGCTGCATCCAAGACTGCTTAAGGAGACAAGGATGTTCTGGGTTGGACCTTTGACATTATTGTTTAATAGATCCCTAGAGATAGGTGAGGTGCCAAGGGATTGGAAGAATATGAAAGTGGTACAATCTAAAAAAAAGGAAATAGAGCGCTACCTTCAAATTAGAGGCCAATAAGTTTGACTGCAACCCTGTGCTAATTAATGGACAAATTAGTGAAGAAAAGAATTGAGGAGGATATACATTCAAAACAAATTATGGACAAAACACAACATGGCTTTTGAAGAGATAGATCATGTCTCACAAACACCCTGACTTTCTATAAACAAGTAAGCAGAGCCTTAGAACAAAATGACCTTGTTGATATAATTTATATGGATTTCAAGAAAGCTTTTGATAAGGTACACCATAATTAATTGCTAGAAAAATTGCATTAGAGGAAAATTGATAACAAAATAACAAAATGGATATCAAACTGGCTGAGGGACAAGTCACAAAGGGTAAGCATAAGACGATCACTAACCCAGCATGAGTGTAAAGTTGTGTCCCACAGGGTCTGATACCGGGACCTACTCTGTACACATTCTTTACGACTGACTTACATGAACAGGTAGATAGTTGGGTGGTAAAATTTGCCAATGAAGTAAAAATAGGGACAGATGTAGGTACCAGTGAGCAGATTAATCAGTTGAAAACAGATTTATAAAAGATAGAACATTGGACAGAAAAAAATGGAATGTCCTTCAGCACTGAAAAGTATGTTACCATGAATTTCAGGAACAAAAACAGAAGTACCACTTATGATCTAAATGGCACTACACTTAAAAGTGTTGACAACACTAACGATCTGGGGATTTTAATAAACAGAGATCTAAATTTAAGTGGACACTGTATGGAAGTATCTCAAAAGACAAACCGGTTACTGGGCTGTATCCATAAGGTTTTTCTTTCTAAGAACAGGGAATGTGTGATGCCACTTTATAAGACCTACATCAGACCCCACTTAGATTACTGAACCCCACTTTAGAAACATAGACTTTGATGGCAGATAAGGACCACTTCGCTCACCTAGTCTGCCCATTTCCCTACCTATTGGATAAGCTGCAGATTCTAGTCAACCAACAGCCTACATTTTCCTACCCCCCCCAGAATTGCCTTATGTCTGTCCCATGCATTCTTCAATTCCCCAGTGTTTTTGACCCAGCATCCTCCTCAGGAAGGATGTTCCACATGTCCACCAACCTCTGTGAGAAAAAAATAGTTCCTCGCATTGCCCCTAAGCTGTCCCCCATCTATCTTCAAATTGTGCCCCCTTGTTCTTGCACATCTGTTTTTCTGAAAGATGCTACCCTCTTGGACTTTGTTGATTCCCTTGAAGTACTTAAAAGTTTCTATCATGTCCTACCTCTCCTCCTTTCTTCAATGATATACATATTAATCTCCTTTAGTATCTCTTGGTATGGCTTCTGTTGCAGACCCTGCACCATTTTAGTTGCCCTCCTCTGGACTGCCTCTATCCTGTCTATGTCCTTGTGGAGATGGGGTCTCCAGAACTGCATTCAGTACTCCAGATGGGGTCTCACCAACTGTCTGCACAGAGGGATAACAACTTCCTGTTTTCCATTGGTGAAGCCTCTCCCTATACATCCTATTATCCCCCCAGCAATTCTTACTGCTTTGTAGCATTGCTTGCTAGCCTTTAGGTCATCTGATATGTCTACCCCCAGGTCCCTTTCCATTTTTGTTGTTGTTAATACCTCCCCTCCCATTGTGTACTCTTCCCCTGGTTTTTGTTTCCCAGGTGCATTACTTTGCACTTTTTTGCATTGAATCTAAGCTGCCATACTTTTGACCATTCCTCTGACCTTCCCAAGTCCCTTCTCATCCTTTCCACCCCCGTGTGTATCAAGTGTGTTGCAGAACTTTGTGTCATCTGCAAACAGTTATACCTTTCCTTCCAGTCCCTCTGCAATGTCACTTTGGAGTCCATACCTTAAGAAAACATAAAAAACTGGAAAAAAACACAGCATAGAGCTGCTAAAATTATTGCAGGCCTCAGTAATATGGCTTATGAGACTAGTCTGGATACCCTGGGGCTTTAATCCATGGAGACTAGGAGGATTAGAGGGGACTTCTTTACAATGTTCAAAATTCTGAAGGATGAGGAATTAAGGATGGGTATGATTTGGAAGTTCAGTTTGAGAGCAATCAACATCAGAAGTCACGACACACAGATTAAGCTTCAGTTCACAAGAAAAAAATTGCATGAGAGGATTCTACACACATAGAGCAGCAACATTTTGGAATAAATTGCCACAAGAAGTTATAGACTCAGAATCCGTTAGGTTTAAAACATAAATTGGATCAATACCTTCTAAGCATCAACCAGTTCAAATGGCTCTCTAATGCAGGAGACAGACCTAATGGGCCTTGGTCTTCTTCTGTTTAAATCCAAGTATAGTACCAAGTATAGGGAATACAAATGAACTAGGCCTGACCATGCTGGGGGACATTTATATAGTTACATCAGGTTTAAAGATTTTAGATATTACATATGGAGACCACACCATGGATAAACAAAATTGTGAAGAAAAGCTTCAAGAAGGTAATTGAATAGTAAATAAATGAAAAAAAATGCAGATTTCAAAGGGAAAAAAGTTAATCTCATTAAAACATTTCTGATACAACTATTCCTATATCTCAGTGTACAGCCCCCCCACCCCACAAGAGTTAGAAACCCAAATATATGGTCTATTTTTCCAAGCATTATGGGAAAATCAGTTGAACCTGGTAAACAGAAACTTATATGATTAACCAGATAGTATTCCTTTGCAGCAACTTTTTTTAAAATAAATCTTACCAGGTTATTCTCAGAAAAAAAAAAACTGGCAAATATGAGTAAGGAATTTTCTGAAAAAAAAATAATCCCATTATTTGAGAAGGGAAAAAGAAATTGTCACATAGTTTGGATTAAAGAACAAATTCCACAATATGTCATGTTTGCATTAAAGAAAATAAAATTATGGAACCTGACCCCAGAGATTTTTAAAACACTCTCAAGGAAATCATTATACAAGCACATTATGGAAGAAAATTATACAGAAACCCCTTATACTTCCTCAAGGTACCCAGGATACCACTGATAAAACCTTAGCACAGTGAACCAAGGCTTCCAGAATACATTTGGGAAATAGTATGGCTTACTTGCCACAGCTGATATGGGATAAGAGATTTGCACAAACAGATATCTGAAAGAATTGGCCAAGAGATTCTTGCAGTGTGCTACTAGAAACACAATCACACTTATTCCTAGAATGCCATCACATACAAAGTTTATGGTGACAAACTGATTCAAATGCCAACAACCAGAACAAACTAGAATATAATACAATCTCTTATGATACATTAATTTTAGGGATTTATACATGATCATGGAAGAAATATCATCCAAGGACTTTAAGAATCACCTGCAGTTATTTTAAATATTGTATTTTGCAAGTAAGATTCAAGTGTGTGCTCCATCAAAAGTACTTGTCCCAAATGAAGTATTTCACTGTATAAAAAGACAAATTTTAGGCATCTATGAAAGAATAAAGCAGAACGTATCAAAAGCAGTATTTGATGTTAGATGGAAACATTGTGAAGGTTAGCATTATGACCCACCATAATTTGGTTTATTTAATTCTGAAAGATCGATTAACAATTTATTTTCCTTTTGAATTAATGTATAAGTGTAAGCATAAACAAGATTAGTTTGAATATTTGAAATGTTTTGTGTTAAGTTTGCAGTATAAGATTTATGTCCTCAATAAAATCTCCCCTACTCTTGTTCCAGGGGCTCTGTAGCTTCCTGTGGGAGAAGATGGAGGTTCCCAACACTATGGATGAAGGAGGTGGAGGAGATGGAGGAGGAGGAGACAGTGTAGCCAGCACTAGCAATATAGATCATATCAACACTCCAGAAATGTTCACAGAATCATGCATGGAACTTCAAGATATTGAAGATGAAGATTGTTTACAAGCTGAACAACAACTTCAGAAAGAGAAGAGGAAAAAAACACAATTACTAGCCCAAATGTCTGAAGGGGAATTTAACTGCTTCATGGAAAAAATGAAACTACTATAGAGGAAGAGGAAAAACAGAAAAGGAATGAAGATAGCCCACCTGGGTTGCCGTAGAAGAAATTCCAATAGACAAAAATGTTTTACTTTTACACACAACTTAAAGCCCTGGATTCAAGCTCCAGTTCTGATGACACAGAGAATGACTCAAACATCCTTCAAGCTGAGTAATGTATGCCAGAGGCAGCCATACAGAATGCTGGCCAGATTAGTCTGGAGGATAGAAGATGGATACCAGACCCAAAAATTACAATTCCTCGTACAGAAGAGGTTTCTATACAGAATGCTTCTGGCAATTTGGCTGAGCTGTTAAAATATCAAACAAAGCCAAATCAAACTGACACAGCTGATTTCAATATGCTGAAAACCAGCACGGAAACATTTACCATCAGGTATGCCTTCTAACTCAATAAATGATGCTGGGGATATTTCATTACCTCAAAATGAATCCTTAAATGACTTAATACAGGTTGTACAGACAGGAAAAGAAGGGTAAAAACACAGTGGGATTGAACTTCGATGTACAGACTGCTACCGCTCTCACAACCTCTGCGGCAGACATGGAAAATGGCCAGGAAATGGGTCATAACAACCCCAGTTAGGATAACTTGTTCCACTGTCCATTGGAAATTACAAAAAGGAGGCACACAGTTAGATTTAGATATTTTGGGAGCATGGACACTCCTCTGGACCACTATTATGTTGGAAAATCATTAATAAAACAGTCCTTAGGATTTTTCCCTGCGGATGTGAATGCCTTAATCCATGCTTCTGGAGAAAGCACTTTTGACATCAGTTTCAGATCTGCTACATTTTTGGACTGTTTCTGTGCTCAATATACCCCTCTCAAAAAATGTCTCCTTTGGACACCCTTTTTAGTAATACCCCTGACAAAACCAATGTTTAAAGTAATAACCATCTTGTTCCAGAATAAAGTGGTTAATATAACAAATACCATACACTAGCTGGAAAAAAGTTGTGACATCCAAGAAACCCCAGATCCAATTATTGATAGTGAAGGGTTCTGTACAGGGGGGTGGAAATTCAAAGTCAAACTCAAACAATCAGACACAAGTATACAACATCTGCCAAACTGCTTTTCTTTGGGAAGAGACAAAGGTATCAAGCTTTACAAAGTAAAATCCAAATCTCATTAAAAATGTGCCTCTTCAAGATACATCAGTAACAACTGTGAGAAAATTAAATGTACACAATGTGGCACACTAGGCCACTTTAGCTTTCTTTGTACCTTCACAACAAAGTGTGACCTATGTGATGAAGAAGGACACATGTTTAGGACCTGCCCCTGGGCAGCTACAATATGGCAAGCGTAGATTATGTGGAACAGGATTTTTATATTAACAAAGCTGCCAGAGCTACAACAGCACAACACCACAGTACAGCCAGCCCTGCCAATTCTACAGCTCATACTGGATAGCCACAGATGGACTCAGTATCACCTGAGAACTCTAACATTAAAGATCACCCCACAATGACCCCCTTAACAGACTCCATAATTCAGGAACAAGATTCCATCCCCTGTACCTCTGAGAATGCTGGAGGGAGTGGACAAGAGATTATAACCATACCCTCCCAATCCCAGACAATGAAGAATTTCAAATGGTCCAAAAAGGGAAAAGTAAGAAATAAATAGAGACAGTATAATAGCCAGAACAAATAAGTTGCAAAACAAATTCACTTTTCTGCAATGGGGGTTATGGACATAGACGAGGAGTCAGATACAGCTTCAGTGCATTCCTTCCAGAAAGATCCTACTTCAGATGTAGAAGAACTGAATCCTTCAATCAAAAACAAACTCAAAAGAAAATGATGGGGGGACAGGCTACGTGGTTAAGATGGTAACCTGATGAGCTTTCCTTAAATGATGACATCTGATTTTCCTGAATTGACATTAGTCTCTCCAAATGTCAACAGCATAAAGACTGAGAGGAAAACAATGGCTACTTACAGTATGCTGCATTTGAAAACAGTAGTTATGATACAGGTAGGTAGGTAAATGGTTTATTGTTCGATGTTTGGTCATTACAATTTTTTAAAACAAGTACCAAAAAAACACACTTTACAAATAAATTTAGTATCACATGTACAAATAAATTAAGTACCACATGTACAAACAAATTAAGTACCACATGTACAAATAAATTAAGTACCACATGTTAATATAGTATTTTTGCAAAATACAAGACTAAGCTCTATTCATGAGATACAAATAGCAAGTGCAGCTTGGATTTGTGGATCCACACATTGGTCAAGAGGGGAGGAAGCATGTAGTGTGGTATGAATTTCCATAAACAACCCCACAGCTAAAATATAACATTTAGTTAATATATGCCCAGGAAGACCATTATTGGGTGATATCTCTATTGACTCCCAAGAATTCCAGCTAATCAACATATATGAACCCAAACAAAATTAGATTGGAAAGAAATTTTAAAATTGAATCAACCATTTTTATTTATCTCAAAAACTGTCCTTTTTGGTGGAGATTTCAATTGTAGCATATTACATTCAAATAGAAGTTTAAAAACAGAAAAAAAAAATTCTGTGATGCTATATTTTTCAATAAGTTGCTGAACCAAACAGGATTAGTGGACGTATTCACAAAATTAGGAAAAACTCCAAGCCACACCTATTTTTGAGGTAAATCATCCACACATATTGATTATTGGATTGTTTCCCCAAATTTGACAATTACGCAGACAGCAGTATACCCTGTGGCCTCTTCTGACCATGATCTTTTAAGTTTAACATTGGCAAATTTTCAAGAAACCACAGCAGGTAAAGTATACTAGAGATTAAATACAAGCTTATTAGACAATAAAGAAATTGCACAAGGTTTACACCACAACACTGAGGCTAGGAAATCTATGTTTTTTTCTGTATGATTCTCCTTCTGACTGGTGGGAAGATGGTAAAAAGGACTTAAAAGATCATGTGAATTTAGTTTACAATCTTAATGAGAAATAAAAAAAAACAAAATGCACAGAACTTCTTTTACAATCATATCACTTAATTACACTACAAAAATAAGGAACATGTAATTTTTCAGAGCAAATTTTGGCTATAAAAAAAGAAATGGTACAATATCCATATGATAGACTCAAATTGCTAGAAATGGACAGAAATTTGGAACCCAAGGTATACATTATCCAGTTAACCTATTTGATAGTTGTAATTCCAGGAGATAAAACAAAACGTACTAAATATATGAAAAATACAAAGGGGAACAAATTACAGATAAGACAGGAATTCTCTCTGAATTAGAACTGTATATCAAACAAATCTTTGGCAGTCCATTTTCTGAATCTACACAAATGGATGAATGCTTGCATAACTGCAACGTACCACAACTTCCTCAACATTTAGTGAAGAAGCTCCTTCAGCCTATCTCTGCAAAAGAATTAACAGACACTATTAAAAATTTAAAGATGGATACTGCCCCTGGGATTGATGGGATGCCATGTGACTTCTATGTGAAGATTTTGCCATCGCTGACAATAGAACTTACAGAACTATACAATTCACTATTGCAAAATATGAAGTTACCTGAGGAAAAGTGCAAAGGACTATTATTATTTTATTCAAAAAAGAGATTAAAAACTTTTATTGAATTGGAGACCAATTACTATATTAAATAATGATTTTAAGATTTTTGCAAATATTATGAGCAAAAAGCTTGTTTCAGTTTAAATATTGACAAATGCAAATTAATGCATTTTGGAAAGAGGAATATTAAGTCAACCTATGTTATGCAGGGGAGAAATTTGACAACAGAATTAGAAAAGGACCTGGGGTGTACTAGTCTTAAACAGACTAACATTCGAGAACTAGATAAAAAGTGCAGTTACAGTAGCAGCCACAAATGCTGACAGCTATTTCCCAAAATTTCTGTGATATTTCCAGAATTATCTCCTGCTTTTTGCATTTCCACAGTAGCAGCAGCAGAAAGAAACTCTTCAGAAATTTTGCGAAACATCTGGAAATACTATAGCTGGCAGTGTCTGTGGCTACTTCTGAAGTGAGGGAAAGAGGGTCCTGGAATGCATAACTAGACACAAAAGAAGTAGACAAAGGGATATTATAATGCATTTGTACTCAGCAATCATGAGGCCACATATGGAATACTGTGTCCAGTTGTAGGCACCATACAAGAAGGGAGACGTGATAAGGATGCAAAGGGTACAGAGGAGCATGAGAAGATTGGTGGTCAACATCAGTCACTTGACTTATGATAACAGGCTGAAAGAGCTGACTATGTTTTCATTGGAATACAGGATAAACAGAGGTGCTTTATACCTAGTCAACAGGGCCTATAATAACATGGATATCTAGTAATGTATAGGTCTAGAAAAGAGAACTCATGATAAGGCAAGTACTGGTAGTAGGCTGAGGATTAAGGAGTTCAATGAGTGGCTGGTGGGGTGGTGCAAGCAAATGGGGTATGGGTTAGTAGGGGGAATGGGGATCCACAAGGGGGGATGAGAGTCTATTTGCTCCAGACAGACTGCACCTAAATAGGGAGGGTGACACAGTGTTAAAAAGCAACCTACAATTTAAACTAGATTGAGTGGATGGTGGGAAAAATCTGCACCACAAAGCAGGAGAAATGGGGTGCTACCAGCCTCCCCCTCAGGATAGTGCTAAAATACTGGGCATGATGGAGAATAGAGAAGGGAGGGATGGTTAGTGAACCTGGTGGAAGGGCTTAACAGCCAACTCCAGGAGCATAGTAAATAAGATGGTGGACTTGGAGGCCATCATAGGTGACAAAGGACTAGATACAGTAGTTATAAGTGAGATGTGGTGGACAAAGTTGCTCACCTGGAAAACAACTATCCCAGGTTACAGACTGTTCAGAATGGATAGGGAGGGAAGGTTTACAGGGTTTAGGACACTGTCCTACATGCTAGGCCATTGGAGATCTAAGGACTCAGCTACAGGCAGTATGGGCAGAGACAGTGCACCTCAAATTGTATATTCAAGAGGAAATATATTATAAGAACCATCTGCCTTTTCCCCAACATCCAACAGAAGCTCCTCTACAGCAGAGGGTAGTTGGTTTGGGAGGTTGGCAGGTGGTTAGGAGGGGCAAATCAGGTGCCCCAAACACTCTGTGCTCCCAACATATCACCTCCGCAAACCATATAAAAACTACAAACAGGTATATGCCTCTATCTCTGAAATCAAAGAAAGGGGCAGAGGACACTGCAAAGCAGGACACTGCAGCACAGGAGCTAGCACAACAAAACTTGCACAAAACAGGAACCAAAACAAAAAAAAG
Source organism: Neoceratodus forsteri (assembly GCA_016271365.2). Taxonomy (NCBI): domain Eukaryota; kingdom Metazoa; phylum Chordata; order Ceratodontiformes; family Ceratodontidae; genus Neoceratodus; species Neoceratodus forsteri. The sequence goes on from CM057451.1 coordinate 212,408,868, forward strand.
GAAAATGGAAATCTAAAAAACATCTGATCATAGGAGACTCCATGATTCTGGGAGTTGATACATATCTCCAGCCAGGGGTAATGGTCAGATGTCTCCCAGGAACATCAGCATGGAGAGACACTGACTGCATTGCTAAAATTGTTCAGGAAGCAGGAGAAAACATTGACATCCTGGTACACATAGGGACTAACAATCTTGCCAGCTGGTCAGTTGTGGAGACCAAGGAACACCTGACCAGGCTGGGTGACAAACTATTATCCATTTCATCTGACATTTCCTTCTCTGAGATCCTGCCAGTCTGGGAGAGGGGGGCAGATGGACGGAATGTCAGAGAAGGGGAGATAGGGGAGTTAAACATGTGACTCAAGGGCTGGTGCCAGGATAAAGTACACAAATTTGTAGGGAACTGGCAACAGTTTTGGGAGCGAATGTTCTTTAAATTTGATGGACTGCATCTGACAAAGGAGGGAGTCATTGCATTGGGGCAGAAGTTTTACGTCTTTGTAGAATATTTAAAATAGCAAATGGGGAGAGGGGTGCAGCACCCCATACGTGGAATGGGAAGAACAAACCTCCCCCCTCAGCTAGTGGTCCAACTGGAGTTCAGCATGTTTGCAGTTTATTTGCATCACCAGGTAAGGAAAAAGGTCCGGCTCACCATACAACGAACAGGGGAAATGCCAGACCTCACCCAACAACTAACACTCTGAAATCTGGCCAATGGAAAATCATGTACACCAATGCTCACAGTCTGGGAAACAAGATTCCAGACCTGCAGGCAATAATGACAGAGGCTAAACTGGACATAGTAGCCATTAGCAAGACATGGTTTACCAGTAACCACAATTGGGAGACTTCAGTACCTGGCTATGTACTGTTCAGAAGAGACCGAGGTACAAAAAGGGGGGGGTGGAATGGCCTTTTTGTGACAATGAAAATATCAAAGCTACAGGAATTCAGACTACACATAAGGAGCCAAAAGAACTGTGGGTCACCCTGGAAACAGGAAATGGGCCAGCCATATGAACCGGGATTGACTACAGGCTTTCAGACCAGGGGGAGGACATAGACACATTACTGTTAGAAGATATACAAAACATGACAGCTAAAGGGGAGGTTCTAATAATGGGAGACTTCAACATGCCAGATACAGATTAGTCAATACCAGCAGGAACATCTGCCAGAACTAGTCACATGGTGGATTCCCTGCAAGGGGAGGGCCTCAAACAACTAGTACAACAACCCACAAGAGATAGGGCTATCCTAGATCTAGTAATGACTAACAGAGAATGGATCACAGATCTCCAGGTAGAAGGTCAGCTGGGGGTCAGTGACCATCACATGGTATGGATCAATTTGGCCACTAGAACTAAGTCATCCCATTCCAGGGCAAAAATATGGGTCTTCAGAGAACCTGACTTTCATAATATGGCCAACAGAGTTAAGCTAGCCCTGGCAAAAAGAAATAAAGGTGAGGGGGTACAGGCAAAGTGGGCAAGCATTAACGATGTAATACTTAAAGCAACATGCCATTGTGTTAGAGAGAAAAGGAAGTGCAAAAGAAGAAGGAGACCACTTTGGTTTTCAAAATCAGAATCAAAAAAGGTCAGATCCAAAAGGCTGGCCTTCAGGAAATTTAATGGAAAGCAGCAAGATCAAAATAAGGAGGCATACCAAACTTCCCTAAGGGAAGCGAGGAAGGCAGTAAGGCAGGCAAAGGCCCAAACTGAGGAAACACTTGCACAAACAGTAAAAGAAGGTGACATGACTTTCTATAGATACTTTAGTGAAAGGAGAAAGTCCAGAGGGGGTATTGCTAAGATAAAAGGAGCTAAAGGGGCATGTGAGGAGGAGGACCATGTAAAAGCATCTATCCTAAATAGATACTTCTGCTCAGTATTTACTGAGGAGAATGCAGGGCAGGGACCACAGCTCACTACCACAGACACAGGGGAGAGGGAGGTGTGCACTAGTCCCTTCACAAAAGACAGTGTCCTACAAGAGCTTGATAAGCTCAGGATGGACAAGGCAATGGGACCTTATGACATACATCCCAGGGTACTAAATGGGCTAAGGGTGGAACTAGCAGATCCATTATCAAAATTGTTTAGTGAGTCTCTGAGCACAGGAGATGTCCCTGAAGACTAGAAAAGGGCTCATGTGATCCCACTCCACAAGAGTGGTAGCTGGAGGAGGCAGAGAACTACAGACCAGTCAGTCTTAACTCAGTAGTGGGCAAGATTATGGAGGCACTCCTTAAGGAAAGGATAGTGCAACACCTGGAATCCATAGGAGCACAGAATTTAAGACAGCATGGGTTTACAAAAGGAAGGTCCTGTCAAACTAATCTCATAGATTTCTTTGACTGGGTAACCAGAGTGGTGGAACAAGGGGGAGCAGTTGATGTCACCTATCTTGACTTCAGCAAAGCTTTCAATACTGTTCCACATAGAAGATTGATTGATAAGCTGGGTAGGCTTGGGGTGGGTCAGAAGTTGACTAACTGGGTGGCAAACTGGTTGACGGGCAGAAAACAGAGAGTGGTAGTAAACGGGATACAGTCAGAATAGATGTCAAATGTGGGGTACCTCAGGGATCAGTCCTGGGGCCAGTCCTCTTCAATATCTTCATTAGTGACATTGCAGATGGACTAGAAGGTAAGGTTTGTCTGTTTGCAGATGACACCAAGATCTGCAACAGAGTAGATGATCCAGATGGGGTGGGCAGAATAAGGAGAGTTCTGGATAAACTAGCAAAATGGTCAGAAGTGTGGCAACTGGGGTTTAATGCAAAGAAGTGCAAGATCATGCATATAGGGAAGAGAAACCCTGAAGCCACCTACAGGCTGGGAGGGGAGTTGCTGGCAGTCACAAGGGAAGAAAGAGACTTGGGCGTCATCATCACCGATGACCTGAAATCATCCAAGCAGACTTCTAAAGCAGTAGGTAAGGCTAGAGGGATGTTGAGGTGTATTAGTAGGGGTATCACAAATCAGAAGAGGGAGGTAATAATCCCTCTTTACAACACACTGGTTAGGCCACATCTGGAGTACTGTGTGCAGTACTGGAGGCCACACTGTCACAAGGACATTAACCAAATTGAGGCAGTCCAGAGAAGGGCAACCAAAATGGTGCAGGGACTGCATTAGAAAACATATGAGGACAGATTAACGGAGCTCAATATGTATACCCTAGAGCAAAGGAGAGAGAGAGGTGATATGATCGAAACATTCAAACACCTTAAAGGCATTAAAAAGGTGAAAGAGTCTAACATTTTTCAATATAAGAAAAATGGGAGGACAAGAGGACACAACATGAGATTAGAGGGAGGCCAATTAAGGGGTAATGTGAGGAAGTTCCTTTTCACAGAAAGGGTGGTGGATGCATGGAACAGACTGCCTCATTAAGTGGTGGATATGAATACAGTGCAGGGCTTCAGACAGGCATGGGATAGGCAGAAGGGAGCAATACAGATGAGTATGAATAGATAGGCCATTGACAGAGCAAAGGCGATGGCACATTCATAAGGTGGAAAAAGAAATGGGCAGACTGGATGGCCTTGCAGTCCTTATGTTCCATCAACTTCTATGTTTCTATGTAAGAAGGGGGAGGAGTTGCTTTATACATCAGGGAAGGCATAAGTATAAGTGAAGGACAAGAGGAAGATGGGGAGACTGAGCTACTGTGGGTAACGCTAGTCAGGAGGACGGAGAATCCTTGTGACTGGGGATGGTATACAGGGCACCTACACAAGGACAGTAGGGTGATCAACAGTTAATTCAGACAGTTACAAGACTGGCCCTAAAAGGAGTGCTACTGCTGGTAGGGGACCTAAACCTCTCAGATGTAGACTGGGAAATCCCAGATGCAGCATCGTCAAGGAGCAAGGTGATACTAGCTGCATTTCAAGGGGTATTCCTTCAAGAGCTAGTCAGGGAGCCAACAAGGGGAAACAACCTGCTGGATATGGTCCTGACAAATAGGGAGAATGTGAAGGAGGTGCAGGTGAGAGAAGCCCTGGTCAACAGCGATCACAGCACAGTAATGTTTGGGGTCAGGGGAGGGAAGGAGACACGTAAACCCTGTACTACAGTCATGGGCTTCAGAAACACAGACTTTGACAAGATGAGAAGAATAGTAAGGGAGACAATGGAGGGTACAGACAATACATGGACAATAGAGCTGTTATGGTAAGATATCAAGGGAGGGGTACTGAAAGCTGCAGAAATGTGCATAAAAAAAGTAAGGAAGAGCAAAATGGGGAGGAGACTGCTTTGGTTTACAAAGGTAGTTGCAGGTGCAGTCAGGGAAAGAAAAAGGGCTTTCAGAAAATTTGAGAGGACACTCAGCGAGGAAGATAAGAAAGGGTATAGGGAAAAGAGGAAAAAGAGACCAAAAGGGGGGATAAAACCTTTTTCAGATATATGAGGGAGAAGAGAAGGACTAGGCAGGGGATTACTAGGCTGAGGGGGGAGGGAGAAATAAAATTGGAAAGAGACTGTGAAAAAGCAGAGTTATTAAATAAGTACTTTATCTCAGTATTCACGGAGGAAGAGGACGGTAGGGGACCTGTGCTAAAGTCGAATGGGAAGGAGGGCAAATGGGCGGATCTGAGCCCATTCACTGTGTATAGGGTTAGGGCAGAGCTAGATAGATTGGGGGTGGACAAGGCAATGGGGACTGATGAGTTACACCCTAAGGTGATCAGGAATTTGAAGGAGGAGTTGGCTGCACACTTGACAAGGCTCTTCAAGTTGTTCCTGGATATGGGGAGAGTGCCAGAGGACTGGAAGAGGGTAGACATAGTGCTTTTACACAAGGGAAGTAGTAAGGAGGTGAAGGGGAACTACTGACCTGTCAGTCTCACATCAGTGGTGGGGAAGGTAATGGAGGCATTAACCAAGGACAGGGTGGTGGATTATCTGGAGAAGAGTGGCTTGCAGGACAGCAGACAGCATGGCTTCATGAAGGGGAAGTCTTGCCAGACAAACCTAATATAGTTCTTTGATTGGGTGACTCAGGTGATTGACCGGGGGGGGGGCGGTGAATGTGGCTAATCTGGACTGCAGTAAGGCCTTTGACACTGTCCCCCTATAAGAGGCTGGTGAGCAAGATGGAAAGCCTGGGGTTGGGTGGGAAAATAACAAGCTGGACAGAGGCGTGGCTGTCAGGAAGAACTCACATGGTGGTGCTAAATGGGTTGCACTTTCCGGACAGCGAGGGTGAAGAGTGGAGTACCACAGGGGTCAGTTTTAGGTCCGCTTCTCTTTAATATCTACATCAGTGATATTGCTGAGGGTTTGAGGGGGAGGATGTGCCTTTTTGCTGATGATACAAAAATATGCAATAGGGTGGACACCCCAGGGTGGGTGGTGAAAGTAAGGGAAGACTTAAAAATGCTTGAAAAAATGGTCTTGGACATGGCAGCTGACGTTTAATGCCAAGACATGTACTGTGATGCACTTGGGGAGTAGGAACAGAAGAGAAGGGTACACCCTAGGTGGGGAGGAAATTCAAGTAGCAGAACAGGAGAGGGGTCTGGCGATCACAGTCTCCTCAAACCTTAAGGTAGGACTCCAATGTAGCAAGGTAGCGGGAAAGGCCAATGGAATGTTGGTATGCATTGACAGGGGCATTACTAACAGAAAGAGGGAGGTAATAATGCCCCTTTAGAAAGCCATGATGATGCCACACCTGAAGTATGGAGTTCAGTTCTGGAGGTCACATCTATGCAAGGATATAGATGCAATGGAGAGGATTCAGAGAAGGGCAACCAAGATGGTGCAGGGTATGCAGGGGAAGTCATATGAACAGAGATGTAAGGAGCTGGATCTGTACCTGCTGGAGACAAGGAGGGAAAGGGGAGACATGATTGAAACTTTTAAATATGTAAAGGGACTCAATAAAGTGAGGGTTTACTTAAGAGGAAGGAGGGGGTCAAAACTAAAGAGCACAGCCTCAGTCTGCAAGGAAAAAGATACAGGGGCAATGTAAGAGGATGTTTCTTCACAGAGAAGGTGGTGGAGCCCTGGAACAGACTACAAGACAGAGTGGTGGGGCTAAATTGGTGGAAAAATTTAAGAGGTCATGGGACAAGAATATGGGGCTGAGTATTGGGGGGAGGGCCAGGGGCTGGCAGGGAGTGGGAGGTGTAAGGGGAAAAAAAGGGCAGACTAGATTGGCTAGTATGGTTCTTCTCTGCCATCAAGCTTCTATGATTCTATGATGGGTTTAAAATGAGAACATTACAAAAGGAATGTAAGAGGTGCATGGATTAATTAAAGTGTTGTATCAGCCTGGAATATTTTGCCAAGAGATAAGATCTTAACCAATAATTTGAAGCACTTTAAGACTTCCCAAAACTGATTCCTAATAGCTTGAGGAATATCTGGTTATACAGTACATAATACTGTAAATCAAGTCATAATGGCTGATTGCTGTCTGACTTGTACTTTTCTGTGATTCTATGAATTATTCTATTGAGCTGCACTAATTACTTGATTTTAATTATGCTGAGAAGTATTTATTTATTTTTATTTTTGCTGTTCTGTGTATCTTTTTAAAATATGTGTATGTTGTTTTGACCTTATCTGTCTTAATGCAAGGTGCCCAGAGCCCCAGGGATTGGGTAGCGTAAAAATAAAATTGCCTTGCCTTGCCTATTCATCCTACACAAGTATGTTCTTTGCAGGGAAGAAAAATCACAGACATTCTCATGTATTATTAAGACATACAGAAATAGATTAGTTGCCGTATTGGTCCTTGTAGGAACAGATCCACAAGCAAATGGTTTGATATTATTGGATCATCACAGATAATATAAAGAAACACGACTGAATGCTGATCAATCAAGTCCTTCCACGGAGGAAGGACTTGGTTGGTCTGAAAGCTTAGACATTGTTTTCTTTTTGTAACATCTATGTTGGTCCAATAAAAGTATCACACCATTTGCTTCTGGATCTTATATTAGTGAGAGAAATTATAGAAAAGAGAAAAGAAGGCTCAAAACCCAGGGGAAGAGTACACAATGGGGGGTGAGATACTAACAACAGCAAGAATGGAAAGGGACCTGGGGGTAGTCATATCAGATGACCTAAAGATGGGCAAGCAATGTGAGAGGGCAGCAAGGAGGGCCGGGGGATACTGGGATGCATAGGTAGAGGCATCACCAGTAGAAAACAGGAAGTTATTATCCTCTGTACAGACAGCTGGTGAGACCCCATCTGAGTACTGTGTGCAGTTCCGGAGACCCAATTCCAAAAGACATAGACAGGATGGAAGCTGTCCAGAAGAGGGTAACTAAAATGGTGCAGGCCTGCACCGAAGTCATATGAAGAGAGACTTAAGGAGCTTAATATGTATAGCCTCGAGGAAAGGAGGAGAGGGGACATGATAGAAACTTTCAAGTACCTCAAGGGAATCAACAAAGTCCAAGAGGGTAGCATCTTTCAAAAAGAGGTGTGCAAGAACAAGAGGGCACAATTTGAAGATAGAGGGGGGGCTCAGAGGTAATTTAAGGAAGTATTTCTTCACAGAGAGGGTTGTGGATGCATGGAATGGCCTTCCGGAGGAGGTTGTGGAGTCAAAATCAGTGGGGGAATTCAAGCATGCATGGGATAGTCATAAGACAATTCTGGGGGGTTGGGGTAGGAAGAAGTAGGCTGCTGGTTAACTAGGATCTGCAGCTTATCCAGTAGGTAGGGAAATGGGCAGACTGGGTGGGCCAAGTGGTCCTTATCTGCCATCAAATTCTATGTTTCTATGTTTCTAATAACAGGATATGTGCTTAGCCTTGATCAAACAAAAGCCTTTAATAAGGTCTCACATACCTATATCTGGAAGCATTTGAAAGCCTATGGTATATGCGATTTGTTTATTTCTTGGATTTAATTGTTACAGAGGTGCTTCAGTATCTCTTTATGTCAATGGGTGGATAGGTAGTCACTGCTCGATTCTAAATGGAGTCAGGCAGGGCTGCCACCTCAGCTCTCTACTTTATATTCTATTTTTAGAACCATTAATATGGCATGAGGTCAAAACCCCATGAACAAAAGCAGCATAGCAAATAATGCCGCAAGCAAAATGACATGTGCGGAAATAAGGCCAGAAAAAACACCAACCGATACAAATACAATTGTGCACACGCCATAGAAATGAATGGGGAAAAATGTAAAGTCATCACCCCATACATCCTCAGACTTTTTATAATCAGCTCTGAGGGGGTGTGGACCTCAGGGGTAAGGAGAAACTTGGGATGAGGGAAATGTCTTTAAAAAAAAGAAACAGCTGCAACACCAGGAAATAGAGAACCGAACCCTGGTCCCCACTGCTCCTACACTCCAGGTGCTAGTGCCTTAGCCACTCCAACACAGGGGTGGCTCGACCAGGCACCACACCTGCAGCTATTTCACCACTCTCCCATCTAAGCCTACAATGGCAGAGATAGCGGTAATTCCCAAATTCCCAAACACTGTAATAACCCTGTCACTGTACATGTTTTAGCTCTTTTTCTTTTTTTTTTTCCCCAGTTGTTTAACCACGAGTGGCACACTAAGCTGAAAGCTTGTTTACAGGTGTGATCTGGGAGCACAGGGAAGTTAGATGACTTGCTCAGGGTCACATAGTATGCAAGTGGGGGCTGTGGGATTTAAACCCAGATCTCCAGATTTGCAGCTCAGAGCCTTAAACCACTGCGCTATACTGCCTACAGTGCAGTTCTAGCTGTGCTGTTCAGATAGTGACATATTGACCTGGTACCACTAATACAAATGTTAAATTCATCTTCTCAGATCATAGGTCTGCCAGTATCCAGTCAGGACAGTGAAATAAAAGCATTAGCATATGCAGATGACAAATGCTTAGTGTTGGCAGATACTAGATCTGGAAAAAAAAAAAACAAAAGCAGTGCTACAAAAATTTTCAGCCGTAGCAGGTTCATCTATAAATTATGTGTGGTTCATAGCTCAGGCTTGTGCTACGTACTGTAGCTGAAAGATGTAGGTTGTGCTTGGATACAGAGGCCAGACCAGTAAGTAGGATAATGCTTACACAGAGTATTAGTTGTATGAAATGGTTAGTGCTTAGATAATTCAGCATGGGCATGAGCAAGTAGTACATGTGAACTGGATAGTATATGCATGGTGCTTAGATGCATAAACTGATGAGTAACTTGTTCTGACTTGATGTTTTGGCCTTTCTCTATATCCCACCTTAGGAAGGATGCTTAGTCAACTAGGATGAGATGACCCCCAAAAGAATAATGATTGCAGGTACGATTACCTCCTCCAGCTCCGGAGAGTGTAGCCAGTAGCATGCAGGAGAGGAAAAAAAAACCCCTGAGGAACAATGGCTACTGATCTGACCATCCTTCTGGGCATACTAAAGAAGAGTAATTCTAAATGATCAATATATATATCTCGGCTAGACCAAACCCCCAAATGAGGAACCGAAGGTTGGAAAGAGCAAAAGAAATCCAGTAACGATGTGAAATGTCCAACGAGATGGTAGCAGATCCTGAGCAAAGTCCCAGACTGAAGTCACTGTTCAGGAAAAATATCAATAGAAGGTCAGCAAGAATCCAGTGGAAGGCACAGACAAACTGGAAGCAATGGTCTGGGTTCCAATAGATGAGTTGATGGAGCAGAAGTCATTGAAGGCAAGGTGAGCAAGCTGGATGCAAGTCGGGCAGCTGAAGAAAGTAGAGTAAGGAACTCCTGGTCCTGAGTGAGTGAAGCAGTAAGTGTACAATAGGCTGGGAAGCTTTGAAATCCTTCATTTGTTTGGTGAAGCAAGCATGGTAAAGAACAGAACCTCCACGCCCGAGCTGGGCGAGGCAGGTGTAGAGTAAAAATAGTTGCATCCCCAGGCCCTGATGCTGGCAAGGCAAGTAGAGTGAAAATATGTGAACTTCCAGGCCCAATGCTGAGTGAGGCAAGCGTAGAGTAAGAATAGGCGAACCTCCAGGCCCCAATACTGGGTGAAGCAGGTGCAGAGTAGGAATAGGCAAACCTCTAAGCCCTGATGCTGGGAGAAGCAGGTGTGGAGTAGAGTCAAACTTCCAGGCCCCAATGCTGGGCAAGGCAGGTATAGTAGAATAGAGGAACTTCCAGGCCCTGATGCTGGGCTAGACAGTGGAGGTGTAGAATGTTGAACCCCCAGGCCCTGAGGTAGGGTGAGGCAGGTACAGGCTAGGCCCCCGTGTGGCCAGCAAAAGACTGGACCCCATATAGGTCAGGCGGGAAGGGTATAGAACCAGCCAAGTCAGCTCCTATGAAAGCTAGCAAGACCGGGGAATGCTGCCACAGAGGGCCGCCCGGTACAGTATGTATCCAAGGAGGCTGAAGACAAGGAGAAGGCAAGTCCAGCTGACACTGCCATGTATACAAACTAGCAAAATAAAGTGTAATGTTGAAAACGCAGAATTCAGCAACTGAAGCCAGATGCAAACGTCTCAACCTCTTAGCAACATATCATAGCACTGGCTGACAAAGCACAGCAAGGGAATGGTTCCATCACTGTAGCCAATAAGTTAAAGTGTGTGTGTCCAAAAATAGCTTGTATGAAGAATACCAGTAAACCTGCAGAGAGCGAGGGTAGTTCCGATAATGAAAATCATAGATATATGCAGAAGTCATAGTAACTAAGGTATGGGCAGATATGCCAGCAAATGTGTAGTAGTCCAAGCAACATAGTAGAACGAGGAACTCTGGTCCAACTGGAGAGCGCAGGAATGTGCAGAAGGGCAGGATGGATTTCGGGAACTGTAGCTGAGGAAGAGAAAGCAGACATGCACTGGCCGCAAGTGCAGGGTGTGGCAAAATGAGGGTAGTCCTGTTTCACGGTACGGCAGCAGTGCTAGCGGGCATTTAGGCACTTGAGAAACCCAGCTGGTAGTATTGGTGGTCAGCCACGAGGAAGGGTCCAGTGAAGCAGCGATGTGGGAAGCCAGCGGGTTCCAAAACAGGAGAAACAGAAACATGGGGGGTGGGAACATGGAGAGGCAGCTGCTGGAGGAGAGGCAGAGAACTGAGGGGGAGAGAGTGAGGGGAATGGAGAGTAGTTGAGGGAAGAAGCAGATAGAATGAGGGGCTGCTGACAACATGGCCCAGCAAAGTAATCAGCAGTGAGGGACCCTCAAGAAAAGAAAGGGGAAGAACAGAAACAGAAAGCAATTGAATGACAAACCAGGATGTGGGGGTGAGGTGAACACAACCACAGCAACAGAAATGAGAAGGAAGGGGGGGACAGCAAACGAACACAGAGACAGAGCAGCCGGCTCCAGCACCACCCATGGAGCCAGTGCGACTCGCTCTAAGCAGAGCAGCTTGAGCCTGATACATTATGTAGGATGTGAGGGAGGAGCTCTTACCCCACATAACTACAGGCATGCGCCTTTCAATTATCAAAAAAGCTCCTGTGTACCAATAGGCCCCAAAAGTCTGAAATTAAGGAACTAGTAGATGTACTAGTCACAGAAAGGCAATGTAAAATCTTAGGTATTTATTTTGGAACAGGAAACCAGGTAGTCAGTAATGGGGAACATTTATTGAATATTGCCATAAACTGATTGGCACAGTGGAACAAATGGTTGTGAGCAAAAAGTAAAGGATCTACAAGGTGAAAACATATCCGATAACAATGTTTTTACGCTTAAGTTACATATCCCCCCCCCAAGCATCTAGAATTGAAGCTATATAGCTTCTTCTTTCAATGTATATGTGGCAGAAGGCTCAGTCATATCAAGAGTGGAATAACCCATTTGGAAGTGTCAAAAGGAAGGATAAACAAAATAAATCCATTAGCTTTTTTATAGTATTTTTATTTTTGCAAGCATTAAGCCAGTTGATACTAGACTCCCATACATTTTAGATTCAATGGGTACAAGACCATATATTACCACTTTTACAAGAATGGAAGATACATGCCTCTCTTCCTAACACACTAACATACTAGATGTCAGCAGAATAGGCCAATCAGTCTATCAAGTCTGCTCGTGCTTCAGCACTCTGATTGGATACCGTAGCCCTATATTTGCCTTCTTCCACTGTTACTCCATCCCCCAGTCCCACCCCCCAGGCAAACCAGCCTCTGCTTCACCCCTTGCCTATACCTGTCCCACCCTCTCTTGAATCCCTCTACCATAGCTGCCAGCACCAGCTCCCTGGGCAGTGCATTCCACGGTTCCACCAATCTCTTGGTGAAGTACCTCCTCCTCCTCTCCCCCCTAATCCAACCTCCCTCAATCTTCCAAATGTGTCCTCTGGTGATTCCACCCTCCTTCAGCCAAAAGTTCCTATCTCAGCTTATCTTATTTACTCACCTGAAGTACTTGAAGACCTCAGTCGTGTCCCCCCGGTCCCTCCCCTCCTCTCCTCCAGCGAGAACAGGTTGAGCTCCCCTAGTCGTTCCTCATATGTCATATCCCCCAGGCCCCGGACAATTCTGGTTGCTCTCCTTTGAACCCTCTCCAGGAGTTGGATGTCCCTCATTAGGTGAAGCCTCTAGAACTGTACACAGTACTCAAGATGTGGTCTAACCAGGCTGTTGTACAGTGGCAAAATCACCTCCCTGTTCCTTGAGGTAATCCCCCTAGTGATGCATCCCAGCATCCTATTTGCCCGGACTGCAGCCCTCCTGCACTGCTCTGAAGTATTCACATTAACATCCACCAAGACTCCTAGGTCCCTTTCCCCTGCCATGGCCTGCAACTCATCCCCCCAGGGTGTACACATAGTTGGGGTTTTCCCACTCTAGGTGTAGCACTTTGCACTTGGAGGAGTTCAATTTCAATTTCCAGGTGTATAACCACCTATCCAGAGTATCCAGGTCCCCTTGCAGGGCCAATCTCCCCTCGTCCCCCTCCATCACTGCCCCCAGCTTAGAGTCATCTGCAGAGACTCATTTCGCACCCAATACCTTCCCTAATATCAGAGATGTAGGCGTTAAACAGGAGCGGCCCCAGGACCGATCCCTGTGGGACCCATCTTATGACCTCCCTAGGAGACGAGACCTCCCCTCCACCCACTACCCACTGAGCACAACCTGAAAGCAAATTTCCAATCCAGCTAACCATCAATGGGCCTACCCCCATCCCCCCAGCTTCTCCCTTAGGCCAATGGGAGGGACCGAATCAACTGTCTTGCTGAAGTCCAGGAACTGTACATCCACTGGTCTCCCCCTGTCGAGTACTGATGTCACCTACTCATAGAACTCTACAAGGTTTGTTTGAAACAATCTACCTGGCACAAATCCATTCTGCCGGTCATCCAGGTACTCCATCTCCTCCAAGAAACCTTCCAGCTTTTCCTTAAGTATGCTCTTCATTACCTTCCCCATCACCGACGTCAAACTGATGGGTCTATAGTTTCTTGGCTTTTCTCTTGATCCTCCTTTATGGATGGGCACAACATGCTCCTACTTCCAATCCCTTGGCACCCTCCCTGTCTGCAGCGACAAGTTAAAGAGATCCACCAATGGCACAGCCAAAACATCCGCCAACTCCCACAGTACTCTGGGATGAACAGCATCAGGCCCCAGAGATTTATCCTTTTTTAAGGACTTGAGGGCTTTCCACACCCGACCGATAGGAATATCAGCATCTGCTCCCCCCTTCAGCAGAACCAACCTGACATCTCACCCCTTGCCTACCTCCCCCAGTGGCTTGCTCTTCAGCAGGTACCCCAATAGTTAGGTCCACTGTGCCTTCTGTGTCCTTCAACCCTTTTTTGGAAGTTCCCCAGCCTCCTTCCTAGTGAGCACCGAGGCAAAGTACTCATTCAGTAACTCCACCTGCTCTCCAGCCCCTTCCACCCACACCGGCTGTACTCAACCTACTGAGCTGGCCCTTGACCTTCCTCATCTCACCAATATATCTAAAGAATCCCTTTTCCCCACCCCGTATCCCCTGTGCCAGCCTCTGCTCTTTCCAGGCCTTTGTGCCCCTCACCACTCTGGTGACTTTCCTGGTTATAAGATGATAGTTCTCTCTATTCCTCTCTCCTCTCATTTTTTTGTACCTACTGTAGGCAGCCTTCTTCTCCCTTACTACCTCCTGGACCTCCTTTGTCCACCAGCATGGTTTATGAGACCTACTGCCCTTGCGCTTCACTCTTCCATAAGTCCTGGTGGCCTCTTGTAGCCCTCACTTTATGATCTCCCACCTACCTTCCACATCAAAACCTGGTTTAATCTCCTGAAAATGCCCGTTGAGAATTTCTCCCATGTTCTTCAAGTCTTCCCTCCTAAAATCAACTGTCATTGTCCTTGAATGATCCCCACCCTCAATTTAAGCTGAAACCAGACTGTGTTGTGGTCGCTCCCAGCCAGGGGTTCTTCCACAACCAGATCTTGTACAAGATCCCCATCTGCTAAAACCACATCCAGCATACGACCCTCCCTCATTGGGTCCATCACCTGCTGATTAAGGAACACATCCAAGAAGCAATCCAGCAACTTCTGCTCCCTGGTCATAGTGGACATCAGAGTACCCCAATCAGTAGCTGGCATATTAAGGTCCCCCATCAACACCACTCCTTTCCTTTCTAGTCCACACTGCCCCTTAATGTTAGCCAATAGGCAATTCTCCAGGTCCTCTGCTAGTCCTTGGGGCCTATATACCACCCCCAACTTGATCTTCCCTCCCATGGAGGTTGGCAAGGTGACCCATAGGGCATCCATGTTGCCCTCTGCTTCCTGCACTCTCATAGTCTCAATGTTATCCCTAATGAACATTGCAACTTCTCCCCCTCTCCCCACCTTTCTGTCCTTCTTGAGCACAAGGTACCCACTTAGACTAAGGTCCCAGTCATGGCCTAAGTAAAAGAAACTTACTGGAATACCACAATATTTTCAGCATTTTTCTGAGAAACTAAAACAATGGCTCATCCAAAAGCAACTGATTACTACAGCTACCAGGAAGGTGTTGTATGATACAGTAATGACAGAAGACTTTCAAGAACCAGCTCATTTTCTAGATAGACCACATAAGGAAATAGAATATATCAGACAGATGCTCAGTGATCCTACAATTCCACCTAAAATGCGGGACGTTCTATGGTTATGCAAACATGGGAGATAAAATGTTAAACGCAACCTCAAACACAAAGATAAAAGTGAAAGATATTATTCAGGAGAAACTTGCCATGAAGTGTTAGAAACATTGGAACATTTATATTATGAGTGCCCTTACATTAAGAAGTTGTTGGCTTTAATTAAACATAAATGGGGACAGTCCCCTCTTTACAACATTTCCTCCAGATGAGTTTTTTCTAGGTATCTTTCCAAAACAGTGAACAAAATATAAACTCAGTAGTATATGGGTGGTATTAACATGTTTTAAGTACTGGATATGGCAAGTAAGATGTATATTAACATTACAACAATTAGACATTCAGCAAAAGCAATTGTTCCAGTCAATCATGCACAGCATCTGTGATATTCAAGATACAAAAAGAATGATATACCGACAAAAAGTATACTTAGATTGGTGGGATGTACTAAAATGGTTGCACTGAAAGGGGGTAAATAAGTAAGTAATAATACCCGACAGGGTGGACGTAATTGGGATATAATGGACCACCCAGGGGCGTAATGAGGCACGACACTGCAGGCGGAGGGCCTTATAGCCCCTGGAAGGCCCGTTATATCCCATAACACCCACCCTGGAGGGTATTATTACACTACAATATGAGTTTATATTACTATTTTTTTAAATAATAATTTTATAGAAAAAGATTAAAATATTGCAAAAAAATAGACAGACATGTTGGGTTCTGGAAAATAGTCACTTTAGTGCCACTAGAGGGTGCTGCTGTTTGTGATATATTTTTTGATTAGGTTGGTGTGTGAGTTTTCAATAGTGTTAGGCAGTGAAGTGTTAGTTTTACTTTTTCAGCATCGTTTGTTATGTTTTGGGATATGTGGGTTCATGTGGTTATGGCTATAAGAGAAGACTGATGATCGAGAAAGATAGAAATTGGCACCAGAACAGCAACATTGATATTGTGAAAAAGTAAGTAGCTCGTTTTTTTGTTGCAGAGTTCATTAGTTGAATTCAGTACCTCCAGACAGCATGTTTTAGGAAAGTGAATGATTTCAGTTTCATAGCTCTGAAACCGTAACAACATGCCGACTTTTCTCTCAATTACTGCAGCTCTGACAGCGCTTACTTAGTGAATTAAAATTAACTGTTGTTGCGGTCATTTATGTGGCATAGTACGACATTTGTTGGTGGAGCGACAGTGCGAATATTTATGCCGGAGTGAACATGGGGATAAGGTGGGCATAGTGGCAACAGGTGGGTGGTTATGTTACTAGGTAGAATTTGTTTTGGAGCAGGCGTTGTTGAGAAATAATGGCCCACTTGTGTACTGTTTCAGCCAATGGGAGTGCTTGTTTTATTTAGCCCATATTCTAAAAAAGCTTAAAAGCAAGTTTGTAAATTATAACACAGTTGGTGATACAGGAATATTAGGCATTTTCTGTAATTATTTTTTATTGTTTCTGTCACAGTTATAATGGTGTTTTTGTCTTGATGGTTTGTCTCTAATGTCAGTACAGTGATCTGTGCAAATATTTCATTCAATAAAAAATTACCCTGCTCTTTTCAAGAGGTGCGATGGGATCCATAATGTCCACCTGAACAACCACCAGAATGGGCATACAGGATCACTGTTTAATATCTCATCCAAAACATGGTACCTCAGGAGTGCAGCACCTCCCTAATGCTGCACTACATTGTCAGTATTGGGATTTAACCTGGGTTCCTGGTGCGGGGGTAGAACCCATGGCCTTTTGATCATCCAACCTCAGAGGTAAATGTGCAACCTTCGGAGCCACTGACACTGCTAATTGGTACCCTAGATAACAGAGTGGGCAGGGGACACCTTTAAATTAGTACATGCTTGCAAAGCATGTATATTCCTACCTGCTTTACGAAGCTGAAGGTAAACTTGCTGGACCTTGAATCCATTCAAATGCTAAATTGCTTTGTTACTACAGTTATGTTTAGCTTCCCACTCTTTTTGATTTTCTAGGCAGCATGTTGGCAGCGGTCAATATGTGGAACAAGTCTATTATTTGCACCACCTGTGGCTTCAAGCCTACCCTACCTGGTGGTACTTTATTGAATTTTATGAAACCCTGTATTTATTGTATTTATGGTTTTTATTGCATCCTGTTTTATTCTCTTTGTATTTTATTGTCAAGGCGCCGTGATTTTAGAAAGGCACAGTAAAAATAAAGCATATTATTATTATTATTAAATAGCGTTGCAAGTAGGATGATTTTAGCTTCACGTTTTTAAAAGGAGAAGTGCTATAAGTTGCAGGACTTTGCCAGCCCTTTGGCACAGTGGTAATGTTATTACTCATAAATACTGGTGTCCAGGTTTGGGAATGAGCCAGGGATGCCAGGCTAGCTGAGGGGAGGAGGTCCAAGCATCCTTGTGGGTGGTCCCTCCTAAGGGAAGGGAGGGTTGCAACATCTTGGTCTGCTTCCTAAGGCATGTGGTGTGGTGTGTCCTGTACCAGCACCTCAATAAAGATTGCACCTAAGGAGATGTGAGCACCTTTTATTCATGTGGTAGTGGTGAGTGCGGGACTTTTCTTTGAACTGATATTGATTTATCCCAACAACCCCAGCCTTGTGCAGCCTTCTGCTTTAGAATGAAGATTCTTTTTCTTGTGCTGTGGTCCTCACAGAGCAAAGGGAAACTAAGGAGTAAATACCCTCTGCCACAACAGCATGGTGTCTAAACTAGAGGAGCAACATCAGAGTTAAAAAAATTGCAGGAGTTTACAGAATCACTCCACTGACTGGTAAACATACTTGTGCCACATTTAGTTGCACTAAATGAACACACTGTGTGCCCTTCTGGATTCAGTCCTGCTGAAGGGACTGCATTACCGGTATTGCCCTTTTGATGGTACTTCTTGCATGAAAGACAACATATAAAATTAACCTCTTTTCTAATCTGTGCTTGTCTGTACAGTACTATAGATCCATTCATCATTGGCTTTGTGGTGGACCATAGCATTTGTGTATAGTCCACTTCTTGAATACTGTATCTCAGACAGCATTCAGTCATTCATGCATTTATTATTGCTTTTATTTAATTTTTTTATAGCTTTATTAATCTGAAAATTGGAAACCGTGAAAGGAACACTGAGCCTAGGCTCATTTCAAGGTGTAACCTGGGGGAAGGGTAATATGGGTAAACAGTACATCAGTACAATAAATAAAATGATTAGGAATTACATACTGTTTGATAAAAGTACAGTGATAGTGCAAACAAGTAGCAGGAATAAAGTGCAAAGTAAACGATATGAATAAACTCTAGAGGAAGTATGATTTGGGATTATCGATACACAAAATATGTCAGAGAAAACAGGTGCAGTTCAGTTGGAAAAGAAGTTTTATCTGATGTCTGAGGCACCGTACAGAGGTGGAGTGATGAGCGGCATGAGGGAGCTGGTTCCAGAGAAGAGGCAGGTGATAGGAAAAGGCAGAGTGAATGTTAGGAGTAAGTAGATGACAGAGTCCTTTGTATATCAGGATTAAAATCAATCCCTACCCTAACACAATGGTAAAGTAATGGTGCAAGTGCTAGGGTTAAATGAGCTGCCATTTTTATGTTCACCATGTGCGTGTGCATGCAGCAAACATATTGCTATCGTACTAATTTTTAATGGTTGTGACACTGTCCAAACCATGCAAAGCAGTGTTTTAGTGGCAAGCCAGTGGCACATCAGTCATCAACAAGGCTGATCATCATGGGGTTTGGGCTTGCTGGGTGGAGAGAACATGATCTTGAAAAGTAACAACCGACCTAATTATGGGTCCGCTCTTCCCTTTGGTGTACACCACCCAGCAAGCAAAGCTGATCCATCATGTTTAGCTTGGAATTACTGGAATGTCTACCAGCTGTAAAAGGAAACCATCCACTAATGTCTGTTACTGGGAGTCCCGTGACAGTCCCACACACCCGACCCTCCCTCTTAGTAGCCCACTAGAAACATACCACTAATATTGGGGTGCCCAAATCCCCAGTGTCACTACCTGGTAAGTGAAACTCCCTCAGTGCACTACAGCGCTGCTCTCAATGCATGGTCACATCCCCTTCAGTGTTTTTTCTTGTTTGTTTTTTCCCCATGACTGTCCCGTGCACTGGACCCTCCCTCTCAGCAACCCCCCATAAACATAACACTGACACTGGGGATGCTCAATCTTCCAGTGTCGCCACCTCATAAGTGAAACTCTTGCAGTCCACTACCATGCCACTCCCAATGCACGGTCTCATCTCCTCCACTCCAAATTTTATTTTTATTGCTTTGTTTTTTATAATCCTGCCCACCAACTCTCCCTCTCAGCACCCACCACCCCACATCCCCTAACGAACTTAACAATGACACTCAGGGTACCCAATCCCCCAGGGTCATGAGCTGAAATAAAGAAAACCTTACCTCACAGTTTTGTTTTGTTAAAGAAACCCTATAAAAAGAAAAACATCCATCAATGTCTGTTCTGGCCATTACTGTCCCTCCACCTGACCCTTCCACTCAGCACCTACCCTCTCTCAAACCCTTATTTACCCACCGGGGGTCCAACACCATGATCTTCTGTGGATTGCAGGCATGTCTTCACTCTTCAAAACTGGACCACAAACTGAGGAAATAGATATGTGGTTCAATGTATTATAATGTGGGTTTGAACTAGGTGGCATACCTTAGCCATTTGTGCATATTTTTGCCTCAAATTTTCAACATGTGTTTTCTGGGACCCTACCTCATGAACAATTACAGTGGCATTAGACAAATTTGTCCTGAAAGGTGATTTTGTGGTCCCTGCATGAAATCACCTCCAGGGCAAGAGTTCAATATTTTCTCTGCCCTGGTTCATGAGGTGGGGTCATAAGAAAGCAATATTGAAAATTTGGTATAAATATATTAAAATACAAAAAAGTTAAGATTCTATGTTGAATTTTATGCATTCAGATTCGTAACTTTGGTTATTTTCAATATCTTTACACCAAATGTTCAACATAGCAATTTCTTTACAGCACCTCAGGAATATAATAGCTGCCATTTTTCAAATCCTGCCCAAAATGTGTTTTTACATCCTGACAAGTGATTTTGCAGTCCCTGTGTGAAATCACCTTTTAGACAGGAGTTGAGCATTTTCTCTGCATGTGTTCATACGATGGGGTAATAAGAAGGCAATTTTGACAATTTGGGGCAAAAATATTAAAACATAACAAAGTTATGAGCCGGCATTCAAATTTACAAATGTAGGCTCCTAACTTTGGTAAACATAACCCACACAGTTCACTACAATGCATCCAGTACCCCAGGGCTTCTATAACAGTGGTAAACTTCCAGCATTGACAAATGATTGTTTTCGTTGTCAACGTAACACTTTCAGAGCTTTGTTAGGCAAGATTGAAGTAATTCAAAAGGTACACCTGTTTAAAAGTTAACTTATGCAAAAGCATGGTAAGCAGAGAGGGTTATTACTTTCTGAATCAATTAGACAATCAAAGTTTAAGTTTTCATGCCTTGATTTAATATAAATATGAGCATTAGGGAAGGCATGTAACCCATTTACAGTTACCTTAATGTTGATAGCAACTTCAGTTTGAAACATGGAACCAGATGCCCTCTACTTAGTGGGCTTGATTCATAAAGGTCAGCATGAGCTGTGCTGATCACTGGTGTGCCAGGGACCCTGCACCCAATTCACTATTGGATAGAGTCCCAGTGACAAAATCCCATGGCTTGCAGCAGCCATGGCACTACACCAAACAGATGGTGCATCTGGAAGCTGTGCTGCAAGCTGTGTGGTGCCCACATGGCAATAGAACCATGGACAGCAGTCCCTGCTGCCTGGTGCCCCCAACCCCATTCACATTTTCAATAAAATTAATTCATGTCCCTGGTGACTAGTAGTCCACTCCCAGTCCTGATCTCTTTCAAATAAAAATAATTAATGTCACTGATGGCTAACGGTCCCCCCACCATCCTCGATCTCCTTTCAAATAAAATTAATTAATGTCCCTTGTGGCTAGTAGTCTCCACTCTAGCACAGATCCCCTTGTAATAAACACATTTCATCCCTGGTGGTCTAGTGGACCCCACTCCCTATCCACAATTTCACCATGAATAATTAAATACCTTCCCGTGGTGATCTAGCAGACCCCCTCCTTATCCCTAATCCTCACAGAATCCCCCAGACACACTTCAAAGTACCCTTAGACCAGCCTAGGCTAGTCTAAATGTACTTAGAAATTTGACCTTTGGGAGGGTTTTGTGAATCCCAACTTAGGAGATATGGCAGCCTGCATCTGCTGCAAGCCTCCTAGCACCATGCCACAGCCCATTTTGTGGCACAAGGCTGGTAAAGACCCCTTTGGCACAGGCAGCCTGCATTTGATGAAGGCTGTCTTTGTGAATTTCTCCTGGCACATCTTTTGGTGCAAGCCATACCTTGTGCCATTCTTGGTGGTGCAAGCTCCTTGCAATATTCAGGGTAACTTTCTGAATTTTGCCCAGTCTCTCTAAGTTACGATTTTGAAAGCTGAAAATGCAATTACAGCCATCACATTGTCTATATACTTCCAGATATTTTTGTGATATTTCAGATCCCTTTGGACTGCTTTGTTTATTAAATTTGGTGTGTCCACTACTTTAGTACCGCCTTGCTCAACTCCGAAAATAAGAAAATATGGCTGAGCATGTTAACATTAAAGGAAAACACAATCACACATCACCCAATGATGCAAAGTATCATGAGAAGTCTATACACATCAGCAGGAAATAATTTAGATGTGTTCCCTTTTAAGCTGTCTCTGCTCCCAAATGCTCTCTTACACAATCTGAAAAACCTGAAAACAGAAGGCATGTTAAGTTTTGTTGCCACTGTTTCAATGATCTGAGATGAATGATACATACAGTAGGAAGGATAAGAGATTTGTTGAATGCTCATAGTAAATAAGTGACTTTGATGGGATTTGAGTTTGGGTTCTCATGGTTTAGTGTAATACGTTGAATAGAAGGAGATAATTTTAAAGAGACAGATTTGCTCTAAGGTTTCTGACACTACATGCTATATAAGGCCAGGAAGTTCTAATTCTGAGTCATGTTAAAACTTGCTCTTTTCTGAGTGCCTTGCAGGTATTTACATATGGCAGTACCTAGTCTTCTATGTTAGATGTAGCCACTACAGTTTTAAGTGGAATGAATGGAATTTATCTTCTTCAAATGCAAAAAATCTTATTACAAGAGCTTCATTAGTATGAGCAGAAGGTCTTACCCCCTCTTCGATGCTTCAACCATCTAAATGAGAATGGCAACAGAAAAAAACAGATCCAACTAAAATGGACATTAATGAAGCCTATGCAGTAGTAATTATCCCCTCAGCAGGGAAAATAAACTTGTGCATTGCTCTTTGGATGACTATAAACATAATTTCTTTTACTTCACATTTCACTACTGTTTTACTGAGAAGACAACTCTGGGACCTCCAACCATCTGGCCAAGCTCACAGCACATTTAGGAGCCTACAGGGCTAGAGCCACATATTCAGCATTTACTTATTACACTGTTCCCCATGTAACCCAAGATTAGGGGTGCTCAGATATCTCATAATCTGACCTGAGTTAAGACAGTCAGATATTAGGATAAATTCATATCCAAATCTGACATCTGATCCTAGCATTGGATATCCTCAGACTAAGATTTGGATATACTAAAATCTAACTATACTAATAATGATCCTCCCCTACCCTGCAATGAATAACCATCTGGGCCCTGTGCCCCTACCCAAACCACCATGTAACTCACAACTTCCTTCCTCCCCTTCCAAGCCCAATGATAATGTTATTAAATTGTTGTCTGATCTATTCTCTTTCTTATAATAGAAATATTGTAGGCAGAAATACAATTTAAGAAACCATGTCTCCAAGCTCTCCCAGTAGCACTCTGCTTCCTGCCATGATGGTGACCCAGGTTTGGGAATGGACTCTGATCACTCTGGGGTTGGCTGGAGAGGGAGGATTGATCATTCATAGAACTGCTCTCCTTCCTTGGGGAGAAAGTTTGTGTGTGACTGGCTATTGAACTGTCACCTAGCAGCAGTTTGGTGGCAGCACGTGTGATGCAACTGGAGTGGAAAAGGAACCAATGTACAGAATACCGGGGGCATCTCTGCAAAGACAGATCTTGCGCATCACACCAATTGCATGTATGTAGGCCCAGGGTGAATACCAGAGGAAACACTCCCCCACCCCATCTGCAGGATGATGATTGACCCCTTGCAGGCCTGCACTGGTGACTGGACACCCCCCCCCCCACAGTCCTCTGGCAGAGGATGATGGCGGGAAGGTATGACCTGGAAAAGATGGATGACGAGGCTGGGGGTGGTCAGTCGGAAGGGGGTAGTGGGGGCAGAAGGCAACAAACAGAATAAGGAGAAAAAAAGAACCCATACCCCCCCAAAATCATAGGCATCACCACAAAACCCTGGCTAAAGCCATAATCCCAGGCCCCATGATTCAGTAAAGAACCTCCTCTCCCAACACTCCTACTAGCCTTCATCTCCCTCCTTTGCCCTTTAGCACCCAAAGTAGCAGTAAAGGAATCGGATACATTATCATGTCTTACTATTGATAGTTAGTCCCCCGGTAGAGTGTTTTGCACATTTCATCATTCTGGTAAGCACAAATGAAATTATGTCCTCCAATAGTAGTAATATTTTATTGGCAGACTGTTTGTAGATTCCTTTTCTACTACTACTTTGGGTGTTATGGGGAGGAGGGAGGTGGAGATTTATGGGTGTGGTGGGAGGGGTGTCTTTATTATTTATTTATTTACTGAGTGTTTGGAATTACAATTTTTGAGCTAAAAGCTCTTTTACAAAGGAACCTCGTCAGATAAGGAAGGGGCCAATACATGAGTAAGGGAGACAGAAGCAGCTAAATAAGCATTGTCAAGTAATCTAAGTGGTAGATAATGTAAACAGTGGCATAGTATGACATAGGCTAAAGCATTACAAAATCAAAAGCATGGTACAGAGTACATGGGAATACAGTTCACACAGCAGCCCTGTTAATTAAAGGAGCACTAGTTCAATTATTAAAGAGCACTAGTCCAGTTATGTACTAGTTAGAGTGAGCAGAGGTTGTGGATATACAGCATTATCGATACCCGAGTGCGACCACAGGTAGCATCATCCAGGGGAGTAACTGTAGTGGGCAGTTGAAGAAATCAGGGAAAAAAGGGAAAATCAAGATTAGGTGAGAGAAGAGACGTCAGAGAGGGGGACAGAGGTGGAATAAGAGGTGGGCACATCAGAGATAGGTAGGTTGGGTAAGGAGGAGGTAAATGGTAGGTAGGCAAGACCTCATCAGGGGGCTGTAAGGAAGACAGGGTACAGGTAGGTATAGGCAGGTAAAGGCAGGAGGAAAACAGGAACTTCATGACCAACAAGAGAATGAAAAATGGATGGGGAGGTAAATGGAAGAGTGGGGAGCTGAGAGGAAATGTGGGGACAGGGTAGGTAGGCAGTCAGGGGAGAGCAGAGAACTTCAGGACAATTTGGAGAGTGCAGGATGAACCAGGGTAAGCCCAAGTCCCATGGAGGCTGGTCACGGTTGGGTTATGAGTTGCAGTAGCAGCATACAGAAAGGGAGATAGACTTACTAAGCTTGGAGTTAAAAGGACCGAGGCATAAAAGGCTTGTAGTAGCAAGAGGTAGCTCATTTATCCAAGCGGGAGCCCTTACTGCAAAGGCTCACCTCCCTAGGGCAGTCCTTCTGAACAGCATGGCTAGTGCTTGCTTATAGACACTTTATGTGGCATGTTCAGTTGGAGCAAGGCAGAATAAGCATGTAGGGAGGTAGGTGCGAGTCCTAGTATGGCCCTCTTTCCCAAGAGCCAGGCCTGGAGATTAATGCGATCCATAAGAGGTAGCCACTAAGTCCTAATGTATAGGTCAGATGCATGTGTTAGGCGATCGGCACCTAACACAAATCTACAGGCTTTATTGAGAGTAGTGTGTACTCTGAGCAGGCTAGTGTCAGAGGCATCCCTATAAACCACATTCCTATAGTCCAGGATAGGTAGGATTGTACTTCTAACCACCCGAACCCTGATCTTAGGAGTGAGGCAGAACTGGAGTCTGTATAGGGCCCCCTAATTTCTTGTTGATGACAGTGGTGATGTTGCGTATGTGTTCGTCGAACATCAGGGCTTCATCTATTGTGATTCTAAAATACCAAAACAAAGTCACCTGCTCCAAGGTGGAGTGAGAGTTGCAGGTAATTGACAGGGGTGAGGTGGCTCTCCTCTTTTGTCATCCGACAAAGAGCATTTTTTTGTTTTTTTTCTGTTGAGCACCAGTATGTTGTCTTTGAACCAGTTCTGAAGTAGGATGAAGTTGTACTGCAAATCCCTAGTGACTGTTTCTTGGCAGGAGTTTCAAGAGAATACCACTGTGTCATCTGCATATAGTAGGATCTTAGATATGGGGCTGGCATCAGGGGAGGTTGTTCACAAAGAGGCTGAATAGGAACGGGCCCAGTATGGACCCCTGAGGGACCCAGACTGTGACTTCTCAGGTATCAGAGATGGCACCACTGACCTTCACTTTCTGAGACCAACCTGATGGATAGCTGGAAAACCACCCAACTGTTACGTGGGACAGCCCAATGCTACTTAACCTGTGGAGCAGCAGTTTGTGCATCCTGTAACCTACATCTAATAGATTCATTCTCTAACTGTCAGCATTACTTAAACCAGACATTTTTTTTTTGTTTGTATTCATTTACAATGGCTGTAAGGTTTGTGAAGAGCCAGAAGTAACGAGAACTTGCTGTTCTCGTTGGGTTTCTGTACCCACGGGAAAGAGTGACTGCCACAAAATCATACTACAAATGTCTAGAGTATGATAAAGGGCATTGCACAGCTTGACTGCATCTCAATGGGAAGACTGTGCTGAAGAAATCAGGAGAGCACAACCATGTCCCTGATTCATCAGTAGTTGCAGTTAAAAATGCAGTGGCAGGGATGAAAGAATGAGCAGCCAGCAGTTGTGAAATTATTCACCAGATAGTAGCTGGTGGTGTTGCTGAACTGTGCCCCTCAGTGTCATCTCAGCTCCCTGTAATGTCACTGCTAAAGCACACTGTGCATCGTAATTGCAGGTCTGCTGCTTGCCCCCTCTGAGCCAGCAGATGCTGCCTCACCAGTGCTACAGTACAAGTCACATTAAACTGTTCCCTCAACTCACTGGTGTAGTATTGTTCAATGAGTTTCCTAATCTGTGCATTGTTTAATTCAATGAATTAGTAAAAGGTTAGTATTGGTTTGCAACTAGCTGTTATGTACAATAAGCTTTATTTTCAGCTGAGTGCTTATGAGTTTCATTTCAGAAGGCAGACTAAACAACTCTTAAGAAATGCTGTGATATTTATAAACAGTGTTCTTAAGGAATGCTGTGATATTTATAAACAATGCTCTTAAGGAATGTTGTGATATTTATAAACAATGCCATGCACATGCATTGCATAAACACTGCAAAGCAGCTTCTGCCATTTCACTAAACAGTTACAAGTGAGTTGAATAAGCAGTGAAGGATGGTTGGAAAACAGTTGAAAGTTTCAACAGTTCAAGTTGCCACTGCAGTAGCATCACAAAAAAAAAATGCTACACCAGTGAGTAGATCGGACAGTTTAATGTGACTTGTACTGTACCTGAGGACCTGTGCCTTACAGTAAAAAAGGAGATATTTCTTCTTTTTGATTCTGGGCACTGTCAAGACTGTATCCTGATTTTTTCAACAACACAGGACTTAGAGCACCTAAAAAGTAGTAAGCAAAATACAAAGACACGGCAAAGTGAATAGCCCCTATTACAACCGAATGCCAAGTGTGTCCAAAGGTGGAGTATTTCCACAGTATTGCCTTCAATTTTCAGCTGCAGGCAACATTGTGGGAACATCTGATGCCTGAAGCTGAGAAAAGCCTGCATTAAGAAAAACCCAGCAGTCAACAGAAAAACTTATATGTATATTCAATTTAAATAAAGATTATGAGTTTTATTTTGCCCCCCTCCCCTGGAAATGTTGGCATAAACATTTTCACCTTCTTTCAATAAAGATTATGAGTTTTATTTTGGCCCCCACAAATGCTGAAATGTGTGCCCAATGAGCACTTCCTGAAAATATAATCCTATATAATGTGAACTCACATCGCTGCACATCTAGTGTCTTCACTTATGATTATAAGTGTTATTTTGGCCCACACAAATTTCAAAATGTGTGTACAATGAGTAATTTCATAAAATATATGGCCGTATAAAGTTACCCTGCACTGAAGCACATCTACTGTCCTCACTTTGTTTACATAGGAACTGATGTCTGCTTATCAGTTGGGTAGGGGAAACATTACAGTGTAGGATGCCACTGTGCACCGGAATGTGTGGCCAGGATACAAAAATCCCCCTGTTGGTGTACCTTTGTGAAACCATAAGATTGATAGGATCCATACTGCGATGCTGCACTGCAATGCTGCTAATGGTATGATCTCTCACTATTATGAGTAGCGCTATGTTGTTTAAGTGCAATAGCAGCTATAAGCTATTATGTGCTTAGTGAGCTTTAAGTTCGAATTAGGAATAATGTTTACTTTAATTTGACCTTACACTGTATTTACCCAGTGTGATGCACTGAGCTGGGTGGAGCTCTATTATCATTATTGCTCCTGAGCCTTAAATCAAAAATATATATAAATAATTCCACCAAGCTGCTTTACTTTAGTGGCCGCCTGTCTGAGTTCTCAACGGCACCACGCCAAACGCCCGGGTTGAGGTGGCTATTAGTCTTGTGGTCGCAGCCCCCCCCAACCCCACTACAAGAAAGTTGCCAAAGAAAACACAGGAGCGCTCTTTGAAAAGTTTCAATTCATAGAGTAATACTTTCTCCCTGTCTGCTTACTCACCTGAAGGTCAATTTTGCTCCTCCCACAGCTTGCCTATATAATCCTTCTTCTTCCTTGCCTCCACAGAAGCCGCGGAGTTGGGGTCGAGAGGGCACCTGAAGTCATTGCCTGCCCTCCCCTGTTCCTTCTGCAGATACCGCAAACCCCCCCCCCAAAGCACCAGGTACTGAGTATGGCGAGGTGCATGTTTTAAAGGCGCCATATTTGAATTTTTCCCCAGCTACTGATTTTCTCCGACAGTCCCCTGCAGCTTGAACGCTGCTGCTTCTTTGGACTGCTGTGTGGTTCTACCCTGCCGGCACTATGCACTGGCTCCCCACCACCCCCACCACCACCCTTGGCGGGCTCTTCCTTTCCTAGGCCGTTTAGGTACTAGTCACATGACTGGTTTTCACACGACTGGATAAAACCTATCAGCCCATTTTACCATTTGCAGCTTATCAGCTGCCTCCACTAGAGGGCTCCCACCAATTTTTGCTTAACTAAGCTGATAGCTGCACAAGGATGCTGATTCTCATTGGCCTCCTCTGCCTCTCTATGGCTGCGCAAACCTCCTTACCACCCTCAACCCTCCCTATGAAGGAATCTCCACTGTCAGTGCAACCCCGTTGGTCCCTGCAGCCATACCCCAGTGCTTCCTCTCACTCACCACTACTGGAATTATTTCATGCCCACTATGGCATTATCTCTGCCGCAATCCTGCCACCCTCCTTTCATCTGGGGCATTATATCCTAAAATCATCAACCCCCGTCACCCACCGGCCTCCTCTGGTCATCACCGCACCCACTCATGCAAAACCCACTCCAGGAAATTGTGGTTTCTATATGCCCTTCTCCTGCTCCTGTCAGGGGAGATAGAGGTAAACCCAGGCCCAATCCCAACTTTCTCCCCCTCCCCAACCTCTCTCCCCAAAGGCCTACGCATACTCCACCTAAACACCTGCAGCCTACTGTCCAAAATCTCGCTACTTCAACCTATCACACTAACATTGCATCCTGACATACTGACCATCTCCGAAACCTGGTTAAAACCACATCATACGGATGCTGAAGTCTCTGTCCCAGGATATACAATAATAAGGCATGACGGGGCAGGTAAAAAGAAAGGCGGTGGCACGGCTACATACATCTCTAACACTTGTCAATTCACTCCTGTGGTGATCCCCTCTCTCCCTGCTAACATAGGTTCTATGTTAATTAAGTTATCACTTCCTCATACCTCTCCTATATATGTGGCTAGCTTATACTGCCCCCCCATGCACGCACACTGATGCTATACTCGCCCATCTAACCATGCTGCAATCCCTAGCTAAAGGAGGTGAGCTCCATGCCATAGGGGATTATAATGTCAATTGGTTAGGGTCGGGTAATGCCCCACTGAGGACAAAAATAAAGGCCCAAAACCTCACGCAGCTGATAAGCGAGCCGACCCGACTAAACCACAAGCCAAAAAAGCACTCCCTACTGGATTGGGCCCTCACCACACATCCGCACAGAATCATTAAAGCAGGCCTACTTCCCGACTCCATTAGCGACCATCACATGGTGTACCTGGTCAGGAAGGTTCATAGCCCCTCCCCCCCAAACAAACGCTGATCACCAGGTCTTACAACTCCCTAGACCTAGTAGCTCTCCTGGAGGACCTGGGTAGGGTAGACTGGTCCTGCATCACCGAGGCATCCTCCATTGATGATGCCTTTAATGCTTTCAAACTCCGTTTTCGGAAAGTTTGGGACAAGCACACCCCACTACGCTCAAAGAGGGTCAGAGGAGCACATCTCCCTTGGATCTTGGCTGACATTATCAAAACCTGCCACACCAGGGACCATGCTTGGAAAGCTTATAAGAAATTGGGCACCCTGGCCTCCCTTTCTTCCTACAGAGCCCTACGTAATGCTTGCACAAATCGGATTCGCCAAGCAAAAAAGGCCTTCTTCCTATCTACCTTTAGTAAAAATTCTAACCACCCCACGGACTTCTGGAAATCCCTGAAATCCTTGCTCGTGCCTCCTACCCAACCACCCCCTCCAACAATCTCAGTAAATGGCACCCTTATTTCTGACGCCATTGGTGTTGCCGAAGCCTTCAACTCTCATTTCTCCAGCTGCACCGTCAACTCTCTATCCTCTCACCGGATTACACACCCCCCCATCCTCCCATACAGCACCCCCGCTCCTACCTCCTCCTCCCAAATCCCACCTTTTGTTTTCCAATCGGTATCCCCCGTTGAAGTCCTTCATTCTCTACGGGCACTGAATCCTAACAAAGACAAATGCCCCTCATCCCTGGATGCCAAGATGCTTTTCCTGTTGGCCCCTGCCATCACCACCCCCCTGGCCACACTTTTCAACCTCTCTTTCTCCCTGGGTAAAGTACCAAAGACCTGGAAAATGGCCACTGTCATACCCCTCCCAAAAGGTGGCTACCCCTCCTCACCAGGCAACTACAGACCTATCTCTCTTCTCCCGATCCTGGCCAAACTTCAGGAGCATCTGGTCCTGTCCCAACTCTCCCAATTCCTGGATGCCTCCTCCTTTTTTACTCCTTTTCAATCTGGCTTCTGCAAATCCCACTCTAGCATCACCTCCCTACTACATGTTACTGGGGACATCCTCTCAGGAATCGACAAAGGACATTTCACCCTGGCCATTTTTATTGATCTAGCTAAAGCTTTCGATACCGTCTCACATCCACTACTTATCGCTAAACTTACAGATGCTGGTCTAGCGCACCCTGCTATAGCCTGGTTCCAAGACTACCTAGTGGGCCAGACGCAAGCGGTCAGAATGGCCTCCCACACTTCTAACCCCCTTCCTGTCCTATCAGGAGTCCCCCAAGGCTCAGTCCTAGGCCCAATACTTTTCTCCATTTTTCTTAATGGCCTCCCCTCTGCATGCCCCCATTCTTCCATCCAAATGTATGCAGATGACACAGTTTTGTATGCATCAGACTCCTCATCAAGCAGTGTAGCTTCTCTCCTCCAGGCAGATTTCACAGCCGTCCAGCACTGGTTCGTGATTAACCAGCTATCTCTTAATCCCAAAAAAACGGTATCGCTTACGTCTGGCTCCCAGCAGAGACTCTCCCACCAAACTCCCTGTCCCCCTTTCTCAACCTTGGATGGGACTCCCCTTGAGCAATGCACTAACTTTAGATATCTCAGCATCTGGCTCGACCAACACCTTGACTTCACCTCTCACATAGACTCCCTGCACAAGAGGCTACTCCCAAAACTGGGGGCACTCTATCGCAACAAATCCTGTCTCCCTAAGCAAACAAGGCATGCCATTGTACAAAAAATGATACTCCCCGTACTGGATTATGGCGACATAGTTTACTCAATCGCCCCTGCGTCTACCCTCACAAGCCTCAACACCCTTTTCCACTCTTTCTGTAGTTTCATCCTCGACTCCCCTCCATCCACTCACCACTGTACACTATACAGCTCTCTAGCCCTCCCATCTCTACATGACCGCAGGTTAATAAACAGTGCTAGGTTTGCTGCCAAATTTTGGACCCTCGCCCTCCCTCCCTATCTTGAGTCTGCTTTATCCCAACAGCCCCCCCCGCTTACTCCCTACGAGGCTCAGACTCCAGACTTCTGCATGTCCCACTTATGTGCACTACTAAAGGCCAGGCTACTTTCAAATTCTGCATCCCTCAGATCTGTAATGCCCTCCCCGGCCCCATCAGACACACACAAAATCCAGGACTCCGTACCAGACTACTCCAGGCACATTTCTCCTCCATCTGCTCCTGCTATGCTCTAAGCCCTAGCTCTCATAAGCTAATTACTGACAGTAATAATCCTGTTATGTGTTAACATATACCTGTAAGCACTCGCCTGTACTGCTTTGCATGGAGTCTTTTGTCATACCCACTCACTATTGTACTTCTTACCAAATTCCTGTATTATTATTGTACAAATTCTCATGTTATGTCTTGTCATGCACTGTATTTGCCATGTACTGGGCCTAGGCCCCCAGGTCGCATCTGGAGTCGAGCATGTTGCTCAGTATGCCTTCCTGGTAAATCTCGTAAATAAATAAATAAATAAAAGTAGATGCGATAACAGTCTGCTTTACTCTGGTTGCGTGATTTTGACATCAAACTGTCAGGTCCCTAGAAGTGACCAGCTCCCAGAAGCAACTGGATTTGACAAGGCTAGTGTGGATAATCAGTGAGTGGAGGCAGAATCTGTGTGGGTTATGGTGAATACAATGTGGGGGGGCAAGTTGATCTGGGCAGTTGCCTATACTAGTTTACTCCCCAAAATACAGTTAGGTATTGCTCCCTTAGGGTTGTGACCAGTAAAGAGAACCTAGCAAATATAATCAGGAACATCATGTGATTGGTAAGGCCCTTCTCTGCGACTCCCTGCCATGCTGTATCAAGAATACATTACACCACATCAATATGGGTCATGGAGCATGTTTTGCTGATATGAGACACTTCCGTTTGACCACACCTTTCCTTCCAGCAAAGCTCCCCCAGTTCCCATAGCCCAGGGAGCAGCTGTGTATCAGGAGAAGACATTCTTCTCTCCCTTCTTGAGACAGAAGGCATCCACATCTGATGACTTGAGTGCCTCATCCTGTTTGTTCTCAACATCTTGGGGTAAGGACCTAAACCTGTGTCACTGGCATGACAAGCAGTTATGTAATTACTGTGCTACGACTTCTACAGGAATAGCATTTTTATATTTTAATTTTTACAGAACAGCAAATAAAAAGGTATATAAAATAGAACATGCTTTTTGCATATTTGAGTCATCAGTGTGCTTTAAAAAAGAGGAATGGTATTAAAACAGCACATGTGATGTTAAACAAGCAGCTCAGCACAGTTATATAATTCAGTGGATCAGCAGGCAACTTAAAAAGGTGTAGGACTGATTATAAATGTAGATTGCATGATTCTGAAATATGAACTTTGGCCATTCCACTCTGTCTCAGCAGAGGACTACAAGTTTTTGAGATACCGCTAAGCTCAGCCATGTGGCAGAGAGACCCATCTTTAGGAGGGTTCCACCCATTGAGGAAGTGCAGGGACAAGGTCCCCTCTGAGTAAAAGTACATTAGGGAGTTTAGTAATGATCCCTCATAACGAGAAAGAAGGAGGCAGAGGAAGCAGGAGGGTAAAGGAAGCATGTGTCCAAGGGAAGCATGAGAATGCTCTTGAAATAGTATTCAGAGGGGGTGGATTACATAGTCCTATGTTTCAAAGATTGTTGCATGAGGTGGTGGAGCCTGCAGCTAGCTGGGAAAGGTATGCTTAAGAGGAGCTCCTGACAATTCTCCTTTTTGCATGGAATTATCTGATTTATATTTCAAGATTTTGAACCTGCAGAGTGAGATTCAGATAGCTAAAAGTAAAAGTTACTACACAATATAATTTTAAACCAAAATTATAGAAACATAGAAACATAGAAACATAGAAGTTGACGGCAGATAAGGACCGTAAGGCCCATCCAGTCTGCCCATTTCTTTTTCTACCTTATAAATGTGCCATTGGCCTTTGTTAGTGACCTATCTATTCATAGTCATTTGTATTGCTCCCTTATGCCTATCCCATGCATGTTTGAAGCCCTGCACTGTATTCATAGCCACCACTTCTTGTGGTAAGCCATTCAATGCATCTACCACCTTCTTCTGTGAAAAGAATTTCTCACATTCCTCTTAATCGGCCTCCTCTAATCTCATGCTGTGTCCTCTTGTCCTGCTATTTTTCTTATATTTAAACATGTTAGACTCTTTCACCTTGTTTATGCCCTTAAGGTGTTTGAATGCCTCGATCATATCACCTCTCTCCCTCCTTTGCTCAAGGGTATACATATTGAGCTCCGTTAATCTGTCCTCATATGTCTTCTGATGCAGTCCCTGCACCATTTTGGTTGCCCTTCTCTGGACTGCCTCAATTTGGTTAATGTCCTTTTGAAGGTGTGGCCTCCAATACTGCACGCAGTACTCTAGATGAGGCCTAACCAATGTCTTGTACAGAGGGATTATTACCTCCCTCTTACGACTTGTGATACCCTACTAATACACCCTAACACCCCTAGCCTTACCTACTGCTTTAGAGGCCTGCTTGATGATTTCAGGTCATCAGTGATGATGATGCCCAAGTCTCTTTCTTCCTTTGTGACTGCTAGCAACTCCTCCCAGCCTATAAGTGGCTTCAGGGTTTCTCTTCCCTATGTGCATGATTTTGCACTTCTTTGCATTAAATCCCAGTTGCCACTCTTCTGACCATTCTGCTAGTTTATCCAGATCTCTTCCCATTCTGCCCACCCCATCTGGATCATCTACTCTGTTGCAGATCTTGGTGTCATCTGCAAACAGACAAGCCTTACCCTCTAGTCCATCTGCGAGGTCACTAATGAAGATGTTGAATAGGACTGGCCCCAGGACTGATCCCTGAGGTACCCCACTTGTGACTTGCATCTCTTCTGACTGTATACCATTTACCACCACTCTCTGTTTTCTGCCAGTCAACCAGTTTGCCACCCAGTTGACCAACTTCTGACCCACCCCAAGCCTACCTAGCTTATTTATCAATCTTCTATGTGGAACAGTGTCAAAAGCTTTGCTGAAGTCAAGGTAGGCGACATCAACTGCTCCCCCCTTGGTCCACCACTCTGGTTACCCAGTCAAAGAAATCTATGAGATTAGTTTGACAGGACCTTCCTTTTGTAAACCCATGCTGTCTTGGATCCTGTGCCCCTATGGATTCCAGGTGCTGCACTATCCTTTCCTTAAGGAGTGCCTCCATAATCTTGCCCACTACTGAGGTAAGACTGACCGGTCTGTAGTTCCCCGCCTCCTCCCTGCTACCACTCTTGTGGAGTGGGATCACATGAGCCCTTCTCCAGTCTTCTGGGACCTCTTCTGTGCTCAGAGACTCACTAAACAATTCTGCTAATGGCTCTGCTAGTTCCTCCTTTAGCTCCTTAAGTACCCTGGGATGTATGCCATCAGGTCCCATTGCCTTATCCACCCTGAGCTTAGCAAGCTCTTGTAGGACCCTTTCTTTGAAGGAGTAGTAGCTCACCTCCCCCCTGTGTCCATGATGCTGAGCTGTGGGCCCTGCCCTACCTTCTCTTCAGTAAATACTGAGCAAAAGTATCTATTTAGGATAGATGCCTTTACAGGGTCCTCCTCCTCACTTGCTCCCTTTTCTCCATTAAGCTTAGCAATACCCCCTCTAGACTTTCTCCTTTCACTAATGTATCTATAGAAAGTCTTGTCACCTTCTTTTACTGTTCGTGCTAGTGTTTCCTCAGTTTGGGACTTTGCCTGCCTTACTGCCTTGCCTGCTTCCCTTAGGGCAGTTTGGTATGCCTCCCTATCTTCATCCTGCTGTGTTCCCTTATATTTCCTGAAGGCCAGCCTTTTGGCTCTGACCTTTTCTGCTACTGTATTTGAGAACCAAAGTGGTTTCCTTCTTCTTTTGCACTTCCTTTTCTGTCTAACACAATGGGATGTTGCTTCAAGTATTGCATCCTTAAAGCTTGCCCACTTTGCCTGTACCTCCTCACCTGTGTTTCTTTTTGCCAGGGCTAGCTTAACTCTGTTGGCCATCTTATCAAAGTCAGCTCCTCTGAAGTCCCATATTTTTGCCTTGGAATGGGATGATTTAGATGTAGTAGCCAAATTGAACCATACCATGTGATGGTCACTGGCCCCAGGTGACCTTCTACCTGGAGATCTGTGATCCCTTCTTTGTTAGTCAGTACTAGATCTAGGATAGCCCTGTCTCTTGTGGGTTGCTGTACCAGTTGTTTGAGGCCCTCCCTGCAGGAATCCACTATGAGTCTAGTTCTGGCAGATGTTCCTGCTGGTATTGACCAATCTGTATCTGGCATGTTGAAGTCTCCCATTATCAGAACCTCCCTTTAGCTGTCATGTTTTGTATATCTTCTAACAGTAATGTGTCTATGTCCTCCCCTGGTCTGGGGGCCTGTAGACAACCCCAGTTCTTATGGCTGTCCCATTTCCTGTTTCCAGGGTGACCCACAGTTCTTCTGGCTCCTTATGTGTATTCTGAATTTCTGTAGCTTTGATATTTTCATTAACATACAGGGCCACTCCTCCCCTTTTGCACCTCGGTCTCTTCTGAACAATACATAGCCAGGTACTGAAGTCTCCCAGTGTGGTTACTGGTAAACCACGTCTCACTAATTGCTACTATGTCCAGTTTAGCCTCTGACATTATTGCCTGCAGGTCTGGGATCTTATTTCCCAGGCTGTGAGCATTGTGTACATGATTTTCCATTGGCCAGATTTTGGTGTGTTAGTTGTTGGGTGAAGTTTGGCATTACCCCTGTGCATCGTATGGGGAGACAAACCTTTTTTCTTACCTGGTGATGCAAATGAACAGCAAACACGCTGAATTCCTGTTTGACCACTAGCTGAGGGGGGAAGGGTGTTCTTCCCATTCGACGTATGGGGTGCTGCACCCCTCTCCCCATTTGCTAGTTTAAATATTCTGCAAAGACGTCAAACTTTTGCCCCAATGCACTGACTCACTCTTTAGTCAGATGCAGTCCATCAAATTTAAAGAACTTTCGCTCCCAGAACTGTTGCCAGTTCCCTACAAATCTGTGTCCTTTTTCCTGGCACCAGTCCTTGAGCCACGTGTTTAGCTCCCCTATCTCCCCTTCTCTGACCTTCCGTCCATCTGCTCCCTTCTCCCAGACTGGCAGGATCTCAGAGAAGGAGATGCCGGACGAAATAGATGATAGTTTGTCACCCAGCCTAGTCAGGTGTTCCTTGGTCTCCACAACTGACTGGCTGGCGAGATCATTAGTCCCTATGTGTACTAGGACATCAATGTTTTCTCCTGCTTTGTGAACAATTTTAGCAATGCGGTCAGTGTCTCTCCATGCTGATGTACCTGGGAGACATCTGACCATCACCCTGGCTGGAGATGGGTATCAACTCCCGAATCATGGAGTCTCCTATGATCAAAGTTTTTGGAATTCCTTTGTGCTTGTTTAGTTTTGGTTCCTGATTTGGGTGAGTATTGTTGTTAGCTCCTGTGCCTGCAGTGTCCTGCTTTGCAGTGTCTTCTGCCTCTTTATTTGATTTCAGAGATAGAGGCAGATACCTGTTTGTAGTGTTTATATGGTTTTGGAGGTAATGTGTTGGAGAGCAGAGAGTGATGGGGCACCTGATTTGCTCCTCCTAACCACCTGCCAACCTTCTGGACCAACTACCTCTGCGGTCGAGGTTTTTCTGTTGGATGCTGGGGAAATGGCAGGTGGTTCTTATAATGTATTTCCTCTTCAATATGAAATTTGAGGCGTGCAATCTCTGCCCATGCTGCCTGGAGCTGAGACCTAAGATCTCCAAAGGCCCAGCATGTAGGACAGTGTCCTAAATCCTGTAAGACTATCCTTCTGAAAATTGTTCCACAAATTCGGATGGGGAAGCCAAAATAAGTGACCGGCCAACTGATTGTGAAGTCAGTACTGCAAAAACCAATGGAAGCTATGGCTCAAGGGGAGTGAGTGGAGTGCAGTGTGAGGAGTCCACCAATGAGGCCTTATTACAGGCCATCAGAGACTTAGACAAAATAGTTGGCTCCTTTGATGGCAGACTTTCCATGATGGAAGCACAAATGGGCACTTTCAGCAATGAAATTATGTCTGCCACAGAAACTACAGATAAATCATCAGTGATGGTTTTGAGCATACTAAAAGAGAATAAAGTCCTGTGTAGCAGACTAGAGCAATTAGAAAATGGCGTATGCACTTCTAATGTCTGTATACTGGTGGTACCAGATGGCATGGAATGAGATAACCCTATAAATGTTTTGATTGACCTCATAAATAAGTTACTGGACATAAATTTGAAGGACCACATCTACAAAACTTACTGAATTACTCCAAGTACTCAACTGAATGACCCCAACCAACCTCAAACACTTTTGGTGATAACACATGGTGCACATGTCAGGGAAATTATATTGGGAGTTGCAAGATTGAAAGACCCTTTATCTCTAATGGATGGCAGCTTGATTTACTGTTTCTATGATCTGAGTTGTTCGACCAGGCAATGCCGAAAAGTCTTCAATGCCATGTGGTCAGGACTTCGGACTCTTGGAATTTCACATGCATTACAACTGCTGGCTAAACTGCGTATCACATATGCAGGCAAAACCTACATTTACAATGACCCAATAGATGTTGGAAAAAAGTTAGAGGTCCCCCAAAAAGATTTTGCTGAGTGAAATGAGGCACCAGAATTGGTCTTGTTTTCTTATTTTATTCTTATTGTTCGACAAAACCAATTGTTATTACAACCACTGCAAGAAAAGCATCATAATAATCACATACAATAAATATAACAAATAAGAGTCAACATGGACATCACAGTACCTTAAAAATTTACATATATTCATTTTACCATTATACATGATACAACAAATACCATAGTAAAATATCATTGTAGACATTTTAAGCGTCATAATAAAATAAGTTACCGAACTTCATGCTTCCATATTAACTAATAGTCCACATAATAAAGCCAAAATATTTTCATATTACACATTTTATACATTTCCAAAAGTGACTCACGTTCTAACAATACTAACTTATTGGAGGAAAAGACATTCATATCACATTAACCCTGTATTTTCTCTATTATAGAAACTTTTTATTCTACTGGACTATATGGCTGAATACATTTCTTTCTAATATTGGTTCAGGAATATTGCTAAATTAGTTAGCAGATCAATATTTTCAGAGTTAAAAATCAGATCCAATATGTACCTATCTAGGAAGTTCATCCCTTTTAGGTATTGCCCAGGGTATTTATACCTAACATCCTTATACAATGGACGCCTGAGGGTCACATGCCTCAGATCCTCTTCTTCTCTCAAATAACAACAACACTCTGAACCTATTGCACTTTATTATATCTCTTCTCAAGTACATTACTCAGAAATACCTCAAATCTATATTTCATCAAAATTTTTCTATACTCTGGCTGATGGATAGCATTAACATAACATTTTTGCCTAAGCTCCCTTCTGTTCTTAACTAGTCAACTTGCAACCCTCAGGTCTTTAATGTCATTCATATCTTTCTTTTCTGAACATTTCTATATTTGTTTTTTATTTGTTTACAATAACTTGGGTTCAACTGTATATCCTGACTTATATGTCTCTTTAAATAATTTAACCCATATATCTCTAGCAGATTGTATACAAAAAATAACCATCCTTTATTACATATAGATAACTGCTTTTCCTTTTCCCTCATAATCTTACCAATTATAGTATTATCTTTTTCCCATGTTAATTTAACTCAAAAATGTATCATTCTCACATGTATTATATGCTCCAATTTAATTTGCCCAATTTCAGCTCTTACTAATGTATTTGGAGTCTCTACAGGAAGTCTCAAAATTTGCTTATAAGTTTTATCTACTTTTGCTTCCAGTTTAGTCAAATTTTCCAGACCCCATATTTCAGCCAAGTAGGTGGCCTTTCTTATTACTTCCCATTAATGGTCTTCACCATTGGTGTTACTGTCAGACCTCCATATATGTTATTAAATCTCTTAAGGGCTATTATTGCTTGTTCTACTTTTTTCCCAGTCCATCCCATATGTTTACTACATCTACAATTACTAGATATTAATATTCCTAGATATGGATATTCTAATACAAAATTTAATTTATTTTGTGCTAGAGTTAATTTCCTATATCCCTTATTAGAACCCAGCACCACCACTTTTGATTTATTAGTATTAGGTTTTAGATTATGTTTTTTGATAGAATATCCAATCTATCTAATGCTGTTTGTAATCCCAATCTAGATGCTGATAAAATTGCCAAAGTGTCAGCATATGCTAGAATAGGTATCTGTTTTTGGGCCACATATGGACAATGATATATTGGGTTATCTAAATCTTGCAAAATGACACTAATATATAAATTAAAGAAGGCCAGTGCAAAGGACACATCACTGCCTTACCAGTATCTTAGTTACAATTTTTTGGGTCAAAGCACCCAGATGTGAATATTTAACTTTGGTCCATGTCTTTGTATACAATCTTCTAATAAGAATTATCAGATTGTTATCTATTCCCATTTGTCCCATCTTTGCCCATAACAATGTTCTATCTATTGTATCAAATGCTGATGTGTAATCCACAAAAGCAATAAATAACCCTTGCTTTTTAATTTTACAATATGTTTCAATTATGTGCAAGAGGATAAAGACCTGATTTCTTGTACCTACTCCCTTTTAAACCCTGCCTGGAACTCTGAAATTTTATGAGACTGTTCTAATATTTTCATTAGTCTATCCAACAGCAATTTTGCATACATTTTCGCCATCATGTCTAACAGGCTAATTGACTTGTAATTTAGTGGATCTGACCTAGAACCCTTTTTAAAAATAGGTACTATAAAACTTCCTAGAAAAGTCAGCAAGAAGAATTGACCACCATTCTATATTGAGTTTATAAAAATCTATAGAGATCCTATCTGGGCCTGGCACTTTATTACTTTTGAAAGATTCTATACTTTCTTTAACCTCAGCTGCTGTAAATCATCTAAAACCCTCATCTAGTTCCCCAATATCTTCATCTTGAACCTAATTGGCACTACTAAAGATATCCAAGAAATATTTTCCTCATATAACAGACTCAATATGGATCCTCTATTGCCTTGATCATCAATTTCATCAATTCCCAAAGTTCACTCTGATGTTCCAATCTACATAGATTGACAAACTTATTATAACTTTTTCTTGCTGTATTTAACTCTATTATATTTCTCTTGTTAGGGTACTTTTTTTGGTTTTCTCACCAGCCTTGCTAGTTTCTCTTCTTCAGCTCTACAGTTCTTATAAAACCACCCCACTATTGCATCTGGGTCTCCTTCTTTTTTTCCTTCTCTACCTCATTAACCAATTGTTAAAATGCCTCAATAATTTCTTTATATATTTCATCTGGCTCCCACAAATCTTGGATGTTATTAGCTATAGTTTTCACAATATGATCACTCAGTTTCTTCCCCTATTTTTATTTGAATCCCATCTAATTCTTGTATTCACTATCTCCATGTGATCTTGATTTGGTAGAATCTGAATCTAACTTGCCCTTTTTTTATATAATACTAAAGGGCAATGATCACTTTCTTTTCTAGTAACTATTTTTAAATCCTCATAATTATAATAATCATATACTGAGACCAATGCATAATCAATTACAGTTGCCCCTTTTGCATTTATACAAGTCCAGTTTCCCAAACTATCAGATGGTAATCTTCCATTTAGAATAACTAATTGTAGTGCCTCTGATATATTCCAACTGTTTATATTTATCTGTATTTTTACTATCTCTCAAGCTCCTACTTGGGATATCCAATGCGGTACATATTTGTCCTTGTGCTCTAAGTACATTTTATTCCCATATCTAATATTTAGATCTCCCATTATAAGTATCTCTTCAGATTCTTTCCCCAGACCCTTTTTAACTTTTTGCACGATATTATTAAATAGTACATTTTCATACAGAGGTGATTTTAGTGGTGGATTGTAGACATTTACAATAATTAACAGCCTACCCTCTATATGGACTTTAACCAGAATATAATTTTGTTCCACCACTTGTTTCGAGATTCTTATGTTCTCATTTATTCTGATATACACAATTAGACCCTCAATATACCTTCCCATTTTATTTTATT
Organism: Neoceratodus forsteri; assembly: GCA_016271365.2. NCBI lineage: Eukaryota > Metazoa > Chordata > Ceratodontiformes > Ceratodontidae > Neoceratodus > Neoceratodus forsteri. Next base: position 212,450,555 of record CM057451.1, read on the forward strand.
GTATGGCCGTGAGTGAATCATACTGTAGCTATTAATTATTATTCTCTGTATCTGATCTTTATCATGTCAGGATTCCTGAATCAATACTATATCCATCCCTGCTAAAAAGTCCCTTAGTTCTAGATCACCAAATTTATTTTGTAACTCAGCAATATTCCAAGACATTATTCACCAATTCTGATCCTTATTTATCTCAATAAATCATACAGTACTTATATTCTTTTCATTGTACTTTGAGAATCCCTCATCTGTTTCTGGACCATTCCCTGGTCACAGCTGTTCTTCTTCAAGCATTTGAAATCTATTATATGTGGTTATGTTATACTCCATCATATTTACTTCTTGACTTAAGTCCACGTGTTTTTGGGCCTTCTGTACTTCATTTGTCACTTTATCACCATTCAAAGATTGAAAATCCACTATTAAAATCCCTAAATTATATAACATCAAACTCACTTCTAAGATGTTTTTGGCTAGATTCCCATCTTCCAGTGTCAAGTCAATCTGATCTCCCTCATTCCAGTACCTATGTGCTCTCTGGACATGTATAATATCATCCTCATAAAATTCTACCCCTAAAATGTTACATATAAAATGTGTAATCATTGTTCTTAATTTGGCTTTATTATTCATACACACTTACTATATGTAATACCAAAAATAGAAAGTGTTATGTATGAAGAAACTGCCCTTTCACAATCTTTCTCTCTAAACCATGAGAAATTCCCTTGTTTATAAAAATACGATTCCAGTTCTTCCTTTGTTTGTGTCCCCCAAGTAATCAAATAATTAGTTAACATAGGTGGTTCCACAATCAATTTGAGTTCCTGTAGTTAGACTGAGTTTCTCCATACATACTGAGCCACTCTTGGTTATTGAAAAAGTAATTGCAATACAGAATTGTGTTCATCATACAAAAACCCTCTAGCATCATGTATATCCTCTAGCAGCACATCCAAATTTAAGATGTCACTATAAATGAGATATCCTAATATTCTCAATACTATGCTACTTTCATTTATGTCCAGTTTCATACCTCCAATCATAATCAAATATTTTTCCTTCTCAATTAAATCCAAATCTACAACCTCACTCACCTGCTTTTTTTGAGAACCATCTTGTTTTTCTAAACTTATTTCATCAACCTCCTTCTTATCTTTAGCCTTCTTATCATCTTCCAAAATCCTCTGCTCTGTTGTTTCCACCTTCCTCACTGTTTTACCCCTACTTTTCTTTCTTTTATTTTCCCATTTTCCCTTACATTCTATTCTCAAAATATTTTCCTCCTCACCCTGTATACTTGTCTCATTATCCTCTTTTCCACTATTCTATCCACTACTCTTCATTTTATTCTTCATCCTTTTAGGGCCTTCAGGGACATTCCGTATATTCTCTTGGACTTGTTCTAGTTGACCTACTTGATCTTCCTCCTCCCAATCATTTTGTATATTTAATCTGTCCTCTGGGCCATCTTGCTCTATAGGGTTATTTTCCACATCAGAGTTTGGTATTTTCTCCTCTTCCAGGTCCTCTTCTGATTTATCTGTACCTCATCCACCCCCCAACAAGTAACAATTGCTTCAATCTCATCATAATTGCCTTCAGTTCCCCTTTAAGTTCATTAACTTCACTTTTCAAAATAATTAATTGCTCTATTATTGCCACAGTAGCCACATGTGAACCTTGAATTGCCTCAATTAAATTGGTATCCATGAATAGTGTATATGTTATATGTTTAATTTTATTTTTTGCCATAGACTCCCTTTCTTCTAACTCTTCCAGGCCTTGCAATGTTTCCTGCATAACAGATATTATTTGAGATAGATCATATTCATTACTCTCACTTCTATTCTCATTCTCAGTTCTCAAATCCTTCGAACCTTCTAATTGACTCCCATTACTCAAACGCACAGAGTTTTTCAATGTATCAGCCTTTCTTTCATCCAATACAACTTCCTCTTCATCTACCCATTCTACACCATCCATGTCCTTCCAATTCAGTTTTGGTGAGCATCCCAGTGATTCCTGTGTTATAAGATCTACTACTGTCTCAGTTTTTTTGGCAATACTATTTCTCCACTATTTATCTCTTTTTTCAGATGTTCTCTAATTAAAGTTTGCCCTTTTTTAACTTTTTTAGATTCAACCGGGCTAATTTCAATAAAATGTTCTCTTTTCTTTGCCTTACCCTTGTTCTTACCCTTCTTTTGTGCTCCCTTAGGCCATACAAAATCTTCATCAAAGTATCTACTGTTAGATTTACCTTCATGTCCCTCATTTCCCTCATTGTTCATATTGCCAGTATTTCTTTTGCTTCTAGTTATCATTTTTTATCAAAAATAAGGGATCTTCCCATCTAATTCACTTGGTACTCAGAAGATCTCAATATTAGGGTTAACACCCCACTAGCCAATTAACTATTGCTTTTAGTCTATACAGGTAAACTGAATGCCAAACAAGGGCTCTTTACATAGAAACATAGACTTTGACAGCAGATAAGGACTGCTTGGCCCACCTAGTCTGCCCATTTCCCTACCTACAGGATAGGCCGCAGATCCTAGTTAACCAACAGCCTATTTTCTTCCTACCCCCCCACAAGAACTGCCTTATGTCTGTCCCATGCATTCTTGAATTCTCCCACAGTTTTAGACCCCACAACCTCCTCAGGAAGGCTGTTCCATGCATCCACTACTCTCTCTGTGAAAAAATACTTCCTCACATTGCCCAGAATCATCCCCCTCTATCTTTATATTGTGTCCCCTTGTTCTTGCACGTCTCTTTTTCTGAAAGATGCTACCCTCTTGGACTTTGTTGATTCCACTGAGGTACTTAAAAGTTTCTATCATGTCCACCCTCTCCCTTTTTTCCTCAAGGGTATACATATTAAGCTCCTTTAGTCTCTCCTCGTATGGCTTCTCTTGCAGACCCTGTACCATTTTAGTTGCCCTCCTCTGGACTGCCTCTATCCTGTCTATGTCCTGTGGAGTTGGGGTCTCCAGAACTGGATGCAGTACTCCAGATGGGGTCTCACCAACTGTCTGTACAGAGGGATAACAACTTCCTGTTTTCTGCTGGTGATGCCTCTCCCTATGCATCCCAGTATACCCCCAGCCCTCCCTACTGCCTTCTCCTATTGTTTGCTAAACTTAAGGTCATCTGATATGATTACCCCCAGGTCCCTTTCCTTTTTTGTTGTTGTTACTACCTCTCCCCATTGTGTAATCTTCCCCTTGGTTCCTGTTTCCCAAGTGCATTATTTTGCACTTCTTTGCATTGAATCCTAGCTGCCATACTTCTGACCATTCCTCCAACCTTGCCAAGTCCCTTCTCATCCTTTCCATGCCTCCTTGTGTAGCAACCCTGTTGCAGTTCATTGTGTCATCTGCAAAGAGGCATACTTTCCTTCCAGTCCCTCTGCAATGTCACTTATAAAGACATTAAAAAGGACTGGACCCAGTACTGAACCCTGTGGTACCCCACTAGTAACCCCTCTTTCTTCAGAGTGGACTCCATTTACGATTACCTTCTGTGTCTTGTTGTCCAGCCAATGTTTTACCCAGGCTACCATCCTAGGACCCACTCCCAGGCTGGTTAATTTGACTATTAATCTTTTGTGCTGGACTGTGTCAAATGCCTTGCTAAAGTCTAGGTAGGCCATGTCCACAGCCCCTCCCTGTTCTACTACTTGGGTCACCCAGTCAAAGAAATCTATTAGATTTGTCTGACATGACCTTCCCACTGTGAACCCATGCTGCCTTGTGTCCTGTTCCCCACTGACCTCAAGGTACTCAACAATTCTTTCCTTCAGAAGTGACTCCATCACTTTCCCTGCCACAGAGGTCAAACTGACAGGTCTGTAGTTTCCTGCCTCTGTCTTGCTCCCACTTTTGTGAAGGGGGAATCACATCTGCCTTCCTCCTGTCCTCGGGTACCACACCATCCTCCCATGATTTATTAAAAAGAGTAGTCAGTGGTTTCAGTAGTTCTTCCCTTAATTCTGTTAGAATTCTGGGGTGAATTCCATCAGACCCCATTGTTTTGTCCACCTTCAGTTTTAGGAGTTCCTGCAGAACCCTTTCTTCTGTGAAAGGGCTGGGATCAACCCCCCTTATTGAGAGTGCTTCTATTAATTGGATTAGGCACTTCCCCCTCCTATTTTGTGAATACTGAGCAGAAATATTTGTTTAGTATCCCTGCTTTTTCACTGTCCCCCCTCTGCCCACCCACCATTCATTCTATTCAGCCTCACTATCCCTCCCTTTGTCTTTCTATGCTCTCTGATGTACCTACAAAAGGTTTTATCCACCTTCTTAACTGAGTTGGCTATCTTTTCCTCAGTTTGGGCCTTTGCTATTCTGACTTCCCTACCTGCTTGCTTCTGCCTTAACTGGTACAGCTGTCTGTTCTGCTCCTTCTGTGTTTCCTTATACTTCCTGAATGCTATCTTTTTCTCCCTGACTTTCCCAGACACCTCTTTTGAGAACCATAGTGGCTTTTTCTTTCATTTTGATTTATTTATTTGCTTCACACAAAGGCTTGTTGCCTCTGTGATGGCAGTTTTTGATGATTCCTCATTGTTGCTCCACTCCTCCTTCTAGCCTGTTTGCTAGTGCTTTTATGAGGCACTCTCCCATCTTGCCAAAGTCAGCTCTCCTCAAGTTCATTACCCTCACTTTTGTATGGCTTGACTCTGTAGCTGAGTTTAATGTGAACCACACTGTTTGATGGTCACTTGTTTCCAGATGGCAACCCACTTCTAGATCTGAGATCCTCTCACTGCCCCCAGTTGAGAGTATGAGGTCTAAGATTGCTCCCTCATGAGTGGGTTCTGAAACTAGCTGTCTGAGGCCTGCCACCTGTAGGCATCAAGAATGGCCCTGCTCTTGGATGTGGCTACATCAAATGTGCTCCAGTTAACTTCTGGCATATTCAGGTCTCCCCTCAACAGTATCTCCCCTTTCTCTGCCATCCTAAGAATGCCTTCTATCATATCATTGTCTATTCCCTTCCCCTGACATGGGGGTTTGAACAAAACTCCTGTACGGATTGTGGTGCCCTTTCCAGTCTCCAAGGTGACCCACAGTGCCTCCTCTCCTCCCTGTTTATTCTTTTGTTCAGTTGCTTTTATCCCTTCCTTTACATAGAGAGCTATTCCTCCCCCTTTTCTCTCCTGCCTGTCTCTCCTGTAGGTTATGTACCCTGGTATGTTAACATCCCAGTCATGGTTCTCTGTGTACCATGGTTCTGTGACTGCTACAATATCCAGGCATCCCTCTTCCATCAAGGCCACCAGCTCAGGGAGCTCATTGCCCAGACTACTGGCATAGCTACTCATTACCCTCCATTTCCTGATTGCCTTACTCCTTTTTGCCCCATCCCTGTCCTTCTTGCCTTTGTCACTTTCCCCATTTACCCCTGCCCTTCTCCCTATCGCCACCTCTATGTTGGTATTTACCATACTTACTACCGTGATTTTTTTGGGGGGGGCTAGGATTTCCCTGCTCCTTTCCAGTGCCTCCCCCCTTTGCTAGTTTAAATGCTTACCAATGAAGCATTTAAACCTATCACCTAAGATTCTGGTTCCCCTCCTGGACAGATGCAGCCCATCATGCCAGTATAGGCTTGCATCACTCTAGGTGGACCCCCAGTCCCCAATGAAGCCAAATCCCTGAGCTCTGCACCAGTTTTTCAACCACTGATTGAATCCCATGGTGCAGTACACCCTAGTCTCTCCTACGCCATAGATGGGGCAGCACCTCTGAGAAGGTTACCATGCGTGCTACTTATCTAAGGCTCCTCCCCAATTCCACAAACTCTTCCTGCACTGCTGTAATCCCTTTCTTCACCAGGTCATTTGCCCCTAGGTGGACAATGACATCCAGCTCCCTTCCCTGTGCAGCTGTTCCAGTAATCCTGAGGATTCGCTCCCTGTCCCTCCAAGCCATGGTGCCAGGAAGGCATCTTACCTCCCTCTCCCCTTCCTCCCCCAGTTCTACCTTCCTAACATTGGAGTCCCCCACCAGGAGTTGTTTCCTTCCCCTGTGGGGTCCCATGCCACCCTCTTGTGGGTCTCCTTTGTGGAGGTTCCCAGCATCCTCCTTGGTCTCCACTGCAGGTGCCTAAATAGAGGAATCACACTTTGCCAGAATGGCATAGGAATTGTGGAGAGGTACAGCTGGAGGGATACACCTCTGTTCCACCACCCTCACCCTTCCTGAGCCCACTGTGGTCCAACCTCTCCTCTTTCTTGGCAACCTCTGAGGCAATGGCAGTGGCACTGGTGGTCTCTGGAAGGAGGAGGAGGTCCCACAAATCCTGGCCAACTCAGCCTGGAGATGAGCAACCTGCTACCTCAGCCCAGAGAGGTGCCTGCAGATGGGACAACACCGCATCCTCCAGAATGTCTCCTGGAAGACTGCTGCTCCACAGCTACTGCACTGCACCACTCCCATCATGTCTTATTTCTGGCCCCTTAAATGTTGTTTGGAATCCTTACTCTTTTTTTCTTTCTCTTCTCTCTCTACTTACTTTCTGCCTCTGTGCCTTTAAGCTCCTGATTGTCTTGTTCTGTGACAAGAATATCCTATATTTCTCAGTAGACCCCTTACTTGCTCATAGGCAGGCCTCCAGCAGCTAGAGAGGGCCAGAGAGCTACTCTTGCCCTTCTAGGATGGTGGGTCTTTGGTGGCTCTGTGATCACTCACTTCCTGCTCCCAAACAGGAAGTTCCTGTTGTCAGTCAAATCCTGTACCAATAAAAGTTAACTCAGACAAACACACTATTTTTGTTTTGTTTTGTTTTGTTTGTTAGTTTGTTTTTTTTTACCCTAAATTAAAGGTCCAAGTACAAGAGTTCTACTTCTTTAGTCCCAGTAGAGCAGTCCAGTCACACAGCACTCCTTTCTCCTGGTGTCACAATAACATAAAAATAAAACATAGGACCAGAAATAGTCATAATAAGTGTAATACCAAGAGTAAGAAACTAACAGCAATATTAGTAAGAGTAACAATGCTCAAGCAATCAAGCAGTTAACCAATTAAGCAATTAAGGAATTAATGAATTAAACAATTTACAGTACCATATAGAAAGTGTAAACCATTACCACTGCCATTAACAGCACTAAAACAAGTACTAAGAGTAAGAGTGAGAATGGTATTAATGGTACAGTCAATAGTAGTAGTAGCAATAATTATAATCTCGATAATCAGAAACAGCTGTAATTAGAAATTATAAGTAATTAGATGCAGCTAAAACCAGCTAGACACAGATTTCCAAAATTGACAAATTCATGCAGGTACACAGTCACCCACAGAAACTTCTACTAAGCTACTGACCACATCTATCCAACTCTCTTTTTTTTAAATGCCTATAGCTCTAGTAACACTAATGCCCCAGATAGCAGGATATCCAAAATATCCAAAATAAGCCAAAGTGCCATGTGTCATGTGCAAAATTACAAGCTGTGCAAATATACACAAATATGAAAAAAAGAACGATCAGTGTTAAAAAGTGACCATACTGTTCATAATGTCCAAATATTAAATACTTCTTGTAAACTAATAGTATTTAGATATCCATATATAACATGTATGGGCCTTTTGTACCCAATCCTCCAATACAGATTTAGGTCCTCGGACTTCCATTTAGATTTACCAAACCACTCTTCCAAACACTTTCTTCACTTCTCAAGATCGATCGATACCTTCCATCCAGTCACTGCAAGGGAGAAAACAAAACAAATCTAGTAGTTTCCTGGAGGGACTTAGAGGGACTTGAAATATCTGTCCACCTGTCCATCTATCCAATGGACCTTCTAACCCCTATAACCCTTCTTGGCCTTAATAATTCACCTAATATCTGCCCCATGAAATTTTAAAACTACTTATTTTAGTACACCTAAAAAATAATTATTCCTATCTCAATCTTTTTTGATTTAATTTGACAATCCAACAATTTTAATAGTTTTCAGCCTCCTTGAACAGAATATATTTACTTTTCTGTTCACTTATAACCACTCTGTCCTCCTCTCAACCCCGTCACCATCAGAGATGCTCAGAAAAATGGAGGAAAATGAAGACAAGGTAAGGAAAAGGAGGCCAAAGCAGATTGAGACAAATCAAATCACAAATTGCTGTTCACAGGTATGACTGTGGGTGCCCAATTCACTAATCACAATGCACAACCCTACTAAATCAGCAGCATACAAAAGCACACCACCAACATTTTTAGTAGGTTTTTCTGCTAAAATTACCAATCCAGACAAATTCAATTAATTCTGCCTCACAGTACTCTCCATTTTATTACTCATTTGATATTCATTTACTGAGGGCTATCCGACAACGGCGCATTAAACTTGACTCATATTGCCTGAAATCTAATTTAAATTAGCTGGAATTAATAAAATATATAAAGAACGAGTACTCTGAACTGCACATTGCTTGCCTCTACATATGATACTTCGGGACTTAAATCAGAAACAAGACACCAGCGCATGCTCACTGAGGCACCCTTCCCATTCAATCGTATCACCCAGATATCAGGAAGCAAACAAAATTTAACCTTTTTCTAACCAAGGACCGTAATACTCCATATATACAAACCCTCAAAAAACCATTATATAGTCATATTCCCTCTAAAGAATTAAAGAGGCAGTTAAGGGAAATTAGAATAAATCATGATGTAATCAAACCTATTCAAACCCTATATACCTATTAAACATTTAATACCCTCTTAATGTCAGTCCCCACAAAAAGCTATCACTGAGACTTTTAATATAATAAGTCAGAATACTAAACCAAACAGTTTTTTTCTTTAATGTTGGCAGCTCGAGTAGTTTATACTACTTATGCATAATGTATTACTTAATCTATATCTCATAGATTAGCACAAAACAATCTCCAGGATTGTCCTTCTTTAAAGTTCTATTGTAGATTCCTCTTCATACACAAATTTTCTCGGCCTCTCAGACCTCTTAGACCTTATTCAAACACCTGACCTGCCCTTCCCAGAAAAATTGCAGTAAGGTATTCAGTGGTCCATATGCAGTATCTCCCCCAATGTCATTTGTTCGCCTGAAGAGCTTTCAACCTCTTCCCCTGTCCAGCTGGCTTCACCGTTTTTGACCATTCCACTGTTTTCAGCCTCTTTCCTCCTAAAAGAGAGTAGAAGAAAGAATAAGGGAGGACACCGCAGCAAGACAGCAAGCACAAGAAAGTCTAGTAAGGTTGAATTTCAGGCAACAGTGTCATACCTGTTTATATTGAAATTCAGGCACAAACGCAACCCTGCTACTGCAGCTCCTCCTCAGCTCACATAGCGTGCAGCCACCATCTTTGCCATTTCAGAATTGGTCACTGAAGGATGATTGTTAAACTGTATTGTACTGCCTTTCAAGACTTTACATGCAGACATGCCCGTGTTGTGTTAAATTAGGGGTCTGCATAATATAAGTAGCTCATGGCAAGTTACATTTGAGCAAGAGTTTTTTTCTCTCTTTTACATAATGTATTAGGCCAGGATATGGGTTTTTTCAGCTGCCAGAAATGCTTAATTTTTATTTGTCAAGCTCCAAAGGTTTGTCTTTGAGTGATGGTTAGTGTGGACCAGACAAGATGGTGATCACCACATGGTGGCCAAGATAAAGTTAATGTTAATGTACCTGATAGGCTCCCTTATTCCATCACTTGCTACATTCACTTATAAAGCTCAAGCTTTATTCCTGTATACATAAAAATGTGTAATATTTCCTCCAGCCATGTTAATAAAGTGCTAATTTTACTTTGCTATTAAGCACAGACCCACCATATTTGGCATGTAATGACACTGATGGCTGTAATCATCCCTTAGGTAATAGTTAACATCTGTTTGTATGCCTTCATTAATAAATATAATCATTTACTGGGTAACTAGATATTACTAAGAAACAGTTATTTTATGCCATATTTTTTATTGTTAGGAGCTCTTCAGTATGTGGTTTAAACTGGGGTAAGCTTATCTTTCTTGTTGTGAGTAGATTTATTATCACCCAGAGTGATGTATGAGTGAGCCAAGGGTTTTTTATTTTACTTTATTACTATTTTTGGTTTATGCCCTAAGCGCTGCTGGAAGAGGTTCTATTTAGGTAAATAAGATGCATTGAATATAATCAAAGAGTATTATTCAGTGCAATCCCAAACATGATTTCCAAAAATATGTTGCACCAAAGGATCTAGAGTAATTGCTCCTACAATTAAATTGCTTATTTGCCTGGTTATCTAAGCATATTTCTGTACTCAATGCCATGATGTTTGATTATGAATTTTATGTATGTGTGATACTGAATAAAAATAATTTACAAACAAAAGAAAAGATTGTTGCATGAAGTGAAGCCCAAATACTACATTCCGCAGAGCACGACATTTTCCAGGCATGTTTTTCCCAGTATGCAAGAAGCAGTATGCACACAGATGGTGTCACTTCTGAAGGAGGAAGAGGGGGCTAAGTGCAGTATGCACCCTCATCTCAGTGAGAGTTCTACTTCTGGCAAATGAAGGACTTGCTCCTGCTAATTGAATGGGATCAGGCTGAGACCAAGAAAGGCCAAATGCAAGCTGTCTGGAGAATTCAAGGATCAAGAAGAAAACTGTCTTTACAATTCATCTTGAGCTGGTCATTGTGGTTAAAACTCAGGCTGTTGGACAAACATTGGCTTGCACTCAGGCTATCAGAGAACTCAAGCTACAGCTTGGACTACAGCACAGTGATATATCTAAAACTAGGCCCTCGGAAATCTAGGGTCTATGGCCCTTCTGCAAACTAGGCCTTGCACTAAGCCTGGTAGAAATGAAAGGTGCAATCAGATTGGATATATACAATGCAGTCTGCTAGGATGTAGTATTCTCATCACAGTTTCTGTCAGTGACATGCTAAGAGTACTACAGGAATGTAATGTAATCTTATGGAAATTACTCCAATTTGTCATGCAGAAAAATGTAACATGCTTATAAAGAAAGAGGAAACCACTGTGGTCCTTGAGGGGAGTAGCAGAGATAGTAAGAGGAAAAAAGATGGTATTTCTGAGATACATGCCAACACAAAGCAAGGAGGACAAGCGAGAATACTTAACAAAATGAAAGGAAGCCAACAAGGCAGTAAGGGCAACAAAGGCCGAAACCAAGGAAAACCTAGTTAAATTGGTGAAGGAAGGAGGGGAAGGAATTCTTTAGGTATATTAGCATGAGGAGGAAGACAGGGGGAGGGATTCTGAGACTTAGGGAAGTGGGAGGTAGGGTAGTGGAGAAAGACATTGACAAGGTGACCATCCTCAGCAAATACTTATGCTCCGTATTCACAGAAGAAGATAATGGGGATGGTCCCCCATTAATGGAGAAGAGCAAATAGGGAGAAGGGGTGGACATTAGACCTTTTTCAGAGGAAAGAATAAAAAGAGCACTAGAACAGCTTAGAGTAGCTAAAGTTATGGAGCCTGATGGGATACACCCGAGGTTCCTAAAGGAGCTCCGGGAGGAACTGGCTAAACCTCTGGCTAAGCTGTTCAGTGGATCACTAGAAACAGGTGTGATTCTGGAGGAGTGGAGAAGGGCACAAGTGGTACCCCTGCACAAAAGTGGTAGAAAGGAAGAGGCAGGAAACTACCGCCTGATCAGTTTGACCTCAATAGTAGGTAAAATGATGGAAACCCTACTTAAGGAAAGGCTGGTGGACTATCTACAGACAAGGGAGCTGCTGGACCCAAGGCAACATGGATTCACTGCAGTGAGGTCATGTCAGGCCAACTTGATTGATTTCTTCAAGTTGGTGACAAAGAAAATAAATCAGGGCAGAGCAGTAGATGTAGCCTATCTGGACTTCAAGAAGGCCTTCAACACAGTCCCATGCAGGAGACTAATCCACAAGCTAGCAAATCTGGGGGTGGCGACAGAGGTGGTCATGTGGGTTAGAAAATGGTTGAGTAACAGACCACAAAGAGTGATGATAAATGGGGTTAACTCACAGGAGGGATGGGTAGCAAGTGGTGTACCCCAGGGATCAGTGCTGGTACCAGTGCTCTTCAATGCCTTCATAAGCGATATTGTAGAGGGTCTAGAATGCATGGTTAGCCTGTTCGTGGATGATACAAAGCTATGTAATTGGGTAGATACACAGGAAGGTATAGAAAAAATGAGGAAGGATCTGAACAGGCTAGAAAACTGGTCCAAGAAATGGCAATTGGGTTTCAATGTAAAAAAGTGCAAGATTATGCACCTAGGGAGAGGGAATCCTTGGGCTGAGTATGAACTAGACAGGGTTACACTGGAGACTATCACAGAGAAAAGGGAACTGTGGTAGTTATAGAAGACAACCTCAAAGAGGCTAAACAGTATAACAAAACAGTTGGAAAGGCTAACAGAATGCAAGGGTGCATAGGGAGGGGTATAATAAGTAGAAGGAGGGAACTGGTGGTACCGTTGTACAACTCCCTAGTAAGGTCTCACCTGGAGTACTGTGTTCAGTTCTGGAGGCCCCATCTCCAAAAAGACATAGACAGGATGGAGACAGTACAGAGGAGGGTGACAAAAATGGTGTCAGGGATGCAGCATAAATCATATGAGGAGAGACTCAGAGCTCTAAATATGTACTCCCTGGAGGAAAAGAGAGAGGGGAGGGACATGCTAGAGATCTTCAAATATCCAAAGGGGATCAACAGGTTACCAGAGGGGAGCATCTTTCACATGGAGGGAAATAGCAGAACAAGGGGGCACAGCATGAGACTAAAAGGTGGAAAACTTAGAAGGAATTTGAGGAAATTCTACTTCACTGAAAGGGTGGTGGAGAGATGGAACAGTCTCCCCCAGGAAGGGGTGGGGGTGGCCATGGTTCAGGGATTCAAGAATGCGTGGGATAGGCACATGTGAATTATCAAGCTAGGGTGAAGGGGGGCTTGTAGCATCTAGGGTACCTTAAGCATTAGAAAGAGGGATAGGGCAGACTGGATGGGCCACAAAGCCTTTATCAGCTGATAACATCTATGTATCTATGTATCTGTACAGAGTTTTGCACCATGACTAATACCACTGTATGTGCAGGGGACCTTCCCAAGTGAGAAAGAACTTTCAAGGGAAGGAGGTATAAAGTCATAGCAATTGGGGTTCAAAACCCATATTGTAAGGGTTGAAACTGCACCAAGCCTACATCATGAAACAGTTATTGTAAGTAAGGAATCCAGTACAGAATTTATCCACAATCCAAACTCTGAAAAAGAGACCATTCCCAAATTCCCGAGCATCTGGATTTCATTTTTCCATAATCAACCAGTTGCAGCAGATAAGCAGAAGAACAGAATTAAAACTGAACCAGCTAAATGGTAGAAGAAATGAAGGAAGTCAAACTTAGGGAAGCAGAGCAAACAGAAGTAGGTATCATAGGTAGGTAGGTCAGAGCCAAGAAGACCGTAGTCCATATTGCTCACCAATTTAAATTTAATCATAACCCTTGATTGATTTACCACTTAGAAAAGTATCCAATTGAGTTTTAAATAAGTTCATACTTTCACTATGAATCCAAAAATTACTTGAAATGCTGCACAAGTCAGAAGACCATGAGAGATGCCATGCTATGTAGCAAGACGGGTAAGAGAAAGGTTATTGTAACATATTATCAACCCCAGGAGAGGAACATGGCCTCACAGTTCCTCAAAAAAAAAAAAACAGACGAGAGAAAGGGATGCCCCACCCCACCACTACCACCACCACCACTCACTCCCATAAAGATATAGCAACAGAAAGGCAGAAAAGATCATCAAGTTAAATAGCAACAGTGCAGCAAGGAAATGATTCTGCATGGAAATGTGAATTTGAGGTAAGTTGGAGAATATTCTTCAAATAGTATTTCTCTTTTTTTTATCATAGAATAATTTTTATTGTTTTTGTCAATTCTGTAACCATACAATACTTTACACATCATATTCCAAACAGGAAAACTAATGCTACATTAAGGCACTACAATACTATTTGCACATACTGGTGTACATCACAAAAGAAAAGATATCTTAGGTTCAGAGCTATACAATATAACAGATACCTTAACCATTTCCTAACCGTGTATCTGTCAAAAATGAACTGCTCAGCTTAATAATTCACCTTATCTCACATATAGCTTATACTGACACATAGGTCATATAGATGCATTATCCTCAGTGACCAGTTTTCCAGCTACACTTAAAGGCCGGTCACATAACTAAAGTCAGGAATAACAAAGGGAAGAAAAAGAAGATAGAATGAGTTGAGCCTCAACACAGCAGCAGCCAATAACTCATCTGAGTGTGTACAAAGAAGTCAGGTCTTGGTGCTTGTACTTCAGGTTGCATGAATGGGGACTGTCATTCTAGCAGTAGTCAGGATGGGTGGATTCCCAGGATTGGGGGGAACTCGGCACAATGCAGAGTTAAGATAGGCCTCCCATTTGGAAAAGTATGTGGACAGCTGCCCTCTAGTGGTATAACTGAGCCTTTCAAAAGTGGCCAGTCTGGCTATGGCTGAGTGCCATAGGGAAATAGGCGGGGGTAGGGATTGTTGCCAGTGTCTCAGGAGAAGCCGCTTGGCCTCCACCCAAACTACCAGGATCCAATTCTGATGCTGTGGTCTTAGGTGCTCTAGCGGCGCCCAATCTCCCAGCAGCAGCATAGGATGCGAAAGGTCTATGGGCTGTCCCAGTACCCCAGAGCAGTCCATTGCTACCGCAGACCAGAAGGAAACTAAGGCTTGACATTGCCATAGAAGATGCAGAGTGTCAGCAGGACTGTACTCACATCTCCAGCATCATGCATGCGGAAGGGTCCCCCATTTGAATAAGACAGCCAGTGTTCTATACCATCTAAGGAGTATCTTGAGTTGAATCAACTGGCTCTTAACATCTTTATAGGTAGGGTGCGCCATGCACAGACTGTGGGACCAGACCTCTGGACCAATATGACTCCCTATATCCATGTTCCATGCCATTCTGCATGTCACCGTATGATCCGGTTGTGCCTCCTGCCATGTGTTGTAGAAACTGCCCACTAAACCTCAAAAGGATATAGCGAGGATAACCAGAGCCATCTCGATTCCCCTTTAGTAGTCCAGTCAAAAGCCTGCACTGCATTACGAAGTTGTAGAAACTTCCAGAAGTCCTGCGACTTTAACGAGTAGCGTCCTTGAGTTGTTCAAATGACATAAGAGTGTTGGTATTTGGTAGATAGAGATCTTGCACAGTGCGGATCCCCTTCTGTTCCCATGAAGACTAAGTCAGGGGTTTGTTGTCCACCATAATAAGCCGGTTATGCCAGAGGTCTAGATACCTAAAGGGTGTCATGCTTTCTTGATTCGTTGTCTTGGCCATCTTCATAAGGTGAAACCAGGCTCCCCTAGTAGCGTCCTTAACCGAAGTGAGCTTGTCTGGGGATATAATGATATTAATTAAAAGTAGGCTGAGGGGAGTGGGTTGAAAAATTTTCCTTTCGAATTGTATCCATGGTGGTGGAGTAAGGGAGGTTGGAACAAACCATTTGACTGCTTGGTCAGCTAAAAAAGACCAGTAGTAGCCCTGAAGCCAGGGAATCCCTAAGCCCCCCCCCGTGACCAGTGTGTTCGTAATTTATGTACACCCCACCTCGCCTTTCTCCCTTCCCACAGGAAGGATGGAATTAGTTTATCTATTGTTCGAAATACTTTGTCAGACAAAATTATGGGAAGGTTATTCAGCAAATACGCTACTCTGGGCAGCAGGAGCATGTGAAGTGCTGCAAATTTCCCTGGGAGGGAAAGATTCAGTCGTCGCCAACGTGCTGTTTCAATTGTCAGCTGTGTGAGTAATGGGGTAAAATTCCTAGATTCTATCTGACCCCAGACAAAGGGAATGTGAATACCCAAGTATAGTAAATTATTAAGAGCCCATGATAATCCTAGCCCCTGCAGACAGTCCTTAGTGCAGGTGGCATTCAAAGGGCTGACACTGGTTTTCTTTTGGTTGACTTGTAACCCTGGTGAATGTTTGTAGAGTCTCTATCACTAGGTGTAGGGACTCCTATGGGCAGGAAAGAGTAAGAAGTAAGTTGTCTGTGTACGCAGTTGCGAGATAAGAGTAATCCCCCACTGAAAAGCCCTGAATAGCTTTGTTGTCCAGGAGTACTCAGATAAGAGGATCCAATGCCAGCAGAAAAAGCAGTGGGGGTAGCGGGCACCCCTGCCGAGTTCCTCACTGCAAGGGAAAGGGCATGGATGTGTCCTTGTTAGTAAGTATTTAGGCCATAGGTTTTTTATACAAGACATGGATCCATTGTTTAAAGTAGGTGCCAAAGGCATACAAATAAAGCACCTCGTGCAAGTAGGGCCATTCAACCGAATCAAAAGCTTTCCAGAAGTCAACTGCTACAGCTGCCATAGGGATAGAGGACCGAAGGGCTAGCCACTTGATGTTGAGCACGAGATGAAGAATCCGGCTTGGGAAGGATGTACTATGGAGGGTAAGACGTCCATCATACAATTGGCAAGTATTTTGGCCACTATCTTGGTGTCTACGGATAGTAGTGAAACAGGGTGATAGTTTGTGCAGTTTAGCGGGTCATCTGACTTCTTCAGAATGAGAGTAATTAAAGCCTCTCTCATTGTTGGTGGAAGGCTACCAGTCAAGCGCACTTCCTGAAGGGCAGCAAGTAGTGGGGCTCTAATTTCGGGGGTTAGTATCTGGTATAATTAGGTGGTCATGAAATCCAGTCCTGGAGATTTGCCTTTTGCTAACTGAAATAATGCCTCATTAATTTCTGCCTCTGTAAGAGGGCACCCAATGTGTTTTTCATAACTTCTGAAAGTTGGAGAATATGAGCTATTGAGCAAAAGTCCTTTAAAGGGGCTCTCATTTGATTCTTCTCTTGGGGCATTTGTGATTGGTACAACTGCTGGTAATATTGTGTCACGCATTCATTAATTTGCTTAGGATCCATAACTATCTCTGCTTTCGCAGTCTTAAGGGCATGGATGTGGGAGGCAGCTTGCTGTTTCCTCAGTTGTATGCCAGCAGTTTCCCACTCTTATTCCCACCTGCTCTATACGTATGTTTAGTTCTAGTCATTTACCACTCAGCTTGTTGATGGAGTATTGTGTTTATACGATATTTTAACACGACAATTTCCCGGAGTTTAGTTGCGTCAGGACACCTGGCAGTGGTTACCTTAAACTGCAATTCCAGGGCTGAGAGTTCCGCTTAGAGCCATATTAACTCCGCTTTTCGCTCCCTGTTTCTTTGAGCCACAAAAGCTATGATGTGCCCCCTAAGAATGGCTTTAAAAGCCTCCCAAACCATGGCTGCAGATGTATCCCCAGGCTTATTGTGTGCAAAGTAGTCTCGGGAGGCATCCTGAACCATACTCTAAAAGGAGGGATCTTTGATCATTAAGGGGTTGCAACACCACCTGGTGCCAGTGCCCCATTGCCCTGCAGGTAAGAGAGTACAGGAAACAGGACCGTGGTCCGATACCAGGATGTCATTGATCTCGGATGTTACAATGTCCTGGGCTGCATACAAATTTGCAAGCCAGAAGTCAATGCGGCTGTAAGTTGTGTGCGCTGTCAAGAAGAAAGAGTAGTCCCTCCTTGTAGGGTGGTTTCTCCGCCAGACATCAACCATACCCCATTCTCTCATCATTTCCTGTAGTATGCCCACTGCCTTAGGGTGGGTTTGTGGGGTGGGCTTAGACTTATCTAGGAATATGTCGAGGGCTAGATTAAAATTCCTCCCATCATGATTGGGATATTATGGTAGCCTTCAGTGAGGGATTCCAAGGTGCGATTGAGATCTAGGAATAGCTCGGGAGAATCAGAGTTCAGGCCAAAAATATTAGTTAACACCGCATGTCCCCCCGGGTAAGAAAATCTGGCCCCTATCCATCGGCCGTGAGCATCCGTAACTGTTTTATCTACCGTCCATGGACATGACTTTTTGACCAGAATGGCGACTCCCTTGGACTTGTTCTTAGCCGAGCTGGTGATTACTGTCCCTACCCATGACTTTTTGAGCCACCCAACAGTCTATGCAGTGAGATGCGTCTCTTGGAGCAACGCAATGTCTGCCTGCAAAGAGTGGAGGTGTTTAAGAACAACAGATCCTCTAGTTGTGTGATTCAGCCCCTTCACATTCCAGGATATGAGCCTAAGCCCCATTCTGGAGTACGGCTCTGCTATGCTAGAATTTAAAGATAAAAATAAGTCAGTGGTCCTGAGAGTGCAGAGTAAGACAAGTAGTCAGGATACCTGAGGTATGGTAAGATATATTCAGCAGAAGAGGAAACCAGGAAAATTTGCCAGAGACAGTACTTGACAAATGACCTAGTGGTGAAGAAGGAGAAAAAAGAAACACAAATATAGGTGAATATAACACACTCTAAACCAACAAATGTTATATAACTTTTAAAGGTACCCACTAAACTGTAGGTTAAACAGTGATATAATAATTTCCTATTAACTGCAAATATCAGGTACAGTATATAGAGAGACAACAAACAATAAGCTAGTGAGATTTGGGGTATGCACAATGGTGCTGTTCCCTTGCCAACTGCAGGGGTAAGCACTCTGCCATGCTAGCCAAATGCTCAAATGAGGGGAAGAGGAGTTGAGCCATTCAGCTCCTTGTAGCTCGCACCCCAGCCTTACCTAGTCAGTACTGAGTCATACATGCCACCCAAAAAGTAAGATTGGGTGGGACATCCAAGACTAAAAGGGAGGGGGGAAGGGGGGGACAAAAGTTGTGACCATCCACCTTCAGCGTCTAATCTGTACAAGGCTTTAACATGCCTGCTACCCTGCAATCTTCTTTACTAACATACGTCTTGATAGAGATCCCTTAGATCAAGGCCGGTGTCAATTGGGGGGGAAGGACTCCTGAACAGAGAGTATTTCCTTGCTTCTCTGATGGCGGGGCTGGGAAATCCAAGCATAACTCAAGTACATACATGTAGAGCTTCTCAAGTGAAGTGATTATACTTTAAGTTAAGCGATGAGTAAGATGGAAAAAGAGGATAGCTCCCAAGACCCCCATGTCCTGTTTTCACTTCAACGGAAACATGCCCCAACCCCTCTTTATGGAACACCCAAAATACAACTTTGGGGGGGGGAAGCTAACTCCCAGCAACATTGAAGGATAATAGCAAAGAGGGTCACTTATGTTATTCAGTCCGGTGGGGAAGCTCTATCATTCAAGAGGGATTCTGTGGTTGTGTTCTGCAGATCTTTTGTCAGAGCTTCCACAAAAGACATTGCCCCTGGTTTAATGGGAAGTGTAGCAGTGTTTATAAGTTCTTCTGTGTCTGGCAGATAGTCAGCCAGGATCCCATTTCTGCTGCTTCCATCAGAGTCTCATCTGGTATATCTTCTGGGTCAGGTTGCGACGTATAAAGAGATTCTTCTTTTGTTAGCTTGGCAGGTGGCACCATTTCTTGCCCTCCAACAAAGTCTAAATCACTATTGGACCAATGTCTTATCCTAGTCACAGAACCGGTATCCTGTGATGGCTTTATGGAGGAGGAAACACCAGGGACTCTTGGTTGAGTGTCTACTTTTCTAAAGCTCTCCATTGCAGCTTGTAGAGGTTGAGAAGGACTGGGGGGTTGATTTACTGAGGGAATTGTCTGGTCTTTATTGTGATCCCTCCGAATGCTGCTGCTAGTAGATTGGTTCCTTCTATCCTTGTCAGGGCACCAATGTTTCCTGGAGATGGAGTTTTCAGGGACAAGCATGGCCAGCACTTGGAGATCCAGATTTCCACCTCTCGGGGAGATTCTGCCACTGTTTCCTTCCCCTCCTTGGATACAGACAGGTAAGCTAGCTGACGAAATCCATATTTGAAGCCATGCTGGGCCAGTAACTTTTTAATAGGAGCAAAGGCCTTCCTCCGAGCTTCCACTTCAGCCGAGAAATCCCAGTAAAAAGAGATTTTTACACCCCGACATATCACCTCTCCCAAATCCCTAGCTGCTCACAATACTCGCTCTTTTGTGGAGTATCTAAGAAGGTAGGCAACTATGGGTTGTGGCATAGAGTTCATCGGTTTGGGGCCTCCAGGAACCCGATATGCCCTTTTAGCATCTAGTGGGCTGTGCCAGCTATCCCCCAGCATCTTAGGGATTTAATCATTTAGAAAGCACTCCATATTCGCCCTTTCCAATCCCTCAGGAATATCCAAAATTCTTATATTATCCTGCCTGCTGCGGTTTTCTTGGTCCTCAGCCCTCTGCCACAAAGTAGCTAACTTGCTCTCATGGTCCTGAAGATGTTGCAGGATTTTGGCCTGACTTAATTCTAGACTTTCAGTCTTCTGTTCCACCACATTGACTTTGTCATTTAGGACATGCAGCTCGGCAACAATACCAGCGAGGGTAGTCGATAATGAATCGACCCTTGAGAGCAATGTTTCCAACAAGGACGTTATGTGCTGTAGGGAGGATTGAACATCTGGTGGGTGCACAGAGGGCTCTGAGGCCATGGTGGACAAGACTCGTAGAGATTGTGTTGGTGAAGTCATCAGGGAGAGGTGTGCAGGTAAGGCTTGTCACAGCCTGCTTCTTATCCGCATTGAGAAACAGTGTCTGAGGATTTGTGAAGGGGGGGAGATATCGAACTGGACACCGACTTGTATTGCGGCATTAGCACTGGTTCCCCCAAACGTAGAGGGTCTGCGGCCTACCTGAAGCCCGATCGAGTTGCATGTGGGACCGTCGTTACTAGACCATGAGCCGTATCCCGGACACAGAAGATTACCTCATCGAGTCGACCCATGTGGCTTTGGAAGCGTGCTAGGGCTTCTTTGGGAAGAATTATCCTTGGATGCTGATTTTTTCCCACAAAATGGCTTAGCTGGGGGTTTGAGCTGCGCTAGAAGGCGGCCATTTCTTTTGGTGTCCACTTTAAATAGTATTTCTGAAGGATCCAAAAACCCAATAACTGTCCACCTTTTCTTTTCTTCTATATAGATTGTTCTCCTCCTTCTCTGCCATCTCAAAAAGATATACCCTCTTCTCAGGGATGTCATTAGGATGAAAGGGAAGGTTTCTCCCTCACTTTTCTCCTTTTCTTCCCTCCTCCTCTTTTGGTGGGGGATGGGCCATTACATCTCAGCAATGTAGCATGCCCCTGCAGAGAAGAAAGCTAGCTGACCCACCTACAGGGTTGCTACATACCGGAACCCACCTCCAAGCCTTCCCAAACAAGGAAAGATGTCCTCTAGCAGCCTTCCATGGTCCTGCCTGGGCCACATACAGTGGCCATGGTCCACTTCTTAACTCAGGTCATTTATACAGCAGTGTGATGAGCTGCCACTGGGCCAAGGGTGTGGTCACAACTGTCAGTCTTTTCTGAATGCAAATCAGTATGTAAGCAATAACACATGACAGGGTGTTTCTTGTCTGTGGCTAATGCACCCCAGGTGTTGTGAGGCACAAAGTACTTGTTCCAAGTACTGTTAGCACCTAGAAGTGCATCAACACTAGACAATCAATAAGAGTTAGAAACTGCATAAACTGAGAAACAATTAAAAATGCAAATATTTGTTATTCAAAAGGTATTTTGTTTTGTTAAATCACTTGTAAAAAGTAGACCCTCCACGCCTGTCAATCATTTGTCATTTCCCACATTTAACAGAGGGAGTGGTCATTTATTATGGAAGAAATGAATTAAAACTTCTGCAAAATTCCCCTCATAGAATGTTTATCACACACACAATGGATGGCCTTATACAGAGCCAAGGCCTCAGTCTAATGTGTTGCAGGATAATCAGCCGAAGGTGTCCTGACAAGCTAATAAGCAGAGGAGCTGGACTTTTCAAGATCAGTAAAGAAATACTGGCCAGTAAAACTGTGAAATAGCACTTTAGTTTTTCCATTTGTTTAGGGGTGCATAAAGGGGATCGTGAGAGGACAGATTGTTATTAATACATTTTTTTTTTAATCTGAGGGAGCTTTAATTATTAGGGCCTTGTTGAAGGTTTTCAGTTAGTAAAAGTGGCAGCCACGTCTGTGATGGCAATTATTGATGATGTCCCAAAAAAATCAGAGATCCATTACTTAGTCCCTTCACTCATGCCGTGTTGTGACACAAACAACAGGGGTTGTTGTAAGTATTCCATGTGTTGTTACAAAACATACTGAAACCATGCAAGGAAGGGAACAGAGGCTGCCAAGCAAATGACCTACAGAGCCAGTCACAATGCCTAGTAAGCCTTGTAATGTTGAATGGTAGAGTATTGCATCGCCCCTTATCAGTAGAAAAGTAGAGGCAGGCACTGGGGGTATCAAACCTGTAACTGACTGGAGAAGAGTGGATAGAGGACAGATATTGGTGTGGATGGACTTCTCCATTAAAAATTAGAACTCACCCAATGCAGCACTGCCACAAAAAATCGGATCAACATGGACGCAACAAGGAGAGTCCAGTTCCAAGTCCATTAGTGAGTATGTGCAAGCTTATAATGGTTTTGCTATCTAACTGGGTCATGTTTAGCTCAGTACTGAAAACATGGTGTTTATATTCATGTCCATTCACTGTATGTCTATCACTGTCCCTGTCTGTGCCTGGGTCTGTAGTTGTGTGACTCTTCTGAACTACCATGTTGATGCTGTAGACTGTACAGTGCTGCATATAATTTGATTCCAGCAGATAGTGATGGCAATCTTAACTATGTGGTATGCCTAAAACTGCCTCACTTCCATTCTTCCTGAGCAAAACCCTATTCATTCAAATGTATTGTTTTCATTCTTGGTTTAACACCTTTGAGCAAATTGTTCTTTACATAGGTTCCACGTCAAAGGGATAACATACTAGTGAGCAAACATAGAGGTAGAGGACTACAAAGAAGTCAAAAGGTATATAAGATAATTCACTATTGGAGCAAGATAGCTATCTACATGTGGCACTGTACAATGTACTCCACGGGCACTACACTACAGATGCTGCACTACACTATAAACAGACAAATCAACAGGCACTACAAACAAATCAACAGGTACAAAAGATAATTCACCAATGAAGCAAGATAGCTATCTAAACATGGCATTGTACAATGTATGCCATGGGCAAGCACAAATTCATAAAATTGCAAAACATAGGCTAGCAGCAAGAGGGGGAGAGGTGCAGCACAATAGGCCAAGTCAAGGGTGGGTTACTGAGGACACAAGGAAATTAGGGCTTGGAAGAAGGTAGGAATAGTCAAAGGCTCAGGTAGGCAGGGAGATTGAGAAAACAAGGATGAGGGGAATGGAGAGACAGAGAAAGTCCAGAGTGCCTAGTTAAAGATGAGGCAGAGAGGAGATGCAGGGTGCTTAGACATGTGGTGTGAGGGAGGGGGTAGGAGTGGAATGGGAGGCGAGGAGCAGGAGGAGTGTGAAGTGCTAGGAGGGAATAAGGGGATCAGGGGAAGTGTAGAACAACTAGTTGAGTCTGAGAGGTGGAGGCAGTCACAGCTGACAATAGAGATAAAATGCTGCCTGAGCACTCATTTAAACCTGCCCTTGGCACTGATGAGATGTTGACTGCGAACAGCCCAGAGGGAGAAGTCAAAGGTGATGAGTTAAGAAGATGCAGGGTGAAAAGGAAGGTAGGGCATGGGGGGGTAAGGTTGGGGGAAGTGGAGGAAAGGGAGGCAAGGAGCAGGAAGGAAAAGAAGTGCTGGAAGGGAGTAATAGGATCTTTTTCATCTTAAATAGTTCATACATTTCATTATATGAACACAAACAGGAAAAAGAAAACATACAGAACAAGGAAAATAAAGCATGTACATATCATTGACATCATATAAGTAACATGCTGTACATCTTATTTCATATAGTTACTATAATATTAAACAACTGTGATTGGAATTAATACAGAGTCAATTTCTTTCAATTTTAAACTTTTTAAATCGATCTGTTGATTATAATTATACTTTAGTCTCTCCAGTCTCACTATATCTAAGAAAGTAGCTAGCCATTTTTTAAAATCAAAAGGGGCTAACTATTCAATAGTGTCAGGTGTTTTGTTGCCATAGTTGCTAATGTTACAAATTTTACATTCTGTCTTGTTAAACTTCATTACTGTATAGTCATTTATTACATGAACCTTTGGATTCATTTCGGTGGGCTTGCCCAAGAATTTCTATTTCTGAATATTAGTTTGCCTTCCCTGTCTTGTATACCCCAGCATGTCCAGAACTGATGGTAAAAGGCTCCCTTTTCATTACACCCATGCCAGCAGATATTATTCTCCTTCACTCCCATACGATAAAGTCATTCCACGGCATAATATGAGCTGCATGCTCTATTCTTATTTGATTTTGATTTCTTGACTGAGTAAAAGCTTGGTAAGCCAAATGGAAAATGTGCATATAAAACAGTTATGGACAAACAAAAGAGTGGAAAAGGTGCTATTGTCGTGAGTGCTGAAGGGATATGTATCCCTCAACATCAGGGAGCACAGGCCAGGTTGTCAGTTCTGCCAAACATCCTGTACTCAGCTTTATTTGATTTCTGAATATGCAGCCTGCCAAATTTAAAAAATTAAAAATTAAACTAGAAACAACTTAAGGACTGTGTTCATGCCTCTGTGGACAGTGCTGAGAGAGTGTGAGTGAGGCAATCATGGGGAGGAGGGGATCCCCTGAATATTGATTGTGGCATCACAGGCCAGATCTGGCCACATGTGTTTGTAGAGCTGGATGGACTGTGTTTAACAGAGGGCCCCATATTTAGGAAAGTGTGTTAGAGTTTGCTTGCACTTGGGCTAGTGGTACCAGCAGTACCCAACCTAAGGTATATATTTTTTTTATCATTAATTTATTTTTGAATTTTTAAGCAAAAAATTAAACCCAATATATATTCAAAGGCATTGAGCTAGTGCTAATTCCTTTGACTATGAGGCTGGCCACATGCTGCACAAATGCACTGTGCTGGTGCAGCATGAATGGTGCAGTGCAATGCATATGCACAGCACTGAATATAGCACTGAGGATAGCACTCAACACAAGAGGCAGCAATAGGTGTGAGTAAGCCACCAATGAAAGACACACAACACAGCAACATGGGTATCAAAAATAAATTTTACTGTACAAAAAAATGGCAATAGGCTGCAGAACAAAGCAAACAACAACAACAAAATCAACAAGAAGATGAACGACAAGGGGGGAGGCAGATGGATAAACAAAGTAAAAAGGGCAACCGTCCATGGGATGGAGGGGAGAAACAAAACAGCAAGGGCAACTACCATTAAAATGAGGGGCACGACAACACAATAGGCAGCCACCTGTAAAATGGGAGTGGACGACAAAAAAAAAAGGACAACCTCCAATAAAAATGGGTGGGGGGGGGACAACAAAACCAGAATGAGCAACCACACATAAAAACTGGGAGAAGAAGACAACAGAAAAACAGAGCAACTGCCTGTATAAATGGGACAGCAAAACAAAATGGGAAACTGGCAGTAAATATGTTAGGGGGAGACAACAAAATTTAAATGTGAAACTACCCATAAAAATGGGGTGAGGGAGACAACAAAAACAAAAAACCGGGAAACTGTCTGTATAAATTAGTGGTGGGGCTGGGGAGTGTGGGACAACAAAAACAAAAAGAGCAACCAGCAACCACATCTATAAATGGGGGAAGAGCAGAGACACCAAAAAGAAAAGGACATTTGCCTGTTTAAAACAACACAAAATAAAGGGCACTCACCCGTTACAAATAAAATAAAGAAAAGGGCACCCCACTACAAAAAAACATAAAGAAAAGGGCACCTACCTGTTAGTTGTATGAATGTCTTTAAATTACTGGGTTTCAGGGGGTGGTAGTGGTGGTGGTTATGTTGTTTGCTGCAACTGGTGCTTTAGTGCTGCCAGGAGGTCCCTGGGGGCCTGGGTATTTTCCTCCACCTGCCTCACCATCATTTGGAGGGGATGGATTAGCTCAGGCTGCCATGATGGTCTGTGATATCCTGTTGATATTCTGCAGCTCTCCAGGCACCTATGAAAAGAAGTACACTGAACACAGCTAGCTGGGCATACAGAACGAGGGACACAGGAGTGGCATAATATACATAATAGAAGTACAACTGGCTGACACATGCTACATCATGCCACATTTTGGTGGAGGCAGGCAAATAGCTACAATAGAGTGTGTGTGACAAAACAGAGGCAGCACTGTGGACCTTAACAGTAGAGGACTGTACATATAACAAGTGTGCTGTGTTGCAACAGAGCAATGCATAATCAAGATGTGCAAAGGATACACAACAACAATAGCCATGCCAGATGTGGGAATGCAGCACAGGCAACACAGTATTGACCCAAAGCATGAGAGGTAGTGCGGTGGCCCAAGTGGCTTGGAGCTGCACACATCCAGGCAGGGATCATGCCAGCACCATCTGACATGATTCCTGCCAGCCAATTTACAATATCAAAGGGGCAACACTATCGCCATAGCCTGAAGAGTGCTGGTTTGAGTTCCTGCCTTCCCCCCTACCCCCTCCCAGATTTGTACTGCCTCTGACTTGTTTCATCAGTTTCATCATTAAACGGTTTCCATCTGTGGCTGCACCATGAGGTAGGGGGCGAGATTCTATCTTCTATAAAAGACTGTGCCATCCAGATACCTGTAGCACCATCAGACGTGTTCCCTGACAGCCACTTTACAAGATCAAAGGGACACCGCTGAATCTTTCTTGAACATGACTACACTCGCCACACTGTGTACCATTGGCAGCAAGTGTTTATCATTGTTAAACAATTGAAACAAGCAGGTCACCAAGCCTTTGTTCAGTACCCAGTCCATTAAAAGATTTTAACAAAAGATGGTCCCAAACTCTTTACTGATCTGGTGCAGCTAAACCCTTATTGCAGTCTTTGGGGTTTAAGCTTAATGACGACCCTTCTGATAAGCAGCAGATAGCATTAAATACAGTGCCTGGCAAACTACCAGAGCTAACTCCCCAGGGACACAGCATGAGTCAACCTCTTTGAAAGTGCGGATTTCTGTGGTAGCCATATCACTCCCTGTGATGACCACAGAGCCCACGATGGAACTGGGAGCATGGCACGGATTGTCTGTTACTCAAGCTACTTCTTCCTCCATGAGGACTGATACTACTTGACTTTTCACTTCTGACAAGGGTGACTTTTATCCGGTCGCAGGAGATGGTTGCTTGTAATCATTCTTATTTGTTCTAGATGTCTCCCAGTCACTTCTGACTTGTGCCCATATTTACTATCATTGGCTTATGTTTCCTGCAGTGAAGTGGTTATAACACACTCCAGGGATACAACTATATCACAGCTGGAGTTAGGTGAAGTTAGTGGCTTGACTGAGGGACTGGGTTCTTAATAACTTTGAATTCAAGGTGGGGAGGTGATGGATGAGAGCTGTGGTTCCCTTTCTGTTGTGTAGCACTCCTTTGGGGCTGGGGTGCAATCTCTGGGTGCCAGTGCTAATATTCAGCTCCAAGTAGGATCTTTTGGCTTGTATCAGATGCAAACATGGTTGGAAATGCCCTTTGATGACACCGTGCAGTTGTTGCTTGTCATTGCTCTTTGGTGCCTACCTCAGTTATAAACTTCTATGTGGGAGGCTGGCATGATTTTGGCTGTCCTCAATTTCCTCATATTTATTAATATCAGTGATAGCAGCCTTTGCAACTAGGTTGGAACCCTTGAACTTGTTATTATTGATGGGCACTGCTACATTTTAATGAATCAGACTAGGTGATGAGGTTTGGAGACTTGTAGGGGTTCCCTTCTAGGGGAGGTCTTTTCAATTATGCTCAAGGACTCACTCAGCATCAATATTTAAGCTATATTGCTCTCTCTGTGACTTTAATTCAGGAGCCTTTTCAAGTACCTACAGCCTCCCACACAGAAAAAAGCTATTGGTCATGTCCCAGTTTATTTCAATGTGGAGAATCCATGCCTTCCCCTCTGTTTGACTTCAGTTAAAAGCTGCCTCGATTGCACCTGGCCCCTAGGTGTGCGCATTCTCTGCCCTTCAGACACTTGCGCAGGTGATGGGCATCCAGCCCTGCCTGTCAGCCGCACTATTTGGATCCTGAAGCTCTTTTTTACACCCCATCTAAAGGTAGTTATCTGGAGAGATCCTCCCCCCCCCGGATAGATTCCTCCCTCTGTTCTATTTTCTTTTTGACTACCCCCTCTATTGGGAAGACTGTATTTTGCTGTGAAGTTATTAATCCTCATATGTTCATTTTGCACTAAAAAGGTTATTTTTGTTTTGACTGCCATACGGTAGTGCTTCTATTTGTTATGAGCTCATACCCCTCTGGTGTCTCCATCACTGGCTTGGAGGACTACACTGGACTGGGGAGTCATTTGCAGTGACCCCTCTCCACACCCCACTGTATGATTTTTTGGAGTGTGTGGGCAGGGTAATCCAGATCTTGAAGTATGCATTTTTGCTATTTTACAATGCTAGGCTGTTTGTTCATGTTGTCAGAGACTGGTTCTAGTGCACTGTCTGTTAATATTATATAGGTGGCGCACCCCCACCCCCCCAGTTGCACTCAATTTGTGGCAGTTATAATTGACAATGGCTGATCTAAGTATAGTTTTTTATAATGTAAGAGACATTAACAGCCCTGTTAAAGAGCCCATATCTTCTAAGACCTGCAGTGTCGAAAGCAACTGTGGCTTTCCTACAGGAGACTCATTTGACTGCTCAGGAACACCTCATGTTGCGCTATAGTTGGGTGGGAGAGTTTTATGCTTCTCACTATGTTGCACACCGCTGCTGCATAGGAGTAGTCATCCTTATCTGCCACAATACCCCCTTAAGGTGATTCAGGCAGATCCAGATCCAGAAGGGTGGTTTATTCATCTACTGGGTGAAGAGAGTGGTCAAAGCTGCACCTTGCTTAATCTCTATGCACCTAATGAAGAGATTGACTGTTTCATCTTCCATACTAAGATTTTTACAAAATATGGTGGTGGACTGCCATAGTTTAATAATGGTGGGAGGAGACTTCAGTGCTGTCATGAACCCCTCTGTAGATCGTGTGGGGTTGGGGACACACGGGGTCCCCAGGACTGGAAAAGTGCACTCCAGACTATGTTTCTAGATGGGTTTGGTAGACAAGTGGCATTTCCTCCACCCCCAAGGGAGGGACTATACTTATTATGCGCCTCGACATAAAATGTATTCTTGTGTAGACTTTTTTCACTCTCAGCCAGTTGGATACCTAAGTTAATTAGTTCCACCAAAGGCTTCATTACAATGTCCGACCATGCCCCGGTGCAGATTCAAATAGACACATCAATGCCACCTTCTGATTCCCTTTGGAGATTGAATGTCAGTTAACTGAACTATGTAGAATTTAAAGAACTTATAATGTTTGTTATTAAGGCATTCCTTCAAACTAACCATCCATCAGAGTCTTGGGCAGGAATGTGTTGAGATGACCTTAAGTATTATCTGCAGGGGGAGATTATTAAATATTCCTCCAGATTAAAAGCAGTAATACATCCAAACTTGATTGGATCTAGAACATAAAATTGCAGACTTAGAATTTCGCCATCAAGTGACCCTAGATGAAACAGTAAAAAAAGATTTTACTCTGGAGAGGCAATACTTAAGGCAAATGTTAGATGCCCAAATTGAAGGGCAAGCTCAGTATTTGAAGCAAAAATATTTTGAGCACAGCAATATGGCAGGGAAACTCTTGGCACGGCATCTTAGAATAGAAGCTGCAAATCGGGCAGTGGTTCAACTTACAGACCCTGCTATGTGCTCCTCAACCACGCACCCAGCCAAGATTTCACATACTTTCATTGAATATTGTTCCTCCCTATATGATCCAGAGCATGTTCTGGATCAAGATACTGGGGTGCAACATTATTTAAATCAGTTAACCCTTCCCACTCTCAGTGCAGAGGAGAGAAATTGCCTTGATGCTCTCATTTTACCTTCTGAGGTTCTAGCTAAAATTAATCAACTTGAAAAATTGTAAAGCCCCTGGACCTGATGACTTTTCTTCTGAATTTTACAAGCAGTTTGCTCCTCTGCTCCTAGAATCACTTTCAGTGAAGTGCTAGAGGGAGACTGGGGCTTTCTCCCTCTTGGAACCAATCCCAAATATCAAGTCATTTTAAAACCAGATAAAGATCCTGAAGACTGTGGCTCTTATCACCTCATATCTCTCCTCCTAGTTGATTTAAAAAATGTTTACTGGATGCCGGCCTAGTGGTGCAGAGGGTTGAGGCACGGGACTCCACAACTCGCGCCATGCCGATGACCCATGTTTGGGAGTGAGCGTGGGCCACCAGGGGTCAGCAGGGGAGGAAAAGGATCAAGCATCCTATGGACTGCTCTTCTTCTTCTCTGGGGAAGGTTCAATCAGTAGTTGGTGTATGCCTGGCCCCTAGCAGAGGCTGGGGGTGGCACACTGATGCTGCCAATTGTGGTCAGAGGTGGGGCAGATGCCTGATGGGACACATACGGGAGCATGTGCACTACTTTCGCTGGTGCCACTGCACACTCCACCCCTGAGGGGTAAAACAATGGAGGAAAACATGAGCTCCCAGCTGAATGATGGAGGGGACTCACAGGTCCTGCCCCTGAATAGCCATGGTACCAACCACACTGGAGCCGGTCTTTGGTGGGGTTTGTGGTGCCCCACCAGCCCCACCAGGCGAGTAAGCCCTGGGGGTATTGGTTGGTGTCTGATGGTGGATGTTGGGGGATGGGACTGGGGATCCCTTCCAATCTAGGGCCATGGGGGTGAAGAGATAAAGTAATAGCTAAAAAAAAAAATGTTACTGGACTTCTTGTCGATC
Organism: Neoceratodus forsteri; assembly: GCA_016271365.2. Classification (NCBI taxonomy): domain Eukaryota; kingdom Metazoa; phylum Chordata; order Ceratodontiformes; family Ceratodontidae; genus Neoceratodus; species Neoceratodus forsteri. Next base: position 212,481,353 of record CM057451.1, read on the forward strand.
GCTTACAATTATGTATCCCCACCATAGTACATATTGATCAAACAGGATTAATTTCAGGATGTCTCCTCCAAGATAATATCTGCAGGTTCTTAAATATAATTACTGCCCAACATTCCAAAAAATCTTTCCAATTAGCAATCAGTATGATGCTGAAAAGAAATATAGATACAAATACTTTGACTGCAGATAAGAACCACTTGGCCCACCCAGTCTATCTATTTCCCTACCTAATGGATAAGCTGCAGATCCTAGTTAACCAACAGCTTACTTCTTCCTTCACCTCACCAGAATTGCCTTGTCTGTGCCATGCATTCTTGAATTCCCCCACTATTTTTGACCCCATGACCTCTTCAGGAAGGCTGTTACATGCATCCACCACCCTCGCTGTGAAAAAATACTTCCTCACGTTGCTGCTGAGCCACCCTCCTCTATCTTTAAATTGTGCCCCCTTCTTCTTGCAGATATCTTTTTCTGAAAGATGCTACCCTCTTGGACTTTGTTGATTCCCTTGTGGTACTTGAAAGTTTCTTTTTTTTTTATTCAATATGCTTTATTCAATTTTTGCACATGTTACAGGAGTAAGGACAAGAAACAGTCTAAATTACAGGTATGTAAGACAGGCTACATTTGTAGAACTGTAAGTTGAAGCACATTATACCAAAGCATAATTAAAATTAAAATTAAAATTAAAATAAAATATAAATAAAATTGTAACTTTAACCTAATCCCCCCTTTAGTGATATCAAGTGTGCAGGCTAGTCACCATTAAAACAATAGAAAATAACATTAAAGTATGTAGTATGAGGTTTGAAATTCTAAGGTTTCCATGCTACTACTAAAGTATCTAAGGTGCCACATCTATTCAAGTAGGATTGCAGTCTGTCATTCATCATAGCTATATGCTTTTCTAGTTGAAGAGCCAGTAACATTTATCTTTGCCATTTTAATACAGTAGGCAAAAAATCATCCATCCAGTGTCTCATGATTGTAAGTTTAGCCACAGCAGCTATTAAAGCCATGAAGGCTTTTTTGGATTTTATTGTTCCTGAGGGGTAGTAATTAAATAAACAGATTTCTGGCAAAAATACTGGTTTCAGTCACAATAAGAGATCTAGATCTGACCCGGCCAATTTTAGACCTATAAGCCTGACATCATTATTGGGTAAACTTATGGAGAGTATTTTAAAGGATACTATATTTGATTACTTAACAACAAACAAATTATCTGATCCTGTACAACATGGCTTTGTTAAGTCTAGATCATGTCAAACCAACTTATTATCCTTTTATGGAAATGTTAACGTAGAATTGGATAACGGTATACCGGTGACGTGGTTTTCATGGATTTCGCAAAGGCGTTCGACAAACTACCTCATGAGGAATTATTACAAACTTTGATTAAAATTGGAATTAATAACAATATTATAAAGTGGATAGCTAAATGGTTGATGGGCAGAAAGCAAAGAGTCGTGGTTGGGGGTGTGAAGTTGGATTGGTCTGAGGTCACTAGTGGGGTGCCTCAGGGTTCAGTGTTGGGACCTTGTCTCTTTAATATCTATATTTCATCATTGCAGCTCAGTAATCTTCATATATAGATTTCTAAGTTTGCTGATGATTGCAGATTGGGATCAACTGTGACTTCAATAACAGAGGCTCTTTCCTTGCAACAGGTCATAAATGAAATTTACGAGTGGACTGGAACTAGCAAATTGGAACTCAATATTTCCAAATGTAAAATCATGCATTTGGGTCGCAATAACAACAAGCATATATTATTATATTTGGAATAACATCCTGGAAACAACAACTAAGGAGAAAGTCTTGGGTATCAATATTACATCAGATTTAAAGTTTAGATCACATTGTAAACAACAAATTAAAAGGGCTAACCAGAGTTTAAACTGTATTTTGAGACATATTTCTAGCAGACATGAAAATGTGATCATTCCATTGTATGGAGCGTTGGTGAGGCCACATTTGGAGTACTGTGTGGAACTGTGGTCACCACAGTACAGAGAGGATATTGTGAGAATGGAGAGTGTTCAGCGTAGAGCGACAAGATCAGTGTTCGCCTTGAAAAAACTGTCTTTATGAGGAGAGATTGACTAAACTTAATCTATATTCCTTATGTTATAGAAGGCTAAGAGGAGACCTATGTATGACGTTTAGGTTATCACAAGATGCTGCATTAAGAGAAGATCTAAAAATGTCATATAGAATTCACTGGTCTAGCGCTCGTAAACACTGTATGCAATTAGAATTGCCTAAATGGAATACCAACCTAAGGAAGCACTGGTTCACTACAAGGGTGGTATCTGCATGGAATTACTTGCCGACTAATGTGGTGGGGAGTTCTAACATAGACACATTCAAGTCTTGACTTGATAAACATCTATTTGATAAGACGACTATGTTTTAAAACAACAAATGGCGAGCATTATGGATGAAAGTCTCTAAGCCTGACTTAACTTATAAAACTTATAGTGAGTTTTTGATGGCTTGCCAAAACACTTGAACTTTAGGGCAGGTCCATAACATATGATAAAGGTCTCCATACACTTCTAAATAGCGATGACACTGGGACGTGGAACGCTTTTCAATCTTCTGTAGTCTTTCAGGAGTAAAATAAAGATTATGCATAATATTGAATTGTATTAGGTGAAGTCACTCTTGTTTAACAAATCTATATAAGTTAATCCTCATTTGTTGCAAAATATCAGTTTCCTCATAAAGAGATACTCTATTAACCCAATAGTAACAAATACCTCTGGGCAGCTGAACATCTAAAGACTATAATTCCTTGAATACTTTGGAAATTGAGTGTGGTTTTCCAGCTGTATATAAAAGAGAGGGTAAGTCAACTTTTGGAAAATCAGGTTCTTTTGTTTTATTTAAAAAGGAAACCACTGTATGTCCAACCTGCCAGTATTTGAAGGTGTTTCCGGCTGTATCAGGGAAGTCTTGCAGGAAATGAATATGTGGAAGCACTTTGCCATTGGGCGTAATATCTACAAGTCAAAGTCCTGTCAGAGGAATTCAGTATGCTGTAGAAATGGGCCGATGCTGTATTTGGAAGGGGGATTATTAAGAAGTGGCTGTTCTGGAGATAGGTGCCAATTTAAATTCAAGTGAAGCTGTATTTGATGTAGAGCTCTCAGAGACCATCCTATTATATTTTTCCAAAGTTCTTTAGGGATGGATCTCAAGGAGGAATATATTAAAGCTGAGAGTGTGCAAATGTTTTTAAAAGCTAGGGTTTTCTCAATGTTTAACCAGGGAGGGGAGTATGAGCCAGTAACTCCCATGTTCAGTGTATATACCCTGTGCACTAATTTACTGACATGGATCTCTCCATAGTATGTAAAGAAAGAGGGGATGGAGAAGCCACCCTTTGGTTTTGATGTGGTTAATTTATGATATGCTCTTTGAACCCTCTTACCTTTCCAGATATAGAAATTTATTAACTTTTGAAGGTTAAAGAACCATGATTTAGGAAACAATAAGCCTAACATGTTTAAAGGATATAGGATCCGGGGTTGCACATTCATCTTGACTGTGCTAATTCTTTCCCACAGAGAAATTGGTAATGTGACCATCTATCAAGATCTAGTTTAATTGTCTGTATTAGTTTTGTAAAATTCTGTTTTACAATTGTAGAAAATTCTTTGGAAATTTTAATTCCCAGGTACAGTAAGTCAGGATCTTTGATTCCCATTTTAACCCAAATCTTTTATGTCTGTAAACAGTAATTTATTATTCAGGGGGAAAATACTAGTTTGTGAAAGGCTGAGTTTATAGTAGGAGACTTTTGAGAAGGAGTCAACCTCTTGTAGTAAAATTGGGATGCCAACCACTGGGTTTTCTATGTGTCACAACAAATCATCAGCATAGGTTGCTAGAAAATGTTGTTGTGCCCCTACAGTAATTTGCTGGAGTTTCTGGGTTGTGAGAAGTTTCCTTGTAAAGGGTTCTAGGTACAGGATAAAAAGAAGGGGGTGGGGAGAGGACAGCCTTGTTTGGTGCAGCGATGCAGTGGGAATGAATTGGAAAGAAAACCATTGCACCAAACATGGGCTGTTGTGGAAGTATACAATAATTTAACCCAGTTAATAAAGGCTTGTGGGAAACCAAAACGGGACAAGGCTGTGAAAAGGGAATTCCAGGAAACATGATGGAAAGCTTTTTTTGCATCGAATGCGATAAGGGCAGCTGGTATGTCTGACTTACTAGTTAGGAAGAGATAGTGTAATAGCCAATGCAGATGATCACTGAAAAATCTACCTGGCATAAAACCAACCTGTTCAGTACTAATTATATTACCCTTCACAGGTCCCATCCTAATGGCTAATATTATGGCCAGGATTTTGATGTCTACATTAAGTAATGAGATGGGATGATAATTTTAAGGATTATGGTGATCCCTACCTGGTTTGGGGGATTAAAGTGATCAAGGCCTCGAGATATTTGTAATTGGAGATTCTAGTCTCATACCAGAGATTAAATATTTTCATCAGAAGTGGGGAGAGCTTTCAAGCACATAATTTGTATAGCTTGGTTGAAAGGCCATCTGGCCTGGGAGATTTACCTGTAGGAAGTTGCTTTATTGCTTGCTCAACTTCCCATTCTTGAATGTGAGAACCTAAAAGGGATGTTGTATTTGGGGGCAAAGTTGGAAGATCCTACTGCTCGAAATAGCTTTGAATATCTTTTTTCCCTTGGAATCTCCTCTTGTGGAACAATATATAATTTCTCAAAGTATAGCTCAGACCCCAAAGTTATTTCCCTTGGGTTCATGATTAAAGGGCCATCCTCTGTTAGGTACAATCCTGATACGGATCGAGTAGTCTCTGCTTGCTTAATTCGAATGGCTAACAACTTTCCAGCTTTTTCTCCAGATTCCAGATATTTAATTTTGGTTCTTTTTAAGGAAAGTTCAGCTTTTTGGGACATTATATCTGAGAATTAGGCATGTAAAGCGTGTAATTTAATCCAGTCAGCCTCTAATGAGTGTCAATTTATGGTCATTTCAAGGGATTTAATCTCCTGAAAGTAGGTTCACATTCTAAAATTTAAATTTCTTAGCTCTGGTAAATGTTAGACAAATACATTCTCCCCTTAAAGCACATTTCAGATCTGACCAAACTACATCAATTTGAGAGACTGATCCTATATTGATCTCCAGGAATGACTTGATGAAATTCTTGAGATGGGTCTTAATACTGTGGTTTTGAAGTAATTGGGTATTTAGTCACCACAGGGAGTCTCTTTTAGTTCCTGGACCTAAAATATAGATAAGGGAAACAAGAGAATGGTCTGATATAACACATGGCTGTATGTTTGCATCAAGTATTCCTAGCAGAATATGGGAACTAACCAAAAAGTAATCAATTCTTGAACAAGTGCAATGGGGGGAGAAAAAAAGTGTATTGTTTTTCACTAGGGTTCAAAACTCTCCAAATATCTATCAGGCCTAATCCATTTATGAGATCCTTAAGGGCTCTCTGTGCTGGTGAGGGACTGGACTGTTTAGCTTCTGACCTATCTAGAGTGAGCTGAGGGGTGATGTTCCAGTCTCCTCCCAGCAAAATCATGCTCGCTAAATTAGAGGATACCAGATCTAAAAGATCTATGAAGAATTTTGGGGAGTCTATGTTTAGGCCATATATGGAACCAATCACAGTCTGGTAGGAGCTGAGGGGCCCATGGCTATCCTAGAGCTCATGTTCTAATTTAAAGGGAAAGGTTTTGCTAAATAGGATAGCAACCACCCCTACGATTGGTGGACATCCCTGCTCCAAAGGCCTGTCCGACCCACCCTTTATGTAACAATAAAATATCTTCTCTTCGGAGGTGGGTTTCCTGCAATCATACAATACTAGTCTTGAGGAACAATAAATGCTTTAGGATGATTTGCCTTTTACAACTATCCCTGGCACCTTTGACATGCCAGCTCACAATTGTATATGGACCAGACATTTGTTGTTAAGAAGGTAATAGCATGGAAAATTAAATAGTGAGTGACACTCTCATAGTAGTGGATCTAGACACTTGATACCCTCCCTATCACAGAAAAAATATAACATAAGACTTTTCCCTATCCTACCCTCCCTTGATATCACCAAAACTTTTCTTACAACTGCCCCCAGTTCTTTAAACTGCACCAACATGTTTATTCTGTCAGGTGATGTTGCAAAGCAAGCCCACAAGCAGTAACTCCACCCTCCCCCGCCCCCATTACTTAATAAACCAGTGACACTTCAAAAGAGCTTATTAAAGAACTACTAAACTACTATTTATATAACACATTTAAGTACGTAAGGAATTGTGTTACTCCTTCATAGTAAAAATAGTCTCCTTCTCGGTAAGCTGGGATGCAAAACTGCAACCTGATAGGATTGTTGAACAACGGGAGTGATTTAACTGACAGAACCTTTCGGTAGAGACTCAAAGATGTAACAATAGAATGTTAAGATAGTAGCCAAGCTGAATAAGGCTGCTTGTTAAATCACAAGTGCTGTATAAAGTAATATACTCAACGGTGCTGAGTTAAGTTCACCACTGTCCATTAAATCAGTCATGAGGTTGAAAAAAGATGGAGCCTTTTAAGAAATACAAGATTCTGCCATGTCTCTATAAAGTTACAGGAGAAGCTTCCCTTACTGTTTGATAGATGCAGTCAAGACTTTGAAGTAAGCTCAGTGATGGATTGAATCACGAGTCATTTACCACTTCCAGCCTTATTCCTATTCTGGAGGCTGGGACAATGGAGATCGCTTGATGATTAGCACCAGAAAATTACCGTTACTATCCTCTGGAAGTTGTTGTCACGGTCTCAGCCGATGTGTTCACATAAACAGGTCTGGAAGTGCCTTTTTTAATTCACACAAGGCCTGATCTTGGGTTTCATAGGTTTGCCATTATTCTCTGACTTTAACTTGAAGCACTGCAGGGTATTTAACATGAAATGGCTTTCCAGCAGTGATCAATTTAGACAAAAGTGGAGGTAGTTCCTGTCATTTGATTCTGACAGACTGGGATAGATCTTGAGTAATTTTGACACACCTTCCTTCCCATAACACCCCCTGTAGTGCTTTTACTTGGGCCAGTATGTGCTGCTTGTCTAATAAATTAAACAGCTTAAAGATAATAGGCCTGGGTGGTGAGCCGGGTGGTGGTGGTGGATGAAGGGCCCTTTGAGCTCTCTCAATGATGTAGGTAGTTCCATTTGGAGAAGGGCCTGCTATTTTTTCACAAAGTTTCTGGATAAAGAGGATTGGTGAGCTATCTTCTCCTCGCTCTGGAATACCAATAACCAGGAGATTATTTCTTCAACTTCTCCCCTCCAAATCCTCAGGTTTCTCCTCTAGTTTTTTAATTTTCTAATTTGCCAGAGTATGGTCAATGACTGTTTTGTCTTGTTTCTTTTCAATGGATGTAAAGCGAGCTTCAGAGTCTCTGACTCGTATTATAAATGAGTCAGTTGTTATTTTACTATGATGTAGCTTATCTGTAACAGTGACAATTGACTTCTGCATTGGCTTCATTATTTCTAAGAAGAACTCCTCTGTTAATGGAGTAGTCCCTGCTGTTGTTTTTGCTGCCTGTTTCTTACGCCATTTAGGGGCCTTGTCTTTCTCAGGAGAAGGTGATGGAGAATGCCGTGGCAGCACTTTGCGCATGTAAACTTCCATTATTTTGGAAGTTTGTAGGTTCCAGGAAGACTTTAGGCACCAATGTGGCAAGTTAGTTGGTAGATTTTCCTCCAATGGTGTAGTTTAATAGTGGATTACTGCGGGCGAGGAACGGAGTGATTGGAGCTTGATGCTTGACTTTAGGCTGCCATCACATGACTCCGAAAGTTTCTATCATGTCCCCCTCTCCCTCCTTTCCTCTGCCTTTGACAGGGTGGATTGATCCTTTATGGTCGCCACCCTGGCATAGTTTGGGTTAGGTCCAAAATCTATTACTGCTGTTACTTTGCTTTATCATACCCCTAAGGTGAGAGTAAAAGTAAATGGATTTCTTTCTGATTGTTTTATGTTGAGGAGGGGCACCAGACAGTGTTGTCCCTTGTCTCCCCTGTTACTTGCCTTATCCCTGGAACCCTTGATGATTTCCATCTGTTGTAATGTATCCATTAAGGTCACTATGGCAGGGGGCACTGAACAAATACTTGCACTGTACGTAGATGACTCTAGTTTTTCTTGCTGATCCACAAGCTTCCCACCCACATTTTTACATGTCCTTCAGGATTTTGTCTCCTTGGCAGGATACAAGATTAATTGTAATAAATAAGAAGTGATGATATTAAGTGGATCCCCCCCCACCTGACTTTCACTGCATAGAAGGGACACTGCCACAGCCATAGCCTCAGCTTCTCAAAAGGGATTGCACAGGGACTGTGGTGCATTCACAGTAAAACCACAACTTATTTCTCAAAACAACTGTTGCATGCATGCACACACACACACACACACACACACACACACCCTTCTTGCAATTAGATGCTGGAGCTTAAATGCTGTGTAAAAATTAGAAGCTTTATTACATCAAAACACCAGATATAGTCTGAAACGTTTCGGATATACAACATCCTTTATCAAAGGCAACAGTACAGAACCAGTAAAATCCACCCTATAAATACATCAGCAATTAATGACTTCACTATCACATCACAACATATTCTTCAAAATAATTGGTTAAATGTCTTCAAACAATCAGACCCTTTATTGCTCCTTCAGTATTCAGTTTATATACATTTCCTCATTTGTATCTAAAGTGCAAAACAATTTCCATACTTCAATTCATTTCTTCTGAGTAGTGCGTATTTTTTCTTTATAAAAAACACTGTACAAGTAGAAACATAGAATATGATGGCAGATAAGGACCGCTTGGCCTACCTAGTCTGCTCATTTCCCTACCTAACGGGTAAGCTGCAGATCCTAGTTAACCAACAGCCTACTTCCTCCTACTCCCCCACTAGAATTGCCTTATGTCTGTCCCATGCATTCTTGAATTCCCCCACTGTTTTTGACTCTATGACTTCCTCAGGAATCCACAACCCTCTCTGTGAAGAAATACTTCCTCACATTACCTCTGAGCCATCCCCCCATCTTCAAATTGTGCCCCCTTGTTTTTGCACATCTCTTTTTCTGAAAGATGCTACCGTCTTAGACTTTGTTGATTCCCTTGAGGTATCTGAAAGTTTCTATCATGTTCCCCCTCTCACTCCTTTCCTCGAGGTTATACATCTTTAGTTCCTTTAGTCTTTCTTCATATGTCTTCTGATGCAGACCTTGCATCATTTTGGTTGCCCTTCTCTGGACAGCCTCCTCCCTGTCTATGTCTTTGTGGAGATGGGGTCTCCAGAACTGTACACAGTAATCCAGATGTGGTCTTACCAACTGTCTGTGCAGAGGGCCAACAACTTCCTGTTTTCTACTGGTGATGCCTCTCCCTAGGCATCCCAGTATCCCCCCAGCCCTCCTTACTGCCTTCTCACATTGCTGGCCCACCTTTAGGTCATCTGATATGACTACCCCCAGGTCCCTTTCCGTTTTTGCTGTTGTCAGTATATCACCCCCCATTGTGTACTCTTCCCCTGGGTTTTTGTTTCCCAGGTGCACTACTTTGCACTTCTTTGCATTGAATCTAAGCTGCCATACATTTGACCATTCCTCCAACCTTGCCAAGTTCCTTTTCATCCTTTTCACCCCACCTTGTGTATCAACCCTGTTTCAGATCTTTGTGTCATCTGCAAAGAGACATACTTTCCTTCCAGTCCCTCTGCAATGCCACTTATAAAGACATTAAAAAGGACCAGACCCAGTACTGAACCCTGCGGTACCCCACTAGTAACCGTCCTTTCTTCACTATGGACTCCATTTACTATTACCAGCTGTGTCCTGTTGTCCAACCAATATTTTTCACAGGCTACCACCCTAGGACCCACTCCCAGGCTGGCTAATTTGTTTATTAATCTTTTGTTTGGGATTGTGTCAAATGCCTTGCTAAAGTCTAGGTAGGCCATGTCCACAGCCCCTCCCTGGTCTACTGCTTTGGTCACCCAGTCAAAGAAATCAATTAGATTTGTCTGACATGACCTTGCCACTGTGAATCCATGCTGCCTTTGGTCCTGTGCCCCACTGGCCTCTAGGTACTCAAGTGCAAAACTTTATTTGAAGTGCAAGTAATTCTAATCTATATAATGCAGCACATTATTAATTCTTAAAGAACACTCAAAAGACACTTGCAACTGAGGATATTTTATCTCCCCTCTAAATAGGGTTTAATTTCCAGACCAGCATTCAAACCTTGAAATTTATGTCACCTAAGTCTCAGAATCTATTCATTCTCCTTTTTAAGTATCTTATTCTTAAAGTTCCCATCTTTTTTGGCTTGGGAACACTTTTTCAATACCCAGAAACTTTAAAGTATGTGTACTATCATTTATACCTGCCACATGTGCAGCGGTTGCATACATCAGATCTTTTCTTTCAATAGCTTGAACACGCTCATTTACTCTAACTTTAAAGCATTTTTTAGTCTTTCCAACATAGAAGCAACTACAGCTACATGTGGCTAGGTAAACAATACCCTCCATACTACATGTTATCATTTGGTGGAATTCAAAATCTCGCATCCCTCTTACACTGAAGTTTTTACTTTGCTGAATATGTTTACATGGCACACAGTTTTTGCACTGGTAACAACTCTTGCCTCTATTAAGCCACACGCTATCTTTTTTATTTTTTAAAATGGATATTCACTAGGTTGTCTTTCAGTGTAGGTGCCTGCCTGTAAGACATAATCGGAAGTTGTTTTACCATCTCCTTTAGACCTTTGTTGCTAGTGAACACTGTCCAATTTCTCCTGATCACTCTCTCTACCATTTTAGCATATGCAGAATAAGTGGTCACATAATGGAATCTTTCATTAATACATGTGTCAGCTATTTTCTCTCCTAGAAGTGTCTCTCTTTCTATTTCTGTCACAAATTGTTTAGCTTCCTCAATAACAGACACTGCACAGCATCTTTCTGATAGCCTATTCTCTAAGTCAACTGCTCCCTTCTCAAATGCTTCCATGTTGGTGCAGTTCCAACATATTCTTCGGAATTGCCCTTTTGGAATATTCCATATAGTATGGTGCATAGCCATAGCCTGATGAGTGCTGATTTTAGTTCCTCCCCCCCACCAGATTTGTACTGCATCTGACTTATTTAATCAGTTTCATCATTAAACAGTTTCTGTCTGTAGCTGCACTGGGAGTTAGTGGGCTGAGTTCTTTCTACTGTAAAGGACTGTACCGTCTAACAGTGTGCGAACGTTGGGGCAAGCACAAGTGGTGCAAGTGCCACTTGGACATAAAATTTGTTCAATACTGTTTTAGTTTTAGATGGAATATGATCTTGGTGACAGTCTATTTTTATCAAATTAAGTAAATTTATTGGATACTGATACTTTATAACCTTGCTAAATCTGTATTTTATCCCAAGGTGTTTTAACTTTCATTAAAGGTTTAGCAAGAGGGTTCACTTTAGATACAGTACAGTAAGCTTGTCTTCTAGTGACATTCTTTCTTTTATCTCATAATGTCCATTTTATGGATGGGAATTTACTTATTATACTGAATTTTTCTGAATACTCTGCCTATTTATGCTAATCTGTGGAACAGCAGAAACTACAGTGAAGTGCTATACCAGACAGGGAGACTCCGTCTTTAGAAAATTTTAAACTTTCCTCATGGCTTGAACCAACACACTCAGGTATGTTAGGGGATAATTTAGAAAGAAGCATTACTAAAATGGCATCAGTTATTACTTGTCCTGTAAAGAGGATGAGACATTATATAAAAATGACTGTAACAACAGTGTTATGGATGCCCTTAAGGTGGCAAAAAAGGGTTGTAGTAAATTAGGCTTTTTAAAATTTTATCAACCTATTTTTGTGGTACGTTTACTTATTTGTGGAGATGTTCATCCTAGTCTGGGCCCAGACCCAATGTTTAATATTGATCCCACAGCTGGTCTTCTTAAGCATAGTGCACTTTAATGTTCAATGTCTAGTAAATAAGTACATAAGGTTGACCATTTTACAGAATGGCCCATTTGTTATCAACTGGATTTCATAATTATTTCAGAATTATGGCAATAAAATACCAGATAATTTAAAAACAGTGGAAGAATATTGTTCCTGAAGAAAAGACTGAACCAAAAGGGGAAGAGGAGTTATATGCAAAATGTAATCTAGAGGTTAAGTGAATAAGGTTGCAGCGTGATTGGTATGGTTCTGATGTTCTGATTCTGGAAATCATTCTACTTCTTTCAAAGCCAATTATACTGTTTTAAGAGGTATGTATCATTCCCTTATGACTAATTTGGAGGTTTTGGATGTATTGTATGAAATCCTGTTGGACTATGTGAATTGCCCTGCATTATTGCTAGTTGGAGATCTAAATGTTGACTTGAGAAAAATAGATGACAAACAACTTGATGGAATATGTGTCAACTTTAGATATAAATCTTTACATAAGATACCTGAGGCCAAACCACAACATTTCATGTCAGCTATTGACATAACAGGTAATTTCCTTTGTGGTCACTGTACCCATTGCAACAAGACATATAAAATAAAAAAAATTAGAAATACAGCCAGAGATGAGGACATCACTATTAAGCAGTTCATCAATTGTTCAACAGAAGGTGTCATTTATTGTCTAAAATGCCCTTGTGATTTACTATACATAGATAAAACTGAAAGATCCTTAAAATTAAGGATTAGAAACATAGAAACACAGAATTTGATAGCAGATAAGGACCGCTTGGCCCACCTAGTCTGCCCATTTTCCTACCTAGCAGATAAGCTGCAGATCCTAGTTAACCAACAGTTTACATCCTCCAACCCCCTACTAGGACTGCCTTATGTCTGTCCCATGCATTCTTGAATTCCCCCACTGTTTTTGACTCTATGACCTCCTCAGGAAGGCTTTTGCATGTATCCACAACCCTCTCCATGAAGAAATACTTCCTTACAATTCCTCTGAGCCATCCCCCCTCTATCTGCAAATTGTGCCCCCTTGTTCTTGCACATCTCTTTTTCTGAAAGATGCTACCCTCTTGGACTTTGTTGATTCCCTTGAGGTACTTGAAAGTTTCTATCATGCCCCCTTTCTCCCTTATTTCCTCAAGGGTATGCATATTAAGCTTCTTTAGTATTTATTCATATGTCTTCTAGTACAGGCCCTGCACCATTTTGGTTGCCCTCCTCAGGACAGCCTCCACTCTGTCTATGTTTTTGTGGAGCTGGGGTGTCCAGAACTGCACCCAGTACTCCATGTGGGGTCTCATCAACTGTCTGTACAGAGGGACAACAACTTCTTGTTTTATACTATCGATGCCTCTCCCTATGCATCCCAGTATCCCCCCCAACCTTCCTTACTGCATTCTCACATTGCTTTCCCACCTTTAGGTCATCTGATATAATTACCCCCAGGTTCCTTTCCATTTTTACTGTTGTCAGTATCTCACCCCCCATTGTGTACTGTTCCCCTTGGTTTTTGTTTCTGTGATTGGTGAACATAAGTCAAATATCAGAAGGAGAGACACTACATCAACATTTGCAACAGATGTTGTTGAGGCTGGTCACCAACTAACGAATTTGAGAATTTTTTGGAATTGAGCAGGTTGTTCCTAATATTAGAGGAGGTGACTACAGAACTTTTATTCTTTCAAGAGAAGCATATTATATTGACAGGTTCGAAGTCACTAACCCTAGATATGGGTTAAATGATGTAATAGACTGGCAATCAGTATTACAGTCCTACTTCCCTAGTAGCCATTCACAATGTAAATTATTCTCTGTGTAGTTATTCTTAGAGATCAGGGTGATTTTGCCAGTTGTTTCCACTTTGACTTGCACATAGTGAGATGCTACAATGGTGTTATACCTAGAAATAGGCTTTTTCAAGGAACAAGTTTCAAATAAAATTTTTTAGATAAAAATAGCTGAACATTACCATTTGTTGTTTAGTGCTATATATGTTTTGAGAACATTTTAAGAGATGCAAATTAGATTTTTGAAGCACAAACAATATTTACTCTATAAAAATTTCTTTGAAAAAATCCCTGTGAGAGGAGAGGTCAAATCAGATTGGGAAAGGTCAAATATGCGCTATTCCTTTAAAATACCTTTATAATCATAGTAGGTCTGACATCCTGGTTGTTGAATAGTTCACTCCTAATGGGATACCCATGTCCCCCAAGGAAAACGTCGAGCAGATATATTCTTTATGTACTGAGATATCCAGAAATATAGGTTGGTACTTCATTTAGGTCCTAACACACATATCTCCAAAAATGTTATTTATTAGTTTATGTTTTAAGTTTAAACAACTCTAAATAAATGTTATACTAGAGTGTTCATTAGAAAAACAGCTAACAATTTGAAACACAGTTAAAAAAATCACAAAAATCATTCTGGAGACATTTAGTTGCACAGCCTTTATATGTGCTAGGACTAAGTGCTGCTAATTGCAGATCAGGTGTGGAGGTTTGAGCATTAGGGTCACATGACCTGTAGCTACAAGCTGGAATGCCTGACTCTCCAGGAAGTTTAAAAACTTTAAATCATTTAAAAACTGTGTCAGATGCTCATTCTAGCCTCTCACACCTTCAGTGGAGGCTTGGATTACATGGAGTAAAAGAACCACAAAAATGTGAGTAACCTCTGTAGTCGATGGAATAAGATTTAATAGCTCTGAGAACAAAGAAAGTAGATTAATAGATCTGTGTATGATTCTCTTGCAGATTTTTAAAACAGACCATTATAGTATAAAATTAAAACTAAGTCATCCACTACTATGCAACTTGCACTGAGTGCAACAGTTTTAAAATGATTTAATGAGGGACTTTTGAAGCTTTAGCATGAAATGAACACATAGTGATTTTTCTTTATGGATACTGTTGGTGTGCAAGTTTATGTACTATTCTGACATAAAGAGTGTGTGACTACAATTTAAAAAGACTAATACTTTATTTTTAAACCTGAAAAGTGGACCAGCAGTTGAAACAGTTGTTTTTGTATTAGACTGCTAAAGATATAAATTTGCAATGGTTGATCTGTAAAGGTGCATACTTTATTTTTTCACCCACAGTGAACTTTATGAATATCAATTAAATAAGAAGGCTTGTACATGCAGAGACTGATTTTTTTGGTAGTGTAAGTTGATCATATGAATATAAATTTTGAAATGTAAGAATTGATGACAAATTGATTTGAGCTATTTTTTACAATTCCACATGGGGATGTAAATATGATTTAGAATGTCCAAATTGATTTGAAAAGATAGGCACTTCCTTTAAAGGTGAGCCCATTGAGTTAGTAAGCATTCATTTAAGATTTAGTAAAAAAAGATGTGTTTTATATATATATATATATATATATATATATATATATATATATATATACATATATATATTATATATAGGGGATACATGATGGGCACAAGTGTGATATGGAAAATATTTTCACTCCTCTAGACTGACCTCTGAATACTCACGAGTGGTGAAGCCACGAGTGAAGTTTCAGAGGTCACTTTGCAGGACTGAACATATTTCCCATATCACACGACTGCACATCATGTATCCTATTTACACAACGGGGGCCTTATTGTTGCAAAAAGGTTTCTGGGATTGTAATAAATGGCATTTATTTTAACTCCAGTGATGTCATCAGGATTTATTTCACTGCGGTGAAAATAACTTGTTTTTATCTCTCTGGAATATGTCTCACCCCCATTGTATATAAATATATATCTATATATATATATATAGTAACACGACAGTACAATTCACTGATGAAGGAGTGAATCTGAAACATTTCCTGTCATTGTGCTTTTGTGCACACAGATTGATACTGTACCTTGAGGATAAAGTAGTAAAAAAGAAAAATTATAAATACAGAAATAATAAAAAAAAATATATGTATTGAGCTTGGTGAGTCGGCTCCTTTTCTACCAGTTTTTTTTTTTTGTGTGTTTACTGCCTTCTGGTAGAGAGCCACTCCCTCATAATTCTTTTTATTTTACTACCGATGTGGCTGAACTGGAACTTCTTCTTTCTGAACTTTAGATATGACCCAACTTATTCAAGATGTCACAGGAATTAATATGAAAGACCATAACACATCAGCAACTCTGAACCATATCATGATTACTCATACTGATAAAATCATTTCATGTGGTGTTCTGCCAGATTCCTTTTCAGACCACCAGAAGATTTTCTGTATGCAAAATCAGTTTATGAAAGGGATCCTGGGGAAATTGGTCAACTATAGGTCTTACCATAAATTTGACTACATAGACTTTGTGTTTGTTTTGAAAGAAAAAAATTGGAACAGCTTAAGATTAATTCTAACAGTTAACTAGGTGTGGTCATTTTTTTTACCAAGAATGTATGGACATATGTAATAAACATGCCCTACTGAAAAGTAGAAAAATAAGATAAAACAATGATCCTTGATATAATGTACCTCTTTAGAAATTAAAGAAAGTCTGGGATAATTCTTAGAAAAAAGCAAAGCAAACCAATAATAGACAAGATTGGGTTAAATACAAACAACTGAGAAATGTTTACACCTCAGAAGTCAGGAAAGTAAAAGAGGATTTCTATAAAAAAAAAGAACTATTCTCTAATATGAAATCAGATCCAATAGAACTTTGGAAAATTATGAGAAGCTTGCAAGGACCTAAACATTCAGAATTGCCCTATTCATTTGAAATTGAGGGACAGCATATTCAATTAAATAATCTGGTTGCGGAACAAATGTACTGAATACTTTATTAAGATGGGCAAGGAGGCCACTGGACAAATGTTAAATATACCAGTAGTGGAAAAACCAGTTGGTCAGTTTCAAACTAACACATTTTATTTCGATCACATCTTTGTTAATGACGTATGTGATGAAATTCTAAAATTGGATTCAAGGAAACTGGGTAGTCTGGATGGTATTCCAGTTAAATTCCTAAAGTTTTCCCATCCTGTTATTGTTTATCCCTTGGTGGATTTATTTAATTTATCAATAACCTCAGGCGAATATCTCCAAGATTGGAAAAAAGCAAAAGTAATACCTATTATTAAATCTGTCCAGAAAAAACAAATAGAAAATTATCAACCAATTTCCCTCTTGTCTCATATTTCAAATGTATTTGCGAAATTAATTTGCAAACAGTTAAAAATGTTCCTAGATGAAGAAAAAGTCTTAAATAAATACCATTAGGTTTCAGACCACTCCACATCACCACATCAGCATTATTAAAAGTAACAGGAGACATTCAAGGAGCTCTGGACAGGAGGATATTTTTGGGGGCTATCTTCATCAATTTATCCAAAGCCTTTGAACCTTGGACCATGACATCCTCCTGTATAGACTGAAACTAGTTAGATTGTCTGAGGGTGTTGTGGACTGATTTGAATCCTACTTAAAAGATTGACAACAATTAGTGGCTTTAAATAACATTGAATCAAATCTAGCTTTCACTGTGTCAGGAGGCCCTCAGGGCTCAATTTTGGAACCTATTCTTTTTAATATTTACATGAATCAAACAATCACATCACAATTGTGTCTCCAAGTAATACATGGGGTAGAAATATGTGGCCCTAACATGCTGTCAAAGCTAGAATCAGTCTCAATTCAGTTAGTAAAATCCTCAATAAGTCTCTTCCCTCCCTTATATTAGGGCAGAATTTGGACTCAATTGTCATAAAAAACTATCAGACTCTGCAGTCCTTGGATTATGGATAAAATGTGCAAGATGCCCTAGCAAGGCTGTTGTGAGGGCATGTATTGAAGAGAAAGACTTTTGGGGTCAGATAGGCTGAAAGAAGTTACCTTGGCTAATCTGTGTGTACTGTTTGTTGGAAAACGATCAACTTGGATATTTGCTGAACTATTATAGAAAGGGAATTTCCATCAGTCCCAAATATAAGCTGTACATAAAAAAGAAAATTAGGTTGCAAAATCAGGCTATAGACCTAGATTTCATTGCCGCTTCAAGATTTTCCCCTTGGTACACTGCAAACAAAGCCTGGTTTGGGTTCAGACCACCTACCTGAACCACATTTTGGACCCCTCCAAAAAGATCTGTCTTTCTCAAATACACATTTGAGATATCCTAGTAATATTTTGACAGCTAAATATACCTATCTTCCCAAGGCAGCTGAGACCCCTTGCTCCTGTTCAGTGGGTGGTCCAGAAAACCTACAAAACATAATTTTCAAATGCTCTTGGTACCAGAAACCCTACACTCTTCAGATCCAGAGCAATTTTTCTGAACTGCCTCAGCTTTCAGATGATCCTTTAAGTATATCTTCACTGTATATGATCCTCCTGTCATTAACAAGTTAGCCAGCTACATTTTTGCTATTAACAAGATTAGGGAACGGAACCATTCTTGGCTCTGTCCTAAGATACATCCATAATGTGATTTTAACTACGTGTTTATTCATTTTTCTTTTTCTTTTATAATATGTATAATATGAAGACTGTATTTTTTTTTTATACGGTGTGAATTATTAGCTGTAAAGGCAAAATGCTGAACATTAAAGCTTTAAACTGTAACTTGCAAACTTATATGTATATGAATAACTTTACCTTGGCAAATACTTTGATAAATTATCATCCATACACAGTCAATACTGTAATATACCTATAAGGATCTTCGGTTACATAGACAGAGCACATGTTACAAGAGGCATTTAATGGTTTGCAAAACAATTTTATTCAATCTAGGCTTGTCCTCAATGCTAAATAAAATCAAGTTTTGCTATTTATAGCTCCACTAAACACTACCTTACATATTAAAACTTTCAACCAAGTGGTCTTGCAACAGGTTCAGAGCTACAAGTATCTGGGTCTAAGGCTAGATAATAAAATTAGGTAGAATGTGCAAACAACTCATTAATGAAGAATGTCCAAATGCAACTTGAAGCTTTGCATAGATTTAGGCACTACATGCCTAAAGAAGTTAGGAAACATGGTGAATTCATGGTCTTGCAACTCTTTGATTATGGGGGCATGGTGATTGCAGGGGTGCTGGCAATGGAGCTGGCTAAACTAGATATGATGTATAATAGGTTTGCCAGGTTCGTCCTTGATGTACCTCAAAGGACCCATAGGTGTGAGTTGTATAAATCATTGGATTGGTTGAACCTGAAAGACAGAAGGAAGTATTATATACTTTTTTTTATTTTGAATATTTATTATATAATGACCAAAAAAAAAATTCCTCAGCTTTAACTGGTCAGTGTATACCTGGAATAGGGAAGTTATCTCAGTGTGAAGTCCAACCACATGCTTAACCACATCTTACCAATAAAGTTTGACATCTTGACTACTGCAATGCCCTTTACCTAGGGCTACCGGGCATTGATATCCACCACCAGCAGGTGGTGCAGAACACAGTAGCCAGGCTATTAATTGGTACTTCTAGAACCAGTCATATAAAGCCTGTGCTCCCTGCTCTGCACTGGCTGCTGATACAGTGGCGGATCACCTTCAGGTTTGCATTATTAACCTATAAGGCCCTACATAATCAGGGCTGGGTTACCTGAAAGATCTCCTCTGTGCCTACTGTCCCCTCCGTCCTCTCCGATCCACCGATGAGGGATTGCTAGAGATTCCCAGAGTTCAGTAACAAACATCTGGGGCAAGGGCATTTAGTTTTACGGCCCTGACCCTGTGGAATTCTCTACCTCATCATGTACGAGGTTGCCTGACCATCCAGAGTTTTAAGATTGCTTTAAAGGTGTACCTTTTCGGTTTGGCATTTGTTGATTACTGAAGCTGCTACTGTATTTTATGTGCTTTATTCCTTTTGGGATAAATATTTTATATGTTTTATTGTACAGGCACCTTGGTTTGGAAGGCACATTTTATAAATAATGATGATTTGATTTGATTTGACATACTTGTATACATGTATCAGTGTTAAAAGGCTCTTGTACCTGATTATATCTTGGAAAACTTGAAACTAAGGAGTATAAAATACTGTCTTAGGCAGATGGAGGGGTGGAATTTTAACCACCAAAAATACATTTAAAAATAGGTATTGTAGTATTGGCCCAAATATTTTGAATTTTACTTCACGTTACTTTTTTTTTTTTCAATAGTTTAACCAGGTGAGATGCACTAAGCTGAAAGCTGGTTTACAGGTGGAATCTGGGAGCACAGGGAAGTTAAGTGACTTGCTCAGAGTCACACACTATGCAAGTGGGGGCTGTGGGATTCAAACCCAGCTCTCCAGATTTGCAGATCAGAGTCTTAAACCACTGCGCTATACTGCCTCCCTAAGACCTACTTAAGACCCCCTAATAGTAAAATCCAGCTGGATGATATAAACAAAAATGGTTCTACACATGGGTATCACAGAAGTCATTATGCTGTCCTGTTTTGCATATTAGGTGATGAATTCTGCAAATATCTGTATTGATCTATCTTAAAATCCAAATTATATGGATTTATTGTGCAGAATACTTTGATATTTATATTAATGCTAATTGATGATTTATAGCTAATTTTTCCTGATGAATGAAAAGATTTGAATACCGTTATATGCTTCTTTGCTACTTATGTAATACTTTATGAAACATCCTCAATTTTGAGTAATCTTGTTTTAAAGGACCTCATTGGAAATGAGCTTGTCTCAACTGAGTCTCCTGTTCAATTAATGGTGCTTATGCATGAATGGGGTGGAAGCCCGTGTAGCTCCACAGCCCCAGACAGGTGCAGGGTAGGTGGTATGTACTAGCACATGCACCCATGGGGCACCTGTTCATGGCTCCACCCTCAATGGCATGCAGAACTATGGAGGGTGGCTGGGGGCAGAGTAGCAGACCCAGGTGGGCATCAAATCAGATGCCCATCCTGGGTCCTACAGTGGATTACCTACACATGACAGTGCAGGTCCAAGTGTGTGAATAGCCAACACAGGCATCTGGACCTGCACAACCATGCCCCATTGGCTGGGTGACCCTCCTCGCTGAGGCCCTGGTGCCACCTATGTGGCCACCTGTGGCACTGCTGAACCACCCCCCAACACCCAGCAGTCCCATCACCCATGTAACAATGCACCTCCTCCCCACACATATCTACCCCATCCCGGTTGTGTACAAGCATCCCCACAATACATGTATTCCCAGTTCCCATTGTAAAGCAAGACAATCCCCCCTACACACAGAGATGCCCACCACGTCTGACTGCAGAGCATCCCCCCAACCACAACACACACATCTGCCCCATCACCCCATAACACATGCTTGTCAGGTCCCCATATTGCCGAATCATACCCCCTCCCAACACATGTCTACCCCATCCCCGTTGTGTACAAGCATTCCCTGCCACATACATTTTTTTTAATTTTATTTATTAATTTGTTACCTATTAGTTAACAGTAGGGAGGACTGAGGGGATACTGGAATGTATAGGGAGAGGCATCACCAGCAGAAAACAGGAAGCTGTTCTCCCACTGTACAGACAGTTAGTGAGACCCCATCTGGAGTATTGCGTCCAGTTCTGGAGACCCTATCTCCACAAGGACATAGACTGGATGGAGGCAGTCCAGAGGAGGACAACTAAAATGGTGCAGGGTCTGCAAGAGAAGCCATATGAAGAGAGACTGAGAGAGCTTAATATGTATACCCTTGATGAAAGGAGGGACGGGGGCACATGATAGAAACCTTTAAGTACCTCAGTGGAATCAACAAAGTCCAAGAGGGTAGCATCTTTCAGAAAAAGAGATGTGCAAGAACAAGGGGGCACAATTTGAAGATAGAGGGGGGATGGCTCAGGGGCAATGTGAGAAAGTATTTTTTCACAGAGAGGGTGGTGGACACATGGAACAGCCTTCCTGAGGAGGTTGTGGGGTTTAAAACTGTGGGAGAATTCAAGAATGCATGGGTCAGACATAAGGCCATTCTTGTGTGGGGTAGGAAGAAATAGACTGTTGGTTAACTAGGATCTGCAGCATATCCTGCAGGTAGGGAAATGGGCAGACTAGGTGGGTCAAGCAGTCCTTATCTGCCGTCAAAGTCTATGTTTCTGTGTTTCTATGTAACTGGGTAAGGACAGTGGACCAAAGGCCCTTTTTCAAGTCCGACCCAGAAAACAAAACAAAACAGATATACAAACATCAATAGTTACAAACAATGACAATAACACTGTAACCTATTACATTTCCAAAATGAATTAGTCAATAAAAACCTTTAGACATGGATTTAAAACATGCCTCAGAGTTGGCCGTCTGAATAGACAAAGGCAATCAGTTCAAAAAAAATGGAGTAAAGTTTGAAAAAGCACGGGAAAAAGCATGGGACAAAAGCACGGGACCCAACTTTTTGGTTACATAAGGTAGTTTCAAGCTGCAAGATGCCCGGTCCCTGCTGTAATGCAAGTCAACCCCCCCACACACACAGAGGTACCCTGGCCACACAACCCTGACCCCTGACCCCAAACCCTATACCCCGGCAACATCATTGGAGGACAGTGGTCCCCCAACTCACGCCACTGACAATCCCTACCCCCAACTCCATAAATGTCAGTTGGTGCCGTGGCCAGGATAGCCAGAGCACACCCACCACACACCTCCTCAGCTGCTGGCCATCCAACTGATGCTGGGAGCACATCAACAACATATAGAAGTACACTCCCAGCATCAGTTGGATGGCCGGCGGCCAAAGAGGTGTGCGGTGAGATGTGCCGCTGGCCATCCTGAGCCACAGCACTGACTGATAGGTGTGGGGGTTGGAAGGGTTGTCAGTGCCATGGTTCAGTGGGGGAACCACTGACCACCAATGATGTTGCTGGGGTACTAGGTTCGGGGGTCTGGTTGTGCTGTGCGGTCAGGGCATCTCTTGGTGTGTGGGGGGGTTGACTTGCATTACAGCAGGGACTGGGCATACATGTTTGGGGAGGATGCTTGTACATAACGGGGATGGGGTAGACATGTGTGGAGAGGGTGGTATGCTTCAACAATAGGGGGACCTGGAAAACATGTGTTGTAGGGGTGCCTTTACAAAATGGGGATGGGGCAGATATGTGTGGTGTGGTGTGGGAGGGGGAATAATCTGCAATATGACTGGGCCAGGGGCACTGTTGTGTGTGTGTGTGTGGGGGGGGATCCCTGGCATATGGGACAGGTGGTGTGGTCATTGTTGGGGCAGGGGTATTGCGCCTGTCATCCTGGACCAGGCAGGGGTTCACGAGCACACTGCCACATACAGCAGGTACAGCACAGTACCCACTGCCATAACATGCTTACACCTATGCCCCCCTGAGGCCAGCACTACATGCCTTTGTGAATGGCGCATAGTGCAGACATGACTGTGGACTCTGCAATATGAGCAGACTTGATAAACCAAATGGCCTTCTTCTGCTGTCTTCTTCATATGTTCGTATATATGTTCATATGACCCCCTCCTGCCCCCAGTGCATCGCTGACCATGCAGCCAGGAGATCAGACATGTAACTGCTTTGCACGTGGTTTGTGAATGTTGCCGGGGGTTCGCAGGACCCCCGCTGCTCGCCATTCTAACTTAGAGCTGCCTATGCACCTCAGGTATGCGGCACATAGGTAATCTTTTTACTGCAGAGGGCCTAATATGAATAAAATGTTACTACTACTACTTCATACACCCAGCAACCTGTAGACAAGCTGTGCAACACACAGGCCAACACAGGTGTAAAAGACAACAGATATTCATGAGTCACCCTGTTCAGTTGCAGGGATTGGCCCATGCACAAATGTGCCTCACACAACACAGCTTTATATGAATGGAACTCTCATGCAGATGTGTGCAGCTGTGTTGTAAATGGGTGGGTGCTTTGTACACTGTACTGCGGTCAAAAAACGACAATAATGTGGGTTGTAGAGCTTCCTGGAGGCACTACAATTCAGCAGCTGCTGGCCTAAGCCTAGGTACAGTGTTACAACTCATACAGTGCAGTCAGCGCAGGACAGTGGGTCCTGTGAAAATGTAGTTGTGTCTGAACATATGCATGGACTGCCTACCTACAGTGGAATAATTATACTCTGGTCATCACTGTGTTGGTCAGACACTACAGACTATGCGTCACAATGTTGATCACATATGCTGAAGTACATACAACACCACCAGTGCCCACCCTGTAACCAACCCCATGCCACATAGGCATGGTTCTGTTGAGATG
Source organism: Neoceratodus forsteri (assembly GCA_016271365.2). Classification (NCBI taxonomy): domain Eukaryota; kingdom Metazoa; phylum Chordata; order Ceratodontiformes; family Ceratodontidae; genus Neoceratodus; species Neoceratodus forsteri. Next base: position 212,505,574 of record CM057451.1, read on the forward strand.
CAATGGCATGACAACCAGTGCATATGGCAGTGGAGATGGAATCTCTGCAGGCAGACTACCACAGGTGCTGCATGTTGTACATGGCATGACACAGCGGTGTACTGGTACAACACTGGCCCATGCCTACCTCCACCAGACAGATACACAAACATAACCCCAAGCATGTGGCACAACAGACCCAACCGACAATGATGGGTGTAACAACTGAGAGAGTGAGTATTACCACCAAGTCCCTTGTGCACCAGGTTGGCTGCACCGAGGACATGCCACTGCACTGTGTAAATCATGTCAAGGCACAGTACACATACACACACACACAAAGGGCAGTATGCCTGCCACAAGGATGTACACAACAGTAGATGCACAGACTCTGAATCACCACAGTGTCAGTGGTGGAACAATGCCCTAAGTGCAGGGTAATTGTTCCCAATCACAATTGCACAGGTGCTGCACTCATAGGCATGTGTGCACAATGACGGGCATAAATGGACATCTGTCTCCAACCACATAAGCATGCAGCATAGTGTAGATATGCAACTCAGAGTGTGAAACACACAATGCCGGGTGCTTACATTGATGCATATCTGCAGACTGGCTCCACTGGGCCCTATCACAATCAGACATGTCCTGTGGCTGGCCCTGGTGGCACCGCTGCTGTTCTTGGGTCCTGGTGGCTATCAAGAACTGTAGAGAAGGACAAAAAAGACATGATCAATAAGGCAAGGCAAGGCACATTTTATTTAAAAGACGCCCATCCCGGAGGCTCTGGGCGCTGTACATCAATCAATAAATATAACACATCACAGTAATAGTCAATTAAATACAATAATCTAAACAAAATAAAATGGAGTTTGCTATACAATTAATTAATGAAGAAATAAGTGGTGGAGGCTAAAGCAGTGGGGGACTTCAAACATGCCTGGGAAAGACATAGGGTATATTAGATAAGAGACAAGAGGATTACCAGAGACAAGATAGGGTCTACAGAGACAGATTAGGCAGCAGGGAACATGAGGGCAGAGTGAGTGAGCCAAGCAGCCCTTTCCTGCTGACAAAGTCTATGTATCTTTTTTTTTATTTAAACTTTATTGATACATTTCCCTTTATAAAGGGCAGTTACAGCAGAACAAGATGTGACATATCACGTGTACAGAAAGAACTGCCCTGCCCACCCTCCACCACCCCCTTACAGCAGCAACAAGACCATATAACCCCTAAGTGCAGTGATTATTCCCACTGGACATATGAAAAAGACTAAGGTGTGGCAAAATCATAAGTGAGAGAGTGAGAATAAGGAATGGAGGGGATCCCATATTTTACTATGAGCTGCAAGTCTATTATGAAGGCTTGCAATCGCCTTTTCTGTTCGTAGATTAGCAATGATTTTGTGCAACCACTCTTGGAAAGATGGGGTGGATTTGTCTTTCCAATGGCATAAAATTAGTTTCTTAGAGGATAGAGCAATCATGGAAATATGAAATTTCCTGATTCTGACCCTGACAGGGGACATGTCCCCTAGGATACTTATCTCAGTAATGAAGTACTCCTGAGGGCCCAGAAGGGGATCCAGAGACATCTTGATTGAATTCCATAGAGGGGAAACTTTGGGACAGGACCAAAACATATGAAAGAGCGTTCCTTCTTCCTGCATGCACTTAATGCATGTACTAAAATTCGAGAAACCCTATTTCTTTAGTTTAACAGGGGTACAATACATATTTTTTTATTTTTTTATTTTAATGGGTTCACCACAACATATCCAAGACACACTGTCTTAGGGTAGCTGGTCCATTCCACTGGGGTGTCAAACAGACGAGGCATACTGATGAGTCCTGGTAGGACGAAACACGTGTCTATGTCATCTGTTAGCACCTTTTGCAAACTGTGTGAAAGGCCTTTCGGCACCATGCAATTCTGCTTAAAGCTGAACCAGCATAACTTTATGTGGTGATCTGCACATGCAGCCCATGATGCTTTGCATTGTGTGGTCATGTGTGATTTTGTATTTTAAATACATATTAAGTAATATATGGTATTGCATGAGATGCAATCTGTCATGGGAAACATATTTATGACAGGATCTCCATAGGGATTGCCAATCCAACTGGTATTGAGGAAGGAGTGAGTTCCAGAATCTAGTAGGTCCAAAGGAGTCCCCGTATTTTTTATGATACAACACTCTGTATAATTTAGATACAGTACCTGAAGATCCAGACAGTAGGGAGATTTCAGGTATCAAGGCTGACACCTTCTGGGAAGGGGGAATATTCCCCAGGACTATTGTGAGTAGGTATCTTAACTGCATAACCTTGAAGTGAGATGAAATCGGAATGAGAAATTTTTAAATAATTCCACCTGGGGACAACCAGTGTCCCTCCCCATCCACCAAGGAAAGCAGTTTTCCATCATCTAATTGGGGCAACCACTTACTGGGAATCTGCTTCCTGTTAATAGTAAAAGATGGAGAGTTCCAAATGGACTGAGCTAAGTCAGTCTGGGGGGAGTAATGAAGAAATAAACATAACTGTGCAAAAACTCTTAAAGAGATACCTACTGTAGGACAGTCAGCTGTGTTTACCTGAGACAATTAGCGGTAAAATAGGGTTAAGGGGTCCAGGCATTTAGCTTTAATTACATCTAATTCAATCTTAAGCCATACTGGTCGTTCCATTTCAAGGCCTGGGGATATCCATCTCACGCATTTTACTAGGTGACTGGCCCAGTAGTATAATGCCATGTAGGGAATCCGAAGCCCTCCTTCAAATTTTGGGGCAGCTAGTTTATAATAAGCCAAACAGGGGTATTTATCAGCTCAAATAAATCTAGTAAATATACCATGCAATTTTGTAAACCAGTGTATAGGGATAAAAGTATTGAGAAGGGATGAGGGTAAAAAATTCTAGGAAAGACATTCATCTTAATTATGTTAATCCTGCCCCATAATGATATGGGAAGTTTAGACCATCTGTCAAGGTCATGAATAATAACCTGTGAGAGAGAATCCAGGTTATCCTTAAACCATGTTGAGGGGTTACGGGATAACTTAATGCCCAAATACCTAAATGCTCTAGGAGTCCAGCATAAACCTAGGGGACTAATATCGTTCTTGAACACCTTGTGGTTTAATTGAAAACAAATAAGGATTTACTGGCATTCAGCTTGTAATTAGATAGCTCACTAAATCTGGCTATTTCATTCAGTAGGGGTGGTATTGATGATACCAGATGGGAGAGGTGTATCAACAAATCATCTGCATACGCGGTGACTTTCATTTCATGGTGCCCAACCCAAATACCTTGTATAGAGATATTTTTGAGAATGTTTTGAATGAGGGGTTCCAAATATCGATTAAAAAACAGAGGCTATAGGGGGCAGCCCTGCCTAGTCCCTTATTGGAGTGGGAAGGAGTTATAGAAAGCCCCATTTGCTGAGATTCTTGCTGTAGGGGATTTATATAGTGCAGCAAACCAGTATAAAAATATCAGAGGGAATTTGAAAGCACTCAATACCTTGAACAAAAAACTCCAATTTACCCAATCGAACGCCTTCTCGGCATCCAGAGAGACCAGGCCTGCCAGGAACTCGGTGTCTCTGGTAGCCGAGGAGAAGTGAGATAACGTACCCAAGTGGTCCGCCGATGAGTGTCCTTTCGTAAATCCTACCTGATTCATGCCTATTAACTCAGGGAGTACCATGGATAGTCTATTAGCTAAAATCTTTGACAGAATTTTAATGTCTTGATTTAGGAGAGATACAGGCCTATAACTTTGGACAAGCTCTGGGTCTTTGTCTGGTTTGGGGAGAAGTACTATCAAGGCTTCAAAGAGGTGACAATCAACCTCCATCCCAGAAAGAATATGTTGAAATAATCTATTAAGTATTGGTAGTAAGAGATCTCGAAACATCTTGTAGAAAAGAGAAGAAAATCCATCAGGACCAGGAACTTTATCTGAAGGTAAACCATTGATAACCTCAGCAATTTCTTCCTGTGATATAAAGGAGACTAGAGAGTCTTTGTGACGTGCTGGGAGGGATGGCAGGTGGGAGTCTATCAGATACTTCTCCACGCTTACAGGGTTGGGGGGATGCTCCATGTTTCTGTACAGCTTTTCGTAGTATACTGCAGATTCTTGTACTATCTCGGTAGGAGATGTTTTCAGAGACCCATCAGCTGACGCCCTGATAGAAGGGATGAATCTCACAGATTCTTGTTGCTTGATACGGAGTGCCAATAGGCACCCCGCCTTCTCTCCCTGATCAGTGTAACTAGCTCTAGTACATATAGCTAACTCCGCCTTTTCCTGGAGTAACTCTAAATATCTATCTCTCAACAATAGGAGCTTTGTCCTATCTTCTTCTGAAGTATTGACCAAAACAATAATTTCAAGAACCCGAATTTGGGATAATAATGATAGTAATTCCCTCTCCCTAGCTCTCTTCCTAGTCACCGCCATACTAATAAGAATGCCTCTCATGTAGGGCTTAAAAGCCCCCCATATAATGTCCAGTTTTGCACTGTTTAAAGGGTTGGACAAAAAAAAGGCCTCAATATATTCCCTTATGAGTTTACAATATTTAGAATCTTTAAGCAATTGATCATTAAGTTTCCATCTTGTTTCTCTCTTTGAAACATCCTGAAATGCCAGTTTACACAACACCAAGGAATGATCAGAGACAGGACCAGGTTGGATCGACAAGGTCCTGACCCCAGGCAAGAGACTCTGAGAAATAAAGATGTAGTCAATGCAGGACTGTGAGCCGTGCACCAATGACCTGTAGGGAAACTCCTTGGAATCCGGATATAAGACACGCCAGACATCACAGAGCCTGCATTGATCCAGTAGGTCTCTAAAAGCCCTCTGACCTGGAGAAACCCCCCCGATCCACCACCTGACCTATCGAGGTTTGAGTCTACTACTTGATTAAAGTCACCCCCAGAATAATCCTTATAGGAAGGAAAGGCAGGATTATATTTACAAGTCTCATGAAGTACCCAGGATCATCTGCATTAGGGCCATATATACTCCCCAGTAACAATGGTACTGACCAGAGAGTACCTATAACTAAAACGAACCTATCCTCAGGATCCTTGATGACTTGTGTAGAAACAAAGGGAATGCCCCTGTTAATAATAAGCATGACCCCACTACTCATACACCGTCCCCACCCGTTGTCTCCTCATTTGTGAGGCTTCCGTTTCTAATAAGTGCAATTCCTGTAGGAAATTTATCTGAGAGCGTAGTAGGCTTAAATGTTTAAGATCCTGATATTGCTTAGATTTTTTTCCTGATCCCCTTAACATTCCACGTTGCAAAAGTCACCTCCTTGGCCACCTGCTAAAGACTACTAGGTTTAATAGATTCGGCCCTGCGCTCAGGGTATATAGTACGTGTAATCTGACCCTACCCGTTGCTGCTGTAAGGCCCTCCCACCACCCTAACCCCCCCTCAAAGCCCAACTATAAGCCCCCAGTATGCCCCACACCCCAACAAGAACCTGTAGCACCCACCCCTCCCAACCCCCAATCTGTCACAAGCAATGCTTAGCACAGCACTGGGTCATTTCCTCCCCTCCGCCCCGAGAATATCCTCTGCTAATGAACACCCACATAACTCTAGGTATTGAAGTAGTTTATGAATTACATTGACAAGCCCTCAATGTCTAAAGAGCCGTCTCAGGCTTCCAGTGCCTGTGGACATATGAAAGTGAATCCAATAGAACTAGAAAAAAAAAAAGAAAGCAAGCTATCAGAGACGTGAATATGGCAGGTAATCACGTGACACCAAAATGAGAATTGAAAATTGCCTGTCCCCCATAGAAAACTGCACCAAAAACCAGAGCCAGGGGGGAAGCTAGTAGAAAGGGGTAGCCCCAGTCTTGAACTGAGAATGTGAAAAAACGAGAAAAAAGGTGACAGCCAAAATGAGATCCTGAAATGAGAAAACAACTAGGAGTGACTACCCAGGGGTTGCCTACCCCTAGTACCAAAATGCCCACTGTGAAACCGGAATGGCATAGAGACTGAAAGAGATCCCTCTCGACTCAAAATCACCCAGGCGCATGTTAATTGGGCAAACCACACCCTCTTGTGGTCCTATCCCAGTCCAACCGACCTGCCAAAAGCGCAATGAAAGCCAGAAACTGCTCTGAAACCTGAAAAACTAACATATAAGATCTAATTTGGAAGCCATTAACCAAAAGCCTTCCCCCCGTATGCTACCCCCAGAGACTGAGCATGTAGTATTCTCCAGAATGCAGTCCCAAATGAGCCATCATCAGAACCCCCAAAGGATTCACCCTGAAACAATATTAACACCAGAAGGCCAGGGCATGGAAATGGTAACAGTCAGGCCATATACTAGTAGCCCATTTCCAACTGAGAAAATAAACACAGCAGAATTCGGTCATTGGAAAAAGCTTTCTCCATGAAAGAAACGAGTAACAATTCACTCAGCTGCTCTCAGTGAATCCCAATATTCCAGAGGCACTGTCAGGTGCTCAGGAACAAATCTGGCAGCATTGATTTAAGGCTTAGTAGCACAGCTTCAGGATCTTCAAAATTAAGCCAAGAGCCGTGTACTGAGACTTGTAACTTAGCTGGGTACCCCATCCTGAATTTTAACCCTGCTGCCATAATCTTAGATACAATAGGGTGGAACGCTTTCCGCTTCAGATGAACTGAGCCAGGGATGTCTTGAGCAATTCTCAACTCTGCCTTCTCCCATCTGACTTCTTGTAAGGCCTTGACTTTCTGCAAGAAATGCTGCTTTTCCAGATAATTCAGAAAGCGGCAGATAATGGGATGGGGGAGGATCAGGTGGGGGTTTTGGTTGCAGGGACCAATGAGCACGCTCTATCGTGTACACTGGGCCAAAGGGAGAGGGACCAGCAACCCGGTCTACCAGCTTCTGCACAAAGACTACTGCATTCTGGCCCTCCTCCCCTTCTAGAAGCCTGAGTATTACAACATTATTTCTTCAGCTATGGCCTTCCACATCTTTGAGTTTAGCTTCTAAGCGAGATAATTTTTGTCTCGATGGAAATTCAGGATCCAGGCTTTCCAGTTTTCTCTTGTTCGAAACTATTCGAGCAGTATTATCCGAGACCGTGATAGAAACTTCATCCAATTTTCTGGAGAAGGATTTCAAGTCAGTTGCCATGTCTTTCATCTCTTCTTGAAATGGCTTAAATTCTTCCAAGAGCCTGATAAGAGTTAAAGGCTCTTGATCCCCAGCTTGACATGAAGGATAAGGTTTGTCTGGGCCACTCGAGGCTCGGGATTTCTTTAAGGCCTTCTCAGGAGTGGTGGGGGGGTATGTTTCTGTGGGGCTTTCTTCATATAAACCTCCATTTACTGCTCTGATACCCAGAACTGGAGCACAGGATGTTTAAACACAAGAGAAAATCACAAGCAGAGGAATTAGATAAGTTTTAACGATGTAAAAGATGAATTTGTATTTGGGAGGCAGGAGCTTAGCGGAGGAGCTTCTACTCAGCACTCTGCATCATGTGATCCTCCCAAAATCCATATATCTTTATAGGGATCTTTTAAGTATGTCCAAATATTTATCCCCTGAATACCAAGACTAGAGACAAGTACTTGGTATTCAGTCCTGAGCACTTGGAACCATATTATTTGTGGTATTCAGGAATTAATACTAAGACCATATACACTCTTACTTTTTTCCTTGCAAAGTCTAGGCAAAGCCTATTACACACTTAAGAAATATGAGTTTGTGACTTACGTAATATATTCTTCACAAATTTTTCTGATCTCTTTCTGGATCACATCGTAAGTCATTATAGAGTTTGTTTAAAGAGGATGGATGCATTTAAGAGGGTATTGTCAGTCAATGGTAGGCAGTCAGTTAGATCTGGGACTTGCCCCACCACTTTTAAAATCTTCTTTAGACCATGGTCAACAACAAAAAGCGTTCTGGTGTTATCCTTGTTGCACAGGTTCTTCTTTGGCATATTTTTGTTCAGCAAGTTAAGGGCTTGGTCCCGGCCATGTCCTGAAACCTTCTTACTGCCCAGCATGTCCAGCAGATTTATTACAATCATCTTTAAATCTCTAGATGTGTCAAGCACTATAGCCTCTTCTTTTCCACAATGCTTTTTCTTGTCTTCTCCTCTCAAGGAATCACTGATGGTCTGAAGGAGGTTGCATGTGGCCAAGGCAATTTCTTCATGATCCAGAGCCATGATGCTGCAGATCTTGTCCACTCCCACTAAGTGAAGAATAGCTGCAGCCCTTGCTTTGTGTCCACTGCACATGCCTGAAAGTGTTCTTAAGGTGGCCAGAATCATTTCTGTTTTTTTGTTTCAATCAGCTGAAGTAATAAATTAACACCATTGTTATGAAAAATCCTCTCAGCACCTGCGTCTTCTCTTCCCAGCACAATTAAATTATTTGTAGCCTTTTCTCTTTTTTCTTTATCACTGTTCTCATCGAGTAATATATCAAACATCTGCTGTACTCTGGAATCTGTTGAGAACTGAATGCGTAACTTTTGCTGAATTTCAACATTCAGACTCCTGAGAGTTTCTTGGAGGGTTTTGTTCTTGGGTTCAATCGTTGCACACCTTTGCACATCTTTAAATGCTTGGTCCCGTTTTCCCAGCTTTTACAGTGCTTGACATCGCCTGTGAAGTGCCTTAATGTCTGATGCATCCACATCAATAGCTCTGGATGCATCAGATGCTGCCTGAACATAGTTTTCCTTTTTTAAATAGCATGCTGCTTGGTTTTTGTAAAGCACCGCCAGGGCTTTTTTGTCCTGAGGAAAGTCTGATGGCTTTTGTATAGCTCTGGATGGCATTGTCATAGTCATTGGCCTGGAATTACTTGTTGCCTTCTTCTTTTACCTGAACAGGGTCTCCCATCTTGAATAGCAGTGCTTGAGGTTCGCCACTGTCTTGTTAGTTGCTGTGTCGGTCATCTCTCTGAGTGTGTAGTAGTCCTGTGTTCTCATACATGCAGTGGAACATATTGCACAATATGATAAACTCTAAACATCTGCCACATGTGCATGGTATGGATGGGCAGGACCGTGCATTATGAACAACTGTTGAACCACACACAAACAGGTATGCCATGGCCTAGTTGAAGCCAGAATCCTACATCACACTGCTGCAGGTATGGCCTAACACAGTGTATAACAGACTGTGTAGTGTCCATATCCAACCATTCTCCCCACGCCTGTCCATCATAACCATACATGCCAGCTGCAGGCTATATAGACCTCACAGTATGCCGTAGAATGCATGGAGCACCAGCTCTCATACAGCAGGATCTCAAGAATCCTACCTGTGCAACAATAAGGGGAGGGCATGGTACCATAGGTGCAGGCAAACCATTTGCAGATACAAGAGTGTATCACCCCATGAAATATCATACTACAGTCTGCATTACCTGGCATATGCATACTGGCACCCATGCTGCATAACACGGACAATGTACACAAAACAGACAGTGGCCACATCCAAGTGCTGTTGGGTACACCTTCCACCACAGTTACATGTAGAACACATGTTACATCCTTCCTGGCCATACCTGTCAATAGTCATTTACCTGTCTAGTTTACATTCCTGGTAGAAAAACCTAAATAGAATGACTTTATGTCTCAGTTATCCACCCTGACACTGCAGCTATATCACTGTGGTAGCACACAACCATGCTGCCAAGGAAGGTACACCCCTCAGGGATACAGAGGGGGTCCTGTAACATACAGGCCACTGGAGACATCAGTTGGGGCATTAGTAAGATCAGGCAATACAGTGGAGCAGTCCTATAGGACAGAGGGGACACAACAGGGACACACAGGAACAGTGCACATTCCCTCTGGGACGGCACCCTGGAGGTATATTGTCATGGAAACAGTACTGTACACAAAGCACAACCCAAACCATTCATTCAGCCATCTGTACTCACCTGGCCTTTTCACAATACCACTCATCAACATCACCAACAGTTGCTCCAGGCGGTGTGGTGTGCTTTCCTCCATTGCAGGTCACTATACCTGTGACAACATTGGTCACCAGTGCGTATGACCTCTGTTCATCTTGTGAGGTGCTGCCCCACAGATGCCCGCACCTCACACCTTGGCTTATCAAACCCCACCACTCACCCAGTAACAACTAGTCATCCCTGGCAACCTCCAGGTTAGCCAGGATGGCCAGCTCAGCTCAAGATTGCCTCTGGTCCCACTGCAGTACAGCCCTGCTCTGTCTGCCAGACATTTTGGTCTCCAGCCTAGTCCTAGCCCTTACATCAAGCTCTGGAATGTTTCAGGCATTTATGGGTGTGTCTCTTCCATTTGTGCAACATACTTCTGCATTAGTGCTGCGGTAACATTGATTAGCACAGTGTAATGCATACTTCCTGTAGGGAGCTGCATTCTTCAGCATGCTCGCAGATCTGCACAATACCATAGGATTCAAGCCTACATGGTATGATGATGTCATCTACGACATTTGATGTCTTGTCAATACCACATATGGACATTACACTAGTGCAATCTCAGCTCTAGCGCAATTACAATAGCATTTGGAGCAAACCTGTAATATTCAGAGTATGCAAATGAGCTAATTTTGCATTCCATGCAAAATCCATATTAGTATATCATTACTGGAATGAATTCATTCTTTGGCATGCCTAATTGCACCTGTAACATATAAATAGAGCAAAGTGCACCACCAAGATTCCACAGTGGAACTGCAGGTGTCTAGAGGTAAGATGTTTCATGGGATGGCCAACAATAAGGACATGGATGATCATAGCACAGTGTATATGCTGTATCATGACAAGATTATTGCTGTATCTGCACTTGGCCAGGTGTAATGATAGGCAGGCAGCTAAATGTGTGTTGGACCTGGACATTTAGGAACATGTTTGTTCTTGGCTAGGGGGACAAGGGGCCTGCATGACACTGCACCTTAGCTCCATTCTCAGCTGTGTATACACAATGCTTATTGCTTTCTGTCCTTCCTGTTGTAAACAGGTACAAAGGTGGAGGACAATTCCTGGAGAAAAAGGAAAAGGATGTTTTTAAGGGTGGTGGATCACGCCCTTTCCCAGGCATATGTGGACCATGTGGACCTGATCGACAGAGTGAGTGGGACCAAGTCTGAGACCAAGTCAAACCAGCATAGGAAATGGGCGATCCAGAGAAGGGGTAAAGAAGAGGGCGAGTGACCTGGAATACAGAACAAAGGACATTATAGCCCAAGTAAATGGCAGTCAACATGCCACAGGCAATGAGCCCAGTACTGAAGTGCCTTAAACCCCTGCAGAGGCATTAATGGCCTCCACACTAAACCCGCTAGAGGTGACTGGCATACTGCGAGAAGGCTATGAAAGCCAGGTTGGACCTTCACAGCTGTGTGAGAGATTGTGTCATACCCATCACAATGAGCCTGTGTGCACACATGCAACAGTTGTGTTGTGTTTTGTATGCCTGGGGGGAGTGGTGATGTGGACCATGGATGGACAAGCAATATGTGCTGGCACAGGGGTACTCTACAGATATGTGTTCTGCCTATACATCCCACCATAGAACTATGCATGCATCCTGTATGGACTGTGGTACACCACACATGTGGCCCATCACTGCTGCATACCCTGTCTGCAGTGGTGTACTTGTGTGTAGTATTTGACCAGAACTCCGGGTGTTCCTGAAATTGCCTACACTCCCTCTGTTGTCTTCATGGTCACCTTTTACCCATTACAGCACCTTGCATCTCCAGTCATCTGTCTAATTAAATAGAGTGTTTGTGGTCTTGCAGGTGTATCTATGGGGCACACACTGAGCTAATGTATCTCATCTTCCTAGCATATTCGCATGTGTGTGTTACTAATTCCTCTTCCCTATTGATTTGCCCTGTTGGTAGTCTTATCAACATGGTAGTTTTTGTTGCCAGAGGCCCACCCAGCCCCAGACTGTAGGATGTGTTGCACAATGGATCCCAAACAGACAGCAATGGGGTACCACAGGAAACTGTGCTAGAGCTAACCAAGATCCATGATCCAAATTCAACAACAATACAAATAAGAAAGATAGCACTAAGGTTGAAACCAACACTCTGTTATGTATCAAAGGTGAGTTTATTCAGACAAAGAAGACACAGTAACTGAGCCCGGTGCTATGACCATATGGGTCTTACTCAGGGAGGTGTCAGTTTCAATCACAAGACAGACAAGAATTTATACAGCTCACAATTAGTCCCATGTGACGTTCATTCAATCAGGATAAAATATATGTAAAAGTAAAATATCCTAAACAAGAACGTGCATTTATATCTCTCTATAAAACCCTGACAAAGAACCTTGACAAAATTTCTATTACTTATGTGGTATCCCACATATAAAAATCACATTTACATTTGCAATATTCAAAGCTTAAATGACAGGTACTGTATCCCAGCAAAACAGCGAAATTTGGACATCGAAGACCATTACAGCAACAGCTTCAAATGAATTTGAGATTGTCACTGTAATGGACCCAAAGTTGAAATGTTGCTGTTTTGTTGATGTTTTGCCCTTCCTAGTCAACTCCAACTCCAGGTTGGTTATCTAAAAATCGGGGGAAGTGCAGGGGCAAATCCCAGAAAAAGAAAACAGCAAATGTCTGACAGGCGAAATTTCACCTGTCGGCATTTTGCCTGTCGCTATACGCGATTTCGACAACAAACTTGTCGAACCGACTTGATGGAAGCTAGCTGACATACATTAACATTTAAACATTGATCAAATACTGTACATAGTGTTAAGAATTCCTAATGATAATATTACTACTATACATTGGGTTTGTTACCCACTAGCAGAGCCAAGCCCTGGGGCTAGCAAATGACATTAAAATTTTCATATTTCCTTATTTTCTTAATTCCTTTTATTATTTTTCATATTATTATTTGCCATTAAATATGGTTATTGCAATGAGACCCTATATCAAAAAATGAAGGTTATAAATATGGCTTGAAATCAATTTCTTCATTTAGCCCCTTAGGAGACAAGGTGTTCAGTACTACTACCCATTTTGTTTCTTTCTGTAAGAGGAGCTCTTTTCAGTTCCCCCCCTTATCAATGGTGTAACATATTCAATTCCTGAAAGGTTAAACAAGTTAGATTTGGAGGCATGAATCTTTCTAAAGTATAACCATAAAGTGTTTCTGTCATCTTTGTTTTGAATCACCATCACATACACCTGTATTCTTTTCTTCAAGGGGCAAACTGTTTCACCAATGTAGCATTTCTGACAGGGGCACCAAGCTGCATAAACTACAAACAGAGTATTACATGTGATGAGATCTTTAAAATCTATCCTGTAGCATCTTTATTGAAAGTTTTTACTTCCGATGCATGTCTGCAGGAAATACAATTTTACAGGTGAAGAAACTTGTTGGGGGGGGCAAATTCCTAGACACTATGGCCCCTATGCACAAATTGGTGGAGTGGCTATGAATGGTGCATCTGTGGTGCATAGTCACTCCGCATCCATTGTGCCCCCACGCAGGAAGCGCAAAGGGGGGGGCATGCAGCACCTACTTGCCCAATCCTCTCACAGCATGAAGAGCAATGCTCCAGGGGTGGGCAGGGGGCAGGCCGGTACTATGCACCATGCACTAAGGTGCATAGTGCTGCATGTGGGGGTGTGGAGGAGGGCGCATGGTTTGCCAGAAGATTCCTTGTCATAACCCATAGCATGGCCCCAAAATAACCACCCAACAGATGTGGATGGACTGTCAAGCAGCCACTGTACCGCCCCAGCTGACAAGGCAGATGGACAGGGCTGGGGTGGCTGATTGGGTGGGTGCCAGCACAGCATAGCACACAGTGCCACCATCGAGGAGCCGCACCCAGGTGGTGTACCCAACCGCCCAGTCTGTGCGTTGGCAACTCCTTCTTCTGCCAACACAGTGCACCGCACCTCTGTAAAGTCCAATGCCCCATGCCCCAACACATGGCAGCTCCTTGCAGTCTCAGCAGCATGGCCTCCCCCAGTGGAGCACATGCCACGTTCAACGGGTCTGTTGCCCCCTCCCCCACAGTTTCCCCATGTCTGCCTCCTACTGACCCATATTGGTGGCCAGTGTACCCCATTACCACATCACTGACAATCCCCCTGCCCCCCCATATCCTCTCACCAGTGCCGTGGCCAGGACTGACCAGTGGTGCAGCCAACCCACACCTCCAAGGCGATCACTGTCTGAGTGCTGCCAGGAGGGCAACCAGCTGAGCAGCTGGTGTAGGGGTCTGCAAGGCAGCTGGGACATGCCACACAGATCCAGGTGCCTGTGATAGGCATTCATGCACCTGGACCCGCACCCTAGAACAAGGGATCCACTGTGGGACCCATGCCGGGCATCCAATTGGATGCCCACCTGGGTCTGCGATTCTGCCCACTGCTGCCCTGCATGGACCTGCATGCCTGGGGGGGCAGAGCCATGGACAGGTGGCCGGCAGTCATACATGCTGCTGGTGCACACCTTTCCACAGGAGTAGAGCTCAGTGGGCAGGATACGAGCATCCAGCACATAATTCCCACCCCATGTGCATAGGGGCCAGCATGTGTAGGAGACTTTTTACTAACCTCAAAGTGGCTGGAAGTAAGGTATCTCCAAAACTGTGGCTGATTTTGCAAGCAGATAATATTTTAAAGTCCCATATACAACACTCTCCCTGAGAGACATTCAGGAAGGCAAGACATCTTGGAGATATCCTTACTTCAAGCCACTACATAAAACAGAAGGAAATAAAAAGAAATACTGTTTGTTGTTTATGGCATGCCTGTATCTGTGACATGACTAGGGTAGATTAATTACAAGGTTGTGGTTTTGTACTTTAGTAACTTTAACTGCATACAACTTAGCCTTTACTGGGTTCTGGGAAAGGTGGCCAATTAACACAGGGAGAGCAGGAATAGGGAATGTGTGTAGTGGTGCAGTGCAGTGCAGTGGCTGTGGGGCAGCAGTATTCATAGAGACCTTCTGGCGACCGAGGTGCTGCCTCATCTGCATGAACCTCTCTGGGTTCAAGTTGAAGTTCAAGTTTATTGCAGGAAAACTCCGTTGAGCAAGCTCATTCACAAGGAGGTCCTGAGACATTTACACATACATATCATTAGTACATAGCTAGGAACAATTGAATGTAAATAAACAAAGTGTATACATATAATACAAGAGATATACAACATGGTAAGTTTCAACCTAGTAGTGCAAGGTCCAATTGAGACATATATTAAGTATAGTAGAGAAAAAAAACCTTATACCAATTAGGCATTTACATTTTGGCATAGTGAGTAAAAGGACAGTCAGTACACAAATACTTGGCTTGGAGTTAGGGGAAGGCCTAGTGGCAGCTGCAGATATCTTTTATTTTAGAGACTGCTAGTGTTTTGTAGGAATTAATTGAGACAATGCTGGTTAGTTTCAGCATGGATTGTAGTCGGTTCCAAATGTTAGGGAGGGCATATGAAACAGCTTGTTGGACAAATGTAGTACGAGTTCTAGGAACAACTAATAGGATATAGTCAGATTTCCTTAGGGAGTAAACACTATGGGAGATGTATATAAGAGACGTTAAGTAGTCCGGCAGTTTGTGAAGAAGAATCTTAAGGGTCCAGATACCAGCATGGAGCAAGCGTCTGGTGGCAAGTGAGGTTGAGCCAACTGTTGCATATAGATCACCGTGGTGAGTCCTGTAAGTGGAGTTAGTAATGAATCGTAGAGCATGGTGGCAGAGAACATCCAGTTTAGTTAGGCTAGATGTTGGGGAAGAGATATAAATAAAATCCCCATAGTCAAGTAAGGGAAAGAAAGTAGCTTGAACAAGTCGGATACGGGTTGCGAGAGTGAAGAGGGACCTATTTCTAAAAAAGAATCCCAACCGTGCTTTAAGCCTTTTAGATAGGTTCTCAATATGGTCACTGAAAGATAGCTTGTTGTCTATCCACATGCCTAGATATTTAAATTTAGGCACAACTTCCAAGGGTTCGCGCAGGAGGTAACTATAAAAGTCCTTTGGTGGGGCAGGTAAGGCACCAAGGTATACCATGAAAAATCATTGCCTTGTTTTTTCTGGCATTTAGGAGAAGCTTGGCTTTGATGAGATTGCTTTCTAAGCTGGTCAAAGAGTCAGCTTGCAACACTTCCCTGACTTCCGATAAGGTTGTGCCTGAGGTGTACAATACTGTGTCATCCGCAAAGAAATGTATGCTGGATTTCATTATGTAGGAATTAAGATCACTGATATACAGGGAAAAAAGGATTGGGCCTCAGATGGAGTCTTGGGGGACTCCCCTGGCAATCTGGAGGGGGGCAGATAGTAGGCCATCAGCTTTGACTTTTTGTATCCTTCCAGAAAGATAACTGTTAAACCACTGTGCGGTAGGTGGAGTGACACCTAGTTTGGTGAGGAAGGTAATTAGAAAGTGATGGTCGACAGTGTCAAAAGCTTTACTGAGGTCTAGAAAGACTGCACCAGTAACCGTCTTAGAATCCAGAGCAGACATCCAGTCATTAGAGACTTTAGCCAATGCTGAGATGGTACTATGTTTAGACCTGAAGCCAGATTGTGCTGGGTTTAACGGTGAGTGCAATTCAAGGTGATTTTTGGATGGCTGAAGGAGAGGGTCACTAGACTCAAGGACTAGTTGGCTAGGAGTCAGGGGACAATCACCCCAACCCTGAGGCCACTAAGTCTGACACTGTCACCTCAAAGGATACCTGATAAGAGGAGTGTCTGGACTACAGTGGACTCAAGAATAGTAAGGGTAGTGGGATGTGGAAGGCTGGGGGAGTGGGTCATAGGCACATTCTTCAATTTGTGACACTACAAAATTTCTACACCAGTCTGGTGGAGCTGGACTGCCAAGAGGAGGTACAAGCGGTAGTGGACAGGGAGGATGTGGGGTCCATCCCTAGTGAAGACTCCAAGGAGGCTGGAAAAGGATTCCAGAAAAAGAGGAAGCAACTTCTGTTGGGGGACTCAATAATCAGGGGGATAGATTCAGAATATGAAAGGGGATAGAGAGGGAGGTGAGGTGCCTTCCCAGAACCACAGTCCAGAGGGATGAGAAGCACACCCTATGGATAACTAGGGCAGTAGTAAGGAAGAGGTAGCTGGATGTCATTGTCAACCTAGGGACAAATGACCTGGCTAAGGACAGGGCTGGAATACTACAGGGGGAGTTTAGGGAACTGGGAAGTGCTCATAGACAGGTAGCATGCACAGTATCTTTTGCAGAGGTGCTGCCTGTCTATGATAAGGTGAAGGAGTGGGATCTTCACACCAATGCCTGCAACTCATGGTTAACAGAATGGTGCAGAGAGGAGGAGTATGGCTATATTGGAGACTGGGTGCTCACCTGGTAGGATAAGACCCTATACAGAACTGAAGGCCTGCATCCAGCCGCCTGGGGAACCACTGTCCTCAATGGATAATTTAAATGTTACTTTGAAGAATGTTTAAACTAGCTGAACAGGGTGGTGGAAGAGATGGTGGAGGCAGAAACTGACCCCCCAACAGGCTGAGATAGACAGTAGGGAAATTGCAAGGGGCGAGAGTCCCCTCAGGGTATAAGTTAATCAAAAAAGCAGATCAATATAAAAGAAGGCAGAAGTGAAAAGAAAAATTCAAAGGAGAAGTGGGAAAAGAAGAGGAACAAATGAAAAAACGTGATCGCAACAAGCAAAGAGCTAATAAGATCTGGAAGGCCATGTGCGCTAATGCATGAAGTCTGGGAAATAAGATCCCAGACCTAGAGGTGATCATGGTAAAGGCTAACCTGAATATTCTGGGGCACAGGGTCATACCGCTGCATGACAAAACAGCTTATCTAAAAATGCCACAGCCAAATAGCGCTGAACACAGGTTGGGCAAAATGCCAAACTGTTTGCGACAGAGCACCCATTGAAAACAATGGGTGTTTACAATTTTGTGGGGCCTTGCCCTGCACCCTAGCAGGGGAGCTTCCACCTCATACCACCCAGAACTCAGATAACTAACTCCGGGAGGGGTGACTTAGAGGATGGGGAGGAAACTCAAGAGGGTTGAAGTTTGATTTTTTTTTTAAATGCCAGCAAAAGTCACAGCAGTGGAGACCTATGGGGGAACTGAACCATAAGGTGATCCTCTCATTTGGATAGGTGCAGGGGTATTTTTTGCTCCTTGACACTGCCGGGTTTGGGGGCACTTCTGGGGCCTCTGAATATGGCCCCACCTGGAAAGCTATGCAAACCAAAGTTAGTGTTGGTGCTTACCATATTAGCATGGGTGCTAACCTTTGAATATCAGAATCATTGTGTTTTGTTAACAATGGCATTGTGGTTGTCCTGACAATGTTGCGTAGTTGTCAGCATTTACCATACCATGACTATTACACGATGTGCACATACTGTATGCTTTCATTGTTTTTGTTTCTCAGTTTTCCTATATCCATTCTACTGGATAAAAGATGGGCACATTGGGGGCTTCTTTCTCCATACCTTTACATTTAATTTGCAGTGTTTGTGACAGGGTTGAATAAGACCCTTTCCCATTTGTTATGCAGAAAGAGTTTAAAAGCAAGGATCAGTTCTATCCTCTTCTTTTCCATCTCTTGTCTGTCCGGTTATTCAACCAAATTTTTTTGTGAGACCTAGGAACTGATCACTCCAACGGTTTTGAAATTCTCCGCCTTTAGCTATCTCTCTGCTTTCCCTTGTTATATATGTCTTTTCTTCCCCCTTGCATATCTGCAGGTATATAAATATATGTGAATCTTTATGTGGAAATTTCACTGATACCAGGATCCCTTTGTTTAAAACTGTATATAGTTATACTGTTGAAATGATTGTAAAAACTGGAATTAATGGGGTTAACCTGAACTGCTGGTTTGAAAAATATTTCCAGAGCTGTCAGCAAGAGGTCAGTTCTGGGTCACAATGTACTGTTTTTCTACACCTGATGAAACTGACAAGAACACTGTGTGAAAAGCCAAATGTTCTCTTACCGAGCTCCCTGCAAAGACTTGTTATAAAAAGAGTTGCAATGGTTTGCAAGAGGGAGAGACAGAGACTGAGATTGGAAAATGATAAGAAAAACTCAGAAGGGCTCTGCTTTCTATGTTTGTACTGTCATTGTAAATAGTTATACTGAGCATTTTTTTTTTTTGCTGTAAAGAATAAAATGCTATTTGCAAATGTTGAAACTGCTCCTGGTTTTCCTATGCTTCCTGACCTGTGCCTCAATGACAGTGCTTATTTCAGTACTGTAGTTATGCAGGGGGCATTTGGCTAATGCTATGTCATTGGTAAAACATTACACCATTACATGAAGTACAGTAAGATGACATGGAAACATGTTTAAGTTGTTGCTGATTCTTATTTTTCTTAATTCCATTCCATAGTCATAGGCACACCCTGAATTTGGTAATCTCACTGGGGCTTGAGATTAGCAACCT
Source organism: Neoceratodus forsteri (assembly GCA_016271365.2). NCBI lineage: Eukaryota > Metazoa > Chordata > Ceratodontiformes > Ceratodontidae > Neoceratodus > Neoceratodus forsteri. The sequence goes on from CM057451.1 coordinate 212,525,016, forward strand.
CAAGATTTACCAGATCATGTGGTTGGATCATTGCACAGTAGGGTTCTTTTTTGAGGCCCCCCTCAGTAGTCCTTCCCCTGTGGAGAAGGCCTGTTATCACCCTTTATAGGGTTTGTCCCCAGAAGGACTGTTGACGGTAATGGAACTCTCAGAAGTGAGTGTTGCTTCTGGGGCAGGAAGGGGAGAGGTGGTGGCAGCCTGTAGTAAGGCAGTTACCTCACATTTGACTCTGTTGCACCAGTCTGTATATGACCCAGGTATTTTTGCTTGAGATTCCTGTGGTTCAACTGGGCATTCAGGGAGATGAAGACCAAGAGTCAGATGTTGGATCGTTGTTGGTGGAGGTCTGGATCTGAGGCAGACAGACTGGCTTTGAGAACTCACTATGCTGAGTTTCAAAGAGCAATCTCTCTTAAGAAGGCAATATTTCTGTCCAGGGAGATTGCTTCAGGGAAGAACAGACTGGCTCAGCTCATTCAGACTATGGACAGGTTACTTCATCCCACCTGTCTGCAGCTAAGAAGAGCAGTTTCAGCTGGTATCCTGTGAAGACAGCAATTTCAAAAAATGAGGATGACAAAAAAGGCAAAGGAAAACAGCACAGCCACAAAGGGTGACTGTCAAAAACAGTCATCACCGAAATGGTGACCTACAGCTTTTCCCCCCTCCCTGAGTTGTGTCCCCCTCTTCCTGGATTGTGTTATATTTAGTAGGGGATGTGGGGAGAGAAGCCCTCTGTAAAGGTTGGTGCGGGGGAGGAAAGCCCCCTTCAGAAAGTCACTGTGCTACTGTTTTTGCCATTTCAGTGATCACTGTGTTTTGACAGTCACTGTATGTGGCTGTGTTGTTGTCCATTCATCCTTTTTGTCCTCGTGAATTTACCCTCGCCATTATTACAAAGAATCATTTCATCCAACAAGTGTGAAGAGTTTGTGTTTTTCTTCTCGGACAGAGTGTCCTTTATCAGATCCGAGATTTCTTCACAGGGTGATCACAGCCCTGCAGTAGTGAGTTGATCATCTCTAGAAGCACTCCCCTTGTCTGAAATGAGTTTAGGCCAAAGGAGGTAGATGAGGCTTGTGAGGTAATTTTGAAGCTGCAGGCCACATACTGTGAACTGGCCCAGGCCACATCCCATTTCCTTGTGAGATGTGAGGGATCCATAGATTCAGTGTTCTCTGAGGTTGTCCGGTGTTCGCTCTCAGGGCGTTGTTCCCTAGTGCTTTGAAAGAGGCTCTAGTGAAGCCTATTCTGAAGAAACCATCTCTCGACCCAGACTCCTTGGTGAATTATAGACCAGTCTCTAACATTCCTTTTTTGGGTAAGGTTAGTGAGAAAAAGGTGGCTATGCAGCTCGAGACACATCTCCCTCCCTTTGACATCTATGAGCCTCTCTAGTCAGGATTTAGGCCTAGAAATAGTACTGAAACTGCATTGACCCGGGTAACTAATGACCTCCTCAGGGCTAGAGATAGAGGGGGACAGTAAGTTTTTATTCTCCTCAATTTCTCTTCAGCTTTTGACACTGTCTACCATGGTGTTTTGTTGGATCACCAATGGGAGATCTGTGTACTCACTGGCACTGTCATCACCTGGTTCATGTTCTTTCTCACAGGTAAGATGCAGAAGGTGGTGAAGGGGAGTTTCCCCTAACTTCCAAGGCCCCTACCTTGTGGAGTTCCTCAGGGCTAGATCTTCTCACCCATGATGTTCACAGTGTACATGCTTCCCCTGGGAAAGATCATTAGACATTTCAGTGTAGGATTTCATTGCTATGAAGATGACACCTAGCTGTATATGTCATTTGTACCAGGGACACATGATGCATTGAAGGTGCTAAATACATGTCTGGCTGAGATCCAGAACTGGATGTCCTCTAGCTGGCTGAGGCTCAACCTGGGCAAGACAGAGGTGCTGGTGATTGAGCTGGTTATTGGCAGGGTGTGAAGGCACTTGGGAGTGATGGGTGTGAGGCTGGGCTCCTTTCTCCTTACTGCATCTGCTAAGGTAAAAAATCTGTAGGTCATTTTGGACACTAGATTGACATTTAGGCTAAGGTTTCGGCTGTTGTCGGGAATAGCTTTTACCATCTCAGGAATATTGCCCAGATTAAAACCTTAATCCCATCTGATGAATTACTTTTGTGACCACCAGACTTCACTATTATAACACCCTTTACCTCACAGTTAGTGGAGAGGTCCTGCATTGCCTGCAGCTAGTGCAGAAAACAGTGGTTGGGTTACTGATGGGCCTCCAGAGGTCCTGTCATGTGACCCCAGTCCTGTGTGATCTGCATTGGCTGCCAGTGAGGTGAAGAATCACTGTCAAGGTAAGTCTTCTCACCCATAAAGCCCTGTGCAGACTGGGCACTGGCTACGTGAGTAAGCTCCTGACTCATGTCAATGTTGGCTGCTGGGTGTTTCCCTTTTCCAGTTATATGTGTCTATACATTTTTGGGGCTGTAAATGAAAGTACATGCAGAGACAGAAGAAACCAGCCACACTCTAAACAAGTTATGAAAGTAGTCCAATTTTTATTTTTCAGACCAGAATCCTCTGGTTACTCAACGTTTTGCCTGTGGGGCTTCCTCAGGAGAGAGGATCTAGTATGTTGTCTGATTCTCAGTTATCCATTGTATGCAGCATTTCTTAATGTAAACTCATATTCTCTATCACTGTTTGTTTCCTAGCTTTTTTTTCTGTTTTTTCTTTCAATTTTTAAGCATATTGGTTAACCCATTTTCACATCCTTTGTGTTTGACAGTCAGGGCAGACTGAAAGCTGAGAAACAAACAGTGATAGAGGATATGGATTTACACTAAGAAGATCTTCTTAGTGTAAATGCATATCCTCTATCACTATTTTTATTATGTTTATGATTCATGAATTATGTTTTGCATGCACTGTTCTGTATCCTGCACCATACCCTGAGCCTCAGGGAAAGAGTGCTTAACAAATACATTTTTACTTACTTACTAACTTAGAATTGTGGAATAGAAAGGAATTGGGGATGTTTTAGTCTATATGTTTACATTTCACTATTAGGACTTCCTTGATACTATTGTAGCTATGCACTGACAATTTTTGCTAATGTCATGTAATTGTCAACCATATCACTATCACATGATATAAGGTAACATCACGTGAATTATATAAGTCATTGGAAAAGATTGGTTATCATAAAATGTTGCCTTAAAAACATACTATGCATAATACTAAAACAATTTTCTCTTCAGAATGCAATTTATACACTGCACCCTATGTCACTTCTGATCATGATATTTATAGGTCTGCTTCTACTATGAGGCAACATGGATGAGCAAGTGAGAACTGCAGTGTATTATTTAAAATATTTTGTACACCTTTATGACTGTAATGTCAATCAAGTCATGTTTTATGCATTGCTGATGAATATGGCAGTGGACACCCCAGCTTGTTCATCAATAATACACAACATAAGAAAACAACTTGTTACTTAACTCAACTGGCTACTAGAAAATAAGTAAAGAGCTTTTTGGTGTGTACATAAATTAACTGTCATTACTTTGCATTTCACTTCCCAAAGTCTAATATGTGTTTCATTCACCTACATTCTAGTGCCCCTGGAAATGGTTAAATAACACTAGACTCCTCATCCTTATGAACTGAAGAATTCCGCTTCAGGAACCTGTTAAACTCACCTCCAGCACTGTTTCTCAGCTCAGCAGCAGAATGTATCAGTTAATCTAGAAGCCCAAATGTATGCTATCTTCTTGCTCTCATGAACTGCAATCTTCTGTTCCTAGAACCTCTTCTCTCTCACCTTCAACATTATTTCTCAGCTCATAAGCAGGGTGCACCCCAGTTGACTGCATCATCATCTTACAGAAGCAGCATGCATTACAGTCATCAATAAGCCCTGTTTGATATGCTGATCCAATCCTCCTTCTCATCATACAGTAGCAGCATGCAGTTCAGTAAACTGGAATCCAAAATTGATGCCTTCATCCTCCTCTTGTAGACTGCAAACATCTGTCCCTGGACTTTCTTCTCTCTCACCTCCAGCAATGTTTTTCAGCTCATCAGCAAGAAGCATCACGGTCATCTAGAAGCCAGGGTGATGTCTTCATACTCCTCTTCATTCTTCAGAAGAAGCATGCATCAATGAACTTGGTTTTGTCCTCTTTTAGATAACTCCTGAAGAAAACTTATGGTTAAAACATTGATTTTAACTCTGTTTTCTATTTTCAGAATGCATTTAACATTGCCATATTGTTTTGTATGCATTGCAGTCATCTAGAATCCCAGTTAGATCCATCATGTTTTTCTCATAGAAAGCAATTTTATTTGCCATGTGTGGGGAGGCTGTGGTGTCTGTCAAAAGCTTGATCTCTAGCAGTAGCTAGAGGTGAAAAAGTACAGAACCTCAAGTCGAGGGGGAGGGAGTGGCAGGTGTCTAATCATTGAGTGAAAGAGCATGCATGATGACATGCTGACATCATCAACTGTCTACATCCTCATGGGCAACCATGACTACAGAAAACAGACTGAAATCTAGACAGATTGAGTCTCTTCATACTCATTACTTCAGCTTTTGGTTATTGCTCACTTGATTCTGGGGATTACAGTCTCCACCTCCACCTGCCAGGCTAACTGGATGTGTGAAGAGTTGCAAGAGTAGTTGAATAGCAATTCCAACTCAGGTAGAAAGCAGGGGGAGATGGAGCTGCTGAGTCACATGTGGACCAGGAACTAGAAACTCAGGAAGGGGAGTCTTGGGACAATGTGATCAAGGCACTAGAGAAGGGTGAAAGGAGATCCCAGTTGGCTGGAAGTCAGGAGGATAAATAGGACTGAAAAGAAAAATCTTATTTTCCTGGAACCCCTTCTCTCAAGCATCAGCATTGTTTCTCAGCTCATCAGCAGGATTCATTACAGTCATCAAGAAGCACAAGTTGATGCCTTCACACACAACCCCCCCCCATATTCATGCAGCAGGATGCATCATAGCCATCTAAAAGTCCAAGTTGATGACTTGATCCTCTTGCTTCTTATATTTCAGCAGCAGCATGCATCACAGTCATGTAGAAGCTCCATTGATGCCATTACCCTCTGCTTGTGGATTGCAATCTTCTGTTCCTGGAACATCTTCTCTCTCACCTCAGCATTGTTTCCCAGTTCAGTAGGGGCACACAGTCATCTAGAATTTCAAGTTGATGCCTGCATCATCCTCCTAATCCTTCAAAAGCAGTGTGCATCAGAGTTATCTAGAAGTCCAAATTGACACATTCATCCTCTGCTCATGAATTGAAATCTTCCATAAATGGAACCTCTTCTCTTTCACTTCCAGAATTGTTTCATTACTCAGCTGCAGTGTGTATCACAGTCAATTCAATTTCAGTTTTATTGTTCAACAAAAATACATTACAACATGTAGCACAACAATATTACAAGAATGCTAAAAATGAACAAGCAGCATTTTTATGTAAAAGCATCACACATAAAATATAACAAAACACAATAAAAAGTACTACTAAGATCTATGTATACACATCATTAAATTGCACAACTGGTGGAGAGAAGAACATTTTCCAGTGATGGATCAACAGTGTCTCTAATTTTACTGTATAACTATGTCAGGTGATTACACTGCAATAAAAATATCCAATATTTCTAACTCCTGGAGTTTCAGCAATTGTAGATTGTGGGACTGAGTGGATTGGTGCCAAGCAAAGTACCATTTTCAGGAGATCTTACCAAACTTATTTTTGTAATCATACCCCCAGCCAGTTACCTTTAGTTCGAAAGTTTGATCTGGATGTCAGTTATGTCAGGGTAACCCCACTGTGGAGTCTTATCAGAAGACTTTCTGCATGCAAAAATACTGACATACAATATTTTGTTTTCTACAAGTTTGTCCACCATTCTTTTCCTTACAAACTTTACTGTGTGAAAGAAGCTGGCTAGTCTCATAATAGTTATGTTATCTGCCACATATATGAGTATTGAGGTGAGTTCAAAAATGTCCATGTTAATTCCTTGACTATAAAAGGGCTCCAGCAATATAGCCCTAGTCGTTCTTACCTTGCAGGAGTACAAACTAGACCTCATCTGTTCAACAGCTACCTGATTGTTTTCTGCAGCATACAGGGAACAGCAGGATATGTCCACCTACTCTCCCCCTAATCCCACCCTCCCCAGGGTGCTCTTGCTTTATAGGCATGCAGCACCACCCACAACATCTGATAGGAGATAGTAAAGTGCAAAAAAAAACCTCACTGGTCTGTTTTCTTTTTCATCCATACTTGCCAAGAAACAGGAATCAGCACTACCTCTCAACTATAACAAACAAAATAAATAAATAAATAAAAACCAAAAAAATGGACCCTGTCAGTTGTGAAAACTGTGGTGCACTGTACAATAGGATCTACAAATGGCAACCAGGACCCTGCCATGCATGCTGCAATATAGCAGATCTTGCAGCACAGCTACAGGATGCTTGGACTATAATATATGACCTCCAATGCAGGGAACATTATAGCACACCTCCTCAGCCCCCCCCCACCACCAATATAAGCATGTCAGCCAGAGATCAGGACTCAAGGCAGGGCCCAGAGACTGGCAGATGGTAAGGAAAAAGAGGCATCATTGGAGGCCTAGGAAGGAAGTCACAAACCAGGAGCACTTCCTGGCCATCCAAACCAAAAACAGGTTCGCTCCACTGCTACCAACCACAGACAAAGTAGCATGCCTCTGGTGAGAAGTGGTACCTCTGTGCAAAATTTATACTATTTTAACTGTGTATTTTAGCTGAACCTGTATATTTGTGGAGGACCAAGGTGGTGATCTTTCCTCATTTTTCTGCATTGCAAAGCAGTGCATGCAGGGACTGTAGCTGACTGTCTGAGCTGGTTTAGCATTACAACTTCACTACTACTACTCCTGACAACTGAGCAGGTTTAACATCATTTTGGCAAAGTGTTTCTGCCATATCCTTCTCTATTAAAGGGTATACACTTTTAAGACCTCATTGAATTTGAGGGAGTGTTCCATTGCCGAAACTGGAAGTAGGAAGTAGTGCTATTTCCAGTAATGGCACTTTATCTGGACTGCAATAGTGAGTGGGGTGAGTGTGCACGGGGTTGCATGTGGACACATGCACAGAGACAAGTGCATGTCTGCCGTGTCTGCTGGTGACAAGGGGACTATGGTAGGAGAGGCTCTATACTAAAGGGTAATAGTCATTCAGTTTTATATAAGCTGCATAACTAACAAAGTAGAAATGGAGATAAAAGAGGGGATAGTAACATTAACCACAGGTGAAATAGCAATGACGTGTATTATGTGCAACAATTTTTGCCTTGAATCAAGCACAGGATTTGAAAGACTGACATGTTTGCAATGCCTAGAGATCCAATACCTAAAAACTAAAATGTCTGATTTAAAAAAAATTCTATTTAACATAGAAACTCAAAATAGAGCATTAAAAAGGGAGTTAAATAAGGTCACTGTCAGTATTGGGCTACTAGTACAGGAACCAAATAAACAAGTGGATGTATCATTGAAATGAAATAGGGAGAAGAATAGTGACAGAGAATCAGAGTGGAGTTCTGTTGTGAATAAAAATAGGGAAAAAAAGGGTCAAAGGGCAATGAACTTCAGTGTTCCACTCCATATCTCATTTGCCCCTCTGTCCACCCTAAATGATGAACAAGACACTACTACTGAGACAATTTACAATGCAAAACAAAAAGTGGATTCTATCTTTAATGAAATACTAAACCCCAAGCCAAATACTGTACAATTGTTATCACAGCCCAGGTACACACCAATTCACCTACAGGTGTATTCTCTGACACCCAATGCTCCACTAATGTTTCAAATTCACCAGCTACTACCGAGACAAAGAGGTTGCCCAATTAAAGGGTAGGCCCCATTGTCCCATGGCCTTGCCAATAGAAGTGGGAAGCTCAGAGGGGGAAGGGGTGGGGCTAGAGGCAAGAGTCACAGAAGGGAGTGCGTATGAGGTCACAAATGGGGGTGGGAAAGGAAATGAGAGTACAATGAGGTGGATAAGGCGAGTAGATAAGGTGAGCAAAGAGGGCTGGGCAAGGGGTAGTTATAAGGGTCTGCACAGTAGTGGAGAGCTCACAAAATTGCTCCAAGGTATTTGGGCCTACCACATGGTGTTGGCTTGTGACATCATTGCCACATGGGTAGGAAGGAATACCAGGGAGAAATCGGAATAGGGACACAAGGAAGTCACCTTTTCTAGCTATATTGGTTTTCTTGTTTCAGATTGTTGTTTTCAGTGCAATGTAGGCTTCCAGGGTAATATGTTGTGGAGGGGTGAGAGAAACCCCCCCTTTTTTTTGGAATGGTGGATTAATCAGAGACTACAAGAGAGGCAGATGCCCATTATACAATTCCTCAAACAGATAAAATAGTAGTTTACAATAACAGGGTATTACAATTTCAGCCAAATACCCTCCAAGGCACTGGCTAGCTAACAAGCAGGTCAGGCTGGCCTGATCACGCATATGGGACTATTACCATGGCCCAGTGGTGGCAGCCAGGGGTAGGGAAGGCAGTGGCATAAAGTAGCAAGAAAGAGAGAGGAGCGGATTGGATAATACAAGGGGGAAGGCATAAAGATATGGTTGTACCAAAAGGGAAAGTGCATTGCTGAAATGGTAGAGGGGAGAAGAAGGATGTCAAAAGACAGGGGGGGGTCTCAAAAAAAATGGTGTTGACCTGTATGATGTTGTCCATTTCAGATACAGCAGAGAGAGGATGGCACCAAAGAAGGCAAAGCCCAGCAAAGAGGAATGTTGCAAAGCAGTAATGGACCTGGTGGAAAAAGCGAATCGGTTACTGGAGGTGGTGGAGTCAGACAGTGGGGAGAAGGGTACAAAGTGGAAGGGGAAGATGGGGAAGGGTTGGGAGATGAACAAGAGGGTGCCAACTAGGATTAGTGTACCAGAACCCAGGATGGGAGTACAGGGACCTGAATCAACAGCTTCTGCGAGTCGAGCTCCTAATAACCCAGTCCCTGAGACAATCCCGGACCTCAAACCAGGCCCAGTGATATTACCAGAACCGAGACACAGAGGCTCCAGCAGATCATACCAGACCCAGTCCTGATGCCACCGGTGCCACAGATTGTGCCACCCAGCACACCAGGAGGCCCCTTGCAGGGGGCCTGCACCCCACAGACACTCGAAACAGGTAATCAGGTTGTGACCATGGAGAGCAGTGTGAAAGAATATGTGGAACAAATGCTGAAAAGTATGGGGGAGAATGGTATAGGACAGCTGGAGAAAGCGATAGGTGAAATAAAAGGAGGAGGGGGTGACAAAGGGAGTACAGCGACAACAGAGAGCCCTAGGACAGGAAGGGAAATGGGGGCACCAGGGGTGCGATTAGCAGACCACGTCCCTGCAGCCATGAAAGAGAAGATATGGATAGGGGAATATGTAGATATTTTCACATTGGTGAACCTAGACAGTATGGATAAATATGAAGAAAAGGATAGTTTTGAGAAGAAGGACATGGCAGCTGCAGTGGTGTTGTTAGGCAAGAGAGATGAGGACAAAACATGGAAGGGAAAAACATGGGATAATTAGTTCAGGGGTTTCATTTATTTTACTGCCATTGTTATTGAGAATCGCCGGAGGTGGCTACCCAGCTCTTAACCTACTCCCTCATAATAAAAAAAACACATACAAGAAAGGGGGCATAGTTGGCTATGATATGATGAGAAGTTTAGGAAGAGAATCGGAGGGTGTGCAATAAGTTACAGGCAGGCTTTCGGTCAGGTTTTAGCCTACATTTTAAGGGTTGCAGAAAAAGAATGAAGGCAAAGAACCTCAAATCTGTACATGGGAAGGAGGCAATTCTGGCACAAAATATTCAGAATGAAGTTGCAGCGGGGAGGGTGGAAGGCCCGTTTACATCCCCTCCATTGCCAAACCTCCGGGTTTCACCATTGAGACTAGTGCCCAAGAAACAGATAGGAGAGTACCGAGTAATACATCACCAGTCCTAACCAGAAGGTGATTCAGTCAATGACGGCATTGGTGAAGAAGACAGCAGGGTGAATTATACCACCCTGGAGGAAGCAGTGAGGCTAATCAGATCAAAAGAGGAGGCATGGGTGGCAAAAACAGACATAGAGTTGGCTTTTTGACTTCTGCCAGTCAGACCGGAGAATTGGGATTTGTCAGGCTTCTGGGTGGACCTGATGTATTATTTTGACAAGGCCATGCCCATGGGGTGCTCGATAGTGTGCGCCACATTTGAGATGTATAGTACTTGGTTGCAATGGGCTTTCCAGACCTGGTATGGGTACCAGATGGTAGTACTTTACCTGGATGACTTCCTTTTCATTGGGGAAGGGAAAAAAGAGGCAGAGGACATGCTTAAGGATTTTCAGGTGCTATGCCAAGAGGTGGGGGTGCCATTGGCAGACAATAAGATGGAGGGACCCAGCTGGACAATAGAGTTCCTAGAGCTGGAGATGGATATGACACAGGAGCTGTACTGGTTGCCTGACCAAAAGGTTAGGAGGCTGAGGGATCTGTTGAGGACAGGTGGTAGATGCAGGAGGGTGCTGCTGTGACAGGTGTAGCAGTTGTTGGGGCATTTGAACTTTGCATGTAGAGCTATTGCACTGGGGTGCATGTTTACATGGCATTTAGCCTGGGCAATGCGAGGGGCCAAACAGCCCCATCATTGGGTAGACCTTAATAAAGGGCCCAGGGAGGATATGGCAGTGTGGGAACATTTCCTGCAAGTCTATAATGGGCAGACATTTTGGCAGGATGCCTGGCTTTACAATACAGATTTGCAGCTATACACAGATGCATTGGAGGGATCGGCATGGGGGGTACTTCCAGGGTTGATGGTTCACAAAACTGTTGCTGGAGGAGTGAGCCTGGGAGGGGGTGATGAAAGACATCACTTTTTTTGGAACTGTTCCCCATATGGGTGGTAATGATAGTTTGGGGAAGGGAACTTAGGAACCAACAGGTGACATTCTGGAGTGATAATAAGGCAGTGGTGGAAGTGCTGAACGGTAGGAGGTCAAAGTCAGAAAGAGTGCTGAGGGTGTTGGGCAGAATGGTGTGTATGGGTTTGACCCTGAACATGTCTTTCAGGGCCAAGTACATTGATGGTGTGGACAATGTGATAGCTGATTGCCTCTCCCAATTGCAGATGGACAAATTCAGGACCATCTCACCTGGAGCCGAGAGCTGGCAGACCACCACCCCAATGTATGTATGGTTGATTGGATTGGGGGAGCTGAAGTGCTGTTCCACAAGGACAAGGGAGGAGAGTGTGGTTGAAGAAGCACCCAAACAGAAACATTTGCCCAGTATCAGCACTGCCCGTGTACACGGCAGAAAGGTCAAACCACGGAAAGGCAATGATGTTTATACACAGGGATGGCAGACCAGTCTCTGGGTACCAGATAATAGTGATACTACACAAGGCACTCAGATTTTTGGGGGAACCAAAGGAGGGTTATTCCTACCATTCATTCTGGATCTGGGTGGCATCAACAATGGCAGCACAAGGCAGCGGACTGGGGGAGATCAAAGAAAAAGGCAGGTGGGCTTTGGGATGTTATAAAACATATCACAACAATAATGATTTCTGTTTTGTCTCCCACAGCAGGCACAAGAAAGAAGTAAATGGGGGGGTAGGTTGGAGGCCTTATAATCACTCTGTGTGTTTTTGGTTGTACAGGTTCGACTAAGAGGCTCAAGGTGTGGATCTGTGGACATTCATCTGTCCATTGGGTGGAGAAATAGGCAGCCAGGAGGCAAGGGGGAAAACAGCTGTACTTGGACAGTGACACAATATGGCAGGTGTGGAAAGGCCGGTAGAGGATGAAATGGGCACAGCTGCTTCCAGAGCTCAGAGAAATTAGGAGGGACCATAGTCGGCTGGACCTGATCGTGGTGCACCTTGGGGGCAATGACCTGGGAACAAGGCTCTGGCTGGACATATTTTATCAGATAAAACATGATGTGACAAAAATAAAAGAATGGTGGCTGGAGGTTACTTTGGCCTGGTCAGAAATCATGCCTTGGAGAGTATGGTGGCAAGCAGAGAGCCATAATGGCATGGACAGAGCCAGAAAGCACATGAACGCACAGGTGAGAAGACTGTTCCCGAGAATGGGCGGTTTAGTCAAACACCATGGGATTCTGGAGTGGTAGACAAGTATAAAGAGGGGATGGCATACACTTATCGGGACTGGGTCTGGCCATGTTCAGCACCAAAATTGCGAATGCCATTAAAGTATGGCTGGCAGAGAGATGAGACAGGGTGGGGGGGGAAGGGGAGAAAGTCCACCGTCCATTGCAAGCTAGAGGTGGACTAATGGAAAAAGGGGTAAGGAAGACAAGAAACATAGAAACATAGAAGTTGACGGCAGATAAGGACTGCAAGGCCCATCCAGTCTGCCCATTTCTTTTTCTACCTTATAAATAAATGTGCCATCGGCCAGAAAAAGGGGGAGGAAATAAAACAAAAAGGACACAAGGTTGACAAACAAGAGGCTGGGGCATGGAGTGTACACTCATGCCCCCCATGCAGGACATAAGAGGAAGAGGCCAGGCCCCTCCATGATGTACATCTGGGGGGCAGAAGAAAAGAAGAGATTGCTAACAATTATGAAGCAAACAAGAATGTGAAATAATATGTGTGCACAAAATGTAAATATAATGTATGTAAATATGATGAGAAGAGACTACAAATAAAAGGATGGAATACCTGTTGCGAACATGTTTATTGTGAAATATCATAACTGTGATGAATCAGTAAAATCATTGCCAAGCTGACAAATCACACACAATATGGTCTGTGTATTTTTTAGCGGGGCTCTGGGGATAAAGAGGGTTACCCAATTAAAAGGGCAGGCCCCATTGTCCCACAGCCTTGCCAATAAAACTGGGAAGCTCGGGGGGAAGGGGTGGGGCTAGAGGCAATAGTCACAGAAGGGAAGGAACATACAAGGTCACAAAGGGGGGTGGGCAAGGAAATGAGAGTACTATGAAGTGACAGCAGGTGACTGGATAAGGTGAGCAAAGAGGGCTGGGCAAAGGGGCAGTTATAAGGGTCTGCACAGCAGTGGAGAGCTCACAAAATTGCTCCAAAGTGTTTTTCCCACCTTCACACCCTAAAGGAAGGGTAGAAGGGCAGAAGGGCACTGTGGTAGGTGGAACACAGTGACAGGCTGCATAGTACTGCCAAAGGTGGATGGCAGAAGAAGCGGGAAAAAGGTGGAAGGAAGACAAGAAAAGGGGGGTAGGAAATAAAACAAAAAGGACACAAGGTTGACAAACAAAAGGCTGGGGCACAGTGTGTACACTTGTGCCCCCCATGCAGGACATAAGAGGAAGAGGCCAGGCCCCTCCATGATGTATGTCTGGGGAGCAGAAGAAAAGAAGAGACTGCTAACAATTATGAAGCAAACAAGAATGTGAAATAAAATATATGCACAAAATGTAAATATAATGTATGTAAATATGATGAGAAGAGACTACAAATGAAAGGATGGAGATGTACCAGTTGTGAACATGTTTATTGTGAAATATCATAACTGTGACGAATCAGTAAAATCATTGCCAAGCTGAGCAACCACACACAATACGGTCTGTGTATTTATTGGCGGGGCTCTGGGGACAGTCTACAATACCAAACAAAAAGTGGATTCTACCGCCAATTAAATACTAAACCCTAAGTCAAATACCACTGTTATCACAGCCCAGGTACTCACCAGTGCACCCACAGATATATTCGCTGATACTTCATGTACCCCTAGTGTTTCAAACACATTGGCTACTACTTAGGCAATCTACAATACCAAACAAAAAATGGATTCTACCATTATTGAAATACTAAACCCTAAGACAAATACCACTGTTATCACAGCCAAGGTAAACACAAATGCACTTACAGATGTATTCTCTGATACCCCTTGCACCACAAGTGTTTCAAACACACCGGCTAACAGCAATGTAGCTATAGACGTAAACTCTATTCCTACAACTGAACCAAATATAGCTTAGCAACAGCCAATGTAGACTGGAATTAATGCAAGAGTGGCAGTAGTAAATGGTTCAAGACAGATTGTAATACTAGGGGATTCTATTATTAAATATATAGATGTCCATGTATGTAAACAATATAAACATACTCTAATATTACATGTTCAAGCCTTAGAGGTGCATGGGTCAGTGACATTGACAGACTGGCACCCAACATCCTAAAACATGCAGGTCCAAATCCTTAGTTATAAATTCAGGCACTAATGATATAAACAAATTTACATTAGAAGACATTTAAGACAATGAAATTTCATTGGTCAACACACTAAAAGTCAAAGGATGTGAAATAACCATATCAGAAATGTAACCGGTGCCGAGGGCAAATAATTCCCAAATTACTAAAATCAAAAAGCTTAACAAATGTTTAAGGAAATGGACACTAAAAAATCAAATTGCATGTATCACAAACTGGGTAAGATTTGATAATGACTTCAGTCTGTTTAGTTAGAACAGTTTACATTTAAGCAAAAAGGGGAGCCACATCTTTGGGAAAAATATCAAAAATACAATTAACAAATATTTAAACTGAGATGTCAGTGGCAAACTAGCATGGTGTACCAAACGAATGTTTCTGTCCATCATAATAGCATCAAGGGATACAATATACTGATGGGCAATGCAAGGAGTGTAAACTTGGTAAAAAATCACTGAACTAGTTAACATTATGACATATGAGCATCTAGATATTGTTGCTATTTCAGAAACCTGGTGGGATGAGGCTTCATCTTGGTTTAGTGCCATCCCAGGCTGTAAATTATATTATAAAAACAGAAATGCCAAAAGAGGAGGTGGTGTACGTATTTACGTAAGGGACACCATAAAGTCAACCAAACTCAGCATAAATCTAGATTCAGAATCCATGGTAGAGGGATGTTGTATACAAATTGAATCTAATAATGGTAAGAAAATTATATTTGGAAAGTTGTACAGCCCTCCCTCTGCAGATTTAACATATAATCAGAGTTTAGTTAAAATGCTAGTTGAGCTTCCCAAGGAATCAGATGTCATCATAGTTGGGGACTTAAACTTCCCCGGCATTGATTGGCTTAACTTAACTGCATGTAATAAATATGAAATTTTGTTTTTTGGATACAATAATAACCTCTGGACTGCATCAAATGGTATCTGAACCTACTAGGGACAGCAGTTTACTTTGCCTAGTTTTAACCAATATATCAAATGATATCTCCAACCTTCAAGTTATAAAACTGCTTGGGAATAGCGATCATTGTATGGTCAAATTCAATTTGAGTAAAACAAAATGAAATATCAGTCATATTTCTTTATATTTAATTATCCTAAAGGGGGTTATCTAAAAATAAAGACATCACTTCAAAATATAGATTGGGATGCAAACCTGTGCAACTTAAATACCTCTGATTGTTGGATGATCTTTAAAAACACTTTTTAGGAACTAGAAACATTATGCGTCCCAATTAAAAAAATAGGTAAAAACAAGAGTAAAATTCCCCATGGCTGACTATGGAAACTGAAAACTAAATTAAAAAAAAGGAAAAAACATTTCACAAAATGAAAAAACCAAAACAAATGAAGCTAAAATAGCATATAAAAAAGAGATTAAACTTACAAAAGCATTAATCAAGAAGGAGAGATGAAACACGATAGTATAAACTAGCAATGTCAAAAGGAAATACTAAAGCGTTCTGCTTGCATGTAAATTCCAGCAAAAAGATAGACCACTCCATTACTTCACTGTCTGAAAATGGGGCTGAAATAAACAATAGGGAAGAGATTGCAAATATATTCAATGATTACTTTGGTTCAGTTTTTAGCCATAAAATGTTATTTACAGAACAATATCTAACAATGATCCAATAAAGAAAATTAAACCTGAAGACATCAAATCAGCTGCATTAAAACTTATAAATAATACATCTCCTGGGCAGGATCATATTAACTCATAGTTCATTAAACAAACCATAGACAAACTGTTACTCCCATTAACTACAATATTTAATAAAGCATACTGCTCAGGATCAGTCCCCAATGACTGGTGAACTGCTGCTATAGTACCGATACATAAAAAAGGAAATAAAGCATCTAAAATAAATTACCATCCCATTAGTTGAACCCCAATAGTTTGTAAAATTATGGAGAAAGTGCTTAAAAATAAAATTGAGCAAGCATTAACTTCAAAAAGTATCACAGATTCGACACAGCATGGTTTTGTAAGGGGGAGATCCTGCGCCAGAAATTTAGTCACTTTTTATAAAACTGTAAGCAGTAGTATAGATAATAATATTCCTACTGATGTTATATTTTGGGATTTCAGCAAAGCTTTTGATCATGTATGACATAACCATCTAACAGACAAAATGCTAAACTTAGGTTTAAATAAACATACTATAACTTGAATAGATAATTAGTTGTGCAACAGAACTCAAAGGGTCAAGTTATCTGATACTGTATAAGACGAGATACCAGTTAGCAGTGGGGTGCCTCAGGGCTCCATCTTGGGGCCAACTCTGTTTGGAATCTTTGTGGGTAATTTACAGCATGGTATAACTTGCCACTTCTGTTAATTTGCAGTTGATGTCAACATTTCAGCAGAAGTAGATATGGCAACAAAAACTCAATGACTTCTAACTGACCTGATGAAAACTGAACAGTGGGGGATAATAAACAAGATGAGCTTTCACCTAGAAAAATGTGCAGTTATTCATCTAGGAACAAAAAACCCTAATAGTGATTAAATGGTGAATAATATTACCATTAATGCAGTTCGTTCAGAAAGAGATGTGTGTATAATAGTTAATAATTTATTGTTTCCTATTGAACACTGCAGAAAGATTGCACAAACAGGAAACTGTATATTATCTGCCATTAAAAAATATTTTATTACCAGGAATGAACATTGTATCATTCCCCAATATACAGTACATTATTTATTTGTCCACAAACAGATTATGCAGTCTCCTTTTGGGACCCATTTTTAAACAAAGATAAAACACTAATTGAAAGTATGCAGAGAAGAACTACTAAATTAATACCAAGGTTAAAAAACTTACCCTATAAAGAAAGGTTAGCATTGCTGTGTCTCTATGATTTACAACAAAGGAGGAATAGGGGTGATTCACTCCTAGTATTTAATATATTAAATGACGAACAACTTAAGGCACATTGTAATATCATTATGGCTGAAAAAAAACAAATTTAAGATGCCATAAAAAACAAATTAGAATTCCCAGAGCTCATACTAGTAAACGCAAAAAATATTTCAGTCAGGGCAGCATCCCTTTGGAATACTTTACCACAACATATAATAGATATAAAAGAACCTAATAGATTCAAGTATGCATTGGACACTTATTTTTTAGGTATGGATAGCTGACAATACTCCCTTCTAATGTAGGGAAGGTAATCCCGATGGGCCTAGTGCTCTCTTCCACCTTTCAAATAACTGAGTAATCCTGAGTAAAAATACTATAACTGAAAATAAAAATGACACAAATAAAATTCTCATAATCGGGGATTCCATGATCCGAGGAGTGGAACACCACCTAACACAAAATGTTAAAAGTGACATTGTGGTAAAGTGTCTACCAGGAGCCTCTACAAGTAGGGACATTAATCACATGAAGACAATTTTGCAGGAATCAGGGGATGTTACACATATAACAATACACCTTGGTACCAATGACTTGGCAAATCACACAGTTCAGGAGGCCAGGAAACACTTTGAGGATCTGACCAACAAACTTTCTTCCCTTCTATCCAAATTAGCCTTCTCAGAAGTGCTACCAGTTTGGGAAAAAAGCACCAAGTGAGTCAGAGAGATGGAAGTAGGTGAATTCAACTCATGGTTGTGTGATTGGTGCCAAGACAAGGGATACCACTACATAGGGAACTGGCACAACTTTTGGGAAAGAGCTTTTTTAAATATGAAGGATTGCATCTAAACAGAGAAGGTGTGCAAGCACTCGGACAAATATTCAATGTCTGTACAGGTAGTTTAAACTAATAAAAGGGAGCCTGATGCAGTTCATACCCCTGCCATTGGTGTGCTAGTCATCACTCCCCAAAATGTCAAATGTGCACACACATTCCCAGAAAACAAAACAGAGCCGACATCCGCCCAAGCCTGCAACCTCCATAATCTCTTGGCCAGAAAGACCAACTGAAGCAGTCCAGGAAGAGGGCATAACCTCACACCAAAGAGGATGCACATTCCTGGAAGGCAATGGTTGAAAATACTAGGAGCCTAACTAACAAACTTCCCAAACTCATAGCCATCTTGGAAACAGAAAGGTTGGACTGGGTGGCTATAACAGAAACATGGTTCAAGGAAAACCACAGATGGGATTCAACCATTCCCAGTTACAATCTGTTCAGGAAGGATAGACAGGGCAAAGAAGGGGGGGTGTAGCCATCTACATTCAGGAGGAATTAAAGGTCACAGAAGTAAAAGGGCAACTGTGGCTAACAGTAGACACAGGCAAGGGAAACCCCTTCAGAATTGGCATTGTGTACAGGCCCTCAAATCAAGGAGATAAAGGAGACAAGGATCTAATAGAAGAAATCTACGAAACATCTGATAAAGGCTAAGTAATGCTTGTGGGGGACTTCAACCTACTAACAGATACAAACTGGAGCACACTAATGGCAGCAACAATGAGAAGTATGGAATTCTTATTGTCACTACAAGGTGCAGGACTGTGCCAGCTTGTTAAAACCCCTACAAGGGAAGATGGCATTCTCAATCATGTGCTCACAAACTCAGAAAGGATCAAGGACTTAAGGTAAACATAACACAGGATACCAGCCACTCAATAATAAAGGTGCTAGACTTCAAAAAGACTGACTTCCAAAAAATGAGGAACAACATAAGCAAGGCCACTGATTTACGATGATTAAAACAATGAAATTCAATTTTCAAGACTTCAGATTCCAGAATTGCACCGGTGATTGTTACTTTAATTTCTGGATTTCACAGGGCTTTTGCTATCATTCTTTTAGTATATGCATAAATAATCAGAATTAAAGAAGACTTAATATACAGATCATTAAAAAACGCAAATTGAAAATAGTACTGGAAGGAATCAAAAGAAAAACACAAGTTTTGTAGATTTACTGATCTGATATAAAAAATGCCAGATTCCATGAAATCTTTGTTTTTACCAGTCTTCAAGCAGCCCTAATTCCAGAATTTTACCAGATTTTCTAGTAAAAACCGAAAAACAGTGGCCTTGAACATAAGTAGCCAATTAATGGAAATAGAGGCTGAGGAGGTGGAGGTCATGTGGGGGAGACTCAAGAGAGCAACAAAGACTGCCACAGATCAATGTGCCAGATGGGTCAGCAAATCAAAAAGAAATCATCTATGGTTTTCCAAGGAAGTGGCTACCACAGTCAAAGAAAAATAGAAGGCATACAGCATATACCAGGAAACCATAACTGAGAAAGACTGGGAGTCGTACAAGGAAAAAATGAGAGAGTCTAACAAACAAATTAGAAAGACAAATGCCCAGACAGAGGAAAAGATAGCAGAAGGGGCAAAGAGAGGAGACAAATAATTTTTTATATACATTAGAGAATGTAGGAAGGCAAAAGGGGGATAGTAAAGATTGCTACCGAAGAAGGGAACTGCACCAAAAATGACCCAGAGAAAGCCAAAATCCTCAACAAATACTTTTGCTATGTGTTTACCAAAGAGGACCCAGGGGATGGCCCAGCACTGAAAAAAACACAACACCTCAGAACCAGAGGTAGACACTAGTCCCTTTACAGAAGTTGAAGTAAAGGAGGTGCTAAATAAACTAA
Organism: Neoceratodus forsteri; assembly: GCA_016271365.2. Classification (NCBI taxonomy): domain Eukaryota; kingdom Metazoa; phylum Chordata; order Ceratodontiformes; family Ceratodontidae; genus Neoceratodus; species Neoceratodus forsteri. Next base: position 212,544,895 of record CM057451.1, read on the forward strand.
AAGCAGACAAAGCCACTGGACTAGACAAGATGCAACCCAGAATCCTTATGGAGTTAGTTTAACCTCAGTGATAGGGAAAATGATGGAATCACTTCTGAAGGAAAGAATTGTCGAGTACCTAGAGGCCAGAGGGGCACAGGACCCAAGGCAGCATGGATTCACAGCAGGAAGGTCATGCCAGACAAATCTAATAGATTTCTTTGACTGGGTGACCAAAGTAGTAGATCAGGGAGGGGCTATGGACATGGCCTACCTAGACTTTAGCAAGGCATTTGACTCAGTCCCACACAAAAGATTAATATACAAGTTAGCCAGCCTGGGAGTGGGTCCCAAGATGATAGCCTGGGTAAAGAATTGGCTGGAGAATAGGACACAGAGGGTAATAGTAAATGGAGTCCATTCTGAAGAAAGGGGGGTTACTAGCGGGGTGCCGCAGGGTTCAGTATTAGGACCGGTCCTCTTCAATGTCTTTGTATGTGACATTGCAGACGGACTGGAAGGAAAAGTATATCTCTTTGCAGATGACACAAAGATCTGCAACAGAATTGATGCACAAGGTGGGGTGGAAAGGATGAGAAGGGACTTGTCAAGCTTAGAGGAATGGTCAAATGTATGGCAGCTTAGATTTAATGCTAAGAAGTGCAAGGTAATGCACCTGGGAAACAAAAACCCAGGGGAAGAGTACACAATGGGGGGTGAGATACTAACAACAACAACAATGGAAAGGGACCTGGGGGTAGTCATATCAGATGACTTAAAGGTGGGCAAGCAATGTGAGAGGGCAGTAAGGAGGGCTGGGGGGATACTGGGATGCATAGGGAGAGGCATCACCAGTAGAAAACAGGAAGTTGTTATCCCTCTGTACAGACAGCTGGTGAAATCCCATCTGGAGTACTGTGTGCAGTTCTGGAGACCCAATCTCTGCAAGGACATAGACAAGATGGAAGCTGTCCAGAGGAGGGCAATTAAAATGGTGCAGGGTCTGCACCGGAAGATATATGAAGAGAGACTAAAGAAGCTTGATATGTATAGCCTCAAGGAAAGGAGGGAGATGGGGGACATGATAGAAACTTTCAAGTACCTCAAGAGAATCAACAAAGTCCAAGAGGTAGCATCTTTCAAAAAGAGGTGTGCAAGAACAAGGGGGCACAATTTGAAGATGGGGGCGGCTCAGAGGTAATGTAAGGAAGTATTTTTTCACAGAGAGGGTTGTGGATGCATGGAACGGCCTTCCGGAGGAGGTTGTGGAGTCAAAAACAGTGAGTGAATTCAAGCATGCATGGGACAGTCATAAGGCAATTCTAGGGGGTTGGGGTAGAAAGAAGTAGGCTGCTGGTTAACTAGGATCTGCAGCTTATCCTTTAGGTAGGGAAATGGGCAGACTGGGTGGGCCAAGCGGTCCTTATCTGCTGTCAAATTCTATGTTTCTATGTAACTGGGGGCAGAATTAGCAGCCCCTCTGGCACTTCAGTTCACAAAATCCTTGAAGTGCAGTGTGGTACATGAAGATTGGAAAAAGGTGATAGTGGTTCCACTTCACAAATCAGGCAGTTGTGAAGAGGCTAGTAATTACAGACTGGTGAGCCTCACGTCTATGGTAGGGAACCTAATGGAGACTCTACTCAAACAGAGAATTATAGCATTCCTCAAAAATAGCGGCCAACAAGACCCTAAGCAGCACGCTTTCACAGCAGGTAGGTCATGCCAGCCAAATCTGCTCAAGTTTTTTGATTATGCTACAAAAATAGTGGATGACGGTGGGGCAGTAGATGTGGTCTATTTAGACTTTAGTAAGGCCTTCAACTTGGTTCCACACAGAAGACTGGTAAAGAAGCTTGACTACACAGGGGTTTGTCCAGAAGTAGTCAGTTGGGTACAAAACTGGTTACAAGGCAGAACACAGAGGGTAGAGGTTAATGGAATGCAATCAACAGAAGACAGGGTGACCAGCGGGGTGCCCCAATGCTCAGTACTGGGGCCTCTGCTCTTCAGTGTTTTTATAGCAGACTTTGCTGATGGACTGGAAGGGAAAGTGTGTCTGTTCGCAGACAACACCAAAATATGTAACAAGGTGGACACCTCAGGAGTGAGCAAGATGGAAGCTGACCTCAAGAAACTAGAAGCATGGCCAGGAGAATAGCAGCTGAGATTTAATGCCAAAAAATGCAAGGTCAAGCACATAGGAACGAAAAATCCAGGAAAGGAGTATTACCTTGGAGGCAAAAGACTGGTGGCCTCAAACCAGGAATGAGATCTGGGAATCATAATCTCATATGATTTGAAGGTTAGTAAGCAGTGTCAGAAGGCAACATTGAAAGCCAACAGAATGCTGGGTTGCATGATCAATGAACCATATACTGTAGTGCAATCAGAAACATTTGTTTTCTTTTTCCCTCTAGGTACATGTAACTAAGCCTGGGTCGCCCCTGAAAAAGGGACTGTCAAAGTCACAGTGGGCCTAGCCGGGTACCAAAATTTAAATAAATAAATACATTGGGAGGTGACTCACAAGCAGGAGGAGAGAGATGGTGCTACCACTGTAAGATCGCTGGTCCGGCCTCACCTAAAATACGGAGTCCAGTTCTGGAGATATCACCTCAGGAAGGACATTGACTGGGTGGAAACAGTACAGAGAAAGGTGACAAAAATGATTCAGGGTCTAAAGCACATGTCTTATGAAGAAAGACATAGGGATCTGAATATGTACTCCCTACAGCAGAAAAGAGAGAGAGAGGGGGGATATGATTGAAACATTCAAGTGCATCAAAGGCATTAACAAGGTACAGGCACAGGAACTTTTTCACTTCAAGAAGGGCTCCAGGACCAGGGGAGATGACCAAAGGCTGCAAAGAGGGAGGTTCTCTATCAGCACCAGGGAGTTTTTTCTTCACAGAAAGAGTGGTGGATGCTGGAACAGCCTGCCCCAAGAGGTTGTCGGGGTCAACACGGTGGGGGAAGGGGGATTCAAGAATGCATGGGATAAATACAAGGGAGCCCTGACTACAAAGAGCACCTAGAGTGTCAAAATAGGTCTAAAACAAACACTAGATGGACATAGTGGTCCCCGTCAGCCATCAACTTCTATGTTTCTAGCCCTTTTGTACCTTGGGCATACCCATAAGATGTGTATTAGATCTTCCTGCTCTCCAATGGAGCAGAAGCATTTTGGACTATTCACTCTAGGTTTATCATATCTTGCTGTTAGCACATTACTTTTTGAACACCTCAGCTTTATAGTTAATAAATATTTTTCTTAATTTTGGGTTAGTAAGGATGTCCAAGTGGTACCTGAAACCAAAATACGTACTGGCAGCTGAGAACCGTCATGAGAAATATGAATTAGTCATAACCATGAGGACATGTTTGGCTCCAAAATTACAACTTTTGGGGGGGGGATCTTCAAGAAAGACTTTATTAAGGCAATCCATGAAAGTATGACACAGTACAGCAATGGCCTTTTTTTTAACACATCCTACTCAGAATCTAGAACCTGTCTTAGGCCCCACCCAAAGACTGGGAGATAAAAGTAGTCATACAACTTCCAAATGGATGCTTGCTATCAAAGTAAATTTAGACAAGGGCCATGCGGATGAAGTCCCATAAAAGTCCAGTGTACATAGAGTCTCTGAATGGCCCATAAGTAGCCCAACTGGTAGTCGTTCTTTTGTTGTATGTCTTATACTTGAGACTCAAGGAGACATCTTTCTCAAAATATCTATTAAGTGCAATTAAATCCTGTTTCTTTAAGTTATTTAAAAAGAGTCCTATACAATTTAGAGTCCCTACAGTCGTGTGCATGCCAGGACTTTAAGCAGTTTTAGGGCAACCTGTCATTATCTATCCTGGAAAGCTTTAGCCAGTAGTTGATTTTACAAGTGTCTATCACTGCAGTACTGTCTAATCCTATCTCAGACCTTACGTATGCCACTGAGCATGAGCATCCAAGTCCTAGAAGAGCTCTTAAAAATACTATGATGTGACTGTTAAACTGTTTCTTCATTTAATATTCACACCAACATATGAAAATGCCAGCAGATTAGGCTATGAGGTCTATCGCATCTGCTCAAGATGCAGCTCACACTTTGATAACTGCTGCTGTTGTCCCTCCCTTCCATCCCTCCCCTGATTTCCATTCAGAGTCCCCCAATCTCTGCCCACCCTACCTGTACCCTGCCCATGTATCTATCCCATCCCTTCTTAAAATGTCCCACTGATTCCCTAGATACCAACTCCTCAGGTAGCAGATTCCAAAGCATCACCACCCTTTCCATGAAGTAATGCTTTCTTAGGTGTCTTCTATACTTCCTAACAACCAGGTTTAGGCTATGACCCCTTGTGGTCCTTCCCACTTCAGTCTGAACACCCCCTCTGTGTTTACTCTATTAATACCTTTCAAGTTTTTAGAGGTCTCAGTCACCTCCCTTCTGTCTTTCAAGGAGTACATGTTTAGCTGCCTAAGTCTTTCCACATAGGGCTTATCCCCCATTCCAAGGATCATCTTAAATGGCCTCCTCCGGACCCTCTCCAGGTGCATAATGTCCTTCTTTAAGTAAGGGTGCCAGAACTCCAAGTGTGGCCTCACCAAGGAATTTTACAGTGGCAGAATTATCTCATCCCTTCTCAAAATGATCACCCTAACAATGTACCCCAGCATTCTGTTTGCCTTAGCCACTGCTTGCCTGCATTGTCCTGAGTGATTCATTTTACCAATGATCACTACTCCCAGATATTTTTCTTTCTGAGACTGTTAACTGTACCCCCTCCAATTTGTAGCTGTCCCCTGGATTCCTAGCTCCCAAGTGAAGTAAATTGCACTTCCTAACGTTAAACCCCAGCTGCTATGTGACTGACCACTGTTCTTGTCTTTCTAGGTCTTCCAGGAGTGTCCTCCTTCCTTCCTCACTGTCCACCTCTGCACCTAGTTTGGAGTCATCAGCAAACAGGCTAATATTACTCCTAACTTCCACTGCAATGTCTGAAATGAAAGCATTAAATAGCAAATCCTGAGGGACCCTGCTAATGACACTTCTGGATGTTGATCGCTCCCCCACACCACCACCTGATGTTGCCTGTCACTTAGCCAGTTCCAAATCCACTTCATCAACCTTCTCCCCACCCTTAAGTCACTCAACTTGCCCAGCAGTCTCCCATGTGGCACAGAGTCAAATGCCTTACTGAAGTCTAGATATGAAACATCAACCAACCTTCTACTGTCCAGAGATCTTGTTACCCAATCAAAACATTCAACACAGTTAGTCTGGCAAGTTCTTCCCTTGGCAAAATCATGTTACCTGACATCCTTGAAGTCCACTTACCTCCAAGAACTTCACCAGCCTTTCCTTCAGTATACAGTCCAACAGTTTCCCCACTATGGATGTCAGGCTGACTGGTCTATAGTTTCCTGGCTCATCACTGGACCTGCTCTTATGGAGGGGCACAATGTGCACCATTTTCCAGTCTAATGGTACACTTCCCATTTGAGGGAAGGAGTTGAACAACTCCATCAGCGGTGCTGCTGGAACATCCTCCAACTCTTTTAGGACTTTGGGGTAGATCCCATCTGGACCTGGGGTCTTGTCTGGCCTTAATGATTTAAGGCTGTCCCACACTCTCTCCACTGGTGTCTCATCACATGTTAGTAACCCCCCCTTACCCACCCTTTACATTAACACCCCCCTGTGGAATTGTACCATCCATTTCCCTCATAAAGACAGACCAGAAGTACTCATTTAGTTCCATAGCCTGCTCCACTCCCTCTTCTGCCCACCCACCCTTTTTATAACTACTGATCTGCCCCTACACTTCCTCTTCTCCCTGATATAACTAATAAAATTCTTTCTCCCCCTCCCTGATCCCCTGTGCCAACCTTAGCTCTTTGGTTGCTTTGGCTGCTCTTTCCACCCTACTCACCTCCTTCAATTTAATATAGTAATCTTCCCTGTCCTTCTCCTTATGGGCTTTCTTGTACTTTTGGTAGGCTAGCCTTTTCTCCCTTACCCTCTCCTGTATATCCTCAGTCAATCAGCATGGTTTCCTTCACCTCACTTTCTTGTATTGTCACTTATTGCACATTTTAGTGGTCTCCAACAGGCCCACTTTCAAAATGTCCAGCCTGCTAACTGTGTCCATGTCCACACATATTTTCTCTAAGTGACCTACCAGAATGGCTGGCATCCTCCCAAAATCTGCCCCCCTGAAATGCACAACCATAATATTAGTGGGATTTTCCTCCCTCCCCAGGTCCAGGGAGAACCATACTGTTGAGTGATCACTCCCAGCAAGTGGGTCCTCTACTATAACATTCTTTACCTGCTCACCATCTGTCAGAACCAAATCCAAGATGCCATACTTCAGCTCCATAGTACAGTTGAGCAATATTTGTTGCTCTAAGTATGTTAACAAGTGGTTTTAGTATGAAGCCACCATATGCATTGTTACATTTTCTAACACCCAGTATTTTTTTATTTATTTTTTTTGCATTCACAATAGTGTTTTAGCATGTTTTGTGCAATGGCCGTTTGCTGCAAACATCACATGCAGTTACACATAGCTTCAATTAACTGTTAGTTTATGCTTCACTAAGTACCACTGCCCATTCTCTTTTTTTGAGCCAAAAATCATGACTTCTGTCTTGTCAAAGTTAGTAGCAAGACACAGCTCTTTGATTCTTGCTTCCATTATGTCTAATTTTCTCTGTAGGCCTTTTTTGTCAGGGCCATAAGGACCACATCATCTGCATATGCTAATGTCAGACAACTGCAGTTATTTATTTTGTGGGGGAATCAGAATCTAGTATTTCCAGGTCCTTTAATAGTTTAAGCAGAAATTCAGGAACTGGCACCAATCAAAGCACACTAATATAGTGTATTTTCACTGTTTGTTCCAATCAGCCATGCAAGATGGAAAAAGTCACTCACCACAGAATTTGTGCTTGTTCCAAAAATGCTGACAACAGTAAAAATAGAAAGGGACCTGGGGTTAATTATATCAGATGACCTAAAGGTGGGCAAGCAATGTGAGAAGGCAGTAAGGAAGGCTGGGGGGATACTGGGATGCATAGGAAGAGGCATCAATAGTAGAAAACAGGAAGTTGTTATCCCTCTGTACAGACAGTTGGTGAGACCCCATCTGGAGTACTGTGTGCAGTTCTGGAGACCCATTCTCCAAAGACATAGACAGAGTGGAGGCTGTCCAGAGGAGGGCAACCAAAATGGTGCAGGGTCTGCACCAGAAGACATACGAAGAAAGACTAAAGGAGCTTAATATGTATACCCTTGAGGAAAGAAGGGAGAGAGGGGACATGATAGAAACTTTCAAGTACCTCAAGGGAATTAACAAAGTCCAAGAGAGTAGCATCTTCCAAAAAAAAAGATGTGCAAGAACAAGGGGGCACAATTTGAAGATAGAGGGGGGACGGCTCAGAGGTAATGTGAGGAAGTATTTTTTTCACTGAGAGGGTTGTGGATGCATGGAACAGCCTCCCTGAGGAGGTCATGGAGTCAAGAACAGTAGGGGACTTCAAGAATGCATGGGACAGGCATAAGGCAGTCCTAGTGGGGGGTAGGAGGAAGTAAGCTGTTGGTTAACTAGGATCTGCAGCTTATCTGTTAGGTAGGAAAATGGGCAGACTAGGTGGGCCAAGCGGTCCTTATCTGCCGTCAAATTCTATGTTTCTATGTTTCTATGTTCCTTTAATCCATAGAGTATAAAAATACAAATACAAGAGACAAACAGTTCCCCAAATTCATAAAGATGTTAAACCTGCTCCACAGTCAGCTCGACTACGTACCACCTTAGGGAAGGTTGATGAGGTGGATTTGGAACTTTTTTGGAACAACCCCAATTTCCATGGTGAGTGACTTTTTCCATGTTGAATGGCCATTTGGGACAAACAGTGAAAATACACTATATTAGTGTGCTTTGATTGGTGCCGGTTCCTGACTCTCTGTTTGCACTGTTTTTTACCTGGCACAATCGTTCCTTGGTGCAGCATAATGTTTCTTTTTGCCTTTAATAGTTTGTCTATATATAAACAAAACAATTTGGGGACTAGAATACACCCATGTCACACCCCATTTTTGGTGTAAAAAATGTTTGAGAATTGCCCATTGGTTCTTCATCTAATGCGGGCCCAAGTATTCGTATAAAGATTAGTGGTTATTTGGACCAATAAGGGATCCATACTTCTATTTATGATAATCTTCCATATGATATTCCTGGAGATAGTCACACACCACTGAAAAGTCAATAAATACCACGAATAGTCTCTGTTTTCTTAGGTGAACATATTTTTCCAGCAGGTGAGCTAACACAAAACAGTTATCAGTGGTGGAATCTCTGTTTCTGAATCCTGCTTGGAGTTTACTAAGCCCCCAGTATTAATTATTTGGACTTTTAATCTTTCTAGGATACTTTTTGAGAAAAGTTTCAAATTACTGTCAAGTAGACTAACTGGTCCATACATAGTGTGATCAGAAAGACTGCCTCTTATTATGGATCGGAATGATGTCAGACCCTCTCCATGACTGTGGTATGTATTTATTTTCTATGCATTTATTATAGAAAAATGTCAGAGGATTGCACCATAATGTAGGATTGCAGGTGCAGGTGTATACCTCTGCCTGTATTCTGCCTGTGTATCGCAGTCAGCAACATCCTCATCCTCCAACAGAAAACAATAATTCTGTTGTGATGCAGCATTGCAGTGTGGTGAAGCATGCCTTTTTTACAGCCAAGGTAAGTTATTCTGTTGAGAAACCTCATACATCTTCAACACAACCAAGTGCAGCAGTACAATATATGCCACATACAGTTGCAGCAACTGACATGGTCACATAATTCCTAAAATGTCGGTGATATCTCCAGAGATATTATTTGTCTGCCTACAGTACCTCTGGTGGGCCACCAGAAAGAATCTTTTTAGAAATATCACATAATATACGGAAATATCCAAACCATGTCAGTTACTTCAGCTATACTTAAAATGAAGCAAAGAACACGCACCAAGACAGCACTGCCATTGACACAATACTGATAGCACTAGTTACACTCTCATGCACAAAAAACATGTTTCCTACATGCATTATAGACATTTTTCACTTTTACTCCTCCTGTCCCTCTTTAGGTCACTTTTAGGCAGTAAGTGATCCTACTCAAAAGGCAACTTGCAGAAATGCCCAACAGTAAGATTGGCCATGACACTTAAGTGCGGTGCAGTGACACGTGTTGCATTTGCTTTCAAAGTACTGTTAATTTAAACATGAGTCATTTATATTATATTTGCAACAAATAGAAATGTTCAGAAAAAAAAAATTGATAAAACACAGCCAGGTTAGTGGGGCTTCTGCTTGGCACACTGGTGTCTGGGTTCAGGCACTGAGATGGACACTGCAGGAGCAGAGGCTGGTAGCGGTGGTGAAGGACTAGAAATACCAAAGAACACACTTTCCTTCCAAGGGTGTGTATGTAGTGCCCCATCTAACACTGGCTCTTGGAGATAGGCTTGTGGTAACAAACAGATGTTTGTTTCTCACTCTCTTCTTTTTTATGCAACAAGTTCACCAGCTGAACAGAAGGAGCACAGAAGTCAGCACCAACGAGCAACAACAACTGCCACCCACATCTAGATAATTTGCCCCAGCAACACTCACTGTGGTCAGGAAGACTGGAAGAACAAATCTACACTAGAAGATAAGGCAAGGAGTGGGACCCATTGTACAGAAATCAATATGTTGTTTTCTTTTTTATGTTAACACACAGTATATCAGATTTCAAAAGCAATATTAATAAACTCACCTTTATCAAAATTCAAGCTCCAGCCAGGTCAGATTTGCATATTTTTTTAACTATCAGACTGAGGCCTATCTGATCAGATTTGGTACTAGCTCAGCAACCCTATTTTCAACTGTTGCTGCAGGGTTTTTAATACAGTCTTTCAGCTTCCTACTGTGTTCTAGCAGCATCTAAACTTCTGCCACAATTTCTGGCAATTGCACAGAACATGTATGCAACATTTGTTTGATGCAAGCATCTGTAAATCATAGAACCTTTCACAAAAACTCAAGTGCCTTTGGAAACAGAGCATTCACCTTTTAGCACAACTGTGATGATGCTGACAAGAGTCAAAAAATTACCAAGCATCAACATCCTCATGTCTGAAAATCCTGCCCATTTACCTTAGTGTGGTGTCTGGCTTCTCATTGGTTGCTGGCAGAAATAGCATGTTAAGCAAAAAGAGAGGGTTTATGAACATTAGCAAAAGTGCACCATTTCAAGTAACGCAAACATTATTTGTCTATCCAAAAGTTGCTTTACCTAAGCCCAGTGTGCTGAATCCCTGAACTTTGTTGACAAACGGAAATTGAATTTTTTCCAAAAGACATAAGGAATATAATGACATGCATTTTTAATATACTGATCTATCTTCATGTAATTAACTTCTATTTAACCTGTTTTTATGTAGGATTGCCATGAGCAGTTTCAAATCTGTATTAGATGATTTTGTTTTTTGTATCGGCAATTTTGCCTCCCATTCGGGAGGCACTGGGCCCCCACTCCTGCTCAATGCTCCCCCATCCCAAGGCTTACACACCTGGGTGTAGCCACCGGGTTGGCACCTCTCTGCAGGAAACACAGTCTCAAGGCCCTGGCTTGTCCCCCCAGGGTGCAGTCATGGAAGCGAGACCCCACTAGCGGACTTTGGTCTGTGGCAGGGAGTGGCAGCGGAGGCTGTCATTAATGGTCGGTGATGATTTTGGCAGTTTTTTGCCCTGGGGGTGGGGACGTGCAATGACACCAGTGTCCACTTCCCCCCCTTTACATGTGGCATTGGCTGCAGTGGTACCCCCAGCCTCCTCCAGAGGTCCACATTGCACCAGACAATATTTCCTCCGGAGAAGGAGAGCAGCTCATGGGAAGCTCAATCCTTCTCTACCCTCTGGCCCTCCAACTTCTGAGTCTGTCCCCAAACCTGGGATGTCAGTGCTGCAGACAGACATCTTGTCACTGCTCCAGTGGGCTGGCAAGATGATTATTTAAGGATAAAATGCAGTATATATGAAACTGATTCTAATTAATCATTATTACAGTTCTGGGCTGCAAACATGTCACATATATTTTGCTGCATCCTAGGATCCAGTATTGACTTGTTCTGATTGTTCCCACATAAATGTAGGGCTTTGCCTGGAGTTCGGTGGCCAAGCAGCCAGCCACTCCCACTTCCTGAACTATATAAACAGTTCATTGCAGCCTCACTATGAAGCATTTTTTCTTTGCAGCTGAAAGCTCTGTCGGTTTGTCTTCTGAGCTGGTTGGGCCTCCCCGTCTGGCTGAGGCCTGCCCCCCCTTCCCGCTGCTTATGCTTGTCTCTGCTGGGCTTCTGTGTTCATTTTCCTGCTTCCTGTTTATATTTTGCCTTTGGCTGTGTGTGCTTCCTTCCTTTTTTTGGGGGGGGGGCTTTGTTCTAAGCTCCTAGCATACTGCTACTCCAGTGGTCATATTGATTGCTTTCAGTTACTCACAACTCTCAAATTACTTGCACTGCAATTCCTAGCATACTGCTACTCAGAGCTCATGCCACTGCTTTTGGTTACATACAACTGCAGCCTGATGTTTGCTTAATTACTATTGTACCCAGTGCTTGTGTTTTTACACTGTGCTCACCATGCTAAAACTACTGCAATACAACTGCAGTCATTATCTGTGTGTTTCAGCTCAACCATAGCTGCTCCAGGTTGCATACTCTATTCTTTTCACCTAACACAGTTTACTCTGATCCTAGTTGTGCTGCTCTCATTCTACTTGCAGCTTTGTTGCACTGCCTGGCTACACCTGCCTTCAAATCATTTGTCTCCATGTTTTATTGCAGTTACAGTACAACTCTGAGGTCAGCCAACTAAGCTCCTGTTGTGGCTGTTAATATAGCTTGTTATTAACTCTTGCCTCACCGCTGAAAAATCCTCAGAGTATTTGTCATCTTGATTTAGCTATTCATGTCTGGCTGGCTTGCCCCCAATTTAGTGCTGATTAATTGCTATACAATATGTCATGAAGGTCCACCTATCACTACTACTGCTCACTGACCTATGTGCAGGTCCTCACTTGCTTATGCAAATCATTGCTTCATGCCTACTGCTATCCCCTTGGCTTTAGCCTCTGGGATTCTGCTGCACTCAATCTGCATTCGACCTTGCAAGATCTCAGCACTCAATACTCATTATGATCTCAGCATGCTGTGCTCATTCAGCTCCAGCTTTTCAGCTCTCACTCAATTTCTGGGGCATGCCAGCCATTCTATTCTGGCACAGGGTTCCTGCAGCCGCCGGTCTTGCTCTGCATTTAGTCCACATCTCGAGCATGTCCAACTTGGGTTGGGATCATAGAAACATAGAAACATAGAGGTTGATGGCAGATAAGGACCGCAATGCCCATCCAGTCTGCCCATTTCTTTTTCAACCTTATAAATGTGCCATCGGCCTTTGCTCTGTCAGTGGCCTATCTATTCATAAGCATCTGTATTGCTCCCTTATGCCTATCCCATGCCTATTTGAAGTCCTGCACTGTATTCATAGTCACCACTTCCTGAGGTAGGCCGTTCAATGCGTCCACCACTCTTTCTGTGAAAAATAATTTCCTCACATTCCTCCTTAATCAGCCTCCCTCTAACCTTATCCTGTGTCCTCTTGTCCTGCATGTTTTGATCATTCATATCACCTCTCTCCCTCCTTTGCTTAAGGGTATACATATTGAGCTCTGTTAATCTGTCCTCATATGTCTTCTGATGCAGTCCTTGCACCATTTCTGGTGCCCTTCTCTGGACTGCCTCAATTTGGTTAATGTCATTGTGAAGGTGTGGCCTCCAGTACTGCACACAGTACTCCAGATGGGGCCTAACCAGTGTCTCGTAAAGAGGGATTATTACCTCCCTCTTATGACTTGCGATACCCCTACTAATACACCCTAACATCCCCCTAGCCTTACCTACTGCTTTAGAGGTCTGCTGGGATGATTTCAGGTCATTGGTGATGATGATGCCCAAGTCTCTTTCTTCCTTTGTGACTGCCAGCAACTCCCCTCCCAGCCTATAGGTGGCTTCAGGGTTTCTCTTCCCCATGTGCATGATCTTGCACTTCTTTGCATTAAATCCCAGTTACCACTCTTCTGACCATTTTGATAGTTTATCCAGATCTCTTCTCATTTTGCCCACCCCATCTGTATCATCTACTCTATTGCAGATCTTGATGTCATCTGCAGACATGCCTTAACCTCTAGTCCATCTGCAATGTCACTGATGAAGATATTGAAGAGGACTGGCCACAGGACTGATCTCTGAGGTACCCCACTTGTGACTTGCATCTCTTCTGACTGTATACCATTTACCACCACTCTCTGTTTTCTGCCCGTCAACCAGTTTGCCACCCAGTTGACCAACTTTGACCCACCCAAGCCTACCCAGCTTATTTATCAATCTTCTATGTGGAACAGTGTCGAAAGCTTTGCTGAAGTCAAGGTAGGCGACATCAACTGCTCCCCCTAGGTCCACCACTCTGAGTACCCACTCAAAGAAATCTATGAAATTAGTTTGACAGGACCTTCCTTTTGTAAATCCAAGCTGTTTTGGATCCTGTACCCCATGGATTCCAGGTGTTGCACTATCCTTTCCTTAAGGAGTGCCTCCATAATCTTGCCCACTACTGAGATAAGACTGACTAGTCTATAGTTCCCTGCCTCCTCCCTGCTACCACTCTTGTAGAGCTGGATCACATGAGCCCTACTCCAGTCTTCTGGGACCTCTCCTGTGCTCAGAGACTCACTAAACAGTTCTGCTAATGGCTCTGCTAGTTCCCCCCTTAGCTCCTTAAATACCCTGGGATGTATGCCATCAGGTCCCATTGCCTTGCCCACCCTGAGCTTAGCGAGCTCTTGTAGGACCCTTTCTTTTGTGAAGGGAGTAGTGTTCACCTCCTTCCCCCCTGTGTCCATGGTGCTGAGCTGTGGGTCATGCCCTACCTTCTCTTCAGTAAATACTGAGCTAAAGTATCTATTTAGGATAGATGCTTTTACAGGGTCCTCCTCCTCACATGCCCCCTTTTCTCCTCTGAGCGTAGCAATACCCCCTCTCCTTTCACTAATGTATCTATAGAAAGTCTTGTCATCTTCTTTTACTGTTCATGCTAGTGTTTCCACGGTTTGGGACTTTGCCTGCCTTACTGCCTTCCCTGCTTCCCTTAGGGCAGTTTGTATGCCTCCCTATCTTCATCCCACTGTGCTCCCTTATATTTCCTGAAGGCCAGCCTTTTGGCTCTGACCTTTTCTGCTACTGTATTTGAGAACCAAAGTGGTTTCCTTCTTCTTTTGCACTTCCTTTTCTAGCACAATGGGATGTTGCTTCAAGTATTGCATCCTTAATGGTTGCCCACTTTGCCTGTACCCCCTCACCTTTGTTTCTTTTTGCCAGGGCTAGCTTAACTCTGTTGGCCATCTTATCAAAGTCAGCTCCTCTGAAGTCCCATATTTTTGCCTTGGAATGGGATGATTTAGATGTAGTGGCCAAATTGAACCATACCATGTGATGGTCACTGGCCCCCGGGTGACCTTCTACCTGGAGATCTGTGATCCCTTCCCTGTTAGTCAGTACTAGATCTAGGATAGCCCTGTCTCTTGTGGGTTGTTGTACCAGTTGTTTGAGGCCCTCCCCCTGCAGGGAATCCACCATGTGTCTAGTTCTGGCAGATGTTCCTGCTGGTATTGATCAATCTGTATCTGGCATGTTGAAGTCTCCCATTATCAGAACCTCCCCTTTAGCTGTCATGTTTTGTATATCTTTTAACAGTAATATGTCTATGTCCTCCCCAAGTCTGGTGGCCTGTAGACAACCCCAATTCTTATGGCTGTCCCATTTCCTGTTTCCAGGGAGACCCACAATTCTTCTGGCTCCTTATGTGTATTCTGAATTACTGTATCTTTGATATTTCCATTGACATACAGGGCCACTCCACCCCCCCTTTTTACTGAAGTCTCCCAAGTGTGGTTACTGGTAAACCACATCTCACTAATTGCTACTATGTCCAGTTTAGCCTCTGACATTATTGCCTGCAGGTCTGGGATCTTATTTCCCAGGCTGTGAGCATTTGTGTACATGATTTTCCATTGGCCAGAGTTCAGTGTATTAGTTGTTGGCTGATGTTTGGCATTTCCCCTGTGCATCATATGGGGAGACATACCTTTTTTTCTTACCTGGTGATGTAAATGAACTGCAAACATGCTGAATCCCTGTTTGACCACTAGCTGAGGGGGGAAGGGTGTTCTTCCCATTCGACTTACAGGGTGGTGCACCCCCTCCCTATTTGCTAGTTTAAATATTCTGAAAAGATGTCAAACTTCTGCCCTAATACACTGACTCCCTCCTTATTCAGATGCAGTCCATCAAATTTAAAGAACTTTCGCTCCCAGAACTATTGCCAGTTCCCTACAAATCTGTGTCCTTTTTCCTGGTACCAGCCCTTAAGCCACATGTTTAGCTCCCCTATTTCTCCTTCTCTGATCTTCTGTCCATCTGCCCCCTTGTCCCAGACTGGCAGGATCTCAGAGAAGGAGATGTCAGACGAAATGGATGATAGTTTGTCACCCAGCCTGGTCAGGTGTTCCTTGGTCTCCACAACTGACCAACTGGCCAGATCATTAGTCCCTATGTGTACCAGGACATCGATGTTTTCTCCTGCTTTGTGAACAATTTTAGTGATGCAGTCAGAGTCTCTTCATGCTGATGTACCTGGGAGACATCTGACCATTGCCCCTGGCTGGAGATGGGTATCAGCTCCCTGAATCATGGAGTCTCCTATGATCAGACTTCTTTTTGGACTTCCTTTCTGCTTTTGTTTGTTTTGGTTCCTGATTTGGGTGAGTTTTGATGTGGTAGCTCCTGTGCTGCAGTGTCCTGCTCTGCAGTGTCCTCTGCCCCTTTGTTTGATTTCCGTGGTAGAGGCAGATACCTGTTTGTAGTGTTTATATGGTTGTTGGAGGTAATATGTTGGAAAGCACAGAGTGATGGGGCACTTGATTTGCCCCTCCTAACCACCTGCCAACCTCCTGGACCAACTACTCTCTGTGGTCAAGGTTCTTCTTCTGTTGGATGTTGGAGAAATGGTGGGTGGTTCTTATAATGTATTTCCTCTTGAATATGAAATTTGAGGCATGCAATCTCTGCCCATGTTGCCTGGAGCTGAGCCCTAAGATCTCCAATGGCCCAGCATGTAGGACAGTGTCCTACATGCTGTAAGACTGTCCTTCTGAAAAGTGTTCCGAAGTACCTGCTTGTAATGATATCCATTCCAGATAAGCTGCTGGGTTTATAACCTGGTCAGAGTAATTAGAAGGAAGAAAATGCAAGTAATTGTTTGATTTTGTGTTTTGTTTTCGTATAACTTGTTATAACAAGTTAAATTACTAGTGCCCCTGTAAATGAGCTTACCTTGTGGATGCCCAACTGATCCGCCCCTTCCTGCTTTGCCACAGGAAATGTCACAACTGTGGTACCCTATAAAAGGAGTGTTCTACAAAGATCTTGGCCAAGATCCTAGCCACCAGGATGCTCCAAGTGCTCCTGACCATCACCCATCCTGCCCAGGTCGGTTTCATGAAGGGCAAATTGATGGCAGACAATACTAGGCTCCTCCTTAATTTAAAATGGATAGCTTCCCATTCACAGATCCCAATGGCTGCACTGGCAATATATTTTACTAAAGTCTTTGACTCTGTAGAGTGGCAATATTTGCATCAAATATTAGAAAGATATGGTTTTGGTCCGGTGTTCTGACAGTGGGTGTCAACAATCTATGGATCCCCGATGGCTAGGAGTTTGACAAACATGACCATCTCTGGGCCTTTCCCACTGCACAGGGGTACCTGACAGGGATGCCCCCATCCCCTCTTTTTTTTTGATAGCATTAGACCCCCCTCATTCGATCTCTTATTGCGTCAAGAGTAATCAGGGGCATTGAAGTAGCAGGGAAATCCTACTTTGTAGCGGCATATGCCAATGATTTATTGCTAACCCTGACCCATCCAGAGCAGGCATTACAGCATATACTGCCATTACTGCAGACATTTGCAACACTATCAGGACTCTGTGTAAATCAGAGGAAAATTTTGGCCCCATTAAATTCAGCATGCACTAAAAAATTGCTTACAGGGAACAGATCTTATCTGGGCAATGACAGGTTTTTCATATCTTGGCATAACCATTCCCTTTAAATGGTCCAATTTAGAGTCAGTCAATGTCTCACCATTTTTATCCCAATTATCTGCAGAAATAGAGAGATGGAAAAAGCTGCAGTTATCACTACCTGGTAAGATAGCAGTGGTGCGTATGTTACTATTGCCAAGAATTATGTACATTTTTAAGAATCTCCCAATACGCCTGTTGCCTAAACTCTTTGCTAAAATTGAAGCTCAGGTGTGTCGATATCTGTGGGATGGGAAATCCCCTAGATGGAATAAGAGTAAATTGAGAGCACATTGGTCTAAATAGGGGTTGGGTTCACCCTGGTTCCAAGGGTATCACTTGGCCTGCACCACTGCTATGGCTACCAAATGGTTTGTCCCCAGTCCAATACTTCTTCTGCTTTGGGTCCAACTTGAATCTGATCAAATGGCAGATACAAATTTGCATTTGCTATTACACCGTCAGAGTCAAAATCATCTTATATTTCCTCCCTTAATAGCAGAAACTAAACGGGAGTGGCACTCACTTATGACTCTAGCCCATACACCTCAGGATGCCCAAGCACCTCCGTGGCTTTACACTCCTTTGTGGCACAATCAGGCCCTGGCAATCGGTAATACTCCCATATACTGGCCCACCTGGGAATCTGAGGGCATCTGATATATACAGCATCTCTGCATTCCTGGCTCATTGGTTTTAATGTCATTTGAACAAGTTAGACATAAATTTCACCTTCCGAGAAATTACCTTTGAAAATTTCTCCAGATACGCAGTGCTATATTAGCCAATAAGGCCCATAAGCGATCAGACCCCAAATGGAATTAGCTAACTCATAGACACAAGTCCCCCGCATCCAGTGGGCTCATTGGTAGATTCTATAAGATGTGGCGAGATACCCAGGCAGATCCCTCAGATGCATGCCGGCTAAAATGGATGGCTATTCTGAACACTCATATATCCGAGGTTTCTGGGAAGTGCTAGTCACTGTTCCTATATGGACACTAAGAGTCAGTTGTTGCAGATGAAGATATTGCTGCTTTGGTGTCAGACACCCATATCCCTATATTCCCATGACCTCATACAGAATTCCGACTGCTGGCATTGTCAAAAACCACACGCGCATCTACTCCATATTTTATGGACATGCCCTCTGCTCTCATAATTTTGGGCATCGGTATCTCAGGATTGCTCTACTGTGCTGGGCTGCTGGGTTAATCTTTCTGATCCCAAACTCTTTCTGGGTGATACCACCTCCTTGGTCAACTTAACTCGATCTCAGAAGCAGTGGGTTGAACTGGCACTCATGGAGGCTAAACGGCTTATACTTATGGCCTGGCAAAAAATTGCTCCCCCATCTCATATACAATGGCATGCGGCACTGGCTAGATTAGCCACATTAGAATGCCCCTCCTGTATTCACCTTGGTCGTATGAACCAATATACTGCCAGATGGGAAACCTATCTCCAGTCTTCTCTCTGTAAAACTTCAATTCTGAGTGATAACTCTTCTTATTTAATATGTGATATATTATTACATTGCACTATTTGTTCGATTTCTATTAGTCTTTAACATCTGAAGATAGTGAAACATTATTCTAGCATTTTGGGTTGCCATGTTGCACTAAGGTATATTTTAGAAAATTCTATATGTGAATATCTTGTAGCTTGGTTCTGGAAAATACATTTGCACATCTGTATGACAATGTAATAGTTGTAAGCTGATTACAGCAGCATATGGAACATGTTACTTTCTTATTTATGACTATGTATGGATGTGACATTATAACTGTATGTGGAGGAGAGTAAGGAAAAAAAGAAAACTTAATAATAAAATTATTCTATGATAAAAAAAAATGAAGTGTAGTGTGGGGTGGTTGGGGATGGGGATGGGTGGCTGGGCCCATCCCCTGCCGAAAAGAAAAACCACAGATGAAAGAACAAGGAGGTAAGAGCAGAAACAATCAGTCAACAACAAATGCAGTAACCCTGAAAGCTTATCCTAATGTTAGATAAAAATATAAAACCTGTAAATTACCACCTGTAATAATTTCAGAGAAGATATACTCTGTAAGAAACATTTTGCTACAGAGAAAAATAAAGCAGTAACAGAAGATATACCTTGCAAAAGACAATTTGAATAAGAAGATTACAGCAGTAATCTGTTAGCACACAGCTGTAGGCACACCTTGTAGTAATGCAGAAGAAGGTATACCAGCAACAGCAATTTGAATCAGAGAAAAATAAAGCAATGAAATGTTAGCAACAAACAGTAGCAACCCCTGTGAGCACAAAATAAAAATAACCACACACAGTAAATCTGCTTAGCCAAAAGAAGTCTTAATCGTTTCCCTTGCTCAGGTAAGATTCTCTGCTCTGTCCTTTTAAACAATCTTAGAAGGAAAGAGCTCATGTGAAGCTAGGTGCCTTGGCCAGCAAACCAAGTCTTCTACCTCCAAGATATCAACTAACCTGACCTTTTAACCCTTCTTTCTGATGGAAATTACCGACAGTTTTCCAGCTCCACCCCCCAGATACACACCTAATCCTATGGAAGAGCTGTGGGAGTAAAGCAATTAGCTCCTTCAATGTGAGAAGGAGACTGAAACACCTCTGAGACAACAAATCTTTTCAACAAAAAAAGAATAAAATAGAACAGTGTCAAACAGTAATTTTGCTTAGCCCAATGATAAAAAAATCACAAAAATGTAAGCACCGCCTGTAATAATTTCAGAGAAGATATACCCTGTAAGAAACACTTTGTTACAGAGTAAAATAAAGCAGTAGCAGAAGATATACCTTGCAAAAGACTATTCGAATCAGAAGATTACAGCAGTAATCTGTTAGCACACATCTGTAGGCACACCTTGTAATAATGCAGCAGAAGGTATACCAGCAACAACAATTTGAATCAGAGAAAAATAAAGCAATGAAATGTTAGCAACAATCAGTAGGAATCCCTGTGAGTACAAAATAAAAATAATAACACACAGTAAATCTGCTTAGCCAAAAGAAGTCTTAATCCATTTCCCTTGCTCTTGTAAGGTTCTCTGTTCTGTCCTTTCAAGCAATCTAAGAAGGAAAGAGCTCAGGTGAAGCTAGGTGCCTTGGCCAGCAAACCAAGTCCTTCTCACCTGGCCCATAGCTGGGAATGTCCTCTCCCCGGGCTTGGCTTTTGCTGCCTGCTACGTGACAGAAGCTCCTGGTGCAGAATTTAAGACTAGTGGTGAAGGGTGGTTATGACAATCTCCTTTGGCTCTAGTGTTCCACTATAATTGTTAGCCATTGACTTTAGTGGTTTCCCTAGCAAGGCACCTTCACCGCATTCTCCCTACGACTGCCTCTGGTTCACCTGGTTTGATTTAGGGCAGGTAGGCCTGGTGAGTGCCTCAGCAGTTGTTGTAGTCTTTCTGTGCCTTGGATGCATGTATTGTTGCAGAGTTTTCTCACAACCTTCCATGGCGGTCCCGCTAGAGAGTTTGAGTGAGAGCCTTCCTCCAAATTGGAATATTTTCTACTTCCCTTTAATTGGGTTTTCTAAATTGCAGCTGCAGACTAGTCACTAAATAAACTATCCCAAGCCTGGAGGGAAGGTGACCAAGGCCTTGGATCCCAAGAGATTTTCTCCTCATAGGGCTTTTTTTCTCTCCTCCGTTGCCTCAGGTCATAACAATTAGCATAGTTGTTTCTCCTAGTTTCTTAAGGTAGGTTCTGCTGGTGGATGGAGGTGGAGGATGTCCTGCCATTCCCTCTCTCCTTAGGAGATCCCCTAATCTCAAAGCAAATTTCAGAATCATGCTACGAAAACCTAGGCAGTCATTACATTATCCAACTGAACATCTCATTGCATTAACAAACTGCCTATGCTTCTCTACTACAATGTTAGTTACTGCTCCTATGTTGCAATTACTGTTCGCTCCTATGCTTCATGTTGCCTCCTTTTTGGGGAATCCTAAGGTACCTTTAGCCATGGGAATCGTCCAGTGGCACCGCTATGGGTGGAACGCTTTCCAAGAGTTCCTTGCCTTCATACCACTACAGGGTGGTAATTCTTCTGGAATAGAGAGTCTGAATGGCCAAAAACAAACTTACACAGTTGCACAAGCATAACACTATACTGGCTGCGAAGGTCAGTGAAATGTAAGGCTTTGCCTGGAGTTCAGTGGCCAAACAGCCAGTCACACCCACTTCATGAGCTATGTAAGCGTTGTGCCACTCAGTATGCCTTCCTGGTAAAACTTTTAAATAAATTAACAGTTCCTTGCAGCCTCAATGTGAAGGATTTTTTTTTCTTTGCCCCACCATCCTCCCCTCCTCCTCCAGTGGCAGTACTTTCTCCTTAGGGGATTACTAAGGTACCTTCAGCCACTGGAATTGTCCTGTGACATCTATAGGGTGGAACCCTCTCTGAGAGTTCTTGCCTTCATACCCCTACAGGGTGGTAATTCCTCTGGAATAGAGAGTGTGAATGACCAAAACCAAACTAACACAGCTGCACAAGCATAACACTATACTGGCTGTGTACAGTAGGTCAGTGAACAGATTTTATTGAGTGCAGTTTATACAAAGTGATTAAAAAAATCCAAATACAATTAATTTATTTGAAAAATTGTAACTGGGAGAGGCACACTGAGCCAAAGCTCATTACCAGGTGATAGCCAGATGAGTGGAACCGTGGGAGAACAGTAACACAATGCATAGTAGCAAAACATACAAACTATATTTGGTAAAAATATGTACAAAAATTAGAATACAAAAGTTGTATCTGAAGAGAACAAAGTGTGGAACAGTTCAGTCTGAATGCCTAGCATGTGCATATTCAGAAGTGGCAGCAATACTTAGTGAATAAGTATAGTTTAGAAAATGGATAAAACTATTTGAGGGTTCTGATTGGCTGAGGGAATTGCCTAGGTGGGTATCTATCAGACAACAGATGCCCACCTAAAACAAGTCCCTATGCCAATGGACCTCATTATGGAAATCACAGTGCCAGTATTTTATTACTTTGACTCCAATTTTTCCACCCTCGCTAAGCGAAATGAAAGACAGACCACAAACACAGCACCAACAAGTGTTGACAAGTAATACACATCAGTTCAGGAAATGAAACCTACTCTACATCCTTGCTCCTCAACAGCAAATGAAGTACATTTTAAACTACCTCTTTCTTGTATTTCCTCTGCTGTTTTCGGCTCCTATGGATGGACCACTGTGACATGTGCACCACACCACCTTCTGCCTCACTAGCTCTTTGCAAGCTCCCGACCCTCCAACTGTACTGTTTTTCCTGGTACAATACCAGATTGTTAAGACTGATACCACATCCTGCCTGGATCATACCATGTGCAGAATTGTTGCCGCCTCCATATATAATTTCATTTTCCCTCCTGAAATCTTTACTAAGTAAATACTTTTGCCATGAGCTGGCACTGACAGTCCAAGGCAGGCATCAGTGTCAGATGATCCCCATGGTAACCAGTGCCTCACTGCCTGCCCTTTTGTGGCACCGCTGGCAGAGGGCTCAAGTCGATGCTTGCTCACTGTGTGACCCTCCCCTTCAGAAGTAGCTGAGTGCTGCGCAGCCTTGCCCTTTCCCCTGTGAACTTGGCAGGAGAA
Source organism: Neoceratodus forsteri (assembly GCA_016271365.2). Taxonomy (NCBI): domain Eukaryota; kingdom Metazoa; phylum Chordata; order Ceratodontiformes; family Ceratodontidae; genus Neoceratodus; species Neoceratodus forsteri. Next base: position 212,567,729 of record CM057451.1, read on the forward strand.
CGGACTAGTGTCTGTGTTTGTCTGGATGAGAGATAACTCTCCCCCTCCAAGTCCAGCGTGAGCCATGGCAGGCCATGCATGAGATGATATCATGACGGTGGGAGGAATCCATGGAGCAAGAGATCGTGGTGGTCAGGACTCAGGAAGGACTGTCAGAGAGAGTGGCAGTACCAGCATTGTCCAATGTCACCCACCCCCACATAACACAGCATGGGGTTGGTTGAAACCAGAAAAAGAGCACAGGCAGAAGATAAGAATGCCTGGGATGGACCCCCCTACCCCGAATTAAGAATTGTGGGTTGCGGTGAGGATAAGGACTTCTTCAGTAAGGTCAGCTTTCAGGTCTTCTAGCTTCTGTTCTCTCTAATAAAATGTGTTTAGTATTAATTTGAACACTGTAACACTAACTCCTGTTGCTCGCAAAAGTCAGGGGGGGGGCAGTAACCAATAACCATAACAACCAGGACCCACAGCCACAGGGGCTCTAGAAGGACAAAACTCCCTAGATAAAACACACACACACAATTGTAATACAGGTGGAGGAATTATTTTATTTCAAAACTGATTTTAAATTGATTTTGTATTAACATTTTATTATTAAACTTATTTTATTTTACAGTGCCCATTTTCTAAATGCAATTATACCCTCCGAGGTGGGCGGTATTGTGCTATACCAGACCTTTCAGGTGGCTATAAGGCCCTCAGTCTCGGCGTCAGAGCCTCAATACACCCTGGCGGTTCGGTGTAACACAATACCACTCACCCTGTTGGGTATTATTGCTTACATTCCAATAGGCAACTGGCCTGAGGGACAACAAAATTGCCCACCATGTAATGGAGGGAGAAATGTGAAGTGGTGCAGAAGTAACCCAAAGCAGGAGTGGGGACCCAGTCAGCTACTTTCCAGGATGCCTGAGGCTCAGCCATGGAGGTATCAGGACAAAGAGTTGCAGGAATAACTAGGGAAGAGTTGGAGTTTTAATTGGTGCATGAGAGAGCCAGGGAATGGGGAGAGGTGGAGGGATCAGGGAAGTTGGTTCCAGAGTGATGGAAGTTGATAGCAGAAGGCAGACTTCCCAGCAGAGGAATAGGGGTGAGAAGTGGCTAAAGTGGGATAGACCCTGGAACAGAGGGAATGTAAAACAGGGGAAGCTGGGAGAGTATAGAGGAGAGGTAAGAGGGAAGGGACTAAAACCAGAACTTGAATATGAAGGAGGTATAGTGAGCCTGGTGACAAGAGGGCAGAGGGAGGATGGATAGGCATGCATACAGATAATGATTGGTGTGAAGGGGGACATTTGTAGCAAAACAGTGGAAGGAGTTGCAGAGGTATCCAGTCTGGTGGGGGAAGTGGAAGGGGTAGTGCCATAGACCATGTCAGCACGATCGAAGACAGGGAGCACCATTTTAGTAATAAGCTCCCTGTGAACATGTGGAGATAAGACATCTTTATTGTGTTACAGGGCACAGAGCTTTGGGTAGAATTTTGCATGGATTGCATTGATGTGGGCTGAAAAGTCAAGTTTACTGTCAAGCCACACTCCAAGGTACTTAAAGGACTGAACTGTTTCAAGAGGTTTGCCATCCAGAGTGGTGAAAATGCGGGGGGTTGGGGCAGTAAGTCTTGACAGTTTTTGACTGATCTCAAAGGTCAAGGGCGCTGTTCTTTTAGACAATGAGGGACCTGCTGTACAAAAAATGAATTTTATTGGCAAATTTGCAAGTCTGTGATGTGACTTATCTTAACCTGAGAATTAAACACATTGCGCAGCACAAAGTAAGCACCATGCTAATGGGGTTTGGTCTGCTCAAACTGGTCTTTGCATACTACATAGGCAGTTACCATTGGTCTTGCCATATTGGAAGCCACAGATAGCACAACAGAAATTTGTTAACATGTGAGTGCTAAACCAGATCAAGACCACATTTAAATGAGAGGTACAGTTTTTCAGTTCAGTTCATTTTTATTGTTCGGTAATTACAATTACAATATACTAAAAACATTAAAATGTACATTATGACACATACAGATACATAGAAATCAGTTCCATCACAATATAAATATTAAACTTGGTTCAAAATATTAATATACATAATCAGACAGAAGAATTATTGTCTCTCTCTTATCTTTTCCTTTCTCTTTCCACACAATCCCAACCCTCCCTTTCTTAATATTTGTATCATTTTAATAAGGATCAACCGGTTGCTTAATTTTAATTCATTTGAGCCAATAGGCTTCAAATTTATTTCTCAGAGGCAGGGAGATGTTTTTCTTTATATTTCATCACTTGGTAAAAGAACCCTGAAGTCATCTTAGCCTCTTCTATTGTATGATGGTGTAAGAGCACAAATAATGGGTCATATTCTACATTTGCATATATGTTAAGAAAATTGTTAAGTAGTTTAAATCGCGGGATTTTATATAAAGGGCATTGTATCGTGATATGATATAGATTTTCTACAAAACCCTATTACACCTACATGTTTCAGGGCAGGTGTTGCGGGCAGCTGTTCTATTAAAAAATATATATTTAGAGCAGATAATGCCCATTCTTGCCCATGTAATCATTTTCCTATCTAAAGGTGTAAGGGGTAAAATCAGATAGGTTTCCAGAAGTACGTCAGTCTTATTTTGGGCTAACCAAATAGCCTGACACTGTGCTCTAAGAAGCTCCATTTGTTTACTTTGAGCAAATGTAAATATTTTTTTAACCAGTTCCTTAAATAAGGGAGATATTGTAATTGATTTTTCCCAATCTAGTCAAAGAGAGAGGTACAGATATGTATACAGGGCATGATTTTCAGCCCATTATGAGACTAAGTCCCACATGGCAGCCGCTGCTAAAGGAAAAATATCTCTCCACCTGTGCCAAATTTAATTGCCACATGGGCGGCAGACACAGCTGCAGAGGATGTTATTCCTGATCCAGTTGCTGCATGAGTGGCAAGCATATTGTGGAGGATGTAATGCCTAGTCTAATCAGGCATAGCATTTGGGTGCAGCTGTGCCAAAAAAAAAGGCCACAAACTGCCATAAATTACAGAGCTGGATGCAAGTAATTTATGACTGAAATATAGTGCACATGGAAAAGCCTTGTGGACCCATGAGGGCACAGAAAACAGCTATCTTAAATTTGGTCTACAGTGTACACTGCCATATTGGCGGTGTTGGGAAAGTACAAAGCCATTTTGCCTAGCATTTAACCACCAATGAAAATCAGATTTTAACAGCACATAAACAGCACAGATCACAGCAGCACCATACCAATGGCCCCTACCTGAAAGCCCTAGTGACCATAGTTGACAAATTCAGTAATGTTATGGTGCTCCCTGCAGTAGCTGACATGGAAAGCTTACTACTCCAGGGTGACAGCCAAGAGGTTCAGAACCTGAAATTTGGTGGCAAATATCAGTAGATTTCTATGACCTAGCATAAGCAACCATTCTGCTGTCCTCCTTGAAGATGTTACACTATTGGTTTACTGTGATCAGATGTTAACTGGAGTGCAGTTGCAGCTGCCACTTCGAAGAGTGGAGTTATTCTAGATGCCCTACAGGGGGCATGCCTTAGACAACTAGTACTGGAGCCCACTTGAGAGGGAGCAATATTAGACTTGATTCTCTCAAATGGAGATGGAGAGAGGATCACAGATGTAGAAGTGGGTTGCCATCTGGAAACTAGCGACCATCGAACAGTATGGTTCACAATAAACACAGCAATAGAGTCAAGCCATACAAAGACAAAAGTACTGGACTTTAGGAGGCTGACTTTGCCAAAATGGGTGAGTGCCTAGGAATGCACTAGCAAATGAGCAGGAAGGAGGGTGGAAGAACAATGGGAATAATAAAAACTGCCATCACAGAGTAATGAGCCTTTGTTTGAAGCAAATAAACAAAACAAATGATGTAAGAAACCACTATGGTTCTCAAAGGAAGTGGCAGTGAAGGTTCAAGAGAAAAAAAGCATTCAGGAAGTACAAGGAATCACAGAAGGAGCAGGACAGAAAACTGTATCAGTTAAAGCAAAGGAGGCTGGGAAGGCAGTCAGAACAGCAAAGGCCCAAGCCAGAGGAAAAGATATCAACTCAGTTAAAGCGGGATAAAACCTTTTATAGGTACATCAGGGGCGAAGGAAGACCAAGGGAGGATAGTGAGGCTTAATAAAGGGAGGGAGGAGGGTGGGCAGAGGAGACTGTGAAAAGGCAGAGTACTAAACAAATATTTTTGCTCAGTATTTACAAATGAAGAGGGGAGGTACATTAAACAAACAGTAGAAACACTCTGGATACAGAAGTTGATACCAGCCCATTTACAGAAGAAAGGGTTCTGAAAGAACTCTTAAAACTGAAGGTGGACAAAGCAATGGGGCCTGATGGGATTCATCCCAGAATTCTAAAAGAACTAAGAGTAGAACTAGTGACACCACTGACTACCCTTTTAACAAATCATGGGAGGAGGGGTGGTACCCGAGGACTGGAGGGAGGGCAGATGTAATTCCCTTTACAAAAGTGGGAGCAAGGCAGAAGCAGAAACTACAGACCTGTTAGTTTAACCTCAGTGATAGGAAAATGATGGAATCACTTCTGAAGGAAAAATTGTCAAGTATCTAGAGGCCAGAGGGCACAGGACCTAGGCAGCATGGATTCACAGCAGAAAGGTCAAGCCAGATGAATCTGATAGATTTCTTTGACTGGGTGACAAGTAGTAGATCAGGAGGGGCTGTGGACATGGCCTACCTAGACTTTAGCAAGGCATTTGACACAGTCCCACACAAATGATTAATATACAGTTAGCCAGCCTGGGAGTGGGTCCCAAGATGACAGCCTGGGTAAAATTGGCTGGAGAATAGGACACAGAGGTAATAGTAAATGGAGTCCACTCAGAAGAAAGGAGGGTCACTAGTGGGTACCACAGGGTTTCAGTATTAGGACTGGTCCTCTTCAATGTCTTTATAAGCGACATTGCAGAAGGACTGGAAGGAAAAGTATGTCTCTTTGCAGATGACACAAAGATCTGCAACAGAGTTGATGCACAGGGTGGGGTGGAAAGGATGAGAAGGGACTGAGGTTAGAGAATGGTCAAATGTATGGCAGCTTAGATTCAATGCTAAGGAGTGCAGGTAATGCACCTGGGAAACAAAAACCCAGAGCGTGCACAATGGGGGTGAGATACTAACAACAACAACAATGGAAAGGGACCTGGGGTAGTCATATCAGATGACCTAAAGGTGGGCAAGCAATGTGAGAGGGCAGCAGGAGGCTGGGGGATACTGGGATGCATAGGGAGAGCATCACCAGTAGAAAACAGGAAGTATTATCCCTCTGTACAGACGGCGGTGAGACCCCATCTGGAGTACTGTGTGCATTCTGGAGACCCAATCTCCATAAAGACATAGACAAGATGGAAGCTGTCCAGAGGGAGGGCAACTAAAATGGTGCAGGGTCTGCACGGAGAAAACATGAAGAGACAAAAGGAGCTTAATATGTATAGCCTCGAGGAAAGGAGGAGAGAGCATGATAGAAACGTTCAAGTACCTCAAGAGAATCAACAAAGTCCAAGAGGGTAGCATCTTTCAAAAAGAGTTGTGCAGAACAAGAGGCACAATTTGAAGATGGGGGTGGCTCAGAGGTAATTTAAGGAGTATTTTTTCACAGAGGTTGTGGATGCATGGAGCGGCCTTCCGGAGGAAAGTTGTGGAGTCAAAATCAGTGGTGGAATTCAAGCATGCATGGGACAGTCATAAGGCAATTCTAGGGGGTGGGGGTAGGAAGAAGTAGGCTGCTGGTTAACTAGGATCTGCAGCTTATCCAGTAGGTAGGGAAATGGGCAGACTGGGTGGGCCAAGCGGTCCTTATCTGCCGCCAAATTCTATGTTTCTATGTGATCATAGGTGTGTTGAGCTCTCTCTGCTTCCCCTTTACACACGTGTGTGTTGAATGCTACTGTGTACTGTGCAGATGGCAGCCCCATCCACTGTGAGAAGTAAATAATTTACATAATGACATTTTAAAGGCACATAGTGATATGGTCATAGAAACATAGTCTTTGACAGCAGATAAGGACCGCTTGGCCCACCTAGTCAGTCGAGTTCCCTACCTATTTGATAAGCTGCAGATCCTAGTTAACCAATGGCCTACTTCTTCCTACCCCCCCAACAGAATTGGTTTATGTCTGTCCCATGCACTCTTGAATTCCCCACTGTTTTTGACCCATAACCTCCTCAGGCCATTCCATGCATCACCACTCTCCGTGAACAAATACTTCCTCCATTGCCTGAGCCACCCCACCCCCCATCTTCAGATTGTGTCCCTTGTTCTTCCACTTCTCTTTTCTGAAAGATGCTACCCACTTGGACTTTGTTGATTCCCTTGAGGTGCTTGAAAGTTTCTATCATGTTCCCCATCTCCCTCCTTTTCTCAAGGGTGTACATATTAAGCTCCTTTAGTCTTTCTTCATATGTCTTCTGTTACAGACCCTGCACCATTTTAGTTGCCCTTCTCTGGAGAACCTTCATCCTGTCTATGTCCTTGTGGATTTGGGGTCTCCAGAACTGCATGCTGTACTCCAGATGTGGTCTCACCAACTGTCTGTACAGAGGGATAACCACTTCCTGTTTTCTACTGGTGATGCCTCTCTCTGTACATCCCAGTATTCCCTCAGCCATCCTTATTGCCTTCTCACATTGCTTACTTACCTTTAGGTCATCTGATATGACTACCCCCAGGTCCTTTTCCATTTTTGTTGTTGTTAATACCCCTCCCCCCATTGTGTACTCTTCCTCTGTGTTATTGTTTCTCAGGTGCATTACTTTGCACTTCTTTGCATTGAATCTAAGCTGCCATGCTTTTGACCATTCCTCCAACCTTGCCAAGTTCTTTCTCATCCTTTCCACACACCCCCCGCTTCTGTATCAACCTTGTTGCAGATATTTGTGGCATCTGCAAAGAGGCATACTTTTCCTTCCAGTCCCTCTGCAATGTCACTTATAAAGTTGTTAAAAAGGACAGGACCCATTACTGAACCCTGCGGTAGCCCACTAGTAACCCTCCCTTTCTTCAGAATGGACTCCGTTTATTATTACTCTCTGTGTCCTGTTGTCCAGCCAATTTTTTAGCCAGGCTACCACCCTGAGACCCACTCCCAGTCTGACTAATTTGTTTATTAATCTTTAGTGTGGGACTGTGTCAAGTACCTTGCTAAAGTCTAGGTAGGCCATGTCCACAGCCTTGGTTTACTGCTTTGGTCACCCAGTCAAAGAATTCTATTAGATTCATCTGACATGACCTTCCTGCTGTGAATTCATGCTGCCTTGTGTGCTGCGCCCTGCTGGCCTCTACGTACTCAACAATTTTTTCTTTCAGAAGTGATTCCATCATTTTCCCTACCACTGAAGTCAAGCTAACAGGTCTGTAGTCTCCTACCTCTTCTTTGCTTCTACTTTTGTGAAGGGGAATCGCATCTGTCCTCCACCAGTTCTTAGGTACCACTTCATCCTCCCATAATTTGTTAAAAAGGGTAGTCAGTGGTGTCACTAGTTCTCCTCTTAGTTCTTTTAGAATTCTGGGGTGAATCCACCTTCAAGTTTTAGGAGTTCTTTCAGAATCCTTTCTTTTGTGAAAGGACTGGTATTGACCCCCCCATCCAGAGTGTTGCCATTGATTAGATTAGGTACCTCCCCCTCCTCCTCTTTTGTGAATACTAAGCAGAAGTATTTGTTCAGTATCCCTGCTTTTTCACTGTGTCTCTCTGCCCACCCAGCCTCCCCTTTATTAAGCCTCACTATCCCTTCCTTGGTCTTTCTTCACTTCCTAATGTACCTATAAAAGGTTTTATCCCCCTTCTTTACCATGTTGGCTATCTTTTCCTCAGTTTGGGCCTTTGCTATTCTGACTGCCTTCACTGCTTCCTTCTGCTTTAGCTCATAGTCCTGCACCATCTGTGTTTCCATACACTTCATGAATGCTGCCTTTTTCTCCCTAATCTTCACCATCACCTCTTTTGAGAACCATAGTGTTTTTCTCTTTTATTTTGATTTGTTTATTTGCTTCACACAAAGGCTTGTTACCTCTGTGATGGCAGTTTTAATGTTTCCCCATTGTTCCTCCACCCCTCCTTCTTGCCTATTTGCTTGTGTTTATCTGAGGCACTCTCCCATTTTGACAAAGTCAGCCCTCCTAAAGTCCAGTGCGCCCACTTATGTATGACTTGACTCTATGGCTGTGTTTATCATGAACCACACTGTTTGGTGGTCACTTGTTCCCAGATGGCTGCCCACTTCTAGATCCGAGATCCTTTCTCTGTCCCCATTTGAGAGTACCAGGTCTAAGATTGCTCCCTCCCAAGTGGGTTCCAACACTAGCTGCTTGAGGCATGCCTCCTGCAGGGCATCGAGAAAGACTCTGCTCTTGGATGTGGCCACAGCAAAGGTGCTCCAGTTAACATCTGGCATCTTCAGATCCCCCGTCAACAATATCTCCCCTTTTTCTGCCATCTTAAGGATGCCTTCTATCATTTCCTTGTCCATTTCCTCCCCTGCGATGGGGGTCTGTATACAACCCCATGTGGATTGCGGTGCCAGTTCCAGTCTCCAGAATGACTCACGGTGCCTCCTCTCCTCCCTGTTTACCCTTTAGTTCCATTGTTTTGATCCATTTCCCATATGTAGAAAACTACTCCTCCTCCTCCTCCTCTTCTACCCTCCTGGATCCACCTGTAGATTGTGTACCCTGGTATGTTGACATCCCAGTCATGGTTATCTATGTACCATGATTCTGTGACTGTCATGATATCCAGGCATCCCTCTTCCATCAAGGCCACCAGTTTGGGGCGCTAGTTACCTAGACTACAGGCATTGGTACTCATTACCCTTCATTTTTTGATGACTTTACCCCTGTTTGCCCTATCCCTGTCCTTACTGTCTTTGCCTTTTTCTCCATTTACCCCAGCCCTTCTGCCTATTGACTTCTTTATCTTGGTGTTTATCTCACTAACTATCCTGATTTTTTTTTGGGGGGGGGGGCTAGGATTTCCCTGCTCCTTTTCAGTTCCTCCCTCCTTGGCTAGTGTAAATGCTTGCCAATGAAGCATTTAAACCTATCACTGAAGATCCTGGCTCCCCAACTGGACAGATGCAGACCATCGTGCCGGTAAAGGACTGCATCCTTCCAGGTGGACCCCCAGTCCTCAATGAAGCCAAAACCCTGAGTTCTGCACCAGTTTTTCAACCATTGATTGAATCCCATGGTGTGGAGCACCCTAGCCTCACTCATGCCATAGACAGGCAGCATCTCCGAGAAGGTTACTGTGCCTGTTACTTATCTAAGGCCCTTTCCCAACTCCACAAACTCCTCCTGCACTGCTCTGATCCCTTTCCAGGCCAGGTCATTTGTCCATAGGTAGACAATGACATCTAGCTCCCTCCCATTTGCAGCTGCTCCCACGATCCTGAGGATTCTCTCCCTGTCCCTCTAAGCCATGGTGCCAGGCAAGCACCTTATCTCCCTCCTCCCCTCCACAGTTCTACCCTCCTAACAATGTAGTCCCCCACCAGGAGTTGTTTTCTTCCCCTGTGGGGTCCCATGCCAGCCTCCTGTGGGTCTCCTTTGTGGAGGTTCCCAGCATCCTCTTTGCTTAATAGGTATTAGCATCATGCATGGCATGTATTAGTCATTATAACGCTCCCTTTGAATACTGCACATTAGTGGTGCAATGGTAACAGCTTAGTGCCTTGTAAAATTCTTTTCCTGCCTGCAGTACTGAGCCAAGTCAAATGCTGCAAGAGTTTCCCCAGTTGTGTTTTGTGATCCACAACAGGTTAGGACATAGTTTCATCACTGCATAGAAAAGATGTATTGCAAGATGTTTAGTGTTTCCCAGAGCTTTAGCATTCAGTGTCCAATATGCATTCCTTAGTGCCTCACTCAAAGAAGCACAAGTGCAGACATCTCCCTTTACATGATAGGTTTTGAGCCATTTGAATATGCTGGCAATACACATACCTGTAGGTTTTAAATGCCTTTGCAAGTCATACCCTTACTGATTTGCATGCTTTTTATGTTCAATTACTACTTTAAGGGCAGATCATTCACCTATTAAGTGAGCAAAGACAGGAGTTGCAATTTTAAAGTCTATGTGCCACCATCATTCATCACTTCATTATTTATATGGTATCCTTCTGTGCAAACCCTCACAGGGAGACTTGCATTACATAAAACATTAAGCCTAGAATACACTAATCACTCGTTGCACAGGAAACCTGCCAAAATCATTACACACTACAAAGTATAAAATGCTTGTCAGAATAAATGGGTCCCATAAAGATTCTTTAACTTAGCTTAATCACAGGGGACTTTTAATACAGTTGGTAATGGAATTCCAAAATAGGGTTGCAAAGGACACAACTCTTATTCTGTAATTCTCTAGCTGAGACTTCCAAGAGTCCTCCCCCTGTAGGACTTTTTGAGTGGCCATGGGGCACATATTTCAGAGGAGGTCTGAGTGGTAGGAGGGGCACAGTCTATTAAGAGATTTATAGAGGGAGTTCGGGCAAAAGTACAACAGTATATTGTAGAATTTTAATCAGCCTACACCCAAAAAATTTCGTACAGTACTAAAAAATGTTTTTCTACATTACTTGGTTTTAAAGTTATGAGCTATTTTGTAACCCTGATTTCACTCCCTGTTCAAAAAAGCCAGTGTCAATGAAGAGCCACTGATGATGTCACAGCCAGAACTCACAGACTAGTTCTCCCTGTCAGTGACCTTATAGGAGAGATTTCTCTGAAGTTATAATAACTGCAGCTGTAGTAATCTCTAAAAAAAACTGACACAGGGTTGCTTGCAGTGCTTGAATTTCCAGAATATTCTGATGTGTCGTAATGTTTTTCACAATTAGAGTGTGATGAGCTTGCTCAATTCTTTGCAAATAAGGTGGCTGACATCAGGGTGGATCTTTGGCCAGCACACTATAAGGAGGTTGTTGGTGATCAGTACGGGGTCACCGTACCTCAGTTTTCTTGGAGTACCTTCAGCTGGCTGGAGTTCATGGATGTCATGAGGATCATTCAGTGTGTATGCACTACTTGCTGTAGTTTGAATCCTGGACCAACCTCCCTAATGCTGGATTGCATTGACATCATTGACTAAATCCTTGCATGAATAGTCTGGTGCTCCTTGGAATCTGGAGTGTTTACTTGTTCTCTGAAAGAGGCAGTAGTGATGCCACTCTTGAAGAAAGCTGCCTTGGACCCAGACTGTTACGCAAACTACAGATCTATCTCTAACCTTCCCTTTGTAGGGAAGGTGATTGAGAAAGTAGTGGCAGCACAACTGGAGGACCATTTGACCATCCATGACATCTATGAACCACTCCAGTCTGGTTTTCATAAAAGACATAGTACCAAGACAGCACTGGCTCGGGTGCTCAATGATCTCCTGATGGTGAGAGATTGGAAGAGCCATTCATCTTGGTTCTTCTGGATCTCTCCTCAGCTTTTGACACCGTGAACCACATGGTGTTGATAGGATGCCAGAGGCATATCTGTGAAATGTCAGGGACAGTCCTCAGTTTGTTTACATCTTTCCTCACTGGTAGAACACAAAGAGTTGTGTCTGGGGTATTTTCCTCAGGCCCAACTGCTTTGTCTTGTGGGATGCCTCAGGGCTCATTGCTGTCACCCATGTTGTTCATGGTGTATATGCTGCCCCTCGGAGACATTGTAAGAAGGTATGAGCTGAGGTTTCACTGTTTTGCAGATGATACCCAGCTCTACAGTACCTTTCTTTTGCACCCGACCAGGATGGAGCCCTCTCAGGCTTTAACAACTGTCTGCAAGAAAACCAGGAGTGGATGGATTCCAGCTGGCTGAAGTTGAACTCAGAAAAGACTGAGGTACTGGTTGTGGACCCAAGTCATCGGATAGGGGGTTTGGGTGTTTGTGTACCCTCTGGAATTTTTCTGGGGGTGTCTCAATCCCGACCTCTTATTGGATGTGTAACCTGGGGGTAGTTTTTGAAGATGGACTGACTCTGCATTTGCAGGTGTTGGCTGTCATCAAGAATTCCTTTTATCATCTTAGGAATATTACCAGGATTAGGCATCTGGTTTCATCTGACACCCTTCCAACTCTGGTTCACGCCTTTGTGTCCTTGCACTTGGATTACTGCAACTCCCTTTATCTAGGGCTTTCTGGGGTTGAAATCCATTGCTTGCAGCTGGTTCAGATCATGGCATCATGGCCTTTGACCGGATCCTCTCAATCCTGTCATATTACCCAGGTACTGTGCACACTGCACTGGCTGCTGGTTCAGTGGCAGATCACCTTTAAAGTCAGTTTACTGACTTTTAAAGCCCTACATGGACAGGCCCCAGACTATCTGAAAGAGCTTCTGGTTTCTTACTGCCCTGGTCAGTCACTCCGCTTGGCCGACAAGAGGTTGTTAGAGATTCCGAGGGTGAATTTGAAGTCATCTGGTTGTAGAACTTTTTCTTATGCAGCCCCCACCCTCTGGAATTATCTACCTCACCAGCTACGAGAGTTCGCAAATATGGAGGAATTTAAACATGGTTTAAATACTTACCTGTATAGTAAAGCTTTTTTAAGCTGAGTTGATTAAGCTAACTGAGCTTGATTAATGATTACAAAGGTATCTCTTATTTATGTATGTGTTGATTATTTGATGTTGTATCTTTGTTTTTACTGTGAGGTGCCTTGGCATTGGAAAGGCACCACACAAATAAATTTTATTATTATCATAATACTATAATATACTTCAGAACACATCAGGAGGTGATTTTGGAATGCAGTGCTGAACCAACGTATAAAATGTCAAAGTGTGGTGGGGGTCTTACACCTCCGTATGTGGCAGGGATGCACTATCTCACAGTGTGGTGGGACACTCAGTTTCAGAAAGCAACAAGGACACACATCAAGGAATTTAATGGGAAGTGGCAATTCTGGTATATAGTATAGCAGTAAGGATTTACACTGTTGGAATGTGACAGGACACATGATTTTATTTTGAAGCGTCTTATCTTCGCAACATTCTAGAACTTTACCCATCCACCACATTTCAAAATTGTGCATCACATCCCCACCACAGTTTGACATTGTGCATCCCAGCATAATTCCAAAATTGCACATCCACACCACATGCCAAAATTGTACATCCACACAACATTCCAAAGCTGTGTTTCAATGCCACATTCTGAAACTGTCACCATCATATTCCAAAATTGTGTCATTGCCACATTCTGAAACTGTGTGTCACCATAACATTCTGCAACTGCCCGTCACAGTAACATTTACAAACTGCACATCACCACCACACTCTGAAACTGCACATCACTGCCACATTCTGAAATTGAGCTTCACAACCACGTTCCAAAATTTAACATCACCACCACATTCTGTAATTGTGCATCACCACTCCATTCCGAGATTGTGTGTCACTGCCGCATTCTGAAATTTTGCATCACTGCCACATTTCAAAATTACATTCTGAAATTGTGCATCACTGGCACATTCCAAAACAGTGCACCACTGCCACCTTCTGAGACTGTGCATCACCGCCACATTCCGAAATTGCTTGTCACCACAACATTTCAAAATTGTGTGTCACCACCACATTCTGAAACTGTGCGTCACTTCAACATTCCAAAATTCTGCATCACTGCTGCATTCAGAAATTGTGCATCACTGCCATATTCTGAAACTGTATGTCGCCGTCACAATCTGAAATGGAGCATCACCACCACATTCCAAAATTGTGGACTACCGCCACTTTCTGAATTTGTGTTTTACTGCCACATTCAGAAATTGTATGTCACCTGCACATTTTGAAATTGTACATTAGTGCCACATTCTGAAATTGTGTGTCAGCACCACATTCCAAAGCTGTGCATCACTGCCACTTTCCAAAAGTGTGTGTCACCACTAGATTCTGAAACTGAGCGTCACCACCACATTCCGAAATTGTGCATCACAGCCATATTCCAAAACTACTTGCCTCCTCTACATTTTAAAATTGTACCTGCCTGCTACATTCTGAAATTGTGTGTAAACTTTCATATTCCAATGCTTCCTGCCATTGTCACATTCTGAACATGTGCATTCCCACCATATTCCAAATCTGCACATCCCCACTACATTCTGAAAATGAGTGACACTGACACATTCAAATATTGCATGTGAGTTACATTCTAAAATTATGCATCCCTGCCTCATTCTGAAATTGCACCTGACCACCACATTTCGAAACTGTGTCATCTCCACATTCTGAGATTCTGTGTCCATGTCAAATTCTGAAATTGAATGTTGACACCATAATCTGAAATTGAGCATACAACCACGTTTTGAAATTGTGCACCACCACCACATGCCAAATTAATGCATCCAAGACATGTTATGAAATTACATATCCCTGCCCCATTCCACAATATGTCTCCCACATTTCAAAATTATTTATCTTTGCCACATTCTAAAACTATATGATACTGCCACATTATTAATTTTAGTGTCCCTGCCTCTTTCCAAAATTGTGTGTCTCAGGTACTTTCTAGATTGTTTCATTGCTGTGTTCCACAGTTGCAGTCTGGCGGCGTTCTGAAATCTCACTCCTGCAGTATTCTGAACATTGCACACATTTTTGTCCTTCTAAAGCCATGTTTGCCACTGTATTCCATCCCCCGTCACATTTAAGAACTGTACCTTGCATCTACACATTATGGAAATGCATGCCCTCTCCCACCCAGTGTCAGCTTTCCTTTTTCTGATGCTTACTACAACCACAGTTTTATGCAGTGTAGGAGAAATAAGTCTTACAAGGCAGTTTTCAAGAGGGACTAGACTGTGAGTTTTGGTTGTGACATTATCAGTAGCTCTTTACTGAAACTGGCTTTTTTGAATAGGCAGTGAATTTAAGGTTACAAAATGACTTGCAACATTTAAACAGAGTAACGTAGAGATTTCATTTTTGGGATGAGGCTGATTGTAAATATGCTGATCCAAATTCTGAATTTATTGATGCTAGAAATTTTGGCTGGATGCCCTCTTTAAAGCCAAGAACAGCCACACTTTGGAGCTTGCCTTCCACCCAATCAGTGTCTCATGCCACTTCTTTAAAACTAACAAGAATGCCTTGTACAGGTGACCAAACAGTAAGCAGCACTTTACACCAAGTGTAGGGAATTGATCAGTTTCCTGGTTATGTTGTTGTGTGGTGCATTAAATGGTGCAATCTTTATAATTTAAGTTTTTATAGATTACAAACAAATAAAATGTATATCCTTATGCATTCCTCAGTCAGTGACTTGAATCTATAATAGACTATGCAAGGCATTCATATTCTTAAACAAAATAATGAGAAATGAAAATAAAAAAATGTGTGCAATGTTAGTCATTACACTTTTGCTTATTAATTTCATTATTTCTATACCTTGACCCTATATGACTAGTTAACCCCATGCTAAGCATGAATAATGCTGGCGGTCAGGGTGGGGCAATATTCACAGGATCCTCTGAGCTATGCTTACCCAACAGTGCAATTGTGCAGAATACATTGCTGTACCTTGGCAAATGAGGGATCCTTCATACATAATGGGCACATCAGTAAATTCAAAAGGTTCAGGAGCGCTGAAACAGATGTTATCTCAGCAATATTTAAAGATGCCAAAACCCTGTCCTTAACTAGGTGCAATACATATGCCCCACCCACTCACCCGTTCCTTCTGTCCAAATTGTCTGACTCATCTCCCTGGTGGTCTAGTGATCCCCCATCCCCTATCACCCAGGCTGATTCTGTTAATCATATTTCCTGGTATCTAGTGGCCCCCCACACTTCCTGATTACTGATGGTGTCTCTGTTAAACATATTACCTGATGTCTAGTAGGCCACCCTCCTCCAGTCATCCATGCTGGTTCTTGTAATCATATTTCCTGGTGTCTAGTTGTCCCTCACCCATGATCATCCATGCTGATTTGCATAAATATATTACCTCATGTCTAGTGGTTCCCCGACTCATGATTACATATGCTGGTGTTGTTCATATTCCTTCTTGTCTAGTGGTCCCCTCAATCCCCCTATTACCCATGATGGTTCCATTACTAATATTCTCTGGTGTCTAATGGTCCCCCTGCCCCCAAACAGTTGTCAATCCCCCTCCTAACTCACTCACTCACTCTGGATCCCTTGCCCCACAATCCCCTTACCCTGGACACGGGCCTGTACATACTGACATTGATGGCAACCAGAACAGTCATCTGCTCACCTCCTCAGCAGGCTGCTGTCTATCAGTGAGCGATCATGAGTACAGTATCATGATCACTCACTGGCAGTCAGATGGTGGCCTGCCGAGGAGATGAGTGGAGGACTGTGCTGGTCCATGTTGATACATACTGACCAGTGTTTTGGGTGAGGGGGGATGTGGCTTGCTCTTTGTTTTTTGTTGAGGTGTTGCCCATCCATGACAGGACAGGGATCTCTACACTAGCAGCTTCAACTCATGGTTAAAGGAATGGGTCACAGAGGAGGGTTTCGCTACATTGGTGACTGGGAACCAATCTGGGTGGATAAGGGCCTATACAGTGGTGATGGCCCACATCCATCTGAAAGGAAAATCACAGTTCTTAGTGAACAGTTTATATTTTACTTCGATACACATTTAAACTAGCCAAGTTTGGTGGCAGAAGGAATCAGGGAGTCAGAAATTGTTGTCCCTCATAGGCTGAAGTAGAAGTAAGGAAACCCCGAGGGGGAGAGGCATCCCCCAGGGTGCAAATTAATAAAGGAAGTAGGATAGTAGAGATAAAGGTGCAAAGGAATGGGAGCATTAAAAAGAGAGAGGCAGGAAGGAGGGAAGGCAACAAGGAACAAGCATTTATCAATGCAGAATACTTGCTTGCTGGTACTGGTATTGGTAGTGCAGGAGTTAGAGAGAGATGCATAATAGGAATGGCAGTGAAGTATTGAAGTAATGTCAACCCCCACCCCCACCCTGCAGAGACTGACAGGTGTTGAGGGGGTGCGTATGGGTCATCGACCATAACACTCACTCCATTTCACATCACCAAACCCTGCAGACACCGACAGGTGTCACAGTGTGCCTTGAGGTCTTCAGCCCTTTCCCTCACCCCATTCCATAAGGAATTAAGCTGAAATAGCTGTGGTATAGGAGACTGGGGTGAACATCAAGACCAAAGACCCCAAGGTACACCTTGATGCCTGTCAGTGGCTGCAGGGTGGGGGTGGAATGGGGTAAACATTATGGCCGATGACCTCAAGTCACACACCCAATGCCTATCAGTCTGCACAGCGTGGGTGTTACAGTTGGAAACCCTAATGCTCTGGGTGTTTGTTGGTATTTTTGCTCCAAATTTTCAATATGAACTTTTTTGGACCCCACCTCAAGAACAGTGGCAGTATCGTTTTGTTACTCAATCCCAAACAGTGATTTCACACAGTGAGTGTGCAATTCGGTGCCACAGGTATGAAAACACATTTCAGGCAGGATGTGAAAAATGACAGCTGTACTGTTCATGAGGAGGTGTGAAGAAATGGCATTGTTGAAAATCTGGAATGAAAACATGAAAAAGTGGTGAAGTTATGAGTGTGCATTGGAACTATGCAATGCATGTTCGTAATGCAATCATTTTTTTGAATGTTTTCACCAAATTTTCAACATGGCCTTTTTGGGATCTCCCTCATGAACAGTGGCACTGGGATTTTGTTAATCTGTCTCTAAAGTTGATTTTGCACAGCGACCTCGCCATTGTATGCAACAGTTACAAAAACACATTTCAGGAAGGATACGAAAAATGACAGCTGTACTGTTCATAAGGGGGTGTGAAAAAAAGGCAATGTGTAAATTTGGAGTGAAAATATTAAAAGTTGATGAAGTTATAAGCGTACGTAGAAACTGCACAATGGATACTCATAACACAGTCATTTTTTGGACTGATTTCACCAAATTTGCAACAAGGGCTTTTTGAGACCCCACCTCATGAACAGCTGTACTTTCATTTCATTAATTGGTTCCCAAAAGGTGATTCCATGCAGCAACCACAAAATCACCTTTCTGAGTTGAGAAACAAATGACAGTGACAGTGTTCATGAGGTGGGGTCCCAATAACCCCATGTTGAAAATTTGAGACCAAAACTTCAAAAATTGGCTGAGATATCAAACTAAATTGAACCCCCCCCCCATTAGCTACCATTATAGGGCTTACCATCATTTCTTCAGTTTCCAGTTAGTCTTTAAAGAGTGCAGATGTGGTCCTGGTCCACAGAAGATCACAGCTGCTGACCTCCAGAGGTAAGTATGGGTGAGGGGGGGGTGCAGGGAGGTTGGATGTGAGTTGGGGGAGGCGACCAGCAGGACCGTTTTCTTTTTTTTCAGGTTTAAAAAAAAATATGTCATGGGACTGTTTTCTTTTTTACAGGTGAAATATTACAAAAAGGATTTTGGCACACTAGGGTGGGCTCCCAGTGTGCCAGAGTACTGGAGGGGGGATTAATGCCAACCTGGGGATTGGGCACCACCCAAGATTGGCTGAAAACATATGGGCATGGGGAGGCCATGCATCCGACACTGGGAGTGGGCATCCCGGTGTTGGAAACATCAAAGAAACATTTTAAGGCACACTGGGGAGGGCACCCAGTGTGCCACATTAATGGAAGGAGGGGGGATACATGCTGATATGGGAATGAGCACCCTGATGTCAGCAGGGGATGGAGAATGGAGGGTGCAGGGCAAGTAGCAGCAGTAGGAGGGAACTAATTTGTTGTCCTGCAGTGTGACTGGTTGGGCGAGAGGGGGGACTGCTGCTGCAATGACAAAACTGCCCTGATTGCAGTGGCAGATTTCACAGAGGGTGCAGGGTGGGCAGCAGCAGCAGTGGGAGGGAACTAAGTTGTTGTCCTGCTGTGTGACTGGCTGGGTGGGAGGGGAGACTGCCCCTGCAATGATAAAACTGCCCCTGATTGCAGTGGCAGATTTCTTTCAAGTGCGGCGCTCACTCTGAAACAGCCATCATCGGCAGCTTCAGCATTAATTGGTGGCCGACGGACGCGCCCATTAAAGCATTTGCTAGATTGGCCACAACACTGCCACACCTCTGCAGTGCTGTACTACCTCAGTATATTTCTTGTGTGCTGCATGTGCAAGCAAACATAAAAAGGGTGCAACAAGCAGAATGGAAAAAGAAATCTGGAAGACCTGTGTGTGAATGCCAGAAGTCTAGCAAATAAGATTCTGTACTTAGAGGACGTCATGGCAGAGGCCATCCTGGATACAGTGGGCATTACTGAGTCATGGTGCACTAAAAACCATGACTGGGACATGACCATACCAGGCTACACTCTGTACAGGAAGGACTGGGCAGTAAGGAAATGAGGGTGTGTGTTGCTTTATCTAAGGGAAAGCATGAAAGTGATGGAGATATAGGGAATACGGGGTGGAGGCAGAAGCACTGTGTGTCACCCTATTAACGTGGAATTGGGCCACTATTCACATTTGAGTGATCTACAGACCTCCAGCACAGGGGGAAGAATTACATATGGTACTGATGGAAGCCACTTGCAAGATGACAGAAAAGAGAGAAGTGCTGCTGGTGGGGGGCTTCAATCTGCCAGATGAAGATTGGAGTTTTCCAGCAGCAGCTTCAATTAGAAGCAGAGACTTCCTGGATTATCCATGGAGTAGGTTTCTCAAGAAGCTAGTCAGTGAACCCCCTCATGATGGGCAATATTGGACCTGCTATTCAATAACAGGGACAGTGTTGCAGATGTCAAGATGGGTAGTTACTTAGGGACCAATGATCACTGTACTGTGTGGTTCAATAGACAGCTGCAGAATCAAACCACACAAGGGTTAGGGTCCTGGATAGAGATGGGCTAAGTGTCCCCAATTCGATCTGTGAAGTGATTCATGGAGTGAAGGTGAATTAGTGAGTGCTCTGCAACACGAGCCGGAGTACTTCCGTTATAATGGGTAACGCGAAGACCATCGAAACAATGACTTCATGTTAATCTGCCTTCCCAAACCACTACTCCACCATTTCTTAAGGTGAAGTACATTGAAAACAATGTACTTTCCTCACTTACTATGTTTTAAGCTCCAAAAGTGAATTTTGTAGTGATTCATGGGATTTCAGGTCACATGGACTCTAGATTGTTCTGCACAGCCTCAGTTTGGGGGTAGTGTGTGTGAAGCTATGGAGACAATCTGCTGAGAGCTCTCTGTGATTCTGTGTGCAGTTCTGGAGACCCAATCTCTGCAAAGACATAGACAGGATGGAAGCTGTCCAGAGGAGGGCAACTAAAATGGTGCAGGGTCTGCACCGGAAGACATATGAAGAGAGATGAAAGGAGCTTAATATGTATAGTCTCGAGGAAAGGAGGGAGAGGGGGGGCATGATAGAAACATTCAAGTACCTCAAGAGAATCAACAAAGTCCAAGAGGGTAGCATCTTTCAAAAAAAGAGGTGTGCAAGAACAAGAGGGCACAATTTGAAGATGGGGTGGCTCAGGGGTAATTTAAGGAAGTATTTTTTCACAGAGAGGGTTGTGGATGCATGGAACGGCCTTCCGGAGGAGGTTGTGGAGTCAAAATCAGTGGTGGAATTCAAGCATGCATGGGACAGTCATAAGGCCATTCTAGGGGGTTGGGGTAGGAAGAAGTAGGCTGCTGGTTAACTAGGATCTGCAGCTTATCCAGTAGGTAGGAAAATGGACAGACTGGGTGGGCCAAACGGTCCTTATCTGCCATCAAATTCTATGTTTCTATGATTCAAACCTTCTGAAAGCTGTTAAAAAGCCTTTTTAAGTCATTTTTTTTGCTGAAACTTTACTTCATCGATTATAGGAAACCCTCCTGTGCTCATATCATCGAGCGTTTATTGTTTGTGTGTGGATTTTGAATGTTAATATACAACATTCAGTCTGTGTACTGAAAAACAGTGGAAGTGTGCTTTTGGGGGAAGGGTGTATCTGTGGTATAGGTAGATTAAGGAGAATACCAAAAGAAGTGAGCACAAGGAAAGTGGTGTTAAGAACAAATTCAATATACAAAAGCAAGTTCCAAGCACATGAAAAAAGGGCTTTTGCCCCCAACATGTCAGATGGGATTTGATGTTTTGTACATATTTTTATACATTAAATGAAGTCTTTTTAAGTGAAATTGAAAAAGCATCCTTCTTTATGGGCTTGAGTGTGTTTGGAACTTGCATTTTGTATGTAAGTAGATTAACATGGAGAAAAAGTCAGTGCTTTCGTTTTGACGATATTTTTCTTGTATAACTGTGTTAATGTACACACAGTAATATTTTCAATAATTCTTGCCATTTATTTGATGATTGTTGTGGTGCAGCAGTGCATCATTTTAGTTTGTTTAAAATATGTGGTTATATTACTGAAGTTTTTCAGTTTGCTCGCATTACTTAATGTGTGTGTATGTGTGTGACTCATATCATCAAATCAAATACCTTTTGTTGTGCCATAAAAATTTCCTCAAAGTGAACCTGCTATCCACTGCAGCTGTGTGATTTTTGTACTTCCTTGTGGTATCTTTACTGTTACTAGTACTAGTGACTGTTACTGCAGCAGTGCAGTACACTGCCCCCAGCCGGCCAAGGTATTCTTTTCCAGATTTGAATTTCTGATGGTAAGCACTGGTTAGGTGTTGTGCCTTTGCATCTGCATCTCTTCAGTTCACAGTGCAATCTTAATCTGTTTATGCATTTGCATCTCTTTAGGGCCCAATCTCCATCTGTAACTTAAGTCACAGTTGTTTCTTTGGCTTCCCTTCAGAGTACTGGACAGGTGTGGTGCATAATTCTGCATGAACATTGTACTCACTAATATGCGTTTTTAAGTCAGGACCATCATCACAAGTGACTCATGATACAAATCACATTCTTCAACATCATGGTCACAGATGCAGTCACAAATCACTATTTAAAATCAAGTCACGAATCACAACATTAATTCTTTTACTAGTTACTTGGATGTATTGTAAGCATGTTTTGTAGTATCTCTCCAGGCTTCACCACTCCACCATTGTACTTATTAATAAGTATTTTTTTAAGTCGGGGAGTTTTGTGCTACAGCTCATCGGGGAAGTACAGCTATAGGCATCGTGTTCCTTCCCATACATCATCATGTGAGTTACAGTGCTGTAAATAGTGGTGGGTGAAATGGCCCCAATTTGCTCCATGAAGTGATTCACTGAGTAATGTGGAATCCACGGAGAACTCCACAATGTGAAGCAGAGTACTTCGCTTCATAATGAGGAAGACGAAGTCCATGGAAACCAATGACTTTGCGTTATTCCACCTTCTCCAAACCACTTCTCCACCAATTTTAAGGCGAAGTATATTGAAATCAATGTAATTCGTCTCATTTCACCCTGTAATTGAGCTTCAAATGAAATTCTGCAGTTATTCATGGGATTGCAAGTCACATGGGCTCTAGATTGTTCAGCACAGCCTCAGTTCTGGCCTGGGTAGTGTGTGTGTGTGTGTGTGTGTGTGTGTGTGTGTGTGTGTGTGCGTGTGTGCAGTGGTAGCTGGAGACAGTTTGCACTCAGAGCTCTGCGATTCAAAACCTCTAAAAACTGTTTAAAATGCCTTTTTGAGTAATATTTTTTGCTCAAAATTTAGTACATTGATTGTAGGAAACCCTTCTGTGCTCATATCATCGAGTGTTTATTGTTGTGTGTGGATTTTTAATGTTAATTTACAACAGTCAATCTGTGTACTGTGAAGTGTGCTTTGGGGGTGGGGCATATTTGTGGTGTAGGTAGATTAACTGGGAGAAAAAGGCAGTCTTTCTGTTTTGGTTATATTTTTCTTGTATAACTGTGTTAATGAACACACAGTAATATTTTCAGTAATTCTTGACATTTTTTTGCCGATTGTTGTGATGCAGCAGTGTACAATTTGTCTGTTTAAAACATTTGGTTATATTACTAAAGGTTTTCAATTTTCTATGCATTACTTGAGTGTGTGTGTGAGTGTGTGTGATGCATGCCATTAAATCAGACACCTTTTATTGTGTTAAAAGAGTAATTGCAGCATTGTGAACCTGCTATCCGCTGCACCTGCATGAATTTTTTATGCTGCTTTGTGGTATCTTTACTGTTAGTGGATTATTACTGCTGTGCACTAATTCCCCAACTGGCAAAATGTATTCCTTTCCAGATTTGAATTTGTGACTTGTGAGCACTGGTTAGGTGTTGTTGTAACTTTTTTTATGCATCCCTTGAGTGTGCTATGCAATCTTAGTATGTCTGTGCATTTGCATGGCACCATTAATTCTGGGAGACTGCATTTCTTGTTATGCTCTCATTTCACTTCGTCAGCACTGAGGAATTTGCTGGACTCAAGACAGTAGCATTTTGGGGACGCACATTAATTCTGGTGGCTCTGTGTGTGACCTGACCACTGCACGCATGACTGAGTGCACCATTAATTCTGGGAGACTTTGCATTTCTTGTTACACTCTCATTTCACTTCAACAGCACTGGGAGTTTCTGGACATAAGACAGTAGCACTTTGGGGATGCACATTCATTCTAGTGACTGTATGGGTGGAATGCTGCCAGCATTGTTGTCACTTCACCTTACTTCGCATTTAAGGTGAAATGACTGGCAAAGTAATAATAATAAGGTGAAGTGAGCCTTTCCAATGGGGCACTCCGCGTACCGAAGTGCCAACGAGAAGTGGCCACTTTGCATTCACTTCGCCAGTGGATTTTAAATTTGCTGCATCTCTAGTCCTTGGACTTCAGGAGGGCAGATTTCTAAAAAGATGAGTGAATGCCTCAGGGATGGTCTAGCAGGGTTGATGACCTGGGTGGGGTGTACCAGGGTAAACAGAGGGAAGTAGGGAAAGCAGTAAGAAGCTCAAAGGCACAAACAGAAGAGAGAATAGTCCAGGAGGTACTGAAATGGGACAAGATCTTTTTTAGATATGTAAGTGAAAAGAGGAAGACTAGGGAGGGAGTGTAAGGTTAGAAAACAGAAGGGGGACATGCCTGGGTAGGGGACTAGGAAAAGGAAGACATCCTGAAGAAATATTTTTGTTCAGTGTTCACAGAAGAAGAAGAATTGGAGGGGCACAAAAAAGTAACAAAGGCTTTGGAGGGAAGGAGGTGGACACTAGTCCATTTTTGGAGGCGAGATTCCTGCAAGGACTTGCTTATCTGAAGGTGGACAAAGCAATGGGGCCAGATGGAGTGCCTCCAAGGGTATTGAGGAAGAACAGTTAAGTACTGGCTGCACTTTTGGAAGTTCTGTTTAACAGCTCACTGGAAACAGGGGTGGTTGTGGAGGACTGGAGGAGAGCAGATGTAGTCACACTTCACAAAAGTATGGCAGGGAGGAGGCTGGCAATTATAGGCCAGTCAGCCTAACACTGGTGATGAGAAAGTTAATAGAATCACTGCTGAAGGAAAATATTGTGGAATATCTTGATTCCAGTTGGATACAAAACCCAAGGCTGCATGGTTTCACAAGGGGTAGATCATGTCAAATGAATATGATAGATTTCTTTAACTAGTTGACCAATGAACTAGATCAGGGTGGAGTGGTGGACATAACCTGCCTAGATTTCAGTATGGTTTTCTACGCCATTCCACATAGGAGACTAGTAAACAAACTGGGCAGCTTAGGAGTGGGTCCAAAGGTGGTAAACATGATAAGAAGTTGTTTAGGAAATAGATTGTAGTAGTAAACTGAGTTCACTCAAAGAAGGGAGATTGAAAAGTGGGGTGCCTCAGAGATCAGTGTTGTCACCAGTCCTCTTTAATGTCTATATAAGTGGCACTGCAGAGGAGGAGCTGGAAGGGAAGGTCTGCCCCTTTGCAGATGATACAGTACCAAAATCTACAATAGGGTGGACACTCCAGGGAGGGGGGTGGAAAGGATGATCAGAGACCTGAGAAAACTAGAGGAGTGGTCAAGAGTATGACAGCTGGGTTTCAGTGTGAAAAAGTGCAAAATAATACACTTGAGGCACAGAAAACCAGGGGCAGAGCACAAAATGGGAAGAGTTCTTATTGATGACCACCAAGCAGGAAAGAGACCTGGCAGTAATCATATCTGATGATGTAAAGGTGGCCAGGTAGTGCAACAAGGTAGTAGAGAGGGAACGTAGGATGCTGGGGTGCATTGAAAGGGATATCACCATCAGAAAGAGGAAGGTGGTGTTGCTGCTGTCTAGATCACTGGTAAGACTCCACCTAGAGTACTGTGTCCAGTTCTGGAGACCACATCTCTAGAAGGACATAGACAGAGTGAAGGTGGTCTACATGAGGGCAATTAAAATAGCGCAGGGTCTGCATCTAAGGAAGACTGATCAGGCGAAGCACAGAGGTTCTGGCACAGACCTTCTGTAAGTTCACACTGTTGTTATTTTTGATTTAATTTGTACCTTTTCTCTTATGGAATAAATACATTTCTAAGGAAATTTGCAATTGTCTGCTTGGTACATTGTTATTTATCCTGCTTGGAGTGCTACATTTGCTGGAGGATTCTGCATCAAAGCCCTATGAGGAGAGATTAAGGATCTCAATATGTAAACCCTGGAACAGAGAAGCTGGGATATAAAAGAAACATTTAAATACCTCACAGCGGGGAAATAAGGTGCAAGAGTGGAGTACTTTTCAGAAGAAAAGGTGCTCAGGAACAAGAGGATGTTGTATGAAGCTGGAGGTCGTAGATTCAGGAGAGATGTGAGGAAGTACTTCTTCATCAGTCATCAGCATAGCAATGAAAACTCAGCCCATACCATCTTATAATGTCCCCCAATGTAAGCATATACACTGCAAATAACATGGGGGACAACACCAAACCCTGTGGCACCCCACAGGGTAGGCAGTGAGAGGCCAAGGAATAAATTTATGACAGTACTCTCTGAGTCCTGCCCTGAAGGAAAGATTGAAACCAACTGTGGACCACCCATCTCAGTCTACAAAGAAATCACAGGCGCTTGAGCAACACTCTATGATCTACAGTGTCAAATGCTTTGGAGAGATCAAGGAGAACCAAGATGGAATGAGCTCTCTGATCTCTCACCATCAGGAGATCATTCAGTACCTGTACAAGAGCCATCTCAGTGCTATGCCGTTTCCTGAAGCCAGACTGAGAGGTTCATAGATACTGTGGCTGGTTAAATGATCCTCCAGCTGCAAAGTGACCACCTTCCCAATAACTTTCCTAAAAGGGAAGGTTGGAGACTAGTCTGTAGTTTTCTGGGCAGTCAGGATCAAGGGAGGGCTTTTCAGAAGGGCGCACCACTGCCTCCTTTAAGGGATCTGAGCCCTCTCTCCATTGCCACCACTATCCCAGTCAGGATTGGGCCAATAACCTCTACACACCCCATAAGTAGGTGAGTAGGGCCCGGATCCAGACTACAGTGAGTTGGATACAAAGTCTGGATAATCCTCACTATCCGTGATTGCCAGTTGACTAAGGTGAACCAAGTCAACTGGTCATTAATGCCTCTCGGTTAACCAATGCAATACCCAATGGGGAGGTGCTGACTGATTTCATCCCAGATGGTGGACACCTTATCAGCAAAGAACATCGCAAACTCCTCAAACTGTAACTGTGACAATGCTCGACTGGCTTGAAGACAGGCTGGATTGCACAGTCTGTCCACAGTCCGGAAGAGCTGGGCCAGTCTGTTCCTCACTGCAGCAATTTCCCTGGACAAAGAACTCTGCCTTCTTATGGGAAATTGCTGATTGGTATATCTTATAGTGATCCAGCAATCTAAGCTTCTCCATCTCCAGGTGAGTTTTCTACCAGCTTCTCTCCAATCTTCAACCCTGTCTCTTCAACCCATGGATCTCCCTGGTAAACCATGCAGCCCCCTGGTGAAGAGTACAGGGGTGAACACAGGATGGAGCAATGACATCCAGCGCCCCCACAACTGCCTTACTATAGACCAGCACTAGGGGCCCTGGGTCGGTGCTACCCTTTGGCAATCCTGAGAAGTCCAGCTCTGTCATTTGGCCTTCCGAGGTAACTACTCCCAAAGGATGGAACTGTACTATGTCCTTGGGGCAGGCCTCTTTTGGGGGGCTGCTAAACTGAACCTCAGGGCGTGATGGTCAGACCAACCAATAGGCTCCACCACCACATTGGAGATTTCCATCCCCAGATGGAATATCAAGTCCAATAGTGTCCTCCCTCATGGGTTGCAGAGGTAACAATCCATGTCAGGCCCAATGAATCCATCAATTGGAGAAGGTTTGTCCAAAAGCATGAGTTCATCATTGACCCAGGCATTGAAGTCCCCAAAATTAACCATCGGGGACTCCAATACCATCTCGGTGATAAGTCTGCAATCTCCCTCAGGAATTCCCTCCCATCACCTGGTGGATGATAAATGAGAAGAATCATGTAGCCTGCACCTGTACCCACAGTACATTCAAAAGAATTGGTACATCCAACTGGGACCTTCCTAAGATCCAGTTCCTGTCTAAAACAGACTGCAACTCCCCTACCCCTACGGTCTACTCTCGGGTGGTGAATCACCGAGAACCTGGCCGGAACTGCAGACTCTAAAATGGGGCCCACATTTTCATCCAGCCAGATCTCAGTGATGCAAGCCAGGACAACAGATGCAACAAGATCTGCCACCACTGTGGTCTTATTTCTAATAGACTTGGCATTGCTTAACACTTCCTGAAAGGGATGAGAGTCCAAGGATGACTCCACCTCCTGCCTGACCAAGTCAGTGCCCTTGGGTATGGGTACAAGGCAAGGTAAGCCTTGCTCCTGTATCTATTTCACCCAAGGGCATCTCCGGGTTCCAACTGTCTTTATCTGCCCACTCCTTTCCCTTCTCTCACAAGAGTTCCAGGATCTCCTATTCCTTATACTTCCTCATCTCAAAATACCGAGAGCTCTGCAGTTTTTATAAACTTCCAGAGGGAGTGAAGGATATTCAAATGGATGGAGATCTTTTAGTCTTGAGAGGGAGTACCACCTGACTGTATCCTTAACATCCCAGCACATATTTCAGATATTTTAAATAACACTATGCCTGCTTAAACACCCCACACAATCAACACTTTATCTCCTTTATGTTAAAAAAATATAAAATTATTGACCCCCTTAATAAACCCACCCTCTCTATAATTTTAATAATAAACCCTCCTTCTCCCTTTCACAGAGGCAGAGGTTAAAACAAAAAACACTACAATTAATAACTAAATCAAATAACCTAACACAAACAGAACAATTATCAACAAATCTCTTCACAGATGTACTATTCAGTTTAACAATCTTTAAAGTTCTGTTAAGGAAAGAAAGAATACAACTACCTCCTCTAAAACAAATGCAGCACTTCTACATGCATGCATTTATTCCAACAAAGTTAAAATAAGTCAAGTTAATAACTGCATTATAACTCCAGCACCATCTCTCACATAGTGGGAGAGACCTACAAGAGAGGAACTCTGTTTATGACCTAAATGCAGCACCTCTCACATGCACGTAGGTCCAGCAAGATCGAGCAGTATATTAAAATAACTTGGACTGGAATTTGTATACCCCTAACACCACCTCTCACATGGTGGGGAGAGCTTCTCAGATTAATCCACAATAGCTCCAGTTAAATTCAGTAACTTAATATCTGAAAGAGTAGAACAGTGTGCGCAGCACTCTCACTATCCATATGCCCAAATAACGAAAGCCAGGAGGGAATAGGTTGCTGGTTAACTAGGATCTGCGGCCTATCCTGTAGAGTGAGGAAATGGGCAGACTAGATGGGCCAAGCGGTCCTTATCTGCCGTCAAAGTCTATGTTTCTATGTAAAACGCAAATCGAATTTTCAAAAGGCACAGTTCACGTCCAAAAAATAATGATCTGAAAAATCCATGTGTAATCCAACAAAGTCCTTATGACAACAGCTCCACACTAATATTAGTCATTCTGAATCCTCTTCAGTTACTCCAAAAATTAGAGACGACTCAGAAGTGCAGTAACAGGGTGAATGAATATCCTTAAAATCATTGTGGGCCAGTGCATTTATGTATGTGGCTCCAGCACTTGGAATTCTCTACCCCATTAGATGCGGAGTGCACGACCATGGGGGTTTCAAGCAGGCCTTGAAAACTTACCTGTGGTGCCAAGCCCACTGTGACTGATTTTATTGAATTTTACTATTTGTATTTATACTGTGTTTTATATTTTATCTTGTTTTATCTATGTTTATATTAAAGCTCCTTGATAATTTGAAAGACTTGATAAATAAAGTTATTATTATTATTATTCACAGCTTGAGCTACTGTCCCTGCCCCACCCAATAAAAAGGCAATTAAAAAAACAAATAAAAGCAAACACAATGATTACCGAGGCATCTAAAGGACTCAAATCATTGTTCTTTATGATATACATCTTTACTAAGCACTTGCTCTTTAATCTGCAATACATGTAATTATTCTGCAGTTTAGTGATTAGTTCTCTGGAATTTCTTTCTGCAGTTTAATACATTAATCCACAATTCATACATTCATTATTTACTTCAGTGACTCACTTAACTGTGGAATAATCGGTCCTCACTCACTGCCTCATGGGGGAATCCCAGAACCCTCTGGGATAACATTAAACAGTTAAATGGGAGTGCACACTCCCCCCCCACCCAGATCAACATTAATGGTGTGATCTCCTCAGACCCAGCCCTCATAGCCAACCACCTCAACACCTCATTCACTGACCTTAGCCCTATCCTCCCTACAAATTTTTTGACCCTCCTCCCCAGCACCTGCGTAAATCTTTCTCGCCTTATTTTCTCCCTCCGCCGTGTTTGTGCCCAAGAACTTAGGCCACACCTTATCACTGCCCTCCAAGAGTAATAGTACAGCAGTGACACCTGGATCCGTGTATCCTCGGCTGGTCTTAGACACAGTCCTTACCCCAATCACATGCCTCATCAACCACTCTCTTTGCCTGGGGAAGGTTCCAACTGCCTGGAAAGTCGCCACTGTCACCCCTATCTTTAAAGGTGGTGATAAGACTGTGGCTGGAAACTATCGACCGATCTCCATTCTCTCTCTCCAAGGCCTTGGAAAAGTGGTGGCCTCTCAAATCTCTGACTACCTCTCCACCTACAATGTCCTTTGTCCTGAGCAGCATGGCTTCTGAGTGGGCCACAGTACCAACACAGCCCTCCTAGAGTTCTCCAACTTTCTCCACTCCTCCTTAGACACTGGTTCTCTGGCTGGTGCTGTCTTCATTGACCTCTCGAAGCTTTCGACACTGTCTCCCACCCCTCCTTCTTGATGCCTTAGTCTCTCTGGTTTGCTGCTGGGCCTATCTCCTGGTGCACCAGTTATCTGTCTGACCGCTCACAGCTTGTAAAATTAATGGTACCTACTCAGACATCTGTCCCATCTTTTCTGGGTTCCCCAGGGCTCCATTCTGGGCCCTTACTATTCTCCCTTTACCTTAACACCCTTCCACGCTCTTGCTGGGGAACATTCTACTGTGCGCTGATGATGCAGTCATCTTTGCCTCAAGTCGTAACCCTACTGCCCTCAGGACTCGCTGCAGAAGTCCTTCACTGAAACCGAGGGCTGGTTCAGGACATAGATTGGTGATAAAGCTAAAAAAACAAACCATGTTCTTCACTCATCCCCAAAACAAGTCCTGCAACTTCAAACTCCTCATTCACTCTGGGTCCTCATTCCCACTCGAACAAGTTTGCTCCTATAAATACCTAGGGATCCATTTTGACCCCTCCTCTCCTTCCATGGACACATCACTGCCTAGCCACTGCCACTAATATCCGATTGGGCATCTCTTACATCGGTATAAACACTGCCTCCCCGGAGGCTCTTGACTCATCAGTCACCTCCTCTATCCTGTCCTTAGTGGACTATGGACTGCTGGTGTATGGTGCTGCTGATCAGACCACTCCATAAAAGTCACTTTCTCTGAATAAGGCCTGCAGGTTAATTACTGGAGCACCTGGGATGACACACACCTGTCTACTGTATGCTAAAAGCACTGGTACTTGATCTCGCAGGCGCCTCAAATATCTTACCTGTGCCCTTACAAAAAGACCCTCCTTAGGCTTTTCCCACCAGGATTGACCACCACCATATGCCGCTCTGTCCCACTAGTTCATACTGGACCTCTGGGAAAACCTCTCTTGTTATCCCTAGAGCTAGGACCTCTCACAGCCAAACAGCCTTCAGCTTTAGGGCCCTTCCTGGTTCAACACACTGCCCCCCTCCATCTCGAAGCTCCAACTATATAGGTGCTTCACAAAACTTCCATACGTAACCACCTTATTAACACCCGATGCTGTAACCTTACTAGTCAAAGCCGTACTCAATACTTAGTGACAAAGCTTATTACTAAGCTGCTAAGGACTACATAACTCTAGTATTGTTTGCATCCATCCTACCTGTACCAGCTTGTTTGTATCTATGTCTTAATTTTACTGTTATACTTATGTGCTGTACTGCTATACTGTGTATTTTGGTTTGTCTTACTGTGGCAAGGTACCTTTGTAAATGAGCCTATGGCTCAAAGGTTTTACAAACTGCTGTTTAAATAAAATAAAATAAAATAAATAAATGTATGAATCGTGGATTAATGTATTAAACTGTGGAAATAAATTCTGCAGAACTGACTACTGAGTGATCAGTTCTGTGGAATTTCTTTCTGCAGTTTAATACATTAATCCACAATTCATACATTTATTTTGCCATTCTAAATCTAAATTTCCATGAAAGTTACCAAAGTGCCTTCTGAAATTTTGTGAAAGTGAAATTCAACTTAAGTGAGTTAATCAGCCATTGCCTGATATATAGGAAGTATCCATCAAGCTGACATCCACACTGTGGACCTCTGCATGAAGGACCATAGCACAAAGAACAACACAGAGGAGTCTGCCAGGAGGAGGCAGTCGCAGCCATACACTCTGCCCTGCAAACCATGAGTAGGTAAAAGTGGTAAGTGGGTGTCTAGAGCCACAAACCATCAGGTAGGAAAAAAGGTTTTGCACCCTATACAGGGCTAAGTTACACTAGATGTTCAAAACTTACAAAAACCTAGAGGTCATTGAAATTCCCTATATAGGTATGAATAATAAAGGGAAAATAAAGGGCTAAAATAAAAGAGGAAGCATGTGGGATAGGGTGATGAGGGTGCTGTTGTGCAGTATCTGTGGGGCGGCAGTCTTCAGGGAGAATTTCTGGAGGCTGCATTGTTGTCCTAGCTGCATGTACCTCTCTAGTCTGAGGGAGTACTACCTACCAGACTCAAGGTCAAGTTCACTTGGGTATATAGGACCTTCTCTCCAACCCACGGACCACTTAGTCCATGCCTCCGCCACAGAGGTTGCCCAGAAGGAGGAGTAATTGGATAACAGTGGGCTCATGAATGGTTAGAGTGGTGGAGCATAGGCACATCACACCCAGTTCCACTGCAAAACCCTATGCTACACTGAGAATGTTCCACAGTGGCACCCAGTAGTGAACAGGTTGGATGTGGAGTCCTCCATAGTGGATACCACAAGGGGGTGGCAGAGGACCCCAGAGGAAGAGGAAGCAAATCCTGGTGGGTGACTCCATAGTGAGGGGGATAAAGTTGGGGACAGGTAAGGATGAAGAGAAGGAGGTTCAGTGCCATTCTAGTGCCATGGCTCAGAGGGATGGAAAGAAGACCCCAAGAAAGAAGACCCCATGGAAAGAAGGCCCCAAATGTATCACTCTTCCTCCCCCTCTGGCTTTTCTCCCCGTCTTCTTTCTACTCCCTCATCTCCTTACCCTTTCTTGTTGCATAGGTTCCTGTCACAGCTAATGTACTTAGGTTTTTGTACCATAATATGTACAGTATGCTATTTTCATCTAAGATACTGTATGTGCACCGTGCACTTTCTCCTTGTTTATGCTAGCATTACTGCATGGTGTGAACACTAATTTGTTGTAACACTGTACATATCCTGCCTGTACCTAACATTTATTTACTTTCTCTTTTTCTTTTCTTTTTTGAATTACTGCGTTGTTGGACTCCCAATTGTTGTAACATTATATATACTGTTGCCTGTATTTATATACGTGAATGCCCAGGCTCATCTTGTAAATCAGTTCTTCTCAATGATGCTCACTTGGTTAAATAAAGATTGATTGACTGATTGATTGAAGATCAAAAGGATCTCTGGGGCAGCAGGTAAGGAGGACAGCTAGACATCATTGTCCATCTGGGTACTGATGACCTGGCCGGGATGAGCCAGCAATAGTCGAGGAGGAGTTCAGGGAATTGGGGAGGGTCTTAAGTAGGTGGGATGATCTGTGACCTTCACAGAAGTGCTACCTGTCTTCAGTGGGGGGGGGGGGTTGGATTCTCTGCACAAGGAACTTCAATGCATGGTTAAAGGAATGGTACCAAGAGAAGGATTTCGGCTTCATTGGGGACTGGGGCCCCAATTGAAAGGATAATGGCCTGTACAGGGGCAATGGCCTACATCCATCCAGGAGGGGAACCATCATCCTTAGTGGATGATTTAAATGCTACACTGACCAGCATTTAAACCAGCCAAGGAGGAGGGAATGATAAAGGGAGAGACATAACTCTAACAGGCAAACAACAAGGTCAACATGAGGAGAATCTTGAGGGGATGAAACCCCAAAAGAATCAAATAACAATGGAATCCAGGGATAAAAGGCAAAATTGATAATATGATGGCTAGTGAAGGAAACAAAGGGGCAAATGGGAAACAAGGGGTGGCAGTACAATCTGGAGAACTATGTGTGCAAATGCTTGAAGTCTAGGCAACAAGATTGCAGACCTAGAGGCCACCATGGCAGAAGCATACCTGGATATGGCTGCAATTACAGTACTGAGTCCTGGTGTAATGAAAACCAGGATTAGTATGTAACATACCAGGTATACTCTGTTCAGAAAAGACAGCGTAGGTAATAAAGGGAGAGTGACTCTATGTTAGGAACAAAATAAAAGCCACAGAAATACAGGAGAGCAGGGGAGGGCTGAGATTCTGTGAGTCACCCTATAAACTCGTAGGGGGCCACTATTTGCATAGGAGTGAACTACAGACCTCCAGCATAAGAGGAGAGGTGAATAAGGACATGATGAAAGCCATCCAAAGGATGCCACACAAGGGGAGGTGTTTCGGTAGGGGGACCTCAATCTACCAGATGTGGATTGGAGCCTACTAGCAGCAGAAACAGTCAAAGTAGAGGACATCCTGGGCTCTCTGTAAGGGGTATTCCTCAGGCAACTAGTTAAGATGCCCACTCATGGTAGGGAGGGTGATACTGGACCAGGTACTGACAAACAGGGACAGTGTTGCTGACGTCACAGTGGGTGACAACCTGGGGTCTAGTGACCACCATACAGTGTGGTTCAATATAAGGACTGGGCCAGAACCAAACTGCATTAAGATGAGGGTTCTGGACTTCAGGAGGGATAATTTCAGGAAAATGGGAGAATGCCTTAGGGACTCCCTGACAGGGACAGAGGATCTGAAAGGAATCAAGGAACTATGGGCAGATATAAAGGGGGCATTGAAAAAGCAACAAATCTCTGTGTCAGGAAAGTTAACAAAGGCAAGCGAAAAAAAGCATTTGTCAATGCCGAATGTTGATTGCTTTGGTCTGTTGAAGTCGCTCAGTGGCCCTCTGTCACTGGCTCAGTCTGTTTGTCCCGGTGCTGCAGGCTGCTCTTTTGTACTGGGCTGCTGCATGCGTTGGCACCTTGTTCTGCCCAGGAAGAAATCCACAGCTCTCCCAACAGAGCTCCGTTGAGGTGGGTCCCTCCTCCTCTCACACTGCTCATTCTGTTTCTCCTGGCGCTGCAGGCTGCCCTTTTGTATTGGGCTCCTGCCTGTGTTAGTGGCTTTGTCTGCCCACAAGAAATACACAGCTGTCCTGACAGAGCTCCGTTGAGGTTAGCTTACTCCCACTATGTCACTCACTCATTCTGGTTCTCCTGGTGCTGCAGGCTGCCATTTTGTACTGGGCTCCTGCCTCTGTTGGTGCCTTTTTATGCCCACAAAGAAATCTGCAGCAGTCCCAACAAATCTCCATTGAGCTGTCTCACTCCCCTTCTCTCACTCGCTCATTCTGTTTCTGCCGGTGCTGCAGGCTGCCCTTTTCAACTGGGCTCTTGCCTGCGTTGCTGCCTTCATATGCTCACAAAGAAATTTGCGGCAGTTACAATACAGCTCCATTGAGCTTGCTCTCTCGCTCATTCTGGTTTTGCTGCCACTGCAGGCTTCCGTTTTGTACTGGGCCCTGTGTGCATTCCTGTCTTTTCTGCCCACAAACAAATCTTTGTAGAGTCCCAACAAAACTCCGTTGGCTCATCGACTTCTCTTCCCTCACTTTCTCGTTCTGTGTCTCCTGGTGCTGAAGGCTGCCCTTTTTTACTGGGCTCCTGCCTGCATTGACACCTTTTCTGCCCTCAAAGAATTCCTGCAACCCCGGTCCTGACAGCGCTGGTTGAGTTCGCTCACTCCCCTCCCTCACTCCATCTCTCGTTCTGTTCTCCCAGTTCTGCAGGCTGCCCTTTGTACTGGGATCTTGTGTTGGGGCCTTGGTGCCTCACAAACAAATCTGCAGCAGTCCCAACAGAGCTCAATTGAGCTTGGTCCTCCCCCTCTCACTCGATCGATCTTAATCTGTCCCAAACACTGATTTCCCAGGTGACCATGCTATTCTCCGGCAGGAGTAAAAACATATTTTACCAGGATCTGAAAAGGACAGCTGTAGTGTTCATAAGGAGGTGTGAAAAAATGGCACTGTTGAAAATATGACGTGACAATATTACAAATTTGCAAAAGTTACAAGGGTGCGTGGAAACAGTTCAATGCACGCTATAATACAGTCATGTTATGGAGTTTCGTCACCAAATTTTCAACATAGGGATTTTAGGACCTCTGCTCATAAACAGTGCCACTGTCATTTTCTTAATCTGTCCTGAACACTGATTTCCCACAACGACCACGTTATTCTGTGCCAGAACTGTGAAAACACATTTCGGTCAGGATGTGAAAAATGACAGCTGTACTGCTTATAAGAAGGTGTGAAAAAATGCCACTGTTGAAAATCTGGTGTGACAATATTACAAATCTGTGAAGTTACAAGGTGCGTGGAAAGTGCGCAATGCACACTTGTAACACAGTCAATTGATGGGCTATCATCACCAAATTTTCAGCATAGGCATTTTAGGACCTCTGCTCATGAACAGTATCATTGTCATTTTCTTAATCTGCCCCGAACAGTGATTTCCCACAGCGACCGCTCTATTCTGCGCCAGAAGTGCGAACATACATTTCAGCCAGGATGGGAAAAATGACAGCTGTGCTGTTCATAAGTAGTGTGGGAAAATGGCAATGTTGAAAATCTGGAGTGAAAATGTTATAAATTTGCGAAGTTGCAAGCGTGTGTGCAAACTGTGCAACGCATGCTTATAACACAGTCATTTAATGGAGCATCTTTACCAAATTTTCAACATAGGCATTTTAGGACCTCTACTCATGAACAGTGTCACTGTCAATTTCTTAATCTGTCCTGAACACTGATTTCCCACAGCGAGCACTTTATTCTGCGCCGGAATTGCGAAAACATATTTTGGCCAGGATGTGAAAAATGACATCTATACTGCTCACAACGGGTGTGACTAAATGCCAATGTTGAAAATCTGATGTGAAAATATTGCAAATTCATGAAATTCTGGCGTGCATAGCAACTGCATAGACCGACTCATAAAACAGTCATTTTTGGATTTTCCTCGAAATTTGCAACATAGGCTTTTTGAAACCCTCCTCATGAACACTGGTACTGTCATTTCATTAATCAGCCCCGATAGGTGATTCTGTGCAGTAACCACAAAATCACCTCTCGGGGCCAATTAACGCCATGACAGTTCAAGAATTAATGAGGAGGGGTCCCAAAAACCCCATGTTGAAAATTTAGTGCCAAAATTCCAAAAAATGCCTGAGATATCCATCAAAGTTGAAAAAACCCTATTCATTCCACTATACAGCTTACCAGCATTTCCTCAGCTCCCGGTCGACTTTGAAGAGTGCAGATGTGTTCCCGGTCCACTAAAGATCGTCGCACCAGATTCCGAAGGTAAGTATGGGGTGATGGGGTGTGGGGAGACAGGGTGCGCAGTGGGTGGGTGCAGGTTGCGGGTGGGGGCACGGAGACCTCTGAAGGACAGTTTACTTTATTACAGGAGTAAAAAAAAAAAGACATTTCGGCACCATTTTTATTTACAGGGCATGTGGCTAGCTGGGGTGGGCCCCAGTGCCATCGGAGTCTGTTTGGGGGGAAGCAGTAGCCAATGAGGGATTGGGCACCCCATCGGCAAACAACAAAGAGAGACATGTGGCATGCTGGGTGGGCTCCCAGCATGCCACTGAAATCTTGCTTTTGTGGGGGCAGCTGCTGTGATGGGGTTAGGCACACCCTATCAGCAAACAACAAAGGGGATTTATTTCTGCTAATGGGGTTGGGCACCCCATCAGCAAACAACAAAAGGGGCAGTTCTTTCTGCCGGCGAGGATTGAGCACCCGTCGTCAGACAATAAAACAGTGGGGGTTACATTATGTCGAGTGGAGTGGGCTCCCTCATCAGCAAATAAACATGGTGGGGGGGTAATATTGTTTGTGAATATGGTGGCAAGCCGCAGCCATATTCACAAACAATAGCAGGGTACCTACATCCCACCCTGCAATGACGGGTCGCTCCCTCATTGCAGTGGATGGCTGACGCTGCAATGATGAGGCGGCCCTTGATTGCAGCGGCTGATTTTTTAGAAGGTTGTGGCATGCAGGCTGAACTAGTGTCAGCAGCAGCGTGCCACAGCATTGGGGGACGTGGGACAAGCCTTTGCAGGCTGTGGGGGCATTGGCCACAACAGTGTCGTGCCTCCACAACTAGCTTGTGGAGAAAGTTGCCGTAACATGTTTCTTGCGCATGTGCGCAATCAACATAAAAAGACACTGCTATGATTCTCTAAAGATGTAGCAGAAATAGTAAGGACAATAAAATTGCATTTAGAAAGTACAACAAGACACAGAAGTATGAGGATAGGGAAAACTACCAGGAGAAACAAAGGGAAGTAGGGATGGCAGTTAGATGCACAATGGCACAAACAGGAGAATATTGCCTAATCAGTAAAAGAAGGGGATAAAACTTTCTTTAGAAATATAAGTGAGAGGAAGACCAAGAGGAATAGTAAGGATAAAAGGGAAGAAAGGTTTGTGATGAGTAGAACCAAAGAAGACAGACTGATTGAATAAGTACTTTTTTCAGTATTTTCAAAGAAGGGATATGTGATGGGCCAAAGATATAGACAAGTGCATAAATGGTATGGAGGTGGACACCAGTCCTTTTACAGAGGAGAAAGTTCTTAAGGTACAAGCACAATTAAAATTGACAAGGCAATGAGAACTGAAGGGTGCACCCCAGGATACTGAGGGCTCAAAGAGGTGCTGGCTCACTTCTGAAAACCCTGTTCAACTTATCATTAGAAACAGGGGAGGCTCTAAGAGCCTGGAAGAGAGCAGATGTGGTCCCTCTTCATTAAAGTGGGAATAGGGAGGAGGCAGGAATTTACAGACTTATCAGCCTGACTTCGATAGTGGGCAAAGTAATGGAAATACTACTAAAGGAAAGGATAGTGGGATACCTTGTAACCAGAGAATTACAGGACCTAAGGAAACATGGTTTCACAGGGGGAGGTATTGCCAGACAACCTGATCGAGTTCTTTGACTGGGTGACCAAGGTAGTGGATCATGGAGAAGTGGTAGATGCGGCCTACCTTGATATCAGTAAGGCCTTTGAAACTGTTCCACACAGAAGACTGGTGAACAAGCTGGCCAGTTTGGGAGTGGGTCAAAAAGCTATAAACTAGGTGAGAAGTTGGTTAAGCTACAGGAGTTAGAGGGTGGTGCTAAATGGTGTCCACTCTGGAGAAGGCAAGGTGACCAGCGTGGTGCCTCAGGGCTGAGTACTACTAGGCCCTGTCCTCGTCAATGTCTTTATAAGCAAACTTGCAAAGGGCTGAAAGGGAAAGTATGCCTGCTCATGAATTACACAAAAATCTGCAACACAGTAGACACACTGGGGGGTGGCTTGAAAAAATGAGGGATGATTTGAAAAAGTTGGAAGAACAGTCAAGGGCTTGGCAGCTGGGTTTCAATGCAAAAAAGTGCAAAATCATGTACTTGGAGCACACAAACCTGGGGCTACATACCAGCAGGAGGAAGTACTGGCTACTACCAAACAGGAACACGACCTGGGTATAATCATTTCTAAAGACCTGAAGGTAGTCAAGCAACGAGATAAAGCAGTGGGGATGGCTAGCAGGATGCTCGAGTGCATAGGGAGGAGGATCACCAGTAGGAAGGAGATAATGTACCCTGTATAAATCAGTGCTAAGACCACATATCAAGTACTGTGTCCAGTTCTGGAGGCCCCATTGACAATGATAAGGTGGAGGTAGTACAAAAACGGACTAGGAAAATGGTGCAGGGCCTGCATCAAAACCCTACAAGAAGAAACTCAAGGAACTGA
The DNA here is from genome assembly GCA_016271365.2 of Neoceratodus forsteri. NCBI lineage: Eukaryota > Metazoa > Chordata > Ceratodontiformes > Ceratodontidae > Neoceratodus > Neoceratodus forsteri. The sequence continues at coordinate 212,607,295 of CM057451.1, forward strand.
ATATGTACTGTACTCTCTGCAGGAGAGGAGAGAAAGTGGGATATGACAGAAACATTTAAATACCTGGTGACAGAGTGACCTCTGTCCCCTGCTTAACCCCAACTCCATGGTTAAGAAAGGCATACTGAAGGCTGAGATGTATGCCTTTGAATTTCAGGTGATTACAAAAAGAGCATAGGTGCTTGTAATATCTGCAACATGGCTAACATGCCAGATTTATATGCTGGCTGGAATTCCTTACTGGGAAATGAAGTGACACTTAACCACTAAGAGTAATGTCCCTTAAGGAAGTGCCTGTGGAATGTACAAAATGAATGTGCTAAGAAAAGTAACGGGAGAGTCCCTGCCACAATAGGTGGACCACAACTTTCTCTAAAGACCTAACTGTTGCAACAGTTCTTTTCTTTGCTATGTACTGTCCTTTCTCTTACACTCTAGTCTGGAAGGTTGGCCACCTCCGGGTGAATCCCTGTCCCCCTTCTCTGTTCTATACCCAACTCATTTTCTTATTTTCTCTTTTCAACTAAGGCCCAGTATAGGGAGGTCTATGTATAGTGACCCCGAGTCATGGTAGCAGGTTAACCGAAAAAGATATGTTAGAATAAAATGGATCCAAAATACTGTAAGCATGGGAGAAGTCTGTACATTGCAAATGGCTAGGTGAATTGTAAAACCTAGAGGAAGTATAAATAGTTATTTGTTTTAGAAGGAACTACTGTATGTTATAAATCAAGCTGAGAAGTAAACTGGGTTAAATTGCTGCAGGAAAATGTATAACATTTAATCCCCTTCTTGTTAAATTGTTTTAAAGTACAGATTGACATGTTTGTAAAAACAAATAGAGTAACAAAGTTAACATATATTCACAGATGTGAGCCCTGCACATAAACAAGTGTACAGCTAAAGGAGGGCTAAAGATTTAAAAGCTCTTGTGGATGATTCTTGAAAGCAATTTAAGAAAATACAAGAAGTTAATAAAGTAATGGGATTTAGGTCTCATAAGCTGGCAGGAGAAGGGAGATAAGAGTGCACCTTAATCTACTCTTCCCTTGCCAACACAGAGATGCCTGAGGACAAAACTATGCAGAATAAAAAAATAGTTTACCTGTTACTGTGGAGCTGCATCAGAGGGACTACTATAGGGATGGCAGCCCACAATCAGTATGTTTTTTATACAAAATGGTGGCTGATGAGGTCAGCAAAGTAGGAGGAGTCTCGCCCTTTAATGAGCTCTCTCAGGATAAAAAGATATTTTCGAGTGCTTAACAGCCTATTATGTTTAATGTGATATGTGGAATATAATGGTCAGTTATTCTTGCTGTACAATGATTGTTATTGGATACCAAGGATATTTAGTGAAGGTGATTATTAGGGAAAAAAGGTTTAACTCACATAAATTGCCACCTTCCTACTTTCCCTTTGTCCCTGTCCATGCAGAAAAGAATGAACAAGTTAAACACTGATTTAATATTCAACAGGAATAGCAAATCTTGAAAATGGGGACATGAGTGGAAGTTGGTGTGTGTGTGTGGGGGGGGGTGGCGATTCAAGAGTAATGTGAGGAAGTTTTATTTTAGAAAGATAGTGGTTGAGCCATGACACTTCCTGAAAGCTGAAGTCATGTGCACCAAAATCTTCAATGATTTCAAGTACAGCTGGGCAGAATAAATGGCTTAGTAGTTACTCAGGTAGTAGCAATAAGGCAGAGAACATGGGGCAGATAATGCAGACAAAAACCTTGTATAGACAAAGGTCTTGGGACAAGATAAGGTATCACTAGTATGGGTAGACTGGACAGACAATTGGTCTTTTCTGCTGCCATTGTCTATTTGTACATCTTTCTATATTACTAAACTGAAGACATTAAGTACAAAAGTATTTTTACTTACCTAAGAGCTTTTGAAAGTTGAGCTGATCACAAAAGTGTGTATTTTGTCAGAAAAATCATGTCGAGCGAGTGTAATTTCTTGAAAGGTGTTAGCACAAAAGACCAAAGAAATTGAAAATCCAGCAAGAAAATATTTTGCCTCACAGCATACAACCTATTCTCTTGTGACTTCTGTAAGAAAGAAAACTACAGGTGTGACTTAAATGTAACTATATGTCAATGTTGATCTTTATTTCTTTTCTACAGAGAATAAGACTTGATCTTGCTTCTCCTTTTCTCCCTTGTGAGGATATAGTTTTACAGTCTTAGTTTTCCACTATTGCACTGTTCCTATTTTGTCATTTAAGTAGGGCTGTGCAAAACTAAATTTCCACAAGCGTAATTTTGGTTAAAGTCATAGAAACATAGAAGTTTAGGACCTCTTGGCCCACCTAGTTTGCCCAGTTTTCCTTGCCTACTGTGCCACCATAGACCCTACTCAATCTACAGTTGTCTCCACCTCTTGCCTTACTACCAAGGTTTCCTTGTATCTGTCCCATGCATGCTTGAATCCCGTCACTATTTTGGCACCCACCACCTCTGGTGTAAGGCTGTTCCAGGCCACCCCTTTCATGAAGAAGTGTTTCCTCACATTTCCTCTGAGCATCCCCCCTCCAACTTCATGGCATGACCCCTTGTCCTCAAGCTTCTTTTTCTATGGAAAATGCTACCTTCCTGTACATTATTAATAACTGTTAGGTATGTCATAAGGTGTGGGGTTTTCAAAGAAGTCGACACAAGCAGACAATTTGGTGTATAAAAAATGCCAGGATGGCAGTCATCATTTTATTACATGAGAACAATTTTAACAGAAATGAAGAAGGTTAGCTTTTTTCAAGGGACAAATAATCAAAATCACTGCTGGAGCAACAAGAATGCTGGATTTTGCTCACCCTGCTCAAAGTGGTAGTGTAAGCCCACTTTCTCACCAGGTCTTTCACCTCTCACAGCCGGTCTCCAACTGACTCCCTATCTAAAATTTCTGTCCCTAGTGGAAGCTTTTATAGCTTAGTCTAATTGATATCAGATGTCATGTGACTGGGGAGGGGATAAGGTGTGCCAGGGAAGGGGGGAGTAGAACAGAGGAATTATGGATGCAATTCTAGGATTCCAAGAATAGAACACTTAGGATGGGAGTGGTGTACAGGCCACTGTCTCAGGCAGAGGACGTGAACACAGAGCTAGTGGAGAAGGTAAGGAGGTCAGCAGGAAGGTTAACCCAGTGATCATGGGGGACTTTAATCTGCCAGGAGTGGATTGGAGCACCCCAGCCACCTCGAGTACAAGGGAGCAGGTCCTCCTTAATGGAGGCCTTCCAGGACAGCTTCCTGGTACAGATGGTCAACAAGCCAACTAGGTTGGGCAATACTCTGGACCTCATACTGTGTAATCGGGAGTTTGTAAGAAAGAAGGGGGTGGAGCCGCTGGCAGTGAGTGACCACCACTCAGTATGGTTCACACTTAGCATGGTCAAGAAAGCTGTAGGAACAGGAACCAGGGTGTTGGACTTCAGGTGGGCTGAATTTGGTATTATGGGGGTATAGTAGTGGGGCACCTAGCCAGAATCCATCCACACATGGATGCTAACCAGAAATGGGAAGTCATCAAGCAAGGTATAGTGGAGGCTGCTAGAATTTGTACCAAAACACAAAGCAAAAAGACTAGGGCTGATAAACCAAGCTGGTTTAGCAGGAAGGTCATGGGAAAGGTGAAGGCAAAAAGGGCAGCCTTCAGGAGATTCAAGAGATCTGGGAGGGGAGGAGAAGGACAGAGCGAAGTACCTGAGGAATTCAAAAGAGGTGACCAGAGCAGTCAGGGTTGTCAAGGCTTCCAGAGAGCTTAGGCTGGCACAGGGCATCAAGAATGGGGAAACAGACTTCTTCAGGTACATAAGGAGAGAAGAATCTGCAAAGATCAAATAGTAAGGCTCAGGAAGGATGGGGTGTGGGTGGAGAAAGGGGTAGAGTAGGCAGAGGCACTAAATGAATACTTCTATTCTGCATTTACTAAGGAAAGGCGGGACACTACTGTAGGGGTGGGAGGGTAAGCATGGTGGTGGGGGTAACAGATGGGGAAATCACAGTGGGTAGGGTACTAGAAGGTTTAAGGGCACTGAGGGTGAATAATGCACAGGGACCAGATGGCATAAACCCCAGGGAACTGAAAGAATTGGTGGAGGTCCTGGCAGAACTATTGGCAGGCCTATTCAATACCTCCATGGACACAGGGAGCATCCCACAAGACTGGAGGATGGTGCATGTGGTGTCCCTCCACAAAAATGGTCCCAGGGATGAACCAGGCAACTGTAGACCAGTAAGTCTCACATCCATTGTGGGAAAGTTAGTGGAGACAATCCTTAAGGAGAGGTTGATAACCTTTCTGGAAGATAATGGACTCCAGGATGGAAAGAATGGGTTTATTTCTGGTAGATCCTGCCAGATACATCTGGTTGAATATTATGATTGGATGACTCGGAAACTGGACAGGGGCTATTCAGTGGATGTCCAGTATCTGGACTTCAGCAAGGCATTTGATTCAGTGCCACATTGGAGGCTGGTTAGTAAGTTGAAATACCTGGGGGCAGGGACAAAGATGGTGAACTGAATCAAGAACTGGCTGCAGGGGAGGCAACAGAGGGTAGTGGTGGGAGGGGAACTCTCAACTCCAAGGACTGTGACAAGTGGGGTATTACAGGGCTCTGTAATGGGCCCAGTGTTGTTTGGTATCCTCATAGAAGACATCTCACATGGCACTGAGAACAAGATCAGTCTGTTTGCAGATGGCACCAAGATCTGAGTGGTGGTGGATTACACAGTAGGGTGGCAGGCATTGCAGGACAATAAGGCTAAACTGGAGGACTGGTCAGACAGTAGACAGTTGGGGTTTAGTGCTAAGAAGTGCAAAGTTATGAACTTAGGAGCAAGGAACCCAAGGAGGTGCCATCAGTTGGGGGCGATACACTTAGCCACTACTGAGGAGGAGAAGGATCTTAAGGTGATAATAACAGGGCAAATTAACAACTAAGCACAGTACAGGGAGGGAGCAGCTAAAGCCAACAGGATGCTAGGGTGTGTTGCTAGAGGAATCACATCCAGTAGAGGGGAGATGATCCTGCCTCTGTACTGCTCGTTGGTGAGGCCACACCTGGAGTACTGCATGCAGTACTGGTGTCCGTTCTTGAAGAAGGATGTTAGATTACTGGAGGGGGTACAGCGCAGAGTGACAAAGATGATCCAGGGATTGGAAGACAAACCCTTCGAGGGAAGGCTAAGGGAGATTAACATGTACTCCCTGGAGGAAAAGAGGGATCGGAGTGATATGACTGAGACCTTTAAATACATGAAGGGTATAAACAAGAATGGTGTGGAAGGGATATTTTAAGTTGAGGGGTAGGAGAAACATGAGGGGACATTGTCTGTGATTGGAAGGGGGAAGATTCAGGAGAGAATGAGGAGGCACTTTTCATGGAAATGGTGGTGTTTAAGTGGAACACTCTGCCGAGGAGGTGGTATCCTATAAGACACTGGGAAGTTTTAAAAGGGGATGGGACAAGGTCAGGTTGAGGGTCACTGTGGGGGGGAAGGGAGGAAGAGGCAGCTGCAGTGTAAGGGATGCTACTTGCACTTTCAAGCAGACTTGATAGACCATATGACCTGTATCTCAATCAATCAATCAATCAATCAAAATCTTTATTTATCCAGGCGGGCACCATTGAGCAAGGCTCATTTGCAAGGTGGACCTGGTCATGAATACATCAAAGTACAGTACAGAAGCAGGTATACAAAAAGCAATAATATACAAGGAAGAAAAAGTATATACAGCCTATACAGTACAGTACAATGTTGAAATAAATAAAAAAACAGCATTATTTTACAATTGAAGAAGTCAGCAGATGTACAATCAACCATAGGCATACAGGGGTTATAAGCAGAGATCTTTTGAGTGAGGCAGCCGGTAACTACACATATAGGGGAAAGAGGCCATGTATGGGGTGGCAGGCTAGAGAGGTAAAGAAGAGGAGGGATATATTACCGATGACTGGGGGAAAAATTGAGCTAAAACCACAGAAAGTGACGATGGCTGTGTTGTACTTGTTTATTATGATGATGACGGAGGAGGGGTAGATAATTGGGACACTACTATGGATGGGGTGGGACTTTAGCCAGGCTGGAGTGGACAGGAAAGGGTGGGTGCAGCAGGAAGAGTTAATAGGGAAAGAGTGAAAGCCAGGGGTAGGAACATGGCGAGCCTCAGGATGGAAAGGGGGAGTTGCGGAATTAGTGGTCTAGCAGTGAGGAAAACATTTGCAAGGTGCTTTCATGTAGTGATCGTAGAGCACCTTGAAGATATTCAGGCTAACAGGGCAGCTCAGCTTCAAGTTCCTTTGTGAACCATTCCACAATGGTCACTGTCCGAAGGCCCAAAGGCGGCATTTAAATTCCTTCTATAGTGAGGAAAGTCCAGCCTAACGATGAGTACAGGGAGCAGTGATGTGTGGAAACTGGAAGGCCAGTAATAAACCTGATAGCTCTGTGGTAGATGGTGTCCAACTTAGCCAGTACAGAGGCAGTGCAGTGGCTGTAGAGAAAGTCCACGTAATCTGTTAAAGATAGGAAGGTAGCTTGAACCAGTTGAACCTTGGCCTCCTTTGTGAGCAGGTGGTTAATTCTGTAGAATAGTCCTAATCTTTGCCTTAGTTTCTTCTGTAGTTCTTCGAGATGGTCGGTGAAGGAAAGTTTATGATCGAGCCAAACTCCTAGATATTTGAATTTAGCTACATACTCTAGTGTTTCTCCAAGAACAGTGGTAATTTTGTGGGATAGCTCTCCCCCCCAGCAGGAATTGCCGCATGCAAGGAGGGGGGAGTAGAGCATGGCTTTTGTCTTTTTGTTTATGAGCTGGTATTGTAGAAGGTTAAATTCAGCTTGGAGGTCTTCACAGGCTACTTCTGGTGTGGGACGACTCAAGTACAGTACAGTGTCATCCACAAATAAGTGGATGTTGGCTTTTTTGATGGGGTCATTGATGTTGTTAATGTAGACTGCAAAGAGAAGGGGACCAAGGGTAGAGCCCTGGGTCATGCCCCTCAGCATAGGTTTTAATGGAGAAAGATCACCTTCACCTTTAACCTGCTGTTTCCGTTCTCTGAGGTAGTCTGCAAACTAGCACATAGATTTATGGTCCAGGCCTAAGCTGCTTAGGGAGGAAAGAAGCAGGCTGTGATTGACTGCATCAAATGCCTTACTAAAATCCAAGAAAACAGCACAGACATGCTTCTTGTTGTCATGGTCTAGGAGCCAATCATTGGTCACCTAAGCTAGGGCTGTTATGGTGCTGTGATTTGCTCTGAATCCAGACTGAACCAGGTTTAATAGGCTTCAATTCTAAGTGTACCCCTACCTGGCCAGGCACAATTTTTTCTAGTAATTTAGACAAGATGGGAGGAGAGATCGGTCTGTAAATATTTAGATCGCATGGGTCACCTGCTTTTAATAGAGGGATGACATGGGCTATTTCCATTGAGGGGAGGCTACCCTGGAGAGTGACATGTTGAATAGGTGGGTGATTGCACACTCAAGCACATAGTAGGCACATTTCAGATAGTATGGCTCTATGAAGTTGGAGCCTGCTCCCTTCCTGTGGTCCAGTTGCAGCAGTAGGTCTTTCACCTCTTTTAGAGAGACAGGCAGGAGGGAGAAGGCCTCCTCGGTAGAGGGGGACTCGTGGGTTGGTGGGCCCTGAGCTGTGCGGAGGTCATTGGCAGGAGAAGTATCAAATGCTAGCTCTGCCATTGCAAAATGGTTATTGAGGGCTTCCAATATCTCCGATCGGTTAGCGATAACGCTGCCACTGGCCTTAATTTTTGCTGGAATGGAATTACCAGGTGCATGTCCAGACATGTCTTTTAATGTTTTCCAGAGCTTTGAAGGATTTCTCGGGGCAGAGGCTAGCTCCGAATGATAGGCGACCTTGGCTGCTCTGACCAACTTGGTGCACTTGTTATGTGCTCTCTTAAAAAGACACCAATCTGAGTCGTTCTTGCTTCTTCTGGCTTTTTTCTATAAAGTATCCCTTTCTAACAGGGAAGCTTTGAGCTCAGGCGAGAACCAACGGCAGGTGCTGCTCCTGACCTGAATCTTAACCAAGGGTGCACGCTTATTTAAAGCCTCACTTAAAATATCGTAAAAAATAGTATATGTCCTGTTAACCATTTTGGCTAGGAAGAATTCCTGCCATTGTGGTGAATGTTTCAAGTCATGGACGTAAGCAAACAAATCAAAGTTGCGTTTGCACCTCTTGATAGAGAACTTTGCCACAAACTGTGGGTTGTGCACGGATCTAATGGTGGTGATTATACAATGATCGCTAATGTCTGAGAAAAATGTTCTGACATGAGAAAACAGATGTGGCTTCCTAACCAAAATTACATCTAAGAGGGAGATGTTGTTAAGGTTCTTTTTATTTGGGCGAGTAGACTCGACAATGAGTTGCACCAGCCCTAGAGTGTCACAAAAGGATTTCAAGGGAGCTGATGCACTTGATAGCCAATCGTAGTTCAGGTCACCAAGAATAATGGTTTCCAAGAAACTGAGCCCCAGTATGGAACTGAGGTGAGACAGGAGATGAAGCCCGGCAGAAAGGGGCCTGTAGCAGCCTATTACACAGAGTGCACTAGAAGGAGAAAGTTTGATCTTTAGGGTCAAGCACTCGAATTCTTTGGGCTAGAATGATGCATCTATGCATGCTGCTGAGTATTTGTTCTTTACATAAATTGCCACCCCACCTCTCTTGATTGCCTATCCGCCTGGATGAGTAAATAATTTGGGATATTGATTTCATTGTCTGGGGTGGCTGGCCTAACCTAGGTCTCAGTGATCACTAGGATGTCAGGTAGGGTGTGGCTCACTCAAGCCTGGATAAGGGTGAACTTTTTCAGCAAACTACAGGCATTAAGATGCATAAAAGGCATTCCCTTGATACTTGCCAGGTCTAATGGAGAAGCAAGGGTGTCTAATGGTCCTGGGATGAGTTTGCCATTGCCTGAGCACAATAGTAAAAGAAGAAAGATTATTTTTAAGGCAGCGAACTATAATTTGTAAACACTATTTTTTGGGCTATATGGGAGGTGGTGTTGATGGGTAGGCCTGTACCCACTCCTAGTGTTATACTGGCTAGTGTTGCAGCCACTAGTGTCCGGGCAGAAATTTGTCAGGAGTAGGAAGTCTCAAGTCTGGATGGGGGGAGTAATCTGCAGAGGCAGCTCAGACGATGTCCCACTCCCCGGCAGAGACAGCTGAGAAGCCCAATAGTCCAGAATGGCTACCTGAAGGGAGCTGTTGGATGCAGGACAGGGAGAAGCACAAGGGTCATTCCACTTTAGGGAGGGATGAGGGTTCTGAAGAATTGAGCTGAGCACCAGTAAAGCTAGTGACACTCCGAGGAACCAGCTGTAATTTCCCATAGTAGATCTAAATGCCAAAACAGCTGGCAGTAAACACCACTAGAAGCTTAGACCAATCGGTGATCAGGTGTCATAAGTTCAAAATCCTTTTGTTGGCTGAGAGACGGTTTTTGCACTGAACGTACCTGTGGAGCAACTCTTTGCAGCTGAGACAGTGAGGCGGTTCAAGGCTGCAGTCCAGTGTGGCAAGATTGGTCTGTAGCTTTTGTTTCTGTTTCTGGCCCTGCTCCACCAGTACAGAATGGGAGTGGGGGCAGACATTTAAGTCTTGCAGCCTTAGTGGATGAGCATGGTTCAGCCTGAGAAACAGGCAGAAAATCCCCGGAGATGGTCCTCAGAAAGAGAGGTATCCTAGGTCCACTAGAGCAGAAGAGGAAGTAGAATATATAATGTGTTTCCTCTTTAACAGAAAAGACTGCTGTTGTAGCCCTATAGTGGCTATGTAGTATAATTTGCAAATGAGAAAGCAGACACTTAAAAAAAAAAAAAAAATGAAATTCTTGCTTTACAAAAAAGGATAGTCTCCCAGGGTCAGCAGCGCTGATAAACATCTCTAATGAAGCAAGGTAAAATGGAGACCAGCAGGAAGAAGTCAGTGAGGCTGAGATCCTCCAATCAGAGTGCTGGCGCTGAAAATTCATAATGTCTAAAGGCGCCAAATACCAACACACCTGAGGGGGTATACTGCTTTTGGCTGCTTCTGTAGATTTCTGGGTCCTGAAATGAACTGGAGGTCAGATGATCCCAGGCAGCAGTTTCAACAGTGGAAGAAAGCCACATAGTCTGCTAATTTGCAGTAGCAGAGTCATGGATTGCTTCCCAGAACAGGCTTGTAGCTTTTCGTCAGGCGGCGAGGTGCGAGCCCCAGGAGGGAACGGCACATATGAAGGGGAGAGGAAAGGAGATGGATTAAGTAGGGGCAGGCAGGGGAGGTGTGGTTAACTCAAACAAAGAAACAGGGTGGTCAGTATTATTTTGAAGGAGGAGGCTAAACTACAAAGTGGGCAATAGAAACAGGGAGGAGACATAAGTGGGTTAGAGGGCAGACACGTGGCAAAGCAAGAGGTAAGGATTGGGCTTTAAATTTGGAATGCTAGGCAGTACACTGAAACGTCTGGTCAATTGAAAACTACAGCTTTACACAGAAATTAATTCTAAAAAGGATTCAACTGTTCGCTTAGAATAATAGACAGTGCAGTACAGGTCTAATAATCTTAAGACTCTACCTGCTGGTGGTTTTGTATGTTCGTATGTTTGCAGGTTTTCAGGAACTTGAATGTCTTAACTATAACACCTTTCTCTCTCATCTGGCCTCAAGGAATACATGCTCAGTGTCCTAAGTGGGGCTGGGTGAAATGTATATTCTGCCAGAGAAAATCTGGAGAAATGCCGATTTCAGTTCTGCAAACTTTCATAAATTTTGCTAAAATTAGATTTCAGTTATATCAGTCTAATGTACAAAGTGTTTGTCTACATTGCAACAAATTTCATATAATGACTTTAACACAATCCAGACAGAAAAATAGCAAGTTTAAGATCTTTGTATTTAAAGATCACAGAATTATTAGCCTCCAGACATTCTGAAATTTTAAAATTGCATTTCCCAATTAGTATAAATTGAAGAATTTTAAGCATCTGTAAGTTTAAAACTAGAGAACAGAATATCACCATAATTTTTAGGCTCATTGACCCTAAATATTAAGCATTGAGGCCACCTCCATGGCCCAGCAGCAGAGTGTTGTGCTGTCATGCTAGCAACCCAGGTTTGGAAGCAAGCATGGAAAGTTACATCAAAATGTAGGCCATAGCCAAGACAGCTGCTGCTCAGAAGATCATCTCACATGGGGAAGATTGGTTGCAGTTTCCACCAACAGAGTGACCCCTGTAGTGGGGTCAGGGAACCTGCTCCTGCCACAGGGGAAGCTGTGGCTGTGTGAGGCTAACAGAAGTACTGCTCCAACCAGGGGAAATGTGAGGTAAAAATAGAGAAAACCTGGTAGCCAACTGAACAATGGCTGTGTTCAGCCTGATCAGGTATATCCCTGAACAGGATGTATCCACGAGACAAGCTGCCGGCCAGAGGAAAACCAACATGGAAAAAAAGAGTCTATGTGTTATCTCTCTAATTACTTGCTTAATAGCTGGCTAGATTATAAGCAGCAAAAGATTCCAAAATAACATCCTTAATAGAAGCTGAATTTCACAAGCTTTTGTGAAATGGTGGAATCCTGTGACACTTTTATTGAAGCCATATCAATACATTTTGCCTAATCCACACTTGAATTTTTATTATGGGAAAGGTAACGTCAGGATAAAACAGCAATAAGGCAGCATTCACAGAAGGCTCCATAGAAAATGTATAGTGGTACCAAGTGTCATATCCCTATCTTGAGTGATGTAGCATGATGAATAGGCATTATAAAAAGGTTCTCAGAAATGCTGCAATCTGATTGGCTGTTAGAATTCCAACAGCCTTACATTAATCCATGTTATACTGTCATGTACAGCCTGATCACAATGACACATGAATTCTTACTGTCAGCATTCCATCCTCTAGCACTGCTGAATGACTGAAATGATGCATTCTGATTCTGAACCAGCATTCTTAAACTGTTGGTGGAAGAACTATTTTATTAAAAATCTCCCTCTAAATAAGGAAAACATTCAAAAAGTATTGTTTTAACCCTCTTCTTTTGTACCAATTTTTTATAATAGCAATAAGGCACTCCAAGGAGTTATATTAACAGTCAGTTAATCACCCCTAGGGGCAATATGGCACTCAGCTGCATCATGCCATTACACTAGAGGGTGATTAACAGACTGTCAATCTAACCCCTGGTCATGCCTTATTGCTTAATGAACATCCCTGTGTGCTAGATTGGATTCTTGCAATATGCCAGATAACCACTAGAGCACACTGATTTAATGACTTGTAGAAGCACATACACATGCAGCATTGTTTCCGTACAATGCCACATGCTGGCTATTTAATCACCCTGTAGATAATGATGTATATTTTTACTATTTGAAAACAGTGGCAGCAAGTGATGCAACACCTCAAGGATTACAACTAGTTGTGATTTAAGCCATTACAACAGAAGGTTCTGGATAACTTTAGTCATGATGGAGCATGAACTATAAAGGGATTTTAAGGTAAGTTCAAGACTGCAATGATGAAATGTTGAAGGGGACCTGTCCCTTGTCCCACCTAACATTGATTCACTGGGTCTCATAGTCACCAGAGTGTTAGAGGGTAATACAGGGCAATGATGCTGTGCAGGTAACGTAATTCAGTGGTGCTAAGTATTTTGAGAAAGTTATATGCTACAAGTGGAATTCAAATGACATTACCTATTATGCATCTATGAATTTTTAAGCAAATATGGCCAATTACTAATTGCTAGTGCTGTGCAGAATTTTCAGATTCTGGCAGAATGCAGTTTCATGGAATTTTCAAACTTCTGCAAAATTCCTGGAAATGGAATGGCACAATTCCATGCAGAAAATGTGGAATGAGTTTTTCGCACAACATTTCTGTGTAACGTTGTTCCATGGGTCTCAATATTTTCTGTGGAACTGGTTGTGGAATAATTTTTCTCAGAAATAAATGCTGTTCTGCAGAATATTATTCTGTTGATGTTAATATTTTCCATGGAAATGGTTGCAGAATGGAAAATCCACCAGGAATGGTCATTCAAGCTAATTTCACCTGCAGAATTCTAGATTTTGCACATCACTAGTAATTGCTAAAGTATCCACAATAAATGTAGATTCAATTATGTATTTACTTTTGTATGTGTTACAAATCATGAGTCTATACCTGTAATAGCAGTGGAGCTATAAGCATCGAAATATTTTGAAAATGTTCACTCAACTTTATAAATAATTAAATTGTGAAGATTTAAACTCCTGTAACTTTCAATTTACACAACAAATTACCTCTATATTGAGCAGTTTCTGTGACTCTTGCAAGAAAGTATGCATACACATTTTCAGTTATCTAGCTCCAAAGGTGGCTGCTTTGTAAGCAAAGAAGTTTTTTTTAGAAATGTTCACATGAATAATAAACTACCTTACTTTGAGCCCCATACCCTCCAGTCCCTCATTCAAATGTCTAGAACCTTAGTGTCCTTTCCAAACAATGCACATTCTAAACAGCAGTTATCTATCTATAATACTGACTGAGTTATACCCAATTAAAGAATTTCAGAAAATGTAACAAAATATTATGACATTTCACAGAATTCCACAAAACTTCCACAAAAATTCCATGAAATTAGAATTTGCTAATTTGCTAATTTTTCCAGCCCTAGCTCTAAGCCATTCTTTGTAGGATCTGTCCTGTTGACCTGAATCATTTTGGTTACCTTATGCTGCACCATCTCCAGCCTGCCTTTGTCTTTTCTCATGCAAAGACTCCAGGACCAGGACCAGTTCTCCAAGTGTAGACTCACCATCACCACTGATCCCTGTGGCAGCCCACTAGTGACCTCTCTCTCTCTCTCCCCAGATGAGACTCTGTTTACCACTACTAGTGGTGGGCGAAGTGGCCAAAATTTGCTCCGTGAAGTGATTTGAGGAGTAACATGGAATCTGCAAAGTATTCTGCAACATGAAGCAGAGTACTTTGCGGCATGATGAGGAATGTAAGTCCATTGAATCCAATGACTTTGCATTATTCTGCCTTCCCCAAAGCACTTCTCCAACAATTTTAAGGAGAAGTAGATTGAAATCAATGTACTTTGCATCACTTAGCCTTTGTTATTGAGCTCCAAGGTGAATTTTGTGGTGCTTCATTGGATTGCTGGTCACATGGGCTCTAGATTGTTCTGCACAGCCTCAGTTCTGTGTAGTGTGTGTGCAGTGGAAGATGGAGACAGTTTCTTCTCCGAGCTCTGCGATTCAAATCCTCTAAAAGCTGTAAAAAAAGCCTTTTTGAGCCATTTTTTTTGTTCCAAATTTAGTACATCAATTGTAGGAAACCCTCCTGTGCTCATATCATTGAGTGTTTATTGTTTGTGTGTGGATTTTGAATGTTAATTTAGAACAGTCAGTCTGTGTACCATGAAGTGTGCTTTGGGGGAGTGGCGTATCTGTGGTATAGGTAGATTAACTAGGAGAAAAAGGCAGTCTATCTGTTTAGGTTATATTTTTCTTGTATAACTGTGTTAATGTACACACAGTAATATTTTCAGTAATTCTTTAAATTTTTTTGCTGATTGTTGTGGTGCAGCAGTGTATAATTTCAGTTTGTTTAAAACATTTGGTTATATTACTAAAGGTTTTCAATTTGCTATGCATTACTTCTAGTGTGTGTGTGTGTGTGTGTGTGTGTGTGTGTGCATGCTTGTAGGTGTGTGATGTGTGCCATTAAGTCAGACACCTTTTACTGTGCCACAAAGTAATTGCAGCAGTGTGAACCTACTATCCACTGCAAATGAAAGAATGTTTTATACTGCTTTGTGGTATCTTTACCTGTAGTGGATTATTACTGCTGTGCAATACCCCCAACTGGCAAAAGGTATTCTTTTCCACATGTGGATTTGTGACTTGTGAGCACTGGTTAGGTGTTGTTGTGCCTTTACGTCTGCATCTCTTGAGTGCACAGCGAATCTTAATCTATTTGTGCATTTGCATTAATTCTGGGAGACTTTGCATTTCTTGTTGTGCTCTCATTTCACTTCATCAGCACTCTGGAGTTTTCTGGACACAAAACAGCAGCATTTTGGAGATGCAAATTAATTCTGGTGACTGTGTGTGACCACTGCATGCATAATGGAGTGCATCATTAATTCTGCGAGACTTTGCTTTTTTTGTTACCCTCTCATTTCACTTTGTCAGCACTGGGGACTATTCTGAACACAAGACAGTAACATTTTGGGGATGCACATTAATTCTGGTGACTGTGTGACCACTGCATGCATGACGAGTGTACCATTAATTCTGGGAGACTTTCCATTTTTGTTACCTCTCATTTCACTTCATCAGCACTGGGGAGTTTTCTGGACAAAATACAGTAGCATTTTGGGGATGCACATTAATTCTGGTGACTGTGAATGACCACTGCATGCATGATGGAGTACACCATTAATTCTGGGAGACTTTCCATTTTTTGTTACCCTCTCATTTCACTTTGTCAGCACTGTGGAATTTTCTGGACACAAGACAGTAGCATTTTGGAGATGCACGTTAATTCTGGTGACTGTGTGTGACCACTGCATGCATGACTGAGTGTGCCATTAATTCTGGGAGACTTTGCATTTCTTATTTTGCTCTTATTTCACTTTGTCAGCACTGAGGAGTTTTCTGGATACAAGACAGTAGCATTCTGGGGACACACATTAATTCTGGTGACTGTGTGTGACCACTGTGTGCATGACGGAGTGCACCATTAATTCTGGGAGACTTTGCATTTTTTGTTATTCTCTCATTTCACTTCTTCAGCAGTGGGGAATTTTCTGGACACAAGACAGTAGCATTTTGGGGATGCACAGTAATTTTGGTGACTGTGTGTATGAGGGCTGCCAGTATTGTTGTCAATTCACCTTACCTGCGTTAAGGTGGAATGACAATGTGAAGTAATAATTACAAGGCAAAGTGAGCCTTTTGTATTGGCCACTCCATGTAGCGAAGTGACAACGCAAAGTGTCCACTTTGTGTTCAGGTCACTGGTGAAATTTAAATTCATTGCATTTCTAACCACTACCCTCTGCTGTCTCCCCTCCATCAAACTTCATACCAATCTAACGGTGTCCATCACTGCACATAGATACTCTGGCTTCTTCAGCAATCTTCTGTGTGGCACTGAGTCAAATGCCTTCTGAAGTCAAAATAAAACAAATCCACTACAATGACTAGGGATGAAAATTTGTCATTGCAGTCATACACATCAAGGATTCCATGATGTTTGGACTTTATTCAGGACTTCCATGACTTTCACTATTGTCATCAAAACGTAGCAATTATGACAGTGCCATGAAGTTTACTAATGATTTCATGAACAACTAATGAGTTATTAAAACCTCATCCATGACAGACTTACATCCTTATGCATGACCCTGATCCACTGTGCTAGTTTCCTGGCCAAAGAATACTATGGGGTTGGTCTGAGAAAGCCAGCTTGCCACAAACCCACACTGTTTACTATCCTGGAACCAATTTTTCTCAAGGAAGTCCACCAATTCAAAAAAAAAAATGGGCAGAGTGGGTGAGCCCAGTAGCCCTTATCTGCTGTCACATTCTATGTTTCTATGTTTCATGTCCTCTTTGACTAATGTCTCCATCAGTTTACCCATAGATGATATAAGACTGACAAATACTGTATGTGCCTTACTGGGAATCAGACATAGGCCCCCAAAAATGCTATCCTCGTGCTCTGCCACTGCCATTGGTCAGATGAAGTACTGAAGTCCTTAGGGGGGTCCCTAAAAGAGAGGGCTGACAAGGGTTTCTTTTAACTGTCCATACTCCATACATGGGGGAGGATGAATGTTTACCTTGATATCACATGATCAGTGTTACACCTGAGAATACCCTTAGTTACTATATTTCACCTCTGAGGTAAGCTGTCAAAGTCAGATCCTTTGCATCACTTCTTCACTGAGAAAATAATCGACAATGAGAAAAACATTCTTTCCAAACGAATGTGTCCCCATTTATTTGCATTCTCATACTCCTGAGAACATGTCTTTATTGCCATCATTTAGTATCCCACAGTCTATTGTCACTGACACAGGTTACAGAAACATAAAAAACATCAGTAGATGATGGTCCATCAGCCCATCTAGACTGCCAATGCCTGACTAACTATGGTACTGTTGAGGCAGTGGCAGGGGCCTAGTTCTATTGCACCAGTTCATGTTCGTCCTCTTACTCCTGCCTCCAGGTCTCCTTGGTTTGATGAGACCATGAGGGAGCTGAGGAGGTTGACGAAGGCTGAGAGGCGTTGGCAGAGGTCCGGTCTTGATGATGACAGGCTTAGTTTGATGGACCATTATCTGGCCTATCAATCTGCAATCTCTCGTAAGAAGGCAGAGTTCCTGTCCAGAGATAGCGGCTGCACGAAATAGACCAGTTCAGCTCTTTTGGACTGTGGACAGACTGTGCAATCCAGTCTGTCTTCAGCCCAGAAAAGCCTTATCTCAAGAATGGTGTGATGAACTTGCTCTCTTATTTGTAGATAAGGTTGTCAAAATCAGATCAGATATTCGCTCTTCCTCCCCAGCGGGACCAGCGGTGGTCGGCAGGAGATGTCGAACACCCAGTTTAGATGGTCTGACTTCAGCCTTCCCACAATCGATGATGTTGTGATGACCATTCCAGCACTGCGACCGACTAGCTGTGATTTGGACTCTGGCCCCGCCTCTTAGTGGGTTGTGTGAATAAAATCGGCCTAGTCCTGGCTTTGATAGTCTGGAAGTCTTTGAGAGGGGATCTTTCCAGATCCCTTAAAGAAGCTATAGTTAAGCCTCCATTAAAGAAATCCTCCTTAGATCCAGATTGTCTAGCAAATTACAGACTAGTCTTTAACTACCCTTTGTGGGTAAAGTTATTGAGAAAGTGGTCACAGTGCAGTTGGAGGATCATCTGACCAACAACAATATCTACGATTCTCTCAGTCTGGATTTAGGAAAAGGCATAGTACCGAGACAGGCGCTTGTGCAAGTTCATGACCTCCTAATAGTGAGAGATCGTTGGACCCGATCCATCTTGGTACTACTTGATCTCTCTGCAGCGTTTGACACCGTTGACCATGGTGTGCTGTTAGCGTGTTTGCGGTCTGTCTGTGGACTGTCTGGTACGGTCCTCAGATGGTTTCGATCTTACCTCAAGGGTAGGACTCAGAGAGTGGTGTCAAGAATTTTTTCCTCGGCATCACTCTCCCTATCCTGCGCGGTACCGCAGGGTTCTATCTTAGCGCCTATGTTGTTTGCGGTGTATATGCTGCCATTAGGGGTGATTATTAGATGATACAGTTTGGGTTTTCATTGCTATGCAGATGATACCCAGCTGTATATGTCTTTCGTGCCTGGCCAGGACGCTGCCTTGTCGGTATTTAATAACTGCCTTGCAGAAATCCAAGACTGGATGAATGGGAGTTGGCTGAGGTTAAACCTGGAGAAAACTGAGGTGTTGGTTGTGGACAAAGGCCGCTGTGAGGTGGGTCTGCCGGAGGGATCACCCTCAGGCTTATGGCTTGGAGGTGTTCAGCTGGCGACCTCAGATCAGGTGCGGAATCTTGGCGTAATAATTGACGACCGTCTGACACTTAAATCTCAGGTGTCAGCGGTGGTCAAAACTTCCCTTTTCCATCTGAGGAATATTGCCAGGAGGAAGCACCTGGTTCCTCCAGAGGACCTCCCAACATTGATCCACACCTTCGTTACCTCCCGTCTTGACTACTGTAATTCCCTATACCTAGGGCTATCGGGGGTTGAACTTCGCCGTCTGCAGCTAGTGCAGAATGCGCCAGCCAGGTTGTTGACTGGATCTTCTAGATCCAGCCATATAATGTCTGTGCTTCACGGACTGCACTGGCTGCCAGTGTTTTGGTGAATCACCTTCAAGGTCGGTTTACTGAGCTATAAAGCCCTACATGATCTGGGACCTACCTACCTGAAAGAGCTCCTTTGCCCTACTGTCCCTCCCGCTCCCTCCGATCCACTGATGAGGGATTGCTAGAGATTCCCAGGGTTCGTTTGAAAACATCAGGTGCTAGATCGTTTAGTTTTATGGCACCGACCCTGTGGAATTCTCTACCTCGTCAGGTGCGAAATTGCCCGACTGTCCTTAGTTTTAAAGGAGCTTTGAAGACCCACCTTTTTAGCATAGCTTTTAAGGATTTATATTAGTTTTAATTTTATTGTATTTATTGTTTTGTGAATTTGTACAGGCGCTTTGGTTTTAAGAAAAGCGCCTTTTAAAAATAAAGATGAATTGAATTGAATTGAATACTGTGCCCTGGTCATTCCTCATTTCTTCCACTCCTTTACCCATCTGCCACCTTAAGCATGTTTCAAAATGTGTCTGGCTCATCTCATTTTGAACTGCCCTCCTGTCTCAGTACAGACTATCTCTTCTGAATGTCAGTCTGATTTTTTGCTTGAGTACTTGCTTGTAAACTGATCCTTCAGCAACACTAATATCATCATTTTTATTCTGCATTCCTTAATGGGCTATTTGCTTGAAACAAAGTCCTTGCTTTTTCATCCTGCTTCCCCAGATTGTCTTGTAACATTAAGCATAGCCATGACCTTTTCTTCCAACTTCAAAGATGGGTTTATGAGAAGAAATGGGGTTCTTCATCTGTGGTGGTGTTGCATGAAGAAATAATTCTTTACTGTAGAGCACAGCCACATCTTTGGAAAACATTTGTGGCCATCAGACTTCAGGTCCATTTGGCTGATTCATTCTGTCTATGGTTTGGGAGATAAAACTTGTAGCCCCACTCTTCTATGCAAGGTGATAGCAGCCACCATTCCTGAGTAATCTGAAGTATCCTTTCCATAGAGGAGAGATATCTAAAACCAGGCCTGCATCTGGGGTTTTGTCTCCAACTATGGGCATGGCAAACTCTCATGTTTAGCAGGTGTCCAGATAAAAACACTTATAATACAACCTACCACTAATGGCTGCCCCTGTTATGGCCATATATGACATGGGCAGTTGCACTAAAATATGTAAGTCACCATTCTTCTCCTTTCTGTTTTTCTTGCATAGTCTTAAAAATTATGAGTTCATTATCCTTCAGAAAGAAATATGTTTTCATTTTTCCGTAACTTTTTTTTCAATTTACAAATCTGTCAGTAGTGTGGGGAAGCACTGGGCAACATGGCCCTTTTGCAGGCTTGACATAACCACGATTGTTGTACTAAACCACCAACAATACAGGACAGTGCTGATACTTAAATAAATATTGTATACACATAGTTGTTAGGTAATGCTACATCATCCTTAAAAAGGTTTCCATTGTATACAATTTTAAGTATTTTTAGAATTTTTAAGTATTACTTACTTCTGAGGTACATTTACCATATTGTACATGTAATCACTAGAGATAAAGTGAAGTTCAACTTTGCTAGCGTAGTAGAGGTAAAGTGGCCCATTCCACCTCGACATATAGCTATGTGACATGCACATTGAAATGCAGTACTTTGTCACTTTGCATCTTAATGACTTCGTGTTATAATGACTCCGCATTACTTTACATAATTTTCTTTTAAAGGTGGAGTGAATGAGCATGGTAACAGCCCACAGATCACATGGCTCACAGTCTGCAGGTCACATGCTTCAGGCAGAAAGTTAACCATGAAAGAGAGTGAAACTTTCACTTTCACCTTACCTAGTGTCAGAGAAAGAGCTGTGTTTGAGAGGAGATAGAGAGATAGAGAGATAGCAAAAATATAAACCCCATGTCTGAACCAGAGCACCTTCTGGTCTAGTGGTTCCCTCCCTGAAGCAGGAGGTAGTGGTGCCATGGAAGCACCACCTCCAGTGCTTCTACCAGAACTCCCCAACCAGTGCCACCACCTGCCATGGCTCCTGCACCAATGACTCAGCAGAAAGTGAGGGAGGAGCTCGGGCAGTCGCAGCTGCAGCAGCAGCAGTAGGCTTCCCATTCCCAGCCCCAACTGAGCACCAGCAGCAGCCAGCAACATCTGGGCTGCCCTGCCTGTGCCTGGTCCTTCCGCAGCTCATTAGTGTGGGAGTTCTTCCTACACTTCCTGCAGACACCAGTGTAGTAAAGTGCAATCTGTGTGGGTGGTGGTGTGCCGTAGCTTCAAGGGAAGTCATCTGGGAACAGGTGGTCAGTGCACCACCTATACAACCACCACAATGTGGATTGTCAGGCCAAGCTTACCAAGCAGGGCAGGAATGAGCCTGCTGACCCTGCTGGGCAATAGGTGGGAACACGGCCTCCACCTGCACATGGTGTCAAGCAGGGGTGGGCCATGGAGCAAGCAGCTGCTTCACAATCTACAGGTGATTGTGGCAATCCTGCATAAATACCTGACACATGTACTGATTTGGGCCTGATGTGGAGTGAATTGGACCATGTGAACCACTGGACTGACAACGTGGAGCAGTGGTTGGAGCGCATGGAGGAGCACCAACTCCAAATAACGGTCATGCTTCAACTGCTGCTCTCACACCAAAACACTGAACATTAGTTTTTGTTTGTCCTTGCACCCACCACCCTAGCCATGAAAAAATAGTTCCTGACATTGACCCTGATCTGCCCCCTTCTATCTTCATATTTTGCTCCCTTGTTTGTGCACATCTCTTTTTTTGAAAGATGCTACCGTCTTGTATGTTGTTGATTTCCTTTTGATGCTTGATAGTTTCTATCATGCCCCCCCTTTCCTTGTGGATATAGATATTAAGCTTTAGACTCCACAATATTTGGGAAACCAGTTAGCTTGTTGTCATGAGTTGATATTGGGGCAATACTCATGCCATTAGCAACTTCACTGCCACCAGCTGGGAAAACAGCATCTCCAACCATGATTGAAGCTACTGATTGCACTGTGAAAAACATAGAGAAATCCCTTTACTGGCATCAACTATGCATTGCTGCTGCATACTACCACGCTGATGGCCACTCTTGCCACTGGCAGCAGTGCCATGGTCAGAAGCATCTTTGCATGCATGTCTCTTTGCAGGCATTTTTGGGATTAAACAGAAAATTCACAACAAATTGAGATTTCTAAAATTTGGGGTGGATGGGAAACCAGAAAACAACAACTGTGGCTTACAAATGCAGATTGGGCACAAAAAGATGTACCGCACAGGCCTTAAAATGCATACTATAAAGAGATGCAGCTGCTTGAGGCAAAAACACTCTACCAGTGGTCATCAAATCCATAACTGGAAAAATAAATTATACCTTTTGCATGTTGGGGGGAGGGCTACAGTAGCAGTCTCCTAGTTAGATAGAAAGAAGCAGTAAAACATACCGCAGATGGAGAACCAATTCAGATTGTGGCAATTACTGTGTGGCACAATAAAATATGTCTGACTTGATGGCACACTCACACTACAGGTAATGCGCAGAAAATTTAACAGTGCGGTACACTATATAAACAAATCTTTTAAACAGAATGAAAATATGCATTGCACCGCAACAAACAGAAAATAATTATACAAAATTACTTTAAGGATTACTGTGTGTACATAAACACACAAATACTAACACACACTACTAGTACAAAACAATTAGAAAGACTGCCTTTCTCATGTGAATCTCACTCCATCACAGATACGCCCCTCCCCCGAAGCACACTTCAACAGTGTCTGTCAGTACACAGGCTGAATATTCTAAATTAACATTCAAAATGTACTCATAAACAATCATCACTCGATCATCTAAGCACAGGAGTGTTTTCTACAGTCGATGTACTAAATTTGGAACTAAATAATTGAAGCAAAAGTGAGTTTTTAAAAGCTTTTTCGATAGTTTGATTCTCAGAGCTCCAACAGCAAACTGTCTCCAGCTTTCCACTACACACACTACACAGAACTGAGGCTGTGCAAGACAATGGCCCAGATATTCAAAAGAGTTGAGCCATGCGCAATAGGGTTGCGCCTGCGCAAGTCCAAAATTGCGCCATTCTGCGATATTCAGCAGGAGGCAGTTGCGCCCCCTAAATCATGCTGAGCAACAGCGCAATGATAATGAAGGCATGCGCAACTGAATGGGGAGGAACCATGCTTAAACGGCACAGTGTGATATTCAAAGACTTGTGCAGTGCACAACAGTGGAGCAAGCGGAAGTTGCACCATAGCAGAAATGAGCCAAAATAAAAAGGAGCAAGGAAGAGGCGCAAGAACGCTACAGGGAAGCCACATGTGTCAGAGGCAGAGGCAGACAGACAGGGCAGAAGGCACAAAGAGGGCAGGCCAGGAAAGGTCACACTGAACAGCCAGGCACAGGAAGTGTGGGACCCACACAGCACAGAGGTCAACACAGGCAGGTGTACCCAGTGCAGGGAGGTAGCAGCCAGGACAGCAGGGGAATACAGTAACAACTGCCGGGGGTGAACACAAGCCAGGGACATGGCCAGTGCCACCTTCCACATGGAGGCCGTAATGAGGGGTGAGAAGGAGGGCGGGGGCATGGCGTGGAAAGGCCGTGGGTGGTATGCCCTCAACAGGTAGTACTGAGCCCACACCAGCTTTGAGCTGTACACTGATACTGAGATTGTGGGCCAGTACCACCTGGACAGGGCAATTCTGAGGTGGCTCTGTGAGCTGTGCAGTGATGTGATGCAGGCACCCACACGACGGAGCCATGCCCTGTCAGTGGAGACCAGGTAATAGCCTGCATGTGCTTGCTCACCATGGTACCTTCAGAGATGAACTGGGGACACCACAGGCATAACCCAGTCGGCCACATCACACCACCTCACCCAATTCCTCAGCGCACTGCTGCCACATGCTGAGGAGTACATCCATTTCCCCAGCACAGTGGTGGAGCACACAGCAAGCATACAGGAGTTCCACAGGGTAGCTTGTATGCCTGGCATGCTAGGGGCAATAGACTGCACCCATGTGGCCATACACACACCACCTGGCCCTGAGGGGGCTACATATATAAATCGCAAGGGCTATGCCAGCATCAACTGCCAGGTGGTGTGCAATGCCAGGGGGTGCATCATCAATGTCTGTGCCACGCACCCTGGGGGAGCACACTATTCTTTCATCTGGCACCAGTCGGCACTGTGCCACAGATTCGAGAGTGGGTACATCCCCACTGGCCACCTAGTGGGTGAGTATGCAAACCACATGGACAATCATGGGGCCTGGGGGGGCATGGCCAGAGGTGGCATGGGTAGTGGCCTACGTGGCCTGGGGCAGGGCAATGCTGATCACCAAACTAACCTCCACCCTCTACACACAGGTGACAGTGGATACCCACTCCGTCCCTGGCTGCTCATACCCTACCGGCGTCCCGTGACCCCATCACAGCAACGCTACAATGAGGCACACGCCACCACATGTAATGTCATCGAGTGGGTGTTCGGGATGCTGAAGGCACGTTTCCGTTGCCTGGACACCTCTGGCGGTGCCCTACAGTATAGCCCCTCAAAGGTCTGTGGGATATTCCTGGCCTGTTGCGTCCTGCATAACATGGCCAGCGACTGTGGGATAATCGTACAGGTTGAAGAGGGGCAGCGATGGGGACGGTATGGGGAAGCCAGTGATGATGGTGATGGCAGCCCCTGGCCGACGGGACCCCCGACTGCTCGGCTGGCACAGCTGCACTGGGACACAATCACAGAGGAGCACTTCAGCCAACCCAGGTAAGTCATGGGGCCATGCGTCACCACCAGTGGCCAAGGCACAACCCACACATGCAGGGACACAAACCGGGGTGCATGCCGTCAAGGAGTGGCAGGGCACAGAGGCACACACACACGCCAGGGATGGGTGAGGATTAACATGCCACACCGAAGGACACACACACACGCACACACACAATGCAACAAACGTGCACAGAGGGAAGAAGGCACACTGACCCAGAACGCACACCCTAGCAACACACATGTCCACAGGCCACCATACCCACTGCCTGTCCATGTGCATGTGTCAGATGCTGAGCACCATTGCACATTGGTGTACAGCACAATGTAGGCATCATCATGCACATGCAACTGTGGACAGCAGCCAGGAGGGTGTGGGGTGGACTGTGTGTCCACGTGCAGGGCTAGGTACCACCGTGCACTGCCCACTGGCACACATACAATGTGACACAGGGCACCACCAGACAGTAGCTGCACTTTGAGACAGGTCAGTCCCACGACACAGTGCCACGGCCACCACAGATGCATGGGTGGCCCCGCTGAGACCCACCAGCACTGGCAGGCTGATCACTGGCCTCATGGGATAGCACCGATGGTCCCCCAGGGGTTCCACTGTGTGAACGTGACCGCGCCCGTGCAGGGGTCTGCATCACACGGAACATGCCTGCACCAGGAGTGCTCGGGATGCCCACAGCTGAACCCGGTGTCGACAGGGTGGGAGTCGCATGATGCCGGGAACAGGGGGTGGATAGTGCACTGCATGGTGTCCGCGATGCATGGGCACCTGACTGTGTGCCCATTGTGGCCATGACAGCAATGAATGCCTGTGCATGCCTGTCAATGGCAGCAGTCACATCCTCCTGCAAATGGTCCATCCGTGCCATGATCAGTTCGGCGTCCCTGCTGCAACACTCCTCTGCCCACTCCAGAGACACATGCAGTGCATCCACAGACGTCGCAAGCCACATCTGCTGCTGGACCGATGCTCGCAGTAGGCAGGTGTACTCATCCAAGAGGTCATCAGCCTCCTCGGCATCCTGTCCCTCATGGTGTGCTAGGGCCCTGATGTTCAGCACCCCTTGAGGGTGGGTGCTGTGCACCAGGACCAGGTCTGGGCATGTCCACAGGTGGTGCACAGATGCCGCCGCTGAACCCTGTACCCCCAAGCCCAGTGGGTGACTGCTGATGCTGCCCCTCCGGCTGCCGCACCCCAGGGCTCAGTGGTGCCACCGCAGTGGCCACAACAGTCCCACTGTCCTGAACAGACACCAGTGCTGCCCCACTGGTGCTGACAGGCACAGCCTGGGACTGTGCTGACACGCAGGCCTCCACGGCGGCACCACCACAGCCATGGGCATGATGCCCTGCTGTGTGTCCATCCTGTGGCACACACGTGTCACTGCCATGATGGTCGAGTCATCATCACTGGTGCGGACTCTGCCCTGGCCACAGCCACAGCGTGCTGGCATCCATGGATGCCCGCAGCTGGGACACAGGAAGGCTTCCTCTACATCTGTCACAATGACATCAGTGTGAACAGCCAGGTGGCTCCACTGTCACAATGATCCACATGTACCTGTGGAGGTGGATGGTCCCACCTCTGACTCCATCTGACTGTCCGCAGTGGACAAGCCCATCACCGCTGACCCATGCAGATGCTCAGGATCTGTAAGGGAAAGCAAAGTCGCGTTACTGCGTGTGACCTACCCTGCCCCCCCCCAGACAGACCATGACTTACTATGCAGTGATGGGTCACCACCCGTCTGGAAGCCACCACCCGGAACACCCTCAATGGCACTTCGCTGCATGCTTCCAGCAAGCCTCTCCTCTGCTGGGGTGAGCTGTACCACCTCTGGCTGTCCCCCACCTGTTGTAGCACCTTCTCCTTTACCCTCCTCCTGTCCATGCCCATCTTCTTCTTACACTCCTGCACGGAGCGCTGGTGGATGCCATGCAGGTTCACAGCATGTGCCACCTCCTCCCATGCAGCAGCACAGGCCTGAGCGGTTCTCCACCGTCCACTGAGCAGTGGATCCTGTCAGGTAGGCCTCAAAAGGGCCTCGGTTTTGGCCTTTGTAAAATTCGTCCTCCTCCTCCTTCCACCACTGTTTTCCTCCTCTCCAACAACGTGCTCGGTCATTATGTAGCCCGTAAGAATGGCAGTTGTTACCTGTGACTGTGCAGTCCCATGCGTGTCCCTGAATCCACAGTCCACACTCCCAAACAGCATGCAACTCACCAATAAACTGCAGTAACTGACTATGGCCACTGCAGAACATCGTCGCACCTTTATAGCGCAATCCATGCAAATGAGGCGAGGAGCAACTTTAAGTAGATGCGAATTGCAGTGCTGCGCCATTGAATGGCTGATTAGATGATTTGCATATGACGGCTGAATATCACGCTGTTGCGCTTTGCGCAATTCTGTTAAACATGCTGAGCCAATGGCGCAGTCCTGTGACATGCGTAGTACACCTCACTCCGCATGCCCGGGTTGCTGATGCAGGCATCTGCCATGCTGATGATGTGCTGTGCGCGGTAGGCAATGCAGGGCATGGCCACCATTGTGCCAGTGGCGCTATAGCGATGGTTACTACGTGGGGGTAGGAAGAAGTAGGCTGCTGGTTAACTAGGATCTGCAGCTTATCCAGTAGGTAGGGAAATGGGCAGACTGGGTGGGCCAAGCGGTCCTTATCTGCCATCAAATTCTATGTTTCTATGTTTCTATGGTGCTATGGCACTGGGCCATCATAGGCGCAATGGCCCAACTGCCCGGTAGTCCACTATGGTGCTGGCACACAGGCAGCCAATCGCACTACATGCATTGTCGTCTGATGGCGCTTCTGCATGGCCTTGCACCAGAGACCCTTGACCCTGTGCCGACCTTTGCCCCTTGGCGCCATGCGTCAGGCATTGGTGCTATCTATCGCGCTGTTCAGTAACAGCACGATAGGGAATGGCAGCTCTAGCACCATGCAGCATCTGCACATGTGGAGCCGCGCTGCAGACGCCATTATTGCCTACTATGGCAGCTAGAATGGCGGCGCGGAGCGGGCAGCACCGTGGGCGGCGATTGAACTGGCCAATCTGGTGGCCATTGTTGAGCCACACCATGGGCCTCTCTTTGGGAGGAACCCTGGACAGGGCCAGGACCCAGGTGTGGCAGGAGGTGGCCACTGCCTGGAAAAGGCCACAGGGCCAGGGCGTACAGCTGAGCAGTGCAGGCACTGCTATGGTACCTCAAGTAGGGGAGCCAGAGCTAATGGCCCGACTGCGGGCACACTGCCAGAGGACCTGTGCCACATCCAGGTAGGGTTCCATCAACACACTTTTATCATCCATATGAGTCACAGTGTTGTATGTGTCCAGCACATAGGGAGGGACCCTATGGGGTTGGCCGTGGCAGTGTTCACACTGTGCGGGGTGGTGGGTCTGGCTGGGTGGGAGGGCACACACCTTGGGGCAGGGGACTTTGCTTCAGGAATGTACTGATGTTCTTCTCTCCTTTTTTTTACCCACAGGCGGGCAGGCGCGGGGGACAACACAGCCAGGTGGGCGAGGGGCCATCAGCGCCCACCTGACCAGCCCGATGAGGGTGAGTGCCATACATCCATGATTAGTATTGCATGCTGTGTGACAGGGTGGGCAGTGGGGCATGGCCACCATTCATTGACATCGCTGCCATGCGCCACTTGTTACAGTCAACACTGTCCAGCAGCAATGCATGTCTGGGTGTGCGTCACTGGTGGTCCATGCATGCACCAGGTGCATGGCTGTGCCACTGCCTTTGCACCACATAGCCATGTCACTGAATGGCCGCGGTGGTGCTGTGCATGACATGGCCAGTGGAGTACGTGCAGAGTTCCGCATGGCTGTATGCACCTGGGTGGTCAGGTCCTGTGGATGTGGTCACTGTGGTGGTCACACACCATCACAGTGGTATATCCATGGCCGTATGCCATGCACAGTGGGCGGACTGTATGGGTTGTGCATTCACACCCTATTGACTGTGCTCCTTGTCCTAGGTACCACGCCATCTCCATGAAATTAGGGACATCTTAAGTGAGCTCCTTCATCTGGCCCTGCAGCCTGTGAACATATTGAGGAGGCTCGATGCAACGGGGTGCTGCGAAGGCACAGAGGCAGGAGGTCCCAGAGCCAGAAACGGCAGTCAAGAGACAGTCCTTTGGTCCTGACTTCCCCTACCCCTCTGGACCCACGCTCACACCTTCCTATCCCATTTGTCCACCTTCCCTGCCCACACCCCACATTGTTTGTGTCCCCACCCCAAGCTTATATAGTTTTATTATTGTACATAGTTCACTTTTATATTTACAATACAGTTGAATTTGATATCAATACTGTGGTGGTCTCTGATTTGCAGCGGGCTATAGGTGCTCAGCTGCAGTGGTGTCCATGGCATCAGGGTGGTGCAGTCATGGATGTGTGTGTGTGTGTCCGTGTAGGTGACTATGGTGTGGGGTAGATATCAGTCAGTGTCTGTGCTGTGTATGTTGTTCCCTGTGCACTGGATGACTGTGTGCAGTGGTCCATCACGTGCTCTGTGTCCATGGCACACCCGTCGGCCCATCCATGGCCTGTGCAGCCAACACACATGCCTGTCTGTGACCTGCACGGTCCGCTGGCATGTCAGTGGTGGCATTCTGCAGGTGCAGACACAGTACCCATCACTTTGCTGGGCTGCCCATGTCACCGGTGTGGTGCATACCTGGCTCAGGTGGCACTGTGGGCAACACGGTCATTGTCCCACCTCCATGCTGTGGCTTGTGTGTGTTGCAGGGGATGTGCCCACTGTCTGTGGCTTGTGCTCGGGTGACTACTGGTGGTGTACCACGGGTCACAGTTGCCTGCAAGGTGGCTGGCACTCGAGTGCCATGGTTGGACTGCGGGTTGTGTGTACACGGCTTACATGGGTCCACAATGGGCTTGGTTGCCCCACCACTGCGTCTCTGTGTGTTGTTGTGCCCTTGTATGGGTGGGTGTCTGTCCATGCCCTGTGTGGCATCCGGTGCGGTGCATGCTTCCACGCACCACTGTGGGTGTCTGTGCTGGCTGTTGTGGCCAGTGGTGGGTCAGGTGTGTCACTGGAATACTGTGCAGGACGCTGTACCACTGGTGGTGGTGTCAAGGACACAACAGTCCCATGTGGGGTACCTCTTGTGCCAATGCATGGTCGGTCTCTCAGCAGTAATTCAGGGGACTGTGCGTGGTGGCACTGTGTCTGCCATTGTTGCATTGTCATGGTGCTGCAACCCACTGATGGGTGCCTCGTGGTGGGCTGGCTTGCATGGTTCTGTGGTGCACAGGTTGCATTGACACAGTGGGAGTGGTGTCATGCATGGGGTTTCCTGCAGTGGTGGTCACTGCTCATGGGGGGGTGTCTGGGGGTCACGGTGCAGGGTGTGCTGTGCACTGGGGGGATGGTGTGGCACAGGGTGGTCTGCCCTCCTTGTGTGCCAGTCACAGCTTGCAGGTAGGTGTGATGGGGCACCATGGCCAGGCTGTGGGTTGGTTGCTTGTCTCCATGGGCCAGCGCTTATTCCAGCTCTCCCCCAGTTGTGCTGTGCTTGGGGTGTGGGGGGACGATGTCTGTTCTGCTGTGTGTTCCTGTGCCCATCTGTGGCATGGGTGGTGGGCCTCTACCTCCCTGATAGTGTAGTTACATTGCTTTTCAGCTGGGGGGCTCCCTGGTTGCACTATGGCATCTCTGGACTGCTCAGCTGAACATCCTTTGTTGCTCTATGCCGCATCAGATCTGCTCAACTTCCCTCCCTAGCTGCGCCATGGCACAGGTGGTGTGATATCAGTCGTCAGCTGTAGGCACAATTTGGCCTGCTCTGTTTTTGAATATCATGTCTCTTATGCATGGGCACAATAGACTTGCACTTGTTCTGCTATTAGCAGACTTTTGGGTGCAGTTTGAATATCTGGGCCAATATACACAATATAGACATATGACCTGTTATCCCATGAATCAATGCCAGATTCACCTCAAATAGCAATAAACAGGCGCAGCAAATCAAAGCCCATTAAAATCAGTGGCACTTCATGTTAAAATTAAGGGAAGGCTGAAATATACAGGAAGTAACACGAAGTCCATTGGAAAAATGCACTTCATGTTCAAATTTATAGGTGGAGTAATTCACTCATTCTATGGAGCACTATGTGAATTTGATGATGATACATATAGAAACATAGAAACA
Source organism: Neoceratodus forsteri (assembly GCA_016271365.2). NCBI lineage: Eukaryota > Metazoa > Chordata > Ceratodontiformes > Ceratodontidae > Neoceratodus > Neoceratodus forsteri. Next base: position 212,638,210 of record CM057451.1, read on the forward strand.
TAGAGGTTGACGGCAGATAAGGACCATAAGGCCCATCCAGTCTGTCCATTTTTTCACCTTATGAATGTGCCACACACCTTTACACTGTCAATGACCTATCTATCCATATTCGCCTGTATTGCTCCCTAATGCCTATCCCATGCCTGTTTGAAGCACTGCACTATTCATAGCCACCACTTCCTGAGGTAGACTGTTCCATGCATCCACCACTCTTTCTGTGAAAAGAATTTCCTCACATTCCCCTTAATAGGCCTCCCCCTATTCTCATGCTGTGTCCTCTTTTCCTGCTATTTTTCTTATATTGAAAAATGTTAGACTCTTTCACCTTTTTAATGCCTTTAAGGTGTTTGAATGTTTCGATCATATCACCTCTCTCCCTCCTTTGCTCAAGGGTATACATATTGAGCTCCATTAATCTGTCCTCATATGTCTTCTGATGCAGTCCCTGCACCATTTTGGTTGCCCTTCTCTGGACTGCCTCAGTTTGGTTAATGTTCTTGTGAAGGTGTGGCCTCCAGTACTGCATGCCGTACTCCAGATGGGGCCTAACCAGTGTCTTGTAAAGAGGGATTATTACCTCCCTCTTATGACTTGTGATACCCCTACTAATACACCTTAACATCCCCCTAGCCTTATCTACTGCTTTAGAGGTCTGCTTGGATGATTTCAGGTCATCGGTGATGATGTTGCCCAAGTCTCTTTCTTCCTTTGTGACTGCCAGCAACTCCCCTCCCAGCCTATAGGTGGCTTCACGGTTTCTCTTCCCTATGTGCATGATCTTGCACTTCTTTGCATTAAATCCCAGTTGCCACTCTTCTGACCATTTTGCTAGTTTATCCAGATCTCTTCTCATTCTGCCCACCCCATTTGGATTATCTACTGTGTTGCAGATCTTGGTGTCATCTGCAAACAGGCAAACCTTACCCTCTAGTCCATCTGCATGTCACTAATGAAGATATTGAAGAGGACTATGCCCCAGGACTGATCCCTGAGGTACCCCACTTGTTACTTGCATGTCTTCTGACTGTAAACCATTTATCACCACTCTCGGTTTTCTGTCAGTCAACCAGTTTGCCACCCAGTTGACCAACTTCTGACCCACCCCGAGCCTACCCAGTTTATTTATCAATCTTCTATGTGGAACAGTGTTGAAAGCTTTGCTGAAGTCAAGGTAGGGGACATCAACCGCTTCCCCTTGGTCCACCACTCTGGTTACCCAGTCAAAGAAATCTATGAGATTAGTTTGACAGGACCTTCCTTTTGTAAACCCATGCTGTCTTGGATCCTTGAATGCATGAAGTGCTACACGTAGCGTAGTGGGAGCACTTCACCCACCGCTATTCTGCTAATAATCACAGTAGGAAAAGCATATTTTGTTAGTTCAGGGATTCTGTATTTCTTGGATTTTGCATTGGAGAGAATTCTACAAACATGAATATATGGAAAGTCGTTTTCAAGTAGTTCACTCAGCAACAGAATTAGTGCTTCAGTAAGACCCTAATGAAAAAGAAAATCAAGGCGTATACCCAGTAAATTAACTTTTTTCCCTAATTTACGTTATTCTCCGGTCTCTCGAGTTTGTGACTAAGTTCAAAATTGTCACTTGTGATCACAACTTTGGCAACAGACTTTAAACAACTGTATCATATTTTTAGTAATGCACTCAGCAATGTTTTCTTTTGAGTACTTACAATGGTCAAAGTCTCAATCTCAACATCCACAGTAGTTTAATTTAGAATTGGGGCACTTTGATATTTATCATGCACTTTACTTCTGGGCCAGAGTAAGTATTGCAGAAAATGTGACAGATCTAGTGATCTTGCCTCTATGGCTAGTTACACTTTGGTTCACATTTAGTTATGCAACCAGTAGTGAGAGAGACCCAGTCTGAGTACCAAGTACACTGTTATTTCTCCTATTCAGGAACTAAAACTGTGAACTTGCACATCACTGCCTCTCATCTTTTTTTTCCTTTAGGCTACAAAATTTATGTCCAATCTCTCCTCATACTGTAGTCTTGCCTTCAAATCTCTTAATCGAAGAGGTGGCCTTATGCTAAGTCTTCTCAATCACTTCAAAATACTGTACTTTCTGTATTAGGGTGGCCAGACCTTGAAACAGAATTCCATATGTGGTCAAACCATGGCCATGCACAGTGGGAAGATCACAAGCCTTGACCCACTCTTAACCCATCTTGTATTGTATCTCAACATTCATTGAAAAACCCACTTTCGGCACATTTTAATGCAAGTCGGCATTTGCGTCCAACTCCCTGCTGCAAGTCCATTGTGGTGCTCTAATTAGTTTAGAAAATCAGACCCAGCATGTATATGTGCTCCAGATTCTTAGCCTCAACCTCGGTAAGGATAGCATAGTTGAACCATGGTCAATCAAGGTTCAGTGCAGACTAACCATTGTCAAAACTTTGGTCAATCATGCTTTTAATCATGCTTGGTTATGGTTAACTATGACTGTGAAATGACAACACAGGAAACCATGGTCATCAATGGTCAGAACATGCCATTGGCAAAGACCATGGTCAGACACTTCAACAATAGTCAAAACAAGACTTGAAAAGGTTAAATAACCATGATCATCCATGGGCAATGCAAGTCATTGTAAGTCATTACAGGACTGAATAACCACTGTCATCTTGCATAATAAAACAAATGTCTACAAAGTTCAGGTTATTAACACCTTTTTATGAATCTCAACAGATATAAACAAAAGTTACAAGCTCACCTCACCCAAAGTGTCATTTTGATGAAAAGAAACTCCAACCCTCAATTTCACCTGAGGTTGGTCAGGGTAACTGAGGTTCTACCCTCCTGAATTGTTTAAAACCAGACTTTTCCCCTGGATTTGATCAACTGGAGACCAGGCTACTAAGATTGGCTGCCACAGCAATTGCCCTCCTTGTAACCATGTTGATCAACAGGTTGCTTAGGGAAGGGTCTATGCTTGGCAAATGGAAAGTTGACATTGTAATCCCTATTCACAAGGGAGGATCACTTGTCAATGTCAAAAATTATAGACCCATAGCAATCCTCTGCTCATTAGCTAAGGTACAAGAAAAGCTGGTCTTCAGTCAGCTCTAGGAATACCTACAGCAACATGTCCTTCTCACAGATAATCAGCATGGCTTTAGGAAATGCCATGGCATGGATACTGCACTTGTCAATCCTACTTGTGATGTCCTGAATGCAATGGATAGGGTCAATGACAGGGGCCATATTCATTGACCTAACCAAGGCATTCAGCTTGGTAAACCACCAGCTACTCCTTGGTAGCTTGAGCAATTAGGTCTTGACAAACTCTCCCTATCCTAGTTGTCCAGTTATCTAGCTGATAGATCACAAAAGGTGAAATGAAAAGGGTGTATTCTAGTTGCTTGCCAGTCACTGATGGAGTCCCCCAGAGCTCTATATTAGGGCCTCTGTTATTCTCTATATTTATTATTGACAAAGGCCTAAACTGTGAAAAGGGGACCCTACTGCTATATGCAGACAACACAGTGGTGTACTGGAATGATTCTAACCCCAGGACAATTGCTGCTGGCCATTCCACCAGTTTGAAAGTCCTAGAAAGATGGTCTGCCTCCAATCTACAGGTGTCAAATGATAAAAAAAAACAAAGACTATACTATTCAGACCAAAACGTTTACGTGGAAATGGGCAACACCTGCTCCAACTGTCTACAGTGGCTGGTCTCCAGATAGATGTGGTTGACAAAGTGAAATACCTTGGAGTTTACTTAGATCAAGGCATGACCTTCAAGTCACATGTAGATTTCATAACCAAAACAATTCACCAGATGCTTGGCCTTCTATATAGACTGGGTAATTCTCTAGCACTAGACTCAAAGACTCACATAGCATGGAGTACCCTGCTTCCCAAACTGGTCTGCAGTGCCCAGGTATTACACTTCCTAAGAGAAGGTGAAACTCGCAAACTAAATGTGCTGTACAATAAAATTAGTTGCTTTGCCACTAATTCGCCACCAAGAAGACACCACTGTGATATTCTTATGGAGCTAAATTGGCCCAGGCTGGATCACAAAATTGTTTACCCTCGCCTTTGTCTCACCTTTAAGCTTGCAAAATCCATACCCCACTAACCTAACTTGCCTATTATGACCTAGATTCTGAGGTGAACCATTCATTCAACAAACATCAGTCTACTTGAGATCCCCGAATACAAACCAACCTTTGACAGAGCTCCTTCACATACTCTGCACTGTATTACTGGTGCTGTCTCCCAGATAACCTAATCAGCATCAACTTGCTAGATGGGAACAAGACTGTACTAAAAGTCTATATATTAGAGCGCCACCAATGCAGCTGTAACTGCTAACCCATGCACACCATTGCTCAGTCTCCCCCTCTGATCTGATGGTCTATAACTAGTACTGAATCTATAAACCTATGCATTCTCTAATCTTCTGACTTTTAACTGTTATATCTGTGAAATTGTTCTTTAACCAATTTTAGTGAATAAGTGCTCCTATGCACCTGCATAAGCTAGACTATTTTGTGACACCTTGGTACTGTCTAATCCCTGATTTCAGTTCTTTGAAACATTACCCATGTATATTGGTTACTGTGTAACCTGCTGCTGTTGTTGATGGTAACTCATTGCTCTATGTACCTGGTTGTACCTAATGCAATCATCTGTGTACTGTCTTGCTGCATTGTACCTGTAAGTACTGTATATAACTAATTCTGGGTTGCCCCTGAAAACGGGTCCTCATGTCTCAGTGGGATCACCCAGTTACCCCAATGCCATAAATAAAAAAAATCCACATTCACAACTGATAGAATGGCTTAATCACTATTCATACCACCATATAACTAAACTGTTTTAAGATATGGTGAGATCTCATAGCAGGTTTTTTATGCTCCAGTAATTAATTGCTTTATGTAAACCTTACTTTTTCTTCACAAATTGCAAAAAAGAAGAGGTGACTATATATATATGTTTTTGAAGAGTCATATTCTGCACACTTTACTCAAATAAATTATCCAAATGTGGTTGCTATCCCATGCTCATAAGTTCATGGGCAAACCATGGTCAATCATGTATGAACCATGTTTTTTTTTTTTTATTATTATTTAGTTGTTTAACCAGGTATAGCACACTAAGCTGAAAGCTTTTTTTACAGGAGTGACCTGGGAGCACAAGGAGGTTAAGTGACTTGCTCAGGGTCACACAATATGTAAGTGGAAGCTGTGGGATTCAAACCCAGGTCTGGTCTGCTGGATGTCACCAGATTTGCAGATCAGAGCCTTAGACCACTGCGCTATACTGCCTCCAAATGGTTAAATGGTTAAATGTGGTTGACCATGGAGTGCCCAGAACATTCAGAAAGCATACTGGGAAACATCATAATATACTATACAGATGAAATAAACAAATCAGAAATTTATAGATAATGTTCTTCATTTTAAATTAAGTTCTGACAGCAGTGTCAGGGGCTTAGCAGGTTGTACACTTGCCTCTGAGGCTGGAAGATCAGAAGGCTGTGGGTTCCAGCCCCACACCAGGAACTTGGTTTAAATCCCAATATTGACACAGTGGTGCAGCATGTGTTGTGGGGGGAGCTGCTTTCTAAGGTGCTGTCTTTTGGATGAGATGTTAAACTGAGGTCCTGTCTGCCTGTTCAGGTTGAAGTTAAAGATCCCATGGTTCTTCTTGAAAGAGTCTGGGAATTACCATTGTTTCCTGGCTGCATTTTCTTCATTCACTAAAAATACCACCCACAGCTTAATCTGCTTCGGTATCAGCTGGTCAGTCTGGTTCAGTATCATCTGTAGCCCCCCTTCCCTAGGAGGCATGTATGAAACCCCTTACTGTTTTTGCCTCCACTGGCAGTCTATTCTAGGCATCTACCACTCTTTCAATGAAGTAGTACTTCCTCACATCTCACTTTTACTGCCCCCTTCCAGCTTTATTGTATGCCCTCTGGTCCTGGTGCTCTTCCTCCTTTGAAGGAGACATCCCTCTTGCAGGCTGTTCTCCCCATGAGTAGAGAGGTGAGCAAGTACATTAACTTCACACGTGGAGTATTTTGTGTTGTATTTTAAATTTCAGCAAATACTACATTATGAAGCAAATAACTTCACATTTATGAAGAACGGAAGTTGTCATTGAACCATATGGACTTTGTGCTATTTTGCCTTATTTTTTGCTACTAAAGGTGAATTTTGCAATGATTCATGGGATGGCAGGTCACATTGGCTCTATATTAGCTTGCACAGCCTCAGTTCAATGTAGTGTGTGTAGTGGAAAGCTGGATTTAGTTAGCTCTCAGAGCTGTGTAATTCAAACCTCTAAAAAAACATTCCAAAAACCATCAAGGCCACCAGTTCAGGGAGTTTGTTACCTAGACTATGGGCATTGGTACTCATTACCCTCCATTTTTTTAATGGCCTTACCCCTTTTTGCACTATCCCTGTCCTCACTGTCTTTGCTTTTTTCCATTTACCCCAGCCCTTCTCCCTATTGACTTCTTTATCTTGGTGTGTATCTCACTAACTACACTGATTTTATTTTGGGGGGGTCTAGGATTTCCCTGCTTCTTTTCAGTTCCTCCCCCCTTTGCTAGTGTAAATGCTTGCAAAGCATTTAAACCTATCACCTAAGATCCTGGTTCCCCAACTGGACAGATGCAGACCATCGCACCAGTAAAGGACTGCATCCCTCCAGGTGGACCCCCAGTCCCCAATGAAGCCAAAACCCTGAGTTCTGCACCAGTTTTTCAACCATTGATTGAATCCCATGGTGTGGAGCACCATAGCCTCACTCATGCCATAGACAGGCAGCACCTCCGAGAAGGTTACTGTGCGTGCTACTTATCTAAAGCCCTTCCCCAACTCCACAAACTCCTCCTGCACTGCTCTGATCCCTTTCCCAGCCAGATCATTTGTCCCTAGGTGGACAATGACATCCAGCTCCTCCCCTTGCAGCTGCTCCTATGATCCTGAGGATTTTCCTCCTGTCCATCCAAGCCATGGCACCAGGCAGGCACCTTATCTCCTGCCCCTCCCCAGTTCTACACTCCTAACTATGTAGTCCCCATCAGGAGCTGTTTCTGCCCTGTGGGGTCCCATGCCACCATCCTGTGGGTCTCCTTGTGAGGTTCCCAGTATCCTCTTTGCTTAATAAGTATTAGCATCATGCATGGCACATATTACTCATTATAATGCTCCCTTTGAATATTGCACATTAGTGGTGCAATGGTAACAGCTTAGTGCCTTGTAAACTTCTTATCCTGCCTGCAGTACTGAGCCAAGTCAAATGCTGCAAGAGTTTCCCCAGCTGTGTTTTGTGATCCACAGCAGATTAGGACTTAGTTTCATCACTGCGTAGAAAAGATGTATTGCATGATGTTTAGTGTTTCCCAGGGCTTTTGCATTCAATGTTCAATATGCCTTCCTTAGTGCCTCACTCAAAGAAGCACACGTGCAGACATCACCCTTTACATAATAGGTTTTGAGCCATTTGAATATGCTGACAATACACATACCTGTAGGTTTTAAATGCCTTGCAAGTCATACCCTTACTGATTTGCATACATTTTATGTTCAATTACCACTTTTAGGGCAGATCATTCACCTATTAAGTGAGCAAAGACAAGAGTTGCCATTTTCAAGTCTATTTGCCACCATCATTCATCACTTCATTATTTATATGGTATCCTTCTGTGCAAACCCTCACAGGAGACTCGATTACATAAAACATTAAGCCTAGAAAACACTAATCCTCGTTGCACAGGAAACCTGCCAAAATCATTACACACTACAAAGTATAAAATGCTTGTCAGAATAAATGGGTCCTATAAAGATTCTTTAACTTAGCTTAATCCCAGAATTTTAATACAGCTGGTAATGGAATTCTAAAATGGGGTTGCAAAGGACACAGCTCTTATTCTGTAATTCTCTAACTGAGACTTCAAGATCCTCCCTGCAGGACTTTTTGAGTGGCCATAGCACATATTTCAGAGGAGGCCTGAGTGGTAGGAGGGGCACAGTCTATTAGAGATTTTCAGAGAGTTCGGGCAAAAGTACTACAGTATATTGTAGAATTTTAATCAGCCTACCCCAAAAAATTGTACCTAAAAATAGCTTTGAAGATTACTTGGTTTTAAAGTTATGAGCTATTTTGTAACCGTGATTTCACTCCCTGTTCAAAAGCCAGTGTCAATGAAGAGCCAATGGATGATGTCACAACCAGAACTCACAGACTAGTTCTCCTCTGTCAGTGACCTTATAGGAGAGATTCTCTGAAGTTACAGTAACTGCAGCTGTAGTAATCTCTAAAATAAAACTGACACAGGGTTGCTTGCAGTGCTTGAATTTACAGAATGTTCTGATGTGTGGTAATGTTTTCACAATTAGAGTGTGATGAGCTTGCTCAATTCTTTGCAGATACAGTGAGGTGGCTGACATCAGGGTGGGCCTGGCCAGCACACTATATGGGGTTATTTGTGATCAGTCCGGGTCACACGTGCCTCAGTTTTCTTGGAGTACCTTCAGATAGCCGGAGTTCATGGATGTCATGAGAATCATTCAGTGTGTGCACCCTACGTGCTGTAGTTTGGATCCTGGACCAACCTCCCTAATTCTGGGTCACATTGACATCATCGACCCAATCCTTGCATGAATAGTCTGGTGCTCCTTGGAATCCGGAGTGTTTACTTGTTCTCTGAAAGAGGCGGTAGTGATACCACTCTGGAAGAATGCTACCTTGGACCCAGACTGTTACACAAACTACAGATCTATCTCTAACATTCCCTTTGTAGGGCAGGTGATTGAGAAAATAGTGGCAGCACAACTGGAGGGCCATTTGACCATCCATGACATCTATGAACTACTCCAGTCTGGTTTTCGTAAAAGACAGTACTGAGATGGCACTGGTTCAGGTGCTCAATGATCTCCTGATGGCGTGAGATCAGAAGAGCCATTCCATCTTGGTTCTTCTGGATCTCTCCTCAGCTTTTGACACCGTGGACCACATGGTGTTGATAGGATGCCAGAGGCATATCTGTGAAATGTCAGGGACATTCCTCAGTTTGTTTACATCTTTCCTCACTGGTGGAACACAAAGAGTTGTGTCTGGGGTATTTTCCTCAGGCCCAACTGCTTTGTCTTGTGGTATGCCTCAGGGCTCAGTGTTGTCACCCATGTTGATTACAGTGTATAGCCCTCGGACACATTGTAAGAAGGTATGGGCTGAGGTTACACTGTTATGCAGATGATACCCAGCTCTACCTTTCTTTTGCACCTAACCAGGATGGAGCCTCTCAGGCTTTAACAACTGTCTGCAAGAAATCCAGGAGTGGATGGATTCCAGCTGGCTGAAGTTGAACTCAGAAAAGACTGAGGTATTGGCTGTTGGCCTAAGTCATTGGATAGGGGGTTCGGGGATTGGCGTACCCTCTGGAATTTTTCTGGGGGGGTGTCTCAATCCCGATCTCTGATCGGGTGCGTAACCTGGGGGTAGTTTTGATGATGGACTGACCCTGCATTCGTAGGTGTTGGCTGTCATCAAGAATTCCTTTTATCATCTTTGGAATATCACCAGGATTAGGCATCTGGTCTCGTCCAACGACCTTCCAACTCTGGTTCACGCCCTTCTGTCCTAGCGGTTGGATTATTGCAACTCTCTTTATCTAGGGCTTTCTGGGGTTGAAATCCATTGCTTGCAGCTGCTGCAGATCGTGGCAGCATGGCTTTTGACTGGTCCTCCTGATCCTGTCATATTACCCTGGTAGTCGCACACTGCACTGGCTACGTTCAGTGGCGGATCACCATTAAAGTCGGTTTACTGACTTTAAAGCCCTACATGGACAGGCCCTGGACTATCTGAAAGAACTTCTGGTTTCTACTGCCCCAGTCAGTCATTCCAATGAGGGTTGTTGGAGATTCCGAGGTGAATTTGAAGTCATCTGGTTGTAGAACTTTTGCTTATGCAGCCTCCACCCTCTGGAATTCTCTACCTTGCCAGCTATGAGAGTGCGCAACTGTGGAGGAATTTAAACAGGGCTTAAAGACTTGCAGTACCTGTATAGTAAAGCTTTTTTAAGCTAACTGAGTTGATTAATGACTACTGAGGTTATCTGTTATTTATGTATGTGTTGATTATTTGATGTTGTTATCTTTGTTTTTACTGTGAGGCCTGGCATTGGAAAGGCTCCATACAAATACATTTATTATTATTATTATTAAATATTATAATGTACTTAGAACACATCAGGAGGTGATTTTGGAATGCAGTGCTGATCCAACATATAAAATGTTAAAGTGTGGTGGGGTCTTACAACCTCAGTATGTGCAGGGATGCACAATCTACAGTGTGGTGGGACACTCAGTTTCAGAATCACAGGGACACACATCAAAGGAATTTAATGGAACTGGCAATTCTGGTATATAGTATAGTAGAAAGGTTTACACTGTCGGAATGTGACAGGACACATGATTTTATTTTGAAACATCTTATCCTTGCAACATTCTAGAACTGTACCCATCCACCACATTTCAAAATTGTGCATCACATCCCACCACAGTTTAACATTGCAGCGTCCCAGCATTATTCCAAAATTGCACATCCACACCACATGCCAAAATTGTACATCCACACAATATTCAAAGCTGTGTTTCAATGCCACATTCTGAAACTGTCACCATCACATTCAAAACTGTGTCATTGCCACATTCTGAAACTGTGTCACCATAACATTCTGCAACTGCCTCCACAGCAACATTCAGAAACTGCACATCTCCACCACATTCTGAAACTGCACATCACTGCCACATTCTGAATCTGTGTGTCACTTCCACATTTGAATCTATGCATCACTACCACATTCCAAAACTGTGCATCACTGCCGCATTCTGAAATTGAGCTTCACAGCCACATTCCAAAATTAGCATCACCACCACGTTCTGTAATTGTGCATCACCACTCCATTCCAAAATTGTGTGTCACTGCCACATTCTGAAATTTTGTGTCACTGCCACATTTCAAAATTACATTCTGAAATTGTGCATCACTGGTACATTCAAAACAGTGCACACTGCTACATTCTGAAACTGTGCGTCACTGCAACATTCCAAATTCTGCATCACTGCCACATTCAGAAATTGTGCATCACTGCCATATTCTGAAACTGTATGGCGCCGTCACAATCTGAAATTGAGCATCACCACCAATTCCAAAATTGTGGACTACCGCCACATTCTGACTTTGTGTTTTACTGCCACTTCAGAAATTGTGTGTCACCTGCACATTTTGAAATTGTATGTTAGTGCCACATTCTGAAATTATGTGTCAGCACCACATTCCAAAACTATGCATCACTGCCACACTCCAAAAGTGTGTGTCACCACTAGATTCTGAAACTGAGCGTCACCACCACATTCCGAAATTGTGCATCACAGCCATATTCCAAAACTACTTGCCTCCTCTACATTCTAAAATTGTACCTGCCTGCTACATTCTGAAATTGTGTGTAAACTTTCATATTCCAATACTGCCTGTCATTGTCACATTCTGAACATGTGCATTCCCACCATATTCCAAATCTGCACATCCCTACTACATTCTGAAAATGAGTGACACTGTCACATTCAAATATTGCATGTGAGTTACATTCTAAAATTATGCATCCCTGCCTCATTCTGAAATTGCACGACCACCACATTTTGAAACTGTGTCACCTCCACATTCTGAGATTCTGTGTCCATGCCACATTCTGAAGTTGAATGTTGACACCACAATCAGAAATTAAGCATACAACCACGTTTTGAAATTGTGCCCCACCACATGCCAAATGAATTCATCCAAGACATGTTCTGAAATTACATATCCCTGCCCATTCCACAACAATGTGTCTCCCCCATTTCAAAATTGTTTATCTTTGCCACATTCTAAAACTATATGATAATGCCACATTATGAATTTTAGCGTCCCTGCCTCTTTCCAAAATTGCGTGTCCCAGGAACTTTCTAGATTGTTTCATTGCTGTGTTCCACAGTAGCAGTCTGGTGGCATTCTGAAATCTCACCCCTGGAGTATTCTGAATGTTGCACACATTTTTGTCATTCTAATGCCATGTTTGCCACTGTATTCCATCCCCCGTCACATTTAAGAACTGTACCTTGCATCTACACATTATGGAAATGCATGCCCTCTCCCATCCAGTGTCAGCTTTCCTTTTTCAAATGTTTACTTCAACCAGTTTTATGCAATCTAGGAGAAATAAGTCTTACAAGGCAGTTTTCAAGAAGGACTAGACTCTGAGTTTTGGTTGTGACATTATCGGTAGCTCTTTACTGAAACTGGCTTTTTTGAATAGGCAGTGAATTTAAGGTTACAAAATGACTTGTAACATTTAAACAGAGTAACTTAGAGATTTAATTTTTGGGATGAGGCTGATTGTGAATATGTTGATCCAAATTCTGAATTTATCAGCGTTCTGGGCACCGCTAGCTGGGTTATGCCTGGAAGACAAAGCCCCACAGGAGAGCTGTTGTCATGTGTGCAATTTTGTTTTAACATTCCAGAGGCTAGTGGAACGCTTTAAATATTGGCAAATTGCAGGCAGAGAAAGCCTATATGCTAAACTTGAAACCCATGGAAGCAAATAAGATGGAACTGTCCTCCTTGTTACAGATAGCTAATCAACCTCACTCTGTATCCAAGATATATCATGAAATACAGATGACTGATCCAGAATTGCCATTGGGTATTTGCTTCTGTTGGGTGCAGAAATTAGATTTTGGCAATGATCAGAGTATATGGTGTCAAATCTGGAGTAATATATATAAATTTATAAAACAAGATAGGTACAGATTGCAACAATTTAATATCATGCATAATTTATATTTTACACCAGTTAAACTCCATAGAATTGGTAAATTATCATCCTCCCAGTGCCATCAATGTAAAAAAGAGCATGGGGATCTATATCATATGTCATGGGAATGCCCTATGATTCAGTCATTCTGGAAAGCAATCCAGAAATCTTTAAATCCTCTTCTGGGATTGGATTCTTTCTTTACACCCGAGATTTGCTTAGTTAATTATTTTCCCAGTTATTTGATCAAACAGAGGAAGGGTTATATGGCTGTCATAACAGCTGTAGTCAAGTTGAACATAATGCAACACTGGATCTACTAGTTAATACCATCAGTGCTAGAATGGCATAGAGAAATTCTGCTTGCCTTGCAATTGGAGTTGCATATAGCTAAGATGCACAATAGGTTACAATCGTATATCACTAAATGGGGTCCCCTTGATGCCATTCTTGCCATGTGGAAGCCTTAAGATGACAGGGCTGTTTGGTCTTCCAGATAATTGGGATCCTTATTGTATTGCTAGTGTCTTTTTTGTTTGGTTCCTTCCAACTTGAATTTGTGTTATAATGGGTGGGCGAAGGGTTTGGAAGTGTTGTAATGGTATTATTTCAACACAAAAAGTAAGTAATGTCTGATATTGTACACTGTTGGCCTTCATTTACAAAAGTATATGTGGTGAATGTTATATTTGGAGGCATTGTTGTTTGCTAGATTTTCACTGTATTATGACATTGCAAATAAAGCATATTAAATAAAAAAAATAAAAACAATTCTGAATTTATTGATGCTAGAAATTTTGGCTGGCTCCTCTTTAAAGCCAAGAACAGCCACACTTTGAGCTTGCCTCCACCCAATCAGTGCCTCATGCCACTTCTTTAAAACTAACAAGAATGCCTTGTACAGGTGACCAGTCAGCGCACTTTATGCCAAGTGTAGGGGATTGATCAGTTTTCTGGGTATGTTGTTGTCCGTGATTAAATGGCACAATCTTTATAATTTAAGTTTTATAGATTACAAACAAATAAAATGTATAACCTTATGCCTTCCTCAGTCAGTGACTTGAATCTATAATAGACTATGCAAGGCATTCATATTCTTAAACAAAATAATGAGAAATGAAAATAAAAAATGTGTGCAATGTTAGTCATTACACTTTTGCTTATTAATTTCATTATTTTTATACTTGACCCTATGCAAATACTAGTGTGGCACTAGTTGGGTTAACCCCTTGCTAAGCATGAATAATGCTGGCGGTCAGGTGGGGCAAAATTCATGGGACCCTCTGAGCTATGCTAACTCAACAGTGTGATTGTGAAGAATACATTGCTGTACCTTGGCAAATGAGGGATCCTACATGCATAATGGGCACATCAGTAAATTCAAAAGGTTCAGGAGCATTGAAACAGATGTTATCTCAGCAATATTTAAAGATGCCAAAACCCTGCCCTTAACTAGGTGCAAAACATATGCCCCATTCACTCACCCGTTTCTTCTGTCCAAACTGTCTGACACATCTCCCTGGTGGTCTAGTGGTCCCCCATCCCCTATCACCCAGGCTGATTCTGTTAATCATATTCCCTGGTGTCTATTGGCCCCCCACACTTCCTGATTACTGATGGTGGCTCTTTTAAACATATTACCTGATGTCTAGTAGTCCACCCACCTCCAATCACCCATGCTGGTTCTGGTAATCATATTTCCTGATGTCTAGTAGTCTCCCACCCATGATCATCCATGATGATTTGCATAATCATATTATCTCATGTCTAGTGGTTCCCCAACTCATGATCACATATGCTGGTTATGTTGTTCATATTCCTTCTTGTCTAGTGGTCCCCTCAATCCCACTATTGCCCATGCTGGTTCCATTACTAATATTCTCTGGTGTCTAATGGTCCCTGTGCCCCAAACAGTTGTCAATCCTCCTCCTAACTCACTCACTCACTCTGGATCCCTTGCCCCACAAACCCCTTACCCTGGACATGGGCCTGTACATACTGACATTGATGGCAACCAGAACAGTCATCTGCTCACTTCCTCAGCAGGCTGCTATCAGTGAGCGATCCTGAGTACAGTATCATGATCACTCACTGGCAGTCAGATAGTGGCCAGCCAAGGTGATGAGTGGAGGACTGTGCTGGTCCATGTTGGTATGTACTGACCAGTGTCTTAGGTGAGGGAGGATGTGGCTCACTCATTGTTTTTTGTTGAGATGTTGCCCGTCCATGGGGGGGGGACAGGAGAGGGATCTTCACTCTAGTAGCTTCAACTCATGGTTGAAGGAAATGGGAACACAGGAAGGATTTCGCTACATTGGTGACTGGGAACCAATTTGGGAGGATAAGGGCCTATACAGTGGTGATGGCCCACATCCATCTGGGACAGAAACCACAGTTCTTAGTGAACAGTTTATATTTTATGTCGATAAACATTTAAACTAGCCAAGTTTGGTGGCAGAAGGAATCAGGGAGTCAGAAATTGCTGTCCCTCATAGACTGAAGTAGAAAGTGAGGAAAACCCGAGGGGGAGAGGCATCCCCCAGGGTGCAAATTAATAAAGGAAGCAGGATAGTAGAGATAAAGGTGCAAAGGAATGGGAGCATTAAAAAGAGAGACAGGAAGGAGGGAAGGCAAAACGGAACAAGCATTTATCAATACAGAATGCTTGCTTGCTGATATTGGCATTGGTAGTGCAGGAATTAGAGAGAGATGCATAATAGGAATGGCAGTGAAGTATTGAAGTAACGCCAACCCCCACCTCCACCCTGCAGAGCCCGGCAGGTGTTGAGGGGGTGCCTTTGGGTCATCAACCATAACACTCACTCCATTCCACATCACCACACCCTGCAGACACCGACAGGTGTCATAGAGTGCCTTGAGATCTTCAGCCCTTACCCTCACCCCATTCCATAAGGAAATAAGCTGAGATGGGTGCAATATATGAGACTGGGGTGAAAATTAAGGCCAAAGACCCCAAGGCACACCTCGATGCCTGTCAGTGACTGCAGGGTGGAGGTGGAATGAGGTGAACATTACGGCCGATGACCTCAAGTCACACACCCAATGCCTGTCAGTCTGCACAACGTGGGCATTACAGTTAGAAACTCTAATGCCCTGGGCATTTGTTGGTATTTTTGCTCCAAAATTTCAACATGAACCTTTTGGGACCCCACCTCAAGAACAGTGGCAGTATCATTTTGTTACTCAATCCCAAACAGTGATTTTGCATAGCGAGTGTGCCATTTGGTGCAACAGGTACGAAAACACATTTCAGACAGGATGTGAAAAATGACAGCTGTACTGTTCATGAGGAGGTGTGAAGAAATGGCATTGTTGAAAATCTGGAATGAAAACATGAAAAAGTGGTGAAAAGTTATGAGTGTGCATTGGAACTATACAATGCATGTTAAGTAATGCAATCATTTTTGAATATTTCACCAAATTTTCAACATGGCCTTTTTGGGATCTCCCTCATGAACAGTGGCACTGGGAATTTATTAATCTGTCCCTAAAGTTGATTTCACACAGCGACTGCATCATTCTGTGCAACAGGTGCAAAAACACATTTCATAAAGGATGCGAAAAATGACAGCTGTACTGTTCATAAGGGGGTGTGAAAAAATGGCAATGTGGAAATGTGGAGTGAAAATATTAAAAATTGATGAAGTTATGAGAGTACGTAGAAACTGCACAATGGATACTCATAACACAGTCATTTTTTGGACTGTTTTCACCAAATTTGCAACAAGGGCTTTTTGAGACCCCACCTCATGAACAGCTGTACTTTCATTTCATTAATTGGTCCCAAAAGGTGATTCCATGCAGCAACCACAAAATCACCTTTCTGGTTGAGAAACAAATGACAGTGACAGTGTTCATGAGGTGGGGTCCCAATAACCCCATTTTGAAAATTTGAGACCAAAACTCCAAAAATTGGCTGAGATATCAACCTAAATTGAAACCCCCACCATTAGCTACCATTATAGGGCTTACCATAATTTCTTCAGTTTCCAGTTAGTCTTTGAAAAGTGCAGACGTGATCCCAGTCCACAGAAGATAACTGCTCCTGACCTCAGAGGTAAGTATGGGTGAGAGGAGTGTGGGAGGTGGGTGTGAGTTGGGTGAGGGACCAGCAGGGCTGTTTTCTTTTTTCAAGATTAAAAAATATGTCATGGGACTGTTTTCTTTTTTTACAGGTGAAATATTACAAAAAGGATTTTGGCACACTAGGGTGGGTTCCCAGTGTGCCAGAGTACTGGAGGGGGGAGCAATGACAACCTGGGGATTGGGCACCCCAAGGTTCACTAAAAAATATATGCATGGGGGGCCATGCATCCGACACTGGGAGTGGGCATCCTGGTGTTGGAATCATTAAAGAAATATTTTATGGCACACTGGGTTGGACTCCCAGAGTGCCACATTAATGGGGGGAGGGGGATACATGCTGACATGGAATGAGCACCCTGATGTCAGAGGGATGGAGAATGGAGGTGCAGGGAAAGTAGCAGCAGTGGAAGGGAACTAATTTGTTGTCCTGCTGTGTGACTGGTTGGGCGAGAGGGGGGACTGCTGCTGCAATGACAAAACTGCCCTGATTGCAGCAGCAGATTTCACAGAGGGTGCAGGGTGGGCAGCAGTGGGAGGGACCTAAGTTGTTGTCCTGCTGTTTGACTGGCTGGGTGGGAGAGGAGACTGCCACTGCAATGATGAAACTGCCCCTGATTGCAGTGGCAGATTTCTTTCAAGAATTTTGGCTCACTCTGGAAGCAGCCATCAGCAGCAGCTTCAGCGATGGTGGTGGCCAGATGGGCTGGCAGCCTATTAAAGCATTTGCTAGATTGGCCACAACACTGCCACACCTCTGCAATGCTCTACTATCTCAGTATATTTCTTGTGTGTTGCATGTGCAAGCAAACATAAAAGGGTGCAACAAGCAGAATGGAAAAAGAAATCTGGAAGACCTGTGTGTGAATGCCAGAAGTCTAGCAAACAAGATACAGATTCAGGACTTAGAGGCCATCATGGCAGAGGCCATCCTGGATACAGTGGGCATTACTGAGTCATGGTGCACTGAGACCATGACTGGGACATGGCCATACCAGGCTATACTCTGTACAGGAAGGAATGGGCAGGAAGGAAATGAGGGTGTGTGTTGCTTTATGTAAGGGAAAGCATGAAAGTGATGGAGAGATAGGGAATATGGGGTGGAGGCAGAAGTACTGTGTGTCACCCTATTAATGTGGAATTGGGCCACTATTCACACACGGATGATCTACAGACCTCCAGCACAGGTGGAAGAATTGCATATGGTAATGATGGAAGCCACTTGCAAGATGACAGAAAAGAGGGAAGTGCTGCTGGTGGGGGACTTCAATCTGCCCGATGTAGATTGGAGTTTTCCATCAGCAGCTTCAACTAGAAGCAGAGACTTCCTGTACTATCTGTGGGGTAGGTTTCTCAGGAAGCTAGTCAGTGAACCTCCTCATGATGGGCAATATTGGACCTGCTATTCAGTATCAGGGACAGTGTTGTAGATGTCAAGGTGGGCAGTTACTTAGGGACCAATGATCACTGTACTGTGTGGTTCAATAGACGGCTGAAGAATCAAACCACACAAGGGATAGGGTCCTGGACAGAGATGGGCAAAGTGGCCCCAATTAAGCTCTGTAAGTGATTTCATGGAGTGAAGGGAATTCATGGAGTGCTCCACAGCATGAAGCAGAGTTCTTCATGTTATAATGGGTAATGCAAAGACCATTGAAAACAATGACTTCATGTTATTCTGCCTTCCCAAATCACTACTCCACCACTTTAAGGTGAAGTACATTGAAAACAATGTACTTCGCCCTCACTTTACACTGTTTTAAACTCCAAAAGTGAATTTTGCAGTGATTCATGTGATTTCAAGTCACATGGGCTCTAGATTGTTCTGCATAGCCTCAGTTTGGAGTAGTGTGTGTAGGAAGCTATAGGAGACAATCTGCTTTGAGATCTCTCTGCGATTCAAACCTTCTGAAAGCTGCTAAAAAGCCTTTTTGAGTCATTTATTTTGCTGAAACTTTAGTTTGTCGATTATAGGAAACCCTCCTGTGCTCATATCATCAAGCGTTTATTGTTTGTGTGTGGATTTTGAATGTTAATGTACAACATTCAGTCTGTGTACTGAAAAACAGTGGAAGTGTGCTTTGGGGGAAGGGTGTATCTGTGGTATAGGTAGATTAAGGAGAATACCAAAAGATTACGCACAAGGAAAAGTGGTGCTTCAGGAACAAATTCAACATACAAAATGTAAGTTCCAAGCACACGATAAAGGGCTTTTGCCTCCAACATGTCAGATGGGATTTGGTGTTTTGTACATATTTTTATACATTAAATGAAGTCTTTTTAAGTGAAATTGAAAAAGCATCCTTCTTTATGGGCTTGCGTGTGCTTGGAACTTGCATTTTGTATGTAAGTAGATTAACTTGGAGAAAAAGACAGTGCTTTCTGTTTTGGTGATATTTTTCTTGTATAACTGTGTTAAAGTACACACAGTAATATTTTCAATTATTCTTGCCATTTTTTTGATGACTGTTGTGGTGCAGCAGTTTGTTTAAAATATGTGGTTATATTACTGAAGTTTTCAATTTGCTGCGCATTACTTAATGTGCGTGTATGTGTGTGACTCGTGTCATCAAATCAGGTACCTTTTATTGTGCCACATAAAAATTTCAGCAATGTGAACCTGCTATCCACTGCAGCTGTATAATTTTTTGTACTTCTTTGTGGTATCTTTACTGGTACTAGTACTAGTGACTGTTACTGCTGCAGTGCAGTACACTGCCCTCCCCCCCACAGCAGGACCCAACCGGCAAAGGTATTCTTTTCCAGATTTGAATTTCTGATGGTAAACACTGGTTAGGTGTTGTGCCTTTGTGTCTGCGTCTCTTCAGTGCACTGTGCAATCTTAATCTGTTTGTGCATTTGCATCTCTTTAGGCCCAATCTCCATCTGTAACTTAAGTCAAAGTTGGTTCGTTGGCTTCCCTTCAGAGTACTGGACAGGTGTGGTGCATAATTCTGCATGAACGTTGTACTCATTAATATCGTTTATGTCAGGACCATCATCACAAGTCACTATGAAACAAATCACGTCTTCATCATCACGGTCACAAATGCAGTCACAAATCATGATTCACGATCACGAATCACAACATTAATTTTTACTAGTTACTTGGATGTATTGTAAGCATGTTTTGTAGTATCTCTCCAGGCTTCACCACTCCACCATTGTAATCATTAATAAGTGTTTTTTTAAGTCAGGGAGTTTTGTGCTAGAGCTCAGCGGGGAAGTACAGTAATAGGCATTCGTGTTCCTTCCCGTACAGCATGTGTGTTACAGTGCTGTAAGTAGTGGTGGGCGAAGTGGTCCCAATTTGCTCCATGAAGTGATTTGCTGAGTAACGTGGAATCCGTGGAGAACTCCACAATGTGAAGTGGAGTACTTCACTTCATAATGAGGAATACGAAGTCCATGGAAACCAACGACTTTAAGTTCATTCGTTCCCAAACCACTTCTCCACCAATTTTAAGGTGAAATACATTGAAATCAATGTAATTTGCTTCACTTCACCCTGTAATTGAGCTCCAAATGAAATTATGCAGTTATTCATGGGATTGAAGGTCACATGGGCTTTAGATTGTTCAGCACAGCCTCAGTTCTGGCCTGGGTAGTGTGTGTGCAGTGGTAGCTGGAGACAGTTTGCTCTCAGAGCTCTGCGATTCAAAACCTCTAAAAACTGTTTAACATGCATTTTTGAGTAATATTTTTTGCTCAAAATTTAGTACATTGATTGTAGGAAACCCTTCTGTGCTCATATCATTGAGTGTTTATTGTTGTGTGTGGATTTTTAATGTTAATTTAGAACAGTCAGGCTGTGTACTGTGAAGTGTGCTTTGGGGTGGGACGTATTTGTGGTGTAGGTAGATTAACTGGGAGAAAAAGACAGTCTTTCTGTTTTGGTTATATTTTTCTTGTACAACTGTGTTAATGTACACACAGTAATATTTTTAGTAATTCTGACTTTTTTTGCTGATTGTTGTGATGCAGCAGTGTACAATTTGTTTGTTTAAAACATTTGGTTATATTACTAAAGGTTTTCAATTTCTAATGCATTACTTGAGTGTGCGTGTGAGTGTGTGTGTGATGCATGCCATTAAATCAGACACCTTTTATTGTGTTACAGAGTAATTGCAGCAGTGTGAACCTGCTATCCACTGCACCTGCATGCATTTTTTATACTGCTTTGTGGTATCTTTACTGGTAGAGGATTATTACTGCTG
This sequence comes from Neoceratodus forsteri, assembly GCA_016271365.2. Taxonomy (NCBI): domain Eukaryota; kingdom Metazoa; phylum Chordata; order Ceratodontiformes; family Ceratodontidae; genus Neoceratodus; species Neoceratodus forsteri. Next base: position 212,659,386 of record CM057451.1, read on the forward strand.
TGCACTAATCCCCCAACTTGCAAAATGTATTCCTTTCCAGATTTGGATTTGTGACTTGTGAGCACTGGTTAGGTGTTGTACCTTTTTTTATGCATACCTTGAGTTTGAAGTGCAATCTTAATCTATATGTGCATTTGCATGGCACCATTATTTCTGGGAGACTGCATTTCTTGTTATGCTCTCATTTCACTTCGTCAGCACTGGGGAATTTGCTGGACTCAAGACAATAGCATTTTGGGGATGCAGATTTATTCTGGTGGCTCTGTGTGTGACCTGACCACTATGTGCATGACTGAGTGCACCATTAATTTTGGGAGACTTTGCATTTCTTATTACACTCTCATTTCACTTCATCAGCACTGGGGAGTTTTCTGGACATAAAACAGTAGCGCTTTGGGGATGCACATTCATTATGATGGGTGGGATGTTGCCAGTATTGTTGTCACTCCACCTTACTTAGCATTTAAGGTGAATGACAATGTGATAGTAATAATAAGGCAAAGTGAGCTTTCCTAAGGGACACCCATGTACCAAAGGGCCAATGTGAAGTGGCCACTGTGCATTCACTTAGACGGTGGATTTTAAATTTGCTGCATCTCTAGTCCTTGGACTTCAGGAGGGCAGATTTCAAAAGATAGTGAATGCCTCAGAGATGATCTAGCAGGGTTGATGACCTGGGGGGTGTACCAGGGAAACAGAGGAAGTAGGAAAGCAATAAGGAGCACAAAGGCACAAGCAGAAGAGAGAATAGCTCAGGAGGTACTGAAATGGGACAAGATCTTTTTTAGATATATAAGCGAAAAGAGGAAGACTAGGGAGGGAATGTAAGGATAGAAAACAGAAGGGGGGCATGCAGAGGGGGACTAGAAAAAGGAAGACATCCTGAAGAAATATTTTTGTTCAGTGTTCACAGAAGAAGAATAATTGGAGGGGCACAAAAAAGTAACAAAGTCTTTAGAGGGAAGGAGGTGGATATTAGTCCATTTTGGGAGGCGAGATTTCTGCAAGGACTTGCTTATCTGAAGGTGGACAAAGCAATGGGGCCAAATGGAGAGCCTCCAAGGGTATTGAGGAAGAACAGTTAAGTACTGGCTGCACTTCTGGAAGTTCTGTTTAACAGCTCACTGGAAACAGGGGTGGTTGTGGAGGACTGGATGAGAGCAGATGTAGCCACAAAAGAGGCAGGGAGGAGGCTGGCTATTATAGGCCAGTCAGCCTGACATTGGTGGTGAGAAAGTTAATTGAATCACTGCTGAAGGAAAATATTGTGGAATATCTTGATTCCAGTGGGATACAAAACCAAGGCTGCATGGTTTCACAGGGGTAGATCATGTCAAATGAATATGATAGATTTCTTTGACTAGTTGACCAATGAACTAGATCAGGGTGGAGTGGTGGACATAACCTGCCTAGATTTCAGTACGGTTTTCTACACCATTCCACATAGGAGTCTAGTAAACAAACTGGGCAGCTTAGGAGTGGGTCCAAAGGTGGTAAACATGATAAGAAGTTGTTTAGGAAATAGATAGTAGCAGTAAACTGAGTTCACTCAAAGAAGGGAGATTGAAAAGCAGGGTGCCTCAGATATCAGTGTTGTCACCAGTCCTCTTTAATGTCTTTATAAGTGGCACTGCAGAGGAGGAGCTGGAAGGGAAGGTCAACCCCTTTGCAGATGATACAGTACCAAAATCTACTATAGGGTGGACACTCCGGAGGGGTGGAAAGGATGATCAGAGACCTGAGAAAACTAGACGAGTGGTCAAGGTATGACAGCTGGGTTTCAGTGTGAAAGTGCAATAATACACTTGAGGCACAGAAACCAGGGCAGAGCATAAAATGGGAAGAGTTCTTATTGAGGACCACCAAGCAGGAAAGAGACCTGGCAGTAATCATATCTGATGATGTAAAGGTGGCCAGGTAGTGCAACAAGGTAGTAGAGAGGGAACGTAGGATGCTGGGGTGCAACGAAAGGGATATCACCATCAGAAAGAGGAAAGTGGTGTTGCCTCTGTCTAGATCACTGGTAAGACTCCACCTAGAGTACTGTGTCCAGTTCTGGAGACCACATCTCTAGAAGGACATAGACAGAGTGAAGATGGTCCACATGAAGGCAACTAAAATAGCGCAGGGTCTGCATCTAAGGAAGACTGATCAGACGAAGCACAGAGGTTCTGGCACAGACTTTCTGTAAGCTCACACTGTTGTTATTTTTGATTTAATTTGTACCTTTTCTCTGATGGAATAAATACATTTCTAAGGAAATTTGCAATTGTATGCATGGTACATTGTTATTTATCCTGCTTGGAGTGCTACATTTGCTGGATGATTCTGCATCAAAAGCCCTTTGAGGAGAAATTAAGGACCTCAATATGTAAACCCTTTAACAGAGGAGCTGGGATTTAATAGAGACCTTTAAATACCTTACGGGGGGAAATAAGGTGCAAGAGTGGAGTACTTTTCAGAAGAAATGGTGCTCAGGGATAAGGGGACATGCTGTTGTATGAAGCTGGAGGTCGTAGATTCAGGAGAGATGTGAGGAAGTACTTCTTCAAGGAAAGAGTGGTGAATTTTTGGAACAGTCTTCATGTGGAGGTGGTGTGGGGGAAAACAGTGGTGGGGTTCAAGAATGCATGGGATGAGCACAAGGGAATCACAGTGGAAAGGAAGGGGAAGGAGAAAGAGCAGCAGATCAGGCACAATCTCTGGTAATAGTGTAAGCAGGTAGGAAGAAGTGCGTATTCTGGATCAACCAAGTGGTCCCTCTCTGCTGTCAAATTCTGTGTTTCTATATTTAAGTGGGGAGGTGGGCTCAGAGTGGGGGTGGTTGACAACTCTTCAAGGGTAAGGGGATTATTAGACACCAGAGAATATAAGTAAAAGAACAATCATGTGTGATGGGGGGGCACTAGACACCAGAGAATATGACTAGCACAACCAGCATAGGTGATAGAGGTGCCACAATAACAAAGGGGTTAAGGGACCACTAGAAACCAGGGAATAGGATTAAAAGAATCAATATGGATGACTGGGGTGGAAAGACCACTAGACACCATGACATTTGTGCATTTAATAAAGCCTGGGCAATCTGTAGTGAGCCATCTGAATATCAGTAAGCATGTAATATGATTTACATAACCAGCATTGGCAATTGAGTGGGGAGGAACAATTACACACCAGGAAACATGATTACCAGAACGAGCATGGGTGCTCGGGTGTGGGAAGACCACTAAATGCCGGGAAGTTGAGCAGTAAACAAAAGCTGGGTTATCAAGGAGTGGTGGGCACAACTAGACAACCATGAAGTCTGCTTAAGGTTACAGGATGGGTTCTCTGGGGCCACATGGCATTTTAATGAGCCCATATCATATTAGGCATGCTAATGGCCCCTTAGCACTTTGCATTCCTAGTGGACCCATTAGCATGTTATGATTGAATATGGCCAACAGAAGCCATGGCACTATGCTGTGTGGGCAGTGTTATCTCTAGCGAGTTCTGCAGTGGGTGATATTCAGTCGTGGGTTGTCTCAGCACAGTGGATATTCACCCTGTGCTATGCTGGCATAGCGCCATATTGAGACAGCACTCTCCTGTCCAAGTGTGCTGTCTGAATATTTCCCCAAGCCATCCATGTGCTAACAGCTGCACAGCACTCCTGTCTGTACAGTGCACAAAGCCAGCTTTTAATGTGATGCCCATTGTGCCTAATGTTATTGGTTGGAGGAGATTAGCAAGTGTAAAGTAATTAGTACAAATGTGATTTTCCTTGAGAGGAGATTTATTTTCCTATCCAGTGAAAAATTGACAGGATAACTAAATATTAATACTTTAAAAGATATTACTTTTAGGCATTTTGTTTTCCCCACACATAATAACTTATGAGGAAAACGTTCTTCGTACTATAATTAAAGTAAAAAAACACAATTTAAAAGTAGAGCTGGGCAGAAGTTGCAAATTCCATTTTCATGGAACTTTTGCAAAATGTTGTAAATGTCATGACATTTCAAAACTTCAGCCTTTTGCAATATCACAACCTTCCAAAAGTATCTGGCAAATATGTTCCTTGTTCCTTGGAATTGTTTGGCTGAATAGTGGAAAAATACAAATGAACTGTGAAATGACAGTTCTGAGGAATTCTATTCCACAGTTTAATACATTAAAGAGCAGGTTTTTACTTTTAATAAAAAGAAAACAGATTATTTTATTTATTGCATTTCAATGTGTTAGTAATTACTTTATAATGTTATAATAAAATAGTTGTTAGAGCAGTGAAAGAAGTGAGTTTTTACCTTTGCTTTTCACACCGCTAGTAAAAAAGAATTAAATGGAATTCTGGTATTGTGTTGCACTACTGTGGTCCGTCTGTATAATTTTACAATTTTTAATACAATAATTTGTTTCTCTCTTCTTCCCAAGTAACATCTGGTTATGAAGAAAATGTCACCAGCTAAATTGTAACAAAGGACAACAGGTTATCAAACATCACAAATTTATATTAAATATAGGGGCCTTAAATGGCTTAATGACCTTCATACTGAACTCCTTAGGTCCAGCAAAATCAGCTATTTCAAATCCGGACTGTGCAATCTGCTGGCATGTGAGATCACCTGCAAATGCCACTAGAAGACTTTATACATTCCCAGCACCACATTCTACCCTGAACAGCTCCTCCTACCCTTCTTCCACCCACCCACCTACCCTCCACTTGACAAAGCCTTCCTGGCTGCACCCACCCAACTTATATGACTTGTCCTGGATCTGTCTAGACCCTCTAATACCACTACGTGCAATTTATTCACTATCGCAGACAAGTGGCTGCTTTGCCATGAACTCTAATCGTTCTGCCTGTTTCTGTCCAACTGCACTTAGAAACCTGTTCATTGCACTTAGTAACCTGTATTTTTGTTATGTTGCCACCAGCTGTTTCACTTTTGTATGTTTACTGCTGTCTAGTGTCACCCTTGTTTCTCTCTCTGTACAATGTTTTCACTGATGTAACTCAATGGCTCTGTATTGTGTCACCTGACTTGGAGCCTTTGTAAATTAGACTCTGGCTCAAAGGTATTAATCTGAATCTTAAATAAATAAATATATAATATTTTGGTGGAAGAAAATGTTGTTTCTTTATAAAATCTGAAAACAGGTTTGCATTTTCCCATTGAAATACACTGCCAACCTTGCAAGTAAATCATTTTTGACATCATAATATAAAAATTCCATTGGATTCGGTTTTTTGCTAGCAGTTTGAAAAATTACATATGAACATACAGACATATGAAGAAGCCAGCAAAAAAAGGCCAGTTGGTCTATCTAGTCTGCTCGTTCTGAAGGGTGGAACCTGTCAGATGGTCCAATCGCTACACCATGGGGTTCAGTTTTTGCACCCCCCCCCTTCGTAGGCCTGCTCCTGTGGAGATGATCAGATACCACCCATTACAGGATGTGAGCCCTGATGGCCTGGCTGCGGTACTTGACTTATTGGTGTTTCTTGAGGCAAATGGGAGCCCAGAGGTCTTGGTTCTGGCCTATAATAGGGTCATTACTACAGCCCTGGACTCGATCACTCCTGTCCATGCTCATCCTCTCTCCCTTCGCCCTCAGCCCCCCTTGATTTGATGGGACCTTGCGGGAGATGCGGCGACTAGGATGAAAGATAGAGCAATGCTGGCGGACATCCGCCCCGGAGGCCGACCACCTTAGATTGGTGGAACATTACCAAGTCTATCAATCAACAATCTCCCCTAAGAAGGCAGAGTTCCTGTCCGGGGAGATTGCTTCTGCTCAGAACTGACCAGCAAAGCTCTTTCAAACTGTGGACGTTTGTGCAACCCGGCCTGTCTGCAGTTTTGAAAAGCTTTTTCACAATTGGAGTGTGATGAGCTCACCTGGTTCTTTGAGGATAAGGTGGCAGGCATCAGAGTGGAGATCTAACCAGCACAGTCTATGGGGGATGCTATTGATTGGTGCTCTGTCACTTTCCCCTACTTTTCCTGGGGTACCTTTGACCAGCTGGAGTTTGAGGAGATCATGTGGATTGTCCAGGGTATGTACCCTACAAGTTGTAGTTTGGATCTGGGCCCAACTTACCTGATTATGGGTTGTTGCGACATCATTGGCCTGGTCCTGGCATGGATAGTCTGGTGGTCCTTGAGTTGGGTGAGTTCCCTAGCTCCTTGAAGGAGGCGGTGGTGACACCCTCCTGAAGAAAGCTTCTCTGGACCCAGACTGCCTTGTTAACTACAGATCCATCTCTAACCTCCCCTTAGTAGGGAAGGTGATTGAGAAGGTAGTGTCCTTACAGCTGGAGAACCCTTTGACCATCCATGACATCTAAGAACTCTCCAATCCAGTTTTCAAAAGAGGCATAGTACCAAGACTGCGCTGGTTTGGGTGCTCAATGATGTCTTGATGGCAAAAGATCAGAAAGCCACTCCATCTTGGTTTTCTTGATTCTCCTCAGCATTTGATACTGTGTACCATGGGGTGCTGCTTGAGCACCTGAGGTTCATCTGTGGCCTGTCTGGTACATTCCTCAGGTGGTTTAAGTCCTTCCTCACTGGCAGAAATCAGAGGGTGGTGTCAGGATTTATTCCTCCAACCTTTTCTCTCTGTCATGTGGTGTCCCTCAGGGTTTGGTGTTGTCCCCCATGTTGTTTGTGGTGTACATGCTGCCACTCAGAGACATTGTAAGATGGTATGGGTTGAGGTTTCACTGCTATGCTGATGATACCCAGATCTACCTGTCTTTTGAACCTGACCGAGATAGTGCACTCTCGGTATTTAATAATTGCCTCACTGAAATCCAGGATTGGATGAATTCCAGCTAGCTGAAGTTGAACTTGGGAAAGACTGAGGTAATGGTTGTGGATCCGGGTCACCGGATAGAGGGGTCAGGAGACGGTCAGCCTATGGGGCTTTTCTTGGGAGGGCTCCAGCTTCTTGCCCTGAATGGGTGCGGAACCTGGGGTGATTCTGAATGATGGGCTGACACTGCGATCTCAGGTGTGGCAGTCATCAAATCTTTCTTTACCATCTGAGGAATATCGCTAGGCCAGCACCTAGTTCCATCTGGTGATCTTCCCACGATGGTCCAGGCCTTTGTGACCTCGTGCCTGGATTATTGCAACTCCCTCTACCTAGGGCTACCAGGGGGCTGATATTTACTGCTTGCAGCTGGTGCAGAATGCAGCAGCCCGGTTGTTGACGGGGACTCCTTGGACATGTCTTATCACATCAGTGCTATGCAAACTGCACTGACTGCCAATTCAGTGGTGGATCACCTCCAAGATCAGACTCTTGACTTATAAAGCCCTACACGGACTCAGCTCAGACTACCCGAAGGCTCCTGTTCCCCTACTGTCCCAGGTGATCGCCTCCACTGGGCTGACAAGGGCTGCTTGAGATGCCAAGGTATGGTAAGGCAAGGTAAGGTAAAATTTATTTATTTAAGGTGCCTTCCTGAATTCAGGGTGCCTTTACAAAATTTCAACATAACAATATTAAAATTCATAATAATTAAAACACCTTATACATAGCAGACATTATATTTACAAGAATGCTTGTTTGAATAAGAAAGTTTTCAAAGCTTTTTAAACCCTTCTACAGTCAGGCGATCACGTATCTGACAAGGTAGAAATCCACAGGATAGGTGCAATAAAGGCAAAAGTTCTTCCACCAGATGTCTTCAAGGTTACCCTGGGAATCTCTAGCAATCCCTCGCCAGAGGATCAGAGAGAGTGGGAGGGACAGTGATCCGCCACTGTACAGGCATCCAGTGCAGTTCATGCAGCACAGGTGTTATATGGCTGGAACTAGGGCTTCCGGTCAACACCTGGCCACTGCATTCTGCATCAGCTGCAAGTGGTGGATATCCACCCCCAGCAGCCCTAGATAAAGTGCATTGCAGTAATGACGAGGACTGGCAACTAAGGCATGGACCAAGATAGGAAGATCTTCTAGTGGGACCAGGTGTTTAACCCGTGCAATATTCCTTAGGTGGAAGAAGGATGATTTGACTACAGCTGACACCTGTGTCCTCAGGGTCAGGCCCTCATCAAACATAACACCATAGTTACGCACCTGGCCAGCTGCCATAAGCAGGGTTCCCTCCAGAAATAAACCTGAGGGTTTCCCTGCCCATTAGCTTAACATCCTCATCCCTGGCTCCACCACCAATACCTCTGTTTTTCCTGAGTTCAACCTAAGCCAGCTTGTACTCATCTAGTTCTGTATCTCCAGCAGGCAGTTGTTAAACACTGATTGAATTGGACTCCTACTCAGGCACAAAAGACATGTAGAGCTGAGAGTCATCAGCATAGCAATGAAAACTCAGCCCTTATGATCTTATAATGTGCCCCAGTGACATATACACCACAAATAACATGGCACACAAACACCAAACCCTGTGGCACCCCACAGGACGGCAGTGAGAAGCCGAGGAATAAGTTTCTGACACTACTTTCTGACTTCTGCCCAGAAGAAAAGATTGAAACCAACTGTGGACCATCCCTCTCAATCCGGAGAAACCACAGGGCTCGAACAACACTCCATGATCTATGGTGTCAAATGCTGCAGAGAGATCAAGGAGAACCAAAATGGAATAAGCTCTCAATCTCTCACCATCAGGAGATCATTCAGTACCTGTACAAGAGCCGTCTCAGTGCTATGCTGTTTCCTGAAGCCGGACTGGAGAGGGTCATAAATACTGTGGCTGGTTAAATGATTCTCCAGCTGCAAAAGCAAACACCTTCTTCAATAACTTTCCTAAAAGGAAAGCTCGAGACCGTCTGTAGTTTTCTGGGCAGTCAGGATCAAGGGAGGGCTTTTCAGAAGGGGCGCACCACTGCCTCCTTTAAGGGATCTGGAAAGATCCCTCTCTCCAATGATGCCATCACTATCCCAGTCAGGATTGGGCCAATAACCTCTACACACCCCATAAGTAGGTGAGAAGGGCCCAGATCCAGACTACAGTAGGTTGGATGCAAAGTCTGGACAATCCTCACTATATGCATGACTGCTGGTTGACTAAAGGTGAACCAAGTCAACTGGGCATTGGTGCCTCTCAGTTAACCAATTCAATACCCAATGGGGAGGCGCTGGCTGATTTCATCCCGGATGGTGGACACCTTATCAGCGAAGCACATCGCAAACTCCTCATACTGTAACTGTGACAATGCTCGACCGACTTGAAGACAGGCTGGATTGCACAGTCTGTCCACAGCCGGAAGAGCTGGGCCTGTCTGTTCCTCATTGCAGCAATTTCGCTGGACAAATAACTCTGCCTTCTTATGGGAAATTGCTGATTGGTATATCTTATAGTGATCCAGCAATCTAAGCTTCTCCATCTCCAGGTGAGTTTTCCGCTAGCGTCTCTCCAATCTTCGACCCTGTCTCTTCAACCCATGGATCTCCCTGGTAAACCATGGAGCCCCTGGGTGAAGAGTACAGGGGTGAACATGGGATGGAGCAATGACATCCAGCATGCCCACAACTGCCTTATTATAAACCAGCACTAGGGGCCCTTGGTCAGTGCTACCCATTGGCAATCCCGAGAAGTCCAACTCTGTCATTAGGCCTTCTGATGTAATTACTCTCAAAGGATGGAACTGTACTATCTCCTTAGGGAATGCCTCTTTGGGGGCTGCAAACTGAACTCAGGCGTGATGGTCAGACCAACAATAGGCTCCACCTCCATCGGAGATTTCCATCCCAGATGGAATATCCCCCTCATGGGTTGTAGAGATAACAACCTGTGTCAGGCCCAATGAATCCATCAATTGGAGGAGGTGTTGTCCAAAAAGCATGGGTTCATCGTTGACCCAAGCATTGAAGTCCTCCAAAATTAACCATCAGGGGGACTCCAATACCCTCTCTGCGATGAAGTCCGAAACCTCCATCAGGAATTCCCTCCCATCACCTGGTGGATGATAAATGAGAAGAATCCTGTAGCCTGCACCTGTACCCACCATACACTCAAAGGAATTGGTCCATCCAACTGGCACCTCCCTAAGATCCAGTTCCTGTCTAAAACAGACTCCAACTCCCCCGCCCCACGGTTCACTCTCGGGTGGTGAATCACTGAGAACCTGGCAGGACCTGCAGACCCTAAAATGGGGCCCACATTTTCATCCAGCTAGATTTCAATGATGCAAGCCAGGTCAACAGATGCAACAAGATCTGCCACCACTGCTGTCTTATTTTTGTAGACCTGGCATTGCTTAACACTCCCGAAAGGATGAGAGTCCAAGATAACTCCACCACCGGCTTGACCAAGTCAGTGCTCTTGGGTATTGGTACAAGGCAAGTTAAACCTTGCTCCTGTATCTATTTCACACCAGGGCATCTCCTGGTTCTAACTGTCTCTCATCTGCCCTCTGTTCCCATCCCCCACAAGAGTTCCAGGATCTCCTATTCCTTACACACCCTCATCTCGAAATACTCAGAGCTTGGCAGTTTTTATAAACTTCCGGAGGGAGTGAAAGATGGACAAAGGGATGGAGATCCTTTAGTCTTGAGGGGGAGTACCGCCTGACTGTATCCTTAACATCCCAGCACATATTTCAGATATTTTAAATAACACCATGCCTGCTTAAACACCCCACATAATCAACACTTTATCTCCTTTACATTTTAAAAATATAAAATTATTAAACCCTCTTAATAAACCCACGCTCTCATAATTTTAATAATAACCCCCCCTCTCTTTTCCTTCTCACAGAGAGGGTAGAGGTTAAAACCAAAACACCACAATCTGTAATAACATATTTTATTGTTTTCCAACAAATACAGATATACAGAGTGGAGGAAGAGCAGACCAAAACTCATTGGCATTACAGTGTTACTGTTCTTAAAACTCCAGAAACAAAATGGGAGGCTAGGGAGGAAAGAAGGGTGGGGAGACAAGTAAGGAAGGGAAGAGGGAAGAGACAAAAAACATGAGATGACATAACTATTAGGGATAGCAAAGCTAATTAATACAAGGTTCATGACTAGCAATCTCCTGGAACAAATTAATTATTGTAAAATAAGATAATATAATTAACTATAGCAGCAGTGACTTCATATCTGACAGGTTGTCGTTCCTACCCAAAAATGTTGACCTCATAAAGTGTATTACTGAGATGGTACCATTTAGAAAGCTGTAATGACCCACCAAGCTCCCTTTGAGGCCTCAAGTGGGGAAATTAGGCACCTTAAAAGTGCTAGAGCCTAATCTGTATCATCACAAGGCCATATGTCCAGTGGAGATTTCCTATGGGGTATACAACCCACCCAGCTTGTGTAATATCATGCGGTATATGTGGCGATATCCACCAGCAATAAGAAAGGTCAAGCAATACCCTCCTTTGGGATGCTCGAATACAGGAGCTTCAAAAAGTTGAGGTAAAGGGTCCAACATTGATTGAATTTGGTCATTTGGTACTTCTGCAGGTGTGAAATCCTGTCCAATTTGGCTAAAGAGGAAAGAGATACTAACACCTCTGTCACTGTAGGCATCAGAGGTGACCCCCATTTGCATAATAGAGCTCTCTTAGTTTGAAGTGAAATCAATGCCGGCTATCTAGTCTCATGAGGGGTCACTTGTGGGAGTTCAATTCGGATACCCAGGATATAAAAAAGTGGACTAAAAGGGAGCTTCTTCTCTAACACTTTGCATGCAATATCATGGATGCCTTGCCTCAGGGATTTCAAATGGGGACGTGACCACAGTATATGCAGAATATCCGCACCCGAGCCCTGACATCTCCAGCAAGCATCGGACTCCAGAATCTTAGCCGTATAAAGCACAGCTGGCAATTTATACCAAGAGTGGGCAATTTTGTTCTGTATTAATCTAGACCTAGCATCCAACAGCCAGTTATGGGTATCTTTCCATGACTTTTCCCAGGCTATAGAGAGCATCTTTTCCCACTTGAGTCTCCCCCACTCAGAGTGTTGGGGAAGGGTACCTCTTAGTTTAGCATAGATGAGCACTGCTAAACCTTTCGGCTCTTGTATCCAGATATGTAGCTCTGAGTTGCATGCTTGGGAGGCTTCAAAGAGGTGCAATATATACCTAAGTGCTTGCCTAAGCTGGGAGTACTTCCAAAACTCTGCCAGAAAGGTTCCAGATATGCTGAAGGATTGAAATGTATAAAAGGGTCTTAAGAGGGTCTAGCAAGTCTTTTAATATGAGAATACTCTTGTCTGCTCAGGATTTCAATATACCCATTGTGCATCAACAGTAATATCTGGATTAAACCATAAGGGTGTAAGACAGGAAAGAGGAGTCTGGTTCAATCTTTGTGAACACCCAGACAGTTGGACCTGGCTACCTTGACAGATGGAGATGTGTAAAGGACCTACCTCCTGACAGAAGGGCTAACTTATGAACCCTATGGTGCATCAGAAGAGATGAAATGCACTGACTCAGTAATATCAAGCTCTATACATACCCATTGTGGGAAAAGTGATGTTAGGGGTGCAGCCCTTTAACCGTTTGTGCCAAAAGGAATGCCTGGTGGTATCCTTCTACCCATGGAGGTTCCACCCTCCTTGCTCAATGAGCTCTCAGTTGGCACGGCTAAATTGGGGTTTGTTGCCTTCCATAGAAATCTCCAATAAGCCTATCAAAGTCAGATACCATTGTTTAGGGAGGAATGGGGATATGCATTAGCAGATAAAAAATCTTGGATGCAGAAACCATTTTAATTGCAGCAATTTTGCCTGCCAGTGTCATTTGCAGAGGTTTCCATCTACCAAACTCTGTTTTAAGAGAGCTAAGAAATGGTTGAATGTTTGTCTGCCAGAGAGTATCTAAAGAGGATGTGAGCTTAATACCCAGATATGTGATCCCCTTAAGTGCCCACATAAGGCCTACAGTCTGAACTATCTCTTGGGAACATTTCCCATTCAGGGGGAGTACCTCCATTTTGGCCTGATTCAGTTTCAGTCCTGAATATTGGGAAAATAAATCCAACAATTTCAAGAATGGAGGAGTGGATCTTTGCAGGTCTACCAAGGGGGAAGCAAATCATCAGAGTACATAAGGGAAGTGTACTCTGTATTACCCACTTTGATACCATTAACACCTGGGTGACTACAGAGTGCCAAAGTTAGAGGCTCCACTGCCAACACAAAAAGAAGGGTTTACAGTTGGCAGTCTTGTTCTTGTTCCCATTCAAGGTGATTAGGGCCAAAGTATGGCATTCATATTAATTCTAGCTGAGGAGATGTGTAAATTAGTATTCTTGACAGGAATTTTGGGACAACTCCAAATGAAGCAAAGCCAAATATAAATAGTCCCACTCACGGAGTCAAAAGCTTTTTACAAATCCACTGCAACTGCTGCAGCAGGGTAGGGAGATATTTTGCTATGTGCATGAGATTCATTAATGTCCTTAAATGATCAGAGCTGTGTTGCCCGGCGATAAAACCCACTTGAAATGGATGTATGAGACTTGGCAGAAGGGGATTTAGCCTGGTTGCTTGGATTTTGGCATAAAGCTTACTATCAATATTAATCAAGGATATCGGTCAATAATTGCTGGGCTTGGTGGGTCTTCCCTTTTTTCAGGGTGAGTGCAATGATTGCCTCTCTTAGTGAGGGAGGACGATCACCTCTGAGCTCAATATCTTGAAAAACTGCTGTAACAGTGGAGTGAGGTGGGTGATAGAGCCTGGTAAAATCTGCAGTGTATCCGTCGTTTCGGGATTTGCCCACTTTGAGAGACTTAATTGCAGTACTAACCTCTTCTGCAGATATTGGGGACTCGAGTAGGTGAGCTTGTTGATCAGTAAGTTTGGAAGTCAGCAGGATTGGAAGAAGGGCTGAATCTCTTTGTTCAGATGTGCATGAGTAGAGGTATATAACTTCTTATAATAGGTGGCCATTATCATTTATTGTCTTGGGAGTTGTGTCAGATTTCCACCTAAATCCGTAGGGCCAGCAATATATGTACTAGCTTGTCACACTTAAGCTGATAAGGCATATCTTGCCAGCTTTATCTCCACCTTCCCAAAAGGGAGTGTTGTAAACATAATATGGCTATTTCAGCCTTTCTATTAAGGAACTTATTAATCTCAAACCGCAGATTTAGAACAACTTTACCTATTGGAGAATTCGGGTGTGGGAGGGTATGGTCTTAAAAGGCCTTCCGCCTCTTTAATTTCTGTTCTAGAGATGCCAGGTGTGGTTCCTGGTTGTCTTTTTTGCTGCTGCAAATCACATTATATTGCCACATGGTGGCCTTAAGAGCTACCCATGTGTTGCCAGCAGATGTATCAGCTATCGGTTTGTGAGCTAGGAAAAGGTCAGCTTCATTCTGAGCCTATGGGATAAAGTCGGGGTCCCTAATTAATATAGGATCTAACCTCCAGTGATGATTGTGGTGTTAGTATCCCATTGCATTAAAAGCACTTGGGGCATGGTCTGAAATGTACGAGAGAATGGTAGCATCTAGAGATTTAGCTGTAACTGCTGAGGACCCCAACCAAAATCCAATCTGCTGTAGGAGGCGTTGGGATCCAGTGGTGAGTATAATCCTTAGTTCTTGGTGGAAGAGTCTCCAAATATCTCATTGCCCATGATCCAAAATCATTTGGTGGAAACATTTATACATCTAATGGTGTTTCTTTGCTTCCATCATTCCTGTCAAGAGACGGAACTAGCGAGAGATTATAATCTCCTCCAATAAGGAGGGGGCAGGAAAGGGGGGTAAATTCAAAATAGCCTGTGCTATATCCTTGAAAAACTGTGGTATATCTTCATTTGTGGTGTAAAGGTTACAGAGTGATAGGTCATGAGGGGTGTCGTGGGTTCCTAAAACCCACCTACCATCAGCACTGGATAGCGTCTTAGAGATAGTCCAGGTAAACATTTATGAATTAAAATTATTACTCCACGTTTTCTAGTAGTGTGGCATGGGAAGATACTTGTTGTCCAACCCAGTCCTTAATCAGATGAGTGTGGTCCTGTCTTGAAAGTTTTGTTTCTAAAGAACACCACCTGGGATTTGAAACATCAAATGAGTTAAAACTTTTTCTTTTTGACAGGGAATTTGGCCCTTCACATTCCAAGTAAATTGCTATTAGTCTGTCATTCTATTCCACTCAGGTCTAGTTAAAGGGGGTTAACTGTGTGGGGGGGGATATGACGATTCAACGGGGTGACTGTACTTCATGTATGCCCTGTTAGGTGTAATAAACCTTAAGAGACTGATAGTAGAACTCTAAGGTATCTTCCCCCAGAGTGTGAAATTTAGAGCACTTAATACCAGTAAGCCTAATATGAGAGATCCCACACTGCGTTTTCTCTATCTAAAACAACTCTGTACACAGACCAAATAAACGAAGAATACTCAGAACTTACCCTATAGTGAGAATGGTGAGGGCTTATCCAGCTGAAATCAGCTAATGGAAGACTTTCACTTCTGTGGGGCCTGTGGTAAAAACCACCAGTTCTAGACCCAACCCACCATACACTAGGGTAACTGTGAAAAACCTTTAATGTACTATTAGACTGTAGTCAATGTACAAATATCAACAGCTACACCTCAGAGCCTAGTAGGAGTTATCCCAGAGCTTTTACTCAGTTGGGAGGTAGGAATGCTGCTGTCTGGAAAATAGGTGCTTTCCACCATGTAACTGGCGTCAAGCTCAAAAATGAAATATCGTGTCAATTCAAACAGATATGCTCATTTAACCAAACAATAGTGTGAAGATCAGATTCATTTTACTATGCTCACACGCTGTCTGAGCTTATAACCCAGATGTTGCAGGTTTAGGTTCAGAAAGGACCCACAACTTCCATGAGCAGAGTGCCAACAAAGATGGCTATGTATCTAATGACAAACAGTATTAAACCTTATCATAAACTCCTATACCCTTAAACTCACGAGCTAGTAGGCCCTCATACATACAACAGAGTATCTCCTGAGGTACAGTGTCTATCGAGGGGGAACCATCAGGCAGCCTGAGATGTTTAGAGGCAGCATACCTTGTGGTACTAGGGTTCACTCAGGGATAACTGTTAGTAACAACAGCTCCATTTAGACCCTAAAGTGTTACCCCTAGTGAGTGATGACATCCTCCCAATACCCTCATACACAAAAACCTTGGGTACTTATCTGAAAAAACATCACACGGATGGTATTCAGGTTGAATTAATGTCCTTAGTTGTTGCACCATGGTTCAGGGCCAGGTGGTGCAGCGGTGGCCGCTGGTTTTTGTTCTCAAATCCTGCAACTGAAGCAGCCTCAACATCCTTGGTCCCAAGAAATCTCAGTGTCCCCAGGTCTGATCCTTCCATTCATCTGTGGAAGGCTCCATATCCTCAGTATGTCTTCCTTCTGAAACGATTCAAGAGTGTTCAGATCTGTTTTTAGTAGTAGGCTGGTATACATGATTCCTGGCCTTCCGCTATACTAGCACTCTGCTCAGTACCAGCTTCATCTCATCTGTGCCCTTGAGGGTGTTCTCTCTTAGAGTGTGGGAATTGCTGAGGCCTCTTCCAAACTTTAGGGATCCTGGGCTAGAGCCCATTCTTAAACAACCAGGGGGGCCAGGCCCCGGAGCACCCGGGGAGTCAGGCTTCTGAGGAAGGTTCTTCGGAGTTTGGTCATTCAAGTGATTTAGACCATCAGCATCGGATTCTGAGGGGCCAGAGGTGGGGCAAGTCACTGAAATATAATCGAGTGTGGCCTTGGGTTGCAAATTGATGTGTAATTCTGTTCTGTGATTTTCAATATGGCGGATAGTGGAGAGCAAAGGGTATTTGCAATTCGTGTGTAATCTATAAGCATCTCTGTAAAGGTTCTTCGCTTGTTTGCAAGTTCCTTTGAAAAGTCCTGAAAGACCATGATAAGATGACCTCTTCATTGTAGTGCCCTCAAGCTTCCTCTCTCACTGCTGTATTGCTTCTTTTCAGCAAATTTAATAGCCTGGGCGATAATGGGCCTCGGTTTGTCTCCCACTGGTGGTTTAGGTTGCAGTAATCTGTGCTCCTTTCTGTCATTATCCTAGTGGTCTGGGGAGATCAATACTTTGGGTAAAGCTGTTTGAGAAAATGAATGGTCTTGCCCTCCTCGCAACCCTCGGGAATCCCAGGAACCCCAAGTTGTTACCTTGGCCCCTCGTTCTCTAGATCATTGAGTTCTTCTTGTGAAGCGATAATTTTGCAGCTTGATTCCGTGAGAGTGGCGAGTGACCTTGATCACCTCATCTTGTGCCAATGCCTTTTGTTCTACTCAGTCCAGTTGGGCATCAATCTGTTTGAATTGAGACTGCAGTTGTATTAGAAGCCAGAGTTGGAGCGTTGATACTCATAATAATGGATGTAAACCATGAAGAAACAGAAAGAGTAGAATGGTGACTTATACATTTTTAGTGCAACTGCCCATGTCATATATAGCCATAACAGGGGAAGCAATAGTGGTAGGTTATATTGTAAGTGTTTTATCTGGACACCATATGAGCATGAGTTTGCCATGCCCATGGTAGGAGACAAAACCCAGCTGCAGGCCTGGTTTTAGATATCTCTCCTCTATGGAAAGGATACTTAGATTACTCAGGAATGGTGGCTGCTATCACCTTGCATAGAAGAGAGGACTGCAGGTTTGATCTCCCAACCCATAGACAGAATGAATCAACCAAATGGACACAAGTCTGATGGCGCAAATGTTTTCCAAAGATGTGGCTGTGCTCTACAGTAAAGAATTAGTTCTTCTATGCAACACCACCACAGGTGAAGAACCCCTTTTCTTCTCATAAACCCATCTTTGAAGTTGGAAGAAAGGTCAAAGCTATGCTAATGTTATAAGACAATCTGGGGAAGCAGAATGAAAAAGCAAGGACTTTGTTTCAAAGCAAATAGCATATTAAGGAATGCAGAATAAAAATGATGATATTGATGTTGCTGAAGGAGTTTACAAGCAAGTGCTCCAAGCAGCAAATCAGACTGACTTTCAAAAGAGATAATCTGCGCTGAGACAGGAGGGTAGTTCAAAATGGTGAGCCAGACACATTTGGAAACATGCATAAGGTGGCAGATGGGTAAAGGAGTGGAAGAAATGAGGAATGACCAGTGCACAGTACCATAGTTAGTCAGGCATTGGTAGTCTAGATGGGCTGATGGGCCATTATCTACTGATGTTTTCTATGTTTCTGTACCTGTGTACTGACAATGAACTGTGGGATACTAAATGATGGCAATAGAAGACATGTTCTCCAGAGTATGAGAATGCAAATAAATGGGACACATTTGTTTGGAAAGAATATTTTTCTCATTGTCGATTTTTTTCTCAGTGAAGAAGTGATGCAAATGATCTGACTTTGACAGCTTACATCAGAGGTGAAATATAGTAACTAAGGGTATTCTCAGGTGTAACAATGATGTGTGTGATATTAAGGTAAACATTCATCCCCCCATGTACAGTGTATAGACAGTTAAAAGAAACCCTTGTCAGCCCTCTCTTTTAGGGACCTAATGACTTCAGTACTTCATCTGACCAATGGCAGTAGCAGAGCACAAGGACAGTATTTTGGGTGGCCTATGTCTGATTCAATAGAGCACATAAAAGTATTTGTCAGTCTTATATCATCTATGGGTAAACCAATGGAGACATTAGTCAAAGAGGACATGAAACCTAGAAACACAGAATGTGACAGCAGATAGAGCCACTGGGCTCACCTACTCTGCCATTTTATTTCAAATTGGTGGACTTCCTTGAGAAAATTTTTTTCCAGGATAGTAAACAGTGTGGGTTTTTGTGGCAAGGAGGCTTTCTTAGATCAACCCTATAGTATTATTTGGCCGGGAGACTAGGACAGTGGATCAGGGTCATGCATAAGGATGTAAGTTTGTCATGGATGAGGTTTTAATAACTCATTGGTTGTTCATGAAATCATTAGTAAACTTCATGGCACTGTCATCATTGCTACATGTTGATGACAATAGTGAAAGTCATGGAAGTGCTGAATAAAGTCCAAACATCATGGAATCCATGAGTGTGTATGACTACAATGACACTTTTCATCCCTAGTCATGTTAGTGGATTTGTTTTACTTTGACTTCAGAAGGCATTTTGACTCAGTGCCACTCAGAAGATTGCTGAAGAAGCCAGAATATCTACGTTCAGTGAAGAACACTGTTGAGATTGGTATGAGGTTTGATGGAGAGGAGACAGCAGAGGTAGTGGTTAGAAATGCAGCAAATTTAAATTTCACCAGTGAACTGAGCATAAAGTGAACGCCAGCGTTGCCACTCCGCAACATGGAATAGCCAATACAAAGAGCTCACTTTGCCTTGTAATTATTACTTCACATTGTCATTCCGCCTTAAGGTGAAGTAAGGTTAAATGAAAACAGTATTAGCAGCCCCTCACAAACACAGTCACCAAAATTAATGTGCATCCCCAAAATGCTACTGTCTTGTGCAGAAAATTCCCAGTGCTGAAGAAGTGAAATGAGAGGATAACAAAAAATGCAAAAGTCTCCCAGAATTAATGGTGCACTCAATCATGCACACAGTGGTCACACACAGTCACCAAATTAATGTGTGTCCCCAAATGCTACTGTCTTGTGTCCAGAAAAAACCCAGTGCTGATGAAGTGAAATGAGAAGGTAACAAAAATGCAAAGTCTCCCAGAATTAATGGTACACTCCTCATGATGCAGTGGTCACACACAATCACCAAGAAATGTGCATCCCAAAATGCTCTGTCTTGTGCTCAGAAAATTCCCCAGTGGTGTCAAAATGAAATGAGAGGTAACAAAAAAAAAAAATCTCTCAGAATTAATAGTACACTCCATCATAGCATGCAGTGGTCACACACAGTCACTAGAATTAATGTACATCCCAAAATGCTACTGTTTTGTGTCAGAAAACTCCAGTGCTGATGAAGTGAAATGAGAGCACAACAAAAATGCAAAAGTCTCCCAGAATTAATGCAACTGCACAAACAGATTAAGATTGCTTTGTGCACTCAAGAGATGCAGGCACAAAGCACAATAACTCCTAACCAGTGCTCACAAGTCACAAATCCACATCTGGAAAAGAATACCTTTTGTCGGTTGGGGGTACTGCAGTAACAATCCACTACAAGTAAAGATACCTAAATTAGTATAAAACATTCTTTCAGGTGCAGTGGATAGTAGGTTCACACTGCTGCAATTACTCTCTGGCACAATAAAAGGTGTCTGAATTAATGGACACATCACACACACACACGCTACGTGCGACAATGTACACACACACACACACACACACGCACTACAAGTAATGCATAGCAAATTGAAAACCTTTAGTAATATAACCAAATGTTTTAAACAAACTGAAGTATTCACAGCTGCACCACAACGATCAGCTAAAAATTTCAAAATTACTAAAAATATTAACTGTGTGTACATTAACACAGTTATACAAGAAAAATATAACCTAAAACAGGAAGACTGCCTTTTTCTCCTAGTTAATCTACCTATACCACAGATATACCACTCCCCCAAAGCACACTTCACAGTACACAGACTGACTGTTTCTAAATTAACATTCAAAATCCACACACAAACAATAAACACCGATGATCTGAGCACAGGAGGGTTTCCTACAATCGATGTACTAAATTTGGAACAAAAAATGGCTCAAAAAAGGCTTTTTTACAGCATTTAGAGGATTTGAATCGCAGAGCTTGGAGAAAAAGCTTCTCCATCTTCCACTGCACACACACTACACGGAACTGAGGCTGTGCAGAACAATCTAGAGCCCATGTGACCAGCAATCCCATGAAGCACTGCAAAAGTCAACTTGGAGCTCAATAACAAGGCGAAGTGATGCAAAGTACATTGATTTCAATCTACTTCTCCTTAAAACGGTTGGAGAAGTGCTTTGGGGAAGGCAGAATAATGCAAAGTCATTGGTTTCAATGGACTTCGCATTCCTCATCATGCCGAAAAGTACTCTGCTTCATGTTGCGGAATACTTTGAAGATTCCGAGTTACTCCTCAAATCACTTCACAGAGCAAATTTTGGCCATTTGCTCACCACTAGTAGTGGTAAACAGAGTCTCATCTGGGGAGAGAGGTCACTAGTGGACTGCCACAGGGGATCAGCGGTGATGGTGAGTCTACACTTGAAGAACTGGTACCAGTTCTGGAAGTCTTCTCATGAGAAAAGACAAAGGTAGGCTGGAGATGGTGCAGCATGGGGTAACCAGAATGATTCAGGTCAACAGAACAGATCCTACAAAGAAAGGCTTAGAGCTAGGGCTGGGAAAATTAGAAAATTAGTAAATTTTTATTTCATGGAATTTTGTAGAATTCTGTGAAATGTCATAATATGTTGTTACATTTTATGAAACTCTTTAATGGGTATAACTCAGTCAGTATTAGATAGATAACTGCTATTTAGATATTGCATTGTTTGGAAGGGACACTATGGTTCTAGACATTTGAATGAGGGACTGAGAAATTATAGGGACTCAAAGTAAGGCAGTTTATTATTCATGTGAACATTTCTAAAAACACTTCTTTGCTTACAAAGCAGCACCTTTGGAGCAGATAACTGAAAATGTGTACATACTTTCTTGCAAGTCATTGAAACTGCTCAATAGAGAGTAATTTGTTGTGTAAATTGAAAGTTACAGGAGTTTAAGTCTTCACAATTTAATTGTTTATTAAGTTGAGTGAACATTTTCAAAATATTTGGATGCTTATAGCTCTACTGCTATTACAGGTATAGACTCACAATTTGGAATACATACAAAAGTGAATATAATTGAATCTACATTTATTGTGCATACTTTAGCAATTACTAGTGATGTGCAGAATGCAGAATTCTGGAGGTGAATGGCTTGGAATGACCATTCCTCTGGTGGATTTTCATTCTGCAACCATTTCCATGGAAAATATTAACATCAACAAAACATCAATAATATTCTGCAAAACAGCATTTTTTCTGTGGAAAATTATTCCACAACCAGTTCCACAGAAAATATTGAGACACGTGGAACAAAATTACAAAGAAATGTTGTGGGAAAAACTCATTCCACAATTTTCTGCCATGGAATTATGCCATTCTATTTCCAATTAATTTTGGCAGAATATTGGCACAAGTTTGAAAATTCCATGAAATTGCATTCTGCCAGAATTTGACAATTCTGTACAGCACTAGCAATTACTAATTGGCAATATTTGCTTAAAAATTCATAGATGCATAATAGGTAATGCCATTTGAATTCCACTTGTAGCATGTAACTTTCTCAAAATACTTAGCACCACTGAATCTTACCTGCACAGCATCATGGCCCTGTATTACCCCTCTAACACTCTGGTGACTATGAGACCCAGGAATCAATATTTGGGGGACAGTGGAAGGTCCCCTCCAGCATTTCATCATTACAGTCTTGAATAACTTACTGTAAAATCCCTTTATAGTTCATGCTCCATCATGACTAAAGTTATCAGAACCTTCTTTTGCATGAGCTTAAATCACAACTAGTTGTAAGCCTTGAGGGTGTAGCATCACTTGCTGCCACTGTTTTCAGATAGTAAAAATATACATCATTATCTACGGGTTGCTAAATAGCCAGCATGTGGCATTGTACAGAAACAATGCTGTAAGTGTATATGCTTCACAGATCATTAAGTCAGTGTGCTCTAGTGGTTATCTGCATATTGAAGAATCCAGTCTAGCGCACGGTGATGTTCATGCCTATTCATCATGCTACATCACTCAAGATAGGGATATGACACTTGGAACCACTATACATTTACTATGGAGCCTTCTGTGAATGCTGCCTTATTGCTGTTTTATCCTGTCATTACCTTCCCCTACAATAACAATTCAAGTGTATGATTGGGCAAAATGTATTGATATGGCTTCAATAAAAGTGTCACAGCATTCCACCATTTCACAAAAGCTCATGAAATTCAGCTTTTATTAAGGATGTTATTTTGGAATCTTTGGCTGCTTATAACTTGGCCAACCATTGAGCAAGTAATTAGAGAGATAACACACATAGACTCTTTTTTCCATGTTGGTTTTCCTCTGGTCAGCAGCTTGTCTCTCTGGGATGCATCCTGCTCATGGGGATATACCCTGATCAGGCTGAACAAAGCCATTGTTCAGTTGGCTACCAGGTTTTTCTCTATTTTTTTCCTCACATCTCCCCTGGTTGGGGCAGTGCTTCTATTAGCCTCACAAAGCCACAGCTTCCCTGTGGCAGGAGCAAGCTCCTGACCCCACTACAGGGGTCACTCTGTTGGTGGAAACTGCAACCAATCTTCCCCATGTGAGATGATCTTCTGAGCAGCAGCTGTCTTGGCTATGGCCTACCTTTTGATGTGACTTTCCATGCTTGCTTCCAAACCTGGGTTGCTAGCATGACAGACTCGCTGCTCTGCTGCTGGGCCATGGAGGTGGCCTCAATGCTTAATATTTAGGGTCAACAAGCCTAAAAATAATGGTGATATTCTGTTCTCTAGTTTTAAACTTACAGATGCTTAAAATTCTTCA
The DNA here is from genome assembly GCA_016271365.2 of Neoceratodus forsteri. Lineage (NCBI taxonomy): Eukaryota > Metazoa > Chordata > Ceratodontiformes > Ceratodontidae > Neoceratodus > Neoceratodus forsteri. Next base: position 212,682,870 of record CM057451.1, read on the forward strand.
ATTTATACTAACTGCGAAATGCAATTTTAGAATTTCAGAATGTCTGGAGGCTAATAATTCTGTGATCTTTAAATACAAAGATCTTAAACTTGGTATTTTTCTGTCTGGATTGTGTTAAAGTCATCATATGAAATTTGTTGCAATGTAGACAAATACTTTGTACATTAGACTGATATAACTGAAATCACAATTTTAGCAAAATTTCATGAAAGTTTGCAGAACTGAAATCGGCATTTCTCCAGATTTTCTCTGGCAGAAGATAAATTTCACCCAGCCCCACTTAGGGCACTTAGCATGTATTCTTTGGAGGCCAAATGAGAGAGAAAGGTGTTATGATTAAGACATTCAAGCTCCTGAAAACCTGCAAACATACAAAACCTCCAGCAGGTAGAGTCTTAAGATTATTAGACTTGTACTGCACTGTCTATCATTCTAAGCGAACAGTTGAATCCTTTTTAGAATTAATTTCTGTGTAAAACTGTAGTTTTACATTGACCAGATTTTTCAGTGTTCTGCCTAGCATTCTAAATTTAATGCCCAATTCTTGCCTCTTGCTTTGCCACCTGTCTGTCCTCTAACCCACTTATGTCTCCTCCCTGTTTCTATTACCCACTTTGTAGTTTAGCTTCCTCTTTCCAAATAATAGTGACCACCCTGTTTCTTTGTTTGAGTTAACCATACCTCCCCTGCCTGCCCCTACTTAATCCATCTCCTTTCCTGTCCCCCTCATATGTGCCGTTCCCTCCTGGGGCTCGCACCTCACTGCCAGAGGAAAAGTTACAAGCCTGTCCTGGGAAGCAATCCACAATTCTGCTACTGCAAATTAGCAGACCCTGAGGCTTTCTTACCCTGTTGAAACTGCCGCCCTGGATCCTCCAAACCCCAGTCTGTTGCAGGGCCCAGAAATCTACAGAAACAGCCAAAAGCTGTATACCCCCTCAGGTACGTTGATATTTGGCATCTTTGGACATTCTGAATTTTCAGCACCAGCACTCTGATTGGAGGATCTCAGCCTCACTGACTTCTTCCTGCTGGTCTCCATTTTACCTTGCTTCATTGGAGATGTTTATCAGCGTTGCTGACCCTGGAAGACTATCCTTTTGTAAAAAAGAATTTCATATTTTTTTTAAGTGTCTGCTTTCTAATTTGCAAATTATACTACATAGCCACTAGATGGCTACAAGAGCTGTCTTTTCCGTTAAAGATGAAACACATTATATTTTCAATTCCTCTTTACTCTAGTGGACCTGGGAAACCTCTCTTTCTGAGGACCATCACGGGGTTTTCTGCCTGTTTGTCAGGCTGAACCATGCTCATTCACTAAGGCTGCAAGACTTGAACACCTGCCCACTCCCATTCTGTACTGGTGGAGCTAGGGCCAGAAACAGAAACAAAGCTACAGACCAATCTTGCCACATCAGATTGCAGCCTTGAACCACCTCACTGGCTCAGCTGCAAAGTTGCTCCACAGAAGTCGTTCAAGTGCCAAAACTGCCTCTCAGCCAACAAAGGATTTTGAACTTATGACACCTGATTACCGATTGGTCTAGGCTTCTAGTGGCATTTATTGCTGGCTGTTGTGGCATTTAGATCTACCATGGGAAATTACAGCTGGTTAATTGGTGTGTCACTAGCTTTACTAGTGCTCAGCTCAATTCTTTGGTACCCTCATCCCTCCCTAAAGTGGAATGACCCTAGCGTTTCTCCCTGTCCTGCATCCACAAGCTCCTTTCAGGTAGCCATTCTGGACTATTGGACTTCTCAGCTGTCTCTGCCGGGGAGTGGGACACCTTCTGAGCTGCCTCTGCAGATTACTCCCCCATCCAGACTTGAGACTTCCTACTCATGGCAAATTTCTGCCAGGATACTAGTGGCTGCAACACTAGGCCAGTACAGCACCAGGAGTGGGTACAGGCCTACCCATCAACACTGCCTCCCCTATTGCCCCAAAAATAGGTGTTTACAAATTACAGTTCACTGCCATAAAAGAATCCTGCTTCTTTTACATTATTGTGCTCAGAGCAATGTCAAACTCATTCCAGGACCATTAGACACCCTTGCTTCTCGATCAGACCTGGCAGGTATCAAAGGAATGTCATTTATGAATCTTAATGCCCATAGTTTGCTGAAAAAGTTCACCCTTATCCAGGCTTTGGTGAGCCACACCCTACCTGACATCCTAGTGATCACTGAGACCTAGCTTAGGCCAGCCACCCCAGACAATGAAATCAATATCCCAAATTATTTACTCTTCCGAGCGTATAGGAAATCAAGAGGAGGTGGGGTTGCAATTTATGTAAGGGACAAATACTCAGCCACGTGCATAGACGCATCATCCTCCCTCAAAGAATTTGAGTGCTTGACCCTAAAGATCGAACGTCCTCCTTCCAGTGCAGTCTGTGTAATAGGCTGCTACTTGCCCCCTTCTGCCGGACCTCATCGCCTGTCTCACCTCAGTTCCGTACTGGGGCTCAGTTCCTTGGAAACCATTATTCTTGGTGACCTGAACTATGATTGGCTATCAAGTGCATCAGCTCCCTTGAAATCATTTTGTGGCACTCGAGGGCTGGTGCAACTCATTGGCGAGCCTACTTGCTCAAATAAAAAGAACCTTAACAACAGCTCCCTCTTAGATGCAATTTTGGTTAGCAAGCAACACCTGTTCTCTCATGTCGGAACATTTTTCTCAGACATTAGCGATCATTGCATAATCACCACCATTAGATCCATGCACAACCCACAGTTTGTGGCAAAGTTCTCTATCAAGAGTTCAAACACAACTTTGATTTGTTTGCTTATGTCCACGACGAAACATTCACTGCAATGGCAGGAATTCTTCCTAGCCAAAACAGTTAACAGGGCATATACTATTTTTTACGATATTTTAAGTGAGGCTTTAAATAAGCGTGCACCCTTGGTTAAGGTGCTGGTCAGGAGCAGCACCTGCCACTGGTTCTCACCTGAGCTCAAAGCTACCCTGTTAGAAAGGGATACTTTATGGAACAAAGCCCAAAGAAGCCAGAACAACTCAGATTGGTGTCTTTTTAAGAGAGCATGTATCAAGTGCACCAAGTTGGTCAGAGCAGCCAAGGCTGCCTACTATCATTCAGAGCTAGCCTCTGCCTCAAGAAATCCTTCAAAGATCTGGAAACATTAAAAGACATGTCTGGACACGCACTTGGTAATTTCATTCTGGTAAAATTTAAGTCCGGTGGCAGTGTTATCGCTAACCGATCGGAGATATTGGAAGCCCTCAGTAACCATTTTGCAATGGCAGGGCAAGCATTTGATACCAAACCAGAAACTGTTCAGCACTCTTGAGGCCGCTGCAAGATAAATCTAGGTCCAGACATAAAAAAGTAAATAAACAAGGTTTTTAATGTGTCCAAAAGAACAAAAAGGACCAACAGGCAAACAAAGACAAAGCACATAATGTGCCCCAATTATTCGACTCCCTGATAAGACTCATTAGCGAGTCAAAGCACTGGGGCACGTTAAGCGCTTTGTTCCTGTTGGTCCTTTTTGTTCTTTTGGGCACATTAAAAACCTTGTCTATTTACTTTTTTTATGTCTGGACCTGGATTTATCTTGCAACAGACTTAACAGTGCTGAACAGTTTCTGATTTGTGGTCGTGTTTGGGCTGGCTGCCCTTTGTTTCAGCACCACCTCATTCAGCCACAGCTTGCAGCATGCCCTTGTTTGATTTGCTAGCATTTGATACTTCTCATGCCAATGACCTCTGCACAGCTCAGGGCACACCAACCCATGAGTCCCCCTCTACCGAGGAGGCCTTCTCCTTCCTGCCTGTCTCTCTAAAAGAGGTGGAAGACCTACTGCTGCAACTGGACACCAGGAAGGGAGCAGGCTCCGACTTCATAGAACCATACTATCTGAAATGTGCCTACCATGTGCTTGCGGTGCCAATCACCCACCTATTCAACATGTCACTCTCCCAGGGTAGCCTCCCCCCCTCAATGGAAAATAGCCCATGTCATCCCTCTATTAAAAGCAGGTGACCCATGCAATCTAAATATTTACAGACCGATCTCCCTCCTCCCCATCTTGTCTAAATTACTAGAAAAAATTGTGTCTGGCCAGCTAGGGGTATAATTAGAATCCAGAAGCCTATTTAACCTAGTTCAGTCTGGATTCAGAGCAAAGCACAGCACCATAACAGCCCTAGCTAAGGTGACCAATGATTGGCTCCTAGACATTGACAACAAGAAGCATGTCTGTGCTGTTTTCTTGGATCTTAGTAAGGTATTCGACACAGTTGATCACAGCCTGCTTCTTTCCTCCCTAAGAACCTTAGGAAAGGACCATAAATCTATCTGCTGGTTTGCAGACTACCTTGGAGAATGAAAACAGCAGGTTAAAGGGGAAGGTGATCTTTCTCCATTAAAACCTATGCTGAGGGGTGTGCCCCAGGGCTCTATCCTTGGTCTCCTCCTCTTTGCCGTCTATATTAACAACATCAATGACCCCATCAAAAAAGCCAACATCCACTTATTCGTGGATGACACTGTACTGTACTTGAGTCGTCCCATGCCAGAAGCAGCCTGTGAAGACCTCCAAGCTGAATTTAACCTTCTACAATACCAGCTCATAAACAAAAAGCTTTTGCTCAATGTGAAAAAGACAAAAGCCGTGCTCTTCTCCCGTCCTTGCATGCAGCAATTCCTGCTGGGGGGGGGGAGCTATCCCACAAATTACCACTGTTCTTGGAGAAACACTAGAGTATGTAGCTAAATTCAAATATCTAGGAGTTTGACTCGATCACAAACTTTCCTTCACCGACCATCTCGAAGAACTACAGAAGAAACTAAGGCAAAGATTAGGACTATTCTACAGAATTAAACCACCTGCTCACAAAGGAGGCCAAGATTCAACTGGTTCAAACTACCTTCCTATTTTTAATAGATTATGCAGACCTGCTCTACAGCCACTGCACTGCCTCTGCACTGGCTAAGTTGGACATCCTCTACCACAGAGCTATCAGGTTCATTACTGGCCTTCTACATTCCACACACCACTGCTCCCTGTACTCATAATTAGGCTGGACTTCACTTCACTATAGAAGGAATAGAAATGCTGACCCTATGGACCTTCAGAGTTGTGACCAACAAGCTCCCCTCATATGTCTCAGATTGTATTCCCCAGAGTGTGTTAGGCACCTACGCTCTAAGGAGCTATTCCCTAATTTCCATCCAAGTTCCATGGGTCAAAACTAATTTCGGCAAAGCTGCTCTAAGCTTCTCTTTACCCACATTGTTGAGCGGTTCACAGAAGAACCTGAAGCTGAGCTGCCCTGTAGGCCTGAATATTTTCAAAGGCGCTCTATGATCGCTGCATGAAAGCACCTTGCAAATGCTTTCTTTACCGCTAGCCCACTAATTCATAACTCCCCTTTCCATCCTAATGCTTGTCATGATTCTAGCCTGGCTCACACTCTTCCCTATTAACTCTTCCTGCTGCACCACCCTTCCCTGTCCTCTACAGCCTGGCTAAAGTGCCACCCCATCCATAGTAGTGTCCCAATTATCTACCCCTCCTCTGTCATTATCATAATAAACAAGTACACGACAGCCATCATCACTTTCTGTGGTTTTAGCTCAATTTTTCCCACAGTTGTCGGTAATATAACCCTCCTCTTCTTTACCTCTCTAACCTGCCACCCCATACATGGCCTCTTTCCCCTATATGTGTAGTTCCTGGCTGCCTCACTCAAAAGATCTCTGCTTATAACCCCTGTATGTCTATGGTTGATTGTACATCTGCTGACTTCTTCAATTGTAAAACAATGCTTTTTTTATGTATTTCAACCTTGTACTGTACTATATACCCTGTATATACTTTTTCTTCCTTGTATATTATTGCTTTTTGTATACCTGCTTCTGTACCGTACTTTGATTTATTCATGACCAGGTCCACCTTGCAAATGAGCCTTGATCAATGGTGCCCGCCTGGATAAATAAAGATTTTGATTGATTGATTGATTGATTGATTGAGATACAGGTCATATGGTCTATCAAGTTTGCTTGAAAGTGCAAGTAGCATCCCTTACACTGCAGCTGCTCTCCCTCCCATCCCTCCCACAGTGACCCTCAACCTCACCTTGTCCCATCCCCTTTTATAACTTCCCAGTGTCATATAGGATACCACCTCCTCGGGCAGAGTGCTCCACTTAAACACCACCATTTCCATGAAAAAGTGCCTCCTCATTTCTCTCCTGAATCTTCCCCCTTCCAATCACAGACAATGTCCCCTCATGTTTCTCCTATCCCTCAACTTAAAATATCCCTTCCATACCAGTCTTGTTTATACCCTTCATGTATTTAAAGGTCTCAGTCATATCACCCCGATCCCTCCTTTCCTCCAGGGAGTACATGTTCATCTCCCTTAGCCTTCCCTACAAGGGTTTGTCTTCCAATCCCTGAATCATCTTTGTCACTCTGCGCTGTACCCCCTCCAGTAATTTGACATCCTTCATCAAGAACGGACGCCAGTACTGCATGCAGTACTCCGGGTGTCGCCTCACCAAAGAAATGTACAGAGACAGGATCATCTCCCCTCTCCTGGATGTAATTCCTCTAGCAATACACCCTAGCACCCTGTTGGCTTTAGCTGCTCCCTTCCTGTACTGTGCTGAGTTGTTAATTTGCCCTGTTATTATCACCTTAAGATTCATCTCCTCCTAAGTAGTGGCTAACTGTGTGGCCCCCAACTGATGGCACCTCCTTGGGTTCCTTGCTCTAAAGTTCATAACTTTGCACTTCTTAGGATTAAACCCCAACTGTCTAGTGTCTGACAAGTCCTCCAGTTTAGCCAGATTGTCCTGCAATGCCTGCCACCCTACTGTGTCATCTACCACCGCTCAGATCTTGGTGCCATCTGCAAACAGACTGATCTTGTTCTCAATGCCATGCGTGGTGTCTTCTATGAGGATACCAAACAACACTGGGCCCATTACAGAGCCCTGTAATTACCTGCTTGTCACAGTCCTTGGAGTTGAGAGTTCCCCTCCCACCACTACCATCTGTTGCCTCCCCTGTAGCCAGTTCTTGATTCAGTTCACCATCTTTGTCCCTGCCCCCAGGTATTTCAACTTACTAATGATCCTCCAATGTGGCACTAAATCAAAGTCCTTGCTGAAGTCCAGATGCAGGACATCCACTGCATGGCCCCTGTCCAGTTCCCTAGTCATCCAATCATAATATTCAACCAGATGTATCTGGCAGGATCCAGCAGAAACAAACCCATGCTTTCCATCCTCAAATCCATTATCTTCCAGAAAGGTTATCAACCTCTCCTTAAGGATTGTCTCCTTTAACTTTCCCACAATAGATGTGAGGCTTACTGGTCTACAGTTGCCCGGTTCATCCTTGGGACCATTTGTGTGGAGGGACACCACATGCACCATCCTCCAGTCTTGTGGGATGCTCCCTGTGTCCAGGGAGGTATTGAACAGGTCTGCCAATAGTTCTGCCAAGACCTCCACCAATTTTTTCAGTTCCCTGGGGTGTATGCCATCTGGTTCTTGTGCATTATCCATCCTCAGTACCCTTAAACCTTCTAGTACTCTACCCACTGTGATTTCTCTATCTGTTACCCCCTCCCCCATGCTTACCCTCCCCACCTCCTACAGTAGTGTCCCACTCTTCTCCTTAGTAAAGGCAGAACAGAAGTATTCATTTAGTGCTTTTGCCTGCTCTGCTCCTTTCTCTGCCCACATCCCATCCTTCCTGAGACTAACTATTTGATCTTTGCAGATTCTTCTCTCCCTTTTGTACCTGAAGAAGTCTGTTTCCCCATTTTTGATGCCCTGTGCCAGCCTAACCTCTCTGGAAGCCTTGGCAACCCTGACTGCTCTGGTCACCTCTTTTGAATTCCTCAGGTATTTCCCTATGTCCTTCTCCTTCCCTCCCAGATCTCCTGAATCTCCTGAAGGCTGCCCTTTTTGCCTTCACTTTTCCCATGACCTCCCTGCTAAACCAGTTTGCTTTCTCAGCCCTAGTCTTTTTCCTCTGTGTTTTGGTACAAGTTCTAGCAGCCTCCACTATCCCTAGCTTGATGACTTCCCATTTCTGGTTAGCATCCATGTGTGGATGGATTCTGGCTAAGTGCCCCACTACTATTACCCCCATCCTACTAAATTCAGCCCACCTGAAGTCCAACACCCTGGTTCCTGTTCCTACAGCTTCCTTGACCATACTGAGTGTGAACCACAATGAGTGGTGGTCACACTCTCTGCCAGCGGCTTCTCCACCCCCAGCTTTCTTACAATCTCCCCATTACACAGTATGAGGTCCACAATATTGCCCAACTTAGTTGGCTTGTTGACCATTGTACCAGGAAGCTTTCCTGGAAGGCCTCCAGGAGGACCTGCTCCCTTGTACTCGAGGTGGCTGGGGTGCTGCAATCCACTCCTCGCAGATTAAAGTCCCCCATGATCACTGAGTTAACTTTCCTGGTGACCTTCCTTATCTGCTCCACTAGCTCTCTGTCCATGTCCTCTGCCTGAGACAGTGGCCTGTACGCCACTCCCATCCTAAGTGTTCTATTCTTGGAATCCTACAATTGTATCCATAATTCCTCAGTTCTACTGTCCTCCCCCTTTTCCCTCGCAAACCTTATCCCCCCCACATAAATTGCCACCCTCCTACTTTCCCTTTGTCCCTGTCCATGCAGAAAAGAATGAACAAGTTAAACATTGATTTAATATTCAACAGGAATAGCAAATCTTGAAAATGGGGACATGAGAGGAAGTTGGCGTGTGTGTGTGCAGGGGGGGTGGCGATTCAAGAGTAATGTGAGGAAGTTTTATTTCACCAAGAGAGTGATTGAGCCATGACACTTCCTGCCAGCTGAAGTCATGGGTACCAAAACCTTTAATGATTTCAAGCATAGCTGTGCAGAATAAATGGCTTAGTAGTTACTCAGGTGGTAGCAATAAGGCAGAGAACATGGGGCAGATAATGCAGACAAAAACCCTGTATAGACAAAAGTCTTGGGGCAAGAAAAGGTATCACTATTATGGGCAGACTGGACAGAGCTATGGTATTTTTCTGCTGCCATTGTCTATTTGTACATCTTTCTATGTTACTAAACTGAAGACGTTAAGGAAAAAGGTATTTTTACTTACCTAAGTGCTTTTGAAAGTTGAGCTGATCACAAAAGTGTGTATTGTCTCAGAAAAAAAACATGTTGAGGGAGTATAATTTCTTGAAAAGTGTCAGCACAAAAGACCAAAGAAATTGAAAATCCAGCAAGAAAATATTTTGCCCCACAGCATACAACCTATTCTCTTGTGACTTCTGTAAGAAAGAAAACTACAGGTGTGACTTAAATGTAACTATATGTCAATGTTGATCTTTATTTCTTTTCTACAGAGAATAAGACTTGATCTTCCTTCTTCTTTTCTACCTTGTGAGGATATAGTTTTACAGTCTTAGTTTTCCACGATTGCACTGTTCCTATTTTGTCATTTAAGTAGGGCTGTGCAAAACTAAATTTCCACAAGCATAATTTTGGTTAAAGTCATAGAAACATAGAAGTTTAGGACCTCTTGGCCCACCTAGTCTGCCCAGTTTTCCTTGCCTGCTGTGCCACCATAGACCCTACTCAATCTACGATCATCTCCACCTTTTGCCTTACTACTAAGGTTTCCTTGTATCTGTCCCATGCATGCTTGAATCCCGTGACTATTTTGGCACCCACCACCTCTGGTGGAAGGCTGTTCCAGGCCACCCTTTCCATGAAGAAGTGTTTCCTCACATTTCCTCTGAGTCTCCCCCAACTTCATAGCATTACCCCTTGTCCTCAAGCTTCTTTTTCTATGGAAAATGCTACCTTCCTGTACATTATTAATAACTGTTAGGTATGTCATAGGGTGTGGGATTTTCAAAGCAGTCAACACAGGCAGACAATTTGGTGTATAAAAAATGCCAGGATGGCATTCATCATTTTATTAGATGAGAACAATTTTAACAGAAATGAAGAAGGTTAGCTTTTTTCAAGGAACAAATAATCAAAATCACTGCTGGAGCAGCAGGAATGCCAGACTTTGCTCACCCTGCTCAAAGTGGTAGTGAAAGCCCACTTTCTCACCAGGTCTTACACCTCTCACAGCCAGTCTCCAACTGACTCCCTATCTAAAATTTCTGTCCCTATTGGAAGCTTTTATAGCTTATTCTAATTGATATCAGATGTCATGTGACTGGACAATTAAATCTTTTTTCCCTAATAATCACCTTCACTAAATATCATTGATATCCGATAACATTCATTGTACAGCAAGAATAACTGACCATTATATTCCAAATATCACATTAAACATAATAGGTTGTTAAGCACTCGAAAATATCTTTTTATCCTGAGAGAGCTCATTAAAGGGCGAGACCCCTCCTACTTTGCTGACCTCATCAGCCACCATTTTGTATAAAAAACATACTGATTGTGGGCTGCCATCCCTATAGTAGTCCCTCTGATGCAGCTCCACAGTAACAGGTACAACTATTTTTTTTATTCTGCATAGTTTTGTCCCTCAGGCATCTCTGAGTTGGCAAGGGGAAGAGTAGATTGAGGGTGCACTCCTCATCTCCCTTCTCCTGCCAGCTCATGAGACCTAAATCCCATTACTTTATTAACTTCTTGTATTTTCTTAAATTGCTTTCAAGAATCATCCACAAGAGCTTTTAAATCTTCAGCTCTCCTTTAGCTGTACACGTTGTTTATGTGCAGTGGCTCACAGCTGTGGATATATTTTAACTTTGTTACTCTATTTGTTTTTTACACAAACATGTCATTCTGTACTTTAAAACAATTTAACAAGAAGGGGATTAAATGTTATAAATTTTCCTACAGCAATTTAACACAATTTGCTTCTCAGCTTGATTTATAACATACAATAGTTTCTTCTAGAACAAATAACTATTTATTCTTCCTCTAGGTTTTACAATTCACCTAGCCATTTGCAATGTATCTACTTCTCCCATGCTTACAATATTTTGGGTCCATTTTATTCTAACATATCTTTTCCGGTTAACCTGCTACCATGACTCGGAGTCACTATACATAGACCTCCCTATGCTGGACCTTAGTTGAAAAGAGAAAATAAAAAAATGAGTTGGGTATAGAACAGAGAAGGGGGACGGGGATTCACCCGGAGGTGGCCATCCTTCCAGACTAGAGTGTAAGAGAAAGGACAGTACATAGCAAAGAAAAGAACTGTTGCAACAGTAAGGTCTTTAGAGAAAGTTGTGGTCCACCTATTGTTGCAGGGACTCCCCCCGTTACTTTTCTTAGCACATCCATTTTGTACATTCCACCAGGCATCTCCCAAAGGGACATTACTCTAGTGCTTAAGTGCCACTTCATTTCCCAGTAAGGAATTCCAGCCAGCATATAAATCTGGCATGTTAGCCATGTTGCAGATATTACAAGCACCAATGCTCTTTTTGTAATCACCTAACATTCAAAGGCATACATCTCAGCCTTCATTATACCTTTCTTAATCATGGAGTTGGGGTTAAACAGGAGACAGATGTCACTCTGTCACAAGGTATTTAAATGTTTCTATCATATCCCGCTGTCCCTCCTCTCCTGCAGAGAGTACAGTACATATTCAGTCCCTTGAGTTTCTTTTTGTAGGGCTTTTGATGCAGGCCCTGCACCATTTTCATAGCCCTTTTTTGTACTGCATCCACCTTATCAATGTTAATGGGGCCTCCAGAACTGGACACAGTACTTGATGTGTGGTCTTAGCACTGATTTATACAGGGGTAATATTATCTCCTGCTTCCTACTGGTGATACCCACTCCCTATGCACTCGAGCATCATGCTAACCATCCCCACTGCTTTATCTCAATGCTTGACTACCCCCAGGTCTTTAGAAATAATTATACCCAGGTTGCTTTCCTGTTTGGTGGTTGCCAGAACTTCCCCTTCCAGCTGGTACGTAGCCCCAAGATTTGTGTGCTCCAAGTACATGATTTTGCACTTTTTTGCATTGAAACCCAGCTGCCAAGCCCTTGACTGTTATTCCAAATTTTTCAAATTATCCCTCTTTTTTCAAGCCACCCCAGTGTATCTACTGTGTTGTAAATTTTTGTGTAATTCATGAGCAGGCATACTTTCCCTTTTAGCCCTTCTGCAAGTTTGCCTATAAAGGCATTGAAGAGGACAGGGCCTAGTAGTACTCAGCCCTGAGGCACCCCGCTGGTCATCTTGCCTTCTCCAGAGTGGACACCATTTAGCACCACCCTCTAATTCCTGTAGCTTAACTAACTTCTTACCTAGTTTATAGCTTTTTGACCCACTCCCAAACAGGCCAGCTTGTTCACCAGTCTTTTATGTGGAACAGTGTCAAAGGCCTTACTGATATCCAGGTAGGCCTCATCTACCACTCCTCCATGATCCACTACCCTGGTCACCCAGTCAAAGAACTCGATCAGGTTGTCTGGCAAGACCTCCCCACTGTGAAACCATGTTTCCTTAGGTCTTGTAATTCTCTGCTTACAAGGTATCTCACTATCCTTTCCTTCAGTAGTGTTTCCATTACTTTGCCCACTATCGAAGTCAGGCTGATAAGTCTGTAGATTCCTGCCGCCTCCCTATTCCCACTTTAATGAAGCGGGACCACATCTGAACTCTTCCAGGCTTTCAGAGTCTCCCCTGTTTCTAATGTTATGTTGAACAGAGTTGTCAGAGGTGAGCCAGCACCTCTTTGAGCCCCTCAGTATCCTGGGGTGCACCCCTTCAGTTCTCATTGCCTTGCCAATTTTTAATTGTGCTTGTACTCTAAGAACTTTCTCCTCTGTAAAAGGACTGGTGTCCACCTCCATACCATTTATGCACTTGTCTTTTATCTTTGGCCCATCACATATCCCTTCTTTTGAAAATACTGAACAAAAGTATTTATTCAATCTGTCTGCCTTCTTTTGATCCTCCTCATCACAAACCCTTTCTTCCCTTTTTATCTTTACTATTCCCTCTTTGGTCTTCCTCCTCTTGCTTATATATCTAAAGAAAGTTTTATCCCCTTCTTTTACTGATTAGGTAACATTCTCCTTTTTTGTACTGCTGTGCATCTAACTGCCATCCCTACCTCCCTTTGTTTCTCCTGGAAGTTTTTCCTATCCTCACCCTTCTGTGTCTTCTTGTACTTTCTAAATGCAATTTTATTGTCCTTACTATTTCTGCTACATCTTTAGAGAATGATAGCAGTCTCTTTTTATGTTGATTGTGTGCATGCGCAAGAAACATGTTGAGGCAGCTTTCTCCACAAGCTGGTTGTGGAGGCATGGCACTGTTGTGGCCAATGCCCCCACAGCCTGCAAAGGCTTGTCCCACGTCCCCCAATGCCGTGGCACCCTGCTGCTGACACTAGTTCAGCCAGCGTGACACAACCTTCTAAAAAAATTAGCCGCTGCAATCAGGGTCTGCCTCATCATTGCAGTGTCAGCCATCCGCTGCAATGAGGGAGTGACCCGTCATTGCAGGGCGGGGTGTAGGAACCCTGCTATTGTTTGTGAACATGGCGGCAGCTTTCCACCATATTCACAAACAATATTACCCCCCCACCATGTTTATTTGCTGAAGGAGGAGCCCTCTCCCTGTAGGCAAAATGTAACCCCGGTTTATTGTCTGCTGATGGGGTGCCCAATCCCCATCGGCAGAAAATCCCTCTTTGTTGTTTGCCAACCGGGGTGCCCAATCTCCATCAGCAGAAAGGAAGCCCCCCCTTTTGTTGTTTGCCAATGGGGATGCCCAATCCCCCATCGGCTACAGCTGCTCCCCTCAAAAGCAAGACTCCAGTGACATGCGCATAGGAGTTTTGCAGTGGAACTGGGTGTGGGATGTGCCTATGCTCCACCACTCTAACCCTTCACAAGCCCACTGTTGTCCAATAACTCCTCCTTCTGGTCAACCTCTGTGGTGGAGGAGTGGACTAAGAGGTCCTTGGGCTGGAGAGAAGGTCCTATATACCCAAGTGAACTTGACCTTCAGTCTGGTAGGTAGTACTCCCTCAGACTAGAGAGGTATAGAGAGGTACATGCAGCTAGTGCAGCAACGCAGCCTCCAGAAATTCTCCCTGAAGACTGCCACCACACATATACTGCACAACAGCACTCTCATCACCCTATCCTACTTACTTTCTCTTTTATTTTACCCCTTTATTTTCTCTTTATTATTAATACCTGTAAAGGGAATTTCAATGTCCCCTAGGTTTTTGTAAGTTTTGAACATCTAGTGTAACTTAGCCCTGTATAGGGTGCTGGGAGCTCACCTCAGCATGCCACATGCCTCTTTTGTTGTTTACTGACAGGGGTGCCCAATCCCCCGTCGGCTACAGCTTCCCCCCCAAAGCAAGACCAAGGTGTCACTCTGGGAGCCCACCCCAGCGTGCCACATGCCCCTGTAAATAAAAAACAGTCCTGTGATGTCTTTTTTTTTTTTACTCCTGTAAAAAAGGAAACTGTCCCTTGGAGGTTGTCATGCCCCCCACTTGCAACCTGCACCCACCCACTGCGCACCCTGCCTCCCCACATCCCCCTCACCCCATACTTACCTCCGGAGTCCAGCACGATGATCTTTAGTGGACCGGGAACACGTAAGCTGTATAATGGAATGAACAGGGTTTTTTCAACTTTGATGGATATCTCAGGCATTTTTTGGAATTATGGCACCGAATTTTCAACCTGGGGTTTTTGGGACCCCTCCTCATGAATTCTGGAATTGTCATGGCATTATTTTGCCCCAAAAGGTGATTTTGCAGTCACTACACAGAATCAGCTTTTGGGGCTGATTAACAAAAAGACAGCACCAGTGTTCATGAGGTGGGCTCTCAAAAAGCCTATGTTGCAAATTTGGTGGGAAAAATCAAAAAATGACTGTTTTTACTAGCGTGCATTGCACAGTTGCTACACACGCTCGTAACTTCGCGACTTTGCAATATTTTCACACCAGATTTTCAACATTGCCATTTTCCTACACCTACTTATGAACAGTATAGCTGCCATTTTTCCCATCCTGGCCAAAATGTGTGTTCGTACTTCCAGCACAGAATAGAGTGGTCACTGTGGGAAATCACTGTTCGGGACAGATTAAGAAAATGACAATGATACCATTCATGAGAAGAGGTCCTAAAATGCCTGTGTTGAAAATCTGGTGATGATAGCCCATCACGTGAATGTGTTACAAGTGTGCATTGTTCACTTTCCACACACCATTGTAACTTCACAGATTTGTAATATTGTAATGCCGGATTTTTAACAGTGGCATTTTTTTACATCTTATTATTAGCAGTACAGCTGTCAGTTTTCACATCCTGACCAAAATGTGTTTTCACAGTTCTGAATAATGTGGTCACTGTGGAAATCAGTGCTCAGGACAGATTAAGAAAATGACAGTGGCACTGTTCATGAGCAGAGGTCCTAAAATCCCTATGTTGAAAATTTGGTGACGAAACTCCATAACATGACTGTGTTACAAGCGTGCATTGAACTGTTTCCACGCATGCTTGTAACTTCACAAATTTGTAATATTGTCATGCCACATTTTCAACAGTGGCATTTTTTTCACACCTCCTTATGAACACTACAGCTGCCCTTTTTCAGATCCTGGCAAAATTAGGTTTTTGCACTCCTGCCGGAGAATAGCACGGTCAGTCTGGGAAATCAGTGTTTGGGACAGATTAAGATCGACTGAGTGAGAGGCGGGAGTGACCGAGCTCAATTGACCTCTGTCGGGACTGCTGCAGATTTGTTTGTGGGCAGACAAAGGCCCCAACACAAAAGCCCAGTACAAAAGGGCAGCCTGCAGCACTGGGAGAAACAGAACGAGAGAGCGAGTGGGGTAGGGGGAGTGAGCGAACTCACCGAAGCACTGTCAGGACTGCTGCATATTTCTTTGTGGGCAGAAAAAGGTGTCAATACAGACAGAGGCCCAGTACAAAAGGCCAGCCTGCAGCAGTGGGAGAAACAGAACGAGCGAGTGAGACAGGAGAACTTAGTGAGCTCAACGGAGCTCTATCAGCACTGCTGCGGATTTCTTTGTGGGCAGAAAAAAGCGCCAATGCAGGCAGGAGCCCTCTACAAAAGGGCAGCTTGCAGCGCCAGGACAAACAGAATGAGTGCATGAGAGAGGGAGACTGAACGACCTCACCGGAGCTCTGTCAGGAAAGCTGCAGATTTCTTTGTGAACAGACAAAGGTGCCAACACCGCCACTAGCCCAATACAAAAGCGCAGTTTGCAGCGCCAAGAGAAACAGAACAAACGAGTGACAGAGCAGTAGTGAGCAAGCTCAACGGAGCTCTATTGTGACTGCTGTGGATTTCTTTGTGGGCAAAAAATGCGGCAATGCAGGCAGGAGACCAGTACAAAAGGCCAGCTTACAGCGCCGGTAGAAACGGAATGCGTGAGTGACAGAGGGGGAGTGAGCGAGCTCAATGTAGATGTATCAGGACTGCTTCAGATTTCTTTCTGGCCAGAAAAAGCCACCAATGCAGGCAGGACCCCAGTACAAAAGGGCAGCCTGCAGTGCCAGGAGACACAGAATGAGTGAGTAAGGGAGGGGGAGTCAGTGAGCTCAACAGAGTTTTGTTGGGACTGCTGCAGATTTGTTTGTGGGCAGAAAAAGGCAGCAATACATGCAGGGGCCCAGTACAAAAAAGCAGCCTGCAGTGGCAGCAAAACCAGAATGAGCGAGTGAGCAAGCTCAACGGAGCTGAATTGAAACTGCTGCAAATTTCTTTGTGGGCATAAGAAGGCAGCAACACAGGCTGCCACCCCACATATACTGCACAACAGCACTCTCATCACCCTATCCTACTTACTTTCTCTTTTATTTTACCCCTTTATTTGCCCTTTATTATTCATACCTGTAAAGGGAATTTCAATGACCCCTAGGTTTTTGTAAGTTTTGAACATCTAGTGTAACTTAGCCCTGTATAGGGTGCAACACCTTTTTTCCTACCTGATGGCTTGTGGCTCTAGACACCCATTACCACTTTTACCTATTCATGGTTTGCAGGGCAGAGTGTATGGCTGCTGACTGCCTCCATCCTGGCATACTCCTCTATGTTGTCCTTTGTGCTGCGATCCTTCATGCAGAGATCCACAGTGTGGATGTCAGCTTGATGGATACTTCCTTATATATCAGGCAATGGCTGATTAACTCACTTGAAGTTGGAATTTCACTTTCACAAAATTTCAGAAGGCACTTTGGTAACTTTCATGGAAATTTAGATTTAGAATGGCAAAATAAATGTATGAATTGTGGATTAATGTAATAAACTGCAGAAAGAAATTCCACAGAACTGATCACTCAGTAGTCGGTTCTGCAGAATTTATTTCCACAGTCTAATATATTAATCCACAATTCATACATTTATTCCACAGTTCAGTGAGTCACTGAAGTAAATAATGCATGTATGAATTGTGGATTAATGTATTAAACTGCAGAAAGAAATTCCACAGAACTAATCACTAAACTGCAGAATAATTACATGTATTGCAGATTAAACAGCAAGTGCTTAGTAAAGATGTATATCATTAAGAACAATTATTTGAGTCCTTTAGATGCCTTGGTAATCATTGTGTTTGCTTTTATTTGTTTCTTTAATTGCCTTTTTATTGGGTGGGGGCAGGGACAGTAGCTCAGGCTGTGAATAATAATAATAATAACTTTATTTATCAAGCACCTTTCAAATTATCAAGGCACTTTAACATAAAAGGTAGATAAAACAAGATAAAATATAAAACACAGTATAACTACAAATAGTAAAAATTCAATAAAATCGATCAGAATAGGCTTGGCATCACAGATAAGTTTTCAAGGCCTGCTTGAAACCCCCCATGGTCATGCACTGCTGTATCTGATGGGGTAGAGAACTCCAAAGTGCTGGAGCCACATAAATAAATGCACGGGCTCACAATGATTTTATGGATATTCATTCACCCTGTTATTGCACTCTTCAAGTCGTCTCTAATTTTTGGAGTAACTGAAGAGGATTCAGAATGACTAATATTAGCGTGGAGCTGTTGTCGTGAGGACTTTGTTGGATTACACATGGATTTGTCAGATCATTGTTTTTTTTTTGGATGTGAACTGTTCCTTCGGAAAATTTGATTTGCCTTCCCTCCTGGCTTTCGTTATTTGAATATATGGGTGGTGAGAGCGCTGCGCACACTGTTCTACTCTTTCAGATATTAAGTTACTGAATTTAACCAGAGCTATTGTGGATTAATTTGTGAAGCTCTCACCCACCATGTGAGATGTGGTTTTGGGGGTATACTACAGTTCCAGTCCAAGCTATTTTAATATACTGCTCAGTCTTGCCGGGCCTGCATGAATGTGAGAGGTGCTGCATTTGGGTCATAAACAGAGTTCCTCTTTTGCAGTTCTCCCCCACTATGTGAGAGATGGTGTCGGAGCTATACTGCAGATATTAACTTGACTTATTTAATTTTAACTTTGTTGGAATAAACGCATGCATGTGAGAGGTGCTGATTTTGTTTTAGAGGAGGTGGTTGTATTCTTTCTTCTCCTTAACAGAACTTTAAAGATTGTTAAACTGAATAGTACATCTGTGAAGAGATTTGTTGATAATTGTTCTATTTGTTTTAGGTTATTTGATTTAATTATTAATTGTGGTGTTTTTGGGGGCGTGGCCAACCTGCAGACAAGATGGCAGCTTAAAAATTCACTGCTACAACCCCGGAGCCAAGATCCATTAAAAACCCATCTAGAAGTCGATCTCTCCCTGGGTACTCTTGAGATTTAGTAATTGGAACACTTGAACAGCTTTGATACCGACCAAGAACCTGATCAGACATCGGGGAGTTGCGATTCTTGTTTGTCTGCAACTGAGCTGCCTGTGCTACAGGCCTAATGGCACACTTAAGAAAAGAGACTGAAGACCTGTCAGTCAGAGAAATGTTTACATCCATTATTATGAGTATCAACGCTCTAACTCTGGCTTCTAATACAACTGCAGTCTCAATTCAACAGATTGATGCCCAACTGGACTGAGTAGAACAAAAGGCATTGGCACAAGATGAGGTGATCCAAGGTCACTGCGCCACTCTACGGAATCAAGCTGCAAAAATTATCGCACTACAAGAAGAACTCAATGATCTCGAGAACAGGGGCCAAGGTAACAACTTGAGGTTCCTGGGATTCCCCGAGGGTTGCGAGGAGGGCAAGACCATTCATTTTCTCCAAACAGCTTTACCCAAAGTATTGGATCTCCCCCAGACCACTAGGATAATGACAGAAAGGGCGCACAGATTACTGCAACCTAAACCACCAGTGGGAGACAAACCGAGGCCCATTATCGCCAGGCTATTAAATTTTGCTGAAAAAGAAGCAATACAGCAGTGAGAGAGGAAGCTTGGGGCACTACAATGAAGAGGTCATCTTATCATGGTCTTTCAGGACTTTTCAAAGGAACTTGCAAACAAGCGAAGAACCTTTACAGAGATACGTCATAGATTACACGAATTGCAAATACCCTTTGCTCTCCCGTATCCGGCTATATTGAAAATCACAGTGAACAGAATTACACATCAATTTGCAACTCCCAAGGCCACACTCGATTATATTTCAGTGACTTGGCCCACCTCTGGCCCCTCAGAATCCGATGCTGATGGTCTAAATCACTTGAATGACCAAACTCCGAAGAACCTTCCTCAGAAGCCTGACTCCCCGGGTGCTCCGGGGCCTGGCCCCCCTGGTTGTTTAAGAATGGGCTCTAGCCCAGGATCCCTAAAGTTTGGAAGAGGCCTCAGCAATTCCCACACTCTAAGAGAGAACACCCGCAAGGGCACAGATGAGATGAAGCTGGTACTGAGCAGAGTGCTAGTATAGCGGAAGGCCAGGGAATCATGTATACCAGCCTCTACTTTTCAAAAAACAGATCTGAACCTCTTGAATCGTTTCAGAAGGAAGACATACTGAGTGATATGGAGCTTTCCACAGATGAATGTAAAGGATCAGACCTGGGGGACACTGAGATTTCTTGGGCCAAGGATGTTGAGGCTGCTTTCCAGTTGCAGGATTTAGAACTGAAACCAGCGGCCACCGCTGCACCACCTGGCCCTGAATCCATGGTGCAACAATCCAAGGACATTAATTCAACCTGAATATCCATCCGTGTGATGGTTTTTCAGATAAGTACCCAAGGTTTTGTGTATGAGGGTATTGGGGAGGATGTCATCACTCACTAGGGGGTAGCACTTTAGGGGTCTAAAATGGAGCTGCTGTTACTAACAGTTATCCCTGAGTGGGGCCCTAGTACCACAAGGTATGCTGCTCTCTAAACTTGTCAGGCTGCCTGATGGTTCCCCCCTTCGATAGACACTGTACCTCGGAGATACTCTGTTGTATGTATGAGGGCCTACTGGCTCGTGAGTTTAAGGGTATAGGAGTTTATGATAAGGTTTAATACGCTGTTTGTCATTAGATACATAGCCATCTTTGTTGGCACTCTGCTCATGGAAGTTGTGGGTCCCTTTCTGAACCTAAACCTGCAACATCTGGGTTATAGCTCAGACAGCGTGTGAGCATAGTAAGCTGAATCTGATCTTCACACTATTGTTTGGTTAAATGAGCATATCTGTTTGGTACTCGCTATCTTTCATTTTTGAGCTTGACGCCAGTTACATGGTGGAAAGCACCTATTTTCCAGACAGCAGCATTCCTACCCCTCCCTAACTGAGTAAAAGCTTCTGGGATAACTCCTACTAGGCTCTGAGGTGTAGCTGTTGATATTTGTACATTGACTACAGTCTAATAGTACATTAAAGGTTTTTCACAGTTACCCTAGTGTATGGTGGGTTGGGTCTAGAACTGGTGGTTTTTACCACAGGCCCCACAGAAGTGAAAGGGTTTTCCATTAGCTGATTTCAGCTGGATAAGCCCCTCACCATTCTCACTATAGGGTAAGTTCTGAGTATTCTTCTTTTATTTGGTCTTTGTGTACAGAGTTGTTTTAGATAGAGAAACGCAGTGTGGGATCTCATATTAGGCTTACTGTGTGTTAAGTGCTCTAAATTTTACTACGAGGGAAGATACCCCCTTCGGGGTTCTACTGTCAGTCTCTTAAGGTTTTATTACACCCTACAGGGCATACATAGTACAGTCACCCCGTTGAATCGTCATATCCCCCACACAGTTAACCCCCTTTAACTAGCCGCCTGAGTGGAATAGAATGACAGACTTATTGGCACACACTTGGAATGTGCGGGGCCTAAATTCCCCTGTCAAAAAGGAAAAAGTTTTAACTCATTTGATGTTTCTTAAATCCCAGGTGGTGTTTCTTTAGGAAACAAAACTTTCAAGACAGGACCACACTCATCTGATTAAGGACTGGGTTGGACAACAAGTATCTTCCCATGCCACTACTAGAAAACGTGGAGTAATAATTTTAATTCATAAATGTTTACCTTGGACTATCTCTAAGACGCTATCCAGTGCTGATGGTAGGTGGGTTTTAGGAACCTACGACACCCCCCTCATGACCTATCACTCTCTGTAACCTTTACACCACAAATGAAGATATGCCACAGTTTTTTCATGATATAGCACAGGCTATTTTGGAATTTACCCCCCTTTCCTGCCCCCTCCTTATTGGAGGAGATTATAATCTCTCGCTAGTTCCGTCTCTTGACAGGAATGATGGAAGCAAAGAAACACACATTAGATGTATAAATGCTCTCCACCAAATGATTTTGGATCATGGGCAATGAGATATTTGGAGACTCTTCCACCCAAGAACTAGGGATTATACTTTCCACTCGGATCCCAACGCCTCCTACAGCAGATTGGATTTTTGGTTGGGGTCCTCGGCAGTTACAGCTAAATCTCTAGATGCTACCATTCTCCTTAGCGTAATTTCAGACCATGCCCCAGTGCAGCTTTTAATGCAATGGGATACTAACACCCCCGACCCCGTCACTGGAGGTTAGATCCTATATTAATTAGGGACCCCGACTTTATCCCATGGGCTCAGAATGAAGCTGACCTTTTCCTAGCTCACAAACCGATAGCTGATACATCTGCTGGTAACACATGGGTAGCCTTTAAGGCCACCATGAGTGGCAATATAATGTGATTTGCAGCAGCAAAAAGACAGCAGCGGGAACTACACCTGGCATCTCTAGAACAGAAATTAAAAGAGGCGGAAGGCCTTTTTAAGGCCATACCCTCCCCACCCGAATTCTCCAATAGGTAAAGTTGTTCTAAATCTGCGGTTTGAGATTAATAAGTTCCTTAATAGAAAGGCTGAAATAGCCATATTATGTTTACAACACTCCTTTTGGGAAGGTGGAGATAAAGCTGGCAAGATACTTGCTTATCAGCTTCGTAGGCGACAAGCTAGTACATATATTGCTGGCCTTACGGACGTAGGTGGAAATCTGACCACAACTCCCAAGACAATAAATGATATAATGGCCACCTATTATAAGAAGTTATATACCTCTACTCATGCCCATCTGAACAAGGAGATTCAGCCCTTCTTCCAATCCTGCTGACTTCCCAAACTTACTGATCAACAAGCTCACCTACTCGAGTCCCCAATATCTGCAGAAGAGGTTAGTACTGCAATTAAGTCTCTCAAAGTGGGCAAATCCCCCGGAAACGACGGATACACTGCAGATTTTTACCAGGCTCTATCACCCACTCTCACTCCACTGTTAACAGCAGTTTTTCAAGATATTGAGCTCAGAGGTGATCGTCCTCCCTCACTAAGAGAGGCAATCATTGCACTCACCCTGAAAAAAGGGAAGGACCCCACCAAGCCCAGCAATTATTGACCGATATCCTTGATTAATATTGATAGTAAGCTTTATGCCAAAATCCAAGCAACCAGGCTAAATCCCCTTCTGCCAAGTCTCATACATCCATTTCAAGTGGGTTTTATCGCCGGGCAACACAGCTCTGATCATTTAAGGACATTAATGAATCTCATGCACATAGCAAAATATCTCCCTACCCCTGCTGCAGCAGTTGCAGTGGATTTTGAAAAAGCTTTTGACTCCGTGGAGTGGGACTATTTATATTTGGCTTTTGCTTCATTTGGAGTTGTCCCAAAATTCCTGTCAAGAATTCAAGCTATTTACACATCTCCCTCAGCTAGAATTAATATGAATGCCATACTCTTTGGCCCTAATCACCTTGAATGGGAACAAGACAAGACTGCCAACTGTAACCCCTTCTTTTTGTGTTGGCAGTGGAGCCTCTAACTTTGGCACTCTGTAGTCACCCAGGTGTTAATGGTATCAAAGTGGGTAATACAGAGTACACTTCCCTTATGTACTCTGATGATTTGCTTCCCCCTTGGTAGACCTGCAAAGATCCACTCCTCCATTCTTGAAATTGTTGGATTTATTTTCCCAATATTCAGGACTGAAACTGAATCAGGCCAAAATGGAGGTACTCCCCCTGAATGGGAAATGTTCCCAAGAGATAGTTCAGACTGTAGGCCTTATGGGCATAAGGGATCCATATCTGGGTATTAAGCTCACATCCTCTTTAGATACTCTCTGGCAGACAAACATTCAACCATTTCTTAGCTCTCTTAAAACAGAGTTTGGTAGATGGAAACCTCTGCAAATGACACTGGCAGGCAAAATTGCTGCAATTAAAATGGTTTCTGCATCCAAGATTTTTTATCTGCTAATGCATATCCCCATTCCCCTTCCTAAACAATGGTATCTGACTTTGGATAGGCTTATTGGAGATTTCCTATGGGAAGGCAACAAACCCCAATTTAGCCGTGGCCAACTGAGAGCTCATTGGAGCAAGGGAAGGTGGAACCTTCCATGGGTAGAAGGATACCACCAGGCATTCCTTTTGGCACAAACGGTTAAAGGGCTGCACCCCCTAACATCACTTTCCCCACAATGGGTATGTATAGAGCTTGATATTACTGAGTCAGTGCATTTCTCATCTCTTCTGATGCACCATAGGGTTCATAAAGTTAGCCCTTCTGTCAGAGGTAGGTCCTCTTACACATCTCCATCTGTCAAGGTAGCCAGGTCCAACTGTCTGGGTGTTCACAAAAGATTGAACCAGACTCCTCTTTCCCTGTCTTACACCCCTTTATGGTTTAATCCAGATATTACTGTTGATGCACAATGGGTATATTGGAAATCCTGAGCAGACAAGAGTATTCTCATATTAAAAGACTTGCTAGACCCCTCTCTTAAGACCCTTTATACATTTCAATCCCTTCAGCATATCTGGAACCTTTCTCGTGCAGAGTTTTGGAAGTACCTCAGCTTAAGGCAGCACTTAGGTATATATTGCACTCTTTGAAGCCCCAAGCATGCAACTCAGAGCTACATATCTGGATACAAGAGCCGAAAGGTTTAGCAGTGCTCATCTATGCTAAACTAAGAGGTACCCTTCCCCAACACTCTGAGTGGGGGAGACTCAAGTGGGAAAAGATGCTCTCTATAGCCTGGGAAAAGTCATGGAAAGATACCCATAACTGGCTGTTGGATGCTAGGTCTAGATTAATACAGAACAAAATTGCCCACTCTTGGTATAAATTGCCAGCTGTGCTTTATACGGCTAAGATTCTGAGTCCGATGCTTGCTGGAGATGTCAGGGCTCGGTGCGGATATTCTGCATATACTGTGGTCACGTCCCATTTGAAATCCCTGAAGGCAAGGCATCCATGATATTGCATGCAAAGTGTTAGAGAAGAAGCTCCCTTTTAGTCCACTTTTTATATCCTGGGTATCGAATTGAACTCCACAAGTGACCCCTCATGAGACTAGATAGCGATTGATTTCACTTCAAACTAAGAGAGCTCTATTATGCAAATGAGGGTCACCTCTGATACCTACAGTGACAGAGGTGTTAGTATCTCTTTTCCTCTTTAGCCAAATTGGACAGGTTCACACCTGCAGAAGTACCAAATGACCAAATTCAATCAATGTTGGACCCTTTACCTCAACTTTTTGAAGCTCCTGTATTTGAGCATCCCAAGGAGGGTATTGCTTGACCTTTCTTATTGCTGGTGGATATCGCCACATATACCGCATGATATTACACAAGCTGGGTGGGTTGTATACCCCATAGGAAATCTCCACTGGACATATGGCCTTGTGATGATACAGATTAGGCTCTAGCACTTTTAAGGTGCCTAATTTCCCCACTTGAGGCCTCAAAGGGAGCTTGGTGGGTCATTACAGCTTTCTAAATGGTACCATCTCAGTAATACACTTTATGAGGTCAACATTTTTGGGTAGGAACGACAACCTGTCAGATATGAAGTCACTGCTGCTATAGTTAATTATATTATCTTATTTTACAATAATTAATTTGTTCCAGGAGATTGCTAGTCATGAACCTTGTATTAATTAGCTTTGCTATCCCTAATAGTTATGTCATCTCATGTTTTTTGTCTCTTCCCTCTTCCCCTTCCTTACTTGTCTCCCCCAACCTTCTTTCCTCCCCTAGCCTCCCCATTTTTGTTTCCCTGGAGTTTTAAGAACAGTAACACTGTAATGCCAATGAGTTTTGGTCTGCTCTTCCCTCCACTCTGTATATCTGTATTTGTTGGAAAACAATAAAATATGTTATTACAGATTGTGGTGTTTTTGTTTTAACCTCTACCCTCTCTGTGAGAAGGAAAAGAGAGGGGGGGTTATTATTAAAATTATGAGAGCGTGGGTTTATTAAGAGGGTTTAATAATTTTATATTTTTAAAATGTAAAGGAGATAAAGTGTTGATTATGTGGTGTTAAAGCATGGTGTTATTTAAAATATCTGAAATATGTGCTGGGATGTTAAGGATACAGTCAGGCGGTACTCCCCTCAAGACTAAAGGATCTCCATCCCTTTGTCCATCTTTCACTCCCTCCGGAAGTTTATAAAAACTGCCAAGCTCTGAGTATTTCGAGATGAGGGTGTGTAAGGAATAGGAGATCCTGGAACTCTTGTGGGGGATGGGAACGGAGTGGGCAGATAGAGACAGTTAGAACCAGGAGATGCCCTGGTGTGAAATAGATACAGGAGCAAGGTTTAACTTGCCTTGTACCAATACCCAAGGGCACTGACTTGGTCAAGCCGGTGGTGGAGTTATCCTTGGACTCTCATCCCTTTCGGGCAGTGTTAAGCAATGCCAGGTCTACAAGAAATAAGACAGCAGTGGTGGCAGATCTTGTTGCATCTGTTGACCTGGCTTGCATCATTGAAATCTAGCTGGATGAAAATGTGGGCCCCATTTTAGGGTCTGCAGGTCCTGCCAGGTTCTCAGTGATTCACCACCCGAGAGTGAACCGTGGGGCGGGGGAGTTGAGTCTGTTTTAGACAGGAACTGGATCTTAGGGAGGTGCCAGTTGGATGGACCAATTCCTTTGAGTGTGATGGGTGGGTAGGTGCAGGCTACAGGATTCTTCTCATTTATCATCCACCAGGTGATGGAGGGAATTCCTGATGGAGGTTTGGACTTCATCGCAGAGAGGGTATTGGAGTCTAACCTGATGGTTAATTTTGGAGGACTTCAATGCTTGGGTCAACGATGAACCCATGCTTTTTGGACAACACCTCCTCCAATTGATGGATTCATTGGGCCTGACACAGGTTGTTATCTCTACAACCCATGAGGGGGGATATTCCATCTGGGGATGGAAATCTCCGATGTGGAGGTGGAGCCTATTGGTTGGTCTGACCATCACGCCCTGAGGTTCAGTTTTGCAGCCCCCCAAAAGAGGCATTCCCCTAAGGAGATAGTACAGTTCCATCCTTTGAGAGTAATTACATCAGAAGGCCTAATGACAGAGTTGGACTTCTCGGGATTGCCAATGGGTAGCACTGACCAAGGGCCCCTAGTGCTGGTTTATAATAAGGCAGTTGTGGGCATGCTGGATGTCATTGCTCCATCCCATGTTCACCCCTGTACTCTTCACCCAGGGGCTCCATGGTTTACCAGGGAGATCCATGGGTTGAAGAGACAGGGTCGAAGATTGGAGAGACGCTGGCGGAAAACTCACCTGGAGATGGAGAAGCTTAGATTGCTGGATCACTATAAGATATACCAATCAGCAATTTCCCATAAGAAGGCAGAGTTATTTGTCCAGCGAAATTGCTGCAATGAGGAACAGACAGGCCCAGCTCTTCCGGCTGTGGACAGACTGTGCAATCCAGCCTGTCTTCAAGTCGGTCGAGCATTGTCACAGTTACAGTATGAGGAGTTTGCGATGATGCTCGCTGATAAGGTGTCCACCATCCGGGATGAAATCAACCAGCGCTCCCATTGGGTATTGAATTGGTTACACATGAGGCACATATGCCCAGTTGACTTGTTCACCTTTAGTCAACCAGCAGTCATGCATATAGTGAGGATTGTCCAGACTTTGCATCCAACCTACTGTAGTCTGGATCTGGGCCCTTCTCACCTACTTATGGTTGTGTAGAGGTTATTGGCCCAATCCTGACTGGGATATGATGGCATCATTGGAGAGAGGGATCTTTCCAGATCCCTTAAAGGAGGCAGTGGTGCGCCCCTTCTGAAAAGCCCTCCCTTGATCCTGACTGCCCAGAAAACTACAGACCGGTCTCGAGCTTTCCCTTTTTAGGGAAAGTTATTGAGAAGGTGCTTGCTTTGCAGCTGGAGAATCATTTAACCAGCCACAGTATTTATGACCCTCTCCAGTCCGGCTTCAGGAAACAGCATAGCACTGAGACGGCTCTTGTACAGGTACTGAATGATCTCCTGATGGTGAGAGATTGGAGAGCTTATTCCATTTTGGTTCTCCTTGATCTCTCTGCAGCATTTGACACCATAGATCATGGAGTGTTGTTCGAGCCCCTGTGGTTTCTCTCTGGATTGAGAGGGATGGTCCACAGTTGGTTTCAATCTTTTCTTCTGGGCAGAAGTCAGAAAGTAGTGTCAGAAACTTATTCCTCGGCTTCTCACTGCCTGCCCTGTGGGGTGCCACAGGGTTTGGTGTTGTGGCCCATGTTATTTGTGGTGTATATGCTCCCACTGGGGCACATTATAAGATCATAAGGGCTGAGTTTTCATTGCTATGCTGATGACTCTCAGCTCTACATGTCTTTTGTGCCTGAGTAGGAGTCCAATTCAATCAGTGTTTAACAACTGCCTGCTGGAGATACAGAACTAGATGAGTACAAGCTGGCTTAGGTTGAACTCAGGAAAACAGAGGTATTGGTGGTGGAGCCAGGATGAGGATGTTAAGCTAATGGGCAGGAAACCCTCAGGTTTATTTCTGGAGGGACCTGCTTATGGCAGCTGGCCAGGTGCGTAACTATGGTGTTATGTTTGATGAGGGCCTGACCCTGAGGACACAGGTGTCAGCTGTAGTCAAATCATCCTTCTTCCACCTAAGGAATATTGCACGGGTTAAACACCTGGTCCCACTAGAAGATCTTCCTATCTTGGTCCATGCCTTAGTTGCCAGTCCTCGTCATTACTGCAATGCACTTTATCTAGGGCTGCTGGGGGTGGATATCCACCACTTGCAGCTGATGCAGAATGCAGTGGCCAGGTGTTGACCGGAAGCCCTAGTTCCAGCCATATAACACCTGTGCTGCATGAACTGCACTGGATGCCTGTACAGTGGCGGATCACTGTCCCTCCCACTCTCTCTGATCCTCTGGCGAGGGATTGCTAGAGATTCCCAGGGTAACCTTGAAGACATCTGGTGGAAGAACTTTTGCCTTTATTGCACCTATCCTGTGGATTTCTCTACCTTGTCAGATACGTGATCGCCTGACTGTAGAAGGGTTTAAAAAAGCTTTGAAAACTTTCTTATTCAAACAAGCATTCTTGTAAATATAATGTCTGCTATGTATAAGGTGTTTTAATTATTATGAATTTTAATATTGTTATGTTGAAATTTTGTAAAGGCACCCTGAAATTCAGGAAGGGCACCTTAAATAAATAAATTTTACCTTACCTTGCCTTACCATACCTTGGCATCTCAAGCAGCCCCTTGTCAGCCGAGTGGAGCGATCACCTGGGACAGTAGGGGAACAGGAGCTCTTCGGGTAGTCTGAGCTGAGTCCGTGTAGGGCTTTATAAGTCAAGAGTCTGATCTTGGAGGTGATCCACCACTGAATTGGCAGTCAGTGCAGTTTGCATAGCACTGATGTGATAAGACATGTCCAAGGAGTCCCCGTCAACAACCGGGCTGCTGCATTCTGCACCAGCTGCAAGCAGTAAATATCAGCCCCCTGGTAGCCCTAGGTAGAGGGAGTTGCAATAATCCAGGCACGAGGTCACAAAGGCCTGGACCATCGTGGGAAGATCACCAGATGGAACTAGGTGCTTGGCCCCTAGCGATATTCCTCAGATGGTAAAAGAAAGATTTGATGACTGCCGACACCTGAGATCGCAGTGTCAGCCCATCATTCAGAATCACCCCCAGGTTCCGCACCCATTCAGAGGCAAGAAGCTGGGAGCCCCTCCCCAAGAAAAGCCCCATAGGCTGACCGTCTCCTGACCCCTCTATCCGGTGACCCGGATCCACAACCATTACCTCAGTCTTTCCCAAGTTCAACTTCAGCTAGCTGGAATTCATCCAATCCTGGATTTCAGTGAGGCAATTATTAAATACCGAGAGTGCACTATCTCGGTCAGGTTCAAAACAGGTAGATCTGGGTATCATCAGCATAGCAGTGAAACCTCAACCCATACCATCTTACAATGTCTCTGAGTGGCAGCATGTACACCACAAACAACATGGGGGACAACACCAAACCCTGAGGGACACCACATGACAGAGAGAAAAGGTTGGAGGAATAAATCCTGACACCACCCTCTGATTTCTGCCAGTGAGGAAGGACTTAAACCACCTGAGGAATGTACCAGACAGGCCACAGATGAACCTCAGGTGCTCAAGCAGCACCCCATGGTACACAGTATCAAATGCTGAGGAGAGATCAAGAAAAACCAAGATGGAGTGGCTTTTCTGATCTTTTGCCATCAAGACATCATTGAGCACCCAAACCAGCGCAGTCTTGGTACTATGCCTCTTTTGAAAACTGGATTGGAGAGTTTCTTAGATGTCATGGATGGTCAAAGGGTTCTCCAGCTGTAAGGACACTACCTTCTCAATCACCTTCCCTACTAAGGGGGAGGTTAGAGATGGATCTGTAGTTAACAAGGCAGTCTGGGTCCAGAGAAGCTTTCTTCAGGAGGGGTGTCACCACCGCCTCCTTCAAGGAGCTAGGGAACTCACCCAACTCAAGGACCACCAGACTATCCATGCCAGGACCAGGCCAATGATGTCGCAACAACCCATAATCAGGTAAGTTGGGCCCAGATCCAAACTACAACTTGTAGGGTACATACCCTGGACAATCCACATGATCTCCTCAAACTCCAGCTGGTCAAAGGTACCCCAGGAAAAGTAGGGGAAAGTGACAGAGCACCAATCAATAGCATCCCCCATAGACTGTGCTGGTTAGATCTCCACTCTGATGCCTGCCACCTTATCCTCAAAGAACCAGGTGAGCTCATCACACTCCAATTGTGAAAAAGCTTTTCAAAACTGCAGACAGGCCGGGTTGCACAAACGTCCACAGTTTGAAAGAGCTTTGCTGGTCAGTTCTGAGCAGAAGCAATCTCCCCGGACAGGAACTCTGCCTTCTTAGGGGAGATTGTTGATTGATAGACTTGGTAATGTTCCACCAATCTAAGGTGGTCGGCCTCCGGGGCGGATGTCCGCCAGCATTGCTCTATCTTTCATCCTAGTCGCCGCATCTCCCGCAAGGTCCCATCAAATCAAGGGGGAGGCTAGAGGAGAGAGGGATGAGCATGGACAGGAGTGATCGAGTCCAGGGCTGTAGTAATGACCCTATTATAGGCCAGAACCAAGACCTCTGGGCTCCCATTTGCCTCAAGAAACACCAATAAGTCAAGTACCGCAGCCAGGCCATCAGGGCTCACATCCTGTAATGGGTGGTATCTGATCATCTCCACAGGAGCAGGCCTACGAAGAGGGGGGGTGCAAAAACTGAACCCCATGGTGTAGCGATTGGACCATCTGACAGGTTCCACCCTTCAGAACGAGCAGACTAGATAGACCAACTGGCCTTTTTTTGCTGGCTTCTTCATATGTCTGTATGTTCATATGTAATTTTTCAAACTGCTAGCAAAAAACCGAATCCAATGGAATTTTTATATTATGATGTCAAAAATGATTTACTTGCAAGGTTGGCAGTGTATTTCAATGGGAAAATGCAAACCTGTTTTCAGATTTTTATAAAGAAACAACATTTTCTTCCACCAAAATATTATATATTTATTTATTTAAGATTCAGATTAATACCTTTGAGCCAGAGTCTAATTTACAAAGGCTCCAAGTCAGGTGACACAATACAGAGCCATTGAGTTACATCAGTGAAAACATTGTACAGAGAGAGAAACAAGGGTGACACTAGACAGCAGTAAACATACAAAAGTGAAACAGCTGGTGGCAACATAACAAAAAATACAGGTTACTAAGTGCAATGAACAGGTTTCTAAGTGCAGTTGGACAGAAACAGGCAGAACGATTAGAGTTCATGGCAAAGCAGCCACTTGTCTGCGATAGTGAATAAATTGCCACGTAGTGGTATTAGAGGGTCTAGACAGATCCAGGACAAGTCATATAAGTTGGGTGGGGTGCAGCCAGGAAGGCTTTGTCAAGTGGAGGGGTAGGTGGGGTGGGTGGAAGAAGGGGTAGGGGGAGCTGTTCAGGGTAGAATGTGGTGCTGGGGAATGTATAAAGTCTTCTAGTGGCATTGCAGGTGATCTCACATGCCAGCAGATTGCACAGTCCGGATTTGAAATAGCTGATTTTGCTGGACCTAAGGAGTTCAGTATGAAGGTCATTAAGCCATTTAAGGCCCCTATATTTAATATAAATTTGTGATGTTTGATAACCTGTTGTCCTTTGTTACAATTTAGCTGGTGACATTTTCTTCATAACCAGATGTTACTTGGGAAGAAGAGAGAAACAAATTATTGTATTAAAAATTGTAAAATTATACAGACGGACCACAGTAGTGCAACACAATACCAGAATTCCATTTAATTCTTTTTTACTAGCGGTGTGAAAAGCAAAGGTAAAAACTCACTTCTTTCACTGCTCTAACAACTATTTTATTATAACATTATAAAGTAATTACTAACACATTGAAATGCAATAAATAAAATAATCTGTTTTCTTTTTATTAAAAGTAAAAACCTGCTCTTTAATGTATTAAACTGTGGAATAGAATTCCTCAGAACTGTCATTTCACAGTTCATTTGTATTTTTCCACTATTCAGCCAAACAATTCCAAGGAACAAGGAACATATTTGCCAGATACTTTTGGAAGGTTGTGATATTGCAAAAGGCTGAAGTTTTGAAATGTCATGACATTTACAACATTTTGCAAAAGTTCCATGAAAATGGAATTTGCAACTTCTGCCCAGCTCTACTTTTAAATTGTGTTTTTTTACTTTAATTATAGTACGAAGAACGTTTTCCTCATAAGTTATTATGTGTGGGGAAAACAAAATGCCTAAAAGTAATATCTTTTAAAGTATTAATATTTAGTTATCCTGTCAATTTTTCACTGGATAGGAAAATAAATCTCCTCTCAAGGAAAATCACATTTGTACTAATTACTTTACACTTGCTAATCTCCTCCAACCAATAACATTAGGCACAATGGGCATCACATTAAAAGCTGGCTTTGTGCACTGTACAGACAGGAGTGCTGTGCAGCTGTTAGCACATGGATGGCTTGGGGAAATATTCAGACAGCACACTTGGACAGGAGAGTGCTGTCTCAATATGGGGCTATGCCAGCATAGCACAGGGTGAATATCCACTGTGCTGAGACAACCCACGACTGAATATCACCCACTGCAGAACTCGCTAGAGATAACACTGCCCACACAGCATAGTGCCATGGCTTCTGTTGGCCATATTCAATCATAACATGCTAATGGGTCCACTAGGAATGCAAAGTGCTAAGGGGCCATTAGCATGCCTAATATGATATGGGCTCATTAAAATGCCATGTGGCCCCAGAGAACCCATCCTGTAACCTTAAGCAGACTTCATGGTTGTCTAGTTGTGCCCACCACTCCTTGATAACCCAGCTTTTGTTTACTGCTCAACTTCCCGGCATTTAGTGGTCTTCCCACACCCGAGCACCCATGCTCGTTCTGGTAATCATGTTTCCTGGTGTGTAATTGTTCCTCCCCCCACTCAATTGCCAATGCTGGTTATGTAAATCATATTACATGCTTGCTGATATTCAGATGGCTCACTACAGATTGCCCAGGCTTTATTAAATGCACAATGTCATGGTGTCTAGTGGTCTTTCCACCCCCAGTCATCCATATTGATTCTTTTAATCCTATTCCCTGGTTTCTAGTGGTCCCTTAACCCCTTTGTTATTGTGGCACCTCTATCACCTATGCTGGTTGTGCTAGTCATATTCTCTGGTGTCTAGTGCCCCCCCATCACACATGATTGTTCTTTTACTTATATTCTCTGGTGTCTAATAATCCCCTTACCCTTGAAGAGTTGTCAACCACCCCCACTCTGAGCCCACCTCCCCACTTAAATATAGAAACACAGAATTTGACAGCAGAGAGGGACCACTTGGTTGATCCAGAATATGCACTTCTTCCTACCTGCTTACACTATTACCAGAGATTGTGCCTGATCTGGTGCTCTTTCTCCCTTCCCTTCCTTTCCACTGTGATTCCCTTGTGCTCATCCCATGCATTCTTGAACCCCACCACTGTTTTCCCCCACACCACCTCCACATGAAGACTGTTCCAAAAATTCACCACTCTTTCCTTGAAGAAGTACTTCCTCACATCTCTCCTGAATCTACGACCTCCAGCTTCATACAACAGCATGTCCCCTTATCCCTGAGCACCATTTCTTCTGAAAAGTACTCCACTCTTGCACCTTATTTCCCCCCGTAAGGTATTTAAAGGTCTCTATTAAATCCCAGCTCCTCTGTTAAAGGGTTTACATATTGAGGTCCTTAATTTCTCCTCAAAGGGCTTTTGATGCAGAATCATCCAGCAAATGTAGCACTCCAAGCAGGATAAATAACAATGTACCATGCATACAATTGCAAATTTCCTTAGAAATGTATTTATTCCATCAGAGAAAAGGTACAAATTAAATCAAAAATAACAACAGTGTGAGCTACAGAAAGTCTGTGCCAGAACCTCTGTGCTTGGCCTGATCAGTCTTCCTTAGATGCAGACCCTCGCGCTATTTTAGTTGCCTTCATGGGACCATCTTCACTCTGTCTATGTCCTTCTAGAGATGTGGTCTCCAGAACTGGACACAGTACTCTAGGTGGAGTCTTACCAGTGATCTAGACAGAGGCAACACCACTTTCCTCTTTCTGATGGTGATATCCCTTTCGTTGCACCCCAGCATCCTACGTTCCCTCTCTACTACCTTGTTGCACTACCTGGCCACCTTTACATCATCAGATATGATTACTGCCAGGTCTCTTTCCTGCTTGGTGGTCCTCAATAAGAACTCTTCCCATTTTATGCTCTGCCCCTGGTTTTCTGTGCCTCAAGTGTATTATTTTGCACTTTTTCACACTGAAACCCAGCTGTCATACCCTTGACCACTCGTCTAGTTTTCTCAGGTCTCTGATCATCCTTTCCACCCCCCTCCGGAGTGTCCACCCTATAGTAGATTTTGGTACTGTA
Organism: Neoceratodus forsteri; assembly: GCA_016271365.2. NCBI lineage: Eukaryota > Metazoa > Chordata > Ceratodontiformes > Ceratodontidae > Neoceratodus > Neoceratodus forsteri. Next base: position 212,717,584 of record CM057451.1, read on the forward strand.
TCATCTGCAAAGGGGTTGACCTTCCCTTCCAGCTCCTCCTCTGCAGTGCCACTTATAAAGACATTAAAGAGGACTGGTGACAACACTGATATCTGAGGCACCCTGCTTTTCAATCTCCCTTCTTGAGTGAACTCAGTTTACTGCTACTATCTATTTCCTAAACAACTTCTTATCATGTTTACCACCTTTGGACCCACTCCTAAGCTGCCCAGTTTGTTTACTAGACTCCTATGTGGAATGGTGTAGAAAACCGTACTGAAATCTAGGCAGGTTATGTCCACCACTCCACCCTGATCTAGTTCATTGGTCAACTAGTCAAAGAAATCTATCATATTCATTTGACATGATCTACCCCCTGTGAAACCATGCAGCCTTGGGTTTTGTATCCCACTGGAATCAAGATATTCCACAATATTTTCCTTCAGCAGTGATTCAATTAACTTTCTCACCACCAATGTCAGGCTGACTGGCCTATAATAGCCAGCCTCCTCCCTGCCTCTTTTGTGGCTACATCTGCTCTCATCCAGTCCTCCACAACCACCCCTGTTTCCAGTGAGCTGTTAAACAGAACTTCCAGAAGTGCAGCCAGTACTTAACTGTTCTTCCTCAATACCCTTGGAGGCTCTCCATTTGGCCCCATTGCTTTGTCCACCTTCAGATAAGCAAGTCCTTGCAGAAATCTCGCCTCCAAAATGGACTAATATCCACCTCCTTCCCCTAAAGACTTTGTTACTTTTTTGTGCCCCTCCAATTATTCTTCTTCTGTGAACACTGAACAAAATATTTCTTCAGGATGTCTTCCTTTTCTAGTCCCCCTCTGCATGCCCCTTCTGTTTTCTATCCTTACATTCCCTCCCTAGTCTTCCTCTTTTCGCTTATATATCTAAAAAAGATCTTGTCCCATTTCAGTACCTCCTGAGCTATTCTCTCTTCTGCTTGTGCCTTTGTGCTCCTTATTGCTTTCCCTACTTCCCTCTGTTTCCCCTGGTACACCCCACCCAGGTCATCAACCCTGCTAGATCATCTCTGAGGCATTCACTATCTTTTTGAAATCTGCCCTCCTGAAGTCCAAGGACTAGAGATGCAGCAAATTTAAAATCCACCGTCTAAGTGAATGCGAAGTGGCCACTTCACATTGGCCCTTTGGTACATGGAGTGTCCCTTAGGAAAGGCTCACTTTGCCTTATTATTATTACTTCACATTGTCATTCCACCTTAAATGCGAAGTAAGGTGGAGTGACAACAATACTGGCAACATCCCACCCATCATAATGAATTTGCATCCCCAAAGCGCTACTGTTTTATGTCCAGAAAACTCCCCAGTGCTGATGAAGTGAAATGAGAGTGTAACAAGAAATGCAAAGTCTCCCAGAATTAATGGTGCACTCAGTCATGCACATAGTGGTCAGGTCACACACAGAGCCACCAGAATAAATCTGCATCCCCAAAATGCTATTGTCTTGAGTCCAGCAAATTCCCCAGTGCTGACGAAGTGAAATGAGAGCATAACAAGAAATGCAGTCTCCCAGAAATAATGGTGCCATGCAAATGCACATATAGATTAAGATTGCACTTCAAACTCAAGGTATGCATAAAAAAAGGTACAACACCTAACCAGTGCTCACAAGTCACAAATCCAAATCTGAAAGGAATACATTTTGCAAGTTGGGGATTAGTGCACAGCAGTAATAATCCTCTACCAGTAAAGATACCACAAAGCAGTATAAAAAATGCATGCAGGTGCAGTGGATAGCAGGTTCACACTGCTGCAATTACTCTGTAACACAATAAAAGGTGTCTGATTTAATGGCATGCATCACACACACACTCACACGCACACTCAAGTAATGCATTAGAAATTGAAAACCTTTAGTAATATAACCAAATGTTTTAAACAAACAAATTGTACACTGCTGCACCACAACAATCAGCAAAAGAAAGTCAAGAATTACTAAAAATATTACTGTGTGTACATTAACACAGTTGTACAAGAAAAATATAACCAAAACAGAAAGACTGTCTTTTTCTCCCAGTTAATCTACCTACACCACAAATACGTCCCACCCCAAAGCACACTTCACAGTACACAGCCTGACTGTTCTAAATTAACATTAAAAATCCACACACAACAATAAACACTCAATGATATGAGCACAGAAGGGTTTCCTACAATCAATGTACTAAATTTTGAGCAAAAAAATATTACTCAAAAATGCATGTTAAACAGTTTTTAGAGGTTTTGAATCGCAGAGCTCTGAGAGCAAACTGTCTCCAGCTACCACTGCACACACACTACCCAGGCCAGAACTGAGGCTGTGCTGAACAATCTAAAGCCCATGTGACCTTCAATCCCATGAATAACTGCATAATTTCATTTGGAGCTCAATTACAGGGTGAAGTGAAGCAAATTACATTGATTTCAATGTATTTCACCTTAAAATTGGTGGAGATGTGGTTTGGGGGAAGCGGAATAACGCAAAGTAATTGGTTTCCATGGACTTCGTATTCCTCATTATGAAGAGAAGTACTCCACTTCACATTGTGGAGTTCTCCACGGATTCCACGTTACTCAGCAAATCACTTCATGGAGCAAATTGGGAACACTTCGACCACCACTACTTACAGCACTGTAACACACATGCTGTACGGGAAGGAACACGAATGCCTATTACTGTACTTCCCCCACGAGCTCTAGCACAAAACTCCCTGACTTAAAAAAACACTTATTAATGATTACAATGGTGGAGTGGTGAAGCCTGGAGAGATACTACAAAACATGCTTACAATACATCCAAGTAACTAGTAAAAAAATTAATGTTGTGATTCGTGACGTGATCGTGAATCATGATTTGTGACTGCATTTGTGACCGTGATGATGAAGAACGTGATTTGTTTCATGAGTGACTTGTGATGATGGTCCTGACATAAAAACGCATATTAATGAGTACAACGTTCATGCAGAATTATGCACCACACCTGTCCAGTACTCTGAAGGGAAGCCAACGAACCAACTTTGACTTAAGTTACAGATGGAGATTGGGCCCTAAAGAGATGCAAATGCACAAACAGATTAAGATTGCACAGTGCACTGAAGAGACGCAGACACAAAGGCACAACACCTAACCAGTGTTTACCATCAGAAATTCAAATCTGGAAAAGAATACCTTTGCCGGTTGGGTCCTGCTGTGGGGGGGAGGGCAGTGTACTGCACTGCAGCAGTAACAGTCACTAGTACTAGTACCAGTAAAGATACCACAAAGAAGTACAAAAAATTATACAGCTGCAGTGGATAGCAGGTTCACATTGCTGAAATTTTATGTGGCACAATAAAAGGTACCAGATTTGATGACACATCACACATACACACACTTGAAGTAATGCTTAGCAAATTGAAAACTTCAGTAATATAATCACATATTTTAAAACAAACTGCTGCACCACAGCAGTCATCAAAAATGGCAAGAATAATTGAAAATATTACTGTGTGTACTTTAACACAGTTATACAAGAAAAATATCACCAAAACAGAAAGCACTGTCTTTTTCTCCAAGTTAATCTACTTACATACAAAATGCAAGTTCCAAGCACACGCAAGCCCATAAAGAAGGATGCTTTTTCAATTTCACTTAAAAAGACTTCATTTAATGTATAAAAATATGTACAAAACACCAAATCCCATCTGACATGTTGGAGGCAAAAGCCCTTTATCGTGTGCTTGGAACTTGCATTTGTATGTTGAATTTGTTCCTGAAGCACCACTTTTCCTTGTGCGTAATCTTTTGGTATTCTCCTTAATCTACCTATACCACAGATACACCCTTCCCCCAAAGCACACTTCCACTGTTTTTCAGTACACAGACTGAATGTTGTACATTAACATTCAAAATCCACACACAAACAATAAACGCTTGATGATATGAGCACAGGAGGGTTTCCTATAATCGACAAACTAAAGTTTCAGCAAAATAAATGACTCAAAAAGGCTTTTTAGCAGCTTTCAGAAGGTTTGAATCGCAGAGAGATCTCAAAGCAGATTGTCTCCTATAGCTTCCTACACACACTACTCCAAACTGAGGCTATGCAGAACAATCTAGAGCCCATGTGACTTGAAATCACATGAATCACTGCAAAATTCACTTTTGGAGTTTAAAAACAGTGTAAAGTGAGGCGAAGTACATTGTTTTCAATGTACTTCACCTTAAGAATTGGTGGAGTAGTGATTTGGGAAGGCAGAATAACATGAAGTCATTGTTTTCAATGGTCTTTGCATTACCCATTATAACATGAAGAACTCTGCTTCGCGTTGTGGAGCACTCCATGAATTCCCCTTCACTCCGCAAATCACTTCGCAGAGCGAATTGGGGCCACTTTGCCCATCTCTGTCCAGGACCCTATCCCTTGTGTGGTTTGATTCTTCAGCCGTCTATTGAACCACACAGTACAGTGATCATTGGTCCCTAAGTAACTGCCCACCTTGACATCTACAACACTGTCCCTGATACTGAATAGCAGGTCCAATATTGCCCATCATGAGGAGGTTCACTGACTAGCTTCCTGAGAAACCTACCCCACAGATAGTACAGGAAGTCTCTGCTTTGTTGAAGCTGCTGATGGAAAACTCCAATCTACATCGGGCAGATTGAAGTCCCCCACCAGCAGCACTTCCCTCTTTTCTGTCATCTTGCAAGTGGCTTCCATCATTACCATATGCAATTCTTCCACCTGTGCTGGAGGTCTGTAGATCATCCGTGTGTGAATAGTGGCCCAATTCCACATTAATAGGGTGACACACAGTACTTCTGCCTCCACCCCATATTCCCTATCTCTCCATCACTTTCATGCTTTCCCTTACATAAAGCAACACACACCCTCATTTCCTTCCTGCCCATTCCTTCCTGTACAGAGTATAGCCTGGTATGGCCATGTCCCAGTCATGGTCTCAGTGCACCATGACTCAGTAATGCCCACTGTATCCAGGATGGCCTCTGCCATGATGGCCTCTAAGTCCTGAATCTGTATCTTGTTTGCTAGACTTCTGGCATTCACACACAGGTCTTCCAGATTTCTTTTTCCATTCTGCTTGTTGCACCCTTTTTATGTTTGCTTGCACATGCAACACACAAGAAATATACTGAGATAGTAGAGCATTGCAGAGGTGTGGCAGTGTTGTGGCCAATCTAGCAAATGCTTTAATAGGCGCGTCCATCGGCCACCAATTAATGCTGAAGCTGCTGTTGATGGCTGCTTCAGAGTGAGCGCCGCACTTGAAAGAAATCTGCCACTGCAATCAGGGGCAGTTTCATCATTGCAGTGGCAGTCTCCTCTCCCACCCAGCCAGTCAAACAGCAGGACAACAACTTAGGTCCCTCCCACTGCTGCCCACCCTGCACCCTCTGTGAAATCTGCTGCTGCAATCAGGGCAGTTTTGTCATTGCAGCAGCAGTCCCCCCTCTCGCCCAACCAGTCACACAGCAGGACAACAAATTAGTTCCCTTCCACTGCTGCTACTTTCCCTGCACCCTCCATTCTCCATCCCCTCTGACATCAGGGTGCTCATTCCCATGTCAGCATGTATCCCCCTCCCCCCATTAATGTGGCACTCTGGGAGTCCAACCCAGTGTGCCATAAAATATTTCTTTAATGATTCCAACACCAGGATGCCCACTCCCAGTGTCGGATGCATGGCCCCCCATGCATATATTTTTTAGTGAACCTTGGGGTGCCCAATCCCCAGGTTGTCATTGCTCCCCCCTCCAGTACTCTGGCACACTGGGAACCCACCCTAGTGTGCCAAAATCCTTTTTGTAATATTTCACCTGTAAAAAAAGAAAACAGTCCCATGACATATTTTTTTTTAATCTTGAAAAAAAAGGAAACGGCCCTGCTGGTCCCCTCACCCAACTCACACCCCACCTCCCCACACTCCTCTCACCCATACTTACCTCTGGAGGTCAGGAGCAGTTATCTTCTGTGGACTGGGATCACGTCTGCACTTTTCAAAGACTAACTGGAAACTGAAGAAATTATGGTAAGCCCTATAATGGTAGCTAATGGTGGGGGTTTCAATTTAGGTTGATATCTCAGCCAATTTTTGGAGTTTTGGTCTCAAATTTTCAAAATGGGGTTATTGGGACCCCACCTCATGAACACTGTCACTGTCATTTGTTTCTCAACCAGAAAGGTGATTTTGTGGTTGCTGCATGGAATCACCTTTTGGGACCAATTAATGAAATGAAAGTACAGCTGTTCATGAGGTGGGGTCTCAAAAAGCCCTTGTTGCAAATTTGGTGAAAACAGTCCAAAAAATGACTGTGTTATGAGTATCCATTGTGCAGTTTCTACGCACTTCATAACTTCATCAATTTTAATATTTTCACTCCACATTTCCACATTGCCATTTTTTCACACCCCCTTATGAACAGTACAGCTGTCATTTTTCGCATCCTTTATGAAATGTGTTTTTGCACCTGTTGCACAGAATGATGCAGTCGCTGTGTGAAATCAACTTTAGGGACAGATTAATAAATTCCCAGTGCCACTGTTCATGAGGGAGATCCAAAAAAGGCCATGTTGAAAATTTGGTGAAAACATTCCAAGAAATGATTGCATTATGAGCGTGCATTGCACAGCTTCAATGCACACTCGTAACTTCACCACTTTTTCATGTTTTCATTCCAGATTTTCAACAATGCCATTTCTTCACACCTCCTCATGAACAGTACAGCTGTCATTTTTCACATCCTGTCTGAAATGTGTTTTCGTACCTGTTGCACCAAATGGCACACTCGCTATGCAAAATCACTGTTTGGGATTGAGTAACAAAATGATACTGCCACTGTTCTTGAGGTGGGGTCCCAAAAGGTTCATGTTGAAATTTTGGAGCAAAATACCAACAATGCCCAGGGCATTAGGAGTTTCTAACTGTAATGCCCACGTTGTGCAGACTGACAGGCATTGGGTGTGTGACTTGAGGTCATCGGCCGTAATGTTCACCTCATTCCACCTCCACCCTGCAGTCACTGACAGGCATCGAGGTGTGCCTTGGGGTCTTTGGCCTTAATTTTCACCCCAGTCTCATATATTGCACCCATCTCAGCTTATTTCCTTATGGAATGGGGTGAGGGTAAGGGCTGAAGATCTCAAGGCACTCTATGACACCTGTCGGTGTCTGCAGGGTGTGGTGATGTGGAATGGAGTGAGTGTTATGGTTGATGACCCAAAGGCACCCCCTCAACACCTGCCGGTCTCTGCAGGGTGGAGGTGGGGTTGGCGTTACTTCAATACTTCACTGCCATTCCTATTATGCATCTCTCTAATTCCTGCACTACCAATGCCAATATCAGCAAGCAAGCATTCTGTATTGATAAATGCTTGTTCTGTTTTGCCTCCTCCTTCCTGTCTCTTTTAATGCCCCATTCCTTTGCACCTTTATCTCTACTATCCTGCTTCCTTTATTAATTTGCACCCTGGGGATGCCTCTCCCCCTCGGGTTTTCCTCACTTTCTACTTCAGTCTATGAGGGACAGCAATTTCTGACTCCCTGATTCCTTCTGCCACCAAACTTGGCTAGTTTAAATGTTTATCGACATAAAATATAAACTGTTCACTAAGAACTGTGGTTTCTGTCCCAGATGGATGTGGGCCATCACCACTGTATAGGCCCTTATCCTCCCAAATTGGTTCCCAGTCACCAATGTAGCGAAATCCTTCCTGTGTGCCCATTTCCTTCAACCATGAGTTGAAGCTACTAGAGTGAAGATCCCTCCTGTCCCCCCATGGACGGGGCAACATCTCAAAAAAACAATGAGTGAGCCACATCCTCCTCACCTAAGACACTGGTCAGTACATACCAACATGGACCAGCACAGTCCTCCACTCATCACCTTGGCTGGCCACTATCTGACTGCCAGTGAGTGATCATGATACTGTACTCAGGATCGCTCACTGATAGCAGCCTGCTGAGGAAGTGAGCAGATGACTGTTCTGGTTGCCATCAATGTCAGTATGTACAGGCCCATGTCCAGGGTAAGGGGTTTGAGGGGCAAGGGATCCAGAGTGAGTGAGTGAGTTAGGAGGAGGATTGACAACTGTTTGGGGCACAGGGACCATTAGACACCAGAGAATATTAGTAATGGAACCAGCATGGGCAATAGTGGGATTGAGGGGACCACTAGACAAGAAGGAATATGAACAAATATAACCAGCATATGTGATCATGAGTTGGGGAACCACTAGACATGAGATAATATGATTATGCAAATCATCATGGATGATCATGGGTGGGAGACTACTAGACATCAGGAAATATGATTACCAGAACCAGCATGGGTGATTGGAGGTGGGTGGACTACTAGACATCAGGTAATATGTTTAAAAGAGCCACCATCAGTAATCAGGAAGTGTGGGGGGCCAATAGACACCAGGGAATATGATTAACAGAATCAGCCTGGGTGATAGGGGATGGGGGACCACTAGACCACCAGGGAGATGTGTCAGACAGTTTGGACAGAAGAAACGGTGAGTGAATGGGGATATGTTTTGCACCTAGTTAAGGGCAGGGTTTTGGCATCTTAAATATTGCTGAGATAACATCTGTTTCAATGCTCCTGAACCTTTTGAATTTACTGATGTGCCCATTATGCATGTAGGATCCCTCATTTGCCAAGGTACAGCAATGTATTCTTCACAATCACACTGTTGAGTTAGCATAGCTCAGAGGGTCCTATGAATTTTGCCCCACCCTGACCGCCAGCATTATTCATGCTTAGCAAGGGGTTAACCCAGCTAGTGCCACACTAGTCATTTGCATATGGGGTCAAGGTATAAAAATAATGAAATTAATAAGCAAAAGTGTAATGACTAACATTGCACACATTTTTTTATTTTCATTTCTCATTATTTTGTTTAAGAATATGAATGCCTTGCATAGTCTATTATAGATTCAAGTCACTGACTGAGGAAGGCATAAGGTTATACATTTTATTTGTTTGTAATCTATAAAAACTTAAATTATAAAGATTGTGCCATTTAACGCACCGGACAACAACATACCCAGAAAACTGATCAATCCCCTACACTTGGCATAAAGTGCGGCTGACTGGTCACCTGTACAAGGCATTCTTGTTAGTTTTAAAGAAGTGGCATGAGGCACTGATTGGGTGGGAGGCAAGCTCCAAAGTGTGGCTGTTCTTGGCTTTAAAGAGGGAGCCCAGCCAAAATTTCTAGCATCAATAAATTCAGAATTGTTTTTTATTTTTTTATTTAATATGCTTTATTTGCAATGTCATAATACAGTGAAAATCTAGCAAACAACAATGCCTCCAAATATAACATTCACCACATATACTTTTGTAAATGAAGGCCAACAGTGTACAATATCAGACATTACTTACTTTTTTGTGTTGAAATAATACCATTACAACACTTCCAAACCCTTCGCCCACCCATTATAACACAAATTCAAGTTGGAAGGAACCAAACAAAAAAGACACTAGCAATACAATAAGGATCCCAATTATCTGGAAGACCAAACAGCCCTGTCATCTTAAGTTCCACATGGCAAGAATGGCATCAAGGGACCCCATTTAGTGATATACGATTGTAACCTATTTGCATCTTAGCTATATGCAACTCCAATTGCAAGGCAAGAATTTCTATGCCATTCTAGCACTGATGGTATTAACTAGTAGATCCAGTGTTGCATTATGTTCAACTTGACTACAGCTGTTATGACAGCCATATAACCCTTCCTCTGTTTGATCAAATAACTGGGAAAATAATTAACTAAGCAAATCTGGTGTAAAGAAAGAATCCAATCCCAGAAGAGGATTTAAAGATTTCTGGATTGCTTTCAGAATGACTGAATCATAGGGCATTCCCATGACATATGATATAGATCCCATGCTCTTTTTACATTGATGGCACTGGGAGGATGATAATTTACCAATTCTATGGAGTTTAACTGGTGTAAAATATAAATTATGCATGATATTAAATTGTTGCAATCTGTACCTATCTTGTTTTATAAATTTATATATATTACTCCAGATTTGACACCATATACTCTGATCATTGCCAAAATCTAATTTCTGCACCCAACAGAAGCAAATACCCAATGGCAATTCTGGATCAGTCATCTGTATTTCATGATATATCTTGGATACAGAGTGAGGTTGATTCGCTATCTGTAACAAGGAGGACAGTTCCATCTTATTTGCTTCCATGGGTTTCAAGTTTAGCATATAGGCTTTCTCTGCCTGCTGAATTTGCCAATATTTAAAGGCGTTCCCACTAGCCTCTGGAATGTTAAAACAAAATTGCACACATGACAACAGCTCTCCCTGTGGGGCTTTGTCTTCCAGGCATAACCCAGCTAGCGGTGCCCAGAACGCTGATAAATTCAGAATTTGGATCAACATATTCACAATCAGCCTCATCCCAAAAATTAAATCTCTAAGTTACTCTGTTTAAATGTTACAAGTCATTTTGTAACCTTAAATTCACTGCCTATTCAAAAAAGCCAGTTTCAGTAAAGAGCTACCGATAATGTCACAACCAAAACTCAGAGTCTAGTCCTCTTGAAAACTGCCTTGTAAGACTTATTTCTCTAGATTGCATAAAACTGGTTGAAGTAAACATTTGAAAAGGAAAGCTGACACTGGATGGGAGAGGGCATGCATTTCCATAATGTGTAGATGCAAGGTACAGTTCTTAAATGTGACGGGGATGGAATACAGTGGCAAACATGGCATTAGAATGACAAAAATGTGTGCAACATTCAGAATACTCCAGGGTGAGATTTCAGAATGCCACCAGACTGCTACTGTGGAACACAGCAATGAAACAATCTAGAAAGTTCCTGGGACACGCATATTTGGAAAGAGGCAGGGACGCTAAAATTCATAATGTGCATTATCATATAGTTTTAGAATGTGGCAAAGATAAACAATTTTGAAATGGGGAGACACATTGTTGTGGAATGGGCAGGGATATGTAATTTCAGAACATGTCTTGATGAATTCATTTGGCATGTGGTGGGCACAATTTCAAAACGTGGTTGTATGCTTAATTTCTGATTGTGGTGTCAACATTCAACTTCAGAATGTGGCATGGACACAGAATCTCAGAATGTGGAGGTGACACAGTTTCAAAATGTGGTGGTTCGGGTAATTTCAGAATGAGGCAGGGATGCATAATTTTAGAATGTAACTCACATGCAATATTTGAATGACAGTGTCACTCATTTTCAGAATGTAGTAGGGATGTGCAGATTTGGAATATGGTGGAATGCACATGTTCAGAATGTGACAATGACAGGCAGTATTGGAATATGAAAGTTTACACACAATTTCAGAATGTAGCAGGCAGGTACAATTTTAGAATGTAGAGGAGGCAAGTAGTTTTGGAATATGGCTGTGATGCACAATTTCGGAATGTGGTGGTGACGCTCAGTTTCAGAATCTAGTGGTGACACACACTTTTGGAGTGTGGCAGTGATGCATAGTTTTGGAATGTGGTGCTGACACATAATTTCAGAATGTGGCACTAACATACAATTTCAAAATGTGCAGGTGACACACAATTTCTGAACGTGGCAGTAAAACACAAAGTCAGAATGTGGCGGTAGTCCACAATTTTGGAATGTGGTGGTGATGCTCAATTTCAGATTGTGACGGCGCCATACAGTTTCAGAATATGGCAGTGATGCACAATTTCTGAATGTGGCAGTGATGCAGAATTTTGGAATGTTGCAGTGACGCACAGTTTCAGAATGTAGCAGCGGTGCACTGTTTTGGAATGTACCAGTGATGCACAATTTCAGAATGTAATTTTGAAATGTGGCAGTGACACAAAATTTCAGAATGTGGCAGTGACACACAATTTTGGAATGGAGTGGTGATGCACAATTACAGAACGTGGTGGTGATGCTAATTTTGGAATGTGGCTGTGAAGCTCAATTTCAGAATGCGGCAGTGATGCACAGTTTTGGAATGTGGTAGTGATGCATAGATTCAAATGTGGAAGTGACACACAGATTCAGAATGTGGCAGTGATGTGCAGTTTCAGAATGTGGTGGAGATGTGCAGTTTCTGAATGTTGCTGTGACGGGCAGTTGCAGAATGTTATGGTGACACAGTTTCAGAATGTGGCAATGACACAGTTTTGGAATGTGATGGTGACAGTTTCAGAATGTGGCATTGAAACACAGCTTTGGAATGTTGTGTGGATGTACAATTTTGGCATGTGGTGTGGATGTGCAATTTTGGAATAATGCTGGGACGCACAATGTTAAACTGTGGTGGGGATGTGATGCACAATTTTGAAATGTGGTGGATGGGTACAGTTCTAGAATGTTGCAAGGATAAGATGTTTCAAAATAAAATCATGTGTCCTGTCACATTCCGACAGTGTAAATCCTTTCTACTATACTATATACCAGAATTGCCAGTTCCCATTAAATTCCTTGATGTGTGTCCCTGTCGTATTCTGAAACTGAGTGTCCCACCACACTGCGAGATTGTGCATCCCTGCCACATACTGAGGTTGTAAGACCCCCACCACACTTTAACATTTTATATGTTGGATCAGCACTGCATTCCAAAATCACCTCCTGATGTGTTCTGAAGTACATTATAATATTTTAATAATAATAATAATAAAATGTATTTGTATGGAGCCTTTCCAATGCCAAGGCGCCTCACAGTAAAAACAAAGATAACAACATCAAATAATCAACACATACATAAATAACAGATAACCTCAGTAGTCATTAATCAACTCAGTTAGCTTAAAAAAGCTTTACTATACAGGTACTGCAAGTCTTTAAGCCCTGTTTAAATTCCTCCACAGTTGCGCACTCTCATAGCTGGCAAGGTAGAGAATTCCAGAGGGTGGAGGCTGCATAAGCAAAAGTTCTACAACCAGATGACTTCAAATTCACCCTCGGAATCTCCAACAACCCCTCATTGGAATGACTGACTGGGGCAGTAAGAAACCAGAAGTTCTTTCAGATAGTCCAGGGCCTGTCCATGTAGGGCTTTAAAAGTCAGTAAACCGACTTTAATGGTGATCCGCCACTGAACCGGTAGCCAGTGCAGTGTGCGCACTACCAGGGTAATATGACAGGATCAGGAGGACCAGTCAAAAGCCATGCTGCCGCGATCTGCAGCAGCTGCAAGCAATGGATTTCAACCCCAGAAAGCCCTAGATAAAGAGAGTTGCAATAATCCAACCGCTAGGACAGAAGGGCGTGAACCAGAGTTGGAAGGTCGTTGGCGAGACCAGATGCCTAATCCTGGTGATATTCCAAAGATGATAAAGGAATTCTTGATGACAGCCAACACCTACGAATGCAGGGTCAGTCCATCATCAAACTACCCCAGGGTTACGCACCCGATCAGAGATCGGGATTGAGACACCCCCCCAGAAAAATTCCAGAGGGTACGCCAATCCCCGAACCCCCTATCCAATGACTTAGGCCAACAGCCAATACCTCAGTCTTTTCTGAGTTCAACTTCAGCCAGCTGGAATCCATCCACTCCTGGATTTCTTGCAGACAGTTGTTAAAGCCTGAGAGGGCTCCATCCTGGTTGGGTGCAAAAGAAAGGTAGAGCTGGGTATCATCTGCATAACAGTGTAACCTCAGCCCATACCTTCTTACAATGTGTCCGAGGGGCAGCATATACACTGTAATCAACATGGGTGACAACACTGAGCCCTGAGGCATACCACAAGACAAAGCAGTTGGGCCTGAGGAAAATACCCCAGACACAACTCTTTGTGTTCCACCAGTGAGGAAAGATGTAAACAAACTGAGGAATGTCCCTGACATTTCACAGATATGCCTCTTGGCATCCTATCAACACCATGTGGTCCACGGTGTCAAAAGCTGAGGAGAGATCCAGAAGAACCAAGATGGAATGGCTCTTCTGATCTCACGCCATCAGGAGATCATTGAGCACCTGAACCAGTGCCATCTCAGTACTGTCTTTTACGAAAACCAGACTGGAGTAGTTCATAGATGTCATGGATGGTCAAATGGCCCTCCAGTTGTGCTGCCACTATTTTCTCAATCACCTGCCCTACAAAGGGAATGTTAGAGATAGATCTGTAGTTTGTGTAACAGTCTGGGTCCAAGGTAGCATTCTTCCAGAGTGGTATCACTACCGCCTCTTTCAGAGAACAAGTAAACACTTCGGATTCCAAGGAGCACCAGACTATTCATGCAAGGATTGGGTCGATGATGTCAATGTGACCCAGAATTAGGGAGGTTGGTCCAGGATCCAAACTACAGCACGTAGGGTGCACACACTGAATGATTCTCATGACATCCATGAACTCCGGCTATCTGAAGGTACTCCAAGAAAACTGAGGTACGGTGACCCCGGACTGATCACAAATAACCCCCATATAGTGTGCTGGCCAAAGGCCCACCCTGATGTCAGCCACCTTACTGTATCTGCAAAGAATTGAGCAAGCTCATCACACTCTAATTGTGAAAAACATTACCACACATCAGAACATTCTGTAAATTCAAGCACTGCAAGCAACCCTGTGTCAGTTTTATTTTTAGAGATTACTACAGCTGCAGTTACTGTAACTTCAGAGAAATCTCTCCTATAAGGTCACTGACAGGGAGAACTAGTCTGTGAGTTCTGGTTGTGACATCATCCGTGGCTCTTCATTGACACTGGCTTTTTGAACAGGGAGTGAAATCACGGTTACAAAATAGCTCATAACTTTAAAACCAAGTAATCTTCAAAGCTATTTTTAGGTACGAAATTTTTTGGGGGTAGGCTGATTAAAATTCTACAATATACTGTAGTACTTTTGCCCGAACTCCCTCTGAAAATCTCCTAATAGACTGTGCCCCTCCTACCACTCAGGCCTCCTCTGAAATATGTGCCCCATGGCCACTCAAAAAGTCCTGCAGGGGGAGGAATCTTGGAAGTCTCAGTTAGAGAATTACAGAATAAGAGCTGTGTCCTTTGCAACCCCATTTTAGAATTCCATTACCAGCTGTATTAAAATTCCCCTGGGATTAAGCTAAGTTAAAGAATCTTTATAGGACCCATTTATTCTGACAAGCATTTTATACTTTGTAGTGTGTAATGATTTTGGCAGGTTTCCTGTGCAACGAGGGATTAGTGTTTTCTAGGCTTAATGTTTTATGTATTGCGAGTCTCCCTGTGAGGGTTTGCACAGAAGGATACCATATAAATAATGAAGTGATGAATGATGGTGGCAAATAGACTTGAAAATGGCAACTCTTGTCTTTGCTCACTTAATAGGTGAATGATCTGCCCTAAAAGTGGTAATTGAACATAAAATGTATGCAAATCAGTAAGGGTATGACTTGCAAAGGCATTTAAAACCTACAGGTATGTGTATTGTCAGCATATTCAAATGGCTCAAAACCTATTATGTAAAGGGTGATGTCTGCACGTGTGCTTCTTTGAGTGAGGCACTAAGGAAGGCATATTGAACATTGAATGCAAAAGCCCTGGGAAACACTAAACATCATGCAATACATCTTTCTACGAGTGATGAAACTAAGTCCTAATCTGCTGTGGATCACAAAACACAGCTGGGGAAACTCTTGCAGCATTTGACTTGGCTCAGTACTGCAGGCAGGATAAGAAGTTTACAAGGCACTAAGCTGTTACCATTGCACCACTAATGTGCAATATTCAAAGGGAGCATTATAATGAGTAATATGTGCCATGCATGATGCTAATACTTATTAAGCAAAGAGGATACTGGGAACCTCCACAAAGGAGACCCACAGGATGGTGGCATGGGACCCCACAGGGCAAGGAAACAGCTCCTGATAGGGGACTACATAGTTAGGAGTGTAGAACTGGGGAGGGGGCAGGGAGATAAGGTGCCTGCCTGGTGCCATGGCTTGGATGGACAGGGAGAAAATCCTCAGGATCATAGGAGCAGCTGCAAGGGGGAGGGAGCTGGATGTCATTGTCCACCTAGGGACAAATGATCTGGCTGGGAAAGGGATCAGAGCAGTGCAGGAGGAGTTTGTGGAGTTGGGGAAGGGCTTTAGATAAGTAGCACGCACAGTAACCTTCTCGGAGGTGCTGCCTGTCTATGGCATGAGTGAGGCTATGGTGCTCCACACCATGGGATTCAATCAATGGTTGAAAAACTGGTGCAGAACTCAGGGTTTTGGCTTCATTGGGGACTGGGGGTCCACCTGGAGGGATGCAGTCCTTTACTGGTGCGATGGTCTGCATCTGTCCAGTTGGGGAACCAGGATCTTAGGTGATAGGTTTAAATGCTTTTGCAAGCATTTACACTAGCAAAGGGGGGAGGAACTGAAAAGAAGCAGGGAAATCCTAGACCCCCCCAAAATAAAATCAGTGTAGTTAGTGAGATACACACCAAGATAAAGAAGTCAATAGGGAGAAGGGCTGGGGTAAATGGAGAAAAAGGCAAAGACAGTGAGGACAGGGATAGTGCAAAAAGGGGTAAGGCCATTAAAAAAATGGAGGGTAATGAGTACCAATGCCCATAGTCTAGGTAACAAACTCCCTGAACTGGTGGCCTTGATGGTTTTTGGAATGTTTTTTTAGAGGTTTGAATTACACAGCTCTGAGAGCTAACTAAATCCAGCTTTCCACTACACACACTACATTGAACTGAGGCTGTGCAAGCTAATATAGAGCCAATGTGACCTGCCATCCCATGAATCATTGCAAAATTCACCTTTAGTAGCAAAAAATAAGGCAAAATAGCACAAAGTCCATATGGTTCAATGACAACTTCACGGTCTTCATAAATGTGAAGTTATTTGCTTCGCAATGTGAAGTATTTGCTGAAATTTAAAATACAACACAAAATACTCCACGTAGTGAAGTTAATGTACTTTGCTCACCTCTACTCATGGGGGAGAACAGCCTGCAAGAGGGATGTCTCCTTCAAAGGAGGAAGAGCACCAGGACCAGAGGGCATACAATAAAGCTGGAAGGGGGCAGTAAAAGTGAGATGTGAGAAGTACTACTTCATTGAAAGAGTGGTAGATGCCTAGAATAGACTGCCAGTGGAGGCAAAAACAGTAAGGGTTTCATACATGCCTCCTAGGAGGGCTACAGATGATACTGAACCAGACTGACCAGCTGATACGAAGCAGATTAAGCTGTGGGTGGTATTTTAGTGAATGAAGAAAATGCAGCCAGGAAACAATGGTAATTCCCAGACTCTTCAAGAAGAACCATGGGATCTTTAACTTCAACCTGAACAGGCAGACAGGACCTCAGTTTAACATCTCATCCAAAGACAGCACCTTAGAAAGCAGCTCCCCACAACACATGCTGCACCACTGTGTCAATATTGGGATTTAAACCAAGTTCCTGGTGTGGGGCTGGAACCCACAGCCTTCTGATCTTCCAGCCTCAGAGGCAAGTGTACAACCTGCTAAGCCCCTGACACTGCTGTCAGAACTTAATTTAAAATGAAGAACATTATCTATAAATTTCTGATTTGTTTATTTCATCTGTATAGTATATTATGATGTTTCCCAGTATGCTTTCTGAATGTTCTGGGCACTCCATGGTCAACCACATTTAACCATTTAACCATTTGGAGGCAGTATAAGCGCGGTGGTCTAGGCTCTGATCTGCCAATCTGGTGACATCCAGCAGACCAGACCTGGGTTTGAATCCCGAGCTTCCACTACATATTGTGTGACCCTGAGCAAGTCACTTAACCTCCTTGTGCTCCCAGGTCACTCCTGTAAAAAAAGCTTTCAGCTTAGTGTGCTATACCTGGTTAAACAACTAAATAATAATAAAAAAAAAAAAACATGGTTCATACATGATTGACCATGGTTTGCCCATGAACTTATGAGCATGGGATAGCAACCACATTTGGATAATTTATTTGAGTAAAAG
This sequence comes from Neoceratodus forsteri, assembly GCA_016271365.2. Lineage (NCBI taxonomy): Eukaryota > Metazoa > Chordata > Ceratodontiformes > Ceratodontidae > Neoceratodus > Neoceratodus forsteri. Next base: position 212,735,487 of record CM057451.1, read on the forward strand.
TGTGCAGAATATGACTCTTCAAAAACATATATATATAGTCACACTCTTCTTTTTTGCAATTTGTGAAGAAAAAGTAAGGTTTACATAAAGCAATTAATTACTGGAGCATAAAAAACCTGCTTTGAGATCTCACCATATCTTAAAACAGTTTAGTTATATGGTGGTATGAATAGTGATTAAGCCATTCTATCAGTTGTGAATGTGGATTTTTTTTATTTATGGCATTGGGGTAACTGGGTGATCCCACTGAGACATGAGGACCCGTTTTCAGGGGCAACCCAGAATTAGTTATATACAGTACTTACAGGTACAATGCAGCAAGACAGTACACAGATGATTGCATTAGGTACAACCAGGTACATAGGAGCAATGAGTTACCATCAACAACAGCAGCAGGTTACACAGTAACCAATTTACACATGGGTAATGTTTCAAAGAACTGAAATCAGGGATTAGACAGTACCAAGGTGTCACAAAATAGTCTAGCTTATGCAGGTGCATAGGAGCACTTATTCACTAAAATTGGTTAAAGAACAATTTCACAGATATAACAGTTAAAAGTCAGAAGATTAGAGAATGCATAGGTTTATAGATTCAGTACTAGTTATAGACCATCAGATCAGAGGGGGGGAGACTGAGCAATGGTGTGCATGGGTTAGCAGTTACAGCTGCATTGGTGGCGCTCTAATATATAGACTTTTAGTACAGTCTTGTTCCCATCTAGCAAGTTGATGCTGATTAGGTTATCTGGGAGACAGCACCAGTAATACAGTGCAGAGTATGTGAAGGAGCTCTGTCAAAGGTTGGTTTGTATTCGGGGGATCTCAAGTAGACTGATGTTTGTTGAATGAATGGTTCACCTCAGAATCTTTGGGGTCAATAGCCAAGTTAGGTTAGTGGGGTATGGATTTTGGCAAGCTTAAAGGTGAGACAAAGGCGAGGGTAAACAATTTTGTGATCCAGCCTGGGCCAATTTAGCTCCATAAGAATATCACAGTGGTGTCTTCTTGGTGGCGAATTAGTGGCAAAGCAACTAATTTTATTGTACAGCACATTTAGTTTGCGAGTTTCACCTTCTCTTAGGAAGTGTAATACCTGGGCACTGCAGACCAGTTTGGGAAGCAGGGTACTCCATGCTATGTGAGTCTTTGAGTCTAGTGCTAGAGAATTACCCAGTCTATATAGAAGGCCAAGCATCTGGTGAATTGTTTTGGTTATGAAATCTACATGTGACTTGAAGGTCATGCCTTGATCTAAGTAAACTCCAAGGTATTTCACTTTGTCAACCACATCTATCTGGAGACCAGCCACTGTAGACAGTTGGAGCAGGTGTTGCCCATTTCCACGTAAACGTTTTGGTCTGAATAGTATAGTCTTTGTTTTTTTTTATCATTTGACACCTGTAGATTGGAGGCAGACCATCTTTCTAGGACTTTCAAACTGGTGGAATGGCCAGCAGCAATTGTCCTGGGGTTAGAATCATTCCAGTACACCACTGTGTTGTCTGCATATAGCAGTAGGGTCCCCTTTTCACAGTTTAGGCCTTTGTCAATAATAAATATAGAGAATAACAGAGGCCCTAATATAGAGCTCTGGGGGACTCCATCAGTGACTGGCAAGCAACTAGAATACACCCCTTTTCATTTCACCTTTTGTGATCTATCAGCTAGATAACTGGACAACTAGGATAGGGAGAGTTTGTCAAGACCTAATTGCTCAAGCTTACCAAGGAGTAGCTGGTGGTTTACCAAGCTGAATGCCTTGGTTAGGTCAATGAATATGGCCCCTGTCATTGACCCTATCCATTGCATTCAGGACATCACAAGTAGGATTGACAAGTGCAGTATCCATGCCATGGCATTTCCTAAAGCCATGCTGATTATCTGTGAGAAGGACATGTTGCTGTAGGTATTCTAGAGCTGACTGAAGACCAGCTTTTCTTGTACCTTAGCTAATGAGCAGAGGATTGCTATGGGTCTATAATTTTGACATTGACAAGTGATCCTCCTTGTGAATAGGGATTACAATGTCAACTTTCCATTTGCCAAGCATAGACCCTTCCCTAAGCAACCTGTTGATCAACATGGTTACAAGGAGGGCAATTGCTGTGGCAGCCAATCTTAGTAGCCTGGTCTCCAGTTGATCAAATCCAGGGGAAAAGTCTGGTTTTAAACAATTCAGGAGGGGTAGAACCTCAGTTACCCTGACCAACCTCAGGTGAAATTGAGGGTTGGAGGTTTCTTTTTCATCAAAATGACACTTTGGGTGAGGTGAGCTGTGTAACTTTTGTTTATATCTGTTGAGATTCATAAAAAAAGGTGTTAATAACCTGAACTTTGTAGACATTTGTTTTATTATGCAAGATGACAGTGGTTATTCAGTCCTGTAATGACTTACAATGACTTGCATTGCCCATGGATGATCATGGTTATTTAACCTTTTCAAGTCTTGTTTTGACTATTGTTGACAGTGTCTGACCATGGTCTTTGCCAATGGCATGTTCTGACCATTGATGACCATGGTTTCCTGTGTTGTCATTTCACAGTCATAGTTAACCATAACCAAGCATGATTAAAAGCATGATTGACCAAAGTTTTTGACAATGGTTAGTCTGCACTTGAACCTTGATTGACCATGGTTCAACTATGCTATCCTTACCGAGGTTGGGGCTAAGAATCTGGAGCACATATACATGCTGGGTCTGATTTTCTAAACTAATTAGAGCACCACAATGGACTTGCAGCAGGGAGTTGGACGCAAATGCCGACTTGCATTAAAATGTGCCGAAAGTGGGTTTTTCAATGAATGTTGAGATACAATACAAGATGGGTTAAGAGTGGGTCAAGGCTTGTGATCTTCCCACTGTGCATGGCCATGGTTTGACCACATATGGAATTCTGTTTCAAGGTCTGGCCACCCTAATACAGAAAGTACAGTATTTTGAAGTGATTGAGAAGACTTAGCATAAGGCCACCTCTTCGATTAAGAGATTTGAAGGCAAGACTACAGTATGAGGAGAGATTGGACATAAATTTTGTAGCCTAAAGGAAAAAAAGATGAGAGGCAGTGATGCAAGTTCACAGTTTTAGTTCCTGAATAGGAGAAATAACAGGTACTTGGTACTCAGACTGGGTCTCTCTCACTACTGGTTGCATAACTAAATGTGAACCAAAGTGTAACTAGCCATAGAGGCAAGATCACTAGATCTGTCACATTTTCTGCAATACTTACTCTGGCCCAGAAGTAAAGTGCATGATAAATATCAAAGTGCCCCAATTCTAAATTAAACTACTGTGGATGTTGAGATTGAGACTTTGACCATTGTAAGTACTCAAAAAGAAAACATTGCTGAGTGCATTACTAAAAATATGATACAGTTGTTTAAAGTCTGTTGCCAAAGTTGTGATCACAAGTGACAATTTTGAACTTAGTCACAAACTCGAGAGACCGGAGAATAACGTAAATTAGGGAAAAAAGTTAATTTACTGGGTATACGCCTTGATTTTCTTTTTCATTAGGGTCTTACTGAAGCACTAATTCTGTTGCTGAGTGAACTACTTGAAAACGACTTTCCATATATTCATGTTTGTAGAATTCTCTCCAATGCAAAATCCAAGAAATACAGAATCTGAACTAACAAAATATGCTTTTCCTACTGTGATTATTAGCAGAATAGCGGTGGTGTGTCTCCCACACTACGTGTAGCACTCATGCATTCAAGGATCCAAGACAGCATGGGTTTACAAAGGAAGGTCCTGTCAAACTAATCTCATAGATTTCTTTGACTGGGTAACCAGAGTGGTGGACCAAGGGAAGCGGTTGATGTCCCCTACCTTGACTTCAGCAAAGCTTTCAACACTGTTCCACATAGAAGATTGATAAATAAACTGGGTAGGCTCGGGGTGGGTCAGAAGTTGGTCAACTGGGTGGCAAACTGGTTGACTGACAGAAAACCGAGAGTGGTGATAAATGGTTTACAGTCAGAAGACATGCAAGTAACAAGTGGGGTACCTCAGGGATCAGTCCTGGGGCATAGTCCTCTTCAATATCTTCATTAGTGACATGCAGATGGACTAGAGGGTAAGGTTTGCCTGTTTGCAGATGACACCAAGATCTGCAACACAGTAGATAATCCAAATGGGGTGGGCAGAATGAGAAGAGATCTGGATAAACTAGCAAAATGGTCAGAAGAGTGGCAACTGGGATTTAATGCAAAGAAGTGCAAGATCATGCATAGGGAAGAGAAACCGTGAAGCCACCTATAGGCTGGGAGGGAGTTGCTGGCAGTCACAAAGGAAGAAAGAGACTTGGGCAACATCATCCCGATGACCTGAAATCATCCAAGCAGACCTCTAAAGCAGTAGATAAGGCTAGGGATGTTAAGGTGTATTAGTAGGGTATCACAAGTCATAAGAGGAGGTAATAATCCCTCTTTACGACACTGGTTAGGCCCATCTGGAGTACGGCATGCAGTACTGGAGGCCACACCTTCACAAGAACATTAACCAAACTGAGGCAGTCCAGAGAAGGGCAACCAAAGGTGCAGGGACTGCATCAGAAGACATATGAGGACAGATTAATGGAGCTCAATATGTATACCCTTGAGCAAAGGAGGGAGAGAGGTGATATGATCGAAACATTCAAACACCTTAAAGGCATTAAAAAGGTGAAAGAGTCTAACATTTTTCAATATAAGAAAAATAGCAGGAAAAGAGGACACAGCATGAGAATAGGGGGAGGCCTATTAAGGGGGAATGTGAGGAAATTCTTTTTCACAGAAAGAGTGGTGGATGCATGGAACAGTCTACCTCAGGAAGTGGTGGCTATGAATACAGTGCAGTGCTTCAAACAGGCATGGGATAGGCATTAGGGAGCAATACAGACGAATATGGATAGATAGGTCATTGACAGTGTAAAGGTGTGTGGCACATTCATAAGGTAGAAAAAATGGACAGACTGGATGGGCCTTATGGTCCTTATCTGCCGTCAACCTCTATGTTTCTATGTTTCTATATGTATCATCATCAAATTCACATAGTGCTCCGCAAGATGAAGTGAATTACTCCACCTATAAATTTGAACATGAAGTGCATTTTTCCAATGGACTTCGTGTTACTTTGCCTTGTATTTCAGCCTTCCCCTTAATTTTAACATGAAGTGCCACTGATTTTAATGGGCTTTGATTTGCTGCGCCTGTTTATTGCTATTTGAGGTGAATCTGGCATTGATTCATGGGATAACAGGTCATATGTCTATATTGTGTATATTGGCCCAGATATTCAAACTGCACCCAAAAAGTGCGCAATAGCAGGAGCAAGTGCAAGTCTATTGTGCCCATGCGTAAGAGACATGATATTCAAAAACAGAGCAGGCCAAATTGTGCCTACAGCCGACGACTGAATATCACACCACCTGTGCCATAGCGCAACTAGGGAGGGGAAGTTGAGCAGATCTGATGCGGCATAGAGCAACAAAGGATGTTCAGCTGAGCAGTCCAGAGATGCCATAGTGCAACCAGGGAGCCCCCCAGCTGAAAAGCAATGTAACTACACTATCAGGGAGGTAGAGGCCCACCACCCATGCCACAGATGGGCACAGGAACACACAGCAGAACAGACATCGTCCCCCCACACCCCAAGCACAGCACAACTGGGGGAGAGCTGGAATAAGCTGGCCCATGGAGACAAGCAACCAACCCACAGCCTGGCCATGGTGCCCCATCACACCTACCTGCAAGCTGTGACTGGCACACAAGGAGGGCAGACCACCCTGTGCCACACCATCCCCCCAGTGCACAGCACACCCTGCACCGTGACCCCCAGACACCCCCATGAGCAGTGACCACCACTGCAGGAAACCCCATGCATGACACCACTCCCACTGTGTCAATGCAACCCTGTGCACCACAGAACCATGCAAGCCAGCCCCACCACGAGCACCCATCAGTGGGTTGCAGCACACGGCAATGCAACAATGGCAGACACAGTGCCACCACGCACAGTCCCCCTGAGGTACTGCTGAGAGACCGACCATGCATTGGCACAAGAGGTACCCCACATGGGACTGTTGTGTCCTTGACACCACCACCAGTGGTACAGCGTCCTGCACAGTATTCCAGTGACACACCCCGACCCACCACTGGCCACAACAGCCAGCACAGACACCCACAGTGGTGCGTGGAAGCATGCACCGCACCGGATGCCACACAGGGCATGGACAGACACCCACCCATACCCAAGGGCACAACAACACAGAGACGCAGTGGTGGGGCAACCAAGCCCCCATTGTGGACCCATGTAAGCCGTGTACACACAACCCGCAGTCCACCATGGCACTCGAGTGCCAGCCACCCTGTGCAGGCACCGTGGACCTGTACACCACCAGTAGTCACCCGGAGCACAAGCCACAGACAGTGGGGCACATCCCCTGCAACACACACAAGCCACAGCATGGAGGTGGGACAATGACCGTGTTGCCCACAGTGCCACCTGAGCCAGGTATGCACCACACCGGTGACATGGGCAACCCAGCAAAGTGATGGGTACTGTGTCTGCCCTGCAGGGAATGCCACCACTGACATGCCAGCGGACCGTGCAGGTCACAGACAGGCATGTGTGTTGGCTGCACAGGCCATGGATGGGCCGATGGGTGTGCCATGGACACAGAGCACGTGCCATGGACCACTGCACACAGTCATCCAGTGCACAGGGAACAACATACACAGCACAGACACTGACTGATATCTACCCCCACACCATAGTCACCTCCACACGGACACACACACACACATCCATGACTGCACCACCCTGATGCCATGCACACCACTGCAGCTGAGCACCTATAGCCCGCTGCAAATCAGAGACCACCACAGTATTGATATCAAATTCAACTGTATTGTAAATATAAAAGTGAACTATGTACAATAATAAAAACTATATACAAGCTTGGGGTGGGGGACACAAACAATGTGGGGGTGGGCAGGGGAAGGGGTGGACAAATGGGATAGGAAGGGTGAGCTGGGTCCAGAGGGGAAGTCAGGGACCAAAGGACTGTCTTCTTGACTGCCGTTTCTGGCTCTGGGACCTCCTGCCTCTGTGCCTTCGCAGCACCCCGTTGCATCGAGCCTCCTCAATATGTTCACAGGCTCGAGGGCCAGATGAAGGAGCTCACTTAAGATGTCCCTAATTTCATGGAGATGGCGTGTACCTAGGACAAGGGAGCACAGTCAATAGGTGTGAATGCACAACCCCATACAGTCCGCCCACTGTGCATGGCATACGGCCATGGGATATACCACTGTGATGGTGTGTGACCACCCACAGTGACCACATCCACAGGACCTGACCACCCAGGTGCATACAGCCATGCGGAACTCTGCACGTACCCACTGGCCATGTCATGCACAGCACCACCGTGGCCATTCAGTGACATGGCTATGTGGTGCAAAGGCAGTGGCACAGCCATGCACCTGGTGCATGCATGGACCACCAGTGACGCACACCCAGACATGCATTGCTGCTGGACAGTGTTGACTGTAACAAGTGGCGTGCATGGCAGCGATGTCAATGAATGGTGGCCATGCCCCACTGCCCACCCTGTCACACAGCATGCAATACTAATCATGGATGTATGGCACTCACCCTCATCGGGCTGGTCAGGTGGGCGTTGATGGCCCTCGGCCCACCTGGCTGTGTTGTCCCCCCCCGCCGCTCTGCCCGCCTGTGGGTAAAAAAAAGGAGAGAAGAACATCAGTACATTCCTGAAGCAAAGTCCCCCTGCCCCAAGGTGTGTGCCTCCCACCCAGCCAGACCCACCACCCCGCACAGTGTGAACACTGCCACGGCCAACCCCATAGGGTCCCTCCCCTATGTGCTGGACACATACAACACTGTGACTCATATGGATGATAAAAGTGTGTTGATGGAACCCCTACCTGGATGTGGCACCGTGCCCCTCCTGGCATGTGCCCGCAGTCGGGCCATTAGCTCTGGCTCCCTCCTGCGCAGGTCACCATAGCAGTGCCTGCACTGCTCAGCTGTACGCCCCGTCCTGTGGCCTTTTCCAGGGCAGTGGCCACCTCCTGCCACACCTGGGTCCTGGCCCTGTCCAGGGGTTCCTCCCCAAAGAGAGGCCCATGGTGTGGCTCAACAATGGCCACCAGATTGGCCAGTTCAATCGCCGTCCACGGTGCTGCCCGTCTGCGCGCCATTCTAGCTGCTATAGTAGGCAATATGGCGGTCTGCAGCGCGGCTCCACATGTGCAGATGCTGCATGGTACAGCGCTGCCATTCCCTATCGTGCTGTTACTGAACAGCGCGATAGAGGTGCACCAATGCCTGACGCATGGCGCCAAGGGGGCAAAGGTCGGGCACAGGGTCAAGGGTCTCTGGTGCAAGGCCATGCAGAAGCGCCATCAGACGACAATGCATGTAGTGCGATTGGCTGCCTGTGTGCCAGCACCATAGTGGACTACCGGGCAGTTGGGCCATTGCGCCTATGATGGCCCAGTGCCTTAGCACCATAGAAACATAGAAACATAGAATTTGATGGCAGATAAGGACCGCTTGGCCCACCCAGTCTGCCCATTTCCCTACCTACTGGATAAGCTGCAGATCCTAGTTAACCAGCAGCCTACTTCTTCCTACCCCCACGTAGTAACCATCGCTATAGCGCCACTGGCACAATGGTGGCCATGCCCTGCATTGCCTACCGCGCACAGCACATCATCAGCATGGCAGATGCCTGCATCAGCAACCCGGGCATGCGGAGTGAGGTGTACTACGATGTCACAGGACGCGCCATTGGCTCAGCATGTTTAACAGAATTGCGCAAAGCGCAACAGCGTGATATTCAGCCGTCATATGCAAATCATCTAATCAGCCATTCAATGGCCAGCACTGCAATTGCATCTACTTAAAGTTGCTCCTCCCTCATTTGCATGGATTGCGTGCTATAAAGGTGTGACGATGTTCTGCAGTGGGCCATAGTCAGTTACTGCAGTTTATTGGTGAGTTGCATGCTGTTTGGGAGTGTGGACTGTGGATTCAGGGACACGCATGGGACTGCACAGTCACAGGTAACAACTGCCATTCTTACGGGCTACATAATGACCGAGCACGTTGTTGGAGAGGAGGAAAACAGTGGTGGAAGGAGGAGGAGGACGAATTTTACAAAGGCCAAAACCGAGGCCCTTTTTGAGGCCTACCTGGATCAGGATCCACTGCTCAGTGGACGGTGGAGAACCGCTCAGGCCTGTGCTGCTGCATGGGAGGAGGTGGCACATGCTGTGAACCTGCATGGCATCCACCAGCGCTCCGTGCAGGAGTGTAAGAAGAAGATGGGCATGGACAGGAGGAGGGTAAAGGAGAAGGTGCTACAACAGGTGGGGGACAGCCAGAGGTGGTACAGCTCACCCCAGCAGAGGAGAGGCTTGCTGGAAGCATGCAGCGAAGTGCCATTGAGGGTGTTCCGGGTGGTGGCTTCCAGACGGGTGGTGACCCATCACTGCATAGTAAGTCATGGTCTGTCTGGGGGGGGGCAGGGTAGGTCACACGCAGTAACGCGACTTTGCTTTCCCTTACAGATCCTGAGCATCTGCATGGGTCAGCGGTGATGGGCTTGTCCACTGCGGACAGTCAGATGGAGTCAGAGGTGGGACCATCCACCTCCACAGGTACATGTGGATCATTGTGACAGTGGAGCCACCTGGCTGTTCACACTGATGTCATTGTGACAGATGTAGAGGAAGCCCTTCCTGTGTCCCAGCGTGCTGGCATCCATGGATGCCAGCACGCTGTGGCTGTGGCCAGGGCAGAGTCCGGCACCAGTGATGATGACTCGACCATCATGGGCAGTGACACGTGTGTGCCACAGGATGGACACACAGCAGGGCAATTCATGCCCATGGCTGTGGGTGGTGCCGCCGTGGAGGCTTGCGTGTCAGCACAGTCCCAGGCTGTGCCTGTCAGCACCAGTGGGGCAGCACTGGTGTCTGTTCAGGATAGTGGGACTGTTGTGGCCACTGCGGTGGCACCACTGAGCCCTGGGGTGCGGCAGCCGGAGGGCAGCATCAGCAGTCACCCACTGGGCTTGGGGGTACAGGGTTCAGCGGCGGCATCTGTGCACCACCTGTGGACATGCCCAGACCTGGTCCTGTTGCACAGCACCCACCCTCAATGGGTGCTGAACATCAGGGCCTAGCACACCATGAGGGACAGGATGCCGAGGAGGCTGATGACCTCTTGGATGAGTACACCTGCCTACTGCGAGCATCGGTCCAGCAGCAGATGTGGCTTGCGACGTCTGTGGATGCACTGCATGTGTCTCTGGAGTGGGCAGAGGAGTGTTGCAGCAGGGACGCCGAACTGATCATGGCACGGATGGACCATTTGCAGGAGGATGTGACTGCTGCCATTGACAGGCATGCACAGGCATTCATTGCTGTCATGGCCACAATGGGCACACAGTCAGGTGCCCATGCATCGCGGACACCATGCAGTGCACTATCCACCCCCTGTTCCCGGCATCATGCGACTCCCACCCTGTCGACACCGGGTTCAGCTGTGGGCATCCCGAGCACCCTGGTGCAGGCATGTTCGGTGATGCAGACCCCTGCACGGCACGGTCACGCTCACACAGTGGAACCCTGGGGACCATCGGTGCTATCCCATGAGGCCAGTGATCAGCCTGCCAGTGCTGGTGGGTCTCAGCGGGGCCACCCATGCATCTGTGGTGGCCGTGGCACTGTGTCGTGGGACTGACCTGTCTCAAAGTGCAGCTACTGTCTGGTGGTGCCCTGTGTACATTGTATGTGTCAGTGGGCAGTGCACGGGTGGGTACCTAGCCCTGCACGTGGACACACAGTCCACCTGCACACCCTCCTGGCTGCTGTCCACAGTTGCATGTGCATGATGATGCCTACATTGTGCTGTACACCAATGTGCAATGGTGCTCAGCATCTGACACATGCACATGGACAGGCAGTGGGTATGGTGGCCTGTGGACATGTGTGTTGCTAGGGTGTGCGTTCTGGGTCAGTGTGCCTTCTTCCCTCTGTGCACGTTTGTTGCATTGTGTGTGTGCGTGTGTGTGTGTCCTTCGGTGTGGCATGTTAATCCTCACCCATCCCTGGCTGTGTGTGTGCCTCTGTGCCCTGCCACTTCCCTTGACGGCATGCACCCCCGGTTTGTGTCCCTGCATGTGTGTGGGTTGTGCCTTGGCCACTGGTGGTTGCGCATGGCCCCATGACTTACCTGGGTTGGCTGAAGTGCTCCTCTGTGATTGTGTCCCAGTGCAGCTGTGCCAGCCGGAGCAGTCGGGGGTCCCGTCGGCCAAGGGGGGGCTGCCCATCACCATCATCACTGGCTTCCCCATCGTCCCCATCGCTGTCCCCCTCTTCAACCTGTACGGCTATCCCACAGTCGTTGGCCATGTTATGCAGGACGCAACAGGCCAGGAATATCCCACAGACCTTTGAGGGGCTATACTGTAGGGCACCGCCAGAGGTGTCCAGGCAACGGAAACGTGCCTTCAGCATCCCGAACACCCACTCGATGACATTACATGTGGTGGCGTGTGCCTCATTGTAGCGCTGCTGTGATGGGGTCACGGACGCCGTAGGGTATGAGCAGCCAGGGACGGAGTGGGTATCCACTGTCACCTGTGTGTAGAGTGGGGTTAGTTTGGTGATCAGCATTGCCCTGCCCCAGGCCACGAGGCCACTACCCATGCCACCTCTGGCCATGCCCCCAGGCCCCATGATTGTCCATGTGGTTTGCATACTCACCCACTAGGTGGCCAGTGGGGATGTACCACTCTCGAATCTGTGGCACAGTGCCGACTGGTGCCAGATGAAAGAATTGTGTGCTCCCCAGGGTGCGTGGCAGACATTGATGATGCACCCCCTGGCATTGCACACCACCTGGCAGTTGATGCTGGCATAGCCCTTGCGATTTATATATGTAGCCCCCTCAGGGCCAGGTGGTGTGTGTATGGCCACATGGGTGCAGTCTATTGCCCCTAGCATGCCAGGCATACAAGCTACCCTGTGGAACTCCTGTATGCTTGCTGTGTGCTCCACCACTGTGCTGGGGAAATGGATGTACTCCTCAGCATGTGGCAGCAGTGCGCTGAGGAATTGGGTGAGGTGGTGTGATGTGGCCGACTGGGTTATGCCTGTGGTGTCCCCAGTTCATCTCTGGAAGGTACCCATGGTGAGCAAGCACATGCAGGCTATTACCTTGGTCTCCACTGACAGGGCATGGCTCCGTCGTGTGGGTGCCTGCATCACATCACTGCACAGCTCACAGAGCCACCTCAGAATTGCCCTGTCCAGGTGGTACTGGCCCACAATCTCAGTATCAGTGTACAGCTCAAAGCTGGTGTGGGCTCAGTACTACCTGTTGAGGGCATACCACCGACGGGCCTTTCCACGGCCATGCCCCCCCGCCCTCCTTCTCACCCCCCTCATTACGGCCTCCATGTGGAAGGTGGCACTGGCCATGTCCCTGGCTTGTGTTCACCCCCCCGGCAGTTGTTACTGTATTCCCCCTGCTGTCCTGGCTGCTACCTCCCCTGCACTGGGTACACCTGCCTGTGTTGACCTCTGTGCTGTGTGGGTCCCCACACCTTCCCTGTGCCTGGCTGTTCAGTGTGACCTTTCCCTGGCCTGCCCTCTTTGTGCCTTCTGCCCTGTCTGTCTGCCTCTGCCTCTGACACATGTGGCTTCCCTGTAGCGTTCTTGCGCCTCTTCCTTGCTCCTTTTTATTTTGGCTCATTTCTGCTATGGTGCAACTTCCGCTTGCTCCACTGTTGTGCACTGCACAAGTCTTTGAATATCACACTGTGCCGCTTTGCATGGTTCCTCCCCATTCAGTTGCGCATGCCTTCATTATCATTGCGCTGTTGCTCAGCATGATTTAGGGGGCGCAACTGCCTCCTGCTGAATATCGCAGAATGGCGCAATTTTGGACTTGCGCAGGCGTAACCCTATTGCGCATGGCTCAACTCTTTTGAATATCTGGGCCATTGTCTTGCACAGCCTCAGTTCTGTGTAGTGTGTGTAGTGGAAAGCTGGAGACAGTTTGCTGTTGGAGCTCTGAGAATCAAACTATCGAAAAAGCTTTTAAAAACTCACTTTTGCTTCAATTATTTAGTTCCAAATTTAGTACATCGACTGTAGAAAACACTCCTGTGCTTAGATGATCGAGTGATGATTGTTTATGAGTACATTTTGAATGTTAATTTAGAATATTCAGCCTGTGTACTGACAGACACTGTTGAAGTGTGTTTGGGGAGGCGTATCTGTGATGGAGTGAGATTCACATGAGAAAGGCAGTCTTTCTAATTGTTTTGTACTAGTAGTGTGTGTTAGTATTTGTGTGTTTATGTACACACAGTAATCCTTAAAGTAATTTTGTATAATTATTTTCTGTTTGTTGCGGTGCAATGCATATTTTCATTCTGTTTAAAAGATTTGTTTATATAGTGTACCGCACTGTTAAATTTTCTGCGCATTACCTGTAGTGTGAGTGTGCCATCAAGTCAGACATATTTTATTGTGCCACACAGTAATTGCCACAATCTGAATTGGTTCTCCATCTGCGGTATGTTTTACTGCTTCTTTCTATCTAACTAGGAGACTGCTACTGTAGCGCCCTCCCCCCCAACATGCAAAAGGTATAATTTATTTTTCCAGTTATGGATTTGAGTGACCACTGGTAGAGGTGTTTTTTGCCTAAGCAGCTGCATCTCTTTATAGTATGCATTTTGCGTCTGTGCGTGTACATCTTTTTTGTGCCCAATCTGCATTTGTAAGCCACAGTTGTTGTTTTCTGGCTTCCCATCCACCCCAAATTTTAGAAATCTCAATTTGTTGTGAATTTTCTGTTTAATCCCAAAAAATGCCTGCAAAGAGACATGCATGCAAAGATGCTTCTGACCATGGCACTGCTGCCAGTGGCAAGAGTGGCCATCAGCGTGGTAGTATGCAGCAGCAATGCATAGTTGATGCCAGTAAAGGGATTTCTCTATGTTTTTCACAGTGCAATCAGTAGCTTCAATCATGGTTGGAGATGCTGTTTTCCCAGCTGGTGGCAGTGAAGTTGCTAATGGCATGAGTATTGCCCCAATATCAACTCATGACAACAAGCTAACTGGTTTCCCAAATATTGTGGAGTCTAAAGCTTAATATCTATATCCACAAGGAAAGGGGGGGCATGATAGAAACTATCAAGCATCAAAAGGAAATCAACAACATACAAGACGGTAGCATCTTTCAAAAAAAGAGATGTGCACAAACAAGGGAGCAAAATATGAAGATAGAAGGGGGCAGATCAGGGTCAATGTCAGGAACTATTTTTTCATGGCTAGGGTGGTGGGTGCAAGGACAAACAAAAACTAATGTTCAGTGTTTTGGTGTGAGAGCAGCAGTTGAAGCATGACCGTTATTTGGAGTTGGTGCTCCTCCATGCGCTCCAACCACTGCTCCACGTTGTCAGTCCAGTGGTTCACATGGTCCAATTCACTCCACATCAGGCCCAAATCAGTACATGTGTCAGGTATTTATGCAGGATTGCCACAATCACCTGTAGATTGTGAAGCAGCTGCTTGCTCCATGGCCCACCCCTGCTTGACACCATGTGCAGGTGGAGGCCGTGCTCCCACCTATTGCCCAGCAGGGTCAGCAGGCTCATTCCTGCCCTGCTTGGTAAGCTTGGCCTGACAATCCACATTGTGGTGGTTGTATAGGTGGGTGCACTGACCACCTGTTCCCAGATGACTTCCCTTGAAGCTACGGCACACCACCTCACCACACAGATTGCACTTTACTACACTGGTGTCTGCAGGAAGTGTAGTGAAGAACTCCCACACTAATGAGCTGCGGGAAGGACCAGGCACAGGCAGGGCAGCCCAGATGTTGCTGGCTGCTGCTGGTGCTCAGTTGGGGCTGGGAATGGGGAAGCCTACTGCTGCTGCTGCAGCTGCGACTGCCTCAGCTCCTCCCTCACTTTCTGCTGAGTCATTGGTGCAGGAGCCATGGCAGGTGGTGGCACTGGTTGGGGAGTTCTGGTAGGTGCCACTGGAGGTGGTGCTTCCATGGCACCACTACCTCCTGCTTCAGGGAGGGAACCACTAGACCAGAAGGTGCTCTGGTTCAGACATGGGGTTTATATTTTTGCTATCTCTCTATCTCTCTATCTCCTCTCAAACACAGCTCTTTCTCTGACACTAGGTAAGGTGAAAGTGAAAGTTTCACTCTCTTTCATGGTTAACTTTCTGCCTGAAGCATGTGACCTGCAGACTGTGAGCCATGTGATCTGTGGGCTGTTACCATGCTCATTCACTCCACCTTTAAAAGAAAATTATGTAAAGTAATGCGGAGTCATTATAACACGAAGTCATTAAGATGCAAAGTGACAAAGTACTGCATTTCAATGTGCATGTCACATAGCTATATGTCGAGGTGGAATGGGCCACTTTACCTCTACTACGCTAGCAAAGTTGAACTTCACTTTATCTCTAGTGATTACATGTACAATATGGTAAATGTACCTCAGAAGTAAGTAATACTTAAAATTCTAAAATACTTAAAATTGTATACAATGGAAACCTTTTAAGGATGATGTAGCATTACCTAACAACTATGTGTATACAATATTTATTTAAGTATCAGCACTGTCCTGTATTGTTGGTGGTTTAGTACAACAATCGTGGTTATGTCAAGCCTGCAAAAGGGCCATGTTGCCCAGTGCTTCCCCACACTACTGACAGATTTGTAAATTGAAAAAAAAGTTACGGAAAAATGAAAACATATTTCTTTCTGAAGGATAATGAACTCATAATTTTTTAAGACTATGCAAGAAAAACAGAAAGGAGAAGAATGGTGACTTACACATTTTTAGTGCAACTGCCCATGTCATATATGGCCATAACAGGGGCAGCCATTAGTGGTAGGTTGTATTATAAGTGTTTTTATCTGGACACCTGCTAAACATGAGAGTTTGCCATGCCCATAGTTGGAGACAAAACCCCAGATGCAGGCCTGGTTTTAGATATCTCTCCTCTATGGAAAGGATACTTCAGATTACTCAGGAATGGTGGCTGCTATCACCTTGCATAGAAGAGTGGGCTACAAGTTTTATCTCCCAAACCATAGACAGAATGAATCAGCCAAATGGACCTGAAGTCTGATGGCCACAAATGTTTTCCAAAGATGTGGCTGTGCTCTACAGTAAAGAATTATTTCTTCATGCAACACCACCACAGATGAAGAACCCCATTTCTTCTCATAAACCCATCTTTGAAGTTGGAAGAAAAGGTCATGGCTATGCTTAATGTTACAAGACAATCTGGGGAAGCAGGATGAAAAAGCAAGGACTTTGTTTCAAGCAAATAGCCCATTAAGGAATGCAGAATAAAAATGATGATATTAGTGTTGCTGAAGGATCAGTTTACAAGCAAGTACTCAAGCAAAAAATCAGACTGACATTCAGAAGAGATAGTCTGTACTGAGACAGGAGGGCAGTTCAAAATGAGATGAGCCAGACACATTTTGAAACATGCTTAAGGTGGCAGATGGGTAAAGGAGTGGAAGAAATGAGGAATGACCAGGGCACAGTATTCAATTCAATTCAATTCATCTTTATTTTAAAAGCGCTTTCAAAACCAAAGCGCCTGTACAAATTCACAAAACAATAAATACAATAAAATTAAAACTAATATAAATCCTTAAAAGCTATGCTAAAAAGGTGGGTCTTCAAAGCTCCTTTAAAACTAAGGACAGTCGGGCAATTTCGCACCTGACGAGGTAGAGAATTCCACAGGGTCGGTGCCATAAAACTAAACGATCTAGCACCTGATGTTTTCAAACGAACCCTGGGAATCTCTAGCAATCCCTCATCAGTGGATTGGAGGGAGCGGGAGGGACAGTAGGGGCAAAGGAGCTCTTTCAGGTAGGTAGGTCCCAGATCATGTAGGGCTTTATAGCTCAGTAAACCGACCTTGAAGGTGATTCACCAAAACACTGGCAGCCAGTGCAGTCCGTGAAGCACAGACATTATATGGCTGGATCTAGAAGATCCAGTCAACAACCTGGCTGGCGCATTCTGCACTAGCTGCAGACGGCGAAGTTCAACCCCCGATAGCCCTAGGTATAGGGAATTACAGTAGTCAAGACGGGAGGTAACGAAGGTGTGGATCAATGTTGGGAGGTCCTCTGGAGGAACCAGGTGCTTCCTCCTGGCAATATTCCTCAGATGGAAAAGGGAAGTTTTGACCACCGCTGACACCTGAGATTTAAGTGTCAGACGGTCGTCAATTATTACGCCAAGATTCCGCACCTGATCTGAGGTCGCCAGCTGAACACCTCCAAGCCATAAGCCTGAGGGTGATCCCTCCGGCAGACCCACCTCACAGCGGCCTTTGTCCACAACCAACACCTCAGTTTTCTCCAGGTTTAACCTCAGCCAACTCCCATTCATCCAGTCTTGGATTTCTGCAAGGCAGTTATTAAATACCGACAAGGCAGCGTCCTGGCCGGGCACGAAAGACATATACAGCTGGGTATCATCTGCATAGCAATGAAAACCCAAACTGTATCATCTAATAATCACCCCTAATGGCAGCATATACACCGCAAACAACATAGGCGCTTAAGATAGAACCTCATGGTACCCCAGGATAGGGAGAGTGATGCCGAGGAAAAAATTCTTGACACCACTCTCTGAGTCCTACCCTTGAGGTAAGATCGAAACCATCTGAGGACCGTACCAGACAGTCCACAGACAGACCGAAAACACGCTAACAGCACACCATGGTCAACGGTGTCAAACGCTGCAGAGAGATCAAGTAGTACCAAGATGGATCGGGTCCTACGATCTCTCACTATTAGGAGGTCATTTAGTACCCGTACAAGCGCTGTCTCGGTACTATGCCTTTTCCTAAATCCAGACTGGAGAGAATCGTAGATATTGTTGTTGGTCAGATGATCCTCCAACTGCACTGTGACCACTTTCTCAATAACTTTACCCACAAAGGGTAAGTTAAAGACTAGTCTGTAATTTGCTAGACAATCTGGATCTAAGGAGGATTTCTTTAATGGAGGCTTAACTATAGCCTCTTTAAGGGGATCTGGAAAGATCCCCCTCTCCAAAGACTTCCAGACTATCAAAGCCAGGACTAGGCCGATTTTATTCACACAACCCACTAAGAGGCGTGTGGGGCCAGAGTCCAAATCACAGCTAGTCGGTCGCAGTGCTGGAATGGTCATCACAACATCATCGATTGTGGGAAGGCTGAAGTCAGACCATCTAAACTGGGTGTTCGACATCTCCTGCCGACCACCGTTGGTCCCGTTGGGGAGGGAAGAGCGAATATCTGATCTGATTTTGACAACCTTATCTACAAATAAGAGAGCAAGTTCATCACACCATTCTTGAGATAAGGCTCTTCTGGGCTGAAGACAGACTGGATTGCACAGTCTGTCCACAGTCCAAAAGAGCTGAACTGGTCTATTTCGTGCAGCCGCTATCTCTCTGGACAGGAACTCTGCCTTCTTACGAGAGATTGCAGATTGATAGGCCAGATAATGGTCCATCAAACTAAGCCTGTCATCATCAAGACCGGACCTCTGCCAACGCCTCTCCAGCCTTCGTCCAACCCTCCTCAGCTCCCTCATGGTCTCATCAAACCAAGGAGACCTGGGGCCAGGAGTAAGAGGACGAACATGAACTGGTGCAATAGAATCCTGGGCCCCTGCCACTGCCTCAACAGTACCATAGTTAGTCAGGCATTGGCAGTCTAGATGGGCTGATGGACCATCATCTACTGATGTTTTTTATGTTTCTGTAACCTGTGTCAGTGACAATAGACTGTGGGATACTAAATGATGGCAATAAAGACATGTTCTCAGGAGTATGAGAATGCAAATAAATGGGGACACATTCGTTTGGAAAGAATGTTTTTCTCATTGTCGATTATTTTCTCAGTGAAGAAGTGATGCAAAGGATCTGACTTTGACAGCTTACCTCAGAGGTGAAATATAGTAACTAAGGGTATTCTCAGGTGTAACACTGATCATGTGATATCAAGGTAAACATTCATCCTCCCCCATGTATGGAGTATGGACAGTTAAAAGAAACCCTTGTCAGCCCTCTCTTTAGGGACCCCTAAGGACTTCAGTACTTCATCTGACCAATGGCAGTGGCAGAGCACGAGGATAGCATTTTGGGGGCCTATGTCTGATTCCCAGTAAGGCACATACAGTATTTGCAGTCTTATATCATCTATGGTAAACTGATGGAGACATTAGTCAAAGAGGACATGAAACATAGAAACATAGAATGTGACAGCAGATAAGGGCTACTGGGCTCACCCACTCTGCCCATTTTTTTTTTTGAATTGGTGGACTTCCTTGAGAAAAATTGGTTCCAGGATAGTAAACAGTGTGGGTTTGTGGCAAGCTGGCTTTCTCAGACCAACCCCATAGTATTCTTTGGCCAGGAAACTAGCACAGTGGATCAGGGTCATGCATAAGGATGTAAGTCTGTCATGGATGAGGTTTTAATAACTCATTAGTTGTTCATGAAATCATTAGTAAACTTCATGGCACTGTCATAATTGCTACGTTTGATGACAATAGTGAAAGTCATGGAAGTCCTGAATAAAGTCCAAACATCATGGAATCCTTGATGTGTATGACTGCAATGACAAATTTTCATCCCTAGTCATTGTAGTGGATTTGTTTTATTTTGACTTCAGAAGGCATTTGACTCAGTGCACACAGAAGATTGCTGAAGAAGCCAGAGTATCTATGTGCAGTGATGGACACCGTTAGATTGGTATGAAGTTTGATGGAGGGGAGACAGCAGAGGGTAGTGGTTAGAAATGCAATGAATTTAAATTTCACCAGTGACCTGAACACAAAGTGGACACTTTGCGTTGTCACTTCGCTACATGGAGTGGCCAATACAAAAGGCTCACTTTGCCTTGTAATTATTACTTCACATTGTCATTCCACCTTAACGCGCAGTAAGGTGAATTGACAACAATACTGGCAGCCCCTCATACACACAGTCACCAAAATTACTGTGCATCCCCAAAATGCTACTGTCTTGTGTCCAGAAAATTCCCCACTGCTGAAGAAGTGAAATGAGAGAATAACAAAAAATGCAAAGTCTCCCAGAATTAATGGTGCACTCCGTCATGCACACAGTGGTCACACACAGTCACCAGAATTAATGTGTGTCCCCAGAATGCTACTGTCTTGTATCCAGAAAACTCCTCAGTGCTGACAAAGTGAAATAAGAGCAAAATAAGAAATGCAAAGTCTCCCAGAATTAATGGCACACTCAGTCATGCATGCAGTGGTCACACACAGTCACCAGAATTAACGTGCATCTCCAAAATGCTACTGTCTTGTGTCCAGAAAATTCCACAGTGCTGACAAAGTGAAATGAGAGGGTAACAAAAAATGGAAAGTCTCCCAGAATTAATGGTGTACTCCATCATGCATGCAGTGGTCATTCACAGTCACCAGAATTAATGTGCATCCCCAAAATGCTACTGTATTTTGTCCAGAAAACTCCCCAGTGCTGATGAAGTGAAATGAGAGGGTAACAAAAAATGGAAAGTCTCCCAGAATTAATGGTACACTCCGTCATGCATGCAGTGGTCACACACAGTCACCAGAATTAATGTGCATCCCCAAAATGTTACTGTCTTGTGTTCAGAATAGTCCCCAGTGCTGACAAAGTGAAATGAGAGGGTAACAAAAAAAGCAAAGTCTCGCAGAATTAATGATGCACTCCATTATGCATGCAGTGGTCACACACAGTCACCAGAATTAATTTGCATCTCCAAAATGCTGCTGTTTTGTGTCCAGAAAACTCCAGAGTGCTGATGAAGTGAAATGAGAGCACAACAAGAAATGCAAAGTCTCCCAGAATTAATGCAAATGCACAAATAGATTAAGATTGCGCTGTGCACTCAAGAGATGCAGACGCAAAGGCACAACAACACCTAACCAGTGCTCACAAGTCACAAATCCACATGTGGAAAAGAATACCTTTTGCCAGTTGGGGGGTATTGCACAGCAGTAACAATCCACTACAGGTAAAGATACCACAAAGCAGTATAAAACATTCTTTCATTTGCAGTGGATAGTAGGTTCACACTGCTGCAATTACTTTGTGGCACAGTAAAAGGTGTCTGACTTAATGGCACACATCACACACCTACAAGCATGCACACACACACACACACACACACACACACACACACTAGAAGTAATGCATAGCAAATTGAAAACCTTTAGTAATATAACCAAATGTTTTAAACAAACTGAAATTATACACTGCTGCACCACAACAATCAGCAAAAAAATTTAAAGAATTACTGAAAATATTACTGTGTGTACATTAACACAGTTATACAAGAAAAATATAACCTAAACAGATAGACTGCCTTTTTCTCCTAGTTAATCTACCTATACCACAGATACGCCACTCCCCCAAAGCACACTTCATGGTACACAGACTGACTGTTCTAAATTAACATTCAAAATCCACACACAAACAATAAACACTCAATGATATGAGCACAGGAGGGTTTCCTACAATTGATGTACTAAATTTGGAACAAAAAAAATGGCTCAAAAAGGCTTTTTTTACAGCTTTTAGAGGATTTGAATCGCAGAGCTCGGAGAAGAAACTGTCTCCATCTTCCACTGCACACACACTACACAGAACTGAGGCTGTGCAGAACAATCTAGAGCCCATGTGACCAGCAATCCAATGAAGCACCACAAAATTCACCTTGGAGCTCAATAACAAGGCGAAGTGATGCAAAGTACATTGATTTCAATCTACTTCTCCTTAAAATTGTTGGAGAAGTGCTTTGGGGAAGGCAGAATAATGCAAAGTCATTGGATTCAATGGACTTCACATTCCTCATCATGCCGAAAAGTACTCTGCTTCATGTTGCAGAATACTTTGCAGATTCCATGTTACTCCTCAAATCACTTCACGGAGCAAATTTTGGCCACTTCGACCACCACTAGTAGTGGTAAACAGAGTCTCATCTGGGGAGAGAGAGAGAGAGGTCACTAGTGGGCTGCCACAGGGATCAGTGGTGATGGTGAGTCTACACTTGGAGAACTGGTCCTGGTCCTGGAGTCTTTGCATGAGAAAAGACAAAGGCAGGCTGGAGATGGTGCAGCATAAGGTAACCAAAATGATTCAGGTCAACAGGACAGATCCTACAAAGAATGGCTTAGAGCTAGGGCTGGGAAAAATTAGCAAATTAGCAAATTCTAATTTCATGGAATTTTTGTGGAAGTTTTGTGGAATTCTGTGAAATGTCATAATATTTTGTTACATTTTCTGAAATTCTTTAATTGGGTATAACTCAGTCAGTATTATAGATAGATAACTGCTGTTTAGAATGTGCATTGTTTGGAAAGGACACTAAGGTTCTAGACATTTGAATGAGGGACTGGAGGGTATGGGGCTCAAAGTAAGGTAGTTTATTATTCATGTGAACATTTCTAAAAACTTTTGCTTACAAAGCAGCCACCTTTGGAGCTAGATAACTGAAAATGTGTATGCATACTTTCTTGCAAGAGTCACAGAAACTGCTCAATATAGAGGTAATTTGTTGTGTAAATTGAAAGTTACAGGAGTTTAAATCTTCACAATTTAATTATTTATAAAGTTGAGTGAACATTTTCAAAATATTTCGATGCTTATAGCTCCACTGCTATTACAGGTATAGACTCATGATTTGTAACACATACAAAAGTAAATACATAATTGAATCTACATTTATTGTGGATACTTTAGCAATTACTAGTGATGTGCAAAATCTAGAATTCTGCAGGTGAAATTAGCTTGGAATGACCATTCCTCTGGTGGATTTTCCATTCTGCAACCATTTCCATGGAAAATATTAACATCAACAGAATAATATTCTGCAGAACAGCATTTATTTCTGAGAAAAATTATTCCACAACCAGTTCCACAGAAAATATTGAGACCCATGGAACAACGTTACACAGAAATGTTGTGCGAAAAACTCATTCCACATTTTCTGCCATGGAATTGTGCCATTCCATTTCCAGGGAATTTTGGCAGAAGTTTGAAAATTCCATGAAACTGCATTCTGCCAGAATCTGAAAATTCTGCACAGCACTAGCAATTAGTAATTGGCCATATTTGCTTAAAAATTCATAGATGCATAATAGGTAATGTCATTTGAATTCCACTTGTAGCATATAACTTTCTCAAAATACTTAGCACCACTGAATTACGTTACCTGCACAGCATCATTGCCCTGTATTACCCCTCTAACACTCTGGTGACTATGAGACCCAGTGAATCAATGTTAGGTGGGACAAGGGGACAGGTCCCCCTTCAACATTTCATCATTGCAGTCTTGAATAACTTACCTTAAAATCCCTTTATAGTTCATGCTCCATCATGACTAAAGTTATCCAGAACCTTCTGTTGTAATGGCTTAAATCACAACTAGTTGTAATCCTTGAGGTGTTGCATCACTTGCTGCCACTGTTTTCAAATAGTAAAAATATACATCATTATCTACAGGGTGATTAAATAGCCAGCATGTGGCATTGTACGGAAACAATGCTGCATGTGTATGTGCTTCTACAAGTCATTAAATCAGTGTGCTCTAGTGGTTATCTGGCATATTGCAAGAATCCAATCTAGCACACAGTGATGTTCATTAAGCAATAAGGCATGACCAGGGGTTAGATTGACAGTCTGTTAATCACCCCCTAGGGGTGTAATGTGGCATGAGGTGCAGCCGAGTGCCATATTGCCCCTAGGGGTGATTAACTGACTGTTAATATAACTCCTTGGAGTGCCTTATTGCTATTATAAAAAATTGGTACAAAAGAAGAGGGTTAAAACAATACTTTTTGAATGTTTTCCTTATTTAGAGGGAGATTTTTAATAAAATAGTTCTTCCACCAACAGTTTAAGAATGCTGGTTCAGAATCAGAATGCATCATTTCAGTCATTCAGCAGTGCTAGAGGATGGAATGCTGACAGTAAGAATTCAGTGTCATTGTGATCAGGCTGTACATGACAGTATAACATGGATTAATGTAAGGCTGTTGGAATTCTAACAGCCAATCAGATTGCAGCATTTCTGAGAACCTTTTTATAATGCCTATTCATCATGCTACATCACTCAAGATAGGGATATGACACTTGGTACCACTATACATTTTCTATGGAGCCTTCTGTGAATGCTGCCTTATTGCTGTTTTATCCTGACGTTACCTTCCCCTACAATAAAAATTCAAGTGTATGATTAGGCAAAATGTATTGATATGGCTTCAATAAAAGTGTCACAGGATTCCACCATTTCACAAAAGCTTGTGAAATTCAGCTTCTATTAAGGATGTTATTTTGGAATCTTTGGCTGCTTATAACTTGGCCAGCCATTAAGCAAGTAATTAGAGAGATAACACACATAGACTCTTTTTTTTCCATGTTGGTTTTCCTCTGGCCGGCAGCTTGTCTCTCGGGGATACATCCTGTTCATGGGGATATACCCTGATCAGGCTGAACACAGCCATTGTTCAGTTGGCTACCAGGTTTTTCTCTATTTTTTACCTCACATTTCCCCTGGTTGGAGCAGTACTTCTGTTAGCCTCACACAGCCACAGCTTCCCCTGTGGCAGGAGCAGGTTCCCTGACCCCACTACAGGGGTCACTCTGTTGGTGGAAACTGCAACCAATCTTCCCCATGTGAGATGATCTTCTGAGCAGCAGCTGTCTTGGCTATGGCCTACATTTTGATGTAACTTTCCATGCTTGCTTCCAAACCTGGTTGCTAGCATGACAGCACAACACTCTGCTGCTGGGCCATGGAGGTGGCCTCAATGCTTAATATTTAGGGTCAATGAGCCTAAAAATTATGGTGATATTCTGTTCTCTAGTTTTAAACTTACAGATGCTTAAAATTCTTCAATTTATACTAATTGGGAAATGCAATTTTAAAATTTCAGAATGTCTGGAGGCTAATAATTCTGTGATCTTTAAATACAAAGATCTTAAACTTGCTATTTTTCTGTCTGGATTGTGTTAAAGTCATTATATGAAATTTGTTGCAATGTAGACAAACACTTTGTACATTAGACTGATATAACTGAAATCGCAATTTTAGCAAAATTTCATGAAAGTTTGCAGAACTGAAATCGGCATTTCTCCAGATTTTCTCTGGCAGAATATACATTTCACCCAGCCCCACTTAGGACACTGAGCATGTATTCCTTGGAGGCCAGATGAGAGAGAAAGGTGTTATGATTAAGACATTCAAGTTCCTGAAAACCTGCAAACATACGAACATACAAAACCACCAGCAGGTAGAGTCTTAAGATTATTAGACCTGTACTGCACTGTCTATTATTCTAAGCGAACAGTTGAATCCTTTTTAGAATTAATTTCTGTGTAAAGCTGTAGTTTTCAATTGACCAGACGTTTCAGTGTACTGCCTAGCATTCCAAATTTAAAGCCCAATCCTTACCTCTTGCTTTGCCACGTGTCTGCCCTCTAACCCACTTATGTCTCCTCCCTGTTTCTATTGCCCACTTTGTAGTTTAGCCTCCTCCTTCAAAATAATACTGACCACCCTGTTTCTTTGTTTGAGTTAACCACACCTCCCCTGCCTGCCCCTACTTAATCCATCTCCTTTCCTCTCCCTTCATATGTGCTGCCTCCTCCTGGCGACCTGGCCTCAGACTAAAAGCTAAAACTTCGTTCTGGGAAGCAATCCATGACTTGCTACTGCAAATTAGCAGACTATGTGGCTTTCTTCCACTGTTGAAACTGCTGCCTGGGATCATCTGACCTCCAGTTCATTTCAGGACCCAGAAATCTACAGAAGCAGCCAAAAGCAGTATACCCCCTCAGGTGTGTTGGTATTTGGTGCCTTTAGACATTATGAATTTTCAGCGCCAGCACTCTGATTGGAGGATCTCAGCCTCACTGACTTCTTCCTGCTGGTCTCCATTTTACCTTGCTTCATTAGAGATGTTTATCAGCGCTGCTGACCCTGGGAGACTATCCTTTTTTGTAAAGCAAGAATTTCATTTTTTTTTTTTTTAGTGTCTGCTTTCTCATTTGCAAATTATACTACATAGCCACTATAGGGCTACAACAGCAGTCTTTTCTGTTAAAGAGGAAACACATTATATATTCTACTTCCTCTTCTGCTCTAGTGGACCTAGGATACCTCTCTTTCTGAGGACCATCTCCGGGGATTTTCTGCCTGTTTCTCAGGCTGAACCATGCTCATCCACTAAGGCTGCAAGACTTAAATGTCTGCCCCCACTCCCATTCTGTACTGGTGGAGCAGGGCCAGAAACAGAAACAAAAGCTACAGACCAATCTTGCCACACTGGACTGCAGCCTTGAACCGCCTCACTGTCTCAGCTGCAAAGAGTTGCTCCACAGGTACGCTTCAGTGCAAAACCGTCTCTCAGCCAACAAAAGGATTTTGAACTTATGACACCTGATCACCGATTGGTCTAAGCTTCTAGTGGTGTTTACTGCCAGCTGTTTTGGCATTTAGATCTACTATGGGAAATTACAGCTGGTTCCTCGGAGTGTCACTAGCTTTACTGGTGCTCAGCTCAATTCTTCAGAACCCTCATCCCTCCCTAAAGTGGAATGACCCTTGTGCTTCTCCCTGTCCTGCATCCAACAGCTCCTTCAGGTAGCCATTCTGGACTATTGGGCTTCTCAGCTGTCTCTGCCGGGAGTGGACATCGTCTGAGCTGCCTCTGCAGATTACCCCCCATCCAGACTTGAGACTTCCTACTCTGACAAATTTCTGCCCGGACACAGTGGCTGCAACACTAGCCAGTATAACACTAGGAGTGGGTACAGGCCTACCCATCAACACCACCTCCCATATAGCCCAAAAATAGTGTTTACAAATTATAGTTCGCTGCCTTAAAAATAATCTTTCTTCTTTACTATTGTGCTCAGGCAATGGCAAACTCATCCCAGGACCATTAGACACCTTGCTCTCCATTAGACCTGGCAAGTATCAAGGGAATGCCTTTTATGCATCTTAATGCCTGTAGTTTGCTGAAAAAGTTCACCCTTATCCAGGCTTGAGTGAGCCACACCCTACCTGACATCCTAGTGATCACTGAGACCTAGGTTAGGCCAGCCACCCCAGACAATGAAATCAATATCCCAAATTATTTACTCATCCGAGCGGATAGGCAATCAAGAGGAGGTGGGGTGGCAATTTATGTAAAGAACAAATACTCAGCAGCATGCATAGATGCATCATTCTAGCCCAAAGAATTCGAGTGCTTGACCCTAAAGATCAAACTTTCTCCTTCTAGTGCACTCTGTGTAATAGGCTGCACAGGCCCTTTCTGCCGGGCTTCATCTCCTGTCTCACCTCAGTTCCATACTGGGGCTCAGTTTCTTGGAAACCATTATTCTTGGTGACCTGAACTACGATTGGCTATCAAGTGCATCAGCTCCTTGAAATCCTTTTGTGACACTCTGGGGCTGGTGCAACTCATTGCAGTCTACTCGCCCAAATAAAAGAACCTTAACAACATCTCCTCTTAGATGTAATTTTGGTTAGGAAGCCACATCTGTTTTCTCATGTCAGAACATTTTTCTCAGACATTAGCGATCATTGTATAATCACCACCATTAGATCCAGCACAACCCACAGTTTGTGGCAAAGTTCTCTATCAAGAGGTGCAAACGAACTTTGATTTGTTTGCTTCGTCCATGACTTGAAACATTCACCACAATGGCAGAATTCTTCCTAGCCAAAATGGTTAACAGGACATATACTATTTTTACGATATTTTAAGTGAGGCTTTAAATAAGCGTGCACCCTTGGTTAAGATTCAGGTCAGGAGCAGCACCTGCCGTT
Organism: Neoceratodus forsteri; assembly: GCA_016271365.2. NCBI lineage: Eukaryota > Metazoa > Chordata > Ceratodontiformes > Ceratodontidae > Neoceratodus > Neoceratodus forsteri. Next base: position 212,763,423 of record CM057451.1, read on the forward strand.
GGTTCTCGCTCTAGAGCTCAAAGCTTCCCTGTTAGAAAGGGATACTTTATAGAAAAAAGCCAGAAGAAGCAAGAACGACTCAGATTGGTGTCTTTTTAAGAGAGCACATAACAAGTGCACCAAGTTGGTCAGAGCAGCCAAGGTCGCCTATCATTGAGCTAGCCTCTGCCCGAAATCCTTCAAAGCTCTGGAAAACATTAAAAGACATGTCTGGACATGCACCTGGTAATTCCATTCCAGCAAAAATTAAGGCCAGTGGCAGCGTTATCGCTAACCGATCGGAGATATTGGAAGCCCTCAATAACCATTTTGCAATGGCAGAGCTAGCATTTGATACTTCTCCTGCCAATGACCTCCGCACAGCTCAGGGCCCACCAACCCACGAGTCCCCCTCTACCGAGGAGGCCTTCTCCCTCCTGCCTGTCTCTCTAAAAGAGGTGAAAGACCTACTGCTGCAACTGGACCCCAGGAAGGGAGCAGGCTCCAACTTCATAGAGCCATACTATCTGAAATGTGCCTACCATGTGCTTGCGGTGCCAATCACCCACCTATTCAACATGTCACTCTCCCAGGGTAGCCTCCCCCCTCAATGGAAATAGCCCATGTCATCCCTCTATTAAAAGCAGGTGACCCATGCGATCTAAATATTTACAGACCGATCTCCCTCCTCCCCATCTTGTCTAAATTACTAGAAAAAAATTGTGCCTGGCCAGGTAGGGGTACACTTAGAATTCAGAAGCCTATTAAACCTGGTTCAGTCTGGATTCAGAGCAAATCACAGCACCATAACAGCCCTAGCTTAGGTGACCAATGATTGGCTCCTAGACCATGACAACAAGAAGCATGTCTGTGCTGTTTTCTTGGATTTTAGTAAGGCATTTGATGCAGTCAATCACAGCCTGCTTCTTTCCTCCCTAAGCAGCTTAGGCCTGGACCATAAATCTATGTGCTGGTTTGCAGACTACCTCAGAGAGCGGAAACAGCAGGTTAAAGGTGAAGGTGATCTTTCTCCATTAAACCTATGCTGAGGGGCATGACCCAGGGCTCTACCCTTGGTCCCCTTCTCTTTGCAGTCTACATTAACAACATCAATGACCCCATCAAAAAAGCCAACATCCACTTATTTGTGGATGACACTGTACTGTACTTGAGTCGTCCCACACCAGAAGTAGCCTGTGAAGACCTCCAAGCTGAATTTAACCTTCTACAATACCAGCTCATAAACAAAAAGACAAAAGCCATGCTCTACTCCCCTCCTTGCATGCGGAATTCCTGCTGGGGGAGAGCTATCCCACAAAATTACCACTGTTCTTGGAGAAACACTAGAGTATGTAGCTAAATTCAAATATCTAGGAGTTTGGCTCGATCATAAACTTTCCTTCACCGACCATCTCAAGAACTACAGAAGAAACTAAGGCAAAGATTAGGACTATTCTACAGAATTAACCACCTGCTCACAAAGGAGGCCAAGGTTCAACTGGTTCAAGCTACCTTCCTATCTTTAACAGATTACGTGGACTTTCTCTACAGCCACTGCACTGCCTCTGTACTGGCTAAGTTGGACACCATCTACCACAGAGCTATCAGGTTTATTACTGGCCTTCCAGTTTCCACACATCACTGCTCCCTGTACTCATCGTTAGGCTGGACTTTCCTCCACTATAGAAGGAATTTAAATGCCGCCCTTTGGGCCTTCGGAGCAGTGACCATTGTGGAATGGTTCACAAAGGAACTTGAAGCTGAGCTGCCCTGTTAGCCTGAATATCTTCAAGGTGCTCTACGATCACTACATGAAAGCACCTTGCAAATGTTTTCCTCACTGCTAGACCACTAATTCCGCAACTCCCCCTTTCCATCCTGAGGCTCGCCATGTTCCTACCCCTGGCTTTCACTCTTTCCCATTAACTCTTCCTGCTGCACCCACCCTTCCTGTCCACTCCAGCCTGGCTAAAGTCCCACCCCATCCATAGTAGTGTCCCAATTATCTACCCCTCCTCCGTCATCATCATAATAAACAAGTACAACACAGCCATCGTCACTTTCTGTGGTTTTAGCTCAATTTTTCCCCCAGTCATCGGTAATATATCCCTCCTCTTCTTTACCTCTCTAGCCTGCCACCCCATACATGGCCTCTTTCCCCTATATGTGTAGTTACCGGCTGCCTCACTCAAAAGATCTCTGCTTATAACCCCTGTATGCCTATGGTTGATTGTACATCTGCTGACTTCTTCAATTGTAAAATAATGCTGTTTTTTTATTTATTTCAACATTGTACTGTACTGTATAGGCTGTATATACTTTTCTTCCTTGTATATTATTGCTTTTTGTATACCTGCTTCTGTACTGTACTTTGATGTATTCATGACCAGGTCCACCTTGCAAATGAGCCTTGCTCAATGGTGCCCGCCTGGATAAATAAAGATTTTGATTGATTGATTGATTGATTGAGATACAGGTCATATGGTCTATCAAGTCTGCTTGAAAGTGCAAGTAGCATCCCTTACACTGCAGCTGCCTCTTCCTCCCCTCCCCCCCACAGTGACCCTCAACCTGACCTTGTCCCATCCCCTTTTAAAACTTCCCAGTGTCTTATAGGATACCACCTCCTCGGGCAGAGTGTTCCACTTAAACACCACCATTTCCATGAAAAAGTGCCTCCTCATTTCTCTCCTGAATCTTCCCCCTTCCAATCACAGACAATGTCCCCTCATGTTTCTCCTACCCCTCAACTTAAAATATCCCTTCCACACCATTCTTGTTTATACCCTTCATGTATTTAAAGGTCTCAGTCATATCACTCCGATCCCTCTTTTCCTCCAGGGAGTACATGTTAATCTCCCTTAGCCTTCCCTCGAAGGGTTTGTCTTCCAATCCCTGGATCATCTTTGTCACTCTGCGCTGTACCCCCTCCAGTAATCTAACATCCTTCTTCAAGAACGGACACCAGTACTGCATGCAGTACTCCAGGTGTGGCCTCACCAACGAGCAGTACAGAGGCAGGATCATCTCCTCTACTGGATGTGATTCCTCTAGCAACACACCCAGCATCCTGTTGGCTTTAGCTGCTCCCTCCCTGTACTGTGCTTAGTTGTTAATTTGCCCTGTTATTATCACCTTAAGATCCTTCTCCTCCTCAGTAGTGGCTAAGTGTATCGCCCCCAACTGATGGCACCTCTGGGTTCCTTGCTCCTAAGTTCATAACTTTGCACTTCTTAGCACTAAACCCCAACTGTCTACTGTCTGACCAGTCCTCCAGTTTAGCCTTATTGTCCTGCAATGCCTGCCACCCTACTGTGTAATCCACCACCACTCAGATCTTGGTGCCATCTGCAAACAGACTGATCTTGTTCTCAGTGCCATGTGAGATGTCTTCTATGAGGATACCAAACAACACTGGGCCCATTACAGAGCCCTGTAATACCCCACTTGTCACAGTCCTTGGAGTTGAGAGTTCCCCTCCCACCACTACCCTCTGTTGCCTCCCCTGCAGCCAGTTCTTGATTCAGTTCACCATCTTTGTCCCTGCCCCCAGGTATTTCAACTTACTAACCAGCCTCCAATGTGGCACTGAATCAAATGCCTTGCTGAAGTCCAGATACTGGACATCCACTGAATAGCCCTGTCCAGTTTCCGAGTCATCCAATCATAATATTCAACCAGATGTATCTGGCAGGATCTACCAGAAATAAACCCATTCTTTCCATCCTGGAGTCCATTATCTTCCAGAAAGGTTATCAACCTCTCCTTAAGATTGTCTCCACTAACTTTCCCACAATGGATGTGAGACTTACTGGTCTACAGTTGCCTGGTTCATCCCTGGGACCATTTTTGTGGAGGACACCACATGCACCATCCTCCAGTCTTGTGGGATGCTCCCTGTGTCCATGGAGGTATTGAATAGGCCTGCCAATAGTTCTGCCAGGACCTCCACCAATTCTTTCAGTTCCCTGGGGTTTATGCCATCTGGTCCCTGTGCATTATTCACCCTCAGTGCCCTTAAACCTTCTAGTACCCTACCCACTGTGATTTCCCCATCTGTTACCCCCACCACCATGCTTACCCTCCCCAACCCCTACAGTAGTGTCCCGCTCTTCTCCTTAGTAAATGCAGAATAGAAGTATTCATTTAGTGCCTCTGCCTACTCTACCCCTTTCTCCACCCACACCCCATCCTTCCTGAGCCTTACTATTTGATCTTTGCAGATTCTTCTCTCCCTTATGTACCTGAAGAAGTCTGTTTCCCCATTCTTGATGCCCTGTGCCAGCCTAAGCTCTCTGGAAGCCTTGACAACCCTGACTGCTCTGGTCACCTCTTTTGAATTCCTCAGGTACTTCGCTCTGTCCTTCTCCTCCCCTCCCAGATCTCTTGAATCTCCTGAAGGCTGCCCTTTTTGCCTTCACCTTTCCCATGACCTTCCTGCTAAACCAGCTTGGTTTATCAGCCCTAGTCTTTTTGCTTTGTGTTTTGGTACAAATTCTAGCAGCCTCCACTATACCTTGCTTGATGACTTCCCATTTCTGGTTAGCATCCATGTGTGGATGGATTCTGGCTAGGTGCCCCACTACTATACCCCCATAATACCAAATTCAGCCCACCTGAAGTCCAACACCCTGGTTCCTGTTCCTACAGCTTTCTTGACCATGCTAAGTGTGAACCATACTGAGTGGTGGTCACTCACTGCCAATGACTCCACCCCTTCTTTCTTACAAACCCGATTACACAGTATGAGGTCCAGAGTATTGCCCAACCTAGTTGGCTTGTTGACCATCTGTACCAGGAAGCTGTCCTGAAGGCTCCATTAAGGAGGACCTGCTTCTTGTACTGAGGTGGCTGGGTGCTCCAATCCACTCCTGGCAGATTAAAGTCCCCATGATCACTGGGTTAACCTTCCTGCTGACCTCCTTACCTTCTCCACTAGCTCTGTGTTCACGTCCTCTGCCTGAGACAGTGGCCTGTACACCACCCCATCCTAAGTGTTCTATTCTTGGAATCCTAGAATTGCATCCATAATTCCTCTGTTCTACTCCCCCCTTCCCTGGCACACCTTATCCCCTCCCCAGTCACATGACATCTGATATCAATTAGACTAAGCTATAAAAGCTTCCACTAGGGACAGAAATTTTAGATAGGGAGTCAGTTGGAGACCGGCTGTGAGAGGTGAAAGACCTGGTGAGAAAGTGGGCTTACACTACCACTTTGAGCAGGGTGAGCAAAATCCAGCATTCTTGTTGCTCCAGCAGTGATTTTGATTATTTGTCCCTTGAAAAAGCTAACCTTCTTCATTTCTGTTAAAATTGTTCTCATGTAATAAAATGATGACTGCCATCCTGGCATTTTTATACACCAAATTGTCTGCTTTGTGTCGACTTCTTTGAAAACCCCACACCTTATGACATACCTAACAGTTATTAATAATGTACAGGAAGGTAGCATTTTCCATAGAAAAGAAGCTTGAGGACAAGGGGTCATGCCATGAAGTTGGAGGGGGGATGCTCAGAGGAAATGTGAGGAAACACTTCTTCATGAAAGGGGTGGCCTGGAACAGCCTTACACCAGAGGTGGTGGGTGCCAAAATAGTGACGGGATTCAAGCATGCATGGGACAGATACAAGGAAACCTTGGTAGTAAGGCAAGAGGTGGAGACAACTGTAGATTGAGTAGGGTCTATGGTGGCACAGTAGGCAAGGAAAACTGGGCAAACTAGGTGGGCCAAGAGGTCCTAAACTTCTATGTTTCTATGACTTTAACCAAAATTACGCTTGTGGAATTTAGTTTGCACAGCCTACTTAAATGACAAAATAGGAACAGTGCAATAGTGGAAAACTAAGACTGTAAAACTATATCCTCACAAGGAGAAAAGGAGAAGCAAGATCAAGTCTTATTCTCTGTAGAAAAGAAATAAAGATCAACATTGACATATAGTTACATTTAAGTCACACCTGTAGTTTCTTTCTTACAGAAGTCACAAGAGAATAGGTTGTATGCTGTGAGGCAAAATATTTTCTTGCTGGATTTTCAATTTCTTTGGTCTTTTGTGCTAACACCTTTCAAGAAATTACACTCGCCGACATGATTTTTCTGACAAAATACACACTTTTGTGATCAGCTCAACTTTCAAAAGCTCTTAGGTAAGTAAAATACTTTTGTACTTAATGTCTTCAGTTTAGTAATATAGAAAGATGTACAAATAGACAATGGCAGCAGAAAGACCAATTGTCTGTCCAGTCTACCCATACTAGTGATACCTTATCTTGTCCCAAGACCTTTGTCTATACAAGGTTTTGTCTGCATTATCTGCCCCATGTTCTCTGCCTTATTGCTACTACCTGAGTAACTACTAAGCCATTTATTCTGCCCAGCTGTACTTGAAATCATTGAAGATTTTGGTGCACATGACTTCAGCTTTCAGGAAGTGTCATGGCTCAACCACTATCTTTCTAAAATAAAACTTCCTCACATTACTCTTGAATCGCCACCCCCCCCCACACACACACACCAACTTCCACTCATGTCCCCATTTTCAAGATTTGCTATTCCTGTTGAATATTAAATCAGTGTTTAACTTGTTCATTCTTTTCTGCATGGACAGGGACAAAGGGAAAGTAGAAGGTGGCAATTATGTGAGTTAAACCTTTTTCCCTAATAATCACCTTCACTAAATATCCTTGGTATCCAATAACAATCATTGTACAGCAAGAATAACTGACCATTATATTCCACATATCACATTAAACATAATAGGCTGTTAAGCACTCGAAAATATCTTTTTATCCTGAGAGAGCTCATTAAAGGGCGAGACTCCTCCTACTTTGCTGACCTCATCAGCCACCATTTTGTATAAAAAACATACTGATTGTGGGCTGCCATCCCTATAGTAGTCCCTCTGATGCAGCTCCACAGTAACAGGTAAAACTATTTTTTTTATTCTGCATAGTTTTGTCCCTCAGGCATCTCTGTGTTGGCAAGGGGAAGAGTAGATTAAGGGTGCACTCCTTATCTCCCTTCTCCTGCCAGCTTATGAGACCTAAATCCCATTACTTTATTAACTTCTTGTATTTTCTTAAATTGCTTTCAAGAATCATCCACAAGAGCTTTTAAATCTTTAGCCCTCCTTTAGCTGTACACTTTGTTTATGTGCAGGGGCTCACATCTGTGAATATATGTTAACTTTGTTACTCTATTTGTTTTTTACACAAACATGTCAATCTGTACTTTAAAACAATTTAACAAGAAGGGGATTAAATGTTATACATTTTCCTGCAGCAATTTAACCCAGTTTACTTCTCAGCTTGATTTATAACATACAGTAGTTCCTTCTAAAACAAATAACTATTTATACTTCCTCTAGGTTTTACAATTCACCTAGCCATTTGCAATGTACAGACTTCTCCCATGCTTACAGTATTTTGGATCCATTTTATTCTAACATATCTTTTTGGTTAACCTGCTACCATGACTCGGGTCACTATACATAGACCTCCCTATACTGGGCCTTAGTTGAAAGAGAAATAAGAAAATGAGTTGGGTATAGAACAGAGAAGGGGACAGGGATTCACCGGAGGTGGCCAACCTTCCAGACTAGAGTGTAAGAGAAAGGACAGTACATAGCAAAGAAAAGAACTGTTGCAACAGTTAGGTCTTTAGAGAAAGTTGTGGTCCACCTATTGTGGCAGGGACTCTCCCCGTTACTTTTCTTAGCACATTCATTTTGTACATTCCACCAGGCACTTCCTTAAGGGACATTACTCTAGTGGTTAAGTGTCACTTCATTTCCCAGTAAGGAATTCCAGCCAGCATATAAATCTGGCATGTTAGCCATGTTGCAGATATTACAAGCACCTATGCTCTTTTTGTAATCACCTGAAATTCAAAGGCATACATCTCAGCCTTCAGTATGCCTTTCTTAACCATGGAGTTGGGGTTAAGCAGGGGACAGAGGTCACTCTGTCACCAGGTATTTAAATGTTTCTGTCATATCCCACTTTCTCTCCTCTCTGCAGAGAGCAGTACATATTCAGTTCCTTGAGTTTCTTCTTGTAGGGTTTTGATGCAGGCCCTGCACCATTTTCCTAGTCCGTTTTTGTACTACCTCCACCTTATCATTGTCAATGGGGCCTCCAGAACTGGACACAGTACTTGATATGTGGTCTTAGCACTGATTTATACAGGGGTTATATTATCTCCTTCCTACTGGTGATCCCTCCTCCCTATGCACTCGAGCATCCTGCTAGCCATCCCCACTGCTTTATCTCGTTGCTTGACTACCTTCAGGTCTTTAGAAATGATTATACCCAGGTCGTGTTCCTGTTTGGTAGTAGCCAGTACTTCCCCTTCCTGCTGGTATGTAGCCCCCAGGTTTGTGTGCTCCAAGTACATGATTTTGCACTTTTTTGCATTGAAACCCAGCTGCCAAGCCCTTGACTGTTCTTCCAACTTTTTCAAATCATCCCTCATTTTTTCAAGCCACCCCCCAGTGTGTCTACTGTGTTGCAGATTTTTGTGTAATTCATGAGCAGGCATACTTTCCCTTTCAGCCCTTTGCAAGTTTGCTTATAAAGACATTGACGAGGACAGGGCCTAGTAGTACTCAGCCCTGAGGCACCACGCTGGTCACCTTGCCTTCTCCAGAGTGGACACCATTTAGCACCACCCTCTAACTCCTGTAGCTTAACCAACTTCTCACCTAGTTTATAGCTTTTTGACCCACTCCCAAACTGGCCAGCTTGTTCACCAGTCTTCTGTGTGGAACAGTTTCAAAGGCCTTACTGATATCAAGGTAGGCCGCATCTACCACTTCTCCATGATCCACTACCTTGGTCACCCAGTCAAAGAACTCGATCAGGTTGTCTGGCAATACCTCCCCCTGTGAAACCATGTTTCCTTAGGTCCTGTAATTCTCTGGTTACAAGGTATCCCACTATCCTTTCCTTTAGTAGTATTTCCATTACTTTGCCCACTATCGAAGTCAGGCTGATAAGTCTGTAAATTCCTGCCTCCTCCCTATTCCCACTTTAATGAAGAGGGACCACATCTGCTCTCTTCCAGGCTCTTAGAGCCTCCCCTGTTTCTAATGATAAGTTGAACAGGGTTTTCAGAAGTGAGCCAGCACCTCTTTGAGCCCCTCAGTATCCTGGGGTGCACCCCTTCAGTTCTCATTGCCTTGTCAATTTTTAATTGTGCTTGTACCTTAAGAACTTTCTCCTCTGTAAAAGGACTGGTGTCCACCTCCATACCATTTATGCACTTGTCTATATCTTTGGCCCATCACATATCCCTTCTTTTGAAAATACTGAAAAAAAGTACTTATTCAATCAGTCTGTCTTCTTTTGGTTCTACTCATCACAAACCCTTTCTTCCCCTTTTATCCTTACTATTCCCTCTTTGGTCTTCCTCCTCTCACTTATATTTCTAAAGAAAGTTTTATCCCCTTCTTTTACTGATTAGGCAATATTCTCCTCTGTTTGTGCCATTGTGCATCTAACTGCCATCCCTACTTCCCTTTGTTTCTCCTGGTAGTTTTCCCTATCCTCATACTTCTGTGTCTTGTTGTACTTTCTAAATGCAATTTTATTGTCCTTACTATTTCTGCTACATCTTTAGAGAATCATAGCAGTGTCTTTTTATGTTGATTGCGCACATGCGCAAGAAACATGTTACGGCAACTTTCTCCACAAGCATGTTGTGGAGGCACGACACTGTTGTGGCTAATGCCCCCACAGCCTGCAAAGGCTTGTCCCATCGCCCCTCATGTTGTGGCACGCTTGCTGACACTAGTTCAGCCTGCATGCCACAACCTTCTAAAAATCAGCCGCTGCAATCAAGGGCCGCCTCATCATTGCAGCTCCAGCCATCCACTGCAATGAGGGGCGACCCGTCATTGCAGGGTGGGATGTAGGTACCCTGCTATTGTTTGTGAATATGGCTGCGTGCCACCATATTCACAAAACAATATTACCCCCCACCATGTTTATTTGCTGATGAGGAGCCCACCCCGATCGACATAATGTAACCCCCACTGTTTTATTGTCTGACGACGGGTGCTCAACTCGCCGGCAGAAAGAACTGCCCCCTTTTTGTTGTTTGCTGATGGGGGTGCCCAATCCCCATTAGCAGAAATAAATCCCCCCTTTTTGTTGTTTGCTGATAGGGGTGTGCCCAATCCCCCATCGGCTACAGCTGCCCCCACAAAAGCAAGACTCCAGTGGCATGCTGGGAGCCCACCCCAGCATGCCACATGTCTCTTTTGTTGTTTGCCGATGGGGGTGCCCAATCCCTCATTGGCTACTGCTTCCCCCCCAAGCCAGACTCCGATGGCACACTGGGAGCCCACCCCAGCTAGCCACATGCCGCTGTAAATAAAAAATGGTGCCGCAATGTCTTTTTTTTTTTACTCCTGTAATAAAGTAAACTGTCCTTCAGAGGTCTCCGTGCCCCCACCCGCAACCTGCACCCACCCACTGCGCACCCTGTCTCCCCACACCCCATCACCCCATACTTACTCTTCGGAATCTGGTGCGACGCATCTTAGTGGACCGGAACACATCTGCACTCTTCAAAGTCGACATCGAGCTGAGGAAATGCTGGTAAGCTGTATAGTGGAATGAATAGGGTTTTCAACTTTGATGGATATCTCAGGCATTTTTTGGAATTTTGGCACTAAATTTTCAACATGGGGTTTTTGGGACCCCTCCTCATTAATTCTTGAACTGTCATGGCGTTAATTGGCCCCGAGAGGTGATTTTGTGGTTACTGCACAGAATCACCTATCGGGGCTGATTAATGAAATGACAGTACCAGTGTTCATGAGGAGGGCTCTCAAAAAGCCTATGTTGCAAATTTGGTGGGAAAAATCCAAAAAATGACTGTTTTATGAGCGTGCGTTGCGCAGTTGCTATGCACGCTCGTAACTTCATGAATTTGCAATATTTTCACATCAGATTTTCAACATTGGCATTTAGTCACACCTCGTTGTGAGCAGTATAGATGTCATTTTTCACATCCTGGCCAAAATATGTTTTCGCAATTCCGCCGCAGAATAAAGTGCTCGCTGTGGGAAATCAGTGTTCAGGACAGATTAAGAAATTGACAGTGACACTGTTCATGAGTAGAGGTCCTAAAATGCCTATGTTGAAAATTTGGTAAAGATGCTCCATTAAATGACTGTGTTATAAGCATGCGTTGCACAGTTTGCACACACGCTTGCAACTTCGCAAATTTATAACATTTTCACTCCAGATTTTCAACATTGCCATTTTCCCACACTACTTATGAACAGCACAGCTGTCATTTTTCCCATCCTGGCTGAAATGTATGTTCGCACTTCTGGCGCAGAATAGAGCGGTCGCTCTGGGAAATCACTGTTCGGGGCAGATTAAGAAAATGACAATGATACTGTTCATGAGCAGAGGTCCTAAAATGCCTATGTTGAAAATTTGGTGATGATAGCCCATCAATTGACTGTGTTACAAGTGTGCATTGCGCACTTTCCACGCACCCTTGTAACTTCGCAGATTTGTAATATTGTCACACCAGATTTTCAACAGTGGCATTTTTTCACACCTTCTTATAAGCAGTACTGTCATTTTCACATCCTGACCAAATGTGTTTTCACAGTTCTGGCACAGAATAACGTGGTCGTTGTGGGAAATCAGTGTTCAGGACAGATTAAGAAAATGACAGTGGCACTGTTTATGAGCAGAGGTCCTAAAATCCCTATGTTGAAAATTTGGGACGAAACTCCATAACATGACTGTATTACTAGCGTGCATTGAACTGTTTCCACGCACCCTTGTAACTTTGCAAATTTGTAATATTGTCACGTCATATTTTCAACAGTGCCATTTTTTCACACCTCCTTATGAACACTACAGCTGTCCTTTTTCAGATCCTGGCTAAAATATGTTTTTGCACTCCTGCCGGAGAATAGCATGGTCACTCTGGGAAATCAGTGTTTGGGACAGATTAAGATCGATCGAGTGAGAGGGGGGAGTGACCAAGCTCAATTGAGCTCTGTTGGGACTGCTGCAGATTTGTTTGTGGGCAGACCAAGGCCCCAACACAAGATCCCAGTACAAAAGGGCAGCCTGCAGAACTGGGAGAACAGAACGAGAGAGCGAGTGAGGGAGGGGGAGTGAGCGAACTCACCGCAGCGCTGTCAGGACTGCTGCGGAATTCTTTGAGGGCAGAAAAAGGTGTCAATGCAGGCAGGAGCCCAGTACAAAAGGGCAGCCTTCAGCACCAGGAGACACAGAACGAGAAAGTGAGGGAAGAGAAGTCGATGAGCTCAACGGAGTTTTGTTGGGACTGCTGCAGATTTGTTTGTGGGCAGAAAAAGACAGGAATGCACACAGGGGCCCAGTACAAAACGGAAGCCTGCAGTGGCAGCAAAACCAGAATGAGCGAGAGAGCAAGCTCAATGGAGCTGTATTGTAACTGCCGCAAATTTCTTTGTGAGCATAAGTAGGCAGCAACGCAGGCAAGAGCCCAGTTGAAAAGGGCAGCCTGCAGCACCGGCAGAAACAGAATGAGCGAGAGTGAGAGAAGGGGAGGAGACAGCTCAATGGAGATTTGTTGGGACTGCTGCAGATTTCTTTGTGGGCATAAAAAGGCACCAACAGAGGCAGGAGCCCAGTACAAAATGGCAGCCTGCAGCACCAGGAGAACCAGAATGAGTGAGTGACATAGTGGGAGTAAGCAACCTCAACGGAGCTCTGTCAGGACAGCTGTGTATTTCTTTGTGGGCAGACAAAGCCACTAACACAGGCAGGAGCCCAATACAAAAGGGCAGCCTGCAGCGCCAGGAGAAACAGAATGAGCAGTGTGAGAGGAGGAGGGACCCACCTCAACGGAGCTCTGTTGGGAGAGCTGTGGATTTCTTCCTGGGCAGAACAAGGTGCCAACGCATGCAGCAGCCCAGTACAAAAGAGCAGCCTGCAGCACCGGGACAAACAGACTGAGCCAGTGACAGAGGGCCACTGAGCGACTTCAACAGACCAAAGCAATCAACATTCGGCATTGACAAATGCTTTTTTTCGCTTGCCTTTGTTAACTTTCCTGACACAGAGATTTGTTGCTTTTTCAATGCCCCCTTTATATCTGCCCATAGTTCCTTGATTCCTTTCAGATCCTCTGTCCCTGTCAGGGAGTCCCTAAGGCATTCTCCCATTTTCCTGAAATTATCCCTCCTGAAGTCCAGAACCTCATCTTAATGCAGTTTGGTTCTGGCCCAGTCCTTATATTGAACCACACTGTATGGTGGTCACTAGACCCCAGGTTGTCACCCACTGACGCCAGCAACACTGTCCCTGTTTGTCAGTACCTGGTCCAGTATCACCCTCCCTACCATGAGTGGGCATCTTAACTAGTTGCCTGAGGAATACCCCTTACAGAGAGCCCAGGATGTCCCTACTTTTGACTGTTTCTGCTGCTAGTAGGCTCCAATCCACATCTGGTAGATTGAGGTCCCCTACCGGAAACACCTTCCCCTTGTGTGGCATCCTTTGGATGGCTTTCATCATGTCCTTATTCACCTCTCCCTCTTATGCTGGAGGTCTGTAGTTCACTCCTATGCAAATAGTGGCCCCCCTACGAGTTTATAGGGTGACTCACAGAATCTCAGCTCCTCCCTTCTCTCCCTGTATTTCTGTGGCTTTTATTTTGTTCCTAACATAAGGAGTCACTCCTCCCCCTTTTATTACCTACGCTGTCTTTTCTGAACAGAGTATACCCTGGTATGGCTACATACTAATCCTGGTTTTCATTACACCAGGACTCAGTACTGTAATTGCAGCCATATCCAGGTATGCTTCTGCCATGGTGGCCTCTAGGTCTGCAATCTTGTTGCCTAGACTTCAAGCATTTGCACACATAGCTCTCCAGATTGTACTGCCACCCCCCCCTTGTTTCCCATTTGCCCCCCTTTGTTTCCTTCACTAGCCATCATATTATCAATTTTGCCTTTTATCCCCTGGATTCCATTGTTATTTGATTCTTTTTGGGGTTTCATCCCCTCAGGATTCTCCATGTTGACCTTGTTTGCCTGTTGGGGGGGGGTTATGTCTCCCTTTATCATTCCCCTCCTCCCTTGGCTAGTTTAAATGCTGGTCAGTGTAGCATTTAAATCATCCACTAAGGATGATGGTTCCCCTCCTGGATGGATGTAGGCCATTGCCCCTGTACAGGCCATTATCCTTTCAATTGGGGCCCCAGTCCCCAATGAAGCGCAATCCTTCTCTTTGGTACCATTCCTTTAACCATGCATTGAAGTTCCTTGTGCAGAGAATCCTACCCCCCCACTGAAGACAGGTAGCACTTCTGTGAAGGTCACAGATCATCCCACCTACTTAAGACCCCTCCCCAATTCCCTGAACTCCTCCTCGACTATTGCTGGCTCATCCCTGGCCAGGTCATCAGTACCCAGATGGACAATGATGTCTAGCTGTCCCTCCTTACCTGCTGCCCCAGAGATCCTTTTGATCTTCAATCAATCAGTCAATCAATCTTTATTTAACCAAGTGAGCATCATTGAGAAGAACTGATTTACAAGATGAGCCTGGGCATTCACGTATATAAATACAGGCAACAGTATATATAATGTTACAACAATTGGGAGTCCAACAACGCAGTAATTCAAAAAAAGAAAAGAAAAAGAGAAAGTAAATAAATGTTAGGTACAGGGCAGGGATATGTACAGTGTTACAACAAATTAGTGTTCACACCATGCAGTAATGCTAGCATAAACAAGGAGAAAGTGCACGGTGCACATACAGTATCTTAGATGAAAATAGCATACTGTACATATTATGGTACAAAAACCTAAGTACATTAGCTGTGACAGGAACCTATGCAACAAGAAAGGGTAAGGAGATGAGGGAGTAGAAAGAAGACGGGAGAAAAGCCAGAGGGGAGGAAGAGTGATACATTTGGGGCCTTCTTTCCATGGGGTCTTCTTTTTTGGGGTCTTTTTCCATCCCTCTGAGCCATGGCACTAGAATGGCACTGAACCTCCTTCTCTTCATCCTTACCTGTCCCCAACTTTATCCCCCTCACTATGGAGTCACCCACCAGGATTTGCTTCCTCTTCCTCTGGGGTCCTCTGCCACCCCCCTTGTGGTATCCACTATGGAGGACTCCCACATCCAACCTGTTCACTACTTCGGGTGCCACTGTGGAACATTCTCAGTGTAGCATAGGAGTTTTGCAGTGGAACTGGGTGTGGGATGTGCCTATGCTCCACCACTCTAACCATTCATGAGCCCACTGTTATCCAATTACTCCTCCTTCTGGGCAACCTCTGTGGCGGAGGCATGGACTAAGTGGTCCGTGGGTTGGAGAGAAGGTCCTATATACCCAAGTGAACTTGACCTTGAGTCTGGTAGGTAGTACTCCCTCAGACTAGAGAGGTACATGCAGCTAGGACAACAATGCAGCCTCCAGAAATTCTCCCTGAAGACTGCCGCCCCACAGATACTGCACAACAGCACCCTCATCACCCTATCCCACATGCTTCCTCTTTTATTTTAGCCCTTTATTTTCCCTTTATTATTCATACCTATATAGGGAATTTCAATGACCTCTAGGTTTTTGTAAGTTTTGAACATCTAGTGTAACTTAGCCCTGTATAGGGTGCAAAACCTTTTTTCCTACCTGATGGTTTGTGGCTCTAGACACCCACTTACCACTTTTACCTACTCATGGTTTGCAGGGCAGAGTGTATGGCTGCTGACTGCCTCCCTCCTGGCAGACTCCTCTGTGTTGTTCTTTGTGCTATGGTCCTTCATGCAGAGGTCCACAGTGTGGATGTCAGCTTGATGGATACTTCCTTATATATCAGGCAATGGCTGATTAACTCACTTGAAGTTGGAATTTCACTTTCACAAAATTTCAGAAGGCACTTTGGTAACTTTCATGGAAATTTAGATTTAGAATGGCAAAATAAATGTATGAATTGTGGATTAATGTATTAAACTGCAGAAAGAAATTCCACAGAACTGATCACTCAGTAGTCAGTTCTGCAGAATTTATTTCCACAGTTTAATACATTAATCCACGATTCATACATTTATTTATTTTATTTTATTTTATTTAAACAGCAGTTTGAAAAACCTTTGAGCCATAGGCTCATTTACAAAGGTACCTTGCCACAGTAAGACAAACCAAAATACACAGTATAGCAGTACAGCACATAAGTATAACAGTAAAATTAAGACATAGATACAAACAAGCTGGTACAGGTAGGATGGATGCAAACAATACCAGAGTTATGTCTCCTTAGCAGCTTAGTAATAAGCTTTGTCACTAAGTATTGAGTACGGCTTTGACTAGTAAGGTTACAGCATCGGGTGTTAATAAGGTGGTTACGTAAGGAAGTTTTGAAGCACGATATAGTTGGAGCTTCGGAGATGGAGGGGGGCAGTGTGTTGAACCAGGAAGGGGCCCTAAAGCTGAAGGCTGTTTGGCTGTGAGAGGTCCTAGCTCTAGGGATAACAAGAGAGGTTTTCCCAGAGGTCCGAGTATGAACTAGTGGGACAGAGCGGCATATGGTGGTGGTCAATCCTGGTGGGAAAAGCCCAAGGAGGGTCTTTTTTGTAAGGGCACAGGTAAGATATTTGAGGCGCCTGGCGAGATCAAGTACCAGTGCTTTTAGCATACAGTAGACAGGTGTGTGTCATCCCAGGTGCTCCAGTAATTAACCTGCAGGCCTTATTCAGAGAAGTGCTGACTTTTATGGAGTGGGGGTCTGATCAGCAGCACCATACACCTGGCAGTCCATAGTCCACTAGGGACAGGATAGAGGAGGTGACTGCGAGTCGAAGAGCCTCCGGGGGGAGGCAGTGTTTATACCGATGTAAGATGCCCAATCGGATATTAGTGGCAGTGGCTAGGGCAGTGATGTGTCCATGGAAGGAGAGGGAGGGGTCAAAATGGATCCCTAGGTATTTATAGGAGCAAACTTGTTCGAGTGGGAATGAGGACCCAGAGTGAATGAGGAGTTTGAAGTTGCAGGACTTGTTTTGGGGATGAGTGAAGAACATGGTTTTTGTTTTTTTAAGATTTATCACCAATCTATGGTCCTTGAACCAGCCCTCGGCTTCAGTGAAGGACTTCTGCAGCGAGTCCTGGAGGGCAGTAGGGTTACGACTTGAGGCAAAGATGACTGCATCATCAGCGCACAGTAGAATGTTCCTCGAGCAAGAGCGTGGAAGGGTGTTAAGGTAAAGGGAGAATAGTAAGGGCCCAGAATGGAGCCCTGGGGAACCCCAGAAAAGATGGGACAGATGTCTGAGTAGGTACCATTAATTTTTACAAGCGGTCAGACAGATAACTGGTGCACCAGGAGATAGGCCCAGCAGCAAACCAGAGAGACTAAGGGCATCAAGAAGGAGGGGTGGGAGACAGTGTCGAAAGCTTCGAGAGGTCAATGAAGACAGCACCAGCCAGAGAACCAGTGTCTAAGGAGGAGTGGAGAAAGTTGGAGAACTCTAGGAGGGCTGTGTTGGTACTGTGGCCCACTCAGAAGCCATGCTGCTCAGGACAAAGGACATTGTAGGTGGAGAGGTAGTCAGAGATTTGAGAGGCCACCACTTTTTCCAAGGCCTTGGAGAGAGAGAGAATGGAGATCGGTCGATAGTTTCCAGCCACAGTCTTATCACCACCTTTAAAGATAGGGGTGACAGTGGCGACTTTCCAGGCAGTTGGAACCTTCCCCAGGCAAAGAGAGTGGTTGATGAGGCATGTGATTGGGGTAAGGACTGTGTCTAAGACCAGCCAGTAGATACACGGATCCAGGGTGTCACTGCCTGTACTATTACTCTTGGAGGGCAGTGATAAGGTGTGGCCTAAGTTCTTGGGCACAAACACGGCGGAGGGAGAAAATAAGGCGAGAAAGATTTACGCAGGTGCTGGGGAGGAGGGCTCAAAAAATTTGTAGGGAGGATAGGGCTAAGGTCAGTGAATGAGGTGTTGAGGTGGTGGCATGAGGGCTGGGTCTGAGGAGATCACACCATTAATGTTGATCTGGGTGGGGGGGGAGTGTGCACTCCCATTTAACTGTTTAATGTTATCCCAGAGGGTTCTGGGATTCCCCCATGAGGCAGTGAGTGAGGACCGATTATTCCACAGTTAAGTGAGTCACTGAAGTAAATAATGAATGTATGAATTGTGGATTAATGTATTAAACTGCAGAAAGAAATTCCAGAGAACTAATCACTAAACTGCAGAATAATTACATGTATTGCAGATTAAAGAGCAAGTGCTTAGTAAAGATGTATATCATAAAGAACAATGATTTGAGTCCTTTAGATGCCTCGGTAATCATTGTGTTTGCTTTTATTTGTTTTTTTAATTGCCTTTTTATTGGGTGGGGGCAGGGACAGTAGCTCAAGCTGTGAATAATAATAACAATAACTTTATTTATCAAGCGCCTTTCAAATTATCAAGGAGCTTTAACATAAAACATAGATAAAACAAGATAAAATATAAAACACAGTATAAATACAAATAGTAAAAATTCAATAAAATCAGTCACAGTGGGCTTGGCACCACAGGTAAGTTTTCAAGGCCTGCTTGAAACCCCCCATGGTCGTGCACTCCCGTACCTAATGGGGTAGAGAATTCCAAAGTGCTGGAGCCACATACATAAATGCACTGGCCCACAATGATTTTAAGGATATTCATTCACCCTGTTACTGCACTCTCTGAGTCGTCTCTAATTTTTGGAGTAACTGAAGAGGATTCAGAATGACTAATATTAGTGTGGAGCTGTTGTCATAAGGACTTTGTTGGATTACACATGGATTTTTCAGATCATTATTTTTTTTTGGACGTGAACTGTGCCTTTGGAAAATTCGATTTGCCTTACATAGAAACATAGACTTTGACGGCAGATAAGGACCGCTTGGCCCATCTAGTCTGCCCATTTCCCTACCTACAGGATAGGCCGCAGATCCTAGTTAACCAGCAACCTATTCCCTCCTGGCTTTCGTTATTTGGGCATATGGATAGTGAGAGTGCTGCGCACACTGTTCTACTCTTTCAGATATTAAGTTACTGAATTTAACCGGAGCTATTGTGGATTAATCTGTGAAGCTCTCCCCCACCATGTGAGAGGTGGTGTTAGGGGTATAATACAATTCCAGTCCAAGTTATTTTAATATACTGCTCGATCTTGCTGGACCTGCGTGCATGTGAGAGGTGCTGCATTTGGGTCATAAACAGAGTTCCTCTCTTTGCAGGTCTCTCCCACTATGTGAGAGATGGTGCTGGAGTTATAATGCAGTTATTAACTTGACTTATTTTAACTTTGTTGGAATAAATGCATGCATGTGAGAAGTGCTGCATTTGTTTTAGAGGAGGTAGTTGTATTCTTTCTTCTCCTTAACAGAACTTTAAAGATTGTTAAACTGAATAGTACATCTGTGAAGAGATTTGTTGATAATTGTTCTGTTTGTGTTAGGTTATTTGATTTAGTTATTAATTGTAGTGTTTTTGTTTTAACCTCTGCCCTTTCTGTGAAAGGGAGAAGGGAAGGGGTTTATTATTAAAATTATGAGAGGGTGGGTTTATTAAGGGGGGTCAATAATTTTATATTTTTTTTAACATAAAGGAGATAAAGTGTTGATTGTGTGGGGTGTTTAAGCAGGCATAGTGTTATTTAAAATATCTGAAATATGTGCTGGGATGTTAAGGATACAGTCAGGTGGTACTCCCCCTCAAGACTAAAAGATCTCCATCCATTTGAATATCCTTCACTCCTCTGGAAGTTTATAAAAACTGCAGAGCTCGTGTATTTTGAGATGAGGAAGTATAGGAATAGGAGATCCTGGAACTCTTGTGAGAGAAGGGAAAGGAGTGGGCAGATAAAGACAGTTGGAACCCGGAGATGCCCTTGGGTGAAATAGATACAGGAGCAAGGCTTACCTTGCCTTGTACCCATACCCAAGGGCACTGACTTGGTCAGGCAGGAGGTGGAGTCATCCTGACCTCATCCCTTTCAGGAAGTGTTAAGCAATGCCAAGTCTATTAGAAATAAGACCACAGTGGTGGCAGATCTTGTTGCATCTGTTGTCCTGGCTTGCATCACTGAGATCTGGCTGATGAAATGGGGCCCCATTTTAGAGTCTGCAGTTCCGGCCAGGTTCTCGGTGATTCACCACCCGAGAGTAGACCGTAGGGGTAGGGGAGTTGCAGTCTGTTTTAGACAGGAACTGGATCTTAGGAAGGTCCCAGTTGGATGTACCAATTCTTTTGAATGTACTGTGGGTACAGGTGCAGGCTACATGATTCTTCTCATTTATCATCCACCAGGTGATGGGAGGGAATTCCTGAGGGAGATTGCAGACTTCATCACCGAGATGGTATTGGAGTCCCCCCGATGGTTAATTTTGGGGACTTCAATGCCTGGGTCAATGATGAACTCATGCTTTTTGGACAAAACCTTCTCCAATTGATGGATTCATTGGGCCTGACATGGATTGTTACCTCTGCAACCCATGAGGGAGGACACTCATTGGACTTGATATTCCATCTGGGGATGGAAATCTCCAATGTGGTGGTGGAGCCTATTGGTTGGTCTGACCATCACGCCCTGAGGTTCAGTTTAGCAGCCCCCCAAAAGAGGCCTGCCCCAAGGACATAGTACAGTTCCATCCTTTGGGAGTAGTTACCTCGGAAGGCCAAATGACAGAGCTGGACTTCTCAGGATTGCCAAAGGTAGCACCGACCCAGGCCCCTAGTGCTGGTCTATAGTGGGCAGTTGTGGGGGCGCTGGATGTCATTGCTCCATCTCAGGTTCACCCCTGTACTCTTCACCAGGGGGCTGTATGGTTTACCAGGGAGATCCATGGGTTGGAAGAGACAGGGTTGAAGATTGGAGATAGCTGGTAGAAAACTCACCTGGAGATGGAGAAGCTTAGATTGCTGGATCACTATAAGATATACCAATCAGCAATTTCCCATAAGAAGGCAGAGTTCTTTGTCCAGGGAAATTGCTGCAGTGAGGAACAGACTGGCCCAGCTCTTCCGGACTGTGGACAGACTGTGCAATCCAGCCTGTCTTCAAGCCAGTCGAGCATTGTCACAGTTACAGTTTGAGGAGTTTGCGATGTTCTTTGCTGATAAGGTGTCCACCATCTGGGATGAAATCAGTCAGCACCTCCCCATTGGGTATTGCATTGGTTAACCGAGAGGCACTAATGACCAGTTGACTTGGTTCACCTTTAGTCAACTGGCAATCACGGATATAGTGAGGATTATCCAGACTTTGTATCCAACCTACTGTAGTCTGGATCCGGGCCCTACTCACCTACTTATGGGGTGTGTAGAGGTTATTGGCCCAATCCTGACTGGGATAGTGGTGGCAACATTGGAGAGAGGGCTCTTTCCAGATCCCTTAAAGGAGGCAGTGGTGCGCCCCTTCTGAAAAGCCCTCCCTTGATCCTGACTGCCCAGAAAACTACAGACCAGTCTCCAACCTTCCCTTTTTAGGGAAAGTTATTGGGAAGGTGGTCACTTTGCAGCTGGAGGATCATTTAACCAGCCACAGTATCTATGAACCTCTCCAGTCTGGCTTCAGGAAACGGCATAGCACTGAGATGGCTCTTGTACAGGTACTGAATGATCTCCTGATGGTGAGAGATCAGAGAGCTCATTCCATCTTGGTTCTCCTTGATCTCTCCAAAGCATTTGACACTGTAGATCATAGAGTGTTGCTCAAGCGCCTGTGATTTCTTTGTAGACTGAGATGGGTGGTCCACAGTTGGTTTCAATCTTTCCTTCAGGGCAGGACTCAGAGAGTACTGTCATAAATTTATTCCTTGGCTCACTGCCTACCCTGTGGGTGCTACAGGGTTTGGTGTTGTCCCCATGTTATTTGCAGTGTATATACTACATTGGGGGTATTATAAGATGGTATGGGCTGAGTTTTCATTGCTATGCTGATGACTGATGAAGAAGTACTTCCTCACATCTCTCCTGAATCTACGACCTCCAGCTTCATACAACATCCTCTTGTTCCTGAGCACCTTCTTCTGAAAAGTACTCCACTTGCACCTTATTTCGCTGTGAGGTATTTAAATGTTTCTTTATATCCCAGCTTCTCTGTTCCAGGGTTTACATATTGAGATCCTTAATCTCTCCTCATAGGGCTTTGATGCAGAATCCTCCAGCAAATGTAGCACTCCAAGCAGGATAAATAACAATGTACCAAGCAGACAATTGCAAATTTCCTTAGAAATGTATTTATTCCATAAGAGAAAAGGTACAAATTAAATCAAAAATAACAACAGTGTGAACTTACAGAAGGTCTGTGCCAGAACCTCTGTGCTTCGCCTGATCAGTCTTCCTTAGATGCAGACCCTGCGCTATTTTAATTGCCCTCATGTAGACCACCTTCACTCTGTCTATGTCCTTCTAGAGATGTGGTCTCCAGAACTGGACACTGTACTCTAGGTGGAGTCTTACCAGTGATCTAGACAGCAGCAACACCACCTTCCTCTTTCTGATGGTGATATCCCTTTCAATGCACCCCAGCATCCTACGTTCCCTCTCTACTACCTTGTTGCACTACCTGGCCACCTTTACATCATCAGATATGATTACTGCCAGGTCTCTTTCCTGCTTGGTGGTCATCAATAAGAACTCTTCCCATTTTGTGCTCTGCCCCTGGTTTTCTGTGCCTCAAGTGTATTATTTTGCACTTTTTCACACTGAAACCCAGCTGTCATACTCTTGACCACTCCTCTAGTTTTCTCAGGTCTCTGATCATCCTTTCCACCCCCCTCCCTGGAGTGTCCACCCTATTGTAGATTTTGGTACTGTATCATCTGCAAAGGGGCAGACCTTCCCTTCCAGCTCCTCCTCTGCAGTGCCACTTATATAGACATTAAAGAGGACTGGTGACAACACTGATCTCTGAGGCACCCCACTTTTCAATCTCCCTTCTTTGAGTGAACTCAGTTTACTACTACAATCTATTTCCTAAACAACTTCTTATCATGTTTACCACCTTTGGACCCACTCCTAAGCTGCCCAGTTTGTTTACTAGTCTCCTATGTGGAATGGCGTAGAAAACCATACTGAAATCTAGGCAGGTTATGTCCACCACTCCACCCTGATCTAGTTCATTGGTCAACTAGTTAAAGAAATCTATCATATTCATTTGACATGATCTACCCCTTGTGAAACCATGCAGCCTTGGGTTTTGTATCCAACTGGAATCAAGATATTCCACAATATTTTCCTTCAGCAGTGATTCTATTAACTTTCTCATCACCAGTGTTAGGCTGACTGGCCTATAATTGCCAGCCTCCTCCCTGCCATACTTTTGTGAAGTGTGACTACATCTGCTCTCCTCCAGTCCTCCACAACCACCCCTGTTTCCAGTGAGCTGTTAAACAGAACTTCCAAAAGTGCAGCCAGTACTTAACTGTTCTTCCTCAATACCCTTGGAGGCACTCCATCTGGCCCCATTGCTTTGTCCACCTTCAGATAAGCAAGTCCTTGCAGGAATCTCGCCCAAAATGGACTAGTGTCCACCTCCTTCCCTCCAAAGCCTTTGTTACTTTTTGTGCCCTCCAATTTTCTTCTTCTTCTGTGAACACTGAACAAAAATATTTCTTCAGGATGTCTTCCTTTCCTAGTCCCCACCCAGGCATGTCCCCTTCTGTTTTCTAACCTTACACCCTCCCTAGTCTTCCTCTTTTCACTTACATATCTAAAAAGATCTTGTCCCATTTCAGTACCTCCTGGACTATCTCTTCTGTTTGTGCCTTTGAGCTTTACTGCTTTCCCTACTTCCTCTGTTTACCCTGGTACACCCCACCCAGGTCATCAACCCTGCTAGACCATCCCTGAGGCATTCTACTCATCTTTTAGAAATCTGCCCTCCTGAAGTCCAAGGACTAGAGATGCAGCAAATTTAAAATCCACTGGCGAAGTGAATGCAAAGTGGCCACTTCGCGTTGGCACTTCGGTACGCGGAGTGCCCCATTGGAAAGGCTCACTTCACCTTATTATTATTACTTTGCCAGTCATTTCACCTTAAATGCGAAGTAAGGTGGAGTGACAACAATGCTGGCAGCATTCCACCCATACAGTCACTAGAATGAATGTGCATCCCCAAAGTGCTACTGTCTTATGTCCAGAAAACTCCCCAGTGCTGTTGAAGTGAAATGAGAGTGTAACAAGAAATGCAAAGTCTCCCAGAATTAATGGTGCACTCAGTCATGCGTGCAGTGGTCAGGTCACACACAGAGCCACCAGAATTAATGTGCGTCCCCAAAATGCTACTGTCTTGAGTCCAGCAAATTCCCCAGTGCTGACGAAGTGAAATGAGAGCATAACAAGAAATGCAGTCTCCCAGAATTAATGGTGCCATGCAAATGCACAGACATACTAAGATTGCATAGCACACTCAAGGGATGCATAAAAAAAGTTACAACAACACCTAACCAGTGCTCACAAGTCACAAATTCAAATCTGGAAAGGAATACATTTTGCCAGTTGGGGAATTAGTGCACAGCAGTAATAATCCACTAACAGTAAAGATACCACAAAGCAGCATAAAAATTCATGCAGGTGCAGCGGATAGCAGGTTCACAATGCTGCAATTACTCTTTAACACAATAAAAGGTGTCTGATTTAATGGCATGCATCACACACACTCACACACACATCAAGTAATGTATAGAAAATTGAAAACCTTTAGTAATATAACCAAATGTTTTAAACAGACAAATTGTACACTGCTGCATCACAACAATCGGCAAAAAAATGTCAAGAATTACTGAAAATATTACTGTGTGTTCATTAACACAGTTATACAAGAAAAATATAACCAAAACAGAAAGACTGCCTTTTTCTCCCAGTTAATCTACCTACACCACAAATATGCCCCACCCCCAAAGCACACTTCACAGTACACAGATTGACTGTTGTAAATTAACATTAAAAATCCACACACAACAATAAACACTCGATGATATGAGCACAGAAGGGTTTCCTACAATCAATGTACTAAATTTTGAGCAAAAAATATTACTCAAAAAGGCATTTTAAACAGTTTTTAGAGGTTTTGAATCGCAGAGCTCTGAGTGCAAACTGTCTCCAGCTACCACTGCACACACGCACACACACACACACACACACACACACACACACACACACACACACACCTACCCAGGCCAGAACTGAGGCTGTGCTGAACAATCTAGAGCCCATGTGACTTGCAATCCCATGAATAACTGCAGAATTTCATTTGAAGCTCAATTAGGGTGAAATGAGACGAATTACATTGATTTCAATATACTTCGCCTAAAATTGGTGGAGAAGTGGTTTGGAGAAGGTGGAATAACGCAAAGTCATTGGTTTCCATGGACTTCGTCTTCCTCATTATGAAGCGAAGTACTCTGCTTCACATTGTGGAGTTCTCCGTGGATTCCACATTACTCAGTGAATCACTTCATGGAGCAAATTGGGGCCATTTCACCCACCACTATTTACAGCACTGTAACTCACATGATGTATGGGAAGGAACACGCATGCCTATAGCTGTACTTCCCCGATGAGCTGTAGCACAAAACTCCCCGACTTAAAAAAATACTTATTAATAAGTACAATGGTGGAGTGGTGAAGCCTGGAGATACTACAAAACATGCTTACAATACATCCAAGTAACTAGTAAAAAGAATTAATGTTGTGATTCGTGACTTGATTTTAAATAGTGATTTGTGACTGCATCTGTGACCATGATGTTGAAGAATGTGATTTGTATCATGAGTCACTTGTGATGATGGTCCTGACTTAAAAACGCATATTAGTGAGTACAATGTTCATGCAGAATTATGCACCACACCTGTCCAGTACTCTGAAGGGAAGCCAAAGAAACAACTGTGACTTAAGTTACAGATGGAGATTGGGCCCTAAAGAGATGCAAATGCATAAACAGATTAAGATTGCACTGTGAACTGAAGAGATGCAGATGCAAAGGCACAACACCTAACCAGTGCTTACCATCAGAAATTCAAATCTGGAAAAGAATACCTTTGCCGGCTGGGGGCAGTGTACTGCACTGCTGCAGTAACAGTCACTAGTACTAGTAACAGTAAAGATACCACAAGGAAGTACAAAAATCACACAGCTGCAGTGGATAGCAGGTTCACTTTGCGGAAATTTTTATGTGGCACAACAAAAGGTATTTGATTTGATGATACGAGTCACACACATACACACACATTAAGTAATGCGCAGCAAACTGAAAACTTCAGTAATATAACCACATATTTTAAACAAACTAAAATGATGCACTGCTGCACCACAACAATCATCAAATAAATGGCAAGAATTATTGAAAATATTACTGTGTGTACATTAACACAGTTATACAAGAAAAATATCGTCAAAACGAAAGCACTGACTTTTTCTCCATGTTAATCTACTTACATACAAAATGCAAGTTCCAAACACACTCAAGCCCATAAAGAAGGATGCTTTTTCAATTTCACTTAAAAAGACTTCATTTAATGTATAAAAATATGTACAAAACATCAAATCCCATCTGACATGTTGGGGGCAAAAGCCCTTTTTTCATGTGCTTGGAACTTGCTTTTTGTATATTGAATTTGTTCTTTAAGCACCACTTTTCCTTGTGCTCACTCTTTTGGTATTCTCCTTAATCTACCTATACCACAGATACACCCTTCCCCCAAAGCACACTTCCACTGTTTTTCAGTACACAGACTGAATGTTGTATATTAACATTCAAAATCCACACACAAACAATAAACGCTCGATGATATGAGCACAGGAGGGTTTCCTATAATCGATGAAGTAAAGTTTCAGCAAAAAAAATGACTTAAAAAGGCTTTTTAACAGCTTTCAGAAGGTTTGAATCATAGAAACATAGAATTTGATGGCAGATAACCGTTTGGCCCACCCAGTCTGTCCATTTTCCTACCTACTGGATAAGCTGCAGATCCTAGTTAACCAGCAGCCTACTTCTTCCTACCCCCACCCCTAGAATGGCCTTAATGACTGTCCCATGCATGCTTGAATTCCACCACTGATTTTGACTCCACAACCTTCCTCCGGAAGGCCGTTCCATGCATCCACAACCCTCTCTGTGAAAAAATACTTCCTTAAATTACCCCTGAGCCACCCCATCTTCAAATTGTGCCCTCTTGTTCTTGCACACCTCTTTTTTTGAAAGATGCTACCCTCTTGGACTTTGTTGATTCTCTTGAGGTACTTGAATGTTTCTATCATGCCCCCCCTCTCCCTCCTTTCCTCGAGACTATACATATTAAGCTCCTTTCATCTCTCTTCATATGTCTTCCGGTGCAGACCCTGCACCATTTTAGTTGCCCTCCTCTGGACAGCTTCCATCCTGTCTATGTCTTTGCAGAGATTGGGTCTCCCAGAACTGCACACAGAATCACAGAGAGCTCTCAAAGCAGATTGTCTCCTACAGCTTCCTACACACACTACCCCCAAACTGAGGCTGTGCAGAACAATCTAGAGTCCATGTGACCTGAAATCCCATGAATCACTACAAAATTCACTTTTGGAGCTTAAAAACAAGGTAAAGTGAGGCAAAGTACATTGTTTTCAATGTACTTCACCTTAAGAAATGGTGGAGTAGTGGTTTGGGAAGGCAGATTAACATGAAGTCATTGTTTTCGATGGTCTTCGCGTTACCCATTATAACGCGAAGTACTCCGCTTCGTGTTGCAGAGCACTTCCACGAATTCACCTTCACTCCATGAATCACTTCACAGATCGAATTGGGGACACTTAGCCCATCTCTATCCAGGACCCTAACCCTTGTGTGGTTTGATTCTGCAGCTGTCTATTGAACCACACAGTACAGTGATCATTGGTCCCTAAGTAACTACCCATCTTGACATCTGCAACACTGTCCCTGTTATTGAATAGCAGGTCCAATATTGCCCATCATGAGGGGTTCACTGACTAGCTTCTTGAGAAACCTACTCCATGGATAATCCAGGAAGTCTCTGCTTCTAATTTAGTGGAGCAGATGAGGAAGGTCACCAGGAAAGTTAACTCAGTGATCATGGGGGACTTTAATCTGCAGGAGTGGATTAAGCACCCCAGCCACCTCGAGTACAAGGGGCAGGTCCTCCTGGAGGCCTTCCAGGAAAGCTTCCTGGTACAATGGTCAACAAGCCAACTAAGTTGGGCAATATTGGACCTCATACGTGTAATGGGAGACTGTAAGAAAGCTGGGGATTGGAGAAGCCGCTGGCAGAGGTGTGACCACCACTCATTGTGGTTCACACACAGCATGGCTCAAGGAAGCTGTAGGAACAGGGAACCAGGGTGTTGGACTGTGGGCTGGAATTTAGTAGGATGGGGGTAATAGTAGTGGGCACTTGGCAGAATCCACCACACATGGATGCTAACCAGAAATGGGAAGTCATCAAGCTAGGGATAGTGGAGCGCTAGAACTTGTACCAAAACACAGAGGAAAAAGACTAGGGGCTGAGAAAGCAAACTGGTTTAGCAGGAGGTCATGGGAAAAGTGAAGGCAAAAGGGCAGCC
Organism: Neoceratodus forsteri; assembly: GCA_016271365.2. Classification (NCBI taxonomy): domain Eukaryota; kingdom Metazoa; phylum Chordata; order Ceratodontiformes; family Ceratodontidae; genus Neoceratodus; species Neoceratodus forsteri. The sequence goes on from CM057451.1 coordinate 212,791,977, forward strand.
TTCAGGAGATTCAGGAGATCTGGGAGGGAAGGAGAAGGACATGGGGAAATACCTGAGGAATTCAAAGGGTGACCAGAGCAGTCAGGGTTGCCAAGGCTTCCAGAGAGGTTAGGCTGGCACAGGGCATCAAAAATGGAAACAGACTGCTTCAGGTACAAAAGAGAGAGAGAATCTGCAAGATCAAATAGTTAGTCTCAGGAAGGATGGGATGTGGGCAGAGAAAGGAGCAGAGCAGGCAAAAGCACTAAATGAATACTTCTGTTCTGCCTTTACTAAGGAGAAGAGTGGGACACTACTGTAGGAGGTGGGGAGGGTAAGCATGGGGGAGGGGGTTACAGATAGAGAAATCACAGTGGGTAGAGTACTAGAAGGTTTAAGGGTACTGAGGATGGATAATGCACAAGAACCAGATGGCATACACCCCAAGGAACTGAAAAAATTGGTGGAGGTCTTGGCAGAACTATTGGCAGACCTGTTCAATACCTCCCTGGACACAGGGAGCATCCCACAAGACTGGAGGATGGTGCATGTGGTGTCCCTCCACACAAATGGTCCCAAGGATGAACCGGCAACTGTAGACCAGTAAGCCTCACATCTATTGTGGGAAAGTTAAAGGAGACAATCCTAAGGAGGGTTGATAACCTTTCTGGAAGATAATGGATTTGAGGATGGAAAGCATGGGTTTGTTTCTGCTGGATCCTGCCAGATACATCTGGTTGAATATTATGATTGGATGACTAGGGAACTGGACAGGGGCCATGCAGTGGATGTCCTGCATCTGGACTTCAGCAAGGACTTTGATTTAGTGCCACATTGGAGGATCATTAGTAAGTTGAAATACCTGGGGGCAGGGACAAAGATGGTGAACTGAATCAAGAACTGGCTACAGGGGAGGCAACAGATGGTAGTGGTGGGAGGGGAACTCTCAACTCCAAGGACTGTGACAAGCAGGTAATTACAGGGCTCTGTAATGGGCCCAGTGTTGTTTGGTATCCTCATAGAAGACACCACGCATGGCATTGAGAACAAGATCAGTCTGTTTGCAGATGGCACCAAGATCTGAGCGGTGATAGAAGACACGAGGGTGGCAGGCATTGCAGGACAATCTGGCTAAACTGGAGGACTTGTCAGACACTAGACAGTTGAGGTTTAATCCTAAGAAGTGCAAAGTTATGAACTTTAGAGCAAGGAACCCAGGAGGTGCCATCAGTTTAGAGGCCACACAGTTAGCTCACTACTTAGGAGATGAATCTTAAGGTGATAATAACAGGGCAAATTAACAACTCAGCACAGTACAGGAAGGACAGCTAAAGCCAACAGGGTGCTAGGGTGTATTGCTAGAGGAATTACATCCAGGAGAGGAGATGATCCTGTCTCTGACATTTCTTTGGTGAGGCGACACCCGGTACTGCATGCAGTACTGGCGTCCGTTCTTGATGAAGGATGTCAAATTACTGGAGGGTACAGGCGCAGAGTGACAAAGATGATTCAGGGATTGGAAGACAAACCCTTGTAGGGAAGGCTAAGGGAGATGAACATGTACTCCCTGGAGGAAAGGAGGGATCGGGGTGATATGACTGAGACCTTTAAATACATGAAGGGTATAAACAAGACTGGTATGGAAGGGATATTTTAAGTTGAGGGATAGGAGAAACATGAGGGGACATTGTCTGTGATTGGAAGGGGGAAGATTCAGGAGAGAAATGAGGAGGCACTTTTTCATGGAAATGGTGGTGTTTAAGTGGAGCACTCTGCCGAGGTGGTATCCTATATGACACTGGGAAGTTATAAAGGGGATGGGACAAGGTGAGGTTGAGGGTCACTGTGGGAGGGATGGGAGGGAGAGCAGCTGCAGTGTAAGGGATGCTACTTGCACTTTCAAGCAAACTTGATAGACCATATGACCTGTATCTCAATCAATCAATCAATCAATCAATCAAAATCTTTATTTATCCAGGCGGGCACCATTGATCAAGGCTCATTTGCAAGGTGGACCTGGTCATGAATAAATCAAAATGCACGGTACAGAAGCAGGTATACAAAAAGCAATAATTACAAGGAAGAAAAAGTATATACAGGGTATATAGTACAGTACAAGGTTGAAATACATAAAAAGCATTGTTTTACAATTGAAGAAGTCAACAGATGTACAATCAACCATAGACATACAGGGTTATAAGCAGAGATCTTTTGAGTGGGCAGCCAGAACTACACACATAAGGGGAAAGAGGCCATGTATGGGGTGGCAGGTTAGAGAGGTAAAGAAGAGGAGGGTTATATTACCGACAACTGTGGGAAAAATTGAGCTAAAACCACAGAAAGTGATGATGGCTGTCGTGTACTTGTTTATTATGATAATGACAGAGGAGGGGTAGATAATTGGGACACTACTATGGATGGGGTGGCACTTTAGCCAGGCTGTAGAGGACAGGGAAGGGTGGGTGCAGCAGGAAGAGTTAATAGGGAAAGAGTGTGAGCCAGGCGTAGAATCATGACAAGCATTAGGATGGAAAGGGGGAGTTGCGGAATTAGTGGGCTAGCGGTAAAGAAAGCATTTGCAAGGTGCTTTCATGCAGCGATCATAGAGCGCCTTGAAAATATTCAGGCCTACAGGGCAGCTCAGCTTCAGGTTCTTCTGTGAACCGTTCAACAATGTGGGTAAAGAGAAGCTTAGAGCAGCTTTGCCGAAATTAGTTTTGACCCATGGAACTTGGATGGAAATTAGGGAATAGCTCCTTAGAGCGTAGGTGCCTAACACACTCTGGGGAATACAATCTGAGACATATGAGGGGAGCTTGTTGGTCACAACTCTGAAGGTCCATAGGGTCAGCATTTCTATTCCTTCTATAGTGAAGTGAAGTCCAGCCTAATTATGAGTACAGGGAGCAGTGGTGTGTGGAATGTAGAAGGCCAGTAATGAACCTGATAGCTCTGTGGTAGAGGATGTCCAACTTAGCCAGTGCAGAGGCAGTGCAGTGGCTGTAGAGCAGGTCTGCATAATCTATTAAAAATAGGAAGGTAGTTTGAACCAGTTGAATCTTGGCCTCCTTTGTGAGCAGGTGGTTTAATTCTGTAGAATAGTCCTAATCTTGCCTTAGTTTCTTCTGTAGTTCTTGAGATGGTCGGTGAAGAAGGAGTTTGTGATCGAGTCAAACTCCTAGATATTTGAATTTAGCTACATACTCTAGTGTTTCTCCAAGAACAGTGGTAATTTGTGGGATAGCTCCCCAGCAGGAATTGCTGCATGCAGGACGGGAGAAGAGCAGGCTTTGTCTTTTCACATTGAGCAAAAGCTTTTGTTTTATGAGCTGGTATTGTAGAAGGTTAGAATTCAGCTTGGAGGTCTTCACAGGCTGCTTCTGGCATGGGACGACTCAAGTACAGTACAGTGTCATCCACGAATAAGTGGATGTTGGCTTTGATGGGGTCATTGATGTTGTTAATATAGCGGCAGAGGAGGAGACCAAGGATAGACCTGGGGCACACCCTCAGCATAGGTTTTAATGGAGAAAGATCACCTTCCCCTTTAACCTGCTGTTTTCATTCTCAAGGTAGTCTGCAAACCAGCGAATAGATTTATGGTCCTTTCCTAAGGTTCTTAGGAGGAAAGAAGCAGGCTGTGATCAACTGTCGAATACCTTACTAAGATCCAAGAAAACAGCACAGACATGCTTCTTGTTGTCAATGTCTAGGAGCCAATCATTGGTCACCTTAGCTAGGGCTGTTATGGTGCTGTGCTTTGCTCTGAATCCAGACTGAACTAGGTTAAATAGGCTTCTGGATTCTAATTATACCCCTAGCTGGCCAGACACTATTTTTCTAAGTAATTTAGACAAGATGGGAGGAGGAGATCGGTCTGTAAATATTTAGATTGCATGGGTCACCTGCTTTTAATAGAGGATGACATGGGCTATTTTCCATTGAGGAGGCTACCCTGGGAGAGTGACATGTTGAATAGGTGGGTGATTGGCACAAAGCACATAGTAGGCACATTTCAGATAGTATGGTTCTATGAAGTGAAGCCTGCCCTTCCTGGTGTCCAGTTGCAGCAGTAGGTCTTCACCTCTTTTAGAGACAGGCAGGAAGGAAAGGCCTCCTCAGTAGAGGGGACTCATGGGTTGGTGTGCCCTGAGCTGTGCAGAGGTCATTGGCATGAGAAGTATCAAATGCTAGCAAATCAAACAAGGGCATGCTGCAGCTGGCTGAAAGAGGTGGTGCTGAAACAAAGGGCCAGCCCAAACAAACCACAAATCAGAAACTGTTCAGCACTGTTAAGTCTGTTGCAAGATAAATCCAGGTCAGACATAAAAAAGTAAATAGACAAGGTTTTAATGTGCCCAAAAGAACAAAAAGGACCAACAGGCAAACAAAGAACAAAAGAACTGCGTGCCCCCAGTGCTGTTCGTTAATGAGTCTTCATCAGAGTGAAGCACAGAGGCCGAATATCTTGATCTTTGTTCTAGACACGATCTCAAAAAGACATCTTAAACTGCACATATCTGGACCAGATATCCAGCGGCCTCAAGAGTGCTGAACGGTTTCTGAATTAACTATCAAATCTTGCCTGCCATTGCAAAATGGTTACTGAGAGCTTCAATATCTCCGATCGGTTAGCGATAACACTGCCACCGGACTTAAATTTTACCAGAATGAAATTACCAAGTGCGTGTCCAGACATGTCTTTTAATGTTTCCAGATCTTTGAAGAGATTTCTTGAGGCAGAGGCTAGCTCTGAATGATAGGAAGGAGCCTTGGCTGCTCTGACCAACTAGTGCACTTGATACATGCTCTCTTAAAAAGACACCAATCTGAGTTGTTCTGGCTTCTTTGGGCTTTGTCCATAAGTATCCCTTTCTAACAGGGTAGCTTTGAGCTCAGGTGAGAACCAGTGGCAGGTGCTGCTCTGACCAGCACCTTAACCAAGGGTGCCGCTTATTTAAAAGCCTCACTTAAAATATATAAAAATAGTATATGCCCTGTTAACTGTTTTGGCTAGGAAGAATTCCTGCCATTGCAGTGAATGTTTCAAGTCGTGGACATAAGCAAACAAATCAAAGTTGTGTTTGCACCTCTTGATAGAGAACTTTGCCACAAACTGTGGGTTGTGCATGGATCTAATGGTGGTGATTATGCAATGATCGCTAATGTCTGAGAAAAATGTTCCGACATGAGAGAACAGGTGTTGCTTGCTAACCAAAATTGCATCTAAGAGGGAGCTGTTGTTAAGGTTCTTTTTATTTGAGCAAGTAGGCTGCCAATGAGTTGCACCAGCCCTCGAGTGCCACAAAATGATTTCAAAGGAGCTGATGCACTTGATAGCCAATCATAGTTCAGGTCACAAGAATAATGGTTTCAAGAACTGAGCCCCAATCACGGAACTGAGGTGAGACAGGCGATGAGGTCCGGCAGAAGAGCAAGTGCAGCCTAGTACACAGACTGCACTGGAAGGAGGACGTTCGATCTTTAGGGTCAAGCACTCAAATTCTTTGAGGGAGGATGATGCGTCTATGCACGTGGCTGATATTTGTCCCTACATAAAGTGCAACCCCACCTCCTCTTGATTTCCTATCGCTCGGAAGAGTAAATAATTTGGGATATTGATTTCATTGTCTGGGGTGGCTGGCCTAAGCTAGGTCTCAGTGATCACTAGGATGTCAGGTAGGGTGTGGCTCACCAAAGCCTGGATAAGGGTGAACTTTTTCAGCAAACTATGGGCATTAAGATTCATAAATGACATTCCTTTGATACCTGCCAGGTCTGATCGAGAAGCAAGGGTGTCTAATGGTCCTGGAATGAGTTTGACATTGCCTGAGCACAATAGTAAAAGAAGCAGGATTCTTTTTATGGCAGTGAACTGTAATTTGTAAACACTATTTTTGGGGCAATAGGGGAGGCAGTGTTGATGGGTAGGCCTGTACCCACTCCTGGTGCTGTACTGGCCTAGTGTTGCAGCCACTAGTATCCTGGCAGAAATTTGCCATGAGTAGGAAGTCTCAAGTCTGGATGGGGGAGTAATCTGCAGAGGCAGCTCAGAAGGTGTCCCACTTCCCGGCAGAGACAGCTGAGAAGTCCAATAGTCCAGAATGGCTACCTGAAAGGAGCTTGTGGATGCAGGACAGGGAGAAAGCTAAGGCATTCCACTTTAGGGAGGATGAGGGTACCAAAGAATTGAGCTGAGCACTAGTAAAGCTAGTGACACACCAATTAACCAGCTGTAATTTCCCATGGTAGATCTAAATGCCACAACAGCCAGCAATAAATGCCACTAGAAGCCTAGACCAATCGGTAATCAGGTGTCATAAGTTCAAAATCCTTTTGTTGGCTGAGAGGCAGTTTTGGCACTGAACGTACCTGTGGAGCAACTCTTTGCAGCTGAGCCAGTGAGGTGGTTCAAGGCTGCAATCTGATGTGGCAAGATTGGTCTGTAGCTTTTGTTTCTGTTTCTGGCCCTGCTCCACCAGTACAGAATGGGAGTGGGGCAGGTGTTCAAGTCTTGCAGCCTTAGTGAATGAGCATGGTTCAGCCTGACAAACAGGCAGAAAAACCCCGGTGATGGTCCTCAGAAAGAGAGGTTTCCCAGGTCCACTAGAGTAGAAGAGGAATTCGAAAATATAATGTGTTTCATCTTTAACGGAAAAGACAGCTCTTGTAGCCATCTAGTGGCTATGTAGTATAATTTGCAAATTAGAAAGCAGACACTTAAAAAAAATATATGAAATTCTTGCTTTACAAAAAAGGATAGTCTTCCAGGGTCAGCAACGCTGATAAACATCTCCAATGAAGCAAGGTAAAATGGAGACCAGCAGGAAGAAGTCAGTGAGGCTGAGATCCTCCAATCAGAGTGCTGGTGCTGAAAATTCAGAATGTCCAAAGATGCCAAATATCAACGTACCTGAGGGGGTATACAGCTTTTGGCTGTTTCTGTAGATTTCTGGGCCCTGCAACAGACTGGGGTTTGGAGGATCCAGGGCGGCAGTTTCAACAGGGTAAGAAAGCCTCAGGGTCTGCTAATTTGCAGTAGCAGAATGTGGATTGCTTCCCAGGACAGGCTTTGAACTTTTCCTCTGGCAGTGAGGTCGAGCCCCAGGAGAGACGGCACATATGAGGGGGACAGGAAAGGAGATGGATTAAGTAGGGGCAGGCAGGTATGGTTAACTCAAACAAAGAAACAGGGTGGTCACTATTATTTGGAAAGAGGCTAAACTACAAAGTGGGTAATAGAAACAGGGAGGAGACATAAGTGGGTTAGAGGACAGACAGGTGGCAAAGCAAGAGGCAGAATTGGGCATTAAATTTAGAATGCTAGGCAGAACACTGAAAATCTGGTCAATGTAAAACTACAGTTTTACACAGAAATTAATTCTAAAAGGATTCAACTGTTCGCTTAGAATGATAGACAGTGCAGTACAAGTCTAATAATCTTAAGACTCTACCTGCTGGAGGTTTTGTATGTTTGCAGGTTTTCAGGAGCTTGAATGTCTTAATCCAACACCTTTCTCTCATTTGGCCTCCAAAGAATACATGCTAAGTGCCCTAAGTGGGGCTGGGTGGATTTATCTTCTGCCAGAAAATCTGGAGAAATGCCGATTTCAGTTCTGCAAACTTTCATGAAATTTTGCTAAAATTGTGATTTCAGTTATATCAGTCTAATGTACAAAGTATTTGTCTACATTGCAACAAATTTCATATGATGACTTTAACACAATCCAGACAGAAAAATACCAAGTTTAAGATCTTTGTATTTAAAGATCACAGAATTATTAGCCTCCAGACATTCTGAAATTCTAAAATTGCATTTCGCAGTTAGTATAAATTGAAGAATTTTAAGCATCTGTAAGTTTAAAACTAGAGAACAGAATATCACCATTATTTTTAGGCTTGTTGACCCTAAATATTAAGCATTGAGGCCACCTCCATGGCCCAGCAGCAGAGTGTTGTGCTGTCATGCTAGCAACCCAGGTTTGGAAGCAAGCATGGAAAGTCACATCAAAAGGTAGGCCATAGCCAAGACAGCTGCTGCTCAGAAGATCATCTCACATGGGGAAGATTGGTTGCAGTTTCCACCAACAGAGTGACCCCTGTAGTGGGGTCAGGGAGCTTGCTCCTGCCACAGGGGAAGCTGTGGCTTTGTGAGGCTAATAGAAGCACTGCCCCAACCAGGGGAGATGTGAGGAAAAAAATAGAGAAAAACCTGGTAGCCAACTGAACAATGGCTTTGTTCAGCCTGATCAGGGTATATCCCCATGAGCAGGATGCATCCCAGAGAGACAAGCTGCTGACCAGAGGAAAACCAACATGGAAAAAAGAGTCTATGTGTGTTATCTCTCTAATTACTTGCTCAATGGTTGGCCAAGTTATAAGCAGCCAAAGATTCCAAAATAACATCCTTAATAAAAGCTGAATTTCATGAGCTTTTGTGAAATGGTGGAATGCTGTGACACTTTTATTGAAGCCATATCAATACATTTTGCCCAATCATACACTTGAATTGTTATTGTAGGGGAAGGTAATGACAGGATAAAACAGCAATAAGGCAGCATTCACAGAAGGCTCCATAGTAAATGTATAGTGGTTCCAAGTGTCATATCCCTATCTTGAGTGATGTAGCATGATGAATAGGCATGAACATCACCGTGCGCTAGACTGGATTCTTGCAATATGCCAGATAACCACTAGAGCACACTGACTTAATGACTTGTAGAAGCACATACACTTACAGCATTGTTTCTGTACAATGCCACATGCTGGGCTATTTAGCAACCCTGTAGATAATGATGTATATTTTTACTATCTGAAAACAGTGGCAGCAAGTGATGCCACACCTCAAGGCTTACAACTAGTTGTGATTTAAGCCATTGCAAAAGAAGGTTCTGGATAACTTTAGTCATGATGGAGCATGAACTATAAAGGGATTTTACAGTAAGTTATTCAAGACTGTAATGATGAAATGCTGGAGGGGGACCTTTCCCACTGTCCCCCCAAATATTGATTCCCTGGGTCTCATAGTCACCAGAGTGTTAGAGGGGGTAATACAGGGCCATGATGCTGTGCAGGTAAGGTGATTCAGTGGTGCTAAGTATTTTGAGAAAGTTACATGCTACAAGTGGAATTCAAATGGCATTACCTATTATGCATCTATGAATTTTTAAGCAAATATTGCCAATTAGTAATTGCTAGTGCTGTACAGAATTGTCAAATTCTGGCAGAATGCAATTTCATGGAATTTTCAAACTTGTGCCAATATTCTGCCAAAATTAATTGGAAATAGAATGGCATAATTCCATGGCAGAAAATTGTGGAATGAGTTTTTCCCACAACATTTCTTTGTAATTTTGTTCCACGTGTCTCAATATTTTCTGTGGAACTGGTTGTGGAATAATTTTCCACAGAAAAAAATGCTGTTTTGCAGAATATTATTGATGTTTTGTTGATGTTAATATTTTCCATGGAAATGGTTGCAGAATGGAAAATCCACCAGAGGAATGGTCATTCCAAGCTAATTTCACCTCCAGAATTCTGCATTCTGCACATCACTAGTAATTGCTAAAGTATGCACAATAAATGTAGATTCAATTATATTCACTTTTGTATGTATTCCAAATTGTGAGTCTATACCTGTAATAGCAGTAGAGCTATAAGCATCCAAATATTTTGAAAATGTTCACTCAACTTAATAAACAATTAAATTGTGAAGACTTAAACTCCTGTAACTTTCAATTTACACAACAAATTACCTCTCTATTGAGCAGTTTCAATGACTCTTGCAAGAAAGTATGTATACACATTTTCAGTTATCTAGCTCCAAAGGTGGCTGCTTTGTAAGCAAAGAAGTGTTTTTTAGAAATGTTCACATGAATAATAAACTGCCTTACTTTGAGTCCCTATAATTTCTCAGTCCCTCATTCAAATGTCTAGAACCATAGTGTCCCTTCCAAACAATGCACATTCTAAATAGCAGTTATCTATCTATAATACTGACTGAGTTATACCCAATTAAAGAGTTTCATAAAATGTAACAACATATTATGACATTTCACAGAATTCCACAAAAATTCCATGAAATAAAAATTTACTAATTTTCTAATTTTTCCCAGCCCTAGCTCTAAGCCTTTCTTTGTAGGATCTGTTCTGTTGACCTGAATCATTTTGGTTACCCTATGCTGCACCATCTCCAGCCTACCTTTGTCTTTTCTCATGAGAAGACTCCAGAACTGGTACCAGTTCTTCAAGTGTAGACTCACCATCACCGTTGATCCCTGTGGCAGTCCACTAGTGACCTCTCTCTCCCCAGATGAGACTCTGTTTACCACTACTAGTGGTGAGCAAAGTGGCCAAAATTTGCTCCGTGAAGTGATTTGAGGAGTAACGCGGAATCTTCAAAGTATTCCGCAACATGAAGCAGAGTACTTTGCGGCATGATGAGGAATCAGAAGTCCATTGAAACCAATGACTTTGCATTATTCTGCCTTCCCCAAAGCACTTCTCCAACCGTTTTAAGGAGAAGTAGATTGAAATCAATGTACTTTGCATCACTTCGCCTTGTTATTGAGCTCCAAGTTGACTTTTGCAGTGCTTCATGGGATTGCTGGTCACATGGGCTCTAGATTGTTCTGCACAGCCTCAGTTCCGTGTAGTGTGTGTGCAGTGGAAGATGGAGACAGTTTCTTCTCCAAGCTCTGCGATTCAAATCCTCTAAATGCTGTAAAAAAAGCCTTTTTGAGCCATTTTTTTGTTCCAAATTTAGTACATCGATTGTAGGAAACCCTCCTGTGCTCAGATCATCGAGTGTTTATTGTTTGTGTGTGGATTTTGAATGTTAATTTAGAACAGTCAGTCTGTGTACTGTGAAGTGTGCTTTGGGGGAGTGGCATATCTGTGGTATAGGTAGATTAACTAGGAGAAAAAGGCAGTCTTCCTGTTTAGGTTATATTTTTCTTGTATAACTGTGTTAATGTACACACAGTTAATATTTTTAGTAATTCTTGAAATTTTTTAGCTGATCGTTGTGGTGCAGCTGTGAATAATTTCAGTTTGTTTAAAACATTTGGTTATATTACTAAAGGTTTTCAATTTGCTATGCATTACTTGTAGTGCGTGTGTGTGTGTGTGTGTGTGTGTGTGTGTGTACACGTGCGTGCGTGTGTGTGTGTGATGTGTGCCATTAATTCAGACACCTTTTATTGTGCCAGAGAGTAATTGCAGCAGTGTGAACCTACTATCCACTGCACCTGAAAGAATGTTTTATACTAATTTGTGGTATCTTTACTTGTAGTGGATTGTTACTGCTGTGCAATACCCCCCAACCGACAAAAGGTATTCTTTTCCAGATGTGGATTTGTGACTTGTGAGCACTGGTTAGGAGTTGTTGTGCCTTTGCGTCTGCATCTCTTGAGTGCACAAAGCAATCTTAATCTGTTTGTGCAGTTGCATTAATTCTGGGAGACTTTGCATTTCTTGTTGTGCTCTCATTTCACTTCATCAGCACTCGGGAGTTTTCTGGACACAAAACAGTAGCATTTTGGGGATGCACATTAATTCTAGTGACTGTGTGTGACCACTGCATGCATGATGGAGTGTACTATTAATTCTGAGAGACTTTGTTTTTTTTGTTACCCTCTCATTTCATTTTGACACCACTGGGGAATTTTCTGAGCACAAGACAGTAGCATTTTGGGGATGCACATTAATTCTGGTGATTGTGTGTGACCACTGCACGCATGACGGAGTGTACCATTAATTCTGGGAGACTTTGCATTTTTTGTTACCTTCTCATTTCACTTCATCAGCACTGGGTTTTTTTCTGGACACAAGACAGTAGCATTTTGGGGACACACATTAATTCTGGTGACTGTGTGTGACCACTGTGTGCATGACGGAGTGCACCATTAATTCTGGGAGACTTTGCATTTTTTGTTATCCTCTCATTTCACTTCTTCAGCACTGGGGAATTTTCTGCACACAAGACAGTAGCATTTTGGGGATGCACATTAATTTTGGTGACTGTGTTTGTGAGGGGCTGCCAATACTGTTTTCATTTAACCTTACTTCACCTTAAGGCGGAATGACAATGTGAAGTAATAATTACAAGGCAAAGTGAGCCTTTTGTATTGGCCATTCCATGTTGCGGAGTGGCAACGCGAAGTGTTCACTTTGCGTTCAGTTCACTGGTGAAATTTAAATTTGCTGCATTTCTAACCACTACCCTCTGCTGTCTCCTCTCCATCAAACCTCATACCAATCTAACAGTGTTCTTCACTGAACGTAGATATTCTGGCTTCTTCAGCAATCTTCTGAGTGGCACTGAGTCAAATGCCTTCTGAAGTCAAAGTAAAACAAATCCACTACATGACTAGGGATGAAAATGTGTCATTGCAGTCATACACATCATGGATTCCATGATGTTTGGACTTTATTCAGCACTTCCATGACTTTCACTATTGTCATCAACATGTAGCAATGATGACAGTGCCATGAAGTTTACTAATGATTTCATGAACAACCAATGAGTTATTAAAACCTCATCCATGACAAACTTACATCCTTATGCATGACCCTGATCCACTGTCCTAGTCTCCCGGCCAAATAATACTATAGGGTTGATCTAAGAAAGCCTCCTTGCCACAAAAACCCACACTGTTTACTATCCTGGAAAAAAATTTTTCTCAAGGAAGTCCACCAATTTGAAATAAAATGGGCAGAGTAGGTGAGCCCAGTGGCCCTTATCTGCTGTCACATTCTGTGTTTCTAAGTTTCATGTCCTCTTTGACTAATGTCTCCATTGGTTTACCCATAGATGATATAAGACTGACAAATACTTTATGTGCTCTACTGGGAATCAGACATAGGCCACCCCAAAATACTGTCCTTGTGCTCTGCTACTGCCATTGGTCAGATGAAGTACTGAAGTCATTAGGGGCGTCCCTAAAAGAGAGGGCTGACAAGGGTTTCTTTTAACTGTCTATACACTGTACATGGGGGAGGATGAATGTTTACCTTAATATCACACAATCATTGTTACACCTGAGAATACCCTTAGTTACTATATTTCACCTCTGATGTAAGCTGTCAAAGTCAGATCATTTGCATCACTTCTTCACTGAGAAAAAAATCGACAATGAGAAAAATATTCTTTCCAAACAAATGTGTCCCCATTTATTTGCATTCTCATACTCCGGAGAACATGTCTTTATTGCCATCATTTAGTATCCCACAGTCTATTGTCAGTGACACAGGGTACAGAAACATAGAAAACATCAGTAGATAATGGCCCATCAGCCCATCTAGACTACCAATGCCTGACTAACTATGGTACTGTGCACTGGTCATTCCTCATTTCTTCCACTCCTTTACCCATCTGCCACCTTATGCATGTTTCCAAATGTGTCTGGCTCACCTCATTTTGAACTACCCTCCTGTCTCAGCGCAGATTATCTCTTTTGAAAGTCAGTCTGATTTGCTGCTTGAGCACTTGCTTGTAAACTGATCCTTCAGCAACACTAACATCATCATTTTTATTCTGCATTCCTTAATATGCTATTTGCTTGAAACAAAGTCCTTGCTTTTTCATTCTGCTTCCCCAGATTGTCTTATAACATTAAGCATAGCTTTGACCTTTTCTTCCAACTTCAAAGATGGGTTTATGAGAAGAAAAGGGGTTCTTCACCTGTGGTGGTGTTGCATAGAAGAACTAATTCTTTACTGTAGAGCACAGCCACATCTTTGGAAAACATTTGCGGCCATCAGACTTCAGGTCCATTTGGTTGATTCATTCTGTCTATGGGTTGGGAGATCAAACTTGCAGTCCCTCTCTTCTATGCAAGGTGATAGCAGCCACCATTCCTGAGTAATCTGAAGTATCCTTTCCATAGAGGAGAGATATCTAAAACCAGGCCTGCAGCTGGGGTTTTGTCTCCTACCATGGGCATGGCAAACTCTCATGCTCATCAGGTGTCCAGATAAAAACACTTACAATATAACCTACCACTAATGGCTTCCCCTGTTATGGCCATATATGACATGGGCAGTTGCACTAAAAATGTATAAGTCACCATTCTACTCCTTTCTGTTTCTCTTGCATAGTCTGAAAAAAATTATGAGTTTATTATCCTTCAGAAAGAAATTTGTTTTCATTTTTCCGTAACTTTTTTTCAATTTACAAATCTGTCAATAGTGTTGGGAAGCACTGGGCAACATGGCCCTTTTTTGCAGGCTTGACATAACCATGATTGTTGTACTAAACCACAAACAATACAGGACAGTGCTGATACTTAAATAAATATTGTATGCACATAGTTGTTAAGTAATACTACATCATCCTTAAAAATGTTTCCATTGTATATAATTTTAAGTATTTTTAGAATTTTTAAGTATCACTTACTTCTGAGGTACATTTGCCATAGATATAATCACTAGAGACAGAGTGAAGTTCAACTTTGCTAGAGTAGTAGAGGTAAAGTGGCCCATTCCACCTCGACATATAGCTATGTGACATGCACATTGAAATGCAGTACTTTGTCACTTTGCATCATAATGACTTCGTGTTATAATGACTCCGCATTACTTTGCTTAATTTTCTTTTTAAAGGTGGAGTGAATGAGAATTGTAACAGCCCACAGATCACATGGCTCACAGTCTGCAGGTCACATGCTTCAGGCAACGAGTTAATCATGAAAGAGAGTGAAACTTTCACTTTCACCTTACCTAGTATGGGAGAAAGAGCTGTGTTTGAGAGGAGACAGAGAGACAGCAAAAATATAGACCCCATGTCTGAACCGGAGCACCTTCTGGTCTAGTGGTTCCCTCCCTGAAGCAGGAGGTAGTGGTGCCATGGAAGCACCACCTCCAGTGGCACCTACCAGCCCCCCCCACCAGTGCCACCACCTGCCATGGCTCCTGCACCAATGGCTCAGCAGAAAGTGAGGGAAGAGCTGCAGCAGTCGCAGCTGCAGCAGTAGCAGCAGCAGGTTTCCCCACTCCCAGCACCAACTGAACACCAGAAGCAGCCAGCAACAACATCTGGGCCCCCCCGCTTGTGCCCAGTCCTTCCCGCAGCTCATTAGTGTGGGGGTTCTTCACTACACTGCCTACAGACACCAGTGTAGTAAAGTGCAATCTGTGTGGTGAGGTGGTGTGCCGTGGCTTTAAGGGAAGTCATCTGGGAACAGGAGGTCAGTGCAACCACCTATACAACCACCACAATGCAGATTGGCAGGCCAAGATTGCCAAACAGGGCAGGAATGAGCCTGCTGACCCTGCTGGGCAATAGGTGGGAGCACAGCCTCCACCTGCACTTGGTGTCAAGTGGTGGTGGGCCATGGAGCAAGCAGCTGCTCCACAACCTGCAGGTGACAGTGGCAACCCTGCATGAATACCTGCCACATGTGCTGATTTGGGCCTGATGTGGAGTGAGTTGGACCATGTGAACCACCGGACTGACAACGTGGAGCAGTGGTTGGAGCGCATGGAGGTGCACCAACTCCAAATAATGGTCATGCTTCAACTGCTGCTCTCACACCAAAACACTGATCATTAGTTTTTGTTTGTCCTTGCACCCACCACCCTAGCCATGAAAAAATTGTTCCTGACATTGCCCCTGATCCGCCCCTTCTATCTTCATATTTTCCTCCCTTGTTTGTGCGCATCTCTTTTTTTGAAAGATGCTACCATTTTGTAGGTTGTTTATTTCCCTTTAGTACTTGATAGTTTCTATCATGCCCCCCTTTCCTTGTGGATATAGATATTAAGCTTTAGACTCCACAATATTTGGGAAACCGGTTAACTTGTTGTCATGAGTTGATATTGGGGCAATACTATGCCATTAGCAACTTCACTGCCACCAGCTGGGAAAACAACATCTCCAACCATGATTGAAGCTACTGATTGCACTGTGAAAAACATAGAGAAATCCCTTTACTGGCATCAACTGTGCATTGCTGCTGCATACTACCACACCAATGGCCACTCGTGCCACTGGCAGCAGTGCCATGGTCAGAAGCATCTTTGCATGCATGTCTCTTTGCAGGCATTTTTGGGGATTACACAGAAAATTCACAACAAATTGAGATTTCTAAAATTTGGGGTGGATGGGAAGCCAAAAAACAACAACTGTGGCTTACAAATGCAGATTGGGCACTAAACAGATGCACACGCGCACAGACGCAAATTGCATACTGTAAAGAGATGTAGCTGCTTCAGCATAAATCACCTCTACCAGTGGTCACTCAAATCCATAACTGGAAAAATAAATTATACCTTTTGCAGGTTGGGGGCAGGGCACTGCAGTATCAGTCCACTAGTTAGATAGAAGGAAGCAGTAAAACATACCACAGATGGAGAACCAATGCAGAGTGCGGCAATTACTGTGTGGCACAATAAAATATGTCTGACTTGATGGAACCCACACAAACTACAGGTAATGCACAGAAAATTTAACAGTGCGGTACACTATATAAACAAATCTTTTAAACAGAATGAAAATATGCAGTGCACCGCAGCAAACAGAAAATAATTATAAAAAATCACTTTAAGGATTACTGTATGTACTTAAACACACAAATACTAACACACACTACTAGTACAAAACAGTTAGAAAGACTGCCTTTCTCATGTGAATCTCACTCCATCACAGATACGCCCCTCCCCCGAAGCACACTTCAACAGTGTCTGTCAGTACACAGGCTGAATATTCTAAATTAGAAAATGGGCTTTTTATTTCCTGGCATCTGATTGGCTAGTACCCTTGCCTAGGGGGTACATTAACTTTCAATAGATGCCCAGGAAACAAAAAGTACCAGTCTACAGTGCCTCCTCACCCAGTAAGGATTGTAGTGCCCACCCTGCTACCTAATTGGCTGCAACAACTCATTTCAATTGTAAAGCGCTGCCATTTTGTTCCCTCGCTTAGCGAGAGAGTCCCCACCACCATCAGTTCTCCCGGTACACTCCTTCCTGATGTAAACAACTGCCTGCTAGCTACATTTATTTTTTAATGTCTGTTTTTCTAAATCAAAAATATGCACCTTGTCCCATGCCCCCGATTCCCCACACAGTTACAACAAAATCTCAGTCACCCAATGATACTCTCGCTCCTACCTCCTCCTGCCGGTGCAAGGTCTGTTCACAAAAGAAAAGATTTCAAATATGTACCACTGCTCACCTCTGAAACACTGCCACCACTGATCTTTCTCCATGCCTTGCAATCCCCGATACTGTTACGGTGAATGGTTAGACACTTACATTCCCACAACTGTCAGCACTCTCGCTCCTACCTGCTCCGGTCTGTTGGTCGCCCACTCGCTCTCTTCGTAGCTAAAACAGACACTCCCCTTCACAGTCCCGGTCCACATGGAAGGCAACGAGGACCAGGAATGTATAAAAAAAAAATAAAACATGCAGTGAAGCCCGACAAAGAAAAATATATTAAACAACTGGCTCCTGACAACACCCGCTTACTCTCCCAAGCCGCGCTTCCTTGTCACGATCGCAACCTCTGACCTACCCCAGTGCGAAAAAACGCAACTTCTGACCTGTGTGAAAAATAATATCAGCAACAGGAAAACAGCCTCTCAACATAAAACAAAGCAAGTGTATTGAGTAAATAAAACAATTGTAATATGGGGGGGGGGCTGTTCAACTAACAACTTTCTAGCTATTGTCTGCATTTGGACTAAAGACCAACCTTATAATGCAGGCAGAGGAACTATTTCATTTCAAAATGTTCTAAAAAGTAATTTTTAATTAATTTGTTTTCTTTTTCTTTTTTTTTTTTTTACAGTGCCCATTTTCTAAGTGCAGTAATACCCTCCGGGGTGGGTGGTATGGGCAATACAGGACCTTCCAGGGGCTATAAGGCCCTCCACCTCTGGCGTCGGGCCTCATTACACCCCGGGCAGTCCGGTATTGCCCAATACCGCCCACCCTCTTGGGTATTATTGCTTGCATAACATTCAAAATGCACACATAAACAATCATCACTCAATAATCTATGCACAGGAGGGTTTCCTACAGCTGATGTACTAAATTTGAAACAAAATAATTGAATCAAAAGTGAGTTTTTTAAGCTTTTTCGATAGTTTGATTCTCAGATCTCTGACAGCAAACAGTCTCCAGCTTTCCACTACACACAATATGCAGAACTGAGGCTGTGAAAGAAAATATAGACAATATAGACATATGACCTGCCATCCCATGAATCAATGCCAAATTCACCTCAAATAGCAATAAACAGGCGAAGCAAATCAAAGCCCATTAAAATCAATGGCACTTCATGTTAAAATTAAGGGGAAGGCTGAAATACAAGGTGAAGAAACAAGAAGTCCATTGGAAAAAATGCACTTCATGTTCAAATTTATAGGTGGAGTAATTCACTTCATGTTGTGGAGCACTACGTGAGTTTGATGATGATACATGAAGTGTTACACGTAGCGAAAGTGGGAGCACTTCGCCACCGCTATTCTGCTAATAATCACAGCAGGAAAAGCATATTTTCTTAGTTTAGGGATTCTTTATTTCTTGAAGTTTGCATTGGAGGGAATTCTACAAGCATGAATATCTGAAAAGTCATTTTCAAGTAGTTCACTCAGCAACAGAATTAGTGCTTCAGTAAGACCCTAATGTAAAAGAAAATCTAGGGGTATACCCAGCAAATGAACTTTTTCCCTAATTTATGCTATTCTCCAGTCTCTCGAGTTTGTGACTAAGTTCAAAATTGTCACTTGTGATCACAACTTTGGCAACGGACTTTAAACAACTGTATCATATTTTTAGTAATGCACTCAGCAATGTTTTCTTTTTGATTACTTACAATGGTCAAAGTCTCAGTCTCAACATCCACAGTAGTTTCATTTAGAATTGAGGCACTTTGATAATTATCGTGCACTTTACTTCAGGGCCAGCGTAAGTATTGCAGAAAATGTGACAGATCTAGTGATCTTGCCTCTATGGCTAGTTACACTTTGGTTCACATTTTGTTATGCAGCCAGGAGTGAGAGACCCAATCTGAGAACAAGTACCCTGTTATTTCTCCTGTTCAGGAACTAATACTTGAACTTGCACATTACTGCCTCTCATCTTTTTTTTCCTTTAGGCTACAAAACTTGATTATGTCCAATCTCTCCTCATACTGTACTCTTGCCTTCAAATCCCTTAATCAAACAAGTGGCCTTATGCTAAGTCTTCTCAGTCACTTCAAAATACAGTACTTTCTGTACTAGGGTGGCCAGACCTTGAAACAGAATTCCATATGTGGTCAAACCATGGCCACGCACAGTGGGAAGATCACAAGCCTTGACCCACTCTTTACCCATCTTTTATTGTAGCTCAACATTCTGTTTGTATTCTTGAATGCAGTATTGCATTATCTGCCTCTCTTCAGGCTATCATCTACAAAAACCCTTAGATCCCTCTCTTTGGTTTTGCTGTCCACTGTTATACACACAGCAGGCGCAATTTTCAAATGGGGACATAAGGCTTGCGACCAAGCCCTGCATCCCCACAAAGTTAGATGCACCTGCGTCCAAGGGTTTGATGCAAATTGCACACAGTTTTAGAACCCTGGATGCAGGTTGCGACAGTGCACTCAATGTACAGCAGCTTGCACCAAAGCTGTGGCACAAGATCCATAAACCGACTCCCTCATGGACACAAAGTTAAACCATAGGGGAGCTGGTCTAACTTTGCTGCATCACCATAAGGGACTTGTGGCAAGAGGTTTACAGCTAGTTTCTTTGAAAAACCCACTTTCGGCACATTTTGATGCAAGTCGGCATTTGTGTCCAACTCCCTGCTGCAAGTCCATTGTGGTGCTCTAATTAGTTTAGAAAATCAGACCCAGCATGTATATGTGCTCCAGATTCTTAGCCTCAACCTTGGTAAGGATAGTATAGTTGAACCATGGTCAATCAAGATTCTAGTGCAGACTAACCATTGTCAAAAACTTTGGTCAACCATGCTTTTAATCATGCTTGGTTATGGTTAACTATGACTGTGAAATGACACCACAGGAAACCATGGTCATCAATGGTCAGAACATGCCATTGGCAAAGACCATGGTTAGCCACTGTCAACAATAGTCAAAACAAGACTTGAAAAGGTTAAATAACCATGATCATCGATGGGCAATGCAAGCCACTGCAAGTCATTACAGGACTGAATAACCACTGTCATCTTGCATAATAAAACAAATGTCTACAAAGTTCAGGTTATTTATTTCATTTTTTGCATCAGCTTTAACATTCAGAAATAAATACCTGTTGTCTACACATTCTTTTGAAATAGTTTTTATTTACTTAGCCATTTCTGTGTTTTTTCCTCTTTGTTATGGAGGCTATCCTTAACAAAGGGGGATCAATCATGGACAATGATCAAACTTCAGATGACCCCCACGAAGCAGCAGAAGCCTTTAACACCTTTTTTATGGATCTCGACAGATATAAACAAAATTTACATAGCTCACCTCACCCAAAGTGTCAATTTGATGAAAAAGAAACCTCCAGCCCTCAATTTCACCTGAGGTTGGTCGGGGTAACTGAGGTTCAACCCCTCCTAAATTGTTTAAAACCAGACTTCTCCCCTGGATTTGATTAACTGGAGACCAGGCTACTAAGAGTGGCTGCTACAGCAATTGCCCTCCTTGTAACCATGTTGATCAACAGGTTGCTTAGGGAAGGGTCTGTGCCTGGCAAATGGAAAGTTGACATTGTAATCCCTATTGACAAGGGAGGATCACGTGTCAATGTCAAAAATTATAGACACATAGCAATCCTCTGATCATTAGCTAAGGTACAAGAAAAGCTGGTCTTCAATCAGCTCCAGGAATATCTACAGCAACATGCCCTTCTTGAAGACAATCAGCATGGCTTTAGGAAATGCCATGGCATGGATACTGCACTTGTCAATCCTACTTGTGATGTCCTGAATGCAATGGATAGGGTCAATGACAGGGGCCATATTCATTGACCTAATCAAGGCATTCAGCTTGGTAAACCACCAGCTACTCTTTGGTAAGCTTGAGCAATTAGGTCTTGGCAAACTCTCCCTGTCCTGGTTGTCCAGTTATCTAACTGATAGATCACAAAAGGTGCTTGCCAGTCACTGATGGAGTCCCCCAGAGCTCTATATTAGGGCCTCTGTTATTCTCTATATTTATTATTGACAAAGGCCTAAACTGTGAAAAGGGGAACCTACTGCTATATGCAGACAATACAGTGGTGTACTGAAATGATTCTAACCCCAGTACAATTGCTGCTGGCCATTCCACCAGTTTGAAAGTCCTAGAAAGATGGTCTGCCTCCAATCTGCAGGTATCAAATGATAAAAAAATACAAAGGCTATACTATTCAGACCCAAATGTTTAGGTGCCAATGGGCAACACCTGCTCCAACTGTCTACAGTGGCTGGTCTCCAGATAGTTGTGGTTGACAAAGTGAAATACCTTGGAGTTTACTTAGATCAAGACATGACCTTCAAGTCACATGTAGATTTCATAACCAAAACAATTCACCAGATGCTTGGCCTTCTGTATAGACTGGGTAATTCTCTGGCACTAGACTCAAAGACTCACATAGCATGGAGTACCCTGCTTCCCAAACTGGTCTGTGGTGCCCAGGTATTACACTTCCTAAGGGAAGGTGAAGCTCACAAACTAAATGTGCTGTACAATAAAATGAGTTGCTTTACCACTAATTCACCACCAAGAAGACACCACTGTGATGTTCTTATGGAGCTAAATTGGCACAGGCTGGATCACAAAATTGCTTACCCTCTCCTTTGTCTCACCTTTAAGCTTGCCAAAATCCATACCCCACTAACCTAACTTGGCTATTGACCCCGAAGCTTCTGAGGTGAACCGTTCATTCAACAAACATCAGTCTACTTGAGATCCCCCGAATACAAACCAACCTTTGACAGAGATCCTTCACATACTCTGCACTGTATTACTGGTGCTGTCTCCCAGATAACCTAATCTACATCAGCTTGCTAGATGGGTACAAGACTGTACTAAAAGTCTATATTTTAGAGTGCCACCAATGCAGCTGTAACCGCTAACCCATGCACACCATTGCTCAGTCTCCCCATCCAATCTGATGGTCTATAACCAGTACTGAATCTATAAACCTATGAATTCTCTAACCTTCTGACTTTTAACTGTTATATCTGTGAAATTGTTCTGCAACCAATTTTAGTGAATTAGTTCTCCTATGCACCTGCATATGCTAGACTACTTTGTGACACCTTGGTACTGTCTAATCCCTGATTTCAATTCTTTGAAACATTACCCATGTGTAATTGGTTACTGTGTAACCTGCTGTTGTTGTTGATGGTAACTTATTGCTCCTATGTACCTGGTTGTACCTCATGCAATCATCTGTGTACTGTCTTGCTGCATTGTACCTGTAAGTACTGTATATAACTAATTCTGGGTTGCCCCTGAAAAAGGGTTCTCTCGTCTCAGCGGGATCACCCAGTTACCCCAATGCCATAAATAAAAAAAATCCTCATTCACAACTGATAGAATGGATTAATCATTATTCTTACCACCATATAACTAAACTGTTTTAAGATATGGTGAGATCTCATAGTAGGTTTTTTATGCTCCAGTAATTAATTGCTTTATGTAAACTTTACTTTTTCTTCACAAATTGCAAAAAAGAAGAGTGTGTCTATATATATGTTTTGGAAGAGTCATATTCTGCACACTTTTACTCAAATAAATTATCCAAATGTGGTTGCTATCCCATGCTCATAAGTTCATGGGCAAACCATGGTCAACCATGTATGAACCATGGTTAAATGTGGTTAACCATAGAGTGCCCAGAACATTCAGAAAGCATACTGGGAAACATCATAATATACTACACAGATGAAATAAACAAATCAGAAATTTATAGATAATGTTCTTCATTTTAAATTAAGTTCTGACTGCAGTGTCAGAGGCTTAGCAGGTTGTACACTTGCCTCTGAGGCTGGAAGATCAGAAGGCTGTGGGTTCCAGCCCCACACCAGGAAATTGGTTTAAATCCCAATATTGACACAGTGGTGCAGCATGTGTTGTGGTGGGAACTGCTCTTCTAAGGTGCTGTCTTTTGGATGAGATGTTAAACTGAGGTCCTGTCTGCCTGTTCAGGTGGAAGTTAAAGATCCCATGGTTCTTCTTGAAAGAGTCTGGGAATTACCATTGTTTCCTGGCTGCATTTTCTTCATTCACTAAAAATACCACCTACAGCTTAATCTGCTTCGGTATCAGTTGGTCAGTCTGGTTCAGTATCATCTGTAGCCCCCCTTCCCTAGGAGGCATGTATGAAACCCCTTACTGTTTTTGCCTCCACTGGCAGTCTATTCTAGGCATCTACCACTCTTTCAATGAAGTAGTACTTCCTCACATCTCACTTTTACTGCCCCCTTCCAGCTTTATTGTATGCCCTCTGGTCCTGGTGCTCTTCCTCCTTTGAAGGAGTCTTCCCTCTTGCAGGCTGCTCTCCCCCATGAGTAGAGATGAGCAAAGTACATCACCTTCACTACGTGGAGTATTTTGTGTTGTATTTTAAATTTCGTCAAATACTTCACATTGCGAAGCAAATAACTTCACATTTATGAAGAATGTGAAGTTGTCATTGAACCATATGGACTTTGTGCTATTTCGCCTTTTTTTGCTCCTAAAGGTGAATTTTGCAATGATTCATGGGATGGCAGGTCACATGGGCTCTATATTGGCTTGCACAGCCTCAGTTCAATGTAGTGTGTGTAGTGGAAAGCTGGATTTAGTTAGCTCTCAGAGCTGTGTGATTCAAACCTCTAAAAAAAATTTTAAAAACCATCAAGGCCACCAGTCAGGGAGCTTGTTACCTAGACTACGGGCATTGGTACTCACTACCCTCCATTTTTGATGGCCTTACCCCTTTTTGCCCTGTCCCTGTCCTTACTGTCTTTGCCTTTTTCTCCATTTACCCTGGCCCTTCTCCCTATTGACTTCTTTATCTTGGTGTTTATCTCACTAACTACACTGATTTTATTTAGGAGGGGGGCTAGGATTTCCCTGCTCCTTTTCAGTTCCTCCCCCCTTTGCTAGTGTAAATGCTTGCCAATGAAGCATTTAAACCTATTGCTTAAGTTCCTGGTTCCCCAACTGGACAGATGCAGACCATCGCATCAGTAAAGGACTGCATCCCTCCAGGTGGACCCCCAGTCCCCAATGAAGCCAAAACCCTGAGTTCTGCACCAGTTTTTCAACCATTGATTGAATCCTATGGTGTGGAGCACCCTATCCTCACTCATGCCATAGACAGGCAGCACCTCCAAGAAGGTTACTGCGTGTGCTACTTATCTAAGGCTCTTCCCCAACTCCACAAACTCCTCTTGCACTGCTCTGATCCCTTTCCCAGCCAAATCGTTTGTCCCTAGGTGGACAATGACATCTAGCTCTCTCCCCCTTGCAGCTGCTCCCATGATCCTGAGGATTCTCTCCCTGTCCCTCCAAGCCATGGTGCCAGGCGGGCACCTTCTCTCCCTCCCCTCCCCAGTTCTACACTGCTAACTATGTGGGTCCCCTATCAGGAGTTGTTTCCTTCCCTGTGGGTCTCATGCCACCCTCCTGTGGGTCTCCTTTGTGGAGGTTTCCAGTATCCTTTTGCTTAATAGGTATTAGCATTATGCATGGCACCTATTACTCATTAGAATGCTCCCTTTGAAATTGCACATTAGTGGTGCAATGGTAACAGCTTAGTGCCTTGTAAACTTCTCATCCTGCCTGCAGTACTGAGCCAAGTCAAATGCTGCAAGAGTTTCCCCAGCTGTGTTTTGTGATCCATAGCAGATTAGGACTTAGTTTCATCACTGCATAGAAAAGATGTATTGCAAGATGTTTAGTGTTTCCCAGGGCTTTAGCATTCAGTGTTCAATATGCCATCCTTAGTGCCTCACTCAAAGAAGCACAAGTGCAGACATCACCCTTTACATAATAGGTTTTGAGCTATTTGAATATGCTGACAGTACACATACCTGTAGGTTTTAAATGCCTTTGCAAGTCATACCCTTACTGATTTGCATACTTTTTATGTTCAATTACTACTTTCAGGGCAGATCATTCACCTATTAAGTGAGCAAAGACAGGAGTTGCCATGTTCAAATCTATTTGCCACCATCATTCATCACTTCATTATTTATATGGTATCCTTCTTTGCAAACCCTCACAGGGAGACTCACAATACATAAAACATTAAGCCTAGAACACACTAATCACTCGTTGCACAGGAAACCTGCCAAAATCATTACACACTACAAAGTATAAAATGCTTGTCAGAATAAATGGGTCCTATAAAGATTCTTTAACTTAGCTTAATCACAGGGGAATTTTAATACAGCTGGTAATGGAATTCCAAAATGGGGTTGCAAAGGACACAGCTCTTATTCTGTAATTCTCTAACTGAGACTTCCAAGATTCTTCGCCCTGCAGGACTTTTTGAGTGGCCATGGGGCACATATTTCAGAGGAGGCCTGAGTGGTAGGAGGGGCACAGTCTATTAAGAGATTTACAGAGGGAGTTCGGGCAAAAGTACTACAGTATATTGTAGAATTGTAATCAGCCTACCCCAAAAAAAATTCATACAAAAGAATAGCTTTGTAGATTACTTGGTTTTAAAGTTATGAGCTATTTTGTAACCCTGAGTTCACTCCCTGTTCAAAAAAGACAGTGTCAGTGAAGAGCCACTGATGATGTCACAACCAGAACTCACAGACTAGTTCTCCCTGTCAGTGAACTTATAGGAGAGATTTCTCTGAAGTTATAGTAACTGCAGCTGTAGTAATCTCTAAAAAAAACTGACACAGGGTTGCTTGCAGTGCTTGGATTTCCAGAATGTTCTGATGTGTGGTAATGTTTTTCGCAATTAGAGTGTGATGAGCTTGCTCAATTCTTTGCAAATACAGTAAGGTGGCTGACAACAGGGTGGAACTTTGGCCAGCACACTATATGGGGTTGTTTCTGATCAGTTGGGGGTCACCGTACCTCAGTTTTCTTGGAGTACCTTC
Organism: Neoceratodus forsteri; assembly: GCA_016271365.2. NCBI lineage: Eukaryota > Metazoa > Chordata > Ceratodontiformes > Ceratodontidae > Neoceratodus > Neoceratodus forsteri. Next base: position 212,817,999 of record CM057451.1, read on the forward strand.
AGCTAGCTGGAGTTCATGGATGTCATGAGGATCAATCAGTGTGTGCACCCTACGTGCTGTAGTTTGGATCCTGGACCAACCTCCCTAATTCTGGGTCGCATTGACATCATCGACCCAATCCTTGCATGAATAGTCTGGTGCTCCTTGGAATCCGGAGTGTTTACTTGTTCTCTGAAAGAGGCGGTAGTGATACCACTGTGGAAGAAAGCTACCTTGGACCCAGACTGTTACGCAAACTACAGATTTATCTCTAACCTTCCCTTTGTAGGGAAGGTGATTGAGAAAATAGTGGCAGCACAACTGGAGGACCATTTGACCATCCATGTCATCTATGAACCATTCCAGTCTGGTTTTCGTAAAAGACATAGTACCGAGATGGCACTGGTTCGGGTGCTCAATGATCTCCTGATGGCGAGAGATCAGAAGAGCCATTCCATCTTGGTTCTTCTGGATCTCTCCTCAACTTTTGACACAGCGGACCACATGGTGTTGATAGGACACCTGAGGCATATCTGTGGAATGTCGGGGACAGTCCTCAGTTTGTTTACATTTTTCCTCACCGATAGAACACAAAGAGTTGTGTCTGGGGTATTTTCCTCAGGCCCAACAGCTTTGTCTTGTGGGATACCTCAGGGCTCAGTGCTGTCACCCGTGTTGATTACGGTGTACATGCTGCCCCTTGGAGACATTGTAAGAAGGTATGGGCTGAGGTTTCACTGTTGTGCAGATGATACCCAGCTCTACCTTTCTTTTGCACCCGACCAGGATGGAGCCCTCTCAGGCTTTAACAACTGTCTGCAAAAAATCCAGGAGTGGATGGATTCCAGCTGGCTGAAGTTGAACTCAGAAAAGAATGAGGTACTGGCTGTGGACCCAAGTCATCGGATAGGGGGTTCGGGTATTGGTGTACCCTCTGGAATTTTTCTGGGGGGTGTCTCAATCCCTATCTCTGATTGGTTGTGTGACCTGGGGGTAGTTTTTGATGGTGAACTGACCCTGCATTCACAGGTGTTGGCTGTCATCAAGAATTCCATTTATCATCTTAGGAATATCGCCAGGATTAGGCATCTGGTCTCGTCCGACGACCTTCCAACTCTGGTTCACGCCTTTGTGTCCCCGCGCTTGGATTATTGCAACTCCCTTTATCTAGGGCTTTCTGGGGTTGAAATCTATCGCTTGCAGCTGCTGCGGATCGCGGAAGCATGGCTTTTGACCGGTCCTCTTGATCTTGTCATATTACCCTGGTACTGCGCACACTGCACTGGCTGCCACTTCAGTGGCGGATCACCTTTAAAGTCACTTTACTGACTTTTAAAGCCCTGCATGGACAGGCCCCAGACTATCTGAAAGAGCTTCTGGTTTCTTACTGCCCCAGTCAGTTGTTCCACTCGGCCAACGAGAGGTTGTTACAGATTCCGAGGGTGAATTTGAAGTCATCAGGTTGTACAACTTTTGCTTATACAGCCCCCACCCTCTGGAATTCTCTACCTCGCCAGCTACGAGAGTGCGCAACTGTGGAGGAATTTAAACAGGGTTTAAAGACTTACAGTACCTGCATAGTAAAGCTTTTTTAAGCTAACTGAGTTGATTAATGACTACAGAGGTTATCTGTTATTTATGTATATGTTGATTATCTGATGTTGTATCTTTGTTTTTACTGTGAGGCGCCTTGGCATTGGAAAGGCACCATACAAATACATTTTATTACTATTATTATTATTATTATTATTATTATTATTGTTATAATATTATAATGTACTTCAGAACACATCAGGAGGTGATTTTGGAATGCAGTGCTGATCCAACATATAAAATGTCAAAGTGTGGTGGGGGTCTTACAACCTCAGTATGTGGCAGGGATGCACTATCTCGCAGTGTGGTGGGACACTCAGTTTCAGAATGCGACAGGGACACACATCAAGGAATTTAGTGGGAACTGGCAATTCTGGTATATAGTATAGCAGTAAGGATTTACACTGTCGGAATGTGACAGGATACATTATTCTATTTTGAAACATCTTATCCTTGCAACATTCTAAAACTGTACCCATCCACCACATTTCAAAATTGTGCATCACATCCCCACCACAGTTTGACATTGTGCATCCCAGCATTATTCCAAAATTGCACATCCACACCACATGCCAAAATTGTACATCCACACAACATTCCAAAGCTGTGTTTCAATGCCACATTCTGAAACTGTTACCATCACATTCCAAAATTGTGTCATTGCCACATTCTGAAACTGTGTCACCATAACATTCTGCAACTGCCCGTCACAGCAACATTCCGAAACTGCACATCACCACCACATTCTGAAACTGCACATCACTGCCACATTCTGAATCTGTGTGTCACTGCCACATTTGAATCTATGCATCACTACCACATTCCAAAACTGTGCATCACTGCCGCATTCTGAAATTGAGCTTCACAGCCACATTCCAAAATTAGCATCACCACCACATTCTGTAATTGTGCATCACCACTCCATTCCGAAATTGTGTGCCACTGCCACGTTCTGAAATTTTGCTTCACTGCCACATTTTAAAATTACATTCTGAAATTGTGCATCACTGGCACATTCCAAAACAGTGCACCACTGCCACATTCTGAAACTGCGTCACTGCAACATTCCCAAATTCTGCATCACTGCCACATTCAGAAATTGTGCATCACTGCCATATTCTGAAACTGTAAGTCGCCGACACAATCTGAAATTGAGCATCACTGCCACATTCCAAAATTGTGGACTACCGCCACATTCTGAATTTGTGTTTTACTTCCACATTCAGAAATTGTGTGTCACCTGCACATTTTGAAATTGTACGTTAGTGCCACATTCTGAAATTGTGTGTTAGCACCACATTCCAAAGCTGTGCATCACTGCCACATTCCAAAAGTGTGTGTCACCACTAGATTCTGAAACTGAGCGTCACCACCACATTCCGAAATTGTGCATCACAGCCACATTCCAAAACTACTTGCCTCCTCTACATTCTAAATTGTACCTGCCTGCTACATTCTGAAATTGTGTAAACATTCATATTCCAATACTGCCTGTCATTGTCAAATTCTGAACATGTGCATTCCCACCATATTCCAAATCTGCACATCCCTACTACATTCTGAAAATGAGTGACACTGTCACATTCAAATATTGCATGCGAGTTACATTCTAAAATTATGCATCCCTGCCTCATTCTGAAATTGCACATGACCACCACATTTTGAAACTGTGTCACCTCCACATTCTGAGATTTTGTGTGCAAGCCACATTCTGAAGTTGAATGTTGACACCACAATCTGAAATTAAGCATACAACCATGTTTTGAAATTGTGCACCACCACCACCACATGCCAAATTAATGCATCCAAGACATGTTATGAATTTACATATCCCTGCCCTATTCCACAACAATGTGTATCCCACATTTCAAAATTGCTTATCTTTGCCACATTCTAAAACTATATGATAATGCCACATTATGAATTTTAGCGTCCCTGCCTCTTTCCAAAATTGTGTGTCCCAGGAACTTTCTAGATTGTTTCATTGATGTGTTCCACAGTTGCAGTCTGGTAGCATTCTGAAATCTCACCCCTGCAGTATTCTGAACATTGCACACATTTTTGTCATTCTAAATCCATGTTTGCCACTGTATTCCATCCCCCATCACATTTAAGAACTGTACCTTGCATCTACGCATTATAGAAATGTATGCCCTCTCCCACCCAGTGTCAGCTTTCCTTTTTCAGATGTTTACTTCAACCACAGTTTTATGCAATGTAGGAGAAATAAGTCTCACTAGGCAGCTTTCAAGAAGGACTAGACTCTGAGTTTTGGTTGTGACATTATCAGTAGCTCTTTACTGAAACTGGCTTTTTTGAATAGGCAGTGAATTTAAGGTTACAAAATGACTTGTAACATTTAAACAGAGTAACTTAGAGATTTAATTTTTGGGATGAGGCTGATTGTGAATATGCTGATCCAAATTCTGAATTTATCAACGTTCTGGACACCGCTAGCTGAGTTACGCCTGGAAGACATATCCCCACAGGTAGAGCTGTTGTCGTATGCGCAATTTTGTCTTAACATTCCAGAGGCTAGTGGGAACGCCTTCAAATATTGGCAAATTCAGCAAGCAGTGAAAGCCTATATGCTAAACTCGAAACCCATGGAAGCAAATAAGATGGAACTGTCCTCCTTGTTACAGATAGTGAATCAACCTCACTCTGTATCCAAGATATATCATGAAATACAGATGACTGATCCAGAATTGCCATTGGGCATTTGCTTCTATTGGTTGCAGAAATTAGATATTGGCACTGATCAGAGTATATGGTGTCTAATCTGGAGTAATATATATAAATTCATAAAACAAAATAGGTACAGATTGCACCAATTTAATATCATGTATAATTTATATTTTATGCCAGCTAAACTCCATAGAATTGGTAAATTATTTTCCTCCCAGTGCCATCAATGTAAAAAAGAGCATGGGGATCTATATCATATGTTATGGGAATGCCCTATGATTCAGTCATTCTGGAAAGCAATCCAGAAATCTTTAAATCCTCTTCTGGGATTGGATTCTTTCTTTATACCTGAGATTTGCTTAGTTAATTATTTTCCCAGTAATATGATCAAACAGAGGAAGGCTTAAATGGCTGTCATAACAGCTGTAGCAAAGTTGATCATAATGCAACACTGGATCGACTAGTTAATACCATCAGTGCTAGAATGGCATAGAGAAATTCTGCTTGTCTTGCATTTGGAGTTGCATATAGCTAAGATGCACAGTAGGTTACAATCGTATCTTGCTAAATGGGGTCCCCTTGATGCCATTCTCACCACGTGGAAGCCTTAAGATGATAGGGCGATTTGGTCTTCCAGATAATTGGGATCCTTATTGTATTGCTAGTGTCTTTTTAGTTTGTTTCCTTCCAACTTGAATTTGTGTTATGATGGGTGGGTGAAGGGTGAAGGGTTTGGAAGTGTTGTAATGGTATTATTTCAGCACAAAAAAGTAAGTAATGTCTGGTATTGTACACTGTTGGCCTTCATTTACAAAAGTATATGTGGTGAATGTTATATTTGGAGGCATTGTTGTTTGCTAGATTTTCGCTGTATTATGACATTGCAAATAAAGCATATTAAATAAAACAAAATAAAAAAACAATTCTGAATTTATTGATGCTAGAAATTTTGGCTGGGCTCTCTCTTTAAAGCCAAGAACAGCCACACTTTGGAGCTTACCTTCCACCCAATCAGTGTCTCATGCCACTTCTTTAAAACTAACAAGAATGCATTGTACAGGTGACCAAACCGTCAGCAGCACTTTTCGCTAAGTGTAGGGGATTGATCAGTTTCCTGGGTATGTTGTTGTCCGGTGCATTAAATGGTGCAATCTTTATAATTTAAGTTTCTATAGATTACAAATAAAATGTATATCCTTATGCATTCCTCAGTCAGTGACTTGAATCTATAATAGATTATGCAAGGCATTCATATTCTTAAACAAAATAATGAGAAATGAAAATAAAAAAAATGTGTGCAATGTTAGTCATTACACTTTTGCTTATTAATTTCATTATTTTTATATCTTGACCCCTTATGCAAATAACTAGTGTGGCACTAGCTGGGTTAACCCCATGCTAAGCATGAATAATGCTGGTGGTCAGGGTGGGGCAATATTCACAGGACCCTCTGAGCTATGCTAACCCAACAGTGCGATTGTGAAGAATACATTGCTGTACCTTGGCAAATGAGGGATCCTTCATACATAATGGGCACATCAGTAAATTCAAAAGGTTCAGGAGCGCTGAAACAGATGTTATCTCAGCAATATTTAAAGATGCCAAAACCCTGCCCTTAACTAGATGCAATACATATGCCCCACCCACTCACCCATTCCTTCTGTCCAAACTGGCTGACACATCTCCCTGGTGGTCTAGTGGTCCCCCATCCCCTATTACCCAGTCTGATTCTGTTAATCATATTCCCTGGTGTCTAGTGGCCCCCCACACTTCCTGATTACTGATGGTGGCTCTGTTAAATGTATTACCTGATGTCTAGTAGTCCACTCACCTCCAATCACCCATGCTGGTTCTGGTAATCATATTTCCTGGTGTCTAGTGGTCTCCCACTCATGATCATCCATGCTGATTTGCATAATCATATTATCTCATGTCTAGTGGTTCCCCAACTCATGATCACATATACTGGTTATGTTGTTCATATTCCTTCTTGTCTAGTGGTCCCCTCAATCCCCCTATCACCCATGCTGGTTCCATTATTAATATTCTCTGGTGTCTAATGGTCCATCTGCCCCAAACAGTTGTCAATCCCCCTCCTAACTCACTCACGCTGGATCCTTTGCCCCACAAACCCCTTACCCTGGACACAGACCTGTACATACTGACATTGATGGTGACCAGAACAGTCATCTGCTCACCTCCTCAGCAGGCTGCTGTCTATCAGTGAGCGATCATGAGTACAGTATCATGATCACTCACTGGCAGTCAGATAGTGGCCAGCCAAGGAGATGAGTGGAGGACTGTGCTGGTCCATGTTGGTACATACTGACCAGTGTCTTGGGTGAGGGGGGATGTGGCTCGCTCATTGTTTTTTGTTGAGATGTTGCCCATCCATGACAGGGGACAGGAGAGGGATCTCCACTCTAGTAGCTTCAACTCATGGTTGAAGGAAAGGGGCACAGAGGAAGGATTTCACTACATTGGTGACTGGGAACCAATTTGGGAGGATAAGGGCCTATACAGTGGTGATGGCCCACATCCATCTGGGACAGAAACCACAGTTCTTAGTGAACAGTTTATATTTTACGTCGATAAACATTTAAACTAGCCAAGTTTGGTGGCAGAAGCAATCAGGGAGTCAGAAATTGCTGTCCTTCATAGACTGAAGTAGAAAGTAAGGAATACCTGAGGAGGAGAGGCATCCCCCAGGTGCAAATTAATAAAGGAAGCAGGGTAGTAGAGATAAAGGTGCAAAGGAATGGGAGCATTAAAAAGAGAGGCAGGAAGGAGGGAAGGTAAAACAGAACAAGCATTTATCAATGCAGAATACCTGCTTGCTGATATTGGTATTGGTAGTGCAGGAATTAGAGAGAGATGCATAATAGGAATGGCAGTGAAGTATTGAAGTAACGCAAACCCCCAACCCCACCCTGCAGAGATCAGCAGGTGTTGAGGGGGTGCCTTTAGGTCATCAACTATAACACTCACTCCATTCCACATAACCACACCATGCAGACACTGACAGGTGTCACAGAGTGCCTTGAGGTCTTCAGCCCTTACCCTCACCCCATTCCATAAGGAAATAAGCTGAGATGGGTGCAGTATATGAGACTAGGGTGAACATTAAGGCCAAAGACCCCAAGGCACACCTCGATGCCTGTCAGTGGCTGCAGAGTGGGGGTGGAATGAGGTGAACATTACGGCCGATGACCTCAAGTCACACACCCAATGCCTGTCAGTCAGCACAACGTGGGCGTTACAGTTGGAAACCCTAATGCCCTGGGCATTTGTTGGTATTTTTGCTCCAAAATTTCAAAATGAACCTTTTGGGACCCCACCTCAAGAACAGTAGCAGTATCATTTTGTTACTCAATCCCAAACAGTGATTTCGCATAGCGAGTGTGCCATTCGGTGCCACAGGTACGAAAACACATTTCAGGCAGGATGTGAAAAATGACAGCTGTACTGTTCATGAGGAGGTGTGAAGAAATGGCATTGTTGAAAATCTGTAATGAAAACATGAAAAAGTGGTGAAGTTACGAGTGTGCGTTGAAACTGTGCAATGCACGCTCATAATGCAATCACTTCTTGGAATGTTTTAACCAAATTTTCAACATGGCCTTTTTGGGATCTCCCTCATGAACAGTGGCACTGGGAGTTTGTTAATCTGTCCCTAAAGCTGATTTTGCACAGCGACCGCACCATTCTGTGCAACAGGTGCAAAAACACATTTCAGGAAGGGTGCAAAAAATGACAGCTGTACTGTTCATAAGGGGGTGTGAAAAAATGGCAATGTGGAAATGTGGAGTGAAAATATTAAAAATTGCTGAAGTTATGAGCGTACATAGAAACTGCTCAATGGATACTCGTAACACAGTCATTTTTTGGACTATTTTCACCAAATTTGCAACAAGGGCTTTTTGAGACCCCACCTCATGAACAGCTGTACTTTTATTTCATTAATTGGTCCAAAAAGGTGATTCCACACAGCAACCGCAAAAAAAACTTTCAGGACTGAGAAACAAATGACAGTGACAGTGTTCATGAGGTGGGGACCCAATAACCCCATGTTGAAAATTTGAGACCAAAATTCCAAACATTGGCTGAGATATCAACCTAAATTGAAAACCCCCCATTAGGTGCCATTATAGAAACATAGAAACATAGACTTTGACGGCAGATAAGGACCGCTTGGCCCATCTAGTCTGCCCATTTCCTTACCTACAGGATAGGCCGCAGATCCTAGTTAACCAACAGCCTATTTCTTCCTACCCCCCCTCAAGAATTGCCTTATGTCTGTCCCAAGCATTCTTGAATTCTCCCACAGTTTTAGACCCCACAACCTCCTCAGGAAGGCTGTTCCATGCATCCACTACCCTCTCTGTGAAATAATACTTCCTCACATTGCCCCTGAACTGCCCTCCTTCTATCTTTAAATTGTGTCCCCTTGTTCTTGCAAGTCTCTTTTTCTGAAAGATGCTACCCTCTTGGACTTTGTTGATTCCACTGAGGTACTTAAAAGTTTCTATCATGTCCCCCCTCTCCCTTCTTTCCTCAAGGGTATACTGTACATATTAAGCTCCTTTAGTCTCTCCTCATATGGCTTCTCTTGCAGACCCTGCACCATTTTAGTTGCCCTCCTCTGGACAACCTCTATCCTGTCTATGTCCTTGCGGAGATGGGGTCTCCAGAACTGGACACAGTACTCCAGATGGGGTCTCACCAACTGTCTGTACAGAGGATAACAACTTCCTGTTTACTGCTGCTGATGCCTCTCCTATACATCCCAGTATACCCCAGCCCTCCCTACTGCCTTCTCACATTACTTGCTAACCTTAAGGTCATCTGATATGATTACCCCAGGTCCCTTCCCTTTTTTGTTGTTGTTACTACCTCCCCACCCATTGTGTATTCTTCCCCTAGGTTCTTGTTTCCCAGGTGCATTATTTTGCACTTCTTTGCATTGAATCCTAGCTGCCATACTTCTGACCATTCCTTCAACCTTGCCAAGTCCCTTTTCATCCTTTCCATGCCTCCTTGTGTATCAACCCTGTTGCAGATCTTTGAGTCATCTGCAAAAAGGCATACTTTTCCTTCCAGTCCCTCTGCAATGTCACTGATGAAGACATTAAAAAGGACTGGACCCAATACTGAGCCCTGCGGTACCCCACTAGTAACCCCTCTTTCTTCAGAGTGGACTCCATTTACAATTACCTTCTGTGTCCTGTTGTCCAGCCAATGTTTTACCCAGACTACCACCCTGGGACCCACTCCCAGGCTGATTAATTTGACTATTAATCTTTTGTGTGGGACTGTGTCAAATGCCTTGCTAAAGTCTAGGTAGGCCATGTCCACAGCCCCTCCCTGGTCTACTACTTTGGTCACCCAGTCAAAGAAATCTATTAGATTCGTCTGACATGACCTTCCCACTGTGAACCCATGCTGCTTTGGGTCCTGTGCTCCACTGGCCTCTAGGTACTCAACTATTCTTTCCTTCAGAAGTGACTCCATCACTTTCTCTACCACAGAGGTCAGACTGACAGGTCTGTAGTTTCCTGCCTCTGTCTTGGTCCCACTTTGTGAAGGGAATCACATCCACCTTCCTCCAGTCCTCGGTACCACCATCCTCCCATGATTTATTAAAAGAGTAGCCAGTGGTTTCACTAGTTCCTCCCTTAATTCTTTTAGAATTCTGCGGCTAATTCCATCAGGACCTATTGCTTTGTCCACCTTCAGTTTTAGGAGTTCTTGCAGAACCCTTTCTTCTGTGAAAGAACTGGGATCGATCCCCCTATCAAGAGTGCTTCTGTTAATTGGATTAGGCACTTCCCCTACCTCTTTCTTGAATACTGAGCAGAAATATTCATTCAGTATCCCTGCTTTTTCACTGTCCCCCTCTGACCACCCACCGTTCTTTCTATTCAGCCTCACTAGCCCTCCCTTTGTTTTTCTACGCTCGCTGATGTACCTATAAAAGGTTTTATCCCCCTTCTTAACTGAGTTGGCTATCTTTTCCTCAGTTTGGGCCTTTGCTATTCTGACTTCCTCCTGCTTCCTTCTGCCTTAACTGGTACAGCTCTTTGTCCTGCTCCTTCTGTGTTTCCTTATACTTCCGAATGCTATCTTTTCTTCCTGACTTTCACAGCCACCTCTTTTGATAACCATAGTGGCTTTTATTTCATTTTGATTTGTTTATTTGCTTCACACAAAGCTTGTTGCCTCTGTGATGGCAGTTTGATGATTCCCATTGTTGCTCCACACCTCCTTCTAGCCTGTTTGCTAGTGCTTTTCTGAGGCACTCTCCCATCTTGCCAAAGTAAGCCCTCCTAAAGTCCAGTACCCTCACTTTTGTATGGCTTGACTCTGTAGCTGAGTTTAATGTGAACCACACTTGTCCCCAGATGGCAACCCACTTCTAGATCCGAGATCCTCTCACTGCCCCCGTTTGAGAGTACGAGGTCTAAGATTGTTCCCTCATGAGTGGACTCTGAAACTAGCTGTCTAAGGCCTGCCACCTGTAGGGCATCAAGAATGGCCCTGCTCTTGGATTTGGATGCAGCAAATGTGCTCCAGTTAACATCTGGCATATTCAGGTCTCCCATCAACAGTATCTCCCCTTTCTCTGCCATTCTAAGAATGCCTTCTATCATATCCTTGTCCATTCCCTCCCCCTGACATGGGGGTCTGTACACAACCCCTGGGCGGATTGTGGTGCCCTTTCAAGTCTCCAAGGTGAACCACAGTGCCTCCTCTCCTCACTGTTTACTCTTTTGCTCAGTTGCTTTTATCCCTTCCTTTACATAGAAAGCTACTCCTCCCCCTCTTATCCCCTGCCTGTCTCTCCTGTAGGTTATGAACCCTGGTATGTTAACATCCCAGTCATGGTTCTCTGTGTACTATGTTTCTGTGACTGCTACGATATCCAGGCATCCTCTTCCATCAAGGCCACCAGCTCAGGGAGCTTGTTGCCCAGACTATGGGCATTGGTACTCATTACCTCCATTTCCTGATGGCCTTACTCCCTTTGCCCCATCCCTGTCCTTCTTGCCTTTGTCACTTTCTCCATTTACCCCTGCCTTCTCTCTATCGACACCTCTATGTTGGTGTTTGCCTCACTTACTACCATGATTATTTGGAGGAACTAGGATTTCCTGCCCTTTCCAGTGCTCTCCCTTGGCTAGTTTAAAAGCTTACCAATGAAGCATTTAAACCTATCACCTAGGATCCTGGTTCCTTTCCGGACAGATGCAGCCCATCATGCCAGTATAGGCTTGCATCACCCAGGTGGACCCCAGTCCCAATGAAGCTAATCCTGAGCTCCACACCAGTTTTTCAACCACTGATTGAATCCCATGGTGTGGAACACCCTAGCCTCTCCTATGCCATAGATGGGCAGCACCTCCAAGAAGGTTACCGTGTGTGCTACTTGACTAAGGCCCCTCCCCAATTCCACAAACTCTTCCTGCACTTCTCTAATCCCTTTCTTAGCCAGGTCATTTGTTCCTAGGTGGACAATGACATCCAGCTCCCTCCCCTGTGCAGCTGCTCTGGCAATCCTGAGGATTCGCCCCCTGTCCCTCCAAGCCATGGCGCCAGTCAGGCACCTTACCTCCCTCTCCCCTTCCTCCCCCAGTTCTACCTTCCTAAAAATGGAGTTCCCCACCAGGAGTTGTCTCCTTCCCCTGCAGGGTCCCCTGCCACTCTCCTGTGGGTCTTCTTTGTGGAGGTTCCCAGCATCCTCCTTGGTCTCCACTGCGGGTGCCTCCATAGAGGAACCACACTTTGACAGAATGGCATGGAATTGTGGAGAGGTACAACTGGAGGGATGCACCGCTGTTCCACCACCCTCACCCTCTCTGAGCCCACTGTGGTCCAACCGCTCCTCTTTCTTGGCAACCTCTGAGGCAACGGCAGTGGCACTGGTGGTCCCTGGATGGAAGAGGAGGTCCCACAAATCCTGGCCAACTCAGCCTGGAGATGAGCAACCTCCTCCCTCAGCCCAGAGAGATGCCTGCAGATGGGACAACACTGCATCCTCCAGAACGTCTCCCGGAAGACTGCTGCTCCACATCCACTGCACTGCACCACTCCAATCATATCTTATTTCTGGCCCCTTAACTGTTTGCAACCCTTACGCTTTCCTCTGTTTTTTTTTCTCTCTCTCTCCTTACTTTCTGCCTGTGTGCCCTTTAAGCTCCTGATTGTCCTGTTCTGAGACAAGAATATCCTATATTTCAGTAGACCACTTACTTGCTCAGAGGCAAACCTCCAGCAGCTAGAGGGGCTGGAGAGCTACTCTTGCCCTTCTAGGATGGTGGGTCTTTGGTGGTTCTGTGATCACTCACTTCCTGCTCCCAAACAGGAAGTTCCTGTTGTCAGTCAAATCCTGTGCCTATAAAAATAGAACTAGCTTTGGGTGGGGGGGGGGAAGGAGGGCAATATAGTCCCAGTAGAGAAGTCCAGTCACACAGCAGTCCTTTCTCCTGGTGTCTTCTGCCAAGCTATTAGCAGAATCTTTCTAAGGCAGTCTTTAAATGTAGCTTCCTTCTAGCTAAGCCACTCCCCTACTTACTAGATCTTTCTACAAGTAATTTAAACCTCATAGCTATTAAGTCCTTTCAATCACCTGAGATTTACACCTAGATAACTGTTCAGATACCCATTCAGTTCAGTTAACCCAGACAAGCACACACTTTTTTTTTGTTTTGTTTTGTTTGTTAGTTTTTTTTTACCCTAAATTAAAGGTCCAAGTACAAAAGTTCTTCTTCTTTAGTCCCAGCAGAGAAGTCCAGTCACACAGCAGTCCTTTCTCCAGGTGTCTTCTGCCAAGCTATATATTATACATTATAGGGCTTACCATAATTTCTTCAGTTTCCAGTTAGTCTTTGAATAGTGCAGACGTGTTCCCGGTCCACAGAAGATCACTGCTCCTGACCTCCAGAGGTAAGTATGGGTGAGAGGGGTGCGGGGAGGTGGGGTGTGAGTTGGGGGGGGACCAGCAGCACCATTTTCTTTTTTTTCATGTTTAATAAAAATATGTCACGGGACTGTTTTCTTTTTTTACAGGTGAAATATTACAAAAAGGATTTTGGCACACTAGGGTAGGTTCCCAGTGTGCAAGAGTACTGGAAGGGGGATCAATGCCAACCTGGGGATTGGGCACCCCAAGGTTCGCTAAAAACATATGTGCATGGGGGGGCATGCATCCAACACTGGGAGTGGGCATCCTGGTGTTGGAATTATTAAAGAAACATTTTATGGCACGCTGGGTTGGACTCCCAGTGTACCACATGAATGGCGGGAGGGGGATACATGCTGACATGGGAATGGGCACCCTGATGTCAGCAGGGGATGGAGAATGGAGGGTGCAGGGCAAGTAGCAGAAGTGGGAGTGAATTAATTTGTTGTCCTGCTGTGTGACTGGTTGGGTGAGAGGGGGGACTGCTGCTGCAATGACAAAACTGCCCTGATTGCAGTGGCAGATTTCACAGAGGGTGCAGGGTGGGCAGCAGTGGGAGGGAGCTAAGTTGTTGTCCTGCTGTTTGACTTTTTGGGTGGGAGAGGAGACTGCCACTGCAATGATGAAATTACCCCTGATTGCAGTGTTAGATTTCTTTCAAGTGCGGCGCTCACTCTGAAGCAGCCATCATCGGCAGCTTCAGCATTAATTGGTGGCCGATGGACGCGCCTATTAAAGCGTTCGCTAGATTCGCCACAACACTGCCACACCTCTGCAATGCTCTACTATCCAGTATAGCTTTTAAAGGCTGCAAGCAAACATAAAAAAGGGTGCAACAAGCAGAATGGAAAAAGAAATCTGGAAGACCTGTGTGTGAATGCCAGAAGTCTAGCAAACAAGATTAAGATTCCAGACTTAGAGGCCATCATGGCAGAGGCCATCCTGGATACAGCGGGCATTACTGAGTCATGGTGCACTGAAAACCATGACTGGGACATGGCCATACCAGGCTATACTTTGTACAGGAAGGACTGGGCAGGAAGGAAATGAGGGTGTGTGTTGCTTTATGTAAGGGAAAGCATGAAAGTGATGGAGAGATAGGGAATACAGGGTGGAGGCAGAAGTACTGTGTGTCACTCTATTAATGTGGAATTTGGCCACTATTCACACATGAGTGATCTACAGACCTGCAGCACAGGTGGAAGAATTACATATGGTAATGATGGAAGCCACTTGCAAGATGACAGAAAAGAGGGAAGTGCTTCAACTAGAAGCAGAGACTTCCTGGACTATCTGCGGGGTAGGTTTCTCAGGAAGCTAGTCAGTGAACCTCCTCATGATGGGCAATATTGGACCTGCTATTCAGTAACAGGGACAGTGTTGTAGATGTCAAGGTGGGCAGTTACTTAGGGACCAATGATCACTGTACTGTGTGGTTCAATAGATGGCTGAAGAATCTAACCACACAAGGGTTAGGGTCCTGGATAAAGATGGGTGAAGTGGCCCCAATTCGCTCTGCGAAGTGATCCATGGAGTGAAGGGGAATTCATGGAGTGCTCCACAACGCTAAGCAGAGTACTTCGCCTTATAATGGTTAATGTGAAGACTATTGAAAACAATGACTTCATGTTACTCTGCCTTCCCAAATCACTACTCCACCAATTCTTAAGGTGAAGTACATTGAAAACAATGTACTTCACCTCACTTTACCTTGTTTTTAAACTCCAAAAGTGAATTTTGCAGTGATTCACGTGATTTCAGGTCACATGGGCTCTAGATTGTTCTGCACAGCCTCAGTTTGGGGTAGTGTGAATAGGAAGCTGTAGGAGACAATCTGCTTTGAGATCTCTCTGCGATTCAAAGCTTCTGAAAGCTGTTAAAGAGCCTTTTTGAGTCTTTTTTTTTGCTGAAACTTTAGTTCATCGATTATAGGAAACCCTCCTGTGCTCATATCATCAAGCATTTATTGTTTGTGTGTGGATTTTGAATGTTAATGTACAACATTCAGTCTGTGTACTGAAAAACAGTGAAAGTGTAGTTTGGGGGAAGGGTGTATCTGTGGTATAGGTAGATTAAGGAGAATACCAAAAGATTGCACACAAGGAAAAGCGGTGTTTAAGGAATAAATTCAACATACTGTACAAAATGCAAGTTCCAAGCACACGATGAAGGGCTTTTGCCTGAAACATGTCAGATGGGATTTGGTGTTTTGTACATATTTTTATACATTAAATGAAGTCTTTTTAAGTAAAACCTGAAAAAGCATCCTTCTTTATGGGCTTGCGTGTGCTTGGAACTTGCATTTTGTATGTAAGTAGATTAACTTAGAGAAAAAGACAGTGCTTTCTGTTTTGGTGATATTTTTCTTGTAAAACTGTGTTAAAGTACACACAGTAATATTTTCAATTATTCTTGCCATTTTTTTGATGATTGCTGTGGTGCAGCAGTTTGTTTAAAATATGTGATTATATTACTGAAGTTTTCAATTTGCTAAGCATTACTTCAAGTGTGTGTATGTGTGTGATATGTGTCATCAAATCTGGTACCTTTTATTGTGCCACATAAAAATTTCAGCAATGTGAACCTGCTATCTAATGCAGCTGGGTGATTTTTGTATTTCTTTGTGGTATTTTTACTGGTACTAGTACTAGTGACTGTTACTGCAGCAGTGCAGTACACTGCCCCCCCCCCCCCGAAGCAGGACCCAACCGGCAAAGGTATTCTTTTCCAGATTTGAATTTCTGATGGTAAACACTGGTTAGGTGTTGTGCCTTTGCATCTGCATCTCTTCTGTGCACTGTGCAATCTTAATCTGTTTGTGCATTTGCATCTCTTTAGGGCCCAATCTCCATCTGTAACTTAAGTCAAAGTTGGTTCTTTGGCTTCCCTTCAGAGTACTGGACAGGTGTGGTGCATAATTCTGCATGAACGTTGTACTCATTAATATGCGTTTTTATGTCAGGACCATCATCGCAAGTCACTCATGAAACAAATCGCGTTCTTCATCATCACGGTCACAAATGCAGTCACAAATCATAATTCACGATCACGTCACGAATCACCCCATTAATTTTTTTACTAGTTACTTGGATGTCTTGTAAGCATGTTTTGTAGTATCTCTCCAGGCTTCACCACTCCACCATTGTACTCATTAATAAGTGTTTTTTTAAGTCAGGGAGTTTTGTGCTACAGCTCGTCGGGGAAGTACAGAAATAGGCATTCGTGTTCCTTCCCGTACAGCATGTGTGTTACAGTGCTGTAAGTAGTGGTGGGTGAAGTGGCCCCAGTTTGCTCCATGAAGTGATTTGCTGAGTAATGTGGAATCCGTGGAGAACTCCACAATGTGAAGTGGAGTACTTCACTTCATAATGAGGAATACGAAGTCCATGGAAACCAACGACTTTGCGTTAATTCGCCTTCCCCAAACCACTTCTCCACCAATTTTAAGGTGAAGTACATTGAAATCAATGTAATTTGCCTCACTTCACCCTGTAATTGAGATCCAAATGAAATTATGCAGTTATCCATGGGATTGCAGGTCACATGGGCTCTAGATTGTTCATCACAGCCTCAGTTCTGGCCTGGGTATTGTGTGTGCAGTGGTAGCTGGAGACAGTTTGATCTCAGAGCTCTGTGATTCAAAACCTGTAAAAACTGTTTAACATGCATTTTTGAGTAATATTTTTTGCTCAAAATTTAGTGCATTGAATGTAGGAAACCCTTCTGTGCTCATATCATTGAGTGTTTATTGTTGTGTGTGGATTTTTAATGTTAATTTAGAACAGTCAGCCTGTGTACTGTGAAGTGTGCTTTGAGGTGGGACGTATTTGTGGTGTAGGTAGATTAACTGGGAGAAAAAGGCAGTCTTTCTGTTTTGGTTATATTTTTCTTGTATAACTGTGTTAATGTACACACAGTAATATTTTCAGTAATTCTTGACTTTTTTTCTGATTGTTGTGATGCAGCAGTGTACAATTTGTTTGTTTAAAACATTTGGTTATATTACTAAAGGTTTTCAATTTGCTACGCATTACTTAAGTATGCGTGTAGGTGTGTGTGATGCATGCCATTAAATCAGACACCTTTTATTGTGTTACAGAGTAATTGCAGCAGTGTGAACCTGCTATCCACCGCACCTGCATGCATTTTTTATACTGCTTTGTGGTATCTTTACTGGTAGAGGATTATTACTGCCGCATACTAATCCCCCAACTTGCAAAATGTATTCCTTTCCAGATTTGGATTTGTGACTTGTGAGCACTGGTTAGGTGTTGTTGTACCTTTTTTTATGCATACCTTGAGTGTGCAGTACAATCTAAATCTGTCTGTGCGTTTGCATGGCACCATTATTTTTGGGAGACTGCATTCCTTGTTACGCTCTCATTTCACTTTGTCAGCACTGGGGAATTTGCTGGACTCAAGACAGTAGCATTTTGGGGATGCACATTTATTCTGGTGGCTCTGTGTGTGACCTGACCACTACGTGCATGACTGAGTGCACCATTAATTTTGGGAGACTTTGCATTTCTTATTACACTCTCATTTCACTTCATCAGCACTGGGGAGTTTTCTGGACATAAAACAGTAGCGCTTTGGGGATGCACATTCATTATGGTGGGTGGGATGCTGCCAATATTGTTGTCACTCCACCTTACTTCGCATTTAAGGTGGAATGACAATGTGAAGTAATAATAATAAGGCAAAGTGAGCCTTTCCTAAGGGACACTCCATGTACCAAAGGGCCAATGTGAAGTGGCCACTTCGTATTCACTTAGACGGTGGATTTTAAATTTGCTGCATCTCTAGTCCTTGGACTTCAGGAGGGCAGATTTCCAAAAGATGAGTGAATGCCTCAGAGATGATCTAGCAGGGTTGATGACCTGGGTGGGGTGTACCAGGGGAAACAGAGGGAAGTAGGGAAAGCAGTAAGGAGCGCAAAGGCACAAACAGAAGAGAGAATAGCCCAGGAGGTACTGAAATGGGACAAGATCTTTTTTCAGATATATAAGCGAAAAGAGGAAGACTAGGGAGGGAATGTAAGGATAGAAAACAGAAGGGGGGCATGCAGAGGGGGGACTAGAAAAAGGAAGACATCCTAAAGAAATATTTTTGTTCAGTGTTCACAGAAGAAGAAGAAGAATTGGAGGGGCACAAAAAAGTAACAAAGGCTTTGGAGGGAAGGAGGTGGACATTAGTCCATTTTGGGAGGCGAGATTCCTGCAAGGACTTGCTTATTTGAAGGTGGACAAAGCAATGGGGCCAGATGGGGTGTCTCCAAACGTATGAAGGAAGAACAGTTAAGTACTGGCTGCACTTTTGGAAGTTCTGTTTAACAGCTCACTGGAAACAGGGGTGGTTGTGGAGGACTGGATGAGAGCAGATGTAGCCACAAAAGTCTGGCAGGGAGGAGGCTGGCAATTATAGGCCAGTCAGCCTGACATTGGTGGTGAGAAAGTTAATAGAATCACTGCTGAAGGAAAACATTGTGGAATATCTCGATTTCAGTGGGATACAAAACCCAAGGCTGCATGGTTTCACAGGGGGTAGATCATGTCAAATGAATATGATAGATTTCTTTGACTAGTTGACCAATGAACTAAATCAGGGTGGAGTGGTGGACATAACCTGCCTAGATTTCAGTATGGTTTTCTACACCATTCCACATAGGAGACTAGTAAACAAGCTGGGCAGCTTTGGAGTGGGTCCAATGATGGTAAACATGATAAGAAGTTGTTTAGAAAATAGATAGTAGTAGTAAACTGAGTTCACTCAAAGGAGAGAGATTGAAAAGCAGGGTGCCTCAGGTATCAGTGTTGTCACCAGTCCTCTTTAATGTCATTATAAGTGGCACTGCAGAGGAGGAGCTGGAAGGGAAGATCTACCCCTTTGCAGATGATACAGTACCAAAATCTATAATAGGGTGGACACTCCGGGAGGGGGTGTGTGTGTGGAAAGCATTATCAGAGACCTCAGAAAACTAGAGGAGTGGTCAAAGGTATGACAGCTGGGTTTCAGTGTGAAAAAGTGCAAAATAATACACTTGAGGCACAGAAAACCAGGGGCAGAGCATAAAATGGGAAGAGTTCTTATTGAAGACCACCAAGCAGGAAAGAGTCCTGGCAGTAATCATATGTGATGATGTAAAGGTGGCCAGGTAGTGCAACAAGGTAGTAGAGAAGGAAAATAGGATGCTGGGGGTGCATAGAAAGGGATATCACCAGCAGAAAGAGGAAGGTGGTGTTGCTGCTGTCTAGATCACTGGTAAGACTCCACCTAGATTACTGTGTCCAGTTCTGGAGACCACATCTCAAGAAGGACATAGACAGAGTGAAGGTGGTCCACATGAAGGCAACTAAAATAGCGCAGGGTCTGCATCTAAGGAAGACCTATCAGTAGAAGCACAGAGACTCTGGCACAGACATTCTGTAAGCTCACACTGTTGTTATTTTTGATTTAATTTGTACCTTTTCTCTGATGAAATAAATACATTTCTAAGGAAATTTGCAATTGTATGCATGGAACATTGTTATTTATCCTGCTTGGAGTGTTACATTTGCTGGAGGATTCTGCATCAAAAGCCCTTTGAGGAGAGATTAAGGACCTCAATATGTAAACCCTGGAACAGAGGAGCTGGGATTTAATAGAGACCTTTAAATACCTCACGGGGGGAAATAAGGTGCAAGAGTGGAGTACTTTTCAGAAGAAAAGGTGCTCAGGAACAAGGGGACATGCTGTTGTATGAAGCTGGAGGTCGTAGATTCAGGAGAGATGTGAGGAAATACTTCTACTTATTTCTGGAACAGTCTTCATGTGGAGGTGGTGTGGGGGAAAACAGTGGTGGGGTTCAAGAATGCATGGGATGAGCACAAGGCAATCACAGTGGAAAGGAAGGGGAGGGAGAAAGAGCAGCAGATCAGGCACAATCTCTGGTAATAGTGTAAGCAGGTAGGAAGAAGTGCATATTCTGGATCAACCAAGTGGTCCCTCTCTGCTGTCAAATTCTGTGTTTCTATATTTAAGTGGGGAGGTGGGCTCAGAGTGGGGGTGGTTGACAACTCTTCTGGGGTGAGGGGATTATTAGACACCAGAGAATATAAGTAAAAGAACAATCATGTGTGATGGGGGGGGCACTAGACACCAGAGAATATAACTAGCACAACCAGCATAGGTGATAGAGGTGCCACAATATCAAAGGGGTTAAGGGACCACTAGACACAAGGGGTTGGAGGGACCACTAGAAACCAGGGAATAGGATTGAAAGAATCAATATGGATGACTGGGGGTGGAAAGACCACTAGACACCATGAGATTTTGCATTTAATAAAGCCTGGGCAATCTGTAGTGGGCCATCTGACTATCAGTGAGCATGTAATATGATTTACATAACCAGCATGGGCAATTGAGGGGGGAGGAACAATTACACACCAGGAAACATGATTATCAGAACAAGCATGGGTGCTCGGGTGTGGGAAGACCACTAAATGCCAGGAAGTTGGGCAGTAAACAAAAGCTGGGTTATCAAGGAGTGGTGGGCACAACTAGACAACCATGGAGTCTGCTTAAGGTTACAGGATGGGTTCTCTGGGGCCACATGGCATTTTAATGAGTCCATACCATATTAGGCATGCTAATGGCCCCTTTGCACTTTGCATTCCTAGTGGACCCATTAGCATGTTATGATTGAATATGGCCAACAGGAGCCATGGCACTATGCTGTGTGGGCAGTGTTATCTCTAGCGAGCTCTGCAGTGGGTGATATTCAGTCGTGGGTTGTCTCAGCACAGTGGATATTCACCCTGTGCTATGCTGGCATAGCCCCATATTGAGACAGCACTCTCCTGTCCAAGTGTGCTGTCTGAATATTTCCCCAAGCCATCCATGTGCTAACAGCTGCACAGCACTCCTGTCTGTACAGTGCACAAAGCCAGCTTTTAATGTGATGCCCATTGTGCCTACTGTTATTGGTTGGAGGTGATTAGCAAGTGTAAAGTAATTAGTACAACTGTGATTTTCCTTGAGAGGAGATTTGTTTTCCTATCCACTAAAAAATTGACAGGATAACTAAATATTAATACTTTAAAAGATATTACTTTTAGGCATTTTGTTTTCCCCACACATAATGACTTATGAGGAAAACGTTCATCGTACTATAATTAATTTAGTCAAAAAACACTATTTAAAAGTAGAGCTGAGCAGAAGTTGCAAATTCCATTTTCCTGGAACTTTTCAAAATGTTGTAAATGTCATGACATTTCAAAACTTCAGCCTTTCGCAATATCACAACCTTCCAAAAGTATCTGGTAAATATGTTCCTTGTTCCTTGGAATTTTTTGGCTGAATAGTGGAAAAATACAAATGAGCTGTGAAATGACAGTTCTGAGGAATTCTGTTCCACAGTTTAATACATTAAAGAGCAGGTGTTTACTTCTAATAAAAAGAAAACAGATTATTTTATTTATTGTATTCAATGTGTTAGTAATTACTTTATAATGCTATAATAAAATAGTTGTTAGGGCAGTGAAAGAAGTGAGTTTTTACCTTTGCTTTTCACACTGCTAGTAAAAAAGAATTAAATGGAATTCTGGTATTGTGTTGCACTACTGTGGTCCATCTATATAATTTTACAATTTTTAATACAATAATTTGTTTCTCTCTTCTTCCCAAGTAACATCTGGTTATGAAGAAAATGTCACCAGCTAAATTGTAACAAAGGACAACAGGTTATCAAACATCACAAATTTATATTAAATATAGGGGCCCTACATGGCTTAATGACCTACCCACTGAACTCCTTAGGTCCAGCAAAATCAGCTATTTCAAATCCGGACTGTGCAATCTGCTGGCATGTGAGACCACCTGCAACTGTTAGCCCATATCAATGCCACTGGAAGACTTTATACATTCCCCAGCACCCCATTCTGCCCTGAACAGCTCCCCCTACCCCTTCTCCCACCCACCCCACCTACCCTTCCACTTGACAATGCTTTCCTGACTGCACCCTTCCTAACTTACATGACTTGTCCTGGATCTGTCTAGACCCTCTAATACCCCTAAGTGACAATTTATTCACTATCGCAGAGAAGTGGCTGCTTTGCCATGAACTCTCCAATCATTCTTCCTGTTTCTGTCCAATTGCACTTAGAAACCTGTTCACTGCATTTAGTAACCTGTATTTTTTATTATGTTGCACCAGCTGTTTCACTTTTGTATGTTTATTGCTGTCTGGTGTCACCCTTGTTCCTCTCTCTGTACAATTTTTTCACTGATGTAACTCAATGGCTCTGTATTGTGTCACCTAACTTGGAGCCTTTGTAAACTAGACTCTGGCTCAAAGGTATTAATCTGAATCTTAAATAAATAAATATATAATATTTTGGTGGAAG
Source organism: Neoceratodus forsteri (assembly GCA_016271365.2). NCBI lineage: Eukaryota > Metazoa > Chordata > Ceratodontiformes > Ceratodontidae > Neoceratodus > Neoceratodus forsteri. Next base: position 212,840,601 of record CM057451.1, read on the forward strand.
AAAATGTTGTTTCTCTATAAAAATCTGAAAACAGGTTTGCATTTTCCCATTGAAATACACTGCCAACCTTGCAAGTAAATCATTTCTGACATCATAATATAAAAATTCCATTGGATTCGTTTTTTTGCTAGCAGTTAGAAAAATTACATATGAACATACAGACATATGAAGAAGCCAGCAAAAAAAAGCCAGTTGGTCTATCTAGTCTGCTCGTACTGAAGGGTGAAACCTGTCAGATGGTCCAATCGCTACACCATGGGGTTCAATTTTTGCATCCCCCTTCGTAGGCCTACCCCTGTGGAGATGGTCAGATACCACCCATTAGAGGATGTGAGCCCTGATGGCCTGGCTGCGGTACTTGACCTATTGGTGTTTCTTGAGGCAAGTGGGAGCCCATAGGCCTTGGTTCTGGCCTATAATTGGGTCATTACTACAGCACTGGACTCTATCACTCCTGTCCATGTTCATCCTCTCTCCCTTTGCCCTCGGCCCCCCTTGGTTTGATGGGACCTTGCGGGAGATGCGGCGACTAGGATGAAAGATAGAGCAATGCTGGCGCACATCTGCCCTGGAGGCCGACCACCTTAGATTGATGGAACATTACCAAGTCTATCAATCAACAATCTCCTGTAAGAAGGCAGAGTTCCTGTCCGGGGAGATTGCTGCTGCTCAGAACTGACCAGCAAAGCTCTTTCAAACTGTGGACGTTTGTGCAACCCAGCCTGTCTGCAGTTTTGAAAAGTTTTTTCATAATTGGAGTGTGATGAGCTCACCTGGTTCTTTGAGGATAAAGTGGCAGGCATCAGAGTGGAGATCCAACCAGCACACTCTATGGGGGATGCTATTGATTGGTGCTCTGTCACTTTCCCCTACTTTTCATGGGGTACCTTTGACCAGCTGGAGTTTGAGGAGATCATGTGGATTGTCCATTGTATACACCCTACAAGTTGTAGTTTGGATCTGGGCCCAACTTCTCTGATTATGGGTTGTTGCGACATCATTGGCCTGGTCCTGGCATGGATAGTCTGGTGTTCCCTTGAGTTGGGTGAGTTCCCTAGCTCCCTGTAGGAGGCGGTGGTGACACCCCTCCTGAAGAAAGCTTCTCTGGACTCAGACTGCCTTGTTAACTACAGACCCATCTCTAACCTCCCCTTAGTGGGGAAGGTGATTGAGAAGGTAGTGGCCTTACAGCTGGAGTACCCTCTGACCATCCATGACATCTATGAACCTCTCCAATCCGGTTTTCAAAAGAGGCATAGTACCGAGAATGCACTGGTTTGGGTGCTTTATGATGTCTTTATGGCAAAAGATCAGAAAAGCCGCTCCATCTTGGTTTTTCTTGATCTTGCCTCAGCATTTGATACTGTGTACCATGGGTTGCTGCTTGAGCACCTGAGGTTCATCTGTGGCCTGTCTGGTACAGTCCTCAGGTGGTTTAAGTCCTTCCTCACTGGCAGAAATCAGAGGGTGGTGTCAGGATTTATTCCTCCAACCTTTTCTCTCGGTCATGTGGAGTCCCTCAGGGTTTGGTGGCGTCCCCCATGTTGTTTGTGGTGTACATGCTGCCACTCGGAGATATTGTAAGACGGTATGGGCTGAGGTTTCACTGCTATGCTGATGATACCCAGATCTACCTGTCTTTTGCACCTGACCAGGATAGTGCACTCTCAGTATTTAATAACTGCCTCACTGAAATCCAGGATTGGATGAATTCCAGCTAGCTGAAGTTGAACTCGGAAAATATTGAGGTAATGGTTGTGGATCCGAGTCACTGGAAAGAGGGGTTAGGGGATGGTCAGCATATGGGACTTTTCTTGGGGGCTCCCAGCTTCTTACCTCTGAATGGGTGTGGAACCTGGGGGTGATTCTGAATGATGGGCTGACACTGCGATCTCAGGTGTTGGCCGTCATCAAGTCTTTCTTTTACCATCTGAGGAATATCGCCAGGGTCAAGCATCTAGTTCCATCCAGTGTTCTTCACACGCTGGTCCAGGCCTTTGTTACCTCATGCCTGGATTATTACAACTCCCTCTACCTAGGGCTACCGAGGGCTGATATTTACTACTTGCATCTGGTTCAGAATGCAGCAGCCCGTTTGTTGACGGGGACTCCTTGACGATGTCTTATCACATCAGTGCTATGCAAACTGCACTGACTGCCAATTCAGTGGTGGATCACCTCCAAGATCAGACTCTTGACTATAAAAGCCCTACATGGACTCAAGCTCAGACTACCCAAGAGCTCCTGTTCCCCTACTGTCCCAGGTGATCGCCTCCACTGGGCTGGCAAGGGGCTGCTAGAGATGCCAAGGTAAGGTAAGGTAAGGCAAGGTAAGGTAACATTTATTTATTTAAGGTGCCCTTCCTGAACTCAGGGCGCCTTTACAAAATGTCAACATAACAATATTAAAATTCATAATAATTAAAACACCTTATACATAGCGGACATTATATTTCTAGGAATGCTTGCTTGAATAAGAAAGTTTTCAAAGCTTTTTTAAACCCTTCTACAGTCAGGCTATCGTGTATCTCACAAGGTAGAGAAATCCACAGAGTAGGTGCAATAAAGGCAAAAGTTCTTCCACCAGATGTTTTCAAGCTTACCCTGGGAATCTCTAGCAATCCCTTGCCAGAGGATTGGAGAGAGCAGGAGGGACAGTAAGAAACCAGAAACTCTTTCAGGTAGAGGGGTCCCAACCCATGGAGGGTCTTATAGGTTAGCAATGTGACCTTGAAGGTGATCCGCCATTGTACAGGCAGCCAGTGCAGTTCACACCGCACAGGTGTTATATGGCTGGAACTAGGGCTTCCAGTCAACAACCTGGCCGATGCATTCTGCACCAGCTGCAAGTGGTGGATATTCACCCCCAGCAGCCCTAGATAATGGGCATTGCAGTAATGACGATGACTGACAACTAAGGCATGGACCAAGATAGGAAGATCTTCAAGTGGGACCAGGTGTTTCACCCATGCTATATTCCTTAGGTGGAAAAAGGATGATTTGACTACAGCTGACACCTGTGTCCTCAGGGTCAGGACCTCATCAAACATAACACCATAGTTACGCACCTGGCCAGCTGCCATAAGCGGGGTCTCCTCCAGAAATAAACCTGATGGTTTCCCTGCCCATTAGCTTAACATCCTCATCCCTGGCTCCACCACCAATACCTCTGTTTTTCCTGAGTTCAACCTAAGCCAGCTGGTACTCATCCAGTTCTGTATCTCCAGCAGGCAGTTGTTAAACACTGTGATTGAACTGGACTCCTGCTCGGGCACAAAAGACATGTAGAGCTGAGAGTCATCAGCATAGCAAAGAAAACTCAGCCCATACAATTTTATAATGTCCCCCAGTGGGAGCATATACACCACAAATAACATGGGGCACAACACCGAATCCTGTGGCACCCCACAGGGCAGGTAGTGAGAAGCCAAGGAATAAGTTTCTGACACTACTCTCTGACTCCTGCCCTGGAGGAAAGATTTAAACCAACTGTGGACCACCCCTCTCAGTCCACAGAGAAACCACAGTGGCTCGAACAACACTCCATGATCTACGGTGTCAAACACTGTAGAGAGATCAAGAAGAACCAAGATGGAATGAGCTCTCCAATCTCTCACCATCAGGAGATCATTCAGTACCTGTACAAGAGTCATCTCAGTGCTATGCTGTTTCCTGAAGCTGGACTGGAGAGGGTCATAGATAGTGTGGCTGGTTAAATGATCCTCCAGCTGCAAAGCGACCACCTTCTCAATAACTTTCCATAAAAAGGGAAGGCTCGAGACTGGTCTGTAGTTTTCTGGGCAGTCGGGATCAAGGGAGGGCTTTTCAGAAGGGGCGCACCACTGCCTCCTTTAAGGGATCTGGAAAGATCCATCTATCCAATGATGCCACCACTATCCCAGTCAGGACTGGGCCAATAACCTCTACACACCCCATAAGTAGGTGAGTAGGGCCCAGATCCAGACTACAGTAGGTTGGACGCAAAGTCTGGACAATCCTCACTATATGCATGACTGCCAGTTGACTAAAGGTGAACCAAGTCAACTGGGCATTAGTGCCTCTCAGTTAACCAATGCAATACCCAATGGGGAGGCGCTGACTGATTTCATCCCGGATGGTGGACACCTTATCAGTGAAGCACATCGCAAACTCCTCACACTGTAACTGTGGCAGTGCTCGACCGACTTGAAGCCAGGCTGGATTGCACAGTCTGTCCACCGCTGGAAGAGCTGGGCCTGTCTGTTCCTCAATGCAGCAATTTCCCTGGACAAATAACTCTGCCTTCTTATGGGAAATTGCTGATTAGTATATCTTATAGTGATCCAGCAATCTAAGCTTCTCCATCTCCAGGCGAGTTTTCCGCTAGCATTTCTCCAATCTTTGACCCTGTCTCTTCAACCCATGGATCTCCCTGGTAAACCATGAAGCCCCCGGGTGAAGAGTACAGGGGTGAACATGGGATGGAACAATGACATCCAGTACACCCACAACTGCCTTATTATTAACCAGCACTAGGGGCCCTTGGTCAGTGCTACCCATTGGCAATCCCGAGAAGTCCAACTCTGTCATTAGGCCTTCTGAGGTAATAACTCTCAAAGGATGGAACTGTACTATCTCCTTAGGGGAAGGCCTCTTTTGGGGGGCTGCAAAACTGAACCTCAGGGCATGATGGTCAGACCAACTGATAGGCTCCACCTCCACATCGGAGATTTCCATCCCCAGATGGAATATCAAATCCAGTGAGTGTCCCCCCTCATGGGTTGTAGAGGTAACAACCCATGTCAGGCCCAATGAATCCATCAATTGGAGGAGGTTTTGTCCAAAAAGCACAAGTTCATCGTTGACCCAGGCATTGAAGTCCCCCAAAATTAACCATCAGGGGGACTCCAATACCCTCTCTGTGATGAAGTCTGCAACCTCCATCAGGAATTCCCTCCCATCACCTGGTGGACGATAAATGAGAAGAATCCTGTAGCCTGCAACTGTACCCACCATACACTCAAAGGAATTGGTCCATCCAACTGGCACCTCCCTAAGATCCGGTTCCTGTCTAAAACAGACTCCAACTCCCCCGCCCCTATGGTCCACTCTTGGGTGGTGAATCACCGAGAACCTGGCAGGAACTGCAGACTCTAAAATGGGGCCCACATTTTCATTCAGCTAGATCTCAGTGATGCAAGCCAGGTCAACAGATGCAACGAGATCTTCCACCACTGCTGTCTTATTTCTAATAGACCTGGTGTTGCTTAACATTGCCTGAAAGGGATGAGAGTCCAAGGATAACTCCACCACCGGCTTGACCAAGTCAGTGCCCTTGGGTATTGGTACAAGGCAAGGTAAACCTTGCTCCTGTATCTATTTCACCCCAGGGCTTCTCCTGGTTCTAACTGTCTCTATCTGCCCACTCCTTTCCCATCCCCCACAAGAGTTCCAGGATCTCCTATTCCTTACACACCCTCATCTCGAAATACTCAGAGCTTGGCAGTTTTTATAAACTTCCGGAGGGAGTGAAAGATGGACAAAGGGATGGAGATCCTTTAGTCTTGAGGGGGAGTACCGCCTGACTGTATCCTTAACATCCCAGCACATATTTCAGATATTTTAAATAACACCATGCCTGCTTAAACACCCCACACAATCAACACTTTATCTCCTTTATATTTAAAAAAATATAAAATTATTAAACCCTCTTAATAAACCCACCCTCTCATAATTTTAATAATAACACCCTTCTCTTTTCCTTCTCACAGAGAGGGCAGGGGTTAAAACAAAAACACCACAATTTGTAATAACATTTTTTATTGTTTTCCAACAAATACAGATATACAGAGTGGAGGGAAGAGCAGATCAAAACTCATTGGCATTACAGTGTTACTGTACTTAATTCTCCAGGGAAACAAAAATTGGGAGGATAGGGGAGGAAAGAATGGTGGGGGAGACAAGTAAGGAAGGGGAATAGGGAAGAGACAAAACACATGAGATGACTTAACTATTAGGGACAGCAAAGCTAATTAATAGAAGGTTCATGACTAGCAATCTCCTGGAACAAATTAATTATTGTAAACTAAGATAATATAATTAACTATAGCAGCAGTGACTTCATATCTGACAGGTTGTCATTCATACCCAAAAATGTTGACCTCATACAGTGTATTACTGAGATGGTACCATTTAGAAAGCTGTAATGACCCACCAAGCTCCCTTTGAGGCCTCAAGCTGGGAAATTAGGCACCTTAGAAGTGCTAGAGCCTAATCTGTATCATCACAAGGCCATGTGCCCAGCAGAGATTTCCTTTGGGGTATAAAACCTACCCAGCTTGTGTAATATCATGCAGTATATGTGGCTATATCCACCGGCAATAAGAAAGGTCAACCAATACCCTCCTGTGGGATGCTCGAATTCAGGAGCTTCAGAAAGTTGAGGTAAAGGGTCCAACATTGATTGAATTTGGTCATTTGGTACTTCTGCAGGTGTGAAATCCTTTCCAATTTGGCTAAAGAGGAAAGAGATACTAACACCTTTGTCACTGTAGGCATCAGAGGAGACCCCCATTTGCATAACAGAGCTCTCTTAGTTTGAAGTGAAATCAATGCCAGCCATCTAGTCTCATGAGGGATCACTTGTAGGAGTTCAATTCGGATACCCAGGATATAAAAAAGTGGACTAAAAGGGAACTTCTTCTCTAACACTTTGCATGCAATATCATGGATGCCTTGCCACAGGGATTTCAAATGGGGACATGACCACAGTATATACAGAATATCCGCACCCAAGCCCTGACATCTCCAGCCAAGCGTCGGACTCCAGAATCTTATCCATATAAAGCACAGCTGGTGATTTATACCAAGAGTGGGTAATTTTGTTCTATATTAATCTAGACCTAGCATCCAACAGCCAGTTATGGGGTATCTTTCCATGACTGTTCCCAGGCTATAAAGTAGCATCTTTTCTCACTTGAGTCTCCTCCACTCAGAGTGTTGGGGAAGGGAATATCTTAGTTTAGCATAGATGAGCCCTGCTAAACCTTTTGGATCTTGTATCCAGATATGTAGCTCTGAGTTGCATGCTTGGGGCTTCGAAGAGTGCAATATATACAGTACCTAAGTGCTGCCCTAAGCTGAAGGTACTTCCAAAAGTCTTCACGAGAAAGGTTCCAGATATGCTGAAGGGATTGAAATGTATAAAGAGTCTTAAGAGAGGGGTCTAGCAAGTCTTTTAATATGAGAATACTCTTGTCTGCTCAGGATTTCCAATATACCCATTGTGCATCAACAGTAATATCTGGATTAAACCATAAAAGGGTCAAGACAGGGGAAGAGAAGTCTGGTTCAATCTTTTGTGAACACCCAGCCAGTTGGACCTGGCTGCCTTGACAGATGGAGATGCGTAAGAAGACCTACCTCTGACAGAAGGGCTAACTCTATGAACCCTATAGTGCATCAGAAGAGATGAGAAATGTAATGACTCTGTAATATCAAGCTCTATACGTACCCATTGTGGGGAAAGTGATGTTAGGGGGTGCAGTCCCTTAACCGTTTGTGACAAAAGGAATTCCTGGCGGTATCCTTCTACCCATGGAAGGTTCCACCCTTCCTTGCTCCAATAAGCTCTCAGTTGGCCACAGCTAAATTGGGGTTTGTTGCCTTCCCATAGGAAATCTCCAATAAGCCTATCCAAAGTCAGATACCATTGTTTAGGGAAGGGAATGGGGATATGCATTAGCAGATAAAAAATCTTGGGTGCAGAAACCATTTTAATTGCGGCAATTTTGCCTGCCAGTGTCATTTGCAGAGGTTTCCTTCTACTGAACTCTGTTTTAAGAGAGCTAAGAAGGGGTTGAATGTTTGTTTGCCAGAGATTATCTAAAGAGGATGTGCGCTTAATACCCAGATATGTGATCTCCTTAGGTGCCCACATAAGGCCTACGGTCTGAGCTATCTCTTGGAAACATTTCCCATTCAGGGGGAGTACCTCCATTTTCACCTGATTCAGTTTCAGTCCTGAATATTGGGAAAATAAATCCAACAATTTCAATAATGGAGGAGCTGATCTTTGCAGGTCTACCACGGGGAGAAGCAAATCATCAGCGTACATAAGGGAAGTGTACTCTGTATTACCCACTTTGATACCATTAACACCTGGGTGACGACGGAGTGCCAAAACTAGAGGCTCCACTGCCAACACAAAAAGAAGGTGATTAGTACCGAAGAGTATGGCATTCATATTAATTCTAGCTGAGGGAGATGTGTAAATAGCTTGAATTCTTGACAGGAATTTTGGGCCAACTCTAAATGAAGGAAAAGCCAAATATAAATAGTCCCACTCCACGGAGTCGAAAGCTTTTTCAAAATCCACTGCGACTGCTGCAGCAGGGGTAGGGAGATATTTTGCTATGTGCATGAGATTCATTAATGTCCTTAAATGATCAGAGCTGTGTCACCCAGCGTAAAAACCCACTTGGGATAGATGTTTGAGACTTGGCAGAAGGGGATTTAGCCTGATTGCTAGGATTTTGGCATAAAGCTTACTATCAATATTAATCAAGGATATCGGTCGATAATTGCTGGGCTTGGTGGGGTCCTTGCCTTTTTTCAGGGTGAGTGCAATGATTCTCTCTCTTAGTGAGGGAGGACAATCATCTCTGAGCTCAATATCTTGAAAAACTGCTGTTAACAGTGGAGTGAGAGTGGGTGCTACAGCCTGGTAAAAATCTGCAGTGTATCCGTCGTTTCGGGATTTGCCCACTTTGAGAGACTTAATTGCAGTACTAACCTCTTCTGCAGATATTGGGGACTCGAGTAAGTGAGCTTGTTGATCAGTAAGTTTGGGGAGTCGGCAGGATTGGAGGAAGGGCTGTATCTCCTTGTTCAGATGGGCATGAGTAGAGGTATATAACTTCTTATAATAGGCGGCCATTATATCATTTATTGTCTTGGGAGTTGTGGTCAGATTTCCACCTACGTCTGTAAGGCCAGCAATATATGTACTAGCTTGCTGCTTACGAAGCTGATAAACAAGTATCTTGCCAGCTTTATCTCCACCTTCCCAAAAGGAGTGTTGTAAATGTATTATGGCTATTTCAGCCTTTCTATTAAGGAGCTGATTAATCTCAAACCACAGATTTAGAACAACTTTACCTATTGGAGAATTCAGGGTGGGGGAGGGTATGGCCTTAAAAAGGCCTTCCGCCTCTTTCAATTTCTGTTCTAGAGATGCCAGATGTAGTTCCCGCTGCTTCTTTTTGCTGCTGCAAATCACATTATATTGCCACTCATGGTGGCCTTAAAGGCTACCCATGTGTTACCAGCAGATGTATCAGCTATCGGTTTGTGAGCTAGGAAAAGGACAGCTTCATTCTGAGCCCATGGGATAAAGTCGGGGTCCCTAATTAGTATAGGATCTAACCTCCAGTGACGGGATGGGGGTGTAAGTATCCCACTGCATTAAAAGCTGCACTGGGACGTGGTCTGAAATTACTCTAGGGAGAATGGTAGCATCTAGAGAATTAGCTGTAACTGCCGAGGACCCCAACCAAAAATCCAATCTGCTGTAGGAGGCGTTGGGCTCTGAGTGGAAAGTATAATCCCTAGTTCTGAGGTGGAAGAGTCTCCAAATATCTGATAGCCCATGATCCAAAATCATTTGGTGGAGAGCATTTATACATCTAATGTGTGTTTCTTTGCTTCCATCATTCCTGTGAAGAGACAGAACTAGCGAGAGAGTTAAATCTCCTCCAATAAGGAGGGGCAGGAAAGGGGGTAAATTCCAAAATAGCTTGTGCTATATCATGAAAAAACCATGGCGTATCTTCATTTGTGGTGTAAAGGTTACAGAGAGTGATAGGTCCGGGGGGGGGGGGTGTCGTAGGTTACTAAAACCCACCTACCATCAGCACTGGATAGCATCTTTGAGAGAGTCCAAGGTAAAGATTTATGAATGAAAATTATTACTCTGCATTTTCTAGTAGTGGCATGGGAAGATACTTGTTGCCCAGCCCAGTCCTTAATCAGACGAGTGTGGTCCTCTCCTGAAAGTTTTGTTTCCTAAAGAAACGCCACCTGGGATTTAAGAAGCTTCAAATGAGTTAAAACTTTTTTTCCTTTTGACAGGGGAATTTAGGCCCCACACATTCCAAGTGTGTGCCAATAAATCTGTCATACTATTCCACTCAGGTGGCTAGTTAAAGGGGATTAACTGTGGGGGGGATATGAAGATTCAACGGGGTGACTGTACTACGTATGCCCACTAGGGTGTAATAAAACCTTAAGAGACTGACAGTAGAACCCCGAAGGGGGTATCTTCCCTCGTAGTAAAATTTAGAGCACTTAACACACCGTAAGCCTAATATGAGATCCCACACTGCGTTTCTCTATCTAAAACAACTCTGTACACAAAGACCAAATAAAAGAAGAACACTCAGAACTTATCCTATAGTGAGAATGGTGAGGGGCTTATCCAGCTGAAATCAGCTAATGGAAAACCCTTTCACTTCTGTGGGGCCTGTGGTAAAAACCACCAGTTCTAGGCCCAACCCACCATACACTAGGGTAACTGTGAAAAACCTTTAATGTACTATTAGACTGTAGTCAATGTACAAATATCAACAGCTACACCTCAGAGCCTAGTAGGAGTTATCCCAGAAGTTTTTACTCAGTTAGGCAAGGGGAGGAATGCTGCTGTCTGGAAAATAGGTGCTTTCCACCATGTAACTGGCGTCAAGCTCAAAAATGAAAGAGAGCTAGTATCAAACAGATATGCACATTTAACCAAACAATAGTGTAAAGATCAGCTTCAGCTTACTATGCTCACATGCTGTCTGAGCTATAACCCAGATGTTGCAGGTTTAGGTTCAGAAAGGGACCCACAACTTCCATGAGCAGAGTGCCAACAAAGATGCCTATGTATCTAATGACAAACAGCGTATTAAACCTTATCATAAACTCCTATACCCTTAAACTCACAAGCCAGTAGGCCCTCATACATACAACAGAGTATCTCCGAGGACAGTGTCTATCGAAGGGGGAGAACCCTCAGGCAACCTGACAAGTATAGAGAGCAGCCTACCTTGTGGTACTAGGGCCCCAATCGGGGATAACTGTTAGTAACAGCAGCTCAATTTTAGACCCCTAAAGTGCTACCCCCTAGTGAGTGATGACATCCTCCCCAATACCCTCAGACACAAAACCTTGGGTACTTATCTGAAAAACCATCACACGGATGGATATTCAGGTTGAATTAATGTCCTTGGATTGTTGCACCATGGATTCAGGGCCAGGTGGTGCAGCGGTGGCCGCTGGTTTCAGTTCTAAATCCTGCAACTGGAAAGCAGCCTCAACATCCTTGGCCCAAGAAATCTCAGTGTCCCCCAGGTCTGATCCTTTACATTCATCTGTGGAAAGCTCCATATCGCTCAGTATGTCTTCCTTCTGGAACGATTCAAGAGGTTATGATCTGTTTTTTGAAAAGTAGAGGCTGGTATACATGATTCCCTGGCCTTCCGCTATACTAACACTCAGCTCAGTACCAGCTTCATCTCATCTGTGCCCTTGTGGGTGTTCTGTCTTAGAGTGTGGGGATTGCTGAGGCCTCGTCCGAACTTTAGGGATCCTGGGCTCGAGCCCATTCTTAAATGACCAGGGGGGCCAGGCCCCGGAGCACCCGGGGAGTCAGGCTTCTGAGGAAGGTTCTTTGGAGTTTGGTCATTCGAGTGATTCAGACCATCAGCATAGGATTCTGAGGGGTCAGAGGTGGGCCAGGTCACTGAAATATAATTGAGTGTGGCCTTGGGAGTCGCAAATTGATGTGTAATTCTGTTCACTGTGATTTTCAATATAGCCGGATACGGGAGAGCAAAGGGTATTTGCAATTCGTGTAATCTATGGCGTATCTCTGTAAAGGTTCTTCACTTGTTTGCAAGTTCCTTTCAAAAGTCCTGAAAGACCATGATAAGATGACCTCTTCATTGTAGTGCCCCAAGCTCCCTCTCTCACTGCTGTATCGCTTCTTTTTCAGCAAAATTTAATAGTCTGGCGATAATGGGCCTCGGTTTGTCTCCCATTGGTGGTTTAGGTTGCAGTAATCTGTGCGCCCTTTCTGTCATTATCCTAGTGGTCTGGGGGAGATCCAATACTTTGGGTAAAGCTGTTTGGAGAAAATGAATGGTCTTGCCCTCCTCGCAACCCTCAGGGAATCCCAGGAACCTCAAGTTGTTACCTTGGCCCCTGTTCTCGAGATCATTGAGTTCTTCTTGTAGTGCAATCATTTTTGCAGCTTGATTCCGTACAGTGGCGCAGTAACCTTGGACCACCTCATCTTGTGCCAATGCCTTTTGTTCTACTCAGTCCAGTTGGGCATCAATCTGTTGAATTGAGACTGCAGTTGTATTAGGAGCCAGAGTTAGAGCGTTGATACTCGTAATAATGGATGTAAACATTTCTCTGACCAACAGGTCTTCAGTCTCTTTTCTTAGGTGTGCCATTAGGCCTGTAGCACAGGCAGCTCAGTTGCAGACAAACAATAATCGCAACTCCTCGATGTCTGATCAGGTTCTTGGTCGGTATCAAAGCTGTTCAAGTGTTCCAATTACTAAATCTCAAGAGTACCCAGGGAGAGATCGACTTCTAGATGGGTTTTTAATGGCTCTAGGCTCCGGGGTTGTAGCAGTGAATTTTTAAGCTGCCATCTTGTCTGCAGGTTGGCCACGCCCCCAAAAACACCACAATTAATAATTAAATCAAATAACCTAAAACAAATAGAACAATTATCAACAAATCTCTTCACAGATGTACTATTCAGTTTAACAATCTTTAAAGTTCTGTTAAGGAGAAGAAAGAATACAACCACCTCCTCTAAAACAAAAGCAGCACCTCTCACTTGCATGCATTTATTCCAACAAAGTTAAAATAAAATAAGTCAAGTTAATATCTGCAATATAACTCTGACACCATCTCTCACATAGTGGGGGAGAACTGCAAAAGAGGAACTCTGTTGATGACCCAAATGCAGCACCTCTCACATTCATGCAGGCCCGGCAAGACTGAGCAGTATATTAAAATAGCTTGGACTGGAACTGTAGTATACCCCCAAAACCACCTCTCACATGGTGGGGGAGAGCTTCACAAATTAATCCACAATAGCTCTGGTTAAATTCAGTAACTTAATATCTGAAAGAGTAGAACAGTGTGCGCAGCACTCTCACCACCCATATATTCAGATAATGAAAGCCAGGAGGGAAGGCAAATCAAATTTTCCGGAGGAACAGTTCACATCCAAAAAAAAAGAATGATCTGACAAATCCATGTGTAATCCAACAAACTCCTCACGACAAGAGCTCCACGCTAATATTAGTCATTCTGAATCCTCTTCAGTTACTCCAAAAATTAGAGACGACTTGGAGAGTGCAATAACAGGGTGAATGAATATCCGTAAAATGATTGTGAGCCCGTGCATTTATTTATGTGGCTCCAGCACTTTGGAGTTCTCTACCCCATCAGATACAGCAGTGCATGACCATGGGGGGTTTCAAGCAGGCCTTGAAAACTTATCTGTGATGCCAAGCCTATTCTGATCGATTTTATAGAATTTTTACTATTTGTATTTATACTGTGTTTTATATTTTATCTTGTTTTATCTACCTTTTCTGTTAAAGTGCCTTCATAATTTGAAAGGTGCTTGATAAATAAAGTTATTATTATTATTATTCACAGCCTGAGCTACTGTCCCTACCCCCACGCAATTAAAGAAACAAATAAAAGCAAACACAATGATTACCAAGGCATCTAAAGGACTCAAATAATTGTTCTTTATAATATACATCTTTACTAAACACTTGCTGTTTAATCTGCAATACATGTAATTATTCTGCAGTTTAGTGATTAGTTCTGTGGAATTTCTTTCTGCAGTTTAATACATTAATCCACAATTCATACATGCATTATTTACTTCAGTGACTCACTGAACTGTGGAATAAATGTATGAATTGTGGATTAATATATTAAACTGTGGAAATAAATTCTGCAGAACTGACTACTGAGTGATCAGTTCTGTGGAATTTCTTTCTGCAGTTTATTACATTAATCCACAATTCATACATTTATTTTGCCATTCTAAATCTAAATTTCCATGAAAGTTACCAAAGTGCCTTCTGAAATTTTGTGAAAGTGAAATTCCAACTTCAAGTGAGTTAATCAGCCATTGCCTGATATATAAGGAAGTATCCATCAAGCTGACATCCACACTGTGGATCTCTGCATGAAAGATTGCAGCACAAAGGACAACACAGAGGAGTATGCCAGGATGGAGGTAGTCAGCAGCCATACACTCTGCCATGCAAACCATGAATAGGTAAAAGTGGTAATGGGTGTCTAGAGCCACAAGCCATCAGGTAGGAAAAAAGGTGTTGCACCCTATACAGGGCTAAGTTACACTAGATGTTCAAAACTTACAAAAACCTAGGGGTCATTGAAATTCCCTTTACAGGTATGAATAATAAAGGGAAAATAAAGGGGTAAAATAAAAGAGAAAGTAAGTAGGATGGGGTGATGAGAGTGCTGTTGTGCAGTATATGTGGGGTGGCAGCCTGTGTTGCTGCCTTCTTATGCCCACAAAGAAATTTGCAGCAGTTTCAATACAGCTCCGTTGAGCTTGCTCACTCGCTCATTCTGGTTTTGCTGCCACTGCAGGCTGCTCTTTTGTCCTGGGCCCCTGCATGTATTGCTGCCTTTTTCTGCCCACAAACAAATCTGCAGCAGTCCCAACAAAGCTCTGTTGAGCTCACTGACTCCCCCTCCCTCACTCGCTCATTCTGTGTCTCCTGGCACTGCATGCTGCCCTTTTGTACTGGGCCCCTGCCTTCATTGGTGGCTTTTTCTGGCCAGAAAGAAATCTGAAGCAGACCCGACACATCTACATTGAGCTCGCTATCTCACCCTCTGTCACTCACGCATTCTGTTTCTACCGGCGCTGTAAGCTGGCCTTTTGTACTGGTCTCCTGCCTGCATTGCCGCATTTTCTGCCCACAAAGAAATCCACAGCAGTCACAATAGAGCTCCGTTGAGCTTGCTCACTACTGCTCTGTCACTCGTTTGTTCTGTTTCTCTTGGCGCTGCAAACTGCGCTTTTGTATTGGGCTATTGGCGGTGTTGGCACCTTTGTCTGTTCACAAAGAAATCTGCAGCTGTCCTGACAGAGCTCCGGTGAGGAAGTTCAGTCTCCCTCTCTCATGCACTCATTCTGTTTGTCCTGGCGCTGCAAGCTGCTCTTTTGTACAGGGCTCCTGCCTGCATTGGCGCTTTTTTCTGCCCACAAAGAAATCTGCAGCAGTGCTGATAGAACTCCATTGAGCTCACTAAGTTCACCTGTCTCACTCACTCGTTCTGTTTTTCCCACTGCTGCAGGCTGGCCTTTTGTACTGGGCCTCTGCCTGTATTGACACCTTTTTCTGCCCACAAAGAAATCTGCAGCAGTCCTGACAGTGCTTCGGAGAGTTCGCTCACTCCCCCTACCCCACTCGCTCTCTCGTTCTGTTTCTACCAGTGCTGCAGGTTGCCCTTTTGTACTGGGCTCTTGTGTTGGGGCTTTTGTCTGCCCACAAACAAATCTGCAGCAGTCCAGACAGAGCTCAATTGAGCTCGGTCACTCCCGCCTCTCACTCAGTCGATCTTAATCTGTCCCAAACACTGAATTCCCAGACTGACCATTCTATTCTCCGGCAGGAGTGCAAAAACCTAATTTAGCCAGGATCTGAAAAATGGCAGCTGTAGTGTTCATAAGGAGGTGTGAAAAAAATGCCACTGTTGAAAATGTGGCATGACAATATTACAGATTTGTGAAGTTACAAGGGTGCGTGGAAACAGTTCAATGCACACTTGTAACACAGTCATGTTATGGAGTTTCGTCACCAAATTTTCAAAATAGGGATTTTAGGACCTCTGCTCATGAACAGTGCCACTGTCATTTTCTTAATCTGTCCTGAGCACTGATTTCTCACAGTGACCACGTTATTCAGAACTGTGAAAATGCATTTTGGTCAGGATGTGAAAAATGACAGCTGTACTGCTTATAATAAGATGTGAAAAAAAGCCACTGTTGAAAATCCGGCATGACAATATTACAAATCTGCAAAGTTACAAGGGTGTGTGGAAAGTGAGCAATGCACACTTGTAACACAGTCACTTGATGGGCTATCATCACCAGATTTTCAACACAGGCATTTTAGGACCTCTTCTCATGAACAGTATCATTGTCATTTTCTTAATCTGTCCCAAACAGTGATTTCCCACAGTGAGCACTCTATTCTGTGCCGGAAGTGCGAACACACATTTTGGCCAGGATGGGAAAAATGGCAGCTGTACTGTTCATAAATAGGTGTAGGAAAATGGCAATGTTGAAAATCTGGTGTGAAAATATTGCAAAGTCGAAGTTACGAGCGTGTGTAGCAACTGTGCAATGCACGCTAGTAAAAACAGTCATTTTTTGATTTTTCCCACCAAATTTGCAACATAGGCTTTTTGAGAGCCCACCTCATGAACACTGGTGCTGTCATTTTGTTAATCAGCCCCAAAAGGTGATTCTGTGCAGCGACTGCAAAATCACCTTTCGGGGCCAAATAATGCCATGACAGTTCCAGAATTCATGAGGAGGGGTCCCAAAAACCCCATATTGAAAATTTGGTGCCATAATTCCAAAAAATGCCTGAGATATCCATCAAAGTTGAAAAAACCCTGTTCATTCCATTATACAGCTTACCGGCATTTCCTCAGTTCGTGGTCGGCTTTGAAGAATGCAGACGTGTTCCCGGTCCACTAAAGATCATCGTGCTGGACTCCAGAGGTAAGTATGGGGTGAGGGGGGTGTGGGGAGGCAGGGTGCGCAGTGGGTGGGTGCGGGTTGCAGGTGGGGGGCATGACGACCTCCGAGGGACAGTTTCCTTTTTTACAGGAGTAAAAAAAAAAGATATCACTGGAATGTTTTTTATTTACAGGGGCATGTGGCACGCTGGGGTGGGCTCCCAGTGTGACACCTTGGTCTTGCTTTGGAGGGGCAGCTGTAGCCGAGGGGGGATTGGGCACCCCTGTCGGCAAACAACAAAAGAGACATGTAGCATGCTGAGGTGGGCTCCCAGCACCCTATACAGGGCTAAGTTACACTAGATGTTCAAAACTTACAAAAACCTAGGAGTCATTGAAATTCACTTTACAGGTATTAATAATAAAGGGAAAACAAAGGGGTAAAATAAAAGAGAAAGTAAGTAGGATAGGGTGATGAGAGTGCTGTTGTGCAATGTATGTGTGGTGGCAGTCTTCAGGGAGAATTTCTGGAGGCTGCGTTGCTGCACTAGCTGCTTGTACCTCTCTATACCTCTCTAGTCTGAGGGAGTACTACCTACCAGACTCAAGGCCAAGTTCGCTTGGGTATATAGGACCTTCTCTCCAGCCCAAGGACCTCTTTCTCCACGCCTCCACCACAGAGGTTGCCCAGAAGGAGGAGTAATTGGACAACAGTGGGCTTGTGAAGGGTTAGAGTGGTGGAGCATAGGCACATCCCACACCCAGTTCCACTGCAAAACTCCTATGCGCATGTCACTGGAGTCTTGCTTTTGAGGGGAGCAGCTGTAGCCAATCGGGGATTGGGCATCCCCACTGGCAAACAACAAAAGGAGGGGATTCCTTTCTGCCGATGGAGATTGGGCACCCCCATCAGCAAACAAAAAAAGGATCCTTTCTGCCGATGGGGATTGGCACCCCATCAGCAGACAATAAAACCGGGTTACATTTTGCTGACAGGGAGTGAGCTCCCCTTCAGCAGATAAACATGGTGGGGGGTAATATTGTTTGTGAATACAGTGGCAAGCTGCTGCCATGTTCACAAACAACAGCAGGGTTCCTACACCCCGCCCTGTAATGACGGGTCACTCCCTCATTGCAGCGGATGGCTGGCGCTGCAATGATGAGGCAGACCCTGATTGCAGCGGCTAATTTTTTTAGAAGGTTGTGGCACGCTGGCTGAACTAGTGTCAGCAGCTGGGTGCCACGGCATTGGGGGACGTGGGACAAGCCTTTGCAGGCTGTGGGGGCATTGGCCACAACAGTGCCATGCCTCCACAACCAGCTTGTGGAGAAAGCTGCCGCATCATGTTTCTTGTGCATGTGCACAATCAACATAAAAAGAGACTGCTATGATTCTCTAAAGATGTAGCAGAAATAGTAAGGACAATAAAATTGCATTTAGAAAGTACAAGAAGACACAGAAGGGTGAGGATAGGGAAAACTTCCAGGAGAAACAAAGGGAGGTAGGGATGGCAGTTAGATGCACAGCAGCACAAAAAAGGAGAATATTACCTAATCAGTAAAAGAAGGGGATAAAACTTTCTTTAGATATATAAGCAAAAGGAGGAAGACCAAAGAGGGAATAGTAAAGATAAAAAGGGGAAGAAAGGGTTTGTGATGAGGAGGATCAAAAGAAGGCAGACAGATTGAATAAATACTTTTGTTCAGTATTTTCAAAAGAAGGGATATGTGATGGGCCAAAGATATAGACAAGTGGATAAATGGTATGGAGGTGGACACCAGTCCTTTTACAGAGGAGAAAGTTCTTAAAATACAAGCACAATTAAAAATTGGCAAGGCAATGAGAACTGAAGGGGTGCACCCCAGGATACTGAGGGGCTCAAAGAGGTGCTGGCTCACCTCTGACAATTCTGTTCAACATAACATTAGAAACAGGGGAGACTCTGAAAGCCTGGAAGAGGGCAGATGTGGTCCCACTTCATTAAAGTGGGAATAGGGAGGAGGCAGGAATTTACAGACTTATCATCCTGACTTCAATAGTGGGAAAAGTAGTGGAAACACTACTGAAGGAAAGGATAGTGGGATACCTTGCAAGCAGAGAATTACAGGACCTAAGGAAACATGGTTTCACAGTGGGGAGGTCTTGCTGGACAACCTGATTGAGTTCTTTGACTGGGTGACCAGGGTAGTGGATCATGGAGGAGTGGTAGATGTGGCCTACCTGGATATCAGTAAGGCCTTTGACACTGTTCCACATAAAAGACTGGTGAACAAGCTGGCCTGTTTGGGAGAGGGTCAAAAAGCTATAAACTAGGTAAGAAGTTGGTTAAGCTACAGGAGTTAGAGGGTGGTGCTAAATGGTGTCCACTCTGGAGAAGGCAAGATGACCAGCGAGGTGCCTCAGGGCTGAGTACTACTAGGCCCTGTCCTCTTCAATGTCTTTATAGGCAAACTTGCAGAAGGGCTAAAAGGGAAAGTATGCCTCTTCATGAATTACACAAAAATTTGCAACACAGTAGATACACTGGGGGTGGCTTGAAAAAAGAGGGATAATTTGAAAAATTTGGAATAACAGTCAAGGGTTTGGCAGCTGGGTTTCAATGCAAAAAAGTGCAAAATCATGTACTTGGAGCACACAAATCTTGGGGCTACATACCAGCTGGGAGGGGAAGTACTGGCAACCACCAAACAGGAAAGCAACCTGGGTATAATTATTTCTAAAGACCTGAGGGTAGTCAAGCATTGAGATAAAGCAGTGGGGATGTTTTGCATGATGCTCGAGTGCATAGGGAGTGGGTATCACCAGTAGGAAGAAGGAGATAATATTACCCCTGTATAAATCAGTGATAAGATCACGCATCAAGTACTGTGTCCAGTTCTGGAGGCCCCATTAACATTGATAAGGTGGATGCAGTACAAAAAAGGGCTATGAAAATGGTGAAGGGCTTGCACCAAAAGCCCAACAAAAAGAAACTCAAGGAACTGAATATGTACTGTACTCTCTGCAGGAGAGGGGGGAAAGTGGGATATGATAGAAACATTTAAATACCTTGAGACAGAGTGACATCTGTCTCCTGTTTAACCCCAACTCCATGATTAAGAAAGGTATACTGAAGGCTGAGATGTATGCCTTTGAATGTTAGGTGATTACAAAAAGAGCATTGGTGCTTGTAATATCTGCAACATGGCTAACATGCCAGATTTATATGCTGGCTGGAATTCCTTACTGGGAAATGAAGTGACACTTAACCACCAGAGTAATGTCCCTTAGGGAGGTGCCTGGTGGAATGTACAAAATGGATGTGCTAAGAAAAGTAACGGGGGGAGTCTCTGCAACAATAGGTGCACCACAACTTTCTCTAAAGACCTTACTGTTGCAACAGTTCTTTTCTTTGCTATGTACTGTCCTTTCTCTTACACTGTAGTCTGGAAGGTTGGCCACCTCCGGGTGAATCCCCGTCCCCCTTCTCTGTTCTATACCCAACTCATTTTTTTATTTTCTCTTTTCAACTAAGGTCCAGTATAGGGAGGTCTATGTATAGTGACTCCGAGTCATGGTAGCAGGTTAACTGAAAAAAGATGTTAGAATAAAATGGACCCAAAATATTGTAAGCATGGGAGAAGTATATACAATGCAAATGGCTAGGTGAATTGTAAAACCTAGAGGAAGAATAAATAGTTAATTATTCTAGAATAAACTACTGTATGTTATAAATCAAGCTGAGAAGCAAATTGGGTTAAATTGCTGTAGGAAAATTTACTACATTTAATCCCCTTCTGGTTAAATTGTTTTAAAGTACAGAGTGACATGTTTGTGAAAAAAACAAATAGAGTAACAAAGCTAAAATATATCCACAGCTGTGAGCCCCTGCACATAAACAACATGTACAGCTAAAGGAGGGCTGAAAATGTAAAAGCTCTTGTGGATGATTCTTGAAAGCAATTTAAGAAAATACAAGAAGTTAATAAAGTAATGGGATTTAGGTCTCATGAGCTGGCAGGAGAAGGGAGATGAGGAGTGCACCCTTAATCTACTCTTCCCCTTGCCAACTCAGAGATGCCTGAGGGACAAAACTATGCTGAATAAAAAAAATAGTTGTACCTGTTACTGTGGAGCTGCATCAGAGTGACTACTATAGGGATGGCTGCCCACAATCAGTATGTTTTTTATACAAAATGGTGGCTGATGAGGTCAGCAAAGTAGGAGGGGTCTCGCCCTTTAATGAGCTCTCTCAGGATAAAAAGATATTTTCAAGTGCTTAACAACCTATTATGTTAAATGTGATATTTGGAATATAATGGTCAGTTATTCTTGCTGTACAATGAATGTTATCGGATATCAAGGATATTTAGCGAAGGTGATTATTAGGGGAAAAAAGATTTAATTGTCCAGTCTCATGACATCTAATATCAATTAGACTAAGCTATAAAAGCTTCCAACAGGGACAGAAATTTTAGATAGGGAGTCAGTTGGAGACTGGCTGTGAGAGGTGTAAGACCTGGTGATAAAGTGGGCTTACACTACCAATTTGAGCAGGGTGAGCAAAGTCTGGCATTCCTGCTGCTCCAGCAGTGATTTTGATTATTTGTTCCTTGGAAAAAGCTAACCTTCTTCATTTCTGTTAAAATTGTTCTCATCTAATAAAATGATGAATGCCGTCCTGGCATTTTTTATTCAGCAAATTGTCTGCCTGTGTTGACTGCTTTGAAAATCCCACACCCTATGACATACCTAACAGTTATTAATAATGTACAGGAAGGTAGCATTTTCCATAGAAAAAGAAGCTTGAGGACAAGGGTCATGCTATGAAGCTGGGGGAGACTCAGAGGAAATGTGAGGAAACACTTCTTCATGGAAAGGGTGGCCTGGAACAGCCTTCCACCAGAGGTGGCGGGTGCCAAAATAGTCATGGGATTCAAGCATGCATGGGACAGATACAAGGAAACCTTAGTAGTAAGGCAAAAGGTGGAGACGACCGTAGATTGAGTAGGGTCTATGGTGGCACAGTAGGCAAGGAAAACTGGGCAGACTAGGTGGGCCAAGAGGTCCGGAACTTCTATGTTTCTATGACTTTAACCAAAATTATGCTTGTGGAAGTTTAGTTTTGCACAGCCCTACTTAAATGACAAAATAGGAACAGTGCAATAGTGGAAAACTAAGACTGTAAAACTATATCCTCAAAAGGGAGAAAAGAAGAAGCAAGATCAAGTCTTATTCTCTGTAGAAAAGAAATAAAGATCAACATTGACATATAGTTACATCTAAGTCACACCTGTAGTTTTCTTTCTTACAGAAGTCACAAGAGAATAGGTTGCATGCTGTGGGGCAAAATATTTTCTTGCTGGATTTTCAATTTCTTTGGTCTTTTGTGCTGACACTTTTCAAGAAATTACACTCCCTCAACATGTTTTTTTTTCTGCGAAAATACACACTTTTCTGATCAGCTCAACTTTCAAAAGCACTTAGGTAAGCAAAAATACTTTTTTACTTAACGTCTTCAGTTTAGTAACGTAGAAAGATGTACAAATAGACAATGGCAGCAGAAAAATACCATTGGTCTGTCCAGTCTGCCCATAATAGTGATACCTTATCTTGCCCCAAGACTTTTGTCTATACAGGGTTTTTGTCTGCATTATCTGCCCCATGTTCTCTGCCTTATTGCTACCACCTGAATAACTACTAAGCCATTTATTCTGCCCAGCTGTGCTTGAAATCATTAAAGGGTTTGGCACCCATGACTTCAGCTGGCAGGAAGTGTCATGGCTCAATCACTCTCTTGGTAAAATAAAACTTTCTCACATTTCTCTTGAATCGCCACCCCTCCCCCACACATACACACACGCCAACTTCCTCTCATGTCCCCATTTTCAAGATTTCCTATTCCTGTTGAATATTAAATCAGTGTTTAACTTGTTCATTCTTTTCTGCATGGACAGGGACAAAGGGAAAGTAGGAGGGTGGCAATTTATGTGGGGGGGATAAGGTGTGTGAGGGAAGAGGGGGAGGACAGTAGAACAGAGGAATTATGGATACAATTCTAGGATTCCAAGAATAGAACACTTAGGATTGGAGTGGCGTACAGGCCACTGTCTCAGGCAGAGGACATGGACAGAGAGCTAGTGGAGCAGGTAAGGAAGGTCACCAGGAAAGTTAACCCAGTGATCATGGGGGACTTTAATCTGCCAGGAGTGGATTGCATCACCCCAGCCACCTCGAGTACAAGGGAGCAGGTCCTCCTGGAGGCCTTCCAGGAAAGCTTCCTGGTACAGATGGTCAACAAGCCAACTAGGTTGGGCAATACTGTGGCCTCATACTGTGTAATGGGGAGTTTGTAAGAAAGCTGGGGGTGGAGAAGCCGCTGGCAGAGAGTGTGACCACCACTCATTGTGGTTCACACTCAGCAAGGTCAAGGAAGCTGTAGGAACAGGAACCAGGGTGTTGGACTTCTGGTGGGCTGAATTTGGTGTGATGGGGGTAATAGTAGTGGGGCACTTAGCCAGAATCCATCCACACATGGATGCTAACCAGAAATGGGAAGTCATCAAGCTAGGGACAGTGGAGGCTGCTAGAACTTGTACCAAAACACAGAGAAAAAAGACTAGGGCTGAGAAAGCAAGCTGGTTTAGCAGGGAGGTCATGGGAAAAGTGAAGGCAAAAAGGGCAACCTTCAGCAGATTCAAGAGATCTGGGAGGGAAGGAGAAGGACAGAGTGAAGTACCTGAGGAATTCAAAAGAGGTGACCAGAGCAGTCAGGGTTGCCAAGGCTTCCAGAGAGCTTAGGCTGGCACAGGGCATTAAAAATGGGGAAACAGACTTTTTCAGGTACATAAGGGAGAGAAGAATCTGCAAAGATCAAATAGTAAGGCTCAGGAAGGATGGGATGTGGGCAGAGAAAGGAGCAGAGCAGGCAGAAGCACTAAATGAATACTTCTGTTCTGCGTTTACTAAGGAGAAGAGTGGGACACTACTATAGGAGGTGGGGAGGGTAAGCATGGGGGAAGGGGTAACAGATAAAGAAATCACATTGGGTAGTGTACTAGAAGGTTTAAGGGTACTGAAGATGTATAATGCACAAGTACCAGATGGCATACACCCCAGGGAACTGAAAAAATTGGTGGAGGTCCTGGCAGAACTATTGGCAGACCTGTTCAATACCTCCCTGGACACAGGGAGCATCCCACAAGACTGGAGGATGGTGCATGTGGTGTCCCTCCACACAAATGGTCCCAAGGATGAACCGGGCAACTGTAGACCAGTAAGCCTCACATCTATTGTGGGAAAGTTAATGGAGACAATCCTTAAGGAGAGGTTGATAACCTTTCTGGAAGATAATGGATTCCAGGATGGAAAGCATGGGTTTGTTTCTGCTGGATCCTGCCAGATACATCTGGCTGAATATTATGATTGGATGACTAGGAAACTGGACAGGGGTCATGCAGTGGATGTCCTGCATCTGGACTTCAGCAAGGACTTTGATTCAGTGCCACATTGGAGGCTCATTAGTAAGTTGAAATACCTGGGGGCAGGGACAAAGATGGTGAACTGAATCAAGAACTGGCTACAGGGAAGGCAACAGATGGTAGTGGTGGGAGGGGAACTCTCAACTCCAAGGACTGTGACAAGCGGGTAATTGCAGGGCTCTGTAATGGGCCCAGTGTTGTTTGGTATCCTCATAGAAGACATCTCGTATGGCATTGAGAACAAGATCAATCTGTTTGCAGATGGCACCAAGATTTGAGTGGTGATAGAAGACACAGTAGGGTGGCAGGCATTGCAGGACAATCTGGCCAAACTGGAGGACTGGTCAGACACTAGACAGTTGGGGTTTAATGCTAAGAAGTGCAAAGTTATGAACTTTAGAACAAGGAACCCAAGGAGGTGCCATCAGTTGGGGGCGATACAGTTAGCCACTACTTAGGAGGAGAAGGATCTTAAGGTGATAATAACAGGGCAAATTAACAACTCAGCACAGTACAGGAAGGGAGCAGCTAAAGCCAACAGGGTGCTAGGGTGTATTGCTAGAGGAATTACATCCAGGAGAGGGGAGATGATCCTGCCTCTGTACAGTTCGTTGGTGAGGCCACACCTGCAGTACTGCATGCAGTACTGGCGTCCGTTCTTGAAGAAGGATGTTAGATTACTGGAGGGGGTACAGCGCAGAGTGACAAAGATGATCCATGGATTGGAAGACAAACCCTTGTAGGGAAGGCTAAGGGAGATGAATATGTACTCCCTGGAGGAAAGGAGGGATCGGGATGATATGACTGAGACCTTTAAATACATGAAGGGTATAAACAAGATTGGTATGGAAGTGATATTTTAAGTTGAGGGATAGGAGAAACATGAGGGGACATTGTCTGTTATTGGAAGGGGGAAGATTCAGGAGAGAAATGAGGAGGCACTTTTTCATGGAAATGGTGGTGTTTAAGTGGAACACTCTGCCCGAGGAGGTGGTATCCAATATGACACTGGGAAGTTATAAAAGGGGATGGGACAAGGTGAGGTTGAGGGTCACTGTGGGAGGGATGGGGGGGAGAGGCAGCTGCAGTGTAAGGGATGCTACTTGCACTTTCAAGCAGACTTGATAGACCATATGAACAGTATCTCAATCAATCAATCAATCAATCAAAATCTTTATTTATCCATGCGGGCACCATTGAGCAAGGCTCATTTGCAAGGTGGACCTGGTCATGAATACATCAAAGTACAGTACAGAAGCAGGTATACAAAAAGCAATAATATACAAGGAAGAAAAAGTATATACAGGGTATACAGTACAGTACAAGGTTGAAACAAAATAAAAAAAAATTATTTTACAATTGAAGAAGTCAGCAGATGTACAATCAGCCATAGGCATACAGGGGTTATAAGCAGAGAACTTTTGAGTGAGGCAGCCGGCAACTTCACATATAGGGGAAAGAGGCCATGTATGGGGTGGCAGGTTAGAGAGGTAAAGAAGAGGAGGGTTATATTACCGACAACTGGGGGAAAAATTGAGCTCAAACCACAGAAAGTGATGATGGATGTCGTGTACTTGTTTATTATGATAATGACAGAGGAGGGGTAGATAATTGGGACACTACTATGGATGTGGTGGGACTTTAGCCAGGCTGGAGAGGACAGGGAAGGGTGGGTGCAGCAGGAAGAGTTAATAGGGAAAGAGTGTGAGCCAGGCGTAGAATCATGGCAAGCGTTAGGATGGAAAGGGGGAGTTGCAGAATTAGTGGGCTAGCGGTGAGGAAAGCATTTGCAAGGTGGTTTCATGTAGCGATCGTAGAGCGCCTTGAAAATATTCAGGCCTACAGGGTAGCTCAGCTTCAGGTTCCTCTGTGAACCGTTCAACAATGAGGGTAAAGAGAAGCTTAGAGCAGCTTTGCCGAAATTAGTTTTGACCCTTGAAACTTGGATGGAAATTAGGGAATAGCTCCTTAGAGCATAGGTGCCTAACACACTCTGGGGAATACAATCTGGGACATATGAGGGGAGCCTGTTGGTCACAGCTCTGAAGGTCCATAGGGCGGCATTTCTATTCCTTCTATGTGAAGTGAAGTCCAGCCTAATTATGAGTACAGGAGCAGGGTGTGGAATGTAGAAGGCCAGTAATGAACCTGATGGCTCTGTGGTAGAGGATGTCCAACTTAGCCAGTGCAGAGGCAGTGCAGTGGCTGTAGAGCAGGTCTGCATAATCTATTAAAAATAGGAAGGTAGTTTGAACCAGTTGAATCTTGGCCTCCTTTGTGAGCAGGTGGTTTAATTCTGTAGAATAGTCCTAATCTTTGCCTTAGTTTCTTCAGTAGTTCTTCGAGATGGTCAGTGAAGGAAAGTCAGGATCTGAGTCAAACTCCTAGATATTTGAATTTAGCATACTCTAGTGTTTCTCCAAGAACAGTGGTAATTTAGGGATAGTCCCCCCAGCAGGAATTGCTGCATGCAAGGATGGGAGAAGAGCACGCTTTTGTCTTTTTCTTATATTGAGCAAAGCTTTTTGTTCATGAGCTGGTATTGTAGAAGGTTAAATTCAGCTTGGAGGTCTTCACAGGCTGCTTCTGGCATGGGACGACTCAAGTACAGTACAGTGTCATCCGCGAATAAGTGGATGTTGGCTTTTTTTTGATGGGGTCATTGATGTTGTTAATATAGATGGCAAAGAGGAGGGGACCAAGGATAGAGCCCTGGGGCACACCCCTCAGCCTAGGTTTTAATGGAGAAAGATCACTTTCCCCTTTAACCTGCTGTTTCCATTCTCCAAGGTAGTCTGCAAACCAGCAGATAGATTTATGGTCCTTAGGCTCAAGGTTTTAGGAGGAAAGAAGCAGGCTGTGATCAACTGTGTCGAATAATTACTAAGATCCAAGAAAACAGCACAGACATGCTTCTTGTTGTCAATGTCTAGGAGCCAATCATTGGTCACCTTAACTAGGGCTGTTATGGTGCTGTGCTTTGCTCTGAATCCAGACTGAACCAGGTTTAATAGGCTTCTGGATTCTAAGTATACCCCTAGCTGGCCAGACACAATTTTTTCTAGTAATTTAGACAAGATGGGGAGGAGGGAGATCGGTCTGTAAATATTTAGATCGCATGGGTCACCTGCTTTTAATAGAGGGATGACATGGGCTATTTTCCATTGAGGGGGGAGGCTACCCTGGGAGAGTGACATGTTGAATAGTTGGGTGATTGGCACCGCAAGCACATGGTAGGCACATTTCAGATAGTATGGCTCTATGAAGTCGGAGCCTGCTCCCTTCCTGGTGTCCAGTTGCAGCAGTAGGTCTTCCACTTCTTTTAGAGAGACAGGCAGGAAGGAGAAGGCCTCCTCGGTAGAGGGGGACTCATGGGTTGGTGTGCCCTGAGCTGTGCGGAGGTCATTGGCATGAGAAGTATCAAATGCTAGCAAATCAAACAAGGGCGTGCTGCAAGCTGTGGCTGAATGAGGTGGTGCTGAAACAAAGGGCAGCCAGCCCAAATACGACAACAAACCAGAAACTGTTCAGCACTCTTGAGCCTGTTGCAAGTAATCTAGGTCCAGATTAGATGTAAATGAAAGTATAGCATAGAATAGAACAAAGACAAAGCGCTTAACGTGTCCCAGTGCTTTGACTCGTTAATGAGTCTTCATCAGGGAGTCGAAGCACTGGGGCACATTATGTGCTTTGTCTTTGTTTGCCTGTTGGTTCTTTTTGTTCTTTTGGACACATTAAAAACCTTGTTTATTTACTTTTTTATGTCTGGACCTGGATTTATCTTGCAGCGGGCTCAAGAGTGCTGAACAGTTTCTGGTTTGGTATCAAATGCTAGCCCTGCCATTGCAAAATGGTTACTGAGGGTTTCCAATATCTCCGATCGGTTAGCGATAACGCTGCCACCGGACTTAATTTTTACCGGAATGGAATTACCAAGTACGTGTCCAGACATGTCTTTTAACGTTTTCCAGATCTTTGAAGGATTTCTTGAGGCAGAGGCTAGCTCTGAATGATAGTAGGCAGCCTTGGCTGCTCTGACCAACTTGATGCTCTTGATACGTGCTCTCTTAAAAAGACACCAATCTGAGTTGTTCTTGCTTCTTTGGGCTTTTTTCCATAAAGTATCCCTTTCTAACAGGGTAGCTTTGAGCTCAGGTGAGAACCAGTGGCAGGTGCTGCTCCTGACCAGCACCTTAACCAAGGGTGCACGCTTATTTAAAGCCTCACTTAAAATATCGTAAAAAATAGTATATGCCCTGTTAACTGTTTTGGCTAGGAAGAATTCCTGCCATTGCAGTGAATGTTTCAAGTCGTGGACATAAGCAAACAAATCAAAGTTGTGTTTGCACCTCTTGATAGAGAACTTTGCCACAAACTGTGGGTTGTGCATGGATCTAATGGTGGTGATTATGCAATGATCGCTAATGTCTGAGAAAAATGTTCCGACATGAGAGAACAGGTGTTGCTTGCTAACCAAAATTGCATCTAAGAGGGAGCTGTTGTTAAGGTTCTTTTTATTTGGGCAAGTAGGCTTGCCAATGAGTTGCACCAGCCCTCGAGTGCCACAAAATGATTTCAAGGGAGCTGATGCACTTGATAGCCAATCATAGTTCAGGTCATCAAGAATATTGGTTTCCAAGGAACTGAGCCCCAGTACGGAACTGAGGTGAGACAGGCGATGAGGCCCGGCAGAAGGGGGCAAGTAGCAGCCTATTACACAGATTGCACTGGAAGGAGAACGTTCGATCTTTAGGGTCAAGCAATCAAAATTTTGAGGGAGGATGATGCGTCTATGCACGTGGCTGATATTTGTCCCTATAAATTGCAAACCCCACCTCCTCTTGATTTCCTATACCGGAAGAGTAAATAATTTGGGGTATTGATTTCATTGTCTGGGGTGGCTGGCCTAAGCTAGGTCTCAGTGATCACTAGGATGTCAGGTAGGGTGTGGCTCACAAAAGACTGGATAAGGGTGAACTTTTTCAGCAAACTATAGGCATTAAGATGCATAAATGACATTCCTTTGATACCTGCCAGGTCTGATCGAGAAGCAAGGGTGTCTAATGGTCCTGGGATGAGTCTGACATTGCCTGAGCACAATAGTAAAAGAAGCAGGATTCTTTTTATGGCAGCAAACTGTAATTTGTAAACACTATTTTTTGGGCAATAGGGGAGGCAGTGTTGATAGGTAGGCCTGTACCCACTCCTGGTGCTATACTGGCCTAGTGTCGCAGCCACTAGTATCCTGGCAGAAATTTGCCATTAGTAGGAAGTCTCAAGTCTGGATGGGGGAGTAATCTGCAGAGGCAGCTCAGAAGATGTCCCACTCCTCGGCAGAGACAGCTGAGAAGCCCAATAGTCCAGAATGGCTACCTGAAAGGAGCTTGTGGATGCAGGACAGGGAGAAATGCAAGGGTCATTCCACTTTAGGGAGGGATGAGGGTACCAAAGAATTGAGCTGAGCACTAGTAAAGCTAGTGACACACCAAGGAACCAGC
Source organism: Neoceratodus forsteri (assembly GCA_016271365.2). Classification (NCBI taxonomy): domain Eukaryota; kingdom Metazoa; phylum Chordata; order Ceratodontiformes; family Ceratodontidae; genus Neoceratodus; species Neoceratodus forsteri. Next base: position 212,870,348 of record CM057451.1, read on the forward strand.
TGTAATTTCCCATGGTAGATCTAAATGCCACAACAGCCAGCAATAAATGCCACTAGAAGCCTAGACCAATCGGTGATCAGGTGTCATAAGTTCAAAATCCTTTTGTTGGCTGAGAGGCAGTTTTGGCACTGAACGTACCTGTGGAGCAACTCTTTGCAGCTGAGCCAGTGAGGTGGTTCAAGGCTGCAATCTGATGTGACAAGATTGGTCTGTAGCTTTTGTTTCTGTTTCTGGCCCTGCTCCACCAGTACAGAATGGGAGTGGGGGCAGGGATTCAAGTCTTGCAGCCTTAGTGAATGAGCATGGTTCAGCCTGAGAAACAGGCAGAAAAACCCCGGTGATGGTCCTCAGAAAGAGAGGTTTCCCAGGTCACTAGAGTAGAAGCGGAATTCGAAAATATAATGTGTTTCCTCTTTAACGGAAAAGACAGCTCTTGTAGCCATCTAGTGGCTATGTAGTATAATTTGCAAATTAGAAAGCAGACACTTAAAAAAAAATATGAAATTCATGCTTTACAAAAAAGGATAGTCTCCCAGGGTCAGCAACGCTGATAAACATCTCCAATGAAGCAAGGTAAAATGGAGACCAGCAGGAAGAAGTCAGTGAGGCTGAGATCCTTCAATCAGAGTGCCGGTGCTGAAAATTCAGAATGTCCAAAGATGCCAAATATCAACGTACCTGAGGGGGTATACAGCTTTTGGCTGTTTCTGTAGATTTCTGGGCCCTGCAACAGGCTGGAGTTCGGAGGATCCCGGGCGGCAGTTTCAACAGGGGAAGAAAGCCTCAGGGTCTGCTAATTTGCAGTAGCAGAATTGTGGGTTGCTTCCCAGGACAGGCTTTTAGCTTTTCCTCTGGCGGCGAGGTGCGAGCCCCAGGAGGGCATGGCACATCTGAGGGGGAGAGGAAAGGAGATGGATTAAGTAGGGGCAGGCAGGAGAGGTGTGGTTAACTCAAACAAAGAAACAGGGTGGTCACTATTATTTGGAAAGAGGAAGCTAAACTACAAAGTGGGTAATAGAAACAGGGAGGAGACATAAGTGGGTTAGAGGGCAGACAGGTGGCAAAGCAAGAGGCAAGGATTGGGCATTAAATTTAAAATGCTAGGCAGTACACTGAAAAATCTGGTCAATTTAAAACTACAGCTTTACACAGAAATTAATTCTAAAAAGGATTCAACTGTTCGCTTAGAATAATAGACAGTGCAGTACAAGTCTAATAATCTTAAGACTCTACCTGCTGGAGGTTTTGTATGTTCGTATGTTTGCAGGTTTTCAGGAGCTTGAATGTCTTAATCATAACACCTTTCTCTCTCATTTGGTCTCCAAAGAATACATGCTAAGTGCCCTAAGTGGGGCTGGGTGAAATTTATCTTCTGCCAGAGAAAATCTGGAGAAATGCCGATTTCAGTTCTGCAAACTTTCATGAAATTTTGCTAAAATTGTGATTTCAGTTATATCAGTCTAATGTACAAAGTATTTGTCTACATTGCAACAAATTTCATATGATGACTTTAACACAATCCAGACAGAAAAATAGCAAGTTTAAAATCTTTGTATTTAAAGATCACAGAATTATTAGCCTCCAGACATTCTGAAATTCTAAAATTGCATTTCGCAATTAGTATAAATTGAAGAATTTTAAGCATCTGTAAGTTTAAAACTAGAGAACAGAATATCACCATTATTTTTAGGCTTATTGACCCTAAATATAAAGCATTGAGGGCACCTCCATGGCCCAGCAGCAGAGTGTTGTGCTGTCATGCTAGCAACCCAGGTTTGCAAGCAAGCATGGAAAGTCACATCAAAAGGTAGGCCATAGCCAAGACAGCGGCTGCTCAGAAGATCATCTCACATGGGGAAGATTGGTTGCAGTCTCCACCAACAGAGTGACCCCTGTAGTGGGGTCAGGGAGCTTGCTCCTGCCACAGGGGAAGCTGTGGCTGTGTAAGGCTAATAGAAGCTCTGCCCCAACTAGGGAGATGTGAGGTAACAAATAGAGAAAACCTGGTAGCCAACTGAACAATGGCTTTGTTCAGTCTGATCAGGGTATACCCCCATGAACAGGATGCATCCCAGAGAGACAAGCTGCTGACCAGAGGAAAACCAACATGGAAAAAAAGAGTCTATGTGTGTTTTCTCTCTAATTACTTGCTCAATGGTTGGCCAAGTTATAAGCAGCCAAAGATTCCAAAATAACATCCTTAATAAAAGCTGAATTTCATGAGCTTTTGTGAAATGGTGGAATGCTGTGACACTTTTATTGAAGCCATATCAATACATTTTGCCCAATCATACACTTGAATTGTTATTGTAGGGGAAGGTAATGACAGGATAAAACAGCAATAAGGCAGCATTCACAGAAGGCTCCTTAGTAAATGTATAGTGGTTCCAAGTGTCATATCCCTATCTTGAGTGATGTAGCATGATGAATAGGCATGAACATCACTGTGCGCTAGACTGGATTCTTGCAATATGCCAGATAACCACTAGAGCACACTGACTTAATGACTTGTAGAAGCACATACACTTACAGCATTGTTTCTGTACAATGCCACATGCTGGCTATTTAACAACCCTGTAGATAATGATGTATATTTTTACTATCTGAAAACAGTGGCAGCAAGTGATGCCACACCTCAAGGCTTACAACTAGTTGTGATTTAAGCCATTGCAAGAGAAGGTTCTGGATAACTTTAGGTCATGATGGAGCATGAACTATAAAGAGATTTTACAGTAAGTTATTCAAGACTGCAATGATGAAATGCTGGAGGGGGACCTTTCCCCCTGTCCCACCAAATATTGATTCCCTGGGTCTCATAGTCACCAGAGTGTTAGAGGGGTAATACAGGGCCATGATGCTGTGCAGGTAAGGTGATTCAGTGGTGCTAAGTATTTTGAGAAAGTTAAATGCTACAAGTGGAATTCAAATGGCATTACCTATTATGCATCTATGAATTTTTTAAGCAAATATTGCCAATTAGTAATTGCTAGTGCTGTACATAATTGTCAAATTCTGGCAGAATGCAATCTCATGGAATTTTCAAATCTGTGCCAATATTCTGCCAAAATTAATTGGAAATGGAATACATAATTCCATGCAGAAAATTGTGGAATGAGTTTTCCCACAACATTTCTTTGTAATTTTGTTCCACGTGTCTCAATATTTTCTGTGGAACTGGTTGTGGAATAATTTCCACAGAAAGAAATGCTGTTCTGCAGAATATTATTGATGTTCTGTTGATGTTAATATTTTCCATGGAAATGGTTGCAGAATGGAAAATACACTAGAGGAATGGTCATTCCAAGCTAATTTCACCTGCAGAATTCTGCATTCTGCACATCACTAGTAATTGCTAAAGTATCCACAATAAATGTAGATTCAATTATATTCACTTTTGTATGTATTCCAAATCGTGAGTCTATACCTGTAATAGCAGTAGAGCTATAAGCATTCAAATATTTTGAAAATGTTCACTCAACTTAATAAACAATTAAATTGTGAAGACTTAAACTCCTGTAACTTTCAATTTACACAACAAATTACCTCTATATTGAGCAGTTTCTATGACTTGCAAGAAAGTATGCATACACATTTTCAGTTATCTAGCTCCAAAGGTAGCTGCTTTGTAAGCAAAGAAGTGTTTTAGAAATGTTCACATGAATAATAAACTGCCTTACTTTGAGTCCCTATAATTTCTCAGTCCCTCATTCAAATGTCTAGAACCTTAGTTTCCCTTCCAAACAACGCACATTCTAAATAGCAGTTATCTACCTATAATACAGACTAAGTTATACCCAATTAAAGAGTTTCATAAAATGTAACAACAAATTATGACGTTTCACAGAATTCCACAAAAATTCCATGAAATAAAAATTTGCTAATTTGCTAATTTTTCCCAGCCCTAGCTCTAAGCCATTCTTTGTAGGATCTGTCCTGTTGACCTGAATCATTTTGGTTACCCTATGCTGCAGCATCTCCAGCTTGCCTTTGTCTTTTCTCATGAGAAGACTCCAGAACTGGTACCAGTTCTTCAAGTGTAGACTCACCATCACCATTGATCCCTGTGGCAGTCCACTAGTGACCTCTCTCTCCCCAGATGAGACTCTGTTTACCACTACTAGTGGTGAGCGAAGTGCCCAAAATTCGCTCCTTGAAGTGATTTGAGATGTAGCGGAATCTGCAAAGTATTCGCAACATGAAGTAAGTACTATTATGGCATGATGAGGAATGCAAAGTCCATTGAAACCAATGACTTTGCATTATTCTGTTTCCCCAAAGCACTTCTCCAACAATTTTAAGGAGAAGTAGATTGAAATCAATGTACTTTGCATCACTTTGGCTTGTTATTGAGCTCCAAGTTTACTTTTGCAGTGCTTCATGGGATTGCTGGTCATATGGACTCTAGATTGTTCTGCACAGCCTCAGTTCTGTGTAGTGTGTGTGCAGTGGAAGATGGAGACAGTTTCTTCTCCAAGCTCTGCGATTCAAATCCTCTAAATGATGTAAAAAAAGCCTTTTTGAGCCATTTTCTTGTTCCAAATTTAGTACATCGATTGTAGGAAACCCTCCTGTGCTCAGATCATCGAGTGTTTATTGTTTGTGTGTGGATTTTGAATGTTAATTTAGAACAGTCAGTCTGTGTACTGTGAAGTGTGCTTTGGGGGAGTGGCGTATCTGTGGTATAGGTAGATTAACTAGGAGAAAAAGGCAGTCTTCCTGTTTAGGTTATATTTTCTTGTATAACTGTGTTAATGTACACACAGTTAATATTTTCTGGTAATTTTGAAATTTTTGCTGATTGTTGTGGTGCAGCTGTGAATAATTTCAGTTGGTTTAAAACATTTGGTTATATTACTAAAGGTTTTCAATTTGCTATGCATTACTTGTAGTGTGTGTGTGTGTGTGTGTGTGTACATGCGCGTGCGTGATGTGTGCCATTAATTCAGACACCTTTTATTGTGCCACAGAGTAATTGTAGCAGTGTGAACCTACTATCCACTGCACCTGAAAGAATGTTTTATACTGCTTTGTGGTATCTTTACTTGTAGTGGATTGTTACTGCTGTGCACTACCCCCCAACCGACAAAAGGTATTCTTTTCCAGATGTGGATTTGTGACTTGTGAGCACAGGTTAGGAGTTGTTGTGCCTTTGTGTCTGCATCTCTTGAGTGCACAAAGCAATCTTAATCTGTTTGTGCAGTTGCATTAATTCTGGGAGACTTTGCATTTCTTGTTGTGCTCTCATTTTCACTTGATCAGCACTCGGGAGTTTTCTGGACACAAAACAGTAGCATTTTGGGGATGCACATTAATTCTAGTGACTGTGTGTGACCACTGCATGCATGATGGAGTGTACCATTAATTCTGAGAGACTTTGTTTTTTTTGTTACCCTCTCATTTCATTTTGACAGCACTGGGGAATTTTCTGAGCACAAGACAGTAGCATTTTGGGGATGCACATTAATTCTGGTGATTGTGTGTGACCACTGCACGCATTATGGAGTGTACCATTAATTCTGGGAGACTTTGCATTTTTTGTTACCTTCTCATTTCACTTCATCAGCACTGGGTTTTTTTCTGGACACAAGACAGTAGCATTTTGGGGGACATTAATTCTGGTGACTGTGTGTGACCACTGTGTGCATGACGGAGTGCACCATTAATTCTGGGAGACTTTGCATTTTTTTTTATCCTCTCATTTCACTTCTTCAGCACTGGGGAATTTTCTGCACACATGACAGTAGCATTTTGGGGATGCACATTAATTTTGGTGACTGTGTTTGTGAGGGGCTGCAAATACTGTTGTCATTTCGCCTTACTTCACCTTAAGGCGGAATGACAATGTGAAGTAATAATTACAAATCAAAGTGAACCTTTTGTATTGGCCACTCCATGTAGCGGAGTGGCAACGCGAAGTGTTCACTTTGTGTTCAGTTCACTAGTGAAATTAAAATTTGCTGCATTTCTAACCATTACCCTCTGCTGTCTCCTCTCCATCAAACCTCATACCAATCTAACAGTGTCCTTCACTGAACGTAGATACTCTGGCTTCTTCAGCAATCTTCTGAGTGGCACTGAGTCAAATGCCTTCTGAATTCAAAGTAAAAACAAATCCACTACATGACTAGGGATGAAAATGTCATTGTAGTCATACACATCATGGATTCCATGATGTTTGGACTTTATTCAGCACTTCCATGACTTTCACTATTGTCATCAACATGTAGCAATGATGACAGTGCCATGAAGTTTACTAATGATTTCATGAACAACCAATGAGTTATTAAAACCTCATCCATGACAAACTTACATCCTTATGCATGACTCTGATCCACTGTCCTAGTTTTCCGGCCAAATAATACTATAGGGTTGATCTAAGAAAGCCTCCTTGCCACAAACCCACACTGTTTACTATCCTGGAACCCATTTTTCTCAAGGAAGTCCACCAATTTGAAATAAAATGGGCAGAGTAGGTGAGCCCAGTGGCCCTTATCTGCTTTCACATTCTGTGTTTCTATGTTTCATGTCCTCTTTGACTAATGTCTCCATTGGTTTACCCATAGATGATATAAGACTGACAAATACTGTATGTGCCCTACTGGGAATCAGACATAGGCCCCCCAAAATACTGTTCTTGTGCTCTGCTACTGCCATTGGTCAGATGAAGTACTGAAGTCATTAGGGGGGTCCCTAAAAGAGAGGGCTGACAAGGGTTTCTTTTAACTGTCTATACACTGTACATGGGGGAGGATGAATGTTTACCTTGATATCACATGATCATTGTTACACCTGAGAATACCCTTAGTTACTATATTTCACCTCTGATGTAAGCTGTCAAAGTCAGATCATTTACATCACTTCTTCACTGAGAAAAATCTAGACAATGAGAAAACATTCTTTCCAAAAAATGTGTCCCCATTTATTTGCATTCTCATACCTCGGAGAACATGTCTTTATTGCCATCATTTAGTATCCACAGTCTATTGTCAGTGACACAGGGTACAGAAACATAGAAAACATCAGTAGATAATGGCCCATCAGCCCATCTAGACTGCCAATGCCTGACTAACTATGGTACTGTGCCCTGGTCATTCTCATTTCTTCCACTCCTTTACCATCTGCCACCTTATGCATGTTTCCAAATGTCTGGCTCACCTCATTTTGAAGTGCCCTCCTGTGTCAGTGCAGATTATCTCTTTGAAAGTCAGTCTGATTTGCTGCTTGAGCACTTGCTTGTAAACTGATCCTTCAACAACACTAACATCATCATGTTTATTCTGCATTCCTAATATGCTATTTGCTTGAAACAAAGTCCTTGCTTTTCATCCTGCTTCCCAGATTGTCTTATAACATTAGCATAGCTTTGACCTTTTCTTCAACTTCAAAGATGGGTTTATGAGAAGAAAAGGGGTTCTTCACCTGTGGTGGTGTTGCATGGAAGAACTAATTTTATTGTAGAGCACAGCCACATCTTTGGAAAACATTTGCGGCCATCAGACTTCAGGTCCATTTGGCTGATTCATTCTGTCTATGGGTTGGGAGATCAAACTTGCAGCCCCTCTCTTCTATGCAAGGTGATAGCAGCCACCATTCCTGAGTAATCTGAAGTATTCTTTCCATAGAGGAGAGATATCTAAAACCAGGCCTGCACCTGGGGTTTTGTCTCCTACCATGGGCATGGCAAACTCTCATGCTCATCAGGTGTCCAGATAAAAACACTTACAATATAACCTACCACTAATGGCTTCCCCTGTTATGGCCATATATGACATGGGCAGTTGCACTAAAAATGTTTAAGTCACCATTCTACTCCTTTCTGTTTCTCTTGCATAGTCTGAAAAAAATTATGAGTTTATTTTCCTTCAGAAAGAAATATGTTTTCATTTTTGCAAACAACCAAAAGTAGAGCACTCACACCTCCAATACAAGGGCACAGGTCTAAAAACAATTTTATTTCAAGAATTAAACAACCATATCACCTGGCGATTTCGATGATACTGCATCCTTTCTCAAAGGTTAAACCCCTAAAGTGAACATTCTCTTAAATACTCATATCAATTAACTAATTATGACATCATAATTTACCAAGTATCTAAAACTAATATCACCTTATCACCTATATTATTACATACAACATTAAAAACATAATAAGCCAGAATAAGAATAAAGAAGAGGAGGAAGGGGGTTGGGGTGGTGGTTATAAGTTGGAAAAAGGACAAAGATGAAAATTATTATATAAAGTTTTATAAAACAGCAATCAATACAGATTTCTTTTAAGGATATAGCACACAGTTAACCCTTGCAGTTCCATTCTCTAATCATTTCTTCATTCTTTTTGTTTCAAAAATGGTTTCAATTCAAATCCAGTATTTAATCCTTTATATTTGGTAGCATTAAGATTTATAATCCAAAAGGCTTCCTTCTCAATAACAAATCATCAAAATCTCCCCTCGTGGTTTACGATACACTCTATCTATTCCCACAAAATGAAACTGATGTGTTTCATCATTTTTACCACGTGGCAGCCGTCGCATATGTTAAATCTTTATTTTGAATAGCTTTAAGTGTTCCTTCAACTTGAGTTTTAAAATTACGTTTCGTCTTTCCAATGTAAAAACTACTACAGCTACATACTGCCATATAAATTAATCCTTCTGTATTGCAAGTAATTAACTGCCTAATATTAAAAGTCCGTTCTGTGTTCCCACAAGTAAATTCTTTACATTTATCGATTACAGAACAAACTTTGCAATGTTTACATGGATAGCAACCCACTACATCTTTGTTAAGCCACGTATCAGTCTCTCTAGTTTTATCTAGAAAATGGCTATGCACTAGTCTATCCCCTATTGTATTTGCTCGTCTATATGCCATTCTCGGTGGTATTTTAATGATCTCTCTTAGGCCCGTATCACTCGATAAAACTGTCCAATGTTTTTTAATAATACTTTCTATTTCCCTAGCCTGTGTAGAAAAAGTGGTCACAAAATTAAATCTTTCCCTTTGTTCTTCCTGCAAAGTGACTTTTTGATTTAACAGTTCTACTCTATCCGCTTTTTCAGCATATTCTCTACCTGTTTTAATGTTTTTGTCACTATAACCTCTTAATTTTAAACGTCTTGTTAACTCTTCCGCTCCTTCTTCGAATCCCACCACTTCACTACAATTACTACGAGTTCTCAGAAACTGCCCTTTAGGGATATTATTAACTGTATATCTCGGATGGCAACTTTCTGACCGTAATATAGTGTTACCATCTGTGGGTTTCCTATAAATTACGGTGTTCAATTTTGAGCTGTCTTTCTTATAAATTTTAAATCCAAAAAGCAAACACTTTCTTGGGATGCAGTGTATGTAAATTTCAAATTAATGTTAGATGCGTTCAAAAGCAACAAACTGTGCTAACTCCTCTAAAGTATCTCCCAAATAAAAACAAATCATCTATGTATCGCTTCCAAACTTTAATTTTATCCCTATATTGATTATTTGCGCTCTCTTAAAAGACACCAATCTGAGTTGTTCTTGCTTCTTTGGGCTTTTCCATAAAATATCCCTTTCTAACAGAGTAGCTTTGAGCTCAGGTGAGAATTCAATGGCAGGTGCTGCTCCTGACCAGCACCTTAACCAAGGGTGCACGCATATTTAAAGCCTCACTTAAAATATCATAAAAAATAGTATATGCCCTGTTAACTGTTTTGGCTAGGAAGAATTCCTGCCATTGCAGTGAATGTTTCAAGTCGTGTACGTAAGCAAACAAATCAAAGTTGTGTTTGCACCTCTTGATAGAGAACTTTGCCACAAACTGTGGGTTGTGCATGGATCTAATGGTGGTGATTATACAATGATCGCTAATGTCTGAGAAAAATGTTCCGACATGAGAGAACAGGTGTTGCTTGCTAACAAAATTACATCTAAGAGGAGGCTGTTGTTAAGGTTCTTTTTATTTGGGCAAGTAGGCTTACCAATGAGTTCACCAGCCTCAGGTGCCACAAAATGATTTCAAGGAGCTGATGCACTTGATGGCCAATCATAGTTCAGGTCATCAAGAATATTGGTTTCCAAGGAACTGAGCCCAATACGGAACTGAGGTGAGACGAAGCGATGAGGCCCGGCAGAAGGGGAGTAGCAGCCTATTACACAGATTGCACTGGAAGGAGAACGCTCGATCTTTAGGGTCACACTCAAATTCTTGAGGGAGGATGATGCGATCTATGCACGTGGCTGATGTATCCCTCACATAAATTGCAACCCCACCTCACTCTTGATTTCCTATCATCGGAAGAGTAAATAATTTGGGTATTGATTTCATTGTCTGGGGTGAACAGGCTAAGCTAGGTCTCAGTGATCACTAGGATGTCAGGTAGGGTGTGCTCACAAAAGACTGGATAAGGTGAACTTTTCAGCAAACTATAGGCATTAAGATGCATAAATGACATTCCTTTGATACCTACCAGGTCTGATCGAGAGCAAGGGTGTCTAATGGTCCTGGGATAGATCTGACATTGCCTGAGCACAATAGTAAAGAAGCAGGATTCTTTTTATGGCAGCCAAACTGTAATTTGTAAACACTATTTTTGGGGCAATAGGGAGGCAGTGTTGATAGGTAAGCCTGTACCCCTCCTGGTGCTATACTGGCCTAGTGTCGTGTTTCACTAGTATCCTGGCAGAAATTTGCCATTAGTAGGAAGTCTCAAGTCTGGATGGGGAGTAATCTGCAGAGGCAGCTCAGAAGATGTCACTCCCGGCAGGAGACAGCTGAGAAGACCAATAGTCCAGAATGGCTACCTGAAAGGAGCTTGTGGATGCAGGACAGGGAGAAATGCAAGGTCATTCCACTTTAGGGAGGGATGAGGGGTACCAAAAAGTGAGCTGAGCACTAGTAAAGCTAGTGACACACCAAGGAACCAGCTGTAATTTCCCATGGTAGATCTAAATGCCACAACAGCCAGCAATAAATGCCACTAGAAGCCTAGACCAATCGGTGATCAGGTGTCATAAGTTCAAAATCCTTTTGATGGCTGAGAGGCAGTTTGGCACTGACGTACCTGTGGAGCAACTCTTTGCAGCTGAGCCAGTGAGGTGGTTCAAGGCTGCAATCTGATGTGACAAGATTGGTCTGTAGCTTTGTTTCTGTTTCTGGCCCTAGCTCCACCAGTACAGAATGGGAGTGGGGCAGGGATTCAAGTCTTGCAGCCTTAGTGAATGAGCATAGTTCAGCCTGAGAAACAGGCAGAAAAACCCAGTGATGGTCCTCAGAAGAGAGTTTCCCAGGTCACTAGAGTAGAAGCAGAATTGAAAATATAATGTGTTTCCTCTTTAACGGAAAAAGACAGCTCTTGTAGCCATCTAGTGGCTATGCTAGTATAATTGCAAATTAAGCAGACACTTAAAAAAATATGAAATTCATGCTTTACAAAAAGGATAGTCTCCCAGGGTCAACAACGCTGATAAACATCTCAATGAAGCAAGGTAAAATGGAGACCAGCAGAAGAAGTCAGTGAGGCTGAGATCCTTCAATCAGAGTGCGGTGCTGAAAATTCAGAATGTCCAAAGATGCAAATATCAGCGTACCTGAGGGGTATACAGCTTTTGGCTGTTTCTGTAATTTCTGGGCCCTGCAACAGGCTGGAGTCGGAGGATCCAGGCGGCAGTTTCAACAGGGAAGAAAGCCTCAGGGTCTGCTAATTTGCAGTAGCAGAATTGTGGGTTGCTTCCCAGGACAGGCTTTGCTTTTCCTCTGGCGGCGAGGGTGCGAGCCCCAGGAGGGCATGGCACATCTGAGAGGGAGAGGAAGGAGATGGATTAAGTAGGGGCAGGCAGGAGAGGTGTGGTTAACTCAAACAAAAGAAACAGGGTGGTCACTATTATTTGAAAAGAAGCTAAACTACAAAGTGAGTAATAGAAACAGGGAGGAGACATAAGTGGGTTAGAGGGGCAGACAGGTGGCAGCAAGAAAGGCAAGGATTGGGCATTAAATTTAAAATGCTAGGCAGTACACTGAAAAATCTAGTCAATTTAAAACTACAGCTTTACACAGAAATTAATTCTAAAAAGGATTCAACTGTTAAGCTTAGAATAATAGACAGTGCAGTACAAGTCTAATAATCTTAAGACTCTACCTGCTGGAGGTTTTGTATGTTCGTATGTTTGCAGGTTTTCAGGAGCTTGAATGTCTTAATCATAATACCTTCTCTCTCATTTGGTCTCAAAGAATACATGCTAAGTGCCTAAGTGGGGCTGGGTAAATTATCTTCTGCCAGAGAAAATCTAGAAATGCCGATTTCAGTTCTGCAAACTTTCATGAAATTTTGCTAAAATTGTGATTTCAGTTATATCAGTCTAATGTACAAAGTATTTGTCTACATTGCAACAAATTTCATATGATGACTTTAACACAATCCAGACAGAAAAATAGCAAGTTTAAAATCTTTGTATTTAAAGATCACAGAATTATTAGCCTCCAGACATTCTGAAATTCTAAAATTGCATTTACATAATTAGTATAAATTGAAGAATTTTAAGCATCTGTAAGTTTAAAACTAGAGAACAGAATATCACCATTATTTTTAAGGCTTATTGACCTAAATATATAAGCATTGAGGGCACCTCCATGGCCCAACAGCAGAGTGTTGTGCTGTCATGCTAGCAACCAGGTTTGCAAGCAAGCATGGAAAGTCACATCAAAAGGTAGGCCATAGCCAAGACAGCGGCTGCTCAGAAGATCATCTCACATGGGGAAGATTGGTTGCAGTCTCCACCAACAGAGTGACCCCTGTAGTGGGGTCAGGGAGCTTGCTCCTGCCACAGGGGAAGCTGTGGCTGTGTAAGGCTAACAGAAGCTCTGCCCCAACCAGGGGAGATGTGAGGTAACAAATAGAGAAAAACCTGGTAGCCAACTGAACAATGGCTTTGTTCAGTCTGATCAGGGTATACCCCCATGAACAGGATGCATCCCAGAGAGACAAGCTGCTGACCAGAGGAAAACCAACATGGAAAAAAAGAGTCTATGTGTGTTTTCTCTCTAATTACTTGCTCAATGGTTGGCCAAGTTATAAGCAGCCAAAGATTCCAAAATAACATCCTTAATAAAAGCTGAATTTCATGAGCTTTGTGAAATGAGTGGAATGCTGTGACACTTTTAATGAAGCCATATCAATACATTTTGCCCAATCATACACTTAATTGTTATTGTAGGGAAGGTAATGACAGATAAAACAGCAATAAGGCAGCATTCACAGAAGGCTCCTTAGTAAATGTATAGTGGTTCCAAGTGTCATATCCCTATCTTGAGTGATGTAGCATGATGAATAGGCATGAACATCACTGTGCATAGAACTGGATTCTTGCAATATGCAGATAACCACTAGAGCACACTGACTTAATGACTGTAGAAGCACATACACTTACAGCATTGTTTCTGTACAATGCCACATGCTGCTATTTAACAACCTGTAGATAATGATGTATATTTTACTATCTGAAAACAGTGGCAGCAAGTGATGCCACACCTCAAAACTTACAACTAGTTGTGATTTAAGCCATTACAAGAAAGTTCTGGATAACTTTAGGTCATGATGGAGCATGAACTATAAAGATTTTACAGTAAGTTATTCAAGACTGCAATGATGAAATGCTGGAGGGGACCTTTCCCTCCACCAAATATTGATTCCTGGGTCTCATAGTCACCAGAGTGTTAGAGGGTACAGGGCCATGATGCTGTGCAGGTAAGGTGATTCAGTGGTGCTAAGTATTTGAGAAAGTTAAATGCTACAAGTGGAATTCAAATGGCATTACCTATTATGCATCTATGAATTTTTTAAGCAAATATTGCCAATTAGTAATTGCTAGTGCTGTACATAATTGTCAAATTCTGGCAGAATGCAATCTCATGGAATTTTCAAACTTCTGCCAATATTCTGCCAAAATTAATTGGAAATGGAATGGCATAATTCCATGGCAGAAAAATGTGGAATGAGTTTTTCCCACAACATTTCTTTGTAATTTTGTTCCATGCGTCTCAATATTTTCTGTGGAACTGGTTGTGGAATAATTTTCCACAGGAAAGAAATGCTGTTCTGCAGAATATTATTGATGTTCTGTTGATGTTAATATTTTCCATGGAAATGGTTGCAGAATGGAAAATACACTAGAGGAATGGTCATTCCAAGCTAATTTCTCCTGCAGAATTCTGCATTCTGCACATCACTAGTAATTGCTAAAGTATCCACAATAAATGTAGATTCAATTATATTCACTTTTGTATGTATTCCAAATCGTGAGTCTATACCTGTAATAGCAGTAGAGCTATAAGCATTCAAATATTTTGAAAATGTTCACTCAACTTAATAAACAATTAAATTGTGAAGACTTAAACTCCTGTAACTTTCAATTTACACAACAAATTACCTCTATATTGAGCAGTTTCTATGACTCTTGCAAGAAAGTATGCATACACATTTTCAGTTATCTAGCTCCAAAGGTGGCTGCTTTGTAAGCAAAGAAGTGTTTTTTAGAAATGTTCACATGAATAATAAACTGCCTTACTTTGAGTCCCTATAATTTCTCAGTCCCTCATTCAAATGTCTAGAACCTTAGTTTCCCTTCCAAACAACGCACATTCTAAATAGCAGTTATCTACCTATAATACAGACTAAGTTATACCCAATTAAAGAGTTTCATAAAATGTAACAACAAATTATGACGTTTCACAGAATTCCACAAAAATTCCATGAAATAAAAATTTGCTAATTTGCTAATTTTTCCCAGCCCTAGCTCTAAGCCATTCTTTGTAGGATCTGTCCTGTTGACCCTGAATCATTTTGGTTACCTATGCTGCAGCATCTCAGCTTGCCTTTGTCTTTTCTCATGAGAAGACTCCAGAACTGGTACCAGTTCTTCAAGTGTAGACTCACCATCACCATTGATCCCTGTGGCAGTCCACTAGTGACCTCTCTCCCCAGATGAGACTCTGTTTACCACTACTAGTGGTGACGAAGTACCCAAAATTAAGCTCCTTGAAGTGATTTGAGGAGTAACGCGGAATCTGCAAAGTATTCCACATCATGAAGCAGAGTACTTTGCGGCATGATGAGGAATGCAAAGTCCATTGAAACCAATGACTTTGCATTATTCTGCCTTCCACAAAGCACTTCTCCAACAATTTTAAGGAGAAGTAGATTGAAATCAATGTACTTTGCATCACTTTGGCTTGTTATTGAGCTCCAAGTTTACTTTTGCAGTGCTTCATGGGATTGCTGGTCATATGGACTCTAGATTGTTCTGCACAGCCTCAGTTCTGTGTGTGTGTGTGCAGTGGAAGATGGAGACAGTTTCTTCTCCAAGCTCTGCGATTCAAATCCTCTAAATGATGTAAAAAGCCTTTTGAGCCATTTTCTTGTTCCAAATTTAATTACATCGATTGTAGGAAACCCTCCTGTGCTCAGATCATCAAGTGTTTATTGTTTGTGTGTGGATTTTTGAATGTTAATTTAGAACAGTCAGTCTGTGTACTGTGAAGTGTGCTTTGGGGATAGCATATCTGTGGTATAGGTAGATTAACTAGGAGAAAAAGGCAGTCTTCCTGTTTAGGTTATATTTTTCTGGTATAACTGTGTTAATGTACACACAGTTAATATTTTCAGTAATTCTTGAAATTTTTTTGCTGATTGTTGTGGTGCAGCTGTGAATAATTTCAGTTGGTTTAAAACATTTGGTTATATTACTAAAGGTTTTCAATTTGCTATGCATTACTTGTAGTGTGTGTGTGTGTGTGTGTGTGTACATGCGCGTGCGTGATGTGTGCCATTAATTCAGACACCTTTTATTGTGCCACAGAGTAATTGTAGCAGTGTGAACCTACTATCCACTGCACCTGAAAGAATGTTTTATACTGCTTTGTGGTATCTTTACTTGTAGTGGATTGTTACTGCTGTGCACTACCCCCCAACCGACAAAAGGTATTCTTTTCCAGATGTGGATTTGTGACTTGTGAGCACAGGTTAGGAGTTGTTGTGCCTTTGTGTCTGCATCTCTTGAGTGCACAAAGCAATCTTAATCTGTTTGTGCAGTTGCATTAATTCTGGGAGACTTTGCATTTCTTGTTGTGCTCTCATTTTCACTTGATCAGCACTGGGAGTTTTCTGGACACAAAACAGTAGCATTTGGGGATGCACATTAATTCTAGTGACTGTGTGTGACCACTGCATGCATGATGGAGTGTACCATTAATTCTGAGAGACTTTGTTTTTTTTGTTACCCTCTCATTTCATTTTGACAGCACTGGGGAATTTTCTGAGCACAAGACAGTAGCATTTTGGGGATGCACATTAATTCTGGTGATTGTGTGTGACCACTGCACGCATGATGGAGTGTACCATTAATTCTGGGAGACTTTGCATTTTTTGTTACCTTCTCATTTCACTTCATCAGCACTGGGTTTTTTTCTGGACACAAGACAGTAGCATTTTGGGGACGCACATTAATTCTGGTGACTGTGTGTGACCACTGTGTGCATGACGGAGTGCACCATTAATTCTGGGAGACTTTGCATTTTTTTTTATCCTCTCATTTCACTTCTTCAGCACTGGGGAATTTTCTGCACACATGACAGTAGCATTTTGGGGATGCACATTAATTTTGGTGACTGTGTTTGTGAGGGGCTGCAAATACTGTTGTCATTTCGCCTTACTTCACCTTAAGGCGGAATGACAATGTGAAGTAATAATTACAAATCAAAGTGAACCTTTTGTATTGGCCACTCCATGTAGCGGAGTGGCAACGCGAAGTGTTCACTTTGTGTTCAGTTCACTAGTGAAATTAAAATTTGCTGCATTTCTAACCATTACCCTCTGCTGTCTCCTCTCCATCAAACCTCATACCAATCTAACAGTGTCCTTCACTGAACGTAGATACTCTGGCTTCTTCAGCAATCTTCTGAGTGGCACTGAGTCAAATGCCTTCTGAATTCAAAGTAAAACAAATCCACTACATGACTAGGGATGAAAATGTGTCATTGCAGTCATACACATCATGGATTCCATGATGTTTGGACTTTATTCAGCACTTCCATGACTTTCACTATTGTCATCAACATGTAGCAATGATGACAGTGCCATGAAGTTTACTAATGATTTCATGAACAACCAATGAGTTATTAAAACCTCATCCATGACAAACTTACATCCTTATGCATGACTCTGATCCACTGTCCTAGTTTTCCGGCCAAATAATACTATAGGGTTGATCTAAGAAAGCCTCCTTGCCACAAACCCACACTGTTTACTATCCTGGAACCCATTTTTCTCAAGGAAGTCCACCAATTTGAAATAAAATGGGCAGAGTAAGTGAGCCAGTGGCCCTTATCTGCTTTCACATTCTGTGTTTCTATGTTTCATGTCCTCTTTGACTAATGTCTCCATTGGTTTACCCATAGATGATATAAGACTGACAAATACTGTATGTGCCCTACTGGGAATCAGACATAGGCCCCCAAAATACTGTTCTTGTGCTCTGCTACTGCCATTGGTCAGATGAAGTACTGAAGTCATTAGGGGGGTCCCTAAAAGAGAGGGCTGACAAGGGTTTCTTTTAACTGTCTATACACTGTACATGGGGGAGGATGAATGTTTACCTTGATATCACATGATCATTGTTACACCTGAGAATACCCTTAGTTACTATATTTCACCTCTGATGTAAGCTGTCAAAGTCAGATCATTTACATCACTTCTTCACTGAGAAAAAATCGACAATGAGAAAAACATTCTTTCCAAAAAAATGTGTCCCCATTTATTTGCATTCTCATACTCCGGAGAACATGTCTTTATTGCCATCATTTAGTATCCCACAGTCTATTGTCAGTGACACAGGGTACAGAAACATAGAAAACATCAGTAGATAATGGCCCATCAGCCCATCTAGACTGCCAATGCCTGACTAACTATGGTACTGTGCCCTGGTCATTCCTCATTTCTTCCACTCCTTTACCCATCTGCCACCTTATGCATGTTTCCAAATGTCTGGCTCACCTCATTTTGAAGTGCCCTCCTGTGTCAGTGCAGATTATCTCTTTTGAAAGTCAGTCTGATTTGCTGCTTGAGCACTTGCTTGTAAACTGATCCTTCAACAACACTAACATCATCATGTTTATTCTGCATTCCTTAATATGCTATTTGCTTGAAACAAAGTCCTTGCTTTTTCATCCTGCTTCCCCAGATTGTCTTATAACATTAAGCATAGCTTTGACCTTTTCTTCCAACTTCAAAGATGGGTTTATGAGAAGAAAAGGGGTTCTTCACCTGTGGTGGTGTTGCATGGAAGAACTAATTCTTTATTGTAGAGCACAGCCACATCTTTGGAAAACATTTGCGGCCATCAGACTTCAGGTCCATTTGGCTGATTCATTCTGTCTATGGGTTGGGAGATCAAACTTGCAGCCCCTCTCTTCTATGCAAGGTGATAGCAGCCACCATTCCTGAGTAATCTGAAGTATTCTTTCCATAGAGGAGAGATATCTAAAACCAGGCCTGCACCTGGGGTTTTGTCTCCTACCATGGGCATGGCAAACTCTCATGCTCATCAGGTGTCCAGATAAAAACACTTACAATATAACCTACCACTAATGGCTTCCCCTGTTATGGCCATATATGACATGGGCAGTTGCACTAAAAATGTTTAAGTCACCATTCTACTCCTTTCTGTTTCTCTTGCATAGTCTGAAAAAAATTATGAGTTTATTTTCCTTCAGAAAGAAATATGTTTTCATTTTTGCAAACAACCAAAAGTAGAGCACTCACACCTCCAATACAAGGGCACAGGTCTAAAAAACAATTTTATTTCAAGAATTAAACAACCATATCACCTGACGCATTTCGGATGATACTGCATCCTTTCTCAAAGGTTAAACCCCTAAAGTGAACATTCCCTTAAATACTCATATCAATTAACTAATTATGACATCATAATTTACCAAGTATCTAAAACTAATATCACCTTATCACCTATATTATTACATACAACATTAAAAACATAATAAGCCAGAATAAGAATAAAGAAGAGGAGGGAAGGGGGTTGGAGTGGTGGTTATAAGTTGGAAAAAAGGACAAAAGATGAAAATTATTATATAAAAGTTTTATAAAAACAGCAATCAATACAGATTTCTTTTAAGGATATAGCACACAGTTAACCCTTGCAGTTCCATTCTCTAATCATTTCTTCATTCTTTTTTGTTTCAAAAATGGTTTCAATTCAAATCCAGTATTTAATCCTTTATATTTGGTAGCATTAAGATTTATAATCCAAAAGGCTTCCCTTCTCAATAACAAATCATCAAAATCTCCCCCTCGTGGTTTACGATACACTCTATCTATTCCCACAAAATGAAACTGATGTGTTTCATCATTTTTTACCACGTGGGCAGCCGTCGCATATGTTAAATCTTTATTTTGAATAGCTTTTAAGTGTTCCCTAACTTTCGAGTTTTAAAATTACGTTCGTCTTTCAATGTAAAAACTACTACAGCTACATACTGCCATATAAATTAATCCTTCTGTATTGCAAGTAATTAACTGCCTAATATTAAAAGTCCGTTCTGTGTTCCCACAAGTAAATTCTTTACATTTATCGATTACAGAACAAACTTTGCAATATTTACATGGATAGCAACCCACTACATCTTTGTTAAGCCACGTATCAGTCTCTCTAGTTTTATCTAGAAAATGGCTATACTAGTCTATCCCCTATTGTATTTGCTCCGTCTATATGCCATTCTAGGTGGTATTTTAATGATCTCTCTTAGGCCGTATCACTCGATAAAACTGTCCAATGTTTTTTAATAATACTTTCTATTTCCCTAGCCTGTGTAGAAAAAGTGGTCACAAAATTAAATCTTTCCCTTTGTTCTTCCTGCAAAGTGACTTTTTGATTTAACAGTTCTACTCTATCCGCTTTTTCAGCATATTCTCTACCTGTTTTAATGTTTTTGTCACTATAACCTCTTAATTTTAAACGTCTTGTTAACTCTTCTGCTCCTTCTTCAAATCCCACCACTTCACTACAATTACGACGAGTTCTCAGAAACTGCCCTTTAGGGATATTATTAACTGTATATCTCGGATGGCAACTTTCTGACCGTAATATAGTGTTACCATCTGTGGGTTTCCTATAAATTACGGTGTTCAATTTTGAGCTGTCTTTCTTATAAATTTTTAAATCCAAAAAGCAAACACTTTCTTGGGATGCAGTGTATGTAAATTTCAAATTAATGTTAGTGCGTTCAAAAAGCAACAAACTGTGCTAACTCCTCTAAAGTATCTCCCAAATAAAAACAAATCATCTATGTATCGCTTCCAAACTTTAATTTTATCCCTATATTGATTATTTGCTGAATTTAATACCATTTCATTCTCCCAAGCCCCCATATACAGATTAGCAATGGTTGGAGCACATGTGGCCCCATAGCGGTTCCCTTAATCTGTAAAACATCTCTTTATTAAATAAAAAGCATTATCTTTTTACATATTCTAACAGTTTCAAAATAAAACTGTATTAGGTGTATCTGTTTCATGTCTCTGATTTAAGAAAGCGGGCCGCTGCATCAAGGGCACCTTCATGTGGA
Organism: Neoceratodus forsteri; assembly: GCA_016271365.2. Classification (NCBI taxonomy): domain Eukaryota; kingdom Metazoa; phylum Chordata; order Ceratodontiformes; family Ceratodontidae; genus Neoceratodus; species Neoceratodus forsteri. The sequence continues at coordinate 212,890,962 of CM057451.1, forward strand.
ATGTTCGAATAGAGCGCTTCAACATCCATTGTCACCAAATAATCTGTATCATTAAGATTCATCTCTTGTACCAGTCTTAATACATCTGCAGTATCTTTCAAATACGATGGCAAGGAGACAGTAAATGGTTTTAGATAAAAATCTACAAATTGTGATAAACTCTCTGTTGACGAACCAATACGGCTGACAATTGGTCTACCTGGTGGATTAAGCAAAGTCCAAATACATAAGACTTTGCTTAATCCACCAGGTAGACCAATTGTCAGTGGTATTGGTTCACTGCCTACAGATACCAGTGTAGTAAAGTGCAATCTGTGTGGTGAGGTGGTGTGCCGTGGCTTTAAGGGAAGTCATCTGGGAACAGGAGGTCAGTGCAACCACCTATACAACCACCACAATGCAGATTGGCAGGCCATGCTTGCCAAACAGGGCAGGAATGGGCCTGCTGACCCTGCTGGGCAATAGGTGGGAGCACAGCCTCCACCTGCACATGGTGTCAAGCGGGGGTGGGCCATGGATCAAGCAGCTGCTCCACAACCTGCAGGTGACAGTGGCAACCCTGCATGAATACCTGCCACATGTGCTGATTTGGCCCTGATGTGGAGTGAGTTGGACCATGTGAACCACCGGACTGACAACGTGGAGCAGTGGTTGGAGCACATGGAGGTACACATACTCCAAATAATGGTCATGCTTCAACTGCTGCTCTCACACCAAAACACTGATCATTAGTTTTTGTTTGTCCTTGCACCCACCACCCTAGCCATGAAAAAATTGTTCCTGACATTGCCCTTGATCCGCCCCTCCTATCTTCATATTTTCCTCCCTTGTTTGTGCACATCTCTTTTTTTGAAAGATGCTATCATTTTGTAGGTTGTTTATTTCCCTTTAGTACTTAATAGTTTCTATCATGCCCCCCCTTTCCTTGTGGATATAGATATTAAGCTTTAGACTCCACAATATTTGGGAAACCGGTTAACTTGTTGTCATGAGTTGATATTAGGGCAATACTCATGCCATTAGCAACTTCACTGCCACCAGCTGGGAAAACAGCATCTCCAACCATGATTGAAGCTATTGATTGCACTGTGAAAAACATAGAGAAATCCCTTTACTGGCATCAATTGTGCATTGCTGCTGCATACTACCACACCAATGGCCACTCGTGCCACTGGCAGCAGTGCCATGCAACTTCTGACCTGTGTGAAAAAAAATATCAGCAAGAGGAAAACAGCCTCTCAACATAAAACAAAGCAAGTGTACCAAGTAAATAAAACAATTGTAATATGGGGGCGGGGGCGCTGTTCAACTAACAAAAGAAATGAAAGAATCTGCTGCATTCTGCCAACTTTCTAGCTATTGTCTGCATTTGGACAAAAGACCAACCTTATAATGCAGGCAGAGGAACTATTTCATTTCAAAATGTTCTAAAAAGTAATTTTTAATTAATTGGTTTTCTTTTTTTTTTTTACAGTGCCCATTTTCTAAGTGCAGTAATACCCTCCGGGGTGGGTGGTTTGGGCAATACAGGACCTTCCAGGGGCTATAAGGCCCTCCACCTCTGGCGTCGGGCCTCATTACACCCCGGGCAGTCCGGTATTGCCCAATACCACCCACCCTGTTGGGTATTATTGCTTGCATAACATTCAAAATGCACACATAAACAATCATCACTCAATAATCTAAGCACAGGAGGGTTTCCTACTGCTGATGTACTAAATTTGAAACAAAATTATTGAATCAAAAGTGAATTTTTAAAGCTTTGTCGATAGTATGATTCTCAGATCTCTGACAGCAAACAGTCTCCAGCTTTCCACTACACACAATATGCAGAACTGAGGCTGTGCAAGAGAATATAGACAATATAGACATATGACCTGCCATCCCATGAATCAATGCCAAATTCACCTCAAATAGCAATAAACAGGCGAAGCAAATCAAAGTCCTTTAAAATCAATGGTACTTTATGTTAAAATTAAGGGGAAGGCTGAAATACAAGGTGAAGAAACATGAAGTCTATTTAAAAAAATGCACTTCATGTTCAAATTTATAGGTGGAGTAATTCACTTCATGTTGTGGAGCACTACGTGAGTTTGATGATGATACATGAAGTGTCACACGTAGCAAAGTGGGAGCACTTCGCCACCGCTATTCTGCTAATAATCACAACAGGAAAAGCATATTTTCTTAGTTTAGGCATTCTTTATTTCTTGAAGTTTGCATTGGAGAGAATTCTACAAGCATGAATATCTGAAAAGTCATTTTCAAGTAGTTCACTCAGCAACAGAATTAGTGCTTCAGTAAGACCCTAATGTAAAAGAAAATCTAGGGGTATACCCAGCAAATGAACTTTTCCCCTAATTTATGCTATTCTCCAGTCTCTCGAGTTTGTGACTAAGTTCAAAATTGTCACTTGTGATCACAACTTTGGCAACGGACTTTAAACAACTGTATCACATTTTTAGTAATGCACTCAACAATGTTTTCTTTTTGATTACTTACAATGGTCAAAGTCTCAGTCTCAACATCCACAGTAGATTCATTTAGAATTGAGGCACTTTGATATTTATCATGCACTTTATTTCAGGGCCAGCGTAAGTATTGCAGAAAATGTGACAGATCTAGTGATCTTGCCTCTATGGCTAGTTACACTTTGGTTCACATTTTGTTATGCAGCCAGGAGTGAGAGACCCAATCTGAGTACAAGTACCCTGTTATTTCTCCTGTTCAGGAACTAATACTTGAACTTTCACATTACTGCTTCTCATCTTTCTTTTCCTTTAGGCTACAAAATTTGATTATGTCCAATCTCTCCTCATACTGTACTTTTGCCTTCAAATCCCTTAATCAAACAGGTGGCCTTATGCTAAGTCTTCTCAGTCACTTCAAAATACAGTACTTTCTGTACTGGGGTGGCCAGACCCTGAAACAGAATTCCATATGTGGTCAAACCATGGCCACGCACAGTGGGAAGATCACAAGCCTTGACCCACTCTTTACCCATCTTCTATTGTAGCTCAACATTCTGTTTGTATTCTTGAATGCAGTATTGCATTATCTGCCTCTCTTCAGGCTATCATCTACAAAAACCCTTAGATCCCTCTCTTTGGTTTTGCTGTCCACTGTTATACACACAGCGGGCCCAATTTTCAAATGGGGACATAAGGCTTGTGACCAAGCCCTGCGTCCCCACAAAGTTAGATGCACCTGCGTCCAAGGGTTTGATGCAAATTGCACACAGTTTTAGAACCCTGGATGCAGGTTGCGACAGTGCACTCAACGTACAGTAGCTTGCACCAAAGCTGTGGCACAAGATCCATAAACCGACTCCCTCATGGACACAAAGTTAAACCATAGGGGAGCTGGTCTAACTTTGCTGCATCACCATAAGGGACTTGTGGCAAGAGATTTACAGCTAGTTTCTTTGAAAAACCCACTTTTGGCACATTTTGATGCAAGTAGGCATTTGCGTCCAACTCCCTGCTGCAAGTCCATTGTGGTGCTCTAATTAGTTTAGAAAATCAGACCCAGCATGTATATGTGCTCCAGATTCTTAGCCCCAACCTCGGTAAGGATAGCATAGTTGAACCATGGTCAATCAAGGTTCAAGTGCAGACTAACCATTGTCAAAAACTTTGGTCAACCATTCTTTTAATCATGCTTGGTTATGGTTAAATATGACTGTGAAATGACACCACAGGAAACCATGGTCATCAATGGTCAGAACATGCCATTGGCAAAGACCATGGTCAGCCACTGTCAACAATAGTCAAAACAAGACTTGTGAAGGTTAAATAACCATGATCATCCATGGGCAACGCAAGCCATTGCAAGTCATTACAGGACTGAATAACCACTGTCATCTTGCATAATAAAACAAATGTCTACAAAGTTCAGGTTATTTATTTTATTTTTTGCATCAACCTTAACATTCAGAAATAAATACCTGTTGTCTACACATTCTTTTGAAATAGGTTTTATTTACTTAGCCATTTCTGTGGTTTTTCTCTTTGTTATGGAGGCTATCCTTAACAAAGGGGGAACAATCATGGGCAATGATCAAACTTCAGATGACCCCCACGAAGCAGCAGAAGCCTTTAACACCTTTTTTATGAATCTCGACAGATATAAACAAAAGTTATCCAGCTCACCTAACCCAAAGTGTCATTTTGATGAAAAAGAAACCTCCAACCCTCAATTTCACCTCAGGTTGGTTGGGGTAACTGAGGTGCTACCCCTCCTGAAGTTTTTGAAACCAGACTCCTCCCCTGGATTTGATCAACTCGAGACCACGCTGCTAAGAGTGGCTGCCAAGGCAATTGCCCTCCCTGTAACCATGTTGATCAACAGGTTGCTTAGGGAAGGGTCTGTCCCTGGCAAATGGAAAATTGACATTGTAATCCCTATTCACAAGGGAGGATCACATCTCAATGTCAAAAATTATAGACCCATAGCAATCCTCTGCTCGTTAGCTAAGTTCAAGAAAAGCTGGTCTTCAATCAGCTCCAGGAATACCTCTAGCAACATGTCCTTCTTGCAGATAATCAGCATGGCTTTAGGAAATGCCATGGCATGGATACTGCACTTGACCATCCTACTTGTGATGTCCTGAATGCAATGGAGAGGGTCAATGACAGGGGCCATATTCATTGACCTAACCAAGGCATTCAGCTTGGTAAATCACCGGCTGCTCCTTGGTAAGCTTGAGCAATTAGGTCTTGATAAATTCTCCCTGTCCTGGTTGCCCAGTTATCTAGCTGATAGATCACAAAAGGTGAAATGGAAAGGGGTGTATTCCAGTTGCTTGCCAGTCACTGGTGGAGTCCTCCAGAGCTCTATATTAGGGCCTCTGTTATTCTCTATATTTATTATTGACAAAGGCCTAAACTGTGAAAAGGGGAACCTACTGCTATATGCAGACAACACAGTGGTATACTGGAATGATTCTAACCCCAGTACAATTGCTGCTGGCCATTCCCATAGTTTGAAAGTCCTAGAAAGATGGTCTGCCTCCCATCTGCAGGGATCAAATGATAAAAAATACAAAGGCTATACTATTCAGACCCAAACGTTTAGGTGCAAATGGGCAACACCTGCTCCAACCGTCTACAGTGGCTGGTTTCCAGATAAATGTGGTTGACAAAGTGAAATACCTTGGAGTTTACTTAGATCAAGACCTGACCTTCAAGCCACATGTAAATTTCATAACCAAAACAATTCACCAGATGCTTGACCTTCTATGTAGACTGGGTAACTCTCTGGCACTAGACTCAAAGACTCACATAGCATGGAGTACCCTGCTTCCCAAACTGGTCTGTGGTGCCCAGGTATTACACTTCCTAAGGGAAGGTGAAACTCACAAACTAAATGTACTGTACAATAAAATTAGTTGCTTTGCCACTAACTCACCACCAAGGAGACACCACTGTGATGTGCTTATGGAGCTAAATTGACCCAGGCTGGATCACAAAATTGCTTACCCTCTCCTTTGTCTCACCTTTAAGCTTGCCAAAATCCATACTCCACTAACCTAACTTGGCTATTGACCCCAAAGCTTCTGAGGTGGACCTTTCATTCAACAAACATCAGTCTACTTGAGATCCCCTGAATACAAACCAATCTTTGACAGAGATCCTTCACATACTCTGCACTGTATTACTGGTGCTCTCTCCCAGATAACCTAATCAACATCAACCTGCTAGATGGCTACAATACTGTACTAAAAGTCTATATGTTAGAGTGCCACCAATGCAGCTATAACCGCTAACCCATGCACACCATTGTTCAGTCTCCCCCTCTGATCTGATGGTCTATAACCAGTACTGAATCTATAAACCAATGAATTCTCTAACCTTCTTACTTTTAACTGATATATCTGTGAAATTGTTCTGCAACCAATTTTAGTGAATAAGTGCTCCTATGCACCTGCATATGCTAGACTACTTTGTGACACCTTGGTACTGTCTAATCCCTGATTTCTATTCTTTGAAACATTACCCATGTGCAACTGGTTACTGTGTAACCTGCTGTTGTTGTTGATGGCAACTCATTGCTCCTATGTACCTGTTTGTACCTCGTGCAATCATCTGTGTACTGTCTTGCTGCATTGTACCTGTAAGTATTATATATAACTAATTCCGGGTTGCCCATGAAAAAGGGTCCTCGTGTCTCAGCGGGATCACCCAGTTACCCAAATGCCATAAATAAAAAAATCCTCATTCACAACTGATAGAATGGCTTTATCACTATTCATACCACTGTATAACTAAACTGTTTTAAGATATGGTGAGATCTCATAGTAGTTTTTTTATGCTCCAGTAATTAATTGCTTTATGTAAACCTTACTTCTTCACAAACTGCAAAAAAGAAGATTGTGACTATATATATGTTTTTAAAGAGTCATATTCTGCACACTTCTACGCAAATAAATTATCCAAATGTGGTTGCTATCCCATGCTCATAAGTTCATGGGCAAACCGTGGTCAATCATGTATGAACCATGGTTATTTGTGGTTGACCATGGAGTGCCCAGAACATTCAGAAAGCATACTGGAAAACATCTTAATATACCATACAGATGAAATAAACAAATCAGAAATTTATAGATAATATTCTTCATTTTAAATTAAGTTCTGACAGCAGTGTCAGGGGCTTAGCAGGTTGTACACTCGCCTCTGAGGCCAGAAGATCAGAAGGCTGTGGGTTCCAGCCCCACACCAGGAACATGGTTTAAATCCCAATATTGGCACTGTGGTACAGCATGTGTTGTGGGAGGAGCTGCTCTTCTATGGTGCTGTCTTTTGGATGAGATGTTAAACTGAGGTCCTGTCTGCCTGTTCAGGTGGAAGTTAAAGATCCCATAGTTCTTCTTGAAAGAGTCTGGGAATTACCATAGTTTCCAGGCTGCATATCTTCATTCATTAAAAATACCACCCACAGCTTAATCTGCTTCAGTATCTGTTGGTCAGTCTGGTTCAGTATCATCTGTAGCCCCCCTCCCCTGGGAGGCATGTATGAAACCCCTTACTGTTTTTGCTTCCACTGGCAGTCTTTTTTAGGCATCTACCACTCTTTCAATGAAGTAGTACTTCCTCACATCTCACTTTTACTGCCCCCTTCCAGCTTTATTGTATGCCCTCTGGTCCTGGTGCTCTTCCTCCTTTGAAGGAGACTTCCCTCTTGCAGGCTTTTCTTCCCCATGAGTAGAGATGAGCAAAGTACATCAAACTTCACTACGTGGAGTATTTTGTTTTGAATTTGAATTTTGTCAAATGCTCCACATTGCAAAGCAAATAACTTCACATTTATGGGGAAAGTGAAGTTGTCATTGAACCATATGGACTTTGTGCTACTTTGCCTTTTTTTTTGCTCCTAAAGGGGAATTTTGCAATGATTCATGGAATGGCAGGTCACATGGGCTCTAAATTGGCTTGCAGAGCCTCAGTTCAATGTAGTGTGTGTAGTGGAAAAACTGGATTTAGTTAGCTTTCAGAGCTGTGTGATTTAAACCTGTAAAAAAAATTCCAAAAATCTATTTACCTTTGGACTTTTGGGTCCAAATTTAATGCATCTAGGGTGAGATATTCAAAACTTTGCTATGGGTGCAAACTGTTTGCATAGGTTTAGCGCTGGGTTAGTGCAGGTCCGCTATATTCAAAAGGTCAACTAGTGTACGCAAACTGCATTAGCGACTGGGCAAAATTATAATGTATGCAAGGGGAAAACTGAGGGTTCGACGTTAGTGCAACATTTTGCACAGTGCAAATTACCACCCAAGAAAAGGTAGTCTTAACTCTGGGCAAACCAGCTTTGTGTGACTTTGTGACTTTGCGTGGCTTTTGCACAACTTTGCGTGACCCTAACTAATAAGTATGACACATAAAAAATAAGCCAGACATAGAGGAAATGTGCTGCTCACTGATGGCATCACTATGATGCCATCATCTGCCACCAGTCCCAGCCATGCCAGAGAGTAAGTGGTGACCCAGCTCCCAGTGGACACCATGGCAGGGCTGCTATACAGAACACACCTGTAGACCACCCTTCTGTGGACACCAACAGAAGCCAAGACACACATGCAGCACTGTGGGCATGGAGGGTGTTGACAGGAGGGTGTACAAGTGGCCAGGCTGCAACACAGACTGGGTGCAGCAACAAGGCTGGGACACATCAAGCAGAGCACACGGGCTAGTGTTGGGAATACCACAACATCAGTGTGCATTTCTGATTGTATGTGCCCCCCCACCACATACTGCACATCTGTAAAGACACCACAACGCACACAGTCAGCCATGTATTTGTTACTGTGAACATCCCATGCCAGTGATGCAGCATCTACGGGTCCCACAACAGCATAACAGTAATGTCCACTGTCAGTAAACACCTACAAGTTGGGCCTGTCACTGTGTACAGTGCAGTGGTCATCACTGCCCTACACACCATAGGCATTGCTGTGTCCATCACACTACTGGACCCCTTGCTACTGTATTGTCTGCTGTACACTATAGCACGACCTACAGTTTGACAGTTGCATGCAGCACCACCACCTGTGCCTGTGCTGTGTAGTCCCCTGGGACGCACTATGCTATGCTGTACTGTATAAATGTAGCCTGCAGCTATCACCATGCATTGCCAGACTGACCTACAGGTGGAGCTGTGGGCAGACCCAGCCAGCCCCTGTACTGTACTTCCAGACTAACCTACAGGTGGAGCTGTGGGATCCTGCAATAACACTGGGCAAACTGCATGCAAATCAGATCAGAATGAAATGCTAATCTGGATGTTTGCCCAGAGACTTCTTAATTAGGCTCATTTGCATGTCTCTTTTGAATATAGCAAAGTTTAGCCCTGGGCAAACGTGATTGCATCTGATAAATGGCTTAGCTCCGCACTAAACCTGTGCAAATGTATTAGCTCAAAGCAAACATTTCAGAAATATTATACATTTTTGCACAATATAATTTCACTTGCGCTGCTGCTTGAGCTTTACTGAATCCTCACCTTTTCTGGCACACACATTGGCCACATAGTTTACCTCTACATTCCTTCATGTTGCTGTGAACTTGGCTGCTGTTGTGGTGTGCACTTTCTGGTTGCTGTACTCAGAACTGTCTTATTCCCAGGCTATGTTTGCACTGCACTCCCAGCCCAGTTTACCCAGCTTATTAGCATGCTATATTCAGCAGGTTTAGCACCAGGGCTATCCCTTTTGAATATAGTGGGCTAGTGGTCTCTGCTAATTTAACATGCTGAGCAGTGCTAATTTAGCCCCCGGGGCAAAGTTTTGAATATTTGGCCCTAAATATACTAAATCCTTGTATGTTCATATCATCGATCATTTATTGATTCTGTGTGAATTTTACATCTTAAATTACTACTTTCAGTGTCTGTACTAAGAGACAATGCAGAAGTGTGCTTTGGCAGAGGGGCAGATCTCTGGTGTAGAAGGGAGATTCACAGACCACAGTGGAAAAGGCAGTCTTGCCAACTGTTGCTGGCTAGTGTTTAGTACTGGTATGTTCAGTTCTTTACACAGTTACACACAGTAATTTTTGATAATTTTTTTGCTCTTTGTTGTGCATTTTTTCCATCCATTTTGAAGATGGTGTTTTATTTTACTGAACTGTTAAACTTTCTGCACATTACCTTTAGTCTGTGTGTGTGCCATCAAGTCATACACATTTTATTGCACTACCGTAATAGCAGTACTGTTAATTTCTGAGACCATCTGTATTCATTTTTCCTGCGTCTATCTAGCTACTGCTGTAAATACCCCCCCCACCAAAAGAAGGTATCGTTATTCCACTTTTGGATGTGTGAAGAGTGTGGTTATGGTCTTGTTGTCCCTGTGCAGCCATATCTCTCTTTTTTTGCCACTTCTTTCCATCTAGAAGTCACTATTGTTGTTTTTTGGGCTTACCATCCACCCAAAATCAAAGAGGTATAGCCTTGCTGTTAATTGTCTCTCTTCAGTCTGTTGAAATTGTTGTCACTGTACCACTATTGTGTATTTCCACATACTAACATGAACACTATTTCTCCAGTGCATATTAGAGCATTTAAATGAATGAAAACAGACATAACAAAATGTACATATTGCTGTATTTTTGCATTGTACTGTCTCGTGAATGCCCTTGAATTGGTAGCAACAACCCGCAAAACCAGAAAAATCACTTTTTGTGGTGCACATTTCTTTTCTTGGTGACTCTCTGTGTAATCTAAAAAAATGCCCATGAAGAGACAGTCATGCAAAGCTGTTTCTGGCTGTGGCGCTGCTGCCAAGAAAGCTATTGCTTGTGTGCCTCCAAATGGTAGCAGAGGAAGTTGTTGCGATGATAAGGCAGGTTCATCAGGGGTTAGGAACGTTAAGTGTGGTCATAGACGTTGTACTACTAAGCAGCAGAAGGGAAAGGTACAGTAATAGCTGCTGCAAGTAAAGGGATTTTGGTGACTCAGTTTTTCTCGCCCAAATCAGTGACATCATGGCTGGTTAGAGATGCTGGTGGCACTGGTAGTAAAGTGAGTGAAGGCATTGCGGATAACAACAGGAGTATTGCTACAACCCAGGATAAGTTATCAGGTGGGAAAAATGTTTGGGAGTCAGAAGACTTGAGGGTAGTTGATGCGTCACTCCCCACAGTAGTTGAACATGAGCCTGAGCATCATGAGTCACAGGATCATGTACCTACAAATCCTCATGTTAGGCCATCCAAAGATTCAGGTGGGGATGAAAACAGTGTGGATGGTCAGAGTGAGGCTGAGGTTGTAATATCTCTACAGGATAACATCCAAATTTAATTTGTGGATGATGACGATGTTAGCGACCCTATGTGAGAAACGGACGAAAAAGAAAGTTAAGGTGGCTGTAGATAAACAGTCTGTTTGTAAATCCACCCCACAAACTTTTTCTGATATAGCTGTGTCTGTGGATGACCCTGGAGTCATACTAATAGACTGTGATGTTCAGTCAAAGTCAAAGTTTGCATCACACCAGAAATCATGCATCACACTCCCCATTTCACCTCCCAAAAAATTGCAGTCTCATATGCAGCAGCAGCAGCAGAAGCGTCTTGTGATATGTAGGCAGCCAAATCCCTAGTTTGGGATTTTTTCATACAAGATGAAAAGGATGAAATAATGGCAATCTGCCAGCTTTGCCAAGCATGTGTGAAGTGTGGGAAAAGGGTAGCCACCTTGGCATTAAGGGCCGCCATACTCGTCTTAAGAGCAGGAACATGGCACTGTGGACTTGGCACCAGAGGGGAGCTGATGGGGCATTCACCCTCATCAACCTTAGTGAGCAAGGTATCCTCTTGCCAAGTCAGTGTAATTAGCCAAGTAGATAAGAGCTGTGAAATAACACTGGAGGATTACTGCAGGCATGAGGAGGAGGATGACTTTGAATGTTCCAATAGTGGTCAGAGTAGCAGTGGTGGTCCATGTAGTCACTCTGCTACATCAACCCTTGTGCTTAAAACAGGGAAAATAACAGAATTTATTGGATTGTCACCTATGAACCCACCCCACATTAAAGCCATCCCATCCATGGGATTTAGCAGAGCAGAGATGTTTGGCACACCACGGGCACAACACCGAACAATGTAACCCATGTTGCAAAACCTTTTTGAGTGGCATAGTAAATACCAGCCAAATCACGTGGTTGTGTGTGAACTGAATGCTGCCATATTGGAAATGCTTGCAATTGATCAGTTGCTGTTCTCTTTTGTGGAGAATGGTGGATTCTGACGCTTTATTGCATGCACATGTCCCAAATGGTAGATCCTGTCCAGGACATATTTAGTCTCCCTTGCTGCCCTGAGTTATATCAGACTGTGACAGAGGCTGTAAGACATGCACTTCAGCATTCCGCATCATCTTACATTCACTTAAGTATAATATGTGGACAAGTGGCAAAACGGAGGGTAGTTTTTATCTGTGTATTAATGAACATTGGGCACAGCTACTTGGGGTTGTCTGTGATTGTGGGATGAGAAAGCACTGTAATAAGTCAGACTGTGTTGGTAGCAATCCTCTTGGCATTAGACAGCATTCCATGCTTACAATGTGGAGTGTAGCAGGGTCACATAGAGGTGAAAACATGCTAGATTTGCTACTGACAGAAATTGATGAGTGACTGCCCCCATTCCTAAAAGCTGGCTCCATAGTAAGTGATAAGGGGTCAAATGTTGTTAAATGTATCAGCAATTGAGGGTTTGTAAGGATTCCCTGCATGGCCCACTATCTAAATTTTGTAGTAGAGGAGTTTCTGCAGTACCCTGACATTAAACAATTGCTGACTGTCTCATGCCACTTCTGTGCCCACTTTGCAAATTCTGGAAAGGCCATGACCAATTTAGACAGCTGCAGATCCAAAACAGCCTCCCTCAGCACTGCCTCAAGCTTGAAGTTGTCATGAGATGGAACTCCACACTTTACATGGCAGAGCGCTTGTATGAGCAGTACAAAGCAATCTTACAGTACCTTGTGATGCACACTAGCCTTGATAGTTACGGGGCATCAATGCCTCTGACAACTGAGCAGTGGTGACTCATGGATTCAGTAATATTAATTTTAAGGCCATTTGAACATTCCACACAGGCAGTGAGCAGTGACACTACATCCATTATTCAAGCCATTCCACTGCTATGGGTGCTGAGTCAGACGTTGTTGAATCTGCAGCCTAGCCTTGATATGGCTGGAGATAGGTCAAGCTGTGCATTACTCAAACACATGATTACAATCGTACATAGCAATAGACACATCATCACCATTCAGTGATCTTCAGAATCTGGAATAGCCACAATGCTGGACCCATGTTACAAACATGGCATTGAATCCATACTGGAGGACAGGCATGATCAGGTTCATAATTTCACTGGACAGCTGGTCAGATTGGTTCATGGGGCACAGATGACATGTGCAAAGTTCTGCAACCCACAGCATAACCAGGCTGAAGGTCATTGTGGCCACAGTGCCTTCAGTAAGGTGGCTGAACAACAAGGGCTAGTGTCAACTGCACAGTTGCCCATTAATGCTCTTTGAGGTGCCTTGTCCCAAGTTAGGATTTGTGATCTAGAGGAAGGGGGTGGACTGAGGGCATCACAGAGCATGGTTGAGACCTATTTGGCAGAAAACAAGCATGTGACAATATTGAAAAATCCTCTGGTGTACTGGAATGGCAAGGTGAAAGAATGGCCAGTGCTAAAATCAATAGCACTGAAGTATCTGACCTGCCCAGCCTCTAGTGTAAGTGTGGAGAGGGTATTCAGTTATGCGGTGGCCATTGTGCATGACTGTCATACTGCCCTATCACCTACAAATGTTGGCATGCTGATATTTATCAACATGAATGAAGGTCACATTCCAAGTAAGAAAAGCATATCTATGTTGTACCCAGTCACGATGATGGTGGTGCTGATGAGGGTGAAGCAGGCCATGCTGATGGCAGCATCAAATGGTGTTCCACTGTGTTTGATGATACCCTCCTGGAAAAAGAATTTCCAAGTCAGGACAACTCCAGCACTGAGGATTAGGAGGGCTACTTCCTCACTGATGAGGGTGAGGTCATTTCTGGAGGTGCATAAAGAAATAAATGGCATTAAGGAACTTCTTCCAGTTGTAAGTTTTATAATGACATGTCATTAGAGTTCACCTTTGCCTTCCTTGCTTTTGCCATTACAGTTCCCAGAATGTATGCAGTCATTATTGCCTGCAGTCATCTAAATACTGTACATGTAACCTTGTAGCCACTGACATCATGCTGACTGAATGAGAGATATCTTGCCATTGAAATATATAAGACACCCCAGCCAGCCACCCTGCTTTTGAGAGAGAAAGAGAGAAAGACCTTGTGCCTTTGCCCAATATAAGAACCCACAGCCAGCCACAGACACCCTGCTTCTTGAGAGAGAGACAGACAGACCTTGTGCCTTTGCCCAGTATAAGAACCCACAGTCAAACAGCATGATAAGACATCAACTGCACATGCAACAAGCGACATCCATCAGGAAAGTACCATCTGGCTCGTCCGGCTCGTGCCACATACAGTACTGGCTGCCAAGAGAACACTCATTTTATGATGCCACAGTGAATTCATATCCTATGAATATGCATTAATTTATTTCTTATTGTCCCACTTCAGTACTATAGTCAGTTTTTCAGAAATTTGATTTATTTTGTCATCCTCATGATTAGCCAGAATAACCGCATGTTCCTGAAATAAATACGTCTCCAAAAATAGCACCATTGGTTTAAATTTGGTGATTAAAAAACGTATTCTGAATTAATAGGGATTCCAGCATTCAGTAATGATGGACTATCCTTTTTAAAAAGTTACTTTGTTATGTTAAATTATTTTTTTCAAATATATCTGCATGATCAGTACAAGATGATATAAGAACAAGTAACATCAAAATATTTGTGCAACAGTGAGCAATAATTTATAATGTTGGTTATCTCTTGTTATTTCCGTGAAGGTGTTGCACCGCAAGCCTGGCTGCAGTCAGCAATGCACCATCACACAGTTAACATTACACTCATCAAGAACATCAGTAATTTACAGTAAATATGAATCTCATTTACTGTGTTTTTGACTTAAATTGTGTTGTTAATCCTTTTTTTTCCTTTTTATACATGTCTACACTATGCCGCAATAGCCAAATACAGGCAAGCGATTTCCTACTCTTCTTCACAGGTGACTGTTTTAACTTGCAATCGGACAGTCCTAGGACTTAAATGATACAAAGTACTGTAACTGCACCAATGACACCGTTGCAGCATAGGGACAGGAGGGACAGGGAGGGTAAAAGAGGAGGAGGAGTAGCTCTTTACATAAGGGAAGGAATAAAAGCAACAGAACAAAAGGGTAAACAGGGAGGAGAAGAAGCACTGTGGGTAAATTTGGAGACAGGCAATGGCACCACAATCCGCACAGGGGTTGTATACAGACCCCCTTCTCAGGGGGAGGAAATGGACAAGGAAATGATAGAAAGTATACTTAGAATGGCAGAAAAAGGGGAGATATTGCTGATGGGTGATCTGAATATGCCAGATGTTAACTGGAGGCAGTTGCAGCAGCCACTTTGAAGAGTGGGGTTATTCTAGATGCCCCACAGGGGCATGCCTTGACAACTAGTATTGAGCCCACTCAAGAGGGAGCAGTCTTAGACCTGGTTCTCTCAAATGGAGATGGAGAGAGGATCACAGATGTAGAAGTGGGTAGCCATCTGGGAACTAGCAACCATCGAACAGTATGGTTCACAATAAACACAGCAATAGAGTCAAGCTTCACAAAGGCAAAAGTACTGGACTTTAGGAGGGCTGACTTTGCCAAAATGGGTGAGTGCCTAAGGAATGCACTAGCAAATGGGCAGGAAGGAGGGTGGAAGAACAATGAGGAATAATAAAACTGCCATCACAGAGGTAATGAGCCTTGTGTGAAGCAAATAAACAAAACAAAACGATGTAAGAAACCACTATGGTTCTCAAAGGAAGTGGCAGTGAAGATTCAAGAGAAAAGAAAGCATTCAGGAAGTACAAGGAATCGCAGAAGAAGCAGGACAGAGAACTGTATCAGTTAAAGCAAAAGGAGGCTGGAAGGCAGTCAGAACAGCAAAGGCCCAAACCGAGGAAAAGATAGCCAACTCAGTTAAGAAGGGATAAAACCTTTATAGGTACATCAGGGAGCGAAGGAAGACCAAGGGAGGATAGTGAAGCTTAATAAAGGGAGGGAGGGTGGGCAGAGGGAGACTGTGAAAAGGCAGAGATACTAAACAAATATTTTTGCTCAGTATTTACAAATGAAGAGGGGGAGGTACCTAAAACAAACAGTAGAAACACTCTGGATACAGAAGTTGATACCAGCCCATTTACAGAAGAAAGGGTTCTGAAAGAACTCTTAAAACTGAAGGTGGACAAAGCAATGGGGCCTGATGGGATTCATCCCAGAATTCTAAAAGAACTAAGGGTAGAACTAGTGACACCACTGACTACCCTTTTTAACAAATCATGGGAGGATGGGGTGGTACCCGAGGACTGGACGAGGGCAAATGTGATTCCCCTTCACAAAACTGGGAGCAAGGCAGAAGCAGGAAACTTCAGACCTGTTAGTTTAACCTCAGTAATAGGGAAAATGATGGAATCACTTCTGAAGGAAAGAATTGTTGAGTATCTAGAGGCCAGAGGGGCACAGGACCCTAGGCAGCATGGATTCACAGCGGGAAGGTCATGCCAGACGAATCTGATAGATTTCTTTGACTGGGTGACCAAAGTAGTAGATCAGGGAGGGGCTGTGGACATGGTCTACATAGACTTTAGCAAGGCATTTGACATAGTCCCACACAAAAGATTAATATACAAGTTAGCCAGCCTGGGAGTGGTCCCATGATGACAGCCTGGGTAAAGAATTGGCTGGAGAATAGGACACAGAGAGTAATAGTAAATGGAGTCCACTCAGAAGAAAAGAGGGTTACTAGTGGGGTACAGCAGGGTTCAGTATTAGGACTGGTCCTCTTCAATGTCTTTATAAGCGACATTGCAGAGGGACTGGAAGGAAAAGTATGTCTCTTTGCAGATGACACAAAGATCTGCAACAGAGTTGATGCACAGGGTGGGGTGGAAAGGATGAGAAGGGACTTGGCAAGGTTAGAGGAATGGTCAAATGTAAGGCAGCTTAGATTCAATGCTAAGAAATGCAAGGTAATGCACCTGGGAAACAAAAACCAAGGGGAAGAGTACACAATGGGGGTGAGATACTAACAACAACAAAAATGGAAAGGGACCTGGGGGTAGTCATATCAGATGACCTAAAGGTGGGCAAGCAATGCGAGGGGGCAGCAAGGAGAGCTGGGGGGATACTGGGATGCATAGGGAGAGGCATCACCAGTAGAAAACAGGAAGTTATTATCCCTCTGTACAGACAGCTGGTGAGACCCCGTCTGGAGTACTGTGTGCAGTTCTGGAGACCCAATCTCCGCAAAGACATAGACAGGATGGAAGCTGTCCAGAGGAGGGCAAACTAAAATGGTGCAGGGTCTGCACCGGAAGACATATGAAGAGAGACAAAAAGAGCTTAATATGTATAGCCTCGAGGAAAGGAGGGAGAGGGGGGACATGATAGAAACGTTCAAGTACCTCAAGGGAATCAACAAAGTCCAAGAGGGTAGCATCTTTCAAAAAAAGAGGTGTGCAAGAACAAGAGGGCACAATTTGAAGATGGGGGGGTGGCTCAAAGGTAATTTAAGGAAGTATTTTTTCACAGAGAGGGTTGTGGATGCATGGAACTGCCTTCCGGAGGAGGTTGTGGAGTCAAAATCAGTGGTGGAATTCAAGCATGCATGGGACAGTCATAAGGCCATTCTAGGGGGGTGGATGTAGGAAGAAGTAGGCTGCTGGTTAACTAGGATCTGCAGCTTATCTAGTAGGTAGGGAAATGGGCAGACTGGGTGGGCCAAGCGGTCCTTATCTGCCATCAAATTCTATGTTTCTATGTTTCCACGTAGCCAGGCAAAATATTTTATGTGCAGGTACGTATCAGTCTGATTTCCTCTCTATTATTCCATTCTTTTTTTTTTCTTGTTTTTCACTGGGGTGAAGTATTTAACAGCAGTCAAATACAGGCAAGATAAAATGTCTTTTTCTACACAGATGAGACAGGCGTACTTCAGTATGCAAGGAGTCTACATTGTGTTTTCCTGGTCAGGACTGTGAGATACTGTTTCATTGTGTGTCAGTAATCTTCATTATTTTATTCACAGGTGTTTAGTTAAGCTGTGTATTTGAAGCTGAATATAACAAAAGGCAGGAAGAGCACCACTGAGTATTGAATGGGGGTATTGGAATGGACTCTGAATAATTTCTGCTTCATATGTTTGCAGGTAACATCGAGGTGCTGCGGACCTGGGTTATGTTCCATTCTCAAGATGGACCACATTTCAGATACAGAGAAGATCTGGAAAGAAGAAAAAAATATTAAGGAAAATTGTTTTTCAATGAGGTCCCCCTCTTCAAAAAAAAATAAAATTACCTTTCATGGCTTGCAGTTGTAGTACTGCCAAAATCAACAATTAGACACATGTAGAACCCATCTATAGTGGCAGCATGGTTTCATCAATATGATTGTGAAGCTGGGTGATATGACCTGAAAACTTTGAAAAAAAGAATAGTAATGAGAAATGGTTATAACTTTCTCACTCGCAACAGTAACCACACCCCCCAAAAAAATTAAATTATACAGTACTACATTAGACAGCAGCACATATGTACAGCATGTGAAGGTGATAATGGCCAACACACCAGTGAATGGAAAACATTCAATATGTATGTTGATGATTGCCTCAAAGGAACAACACAATGGACTGCTTACAACAAACAACAAGGGGCCAGATATTCAGAGCATTGCACGTGGCGCAAAACCATTGCACCAAGATTGCGCCACATTAGTGCCATGAAGTAATATTCAAAGGGTGAAATAGCACCTGCGCAAGGCCATAGCACTGGCGCAAAAAGATAATGTATGCAAGGTGCAAACTGAGGGTTGGGAACCCGCATACTGGTACTGAGCTATATTCAAAAGAATAGCGCTGTACGAGGCCAATTAGCGCCCCACATAGCACAGTACAAGTTACCACCTATTAAAGGCAGGTCTAAACTCAGGGCAAATCACAGAGGGGGGTGTGGACACACACCAGGAAGAGGATGGCTGTGGCAAACAATGCTGTGCTGGTCATACTGATGGCTGAAGTACTGGAAGAAGAAGAAGAGGAAGAGAGGGAGCAGGCCAACCCTGGCCCACACCACATGCCAAGGAGGAGATACACTGCACACAGGCTGTACCGCCCCAGAGTATCCTTTCAGATACTCCCAGATGACTACCTTGTGGGCCGATACAGGATGGACTGGGTCATGTTGAGGCAGCTATGTGAGCTCCTCCATGATCAACTGCAGAGTACCACCAAACCAAGCCATGCAATGACTGTGGAGGAAAAGGTGACAGCTGCAATGTGTATCCTCTCCACTGGAACCTTCTAGACACCGGTGGGTGATATCATCAGTGTATTGCAGTCTGCCACCTCATGCCTCCTGACCCAGTTCCTGGATGTTCTCCTGCCACATGCTGGTGAATTCATCATATTCCCTAGCCCAGCAGAGGAGCATAGAGAAACCATGCAGCAATTCTATCAGGTTGCACACCTACCAGCTGTACATGGTGCCATTGACTGCACCCATGCTGCAATCTGCTCACCGCCTGGTGATGGTGGAGATGTGTACCTGAACAGGAAGGGCTCCATCAATTGCCAGGTGGTGTGTAATGCAACTGGGTGCATAATCAATGTCTTTGCACAGTACCCTGGCAGTTCCCACAATGCATTCATCTAGCACTAGTCTAGGCTGTGCCAGGCATTTGAGGATGGCAGCATACCCAGTGGGCACATCGTTGGTGAGTTCAACCAGCAAGCATGACACAGCCCGCCCCTGTAGTGGGACAGTGTAATGAGAATGCACACATGGGTGGTGGTGGAGGGTGTGACAGGCAGCCAGCACAGTAGCACAGTGAGCAGTCATGGTATGTCAGTATCAGTAGGTTATTGCTAACACAATGTAATGTGTTTACAGGGGACAGTGCCTATCCCCTGAGACCCTGACTCCTAACACTGATCATCTGGCCAGCAACAGAGGCCGAGGAGTGGTACAATGAGGCACATACTGCCACAAAGAATGTCTTTGAGAGGGTTTATAGCATGCTCAAGATGCGTTTCCTCTGCCTGGACCAGTCCAGTGGTGCCCTACAGTATCACCCTCGGAAGGTCTGTCACCTTAGACAGCTAGTGGTGGAACCCACTAGGCAGGGAGCAATATTAGACCTGGTACTCTCAAATGGAGAGAGGATCACAAACTTAGAAGTCAGTAGACATCTGGGAACAAGCGACCACTGCACAGTGTGCTTCACAATAAACACAACCATAGAGACAAGTTACACAAAGACAAGGATACTGGACTTTAGAAGGGCTGACTTTGGCATAATGGGTGAATACCTGAGGAACGCATTAGCAAATGGCCAGAAAGGAGGGGTGGAAGAACAAAGGAAAAAAATCAAAACTGCCATCATGGAGGCAACAAGCCTTTGTGTGAAACAAATAAAGAAAACAAAGCAAAATAAAAAACCACTATGGCTCTCAAAAGAAGTGTCAGGGAAGGTTAAGGAGAAAAAGGCTGCATTCAAAAAGTATAAGGAATCACAGATGGAGCACGACAGGGAACTGTATCAATTAAAGCAGAAAGAAGTGGGGAAGGCAGTCAGAAAAGCAAAGGCCCAAACTGAGGAAAAGATAGCCAACTCAGTTAAGAAGGGGGATAAAACCTTTTATATGTACATTAGGGAGCATCGAAAGGTTAAGGGAGGGATAGTGATGATTAATAAAGGAGAGGGAAGGTGGGCAGAGGGAGACAGTGAAAAGGCAGAGATACTGAATGAATACTTTTGCTCAGTATTCACTAAAGAAGAAGAGGAGTAGTTACCTAAACGAAACAGTAGAAGCACTCTGGATAGTGGGGTTGACACCAGTCCATTTACAGAAGAAAGAGTACTGAAAGAACTCCTAAAACTCAAGGTGGACAAAGTAATGGGGCCTGACGGGAATCACCCTAGAATCCTAAAAGAGCTAAGGGAGGACCTAGTGACACCACTAACCATACTTTTTAACAAATCATGGGAAGATGGAGTGGTACCTGAGGACTGGAGGAGGGCAGATGTGATTCCCCTTCACAAAAGTGGGAGCAAGGCAGAAGCAGGAAACTACAGACCTGTTAGTTTAACCTCAGTGGTGGGAAAATGATGGAATCACTCTGAAAGAAAGAACTGTTGAGTACCTAGAGGCCAGTGGGGCACAGGACCCAAAGCAGCATGGATTCACAGCAGGGGGTCATGTCAGACGAATCTAATCAATTTCTTTGACTGGGTGACCAAAGTAATAGACCAGGGAGGGGCTGTGGATATGGCCTACCTAGACTTTAGCAAGGCATTTGACACAGTCCCACACAAAAGATTAATAATCAAGTTAGCCAGCCTGGGAGTGGGTCCCAGGGTGGTAGCCTGGGTAGAAAACTGGCTGCACAACAGGACACAGAAGGTAATAGTGAATGGAACACATTCTGAAGAAAGGGGGGTTACTAGTGGAGTACCTCAGGGCTCAGTACTGGGTCCAGTCCTCTTTAACGTCTTTATAGGTGACATTGCAGAGGGTCTGGAAGGAAAGGTATGCCTCTTTGCGGATGACACAAAGATCTGTAACAGAGTTGATACACAAGGGGGGGTAGAAAGGATTAGAAGGGACTTGGCAAGGTTGGAGGAATGGTCAGACATATGGCAACTTAGATTCAATGCAAAGTAGTGCAAAGTAATGCACCTGGGAAATAAAAATTATTTATTTATTTTATTTATTTAGGGGGGGATTCGGTTCATACCTTTGAGCTCAGAGCTCTTTTACAAAGGTTCCACGTCAAACGGTGACAATGACAGCAATAACAAACAGTTTACATACAATACTCGAATAGCAGGTAGCTAGTATACAGTAAGGATACAATGTCATTCATAGTACCAATGGTGATAGTACAACGTCAAGAGTACTCAACTAGGGTAAAGGACAGTGTTTATATGTAGCGAAGGAGATAAACAGGTGTGACACCTAGTGTGTGAGAGTCCAAGGAGAAGTCAAGGTGAGGTGAAGGGGAAAATCCAGGAGAAGAGTACACAATAGCAGGGGAGGTACTAACGACAACAATAATGGAAAGGGATCTGGGTGTAGTCATATCAGATGACCTAAAGGTGGGTAAGCAATGTGAGAAGTCAGTAAGGAGAGCCAGGGGAATACTGGGATGCATAGGGAGGGGCATCACAAGTAGAAAAATGGAAGTGGTTATCCCTCTATACAGACAGTTGGTGAGATCCCATCTGGAGTACTGCGTGCAGTTTTGGAGACCTCATCTACACAAGGACATAGACAGGATGGAAGCAGTCCAGAGGAGTGCAACTAAAATGGTGCAGGGCCTACATCAGAAACCATATGAAGAGAGACTGAGAGAGCTTAATATGTATAGCCTTGATGAAAGGAGGGACGGGGGGACATGATAGAAACTTTTAAGTACCTCAAGGGAATCAACAAAGTCCAGGAGGGTAGCATCTTTCAGAAAAAGAGATGTGTAAGAACAAGGGGGCACAATTTAAAGTTAGAGGGGGGACGGCTCAGGGGTAATGTGAAGGAAATTCTTTTTCATGGAGAGAGTGGTGGACGCATGGAACTGCCTTCCTGGAGAGGTTGTGGGGTCTTAAACAGTTGTGGAATTCAAACATGCATGGGACAGACATAAGGCAATTATAGTGGGGGGTTGCAGGAAGTAGGCCATGGGTTAACTAGAATCTGCAGCTTATCCAATAGGTAGGGAAATGGGCAGACTGGGTGGGCCAAGTGGTCCTTATCTGCTGTCAAAGTCTATGTTTCTATGCATTCCTTGCATGTTGTATTCTGCACAACGTGGTGTTGAATCATGGAATATGAGTGCCTGAACCCAAGGAATATCCAGACAGTGACACAGAGCCAGGGGTCCAGGGGATGGTAGAGCAACTCAAGAGCCTGGACCCCTGCATGGCCAGGAGGGTGCAGGAGCACCCTACCCACATCACTGGAACACTAGCACGAATGGCCAGGTGAGTGATAACAAAAAGACAACCAACATGCATGCAATGATTTTAATGTAGGTCCTTCAACATGTGCCAAACACTGTAATGTGCAACTGGTGACCAACAGGGAACAAAAATGCAAATTAAGGTGCAATGATGAAGGGTGTGTTATGTGTGTGGTGTAGCAGAGGTGTGTGTGAGTGGTGTGTGAATGTGTTGTGAGTGTCAGTGAGTGGTGGTGATATGCCCTCAGTGTTATCTCCCACCAGGGACCCTGACATAGTGACCATGGCGAACACTGTAGGGGAGTGTACTGTGGGTAGATGATGTGGTAGGTGATGACACCAGTATGGATGTGGCTCTATCATGTCCATGTCCATGGCGTGGACTTGTCAATGCAAGTGACCCACGATGGACAGTCCTCCATGCATGTGCCACAGTGGAGGCTGTGCAGGATGACCCTGACTGCCTACCACATGCTGTGGAGGCACACTGCAGAGCACCACTGGTGTGGCGCTGGCCAGCACTACCTGTTTGCAGCTGTGCACCCAGCATCATCTCCCTAACGGTGGCAGTCACGTCCCTCTCAGCCCTGGTAAGTGCACTAAACCCACAGTCAAGGGCAATGTGGTGCCATTCTGCACGGTCCTGTGCCCGCTGCTCAGCCCGCAGGAGGGCAGAGGCAACTGGCTCATGGAACAGGGACAGTTCTTGCCACACCTCCCTCCTGAATGCATGTAGCTCCTGCTGTGCAGCTGACTGTGAGTCCACAGCACTGTGAAGGAGCACTCAGGTACCCATGTTGTCATACCCTTTCTGTGGCTGAACACCCTGGATGAGGGGGCTGGGGTATGTGCATCGCCTGTGTATGTTGGGCAACTGGCTCAGCCGCCTACTTGCCTGCGATGGCATCAAGGCCTCCCACGACACCCCTGTGAAGGCAAGGGCATCACTACCTGGGCCACTGCATGTTGCTGGTGTGTCAGGGGTACTATTTGAATGCCACCTGCCCATTGCCCATCCATGGTGGCAGTGGCAATGCTGTTTGTGTTGGCGGTGGCTGCATTGCTGCTATCTGATGCCACCACAGCTGTACTTGTCCCAAACAGTACAGGGGACCATGGCAGGACAATGGACATGGCCCGCCTAACAGGTGATGTGTGTGTGGCAGCCCTCATGCCACTGCTGGCAGCCTTGGAGAGGTCCCCAGGTCCAATGTTGAATTCTGATGGCAAGCCCCCATCCCCAAAGTCAATGTCCACTAGGCAATCCTCCAGGCCTAGTACAAAGGTCTAATCATCATCATCATCATCATCTACAAATTCATCATTCTCATCATAGGGCATGGCTGCAGTGAACCCCCTTGAGGTGTTGCCCATAGGTATAGCATTCCATCTGCTATTCCCCTGCAGGCCTGAACACGATGGTCTTGGCTGGCTGTCATCCCTTCCCTCCACCACATGGGCCACTGTTGCCTGTCTGATGGTCTGGACTGTGGAACAAGAGTAAGATATTGAATCCACTGTACACAGCACTGTGTGCCCACACCACCGCCACCACCTGCACAACACCAGGGTGCTCCCAATATCACACAGTGCCAGCCCCAACCCAGTGTACCATGCCTACATACCTCCACAGGCAAGGTCATAAGGACCACACCCATACCATGCAGCACAGGGTGCATGTGAAGTCCTGTTCCAAATGCATGTCACCCACACACCCACATGCACATGTAATGGCTGCCACGTGCCACCTGCGGGACCTGCACCACAGACTGTACCCCATGTGGATTACTGAGGCACAGCATGGTGCATAGGTACAACCGCATGAGACATGCATGCCATGCGGCTCAGCCCACTTATGTATTTATCATGGCCTGCAGTGACAGGCACATGCAGCAAGATGGCCCACACACTGCGGTAATGGGCCATGGCATTCATTGAACTACTGGGACAAGCACATGCATGTGCATGTAAGGCACATGACATGCCCCAACACAGGTGTGGGTCCTACAGGACACCCAGATGTCAACATGCACAATACTAGCCACAGGGCCTGACACACACATCCCCTGTGCAGCTCCAGCGGTGTCTCGCATCCCCTAACCTCCACACCAACCAGGGCCATTGGTCTGAGTGTGGATACAATGGCATCCATTATTGGGTCTGTCCTTATGAAGTCAGCCTGCATGGGACCACTGCCCATCCCTGTCTGTGACCTCAGCTGCCGTGACTCTTCCTCCTTGGCATGCCTCTGAAGATCATGCCCTCACTTTCTGCAGGCATCCACACTCTGTCCATGTCCACCCACTGCATTGACCTCTGCGGCGAGCTCAACAAACATTTGGCAGACATTGGCATCAGTGTTCTTGTATCGCCACATCTGGGCCAGCCTGTTCTGGTATGCAGTCACAAGGGCCTTCAGTTCCTCATCTGAAAACTTGTATGCCCATAGACAAACGTGTCCTTCAGTAGCACCTGTGTGGGGAGGAGGAGAACTGTTGTGAGTGACTGCCAGTTCCCTGGCATGCAAATGTGTGTGTCTCTGCATGTGTGTGCCAGAACCTGTGTGTGGCTCCCCTCATGCATGTGTCCCACAATGTGTGTGTGCCACCAGCCATGGCAGTACACAGTTGTAGGGTACATGGCTGTCCCTGTGGTACCATGACATTGGCACCAGGCATGGACATGTCCCACAATTGACAGTCAGTACCACAGGATGCAAGAACATGTCAATGTCCCGAAGACACTGCACACAAGGCAGCACACATACAGCAGCTGTGGGATCCCTCACATGGCTGTTGACCATTGGTGGCATGCCCTTGCGAAGCCCAGTTGACCCTGTCATACTGTGGGAGTGGCATGCTTCAGGTACTGGTGGGTGCCCAGGCGTGGGCTGCTGTGTGCCTGTCAACCCAGCACATTACGTGGCACCTGTGGCATGTCCATTTGTACCCAGAACCCACCAATGTGAGCAGTCCCTGTCCTAAATGATCACTGAGAGTCACAGCAGGGCCTGTTGATAAAGGCCAGATGGCTGATACAGTCTACAAGTGTGACAGCCATCACACAGTGCATGGTGATGCTTGTGTGGTGGACTGTGTCCTGCACATGTCACAGCATGTGTGTAGCAAGTGACACACAAATGGTGTACCCGTGCTGCACAGCAGCATACCACAGTGCCTGTGATGCAGGCATTGCTGTGTGCTTGTGGTGCCCCCCCCCCCAGAGTGTTAACTAGTTGCTGCGGTACTGCTGCCATGTATACTGGGCTGTATGTGCAGTCAACACCACATGAGGACAGACCATCAGACATGGGCCTGTTCCCCACACTGCACCATACCTCCACACTGTCCCTGATATTCAAGTACATTCTTGATATTGCCTCAGAGGTGTACTCTGTCCCTCCTGCAATATGTGTTTTTGTGACATAACAGTGGTGGTTCTAAGCCCACATGAATATCAAATGTTACAGTTCCAGCCATGGTCATCCTTAGGGAATGCATTGTCCACTAAGTCCCTTACCTTAACTGCTTCCTGAGTGGATAGCACCAATTATGACGATGTGTCTCTGATTGTGGCCCTTTGTCCATAATTCTTTACCACCTTGTTCCTGATATATGATGTAGGTGTTTGAGAGGTATGCAGTGCACTTGGTATGTGTGTGCCTGTATGCAGGCCCTGCAGCACTCAGGCATGCAGTGTTACGGGGGGTTTGCATCATTTGGGGCACAGCTGGTCCTCATCACATGATTAGTGTTCACTGACATGTATCTGTCAGCACACTGTCCTACCATACAGTACATCATTGTGTTCACAGTGTCCTACATACCTGGATTGGCCTGCTCATCCTGCTGTGATATGCTTTTGTGGTTGTTAACATCTGTTAGTCCTCCTTCGTACACACACTATGCCTCACAGACCTACAGGTGGAGCCTTGTGAGGCCCTAAAAAGCCCAGCAGGGCAATCCACATGCAATTGTGTATGCAGATGAGCCTATAATGAGGAGCTCCATCAGTAGTTTGCCCTTTGAATGACTAAGTAGGGTCATTTGCATACGTCCCTTAAATATGGCATAATTTATCCCCGGGCAAAAGCATTAGAGCTGGACAACCATTTGCACAGCGCTACACCACCAGTGTGATGCAGGTTCACTTTGTGCCACATCAACTCACATGAGTGACGACGTGGTGGCATGGGGGTCATGCAGGGGTCGTGCATGCGCAGTGACACAATTTGGACTTGTGTGGCACTATCACCAATTTAGCATCAGATACAGCTATAGAGCACAGTTCAATTGTGCAAGTCCCCCATTTTCTGTGCCAGTGTGTGTGCTGTCAGTGTGAGAGGGAATTGTCAGTGATAGCCATTGCAGCAGGGTACAATGCCTGAGTCCAGGACACAAAGGGCTGTGGTGCAGAGGGACCACAGACGGGGTGAAGCTGAACTTGCCAGCCTTCTTCAGCTGATAGTGCAGAGGGACTGCCAGCTGTTCAAGGATGTGAGGGAGGGGGGCAGGCCTAGGTGACAGGTCCGGATCTCCTTTGCTTGACACCTGTCACAAGGACAGGTGTTGCTTGGAACAGGGAGTTGTGCAGGCAGAGGTGGATAGATCTGCAGCGCCGGGACAGTCAACACCTGGAGAGGTTCAAAAGGATGGTTTGGGAGGAGACCGTGCACATGCCAGGTAGGTGTCCATCACTGTCATGGCAATGATGTTCATGGGTCACACAGGTGCATGTGTTGAGTGTGGGTATATCTGTGTTGTGCTGCCACATAATGGGGGGGCGGCACCTGGACCAAGCCTCTGTGTGTTGTACAGTGTGACTGGTGCAGTGCCTCTGTGATGACGTGTTCAATGTCAAGGGGGAGGGGTGTTGTCATGGTGTGTGCTGCATGCGCACACACTGCACAGCATGGCCTGCCATTGGTGCATGTGTCACTGCTGTGCATGACTCATTCAGGCGTCCCATTCACCAGTGGTGTGTGGCAGTGTGGCATTCACAGTTTTAGTGGCCTAGTAGTTTAATGAGGGTTGGTAATATCCATGCAGTCATGACCACTGTGTTCTTCCTTCCCTCTGTGGAACGCAGCACAGATCGGACCAGCCAGCCCGCCAGGAAGGGCCAGGACAGCAGCCATAGGGAGATGGACACAAATGACAGGCAGTGGGATACTGCACGTGAGTACACTGACAAGCCATTTATATGCATTGCTGCTGCAGGATGGTGGGTCATGGATATTGTGGAGGGATTTCTAGAGGCCACTGTCAGCTGCCATGAGTGCACATGGGCATGGTGCCACACTGCAGTCATGGTCAGGGTGTGGGGGGGGGGACGGCTGTGCCATGGCTGCACAGGCTGTGGGTGACATTGTTGCTGGTGTCTGTTGGCTTGGCCTGTGTGCCTAGTGCTGGTATTGTTGTGTGGCATAGAATGTCTGTACCTACATTACAGTGGGAAACATGTCCCAACCATTGCATTTGCAGTCCTGTACTGTTTCTGCTGTTGGATGGGGGGGGGCGTTTGTGCTGCTGTATGGCAGAAACCACCTTGCTGAGCCATGGTTTATGTTCCCAGAAATGTGGGTGCTGACAGGACCCTTCTGGCTCTTCATTTGTTTTTGGGATGGCTGTGTGCCCATGTTGTATTCCACTGTGGCTTACATACACAGTGCTTGTGGCATGTGTGTTGCTTTCCCTTGGGTACATGACTATGGTTGTTGGGACATGCTGTCCTCCCCTGGGGCATCATCCTGTGGGTTGCTGTGCTCCACATTGTTGGTGTACCAGCCTTACATGGTCGTCTTTTTGCCCATAGGTCCCTGGAGGAACTCATTCATGGCCACCAGACCTGAAGAGGACGAGGGTCGGGATGCTCTGTTGCGGAGGATAGTGTGGCAGCAGAGAACTCTGATAGAGCAGTAGGCTGTCATGATTGCTGAGATGAGGAGATTGGCCAGAATATTGGAGGAGCATCTCCCTGCACCTGCACAGCCCCAGCCAGAGGACCATTGATAACACTTCCCTTGTCATGCACCCTTCCCTGCCCTTCCACCTTTGTAGCTGATTTACAGTTGTGCCTTACAGTTTATTGTTTTTTTGTGTAGCATTCCACGTTTGTGTGGTGTTCATATTGTTGCCATTTTGTATATATACCCCTACACAGTTTATGGTTTGTTGTAGTGTTGCTTATTGCAGTTTTGGTTGTTATGTTTACTGTTGCACTTTAAATACACCTTTTCTGCTTTTGCCTATCTGTGTCTTGTGTCTTTATTGGCTACCTGTTCTATCATTCAGGTTGCTGTTCTTGTCTTTGGGTTCTGGTTCTTGGCACATGTGTGGTTTCGTGTCACTGCCTTTGGTTGCTGGTTTGCCACTGTTTGTTTTCTCCCAATGGCATATGCACTTGTGTACACTTTCAAGGCTGCACATCTTTGCATGCGCACCCAGTGGCCATTTGGTTCCCCTCTGCACTGTGCTGCTGTTGCTGTTTGCAGTGCCCTTCTGCTATATTCAGAGCTGTTTTTGTTGCTATATTAAGTGCTGTCTTCTTTGCTGGGCTATTTTGCACTGCACTCACAACCTTGTTTACACAGCTTGCTTTGCACACTATATTCAGCAGGTTTAGCACCGGGGGCTATTCCTTTGAATATAGCGGGCTATTGGTTCCGGGCTAATTTAGCATGCCAGGCAGTGCTAATTTAGCCCCAGGGCAAAGTTTTGAATATCTGGCCCTGATTCACAGCAGTGTATCTCAACAAACATGACAGTGACATGTACAATAACTTACCATTGGCAGTATGAATATGCACTCATTGGGCAGCATGTTTCAGTCAATGCAGCAGAAGACATTTCAATAACATTGAATTATACTTCAACCCGTGGTCATCTGTGGCTATCATCATTCAGCAACACACTGTACATCACCACCAGCAGCAGTAGCAGCAGTCGCACAAACACCACTGATAGTAAACAGCACATCTTGAAGGCTTCAATGAAAACTCTCACTATGTATACTGCAGTTTTTCTCAGTTATCATATCACCACAAGATGTTTCCATTTCATTCTTGTAAAGGTCTGTCATGGTTTTTGGGACTTCCCATGAAATTAAAACAGCAGGAGCAGCAACAGGTGTCCGCAAGCAATTTTCTGACGTGAGACATCGATACACAGTTATGGCTCTCTTTATAAATTTTAAGCAGTGTGTCAAGAAATGCAGTACTTGTGACTTTTCTGAACACTTTTTCATGTGCTTATTCTTAACGGGACTTCTCATGAAATTGAAACTGCAAGACAACAGCAACAACAGGCATCTTCATGCAATTTTCTCACTTGGAACACTTCTACACAGTTCTGTCTCCCTTTGTAAATTTTAAGCAGTGCATCAAGACATACTTTGGACTTTTTGGAACACTTTTTCATGTGCTTATTCTTAATCTGGATTTCTCATGAAATTAAAACAGCAAGACAACAGCAGCAACTAACGTCAGCAAGCAATTTTCTTGTTTGGGACAATGATACACCGTTCTGGCTGCCTTTGTAAATTTTAAGGATTGCAGAAAGAAATACTTGTGACATTTCGGAACACTTGTTCATGTGCTTATTCTTAATCGGGGCACTAATACCACATGCTGAATGATGTAGCAAGATAGCAGTACACGGCAGCTACCTTGACATACGATAGGAACATTTTTTGTGGTTTTGATTGTCATTGTAGGTGATTTTATGGTATTTTAATTTTAGTTGTGGGTGGACTATAAAAATTTAACACAGTCACCAGTAACAAAAAAATTATATAGCATGACAATTAAAGCAGCAGTGCAAGAATACGGTGACAATTTTGAACGATGCTTTTTTATTTTGTTTTAGACTGCCCCTTATCAAATGACTTGTGTATGATATCCTTCTTTCCACAATTCAGATCTGCCTTAGTACTTTTTTCACATCTGAAATATTAACAGGAGCGCTCCTTTTAATTTGCCTTATACCAGGTTTTCATCAGTATTCTCTGCTGTTTTTGTACATCAATCATTTAAAATCACTTCTGTTGTGACTAAAATGAACAAGCATGCAACAGGCAGTGCTCCATGACCTTATGGGACAGTAGGTGTTCAAAACAGCTGGGAATAGTGATGAAAACTAGCTCTGAGTAATATTAAGAGGAGGGCTACTTTTATTATTTCAGAGGTAATAAAAGGGACTAAAGCAGATGCAAATCATGGAAGAAAGGGTATCATGCTAGTCAGTAGATATGGGGCAATCAAAATTAGAATACACAAGTATAGGTCAAAATTGTCACCAAATTATTGCACTGCTGCTTTAACATACAACAGGAAGAAAACATTAATGGAAAAAACATTGTATACTTATTCGGTACATGAAAAGATTATTAAGTAAGAAAAGAATGAAAAAGGGAGGACAGGAATTTTTTTGTAACTTTTTATAATTTCTTTTGGTGTGTTTTTCAAATTTTATTTTATTTATGTTTTTTGTTGGGTTGGGAGGACAGTGAGGAAAAATAAAGACAGAACACTAGAGGTGGGTGAAAGTGGGTTTTTCCGCTTTCACAGAACTTCATCGAAAATCTAGAAACTTTCGCTGAAGCTTCCAAACTTCCACCTGTGGCAGAGCAGAAAACTTCTGTAAATGTTATGGGTGAAATGTGGCCCTTTTGGCAATAAAAATAAGCCCTGGTGGCTAGTGGTCCCTTTCCCCCACCCATCATCCACCCACCAAAAGCCCTGGTGGCTAGTGGTCCCTCACCACCACCACCAGACCAATGTGTGTAATAATATCCCTGGTGGCTAGTGGTCCTTCCCCTCTACCCAGTCACCTGATTGCACTGTCCAGTAACCCCCCAATCCCTATCTCTGTCTGCAGTGGGGTCCATAGGTAGTCCTTTGTTTTGCATCTATTTTTTTTTTTAAATTCCCTGGTGGTCTAGCGGTTTCAACCCCTCTCTCTGTCCCTGATCCCCAGTCATTGAATAAATAAATAATTCCCTGGTGGACTAGTGCCCCCACCCCCAGCAGGTGTTATATCACCTCCCTCATCCTGAACCCCAGCCGGGGATCAAAGACATCCTCCTCTCTCATCATGGCTGGCACACTCACTGAGCTGTCAATAAAGCAGCGTGTTCTTGTACAAGAATACACTCATACATTTACAGCTCAGTGGATGGGCCAGCTGTGGTTGAGAGAGGAGGGCTATGCCAGTTTGCATGGATGGGGGTGGGAGCAGGGTGGTGGGACACCTGCTGCGGTGGGAGGCACTAGTCCACCAGGGAATTAATTATTTATTCACGGACTGGGGCTCAGGAACAGGGGGGGTTGAAATCACCAGACTACTGCATAATTAAAAAAGAAATTAGATGCAAAAGTGAGGACTACCTATGTACCCATCTATGGACAGAGATATGGACTAGGAGGGTTAGTGGACAGTATGGGTGGGTGATTGGATGGAGGGGAGGGACCACTAGCCATAGGGCATTTGTTGGGTGGGTGATGGGGTGGGTTGAGGGACCACTAGCCACCAGGGATATTTTTATTCACAACAAGTGGGTTGTGGGAAGGGACCACTAGCCACCAGAACTTTTATTGGGCAGGTGATGGGGGAACCACTAGCCACCAGATCACCAAGGTTATGTTTTTTAGCAAGGCTGGACATGTGACTGGGTGGGAGGAGGAACCGCTAGCCACCAGGGTAGGAACCAGGTATATATTTTTTTTTTACACGAGGTCAGGCAGGTGGTGGGGGAAGGACTGCTACTTCTAGCCTCCAGGGTTTTTTGGGGGGCAATTGGGTAGGGTCCCTCGGGCGGCAATCACAGGCAGAATTTTTGAGAAAGTTTGGAAATGGATTTCTGAACTTTCAAAGAAGCAAAAGTCAGACTTTCACTTGAATTCTGCCTGAAAAAATTCATTTTCACACATGCCTGCAGAACACACACTATATGTTAAGACAGAAAGCAAAGAAAATTACATAAAACTACTGGACCTGTGGCCGACCAATCAGCATGCATAGTATACTAATCATTTGCAATTGCTGAGCCTCCATTCTGTCCAACTGCTGGCGAGTTTGGTAGACAACATTATGCAGGTAGTCGACCTCAGTCCACAGGATGGCCTGGTCTGCATATGTGACTGATCCTTCCACTGGGTTGGCAGCAGCTGCAGGAGTTGCCACTGGCTCAGCCCTCTCCCTTCTGCTGTGTTCTGTATGATGCGTAGGCTGTCCCCATACTGCATCCTCTTCCACTGCATCCTCCACAGCAGGAGCAGTTCATAATTCCTGCATCTTTGCCTCCCACTGGGCAAGTGGTGTACTAACAGGTAGGTTCTTTGGCCACCCATACCTATGTGGCTGCCCTTTCTACCATGACACACCAGCATGCTGCAGATGTTGCATTTCACCACACTTGGGTCACCTGGCAGTGTAGTGAAAAACAGCCACACTGGCAAGCTACGGGGAGGACCAGGCTCAGGCAATGGGGGGACCAGACATTGTAGGCTGCTCTGCAGTTGGGGGGGCAACAAGCTGCTGCTGCTGCTGCTGTTCTTGTTCCTGCTGCTGCTGCCTGACCTACTGTGAGGGATCAGTAGCCTCCAGTGCTGCAAGGATGGAATCAATAACATCAGCAGAAACAGCTGCTGTTTCTGCTTTAAGTGCCACACTTCCACTGGCTGTGGCAACAATATTTTGTGGGTGGGGGGGGCACTGGATTAAAAAACATTGCCCCAGTTCAGGCGAATGATTTGTCCCCATGCATCCTTGGGCTGTGAGGAACCCCATTTGCTCAACCTCTCTCCATTTTTAAAGAAAAAATTACTAAAAGTATCATTAACTGAAAAAAAGGAAAAACAGAGAAACTGAATCAGATAACATAAAAAAGGTGGACTAAGGGGATGAAAGTGGTTTAAAAGAAACTCAGGAATCTGGAAAAAAAAAGGATGAAAAGCAAAAAACTCTTTCTTTTACAGGTTTTGACTAGCACACGAAGCTACACAGCTCCTGCTCTAGCAAAGCGAAAGTCAAAGTGAAACTAA
Organism: Neoceratodus forsteri; assembly: GCA_016271365.2. Classification (NCBI taxonomy): domain Eukaryota; kingdom Metazoa; phylum Chordata; order Ceratodontiformes; family Ceratodontidae; genus Neoceratodus; species Neoceratodus forsteri. Next base: position 212,924,680 of record CM057451.1, read on the forward strand.
TTCACTGACTTCCTGACTGATTGCCTTCCTGTCTGCATCATGTGACCTGCAGAAAGACAAACGTGATCTGTGGCCTGTTTCTCACAAACTTCACCTTCTCACAACATAACCCAAAGTTAACATGAAGTTTTGAACTCAAAGTTCATTAAAGCAAATATCGACCTTTGGATGGAAACTTTGCATAAAGCTACGTAGATGTGAAGATGAAAATTGCTAACTTTGCATTATACACTCAGGTGTAGTAAAACTTTGCTGCATCTCTACCCATGAGGTACTTGTAGGTCTCTATCATGCCCCATCTTGCTCTCATCTATTCCAGGGTGTACATGTTGAGATCACTCACTTTTTTTCATAGGGCTTTTTGTGCAACCCCTGCACCCTTTTAGTTGCCCTCCTCTGGACTGTCTCCAGTCTGTCTATGTTCTTTCTGTGGTGTGGCCTCCAGAGCAGAACACAGTACTCCACTTGGGGTCTCACCAGTGAGCATTCCAGCACTGCACTATCCCTATCCACTGCTTTGTCACACTCCCCTCCCATTTTGAGGCCAACAGAAAGGCCACTGGTTTTTGGTTTTTACTGAACAACCTGTTAACATTCTGGAATTTGATCTGTCTGCAAACTGGTAAAAACAAAGAAGTTTGTGGAATTTGGCATTTTATTCCAGATCAGTAAATCTACAGAACTTGTTTTTTTCTTTATAATAGCTTCCTGTACTATTTGCAATTTTCTTCTTTTAATGCTCTGGATAGTAAGCCTTCTTTTATTCTAGTCATGTATACATATGCTTTAAGAATGACAGCAGAATCCCAGTAAAATCCAGAAATAAATCTAACAGTTATCTGTTCAATTCCCAGAATTTCAAGTCTTGAAAACAGAATTTCATTATTTTAATCAATGTAAATCAGTGACCTTGGTCATCAGGTATAATAAACCCTAGGTCACTTTCTTGCTTAGTGAGAGACAATACCTCCCCCATACTATATTTAGTTTTTGGGTTCCTTTGGCCTATAGTAGGTGCATAATTTAGCAGTTTTTGGCATTGAACCCCTTCTGCCATCTTATTGACCACTCCGCTAGTTTCCCTAGATCCCTATGCATTCCTTTTACTGCCTCCTGATTGTCCAACCTATTACAGATTTTGATATCATCTGCAAAAGGGCATATTTTTCCTTTTAGTTCTTATACAATGTCACTTATGAAGATATTGAAGAAGACTGGTCCCAGTACTGAGCCCTATGGTACTCCACTGGTCACAGTTCCATGTTTAGAATGAGTGGTATTAACCTTTACCCTCTGGCACCTATCCATTAACCAGTTTCTAATCAAAAAACCTTAATAAAGAGTACAAGAAGGCAGGAGTAAAAAAGAAAGGAAACAGAGAGAGTAACAGGGTACTCAGTGGTGGGGATATTAATGGAAACATTATTAAAGAACTAACTACCATGCCACACTCTTGTATGCTAAACTAAAACAAATAATTGACCAGCCTGCCAGACTTAACCTGAAAACAGGCAACCATACCCTGCTGGACTGGATGTTAACCAATAATAATCACAACATTAAGGCTGCAGGAGTTTTCCCTGGTGCTCTAAGTGATCACTCCCCTACCTTCTGTGTCTGGAGGAATAAGTTCCAGAAAACCTCCCCCCAAAATTATAGAAGCACAGGGACCTAGCAACTTTCAATGCCACTGCATTTATGTAGTCTTAACTCTGTTGACTAGACCCCCATCACTTCCCTTCCTGACATAAATCCGGAACTAGACTAGTTCACTAACGCATTCTTCTCCATCCTTGACTCCCATTCCCCTTTCAAATTAAGGAGAGCCAAAGGAATCTACTCCCCTGGCTATCTCAGAAATTAAGACATCTAATGCACTCTCGAGATAGAACTTGGAAAGCTTTCATAAATATCTGGACTAGCTTATGACTGGCTATCCTATCGACAACTGAGGAATGCCTGGAAAACAAAATCCAATAAATCAAAGCGGGAATATCTCCAATTTCTGCAGGTAAAAAATCTCGCTAACCCAAAATATTTCTGTTCGCAAGTTAACTCCTTACTTAAGGAAAAGGAACATAACCTCCCACAAACAATGATCACTAAAGGCACTACATTATCCAACCCTTCAGGGATAGCTGCCAGCATAACTCTTTTCTTCACAGACCTGGCCTAATACAAAACTGATCTGCCTGCTGCCCCTGATGACTCTTATCCCCCCTTCCATCTAAAACTCACGATGCAGTCAGTGGTTCTTAAGCTGATAAATGGTCTCTACCCAGATAGCTCTTTAGGATTCAATTCCCTTCAACCTAAATTCCTCAAGCTAGGTGCACCTGCTAGTGCTCATCCAGTATTGATATTAATCAACAAATCCTTCCTCACATGGACTATACAGGACAAATGGAAGACTGCAATAGTTGTCACCATGCACAACAGTGGCCCTAAAAACCTAGTCAGGAACTATAGATCAATCTCTATATTATGTCTCCTCACAAAAATACAAGAAAGAATCCTCTACAACCAGTTTTACTCATTCCTAGAGCAGACTAATGCCATAACCATCCATCAGCATGGCTTCCAAAAACTACATGGCACTGAATCTGCTCTCTTGCTGGTCACAACTGACATTTTTCAGGCCATGGATCAGAGGTATGCAACCTGGGCAACTTTCGTGGACATTACAAAAGCCTTTGACCCCATCAATCATCAATGTCTCCTAACAAAACTCCACAAATTAGGCATCAATAACCTCTCCCGCTCGTGGCTAACCAATTACTTGACCAACAGGCTACAGTGTGTTAAATGGTCTGATGCTACATTATCCCTATCTTCCATGACAGTTGGGGTCTCCCAGGGATCCATACCGGGTCCTCTATTATTTTCCATTTTTATAAATGAACTTCCTCGAAATTGCAGAGGGGTGTCAGTACAGCTTTATGCAGATGATGCCATACCCTACAAATCCTCTAAGGGCATCTCCTCCCTTAACTCCAGCCTCAAGAGGGACTTCCAATTGTTGGTGGCATGGTTCAAAGATAACTTACAGGTGCTCAACATAAAAAAATAAATAAAACTATGCTGTTCCACCTCACCTCATTTGACCTGTCTACCCATCCCCCACTGGTAGTTAAGACTTCAACTGATGAGGCTCTAGAAGTGGTCAACTCCTTCAAATATCTTGGCATAACACTTGATTAACACCTATCTTTCAAAACACATGCAGATAAAGTTATAAAATCCACTCATCAGAAACTTGGCATATTATACGGTACAGCCCCTACTGTACACCACAGTCCAGGAGGACCATTGCCTCTGTAACTGTACTCCCAGGCCTCCTTTATGGAGCTCCACTAATTTACTCTGCTAAGCCCTCAATCATAAACAGACTTAGACAAAGCATATCACGGAATAGCCTGATTTCCTGCAACCGCCCAAGCTTGAACCCACAACTGTGATGTGCTTAATACCCTAGTCTGGCCTTCTTTTGAAGCCAAATTGGACTTCCCTTTACTTTTCACCATGCTCAAACTCATCCACCTCCCATTCCCCACCAGCCTCTTCAATCTGTTCAAACTGATACCCTTCACCAGGTCACTTAGTTCCTCCCACTATCCATTGTTATGTCTTCCTAAGACTCGCTTAGCCTTTGGCAAGAGATCCTTTTCATTTGTGGCCCCTCATAAATGGAATACCCTCCCACATGGCTTACTTTCCTGTACTTCTCTTCCTCAGTTTAAAAAAACATTTCAAAGAAATATTCTTTCCCCCTGCCATCTGTAATTGTAATCATTATAAGGGTCTATGGAATGCTGAAATCTGATTGGTTGTCAACATTCTGAGAGCCTTATGTTAATCTCCTTGTTAATGTACTTGTGCAGCCTAATTACAGGAATATTAATTCATGTGGCACTAATTTTATTGAAAATTCCATTATTTGAATTCTGATCTGCCATTATTTTTAGCTATTGTAAGCCTGAACAACAACAAAAAATTCAACTCCTCCTCCTACACCACCGCGGTCGCAAATCACACAACACCCTCCACAAACTCTACCATTTTTCTCATAGTTCTCCCACACTAATAAAAAAAGGGTTTCTTTTGAAACTAGTAGTGCAGGCATGTCCCATGCTCAGCACAACTCGTAGTCAGCACTTCTCAAAACTGTGTCCCTGACTCATCACAGCACAACTTCAGACCCACCAAAACATTTTCCAACCTATTATTTTTTCTCTAACACAAATGAAGTCCTGCAAAACCATTGTCATTACCTGTAACCTCTTCACCACCTTTCCTGATCCCTCAACCACACTGCTACTGCCAACCGTCGTCTATGTCACAACATTCTATATTTGCTGATGGTAATGAAAGTTAACTGTGTGAGTCATGCTGCTAACTGCTGAAACTCTTTCAACAGGTATCACATACACCATGTCTGTTGTATGGTTGAATCATTCTAACACTGAAGCAGAAATAAATTGTACCTGATCAGCTCCTTAAGAGATCTTCTCCTTCTTTGCATTGATTTCTGTGTGTTCTGCTTACCTGGGATGGACTGCCCTTACGAGCTGCAGAGTGCCGCTGTTGATCAACACGGGGGAATGGCCACTGTAAACTGCAAATTATAGTAAAGTAGCAACCACCCTGATATTTTAAAAATGTACGTTTTTTAAAATGCTAAAATTGACCCCTAACAGTACCAGGACAGCGCCAGTTCCACCAGCTTCCCAAAAGGAGAATACAATCCATGTAAGATCTTGTTCAACAGTTTTCATTTCAGCAGCATCTCCTTAACTATAAAGATCAATGGTACTGATTGAATATATATAAATCTTCAATTATTACCATTGATCTGTAAGCTGAGCAGCCTGCATTTGAAAATTTGAGAGGCTGAGCTCATCCATAAAACAGAAGCTCCATTTTTCATTTTTCTAACTGAGCCCCATGCTTGCAGAGCTGTGCCGATATCACAGACTCCTGACTCATGCAGTGGTCAGGCTGTCTTTTGGTTTATACTGATTAGTTCCTTGGGTATCTTTGAGAGATCAGATAGTGGTAATTACACCTAGGTAGGTGGCTGATTACATAAATTGTAAAGACTCTACACACTGTGGCCCAGATATTCAAAAGGGTTACACCATGCGCAATAGGGATGCACCAGTGCAAGCCCGAAATTGCGCCATTTTGCAATATTCAGTGGGAGGCAGATGCGCCCCCCAAATCACATTGCGCAATAGTCAATGATAATGAATGCATGCACAACTGAAGGGGGAGGAACCATGCATAAATGGTGCAGTGTGATATTCAACAACATGCGCCATGCGCAATAGGGAAGCAAGCAGAAGTTGCATGATAGTGGAAATAAGCCAAAATAAAAAGGAACAAGAGAGAGATGCAAGAACGCTACAGGGAAGGCACATGTTGCTGAACCATAAGCAGCCACACAGGCAACACACACACAGGGCAGGACAGAGACAGAGCACCTGGAGCCCCCAGGAACAGGGAAGGTGTGGGGAGCCACTGCCACAGTGCAGTGCAAAAGGGGAAGTGCCACACAGCACTGAGGCCACTACAGGAAGGTGTTCCCAGTGAAGGGGAAGTAGCAGCAAGGACAGCAGGGGGAACACAGAAACAGCTGCTGGGGGGGAACACAAGCCAGGGACATGGCCAGTGCCACCATCCTGATGGAGGCAGTGATGAGGGGGTGAGAAGGCAGGCAGCAAGGGGGCATGGCCGTGGAAGGGCCCGTTGGTGGTATGCCACTAACAGGCAGTACTGAGCCCGCACCAGCTTCGTGCTGTACACTGATACAGAGACAGTGGGCCAGTACCACCTGAACCGGGCAATTCTGAGGCAGCTCTGTGAGCTGTGCAGTGATGTGATGCAGGCACCCACACGACGGAGCCATGATCTGTCAGTGGAGACCAAAGTGACAGCTTGCTTGTGCCTGCTCACCACGGGTACCTTCCAGAGAACAATAGGGGACACGACAGGCATAACCCAGTTGGCCGTGTCATGCCACCTCACAAAATTCCTCAGCACACTGCTGCCACATGCTGCGGAGTACATCCATTTCCCCAGCACACCGGCGGAGCGCACAGCAAACATACAGGAATTCTACAGAGTAGCACATATGACTGGCATGCTTGGGGCAATAGACTGCACCCATGTGGCCATCTGCACATCACCTGGCCCCAAAGGGGCTGTATATATGAATTGGAAGGGGTATGGAAGCATCAACTGACAGGTGGTGCGCGATGCCAGGGGGCGCATAATCAGTGTCTGTGCCACGCACCCTGGGGGAGCACATGATACCTTCATCTGACACCAGTCAGCACTGTGTCACAGGTTCAAGAGTGGGGACATCCCCACTGGCTACCTAGTGGGTGAGTATGCAAAGCACGTAGAAGGCTTGGGAGGGGCATAGTCAGAGGTGACATAGGTATTGGCCTAGATGGCCCAAGGCAGGGCAATGCTGATCTCCAAACTAACTTCCACCCCTCTACACACAGGTGACAGTGGATAGCCACTCTGTCCCTGGCTGTCCACACCATACCAGCGGCCCGCGACCTCATCGCAGCAATGCTTCAATGAGGTACATGCCACCACACGCAATGTCATCGAGCGGGTGTTCGGGATTCTGAAGGCACGTTTACATTGCCTGGACACATCTGGCGGTGCCCTCAAAGGCCTGTGGGCTATTCCTGGCCTGTTGCATCCTGAACAACATGGCCAATGACTGTGGGATAGCTGTACAGGTCAAAGAGGGGGACAGCGATGGGGACAATAAGGACGCTGGTAAAGATGGTGATGGGCAGCCCCCCCTTGGTCGAAGGGACCCCCGACTGATCCAGATGGCACAGCTGCACTGGGATGCCATCACAGAGGAGCACTTCAGCCAACCCAGGTAAGTCATGGGGCCATGTGCAACCACCAGTGGCAAAGACACAACCCACAAACATGCATGGACAAACACCAGGGGTGCATGTCGTTAAGGGAATTGGCCGAGCATGGAACCGCACACGCCGCCAAGAATGGGCAAGGTCTAACACGGCACGCAGTCACACACACACACGCACCTCACAAGACATGCACAAAGGGTAGGAGGCATGCTAACCCCGACCGCCACCCCTAGCCACGCACATGTCCACAGACCACCACACCCAGAGCCTGTCATTGTGCATGTGTCAGCTGGGCACCATTGCACAGTGGTGGACAGCACAACACAGGCATCATCATGCACATGCCACAGCAGCCAGCAGCCAGAAGGGTGTGCAGATGGAACGTGTGCATGCGTGCAGGGCCGGGTACCCCTCCAGTGCATTGCACGCTGTACAACACAATGCACACAGGGCAGCATCAGACAGTAGTCATGCTGGGAGACAGGTCAGTCACGCACCACAGTACCATGGCTGCCACAGATGCATGGGCAGCCACACTGAGACCCAACAGCAGTGACAGGCTGACCAATGGCCTCATAGGGTGGCACCGACAGTCCCCCAGTGGTTCCACTGCATGAACGCGACCGTGCTCGCGCAGGGGTCTGCAGCACACCGAACATGCCTGTGCCAGGTGTGCTCAGGATGCCCACAGCTGAACCCGGTGTTGACAAGGAGGGTGTCGCATGACGCCGGGAATGGGGGGTGGACATTGCACTGCACGGTGTCTGTGATGCATGAGCAAATAACTGTGTGCCCATTGTGGCCATGATAGCTGTGATTGCCTGTGTCTGCCTGTCAATGGCAGTGGTCATATCCTCCCGCAATCGGTCCATCCCTGCCAGGAGCAGAGCAGTGTCTCTGCTGCACTGCTCCTCTGCCTGGCACAGAGCTGCACTGAGTGCATCCACCGCCATCACCAGCCGCACCTGCTGATGACTGATGCTTGGAGTATGCGGGTGTGCTCATCTAAGAGGTCATCTGCCTGATCGGCATGCTGTCCCTCATGGTGTTTGCAGCCCTGATGGTCAGCACCCCTTGAGGGTGGGTGCTGCACACCAGGGCCAGGCCTGGGCATGTCCACAGGTGATGCACTGATGCTGCCCCCTGACACTGTACCCCCATGGCCATTGGCTGACTGCTAACACTGCCCCTCTGGTTGCCGCTCTCAAGGGCTCAACGGTGCCACCGCAGTGGCAGCAACAGCCCCACTGTCCTGAACACACACCAGTGCTGCCCATCTGGTGCAGACAGGCACAGGCTGGGACTGTTATGTCACGCAGGCCTCCACGGCAGCACCACCCATGGCCATGCCTGTGATGTCACCTGCTGTGTGGCCATCCTGTGGCCCACACGTGTCACTGCCCATGATGTTAGCTCCATCTTTATAAGTGATGGATCTGGCACCAGCCCGAGTGTTAGCATGCTGGCATCCATGGACGCTGGCATGCTGGGACTCGGGCAGGGTCTCCTCCACCCCTGCTCCATCAACATCAGTCCAGATGTCCAGGCGGGCCCACTGTTGCCCTGACCCTCATATGCCTGTGAAGGTGGATGGCCCTCCTCTATCTCCATGCTACCACCCTCAGTGGACAAGCCCACCACTGCTGACCCATGTAGACATTCAGGAGCTGTAAGAAAAAACAGTAGCATTAATGTATGTGACCTACCCTGTCCCCCCCCATTGACAGACCAGGACCTACCATGCAGTGATGGGCTACCACCCGTCTGGAATCCACCACCCAGAACACACTCGATGGCACAACGCTGCATGCTGCCAGCAACCTGCTCTTCTTGTGGGGTCAGGTGTTGCATGTCCGTCTGTCCCCCACCAGTCGCAGACCGTGCTGCCCTGATGGCAGCCACCTTCTCCTTAATCCTCCGCCTGTCCGTGCAAATCTTCTTTTTGCACTCCTGCATGGACCGCTGGTGGTTGCCATGCAGGTTGATGGCACGTGCCACCTCTTCCCATACAGCAGCACTAGCCTGTGGTGTTCCCTGGCATCCACTGTGCAGCGGCTCCTGATCGAGGTAGGCCTCAAACAGGGCATCTGTTTCTGCCTTGGTGAAGTTAGGCCTCCTCTTCTGCCCACGTCTCTGTTACTCTTCCTCCACCTCACGATCGGTCATTATTCATCCTGTGAGAATGACAGGTGTTACCTGTGACTGTGTAGTCCCATGCATGTCCCACACACCACAGTCCTCACTCCCAAACAGCATGCAACTCACCACAGTAGACTGCAGTAACAGACTATGGCCAGTGCAGCCCAATGTCACATTTTTATAGCGCAACACATGCAAATGAGGCGAGGCACATTTTTAAGTGGATGCAAATGCAGTGTCTGCACCATTGAATGTCTGATTAGCTGATTTGTGTATGCCGGCTGAATATCGCGCTGTTGCGCTTTGCACAATTGTGTTGAACGTGCTCAGCCAAGGGTGCAGTTCTGTGACATACGCAGTACACACCGAACTGTGCATGCCCGGGGTGATGACGCAGACACCTGCTGCGCTGCTGACGTGTTGTGCACGGGATGCAATGCGAATGGCGCTACTGTGCTGTTCACATATATGGCGCTGTGGCACTGGGGTGCCATAGGTGCACTGGGGCCACAGCACTGTAGGCCATTACAGGTGGTGGCACACAGGCACCCAATTGTACTACACGCATTGGGTTCCAATCGCGCTATGTCTGTCCGTGCGCGAGAGACCCTTGACCCTGTGCCCAACCTTTGCCCCCTAGGCACCATGCATCCAGCATGGGAGCACAACTATCGTGCTGTTTGGTGACAGCGTGATAGGGAATGGCAGCACTGTACTGCGCAGCATCTGCACGTGGTGGTACCACACTGCCGAGCGCCATTTTGACTCCAACTATCTGCTGAGATGGCACTGAGAAGGGCTGCTATGTGGAGCCAGGTTGAATTGGCAAATCTGGTGGCCATTGTAGAGCCCCATGCTGAGGCTTTATATGGTGATGCATCCCTGGACAGGGCCAGGAGTGCAGTTTGGCAGGAGGTGGCTGATGCGCTGGAGGAGGCCACAGGAATCGAGTGCATGGCACAGCAGTGTCACCACAGGTACCAGGACCTCAGGCGAAGGGACCCAGACATGCTAGCCTGCCTGCAGGGATGTGCCAGGAGGGGCACGGTGCCACAACCAGGTAGGTGCCCCATCCATACACTGTTATCTTCCATATGGGTATCACGGTTGCATGTGTCTGGTGCATGGGGGCAGTGCAGTGTTGGCCATGGCAGTGGTATCGGGGTGGGGGGGTGGATGGGTATGGCTGTGTGGGATTGCACACACATGGGGGTGGGGGGACTTTGCTACCGGATTGTACTGATGTTCCTTTCTCAATGTTTGCACCTTAGGCCCAGAAGAGCACAGGCTGGTGAGGGAGAGGAGGCACCACCAGGAGGACCAGCAGTCCGGAAGGGGTGAAGGTCCGCAGAGGCGCGGGGACCAGTCTGATGATGGTGAGTGCCTTACATCCATGATTACTATTGCATGCTGTGTAACAGGGTGGATAGCAGGGCATGGCCACCATCCACTGACACCACTGCCATGCATGCAACTTGTTACAGTCAGCACAGTCCAGTGGCACTGCATGTCTGGGAGTGCATCAATGGTGGTCCATGCGTGCACCGGGTACATGGCTGTGCCACTGCCTTCACACCGCATAGCCAAGTCACTGTATAGCCACAGTGGTGCTGTGTGGGCATGGGCAGTGGGTGTGTGCAGTGGTCCGCATGGCTGTGGGTGCCTGAGTAGGCAGGTCTTGTGGACATGGTCACTGTGGGTGGTCACACACCATCACAGGGGTGTGACACATGGCTGTATGCCATGCACAATGGGTGAGCTGCAGGGGGCTGGACAGTCACACGTATTGACTCTGCTCCCTCATCCTAGGTGGACGGCGACTTCAGGCCATTGAGAGGGGACTGCAGGAGGTGTTACAGGTGGCGAGGGCATCCCTAGAGTTCCTCCAAAGGATGGACTGACACGAGGTGAGGAGGCAGAGGACACATCGGTGCCACATGGAGGACAAGCAGGACAGGCGATAGGCCATCCATGCCCCTGAAAACACCTTCCCCTCTGGACCCACCCTCACACCCCTTCTTCCCTCTCCTATATGTTTACCCCTGCCCCTTTCCCACCCCCACCTGGTATGTGGCCCTTCCCCCTATTGTACATAGTTGTAAATAGTTGTTTTGCTTACCTGTTTTAATACATTTGTTTTGTTATGACAACTGTGGTGGTCTCTGATTTGCAGTGGGCTACAGGTGCTCAGCTGCAGTGGTGTGCATGGCATCAGGGTGGTGCACGCATGGGCGTGTGTGTGTGTCTGGAGGAACTGCCTATGGGCGTGGCAGGGGATCAGTCACTGTCTGTGGTTTGTGTGTTGTTCTCTGTGCACTGGATGCCTGTGTGCAGTGGTCCACAGTGCATGCACTGTGTACATGGCACCCCTGTCAGACCGTCCATGGCCTGTGCAGCTGACAACCTTGCATGTCTGTGATATGCACAGTCTGCTGGCATGTCAGTGGTGGCTGTCCATGCTGGACAACCACTATACCCGGCACAATGCCAGGTTGCCTCCCATCACCAGTATGGTGCATGTCTGCCTCCTGTGGCACTGTGGCCTCCGCTGTTATTGTTGCCCCTCCATGCTGTCGCTTGTGTCTGTTGCAGGGGGATGTGCTCCAGTGTCTGTCACTTGTGCTCTGGCCGCATGCTGGTGGCATACAGCTTCATGGTGCCTGCGCAGGGTGGCTGGCACACCTGTGCCATGTAGGGATACTGGACGTGTGTACACAGCTGCCATGGCCACACACCAGTAGCTTGGTTGACCATCTACTGTGTCCCTGTGTTGGTGTGCCCTTGGGTATGGGTGGGTGTTTGTCCATTCACTGTGTTGCATCCTGTGTGACGCATGCTTCCTTGCAACACTGTGTGTATCTGTGCTGGCTGTTGTGGCCAGTCCTGGGATGGGGATATGTCCTTGGGAGGGTGTGCAGGGTGCTGTACCACTGGTGGTGAGGTCCGGGGCATGCCCTGTCCCATGTGGGGTATCTCGTGTGCCGAAGCATGGTCGGTCTCTCAGCTGTACCTCGGGGGGGACGTGCAGGGTGGTACTGTGTATGCTGTTGTCGCATCGTTGTTTGCTGCCGCCTATAGCAGAGTGCACATGGTGGGGCTGCCTTGCATGGCTATGTGGTGCACAGGGTTGCATTGTCACAGTGTGGGTGGTGGCATGCATGGGGTGTCCTGCACTGTTGAGCACTATTCCTGGGAAGGGTGTATGGTGATCTTGGTGCAGGGTGTGCTCTGCATTGGTGGGATGGTGTGGCACAGGGTGGTCGGCCCTCCTTGTGTGCCAGTCATAGCTTGCCAGGGGGTGTGCTGGGTTACCATGCCCCGGCTGTGGGTTGGTTGCTGGTATCCATGGGCCGGTGGTTATTCCAGCTCTCTCCCAGTTGTGCAGTGCATGGGTTGTGGGGGATGATGTCTGTTCTGCTGTGTGCTCCTCTGCCCATCTGTGGCATGGGTGGTGGGCCCCTGCATCCTGTCCCTGCGCATCCCTGGTTATGCTGTTGCATTGCTGCCCTGCTCCATGGGGCGTCCCTGGTTGTGCTATGGCGCATCTGGACTGCACCACTGAGCATCCCTTGTTGCACTATGGTGCATCTGACATGCACAACTGCATATCCCTGGTTGCGCTATGGTGCAGGTAGCACGATATTCAGTCATGTGCCGCAGGCGCATCTTGGCCTGCGCAGTTTTTGAATATCACGCTTTGTGCACATGGGCGCAGTGGACTTGCGCTTGCTCCTGCTGTTGTGCATGTTTTGGACGCAGTTTGAATATCTGGGCCTATATCTTTAAGTAACAGCTCATTTTGAAATGGCAGTTACGGACAGTTATACAAATTGAAGCAACACTCTATATAAAGCTGTTTAGAATAGAATGTCAATTACACTGTGTACAGAAAATAAATTTATAATATTGGAAGTTGAAGATGGAATGTGAGTGCAAGTAAAAAAACTGCCATTTTTGTGGGGGGTGGGGTTGATGTGATGGGTGAGAGAGAGTGCAACTGAAATTCTGTTCTGAATAGCCTCAGACTAATGCTACACTATCTACAACTGTCCATAACTGCTGTTTCTTTAGAAAGAAACTATCACTTTTAAAACACACTTGTAAAGTCTTCAGTATTTATGTAAAAAGACACCTGCCCATGTAGAATTATCACTACCTGTCACAGATACCCAAGGAATTAATCAGTAAAATTAGAATGGCATAGGGACTATTTTATGTTAATTTCCTCAAAAATTGAAAATAAATTAGTAATATTATATTTAAAACAAAAGCCATTTGCAACCATATTATAATAATAACAATAATGAACTCTGGGGGTTACTTTAATGTTCAAGTTAATCACCCCCTTGGGGGCAATATGGCACTTGGTTATGCCTCGTGCCACATTACACCCTCAGGGGATGATTAACTAGAACATTAATGTAACCCCCATCATTCATTATTGCTTAAATAACATCTCCTATTCTCTCTTGTCTTCTCTCCCCACCCACCTACCTATCCCTTCTTCTTGACCTAGTTCGCTCCCAGTCCTCAACCTTTTCTAATGCCTCACCTATGATGACTTGACTTTATATGACATTTTGTAAATATGTATATACAGTACACCAACTCTAGGTATGTAACAATCCTTTGCACAGTTCTCTACATGATTCTGTATGGGCTTGTGAAACTACAATTACCACTGCACCATCTTACTCCTGAAGACACGACTTGTATGTACCACTCTCCTATCATTGCACTATCTCTACCTATTACAAAAATTAAGAAATATATGAATTCTCCTCTGTTTTGTAATCCATGTCCTTACCTGTATTGATATATGTGTTTAAACTATTTTTCTGTACAAAGGAATTGTAAACAGTCAATATCTCTGTAATGCAATGTATTATTTATGGAATGTTATGTTCCCCATGTCATCCCTGAAAAACGGACAACTTTTTCATAGTGGGCCTACCCAGTCATCAAAATTCAAATAAATAAATAAATAAATAAAAGGCTAGTAGAGTATATTGAAAACATTGGACTTCAAAACCAAAGGCAGCATGGTTCCGGGCTGGGATCATGCCAGATGAACCTGATTGATTTCTTTGAGTGGGTGACCAGGGAAATAGATCATGGGAGTGCAGTGAACATTGCCTATCTGGACTTTAACAAGGCCTTCAACAGTGTACCTTACAGGTGAGTGGTTAAGAAACTGAGTACTCCTGGCACACCTTCCTGCTTTCTCCCCCCCCCCTACCATCTGCCTGTGCCACTCCCTGAGGGTTTCACTGACCCCCTCTTCCTTTGTTACTCTCTCCATTTCCGATCTCTTTTAACTCCTCATTCTCTTATTGCATTGTTGATTTATATCCCCTTGTCCATTCCATTGCCTTCCCCCATCCATCTTTCTCGCGTCTCTGTCCTAAGGGAGCTTCCTCACATTGAGCCCTCCCTCTTTGTTGCATCATCATGTGGGGAGGGGTGATTTTTGCCTCCCTTAGTATTACAGCCCCCCCACCTAGTTTATTTTTTCAGTTAGTAATTTTCATTGATTTTTCACATAACATGCATACAAGGACAATCATACATGTCATATATATGATAGCAGAGAAGGATCAGTACAAGCATACAGCCACTGATCTGTGAAAAACAGTATACACATAAGAAGTAGAAACCATGACTTGTGAAGGGGGAGCCCCTGAAGTGAGCATAGGCGCTGGCTAGACAAGGCAAGATACCTTAAAGGTCGCTGCTCACCACCCAAGGAAGAGGGCTTATTTTTGTTTTTTTATTTAGTATACTCTAGGATTACAAGTACCGTTGAGCAGGAACTGCCCATTTACAGAGGTTCCATGTCAAAGGATGTAGGGTAACATCAATACAAAGGAAACAATAGATACATACTTTACACTCAAAGTTGACTTAGCATGGTATATACAGTAATTTGCAGAGAGAGTCAGCAAAAGCCAGCATGAGTAAGTTTTGAAGGTGAACTGCATATGGAGAGGAGGGAGGCAGTGAGGAGTCAGCAGGCAAATGGCCATTGTCAGATGGTAGAGGTGGATGGCAAGAGATTGGTGAGGGTGGCTCAGGCCTAATATCAGCTGAGAGGGAAGGGGTAGGTAAAGGGTGGAGTGGGGGGGCGGGTGACGAAAAGAGGGACAAAGCGGGAGGAATACAGAACACTATTGTATCTGGTAGGAGGTGAAGACCATTGTTTAAGAGAGGCAGTCACACTGCATGGTTGAGGCAAGGGAGAGTTGAAGTTCCCTTTTAAAGGGACCAAGAGTCGCAAATGTAAGTGCTTCTTTGTTAAGGGTATTGTACCACTGAGGAGCCATGTGCAAGAATGATCTCTGCTCCATAGTGGTCTTGCATCTGGGGACCTGAAATGCTGGTTGATGAGCTCTCCATGTAGTTTGGGTGCTGCTGTAGACGGTAAGGAGTTTTGCCACTCCAGGCAGCATGTGCCCAAGGAGAATTTATTTGGTGAGTAAACAGGTCTGGTACTGAATTCTACTCAGGAGTGGTAGCCATCCAGCCTCGGCATATAGGTCACAGGTGTGAGTTAGGCAAGATGCACCCGTTAGGAGTCTACAGGCTTTGTTGAGTGTCACAGATATCCTCCGGAGAGCAGTAGGGGAGGCAAGCCGTAGATGGCAAGACCATAGTCAA
This sequence comes from Neoceratodus forsteri, assembly GCA_016271365.2. Classification (NCBI taxonomy): domain Eukaryota; kingdom Metazoa; phylum Chordata; order Ceratodontiformes; family Ceratodontidae; genus Neoceratodus; species Neoceratodus forsteri. The sequence continues at coordinate 212,940,378 of CM057451.1, forward strand.
TAATGGAGGTGACCGAGCTATAGATAGCCAGCCTAAGGGCTTCGGGGGTCAGGCAATGCTTGTGCTTGTGGAGCAGGCCAATCCATATATTGGCAGCTTTTGCTACATTACCAATATAACGCGAGTACGAAATTGAGCTGCCCAGGGTGATGCCAAGGTATTTAAACTCAGGAACATGCTCAAGTAAGGCCCCCGCATGGTTCTTGATGTTGAGGAGCAGAGGTTTGTACTTGCTCCATGGGTTGTAGAATGTCATAACCTTAGTTTTGCTATAGTTCAGAACAAGTGCATGTGAGCAAAACCAATCTTCAACACACCTGAAGTAGTGTTGTAGATGACTCTCTAGAAGGCTAGTATCTTGGTCCCTGGTAAATAGTACTGCATCATCTGCACAAAGTTATATTTTCTGTTGGCAGATGCTTGGGAGACCATTAAGAAAGAGAGAAAAGAGTAATGGTCCCAATATTGACCCCTGGGGGACACCTGAGAGGACTGGTTTATCATCTGAGGTGACTCCAGCAATCCTGACATGTTGTACCCTGTCCCCAAGGTAACTAGCAAACCAGTGCACTGCATCTTTGGAGAGGTTCTGGGGGGAGGGGTGGGCTGTCTGCTCCATAGCAGTATTGTCAACAAGAACAAGGACTGGATATACGTAAGTGGCAAGTACAGTACACTGATACAAAATTATTAACAGATTACATGGATAAACTGGTCTGCTGCAAGAAAGCTACTTTGGGAGTGTACAGAAGGAAAACAAGCAGTGGCCATGCTTAGACCTTACCCAATTCCTGTCCATGACTTCAGGTAAGCAAGGAAGGGGGCTCAGCAGGCAAGATATGAAGCAAGTTTGTTGGTTATAACATGAGACATATGATCAAGTGAGGGCAACAGCATAAGTGCGTGATTGAGCTCTGAGACAGAGGGAATTTCAGTAGATCTCCAGTGGCATAAAATAAGGCGCTTAGCTGATATGCCAAGAAGAGCTAGCTAGCAAAGTTGTTGGGCTTTTAGACAGGTTCCTTGAAGAAGAAGGCCCAAAATCCAAACCTGAGGGTCTAACTGAATCATACAGCTTAGGATTTGGGTAGCCAATTGGCCTACCTTCTGCCAGAACAGGGCCAGCTGGGAGTGCTGCCAGAGGATATGATATAAGTGCCTTAGTTGGGCATTGCATCTCCAGCAAAGATTGCTGTCCAGGACTTTGGCTTTGTATAGCACATCTGGCATTCTAGACCAGTGATGTAATATTTTGTTTTGAATAAGTCTGCTTTACATATCTGGGTAACTCAAATGTGATAATTTCCAGCATAAGTTCCAGTGGGCCTCATCTAGCTTTAGACTCAGAGTTCTTTCCCACTTCTGCCTTGACTCTCCAGACTGTGAAGGGATACTCTCTCTTATGTCAGTGTATATCTTACTGGCTTGGCCCTTGAAGAGCTTAAGTCAACCAAGCAATTTGTGAGAGCTGGCTGTACTGGGCGGGTGACATTTAAGATAGTCGGTCAGGGAGTTGTGTAGTTGCAGGTATCTCCACAAGTCTTTCTTCCCTATCCCATTTGCATCCCCTACCTAGTTTAAATACTCATCCAAGTAACATTTAAACATCCCACTAAGGACTATGGGAAGCAAAAGAAGTGTGTAGTAAAGAACTCTTCAAGGCTAGGGTTGTCACATTTCAAATAAGCTAAAACAGGATCATTACCAACACCCAAAATATACCCTAGACCCACTTTTTATGACTGATAAATGAATTGTTTTGGCTTCAAAACCATTTCTAATATTGGGGAAGATTTTAATGGAGCAGTAACCAATTATATACAAAATGCAGAGTACAAAAACAGGTTTATTTGTAATACTTCACATACCACAGATTGTTTGATTTTACCACCAAATGTTTGTATAATTTCAGAACTTCTTTGTAATCTGAACATGCAGCAAACATATTACATTACAGACTCTGTTTAAAGAGTATGTGGCCAATTAAAATGGCTCAAAAACCAGACTGCAGTACCTCTGAGCAAAACTTGAGGACCATGTAAGGACCCTAAAAACTGGATGATCTGGTCCTAAACTGGGCAGTGACAACCCTACTAGGGTACCAACCATACTGGTGGTTTTATGCAGTATTTGTAATTAAAATCTTTAAAACCTCATCAGCTTTGCCTGGAGTTCCCAAGCAAACTAGCCACAGTGTAAGACTTCTTTGCTACTTTTGTTATTGTTATTGCTCATTTTGCACACTTTTGGCATTGTTTATAGCACATAAATTCATTAGTTTATTATGTGTACCTTCCATTATATTGTTTCTGCACATGACCCATTGTTGTCACAACTGCCAACTTTTTCATTGTTATTGCTCTTTTGACTCCTCTTGTAATCCCACTTCTGGGTCTTATCTGGAAATGAACTCTGGCTAAGAATGCCCAGGTATCGAACTTTAAGTCAATAAACCAACAGTGTATTTACGCAATGAATCCTCTTTGCATTTTTTTGCAAATATGACAATGTAGTACTATACCTCTGAGATAAATGCTCAATGGACACAGGGACTGAAGACCCTTCTAGCCAGATAACTTTACACCTTTTGGGTCCATAACTTACAAGTGTTATTTTTATCATTCAGTCATTGCAAACAAGCAGCCTTGTAGATATAGTAACACTAGAAAACTATTGTGGGGGATATAGTAACATAATAATTTTAAAATGATGATAATATTCCATTTCTTGTAATCTCATACCCAAGCGTACTCTTCTTTAATCTATTCAGATCAGCTGACCATTACTCTAAGTTACAGTAGAACCCAAAGGATAGAATGCAGTGTCACAGATTCCTGCATTTGAAAAGGGATTAAGTGCCATTGAAACTACCTTCTTTCCTAGTGTAAATCTGCTACAGAATGTTACCAAAGTGGATTTCATCCTGGCAGGCTCCACTGTGTAGGGAGAATAATGCATGGGTAGGGGTGTGTAGCATAATGAGATTTTACACACACCTGAGATGTTTAATGCTACATAAACCCCAGAGTAAAAAGCTTAAGGGGTTTAATAGAGAATCACAGACAGAATATGTATGTAAATCTCATTACACACCCATACTCATACTTTAGTTTTGATAATTACTGAATCTTATTTTTGTGCAAAATGAGCAAGAAGTTGTGACAACAATGAGGAAAACCATTGAATTTGTTGTTAAATTGCTAACATTTTATTTCATTTCATGTACACATACGTTATCCAAAACCTTTTTTAACTGATGGAGAGGTTGTTCTTTTTTACTTCTAAATTGCTTTGGAATTAAATTACATTGCAATTAACAGTACAAGTCATAAATGACAATGATTGTGAAAGCAAGGAACAGTGCTCTCAGTAAAAGCGGTAATATCAATTAGCAAAAGGATATAACGTAGGGTTGTTGAAAGTAAGTCAATTAATTTTCAGTGCTGTGATCACTTGACACTGTCCAGTGATATTAAATGATCTGCCTGATGGTTTCCATGGAGATTATCTTGGATAAGGGCAGTTAATATGAAAAAGGGGGCCTTAAAAAAAAAACCTGGAGCATTGAAATACTTTGAAACTAGCAGAACATGACCATAAATCAAGTAATTCATATTTTAGAATCTATGTTCTAGCAGTTTGGTGTTTTCTCTGTGAGAAGTGAGGAAAACAAGAGATGTAGATGAATCAACAATTTCAGTGAGTGACCACTTGAATGTGTGGGAGACAGCAATCAACTGCCACATGCACCTGAATATAACATTGAATTACACACAGTTGTCAGCAATTACTTTTTGTGTCTAACCCATGCCCCGTAACCCACAGTGCATAATTTGTGTGCTTCTGTTCTACATGACCTGCCTTCGACTGATAAATGAAGAGATTTACATCCTAGGGATAAGAATTATACATATTACTTGGAGGTCCATGGGGTATGTCATGTTGTAAATTTGTGTAATTATTTGCCCAATGACATTTTAGCATGCAATTCACTGTATACTTTTTAAAAATCTCTGAAGCAGTGTTGTCTTACTCTTTCAACATGTTCTTGTCATTATTAATTTGTTTCATTCATTGTGTTGTATTGTAATATATGTAAGCATTAATCACTGAGACAGGAGGTAATTTCCCAGGAATTAATGCATGGTTGGGGGGGGGGTGGATGCACAAGGCCGCAGGCTGAGGGCTTCCAACCACCCAACCATGCATTAATTCCTGGGAAATGACCTCCTGTTGAGGTGATTAATGCACTTGTATTATGGCAAGTGCAACATGGGAATTCCTAACCTTCTGTTTAATGCAGTTCTACCTTCCTATCTATTTCTGGTACAGTGACACAACTTTGTGCCACACTAATGTAATCACAGTGCCACCTACAGGTTGCAGTGCACCTTTCTGTGAGGCGTTCTCCCGATATGGATAGGCAGTCAATCTGACAGTACATGTTCCTTCTCTTGTTTACAATGCAGCCGTGCATATCCAGTGAATTAATGACTGCTTGGTTTTGTAGCACAGGGTGTGTTTCCACCTATCGTTGTGCCGAATTTATAGCACAGATTTTTAGCCATGGTACAATGTAATGTAATATATTGTATTGTATTGAATTTGATAAAGGATGAGCAGTCATCTGAAACATGTCAGGTTGCTCTTTATTAGGCCAGTGTTAATTTAATAAATATTTTGTTATAAGAAGACTGGTGCCCTTGCTGATAATTTTGAGGTGTGAGTGCTCTACTTTTTTTTGTTTATAGATCCTAATAGGCATGCATCACTTATGAGTGCATTAGCACTACATAACAAGTTACAGCCCATTGCACATCTACTTTCTATTGTCTATAAGGCCATTCAGGAAACCTTTCAAAATAATACAACACACATCACTATCAAATGGGGGGAGGAGCTGGGCCAGCAAATTGAGAGTGCAGACTGGGAAAATGGATGTTATGAGACAGGGTGAGTTACCTCAACATTTGAATGGCAAGAATACACCTGGAAACACCTCATAAGATTTCTTAGAACTCAAGTTATCTTTACTAAGTATGCCAGGAATGGGGATGTTGTGTGCAGGCAGACTGTGGTGTCATATCTACTACCCATACACACATAATGTGATCATGTCCAGAAGTGGGAGCCTTTCTCTGTAGCTAGAGGGGACTATTATTGATGTTTTGCATACCCCAATACAGTTGATGTTGTATATGTATATATTGCATATTTTTCTGGGGGTCTGCATGATACGCGTGTTAAGTATTTATTCAGAATCATGCTTGTGGCACCTAAAAATTATGTTGCCAGGAGGTGGTTGACCCCTCAGCAGGTTGATTTGGACCAGTGGAGAGTTACAGTAAATTATATTTATAAAACTGGAAAAATTATGTTCAGTCTAAATGACAACAAAGAGGTATTCACTTTCAGGTTGACCAGAAGGGTTTTATATGTCATGCAATATGATCCTACATTTGTTCCTTAAAAAACCCATTGGACCTATGGACTAGTGAGACGATGGTCTGCTCCCCCACATGTGTGAAGGGTCACCTGAGGAATACTGCAGAAGGAGCAAGGAACAATTTGACAAGTGCGGGGTCTGGGGCCTCTTCACTGTGTTGAAGGTTGGGCCGCTAGTACAATTGGTATCCTCTCCTCCCCCAGTACCACCCTCCTTCAAAATGTTACATGAGTGCCTGAATTCTTTTCTTGGTAACTACTGTAGATCTATTAACACCTTGGGATACTTGAGAATGGGAATATACAGTTATACTGTGGTGATGCTCCCAGAGCAGTGTTGGGAGGAACATGTCACCCTACACTATATCTCATAACGCCTACTCATTCCTGTCAGTATGGTAACATTTTATATATCCTTTGCAGAAATATACGAATTGTATGCACAAAATGTTTCTTTGTTAATAAAAAGATATTTACAAAAAAGTCATTACGTTTTGAACATCACATGTAGAGTAATGTCTAAAATATAGACTAATGCATAAGGAGTTGTGTATTATGAGCTTTTTTAACACACCAAGATGTGTGATAACACATAAACCTTAAGAGCGACCCCCCCCCCCAAATACATACTGTATACAACTTACAGTGTATGGTTCAAAGTGCTTGTGTATGGAGTTCCATACACTGTTAAAAGTCATTCTGCTGCAGTAGTGACATTACTACTAATGCAGAATGACTTTTCATTCTGCATTATTATGAACATAACAATGTAAGAGACTCCATCAGCTCTGTTGATAGGGCAAGCGGCGGTTGAAGCATCGCATGCTCCAGCTGGCAGGTGGGCAGATTGCCAAGAAATGCAAGTTGTGAATGGCAGAGGCAGATGCTTGAAAAACAAAAATAAACAATTTTGAATTTCTTGGGAACCATACAGTATATAGAATAGTGTATGGTAGTCTAAATACACAACATCGCTCTTCTCACACCTCGTGGTTACTATGACATCAAAGGGACCTCTCAAGCATCAATCTCAAGGTCCTTGCCATCATAGTGACCACCCATTGTAAGAATAGCATTGTTGTGTATGTGCATCCTTACACCATCATATAAAATATACATTATTTTTTATAGTTAATGGTTTTAGGATATTTCTTACTGAGGAGAGAGAAAGAGAGCAAGAAAGACAGACAGAAAGCAATGATTTTTGGTGGACTCAAAGGAGTTTAGGCTACGAAGCAGAAAAAACATAAGTGACTGAGTTAAAGTGATCAGTTATCACATTTGCAGCTTTGATATTTCGTAAAGGGATACTTGGCCCTGAACTGTGACATTAACAGAAACTGAGACAGAGCTTCTGCTTAAACCTAGTAATGCATCTGGTTAGAAATTAATTAGGTCTGCAGGGCTTAGCACAATAAATAATCCATTCTGATTTTGCAATTTTTCTAACAGGGAAGAAAATTGTAAAAGGAATGAAGGGTAAGAGCTGTGATGAGAGATTAAGAGAACTTGATATGTATAACTCAGAAATGAGAACATTAAGGGGGTACATGGGCCTAGTATTTAAAGTATTCATGAATGAAGATCTGTGGAACTATTTGGGCCTGGAAGTAAAGGACATCATGTATGAGGGAAGAAGACATAAGTTCAGACAGGACCACCTTGTAAATAGGGCTTTGTTTGCCTAATTGTGTTTTGCACCAGCATGTTTTATTACCTGTATAAGAATAAAACAATTACTACTAATCATCTGAAAGGAGATCACTACAAACAACCAAAAGGGGCACTTTGTTTACACAGATGGTAGTTACAATTAAGGATGGGTAGGTACTAAAATACCCAACCAGCAAGACAACATGAAGGTATTGCAAAAGTACACAGAAAAAGTCCAAATGAAAAACAAGTAGTTGGGTTGGGTTGGGCTTGGTAGTCACTTTCTGACCCGTTCAACTACCCAATTACCCACCCCTGACCATAGCAAAAGTCATTTAAAGACTGTTTTGTGGGACTATTACACTGTCTGTTAGGTCCCCCAGTTTGTTATACCCATAAGGGCATTGCTGAGACAGGTACAAGAGGCACAGGCTCTCTTAGCAAGTCTGTTGCTGTTTCCAAAAATTATACCCATGGTGGGCATTGCTGAGGTAGGAATGAGAGGGGCATCTGTTCTGAGTGAGCCTGCTGCTGTTTCAACAAATTATACCCATGGCGGGCATTGCTGAGGTAGATACGAGCAGTGCAGAGCTCTTAGTGAGTCTGCTGCTGTTTCAAAAAATTATACTCATGGTGGGTATTGCTGAGGTAGGTACAAAAGGTGCAGTGGCTAATAGTGAGCCTGCAGCTGTTTCAGAAATTTATGCCCATGGTGGGCATTGCTGAGGTTGGTACAAGAGGTGCAGCTGCTCTGAGTGAGCCTGCTGCAGTTCTAAAAAATTATACCCATGGTGTGCATTAGGGATGCATGGATATCTGACCTGGTTTATGTATCCAACCAGATATCAGGCTGTTATCCAAAATCTGGTCTGATGAGATAGGTCTTGAAAAAATGGATTGGAGTGTCTCACTTCAGTGATGTGATAGTGACGTTTCACCACATTGCACCCACCATTGTTGTAGTCTTTAAATTCAGATTAAAAGCACTACTGACATTTGTGAATTACCTCTCCTCGTTCTGCTCCTAACTGCTAGCCATGACAATGAACCACCACTGAACAGCAGAGAGAAGACCAAGAGGGGAAAACGCTGACCGTAGCTTGCAGAATTTGTCGGAGCCGAGGAGAATGCTGCAGAACACTGTGGCTTTACAACTTTACAACTTTAATGTTGTAACATCCGCTCCTTCAGCTCTCCTCATTCTGCTTCCCAATACTGACCCTGACCACCGCTGCAGATAAGAGAGGAGACCAAGAGGGGAAAACACTGACCACAGCTAGCAGCTCACAGAATTAGTCAGAGCAGAGGGGAATGCTGTGGCTTTGCAACTTTAACTCAGCTTAACACAAATATGCTTTTGTTTTTAAAACACAGCATAATGCAATTTACAGCAAGTTGCAAATGAAATTTTGAGTGCTACAGTATATGGCTGTATGTGGCTGTTCTTCTATATTGTGTATTCTTGCTATTCTTGCCATACTTTAGGTATTTTAACACTAGTGTTGTACTTAATAAACCGATTTAAAAAGCAATGTTTTTTTTAGGAACTGCTATCTGACCTGGTAAAAACCCGAACCAATCCAGATATTAATACTAATTATATGAAATCCAATATCTGGTTGAATTTTGGTATCCATGAATCTCTAGTGTCCCTCAGTCAAACTTATAAACTGATGACTGACAAAAGAAAACTAAGAGTAGTACTAGCGTGGCACGTGTGGCATCGCTGGAATGGTGGAATTGTAATGATTCCATTTGTTTCATACACAACCTAGCCATCATATTTAATATTACTGTTTACAGTCTGTTGTTTATTTTCAGGGTCAGACTCACATAAATCAGTGTTTGTGACAATTGGGAAATAGTAAGCATTCATTTTCAGAACTGTAAGCCATTCCACATTTCCAGGATTTAGCAGTGCTCTGTGGTCAGTGACTATTCCTCCAGCTGCACTATACATGCGTTCTGAATATACACTTGAAGGTGGACAGCTGAAGTAAATTATTACAAGATTTGATAGATCTGGCCATATTGTTCTCTTTTGTTTCCAATACAGTAAAGGATGTTCCTCGAGACCAATCACAGTATGGTCTGCAAAGTACTCCGGGATCATTGTGCTGTGTGAGATGGTTACCAGTGTGGCAGATGAACCTGCTGCACTTTCTTTACAGGGTACCTGCCCATGCTGTTGCAGGTGACTCAAAGGTGATTTGCCTTTTTGACCCTGAACATAGGAGCCCAAAACGTAGCTGTACATGTCCTTTCCCTTGCTGATGACACTGCTGACTGAGAAGAATTGATAGATGTGTGACTGCCTGCACCAGAGTTGCACTGTGATGGTTCGGCAGGGTTTGACTGCTGTACATCAATTAATGGCATTTTTAGGGCAATGTCACATTTGGTTAGCAGAACATCTCTTCAATACTCAATGTCTTCCCCTGCAGGAGGGATGGTTTCAATGTTCCACTTAAAGCGGGGATCTCGTAACTTAGCTAACACATATGTGTCATTCTAAAACATGTTATTTATTCACTGATCAGTCAACAGTCTGAGACTGAAGTCATCTGCCAGCATTACAGCAGTGGTGTCATCTTTTGACTGAAAGCCTGTCTTTATGTCATCAAGGGAAATGTGAAAAAGTCTGATTTGAGGAAGAATTTGACTCAGTGTTGCACTGTCTGCACTGATACCATGTGTGGCAGCCTCAAATGGCTCCAATAAGGTGACCAAAGATTCCAACAAAGTCCAGCTGCTAGAACTGAACATGATGTCTCCTTTACCTATTTTTTTCTGCATTTGTAGCCATGTACAGATATTTTTCAGTTGAAGAAACCTTTCCAACATGTAAAATGTTGAATTCCAGCAGGTTGGAACTTCCTGCTTTAATGTATGCAAGAGTATGTTGTTTGACCGTTGCAGCCCTTTCAGGATTTTTTGACTTTTCATAGAGTGGCTGAAATGCTCACATATTTTTCTAGCAAGACCTAACACGTTTTCAACATTTCTGTTTCAAAGTAAGAAACCATGGATAAGAAGATTTAAGCAATGTGCAAAGTAAGGTGTGTGTTGGTATTTTCAATCTCTAACAGCCTTGTTTGTTTGTTTATTCGAGGTAAAAACCAATTGAGTAAAAAACTCATTAGCAATGGTAACCTTTACAAAAAATACAAAATACACTTCGACACTCAACATAATAAATACAGTCAAAAAACAATCATCAATATAAAAACATAAAAGAAAACAGAACATCAATATCAATGACAAGGTTCCTGTGATGGCACCATTATATGATACTACGAACCCTGGAGATAAAGAATACAGAGTAAGCTATTTCTGGAACTAATTTTGCAGCTCCTGCATAATATTCTCAACAGTGTAGTTGTCTTCAAAAGTGGTGGCACATAATACAGCCTGTTTCCTATTACTTATGGTAGAGTGGGAATTATTACTTTTTGACTGAAAACATGCCCTATGAGCTGTAACAGTGATGTAGTCAATTGTCTGGTTGCTTGTCCATGTATCTGTGGTTATGTGAACCTGCTTCACCTCGGAGAGTTTCAACTGTTTAGCGACCACACTACACGCCAAGTCATACAAATGTGGAACAGCCTTTTTTGAGAAATATGTTTGAGAGAGAACACTGTACCATGGTTCAATCTGTTTCAAGAACTTGAGGAAACCTTTCTGGTAACAAAAGCAAAAGGGAGCTGACAATCAGCCAACAGCTCTGCAATGGCTCTATCTAACAGCTGGCATGTTGGATGCTTGCTGGTAGATTTTGATGTCCTTGCAACACTTTCTTTTAATGTTAGCTGACAAGAGTTATGAGATATTTTTAATTTGGGGGGATTGTACTTCTCACACCTTTTTCAAGTGGAGTACTACCATTGGATTCTGTAGTACTTGATGGTGTCAAAAGAAAACAATAGATTTTGAAAAGACTGCAAAGAGACATCAAGTGATCCAAAGTCAGTTCCTGCTTACAGTTCATTGTTACTATGGTCACAGTCACCACCAACTCCACTACCACCCATGTCAACCACACTGTCCCTTGCCCTGGCCCATTGAGCTGGGTGTTTTTCCTTTGCATGTTGTATCATTGCTGATGTTCCAAAATGTCCCACTTTGCACTATCACTGACACTTTTTCTGCACAGACTGCATACAGCTTGAGAAGTGTCTGTAGGGTATATATAAAATAAATTCCACACAAAAAAAATGTACCCTTTGTGCTTTGTGCTATAGTGCCTGGCATTATTTCTTGTACAGTCAAAGGACATAGAGGAAACCATATACTGCCATTTTCTTCCTCACTTGAATGTTTCTCATTCATGGAAATCTTATTTTTTCATTTAGCATATAATTTTTTTTCTGTACTTGCCTCTCATGCCTTACAGCGGCATCCTCTCCAACCCCCGGATCAAAACTAGTAACAACCTCATTGCCGCAAGATTCAGAACTGAAAGTGCGGTCATCATCAGGTGGGACATAGCCTGAGCTATCCCATTTCCAGTCCCCACTATCACCACCATTTATATCAGCATTTGCTGCCTCAGCATCTGAGGTTATATTTGAGGAGGATGCCTCCCCCCTTTGCGTGATGCTTCAACAGCTGCAAGTCTCTTGGCACATGTGGCAAAGCTTTCAGTACCTCTACAATTAACTCTTGTCAGTTCTTTCTGAAATGCTACTATCATTTCATTTCATTGGTAACATGCTTTTTTGGTTCAGGAGGACATTTAGTGCAAGTTCTGGCGATGTTATTGTTATTATTGTCACTATGTTCTTCATTAGTATTAGGACTGATATTGTTCACATCATTTTCTGTTGCACATGCACAAGCACTTTGTTTCTTTTTAGTAGACTTAGTTTGAGAAATATGAGACATAGTAGACACAGCCATTCCCTGCACTATGCCACAGAGAGATGTCACACACAGTATAGCTATGACAGGGCTCGGGGCACTTAACATCCTAACACACAGTATAACCTGCAGGGACCTGCAGAAACTTGAAGAATAGTCAGGGGTTTGGCAGTTGAAATTCAATGCAAAGAAGTGCAAGATAATGCATATGGGGCACAAAAACCCTGGCACAATATATCAGTTGGGGGGTGAGGATATAGCATGCACCAAGCAGGAAAGGGATCTTGGGTTTATCATCTCTGATGACCTCAAGGTAGGGAAACAGTGTGACAAGGCAGCAGGTACAGCAAATAGGATGCTGGGATGCATAGGCAGGGGCATCACCAGCAGGAAAAGGGAGGTCATAATTCCACTATACAAGACACTAGTGAGGCCCCACCTGGAGTACAGTGTACAGTTCTGGAGACCTTACCTACTTAAGGGTGTAGACAGGGTAGAGAAGGTTCAGAGGAGGGCAACAAAGATGGCACATGGATTGCATCACAAGTCCTATGAGGACAGGTTGAAGGAACTGAACATGTACACCCTGGAGGAGAGGAGGGAGAGAAGGGATATGATAGAGACATACAAGTATCATACAGGGAGGAACAGGGTACAGGAATACACTATTTTTAAGTGAAAAAGATGTTCCAGGACTAGAGGACATGGGATGAAGTTGGAGGGAGGACGATTTAGAGGAAACGTGAGGAAGAATTTCTTCACAGAACAGGTGGTGGACAAGTGGAACACCCTGCCAGAGAAAGTGGTGGGGGCTGAAACAATCACAGGATTTAAGAATGCATGGGATAGAGATAAAGAAATTCTGGAGGTCAGGGGTAAGGGGCAACAGACTTCTAGGAAAACATAAACTGAACTTACAAGCTCAAATGGGCAGACTGGATGGGCCATTGGCCCTTATTTGCTGACACTGTCTATGTATCTATGTAATACAGCCTAAATGGCTTTTGCTATACTACAGAGAGACACAGATAGCTATGTCATAGATAGGGCTCTGGGCACCTAACAGACAGTATGTAATGCAGTCCAAATGGCTTTTGCTATACTGCAGAGACACACAGAGTAGCTATATGTCACAGACAGGGCTTGGGGCACCTAACAGACAGTCTGTAAAATATACAGCCAAAATGGCTTTCACTGTAATGAAGAGATACACAGAATAGCTATATATCACAAACAGGGCACAGGACACCTAACAGACAGTGTGTAATGCAGCCTAAATCAGTTTCACTATACTGCAGAGACACACAGAGATGCTATGTCAAAGACTGGGTTCAGGGCACCTAACAGTGTTTAATACAACCTAAGTAGCTTTCACTATACTGCAGGGAGACCCAAAGTACTGTATATGTCACAGACAGGGCTCAGGACACCTAGCAACATACAGTGTGTATACAGACTAAATGGCTTTCACTATACTGCAGAGAGACACAGAGTAGCTAGCTATATGTTACAGACAGGGCACAGGGTACCTAACAGACATTGTGTAAAAACATACATCTTAAATGACTTTCACTATACTGCAGAGAGGCATAAAGGTGCTATGTCACAGACAGGGCTTGGGACACCTAACAGACAGTATGTAATACAGCCTAAATGGATTTCACTATACTGCAGAGACACACAGAATAGCTATGTCACAGACAGGACTTGGGTCACCTAACAGACTGTGTGTAATACAACCTAAATGACTTTAGCTATACTGCAGATAGACACAGAGTACCTATGTTACAGACAGGGCTCAGGACACCTAAAAAAACACTGTGTAATACATTCTAATTGGCTTTCACTATGCTGCAAAGAGACACAGAGTAGCTATGTCACCCAAAGGGCTTGGCACACCTAACAGACACTGTTTAATAGAGCCCAAATGGCTTTCACTATACTGCAGAGACACCAATAGTAACTACATGTCACAGACTGGGTACCTAACAAACAGTGTGTAAATAATGCCTAAATGGCTTTCATTATACTACAGACACACAGAGTAGCTGTGTCATAGACAGGGCTCCAGGCACCTAACCAATGCTGTAATACAGCCTAAATGGATTTTCCAACACTACAGAGACACACCGAGTAGCTATGTCACACACCGGACTTGGGACACCTAACAGACAGTGTGTAGTACAGCCCAAATGGCTTTCTCTATACAGCAGAGGCACACAGAATAATTATGTTACAGACAGGGCTCAGGGCACTTAACAGACACTGTGTAATACAGCTTAAATGACTTTCACTATACTGTAGGGAGACACAGAGTAGCAATGTTACAGACAGGGCTTGGGGCACCTAACAGACACAGTGTAGTACAGTCTAAATGATTTTCACTATACTACATGGAGACACAGAGTACAGTGCAAGTCACATTAAATTGTTCCACCAATGAGATGGTTTAGCATTATTTTTTACAGTTGGCAATGCATTAGCGACTCATATTGCTTTGTTTTTCAGTGCTAAACCAGCTCAACAGCAATGTTTGTAAAATGTTTTTGCAAGTCATTTGAAATGCATCAGCAGCCTCGATACAATGCAATGCAAAACTGAGTTTTAACTCTTAAGAGACAGTTCATGCAGGGTTTTGTACTGGATCCAGCAACACTTATGCAGCTGAGTCAGAAATGCTAAAACAGCTCATCGGAGGAACAGTTTAATGTGACTTGTACTGTAGCTATGTCACAGACAGGGATCAGGTCACCTAACAGACACTGTTTAATACAGCCCAAATGTCTTTCACATAACTGAAGACACACAGAGTAGCTACGTGTCACAGGCAGGGCACCTAACAGACAATGTGTAAATAATGCCTAAATTGCTTTCACTATACTGCAGAGACACACAGAGTTGCTATGTCACAGACAGGGCTCAGGACATCTAACAGACAGTGTGTAACAAATGGCTTTCACTTTACTGCACAGGCACACAAAGTATAGAAAGGGCTCAGGGCATCTAACAGACAGTGTGTATTGTACAGCCTAAATGGCTTTCACAATGCTGCAGAGAGGCACAGAGTAGCTATGTTACAGACAGGGCCAAGGGCACATAACAGACAGTGTTTAATACAGCCTAAATGGCTCACTATACTGAAGAGACACACAGTGTTGCAGTGTCACAGACAAGGCTAGGGGCATCTGAAAGGCACGGGGTAATACAGCCTAAAATTGGCTTTAATATACTGCAGAGATGAGACACACAGCAGCTACTATGTCACAGACAGAGCACCTAACAGACAGTGTGTTAAAGTAAAATGCAGCTTCTTTGTACCTCCTCATTCTCTCCCTAACACCTGTTAGGTTAGGTAGGATCTAAACCTGATGACAAAACACAACACAGAAGACAGGTGTCACAGAATAATGATGTATTCATCAAATGCATGTAAAAAAGACAGCTATACCTGCTGGGAGTTCAGAACCTCTGATCAGCGTGATGTCGTCATAGAGAAAACTCAGTGAAAAACAGGATTACATGGATTATTATAGTCAGAGATATGGGGGTCCATTACCTAGTACAGTGCTCATCTGCATAGTAAAGAAGCTAAACAAAGCAATTTTATCGGTGGATATGGTGGGCAGCTTGCACCCAAGACTATTAGGTTTTGTACATATACAGTGATAAGCGTTATGCTGACTAAAGTTATTTTGGGTTACAATGCAATGATTCATAAAATATGCTGATCATGGCATTATGGCTAATAGCTGTAGGTAGCATGCTAACACCACAAAAATAACTGTACTGAATAACAGTCTGTAAGCACATCATAGAAAGCATGAGTAAATACCAATATGCCTTATACTGTATCATAGAACATGGTAGTCCACATTCGGGATTGTAGATCAGGCAGGTCTACATATTCCCCACCTTGCTGCCTGATGAAGAGGCAACACCACTAGGGAAAGTGTGGTTGGTCACTGTTGAGTTGAATGAGTAGAATAGAAAAACTGTAACTGTACACAATGTTGCTTGAGCATGCAATGTAGACAGCTTAAGGTAATGATTAGAAGTAATGATTAGAAAAAAATCAAGAAAACTTGAATAACAACAAAACCTTTAAATGTAAGTTCAAACCAATTGTTGGATAATGCAGAACTTAAATCACCATCATGAAACAGATCATTTAGAAAAATGTCCTCCTTAGTGACGTTGTTACCAATATGGATATGGTATGCATTTTTTCTTTCTAACAAAGATCAAAGATTCAGCGTGAGAGTGTCGATATTCACATTAAACAGTGGTAAATACTATTCCATAGCATTCAGATAGTCAGGGTTACTATCATTGTAATCAAGTTCCAGGGTGGGAACAGGTGTGATAACTGTATGGTCAATGATAGTGTGCTCATGAGGTACAAAACAGAAGTTGGGCATAGTTACACTACACATGTGAAAGCCATAGGAGACTGTCTCGTAATTGGTAACAACTCAGTATTGTCCATCACTGTTATAGGTCACACAAACTTGAGGAAGGCACTACTTTGTGAGTTGTTCTGGGTAGGTAATCAAAGCATTCATCATCTGGATGGTTAGTTGTTGTACAGTCTGTGGCTGAAGTTTAGTTGCATTCAGCATCAAAGGAGGTGATGTGACATTAACAGAAGAAGAAACATTTTCAAATAGGTCATTATCAAATGTATATGACCAGTCCTTAGAGCTTGCAGAATATCTGCACACTGTTGTGGTTATACCAAACATGTCACATCTGCACAAATAGTAGTAGCCCTTTATAGCACAACAGTCAGTATGTGGGGCATTGAAAAGATAGGCACTAAATCAAGGGTCCCACCTTCACTTTGGTAATTTAGCTTGCTCACATTGGAATTCCAGTCTGAAACTAAAAGGACCCACTCTTCACATGGAGCTTAAAGTAAATATAGCCAGTTTTGGCAGTGGAAAATTTAAATGTGCTGTGTTATGTGTGGGGGTTGGGGGTGTGCACTGGTTCTTTTGGATTGTTTGTTGTATGCCACAACCCAGCAGCACCCTTTAGAAGAAATGTAAATTCTAGTGTGTGAAGCAACATAAAAGGTTTGAGCATGCTAATTTTGGATTTGTTTGAGTTTTAGGAATCTGTGTGTTCCTTCTTAGCATGCTCCCTTTGAACACCAATGTAAAATCATTGATGGGAGCGCAGTGTATAAAAGAAGCCAATTAGACACATTAGCCATTGAGGCATTGGAATGTTAGGGACTAAATCAAGGGTCCCACCTTGATGTTGATGATTTAGCATGCTCACATTGGAATTCCATTCTGAAACAAAGAGGGCCCACTCCTTACATGGAGCTTAAAATAAATATAGATAATTTTGGCAGTGGAAAGTTTAAATATGCTATGCTGTGTGTGGGTGGTGGTGGTGTGCGCTGGTGCTTTTGGATTGTTAGTATGTGGGGCTACCCAGGTGTCCAGGTGAGGATGAAACACCAGCAAAGGAGACAAGTTGGTCTGTTCTCAGTAGATGCTGTCTTCTAGATGACCGATAGAGTGGACTTTCACCAGCTTGTCAAAGACTGAAGAATTCTTGTTGAAGTGTGAGAGAGACACAGTGAATGTAACATACAGGGTGTCCCTCATGGCACATGCACCTGATGTGCAGCGGGGTCCTTGATTTGGGTGTAGTGTGACATAGCCCAAGTTCTAAAATGTGGCCAATGAAAAGGCCACAGTCCTGGCCATGCACCTGGTATTGCATGACCAGGATTTACAATAGGGGCAATACCATTTAGCCATATACATACTATGGATTAAATCTGGAATCCTTACTGACTCCAGATCTCAGAAGAGATTTGTGATAGTGTTTATGACATACTGTATGTGCCATAAGCTGAACAAAGGATTTCCCTGCCTTTGTGTTGCTCTTTAGTGCCATTGTTATTGTAAAAGATTAATTCATTTATTTTGTTTCAGGTTTCATTGAATAAAGGTGCTATATCATGCATTTCATACACTGTGAGTCTTTCCTCCTGAGAAATACCATCTATACCTTGTAGCATGGGCTGTATGACACCTTGTGATAATTACTGTTAAATATTTTAGCATGTCTGTGAATTTTAGCCAAATTGGATCTGTTCCAAATTGACATTCTAGATTCAAACATACCCGTAACACTACAGGTTATGCCTGTGACATCTGAAAATGCTAAACTCTGCTTAGGGCATTCGGGATGGAATACTCCTCTGTGTTACATAGTATGATGCCCGACTACAGGGTCTTGTGCACGTGCATGATAAGCTGCCATTAAATCAAATAGCATTACAGTGTGAAATTTGGACACATTAGTGGTGGAACAATGCCAACCTCAGCCATTTTCCAGTGGATAAGGTTCAAAATAACAAGAACATGCATACATTGAACATTATTAATTAGAGTCCCAGGGACATAGGTTTGTGGCCAGGCCACTGGGCAGACATGGCTCCATAATTGGGCACTTCAGTGATTCATTTGTGGACAGTGGGATGACTGTAAGGAAAAGAACAGTTGTTGCAATGGATTGGTTGATACAGTTTAGGCATATGGTGGTATTGGAAAACTGGTAACAAAAGTCTGGGCTCATCATTGCTGTGAGACTGTAGAAGCCCATATGGTTGACTAACCTGGCAGATGCACAAAGTTCCAATGGGGCAAATATGGGTGCTGGTCCAGCCTTGAAAAATTCCTTTGGCAATTGGGCTACTGGAATTTCTTGTCCAGTGGGATTACCAGTTGTCCATTCAACTTGGAGTGTTGAGTTGTCTTGGGAAATCACCATAGCACTGAAATATGCATCTCTTCCCTATTGAACAATTACATAGGTAGATGGTAGTTGAATGGTCATTTTTGGTTCAGGAGGTAGGGTTGGAAATAGGCATGGATCCCAGCTTAGACGTCAAGAGCTAGCTAGAGATTCCTCAAGGTCTCATCTGGATCTGGTTGTGATACTGCCTTCCAGATGCCCAAGATGAGGAATGGGATCTTTGGTAGTAATTTCATTTCTGAAAAACAGAGAAATTAACAGGTTAGAGGACATGTCTTCTGCCCCCTAACTGCGAACTGCATTATCACTGAAAACATTTTCAGTGATATACACTAAAAGGTGACTGGGAACTGTGCATTTGGGGGAGCTGTACCCCACCAGAACCACCCTCGTGGGGGGCTTTGACCCCCACACACCGCTATCTAATGATTCTCAGCTCCAGGGGGATGCATGTCGAGGAGGGTGGCACAGCCCGGTTTAAAAAAAAATTAACTCCTGCAATGGCAGGATGTCACAAAATGCAACCCGCACCCAGTCCTGAACCCAAGACCTGCTCCGTGGGAGCCAACCACCCTACTCACCACACTACATGGTTGGCTCAGTGGAAGCAGGCACACTACAGGTTTGCAACCCTGTTCCTATCCCCGTACATCCTGTCGCGCACCCTCCCTTCCTGTCGCCCACCCTACCCTCACTGTCACAACAGTAGTCATTGCTCATGATGATAGCACTCTCATATGGGTCACCATTTTGACAGTCATCCATATGCGGTCGCTATCATCATGGTATACCCCTTTGTACAGTTTCAGTTAGTTGGCATGGTACTATTTGTCTGTGGGTTTCTTGTGGTCTGTTAGCTACACTTTGTAGACAGCAAAGCTCAATTTGTTGATGATGTCATGTGGACTCACCTATTTATTGGCAAACAGCTGGGCTGGTGTGGAGAATTTCAGTACCATGACTTGGTCTTCCACCTGCCAATCAATGTCTTTGATGTTCTTGTCAAAGTACATTTTGGATTACTGTTGGACCTGGTCCAAGTTCTTGGCAGCAAAAAGGTGAGTCTGGACAAGAGTGTCCTTCAGTTGTGTGACATAAGTGTCTGCCGACACACTGTCTGCAGTTGGAGTATTCAGATTGATCCATAGATGTTCTAGTAATTTCATTTTTCTGCTGGTTTTCACCTCAAAGGTTGTGCACTGGGTTGTTGCAACCGGGGCAGCTCTGATTGCCATTAAGAGTAAGGGCAATGGAGTGTCCTAACTTTTAGTATTCTCATTTGCGAATTTAGGCAACATTAATTTGATCTGCCTGTTAGCTCTCTCTACCTGTCTAGAGGGCTGAGGTTGGTAAGCAATATGGAACTTCTGGTTAACTTCCAATATCGACAAACATTCTTGCATTAGTTCTGCTGTGAAGCAAGTCCCTCTGTCAGAGTCTACCTTAAGGGGTAGGCCCCTTGATCTACCGAGATTTTGGCAGTGGCATTTGCTGTGTTTGCTCTACATAGGAAGGCTTCTACCCATTTTGAGAAAAGGTCAGTGATTACAAGTGCATATTTGTTGTGTCTAAGAGTGGTGGGCAAAGCCCAGATGAAATCAATCTGGATTGCATTCCAGGGGTCTGATTGCCTTTGTGGAAGTAGTTTGGCATTTTTCTTCCAAGGGATAGGGTTGTTCTGAGCACAGGTATGGCAATTTTCCACATAATGTTGAAATCTCGATTTAGTAGTTGCCGTATTGGTCCTTGCAAGAATAGATCCAGAAGCAAATGATTTGATACCTTTTAATGGACCAACATAGATGTGACAACAAGAACAAAGTGCTCTAGCTTTCGGACCAACCAGTCCTTCTTCAATTCAGGTATCTTCTATGTTGAAATCTAGATTTAGTAGTTGCCGTATTGGTCCTTGCAAGAATAGATCCAGAAGCAAATGATTTGATACCTTTTAATGGACCAACATAGATGTAACAACAAGAGCAAAGTGCTCCAGCTTTCGGACCAACCAGTCCTTCTTCAAAAAATTGAAGAACGACTGGTTGGTCCAAAAGCTAGAGCACTTTGTTCTTGTTGTTACATCTATGTTGGTCCATTAAAAGGTATCAAATCATTTGCTTCTGGATCCACATAATGTTGGACATTGGTTGTCATACTGGCCACCAGACCATGGTCTTCAGTCTCTACAAGGTCTTGTCTGCCTCTTGGTGTCCACCTGTAGGAGTATCATAAACATGATGTATGAACTCTGACTGAAGCAATTTTGGAACCATGCATAGGTTTTGATCACCTGAGTGGTACAGGACCAATTTCTTGTCTGTAGAGAGGTTTAGGTTGTCTGAATGTCTTTTGAATGGATTATTCAAATACATTTCTTTTTCTGTTTCCTTTGACAGGTATTCATATACCTCTTTTATCTCTAGATCTGAAATGTATACTGTGGAGAGATCCAGTGGAACCACTTTGGCCTTTTTGTATGCAGCTACAGTCTGGGCATCAGTGGGGGACTGCATGTTCCATACCTCCCCTCCCCAAGTGCCACCTTTTACCAAGGTGTCTGCTCAATTGTTGTACTCATGGTAAGGCTCAGACTTGGAGTGGGCCTAAACATTGCATATGTACAACCTGAAAACAAATTGTTCAGCTAGGCTGACAGTATGTATGAACAGCTCCCTATATTTCACAGGGTTTCCTTCTGAGGATGCAAAATTATGGGTCTTCCAGAAAGGAAGAAAATCTGTCAAAGAACTACACACCAGAGAAGAATCAGAGAAAATGATGGTGTCCTCCTCTCCTTTGCTATGGATGATCTCCAGGGCACAGACAACTGAAGCAAGTTCTGCATACGGGGAAGATTTAATGGTGCACTTCCTGGACACCACAGAGGTGTCACCTGATGGGTAAAGGATCAGGATCCCAAAGTCTGCAATCTGTTCTCCTTTGTAATAGAAGGAAGATCCATCTGTAAAGATGGGGCAAAGTGCAGGATCTTTCAGGGTAAGCTCAGTAGTAGGAAGGAAGGGGCCTGGTTCTGGCAGGGTGGGTGGCTCTAGGCCACACTCATGGGGATCTCCTTGGTATAGAAGTCCATGTGCCAAGATGGAGGGAATTTTAGCAGGAAGTAAAGTGATGTCTTGATCTTGTAGGAGGAGAGACCAATGAGTGAGACTGGTGATAGACACATTGCTATCTTTGATGATGTTGGTCAGTAAGAAAATGGTGGGGGTGTGGTTGGTGTGCAGCACAATAGGGGAATACCCTATGATGCAGGTGAAGTGTTTGATGGCCCAGAAGGTCACCAGGAGATTCTTTGCACACAGAGTACTTCTATTCTACAAGGGACAGCATCTGTGAGGCATAGGCAATAGGCCTCAAGGTGCCATTTGCCTTTTGTACAAAGACTACTGACATGCCCACATCAGAGATGACAGTTTCCAGATGAAATGGCAGTTCTGGATTAGGGTTGACCAAAGCTGGAGCGGAAGCCAAGTCCTTCTTCAAAGAAGTGATACCAGCTGCGTGTTCTGGTCCCCAATACTAGGGGACATCTTTCTTCATTAGCTCATACAGGGGTGTGGCCTTTTCTGAAAAATTGCAAATGAAGTCTCAGGAATAATTAATCATACCCAGAAAACACCTCAGAGTAGTCACATTGTTAGGCAGTGGCATGTGCTGAATGCCTTGGACCTTGTCCATGGTGGGGCTCCTGCCCTCAGCAGTGATGCACAGGCCCAAAAATGAAACTTCAGTAAGGCACAATTTAACCTTTGCAGGGTTGCACTTGAGGTCTCCCCTCCGTAAGAGTGTTGAAAGCTCATCTAGGAGCTCCAGATGTCTCTCCAGGCCTGTTGTGGCCAAGAAAAGTTTGTCCATATACTCTAGGAGGAAGTCTGGTGTGGAGAAGCCTTGTATGGCATCTCTCATGTGGATGTGGAAAAGGGAGATCCTGTTATGGAATTCTTGTGGGAGGCAGTTCCACGTGTACTGACATCCTTCAATGGTGAAGGAAACTTCTTCTAGCTCTCAGGGGCAGTGGGAGTGACCAAAAACCACTGGAGATGTCCAAGGTAGTGAACCACTTGTGTTCTGCTTTCAGACATTTGAGCACACCTCGGGCAGATGCCAAGGTGGGTGCACAACTGGCAGTGACTTGGTTGAGTCTTTTGCAGTGGTAAGCCTCCAACTATTGTTGCTCTTCTTCACTATCCAGATAGGGGAGTTGACTGTGGACACACAGGCCTGATGACCCCTTGCTTCAAAAGTGAGTCAACTGTGGCCCTCAAAGAAGGTACTGCCTCTGTTGGAAAAGGGTATTGTCTTTGACATGGTGGTTCATCACCAGTAACTTGTATGGCAATGCAAGGCAATGTTTATTTATATGGCTCCCATTCCCAGAGGCTCTGGCACCTCACATAAAAACAGTATCCCGTGAGGAGGGTGCATTGGGAAGGGAGCCATCCATAGTGGCAACTCGCTCCCCACTGAATCCCTTACAGCGATGGGAGGGTAGGGCAACCGGATGGGGGGGTGGGCGAAATCAGTGACAGGATGTTGCTATATGTATGCGTGTGTGGGGTGAGCACAATGAGTGTGGGCTGGGAGGGAGCAGAGGAGCTGTAGGGGGTGGCACTGTGGTGGGTTGCCGAGCTGTGTTGTGGCATCAGGCATTGGTCTGTGGTTGGGGTGGGTGAGGTACCGGGTTTGGGTCTGGGTGCTGACATGAATTTATTGTGCCCAGCCCGAACCTTTAATTTTACATGTTTTCTCCCCCCAACATGCATCCACCTGGAGTTGAGAATTCTTTAGTAGGGGGTTGCAGGGGGGGCGTCACAGCCCCCCTCCACAGAAAGCATTGAAATGTATGTCCCCGGAGCCACTGTCCTGTGCGGCAGGGTGCCAGAGTGTCAAAAATGTTTTTGGCACTCTCACTGCATGATAATGGCGATTGCCTTTAAGCTTTCACCATTATCATATAGAACTCATAAAAACAGGTAAGGGAATAAAAACACACATACATATATATTAAAACAAATAAAAGCAAATAAATATTTCAGATAAAAAATGCAGTGACTAATTAATTTCAGTAGACCTAATTTCATCTGGTTAAATATCTATGTCTGGGAAGGCCAGAGAGAAAAGATGAGACTTAATGTGGCTCTTAAAAACTCAGCTGAAGGGACCTCCCTAATGACAAGAGGAAGTGAATTCCACAGGATGGGGCCGGTGACACTAAATGCTCTGTCGCCGGCAGTTTTAGCCTTGTCCTGAGAATCACCAGGAGGACCCTAGAGGAGGAATGGAGGGAGTGGACTGGGGTGGCATGTGTTAGGAGATCAGATAGATAGCCAAGGCCTAGTCCATGTAGGTCCTTAAAGGTGAGCCAGCCCACCTTTAAGATAACCCTCCACCTGACCAGCAGCCAGTGCAATTCACGCAGCTCTGGAGTTACATGACAGAACTTCAAAAGGCCCGTCAGTAATCTGGCAGCTGCAATCTGCAATAGCTGCAGTCAGAAGAGGGTACCTCTAGAGACCCTGAAGTGAAGGGCATTATAGTAATCAAGCCTGGCTGTTACAAAGCCATGAACCAGAGTAGGAAGGTCCTCAGGTGGAACTAGGGGCTTGATCCTGGCTATGTTCCTCAAGTAGTAAAAACCATTTTGGACAACTGATGAGACCTGAGATTCAAATATCAATCTGCCATCCTGGAACACACCAAAATCTCTTACCCTAGAGGAAGCCATTAATGGTATAGGCCCCAGGAAAAGACCATTTGCCACACCAGAGACAATCCTATCATGCCTTTGGCCCAGTCCCACTACCAGAACCTCCATATTTTCAGGGTTCAGTTGCAACCAGCTGGAGGACATCCAATCATTGATCTCAGTCAAACAGATATTTAGCACTTCCACAGCATCAGATGTTCCAGGGGAAAAGGACAGACACAACTGGGTATTGTCTGCATAGCAGTGAAAACCCACATTGTACTGCTTAATGAGCTCACCTGGGGCAGCATGTACACTGCAAACATCACTGGCAACAAGATTGCTCCCTGAGGCACACTGCATGATGTGAGCTTTGGGGAGGAGGAGGAAAAATTCCCCATCACTACCCATTGCATCCCGTTAGCGAGGTAGGACTCAAACCAGCAGATGACAGTGCTGACAAGACCACCGTACTCTCCAAGATAATCAAACAGGACAAAGTGGTCTGCAGTGTCAAAAGCTGAGGAGAGACTGAGGAGAATGAGAACTTAATTGTCTCCTCTATTCCTTGCCCTAAGGAGGTCGTTGTGCACCCAAACCAATACTGTTTCAGTGCCGTGCTTCACTTGGAAACCAGACTGGAGTGGCTCATAGACGTCGAAGGTCATGAGGTGCTACTCAAACTGTTGCACCACAATGCCCCAGAACCTCTTTCAAAGAGTCCAGGATGATCCCCTCTGACCTCACCAGACAAACAGGGTTAACACTGCGCTAATGGAACCAATGCATCCCATTAAGAAATGTATTGGAACCTGGTCCAGTTCACAATATGTGTGCTTCAGCCTAGAAGCAACCTCAATGACCTCGGCCACCTCCATCAGTTTAAATCCCCCCCCAGACAGGTTGAGTGCTTCTGCCACAACCAAGGTGATCACTGCAATATGTTATACAACTCACTGGCGTGATTCTCTGCCAGGCAGAGGACACTCTGTCAGTGAAGAACCAAGCAAACTTGTCACACAAAGTGGCAGAAAAAGTCTTTCTCTGCTGCAGACAGACCGGAAGTAACTGCCTGTCTACAGTCCACAAAAGCACAGCTGGTTGGTTCTTCCCTGCAGCAATCTCCCTGGATAGGAACTCTGCTTTCTTATGGTTGATTTCCCCTGGTACTGACCATAGTGGATACGCAGGACCAGTTTGTCCTCCTCTAGGCTGGTCCTCCACCAGTAATGCTCTAACCTGACCCCTGATCTTCATCACCTTGAGCTCTCCATCAAACTAAGGAGACCTCAAGTGAGACAATTTGGGTCATACATGGACCAGTGCAAGTGCATCGAGTTTTGTGGACATCACCCTATTATAGGTGGTAACTGCCTCACTCGTGCCCTTCACACGTGCAGCATCTACACTAGATAAGAGAATCCATTCTCCCACAATCATGTTTGTGTTTGGCAAAGGTGTCTTGATGCCTTTCCAAAACTGGCTTTAATTAAGGAAATAGCTTGTGCTGCTGAAGCATAAGGGTGATGTCATACTCCATATCATTGGCATTCAGGGCTGCTGCTACATATAAATCAGAAATAAGGAGCATGTGACATTGTACAATGCACCCATAACATGAGAAAAAATATAATTCCAGGATGCTCTGGTGATGATGTAATACCATGAGGTTAAAATGGTGTGTCACCTCTAAGATGACAATGACAACTGGTATTGGTTTTGACTGGTACATTGTAATCATGGTCCCCTCAAATGTCTGTGAGGAAGTGGCCTTCCCCATGGACCAATGAGATACCTGTAGATTGTCTTGAGGCAGCACTGAAACTGCTGCACCCATATCTAGAATTAATTTGAGCTGGTGGCCCCCAACCAGCACTTCTACACACATGGGCATCCAGAATCATCTGTTACCAAGGTGGTAATGATGTGAACTGGGGCCTGACACCATCAGTCTGATTCACTTTGCTTCTGCTTGTGGTCGATGAGCATGGGATCTGTCTCTCAGAGCATTTGTACTACTTCGAAGTATGGAAACTTAGACCGCTCGCCTCCATTGGTTTCATCCAGTGAAGGAGTGGAGGGAATGGCCTCCATGACTTTGGACATTATTGAGCAGTGAGTGACTGCACCTTAGTCTTAAATTCCTGAAGCCATGCTTTCTCCTCAGCAAAATCCTTATATGGGATGGCCCACTGGTATTGTCCATTGTTTCTCTTGGTATTTTGTTGGTTTGACTTCTGCCATCACCCTTGTCTGTTCGTCTTAGAGCCTCTTCGGTTCTGGTTTGGAGGCTTGTCCTGTTGGGAATCTTTTAATTTTCCTTCCACCATGTACTGGGTGGATGGCTCGGTGCTGTTTTGCACTGCAGCCACTTTGGCCTTGGAACCTGAGGCCAAGTCCCATGCACAAATTTGGTATGTGTGTTCCACTTTTTCCATGATGTCATGGAAGTGATCCTGTCTTGGGAATACTGCTGTCTCTAGCTTCTCGTGAAGGGGGGGTTATAGATTTTTTAAGAACAGGCATTTGTGCTCAATAGATTCCCTGTTGGAGTGTTCACTAGCCAGGTCTTTGCCTGCTACTGTACATACATGAGCCACAATCGGCCTTCATACTGGGACGGGGTGTCTTTGTTGTGCTGCTTTACTGGATGGGCTAGCATTACACTGACCATGTTAGGGTTGTGTACTGCCAAAAGTTTGGCTGTGACAGCTTTGAATGGGGCTGTGGCATCATTACGTATGCCTTCTGGCAACTTGGCCCACAACATACAGCCCATGCTCTGTATTAAAATCTGTACCCTGTGCTCGGCATCAAGGCTGACCATTTTACAGTGATTTCAAATGGCAACTGAGATTGTCACCTGAGGCCATACAGCCTATCTTGTCCTCAGTATTCGGGATGGCTGCACAGACTGCAGAGCATTTGGGGTAGGCCTTTGCTGCCCTGCTGTGGACTTGACAGTCACCTTGGCCATGGTGGTGGCTGCTCCCTGAAGGCGGGTCTGTTGCTCCACCTCCTTTTTCAGCATGTCGAAGATTGCTTGTTTCAACACCCTGGCCTGAGGGTTCGAGATCCAGCTTTTGAGATTGCCTTCTGAATTAGACTTTGCACCTCGTCCCTGTCCTTTTTATTCAAGGCAGCTACTGGTGGGTGAAGACTGAATCCTCTGGCGTCCCAGGGAATGCTATCTTGAATTCCTCCATCCTCGCTGTCATCATCCTCTGATGACAACAGGTCAATGGGCAGGATACATGTCATAGCTCTCACATGACCCTTCAGGATTGCCAACTGCTGATGGAATGTTGACATCTTGGCTCTACACATCAAATGATCCACTCTACCTTTGTACTGTCCCTTACTGACATGATCCTCTTTAAAATATGTAAACTTTATTATATTTTCGAGGCTTTGGAGGTTTGGATTTATCTTCTGTTTTAAATGTAATATTTGAATAGTTTTGTACTTGAAATTAGTTCTGTGTGTTAAAAATTACTACTTTGAGTTAGAACTGTTACTTGGGCTGTAATATTGTAACTATTGGGGCTTGGGAACACTTGTTTGGCAGTGATAAGTAGAGTGAAATTTAAATGTGATGTTTGCCTGGTGTTGGTAGAGCCCTCCGGCCCACCCTGTTTTGTAGGCTTTCTTAAATACTGAAAAGCTACTGGGGGTTGGGATTGAAGGGCTGCATTTCTGTTTATGACTGAAATTTGAAGCAACAGGAACTGGTGGGCCTGTGACATCATATGGTACCTGATGTCTGCATACACACACTGTTAGTGGGACTGGACACACACTGGACTGTATGTGTTTGTGAGACTTGGGAACTTTATTGGTGGGGTTGAAATTGGGTTTGTAAATAACTGCAGTCAGTATAGAGAGAGACTGTATTCCAGGGGGGAAGGGACTGAGAAAAGGGGTGTGTGAGCAATTATAAACAGAGAGGGACAAACAGGGTGGCCATATTCCACCATGGCAGGCATCTTCAGAAGGGTTGTAGGCTGCACAGGCTGTGGGATGGCAATAATTCTCAATTGGACCTGGAGAGAGGGAGGTTGCCCACTCTGTAGACAGCTATCTTGTATCAGGAGTGAAGTATATTGGTTAAGGAGCAACCTGGGGGAGTTGGGGGGTGTCCAAGGATAAGGGGTGTGGATATGGGCAACAGAAGGGTGGGGCTGAGGGGAGGCTGGGGCAACGCTCAGAAATTACAGGACATTATGTTACAGCAAGCAGGAGGGGGATGTTAGGGACAGAGGACCCTTAGATAGGGATGTTAATGCTAAGGGAAAGCGATGGGGTAAACATTCTGAATATAAAGAGAGTGGAGGGGAAGAGTCAGGAGGGGCTGTTGTGGGGAAGCCTAAAAGAGCAGACTGTGGGAAGGGAGCTCCTAAGGAGAACAGAGCAAGAGGGGAGGAAGAGGGGCAGTTTAGAGGGGCAGTCGGGGGAAACTCGGGTTACTTGATGGAGGCTGGCATAGAGTGTTACAATAAATTTGAGCTACTAAGCAACCTAGAGGGGGAGGAAGGGGTTGGTGGAAATGAGGAAACTGATACAGTGGCCGGGAGGAGGGAGTCGGATACCCAAAGGGCATCACAGACCGGCAATGGAAAGGATAGAAATAGTCCCAGAGGGAGAAGGGGAAACATAAATATTAAGCAGATGGGGGAGATGCAACATATTAAAGACATGAGGGAGGAGAGCATGACTGGAGAGAAACTGGGAGACAAGGGTGGGGAGGGGCCCCCTTCAGCAGGGGGGTCTGTACCAAGGATGGGGCCCTAGGTAAAGGGGACCCAGAGAGTGCCTCTGGAGGCAGGGGTACTATTACAAGGGGGGAGGATGGAGGTGTGGGGGAAGGGGAATCCATCAGGGCCAGGTTAAATGGTTCAGATAAGAGAGGGTTAAAGGGACACCTATTCGGGGGTTTGAGTTAAGTGGGCAAAATAACAAGGGAGGCAGAAAGGGGAGGGTGACAAGGGGGTCTCTAATAAGGCAGGAAGACCCCCATGGAATTGAGATCATGAATAAAGGTGGGGATGGGGGGTTGAGAGTGCATAGTGGAGGTAACCATAAGGATGATGGCGGTGTTAAGGTTCTGTTATTGGGAGACTCGATGATTAGGGGTATTCAGTGGGAGGGACAGGGGGTGGATACCATAGCCAGGTGAAGGTAGTGAGTATGTCTGGGCTGACAGTGCACAGAGCAAAGTTCATGGTGTATGAACTGGTTAAAGATTGTGGAGGGAAACCGGATTTCCTGGTGCATTTGTGAACTAACGATCCAGAGGGAAATAGTGTTTTGGAAATCCAAGCAAGGTTCCAAGAACTTGCCAGAGTCTGTTGGGATAATGGATGCAACATTTCCTTTTCGGAGATATTGCCTGTACCAAAGGCCTCAGTGGAGAAAAAAATGAAGATCACAGAGGTTAATGACTGACTCAGGAAGTGGGGTGAAGAGAGTGGGTTGGGGGTATTAAGGAACTGGAAAGGAGTCTGGGAGAATAAGGGACTGTATGCCAAGGACAGGCTTCATCTTGCCCACTTAGGGAAGGAAGTCCCTAAACAGGGGATGGCTGACTTCATTCAAGAAAGGTGGGGTTTAAACTTGTGAGAGGGGGGAGGGATAGGGAGGGCTGACTCAGAAGCCCTCCTCCGGATGAGGGAGTAGCCTTCAAACCCAAGGGGGAGGGGAAACAGACGGGGTGGAGGTTTCAGGAGGAGCAGAGGAGGATGGAAGTATAAGAAACCTGGGTGGGGTTGCACAAAGGGATCGGGATAAGGGTGGGGGTGGTGTTAGAATGCCAGGAACTTGGGAAACAAGTTGCCAAAGTTCCAGGCCATGCTGTTTGGGGGGGGTGGATGTGGCGGCGGTCACAGAAACATGGGCCAACAAAAACCATGACTGGGACCTAAACATGCTGGGGTACACTATGCTTAGGAAGGATAGAAAGGAGGTTAGAGGGGGTGGAGTGGCTATGTTCATTAGAGATGACATAGAAATTGCTAGGGTAGAAGAGGCAGAGGGAAACGTGGAGGCCATATGGGTCACCTTACGAACCCCAGCAGGAGGTAAGGTCAAGCTGGGTGTAGTATATAGCCCCCCCGGGATGGGTGATGTTCTGGAGGATGGTTTACTGGACAACATCATTGCCCAGTGTAGACCAAAAGGGGAAGGAGTGGTGTTGATGGGGGACCTTAATATGCCAGGTACAAACTGGGGAACCATGTCCTCTAAGATGGCCAAGGAGCAGAGGCTGCTGGACGGCTTCCAGGATGTGTTCTTAACACAGCATGTGATGGAGCCCACAAGGGAGAAGCATGTTCTGGATGTGGTTCTGGCAGATGAAGATCTGGTAAGGGACCTGGTTGTAGAGGATCCCTTGACTGGGAGCAACCACAATACTGTCTGGTTTCAAATAAGCATGGGGGGAGGTGGGAAGATCTAGGACACTGGCAGTGGACTTCAGGGGGTAGACTTTGTGGGCATGGGAAATATTCTCAAGGATCACTTGAAGGGGATTACATCAATGACAAATGTGGAAAAGAGATGGGAGGTCATAAAACAGGGACTTCATGAGGCAGTCAGGACCTGTGCTAAGGTGAAACATAAGGGAGCAAGGTCACATAAACCATGCTGGTGGTCCAGTGAGGTTCAGGTAGCAGTCAGAGAAAAGAAGGCAGCCTACAAAAAATATAAAACAACAAGAGGGGATAGTGATAAGGAAATGTACCATCTTGCATCTAGAAAAGTCACCCAGATGGTGAGGGGGGCAAAGTCCAGTAAAGAGCAGTGGCTGGCACAGGGAATACGTGGAGGGGAAAAGGGGTCCTTCCAGTACATTGGGGAGCAGAGAAAAACTAAGGGCCATCTCAGCAGATTGAGATCAGAAGGAGGGTGGGTGGAAGAGGAGAGGGACCAGGCAGAGGTATTAAATGAGTACTTCACCTCTGTGTTCACTAGGGAGGGGGATGGGATGTCTACAAAGCAAGGCATGATGGAGATAGAAGCAGCAGTGAGTGGGATCAGGGGAGCAACAGAAATGGAGCAAGAGGGAGGGAGAGGTACCCCAGGAGTGTCACATCAGGATAAGGATAAAAAGGCCAGTAAGGTGGAGGGACGGATGATGCTATCTCCACCGAAAGGGCGTGGATAGCCCTTAAGGCCCTAAAGAAAGACAAATCTCCTGGGCCAGATGGCATCCATCTGAGAGTACTGTGGGAATTGGCGGACATACTGGCTGCACCCCTGGTGGAGCTCTTCAACACGTCGCTTGAGACAGGAAGGGTACCTAGGGATTGGCGAGAGGCACATGTGGTGCCAATCCATAAAGGAGGGTCGAGGGAAGTACCACGTAACTATAGACCCATCAGTTTGACCTCGGTGGTGGGAAAATTAATGGAGAGTATACTAAAGGAACAATTGGGGGTGTATTTGGAGGAGGTGGGAGGTCTGGATAATTGGCAACATGGGTTTGTGCCAGGTAGATCATGTCAAACCAATCTTGTGGAGTTCTACGAATGGGTAACATCAGAACTGGACGGGGAAAGCCTGTGGATGTATTATTCTTGGACTTCAGCAGGGCGTTTGACTCTATCCCCCACAATGGTCTGGTGGAGAAACTGATGAGGTTGGAAGTAGGCCCTTTGATGGTCAGATGGATTGAAAACTAGCTAGCTGGATGCACCCAGAGAGTAGTGGTTGGTGGGGAGCTCTCGAACCCTGGAGAGGTCGGTAGTGTGTACCGCAGGGCTTGGTCCTGGGTCTGATTCTGTTTAATGCATACATATCAGACATCAGGGAGGGTATAGGGTGTGAAATGAGTCTCTTCGCTGATGACTCCAAGATGTGAGCAGTAGTTGAGGGGGAAGAGGGGAGGTTGGCCCTGCAAGGGGACCTGGACACCCTGGAAAGCTGGGCTCACACAGGGAAATTCAATTTCAATATCACCAAGTGCAAGGTGTTACACCTTGGGCAGGGAAACCCTAAACACAGGTACACCCTGGGAGGGGAGGTGCTGGAGGCCTCAATAGGGGAAAAAGACCTAGGGGTCATGGTGGATGCATGTATGAATAATTCTGAGTAGTGCAGGAGAGTGGCTAGCAAGGCAAACAGGATGTTGGGATGCATCGTAAGGGGGATCACCTCTAGAAGCAGGAAAGTGATTCTGCCACTGCACAATGGACTGGTTAGACCACACCTTGAGTACTGTGTACAGTACTGGAGACCACACTTGAAGAAGGACATACAGCTCCTGGAGACGGTACAGAGGAGGGCAACTAAGATGATATGAGGACTAGGGGATTTGACGTATGAGGACAGACTTGAGAAGCTCTGCCTGTTTTCATTGGAAGAGAGGAGAGATGGGGGGACATGATTGAGGTCTTCAAGTACCTCAAGGGAATAAATAGAGTAAACATGGAGGGGATCTTTAGACTAAAGCAGGGAGATATCACCAGAGGGCATGGTTTGAAGTTGGAAGGTGGAAGGGTGAGGGGGGAAAGAGGAGGAGGAGGAGGTTTTTCACTGAGAGGGTGGTGGACCCTTGGAATGCATTGCCTGGCGAGCTGGTTCAGAGATCCACAGTGGAGGGCTTCAAGAGATGGTGGGGCAGACACAGAAAGTGGATGTATCAGATGATGGCCTGGCCCAGGGGGGTGAGGATGGATGATAGGGTTTTCTGGAACACAAGGGGGGGGAGGGCATCAGCACCCAACTAGGGATCAGAGGTTCAAGCAGACTCGAAAGACCGTAAGGCCTAATCTGCTGGCAATTAGTATGTTAGTATGTTAAGAAACAATAACACAATAAAATGAAAAAAGGAACCTGGGGATAAGTAGATTATTAAAGCCCCCACTATCAACCCTCCTCAACCTGTATAGACAGCCCCACATACAGATAAAAAAAAAATGCTTGAAAGAAAACAATAAAAAACAATCTTAGATCTAAAAAGAAACAGGAAAAACAAGGAGGTTATTATATAAAACGTACAAATAGTAAGGGATCCATAACCATTACAAACAAGACATTAATTAAAACGTAAGAAGCCAAGCATATAAAGATCCCCAGTTCTCAACTTAAAACACCTATGACGTATATTCACAATGTGAAGGTCCAGATTTAAGGCAGTTAGGAGTTATTTTTGCCATTTTGACCATGCAGGTAATGAGATGTCTACCAATGTCTAAGTAACACTATTAATCTGCTGAAGCAATAAGAGCAATATAATTACATTGGTAACTAAATGGAATTTCCTTATTCCAATCCAGTATACAAACCTCCAGAGTAAACAATGGAGTTTGCCCATTAAGGGGCAGACCAAGTTGTCCTGGTGCACTTCTTTCCTTTACCTGAAGATGGTGTGCCCAGAGCAGGAGGGGGGAAGGGAAGGGGAGGGACAGGGAGACAGAACAATAGGCAGGTAACAGGAAGGGGGAGGGGCTAAAGGAGGTACATAATGGGCAACACCGAAGTGATTGAGCCACTTTTGCTGAAGTTTTGATTAGTTTGATATATCTAAACTGCAGCATGTCAGATTGACATCGATTAGCACAGAAGTTGGTACAAAAATCAGGTAATAAGCGAACCTGTAGAAATGGGTAATGGCTAAAGCAAGTTCCTCTGGTGTTTTATATAGGGTTTAAGATAATCATTGGTATCAAGGGAATTTGTTAAAGGAACCAGAAAGCTAGTAGAAACCCCAAAAAAAAACAATGTCGAGCATGGGGACAGAGCGCTGAAGAGATGGCCGCGTGGCGTGATGTCACATACCATTGGTAGGCCATGCTGTGCACTGCTCTGGGTGATTGGGCCTATGCATGGCTGGTGTTGATGTTGCAAGGACCTGGGGGAGGGGGATGGTAAGGGGTTGGCAGATGATTACCACATAGCATGACGGCACATGCCGTACCAGGGTTTGGGAAGCGAGGGAGAGTTTTTGTTTTTTCATTGCCCAGGGAACATCACGGCAGGAACATAGATGACTACCCCAGAACACCAGACAGGGTGAAGGTTTGGATGGCGGTTGGGAGAGAGAGCCAGTGGATAGGCTGACAGAGACAGCCACACAGCATGACGTAGCACTCTGACGGCACAAGAAATCGGGGAGTGAGGGAAGAAAATGATTTGGGCCATGCAGATGCATGGAGGAGATGCAGGGAAAGCGGGACAAAGATGAAGGGGGAAGGCCAAGACAAAGATGGCCACATGGCGTGATGTCACACGCCACTGGTAGAACACACTGCACACTGACCGGGGAGTTACGTTTGGACCTACGCTTGGTTGGTATTTCCATGAATATTTTGATTACTGGCTTTCATGGGCATTAAGTGTTTCACCCAGGTCACTTGGCAGATGACTCCAATTTGTGGTCTGAGAATGACTTTAAATGGAACGCTAAGCCGCGTGGGGGGGGTGAGGGTGAGTAGGGCAAAAAGGAAATGGAAGGAAAGGTGAGTATAGGCCTGGGCAGAAGAATTACAGCCTGAAGGAGTGGCTGCCATGAAGTGGGATGTCGCAGGCCCAAGGAACACGGGGAGGATAGAGCCCTAAAAAAAGGGCATGCAAGGAAAGGGGTTGGTGGCAGGCAAAAAGGAGGCAAAGATCCTGCTCGCACTGGATCTCTTCACAGACACAGCGGGCTGAGAAGCCGTTCAGTGGAAACCAGGCTAGATGAACCAGGTGGGGGGGGCACCTTTAGGTCACAGGTGGGGAGAATGAGAGACACAGGGCCAGAGCTATAATAATAATAATATATATATATATATATAAAGGATATATATATATAGAAAATGGGGGGGGGGGGCTAACAAAATATGGCCTAGTTTTCTGGGCAGACAATTAATTAAATGTTTGCTTTTCTTGTTTGATCGGTGTCTCCACAGCTTTCATAGACAAATAACAGAAATGGCACCAAAAAAGAACAGGCCAACTAAAGAAGACACCTACAAGGCCACTGAGGAGCTTGCAGAAAAGCCAACAGAATGTGGCAGATGGTGGAAGGGGAGGAACCGGGGAGATCTGGGGAGAAGAGAAAAGCGGGAAAAGGAAGAGGGGTTGGAGGGAAACAGCTGGCAGAGAGGCCACACAGCCCTACCAGGGTGCAGTCACTGTGGTGGTACCTATCACAGCGGATAGCCAAGTAGCTCCGCAGCCCAGTGACTCAGTACCCACAGTACCTCCCCATGACCAGGTGTGGGTTACCCCGTTAAAACCCAGACCGAAGCCCCTGAATATGATGGTTTCTTCATAGCCACCATTGCCACCAGCCATTCAGCCACAGGGGGACATACCAGGTAATCACAAGGGCAGCAGGCCACAGGGAGATGGCAAAGACACAGGTAATGTACCCGGGTCGGTAGGAGAAAGCATCAAAGAATAAATAAGCCAAAGTATTTCAGCGCTTGGGGCAGGGGGGTTGGGCTAGATGGAATCAACACTGGCAGAGATTAGGTCAGGAAGAGAGACAATGAAGGAAGATGAGAAAGGAAGGAAGAATGTAGGAAAAGGAACAAGGGAGATAGGAACTCTGGAAATGAGAATAGGGGAACACGTACTGCTGGCCACAAAAGAGAAAATATGGAAGGGGGAGTATGTGGGTATTTGTTCTTTAGTAAGTTGAGAGGCGGCAGCAAAAGATGATGAAACAGAAAATATAGGAAAGAGCGAAATGTCAGCAGCGGTAGTTTTGTTGGATAAGAAAGAGGAGGACAAATTCACTAAAGGGAAGATTGGAGATGGGCCCTTTGTAGGTTTTTGCCATGTACCAGCGATAGTAATGGAAAAGAAGCCTGAGTTGGGCTGCTCCACTCATCGCACTCCTCTCATAATAAGGCAGGCGAAGGCACGGGGGGGTGGATATATATTATGATGAATTCTCCTGACAGAGGATGGCGATGTACAGGGATGTAAGAGGGGATGAGAAACAATTAGATTTGTGGACTGATTATGTAATCAACCAGTACACGCCAGAGGGAGCGATAGGGAAGAGGGGAGTGACACCCCAGTGGTGGGGTTGGGCTACAATAGGGCTTTTGGTCCTGGCCACAATGCTGCTTTTGGCATGTATGCTCCCTCAAAATGTGGGGGAGCACACCCAGTGACCAGATGCAGAATGACATAGGCACAAGGGACCCAGGGACCAGGGGGGCAAGGAGCAAACCAGCATTTATTTCATGAAGGGCAAGGATATAGGGGACATGCGTGGAACAGAGGGGGAGTGGCAGACTGTCAGGTTTAGAAAAATGGTAGGTTGGGGGAATGTGGCAGAAGGGAAAAGAAGGTAGCAGAGGATCAGTTTTGAGAAGCATTAACCCCCATCAAGATAGCCGCATGGGAGGGCTGGTTAGGAAGATACCCAGATAAAAAAGTGGCAGAGATGATTATGTATGTTTTTTTGGACAGGTTTTCCTTACAGTGTGAAGGCCCGAGACAAGCAAGGGACGCAAGCAACCTGGGCTCAGTTAAGGGGAAGGAGGAAATTTTAAGAAGAAATATAGAGAAAGAAATGGCAGCTGGGAGAGTTGGAGGGCCATATGACCCCCCCTCCCCATTACCAAACATGAGAATGTCTCCATTGGGTCTGATTCACAAAGAAAGAAAAAAAAAACAGTAGGGGGAATACAGGGTGATTCACCACCTGTCATTTCCAGAAGGGGACTCAGTGAATGATTTTATAAGTGAAGAACGTAGTAAAGTGACCTACACCACATTAGAAGAGGTAGTCCAGATCATCCGAGCAATGTTTGATGCTCAGATGGAAAAAACGGACATAGAGTCCACCCTCAGATTGCTTCCAGTTAGGAGGGAAGACTGGGACCTGTTGGGTTTTAAAATCGAGGGACAGTACTACTTTGAAAAAACAATGCCCATGGGATGTTCCAAAGAATGTGCTACGTTTGAGGCATTCAGCACCTGCTTACAGTTGATATTTCAAGAATAAACTGGTTACAAGATGGTCAGTCACTATCTGGATGATTTCTATTTAATAGGCAGAGGAAAGAGTGAGGCAGAAAGAATGGTGGCCAGTTTCCAAGATTTATGCAGAGAATTAGGGGTTCTATTGGCACCAAAACAAAACAAAAAAAAACCAGAAGGAACCAGTAAGGTTTTAGAATTCCTGGGTATTGAAATAGACACCCTGAGGGAGGTTTTTAGGCTGCCAGACAAAAAGTATTGAAGCAGAAGGAGCTGATTCAAGTGCACACAAGTAGAAGAAGAGTGCAATTAAAGCAGGTGCAACAGGTCCTGGGGCACCTAAACTTTGTGGGTAGGGCAATGGGGCCAAGGAGGATTTTTCACCAAAAGGTGAGGAAGGGCCACAATAGGAGTCAATAGGCCACATCACTGGGTAGACATGACGAAAGGAGTTAAGAAAGATTTCAGGGTGTGGGAGGAGTTCCTCAGCACCTATAATGGCTGTTCCTGTTGGCAGGAGGACTGGGTTTATAACAAGGACCTTGATCTCTACATAGATGCAGCAGGGGCTTAGGTATGGGGGGCTTTTTGAGGGGTAGGTTGTTCATGGAACCATGGCCTGCAGACTGGGTGAGGGACGGGAAAGTAAAATACTGCACCCGGGTGTGGGGGGAAGGGCTGTGGAATCAGAAGGTGACATTTTGGTGTGACAACAAGGCAGTGGTAGATGTTTTAAACAACAGAGAAACCAGGCTAAATGGTCATGGGGGTCATGAGACAGTTGGTGTTAAGGGCCTTAAAACTGAATATGTCATTCAGGACAAAACGCATAGAGGGAGTACACAATATCCTGGCTGACAGCCTTTCCCATCGGCAGCTGCACCATTTACGGAGGCTGGCACCTACAGCAGAAGAGAAGAAAACACCCATACCAATGAACATCTGGGACGTTGGCAAGAGGGAGCAGAACTGCTGTTTCACAACTTATGGGCATGACTGACTCTGAGGGCCAGTAGAAGACCAATAGGGGAGCAGTGGCTTGTGAAACTAAAAGGGGTTTTACCGGCAATCTGCAGATCAAAAGCTGAGGCCCAGCTATTCCACACGATCTATGTAGCAATGATTGCAGGGGCCATGAGAGTGAGCGAGGCTGTGGGACATGGCAGTAAGGATGAGGAAGGGGGGCTGGAATGGGAATATCTAGGTTGGGGGATGAAAGAGATACAAATCATGATTAAGAGGTCAAAAACAGATCAAGGGGCTCAGGGTTGTACAGTAACCCTGAAGGCTCATGTAGACAACACAGAGTGCCCAGTAAAGGCTTTGTGGGCTTATGCTGCAGAGCATGGGAATAGGACAGGGAGATTATTTGTACATGGAGATGGAAAGAAGGCCACAATCTATCAAGTCAAGGCCATGTTTAAAAAAAAAAGGGGCATGCAATTCCTGGGGACGGATCCATGCAATTACTCATCCCACTCCCTATGGATAGGGGCTGCTTCACAGCGGGCAGCAGCAGGTGGGATGGTGACTAATATGTTGGAGAAGGGGCATTGGCAGTCTGCCAGTTACAAGAAATACATTCGAGCACTGCAGTATGGAGCTAAATGTATTGTCTGTGTTTTGTTTTACAGGTACAGAGCCACTTTGGGGGGGCATAGAAGTGTGATATGAAAAATGGGAGCTAAGAACATATATAAGATACTTATTTTACTTAAATCCTATAGGAAGAGGGAGGATCATGGAAATATGATCTGCGGTCACTCCTACATTTATTTGGGTAGAAAAGGGAGCTAGAAAAAGGCTGAGGGAAAACAGTTGTACCAGGATGTGAGAAAATGTACAGTAGGTTGGTTTGGAGTGGCATCCGTGGGATGAGATGGGCACAACTGCTTCCTACCCTGAAATACTGCTGGTTGTGGAAGAGTGGGTAGAGAATTTTACAGGTCAGATGGCATGCACCTGT
This sequence comes from Neoceratodus forsteri, assembly GCA_016271365.2. NCBI lineage: Eukaryota > Metazoa > Chordata > Ceratodontiformes > Ceratodontidae > Neoceratodus > Neoceratodus forsteri. The sequence goes on from CM057451.1 coordinate 212,979,704, forward strand.
CAAATTTAGCCATAGATATCTTTATACAGAAATTATGGGATTTATAGAAGCATGGAGGAGACATGCAAAAAAAAATGGAGAAAGAAAAGGGAGGAGGTCCTCATGGTGGGGAACAATACCCCAAACGGGGAGTATCCATCCATTGCAAGCTGGAGGCTGGCTAATGGGGAAAAAGTGGGGGAAGGAGTGGGGGGAGAAAAAGGAATAGTATGAAAAGAAGAAGAAGCTGAAGGAGGAAAAGCAGTCTCGGTTCTCACTGTTACCTAACAGGAAAAGAGAAGAAGAAGGCATCCAGGTTTTCAGCAGGGGGAGCAACAAGAGGAAGAAAGAGGGATGATCAGAGATTGATATATGGATGCAATCAAATACAATGGTGAAAGACACAATAATAAAAGATGATGAAATGGAAAATGGAATTATGATGTATAATAAATTAATTGCCAATCTGAGCACAACAACATTCAATGGTCTCTGTCTTTTGTGAGGGAAAAGGGGGGAATCTGGGACAATGGAGTTTGCCCTTTAAAGGGCAGACCAAGTTGTCCTGGTGCACCCCTTCCCTTTACCTGAAGATGGTGTGCTCAGAGCAGGAGGGGGGAAGGGAAGGGGAGGGACAGGGAGACAGAAAGATAGGCAGGCAACAGGAAGGAGGAGGGGCTAAAGGAGGTACATAATGAACAGCACAGGAGTGGTTCAGCCACTTTTGCTGAAGTTTTGATCCCTCTCACCCACCCTCAAACTATAGAGCACGAGGGGAAGACAGTCAAAAGGAACTGTATGGTAGGTCCGTCAGAGGTGGATGACAAAATTGTCCAGTAGGACGATTAACTGACTGCCAAAGGTGGATGGCAGAGATGAGGGGAAAAAGGGGGGATGGTAGGGGGAAGAAAAAGGAATAGGATGAAAAGAAGAAGAAGCTGAAGGAGGAAAAGCAATCTCGGTTCTCACTGTTATCTAACAGGAAAAAAGAAGAAGAAGGCACCCAGGTTTTCACCTGGGGGAGCGACAAGAGGAAGAATGAGGGATGATCAGAGATTGATATATGGATGCAGTTAAATACAATAGTGAAATATACAATAATAAAAGATGATGAGATGGAAAATGGAATTATGATATATAATAAATTAATTGCCAATCTGAGCACAACAACATTCAATGGTGTCTGTCTTTTGTGAGAGAAAAATGGAGAAACCGGGACAATGGATCAAGATCAAAAGAAGGGTCCAACCATGTCTTGATGGCTAGCCAAAATGGCACCCCTTCTCACACTCTCGCAATATATGAAACAATGAACCATCCATCTGGTAATACCTAGAACAGGTGGATTGTACCAGCCTACCCATTCTATACAGTTTTACTGGAGTAAAATACATATTGTGTAAAATTTGAAATTGTAATTGTCTGTAATGATCCTGCTTAATACTTTTGTAGCATCCATCCAAATCGCCTCCCATTATTGTTATCCCCAAGCCAGTGATAAAGTATGTTGCCAATAGTTCACAGTGCCAGAAGGTCTGGACAGATAAAGGGACTGGTATAGATGGTATAGCTGAGGGATAGCATGCTGTAAGGAGGTGTCCTGAATCATCTTATTCAAGTGAATGGAAGATGATTCGGTCCAGGGTGGAGGGCCAAAATGGTCTATAGCCGACCAAGACAATTGTAAATATTTAAAGCAAAATTTTGTTTCTAATCCAAATTGTGTTCCAAAGGTGGCAACATCGCTCAAATGATTCCCACTCAATAAAGCAGAAGCAGGAATAGAAGAAGGTACAGGGAGAAAGGAAAACGGAATAGGTGTATTTGATAGCTACAAGTTAAAATTCCCAAATAATGGTTATGCGGGGCATACAGTGAAACTTGCCAGGACAAAACCCAATTCTGCATTATTTTTCATCAGAGTTACTGTGGAAAGCAAGATAGTTTAAATGGCAATTAGTCCCATTTGTCATGCAATTCACTTCACCCTGGCACTGTCACATTTTCCTGCATGACAAAAGGGATTAATTCCCATTGAAATTACATTGTTTACTGAAGTAACTGTGCTGCAGCACACTGCAGAATGCTGTAGAAGTGGGTTTCATCCTGACGAGCTTCACTGTACACTAACATCGAGGCAAAACTAATAACACAGTTAAGCATGAGCTCAGGAAGACCAGTAAATAGGGGTGACTTTCAAGGAATGAGGAAGCACCTTAGGGGCAGTATAAAGGAGTGATTGAGACTGGACATGTGCTCTGCAACAGAGCTCTCTCTCCAGCATAAGCCACTGTGGCATATAAGAAGTCGGAGGGGTATCAGCCAGTGAAAATACTTAGAACCATGAAGTGCTAGATAATATAAATAAAAGTCAGATATTCATATGCTACCCAAAGTAGAAGGAAATGTGAGCTTACAATATGCCCGTCAAAAAAGGAGAAAGTTTAGAATGAAGACAAATGAACCACACATGGGGAAGAATAACATTAAGCATACTTTATGGGTACAAAAGATGTGGAAGGATGTTAATTTTAATTATATTGACTGACCCTAGAATGGCAATTGGAGCATAGTCCACCACTGCAGATCTTGGGAAATAGTCTGTAACAAAGGTTCCAGGTTGGACTTATACAAAGTTGTAAGGTGGCAAGAAATAAGGATGCCTAGATAGGGAAGGGCTCTAGGTTCCCATTGTAAACCCAAAAACAAAATAAATGCCTTATCAACAAAAATACTTAAAGGAAGGACCTTAGTCTTGCTAAGATTGAGCCGGTATGCTGCAAAGTTACCAAAGTTATTAATTTCAGCAATGGCAGCCAGCAAAGAGGTAGTGGGATTAGACAAATGCAGAAGAATATCATCTGCATATGCCGAGAGCTTAAACTCTATGGCCCAGATATTCAAAAGAGTTGAGCCATGCGCAATAGGGTTGCACCTGCGCAAGTCCGAAAATGCACCATTCTGCGATATTCAGCAGGAGGCAGTTGTGCACCCAAAATCACACTGAGCAACAGCGCAATGATAATGAATTCATGTGCAACTGAAGGGGGAGGAACCATGCATAAATGGCACAATGCGATATTCAACAACATGCGCCATGCGCAATAGGGGAGCCAGTGGAAGTTACGCCATAGCGGAAATGAGCCAAAATAAAAGGGAGCAAGGGAGAGGTGCAAGAACACTACAGGGAAGCTACATGAGGGCAAAGTCTAGCAGGAAAAACTGGGCAGCAGGGACACACAGGGCAGGCCAGGAAAGGGCATCTGGAATCAACAGGCACAGGGGAAGGTGTGGGGAGCCACAGTGCAGAAGGGGGACGTACACCACACAGCAGTAAGGCCAGCACAGGCAGGTGTTCCCAGTGCAGGGGAAGTAGCAGCCAGGACAGCGGGGGGAATACAGAAACAGCTGCCAGGGGGGTGAACACAAGCCAGGGACATGGCCAGTGCCACCATCCAGATGGAGGCCGTAATGAAGGTGGTGAGAAGGTGGGCAGCAGGGGGGTGTGGCCATGGAAGGGCCCGTCAGCGGTATGCCCCCAACAGGCAATACTGAGCCCCCACCAGCTTCGAGCTGTACAGTGATACTGAGATTGTGGGCTGGTACTGCCTGAATCGGGCAATTCTGAGGTGGCTCTGTGAGCTGTGCAGTGATGTGATGCAGGCACCCACACGACGGAGCCATGCCCTGTCAATGGAGATGAAAGTGACAGTTTGTATGTGCTTGCTCGCCACGGGTACCTTCCAGAGACCAACTGGGGACACCACAGGTGTGACTCAGTCATCCACGTCATGACACCTCACCCACTTCCTCAGCGCATTGCTGCTACATGCTGTGGAGTACATCCATTTCCCCAGCACACCAGTGGAGCACACAGTAAACATACAGGAGTTCCACAGGGTAGCACGTATGCCTGGCATGCTAGGGGCAATAGACTGCACCCATGTGGCCATCCGCACACCACCTGGCCCCGAGGGGACTGCATATATAAATCGCAAGGGCTATGCCAGCATCTACTGCCAGGTGGTGTGCAATGCCAGGGGGCACATAATCAATGTCTGTGCCACACACCCTGGGGGAGCACATGATGCCTTCATCTGGCACCAGTTGGCACTGTGCCACAGATTCAAGAGTGGGGATATCCCCACTGGCCACCTAGTGGGTGAGTATGCAAACTACATGGACAATCATAGGGCCTGGGGGGGCATGGTCAGAGGTAACATGGGTAGTGCCTACATGGCCCGGGTCAGGGCGATGCTGATCACCAAACTAACCTCCACCCTCTACACACAGGTGACAGTGGATACCCACTCTGTCCTCAACTGCTCACACCTGCCGGCGACCTGCGACCCCCATCGCAGCAATGCTACAATGAGGCACATGCCACCACATGTAACGTCATCGAGCGGGTGTTCGGGATGCTGAAGGCATGCTTCCATTGCCTGACACCTCCGGTGGTGTCCTATAGTACAGCCCCTCAAAGGCTGCGGGCTATTCCTGGCCTGTTGAATCCTGCACAACATGGCCAATGAATGTGGGATAGCCGTACAGGTCAAAGAGGGGGACAGCGATGGGGATGATGAGGATGCCCGTGACAATGGTGATGAGCAGCCCCCCCCTTGGCTGACGGGACCCCTGACTGCTTCGGCTGGCACAGCTGCACTGGGACACCATCACGGAGGAGCACTTCAGCCAACCCAGGTAAGTCATGGGGCCATGTGCAACCAACAGTGGCTAAGGCACAACCCACAAACATGCATGGACACACACCAGGGGTGCATTCCGTCAAGGGAAGTGGCTGGGCATGGAACCACACACACAACCAGGGATGGGTGAGGTCTAACATGCCACGCAGATGGACACACACACACACACACACACAACGCACCAGACATACACAAAGGGTAGGAGGCACACCAACCCAGAATGCCACCCCTAGCCACACACATGTCCACAGACCACCACTCCCACTGCCTGTCCTTGTGCATGTGTCAGATGCTGAGCATCATTGCACATTGGTGTACAGCACAATGCAGGCATCATCATACACATGCAACTGCGGACGACAGCTGGGAGGGTGTGCAGATGGACTGTGTGCCTACATGCAGGGTCAGGTACCCACCCGTCCAATGCCCACTGAATGACACAATGCACACAGGGCAGCACCAGACAGTAGCCATGTTGGGAGACAGGTCAGCCATGCACCACAGTGCCCTGGCCACCACGGATGCATGGGTGGCCCTGCCGAGACCCGCCAGCACTCACAGGCTGACCACTGGCCTCATGGGGTGGCACCTATGGTCCCCCAGGGGTTCCACTGCGTGAACGCGACTGTGCTCACGCAGTGGTCTGCAGCACACCAAACATGCCTGCGCCAGGCGTGCTCGGGATGCCCACAGCTGAACCCGGTGTCCACAAGGAGGGTGTCGCACAATGCCAGGAACAGGGGGGTGGACAGTGCTCTGCGTGGTGTCTGCGACACATGGGCAAATGACTGTGTGCGCATTGTGGCCATGACAGCAGTGAATGCCTGTGTCTGTGTGTCAATGGCAGCGGTCACATCCTCCCGCAACCGGTCCATCTCTGCCAGGATCAGAGCAGTGTCTCTGCTGCGATGCTCCTCTGTCCACTCCAGAGCTTCACGCAGTGCATCCACCGATGTTGCAAGCTGCATCTGCTGGTTGACTGATGCTTGCAGTATGCGGGTGTGCTCATCCAAGAGGTCATCTGCCTCCTCGGCATCCTGTCCCTCAGGGTGTGCATGGCCCTGATGCCCAGCACCCCTTGAGGGTGGGCACTGCACACCAGGACCAGGTCTGAGCATGTCCACAGGCGGTGCACTGATGCCGTCCCTGACCCTGTACCCCCAAGCCCATTGGTGACTGCTGATGCTGCCCTTCTGGCTGCCGCTCACCAGGGTTCACTGGTGCTGCTGCAGTGGCCACAACAGTCCCACTGTCCTGTACACACACCAGTGCTGCCCCACTGGTGCTGACAGGCACAGGCTGGGACTGTGATGACATGCAGGCCTCCACGGCGGCACCACCCACAGCCATGGCCGCAATGTTACCTGCTCTGTGGCCATCCCGTCACACACACATGTCACTGCCCATGCCGTTAGCGACATCATCATCGGTGATGGACCCGGCACCAGCACGAGTCACAGCATGCTGGCATCCGTGGATGCTGGCACGCTGGGACACGGGTAGGGCCTCCTCTGCACCTGTTCCAACAACATCAGTCTGGACAGCCAGGCGGGCCCACTGTCGCACTGAACCACGTACACCTGTGGAGGTGGATGGGCCCTCCTCCATCTCCATCTGACTGTCCTCAGTGGACAGGCCCACCACCACTGGCCCATGCAGACGCTCAGGATCTGTAAGGGAAAACAAAGTCGAGTTACTGCATGTGACTTACCCTGCCCCCCCAATAGACAGACTATGACCTACCATGCAGTGATTGGCTACCACCCATCTGGAAGCCACCACCCGGAACATCCTCAATGGCACAACGTCGCATGCTTCCAGAAACTCTCTCCTCCTGGGGGATCAGGTGTAGCACCTCCGGTTGTCCCCCACCTGTCACAGCTCGTGCTGCCCTGATGGCAGCCACCTTCTCCTTTATCCTCATCCTGTCTGTGCCCATCTTCTTCTTGCTCTCCTGCACGGAGTGCTGGTGGCTGCCGTGCAGGTTCACTGCACATGCCACCTCCTCCCATGCAGCAGCACGGGCCTGTGGTGTTCCCTGCCATCTGCTGAGAAGTGGCTCCTGATCCAGGTAGGCCTCAAACAGGGCATCCGTCTTGGCCTTGGTGAAATTAGGCCTCCTCCTCCTCCCACCACTGTGTTCCTCCTCTCCCACAACTCGCTCAGTTATTATTTAGCCTGTGAGAATGACAGGTGTTTCCTGTGACTGTGCAGTCCCATGCATGTCCCAAAATCCACAGTCCACACTCCAAAACAGCATGCAACTCACCAATAGACTGCAGTAACTGACTATGGCCAGTGCAGCCCAATGTCACACTTTTATAACGCAACCCATGCAAATGAGGTGAGGCGCAACTTTAAGTGGATGCAAATTGCAGTGCTGTGCCATTGAATGGCTGATTAGCTGATTTGCATATGATGACTTATTATCATGCTGTTGCACTTTGTGCAATTGTGTTGAACGTGCTGAGCCAAGGGCGCAGTTCTGTGACATGCGCAGTACACACCTCACTGCGCATGCCTGGGTTGCTAATGCAGGAGTCTGCTGTGCTGCTGACATGTTGTGCACGGGAGGTGATGCAGGCCACAGCCACCATTGTGCCAGAGGCGCTACAACGATGTTCACCTATACGGCGCTGTGGCACTGGGGCATCATAGGCGCACTGGGGCAACAGTGCAGTAGGCCGCTACTGGAGGTAGCACACAGGCACCCAATTGCACTAACCGCATTGGGTTCCAATGGCGCTGTGCCTATCCGTGCGCCACAGAACCTGTGCCCGACCTTTTCCCCCTAAGCACCATGTGTCAGGCATGGGTGCACCACTATCGTGCTATTCGGTGACAGGGCGATAGGGAATGGCAGCGCTGTACTGCGCAGCATCTGCACGTGGTGGAGTTGCGCTGAAGAGCGCCATTTTGAACCGACTGAGCAAGTGAGATGGCACGGAGGAGGGCTGCCCAGTGGACACAAATTGAACTGGCCAACCTGGTGGCCATTGTTGAGCCACTTTATGGCCCACTGTTTGGGGATGCACTCCTGGACAGGTCCAGGAGCCAGGTGTGGGAGGAGGTGTCTGACGCCTGGAGGAGGCCACAGGAAGGGGGCGGGCGGTGGAGCAGAGCTGCCACAGGTATGGCGACCTGAGGAGGAGGGAACAGGACCTGCTTGCCCGCCTGCGGACATGTGCCAGGAGAGGCACGGTGCCATGGCCAGGTAGGTGTTACATCCACACACTTTTATCTTCCATATAGGTATCACGGTTGTATGTGTCCGGAACATGGGGGAGAGACCATCCGGTGTTGGCTGTGGTGGTGTTATCATGGTGTGGGATGGGTGGGTCTGGCTGGGTGGGAGTGCACACACATGGGGGCAGGGGGACTTTGCTACAGGATTGTACTGATGTTCCTCTCTCCATGTTTGCACCACAGGGCCGGAGGAGAGGTGTCTGGCCAGGGAGCTGCAGCACCAGCAGGACGACAGGTCCGGTAGGAGAGGCGACAGTCCAAAGCACCAGAGGGACCGGCCTGATGATGGTGAGTGACATACCTCCATGATTAGTATTGCATGCTGTGTAACAGGGTGGGAAGCGGGGCATGGCCACCATCCATTGACACCACTGCCATGCACGCAACTTGTTACAGTCAGCACTGTCCAGTGGCACTGCATGTCTGGGAGTGCGTCAATGGTGGTCCATGTGTGCTCCGGGCACATGGCTGTGGCAATGCCTTCACACCGCATAGCCAAGTCACTGAATGGCCATGGTGGTGCTGTGCAAGACATGGGCAGTGGGTGTGTGCAGTGATCCACATGGCTGTGGCTGTCTGGGTGGGCAGGTCTTGTGGACACGGTCACTGTGGGTGGTTGCACACCATCACAGGGGTGTGGCACATGGCTGTATGCCATGCACAATGGGTGGGCTGCAGGGGGATGAACAGTCACACCTATTGACTCTGCTCCCTCATCCTAGGTGACCAGCGACTCCTGCAAATACAGCAGGGTATTAACGAGCTGCTCCAGGTGGTGAGTGAGACATTGCAGCTTCTTCAGAGCATACACTGCATGGGGTCAGGAGGAGACAGAGGAGCACACATCAGCGCCAGGAAGAGGAGGACCAGGGTGGCCATTGATATCCCCATCCCCTGACTACCACCTTCCCCCCTTTGACCCACTCTCACACCCCTTCTTCCCTCTCCCATATGTTCACCCTGCTCCTTACCCACCCCCTTGTTTTGGCCCCCCCACATTTGTACATAGTTTTGTAAATAGTTCTTTTTGATATTTTTGAATACAAATCTTTTGATATGAATACTGTGGTGGTCTCTGATTTGCAGTGGGCTATAGGTGCTCAACTGCAGTGGTGTGCATGGTGTCAGGGGTGGTGCAGTCATGGGTATGTGTGTGTGTCCGTGGGGAAGTGACTACGGTGTGGGAGTAGCTATCAGTCAGTGTCTGTGGTGTGTGTGCTGTGCCCTGTGCACTGGATGACTGTGTGCAGTGGTCCATGGTGCATGCTCTGTGTCCATGGCACCCCTTTCAGCCCGTCCATGGCCTATGCAGCTGACACCCTTGCATGTCTGTGACCTGCACGTTCTGCTGGCATGTCAGTGGTGGCTGTCCATGCAGGGCAGCCACTGTACCCGTCACAATGCTGGGTTGCCTCCTGTCACTGGTGTGGTGCATTTCTGCCTCGGGTGGCACTGTGGCCTCCGTGGTTGTTGTCCCACCTCCATGCTGTGGCTTGTGTGTGTTGCAGGGGATGTGCACCACTGTCTGTGACTTGTGCTCCGGGAAAATGATGGTGGCATACAGGTTCACAGTGCCTGCTCAGGGTGGCTGGCACTCCTGTGCCATGGAGGATTGTAGGCTGTGTGTACACAGTTTCCATGGGCCCACTCTGGGGGCTTGGTTGCCCCACTACTTCATCCCTGTGTTGTTGTGCCCTTGGGTATGGGTGTTTGTTCATGCACTGTGTTGCATTCGGTGTGGTGCATGCTTCCACGCACCACTGTGGGTGTCTGCGCTGGCTGCTGTGGCCAGTGCTGGGTCAGGGTGTGTCCTTGGGAGGGTGTGCAGGGTGCTGTACCACTGATGGTGGTGTCCGGGGCATGCCCTGTCACGTGTGGGGTACCTTGTGTGCCGATGCATGGTCGGCCTCTCAGCTGTACCTCGGGGGGCTGTGCATGGTGGCACTGTGTATGCTGTTGTTGCATCGCTGTGTGCTGCCACCCGCTGATGGGTGCTCATGGTGGGGCTGCTTTGCATGGTTCTGTGGTGCACAGGGTTGCATTGTCACAGTGGGGGTGGTGGCATGCATGAGGTTTCCTGCAGTGGTGGACACTGCTCCTGGGCAGGGTGTCTGGGGGTCACGGTGCAGGGTGTGCTCTGCATTGGGGGATGGTGTGGCACAAGGTGGTCAGCCCTCCTTGTGTGCCGGTCACAGTTTGCCATGGGGTGTGATGGGGCACCATGACCCAGCTGTGGGTTGGTTGCTTGTCTCCATGGGCCAGTGGTTATTCCAGCCCTCCCCGAGTTGTGCAGTGCATGGGGTGTAGGGGGACGATGTCTGTTCTGCTGTGTGTTCCTCTGCCCATCTGTGACATGGGTGGTGGGCCCTTACATCCCTGGTTGTGCAGTTGCATTGCTGCCCTGCTGCTGGGGGGGTGTCCCTGGTTGTGCTATGGCGCCTCTGGACTGCTCAGCTGAACATCCCTTGTTGCACTATGGCGCATCAGATCTGCTCAGCTTCCCCTCCCTAGTTGCGCTATGGCACAGGTGGTGCCATATTCAGTCGTTGGCTGTAGGCGCATCTTGGCCAGCTCAGTTTTTGAATATCATGCCTCTTGCACATGGGCTCAATGGACTTGCACTTGCTCCTGCTATTGCGCACTTTTTGGGTGCAGTTTGAATATCTGGGCCTCTGTCCCCAACAGAAATATACTGAATCTGTGGATTACTCTTCAACCGTATCACGAGAGGTTCCTGGTATAAATTAAAGGAAATGGATAAAGGGGACAACCTTGTCAAGTAACAGCAAATATAGAGAAGGGGGGGGAGAGAGAGAGAACACCATTGCAGAGAATAGTGGCAGAAGGTTGACAGTACAATAAACAAATCCATTTTATAAAATCTTAATGTATATTATATGCCTTAAGCAATGAAAAGAAGCATGACCATGACTCTCTATTGAATGCATTCTCTGCATCCAAGGATACCAGGGCAGGAGGTACCCTGAAATCCTCTGAGGCAGAGAGTTAATGGAAGATCATTCGGGTGTGATCACTAGAGTATCTCCCTTTCATAAAACTAACTTGTTTGGGCCCAATAAAACCAGTTCAAACCCATTCCTAGTAGCTAACCAGGATTTTGGCCAAAATTTTAAAATTGTTGTTGATAAGCAAAATTGGGTGATAAGTAGAAGGTAGGTATTCGTCTTTACCAGGTATGGGCAGTAAAATAACGTAAGCTCTATTGAGGGAAAGATCTGTAAGCCCATATTCAAATAAAACATTAAAAGTATCAACCAAAATAAGAGTAAGTTCAGAAGAAAAGGTTTTTATAAAAAGTGGCAGGAAATCCATCCCAGCCTGAAACATGATTGACCAAAAGAGAGGAGATGGCTGAAACAACATCAGCCACAGTGATAGGGCCATATAACAAATCAATCTGGTCATCCGACAAGCGGGACAAGGGCATACTTTGCAGATGCTGTTCTAACACAGTGGGGTCCTCCATATGACCGGGAGAAACTATATACAGGTCCTCATAGTACTGTCAAAAAATGTCAACAATATCCCAAGGTCAAGTCACTAACACATTGGTACCAGGCTGGTACAAACCTTTCACCACCTTAGACCCATCTTGTTGTTGTAGTCACAGTACCAGAAAGTTACCTGCATGTTCCCCTTGCTCAAGATAATGATGTTTAGTATGCATGATTGACAGCTCTGCTTTTTCATTCAGTAAAGAGCAATATTTAGTCTGAAGAGAGTTTAGGGGTAGCCAGGTAGTTTCGGGCATGGGGATAAACTTGATTCCAAAGCCCTGATCTGAATCAAAAGATCTTGCAGTTGTTTGCATCGTTCCCTTGCTCTCCTGGTGGCAAGGTGAATAGATTCACCTTGGATTGCTGATTCGGCAGCCCCCATAAAACGTCTAGTGAAACCCCTGAGTTAGTGTTAGTCTCAAAAAAAGACTGTATAAATTGACACAAAGAGTTAACTGCCTGAGGGTCTTGTAAAAGTTGAACATGGAACTGCCATACAAAATCCAGATTGACACCTCCCTTAATCTCAAGCTTTACCTCAACGAGACAGTGATCAGAAATTACCATTTCTCTAATATCATAGTGGGCCATCCCCAAAAGCTGCTTGTGAGAGAGCAAGAATAAATCAATATGGGAAAAGGATTTATGAAGAGAAGAGTAAAAAGTGTATGCCCAGTCAGAAGGATGTAAAATGTACCAAGGGTCTGTTGAGAGGTCTAAACCTCACTTTCAGATTCTTGATGATATTGGGAATGTAAGTAATCACACACACGTTGCATTAGAGTAATAACCAAGTTTATTACTACCAAGGGATAAATCACAGATGCCCTAAGCAGTTCTTACCAATACGAACCGGGAGCCAGTGCTAAGCGTTTCCTACACCTCGAGGTTTCTCTGTTGTCTCTCTTGGGGTCTCTCGGGTCTCCGAGGTGTAAAGCTTGTGCATTACATTATATACCTATGATAATTACTATGGTTACCAAAAGATAGAAACATTTCTAGTTACAGAGATGAGCCCTATTGGCTAAATTAGAGGTGGCTCCACAGTCCAAGATAACATTATACAATTCTGTAAAGTCATCAGTTTGAGAACAAAAGAGTTCTTATACAGAGTCTTACATAACTCAGAGTAGTAGTACAAATCACCAAAAGATGGCAATGCTGTCTTACATATCATAATTATTCCAAGGACACAGGTGTCTTGGCATCTTACAAGTAAGAAATACACAGAAAATACATGGCAGAATATATGTATTAGCAAGCAAAGTGTATTACAACAATATGCATTTGTATCCTGACATCTACTCTTATACAGTAGATGCCTTAGCCCTAAATATTAGTATAACCTATACCTAAGTGTTAGCTGTCTACTGTGTAGCTCTGAGGGTACCAATTAGGGTGCAGGGACCTCATGTAACATTCCCCCCTTGTTGCCTGCAAGGGCAACACAGGCAAATGTCTAGGGAAAGGACAGGAGCAGTGGTCGTTTACAATCCAGATGCGCGAGCCTTGTAAAGGATCTCGAGCTGCTCACAGTGTTGGCGTAGTGTGCGCTGTAGGCAGCAAAGCATAATAATCAAAATGAAAAATAAAAATGCTTGTATAATAACAAAACCTTTAAAAGTAATCTCTAGCCAGGTGTTAGTTAATGCATTATTCATATCTCCATCATTAATCAAGGCAAGAACAGCTTCATTGGCTTTGGTCATATTATTGTTGATGTGGATGAGGTGTGTGTCTTTCCTGTCTAAAAGTGATTTCAGTGTAAGTGTGAGTGGATCTATGTGTCCATTAAAGTATGGCAAGTATTCGGTCAGTGTGAGTAGATAATCTGGGTTACCATCAATAATGTTGGCATCGAGAAGGGGGACTGGGATTATAACAGTATGTCCAATAACAGTCTTTTGGTGGAAGACAAAACAGAAATTGGGGTAATCAATAGCACAAGTAACAGACCATATATGTAGGTTTTATAGTTCCTAACTACACAATACTCGCCATCGGAGTTATACTGTGAGCGCACAGCAGGCAGTCTCCATTTTCGCAACTGGACAGGGCAGGTGTAGGTCGTCTTTGAAATCCGGGTGGACAGGTGATGGACCTCCTCACGATAGGATTGGTAAAGCTGATCTGGAGCCAAAGTTGAGTCGAAAAAGTTGGTGCCATTCACAGTGATGTCATCATCCATCGTAAAAGTCCAATCAATGCTGTCTGGAGAGTAGCCACAAACAGGCTGTATAACATCAAACACATCACAGCGACACAGGTAGATATATTGCTTTTTCGCACAGCAGTCCATGTGCGCAGTCACCCAGGCATCCAGGAAAGAATGGTAGACCAGTAGAGGTAGTAGATACAGGCATTCTCTGTAGATGTCTTTGTCCAAATGCCCAATCGAATGAACCAGTGCAAGCTTGTTGAACATTGCTGTAGTGGGATCAAAGCGTGGTAAGGAGACAGTGAAAGAAACAAACATGGTATCTGTTATGGAACATTTCTTAGCAGTAAAACAAGGACCAGTATTAGGGTGTCTGGTCACAAACCCCAAATTCCTAGCTGTGGATAGAGGAATAGTCAAAGTCTGTTGCATACACATAGAAACACAGCTAGCGGTTTTACACCTTGGACAATACCATTTGGAAATGCGTCGATCATGTATAATGTCAGGGATTCTTCCAGATTCTAGGTCCCGGAAGAGGTTGTTGATGGTAATGATAATGTAGGAGCCATAAGCAGAGCATAGTATCTCTCTAGCAATGTATTGTTTATCTGCTTCCTTATTGCTCTGTTGTATGAGTGCATTGATCTTATCTTTAGAATCAGTGAATGCCTTAGCAATGTCATGCATGTTGTATACAGTGTATCTTTCTTCCTGACTAAGGCCATCCACACCATGCAATAATGGAGGTAAAATGTTATTGACCAAGCCAGTGGAGAACTTGGCAGAATGACTTTTGATAGCAGCAATGTCTGCTTTATTCCAAATAGACATAGCTGTACCAAAAAGACCTGTGACAGTACCAGTTGCACCTGTAACATCCAAACTGTCAACTTCACATTTGTTATGTTTATGATTGAGATTATCAGGAGAGGGCTTCCTCCTGAAGTTGCCTCTATGTTCAGTAGAATGGACACCGGCAGTAGGGTCTTGCGTATGAATCTGAAATGCAGCTAAGCTATCAAGCAATAATGTACTATAAAATGCTGATGTATTAGTATTGTGACACATACCAAACTCTTTCATATTGCAGTAAGTAAGATTAAACAAAACAGGTATATGCATAAACTGTAAGTTATTAATCAAAGAACCTGGTAGGGCAGTGGCTGTGAGACCACTACGGGGACCAGGGGTATGCTTTGGGCATTCCAAAAGCTGCTTATCAGTGGGTGGTAACACAGAGAGGTACATGGCTGCAGAAGCCATGTGGTGTATAGCACAAAATCTTCAAGCAGAATCTTTGGACAAAGAATTACAGTAAGAAGGGTCTATTAAGGCAGTTATGTTGTGCAAACCAGAATGTCTTAATGCAGTTTGTAACAAGGACAGTGAACCATTTGGGGATAATTTAGCATTGGGCCAACCTTGGAAAGTTCCTTTGGAGAGTTTGACAACAAGGAGAATTTGTCCTTGTGATGTGGTTTGCCACTCAATTTGAAGGGTAGATTTATCAGGAGCAACAACTGAGGCAGTTAGGTAAGCATCGGAACCTTCCTGGACAGTGATCATACTATCTGGTATATTGATGGATACTCCCTCTGGCTAAGGTGCTTGAGGATCGAGGTGTCGTAGGAGGTCCAGTACCGTGCCTCGGATGCAGGGGATAACTTCTGAGAGGAGGAAATAATGGAACAAGATAGCCATCTTGTCAATATATCTGAAAAGGAAGATCAAAGATTAGTGTGTTAGTACAATTCCGCCTAATGGGGTGAGGAAAAGTAATTTAACCTCCTTTATACAGTTTCAGCTGGTTTGCATGTAACCATTTGTCAGTCAACTTGTTGTTGTGGAGGAGTCTAACTTGATAGACTGCCAGACAGAACTTGTTGACAATAGGGTATGGGCCTTCCCACTTGTTGGAGAAGGAGTGGTTGGGGTGTGCAAATCGAAGTACCATTACCTGATCTCCAACTTGCCAATCCACTTCATGTGTGTGTTTGTCAAACTGTATTTTGGATTGTTGCTGAGCCTTGCCCATGCAGTTGGTGGCATACAAGTGTGTGTGTATGAGGTCCTTTCTGAGTTTTTCCACATTCTGGTCCACAGACACACGGTCTACAGTGGGGGTATGTAGGTCAAACAACAGGTGTTCAGGTAATCACATCTGTCTACCAGTCATCACCTCAAAGGGTATGAGCTGGGTGGTGGTTGAGGGTGTGCCCCTGATTGCCATAAGGAGTAAAGGCAATAGGGAATCCCAGGTTTTGGGATTGTCCTCAATGAACTTGGAAAGCATTTGCTTAATCCATCTGTTGGCTCTTTCTACTTGACCTGAGGATTGAGGGTGGTAAGGTATGTGGAACTTCTGCTGAACTCTGAGGAGTTCAAGGGATTCTTTCATCACGTCACCTGTAAAACTGGTTCCTTTATCAGAATCTACCTTAAGAGGTAGACCCCACCTGGAGAAAATCTGTTCCACCAGGATTTTGGCAGTAGTCTTCACCGTACATGTCTTAGTGAGGAAATCTTCTACCCACTTAGAGAAGAGATCAGTTACCACAAGAGCATACTTATTATTTCTGCTGGTGTTAGTCAGAGGGCCAATGAAATCAATTTGAATGGCATGCCAGGGGCCAGAATGTCTTTGTGGTAAAAGTTTGGCATTTAGTTTGGTAGGAACGGGATTGTTTTGCGCACAAATGAGACAGTTGTCTATGTATTGTTTAACATCTTTGGTGATACCAGGCCACCAGGTGGTGGTCTTGTGTCATTGGAAAGTATTTTCAGCTCCCTGGTGTCCACCAGTAGGAGTGTCATACACTTGGTGTAAGAATTCGGATCTTAGGTGTCTGGGGACTACCCACAACTTGGTGGTAGAGTCATCTGGTCGAAATCAAATGAGCTTGTCATCTGGTGACAAGCGCAACTTACCTTCATGCCTCCGGTAGGGGTTATGTGTAGGAAGTTTTTCTTCAGTACCTTTGTCAAGGAATCTGAACACCTCTTTGAGTTCAGTGTCCAGCTGTTGGGCTGCAGAGAGGTCCAAGGGGGAAAAAGGTTCAAATTTCTTCTTGAGTGCTGCAATGTGTACAGCTGCATTAGCCTCTGGATGGTCCATCATCCAGAGGTCTCCCCCTCAGGCCCCTTCCTTAGCAAGGGTGTCTGCTGTGTCATTGAAACCATGATAGGGGTCATGGAGAGAGTGGGCTTTAACCTTGTGTACATAGAGTTTGTGTGCAAATTTTTGTGCCAGTGTATGTATGTATATTACCAATTCCTTGTACTTTACTGGACTGCAATCAGAAGAGATGAAGGAGTTCTTCTGCCAGAAGGGAAGAAATTCTGTAAGGGAACAACAAACCCAGTTAGAGCCTGTAAAGATGATGGTATCCTTGGTTCCATGTTGGATGAACTCGAGGGCACAGGCCACCACTGCCAACTCTGCGTATTGTGATGATGCTACACTACAGTGCTTAGATATCTTGACAGTGTTCCCATAAGGGTAGATCACCAAAATACCCATCCCTGCATTTGTTCTCCCTGATAGTAGGATGCTGAACCATCAGTAAAGATACTGCACAAAGAGGTACTTTCGAGTATGTGTGGCGTGGCAGGGAGGAAAGGACCTGGATCAGGAAGATCAGGTGACTGTAGTGTACAGTCATGGGGTTCTCCCTGGAAAAGGAGGCCATGAGCTAACATAGATGGAACTTTAGTCGGTTGTACCTGTATATCTCTGTCCTGGAGAAGAAGTGACCAGTGCGTCAGTCTGGTGTTAGAAACTGAGCCATCCTTCACTCTGTCTGAGAGCAGGAAGGTGGTTGGTGTATGCCTAGTGTTAATAATCAGTGGTGAGTACCCAATGATATACAGGAAGTGCTTGACAGCCCAGTAGGTGGCCAGAAGGTTCCTTTCACAAAGGCCATACTTCTGTTCCACTGGGGTCAAGAGCTGTGAGGCATATGTGATGGGTCTCAAGGTGCCATGCACCTTCTGGGCCAGCACTGCTGACGTAGCAATGTCAGAGGTGGCACACTCCAGATGGAATGGTAGTGCTGGATTGTGGTTGACCGGAGCTGAGGCAGAGGCCAAGGCCTGTTTCAGTGACATCACTGCCTGGGTGTGAATGGGACCCCAAGTCTATGGTACATTCTTTTTGAGTAATTCATACAGAGGAGCAGCTTTTTGAGCAAAATCACAAATGAAATCTCTCAAATAATTTACCATACCTAGAAACCTTCAAAGAGTTGCCACACTGGTGGGCAATGGCAAGTCCTGCAATCCCTGCACCTTCTTCCAGGTAGGGCTTCGACCTTGGTCAGTTATTTTCAGACCCAGAAATAATACTTCTTTCTGACACAGCTGTGCTTTTGCAGGGTTACATTTCAAGCCTGCTTTCTGAATGAGAGTCAGTAGTTCATCCAAGAGATCCAAATGTTGTTCCTGCATGGCTGTGGCCAGCAACAGGTCGTCCACATATTGTAAGAGACTTTGGGGAGTAGAGAAACTCTCAAGGGCATTCATCATGTGGAGATGGAAGAGGGATGGACTGTTATGGAATCCTTGTGGCAATCAAGTCCACGTGTACTATCTTCCTTCAAAGGTGAAGACAAACTTATATTGACTCTTAAGGGGCAATGGCAATGACCAAAAACCATTGGAAATGTCCAGGGCACTGAACCACTTCAAGTCAGGGGTCAAAAGTCGTAGCACATCTGGTGCTGATGCCACAGTTGGGGAACAACTGGGAGTTACCTGATTCAGTTTCCTGTAGTCAATAGTAAGTCTCCAGGCTCCTTTGGGTTGCTTCACCGGCCATACTGGGGAGTTGGCAGTGGAAACACAAGTTCTAATTACTCCTTGCTTGAGGAGTGACTTGACCGTTTCTCTAAGGGAAGGCAAGGCCTCAGCTGGGAAAGGATATTGCCTTTGCCTTTCATGTGCTGGGCCTGGCACTTCAATGACAGTGTGCATTCTGCCACAATCATGCTTGTTAACTGCAAACGCTTCCAAATATCACTGCAGAATAGGTAGGAGTTTCAGGAAAAGTTCATGATTCTTGAACAAATCTATGACATCGTACTCTTTGTCATTGGAAGATATTGTTGCCACCACGTGTGAATCAGGAATCAAAATGGTATGATATTGACCCTGAATCTGTATCAGTAGCATGTTAGCTAGGTCCACCACACAGCCGTGTGGTGCAAGGAAGTCGATCCCTATAATACTAGGATGATCATGCAGTACCATTAGTTGGAAAGTGTGTGAGGCCTTTAAGTGGCCTAGCTCTACTGGTAAGGGTAGAGAACGGTATGCAGGTAGCCTAGTACCGTCCACTCCTGACATGTTGGTCCTCCATCCGGTGGACCAAGAGGATGTGTCCGGATGTTCGTCATGTAGCACAGATACAGCTGCACCTGTACCTAGCAAAACTTCTAGTAGGTGGCCCCCAACCTTGGCCTCGGTGCAGGGCCGTCCATTTGTATCCAAGACTAGCTTGTTCACAATACAGACTGGGGCCTGTAATTGTCAATCCGCACTGCCAGAAGCATGGAGAGGTTGGGCCTGGTTCATGTGGATAACTTCACTATGTTGTACTGATGCTATATAGGGAGGAGCTTCTGGGTTCAGACCTGTGTGGGCATGAGGGCCTGTGCCTCCGGTGTCCCCATGGCCGTTTGGGGCCTGGGTGGCCAGTTGTACAGCCGCAAGGGCCTGTGCAGGAACAGCATCCGCTACAGAGTGCACTTGTCCCAGGAGCTCTCAAAATTTCCAATTCTCTTCAACTATCTCCCTATATGAAGGACCCATTCTCTGTTGTGGTTTACCTCTACCCTTATGCTTCCTGTTCTTATGCCAATTCTGGTTCCCACCCCATTGCTGTTGTTGATGCGGTTGTTGTTGATGGGCCTGTTGGGGGTGTTTATTATCAGCTGGATGGGCTGGCTGATGTTGGGCCTGTTGGCATTGAGCCTGCCCTTCCACTGTGTAGTGTGTCATGGTCTCCAAAATGGGTTGCACTGCAGCTACCTTTTTGGAACCGGAGCCCAAATCATGGATATACAGTTGATACACTCTCTTGGTTTTCCGAAGGATATTGGCAAACCTATCCATATTTGGGTAAGTGGTAGGCTCTACCTTTTCTCTTACTGCTGGAATCATGTTCCTAAGGAACAGGGTCTTATATTCAGTAAGATTTACATCTGCAGCTTCTTGTGCCAGGTGTTTTCCTGCTCGGTAGGCCATCCAGAGTCTCTGGTGGTATGTCGCTGGACTTTCTTTTGCATTCTGCTTCTCAGGGAATGCAAGCATCACTCCTACTACACCTGGGCTGTGAGCAGAAATTAGCTCAGCTGCAACCTCATCAAAGGTAGCGTTCCCATCCTGGCGAACAGCTTCGGGGAGTTTGGCCCACAAACCAGGATCGATGGTCTGGTGTAGTATTTGGACCTGATATTTTGCAGCAAGGCCAAGCATCTCGCATTTAGAATGCACCTTCTCCAGGTGACAGCTGAGGTTGTCAGACGGATTCATCCGACCAATGCTGTCAGCAATTTGCTGAACAGAGTAGGCCATTTGTAGGGGATTAGTGGGTCGATCAGGCAAAGGTAGATTGTCTCGAGCGCCATCCAGGCCAGCCCGAGCTGCAGCTTCAGTCACAGTGCAGACAATCCCCTCCTGAGTGCCAGCCTCTTGCAGAAGCTGTCTATTCTGGGTTTTAATAGCCCGTTTACTTCTCTCAGGAAGAGGTACATTGCCTATTGCAGTTTCAATCATGGTTTCTATCTCCTGTCTGTCTTCCACATTAATAACGGCTACCGGAGGTGCCGTTGGGACCAGGCTTGGGCCTGCTCCCCCCCCCATCATGGGGGCTACCATGTTGGCATCTCCCGTGATGAGCATTGCAAAGTCGCCAACATGTGACATGGGGAGTTGGGGCCGGGGACCCGCCATGCTGTGGATGGCTGGGTGTGGAGTCTGGGCCAAAGTAGGGGTGTGACTGGGCATTGTTTTGGGAAACATCATCATCAGATAACTCCCCTTCTGATGATGAATGAAAGGCAGGGGCTACGCCTCCCATTGCCTTAACATGTTCAGCCAGAACCTCTCACTGATGGCGCAGCATAGCCATCTTAGTTCTACATTCATCGTGATTCACACTTGCAACATCCATATCAATCTGATCTTGCTTTTGCTTTTGCAAAACTCTGTACACGGCGCTCAATTCGCGATTGTCCCTGTAAGCTATTTCTAAGTCATTACATACCTGGTTAATCTCGTCCTGCAGCACACCCATTTCATCACTCAACTGAGCATTCGCAGCACTCAGCAAATCATTCATTTGCACATCCTGACTCTTATCCTGTCTCAAACTTTCGCACTCTTGCTTCAACATACATATTTCCTGTTCACCAGCCTGAGCTGAATGATGCAATAGTGAATCATTTTCATTCCACAGAGTTTGGAGTTCAGACTCCAAGTTCTGCTGCAGTCTAATACATTCCATTTCCTGCAAACCCATCTGTTGCTTAAGAGAGGAAATCTGCAGATCAAGGGTTCGAAACCTCACTTCGGAGGCTTCCAAAGCAGCGTAGATAGCCTCAACCATCAACCCTTTAGCATGACACTTATTGGTTAATTGTCTCATCTCTGCATACTGGGTTGAAATCCCCAGTATAGGGTTGTCGGATTGACTTGCGTCCCATGTGAAGTCAGCCCATCCTCCATGGGAGGCAAGGAAGTTTGAGACATCGAGTCTCAGTTCTGTGCAGATATCTGATACTGTGACCATTGTGTGGGAGGGAACAATAATTTAAACTGTGAAAAAGACAGCGTGCTGCTTATCAATCCACAGCATGAGTACTTTAAACACAGCTGGGCTACTGTATTAGCTGCAGGATTGCAATTCAAAACTGCTATGGCGTGGGTCGAGACAGCATCGACCACACCCAAAAAGTCAGCCAGACTTTGCAAGTGACTACAAACTGGTTTGAAAATGAGAGAGGTGATATGGGAATGTACACCTACTCTCCTCATGGGAAAGGGAAAAAGTTTATGCAACAGGTGAAAACTTACAAACACCAAATGTCACCTGCACAGGGTCGCTAATTTGTTTAGAGGTCTAAACCTCACTTTCAGATTCTTGACGATATTGGGAATGCAAGTAATCACAGACATGCTGCACTAGAGTAATAACCAAGTTTATTACTACCAAGGGATAAATCACAGCTGCCCTAAGCAGTTCTTACCAATACAAACCGGGAGCCAGTGCTAAGCGTTCCCTACACCTCGAGGTTTCTCTGTTGTCTCTCTTGGGGTCTCTCGGGTCTCCGAGGTGTAAAGCTTGTGCATTACATTATATACCTATGATAATTACTATGGTTACCAAAAGATAGAAACATTTCTAGTTACAGAGATGAGCCCTATTGGTTAAATTAGAGGTGGCTCCACGGTCCAAGATAACATTATATTTGCAAGCAATATACTCAGATTCCGAAACAGATATTTTATTTAGAACAGCATAAAAACATGTAAACAATGTTACAATTAATAATTCTTCAGGATCATTGGTACTGTTTTTCAATTCCCCATAATGGGCAATGATATCCCTTAAAGGGCTACCATTGGATTCTGCTACCTCAGCAAAATCAAACCAACAACCTTAACCAGTTTGGTATGTTAAGGCATCCAGCCTCAGCTCAGTACTGATGCATTTAGACATGCCATATAAGATAAGAAACCCTTAGCTGTCTGTGGATCAAAAACTTTGTTTGCAACCAAAATTCATGACAGGACACAAACAGCCTTTGGCATTTGTGGACTCCTAGATGAGTATATACCCATTAGGATTTGAATCCACAAGAAAGCAGTCTATCTGTCTGTTCAGATCCCTTTACAGCTATGTTCCCACAAAGAAAGAATAGGGAAAAAACAAACAAAAATAAAACAACTCATTACACAGAGATTGAATATCTGCCAAGAGATTGTTTTGTCTGCACTGTGGAACACACAACACACCGAAAAGTTAAATAGAAGACACTTTCAGTTACTTGTTACTGTTGATTTCTTGCCCAGTGTTTTAATTTACAGAGGAAATTAAAATGAAACTTGGCAAACATCCAGACTCTACTTGCGTTGCCATTTATGTAATCTAAACACCCTTGGTGTGTAGGGTAAATAATAATTATACAGATTCTTGTGCCTCAGAGTCTGCCAAGAAACATTCATAAACAAGCAAGGAGTACTAATAAAGTTTATTATACTACTTACGCCAAGCAATTGACAAAGAAAATCACAAGGGAGATGAGTTTCTCACAACTGTCCTGAAGAATGTACATAATCTCCAGGATTGTAGATTTTAGGTTGTCTAAGATCTTGTTAGCTCTCCCCATGCTCTTCAAGAGTACCAATCTTCTAGAGAAGCTACAGTAGGTTGGAGACAACTATATACTACAGATAACAGCATAGCAACAGAGACTACCTCATAGTTACAGATATGAGGAACAATATGTATTGGTCCTAAGTCATTTTCCATTGGATGATGATTTAGGAGACAGAATTACTAATGAGCATCATATGAGACAGAATATGCTTCCATTTGCATTCTAGCTTGGACAAAAGAAATGCTGACGGGTTCAAACTACATGTGGCATTTCTTGCTTACATACAGTATAAGACAGTGACATAACAAAGGCTTTCTCTCTCTGTCAGCTTGCTTAGAGACAAAGAGAACTGCTGACAGGGGTCTATTACATGTGGCATATCTGCCTGAGTGTAAAACACACATTACATATAATTATATGAGAATAAAAGTATATAATAATCACTGATGATCCTTCATAGTAATCATATCAGTAATTGGGGTAGATTATATATGGAATATCTATAAAAGCCAACCTAATCTATATAAATGTATTATAGTGAGGTATAATGAATCATGCATGATCAATATTAGCATATCTTAGCAGCAAAGTACATTCCTGGCACTCATGCTTATATGATGGGTGCCCATATCTATATGTTAGTGCAAAATAGCAATATCACAGTACAATAGACCAGGAATACAGTGTGAGGTGTATGTGAGGTGTATGTGGGATGATAGGAGGCATAACAGAGTGGGGGAATTCAAGAATGCATGGGACAGACATAAGGCAATTCTTGTGGGTGGTAGGAAGAAATAGGCTGTTGGTTAACTAGGATCTGCAGCTTATCCAATAGGTAGGGAAATGGGCAGACTAGGTGGGCGAAGTGGTCCTTATCTGTTTTCAAAGTCTGTGTTTCTATGTTTCTATTATACAATTCTGTAAAGTCATCACTTTGAGAACAAAAGAGTTCTTATACAGAATCTTACATAACTCAGGGTAGTAGTACAAATCACCAAAAGATGGCAATGCCGTCTTACATATCATAATTATTCCAAGGACACAGGTGTCTTGGCATCTTACAAGTAAGAAATACACATAAAATACAAGGCAGAATAGATGTATTAGCAAGCAAAGTGTATTACAACAATATGCATTTGGATCCTGACATCTACTCTTATACAGTAGATGCCCTTAGCCCTAAATATTAGTATAACCTATACCTAAGTGTTAGCTGTCTACGGTGTACCTCTGAGGGTACCAATTAGGGTGCAGAGACCTCACGTAACAGGTCTATGAGACCCAAGGAGTTCATAAATTCCCTATGGCCATGCTGAGCTGTGGAAAGTCTCTTCCCCACAGCAGTGGATTTGTCTAGGTCATCTTGTAGTAACAAATTCCAGTCCACCCAGAATGTAATAGGAAGATGACTAGAAGGTGCCACCAACATTGACAAATGGGTAAAAAAAGGAAGGGTTATCCAGCATGGGGCCATAAACTGAGCCCAACAAAACTTCATTTAAGTCTGGTCTTCCATGTAGAAAGACATAGTGCCCCTCAGCATCCCAGTGTTCAGTAAGCAACTGAAAAGAGGCATCTATGTAATAAAATACATACCCCATTCCTCTTTAAACTGTTTCCCACCCCAATAACAGATCCCACCCAAGTATGCCAGAATAAAGTAACCTTGTCCCTCACCAAATGAGATTCCTGTATAAAAATGATGTCAGCCCCCCGCTGCTTCAGATGTAGTAAAATCATGTATCATTTCTGAACCTCCTGAGCACCTTTTACATTCCAAGAAATATATTTACAATATAAAGTTTACTCATAGCAAAACACTCTTAGTACTGGGAAACAAGCAGGGTAGCAAATAAAGGAAAAACAGTAAATGTGGGTTGCAGTCCCCCCCCCGCCCACAAAACCACAATTCCCCAGGTTCCACAGACCCACAAAAATTATAGTAAAAAAAACACACCAACACCCCCCTCCCACCAGACAAATACCCTATGTACAATTAATGACCCCCAACAAACGAATCCCAGTCCAAATCAACAGCATTTTTCTGGGTTCCTGGGACCCACACTCCCACTTCTTTGGGTCCATGAATCCTCCCAACTGGCATCCTCTGTGCCATGTGCCCCACTCCCCCAGGCATTTATCACCATTTAGAAAATTAGAGTGAAAGGGATAATGAGAAAGAAAGAGAAAAGGGTGAATAGAAGACAGGAGAAGAAGAAAAAGAGGAATACCAATAATCAAAAAAAGATTCACAAAACTTGGGTCCATTCAGAAGTGGAAAAGATGGGGGGTCATTCTCAAAGTGGATTTACCATCTCCCAGGTTAACAAGAAGGAAGCACAATAATTTCTTCCTCCCACCCAGAACAACAAAGAGGAAATGACAAGAAATTATGGCAAAGAACATTGGGACAGAGGGCAAAAAAATTAAAAACAGAAGAAAACAAGGAAGGAGCTAAGAAGAGCTCCCTAAAGTATAGCCTCATTTATAAAAGGAAATAAAGGAAAGAAGTTAAAACATCCCATCACCTCCCTATCTGTAAAGCTTTAAATTATAAATAAAAATTCCCCCACTATCTACATGCTTTCCCACCCTCTAATAACAACCATAGGAACTTAAAGATAATGTGGAAAAAATTACAATCATAAACCCTAAACCACCAATAAGCCCAAAAATCCAATAGGTGGCAACAATGCCAAAAGAACCCCTATGAACATTTTGTTTCTTTGCTTTGTAAGAGAATTTAAAGAAAACTAAAGTCTCAATATCATCCTTCTTTGGTATCCTGGAAAGTCCAATGAGGTGCACAGTAATGTACCAGAGGAAACTTCAGTAGCCAGTAGCCAGCTTCATGGACAGCTCAAATAAACACAGAACTCCATTCCTAGATAGCAGTGTAGAAGTCAGTGATAGATTACTTCATCTACCAGCAGAAAAATAAAGAGGAAAAAGTTCTTACTCTGATTCAACAAACCTTATTTGGAGTTCACATATCAACCCAGAAAAATGAAACTCTTCAAACAAGGTGACCAGTCTCATAGAACCTAAAAACAGAGGCTGCTCCAACCCGAAATTCCAACCATGTCAGGTTCATGTAGCAGACTTGAATAGATCAGGGAAAAGACTTGATAATTCAGATGTAGCTTGATCAATAGAGTCAAACAAATTTTTGAGTGTCACCTCAGAAGACCTGTGACTGGCTGGATATTGCTGTGCAAACTTAATGCCAGCAGCAGTCAACTTTGCCAGAACTGGACGGAAGGCAGCATGACATTGGTGAGTCTCAGATGGTAAATCTTGAAAAAAACAGAGACTCGTGTGCCACTGCAATAGAGCTTAAGTTCATTCTGAGCTTTTGAAAGGGTATGCTGTTTGTCCAGGAATTTTAGCAGCCTAAAAATTAGTAGCTGTGGCTTCTCTCCTTCCCCTGGTATGGGCTAAAGCAACTGATGCACCCTCTCAAGCACATATTGTGGGCCATTAGGGGAAGGGTTGGCGATACTTTTACAGAACAGCTGCACAAAGCCCAATTAAATATAACAATATTTATTAGTTAAATCTTTGACTAAATGGTGTTGATGGGGCATCCTCCCGATTATGTCCCACCCATACACCTGGTAGCCTGTGATGTGGGTGACTGAATGTCGGCGATTGGTCATAAAGGTGACTGTACAGAGGCACTGACATTGTGGGCAGCCTTGGATTTCACCTCTTTCCCCAAGATGTAACCCCCCAGAGTAGAAATCTTAATTAAGGGTGTTGTGTGGGGCAAAGCCCCCCATGATTCGGGGTGCAGGGGCAATGCCCCCGCATTAAACAATATACTGTTTTTCAGTCACCTTTGTGGTTGTGTGCCCTTATGACCAGTCACTGACATTCAGTCGCCCTTGTCACATAGAACCCACACACCCCACACCCCCCAAAGCAGCAAGTACTATACCAGAAAAAAAGAAAACTTTGGCACATCTCGGTACCCTCACTTCATCCATGTATTGAATAGCCCCCTTTCCAGAGGAACCAGGCCCCATGAAATCTGGCTAGCCAGTCCATGAATTCTCCTAACCAGGTCTTATGTAAAAGGATGCCAGGACAGGTAAATGAAGCCAGGACATTCTCCCTCCATCCCAAAAAGCCAACCCCAGCAACTATATACAAAGGTCCTCCCAGGTGACCTGCTGTTTAATGTTCTAGTAAAAGGAAAGGTCAGGAGGAGCCGTAACCCACTAGCCCTGATAGAGCCTTCTCCCATCTGAGACTTCACAGGGAGAAAGTTTACAAGAGGAGACCAGTAGGGAGCAAGGCTGAAATATGACAGATCTGTGCTCAGTTTGGTTATTAGACACCCCAAATAGTTTTTACATATCATTTTTTTACTATACCAGATACTTTGAGTGTCTAGAAGTGATTGTGCAACACATCGTGGGCGAAGATAGAATGCTGTACTATCAGGGGGGATTTTTGAAAGATATTTCTCTATGTATTTAACTGGGCAGTTTGGATTTTTGGGCTCTTCATAAATAAATCCCCTGGTATTTTATTTGTTCATTTCCAAAAGATTCAAATGATTCTTGGTGTGGGCATTATGAGAAAGGCTTATGTATTTCATGCCTTTCTCATCTGTGCTCACTTCAAAATGACTGAGGCGTCAGTACCCGTAATCCCTCCTGACCATGCTGGGCCATTTGCAGTTTTATCTCAAACCAGACATGCTTCACTAGGACCGGAGCAGTGTCTGGAGACAGAGAAGGTGAGGAACAGAGCTTTTGTATGTCCACCTCGGTGATCGCAGTGTGATGGGCTGATTTGTCCTTGTTTTGTTTTCTGTACATTTTCAGGATGCTAATAAAAACATTATTACTGCTTTTTAACCTAGTATCTGATATTATGTTTATAGAACGTGCGACCCAGGGGCTGTTGAGATATCTGTTGATGTCTGCTCAGATCGCACACAGCCCTTACAGAATAT
Source organism: Neoceratodus forsteri (assembly GCA_016271365.2). Lineage (NCBI taxonomy): Eukaryota > Metazoa > Chordata > Ceratodontiformes > Ceratodontidae > Neoceratodus > Neoceratodus forsteri. The sequence continues at coordinate 213,007,660 of CM057451.1, forward strand.
TCGCTACCGCTGCTCATTCTCACTTCTCCATAAAACTGCCTAAGTACTGTGTTCAAGTCTTCAGGATTATCTGCTTTTAAATCAATTGACAGCTTTCATTTGGTTGTCCAGTCCAGTAACACAGCTACAGTCCAAGCTGTGTTCTTCCAAGTGTTTTTCTCCTCCCTGTCAGTTTCTATCTCATCTAGCTGCTCTGCTGTCAAATTTACATGCCACTCCATCTACTTGCTGACAGGACTTTTCATTTTAATTTTTTTTTAAAGGTCACACATCTGGTTTCTGTTTTGATTCTTCTCCTGACAGCTGCTGATCAAAATAGATTTTGAAATTGATAGGTAAAACATCGGACATTTTTTAAATATGCTATGTTGTAGTGGTCCACAGAAACTAGTGACAGAAACTACCACTTACTGTCACTGACAGTGGAATGTTTATTTCATCAGTAAGGAAACAGCTGACTCCATGATTTTGCGGGGTGATTGGGCAGTTGGCACTGGTACTACTTCAAGCCTGGGCTCTGTTGCCATATAGACCAAGCTTGTGCAGTGTCAACTGGCCAATCAAATTACTCAGCTTTTACTAGCCATTTTATAAATAATAGTTAAAGATGCCTGTAAATAATAAAAAAGTCCCCCGATGTCTTAAATTGTTTTTTAAACCTACAAAAAAATAAAACGGTCCCATGTCATCTCACGAGTCCCACTATCCCCCATCCTCACCCTCCCACTGAGCACCCACTCTCCTGCACCCCCCCTTACCCATACTTACCTCCAGAGGTCAGGAGCAGCGATCTTATCAGGACTGGGACATGTCTGCACTCTTCAAAGCCAAACTGCAACTGAAGAATTAAAGGAAAGCCGTTTCAACTTACGTTGATATCTCTGCCATTTTTTGAAATTTTTGCACCAAATTTTAAATGTGGTGTTTTTGGTACACCACCTCATGAACAATGTCACTGTCCTCTCATTACTCGGTCCTGAAAGGTGATTTTGTGGGCACATTGCCTAATCACCTTTCAGGCCAATTAATTAAATGACAGTACCAGTGTTCATGAGGGGGAGGTCCCAAAAATCCCATGTTGAAAATTTGGTGCAAAATTCCAAACAACGGCCATGTTTCAAGTGTGTGCTGCACAGTTTCTATGCATGCTTGAACCTTTGCTAATTTTTGCTATTTTAACTCCAGATTTTCAACATTGCCATTTTCTTACACATCCTCATGAACAGTACAGCTGTCATTTCTCACATCCTGCCTGAAATGTGTTTTTGCACCCGTGGCACAGAATGGTATGATCGCTGGAAGAAATCAATTTTCAGGTGGGATTAATAAAATCATAGTGCCAGTATTCATGAGGAGGTTTCCCGAAAAGCCCATGTTAAAAATTTGATTAAAAAATTCTCATAAATGACCACATTATGAGCATTGTGCAGTTTCTATATGCACATATTTTTTCATATTTTGACTCCTGATTTTCAACATTACCCTTTTTCACACCTCCTCATGAACAGTATACAGCTGTCATTTTTTACATCCTGCCCAAAACATGATTTTGCACCTGTGGCACTGAATGGTGCATTTACATAGAAACATAGAAACATAGAATTTGACGGCAGATAAGGACCGCTTGGCCCACCCAGTCTGCCCATTTCCCTACCTAATGGATAAGCTGCAGATCCTAGTTAACCAGCAGCCTACTTCTTCCTGCCCCCACACCCTAGAATTGCCTTATGACTGTCCCATGCATGCTTGAATTTCACCAGTTTTTGACTCCACAACCTCCACCAGAAGGCCGTTCCATGCATCCACAACCCTCTCTGTGAAAAAATACTTCCTTAAATTACCTCTGAGCCACCCCCCCATCTTCAAATTGTGCCCCCTTGTTCTTGCACACCTCTTTTTTTGAAAGATGCTACCCTCTTGGACTTTGTTGATTCCCTTGAGGTACTTGAAAGTTTCTATCATGTCCCCCCTCTCCCTCCTTTCCTTGAGGCTATACATATTAAGCTCCTTAAGTCTCTCTTCATATGTCTTCCGGTGCAGACCCTGCACCATTTTAGTTGCCCTCCTCTGGACAGCTTCCATCCTGTCTATGTCTTTGCGGAGATTGGGTCTCCTGAACTGCACGCAGTACTCCAGATGGGGTCTGACCAGCTGTCTGTACAGAGGGATAATAACTTCCTGTTTTCTACTGGTGATGCCTCTCCCTATGCATCCCAGTATCCCCAGCCCTCCTTGCTGCCCTCTCACATTGCTTGCCCACCTTTAGGTCATCTGATATGACTACCCCCAGGTCCCTTTCCATTTTTGTTGTTGTTAGTATCTCACCCCCCATTGTGTACTCTTCCCCTGGGTTTTTGTTTCCCAGGTGCATTACCTTGCACTTCTTAGCATTGAATCTAAGCTGCCATAGATTTGACCCTTCCTCTAACCTTGCCAAGTCCCTTCTCGTCCTTTCCACCCCACCTTGTGCATCAACTCTGTTGCAGATCTTTGTGTCATCTGCAAAGAGACATACTTTTCCTTCCAGTCCCTCTGCAATGTCGCCTATAAAGAAATTGAAAAGGACCGGTCCTAATACTGAACCCTGCGGTACCCCACTATTAACCCCCTTTCTTCCAGAGTGGACTCCATTTACTATTACTCTCTGTTCCTATTCTCCAGCCAATTCTTTACCCAGGCTGTCATCTTGGGACCCACTCCCAGGCTGGCTAACTTGTATATTAATCTTTTGTGTGGGACTGTGTCAAATGCCTTGCTAAATTCTAGGTAGGCTTGTCCACAGCCCTCCCTTATCTACTACTTTGGTCACCCAGTCAAAGAAATCTATCAGATTCATCTGGCATGACCTTCCGCTGTGAATCCATGCTGCCTTGAGTTCTGTGCCCTCTGGCCTCTAGATACCGACAATTCTTTCCTTCAAGTGATTCCATCATTTTCCTACCACTGAGGTTAAACTAACAGGTCTGTAGTTTCCTGCTTCTGCCTTGCTCCCACTTTTGTGAAGGAATCACATCTGCCCTCCTCCAGTCCTCAGGTACCACCCATCCTTCCATGATTTGTTAAAGAGGGTAGTCAGTGGTGTCACTAGTTCTACCCTTAGTTCTTTTAGAATTCTGGGATGAATCCCATCAGGCCCCATTGCTTTGTCCACCTTCAGTTTTAAGAGTTCTTTCAGAACCCTTTCTTCTGTAAATGGGCTGGTATCTACTTCTGTATCCAGAGTGTTTCTACTGTTTGTTTTAGGTACCTGTAGTGATAGTATAATATGTTGATTTTTGTCACTCCATTTTGTATGCTTTTTCATGTAATATATGTCATTTTATACTCCATTTTGTATTGTGTGACTCCATTTTACATGCTGCTTCATTTAATTGGTGTTTTGCTCTTTAGATAGCCTCATTATTATGTTTTGCTTGAGACAGTGTATTTTGCTAACTTGACGGTTGCATATTATCAGGCAACCTGTTTTTGTAGTTTTGTTTAAACTTCTGCTTAGCTCATAGTGTTCTAGGCACCCGGCCAGTGTTTGGAGCACAGTGACCTAACAGGTGTAGGAAATTCTGAGGCAGTCCTTATGGTGTGAATTCACAGCATCCTGGGAGCCAGCCAAGCTTCTAGAATGTGGCGAGACAACACTATGAAGGCTGCACGGTTATTTTTAGCATAGAATAAGATATAAATGTAGCTTTCTCAATGCCTGGTTAGAAGCCTCACCTGCAGGGTGGACACATCGCTGTGGGGCCAATTCCCAGTTCGTGAGACTCCTAGCCAGGCTGACAAGGGGGCTTCCCAGCCATTGGAACAGGCTTGGATGTAGCTTTTGGAATCGGTGATGTATAACCTTTTGTATTATATTTTGCTATAATAAAGCTTTGGCTTGCTGTACTTATTGTAACCTTTTATATTATATTTTGCTATAATAAAGCTTTGGCTTGCTATACTTATTGTACTGTTATTGTGTGTATGTGAGTGTGAATGGCAAATAGCTGCTTGGTTTGAGTTGGCAGAACATTTTTGGCGTAGTCGGCAGGATTCGAAAATAAAATGTCTATTTTTAGGAAAAAGGATGAGTTCTTTTTTAAAGGTGTATTAAGGCTCAAACAAGCAAGGCAACTGCCCTTTGTACTTGTAATTTGTGCTTGCTGCAAGTATATACTGTTAGAGCCAATGATGGCTTTCACAGTTCAGGCTGCTTTTAGGAGAAAAGCAGCGGCTGGATAAATAAAGTTAGATAAGCAACATCTAGAAAAGAAAAATAAACTACTGTGGATATACGCACAGTAGGTGACTGAACAGAGTGATTTGAAACCCCCCATGTTGCCTATCTGTGTAGTTTCAAGTTTTCTGTATCAATTTCAAGTTCCTTTGCCTCCTATAGAGGCTGAAACATTTGATCCTAAACCCAAGTACTGGGGACCTCTACCAGATGGATCTCAACCTAGTACTGTTAGAGATTTTTGTTTGTTTTGTTTTTAAACTGCAAACCAGAGCTCTGAAAAAAGACTTGGTTTGGCAGGTTACTAAAATGGCCAAAAGAAAACCTTTGAAAGGGTTAAAACCTTTGAAAGAGTTAATAGCTGCAGTGTTTGGAAATTATCACGACGGTCCTGCAGTCAGTTTTCTTACTTAGACTAGTATATTGGAAAAGAAGAAGAAAAATACCTTGGCACCGGGTAAGTCTGAATTTTTTTTTATTCAAAGTTGTTTTATGTCTGTCTGTTTTATTTCTGTAATACGTATACTAAACAAGGTAATGCTCCGTCTTTCTCATGCATATTTTCTAGCTTATATCTGTGTTCTGTAATTATGTTCTATTGTCAAGGTTGCGAGAATAGGATTGACTGCCTTCAGTGCACAACATGTTACAGAAAAAAAAAGAAAGAAGCTTCTTTGCCTCATAGCTGACTGTTTTAATTGGCTTTATTTGTAATGGAACATTTGTGCTGCCTAGATAGGGTCAGTGAAAAACTTTTGTTTGTAGTTGTTGCTTGGAGCAGGTAGTGTTGATGGTGAAGAATTATGGCGTCATATAGATTGCAATGTGCAGAAAGAGTTGTAGTTTGCAAGCAACGTGCCAAGCCACTGCTAGGTGAAAATGTAATGTGTTAACAGCTATAAATGGCTTTATCATACTTCTATTAAAACCAGAAACTTTTGCAAAATGGCAGAGTGCCATATTTTAGTTATGTGCCAAAAGGTGTAATCATGTTATCGAGATGTGTTCACTTACAGATGATGTGTTTAAACAGTGTTTTGTTCTGGAAAGATTTGGCATGGCAATATGTATAAATTGTTGGTTTAAAATTGTCAGTGTTACAAGACAGGCAGGAGGCAGCACATATATCTAAACCACGCAGTTTTCTAATGGAACTATGGGCATTACCTCAGCAAATTGGTGTGAAACAATATCAGTCTTATTTTGTGTTAAGTATTTCTTTTTGTGTATGTATGTGTGTGTACTGTCTTGGCCAGCAGTTTCATTGTGTGCTCTATTGTTATTTAAAGATATTTTAATATTGGTGGTGTTCAAGGACACTACAGGAATGGCTGGGTTTGAATGACCCTTGCATGCACACTGTGACCTTTTGCACGTTATTTGACCTTCTTGTGTTTCAACATTTTATGTTACTACCAGTTCAAACTTGATGTGTATTCCATGCCTAAAGCACAACTTTTCACACAAAATGTATGTTTTCATGAAAGCACACCAAGAGTGAACCATGTAATTTGACTTTTTGCAAAACTAGTATTCTAAGTGAAGAGGACAAACTTTACAATTTTGAAAAAGGACTATTACAGCTGTTTTGAGAGTTTACCATCTACAGAGATACATACGTGCGGTATTATCATCAATCTGGACATTTGTCATGCTTAGGATAAAGGGAACCCAGGACGCTTGGCTTCTTTTATCCTATGGAAATAATCTTGTTTTATTTTAAACTGATGTGTGTTTTGTTTTTGTTGTTTGTCTGTGTTCACAGCTAACCTTTTATTGCTACAGTATTGAGCTGTCTCTTGCACCTCGAGCTGTGTCTTCCACCAGTAGGAGCTTGGAGGGAGGTAAGCTATCCTTCCTCCCTTCCAGTGTAATACCCACAAAGGTTGCAAGGTACATGTCATATTTATACTGATTCATGGTCTGTAGCCAATGGTTTAACAACCTGGCTGCCCACTTGGGCTAAGGATGAGTGAAAATTTATTCAAAGAAATATGGGGAAAAGAACTGTGGCAGGAAATATGGACTATGGTGCAAAATACTCAGACCACTGTATTTCATGTTGATGCTCATTGTGCTTCAGATACACTAGAATGATGGTATAATTCTATTGCAGATGAAAAAGCTAAGATTCTTCCAGTGGATATTGAAGAAACTCAAAGTCAGCAGTTATCAGGGCTGGCAAAATGGACACATCAAAAATGTGGACATTTGGGAGAAAAGCACTTACAGGTGGGCATATAGTAGGTGTACCCCAACATGGATTTGGTTAAAACTGTTATTGCTCAGTGTCCTATATGCCAACATGGGCAACAAAGACCAATCCTCATATTGTGAAAGGACAATTGGAGAGGGGAAAATTACCGGGCAAATTTGGCAGATTGATTACATTGGACCTCTACCCCTTAGTGGAGGATGTCGATATGCTTGCACAGTTGTAGATACATATTCAGGGTATTTATTGGCATACCCTTGTAAACAAGCTACACAGAAAAACACCATTAAGGCAATTAACTTAATTATGTTGTACTATGGAATACCCTTGTAGATACAAAGTGACAATGGTTCCCATTTTAGGGGGAAAATGGTACAAGCTTATGCTCAAGCCCATAACATACAGTGGGTATTTCACATCCCTTATTACCCGCAGGCAGCAGGGTTAATTGAGAGAACGAATGGATTGCTGAAAGAACAGTTTAGGAAATTGGGGGGGAGAGCCTACGAAAATGGAAAGAGAATTTGCATGAAGCATTACAGATTTTAAATAATAGACCAATTGGAGAATCTGAGACCCCCTTAATGCGAATGATAACTCCTAATTTGCAAGTGCAGGCTTACTCAACTACAGAAACAGTGTTATATTGGGAAATTACACCAGGAGCTCTGTCTCCTTGCAGGACAACCCCAGAAGCTGCTGGACTTGATTTACATGCCCTTCAAGAATACAGAATAAACAGCAGAAACATTCAAGTGATAGAAACTGGTATTGGAATACAAATTCCACGAGACATTTTGGTTGGATAGCACCTAAATCAGAACTAGCCCTCAAGGGAATACAAATTTTGGGAGGGTGATTGATTACGTTACCAAGGAGAAGTGAAAGTAATTTTGTTGAATAGTAGAGAACAAAATCTGTTAATTCAACAGTATGACAGAGTGGCTCAATTGTTAATTATTCCAGTTAACAAAGTGACCCTATAAAGGACAAGCCCCACATCTTAACAGCAAGGAGGATAAAGTTTTAGATCTACAGGAGGTTTTAACAATGGTGCCAAAATATGGGTTACAAACCCAAATGGCCCTCCTGAACCAGCTGAGGTATTAGCCACGGATGAGACAACACAGTGTTAATTATCAAGTCAGGGAAAGAGATGGGAATATGTACCGAACACATGTTATCTTCGAGAATAATCAGTCTGTGTATTTTCTAGGTTCTTCAATGGATTCTAAAAGGAATAACACCTCTCTCACGGTCCATTCGGTAAAGCCTATTACCCCAGGTGGAAGAATATTGAAGCTTGACGACCCACTTGTACAATGGGGTTGGAAATCTTCCACCAGCTTATGGGTGCAAGACAACTTTACTTGCCCTGAAAACCAAGGATGTCCTATAGTGAACATTACTTTTCACCAGATGTGAACATTTGGAAACCAGTTGAGACAATGGCAGGACGATTATATGTCCAACCTATGCAGGACACAAATTGGATTAAATTACAGAACCAGACTGCTATTAGATGCTGCAACTTACCGAATAGTTGCATGGTGACTGTACAACATAGACTTGATTGCTGCATGAATCAAACAGACATTTCAATGCAAGTATTACTTTGATTGACATAGACACGTTATTCTGCATGAATGCTACTGCAATAACTAATAGAACTACTTGGGCAGATCACATTACAGTGTTGAAATCATCCTGTAATTAGCAATGATAGTATAGTTAAGGTTCCATCCACATGTACATCAGTAGCGCAGCGGTATCAGAAAAATGTAATCCATTTTAACATAACGCTTATGTTTAGTAGAAAATGCAAATATAAAAGAGCTTGGTATGATACGCTATTAGGTGGAGCAGGGGCAGGCATGGGAATTTTAAATAGTGTTGATATAGAAACACTGACTAACAGGCTTCAGGCAGTAGAATTGATGTATTTAGCTTAATTAACTTACAAGCTCAATGGATGCCAACTGTTTTCTTACCCCAAAGATTAACTTTGAATTATGATTTTGAGTTCTTGCAGTTATTTAATGCTTCACAGGTATGGGGAATGGGAGTAGCAGAAAATATTTCATGATTTATTGATTGGACAGAATGCACAATGCGACATATGTATTCTATAATGCAAAGAAATAAGGCCCAGAGTGATTTAATGAGTAATAATGAATATGTGTGGAGGACCGTGTTCAAATCATGGATTCCTAGTAGTCATTGGATTGTAATGTCATCCACCACAGTAAAATGCACAGATAAATGGTCCCCCATTATTTGATCCTGAGTTTTGGTTACCACATTTAAGAGATTATATAGATAGTCAGAACACCACCCATGACTTAAGTCTGTGTTCAAAACAGCTGATGGAATACTATGTGGACAGCATTCCAGACTTTATGAACCTTGTTTACTGGAGCATTCGATAAATTTGTGTCAATGGACAATTTACCCATAACCTTTACCATGTTTACAGAAATAGGACCCCAGTATGTTTGTATAGTAACTAATCAGGAGAATACTGTTAGGATGTATAACTTAACTCGTCCTTTTCAGGTTGTTTAAGAAATGTGACTCATTTGTGGTGGGAAAATACTACTTACACCTTTGTCCCTGATAATGAGCAGAAGCTTATTTTGTATTGGCAGCCCAATATTTTAGATCAATCAAGATTGAGTATCTCATTAAATAAAATTAAACAGATAATTCAGGAAACAGATGTAATGCAGGCTCATTTGGCAATAAGAAATAAATCATTAGTGCAAAGTCAGGTGCAAACTACGATAGTTAAAAATAAAATGATTGATTTAAGTTCCAAGATTCAACAAGAGACTACTCATTATTGGTGGGATATTTTTACAGGATGGTCTCCATCAGCTACAAAAGTGTTAAATATTCTGATACATCCTATCATAATCATTGCTGTGACAATTATCTTGCTTATTTGGACTTGTTACTTATCATGTTATGTTCGTAGTAATTTTGCTATGGTACCAATATCATACAAATTGTATTCACAATAATCAAAGGACCGAATGTAGTGATAGTATAATATGTTGATTATTGTCACTCCATTTTGTATGCTATTTCATGTAATGTATGTCATTTTATACTCCATTTTGTATTGTGTGACTCCATTTTACATGCTGCTTCATTTAATTGGTGTTTTGCTCTTTAGATAGCCTCATTATTATGTTTTGCTTGAGACAGTGTATTTTGCTAACTTGAAGGTTGCATATTATCAGGCAACCTGTTTTTGTAGTTTTGTTTAAACTTCTGCTTAGCTCACAGTGTTCTAGGCACCCAGCCAGTGTTTGGAGCACAGTGACCTAGCAGGTGAAATTCTGAGCAGTCCTTATGGTGTGAATTAAGCATCCTGGGAGCCGGCCAGCTTCTAGAATGTGGCGAGACAACACTATGAAGGCTGCACAGTTATTTAGCATAGAATAAGATATAAATGTAGCTTTCTCAATGCCTGGTTAGAAGCCTCACCTGCAGGGTGGACGCATCGCTGTGGGGCCAATTCCGGTTCGTGAGAGTCCTAGCCAGGCTGACAAGGGGGCTTCCCAGCCATTGGAACAGGCTTGGATGTAGCTTTTGGAATCGGTGATGTATAACCTTTTGTATTATATTTTGCTATAATAAAGCTTTGGCTTGCTGTACTTATTGTAACCTTTTATATTATATTTTGCTATAATAAAGCTTTGGCTTGCTATACTTATTGTACTGTTATTGTGTGTATGTGAGTGTGAATGGCAAATAGCTGCTTGGTTTGAGTTGGCAGAACAGTACCTCCCCTCTTCCTTTGTAAATACTGAGCAAAAATATTTCTTTAGTATCTCTGCCTTTTCACAGTCACCTCTGCCCACCCTCCCTCCCTTTATTAAGCCTCACTATCCCTCCCTTGGTCTTACTTTGCTCTCTGATGTACCTATAAAAGGTTTTATCCCCCTTCTTAACCGAGTTGGCTATCTTTTCCTCAGTTTGGGCCTTTGCTGTTCTGACTGCCTTCCCAGCTTCCTTTTGCTTTAACTGATACAGTTCTCTGTCCTGCTCCTTCTGTGATTCCTTGTACTTCCTGAATGCTTCCTTTTTCTCTTGAACCTTCACTGCCACTTCCTTTGAGAACCATAGTGGTTTCTTACATCGTTTCATTTTGTTTATTTGCTTCACACAAAGGCTTGTTACCTCTGTGATGGCAGTTTTTATTATTCCCCATTGTTCTTCCACCCCTCCTTCCTGCCCATTTGCTAGTGCATTCCTTAGGCACTCACCCATTTTGGCAAAGTCAGCCCTCCTAAAGTCCAGTACTTTTGCCTTTGTATGACTTGACTCTATTGCTGTGTTTATTATGAACCAAACTGTTCGATGGTCGCTAGTTCCCAGATGGCTACCCACTTATCTGTGATCCTCTCTTCATCTCCATTTGAGAGAACCAGGTCTAAGATTGCTCCCTCTTGAGTGGGCTCCAATACTAGTTGTCTAAGGCATGCCCCTGTAGGGCATCTAGAATAACCCCACTCTTTGAAGTGGCTGCTGCAACTGCACTCCAGTTAACATCTGGCATATTCAGATCACCCATCAGCAATATCTCCCTTTATCTGCCATTTAAGTATACCTTCTATCATTTTCTTGTCCATTTCCTCCCCTGAGAGGGTTCTGTATACAATCCCTGAAGGTTGTGGTTCCAGTGCCGGTCTCCAAATTTACCCACAGTGCTTCTTCTCCTCCCTGTTTTCCCTTTTGTTCTGTTGCTTTGATTCCTTCCTTTATGTAAAGAGCTACTCCTCCTCCTCTTTTACCCTCCCTGTCCCTCCTGTAGATAGTGTATCCTGGTATGTTTACGTCCCAGTCATGGTTTTGTTTGTACCATGTTTCTGTGACTGCCATGATATCCAGATGTTCCTCCTCCATCAAGGCCACTAATTCAGGAAGCTTGTTACTCAGACTTCTGGCATTGGTACTCATTGCTCTCCATTTTTTGATGGCTTTACCTTCTGTTGCAGCATCCCCCACTGACCTTTCTACCTCGGTCTTTTTCTCATTTAGTACCCTGTTTTGTAGGGAGAGACTGGGATTTTCCTGCTGCTTATCAGTGCCTCCCCCCTTGACTAGTTTAAAAGCTTGCCAATGAAGCATTTAAACTGATTTCTCAAAAGACTTGTTCCCTTCCTGGACAGATGCAGACCATCCTGCCAGTATAGGCTGGTGTCCCTCCAGGTGGAACCCCAGTCCCCAATGAAGCCAAACCCCTGTTCTCCACACCATTTTTTCAACCATTCATTAAACTGCATGGTGCAAAGTACCCTCACCTCACTCATGACATTGACAGGCAGCACCTCTGAGAAGGATAATGTGTGTGCTACTTGCTGAGAAGGATACTGTGTGTGCTACTTGTGTGTGCTATTTGCTATGCAAACTCAACTTTTGGGACAGATTAACAAAATGACAGTGACATTGTTCATGAGGTGGGGTCCCCAAAATGCCATGTTGAAAACTGGGTGATAAAAATCCTGAAAATACCCCAGTTTTGTGTGTCCATTGAATTGTGGCACCCGCAGCACCTTTCCGTGCACGTATCTCGAAAACAACCGCATACAAGTTACATTACACTTTCTCAAAAAGAAGGGAAATTCATTGCAAAATACTACGTCAATGTATCAGTTAAGGTTTTGGCATGGTAGTGCCACTATAGTTAGGGTTGAGTAGCCACTTTAATGCAAAACCTCAACTTTTGCACCTTAATAACTTTGCCACTGTAAGACAGATTTGCCTGACATTTTGCATGCACAGTCTGGTACCATAGGTGTCTGGATCTGGCAAGTTTTGTTACAGTTGGATGTACAATTGCGGAGTTACAGAACGCAAGAAATCCCCAAAAAATGACTTTTTGTGTGTTTCTTTGCTTGCATCCACAGCCCGTATGCATTGTCCATTTGGTCCAAGAACTTCAGGGAAGATGCAGCCTTGGTCACTGATGTGCCTTTCAAAAGATTTGGTGAAAAATTATTAAACCGTTCAAAAGTTATTCAAAAAACAAATTTTCCATTATAGTCAATGGGAAAAGTTAGCAAAAATCATGAAACTTTCGGGAGAGGCTGTTTTTACTGTCGCAAATGGCCCTTTTACTTTCATGAGTTGGCCATCTTGATCACAGTTAGTGACACAGAAAAATGCCTGGCATTTTAAATTGGGACCCTCTCCGTAAACACTGATTGTTGTGTTTACCTACTCGGGTCCTGAAGATGCTAGCCATATCTTTTTTGGGGGGTTAAACCCCCCAGAAATGCATTTGTAAAGTTTTGGGGAAAATACTTTCACAAAATGCTTCTGCAAATGTGAAAGTTTCATGATTTATTTTGCAAAACTTTTGTGATTTGCAAAAGTATTTTGCAAAAGTATGCTCAAAATAACTGCAAATCTTTGCCAACCTCCTACAACAAAATGGTTTGGTTTCTTTAGCTGAAATTTGCAGGGTGGCAAGCCTTCATCCCTCAGATGCGCTTTTTGGTGGTTTGGTTGCAAAACATTACAGGGGCCCAAAGTTACAGAATTCCGAAGTTCAAAAATTTCCCCACAGGATAATATTGCAGTGTCTGTGATACCTTTTATGGCCCGTATCTTGAAAACGGCTTGAGATATGGACTTTTTGTCCCAAAAATTCTTAGCCCCCTTACATGGGGACTAAGTGGAGAAGTAGGCTGGAAAGCCATAAATAACATGAAATTTAAAAAAATGTTCTACCTTGTGTGGTTCCTGAGATGTTTGAGATTTACTGTTCCAATTGCTCATTCCATGTCTGAGGCCCACTATTACACCCACAGAGTTACAATTCACAGTGCTTTTTGCTGACCTTATTGTGGACACAATGCGAAATATGGATTCGGTCCACTTTATGTTGTGAGAACTACTCACTCTCATGATTACAACCACACTTGAATTTTTTTACTAGCTGTTACGGTTCCCCAGATAGGAGCAAATTAGTGTTACAAGGCTACCTTAGCCTATAGGGCTGCTGTATGGCACTGTGCTTATGTGCAAGTGGGAGCGCAGGGCCCAGAGGGCCCACGCACATACAAAAACATATCATTAAGTAGAAATGGGCAGCTTAGTGGGAGCATGGAGCCCAAAGGGCCCCCCGCTCCCACCAACACATACCATTTAATATTTATATTACACTTTCTCAAAAAGAAGGGAAATTCATGGCAAAAAAACTCAATTAATGCATCAGTTAGGGTGGTTTTCACAGTGACAAAAGTGTGGAAATGCAATGTTAGGGTTACCACCCCACCACTCCACCCCACCCCCCCATCCTCAAACCCCTAACTCTGCATTCCCCCATCCCCACACACAGCACACACACACACACACACACACACACACACACACACACACACACGCACACGCATGCAAGGCACATGCAAGACTGTAACAAACTATACCAGTCAGTCACATTCGTAAGCACAATAATCACAGCACTCTATTCCTTTCACATAACCCTATGGTATGAAAAACAAATATAATATGATCAACTCTATACTGCCAGCACTGTATGATGGCACATTATAGCTGGCATATCTTTCTCATAAACTGAAACTTAGTCTGCACAAACTTTCTAAATATTGATTTTTATGTGTCAGAATTCAACGATTGGCTTACTGCAGGTATCGCTGCTACCACATAGGCATGTGGTAGGACAGACACAGCTGACACATACATAGTACTTTTCACATACTGCTCAGGTATGAAATTAGTATCATCACAGGTTGTAATACGGCTGCATTAACTGGAAATACTCATTAGCAGCATGTTATGGTTAGCTTTAGATGTCACAATTGTTGCTGTCACATGTTGCTTATAAACTATACAACAAAACATTACTTTTATTATTATTATTACCATTTGTTATTAGGACTGACTCACTCTATCAGAAAAAACATATGCAAACATCCACTGACTGTTGCTAGGGTTATCCAAACTCTTATTTCCAATACAGCTAACTATGCATAACATACTGTGTGTTTGTTTCATCATTTCTTAACAATTGAAATACAGGCATCTGCTAAAATCTTGTTATTGATGTTTGTAACAAAAAAATGCTTACCATGGGCCATCTCTCATGGTTGCCCAGCATGTGTGTGTACCCACAGGGCACTCTGATGGTAGCAGAACTCATACAGTTGCTGGACCATGATGATGGATGTGTCTTGTACTGCTTGCATGTGTCTGTGTGTGGGGTGGGGGTAGGTGGTAATGCGGTGTTAGGGTTTGAGGATGGGAAGTATGGGTGGGGTGGGTGGTGGGTAACCCCAACATCGCATTTCTACACTTTTGTTACTGTGGAAACAACTCTAACTGATGCATTAATCGAGTTGTTTTCCATGAATATACATATATATATATCTATATATATATATATATATATATATATATATATATATATATATATATATATATATATATATATATATATATATATATATATATATATATATATATATATATATATTATACTAGCACTGTAGTGCCAGTATGCTTAGGGTTGCCCAAACACTTCTATGTTAAACCCCAAATTTTGCACTTTAATTAATTTGGCACTGTACTACAGATTTGCCTGAAAATTTGCATGCACAGTCTGGTACAATAGATCTCCAGATCTGGCAAGTTGCATTACAGTCATATGACTAGTTGTGGAACTGCAGAGCACCCAAAAGCACAAAAAAATGGGTGTTTTGCTTGTTTCTTTGCTCATGACTACAGCCTGCATGATTTGTCCAGTTGGTCTGAAATCTTCAGGGAAGATGCAGTCTGGGTCACTGATATCCCATTCAAAGATTTGATGAAAAAAATATTAATCCATTCAAAAGTTATTCAAAAACAATTTTCTCATTATAGTCAACATAGAAAAAATATATGTGTCTCGAAAGCTGCAGCCAGCTTTCGCAAATGCTCTATTTGTGAAAGCAACAGTGCCATCTTGTTTCAGTTAGCTGCAGCTAAAATCAGATTGTTGTGTTTACCCAGTTGGGGGCTGATGAACACACTAAGAGCATCAGATTTTTAATCTGAGCCCTCAAAATGCTTTTTTCAGAATCCACCCCCCACTGTCACAATTTTTGAAAGAAACAGTTGCGATACTTTCGCATTTGCAAAAGTGTCATGCTGTCGGCAGTATTCTACCCTGTAAAATAAATGAAACACCTAAATCCTTGTGTGGCCTTTTTTGGGCCAAAGTAATGGTCCCAACGTGTTCCTCTGTCCCCCATTAAGTAAACACACATGCTTACCTAACAAAATGAGGAAAATTGGCCGAGAACCCAATGTCTTTCAAATTCAATGCAGAATCCTATATCAAAATTTTCGATGCAGGATTCTGCATCCAATTCCTGTTCTGTGCACAGTACACTAACTGCTCTAACATTGGGGTGCCCAATCCCCATGTCAAAATCATGTCTCCCCTCACCCTCAAAACTCGTGGCACACTGGGAACCCACTGAAGTGTGCCTAAAATGTTTAAAAAAAAACACTTGCCAACGGGGGTCCCCAATCCCCATGTCAGCAGCATGCCCCTACCAAAACTCATGTGGTACACTGGGAGCCCACTCCAGTGTGCCAAAATGTGAAGCCTTTCTTTCAGAGTTGCCAATGGGGGTGTCTAATCTCTCTCTGTCAGCAGCATGTCCTCCACAAAAGCATGTGGCACATTGAGAGCCCACCCCAATGTGCCAGTTATTTCTTTTACTAACTTGCCAATGGGGTGCCCATTCCCCGTGTTGGCAGCATGCCCCCAAATACCATGTGGCACACTGAGAGCCCACCCCAGGTTGCCCAACACTTTTTGTCTGTACCTGTAATGTAAGAAAACCATCCATTGCCATCTTTTTTTCCCTATTAAAAAGAAAGCTGTCCATTGTCATCTCCCCAGCCCCCATCCCCACTCCCACTGAGCACCCAAATTCCTGCACCCCCCATCACAAATACTTACCCTCTGAAGTTCAGGAACAGTGATCTTCTCAGGGCCGGAGACACATCTGCACTCTGCATAGCCAAACCTCAAAATGAAGAATTGAAGATAAGCCATATAATCAATCAATCAATCAATCAATCAATCAATCAAAATATTTATTTATTCAGGCGGACATCATTGAGCAAAGCTTATTTACAAGATGGACCTGATAGGTCGAGGAACAAAATAAGGGTACAAAAGCAGACATATACAAAAACACTTCTATATAAACAGATACAAAAATATAAACATATTTACAAACAAGGTAGCCAGGGATTAATGGCTCCAAAGCATGCTAGACCAGACAGTTGTGATTGAAGCCTAATAAAATGTTAGAAACAGCCTCCGAAATGAAAAATGACATGGGCGGGTTGGTGGGAGTTATGGATAGGGACTAAATCTACTAGTAATGATTAAGTGGGGTAGAAGTAAGTGTCAGGGGTAGCAGTGGAGGATTTGGTGGGGGTAAAGAATGTGATAGGACTAGGCTTTATGAAAGCAATTGCATTTCTCTGGGAAGAGACTTGTGTAGAGTTTTTAAAGGATGGTAGAGGTATATAGGTGGTCAGCTTTAGGGTCTTCTGCAGAGAATTCCATGCCAATGCTAGGGAGTAACTGATTGCAGATCTCCCATGTCGGTGCAGGCTTTTGGTAGTTTCAAAATGATGAAGTTGTTGCTTCTAGGGCATATGACCTAGCTGAGGCCAGAGTAAAGCAATCTAAAATATAGGATGGAAGTTTGTTGGACAGGGCCTTGTATATCCATAGTGCAGCATTTTTATTCCTTCTAAGGTGTAAGGATGTCCAACCAACTGCAGCATAGAGAGAGCAGTGATGAGTGTTGAATGGAAGATCTGTGATGAACCTTAGAGCTCTATGATACAAGGTATCCAATTTACTTAAATATGAAATAGTACAGTGGCCATAGAGGAAATCCACATAGTCGATAAGTGATAGAAATGAGGCCTGGATTATTCTCTGTCTTGAATCCCTAGTTAAATAATGTTTGATTCTGAAGAAGAGGCCGAGCCTCTGACGAAGTTTTTCCAGAAGTTCTTCAATATGCTGAGTATAATCAAGCCTATTGTCAATCCATACCCCTAAATATTTGAATTTGTCAACATAGTCTAGGCTTTTTCCAAGAATGGTGGATAGTTGGGGAAGATTGCTTGGTGAGAAGGTGTTGGTATAGTAATTAGTGGAGAAGAACATAGCTTTTGTCTTCTTTGCATTAAGGAGGAGTTTTTATCAAGTAGTTGGTACTGCAAAAGGAGAACTCTGATTGTAGTATTTCTGAGACCTTGAAGGTGATGGGTTACTAACATATAAGACAGTGTCATCTGCAAAGAGGTGAACATTGGCTTTTGTGAGGTTAGAGTCAATATTGTTAATGTAGATGGCAAAAAGGATAGGGCCCAGAATAGATCCTTGAGGTACTCCTCTTAGGAGTGGTTTTGATGAGGAAAGGTTGCCTTCATTTTTCACCTGTTGCATTCTATCAGTGAGGTAACATCTGAACCACTTGAGAGAGGGTCGATCTAGGCCTATGGATTGCAGTGAAGAGAGTAGCAGCTCATGATCCACTGTGTCGAAGGCTTTGCTTAGGTCAAGAAATACAGCACAGACGTTGTTCTTTTTGTCTAGCTCAGTTTGCCAGTCATTTGTGACTTTTGCCAATGCAGAAATGGTGCTATGCCTGGTCCTAAACCCAGATTGAGCAGGGTTCAGGAGATTATTAACATCGAGGTAGTCTCTTAATTGGATGCTCACTAATTTTTCAAGCATTTTGGAAAGCACTGGCAGGATGGAAATGGGCCTGTAATTGTTGAGGTCCATGGGGGTCCCCTGATTTTAGGAGGGGAAACACTTGTGCTGTCTTCCACAGTGAAGGAATAGAACCAGAGGCTAAGGAGAGATTGAAAAGATGTGTTAAGGGAACTGCAAACACATGTAATGCAGTTTTTAGAAAATAGTGGTCAAGAGAGTCTGCACCTGTGCTTTTTTTAGTGTCCAAGTGCGGTAATAGGTCCTCTACTTGCTTCAGTAAAATTGGTTTAAATGAGAATGAAGAATAAGCCCTCTGAGCCTCATTAGACTGGGATTTAAGTTGTGACAGCAGATGATTAGCTGGAGAGGAATTGAAAGCAAGGCCAGCTGTTGTGAAGTGAGTGTTGAATGCATTTAGTAATTCTTGTTTGTCAGAGATAGTAGCCTTATTAAGGTGCACTTGAGGTGGCAGAGAAGTGCTAGAGTCCTGCCCTAAGATCCCCTTGATGGTGCCCCAGAATTTAGCAGGGTTGTGGTAAGAGGCATCCAGCTCAGCCAAGTAGAAAGCAGCCTTAGCATCCCTTACTTTTTTGGTGCAGCTATTTCTGGCTTTTCTGAACAGCACCCAGTCATTTGGATCTTTCGTCTTCCTTGCCATTTTCCATAGCTTATCTCTCTGAAGCAGTGCAGATTTAAGGTCGGCTGAAAACCAGCGGCAAGATTTGTTTTTCGTTCTAATAATAGGAATCAATTGGGGAGGGGGTTTCAACTTAGTTTGATGTCTCAGCCATTTTTTAGAATTTTTGCACAAATTTTCAACATGAGGTTCTTGGGACTCCACCTCGTGAACACTGACACTGTCATTTTGTTTCTCAGTCCCAGAAGGTGATTTTGCAGTTGCTATGTGGAATCATCTTTCTGGACTGATTCATGAAATGACAGTGCCACTGTTCATGAGGTGGGGTCCCAAAAGCTCATGTTGCAAATTTGGTGAAAAATATATCAAATAATGGCTGTTACGAGCATGCATTGCACAGTTTCAACACACGCTTGTAAATACACCAATTTTGTAATATTTTCTCTTCACATTTTCAACATTGTCATTTTTTCACAACTCCTAATTAACAGTACAGCTGTCATTTTGCACATCTTGCCCGGAATGTGTTTTCACACCTGTGGCACAGAATGCCATGGTCACTGTGCAAAATCAACTTTTGGGAAGGATTAACAAAATCACAGTGCCAGTGTTCATGAGAGGATTTAACCCCAAAAAATGTTAAAAATTTAGTGAAAAAAATCCAAGAAATGACCACATTACGAGCGTGTGTTGCACAGTTTCAAAGCACGCTCATAAATTTGTTAATTTTTTATATTCTGACTACAGATTTTCAACATTGACATTTTGTCACACTTCCTCATCAACAGTATAGCTGTCATTTTACACATCCTGCCAGAATGTGTTTTCACACCTGTAGTGCAGAATGGCATGGTCACTGTGCAAAATCAACTTTTAGAATGGATTAACAGAATCAGAGTGCCAGTGTTCATGAGGGGAGGTCCCCCCCAAAAAATGTTGAAAATTTTATTAAAAAAATCCCAAAAATGACCATGTTATGAGCGTGCATTGCGCAGTTTCAACACAAGCTCATAAATTCACAAATGTTCATATTTTCACTGCAGAATTTCAACATTGATCATCACACCTCCTCATGAAAAGCGCAGCTGTCATTTTTTACAGTATGCCTGAATTTCAGTGTTATGAGAGTGGAGGGCCCAAAGGGCCCTGCACTCCCACAACGACATACCACATAGTATTTACATTGCACTCTCTCAAAACAAAGGGGAATTCATTACAAAAAACTGTGTTAATGCATCATTTAGGGTTGGTTGTACACAGGCAAAAGTTTAAAAATTCAGTGTTAGGATTGCCAGTCCCTATCACCCCACCTCCACCCCCATGCTCCACACATCAACAGGTGTCAACGTGTGCATTGGGGTCATTGGGCCTAACTCTCACCACATTCTCCTATACTGTACCACATCGGCTTGTTTACAAATGGAATGCGGTGAGAGTTAGGGTGATGACCCCAATATACACACCAATGCCTGTTGGTGTGTGGAGGGTGGGGTTGGGAGTGGGACAGTAGGGGCTGGCAACCCTAACACCGAATTTCTAAACTTTTGTCGGTGTACAATCAACCCTAACTGATGCATTAACAGAGTTTTTCACAATGAATATATATATATTTGTAACTCTACTTTATTCACTTGGTTGGCTAGGGCATCTCTCGGAGGTGCCCACTCAACCGTCACCTCTACTAAATGCCTGATACCTCCCTCCACTGGAACCTTCTCCCAGCCCCCCGATCTACCCTCATCTACCCCTGGTGAAGGGCTCACCCACCTATCTGGCAGCCTTTCTGTGATTAGAGGGTCACTCCTGGTTGAGAACCTGGAGGGACCAGAGCAAAGATGGTCTGGTGCTGGGGATGTGGGCCAGGTACCTGGAGCCCTCATTGCCTCCCTGGTCCATTGAGGGTTTTTTTCCATAATGGTGGCCCCCTGGAGTGCAGACTTGCAATGACATCCGGGCACTGAAGTGCCAATATCTACCGCTGCTCCAGCCCCTTGTCTCTGCACCACATGTTCCTGGCACTGCCCCTGATTTCCACCAGACCCACCAGTGAGCAGTGCTGGGCCCAGATCCCTCCCCAGGAAGGAAGAACAGTCTTCCAGATGCTCAATCCCTTCCCTCCTCTACCAATCCCTGGCAGTCCAAATCCATTCCCAAACCCAGGGCACTGGCATGTCGTGAGGTGTGACATCCAGGGTCTCAACCCTCAGTGCCACTGGGCCAGCTACTTTACACTGTAATTATTCACTATTTCAGAGAATGGATGCTTTTTAACAAGGTTTTGACACTGAATTTTTATGGAGAGAAATTGTGAGTGCTTGAATATATAAATATTTGAAGCCATGTGCAATTCTGTTTTTTATTATTAAAAGAAAAACTACTCAAAAGAAATAAACAATTAAAATTTGAAAAATAAGCAAGGTGTATGTCCAACTTTGGTGCTGGTGTTCAACCCAGGTAAGGTGGAGTAGGAGGTACCTGATTATTTGTATTATCTATAGTGCTGCTCTCTGAATACAGTGTGCATTCAGTTAAAGGATTTGGGAGCTGGGACAACCCCTGACTGAATGTCCTGCAAAACTGTGTACGTGGTGCTCACGTCACGATTTTCCCTAATCTCCCTGTCCAATGCCTCCTGACATTTTTCAAACTCTTCCAACAATTCAACATTCTCACTCCTCAATGTATCAGTCATTCCAGTAAGAAAGTCATTCAGTTGTAACACATGCTTCTTATCTTGATGTAACCTTTCACAATCTTCTCTTAACCTAAAATCTCTCTATCTTTTTCCTGTACAGTACTCCCAAGTTCATTCTGGGTCTCGTTCCTGAGCCTTTCAATTTCTTGTTCCAGCTCCCTCCATTGCTCACCTATTTCTTGGGATTTGGAGCTCAGTTCCTTTTTCAGCACTAGGACCTCTGATTCCACTGCTTGTAATGCAGTATACAGGGTGGCAACCATTACACCTTTTTGGTCATGTTTCTTAACTGTTGTTTTTTTTTTCTAGTACAGTTTCCAAACATACTGTAGCAGATGGGCTTGTGACTTTGACTCCAGTGCAAAATCGAACCAACCTCCATAGGTCGTCAGAAAGTTTGAAACTTTTAATTTGAGCTCTGCGCTAATGGCCATTTTGGAAGGTTCCCCTTTTCCTGCACTAGTCAGAAGTCCAAGGTGTGCTCAGCAGCTAGACATTTACACATTTGGGTACAGAGAATCCCACAAACTAAAGCCGCAAGGTGAATGAGGGGGCATAGGTTTGAGCACCTTTGTGTTTCCCAGTCTCATTCATGGCACAGGGGGCTTGCAAGACCATCCATATGGGTTGAACAGGAGGGTATAGGTTTAAATGCCTTCATGATTCCTATGCCCATTTGTCTGTACACCTTTTAGCATACTGGTTTGGTTTTGTCCAATTAAATCCTTGCCACGGTCACCATTTGTTGGGTTTCACAGGATCTAAACCTGATGGCAAAACACAACACAGAAGGCAGGTGTAACAGAATAAAGATTTATTCCCCAAATACATGTAAAAAGGAAAGCTGTACCTGTTGGAAGTCTGGAACCTCTGAACACCGCAATGTCACCATAAAGAAAACTCAGTGAAAAACAGGATTACACAAATTATTATAGTCAGAGATAAGAAGATCTGTTACTTGGTAAAGGGCTCATTTGCATGGTAGACAAACTAAATGAAGCAATTCTATTGGTGGGTACAATGGGCAGCTAGCATCCAAGGCTGTAACGTGTTGTGCATATACAGTGATAAGCATTATGCTAACTAAGGTTACTTTTGGGTTACAATACAATGATTCAGAAAATATGCTGTTTATAGCATTATTGCTAATAGCTGTAGGTGGCACTCTAACACCACAAAACAACTATACTGAGTAATAGTTTGTAAGCACATCATAGCAAGCATGAGTAAATACCAATATGCCTTATGATGTCTCATGGAACATGGTAGTCCACATTAGGGGCTGTAGGTCAGGCTGGTCTACACACCACACTGGATCCTATGATTATTCCCCCATCAGCAACCCCTCTCTTGATCCTTTGTGGAGTAAACTTGTTGCCTTTTTTTTAAGTTGACTTTTTTTCATTTGCCATGGCTGCACTCAGAGTAAAGGCTGATCCTCTTTCTCTCAAAAAAGTCTGCTGCTATCTGTGCACTCACACAGCAGATGCAGAGCACAGAAACCAGCACTGACCAATTGGATTATCAGTCTGGTGTCATGTGAAATCATATCAAGGACAGTGACCAGTTTCAAGAGGGGTTGGAACAGGGGTAGAAAAAAGTTAGGACAGCAGGGGGCCCTGGAGGATGATGGTTGTAGGATGGGACTGAGATGGGGGAAGTACAACTCCCAGAGGAGTAGATGGGCAACTTCATGGTATGTAACCAAGCTGCACACTCACATGGACTCGATAGACCATCATGGTCTGTTTCCACTGGCAATCTCATATGTTCATATGTACTCCTTTCTACTGTCAGGTCCACACAGGCTGCCCTTTCATGCCTGTTTCCAACCTTGGATGAATCTCAGGATGATATACTGATATGCTGGGTAGGGTAGTAAATTACCCAAACTAGCCTACCCAGCCAAAAAACATTGATACCTGACCTGCCCACTCCAGCTACCCAATGGGTAGCCCATCCCTAGTTACAATACGGAAATCCTTCGCAGAATCTGCAGTGATCTGTCAGACAATGTACTGCCTTAAAGCCAATTTGGATAAGCATCTAAAAGTGAGTTGCATCTCTGGATATTTACACTGAGTACTGGAGAGCAGCTGAAGGACTTAAATAGTCTTCTGTGCTCATATACTTCCCTATTATTACAATGGTAAGAGAGGCAGAAAGAGACTGAACAAACACAGTTTTCAGTGTCATCCAAAGTATTTAGGCAAAAAAGCTGGTAAATGATAAATGATCGAGGGAAAATAAATTGTTATGTTTGTGGCATTGAAGCTTGTAACGTGATACTTTGCAGAGAGCTGTGTTGCTAACAGAAACAGTGGCAGAGCTCCCAGAAAAATCATGAAAAGCAGGCAATTAGAAATGTACTGGCTCAGATGAGAAAGCATGAGATAGAAACCATGGTAATAAATGGATATGGTTTCACATCTATGTATTATGGCATTTTTTCAGTCTTGGTTCTCAGTTATTGACAGGGATAACCAGTATTTACATGGTTGTATTGGCTCTTGATTTCTATTAATTAATAGTAATTATGTAGTTTAATTGTACTCCAGAGGTGTGTGATGCACCTGAAATTATGAGAGTGCAGTGGCGGTTTTAGGCACAAGCAAACCAAGCAACTGCTTGGGGCACCAGCACATAAGGTGTGCACTAAAGTAGAAAGTACAAGCAGAGTTCTGCTTGAAATGCAAAATCTGTCTGGATAAAAAACAAAGTTGTTATCTTAATTTATATAACTGCAGAACTGTTAGAACTGTTACTACTTTTTGGATGTGGGTTGGTGCAGATGAGAGAAGGGGTGGTTGGACTAGTGAAAGGGGCATTATGAGTAATTCTGCTTGGGTTGACATGAGTTTAAAACCAGTCCAGCCAGAGTGTAGCTTTTGGTGTTTATCTAGGCATTGCACACCAAGGGCCAGATATTCAAACTGCGCTATTTTGTGGAGCAAGCCCTTGCGCTGCACAAAATAGTTGCGCAGGCGTGTGGCCAGAGTGATATTCAAAGGAGTTGCGCCCTTGAGCAACTCCTTTGAATATCACCCCCTGGCCACAGCCACTGTGCATGGCACAGTGGAACTTGCGCCACCGCAAGTGGTCAGAGTGGAGCATTCAACTTGCGGTGGCGCAAGTACCATTGTGCCATGCGCAAAATCCCGATATTCAAAAGGTGACATGCAACTGGGGCTATAACTATGCAAGGCACGGGGGGCCATTTGTATCTGATTATGGCCCCATTTGCATGCCATTAGCATGCAGGTGCGCCGATCCCCGAGAACTTGCACCTCGCGCCCTGCCAGGCAGCAGCCGTCGGGGACGGATGCCCCCTGCAGCCCAATTGCTGGCAAAAG
Source organism: Neoceratodus forsteri (assembly GCA_016271365.2). Classification (NCBI taxonomy): domain Eukaryota; kingdom Metazoa; phylum Chordata; order Ceratodontiformes; family Ceratodontidae; genus Neoceratodus; species Neoceratodus forsteri. The sequence continues at coordinate 213,032,549 of CM057451.1, forward strand.
AGTGTAAAATCCCCACCACCATCCCCCACTGGCCTGATCGTGGGCATAGCTTAAATCCCCACCACCACCAGCCGATCACGGGCAGCAATGTGTCTCCCCCCCCGAACACATCCCTGGTGGTCCAGTGGACCGAAAATCCCGATCGCGGGATTGAGTAGTCAAACACACCACCCCCCACCTCCTGAATATATCCCTGGTGGTCCAGTGGACCGAAAATCCCGATCACGGGATTGAGTAGTCAAACACACCCTCCCACCTCCCGAATATATCCCTGGTGGTCCAGTGGACTGAAAATGCCGATCGCGGGATTGAGTAGTCAAACACAACCCCCCCACCTCCCGAATATATCCCTGGTGGTCCAGTGGACCGAAAATACCGATCGCGGGATGTGGTTGTAAACACATCCCGAACACATCCTGATGACCTAGTGTCCCCACCCCACCCACCCACGAGCCCTACCACCCGCCCCCACAGCTGGCGGGCGGCAGCATCCACCTGCCTGCTGCCCGCCGCCCGCCCGACTGACTGCCGGTAGGGCTGCTGCCTATGGTGCAGAGCAAGAGCCAATGGGTGTGCAGCCATATCGTTATAAGACAGTCCAGTTTTGTGAATGAATCATTCACAAAACTGGACTGTCTTGTACGGTATGAAGCTGCATGCCCATTGGCTCTGTTTGCACCAATGGGCATGCACCCTACCGGCAGTCAGTCGGGCGGCAGGCGGGTGGATGCTGCCACCCGTCGGCTGCGGGGAGAGCGGGTGGTGGGGCTTGTGGGTGGGTGGTAAGACACTAGGTCACCAGGGATGTGTTCGGGGTGTTATAACTACATCCCGCGTATCGATTTTGGTCCACTGGACCACCAGGGATATATTCAGGAGGTGGGGGGGTTGTGTTTGACTACTCAATCCCACGATCAGGATTTTCGGACCACTGGACCACCAGGGATATATTCGGGAGGTGGGGGGGTGTGCTTGACTACTCAATCCCGCGATCGGGATTTTCAGTCCACTGGACCACCAGGGATGTGTTCGGGGGAGCAGACACATTGCTGCCCACGATCGGGCTGGTGGGGGGGGAATTTAAGCTATGCCTATGATCGGGCCAGTGGGGGTGGTGGTGGGATTTTACACTCTTTTGCCCATGATCGGGCTGCAGGGGGCACAGGGGGTGGGTTGAGGGCCAGCCACAGGTGGCAGCTGCTGTGTTGTGCCCTGCAATGCAGCAGCTCACCTGTGGGTGGCTCTCGACTTAAGCCTTTTTTTGGTGGCGCAAAGTTGTGCAGGCGCAGGTTGGGGGTTGCGCCTGCACAACTCTGCACAGCCCTGCTGAATATCGGGCTGTGCAGTTTATGCATGGTTCCTCCCCCTCCAGTTCAGCATGCATTCATTTGCATTGCGCTGTTGCTCAGCATGTTTTCTGTGGCGCAACTGCCTCCTGCTGAATATCGCAGAATGGAGCAATTTCGGTCTTGCGCAGGTGCAACCCTATTGCACATGGCACAACCCTTTTGAATATCTGGCCCCAATAGTATGTAATAAAAAAATAAAAAAACAAGTTACCACACTGCCCATGACTTAGTTTTTGTAATTGATGGTTTTAAAAGTAAGGATGTGGAAAAACAATTTTCACCGGTGGAACTGAAGCAAAAGGTAGACTTTTGCTTCTGTGAAAGTTTGGAAATACATTTCCTAACATTCGCAGACATTCGGCCTCCCCTAAATCCAAATTCCTCCTGGCTATAATCCCTGGTGGCTAGTGGTCCCTCCTGCCACCCGCCCAAAGGGACAGATTAAATCCCTGGTGGTTAGAGGTCCCACTGGATCGCTCACTGGCCTCAAGACTTGAAAAAAGAATCGTAACATGTAAATAGCTCCCCCCGCCTGGCAGTGCCCAGAGTCCCAAAAGAAGCCACTACAGGATTCACCAAAGCGATGGCAGTCATGAGCATCTTCCCACATGGATTGGAGCTCATGATTCCCAAAGATTTTAATATAAACTGGAATGAGAAGGAGGCTGCACCAGTTAGGGACATGATTGCCACTGCAAATATGTCACAACTAGTCACCTGCCCTACCAGACAGAATTATAGGACTGGTAGCAGCACCCTCCTTGATTGAGTACGAGCAAGATCACCATCTTGTATCTCCGAGGTCAAGGTTCTGCCAGACATGCTAAGTGACCTCTCCCCTATCCCATTTCTTTGGTCTAACAAATTCATCAAAAGCCCACCCATCCTCATAGACAGCAGGGTCCTGAGAAAGGGTATGCTTGGAGCCCTCAAATCAGCACTCACCCTTCATGACTGGACCCCAATTAGTCAGGAACCAACCCTTAATCAGGCCCTCAGCTACTTCATAAAGGGCTTTAAAGCATCTGTGATGTCTACACCCCCCCTCACAAAGAGGAAAATTAATGGGCAGGCTAATGGATGGATTAATGTGGAACTACTGTCCCATCTGAAAGAAAGGGATACACTATGGGAAAAGGCAAGAAACACGGGTAACAGGCAGGACTACCAGTGTTACAGAGTGGCCAGAAATCACTGCACTAAACTAATTTGGCTTGCCACAGCCAATTATCATAAAGCACAGCTTGCAAACTCCTGGGGAGATGGCAAAAGGTTCTGGGATAGCATCAAGAGCATCCTTCGCAAGGAGCACAAGATGCATCCCCAACTACTTAACATCAGTAACAATCCCATTACGGACTCCCTAGCCATGGGAAGGCCTTAACTGATCTCACAACAGTACTACCACTAGTCTACTTCCACCCTGAGCAGAGCCAGACCAACAACAGACTCTCCGAACACTCTCACACACCCTTCTAAAGGGTGACCATGAAGGAGGCATTAACTGAGGTCAGAAAAGTACTGGGTAAGACAAGACAGGGTAGCTATGGAATCAACATGAATCTGCTATCCCTCACCTTCGACATCTTCATAGTGCCCATCACCAAGCTGTTCAACAAGTCGCTGATTCTTGCTCAATTCTTGGAGGTCTTGAGCAGGCCCTAGTCACACCTGTGCAAAAGGGAGATGACAAATCCTTGGTAGCCAACTATAGGCCCATCTCAACACTCACTCCACTGTCCAAAGCACTGGAAAAGATTGTGACTGGTCAGCTCATTGACCACCTCAACAAATATAGTCTGCTCTGGCCTAACCAGCATGGTTTCAGACAAAGCCACAGCACAACCACTGCTCTGCTGGACTTTATGAACTATGCACACAAGGCCTTGTATGAAGGCAAACTGGTGGAGGTCAATCTTCATAGACCTCACCAAAGCCTTCAACACAGTCAATCACCCCCTGTTACTGACCAAAATATCAAACATAGATGTGGCACCTAGTGCACTATGATAATTCCAAGACTACCTTACAAGCAGAACTCAATGTGTCAAAATTGGGTATACAGTTTCCAGTGCAAGAGAGGTATCACTAGGGGTGCCCCAGGGATCAATCCTGGGGCTCCTACTCTTCAGTATCTTCCTAAATAACCTCCACATTGCCTGAGACACCAAACTGATACTCTACACTGATGATGCAGTGCTCCTAGGCAGCAGCACATCCCTTACTAATCTGCAAATAGAGCTTCAGGCATCCTTCTCCTCTTCGGAGATCTGGTTCTGCAGTCATAAGCTGCTACTTAACTATAAGAAGACCAAGGCAATGCTTATTACCAGCCCCCACAAAGAAATCAAGCAAAACCCCCTCATCATCACTAACTCCCGCAGTGAGCCACTGGAACAGGTCCGCATGTTCAAGCATCTGTGGATTACACTGGATGAAACCCTTACATTTGCTCAACATATTGACTCTCTGGTCAGGACAGTCAACATTAAGATTGGTGTCCTTTACAGGCATAGGCAATTCCTCTCTCTCCCAAGGCCCTCCGCCTTGCAGTACACAGCTCCATATTATCACATATTGACTATGGAATAGTGATATATGGGGCTGTAACGGATACTGCATTGAAATGGGTCCAGGTGGCACTAAACATGGCCTGTAGACTAGCCCTTGATGTGGAGTGTGATACACACACCTGTACGCTGTATGAGCTTACAAATTGGCTATCCCTTGGGAACAGGGTCATAATATCAGATGCACACCCTAGTGAAGAAAGCACTCATGGGGAAAACTCCGCCATTCATTGGCAATCTGTTAGTGGCAGCAAACACACCACAGGCCACAAGGGGGAAGACAAGAGGAGCCCTGTCCATCCCCTTCCATTGTATCTTGCTCGGGAATTGGGCATGTGCCTACCGTGTCCCCCTGTGGATGAATGAATTACCCAAGCACCTCCTCGCCACCACCTGTCTAGCCAAATTCAAAACTGACCTCAAACAACACCTAATTACAATCTCTAGATGCTCATGCAACTAACCTCGGGCATCTTAATTCTCTGCCAATTTATGACTGACAGCACTTGTCTCACCTCATGTCCTCCTGGCTGCACTTGGTCATGACATGGACCCCCATGGCATACCCTTCACATGACTCCCTACCTAATGCTATACAATTCCCCTCGACCATCCCTTCCCCCTATCTGTTGACAAGGCTCCTAGGGACTGCACTATTTTCTGCCTTTATAACCATGTCCATGTAATACACTGTTCTCATCTGCAACCATGATGTCGCTGTGTACATGTCCATACTGGTTGTTGTTTTTTTATGCTTTCTACTTTGTAACTTGCCTAATTCACTGATGTGGAACCTTTGTAAAAGAGCTTGCGCTCAAAGCTATCTTCTGAATCAATAACATTGAAATTGAATTGACACAGTCCAAATGTCTTTATGTCTTGGTGGCTAGTGGTCCCTCTCCTCCAACCCTTGTGTATAGTGATAGTAACCCCCTCCCATGTCCTGGTCTGTAGTTTGTAGTTAAAAAAAACAAATTCCCTGGTGGTAAAGTGGCTGCTCCCCAATAGCTCTCCCCCTCCCTATCCCCAGTCCCATTAGTGCCCCCCACCACCATCACAGTAGGAGTTCAACCACCCCACTCCCATCCCCATATTAAATCCACAGCTGGCACCAGGTGGACCAGAATATCCCTCCTCTCCTCCATGGAAGTCCACCCAATGAGCTTTAATGAATGAGCATGTTTCTGTACAGAAACATGCTCATTCATCAAAAGCTCAGTGGGGTGGACTGGCCATGGAGGAGAGTAGGGATGTTCTGGTCTGCCCAGCGCTTGCTGCTGGATTTCATATGGGGGTGGGAGTGGGGTGGTTGAACTCCTACTGGGGTGCGGGCACCAAACTACCAGGGAGGGTTTTGACAAAGGGACTGGGGCTAGGGAGGGGGAGAGCTATTGGAGAAGCAACCACTAGACTACCAGGGATTTTTTTAACTATGAACTGCAGACACTGACATGGGGGGTTACTATCACTATACACAAGGGGTGGAGGGAAGGGACCACTAGCCACTAGGGCATAAAGACATTTGGGTTGTGTGGATGTGGGTACTGGGCACGGTCAGGTGGGGGAAGGGGCAGTATTTATAAGTTACAATTTTTTTTTCAAGTCTTGCAGCCAGCAAGTGATCCAGTGTGGAGGGGGGGCTGCTTTCCACCAGGGATTTAATGTTGTGTACCTGTGGGGTGATTGTGGGGACATGCCACTAGCACCAGGATTTTGTTTTATATAGGGCAAAATTTCACCAATAACTTTGGCGGACATTTTCCACTCTGCCACAGGCGAAGGTTCGGAATCTTCTGCGAAAGTTTCTTTATTTTCACTGAAGTTCCGCATGGTAAAAAATCAAAGTTTCACACACCCATATTTAAAATTGGGCAGATGTTGTTATACTGTATTGCTCTTCTTCCCAGTTAGTGAATTCTGAACAGCAGCATGATACAGGAGAGCATAAAAGTATTTCTTCAGTGATAGGAAGAGATGCAGTGAAGGTTTAGTTCACCTGTAAAGTTGTACTATGCATATTCCAACCAGGTCAGAAAGTGACCACTTGCCAGTAGTACTGACTAGGCTCCTTACCAAAGGGAATGTTACCAGACAGGAAATGTTAAATGAAGGATGAATAGTGGAAGTAAGAAATAACAAAAAATTAAAATGGGAAGGCATAGTGGAAGAAAAGGTTTACCAGATAGTACACTCAGAAATGGCTTATGACCTTCACAGAGAGCTTTTAGTATGACCAAAACACAAATTATAGACTATTTGAAGAGACTCTGTGATGAAATTACAAGCTGTCTATATAAAGGTATTGAAATTGGGGCAAGGACCAAGAAAGAATATATTTGGTTTGACAAGGAATGCCAGATACAAAAGAAAAAACTGACAGCTAAAATTAGGGAAACTAGGAGATATGGGGAAATACAGAAATATCAGCAACTATGGCAGGAAAGGCTAAGATACAAGAAATTATTGGCATTTAAAAAACACAATATGTCAAGGGAAATTGGTTAAAAATGTTAGAGACAGTGAAAAAAGGTGATTCTAAAGAATTTGGGGCTCTATTAGCTAAAGGCACACAAAACTATAAAGCAATAAGTGATACATTTATTCAAGAAGCTAGCTGGGTGGAACATTACTTCAAACTATTTAGCTGTGATATTGTGTAGTCCTAGAAGCAAGTCCCCAGGAGTGGAGGATGAAGTATTCAGATCCTGAGATCAGATGTTTACTTAGCCATACAGGGACTGAAATGTAAAAAGGCCACTAGATTGGCTATAACTGCAGAAGTGCATAGGTCAAATGTCTCATGGTGGTCTGATGTCCTATTTGTTTTATTCAATTTGAGTCTAAGAGATCTAGTCTTTTCTGAAACCTGGAAAGGTGCAATAATTGTACCTATACATAAAAATGGAAATGTTACGGATCCACAGATGTATAGACCTATCAGTTTATTAGACATTAGTATAAAATACTTTCTAAGATTTTGTTAGAAAAATTGAAGATGGAAATAGAGAGAACTGGTGGTATAAGTAAATCACAGGCAGATTTCAGGGAAGACTATAGTACCTTGGATAATGCTCTTGTTCTCAGTCATTTAGTTGAGAAATATACTGTGTTAAGGAAACAAAAATAGTTTGTATTGTATGTCGATTTTAGAGCAGCATTTGACACAGTTAGTAGAGCTATCTTATAGACCATGATGGAAAAAAGAGGGATTGATAGTGAATTAATAACAATTATCAGAACGTTATACACCATTACATGGGCTAAACTATGATTAGGATATAGTGGCAAATTTTCAAAAGCAATAACAATTAATAAAAGGTTGCGATAAGGATGTGTGATAGCCCCTACATTATTCTCACTTTATATAAATGACTTGTTAGAGGAAATCCAGAATTCAGAAACAGATTTGCCAAAAATAATGAATGAGTACTGTGGAATACTGGCGTTTGCGGATGATATTCTATTATCATTGACTAAAATAGGGTTGCAGAAAAAGATCAATATATTACAGAATCTAGTTCTATCACTTGAATTGGAGATTAACCTAACAACAACACAAATTACAATATTTGGGAAAGGAAAAAAAAGGGTACGTTTACCTATAAAGGTGAAAAATTGGCAATAGTTAACACATACCAATACTTGGGCCTAATTTTTACCTCAAATGGTAGATGGATGGAACACAGAGAGAGAATTATGGAAACATTTAAAAAAGACAGCTAATGCCCTGGGGAGGTTCAACTATGCATATGGGGAATTGTCAATTAAACCCATGGTAGAAGCAACTAAAATGAAATATCATGCCCAACTAGCATTTGGAACAGAAATGTGGGATAGCTCCAACAGACAAAAATTAATGACCCTGATAATCATGAGAAGAATGCCCGGAGCGGGGCATTCTTTCCCAGCTTTGTATTTAAGAGCCGAGCTAGGGCTTGATAATATCAATGTACTCTTAGATGGAAGGAAAGTGAATTTTTGGCTAAGGCTAGCTAGATTAGCTCCAGAAAGATTCTCCAATTTATGTTTACAGGAAAAAGAATGGTGGTATGAAGGATGGAGAGATGACTCTAAATGGTACAAAGAAATCAGAAGATTGTTAGAAAAATATTATCTGGTGCATTTACTAAACTATCACAAACAAAGAATCTCTCTTTGTAAACAATACTCTCCACATATAAATAGAAAAATAAGGGAATATTGGGAGATAATTGACAAACAAAGTATAAGTGATTGTAAATACTCAAAATGGTATGCTAGTAACATTCAGAACATGAGCTACCAAATTTATCTGGACATATTAGTAGAGCCTAAGATTAGGGCAAGTTTCTTAAGGTACAAATTTGAAATACAAAAAGGTAATCTCTTGTTAACCCGGTATGATAAAACTAGACAGACTTCGCCCAACTGTGTTTGTGGTGCCAAGGAACAAGAAAACCCACTCCATGTTCTATGGGCATATAAGTGGTAAGGTTCCAGCCAGTAACATCATGGCCAAAATATCGTGGAAATAATATCGCTGGCAAAACATTGTGGACCATAATATTGCGAGGCGTATAATAAAGCTGGGTAACAATGCCACATACTGACCTGCTGTGCAGAGCTACAGCACTCCAGTATAAGGATGCATGGTGGGGGACTGAACGGCAATCTCTGCTGCCAGGGACCAATATTGGGACCCCAAGCAGAGGGGAACACTGGAGCTAGTGCAATGTCCACCCCCAGGCAGGCTTCACCACAAGGCAGTAGAAAGGGTGCTATGCCAGGACTCCACAGGGCAGACTACAGGGGGAACATGGCATAGTATGTCACCCTAGTCACCCTATGGAACAGAGGACACAGAATGCACAGATTGTGCTAGGCATGGGACAGCAGGCAGAGGCTATTGCTGTGCCTGGAGCTCATGGGACAGGACTGCGGGGTATGAGCAGGTTGGTGACCGAACAACACCACCACGATGGCATGGGGTCCCATGCACTGCTCCCTACTCAGGCACCCCTGTGTTGTGCTTATGCTCAGGTTCCTGCTGCTGTGCTGTGTGGTGTCTCTGTGTAGCAGGCTCTGTTTTCTGCCTGAATGTTCACCGGCCTGCACTGTTACATCCTGCAATGTCATGTGCTGACATCATTGTGGATGGTGAAGTTATTGCCACTTTATTTTTGGCTGTGGTATTTCATCCCATGATGTTGCTGGCTGGAACCAGTGGTGGTATAATTCTCAATGAACTCACTTCTTCAGTACTGTTTTTTGATATAAAAATATGAAGATCTTGGAATAAATATGGAAACTTTGACAGAAATTAATTTCTTTACACAGGATGAATTTACTATCAAAAGTTTGGGTAATTATCTGTGGAGTATTGCCAAAATTAAGCAGACATATTTATAACAACATTGTAAAGAGCGATGCAAGTTTCAAGGAGATAAAGAAATATGTAAAATCTGTTCAGATGCTTTTCTTAGCAGGATAAGTATGTGAATATAAATGAACTATTGTATGATACAAAAGGGAAAGACAAGCAAAACTGTTATCAAGTGTAAATGTTTTTTTCTTTTTAACATGTACTAATATATATAAACATTGTACATTTTATCTATTATGTAGATTTTAAAATTTGTCATGATTCAGATTATAATAACCTTCAGTTGAACAAGTAAATGTTACTACTACTACCTGTAAAGTTGGCACAAATTCATAGAAATTCAATTTGCAAATGTTGGCTGGCTACGACTGAACCCTGACAAGACTGAGGTATTGGTAGTGGAGTCGAACAGAGTTTGTGATGGGATGGCCTCTGACTCTGCAACTGGACTTGTGCTAGGAGCTGCATCATTGAAGGCCTCCTCTTGGGTGCGAAATCTTGGTGTGATTCTTGACAGGAACTTGTCCATGGAGGCTCAAATATCTTCCGTGGTTCATTCCTGTTTTTTCCATCTTAGAAACATTGCCAGGATTAAGCCCCTTGTTCTGTCTCTGGACCTCCCTACCTTGATACATGCCTTAGTCACTTCTAGGCTCGACTACTGTAATGCCCTCTATCTCGGGGTCTCTGGGGGTTCTCTTCACAGACTGCAGCTAGTGCAAAATGCTGCTGCCCGGCTTTTGACCAGGAAAAGTAAATTTTGTCATATCACACCTGTATTGCCGAATTGCACTGGCTGCCTGTCAGGTGGAGAATACTCTTTAAGGTGGGTTTTCTCACCTACAAGGCCCTACACGGGCAGGGCCCTGGTTACCTGTCAGTACTCCTGGTACCTTCCTCCTCTACCCGTAATCTCCGCTCTTCTGGTGGCGGCTTCCTGACTGTTCCAAGTGAGATTAAAATCTGCAAGCAGCCAGAGCATTTTAGTGCCGCTCCGCTCTTTGGAACTTTTTACCAACTGCAGTCAGGGAGGCCCCCACTATAACTGCCTTTAAAGCCCACCTGAAGACCTTCCTATTCTTGCAAGCATTTGGAATGTAATGTTGATTATTTGTACATATTAATCCTAATTTATATATTTGTGTGGCATGAAATGTTTTAAAATTTGTGCGGCACCCAGAGCCTCCGGGATTGGGCGTCTTTTAAATAAATTTGCCTTTGCCTTTGCCTTTGGGAATTTTGTGGCAGACACACAAACTTTGATGAGTGGATATGTTTGAAAAAAATGAAAGCTTAATACAAAGTCTCCTCCCACCCACTGTGCTGTAATGCCACCTGCCCACCTCCAAAAATGTTTGTTTCATCATATATACTCTCTCATCCCCTAATGGCAGCCACCTCCTTCCCACCCTGGTGAATCAGGGCAAAGTAATAAAGTTAAGTAGGAGTTAGACCAATGACTTCAAAACAGTTGATTTGAAAGTTAATACCTTCCCCTTCCCCCAGCTGTGCACCAAACACCATTATCCCACCTCCCCCAGCTGAGTCCCATTAAATAAGTCATAAGCCCTCCTCCCACCCAACTTCCCTTTGGTCCATAGCACCCTTCTCTCCCTCACCAGCACCCAGAAAAAAAAAAGTGTAATAAAGAATATGGACCATCGGTGCAGAGTGTCTGATCTGTTCAGTGTCCTTCTTGGTAATGGTGCAAAGGAATAAATGGTGATGTCTTTGCTACCAGTAAAGCCTGATTAGCTGAATGTTTCTCTTATATTGTGTCAGTAAAATTACACTGCATGAGCTTTGGGAACTATGGGGTCTTTAGCCTTAAAAAAATGATTGTCCAGTAAAGTGTACTTAAATTGCTCTGTTACATCATCCATAGAGGGCTCACATCAGAACTATGAGGGTCATTTTGGCCCCCTCTCCCAATAATTCCTGCATTGTGAATGTAGAGAATATGAGATTCAGATGGGGTTTCAATGTTGTGCAAAAACCTTCAGTCCACCTTTTTACATTACACTAATTAATAAAAGGAATTTCCAATTATAGTAGGTCTGTGTAAAGTTTTAAACGCCACAATTTGTGGAGTTAATCATGAAGTACATCTATTCATGTATTATTTCATTATGTGAATTGTGAAATTTGAACACTTTGTAGTGAGTTTCACACCTTGTTGTTAATTTAGCTACCTTAAGTGACACACTTCATGGCAAAATATTACCACAGAGTACTGCAATACATCAATTTGTGTAGTACAATTTGTGCAATTGCAGTGAATCCCAAAGTGTCCAAAATGTAAAATGTCTGCTAATTGTGTATCAGCTGAATTCTCTGAAATTCACTGGAGAATTTAAAACTATGAAAAGTCCTGTTGCCTGTTCAACTACAAATCACAATGTTGTGGGTCTTTGGGTATGCACTAGGGCTGGGTAAAATGAACAAATTCCTCTTTCAAAGAATATTCCAGAAATTCCACAAATATTTCAAAATGTCATGAACTTTTTTGAAAGTTTGCAAAATTACTTTTTTAGTCCCCACTTGATATTCTTATAGCATGAGAACTGATCATTGGCATGTTCGCTTGTAGTAAGGAGTTCTTTTTTTTTATCATGGCTGCTGTTTTATCTTCCCGCCGGTCAGCCCCTATCCGACTGACCCCCCAGCCCTGTCCCCTGGAATTACCAGCTCTTACCTTGCCCAGCCTGGAACTGGTACCTGTGGGGAGTCGGTCTTCATCCTGCTGACTGGCATTTTTTTCCTCCACCAATTTTCTCCTGGAGGCCCCAGGAGTCAGTGTACATGTGCGTGAAGGCATGCATGCACCAAAGAGTCCTGGTTACAGCCTCCTTCCCCCACCACCTGGCCTATTGCCTAGGCACCCTCTGGCCCAAGCTTCCCCCAGCCTCCACTGGAGGTCACCATTAGCTGAGGGAAGCCACGCTTCCTCCCTGGAGAGGAGAGCTTGCTGTCAGAAGCTCTATTCAGCTTCGCCTCCCCCCGTGCTGACCTCCAATACCACGGGCTCATTTCCAAACCTGGGTCACCAGCGTGGATCAAGGTAATGTGCCAGCATCTTAGCCCTCTATGCCACTGGGCTGGCCATGTTATAAGGAGTTCTTAAAGAATTCCACATTTCATAACATTTGATTGAGTAGGCTTGAACTTCTAAGAACTTAAAATCTGGAAACTTATTTTATATTAAATTTTCTGAAAATATTTCTCTGCTTACAGTTTGGTTCCTGTTGAAGTCAGATTCTTGAAAGTGTGCATGCATAGCCTTCTTGGAAGAGTCTTAAAATGGCTTAATATGGAAAAATGTAGTTACTGGTAAGTACATTTTAGGTTAAAAAGGCTCATCATAGACAGCCCAGTGGTGCTGAGGGCTGAGGCATCGGCCTTACCTCGAGCCATGCTGGTGACATGGGTTCAGGAATGAGGGTGGGGAGCTGGGGGTCAGTCGAGGAGCAGAGGAGAGGATCAAGAATCTGATGGATTGCTCTGCTCTCCAGGGAGGAAGGGGGGATCACATTCCACAATGTTAGTGGTGCCCAGTAGAGACAGCAGTCAGGAACTCGAGTAGGAGGGAAGACATCAGGTGGCTGTCCTGCGGGCATGGGAGGGAGCGTGTACGTCATGAGCTGGACGGTACTGCATGTCCTGCATCTGGGGGGGCAGAAACAACAGAGGAAAACCCTGGCTGCTGGGAAGGTGACAGCGGGACTCCAGGTGCTGAACACACATGCCCAATGCTGGCCCTGATCTCAACTTGACTCTCTGTGGTCCCTGCCTCCTCCTCCCATATGGGCCGATGGGAGAGGGAGGACCCAGCACCTGGATCCTCAGTTGAGGAAGGGATTCAGGTGGGCGGTAGAGGTGAGGTTGAGTGGGTCTCTGCCTGAGAGATGCCCAGTTGCCGGTGACCAGGAGGGAAACAAAGTTCACAAAAAAAAGGCTCATCATTTTACAGTTCAATTATTTGCGAAATGTTGTGAACATTTTCTGAAAATGTAGATTTTTGCAGCTCAGCTCCTATTACAGATATACTTGTGATATTTGGAATGCATACCCAGTGTGAATTGGTCCTGAAATCTAAAAAAAAGCTGGGGAAAATTTAGTTTAGTAGTTTTTTTTTTTAATCATAGAATAATTTTTATTATTTTCCGTTAAGTACCTTCCACAAGTATTGGAGCATACATACTTGAATGCATGAAAGAGTGTTAACATTACATACAAAGATAATTGCACATATCTGAGAAAGGACTACACATCTCTGGTACATCAAGTTATAAAATTATCAGGATAACAATCCCATATCAGTTTAAATAGTCAGTATAGTAAACTTTAGGTCAATAATTCACTGCTTCATGTATCTTAACATGAGAAGCAGAATAAAGGTCATGTGGTCAAGATATTAATGTAGACAAATCTCTCATTTGACCCTAGGGGCCAAGTCCTGCATTATATCTAAGGATAATAGAGGAGGAAGAAAGTAAAGATAGGAATTGTTGTAGAGGAGTTTGAGCGTACAGAGTGGGTTTATGATGATCTGAATCAAGATCCCAGTGGTCAAGCTATCCAGTTGGGGGGTGAACCTTGCAAGCTACTTAAGTGAGAGGGTTACTAGAAAGGGGAAGTGCTACTCGACAAAGAGCTGAGTTGAGGTAAGCTTCCCATTTACTGTAGTACATTGAGAGCTGTCCTCTGCTGACATAGGTGAGCCTTTCAAAAGTGGCAAGCCTAACTAAAGCAGAGTGCCATAGAGAGATTACAGGAGGGGAAGGTTGCCTCCAAGTCATCAATAAAAGCTGTTTGGCTTCCAAGAGGACTACCAGGATCCAGTTTCATTGCTGTAAGCCTATTTGTTTCAGAGAGGTACTGTCACCCAGCAGAAGCATGGGATTGGAAAGATCTATAGGCTGTCCCAGCACCCCAGAACAGTCCATTGCTACTGTGGACCAGAAGGGGACCAAAACAGGACATTGCCACAGAAGATGCAAAATGTTGGCCGGGCTGTGCCGGCACCTCCAACATTCAGCATGTGGGAGGACACCCTATTTGTGAAGGGCTGCTGGAACATGATACCAGCAAAGGAGAATCTTGAGTTGGATCAGTTGACTTTTAGTATCTTTATAGGCAGAATGGCCCATATACAGTCAGCATGACCATGTTTCTGGTGTGATGGGACAATTTAAATCATTGCTGCATGCAGCTCTACATGCATCTGTGTGGTCGGGTTGTGCCTCATGCCAGGTACTGCAAAACATACCAGTTAGACCCTGAGAAGAGGGTTTTAGATGCAGTGTAGATAGCCAGTGCCATTTCGGATCAGCTACACGGGACCAGTTAAGGGACTGTACCACATTACAGAGCTGCAAAAATTTCCAGAAATCATGAGGCTGAAGCGAATAGCGAGTTTTGAGCTGCTCAGATTACATGAGTGTAGTGGAGTTGGGCATGTAGAGGTCCTGGACAATGTCAATCCCCTTCCTGTACCATGATGACCAGTTAAATTGTTTGATGTCCATCATTAGAAGCCAGTTATGCCATAGATTGAGATACCTGAATGGTAGCAAGCACATTCGATTCTTGTTCTTGGCTGCAGCCATAAGTTGAAACCACGTTTTCTTGGTTTCGGCCATGAGCTTGCAAGAGGGTACGGGGATGTTGGTCAGAAGTAAATTAAGAGGGGTCTCTTGCAGAATTTGAGCTTCTAGCTGCACCCATAGTGCAGGTGGAGAAGGTATAGGGACAAACCATTTGACAGCCTGAGCTGCAAGGAAGGACCAGTGGTAGCCCTGCAGCCATGGAAGTCCAAGGCCCCCTCCAGGACCAGTGGGTCCATAATTTATGAGTGCTCCACTCCAGTTTTTCACCTTCCCAAAGAAAGTCTGAGATTAGCTTGTCCAGGATACAATAAACCTTATCCAATAAGGCAATTGGCAAGTTGTTAAGAAGATATGCTACTCTGGGTAACAATAACATACGGATCACGGCAACTTTCCCTGGGAGGGAGAGATTAAGTCAACGCCAGCGAGATGTTGTGATTGCCAATTGAGCTAGAAGGGGAGAAAAGTTCCTGGATTCGATCTGCTTCCAGTCAAATGGGATATGGATACCCAGATAGGATAGGCTGTTGGGAGCCCAGGATAGCCCCAAACCTTGCAGGCACTCTTTGGAGCATGCCGCATTTAGAGGGGTAACACTAGTTTTCTTATAATTGATTTGTAGGACTGATATTTGGGCAAATGCCTGCAGTGTCTCCAGGACTGGGTGTAAGGACTCTCATGGATGGGCAAGTGTAAGGAGTAGATCGTCTGCATAAGAGGCCATCAGGTATGAATGTTCTCCTACCTGAATACCCTTAATTTCCTTGGTGGCCTGTAGTTTCTGAGTAAGGGGATCCAGTGCTACCAAGAATAACAAGGGTGAGAGCGGTCATCCTTGCTGAGTGCCTCGCTGCAATGAGAAGGGTGGGGAGATGTCTTTGTTAGTTAGGATTCTGGCCAGGAGTTCATTGTACAATACATGGATCCACTGCCTGAAGTATGGACCGAACCCATAAAGTCAAAGTACTGCATGTAGGTAGGGCCATTCAACTGAGTCAAAAGCCTTTGAGAAATCTACTGCCATTGCTGCCATGTGGGTGGGGGAATGAAGAGTTAGCCACTTAAGGTTGAGGACCAGGCAGATGTTATCAGCAGCAGCCCTTCCCTTGATAAACCCAACCTGTGATGGATGTATTATGGAGGGTATAACATCCATCATTTGACTAGCAAGAATCTTGGCTGCAATCTCATTGTCCACAGAAATTAGGGATATGGGACGGTAATTTGCACAGTTCAGCTGGTCGTCCGATTTCTTAGGAATAAGGGTAATTAGAGCCTCTCTCATGGTTGGTGGAAGGATACCGGTCACATGGGTCTCTTGGAGAACAGAAAGCAGTGGGGTGCTGATTTCTGATTGTTTAGTAGTTTAAAATGTACAGTGGAAATTCTGAAAATTACTAACATACATACTAACATGCCAGCAGAATAGGCCTAACGGTCTCTCGAGTCTGCTTGATTTTCAGCACTCACACTGAGGGCCGATTTTGGTGTCCCCCCCTCCCCCTTGGGTTATACTGTCTCCAGTCCCAGATGTTCCACCTGTATTGTGCCTGGTCAGATTTACCCTCCCACTGTACCTGTCCCATCCCCTCTTAAACTCATCCACAGTCTCCATCTCTACCAGCTCCCTGGACAGTGCATTCTATGGCTCAACCCTCTTTCAGTGAAATAACATCTCCTCCTCTCTCCTCTGAGCCTGCCCCCTTCCAGCTTACACCCATAACCTCTTGTTGCCCCACCCTCCTTCCTTTGGAGCACCCTGACTGGGCCTCCTTTATTGATCCCTTTCATGTACTTAAAGACCTCTATCATGTCCCCCCGTCCCTCCTCTCCTCCAAGGTGTACATGTCGAGCTCCTTGAGCCTCTCCTCATAGGTCATCTCCCCCAGGCCCCAGATCATTTTGGTTGCCCTCCTTTGGACTCTCTCTAGGAGTGTAATTTCCCTCTTTAAATGTGGTCTCCAAAACTGTGCACAATACTCGAGGTGTGGCCTAACCAAGCAGTTGTACAGTGGAAGGATCACTTCCACCTTTCTGGAGGTAATTCCCCTGGCGATGCATCTCAGCATCCTATTTGCCCTTGCAACTGCCCTCCTACAGGTCTCTGAGTTGTTCATTTTGACATCTACCACTACCCCCAGGTCCCTCTCACCCTCCGTGACTTGAATCATGTCTCCTCCCAGGGTATACCCCTGGCCTGGATTTCTGACTCCCAGGTACAGAACCTTGCATTTCCCCACATTGAATTTTAGTTTCCATTTTCCTGACCACCTTTCCAGAGCCTCCAGGTCTTCCTGCAAGGCCACCCTCCCCTCCTCCCCATCCACCACTGCACCTAGCTTTGAGTCATCTGCAAAGAGACTCATCTCACTCCTAATCCCACTCCTGATGTCTGAGATATAGGTGTTGAACAGGAATGGCCCCAGCACTGACCCCTGGAGAACCCCACTAGTAACCCACCTTGGGGATGAGGCTAACCCTCCAACCACCACCTTCTGAGTATGCTTAGAGATCCAATTTCCTATCCATTTAGCAACTGTCTCCCTACCCCCATTTCCTTCAGCTTAGCCAGCAGGCCACTGTGGGGTACCGAGTCAAACGCCTTGCTAAAATCCAAAAAGAGGACATCCACTGGCCTACCCTGGTCCAGGGCCCTCGACACCCAGTCATAGAACTCAACAAGATTTGTCTGGCACAATCTTCCCATGACAAAGCCATACTGCCTATCGTCCAAGTGCACAGTTTGCTCCAGTAACCCCCCTAGCCTTTCCTTGACAATACCTTCCATCACCTTGCTGACCACTGATGTCAGGCTAACGGGCCTGTAATTTCCTGCCTCCTCTCTTGATCTCCCGATGTGGATCAGCATGACGTGGGCCACCCTCCAGTCTTGGTGCACCCACCCAGTCTTCAGAGATATGTTGAAAAGCTCCGCTAGAGGGACTGCCAGGACATCTGCCTGTTCCCTCAGCACCCTGGGATATATCTCATCTGGCCCTGGTGCTTTCTCCATCTGAAGGGACCTGAGGGCTTCCCTTACTCTCTCCAATGGGAGTTCAACCTCGTCCTCCCCCTTTTCACTATTTACTACTGGCCCCAACCCATCTGTGATGGCCACTCCCTTTCCCCCAGACCCATCAGAGCCCTTGGTCTCTACCGGTCTCACCCCTTGCTCTGGTTTGCCCCCGCTCCTCTCACAAGACATAGCCCTTCCATCCCCCGGTATAAACTGAGGGCAAAGTACTCATTTAGGACTTCTGCCTGTTCCCCCGCCTCCTGTGCCAAACCATCCCCTACCCTTATCTTGCTGATCTGCCCCCTTACTTTCCTTTTTTTCCCTATGTATCTAAAGAACCTCTTGTCCCCCTCCGGATCCCACTGGCCAAGGACTGCTCCTAACTAGTAATATTTTCTAAAAAATTCAATGGTAGTGTAATAGGTCATGCCACCAATATTCCACGTGTGAAATTTTATTTTTGCAGAGCAGGTATCCCAATTGCATCTATTAAGCTGAACCAAATGATTTGTAGTTCTTTAGTACCAACCATCCTGTATGACTTTTTGCCCCTCCCTCTTTTCTCCTATCTTGACCAGATGGATACAGTAGAACTGCTTGTCTTCCAGATATCCTCCTTGTCCATGACAGTGGCAAACTCTCTTAAAAAGGGAGCTACAGCACCCACCTACTTCTTGTCTTGTCAGACAGGAATAGATGAAATTCATCCTTCTTAGAGCCTCAGCCATTTCTTCTCCTCATTAGGGCTCTTTGATTGTCTTTAAGTCCTGGGCATCTAAGTACATCAGGTTCTCCAGCTAGTCCATTTTGCTGGGGCAGATTCTTATATGACCTGTTCTCAGGTGAGAACTGTTGTTGCTCTGTGCTTCTTTGCTCCTAATTGGAATGTGCTATTCTCTAGGTGCACCCATGCATCTAACTAATGCTACTGGTGACCCACCACACTAGATGCCTTCCCAGACCTTTCCCTTTATTTTTAATAAGCAGCATGCATAAGTCTTGCAGCAAAGTATTTTCTGGGGCCTCTTTTCTGAAACCTGACCTCCGTTAGGCAGGTAGGGTTCCAATCACAGGCATGGGGAGGTTTCCTAGCACCCCCCTCCTCCACTGGAGAAGAACCACTGAAGCTGCCCACAGGGTGGGGGCATCTGGATGGGGGAACAGAGTGAGGAGTTAAAAAGAGCCCATGCCTCTCACTCTTTCACTTCAGCTGAAGATTTGGCAGCAGCTCCAAAGGTTCAGAAGGCAACCTCAGTTTGTGCACTGTTTGGTAAGTTCCATGTTCAGGGGTTCTCTGTTCTGGAATCTTAAAGCTTCAGTGGCTCTGTTCTTTGCTTCCTGACATGCCTAGGCATGTGGACATTTTTGGTGGGGAAATGTTTTCTTTTGAACCTCTCTGCTTCAGCTGCATTGGTTTTTCTACCTTTTATTAAAAAATAAATAAATAAATAAATAAATAAATAAAAGCTTGCTACTGTCTGTAGGAGAGATTGATATACTGGACTAAAAGTTTTCCATAGGGTTAGCATAGCTATAGTGGCTGTACATGGCCTGTTTGAAACAACTCCTTTCTTATAGGTTCATAGATGGGAATCAAATTCAAAAGACTAAGAAGTCCATAACAGAACTTGCCACTACATCAAATTGACATGGTGGAAATTGAAAATCTCTTGTCGCCCATAAGACTATCTAATCTATTTTTGAAGACAGTTATATTATCACTATATACCAGTTCTCTAGGGAGCACATTCCAGGTATTCACCACTCTTTGTGTATACCATTGGTTTCTTTGTTGTGTTCTGTTGGTTTCCCAAGTGGTTTCTGGTTATGTGACCTAGTGTTCGTATATTGAACTATTTTTTTTTTGTTAAGCCAATTAACTCAAAGATAGCATCATCTATATTTGCTCTAAAATCCAGACACAGTTCACCTCTCAATCTCCTACACTCAATAGAGTATAGGTTTAAGTGTGTTAACCTACTGTATTTGGATAGCTCAAGTGCTTTACCATCCTCACATGTTTGGTTGCTCTTCTCTGAGTTTTTTCCAACTTATGTTTTCCTTGAATTGAATATGGGGTACAAAGGGGGAAACAGTATTCAATGTGGGGGCGAACTACAGCTGTACATAGTGGAATGATTACTTCAGGCTCTCTACTTTTTATCGATCTTAAAATGCATCAAATGAATTGCTTGCATTTTATTTAAGGTCATATTAGTATAATGCTCAAATTTTAGGTTATTGGAGATCCAAACACCTAAATCTTTTCCATTTGTACATTTATTTAATAGTATGTTGTTCAGTTTATACTGGAATCTGGAATTATTTGACCCAAAATGCATAACTTTGCACTTCTGCTCATTGAACATTAATTTATGTTCTTTTTCCCAAGCTGCTAGATGATCAAGATTTTCCTGAAAGGATTTAGTTGAGTCTATATCATGTACATTTCCACTGATTTTACAGTCATCAGCGTACTTGCATGACCAAACACCAGGTAGAGTTTGCATAGTTTATAATAAGATGTTAAACAAAACTGGGCCCAAGACCGAGCCCTGTGGCACTCCACTAGTCACACCTCCCCAGTTAGATTCATAACCCCTAATTGATACACATTGAGTTCTGTTATTCAGCCATGGACTAATCCATCTGATTATATTCAGATGGAAATGTAGCTTGATTAACTCCTGGATTAAGATTTTATGAGAGACTGAATCAAACGCCTTAGAAAAATTGAGAAATACTGCATCAACAGGCATACCTTTTTCTAAAGCAGCACGTATAGGCTAGAAAAAAATCATAAGATTAGTCATGCATGACCTTCCAGGCACAAATCCATGTTGAGTTAGATCATTGTGTGATCCATGATATGTTTTTGCAACAACTGTTCAAAAGCTTTACCCAGGACAGATGTTAGGCTTATTGGCCTATAATCTTTAACATCCTGTTTTTTCCCACCTTGTGTACAGGGGTTACCCGGGCCTTTCTCCATATATGTATGGTTTCCCCAGTTTTTAATGATGCATTAAACAGGACTGATAGAGGACCTCAAGTAGATGAACCAACTCTTAAAAATTTTGATGTTATAACATCTGGTCCAGCTGAGCTATTATTTTTGATACATTTTATTGCCTCAATAATTTCTGCGGGACTAAAGACAGGATGATCAGCTTTCAGAGGGGGTAATTCTTCGGATAACACTTCATTTTCTTTATGAACACTAAGAAAGTATTGATTAAAGGTAGTAGTCATGTCCTTTTCTGAGTTTGTTAAGCCCTTATGTGTTAATATTGGTTCTGTGATTTTGTTATTTTTCTTTAGAGAACCTATATAATTATAAAATGTATTTTTATTATCACCTACTGCTGTTGCTAATGTTATTTCAGCATCTTTTGTTTGTGTTTCTAATTCTTTGCTTTAATTCCTTGATAATTGTTCTATAGGCTCGTATGTTATTATTCGTAGGATATTTCATTTGTCTTTTGTATAATTTCTTCTTTGTCCTGATAACTTTTTTTTATTTTCCTTATCCACCAGACAGGTACCCTATAGTTATTTGTATATTTGACTCTCTAAGGGTCCCAGGTCTCAATACATGTATTTAACTTAGAGAATATTTTTTTTCCAAATTTCTTCTGGTCCAAGATTATTCAAATCCTTGGGCCAGTTTCAATTCTTTAGATATTTTTTAATATTATTGTAGTTTGCTTTGAAGAAATCCCTGAATTTAGTGATACCTTTTATAGGTTTATTAACAGGTAACAGGATGTTTAGCTGGACTACGTTATGATCACTGCTGCCTAGAGGTGGAAATAACTTGGGACCTATGGTATCCAATTCTGTATTCAGGCATATTAGATCTAGAATATTAGTTTTCCTTGTGACTTCATGCACCGCCTGATTTAAATTTCCTTGGTTTATTATTTCAATAAATCTTTTTGGATGAGTTAGTTCCAGACAAATTTTTCCAGTTGATCGTTGGGAAGTTAAAATCACCCAGAAGTATTATGTCACCCTCTAAAACCTGTTCCTCAGTTTCATCCAGGAATATTTGTGTGTCATTTGTTGTCAAGTTAGGGGATCGGTAACCCAACCCAATTGTTACTTCTGCGGAAATATTTAGGATCTTAACCCAGATTATTTCATTCAGATCGGCGTCCTTGTTAGTTTGTTCAACTTCAATAGGATTTAGTTCTTCTTTTATATAAAAGGCTACACCTCCATCTTTCTTATGTTTCCTCTCCTTACTGATCAAAGTATATCCAGGGATATTAACTCCCATTCATGATAAGAAAACAAAGTTTCTGTGATTCCACAGACATCAATATTATTTCCATGTAGTATAAGACTCAATTTTGTTTTTTAAACTTTGAGCATTTGTTAACATAAGTTTTAGATGGTTAGTCACATTCATTTTATTGGTACCTGAGGACTTCCATTGCAATAATGGTGGGGTGATTGTAGTTGTTTTGTTCCCTAATAGAAAGTTTACTAGATGTTCTCTCTACCCCCATGTTGTTTAGTTTAAAGCATTGTAGATGCTTGCCTTGATATATTTTCCCAAGGTAAAGCTTCCCTTTCAGTTCAAATGGAGCCCATCATTGCAATATAAATCCTTTTTATTCTCAAAGTTTTCCCAGTGTGTCCATCTTCTTCCAAGTTGTGTAACTGGGTGTGCTTTGAAACAACTGAGAAGCTGCATGGGATATATTATATTGGACTAGATATCTGCAGCAAATCTCTCTCTTGCTTATATCTGAGGGAAGTTTTCCTTACTTTTACATTGGTATTGCTTTGTGTTTAATTATTTTAGTTTTTAATTCAGGAAGGGGGTTTTCAAAACTGCTTATCTTGTCAGCATCTTCAGAAGGGTTGAAATAACTGCATATTTGATTTTCCTTTGTAGCTAACAAACCACCAGGCTGTTTTGGGGCTGGGGAGGTTTACCTGTGTCTGACTTGGATGTCTGGATTTTTCTCTGTTTGATTAACAGGGTATTTTCTCTGTCAAATTGTTTTGTAGGGCATCTTGCTGAAAGGAAGGCACTCATCGCAGCGGTGGGTGAGAGCTATTAGCTGATTGTTTTGTGAGGGCATAGTTTAGGCCCAACCCCTTCCACCCCTCACCCCACCCACCCCTGGAAATAGTTCATTTATACCTGGGGTTCTGACAGCATTTCCTCAAGAGTGCAAGGTGCATATCACTGTCATATCCTCTCTAGCACACTGCACTGACAATATAAGTATATACACATTGTATAATATATATATTTCTATATAACAAACCAATCACACACACACACAAACAAACAAAGAAAAAGTAGATAAACATGTGGGGAGTAGTGCAATGTAATGGCTGTGGGGCAGCAGTCTTCCGGGAGTCTTTCTGGAGGCTGAGATGCTGCCCTATTTGCAGACAACTCTGTGCCCTGAGGGAGGAAGTTGCCTGCCTCAGGCAACACTGGACAGTAGTAAGGGAACCTTCCCCAGGCCACACTGGACAGTAGGAAGGGAACCTCCCCATCCAGGAGCAGCAGAGCCACCACCACTACCTCAGAGGTTAGAAGAAAGCACAGCAGTTGGACCACAGTGGGCTCAGGGAGGGTGAGGATGGTGGAACAGAGGCACACCCAGTCAGCTGTTCCACTCCACAATCCATACACCATTCTGGGGGAGCATAGCTCCCCTATGGATGCACCCGCAGAGGAGACTGATGACAACTGTCACAAGGGAGGCCCACAGGAAGGAGGCAGAGGACACCACAGGGAAAGGAAACAGCTCCTGGTGGGGGACTTAAATATTAGGGGGATAGAACTGGGTGGAGCAGGGAAAACTGAAGTAAGGTGCCTGCCTGGTGCCATGGCTTGGAGATACAGGAAGCACATCCTCAGGATCATGAGAACAGCTGCAAGGGAGTCTGAGCTGGATGTCATTGTCCACCTAGGGACAAATGACTTGGCTCACCATGAGATTAGAGCAATGCAGGAGGACATTGTAGAGTTGGGAAGGGGCCTAAGACAAGTAGACACACAGTATCCTTCTCTATAGGTGCTGCCTGTCAATGGCATGGGGAGGTGAGGGTAATTGCACCATGCAGTTTAATGAATGGTTGAAAAAATGGTGTTGAGCACAGGGGTTTGGCTTCATTGGGGACTGGGGTTCCACCTGGAGGGACAACAGCCTATACTGGCAGGATGGTCTGCATCTGTCCAGGAAGAGAACAAGTCTTTTGAGCAATCGGTTTAAATGCTTCATTGGCAAGCTTTTAAACTAGTCAAAGGGGGAGGCACTGATAAGCAGCAGGAAAATCCCAGTCTCTCCCTACAAAACAGGCTACTAAATGAGAAAAAGACCGAGGTAGAAAGGTCAGTGGGGGATGCTGCAACAGAAGGTAAGGCCATCAAAAAATGGAGAGCAATGAGTACCAATGCCTATAGTCTAGGTAACAAGCTTCCTAAATTAGTGGAATTTATGGAGGAGGAACATCTGGATATTGTGGCAGTCACAGAAACATGGTACACACAAAACCATGACTGGGACGCAAACATACCAGGATACACTATCTACAGGAGGGACAGGGAGGGTAAAAGAGGAGGAGGAGTAGCTCTTTACATAAGGGAAGGAATAAAAGCAACAGAACAAAAGGGTAAACAGGGAGGAGAAGAAGCACTGTGGGTAAATTTGGAGACCAGCAATGGAACCACAATCCGCACAGGGGTTGTATACAGACCCCCTTCTCAGGGGGAGGAAATGGACAAGGAAATGATAGAAAGTATACTTAGAATGGCAGAAAAAGGGAAGATATTGCTGATGGGTGATCTGAATATGCCAGATGTTAACTGGAGTGTAGTTGCAGCAGCCACTTCAAAGAGTGGGGTTATTCTAGATGCCCTACAGGGACCATGCCTTAGACAACTAGTATTGGAGCCCACTCGAGAGGGAGCAATCTTAGACCTGGTTCTCTCAAATGGAGACGGAGAGAGGATCACAGATGTAGAAGTGGGTAGCCATCTGGGAACTAGCAACCATCGAACAGTATGGTTCACAATAAACACAGCAATAGAGTCAAGCCATACAAAGGTAAAAGTACTGTACTTTAGGAGGGCTGACTTTGCCAAAATGGGTGAATGCCTAAGGAATGCACTAGCAAATGGGCAGGAAGGAGGGGTGGAAGAACAATGGGGAATAATAAAGAACTGCCATCACAGAGGTAACGAGCCTTTGTGTGAAGCAAATAAACAAAACAAAACGATGTAAGAAACCACTATGGTTCTCAAAGGAAGTGGCAGTGAAGGTTCAAGAGAAAAAGAAAGCATTCAGGAAGTACAAGGAATCGCAGAAGAAGCAGGACAGAGAACTGTATCAGTTAAAGCAAAAGGAAGCTGGGAAGGCAGTCAGAACAGCAAAGGCCCAAACCGAGGAAAAGATAGCCAACTCAGCTAAGAAGGGGGATAAAACCTTTTATAGCTATATCAGGGAGTGAAGGAAGACCAAGGGAGGGATAGTGAGGCTTAATAAAGGGGGTTGGGCAGAGGGGAGAATGTGAAAGGCAGAGATACTAAACAAATATTTTTGCTCAGTATTTACAAATGAAGAGGGGAGGTACATAAAACAAACAGTAGAAACACTCTGGATACAGAAGTTGATACCAGCCCATTTACAGAAGAAAGGGTTCTGAAAGAACTCTTAAAACTGAAGGTGGACAAAGCAATGGGGCCTGATGGGATTCATCCCAGAATTCTAAAAGAACTAAGGGTAGAACTAGTGACACCACTGACTACCCTCTTTAACAAATTATGGGAGGATGGGGTGGAACCCGAGGACTGGAGGAGGGCAGATGTGATTCCCTTTCACAAAAGTGGGAGCAAGGCAGAAACAGAAAACTACAGAGCTGTTAGTTTAACCTCAGTGATAGGGAAAATGATGGAATCACTTCTGAAGGAAAGAATTGTCGAGTATCAAGAGACCAGAGGGGTACAGGACCCTAGGCAGCATGGATTCACAGCAGGAAGGTCATGCCAGACGAATCTGATAGATTTCTTTGACTGGGTGACCAAAGTAGTAGATCAGGTAGGGGCTGTGGACATGGCCTACCTAGACTTTAGCAAGGCATTTGACACAGTCCCACACAAATGATTAATATACAAGTTAGCCGGCCTGGGAGTAGGTCCCAAGATGACAGCCTGGGTAAAGAATTGGCTGGGAATAGAACACAGAGAGTAATAGTAAATGGAGTCCACTCAGAAGAAAGGGGTTACTAGTGGGGTACCGCAGGGTTCAGTATTAGGATCGGTCCTCTTCAATGTCTTTATAAGCGACATTGCAGAGGGACTGGAAGGAAAAGTATGTCTCTTTGCAGATGACACAAAGATCTGCAACAGAGTTGATGCACAAGGTGGGGTGGAAAGGATGAGAAGGGACTTGGCAAGGTTAGAGGAATGGTCAAATGTATGGCAGCTTAAATTCAATGCTAAGAAGTGCAAGGTAATGCACCTGGGAAACAAAAACCCAGGGGAAGAGTACACAATGGGGGGTGAGATACTAACAACAACAAAAATGGAAAGGGACCTGGGGGTAGTCATATCAGAAGGTGGGAAAGCAATGTGAGAGGGCAGCAAGGAGGGCTGGGGGGATACTGGGGTGCATAGGGAGAGGCATCACCAGTAGAAAACAGGAAGTTATTATCCCTCTGTACAGACAGCTGGTCAGACCCCATCTGGAGTACTGCGTGCAGTTCTGGAGACCCAATCTCCGCAAAGATATAGACAGGATGGAAGCTGTCCAGAGGAGGGCAACTAAAATGGTGCAGGGTCTGCACCGGAAGACATATGAAGAGAGACTTAAGGAGCTTAATATGTATAGCCTCGAGGGAAAGGAGGTAGAGGGGGGACATGATAGAAACTTTCAAGTACCTCAAGGGAATCAACAAAGTCCAAGAGGGTAGCATCTTTCAAAAAAAGAGGTGTGCAAGAACAAGGGGGCACAATTTGAAGATGGGGGGCAGCTCAGAGGTAATTTAAGGAAGTATTTTTTCACAGAGAGGGTTGTGGATGCATGGAACGGCCTTCCGGAGGAGGTTGTGGAGTCAAACACAGTGGTGGAATTCAAGCATGCATGGGACAGTCATAAGGCCATTCTAGGGGGGTGGGGGTAGGAAGAAGTAGGCTGCTGGTTAACTAGGATATGCAGCTTATCCAGTATGTAGGGAAATGGGCAGACTGGGTGGGCCAAGCAGTCCTTATCTGCCATCAAATTCTATGTTTCTATGTTAGACATAAAACATTCTTTTTCAAACACCAGCTTCTCATCCAGTTATTGACAGTTTTGATTTTAAAGTTCATTCCTGGAGAATATCTTGGAACTGGGAGTATTTATGACAAAGCAACATCAGCTCCTAGATCTATGATTCTATTAGTATGGGCCACAAAATCCAATTTAATTTTTTGAATAGGATCATGCAAGATGTTATTTACCCCAACATGAGCTACAACAAACGCATAGCCCTCGGACATGTGAAGAATGTCCGGTACCATGTGAGTAATATCTGATATTTTTTCTCCTCTAAAACAGGACAGGGTGAGATTAGCTTCATCTGAGTTATAAATAGCTCTAATTGTTTTATCATTGAGCCACCCAAGATGTAGGTTTGTTTGGAAGGTAGCACATTCTGATTCTCATTTTGGTACTCAAGCAGTGTTTCTTTCCTCAACAGCACTACTGATGGATGTAGTCACCATTTTGTTGTTAGTGTCATAGTTTATTAACTCTTGTTGTATGGGGGAATCGTCAGATGTGGGGCTTGTATGGGTGGTGAGGACACTATCCTGTTTTTCATTTGTTATGGAAATAAGTGGGGTAAAACTATTCTCAACTGGCAGTTGATAACGTTCTGCTCTTCTTCCTTTTTTGGTGGCTTTCTTGCATTTAACATTGCACCATTCCTGAGGGATTTAATTTGCATCCTCATCTTCTTTAGAATGTTTATTTTGATTGGGCTTTGAGACACTACATAGGTCATGACAATTCTTGTTTTGGTTTACACCCCCCCCACACACACATTGGTGTAATATCACAGATTCTGAGTTTTCTAGAACCTCACTTGTCAGTGATATGTTAGGACCATTCTGTCTCTCATGGAATCTGGCAGCCATCTGTTGCTGACTGTGTTCCAACTGTGCTAACCTTGAGCTGAACTGGCTGATTTCTGTTTCCATTTGCTCATTCTGCAAGCATGTCTTGCATATATATTCTGTGGGTAGGGTACTGGTTTTCAGTATTGTATACTTATTACATGCTGTGCATTGTATCCCCACATCCCCATCCAAAGTCATTATAGTGCACAACATATTGAGACCTAAGTAGCTTACCCTTCTAATATGTATTTATCTCTCAAATCACTGATATAAGTTTATCTGAGTGTTTTTTTAAACACAACTGTCATAAATCCTTATACAAGGTTTCACTCACCCAAATACTGTATATAGCTGCCCCTTTCAATCTAATGCCTTGGGAGTTCTACCCACAAAAGTTCACTCTGTATTCGTGTACCACGTAAAACATGCCAAACACACACAGGCGCATGCGTCACCACACGATCACCCTGCTCGGCTCACACTGCTCGCTGTGATGCTTGCTCAAGTACCCTGCTGTGACCTGGAAGTTGCTCTCGAGGTCACATGGCAAGGCAAATGTCAAATATTAAAAGCACAGATTTAAAATATGACTTGGCCTCAGTTCTAAGGTCTATCTGTAAGACAAAGTGTTCCTCAAGACTGGAGACAGTTTCTGTTTTGATTAGCAAGTAGTAGTTTGCCTAACACTGCAAAGAACTACTAGCCCTCTTCCTGTTCCTGTGAGGGACTCAGGGCTCCAAGTGTGCAAATTAAGCAGACAGTTTTTTTTTTTATCTTTTTTTTTTTCATTTAAAATAACACAGTCACAAGCAGTGAGAGCTCCCAGAGGTAGAAGAACCCTTCTAGCAACTCTGGAATAAAGTCCACACTCGTGCTCGCCGCAGTGCTTGCTCAAGTACCCTTAGTACCTGGATGGCATGGTGGCTGGAGCCCATGTCTGCCACCAAGCTGTCAGATACCATACTCGTTCCAGTATGGGTGGAGTCCTCTATGACTCCATAGTCAGCATTAGTTTCCCAGGACACCACTGAGATGGGCATGCATTAGAAAATTAGACCCCCAAACTGACGTGAAGGTTGATGGGGGCACACAGCTGAGGTCCAGGCCTCCAGTGTGATGATGATGGGGATCGGTGCGTTGGGACACAAGACCACATGGGTGGGCACTCAGGATCTTCAGGTGCATTGAACTGCAGTGCAGTTTGTGGTCCCATGGGGTGTTCAGGCCTATTTCAATCAGTTGGTTAAGTAATTTAATGAAAAGAAAATTCAATACATGAGCTAGTGGTTGGTAGCATCAAGTGGCAGTACCAGGGAATCCTGACTGCAGGGTGGGGGGCTTTGCTGCCAGGACATTGAATAATGTGGTACATAGCATTTGCAGGTGAAAATACACTGCCATCTGCATTTCATATGTCCCTGTAGAGCATATAATGTGCACTTATAGAAGACCCTCTGTGAATAAATCAATTCTTCTAGAGGCACAGCTATGGAAAGGGCATGGGTAATCATGCCATACAAAGGTCTAAGAAATATTTTGGTATGTCAGTTAATAAGCTGTTTCACAACAGCTTTACACATAGGACTACTGTAGGACCTTAGAAGAGAAGCTATTTAATTCAACTGTGGAGAGCATTCCAATCATAGGAGTAGATCTGCATGAGCTTGGCAGTTGTGGTGGTACTTAGTGCAGGCCGCTCACAACCAAAGTGCACATCTCATAGTGAAAGGATATAAGAGATAGATAGATAGATAGATAGATAGATAGATAGATAGATAGATAGAGTAGATAGAGAGATAGACAGACAGATACATACATACATACATACATACATACATGCATACATACATGAAGTATATTACAGTGCTTGTCCTTTCAGGCTCTTCAGCTATTCAGGCCCTTCATCCAGCTGAGGAGTAAGGTTACAAGTAGTGCTGGTTGTGGCATTGTGCTCCGACCCTATTGAGTTGATACATCTGGCTATGTTCGCGAAAATAAGTTACCAATGCACCAGTTTCTTTACTCATTTGTTATTTAAAAACCAAAAAGATGTTTGAATAATGAAATTGGTGCTTTTAATATGTGCTCACATGTAGAGATAGTGCTGATAAGTTTGGTATCCTAAAGCATCTGTAATTTTTAATTTTTTAAATAAAGATTGTAAAATGCAGCATTTTACCCGGCCAAAGTGTGACATACTGAAACATGTGTTTGGTTTTGGCTTCTGTGATGCCCGTTATTAAGTCTCATTTCCCAGTAAAGGCCATTACAGTGAAAATTAGTGTTTGTCTTTTTATTTTATTCATCTCCTGTTCCCCTTAACAGGTCCATTTTGCACTAGCATTTACCAGCATTTGCTGTTATGAATGTAACTCTCGGTGTGTGCATTTCTTACATTCATCACAGCAGCCCCCAAACTGAAGTCCGTTGTTAGGTTGCTGTATGTGACAGTGTCAGCAGCTCCCCCGATCTCCCTTCTTGTATTTTGACCACAGAATGCACCACTGGAGAACAGCACCATTACACAGTGATGAAACTTGACACCCCACCTGACTAGGTTTGTGAGAGGCACATACATTCTCACGTCACAGGTAGGAGGTCAGTTTGCTTTCCTGAACCGTGTTTTCCACAGCAATCACTGGCAGGAGTAGGTGGTGACTAATTAGGATTCTAAAAGTCTTTGTTGGAAGCAAGCTGTTCTTTTATGCCACTGGAGATTTACGGAGGAGTTGTCGTGTGTGTGCGGGATCCAAAAGAAGTTACAACTGCCACAAGGTAAGCTGTTGTTACATGGCTCATGGGGGGACAACTCTGCAACATAAACTGAGCTGCAGATTACAATAGTTAACTTTGAATGCTGTTTGTCGGCAACATTTATGTTGTTATTGAACTCTGCATTTCATTTTTTTTTTGTTTTACATCCCATTTTTACCTGTTGTATAATGTGTGATTAACACACCAATCTCTGTGGGGTGTTTGTTCCACTGCCACACTTGTTTGCAGGCTGAGCATTGTACTAATCATTGTGAGATGTAAACCAGGTGATATTGATGATTTCCACTTTTTTTGATAGTACTTTAAGCTGAATTGTGCTTGATTCTGTGTTTTCTATAGCCCAGTGGTTAAATAGTTCTTTGTTGGGGCCATATGGGTTTTTTTTTTGGGGGGGGGTAGGGGACATACCTCTCAACAGTCCTTGATTACAAGGGACAGCCCTCATTTTTACCCCTAAAATTGGTCAGATCCTCATCTGTTCCTCCTGGAATAGTCACTTCCCATACAGAGCACATGCTGTAACTTTAGACTTTAAAGCAGGAATTCATAATATTCTAGGATTATAAATGAAAAATAAATGTTTTACATTTACAAGTAAACACAATGGTTTCCACAGGATTCTGAACTTGTATCTCCATGTCTGAGGATGTGTCCCTCATTCTGATAGTCTGTGCCCTTCAAAGTCCCACATTTTTCAGTGTCCAAAAGTGTCCATATCCCTCATGTCGGTGACAAAAGGTTGAGAGGTATGAGGAATGCTAATGTTTATTTTCTATACAGGCCCTAATATGGCCAAGTGTGAAGGCCCAAACCCATGTGAATCAAAGGTGTTCTTGTTTCATATATTTTGGTGCTATGGTAATGGTACAATCTCTCCTTTGTCCACATGTGTTTGGTAGCTAACATTTGGTCACATTAAGCCACATGTTTGTCTCGGTGTGTTTGAACACGTTTAGCCATTTTGAGCACCATGTGGCTTCCCTGCTGGGGGGGGGGCACCTAGTATGTGATTTGTTCTGCTGTAAAATATTTGGTGCTGCTGTCAATATGTACGAACATGAATGTCCAAACATGCCAGAGTGAATTTGTGTTTTTTCCCGAACTATTTGTGACAAAAGTGGTGTGATTAGGCTGGGCTGGGATCTGGTCCAAGTCAGTCTTTTGTATTGGAGTGTTTGCAATTCACGTTCAGCTATCTTGAGCACCATGCGACTTCCCTGCTGGCAGGGGGAGGACACCAGATATGTGGTTCATTTGGATGTAAAATGTTTTGTGCCGCTCTCAATATGACCGAACAATGAATGTCGAAACATGACAGAAGTGAATTTGGGTTTTTGCCCAAACGGTTTCTGACAAAAGTGGTGTAATTAGGCTGGTCTGGGATCTGGTCCAAGCCAGTCATTTGTACTGGAGTGTTTGCAGTTCACGTGCTGCCATCTTGAGTACCATGCGGCTTCACTGCTGGGTGGGGGTGCACCTAGTATGTGGTTCATTTAGCTGTAAAAGTTTTGGTGCCGCCATCAATATGACTGAATATGAATGTTCAGTCTCACCTGTGATACTTTGCCTGAAATGTTTTTGTTTCTGGGGGTTAAAAAAGGGTTGTGGTTGTGCTGCCGTCGGGTCTTGTCCATGTGTTTAGCCAAAGTGTTTTGGAATTTATGTACAGTATTGGTATCTTAATGTACTGGCTGCAGTGTGCAGCATGTGTATCTTTTTAAGTGTAATAGATCTGCAGCATGCTCTCTCCTTCACTTCATTGTATTAACCGTGTCTCTTCTTTCCCTCGATGTGTCGTTTACTTATGCATAGTGTATCTTACCTGGAATCAAAAACTATTAATTTTGTGGAGTGTGCATGCTCTAGCTATCAGTTCCTTAAAAGCATTAAGTGTGTCTCTCCTCTCCCTTAATATGCCATATACTTACTTCTAGTGTATCTTACCTTGTATCAAAAACTACTAAATAAATTACATGGAGAGTGCATGATGTCTCTCTCAGTTTGTCAAATTTGTACATTCAATGTGCCTCTCCTCTCCATTGATGCACTGTATACTTATGCCTCAATCTAACCTTGTATCAAAAATTAATAAATAATGTGGAATGTGCCTGCTGTCTCCTGCAGTTCATCGAACTGTGTTCAGCGTGTGCCTCCTCTACCTTGATGCGCTATATTATGTGGAGTTTTCATGCTCTCTTTCAGTCCATCAAACTTCATGAGTGTGGCTCCTATCCATGATATGGCAGTGTTATGTAGAATGTGCATACTTTCTCCTTCACTCCGAAATGTTCAGTGTGTGTCATATCTCCCTTGATCCGAAGTAACATGCAGAATGTGCAGCCCTTGTCTTTCAGTCCGAAACATGTGCACTCCTTTTGGGTGAAAAATCCTGCTGAAATCTTTTGTTTTACTTAAAGATTACTGGAGTAATGGAGTGTGTGAAATGAAGACTGCAATTACAGTATCAGCTGCACTGTTGTTAAAGATGCACTAAAGAATGTATCATATGTACAGTACTATCGGACAAGCATTGAAGTCAGCATTACAGTGGTAACCGCAACAACCGCGTCAAAACTGAATTCATCCTACTCCCCTGCAAAATGCAGTGCCCCAGCAAAGGTAAACTTGAGCAAGTCCTGTCACATCAGCCGCCATGATACTATAAGCTGGTGGAGGTCATGAAGGAGAAAATGTCCAAACAGCAAAACTCCAAGGAACAAAGACAAGTGAAAAATGGCTTCACTAGCTATATCCTGGAACTTAAAAAGTATTGTACACTCAGAAGTGCAAGCGGAACCCTAGAAATTAGTTGGAGGCAGACGATGAGGACATCCCTGAAACAACGAGAGAAAACAGCAACAGGCGCAGGTCATTATTGTCAACTGAAATAATAGAAAAGGTTGAAAATTTCTTCAAGGCCTCATCTATCCCTCTACCTCACAAGAATGCCTTTTCAAAATGAACAGTGAAAACAAAGGCTTTTCTTGACAAGCCACTTCATAGTCTGTACCAAGATTTCTGTCACCAAAACCCGGAAAAAAAAAAAATAATAGGAGCAACCAAATTCCACAGTCTGAGGCCACCAAATGTAAAACTGGTCAACAAGCAAAACCTTCACCAGTGCCTCTGTGAGTACTGTAGAAATGCAACCCTGAAGGTACGCTCACCAAACCGCTTTGCAAATGTCCACAACACACCACAGTGCAAGATTCCAAATACCTACAGGTTGTTGACATCACCATCTGCCCAAGGCCACCAGCTGAAACATTCTTTACAAATGAATGCATTGAGAAGACTTGTGAGAACTGCAGCACAGATGACATAGGCAAAAATGCCCAAGAACTGTTACACAAATATGGCAATGAAGATCTAAAATGGTACCAGTGGAAATGTATTAACTTTCAAATCAAATCAAATTAAGTCAGATTTTATTTATAATGCGCTTTTCAAGTTATCAAAGTGCAGATACATCACAAAAATAACAGCCAACACAATAAATGTAAATATAAAAACCATTAAAAGACAACAGGGTGACCTATTCAAAGGCTTGTTCAAATAAATAACTCTTCAGAGATGCCGTGAATGACTCTGTGGACAGGCACTCTCGAATCCGATGAGGTAGAGAATTCCACAGGGTTGGGGCCACAAAGGAAAAAGCTATGGCCCTGGATGACTGAAGATGAACCCTGGGAATCTCTAGCAATCCCTTGTCGGTGGAGCGGAGTGGGCGGAGAGGGCGGTAGGGTTGAAGGAGATCTTGAAAGTAGCCCAGTCCCTGACCATGTAGGGTCTTATAGGTCAGCAACGTGACCTTGAAGGTGTTTCTCCATCGCACCAGCAGCCAGTGTAGTTCATGCAGTACAGGTCTTATATGGCAAGTTCTTGGCACCACGTCAATAACCAGGCCACAGCATTCTGCACCGGCTGCAGGTGACGGAGATCCACCCACGACAACCCTAAATATAGAGCATTACAGTAGTCAAGACGTGAAGAAACAAAGGTGTGAACCAATATGGGAAGGTCATTGTGTGGAACAAGGTGTTTTATCCGGGCTATATTCCTCAGATGATAAAAGGAAGACTTGACAACGGCTGACACCTGTGTCTTCAGCGTCAGCTTGCTGTCAAGAATTACGCCTAGATTCCGCACCTGTTCAGAAGGTCTCAACTGGTTATCCCCTAATACAAGGCCAAAGGAAAACCCAGGAGTCAACTTCTCTGCATGATGACCAGGGTCCACCACCAACACCTCAGTCTTGTCCGGATTCAGTCTTAACCAGGTAGCACTCATCCAGTCCAGAATCTCAGTGAGGCAGTTGTTAAAGATTGATAATGCGTCATTCTGTTCGGGATACAAAGGACGTATAGAGCTAAGTATCTTCTGCATAGCAGTGAAAACTCAGCCCATAATGCCTTATAATGTTTCCCAACAGCAGCATGTACACCGTGAACAACAGGGGGGAAATCATAGAACCCTGTGGCACCCCACAAGGCAGAGCAAAGGGAGCAGAGGAAAAAATTCCTGATACTGCCCTCTGGGTTCTGCCTGTGAGTAAAGAATGGAACCATCTGAGGACTGTCCCTGACAGTCCGCAGAGCAGCTTCAGGGGTTCTAGAAACATCCCATGATCCACAGTGTCAAATGCTGCATAGAGATCAAGGAGAACCAAGATCGAATGGCTCCTCCGATCTCTCGCTGTTAGGAGATCATTAAGTACCCGAACCAACGCCGTCTCGGTACTGTGCCTCTTCCTGAAACTGGACTGGAGAGGATCATAGACTTCATGGGTGGTAAGAAAGTCCTCAAGCTGCAACGCGACTACCTTCTCAATAACCTTACCCAAAAAGGGCAGGTTAGAGATCGGTCTGTAGTTAGCTAGACAGTCTGGGTCAAGGGAAGATTTCTTCAAAAGCGGTGTTACAATAGCCTCTTTTAGAGACTCTGGAAACACCCCGTGGTCCAAAGAGCACCAGACTATCTCAGCAAGAACTGGTTCAATTGTATCCATACACCCCACAAGGAGGCGTGTAGGACCAGGGTCCAAACTACAGCAAGTCGGTCGCAAGCCCTGGACAATCTTCATGATATCCATGATCACTGGCTGGTCAAAATCCATCCAGACCAAGGGCCTGTAAACTTGCATTGATCACTGCCATGCTCAATTGAATGCATACTGTGGATCTCTGACCTGATCGACAACACCTTATCATCAAAGAACCGAGCAAACTCATCACACTTTATTTGTGAAAAAGCTCACCGACCCCGCAGACAGGC
This sequence comes from Neoceratodus forsteri, assembly GCA_016271365.2. Taxonomy (NCBI): domain Eukaryota; kingdom Metazoa; phylum Chordata; order Ceratodontiformes; family Ceratodontidae; genus Neoceratodus; species Neoceratodus forsteri. The sequence continues at coordinate 213,068,636 of CM057451.1, forward strand.
TGGATTGCACAGTCTGTCCATGGTCCAGAAGAGCTGAGCTGGTCGATTTCTTGATGCAGCTATCTCCTTGGACAGGAACTCTGCCTTCTTATGGAAGATTTCTGATTGATAGACCATATAATGGGCCATCAATCTAAGTATGTCATCTTCCAGACCAGGTTTCTGCCAGCAGCATTCCAACCTTCACCCTACTTTCCTCAACTCCCTCAAAGTCCCATCAAACCAAAGGGACCGAGGGCGGAGGGAGAGGGGGCGAACACGGACAGGAGCTATAGAATCCAGAGCCTTCAGCACAATATTATTATAGTGCACTACTAAGGCATCTGGTTCCATGCACTCCATAGGCCAACTCAATAGGTCCAGTACCACCAGAGACATAAATATCACACAGGTGAAACAGACCAGAAAAGTTCTGAAAAGGAAAACAACCTCAGTATCAGAACTTGTAGCATTCCTGAAAGAGGATATCATGTTTTTGGGGCAACACCTGCATGTGGCATCATGGCAACAGAGCCAGTTCAGGACTCTCAAAGAAAATATGCCAGCAGGTTGGGTCCTCATGGTCTTTGACTTTGCAGAAAATTATGCCTGCAAGTTTCAGGAGGAAATTTAATCAGGACATCAGCACTATGAGTAGGCCACCATTCACCCCATAGTAACATACTACAGGTGCCACAAATGTGCAGGTACAGTCAAAGAGTCCCTAATATGCATATCCAGTGACCTGAAACATGACCACCATGCTGTCCATCTTTTTTTGAACTAGTAAATGTACATCTCCAGAACATGTGCTCACTTTCGCTAGATAGAGAAGTTCAGTTCACAGATGGGTGGAGAAGTCAGTACAAATCAAGTGGGCATTTAACACCATTTTGTATGGACCCACCTGATATGGATTTCCTATTGAAACAGCATTTTTGGGTTCATGACATGGGAAAGGATCCTCCAATGAAGAGAATGCCATAACAAAGTCATTTGCAAGTCGACCTGTGCAGTCACGTCAGACAGTGATTGCCAATGCAAAATAATTTTACAAATACTTTATACAGCATCTCATGAAAGAGCTCCCACTGAAAGGTGCACTCATTTTCTGTGCACATTCTTCTTGGCTGGGGAGAAGAGCATAAAGAGGCATGCAGGAACAAAAGTAATAATACCAGGGGCATGTACATTACAAAGTGTGAGTTCTGTGGCTGATGGCATGGTCACCATATGGGAACGTGGCTTTTTCTGCAAACCATGCCAAACTGGAGATGGCACCTATGAAAACACTTGCTGTGTGGACACGTGGAAGGTAAAGAAAGTGAGGGATTGTTGCTGCTCCTTTCCTTCTGTGCCAGAGACTGATCTAGAAAGCACCCATGTTTTTGTAACACTTGCATTTTCTGCCTCCCAGTTAACTCCAAATTCAGGGTCTGACATGCCAGACACCAATATGACCACTGCAACAGTACCCTCACATCCAGCTATTAATGCAGCAGATGTGCCAAAAATGCCTGGTCATCATTACAAAGAGATATCAGTTCCAGCAGATACTTCAGCTGCCTACACCGCATGCAGCAATCCCATCAACAAGGGCCACGATGAAGCCACTTCTTCTGCTCACTCAACCACTGTGCTGGCAGCAAAGAAGTTAGAACACATAATACTTAACATCATTTATGCTGTTTATTACTCAGATAACTACTTTATTGGATAGCTAACAAGGGTCAATGACAAGAGGTTCCATCACTTTAAGTTTTTACATCAGTGTGCAGATGGCAGGTTCACATGGCCACAGCAACAGGACACCGATTCAGTATGGAAGATGAGCTGCATATTCTATGGACCAATAACCTTTGAAGTGCTGGGCAGATACACAATCCCACCGGGAGAGCTGCAAAAAATAAACAATAAATATGAAGAACTGAAACAGCTCTGGAATTAATAGTAGAATAGTGTGTCTGTTACAGTCACCACAGTGGAACTATTCTGTGTTTTTCTACACTTCACTTTGCAAACTGAATGATATGGGTGCTGCAAATAATCAATATTGTTATAAATAACAGTGTAATTCTTCTGCATATTCAAAATATGTCACATTATGCCATTACAGAAAATTATTTTTAAGGGTAAATGCAGATTGTATAGTTCTAAAATATCACAGTTGAGGGGAACGTAACTATACACTCATAATCATTATTTTACTGTCTCTGTAGTGTTTTACAATTCAAAAGATAAGGCGTTTGACACGTTAAACCATGCAATGCTACTGGATATGCTGAAGGACGTTTGGCCTCGACCACATTGCCCTGGATTGGTTTCGAGAATATTTACTTGGTAGATTTCAGTTAGTATATTTGGGAACTTTCACATTGCAATTAGAGAACATTAAGTCTGGGGTCTCCCAAAGGTCAGTGTTAGGACCGATACTGTTTAACTTGTATACAAATGGTGCCTGGCCCCATTATTAAGGGGGCCAGGCACCATTTGTATGCAGATGATATAGTTTTATATGTACAGGGAACATCAATTTCTGAAACCCAGAACATACTGTACTCCAAAGTGATTTTGATGTTTTGCAGGATTATTTCAGATCACACAAATTAATATTCAATAGTAAGAAACCACAGGTAATGATTTTGGGAACAAACAGGCCGCCACTCTCCAGACACTCCAAATTAAAACAAACACTGAGCTTTTGTATTAGAACAAGAAAACTCTTCTAAATATCTAGGAGTATGGTTAGATAAAGTGGGATAAACATATAGATAGTCTGATTAAAAAATGTTATTCTAGGCTGGGATCTTTATACAGGTTGAGGAACTGCATTCCAACTATGGCTAGAAAACATATAATTAACACTATGATAATTCTATTGTTTTATTACGGTGATATGGTCTACGGGGAGGGGGCACGCCCAGGGCAGAACTGGACGGCTAGATGTAGCCTTGAACAGGTTTGCCAGGTTCGCTCTGGATGCATCCCAGCTGATACATTTATTTATTTGTGTATTTTAGTTTTTGTTGACCGGGTAAGTGCACTAGACAAATTCTGTCTATTTTCTGGCACAACCCGGGGGAGGGGGATACAGATGAATGCCAGCTGACCATGAACCAGATTAAGCTGTTTCACTGCTCAATGTACAGGGCATTGAATTAGACAGATTTAACAGAACACAGACATTTGCATACAATGCATTTTGTTTATCAGAATTTGAAGAAAAAGTAACCTGCCTATTTAGACAACTTGTTTGAAATCCACACCTCTAGGGTAGATCTGTGTACAGCTCAAAACTTAGAGCTTAAGATCCCTGTGATGAGAACGACAAACGAAAATTCCACCATAGTTGCTCGTGGACCAAGATCTTGGAATGAGCTGCCAGTCCAGATAAGATCTAAGGTAGTTGTACCATGGAGCAGGATTAAAAGTTGGATGCTCCAAGTATTTGCCCATCCAGAAAGATGCTGCTGATGCATTCATTTTAATGAAAGAATAATCTGTGCTAACATATATGTCTGTAATTTATATTATGGTAGCACGTTAGTGCTACCATAATTAGGGTTGAGTAGCACTTTTAAGGTTAAAGGGTCAAATTTTGCACCTTAATAACTTTGCCACCATTCAACGGATTTGCCTGAAATTTGGTATGCATGATTGGGCATGATAGATCTTGGGATCTACCAAGTGTCGTACCGGTTAGATATACGGCTGTGGAGTTATTAAGCAACAACCAATTGCGCAATTATTCTTTTTTGCGATTTCTTTGCTCTCACCTACAGGTCGCACGGTTTATGCGACCGGTCCAAAAACTTCAGGGAACGTGCGGTCTGGTTCCCCAATGTGTCTTTTGAAGATTTCATGAAAAAATATTGAATGGTTCAAAAGTTATTCGAAAAACAAATTTCCATTATAAGTCAATGGGAAAAGTTTAAATATTCGACACTTTCGCAAATGCACTTTTTAGTGTCGCAAATGGCCCTAGTAGTGTCACAAATCCACCATTTTGTTTTCAGTTGGTGATCAGAAAAAATGCTTGGCATTTATATTTGGGACCCTCTAGGGACACAATTCTTTTTGTGTTCACCTAGTTAGGCCTATAGGATGCTAGTCATGTCTTTATTTTGTGGTTAAACATCCCAGAAATATGTTTTTCAAATTTCTGGAAACAGTAGTGTCGCAAAGTAGTGTCGTATGCACAACACATTCGCAAATTTTTGCGAAAAGGGTCACAAATTACGACACTACTTTTCAGGCTATGGCCAAAATGAAAGGAATTCTTTGCCACCCTGCTGCAAACAAACGGTTTGGTCTTTTGGGCTGAAGTTTGGAGGGAAGACAGCCAACATCTCACAGATGTGCCTTTTGGTAGTTTGGTGAAAAAAATATTGCATTGCTGCCAAGTTACGGTACTCCAAAGTTGTTGTTTTTTCCCATAGACTAACACGATGGCATCCGCCTTTGCCTTTCGGGGCTCTTATCTCGGAAACGGTACTAGATACGGAATTTTCATTCTGACAAAGTGTAGCCTGTGGCTACTCATTCAGCAAAATGCAGGCAGGAAAATAACGAATCATGTGAAATTTTTTTTTCTACGTCCTACGGTTCCTGAGATATAAGCAATTTAGTCTTCCAACAGCTCATTTTCTGCTCTGAAGCCCATTATTATGCATACATTCTTTGTACACACTGGGTGGGATATGCAAAAGGGTTGCACATGGCACAACAGGGGTGCACCATGAGCAACCCACTGATGCGCCCTGGCGTGATATTCAAACGGGGAAAGTGCCCGGCACAAATTCTGATGCACCGGGGCGCATCAGTAATGTATGTGGCACAAGTAAGGGGGGTGTGCCTATACATACCCCGCACATCCCGATATTCAGCCCAGACTGTGCTGAGCATAGGCAGGTGCAACCCCTATGTGAGCCACACACAGTTGTGCAAATAAGAAAAGGAGCAACAGCTGGCCACCCACAGGTGAGCTGCCATATTGCAGGGCACAACACAGCAGCTGCCAACCGTGGGTTTCCACCAGAGCTCTGGCGGCACCTTCCGTCACAGTCGCCCCCCCATGCCCGATTGCGAGCTTTCATTGTGTTTATATCCCTGGTGGTCCAATGGACCCGATTCAACAGCCCGATCATGAGCTTTCAATATGGTTATATCCCTGATGGCTCAGTGGACCCAATCCAACAGCCTGATTGTGGGCTTTCAGTATATTGAATAACCCTGGAGGTCCAGTGGACCCAATCCAACAGCCTGATCACGGGCTTTCAGTATATTGAATAACCCTGGTGGTCCAGTGGTACACCCCTCCAAACCCGCCCACTCAGTCCACCACCCGCCCCCAGTCAGTGACAGGAGACAGCACCCTGCCTGCAAGCTGCCTGGCCACCCGCCGACTGGCGGTGTCTCGGTATGGTCGTATGCCCATTGGTCCTGGCATGGGCCAATAGGGCGCAATTCTACTGTACTACACAGTTCAAAATGTGAATGAATGGATTCATTCAAATTTTGGGCTGTATAGTACAGTATGGTCTGCAGCGCCCGATAGCCCTGTTGTGAACCAATGAGCGTATCCCTTACCATACGCTATCAGTCGGCGGGTTGGCAGGGCGCCTTGCAGGTGGTGCTGCCACCTGCCACTGACTGGGGAGCGGGTTGTGGGACTGAGTGGGTGGGATGGGAGGGGGGTACCACTGGACCACCAGGGTTATTCAATATACTGAAAGCCCGCTATAAGGCTGTTGGATTGGGTCCACTGGACCACCAGGTATTTACACATAATGAAAGCCCACGATCGGGCTGTTGGATCGGGTCCACTGGACCACAAGGGAGTTTAATTCATTGAATGCCTGTGATCAGGCATTGGGGCACATTGACTGCTGTGGGGCAGGGGGCGTTGGTCCCAGACGGCTGCAGTCTGGCAGGGCGCCAGGCACAAGTTGTCAGGGATCAGCGCACCTGCATGCATATGGGGCCATAATGACATGCAAATGGTCCCATTTGCACCTTGCATGCATTATGGCCCCATTTGCATATCCACAGCTGAATATCAAGGTTGCTGCACCTAGTGCAATGGCACTTGCGCTGGCGCATCCCCCTGCTCCTCTCTGGCCACTTGCACTGGCACAGTGCCACTGCAGCATGCACAAATGTGGGTGGCGACAGTGCCATATTCAATGGTGCTGTGCCATGGTGCAGCACCATTGAATATCACCCTGTCACCGCCCTGGCGCATCCCAGTTGCGCTGCACCCAGGCTTGTGCCACAGCCTGGCGCAGCCTGAATATCCCACCCACTGTGTTTCTCTATGCTGTTGTTGGGCAAAAACAGGGTGTGCGCTTATGTTACTGTTACACTTGGCGTTACCACTTGTGTTTACGTTCCTGTTTGCATTACTGTTCCTGTGTACGCCACTGTATAAGTTACGCTTTACATTCTCGTTTGCATTCATGCTTCCATTCACGTTTCTATTTCTGTTTCCTTTATGCTGTTAACGTTACCATTTGTGCTTCCAGTTGCCGTGCTGTGACCACGCACATCATGGTTTGTGTTTCCATACGTGCTCGCATTTCCTTTTGTGTTTCTGTTTCCTTTGGCATTATTGTTGCAGTTACCATTGCCATTTTCATTTACAATTACGGTAACATGCCCATACACGTTACGGTTTGCGTTTCCATACGTGCTTGTGTTCCAGTTTCCATTTCTGTTTCCTTTGGTGTCATGATAACTTTGCCACTTGCTTTTACAATTATGGTACCATGCCAGTGTGCATTACAGTTGGCATTTCCATATGCGCTTCTGTTCCCATTTCTGTTTCTGTTTCCTTTGGCATTATTCTTCATGTTAACTTTACCGTTTGCATTTACGATTGTGGTACCATGCCCGTGCGCGTTACAGTTTGTGTTTACGTGTGCACTTGTATTCGCGTTTCCGTTTCTGTTTCCTTTGGTGTTCTTTTTGCTGTAACTCTTAACATTTGCATTTCAAATACCAGTGCCATCATTGTGCGCGTTACCACTTGTGTTTTCGTATGCACTTGCATCTCCATTTCTCTCACTGTTCACCTCGGCGTCACTTTGCACTTGAGTTTATATTAAAATTTGCTTTACCATTTACATTTGCGTTACCATGTGTGTAACTCTTGGCGCTTGCATTTGCATTGCTGTTCCTGTTACTATCCCGCGCTCCCGCCACCACATTCTATTCATTATTTATCATCTTCATTCTCAAAGAGAAGGGAAATTAGAGCCAAAAAACTCCATTTAATGCATCAGTTAGGGTTGTTCCACAGTGACAAAGTGAGAAATTGATTATTGGGGTTAAAGCCCCTCTTGAACCCCCCAACCCACTAACTGGCATCGGGGTCGCGCTGAGGTCATTGGTCCGAACTCTCACCCTATCACATGTGTAAAGAAGCAGAGGTATAGTAGAATGGGATGAGAGTTAGGACCGATGACCCAACGCACACCCCGATGCCAGTTGGGGTGGGCTGGGGTCCAAGGGGCTTTCAACACTTTACACCACTTCCTCATTTTTGTCGCTGTGGAACAACCTTAACTGATGCATTAAACAGAGTTTCTTGCCTCTATATATATATATATATTAAGATACTTATATTCTGGAACCATTGTATTTTGTGTCATTGTGTATAAATGTGGGACCTCGTTGTAAATGAACTAACGTTCAGTTGGGTTATCCTTTTCTTGGATGTTTTCAAGAATAAACTTTTACAAGCAAACAAATAGTAGCAAAGTCTTTCACCTAAACAGTTGTGTGGTGCCCTTTGTTATATTATACACAGTGCGTGGTGTGTCTCATTACACTCACCACATCAAGTGTGGTATGTTTTATTACACTCACGACACCAAGGTTTTTTTTTTTCATGGGCACCAGCAAAGCTTTTGTCTTTCAACATGGTTATTTTTTCACTGTTGGGCCATAGTATCTTAGTTTAGTTTCTTTAATTAGTTTTATTTTTTATACTGGAAGGCATGTGAACAAATTTGCCGTTTTTCACAAGCATCCGGTCAAGAGACAAACAAACACTCAAAAGTTTGTATAAGTAAGCAATAACCCACAACAGGGTGTGCAGTTATTAAGGATTAATCAACACCCAAGGTGCATTGTGAGGCATGAGGCCACAGGCCGAGTGTCCTCACAATGCCCGGGGTGTTGATTATCCTCAATAACTGCACATCCCAGAGTGGGTATTGCGCTTATAACATGGGGTATGTCCAACACATGAGAAAACCCACAAAAACTCAGTTTTCACCTGTTTAAAGACCAAAAAAGGTACTGTATCCTGCCACCTTGCAAAATAGTCCCGAACAAAGAATGCACATTTCATTGCTTTTATGCACGTAGAAATGTCATAGATATAGCACTGACATGCTCTGTGACATTTCTTGTGCATGCTGTGTTCTGGTAGCATGTCTAACACATATACATTAACCCCTCCCAACAGAGACAGATGCACAAAAGGGAACTGCAAGAAAGCAGCCTGCAGCATTGATCTCTGTCTCTAAGCTCCCCTCACCTGGCAACGCTCTCCCCCCAAAATTCTGCACAACCATGGTCTGTCCTGAGTGATCACTACCTATACAGAGAGAGAAACAGAGAAAGAGAGAGAGAGAGGCAGAGAGAGACACAGACAAAGGACAGTGCAGCACATTTCAATTAGACACAGTCATGCGGTATCTGCCTCAGTGTGTCACTCTGTCTATCTCTCTCTCTCTCTCTCTCTGTCTCTCTCCAGTGCCCCATGCGGACCGTAAAACACATTCAAAGTGACAGTGCCTGTTGCTGGACATATCTATGTCTGTCCCCCACAACTGTAGAGAAACCATGCTCCTCTCACTCTTTGCCTACACCCATGCTGTGCTGTAGGACTCAGATTCTGTGCAGACAGTACAAAGTAACTGTCAGTGGACATGGCTCAGCAAAGATCTCACTCTCTTTCACTATATGGGTACAGCAAGGACCCATTTGTACACCATGGGAGGAGGAGAATCAGAGATCTGTATTGATATAGAGTGAGAGAGAGAGATAGAGAAACAGAACATTGAAGCACCGGTGAACTGAATGGAAGCACATGCAGTGGCTGACACAGTTACTGATCCTTTGCCGTTCTGTCTGTCTCCCTTATCTGTGATTCAATGTCTGTCTCTCTCACTCTATCTCTGTGACTGGGGTACATTTGCGAAGCTGCAACTTGCGACACAGTCAGAACTGACTTCAGCACTTGGGGACAGTGGTTCAGGAGCACAGATGTCATAATGCTGATAGCAGGGAGACTGGAGAGGGAGCAATCTTAGACCTGGTTCACTCAAATGGAGATGGAGAGAGGATCGCAGATGTAGAAGTGGGTAGCCATCTGGGAACTAGCAACCATCGAACATTATGGTTCTCAATAAGCACAGCAATAGAGTCAAGCCATACAAAGGCAAAAGTACTGGACTTTAGGAGGGCTGACTTTGCCAAAATGGGTGAGTGCCTAAGGAATGCACTAGCAAATGGGCAGAAAGGAGGGGTGGAAGAACAATGGGGAATAATAAAAACTGCCATCACAGAGGTAACAAGCCTTTGTGTGAAGCAAATAAACAAAACAAAACGATGTAAGAAACCACTATGGTTCTCAAAGGAAGTGGCAGTGAAGGTTCAAGAGAAAAAGAAAGCATTCAGGAAGTACAAGGAATCACAGAAGGAGCAGGACAGAGAACTGTATCAGTTAAAGCAAAAGGAAGCTGGGAAGGCAGTCAGAACAGCAAAGGCCCAAACCGAGGAAAAGATAGCCAACTCAGTTAAGAAGGGGATAAAACCTTTTATAGGTACATCAGGGAGCGAAGGAAGACCAAGGGATGGATAGTGAGGCTTAATAAAGGGGAGGAGGGTGGGCAGAGGAGACTGTGAAAGGCAGAGATACTAAACAAATATTTTGCTCAGTATTTACAAAGGAAGAGGGAGGTACCTAAAACAAACAGTAGAAACACTCCGGATACAGAAGTTGATACCAGCCCATTTACAGAAAAAAAGGGTTCTGAAAGAACTCTTAAAACTGAAGGTGGACAAAGCAATGGGGCCTGATGGGATTCATCCCAGAATTCTAAAAGAACTAAGGGTAGAACTAGTGACACCACTGACTACCATCTTTAACAAATCATGGGAGGATGGGGTGGTACCTGAGGACTGGAGGAGGGTAGATGTGATTCCCCTTCACAAAAGTGGGAGCAAGGCAGAAGCAGGAAACTACAGACCTGTTAGTTTAACCTCAGTGATAGGGAAAATGATGGAATCACTTCTGAAGGAAAAAATTGTCACGTATCTAGAGGCCAGAGGGGCACAGGACCCTAGGCAGCATGGATTCACAGCGGGAAGGTCATGCCAGATGAATCTGATAGATTTCTTTGACTGGGTGACCAAAGTAGTAGATCAGGCAGGGGCTGTGGACATGGCTGACCTAGACTTTAGCAAGGCATTTGACACATTCCCACACAAAAGATTAATGTACAAGTTAGCCAGCCTGGGAGTGGGTCCCAAGATGACAGCCTGGGTAAAGAATTGGCTGGAGAACAGGACACAGAGAGTAATAGTAAATGGAGTCCACTCTGAAGAAAGGGGGATTACTAGTGGGGTACCGCAGGGTTCAGTATTAGGACCGGTCCTCTTCAATGTCTTTATAAGCAACATTGCTGAGGGACTGGAAGGAAAAGTATGTCTCTTTGCAGATGACACAAAGATCTGCAACAGAGTTGATGCACAAGGTGGGGTGGAAAGGATGAGAAGGGACTTGGCAAGGATAGAGGAATGGTAAAATGTATGGCAGCTTAGATTCAATGCTAAGAAGTGCAAGGTAATGCACCTGGGAAACAAAAACCCAGGGGAAGAGTACACAATGGGGGGTGAGATGCTAACAACAACAAAAATGGAAAGGGACCTGGGGGTAGTCATATCAGATGACCTAAAGGTGGGCAAGCAATGTGAGAGGGCAGCAAGGAGGGCTGGGGGGATACTGGGATGCATAGGGAGAGGCATCACCAGTAGAAAACAGGAAGTTATTATCCCTCTGTACAGACAGCTGGTCAGACCCCATCTGGAGTACTGCATGCAGTTCTGGAGACTCTGTCTCCGCAAAGACATTGACAGGATGGAAGCTGTCTGGAAGAGGGCAACTAAAATGGTGCAGGGTCTGCACCGGAAGACATATGAAGAGAGACTAAAGGAGCTTAATATATGTATAGCCTCAAGGAAAGGAGGGAGAGGGGGGACATGATAGAAACTTTCAAGTACCTCAAGGGAATCAACAAAGTCCACGAGGGTAGCATCTTTCAAAAAAAGAGGTGTGCAAGAACAAGGGGGCACAATTTGAAGATGGAGGGATGGCTTAGAGGTAATTTAAGGAAGTACTTTTTCACAGAGAGGGTTGTGGATGCATGGAACGGCCTTCTGGAGTAGGTTGTGGAGTCAAAAACAGTGGTGGAATTCAAGCATGCATGGGACAGTCAAAAGGCTATTCTAGGGGGTGGGGGTAGGAAGAAGTAGGCTGCTGGTTAACTAGGATCTGCAGCTTATCCAGTAGGTAGGGAAATGGGCAGACTGGGGTGGGCCAAGCGGTCCTTATCTGCCAACAAATTCTATGTTTCTATGTTTCTATGGAGTCTGGGTTGCTTGCTGCCACACACTGTCGGATCGCCGGACCGGAGACAAGACAGCACTGTGCCAAGAATGCAGGCTTCCTACTCTCACTCTCCTTCTAGCTGTGTGTGGTAAGTGCAGCAACAAGGGATGGGAATGGCTACAGGGGATACAGTTTCAGGGACCCTGGCTCTGTGGTCCATGTACGGAGCAGGGATGGAGGCGGGGGCAGAGGGTACTTGCTGTGGACATTGGAACTAAGGCAAAGTGAGTGACACACAGAGACAGAGAAGATTGCAGCAACTGCCTGGTATCACTGTGTCTCTCATGCTCACCCTGGGTCATATCACTCCACTGCTCAGTCCCAACTGATCCAGAGAGGGACACCAAGACTCAGATGACACTGTGCACTCAGTTCCCAGATGTGGGTCACCTTAGAGACTGGAAATGGCATCACAATCCGCACAGGTGTTGTATACAGACCCCCATGTCAGGGTGAGGGAATGGACAAGGATATGATAGAAGGCATCCTTAGGATGGAAGTGAAAGGGGAGATACTGTTGATGGGGGACCTGAATATGGCAGCTGTTAACTGGAGCACCTTTGCTGCAGCCACATCCAAAAGCAGGGCCATTCTCGATGCCCTACAGGTGGCATGCCTTAGACTGCTAGTTTTGGAACCCACTCATGAAGAAGCATTCTTAGACCTCATACTCTCAAATGGGGACAGTGAGAGGATCTCAGATCTAGAAGCGGGTAGCCATCTGGGAACAAGTGACCACCAAACAGTGTGGCTCACAATAAACTCAGCTACAGAGTCAAGCCATACAAAAGTGAAGGTTCTGGACTTCAGGAGGGCTGACTTTGGCAAAATGGGAGAGTGTCTTAGAAAAGCACTAGCAAACAGGCTAGAAGGAGGGGTGGAGCAACAATGGGGAAACATCAAAACTGCCATCACAGAGGCAACAAACCTTTGTTTGAAGCAAATAAATAAATCAAAACAAAAGAAAAAGCCGCTATGGTTCTCAAAAGAGGTGGCAGTGAAGGTTAGGGAGAAAAAGACAGCATTTAGAAAGTATAAGGAAACACAGAAGGAGCAGGACAGAGAACTGTACCAGTTAAGGCAGAAGGAAGCAGGGAGGGTAGTCAGAATAGCAAGGTTCAAACTGAGGAAAAGATAGCCAACTCAGTTAAGAAGGAGATAAACCCTTTTATAGGTATATCAGGGAGCGTAGAATAGAAAGACAAAGGGAGGGATAGTGAGGCTAAATAGAATGGACGGTGGGTGGGCAGAGAGGGACAGTGAAAAAACAGGGATACTGAATGAATACTTCTGCTCAGTATTCACAAAAAAGGAGGGGAGTGCCTAATCCAATTAACAGAAGCACTCTGGATAGGGGGGTTGATCCCATTCCTTTCACATAAGAAAGGGTTCTGAAAGAACTCCTAAAACTGAATGTGGACAAAGCAATGGGGCCTGATGGAATTCACCCAAGAATTCTAAAAGAATTAAGGAGAGAATTAGTGACACCACTGACTACCCTTTTTAACAGATCATGGGAGCATGGTGTGGTACCTGAGGACTGGAGGAAGGCGGATATGATTCCCCTTCACAAAAGTGGGAGCAAGACAGAGGCAGGAAACTACAGACCTGTCAGTTTGACCTCTGTGGTAGGGAAAGTGATGGAATCACTTCTGAAGGAAAAATTGTTGAGTACCTAGAGGCCAGTGGGACACAACACCCAAGGCAGCATGAGTTCACAGCGGGAAGGTCATGTCAGATAAATTTAATTGATTTCTTTGACTGGGTGAACAAAGTAGTAGACCAGGGAAGGGCTGTGGACATGGCCTTCCTAGACTTTAGCAAGGCATTTGACACAGTCCCACACAAAAGATTAATAGTCAAATTAACCAGCCTGGGAGTGGGTCCCAGGGTGGAGGCCTGTGTAAAACATTGGCTGGACAACAGAAAACAGAAGATAATTGTAAATGGAGTCCACTCTGAAGAAAGAGGGGTTACTAGTGGGATACCGCAGGGTTCAGTACTGGGTCCAGTCCTTTTTAATATCTTTATAAGTGACATTGCAGAGGGACTGGAAGGAAAAGTATGATTCTTTGCAGATGACATAAAGATCGGCAACAGGGTTGATACACAAGGAGGAGTGGAAAGGATGAGAAGGGACTTGGCAAGGTTGGAGGAATGGTCAGAACTATGGCAGCTTGGATTCAATGCAAAGAAGTGCAAAATAATGCACCTGGGAAACAAAAACCCAGGGGAAGATTACACAATGGGGGGGTAGTAACAACAACAGACATGGAAAGGGACCTGGGGGTAATCATATCGGATGACCTTAAGGTTAGTAAGCAATGTGAGAAGGCAGTTAGGAGGGCTGGGGGGATACTGGGATGTATAAAGAGAGGCATCACCAGCAGAAAACAGGAAGTTCTTATCCCTCTGTACAGACAGTTGGTGAGACCCCATCTGGAATACTGTGTCCAGTTCTGGAGACCTCATCTCCGCAAGAACATAGACAGGATGGAGGCAGTCCAGAGGAGGGCAACTAAAATGGTGCAGGGTCTGCAAGAGAAGCCATATGAAGGGAGACTAAAGGAGCTTAATATGTACACCCTTGAGGAAAGGAGGGAGAGGGACATGATAGAAATTTTTAAGTACCTCAGTGGAATCAACAAAGTCCAAGAGGGTAGCATCTTTCAGAAAAAGAGATCTGCAAGAACAAGGGGACACAATCTGAAGATAGAGGGGGGACGGCTCAGGGGCAATGTGAGGAAGTATTTTTTCACAGATAGGGTGGTGGACGCATGGAACAGTCTTCCTGAGGAGGTTGTGGGGTCTAAAACGTTTGGAGAATTCATGAATGCATGGGACAGACATAAAGCAATTTTTGTGGGGATAGGAGGAAATAGGCTGTTGGTTAAATAGGATCTGCAGCTTATCCTGTAGGTAGGGAAATGGGCAGACTAGGTGGGCCAAGCGGTCCTTATCTGCCGTCAAAGTCTCTGTTTCTGTGTCCACAAGGTGGGTGAGTGGGGAGAGACACAGTGGCTCTCTCTCTCTCTCTCTCTCTCTCTCATGGGGGGGTAACACTGCAGGGGATGGGACAAAATAGATGCTCTGGCTGTACGGCAATGAGCTGCACCATCGGGAGAGGGGAGGTGGGCAACACTGTAGGAGATAGAATGCAGCACAAACTCTGCCTGCACAGTGACCAGCTGCTCACATCCTGCTGCTCTCCCACTCTCTCTCCATAGAAACCAATGTGGCATGGAGGGGAGGCACACACTCAGAGGAGAACTTCCCTTCACTGACAACACTAAATGGGAATACAGGCAAAGAGAGGACAGTGCAGGGATGGAATGTCACTACTGATAAATTATAACATGGGGTTGACAAGCACAGAAGTTACTGCTACAGGCTGATTGCTCGCTTAACGAGTGAAACAATGGCTGCCTGTCAGACTGAATTTCCAGCACAGTAATGAGAGTGGGACCACTGACTGATCTCTCAGGGAGGACGCTTCACCACTTGCTGTGCATATATGCTTGATTAATCAATGGTCAGCTGATGTTTCTGTGCCAATCAGGTACCTGTGTTTGTCAATCCCAAGTTATAATATACAATAATCTATAGTATATGTAATGTGTGACAGAGGGCAACATAATAATTACAAGATGGAGGAACCATGGGCTCAATTCTCAAAAAGTGCCAAGATCAGTACAAGCTGCAGCAAACAGCAGCTTGCACTGGAGCCTGGTGCACCAGGGACCCTGCACCACATTCTGGTATAGAAGGGATCCCAGTGCCTATGTCTCCACACTTGCAGCAACCCCTCCCATGTGGCAAACACCTGGAGCATGGTAAGGGTCTGCCACAGGCACGCTGTGGCAACCGCAAGCAGTCCCCGCATCCCTGATCCCGAAGTACATTAAATAAAGCCCCTTCCCTGGTGATCTAGTGCCCCACTTCATGAATCCCGTTGCTGCCCACATCATGTAATTAATAAAATGTCCCCTTCCCAATCCCCAGTATTGCCCCATCAAGTACATAACAAAATGTCCCCTTCCCTGATCCCCGATGCTGCCCAATTATGTACATAATAAAATCCACCCCCGAACCCCAATGCTGCCCCCGTGGTTTAATTACTAAAATATCCCACTCCTAATCCCTGATTCTGCCCCCTTCAGGACGTGATACAATGCCACCCTCCCAGATCCCCAATTCTGCTGTATTCATTAAGTAATATACAGTAATATGCTCCCTCTCACTATATGCCTGATGGTAATGGTATTAAATAATAAATAACATGACACCCCTCATGGTGGTATAGTGTCCCCTATCCCTGATCCCTGTTGAAATAAATAAACATACATTGTCCCTTATAGTCTAGTGCCACCGCCCCAAGCCCTGATCTCCCAAGTATTAAACAATTCCTGGTGGTCCAGTGGAATGTTCCATCCCTCATCCCCCATCTTACACAGATTGTGTAGCCAGACTACCTGGTGGTCTAGTGGACTCCACCCCCCACCCTGCAGAGCCCATTTCATAACCAAGCCAGTGACTGTCACAGCCCACCACTCACCTCTGTGGCCAGTCACCGCGCACTCTGAATGAGCATGTACTGTATATAGTACACACTCTGTGAATGACAGCAGCTGTGCTCATTCAGAGCTGAGTCAGCAGCTGGTTGTGGAAGTTAGCAGTGGGCTGAGCCAGTTTTCAGCTCAGTTATGGGATGGGCACTGCGGGGTGGGAAGTCCATTAGACCACCAGGTACTCGGGCTATGCTTATTGCAGGGGATGGGCATAGAGTATTCCACTTGACCACCAGGAATTGTTTAGTACTTATTATGGGAGATCGAGGCTGGGGGGGTACTAGACTACTTGGGATAATGTACATTTATTTATTTCAACAAGGATCGGGAAGGGGGCACTATGCCACCACAAGGGGGGTCATGTTATATATTATTTAATACCAGCAGCTTTGTGGATAGGTAAGGGTGAGCATATTTATATTACTTAATGAATGCGGCAGCATCGGGAATTGGGAAGGGGGGCATTGTATTATGTCCTGAAGGGCACAGCATTGGGGATCGGGAGGGGGGCATTTTAGTAATTAGATCACATGGGCAGCAATGTGGTTCAGGGAGAGGGACATGGGTAATTTTAAATATTATTCCATCTGGCAACATTGGGGATGAGGGCATGGGATATAATACATATTTGTAGTCCTGGCAGCTTTGGGGATCGGGGACCGCAGGACAGTGCCACAAACAGACAATTCTCCTGGAGGGGAAAATTCTAAGTACCCTGAGACCAGCCCTGGCTGGTGTAAGGGTACTTTGATATTCTCCCTCTTGGAGATTTCTGAGAATTCTGATTTCAGGGATGTGGCAATTTGCATCTGCCGCATATCTCCTTGCCCCATGTCGCAGCCCATGTTTGGGTGCATGGGTGGTGCAAACCCTGTTTGGGGCAGGCAGCCTATGGTTGATGCAGGCTGCCATTGAGAATCACCCTTGGCACATTGTTTGGTGCAAGTCAAGAGCACTTTGCATCATTCTTTGTGGCTCAAGCCACTTGCGTTGCAACGGGGGCTTTGAGGACTGAACCCCATGTGTCCAAACTATAGCAACAGTATGAGTGATATACATTAGCCAGCATTATATACAGTGTGTAGCACAGAGCAACAATAAAATATAAAAGGTAGAGGGATCATGATATAATATAATAGAATATTCTACACTTCACTTTGCAAACTTGCAAACTCCTGTAATGTGTTGAAGGAGATCTTAAAATGAATCACAAAATTATTCTACACTCAGTTTGAAAAATTAACTCTCATGTCACACTTTGGTAATCCCTTTTTGTGAACCTTCCCATCTGTCATGTATATTACAAAAAAATAAACATTGCATCCTCAGCTAACACATAGGTAGCTGACTGTTGAACTGGTAGTTTATTTTCTCATACATTGGTCAATGAGAGTCACTCTGGTTTGGTGCTCTACATATATTATATCTGTGACCCTGCTCTCCTCTTCATGTGGTGTTTCTTTCTATTGTTTTGGTAACTGGGGAAGTCCCACTAGGCACAACTGCCTGTTTTCAGGGGCAATGGTTAAGTGACTTGCTCAGAATCACACAGTATTCAAGTGGAGGTTGTGGGAATTAAATCCAGGTTTTCTGGATGTGCCAAGCTTATTCATGGCTCATTACTCTAAACTCTAGCCTATACTGCCAGCCCCCAAAATTAAATGAAAATGGAATGAATGTTTCACCTATGCCCTGTAGCTGTGCATTGCCATCAAGGTTGGAAATGGTGGCAAACGACACATTACTCCCTCCCAACTAAGGCATATAACTGGGGCTTGGTAAGAATCACACCACTTCCTACTTAGCCACTTTAGCTCTTATATAAGTTGACTGTGCCTGGGGCACCTAGCTACCTAATTCAGTCTACAGACTTTATATATAGTCATTATATATACTGCATATGTACAGTATATCTACATGCAGTATGTATGTATACAGCAGAGCCAGCCACAATGCTATGCAATAACTTGCAGTAGATGACATGTCACAAAATACCGCATGACAAAAGGGCTTAATTTCCACTAAATTACACTGTTCCCTGCAGTATACTGCAGCATTTTGTGATATAATTCAGCATTACTGTGTTGCATCCTGCCTGGCACCACTGTATATAGATAGACGGGAGAGAGGGAGAGAGAGAGAGAGAGAGAGAGAAACTTATATTGCCTTGGTTTCCTTCACACTGCAGCAGTGTGTGGAAGGAGGGAAAGTGTTGGTCTGAACAATAAGACTGAAGGGGAAAATTAGCTGTAAACCAGGTTGCCATGGTGAGGCCCTCCCCCAATGACCCCAGGATTGGATAGGCAGGTTAGCGTAAAGGGTTCTGACAACCCTGCTAATATATTTCTCTTTTCTTGGGATGCAGCAGCTTCTTCTCAATTTAGCTTTTCAGTGTGACAATGCCTAGAAAAATGGCATCATCCAGCAAGTCAGCAGGACCAAGGCACTTGGAATCAGCTGGCCAAAGAAGGCCAGGCAAAGTTTCAAGCTTGCCTGACACTGGCACCAAAAGGGAACCTAGGTAACGGAAAGCGGAAATGGCCAGCCAAGGAGCCCAGCAGCCTCCCCCCGCCCAGAACAAGGTAGTTAAGAAACCCAAAGGACAAGGTAAGACAAGCTGAGTGGATAATGTAATGCCTGAGGAGGTGTTCAGGCAGATGGTTTGGATTATTTTTTTGAGACAGAGCTTAAGGGAAAGGGAAAAGAGAAATTGTTTAATCAGGAAAGGCACACTAAGGCAGAACTTGTTTCCAGGTGCGACCTGGTAGCAGGGAGGATAGCGGTATGGACAAGTTTGTCAATAACCTACTAAGAGTGAAGGAGCACTAGTTACACTGAGACAACCAATGTAGTTTACCATACAATTCACAGTGATGGGAGAGGTGGGGGACAGCAAGAGTGAAGTGACAGACGTTGTTATAGGTTACATCCCACCAGGCAAGGGTAGCTTTAGTGGCAAGGGGGAAGGTTGTGAGTCCATAGCTAAGCATACAGTAGGAAGAAGAGCAAGACATGCAGCTGCAGTTAGGTTCCCCCTAGCCCTGTAGGCTGGGCCTAGTTTAATGTTTGTTGCCCTACTCGCATTTTGGATATGCAAGGTGAGGTCTAACTGAGGGCCGAGCGTAACTCCTAAGTATTTGAAGTAGGAAGTACTGGCAACAAGGGATCCATCAGAGCTTGTGATCATCAAAGGGGTAGTATTCATCTTGAGCTTAGCAGAGGATCCAAAGAGCATGGTCTGAGTTTTTTTAATATTAAGGATAAGCTTATTAGTGAGAAGCCAGGCTTGTAGTTTATGGAAGTCTGCTTGAAGATGGCATGTTATGAGGTTGATGTCATGTGAGCTGGACAGGAGAACCAGGTCCTCAGCATAAAGGGTCATGCTGCTTTGGGTAGGGACCAACAGGAAGTCATTTAAAAATAGGGAGTATATGAGGGGGCCAAAGATGGAGCCCTGTGGGACCCCAACCTTTGCGGAGATAGTTTCATTTACCTGTACTCATGGTTGAACTGGCCCAATGAGCTGGATGAGAAAAAAGACATGAAGGGAGAGGACCTGGATCATAAGAAGGTCATGGTGAACTGCACATTTAACAATTGGTAGGCAGGATTCCAAATTTTCACCTGCACAATCTGCCAGGAAGCCTCTATGGAAAACATAGTATTGTTTAATTATTTGAACAGAATTGTGTGCAGCCACAGGTGCAAAAATGGCTCTCAGTGACTCCAGTATGACAAGAAATTCTACCACCACGTCTGTACAACCTGTTTAAGGATTGGAGCATATTGGATATGCACTTGATGGCAGAGATTATGCATGGGGGAAAAGTCCTCCATACTGACAGTGGACTGCCAGTTAAAATTTTCATCAGTCTTATGGCCCTGTGTTTATACAGTCCTTCTCATTTTGCTTACAACATGGTGCTGATAACTAGTAAATTCTTTCCACTGTGTCCAAATTATCCTGTAGCAGGAATATTTGCGGCCTAACCTTAGCTTTCAATCTTAGATGTCTAAGGGATAAGATGAAGCAGTGGTCAAGCAAAGACTACAAACTCATTTTTATTTACAACCATATGAGAATGGACCAAGAGTGCCAAGCAACCCAATCTAAACAATAAAAATTCCAAGAAGAAAAACCCATTCTGTCAAATGGAAAGTCCTACTGCTTTATCACCACTATTGTAGAAAAGATTGGATTAAGGCTCCTTGGGTTTTAAATTAAATGTCAAATACAGTTTGGTGTTTGGAACTTGAAGTGTGTGATTGGCCTTACAAGAACTTGGCAGCTGAGCTCTGTGTGTCGAATGGTTATCTGTCTAATACTGAGCTTTGTAGGCTTATCAATCACTGTTTAGCAGACTGCCACACCATAAACCATTCAGTATAACTTAAAAAAGGAACATTTTTAATCTTAGAAAGCTGTTTGTGGGAACCTTTTCTTGAACATAAAAGGTATTGTCTAAGTTGATTTAAAACAACAAAGTGTTTTTGTTTGGCAGAGTTTAGTTATATATGCCTCTGCTTTTGGACTGTGGTATAACAAAATCTTTGGTGGGGATATGTATGAAACTGGATGAACAGTACATATTCTCTGGCAACCAGGTAAAACCCCCTAGACACAAGTGCCTGTTTTCAGGGGCTATTCGGGAGCACTGGGCCGGTTAAGTGACTTCCTGAGAGTCACACAGTATACAGGAGGAGACTGTAGGAATCAAACCCAGATCTGCTGGATGTACCAAGCTCATTCACAGCTCCTTACTCTAACCTCATCTAAGGTTTAATCCGAATACAAAAAAACAAATAAAAATAATAAATAAAAACCTCTAAGTTATACTGCCACCCCAAAACAGTGCCATTTACCACCAACAAAACATCTGTCTTAACACGATGCTATGGCCACATCCCCAGCTGGCCAAAGCAGGGTGGCTGTACTGCAGCTGCCCACCCCTGTGCCCAGTAGACCCTTGATCACCCCTGTCATACTGCTATTGTTAGTCCTTGGTAGTCTGGTGGTCCCTCTCACCCTGATCACCCCTGTTTTACTTACCTACTTACAAGCTGTTCCTGTCGTCTAGTGTACCCCGATCATGAAATATCCCTTTGGACAAGTGTTATCATACACCACCCAACCACTGAGGACCCCCTGCCCTGAACCCCCTTAACCCAGTCACCACTCACCATGTCAGCCACATTCTTATCAGTGACTAGCACAGCTATCCGCTCACTGGTCACAGTCTCACTGTCAGAGAGCACCATCTTTTATGTGCTCGTGACTGTGCTCTATAACAGTCAGATGGTGGCCAGTGGAGGAGATGAGCAGATGGCTGTGTCAGTCACTGATCGGAACATGGCTGACATAGTAAGCGGTGACTAGGATGAGGGGTTGTGGGGCAGCATTTCCTAAGTGAGTGAGCAGGCGTGAGATATCACTTTTCCGGGGGGGGGGGTCATTCATTATTGAGGATCCACTAGACACCATGGAAAGCTAGTATTCTTTCCATACAGGGCAATCAGAGGGAAGAGGGTCTGCTAGACATCAGGGAGATCTGGTATTGTTTTTATACAGGGGTTATTGGGGTGAGGGTAGGGTCCACTAGACTCCTAGAGATTGTCCACCACTGACATCCTGTGTTGGTGCAGGGGGTCTGCTGTACCCATACAAATGAGATCATATTGGGACTGCAGATGTCTCCTTAGCACCTTGCTTGTCAAATGACATAATTTGCATCATCAGACTGAATATGTCCCACAGAAGTGCTGGCACTTACCCATTTAGGGCAGAACTGACTCCCGGGAGTCATATGCAGGCTTGGAACATGTCAGCACAGGGCACATCCTCTCAGTGCTGCTCTGAAATGTTCTGATAGTCAGTCAGTTAGTGTGCCACCATTAGTGCCCACTAACTGGTTGAATATTACTCAGAGCGAATCATGCACAATTTTTAGTGTAGTGCTACAGTATGTGCTGCGCTTGTGGCTGGATCTAAAAATGAGGGTCATGGGTATGTAAATATGTGCGTATTTTAGTTGGGGGTGTAGCTAGAAAATGTCTCCTGTTGTCTCAGAATTCCTACTAATAACTCCCAAGAATTAAAGAAAATAGCTTTAGAAACAGAAAAACATTAAATTCTCATCGTTTTTTTTTATTTGTTTATTTGAGTCTAGGATTACAAAGTACCTTTGAGCCTCGGCTCTTTTACAAAGGTTCCACTTCAGTAAGAAAAGCAATACAGGCATCAGAGTTACAGTATAATTCAATCAGTAACAATGAAAGTTATAACGTATTAGTTACAAGTACATTACATGAAACACTAGTAGGTGTATACAACATAGGATGGGGAAGAAGGAAGGGGAGCATGGGGTGGTGGTGGTGGGACAGAGAATGGCAGCCTACGAGGCTTTGTCAAGGCAGAACAGTGGTGAGTGCAAATGTTGGACATTGGAATGATGAAGTGCTAGGTGTGGGGTCAACAACGGGCAGCAAGGATTAAGGGCAGCATCGATGGGAGAATAGCTTAAACAGGGCTATCACAGGTGCTTGAGGCAACAAGGGAGAGACGTAGCTTAGCCTTGAAAGCACCCAGAGTTGGTGAGGCAGAGATGTTACTGGTAAGACTATTTAGCCAGCTGGGTGCCCTGTATGCAAATGACCTTTGTCCTTGGGTTGTGCGACAGTGAGGGATTTGCAGGAATTGTGGTTTTGAGCTCCTGGTGTTGCAGTTGTTAATTCCGGTTTTGAGAAGGGAGCAGACCCCTGCAGGGGCATTGCCCATCATTATTTTCTTGGCTGTGATGCAGGTTTGATACTTTATTCGGTTGTTGAGTTGCAGCCATCCAGTATGAGAGTAGAAGTCACAGGTATGGGTGAGACGGTGGGCACCAGTGACGAGACAACAGGCTTTATTGAGAGACGTAGCAACACATTTGAGTGTGGAGGCAGTGGCGGAGCCATAAATGAGACCATAGTCAATATTACACACAATGGAGCTCTGGATGGCAACAGACAAGGCTTCAGGAGTTAGATGTTTCCAGTGACGGAACAGTAGGCCCAGCCTGGTGTTTACCACCTTCGCAACATTATTAATATGGGCAGCATAGGAGAGTTTGGAGTCAAGGGTGATGCAAAGGTATTTGAAGGTATCGACTTGATCAAGAGTGACTCCTTGTTTGGTATTTAAGGAGAGGTGATACTATTTATTTTTGTTGTGGGAGCTACTGAAAATCATGGTCTTTGTTTTTTTTTTCTGGTTTAGTATCAGTTTGTGCTTTAGAAACCAGTTTTCGACTGATGTGAAACCCCATTGGAGGTTTCCTTGCAGTTGTTCTAGATCATGGTGGGAGGAAAGGACAGCTGCATCATCTGTGTAGAGTATGATTTGTCTGGACAGGAATCCGGCAGCGTGTTCAGGAATAGGCTAAAGAGAAGGGGGCCCAATATTGACCCTTGTGGAACACCAGAGTGAACCGGTCTAGCATCTGAGAGCATATCAGACATTCTTACTCTTTGGGACTGGTTGTCTAGGTAGCTTTTGAAACAGTTCATGGAATTGGGTGATAGCCCCACCTTCCGGAGCTGGACAAGCAGGAGACGGTGGTTGACGGTGTCAAAGGCCTTTGTTAGATCGATGAAAGCAGCCCCCATTTGTTTACCATTGTCCAGTGAGTGGTGAATGGCACCGGTAAATTCAAGTAGTGCCATGGAAGTACTGTGACCCTTTCTAAAACTGTGTTGCTGCCTGCAGAGGATGTTGTGCATGTTTTATATCTACAGTGTTGTGTAAAGGTATGACATCAGACTGTAAATTGCTGGCAGGTATCCTGGCATCCCTCTGCACTCTGTCTACAAGAAAATACATGTGACCAGCTGTCACTGAGCTTGCAACACCTAGCTCCTTTATCCACTATTATCCATTTGATTATCGTGTCTGTGTAGCACAGTGCAACATGAATTATGTGTGTCACACAGTTTATAGTATAGACCTTGCGCATATTAATAATTTTACACTGTAGCCATTTGAATCACATGACCTGTCATACATAGAAACATAGAAACTGACAGCAGATAATGACTGCTGGGCCCATCTAGTCTGCCCATATTTAATTATGTTCACTTTTGCTGCAGGCCCAGCTTGATCTACATCGCAGTCTCTTTCACCTCCTTCTGTCCTTCAAACCAAAAGTTAATTGGCTGAACAGAATTGCCATCACATTACAAGTGATTTTCCAAAAGTGAATAAATAAACAAACAAACAACAAAAAAAAAAAAGGTAAAGAGTATCCTTGGCTATGTGTCATTACTGTGTAGAGAATGTCTGGATTATTAAAAAAAAAATTAAAAATAAATAAAATCCTATATTGTAGCTTACTCAGTATTGGTATATAGCTGGATATCATCATAATACAGTTACATCATACAGTATGTACCTATCGTGGTGTCATGACTCTGTGAGTAGTATATTCCTTCACACATGTTCCCCTTGATTTTTTCTCCCTTGTTCAATGCATATATTATTACTGATTTGATTATTATGTCTGTGTAACACAGTACAACAAGAATTATTGGTACCACACAGTTTACAGTATCGACATTGCGCATATTAATAATTTTACACTAAATCCATTTGAATCGTATAACCTATCATACATAGAAACATAGAAACTGATGGCAGTTAATGACCGCTGGGACCATAAAGCCTGCCCAATTTTAATTATGATCAGTTTTGCTGGAGACCCAACTTAATCTACAGCACTTTCTCTTCCATCCTCTGCCTTCCTACAAGGGTTCCTTTCTGCCTATCCAAGGCATTTTTGAAACCCACCACTGGTTTCACCCCCACTGCCTCCCATGGAAGGCTGTTCTAGGAATCCACCACCCATTCTGTGAAGAAGTACTTCCTCACCTCTCTCCTGAATCTACCTCCTTCCAGCTTCATATCATGACCCCTTGTTCTAGAGCACCTTTTCCTCTGAAACATACCTCCCTTCTGTACCTTATTAACCCCTGTGAGGTATTTAAATGGCTCATCATATCCTGACTTTCTCTCTTCTTCTCCCAGTTGTACATTTTGAACTCTGTCAGTTTCCTCTCATAGGGCTTCTTATGCAGACCTTGCATCATTTTGACATCCCTCAACTTTCTTTGTGTCGCTTTCTCCTTTTTCCAAATGTTCCTCTTCCTTACCTTTCTTCTTTGACTGCTCCTTTTCCCCAATTCCTCCTTTGCTAACCCCCTGCTTGGGATCTCCCTACTCTTTATCTCAGCCTGTGGTGGCCCACTTTCTGCCTCCTCCATTTCTTCCATCACCCCCTTCGGCTACTTTAAATGACCATTGAAGTAACATTTGAACTGTGCACTGAGGACTCAGGTTTCCTCCTTTATGGAAGCTGGCCATCATCTAGGTATAGGCTCTAATCCTTCCAGGTTGGCCCTCAGTCCCCTTTATAGCCATGCAGTACCTCTCCTCACTGCACCATTTCTTCTACTAAACCTTGAAGGCCTTGGTGTGGAGCTCCTTCTCCTTCTCCTTCCGCACATAGTACAACACGCACTCAGCACTCACATTTGGGAAACACAGGATCAACCAGATAAATGATCTAACTTTACTAAAAATGAAATTTACACACAAGGCTGACTACAGCAATTCATCTTTACATTTATGCCCATGAAATACCCTTATCAAGTTAATACATTAGCAGCCATAGTGGTTCTGACCAAAACTTGTTATATTGTCTGTTTCTTTAAGAAAGAAAAAGAATTATATTTTTTTTCTGCATTTTGGCTATATCATTATTGGACAGTAAAAAAAAACTACTATAATGATTTTTAGAATCTGATGCTACACTGACTATCGCTGTACAGATAGACAACAAGCAAACTTTCAGCATGGAGGAGCATTCCAGTGAGGAGGATATCGAAGTGGAGTTATCAGTGCAGAGGGGCATGAAACTGAGGTGATAGATTGGGTAGGAGCAGAAACACTAAGGAGGAAGAGGAAGCAGCAACAGATCTAGGGAAAGCTGAAGAATCATGCAAGACTGAGATGGAGGGGCATGGCAAAATGTCAGAAGAAGTCAAAGAGGAGCAGAAGCAGAAAGTAGAGGCAGTTGAGATGGAATAACAAGAGAAGAAAGCACAGGTAAGAGAAAAAGATGATGAAGCAGAGGAGGCTGAAAGTGTTTTGTCAATTATACCAAAAAGGTCTGTTGATGACTGCTATACAGAGGAGTGAATACCAACAAGAGCAGAGATGGCCAAATTAAAAAGAAAAAAAAAATATTTTACAAGATAACAGCAGAAAGGCAAATTGGTCAAGCACAGAAAACGAATGTCAAGGCCCACTCTCAGTCCCCTGTAAAAAGTCCCATTGTAATCCTAGTTCTGCTGTTGCCAGTGCCACCTTGGCAAGGCATCAGCCCAGTCATGACATTCCACTGTGGATAAAAAGATGATGATCATCTCTGATAATCATCTCACATTCACTACTCTACTACTTTCAGAGAACTCCAGTTATCCAGTAATGTTGCTGAAAAAACAAAGAGCTCATTTGAAGTGTGGATGTTTTTACTAATGACTCCACAAATCCACTGAGAGCAAGTTGCCATCTGTGTGACAGGGATATCAACTGGGGTCAATTTACTTGGACATTGGAACCAAGTGTTCTGGCTGATCATGTAACATGTGGAAATGACATCCTTCTAACAGTCACATTTATTCCTAATCCCCATTCAAGTAACATGGGCCAGCAGTAGTAATAGTCAGGCTGGGGTAGTGGGAATAAGATGGCCTCTGGTGCAGAGACTGGACTTGTTCTGGGATCTGTCCCATTGAAGGCCTCCTCTGAGGTGCAGAATCCTGGTGTCATTCTGGACAGGGGTTTGACGATGGAAGTGCAGGTGTCTTCCACTGTCCACTGCTGTTTTTTCCATTTTAGGAATGTTTCCAGGATAAAGCCTCTTGTATTGCCTTTGCACCTCCCCACTTTGATACATGCCTTGGTGGCATCAAGGCTAGACTACTGTAATGCACTCTACCTCAGGGTCATGGGAGGATCTCTCCACAAACTACAGCTGGTGCAGAATGCAGCTGTCAGATTACTTACGGGGGGCAACCTAAATGTTGCCATATTACACCAGTACTGCGTGAACTGCACTGGCTACTGATCAGGTGGAGGATCCTCTTTAAGGTGGGTCTTCTCACCTATAAGGCACTACATGGCCAGGGTCCTGGTTACCTGATGGACCTTCTTACATCACCTCTCTTTGTCTGTCCCCTCTGCTCCTCCTGTAGGGGCCTCCCAGCGAGTCCCAGGACGAGGCTAAAAATGGCCAGCGATAAGGTTTTTAGTGTCGCCGCCCACGTCCTGTGAAATTCACTACCCCTAGGGGTTAGAATAGCCCCATCTTTGGAGGTATTCAAGCCCCACTTTAAGGCCCTCCTGTTCACCCAGGCTTTTTCCAACTTAGTCTTTTAGTGAGATCTCTCTGTTATGCCCTAGATCTAGTTCCCGGACTCCCCTGTTTTTAGTTTATTTCTGTGACAAATTTATTTTATTTTGTCATTATTCATGGATTTTAATGTTAAAAATGATACTTATTTTTGAGTCTATTTGTGTTTATTTACTTGTTTATTTCATTTTGTATGGCCCCTTGAGCCTCCAGGATTGGGCACCTTTTTAAATAAAAATTGCCTTGCCTTGCCTTGCCTTAAACCACTGCGCTATACTGCCTCCCTATTTTAAACTAATACAGACAAGGCAACCGTAGCAGCCAACAGATGCATCGCTATTTACTGGCCCTGCTTCAAAAGCAACACTCCAACCATCAACAACAAAGCCAACTATACTCCCTAATTCATTACATCCCCACACTAAACTGACACAGAGTCTCCAAAACTCAGTCCAAATCATGTAACTGATTGGTGAGATGATGGCCCTTGATCTTCATCCATTCTCCAATGTAGAGGACACAGCTTCAAAGAATGTTGCATGAACTGAAGACCAAATAGTGCTCAACATTCAATCATGCTTAACATTTCCAGGTATGTCCTCCATGGTATGAACAACCCAGTATGCATGCAGAGTATGACACTTCTGAAGGAGGTGGGAGGAGCGGGCAGCATGCCCTGTTTCCTAGTGATATCTAGGATTCCTACTAGGACATGTGAGACAGCAGAAGTCATTATTCCATATAAGACTTTCCTCCACTATTCAGTTGTAATATTCCATTATTACATCCTTCTTCATGACGTTATACAATCTAGTCTTCAACATGTTTATATTTCTATTGCTGACTACAGGATCAGTCAAGAAGATCCATATGCCTAGAACATGCTAAATGAAGAATCACTCCTTATTGTTATGTTAACTTTTTTATTCTTAGTTGTTTGTTTTGAGCACTTAATACAAGACTTTTAATCTTAAATTCAATATATGTGTGGTTCATAGCTCAGTGCTTGTGCTACGTACTGTAATTGGATAATGAAGGTTTGTGCTTGGATACAGAGGCCATATAGGCAAGTAGGACATTGTCTCAGATATGTAGCAGTTTGAGTTGATCTGTGCTTAGGTACTTTGAACATAGTTATACAGACAGTGCTTAAGTTGCTTGAGCTGATGAGTAACGTTGTTATAACTTGGTTTGGTTTCGTTTGGCCTTACTCTGCATCCCACCATAAAGAATGCTTAATCCAGTGTTATGAGACCCACCCAGTGGAATAAGAGCACCGGAGAAGAAGGAGGAGGTGTCAGGGGAGAATGGAGGGTGAGTGTGACTCGCTCTAAGCAGAGCGGATGTAGCCTGCTAGCTTAAATGGGATGTGGGGGAGGAGCTCTTCCCCCACATAACTTCAGGTGATAGCTTATCATTAGAAAACCATCTTTAAGGTTATCAGAGCCTATGTATGAATGGGTGGGAATTATTCGCCGGAGGCATGTACCCCTCCCATGTAGCTCCATGACCCTGGCAAGGTGCACGGTGCATGGTATTCACTACCACATACACCTGCGGGACACCTGTCCACAGCCCCACCTCCTCAGCATGCAGGACTCTGCAAGGCAACCAGGGGCAGAGTTGTGGACTCAGGCAGGCACCCAATGATATGTCTTTACTGAGTCCCAGAGTGGATTGTTTGGGCAGGATGATGCGGGTCCGAGTGCCTGACTAGTCCCTGCAGGCACCCGGACCCACGCTGCCATACCCCACAGTTCAGTGGACCACTCTGCCCTACAACAGCCACTGCTACCGTGCACACCATAATGATGTCCCCCCCCCACAGCATCTCCGCCTCATCCCCAGTCGTACAGGTCACTCTCCACCTCCTGACACATCCCCTGTTAGCTTAAACATGCCCCACCCACATGACACATGTTTGCCCAGTCTCCTGTTAGCATACATTATACCCCCTCCCCCTGACAAGTGTCTGCCAGGTTCCCTTTTGCTGCAAACATACCCCCTGCCCCCGACAAGTGGCAGTCCAGCCTCCATCTGCTGAATACATACCCCAACCCCCGACAAGTGGCAGCCCAATCCCCATTTGCTAAATACATATCCCCCAACAAGTGGCAGCCCAGTCCCTGTGTATGTCAAGACAACCCCACAATACACAGAAGTGCTATGCCAGCCCTACTCCAACCCCCATGCCCTGTACCCCCACCCCTCATTAGTGTTCATTGGTCCCTGCACCCACTGTGGCACCAACAACACCACCTTACTATCCCCCATACCTACCAGTCGGTGCCAAGGCCCCTGACAGCCAGCAGCACAGCCCTCCACACACCTCCATGACCACCAGCCAACCAACTGATGCTGGGAGCATGCATCCATATATATAGGTATCATGCTCCCAGCCTCAGTTGGACTGCCGGTGGCTATGGAGGTGTGTAGAGGGCTGTTCTGCTGGCCATCCAGGGCTTCTGGCACCAACTGGCAGGTACAGGGGATGGGGGGGTTCCACCCTTGGAATGTGCCCGTCAGAGTGCGCCCATCATTAGGGCACCAGGGTTTAATTTCATTGATCTCCCTATGTGTGAGGGGCTGCACCCCCCATGTAACCCCTAACTAAATATTCCAACTCCGGGGGGCCGGACCTCAGGGAGAGGGTGGAGAATTTCAGAGTTTGGCACCCTAATGAAGGGCACACTCTGATGGGTGCACAGATGGCTGGAAGGGGAAGGGGGGGTGTTGTTGG
This sequence comes from Neoceratodus forsteri, assembly GCA_016271365.2. Classification (NCBI taxonomy): domain Eukaryota; kingdom Metazoa; phylum Chordata; order Ceratodontiformes; family Ceratodontidae; genus Neoceratodus; species Neoceratodus forsteri. The sequence goes on from CM057451.1 coordinate 213,099,053, forward strand.
TGCCGGAGGGGTCAGGGGACCACTGAACACCAATAACGTGGCAGGGGTTCTGAGATCGGGTGTCAGGGGGATGGGTGTAACTGACATGCATGCAGGGAACACGGCTGCACTCTGTGTTTTTTATTTTTATTTATTTTTATTTTAAATTTGTTAACCGTGTAAGGACACTGGGCAAAAGCCCTTCTCCTGGGCAGACCCAGACACAAAAAAATACAAATATTGACACATTAGAATACAAATATAAGCATAAAAAAGTACAGCATACAGTATTAAATACTATAATGGCATATGTCTAAAGACAGTAAGTGGGCTTTAAATTTGGCTTAAAATACAGGCAGGGAGGAAACAGAACGTAAGGAAAATGGCAAATCATTTCACAAACTTGTGGCAACAGATACAAATGAACGAGTGCCATATTTGTTTTTAACTGTGTTAGCTTCCAAAAGAATCCCCTTATTTTATCTCAAATTAACCAGTGAATCCCTAATCACAACCAAATCTGACAGAGGAAAAGAACTCTTAGAATATATAGCCTGGTGAACTAAACAACCCATGGAGTAAAAAAATGCTGACTTTGGGGATAACCAATCTAAAGAGGTATAAGGTGTACAATGATGCATCATCTTGGGATCAGAAAGAATTAGTTTTGTTTAGTTTATTAGTTTCACCTGGAAAGTGGACTAGATCCAAAGACACTTTTTCAGCCACGCCTGGAGGAAGGGGTACAGAGGGTTCAGGCATTACAAAAGTACAAAACACATTGAATTACAAAACTTTGAATCAGGAGAGAACAAGACATGGAGTACAACACTATGTCTAACTTATATCCAATACAATTACATTTAAAGAATAAAGCAACAAATATTGCTGTATGCAACACCAAGGACTTAAGACTCCCTCACACCTAATTTATGGTACAGGGAAGAAACATAGTCCAGGTGAGGCATCAGAGTTACCAGTGAAATAGATCTACGAGACTCAGAAGACAAAAATGGTTTAAACTTGTAAAGCATTCCCAACTTTTGATTAATAGTCCTACCAACCTTCTTCACTTGACTGTGAAATGTCAGATTAGGGTTTAATAAGACCCCAAAATATTTAAATTTAGTGACCTGCTTTAGTTGAATACCTGAGCAGTCATGAATCTGCAAGATGGGATTCTCCTTCAATCTGACAGTACTGCCATATACCATTGTCTTGGTCTTTTTCACATTCATAACAATAATATTGGAGGATAACCAAGAAAACAATAACTGAAAATCCTTCTGAGGTGCACTGTTAATGTGATCAGTTGATTGACCCTGATAAAGCAGTATTAAATCTTGCTGGCCTGGTGGCACTGAGGGTTGAGGTGCTGGACGCCACACCTCACAGTACGCTGGCAACCCGGGTTTGGGAATGAACTCGGGCCACCAGGGGTCAGTTGGGGGAGGTAGGATTGAGCATCCCCATGTATGCTCTCCTCCTCTGGGGGAGCGGGTTCCAGGGCAGCGATGCCCACAAGCATTGCCACCGGTGGCAGCATGAGAGGCAGGATGTAAAATGGCTCTCTATATGGAAGCGAGGGGTGGGGAGGGTGCTGTGAATGCTTGACAGAGACGTGCGTAAGCACATCACTTGTCTGGACATCAGTCCTCTGCATCAGCGCCCTCAGGGGGATGGGACCGGGAGAAAAAACAAAGGCAAAAAATCTCCCAGTCCCATGCAGAATGACACTGGGTCAATGTTATGTCAGGACTCAGCTGAAGAGACCGAGGAATGGATTCCTCAGGGCAGGGAATGTGGGAAAGTATTAAAAAAAAGTATTGAATCATCCTTATAAAGGAGAAAACTACTAGAGCTGAAGATAGATGAAATATGATTAATAAATAATGTAAACAGGGGACCAAATATGGACCCCTGTGGAACCCCACACAAAAGGGTTCAGGAAGTAGAAGACACTGAACCAATGGAAACTGTCTGTGACCTACTCCCCAAGTAGTTTTTAATCCAGGCCACAACATTATCTGAAATACCCCTTTCCAGGAGCTTTTGACAAAGCAAGGGGTGATTAATCATTCAAAAACCCTGGTCAGGTTCACAAACACTGCCCCCGTCAGGATGCCACTATCACATACCTGCAGGACAGTGTCGGTGAACCTGACCAGGAACATGCCAGTCCCACGACCACATCTAAAACCATGCTACTTGGCGCACAGGACCCCACTAAATTCCAAAAAGCAACAAGCTGGCTCTTAACCAGCTCCTCAAAAATTTTACTTAAGGGATTCAAGATTGATATAGGGCAGTAGTCCTCCACACCCATGGCACTACTCTTGATTGGCACATGCACAACCCGAGCGTCCTTACAGACTGTTGGGAAAACCCTTGTGATAAGGCTCAGATTTATAAATCGAGCAAAGTGTGTCCACTATGTATGGTGCAGCCAATGTAATAAAACTCCCATCCAGTCCACCCCCACAATCCCCAAACTTATTAGGCAACAGGTATATTAACTTCAAAATCTCAGGGGCGGTAACCCTCCAAAAGTAAATATGAGGAGAACCATTTGACACCCCAGTGCCTTCAAGATTGCCACCTGCTAGTCCCCTAATAACAGAGCAGATAACCAAACCAAGTGAACTTAAAACAAGACCAGATACATCCAAAAAGTTTTCATTCAGTAGATTAGCCATTTCAAACTCCCGAGGACTGAAGGGAACAAATAACCACCCTATCTTTAGGAGAAACCAATTAATTTATAGCATCCCAGAAACCTTTGGGATCAGAAGACACTGTCTGAAGTTTATTCTAAAATAATCTATTTTAATCTGTTTTATCTTAAGGCTAGCCTGGTTCCTAGAGCACCTATAAAATAAAGCAAGGTGGAAGTCGGGGACTGCTTATATGCCATCCAAGCAGCATTTCTCTGATCAATCAAGAGTTTAAGATCCTTGGTGAACCATCTATTTTCAGTCCCACTTACCCTTAAGGTACAGAGAGGAAACAATTTATCCTGTACCACCAATAATTGTTGACAATTAATGGTGGTATGGGACTGTTGGGGGAGTTAAAATACCATCACCCGGATGGTGCATCGGTGTGGTGGGGAGGATGTCATTTACGTTCTCAGGGTTGGGACACCAGTGTGAATTGGGGGGCATGCATTATACAGTCTCAGAGGTGGGAACACCTATCTGTGTTGGGGGGCTGACTTTTAAGTCCATGGGTGGGGGCATGGCAGTGTGTATGTGTTAGGAAGGATTCCGGACAGATGCCAGTGGGCTGTGTGTGTGCAGGGCTTGGTGCATAGGCAGTTACGGAAAGGTCCCCCTGGCATAACTGGCACCCTCCTACACCCCCCCCCACTGCACAGCACTACATCCCTTAGTGAATGATGCTTATTGCTGGCATGCCCCCCCACCAACCTCTGGTGTGTTGCTGTCTGCGCGGTTGGGGGATTGGGCAAGTGACTGTCTTGTGCCCCATTTGTGAATGCCATGGTGGGTCCGTGGGACCCCGCTCTGCAGCATTTGTGTGTATCGAGGCCTACGTGCCTGGTTTACATGGCTCACAGGCATCGTGCATCGGGCCCATCATCCTAGTGATGCTTAAAAGCAACAGGAGGTCTTCCCTAATCTTCCCATATAAACTATAATATCATAGTTTGGCAAGCCTATGTTCATAATCCATATTCTCCAGGCCTTTAATCATTTTTATGGTCGTTCTCTGGACCCATGTGATTTCATTTATATCTCCCACATTCTGAGCAAAACAAAATTGGGAACAATAATACATATAAGACTTGCATTTGCCATGTATAGAGGTAGTAATATATCCTGTGATCTAGGGACAAAATATTTACAAACTGTATTTAGGACATGTAAAGGCCAAGCACATACCTATTCTTAGGGGTATATGGCAGTATTCTCATCAGATCATCATACGTCTTACATCTTAGAACCTGAACCTGCACCAATTCCTTTACCACCACAAGCCTGGATGCAGGAGTAGGGGCACCATATACTAATATACTAAGGCACCAAATAACATGAGATCACACACAAATGGAGAACAAACATGAAGCTGGGATCAAGCTGGGTGTATTTATTTGCTTTTTAGGATGGTACATTGCATAAGGGCATTCCCTTGGAGTTACTGTTCAGTTTTTCATGTCCTTGGGTACAGTACTGGTTGCATCACACTGTACATTATGTACTATATCATTTGGGACTTCATCTCCATCTCCACAAGTCCAGCTTCTAACATCATTGAACTACTGCCATCATTATTTCTGCAAGGTACGGTGGTAGTCATGGAAAGTTTTCTCAGTACTGAGGTATACCTGGGTATACTAGGGTAGAAAGTGGCAGGATCATATTACAGTCAAGGCAAATTGCCTCAGTGGTACCTCAGAGATACCACAAGGTACCCCGAGGTAGGAAACTTTTAGATAACTACCACTGTATATCCTTGCACTAAGGGCATTTATATTGCAGTTACTGGATCTTATCCAAATACATTCCTGATCCACTACATCCTTAACCATTTGTGCATGCTATGCATCCAGGTAGGGTGAGCACTGTTCCTGGGGCAATTCCATGCCTGCACTTGTCTCACAGTGCCGCGTCAGACCACAATAATGAAAAGCTTGACAGCTTTATGACAGTATTACTAAATAGTTAATAGTTAGTCCAGCCATTCCTGCCTCCTTCTGGCAGCATACTGATACCCTAATGGCCCAAAGAAACAGGCTCCCATGGCTGGTCACTCACATGGAACGTATTGACCCCAATTGTTGCCAGGCCCCCTCCTCCTGATGCCTATTCATTTGGCTACCTGCTAGATGGTGACCCACAATTGCACTTATATTTTTAATGTTTCCCTGAGAATCTGTAATGCTAGAATTACTTACAAATACAAATGTGTTCATTGCAAACTGTGCTATTTTCCAAACTGAGTTGTCTCCCAATTACTTCAGGTGAGAGTGGATCCACAAGGATACACAGTGACCACCCTTGAAGGGCAGCCCTACACTACTCACTGTTGTGAAATCTGGTACTAGATATTAGATTAGAAATAGTGAATTCTTTGGTAATTCCACTGTTTGACTACAGTGATGTTGTTTTGGGGGGTTCCACTGGGGGAGTGCTGCGCAGGCTTGATGTATTATACAATAGATTTGCACAGTACATCCTGGATGTACCTCGGGATATGAATCACTGTTTTCTCTATAGAACCTTATACTGGATTGAACTGTCAGATTGACGAAGATTACATATGTTACATCTGATTTATAACTGTCAACTCAAAATAAATGCCTGATTACATGTTAGAACTAATAGGGAAATGGAGCATAAGGGAGGGCTTACACACAGCAAGGGTAATTCAGTATATGGTACCAGCTATGAAAACTGTAAAGGGTAACTCTTGCTTCATATGTATGGGGCCCAAGATATGGAACAGCTTACTTGATCATCTGATGCTGCAGAAAATCACAATATCCTGGAATGCCATAAGAACCTGATTTGTTGATGCTGCTAAGTTACCAAAAGCTTATTGTAGCTCAATTATGTATACTATATTTATTGTGTAATACATGATACTATTGTCATTATTTGTACTGTACATTTTATTATATATTTTGCGAATTTATTGTGGAACTGTTATTTCTAAGTTATTTGTAAGTTCATCTTCTTCCAAGTTGTGTACTGGGTGTGCTTTGAAACAACTGAGAAGCTGCGTGGGATATACTATTTTAGACTAGGTATCTGTAACTAATCTCTCTCTCTCTTGCTTACATCTGAGAGAAGTTTTCCTCGCTTTTACAGTGGTATTGCTTTGTGTTTAATTATTTTAATTTTTAATTCAGGAAGGGGGTTTTCAAAACTGCTTATCTTGTCAGCATCTTCAGAAGGGCTGAAATAACTGCATATTTGATTTACCTTTGTGGCTAACAAACCACCAGGCTGTTTTGGGGCTGGAGAGGTTTACCTGTGTCTGACTTGGATGTCTGGATTTTTCTCTGTTTGATTAGCAGGGTACTTTCTCTGTCAAATTGTTGTGTAGGGTATCTTGCTGACAGGAAGGCACTCATCATAGCGGTGGGTGAGAGCTTTTAGCTGATTGTTTTGTGAGGGCACAAGGGAGGCCCACAGGAAGGAGGCAGAGGACACCAAAGGGAAAGGAAGCAGCTCCTGTTGGGGGACTCAATTATTAGGGGTATAGAACTGGGGGAGCTGGGAAAACTGAAGTAAGGTGCCTGCCTGGAACCATGGCTTGAAGGGACAGGAAGTGCATCCCCAGGATCACAAGAACAGCTGCAAGGGAGTCTGAGCTGGATGTAATTGTCCACCTAGGGACAAATGACTTGGCTCATCATGAGATTAGAGCAGTGAAGGAGGACATTGCAGAGTTGGGGAGGGGCCTAAGACAAGTAGCACACACAGTATCCTTCTCAGAGGTGCTGCCTGTCAAAGGCTTGGGGGAGGCGAGGGTAACTAGCACCATGCAGTTTAATGAATGGTTGAAAAAATGGTGCGGAGCACAGGGGTTTGGCTTCATTGGGGACTGGGGTTCCACCTGGAGGGACACCAGCCTATACTGGCAGGATGGTCTGCATCTGTCCAGGAAGGGAACAAGTCTTTTGAGCAATCGGTTTAAATGCTTCATTGGCAAGCTTTCGAACTAGTCAAGGGGGGAGGCACTGATAAGCAGCAGAAAAATCCCAGCCTCTCCCTTCAAAACAGGGTATTAAATGAGAAAAAGACCGTGGTAGAACGGTCAGTGGGGGATGCTGCAACAGAAGGTAAAGCCATCAAAAAATGGAGAGCAATGAGTACCAATGCCCGTAGTCTGGGTAACAAGCTTCCTGAATTAGTGGCCTTGATGGAGGAAGAACATCTGGACATCGTGGCAGTCACAGAAACATGGTACACACAAAACCATGACTGGGTCGTAAACATACCAGGATACACTATCTACAGGAGGGACAGGGAGGGTAAAAGAGGAGAAGGAGTAGCTCTTTACATAAGGGAAGGAATAAAAGCAACAGAACAAAAGGGTAAACAGGGAGGAGAAGAAGCACTTTGGGTAAATTTGGAGACAGGAAATGGCACCACAATCCGCACAGGGGTTGTATACTGACTCCCTTCTCAGGGGGAGGAAATGGACAAGGAAATGATAGAAAGTAGACTTAGAATGGCAGAAAAAGGGGAGATATTACTGATGGGTGATCTGAATATGCCAGATGTTAACTGGAGTGCAGTTGCACCTGCCACTTCGAAGAGTGGAGTTATTCTAGATGCCCTACAGGGAGCATGCCTTAGACAACTAGTATTGGAGCTCACTCGAGAGGGAGCAATACTAGACTTGATTCTCTCAAATGGAGATGGAGAGAGGATCACAGATGTAGAAGTGGGTATCCATCTGGGAACTAGCGACCATCGAACAGTATGGTTCACAATAAACACAGCAATAGAGTCAAGCCATCAAAGACAAAAGTACTGGACTTTAGGAGGGCTGACTTTGCCAAAATGGGTGAGTGTCTAAGGAATGCACTAGCAAATGGGCAGGAAGGAGGGTGGAAGAACAATGGGGAATAATAAAACTGCCATCACAGAGGTAACGAGCCTTGTGTGAAGCAAATAAACAAAACAAATGATGTAAGAAACCACTATGGTTCTCAAAGGAAGTGGCAGTGAAGGTTCAAGAGAAAAGAAAGCATTCAGGAAGTACAAGGAATCGCAGAAGGAGCAGGACAGAGAACTGTATCAGTTAAAACAAAAGGAGGCTGGGAAGGCAGTCAGAACAGCAAAGGCCCAAACCAAGGAAAGATAGCCAACTCAGTTAAGAAGGGATAAAACCTTTTATAGGTACATCAGGGAGCGAAGGAAGACCAAGGGAAGGATAGTGAGGCTTAATAAAGGGAGGGAGGGTGGGCAGAGGAGACTGTGAAAAGGCAGAGATACTAAACAAATATTTTGCTCAGTATTTACAAAGGAAGAGGGGGTACATAAAACAAACAGTAGAAACACTCTGGATACAGAAGTTGATACCAGCCCATTTACAGAAGAAAGGGTTCTGAAAGAACTCTTAAAACTGAAGGTGGACAAAGCAATGGGGCCTGATGGGATTCATCCCAGAATTCTAAAAGAACTAAGGGTAGAACTAGTGACACCACTGACTACCCTTTTAAACAAATCATGGGAGGATGGGGTGGTACCCAAGGACTGGAGGAGGGCATATGTGATTCCCCTGCACAAAAGTGGGAGCAAGGCAGAAGCAGGAAACTACAGACCTGTTATTTTAACCTCAGTGATAGGGAAAATGATGGAATCACTCTGAAGGAAAGAATTGTCAGCATCTAGAGGCCAGAGGGGCACAGGACCCAGGCAGCATGGATTCACAGTGGGAAGGTCATGCCAGATGAATCTGATAGATTTCTTTGACTGGGTGACCAAAGTAGTAGATCAGGGAGGGCTGTGGACATGGCCTACCTAGACTTTAGCAAGGCATTTGACACAGTCCCACAAAAAAGATTAATATACAAGTTAGCCAGCCTGGGAGTGGGTCCCAAGATGACAGCCTGGGTAAAGAATTGGCTGGAGAATAGGACAAAGAGAGTAACAGCAAAGGGAGTCCACTCAGAAGAAAGGAGGGTTACTAGTGGGGTATCGCAGGGTTCAGTATTAGGACTGGTCCTCTTCAATGTCTTTATAAGCGACATTGCAGAAGGACTGGAAGGAAAAGTATGTCTCTTTGCAGATGACACAAAGATCTGCAACAGAGTTGATACACAGGGTGGGGTGGAAAGGATGAGAAGGGACTTGGCAAGGTTAGAGGAATGGTCAAATGTATGGCAGCTTAGATTCAATGCTAAGAAGTGCAAGGTAATGCACCTGGGAAACAAAAACCAAGGGGAAGAGTACACAATGGGGGGTGAGATACTAACAACAACAAAAATGGAAAGGGACCTGGGGCAGTCACATCAGATGACCTAAAGGTGGGCAAGCAATGTGAGAGGGCAGCAAGGAGGGCTGGGGGGATACTGGGATGCATAGGAAGAGGCACCACCAGTAGAAAACAGGAAGTTATTATCCCTCTGTACAGACAGCTGGTCAGACCCCATCTGGAGTACTGTGTGCAGTTCTGGAGACCCAATCTCTGCAAAGACATAGACAGGATGGAAGCTGTCCAGAGGAGGGCAACTAAAATGGTGCAGGGTCTGCACCAGAAGACATATGAAGAGAGACGAAAGGAGCTTAATATGTATAGCCTCAAGGAAAGGAGGGAGAGGTGGGACATGATAGAAATGTTCAAGTACCTCAAGGGAATCAACAAAGTCCAAGAGGGTAGCATCTTTCAAAAAAAGAGGTGTGCAAGAACAAGAGGGCACAATTTGAAGATAGAGGGGGGCGGCTCAGAGGTAATTTAAGGAAGTATTTTTTCACAGAGAGGGTTGTGGATGCATGGAATGGCCTTCCGGAGGAGGTTGTGGAGTCAAAATCAGTGGTGGAATTCAAGCATGCATGGGACAGTCATAAGGCAAGTCTAGGGGGTGGGGGTAGGAAGAAGTAGGCTGCTGGTTAACTAGGATCTTCAGCTTATCCAGTAGGTAGGGAAATGGGCAGACTGGGTGGGCCAAGCGGTCCTTATCTGCCGTCAAATTCTATGTTTCTATATTTCTATGTTTTGTACTATGGAATCCCATTGAAAATGAGCTTCGGCTATATTGGGCTATCCTTTTCTGAATTCGAATAACATTTTTACTACTACTACTGGTACAAGTTCTGCTGGGGTCCTCAAGGTGTTCCTAGGAGACCTACTCTCCTTCCAGCACCTACTGGTGAAACTCTAGAGACCTCAAGAGGGGACCAGTGCCACCCAGACCAAATGATCCTGCCACCAACCCCTGCCTAGGTTGCAGCCAGATGCTGAACTCCTTCTCTGCAGTTTCTTTACACTGAACCACACTCCAATAATTCAAAGACTTCTGTACCCTTTCTGCTTGCCTCCCCTTCTTATACTGTAACATGGGATGGCAGGACCAGGAATAGTTATGACAGAGTTTTCTCACTTTTAGCTGTGCTAGAATATCCTGTACACAAACATCTTGTCATCCTGCAATATCTCCAAGCAAGCAAGGTGGCCCCTCTAGAGGATAATTCTCAGGGTTAAACTTTATCATTCGAGAGCCATCTTACAATCGATCTTGTAGAGGAAAATTTTATAACAGACCTAATGCTGCACAATGTAACTGTGCAGAAAGCACCACAAAATGGCTGCAGAACTGAAACAATCTTCATGAAATGGTGGACAGTGGAAAATTCCATAGCATAGCAAGCATGTCCTTGGTGGATGGCGGAAAATTCCATAAGCAAGCATTTCCTTGTAGTAATGTATGCATGCCTTATAGATGATGTGGCTAAAGTAAGTTAGCATAATAATTAGCATAACCAGTCAGTAAGTGGCAGCAGTATTGTATTTAACATAGTATTAGCATAACCAATCAGCAACTAACAGCAGTATTGTATGAAGTTTACTGTCCAATGAAGTTGTGCCATGACACTATTATGTGACTAGGCAAGTGTATAAGAGAAGGAGGCTTACTATTGTAATCGGAGCTAGGCAATAACAACATGGGGAGCTGGCTCTCCATATGCATACGTGAATAAATGGTCTGAACTCTGCACAAGACTGTTTCTTTGTCTCTGTATAACAAGTAGGAAATTTCCACGACAATCTTGGTGCTGTGAGCAGGATCTGCACGGCTCTGTTTGATGGAGTCTTCGCTGGAATTAGACCTGAAGTACGCCGGCGGATGTCCAGGGGACATTGCAGGGAGACCACCTCACAAAGACGAGGCAAGGACCCGCTTTGGGCTGTCCGGGTGAGGATGCAGCGACCAGAACGGCGCAGATCGACAAAAAGGTAAGAAAGTTCTTGTGTTGACTCCAGACTGAGTAAAAGTAGTTTAAAGTAACATAACAGTAAAGTGGTAAAACAGTGATGTAAAACTCTAGATATTTAGGATGTTAAAACAAAAGTAACCTCAGACAAGTTTGAGTACTTTTAGCAAAAGTGGTCAGAAGGCTTGAGTTGCCAGGGCAAAAGTAACCAAAACATAGGTTTGAGCTTTTGTAGCAAAAGTAGTCCAGGACCTGAACTGTTGGGACAAAAGTAACCTAAAAAGGGGGTTTGAGTTTTAACTGTGATGCTAACCCGGAACAGCTAAGCATAGGGTGTAAAGTGGAGGCAGTATAGCACAGTGGTTCAAGGCTCTGAGCTGCAAATCTGCGACATCCAGCAGACCAGACCTGGGTTTGAATCCCACAGCTTCTACTTGCATACTGTGTGACCCTGAGCAAGTCACTTAACTTCCATGTGCTCCCAGGTCACTCCTGTAAAAAAGCTTTCAGCTTAGTGTGCTATACCTGGTTAAACAACTAAAAAAATAAAATAATACATAAACTAAACACAGGACAGTGACATGGGGGAAACAAAGCAAGGGAAAGTTGCCTGATCCCCTGCTTGGACCAGTAAAATGCATGGCTGATAAGTATGGGAACAACTCAATTAGTGAGGTCCCGGAATGGAACCTGAGAACAGATGGATTATTTCCCCTAACAGGAACATTTAGCCTGGATGTCTTATGAGAAGCAAGGAGCATCCTAGAAAAGGTAGAAAGCAAACAAAAGAAAGTAGCAATAGATTGGACAAAGTTCAATAGGTGGGAAAGAGAAGCAGAAAGTAGGTATGAAAGGTCAGTGCAGGGCATAATGGTGAAACAAGAAACAGAGGAGGAGGAAAGAAAAAAAGCTGAGAAAGCATGATACGCCACCCCCCGTATCGGCCCCCCGTTTGCTGCACCGGCACCCCCACCCTCTGCTCCACCATCGGGAGGGGCTGAGAGAGGGGGGCCGCAGGTCCAGGACGAATTTGACGATGCTGTGGAGGCAGTGGCACGAACGGAGCCCGATACAACTAGCGGGGAGGTAGAACCACCTAGTAGGCAACCCAAATTCTACCTCCCCCCAAGAAGTCCCGTGGTGACTAGATCAACAGACAGAAGGGGTGACCCCGCAATTAACATGCCACTAGTATATTACCCCAACCCTAACCCGGCTGATGTAGCCAACCCCGGATAGAGTAGAGAGACCTTGAGCTCTGACGTAACTGACTGACGCAGTTAAGGGTATACCGTGCCCTGGAAGGATGTGTAGATACACAGAGAGGAGATGCAAGCCCTATTTGAATGTATGACCTGTCCACTCAAGAAATGACTGAGTGTTTCAGGAGAACTTAAAATTCCAGTGGAATGAGTGCAAGGGAAATTGGAATATGGATGCTGCAAGAGACGATAGAGCAAACCAACTGCAAGCAGTTTGGACAGCAGTGCAGACTAAGTTTAAGAAAACTACTGATTGGCCCCGCATCCACGCTACAAAGCAGAAAACAGGCAAGACAGTGCAGGAATATAGAGAGAGACTGGAAACCATATTTAAACAGCACTCGGGGGTGAAGCCTGGTGATACAGCATATGGAAATTTGTTGGGGCATGCCTTTTGTAGTCGACTTTTGCCTGAGATAAAAAAAGGAGTTACAACTGCTTGTATTGGATGGGAGACAAAATCATTAGCTGAGATTTTGCCGTATGCTGAACACTCTGAGAGACAACAGAGGGGAAACGAAGAAAAAGATCAGAAGAAACTAGTAAAGGTGCAGCTAATGTACTATGAAGGAGGCAGGGGCAGGGGAAGAGGCAGAGGGAGAGGGCGAGGAAGAGGCAGTCCCCAGGCAGAGCAAGGGAGGGGTGATCACAGCCAGTACCGCTGCTACCACTGTAACCAAATGGGCCACATCACCAGAAACTGTCCCCAGGAAGGGGGAGCCGCCCAGTATGAACTACCCCTCCCCCTGCCGACTTTTCTGTGCACAACCCTTTGTATGAAACGCAACCGCCAATGTACAATCACTAGGAAATAGCGGGACAACATCAAGCAATGCTCTCCCTCACCCCTGACCCCGTTAAAATACTGAAATTGACACTAACTGTTGACAACAAGAATGTTTCCTTTTTGGTAGACACCGGTGCATCATTGTCTGTGATATGAACCTGTGAACTGTACCTGCGTCCCAGTGACACTGTGGTGGAAACCATGGGCACCTCAGGCATACCTATGTACGAGCATCTGACCCAGCCCCTGACTATGCAGTGTAACAAGCTGATGATACGACACGCATTCTTGTATAGTGAGACTTGCCCTGTAAACTTACTAGGTAGAGACTTATTGGCTAAGCTAAACATGACTATAAGTAATGAGGGACTCTCTGTGACCTCGGCCAGAGCTGGTATTTTTCCCTTGACAGTGACTGCAAGTGACTGACTGTACTGTTGGAAGCTTATAGGTGAGGAGCAAGTGGGCTCATTGATAGAATGGACTGCTAAATTGACAGGGGGTGCGCAGGAACTACAGTACTATCTCCACTGTACTGCTCACTATGCAAAAGGTGAGAGGGATTTGGGTGCAGACAAGTAGATGGAGTACTCAGCCAATGCTAGATGAGTTACAGTAAAAGATCTATACGTGCACATGACCACTGCGCTGCAGCTGTAGAACTTACTGCTGAGCAACAACAAGCCTATGTAGTGGAAGGGCAGCCCCTCACATCTCACTTGCAAAGGGAAAAGGGGTACAGTGGAAGGGTTTAGGGCCGTGGGTGGCACAAATGAAAAAACTAAGCAACTGGGAACAAGAAGGTGACAGATGGGTGTCGCCATCAACAGGGTGTTATAAGCAGGTTCTATGTGAGCAAGTGTCAGTGCAACTAGAGATAAAGGCAATTGGACAGGTTACAAAGGAAAAAGAAAGTAAACTAAATGATGGGTTACCCCCTTGGCTAGATGAGCTGATGCAGTCTATGGGCCACTCAAGACCGATGTAGGATTAATAAAAAATGCACAACCTTTATCAGTCACACCAAAGTCCTCCTATAGGCTCCACAAACACCAATACCCACTTGGAAGGGAAGCAGAAGAGGGAATTGCGCCTGTGCATGCAACATTGGTAGAGAGGGGGGTTATCGTACCATGTCCCAATGCTACGGTCAACACTCCTATTCTACCGGTGAAAAAGCCAGATGGCACCTACCGGTTTGTGCAAGATCTGCGACTGGTAAATGCTGCTGTACATACCAGAACGCCTGTGGTCCCAAACCCTGTCACTGTTCTGTCTCAGGTACCTACAAATAGTTGTTTCTTTACAGTTATAGACTTAGTAAATACCTTTTTCAGCATTCCCGTGGAGCCCGAGAGCCAAGAATGGTTTATGCTATAAAGGGAAAAGTGGACATGGACTCGGATGCCCAAGGTATGTTGAATCCCCGGCTGTGTTCTCGGCCTAAATGAGTGACAATTTGTCTGCCTTTGTGCCCCCCGGTGGGAGTGTGTTGATACAGTATGTTGATGATCTGCTACTTGCCTCCCCCTCGCGGGAAGCATGTGAGCAGGACTCAAATGTGCTGTTACTCTTTTTGGCAAAAACCGGGCACAAGGTATCAAAAAGTAAACTACAGCTGTGCACAGAACAGGTAAAGTACTTAGGTCATACACTGTCGGCGCAAGGGTGCGCCCTAGCCCCAGAACAAATTGAGGCCATTACCAAATTGCCCCGTCCGATAACAAAACAACAAATATGTCCTTTTTGGGCATGGCGGGCTACTGCAGAGCCTGGCTGAAGGATTATGCCTTCTTGGCACAGCCCTTGCAAGATGCCATCCATGGCAAGGGTATGCAAATGAAAGATGAGGTCAAGTGGACAAACAAATTAATGGAAAACTTTACACAATTAAAATCGGCTTTAACGTCAGCACCTTGTCTAGGGCTGCCTGGCTTTAACAAGCCATTTGACCTCTATGTGGATGGAAGGCATGGGTTTATGTCTGCTGTACTAACACAATTGCATGGGGATGCAAGAAGGCCGGTGGCTTACTACTCTAAGCATTTAGACTCAGTAATCAGAGGAATGGTGTCGTGTCTACAGTCTGTTGCCGCTGCTACCGAGGCAGTGCTGGCCTGTTCTGATTTGGTGGGGTTTTCCCCTCTAGTTGTACATGTGCCACATGCAGTACACTCAATTATGCTGCAGGCCCGCACCGCCCATCTAACTTCTGCTCGCTTACTGCAATATCAGAATGTTACTAACCATGTCAAATGTTACCCTTAAGCACTGTACTACCTTAAACCCGGCTACCCTCCTCCCTACCCCAGAGGACGGTGACGTACATGACTGTGGAGGAGTAATTGACTCAGACTGCAGACCTTGACCAAATTTGACTGATGTACCATTGACTAACGCAGACCTGGAACTGTTTGTGGATGGCTCGGCTCGACGAGATGGGCAGGGTCGTCCAATTGTGGCATACGCCGTATGCACTGACAGCACTACTCTAGAGAGCCATAAGCTGCTGTCCCACTTGTCAGCCCAGGCCGCTGTGCTATTGGCATTAACCAGGGCCTGTGTTTTAGCAAAAAACCAAACCGTTAACATTTACATGGACAGCAGGTATGCCTTTGGAGTAGTGCATGATTTTGGAACACTATGAAAAAACAGGGGGTTCCTGACTTTGTCAGAAAAGCCCATTGCGCATGCGAAACTAGTAGAAAACCTGTTGATGGCCATTCAAATGCCTAGGGCTGTCGCAGTCGTGAAATGCCAAGCGCACACATCTGCTTCTGACATTGTATCAAAAGGAAATGCCCGAGCTGATGCAGCTGCAAAAAGAACAGCTCTCCTTGATGTTGTCCCACTAATGTTAATGCTTTCTCAAGAAGTAAAACCAGTAAATCTTTTTTTCTGCCAGTGATGTAGCTGAAATACAATGATCTGCTGATAAAAAGGAGAAAAAGAACTGGCAAATATGTTGCACCTATGACGTCACCACAAAGCTATGGGTGGCGCCCGATGGCAGACTTTGCCTGCCAGCAGTCACATTTCCCTTTTTGGCCAAGTTGGCTCATGGAGCCAACCATGTGTCAAAAGAGGGGATGGTGGCTTTTGTAAATAAATATTGATATGTTGTAGGTTTCTCTTTGTATGCTGAAAACTTTTGTAAAAAATGTATTATAAGTATGCAAAATAATATCAGCAGAGGACTCCAAGTAACCCACTCTGCCCATCCTTCTCCCACAGGACCTTTTGAACACATAATGATGGACTTTATTGAACTAAGCCCTTGTGAGAGCTACAGGTGTTGTTTGGTAATAGTGGATATGTTCTCTAAGTGGGTAGAGGCCTTCCCTGCTCGAAGAAGCACTGCTTGTGTGGTGGCAAAGGCCCTATTGAGGGATATTATACCCCATTGGGGCCTACCCTCGTGTATATCTAGTGACAATGGTACTCATTTTGCAAATGAAGTTATCAGGTGCCTATGTGAGGTTTTGAAAATTGATCTAAGAGCTCACTGTGCCTACCATCTACAGTCTGGAAGGGCTGTGGAAAGGGCAAACCAAACCTTAAAGGTAAAGTTAACCAAACTGATGACAGAAACAGGACTTAATTGGGTGAAGGCCCTGCCTTTGTCCTTAATGAGTATGAGAGGTAGACCAACGAGGATGGGTCTGTCACCACATGAGATTCTGATTGGTAGGCCTCTGAGAATGACTAATGCACCTTTTCCCCAAAGCAGGTTAACATTGCACGGTATAGATAACAAAATGATTGCCTATTGTTTATCCCTTAATGCTGTGTTGAGATATTTTTACCCTAGAGTAAAGGCGGCCTTGCCTGTGCCAAATCCGGAGGCATGCCACACTGGCATACAGCCCGGAGACTTCGTGGGATAAAGGACTTTTGGCCGAAAGAAGTGGAGTGATCCCGGTGGTGAGGTCCTTTCCAAGTGCCCATACGACACCGACAGCCGTGAAGATCGCTGAGAGAGACACATGAATCCACGCATCCCACTGTCGGTTGGTGACGGCCCCCGAGGACAGATGAAGAAAAAGACTGTTTTATTGACTGCAGGGATGGCATGCGTGCTGGGAGCCGCTGTGGTTCTTCTGACTCTGATAAGTATTAAAGTAAACCACAAGGCTGTGAGATGCAACCACAGCCTTGAACCCCTACACACCACTAATACCTGGTGTACTCTAATGAAGCTACATGTTACTAACACTAACCTAAGTGATTGTTATGTGTGTGCACATTCCCCATTTTCTGCTGCCATGGGACTGCATTTACGGCCCAAGCCTGTTGTCAATGACACTTACAGATTGACGGGAGGTTTAGAAACCTTGTGGCCAAATGACAATGATATCTCTTTTCAACAAAGGATATTAAATAAGACCAATCTGTTTAGGGGCCACCTATTCTCCAAGGTATATCAACCCCCAAACAAAACACATTGTCCTGCCCTACACCTAGAACATTGATACTCCACCTGTGCCGCTAACTGTCTGTGCGCCACTAAGGGTAGCACAAACGTTGGTTCCTCCTGCTGTGCCTCAAATTACACTTGTTGAAGGAACAGGGGGGGGCTGTAGGCAGCCTGTCCGGCTTGTATTGGGTATATGGGGACAGAGCTTATGTGTTTTTACCAACAGGATGGATTGGGTGTTGCTACTTGGCCACTCTCCACCCAATTGTACAGGTATATAAGCTTCACAATGACAATAACAATGGTAAGGTGTCCTGAAAGAAACACGCAATAAGCATGGGTGGGTCAGGGGTGCCCCGGGCAAACCATAGGACACCCTGGTCTGAAAAGTTAGCTGCAGGATTTTTTCCATTTTGGGGGAGCACAACAAGCTATGCATTATATTGATCAACTAAGTTACGAACTTAAGGCTCTAGTAAACCTCACAAATGAGGGGCTCACCCTGCTAAGTGCCAAAACGAAAGCATTAAGACTAGTAGCATTACAAAATCGGGTCACTCTTGATTATGTACTAGTGGCCCAGGGCGGGGTATGTGCAACAATTGGAGAAGAATGTTGTACCTATGTACCAAATGTGGCTGATAACATGACAGAAGTTTTGCACAAAGTACAGCAACTACAGAATAAAATTGTGAGCAAAAATAAGTCTGAGGGTGACTGGAATCCATGGGGATGGATTACAAATGTATTTGGCCAATGGGGATCGACAATACTGATATATGTTGCTGCTGGCATTATCGCCTTGTTATGTATATGGCTCGTTGTACTTTGTGTAAAGCTGCTGCTTACAAAAATGTGTAACACAGCCTGTAACCCACCTACACCAACTGTATAATCACCTGTGATACATAATTACAACATAGTAAAACAAAATGTGCAAGACTTGCCTTACTATAACTGTGATATTGAATTTTAGCAGTTGATACAGAGTATCAAAAGGGGGGGGGGTGTATAGGAAAATTTTATAACAGACCTAATGCTGCACAATGTAACTGTGCAGAAAGCACCACAAAATGGCTGCAGAACTGAAACAATCTTCATGAAATGGTGGACAGTGGAAAATTCCATAGCATAGCAAGCATGTCCTTGGTGGATGGCGGAAAATTCCATAAGCAAGCATTTCCTTGTAGTAATGTATGCATGCCTTATAGATGATGTGACTAAAGTAAGTTAGCATAATAATTAGCATAACCAGTCAGTAAGTGGCAGCAGTATTGTATTTAACATAGTATTAGCATAACCAATCAGCAACTAACAGCAGTATTGTATGAAGTTTACTGTCCAATGAAGTTGTGCCATGACACTATTATGTGACTAGGCAAGTGTATAAGAGAAGGAGGCTTACTATTGTAATCGGAGCTAGGCAATAACAACATCGGGAGCTGGCTCTCCATATGCATACATGAATAAATGGTTTGAACTCTGCACAAGACTGTTTCTTCGTCTCTGTATAACAAGTAGGAAATTTCCACGACAATCTCAAGCTGAGTAATGGAAAGTCTGGTTATCAATGTGTTTCTTGGTTTCAAAATCCTACAGTCACCCTGGCTCAGTGTAGGCTAGGAATAGCTTTAGGTAAGCATATTGGCTGGTTAAATAGGCTCTTGTGTCTTTTTCTGCCATAAAAGTCTAGGTGAGTACCTATGTACATTAGACTCTACAGACAGACATATCTCTTAAAGGACATTCAGAAGACACATCTTAGGCTATGGTTGAGAATGCTAGTGTTGTCAAAAAATCTTTGTCTGAAATGTATTCTACTAACCGGGAAAGACTTAAGTCCAAGGCTGTTGAACCGCAACTAAGACTGCAGTCAAACAAGCCTTGATCTGTTTCTCTTTCTCTCTCTCTCTCTAAATTTGTTCCAAGCTATATTAGGGTAACATTTTCTTTTGAAGCCCCATGGAACAGTCTAGAACTGCAGTTTAGAAATTGTGCTACAGTAGTCTGATGATTTTTAAGAATGTTGGAAAAACATGTATCTTAAAGGCTCGGGGCAGGATTCACGAACTGGTCAGGAGCTAAGTCCCACTCCGCAACCCCAGTGGCAGACTGAAATCACCTGCAGCGGTGGAGCATGCGATTCACAGCCGCAGCAGTTGTGGAGGGTGTTACAGCTGCTCCCACCGGCTGTAGCAGCTCTCTGCAGCTGTGGCAATCCCCCTAGCAACACCACCTGCAAACAGCCATAAGTTGTGGAGTCGGTCGTAATCCAGCTCCACCTATGTGAATACCAGCTGCTGCAGGATGCCAGCAGCTCCACAAGTAGCCACCCTTTGGCGCTGATGTTTTTCCGCAGCTGCGGAACTTACACGGGGTTCATGAATCTTGCCTTCAATCTGTTAGCAATTGTTTTGCTACCTAAAAATTGTATTAGATCAAGTTTTTTATGTCTTGTGCTTACATCTGATTGCATTATGTCTTGAAACATCCTGTGATGAGACTTCATACATCATGGAATCTATCTTGTAAATTATCAACTTTTAAATAAAAACACCTTGTGATGTCATGCAGTACTGTTGGTATGTTGATTTCAAAGTCCCTTGAATGAGGGCAACACTTTTACTCTGACAGTTACTGAAGTGACTGTCAGGAAGCATTTTTCAAAGCAGGACTGTGTGTGACAGAAAGGAATGGTATCTATAGCTTTTTATTTGTAAAGAAAATAATTAAAGAAAGATAAGAATACAGTCCAACAGCTTTGCACTATTTTTCTCCAACCCTCTCCCTCCCTCCCTCTCCCAGCTTGTCTCTGTTTTTTCCTCACACATTTTTCTGGAAAATTACAAGAACTGGCGAATGGCATACAACATCAATTACAGCTAGGCTCATAAGGATGAGCAACGCACAGAGCTGCCTTGCATGATTGCACTTGAACTAACACATGTTTGGATGGTTTGAAAAAAATATGCACCACAAAACACAAGCATGGGTTATCAAGTCTAAAAGTAGACCCATCTGTAATGTATGCATATATGAAAACAGCACTGTGCAGCAGAATCATTCAGTTAGTACTGCAAGGTAATGGTGAATAAAATACAGAAATCAGTTTTGAATATTTTCTTCAAGTAGGCACTGTATGCACTATAGCTTTATGAATTATACCTTTTACAGCCACAGCAACTTAAAACTCCATCAGTTATTTTTTTTTTTCTCAGTTAAGGACTGAAAATTTAGTTAGTTTCATAACAGAATGAACAAATGTGATGCCCCTTAAAGTGTTATATGGGACAACACATCATCATTTCACAATATCTACATTTAAAGGGGAACTGTTATGTATGTGAAATTGTAATGCATTGCATTACTCTGCCACTTGAAGGCAGCATTCTGAGATGTGTAAGCTAGAAAGAGAGCAGACAGAGAGTGTCGTTATTGAGACCAGAGAGGCTCCTGAATAAAAATGAAAGTTGCTCTACTCCTGTTGCAGTGTGAGTTTGTTGAACAAGATCAGAATAAATGTTAGAACATAACATAATTGGTGACAAGGTGTTTAATTACTCTCTGGTACCTTACCAGAACAAACTACAACTGTGAGGGTCTCCCTGAGACGTAACTTTTGGACCCACGAGTGAACCCACGAAAGATACATAAAGATGGTGCGACTATAGGACATATTGATGCCTTTGATGAAAATGTGGAACAATGGACAACTTATATTGAGAGGTTTGGACATTTTATCACAGCAAATGATATAAGTGATGAAAAACAAGTGGCTGTGTTACTAAGTGTTATGGGCAGCACAATGTACAGTTTGCTGAGAAGTCTAATAGCACCAGAAAAGCCCGGGGAGAAAACTTTTGCCAGTATTGTGGAGGTCTTACAGACACATTTCTCTCCTAAGCCTCTGGTGATTGCTGAAAGATTTCGCTTTCACAAACGAAATCAAGCAGAGAGTGAGTCTGTTGAGCAGTATGTGGCTGTTCTAAAGAAATTAGCTGAGCATTGCGAGTTTGGCACCCATTTAGATGATGCCCTCCGGGACAGATTTGTGTGCGGTTTGAAAAGTGAAGCAACACAGAAGCGTCTTTTAACGGAGGCGGGACTGACATACAAGAAAGTGATAGAGATCACTGTATCGATGGAAACAGCTGCACGGGAGGCTCAGCACCTAAGTGATTCCCTGAAAGTAAATGCTTTATCCTTCTCTTCTCCCAGGAAGCCTAATAAATGTGGTCACTGTGGGAAGGCTAATGACAGTGATAAGGATTGCTGGTTTAAAGAACAGACATGTCATAACTGTGGGAAGAAAGGCCACATGCAGTAGTGCAGAGGGAAAAGAAAGGAGGGAAATCAATGGAAGCAAAGGGAAGCAATCTTCGAAATGTAGAAAGAGAGAAGTACATCACGTGAAAACACAGGGAACGTGCAGTGATGACACTGATACTGAATGAGCATTGCACGTGCTGACTCTTAAAGGGGAAATGGCAACCATCTGTGTAACACCTGAAATTGAAGGGAAACCACTGAAAATGGAATTGGACACAAGGGCTGCAGTCTCATTGATTTCTACAGACAAGTATGAAGTTATGTTGAGACATTTACCCCTGCAAACGACTGACGTTGTACTGAGGACATACACTGGTGAGGCAATTTCACCTGAAGGTGTCATCAAGGTGCAGGTGAAAATAAATGGGCAGACGGCACTACTGCCTTTGTACGTGGTTAAAGGTAACTACCCTTCACTCTTAGGCCAAGAATGGCTGAAGAAAATACGCCTTAACTGGCAAGAGATAAGGACTGTTAATACAGGGGACCACAACACTCTAGAAGCAGTGTTGCAAAAATATGCTCCTTTATTCAAAGGGGAGCTAGGCACAATGAAGGGCATTGAGGCAAGAGTGTTTTTGAAACCACAGCACAAACCAAAGTTTTGTCAACCTCGCCCAGTACCTTATGCACTCAGACTGAAAGTGGGGGCCGAATTAACTCGCCTAACCAAAGCTGGAGTCTTGTCACCTGTACAATGTAGTGACTGGGCAACGCCAGTAGTGCCAGTGGTAAAGAAAGACGGTTCCATGCGAATATGTGGAGACTTTAAAGTAACCATAAATCCAGTTCTGTGTGTGGAACAGTATCCGATTCCACGCATCGAAGACTTGTTTGCATCGCTGGCACAGGGCCAACACTTCAGTAAGCTGGATCTGTCACATGCTTATCTGCAAATGAGAGTAGATGAAAACTCAAGGAAATATCTCACAATAACCACCCAAAAGGGTCTCTTCTGCTATAACCGCCTACCTTTTGGCATTGCATCAGCTCCAGACATATTTCAGCGAGCTATGGACCAGGTTTTACGAGGTCTTCCAAATGTTCACTGTTACCTGGACGATATACTGGTGACCGGAAGGAATGATGCAGAGCACCTGAAGAACCTGGATGCAGTTCTGCAGCGATTGGAAGATTTTGGCTTGCGTGTCCAGAAGGAGAAGTGTGAATTTTTCAAGACTTCATTGGAGTACTTGGGCCATACCATAGATGCAGCGGGCTTACACAAATTGCCTGAGAAAGAAAAAGCAATTGTGGATGCCCCAGCACTGGAAAATGTGAGCCAGTTACGGTCGTTCTTGGGCCTGTTAAATTATTATGGCAGGTTTATTCCCAATCTGGCTATGATTCTCAATCCACTAAATGGCTTGCTGTGCAAAGGGAAGTCCTGGTGTTGGACAAAGGACTGTGAGAGTGCGTTTAAGAAGGCTAAAAAGCAGCTTGTTTCTCAAGATGTGCTCATTTACTATAACCCACAGCTGAGCATCAGACTGGCATGTGCTGCCTCACCTTATGGGGTGGGAGCAGTTCTTTCTCATGTTCTACCGAATGGGGATGAAAAGCCAATTGCCTTTGCATCCAGAACTCTCAGCAAAGCTGAACAAAACTATGCCCAAATTGAGAGAGAAGCTTTGGCAATAGTGTTCGGAGTTCGCAAATTCCACCAATACCTCTATGGTCGGGAATTCACACTCCTCACTGATCACCATCCCCTCACGACCATTTTCAGCCCCCACAAAGGTATTCCTTCCATGGCAGCAGCCAGAATGCAATGTTGGGCTCTCTTGTTATCAGCTCACAACTACCGCACTGAATACAAGAAGGCGGCTCTTCATGGCAATGCTGATGGGCTCTCAAGATTACCTCTGCAGGTAGCAACACAGTGACAAAGTGGACACTGTCGATGTCTTCTACATCAGTCAGCTTGAGAAATTACCTATCACAAGTTCTGAAATTAAAAAGGAGAAAAAAGTTGATCCTGTGTTGTCTCAAGTCTTGGACTTAGTAACAAAAGGGACTTTTACTGTGAACCAGGACATTCACAGTGAGTTATCACCATTCTATGCCAGACGTAATGAGTTTTCAGTACAGCAAGGTTGCTTGATGTGGGGTGTCCGGGTGATTGTCCCTTCAAAACTACGTATTCGTGTTCGTGTTCTGGATGAGCTACATGTGGGACACCCGGGTGTAGTGATAATGAAGGCTTTAGCTAGAAGCTATATTTGGTGGCCAGGGATTGATTTGCAAATTGATCAACAAGCAAAAACATGCACTACCTGTCAGCGTGTTCAGAAAATGCCGTGTCCCTCACCCCTACATCCCTGGATGTGGCCCGGTGCACCATGGCAGCGCATTCACGTAAAATTTGCGGGGCCGTGGGAGGGACACATGTACTTAATGGTTGTAGATGCCCACTCAAAGTGGCCCAAAATTCAAGACATGGACACTACTACTACCAGTAAGACCATTCAAGTGCTGCGAGGACTATTTAGCTGTTACGGGATTCCTGAACAGCTGGTCAGTGACAATGGACCACAATTTATTTCTAGTGACTTTGCAGCATTTCTGAAGTCCAATGGTGTGAGGCACATTCGTAGTGCCCCATATCACCCCTCGACTAATGGTCTAGCGGAGAGTTTTGTGCAAACCATGAAGAATGCTCTGAGATCGTCGGGGGGGTCTTTGACCTTGCAACACAAGTTGGATAACTTCCTACTGGCATACCGAAATATACCCCATGCCACAACAAAGGAATCTCCAGCAATGTTGTTTTTTCGGCGTAAGCTTTGCTCCCGTCTTGATTTGCTTAAGCCAGATATGGCATCAAAGGTTTTGAAGAACCAAGTATCTCAAATACTGCACCGACAAGCTCGTTCAAAGGACAGGCAGTTCATTGTTGGTCAAGAGGTGCTTGTTCGAGATTACCGGAAGGGGAGAAGTGGACCTCTGGTGTGGTGACATCTCAGATGGGTCCAGTGTCGTATACAGTTGATGTTGAATCTGGAGGAAAATGGAGACGGCATGCTGAACAGCTCCTAGATCTTCAGCAGCGTACAGATGGGGACACTTAGGGAAGAAAACCCATGGAAATGTGGATTCCATCTGTCAGAATACAGAAGCTCTACAATGGAAGTCTCAACACCTTCTGAAGATGCAAGGAGGAGGTGGAGAGGAGCAATGGTGAGGCAGTACAACCACCAACCGAGGATCGGAGGGAGGTACAGACAGGGCAGCCATGCTAAGGGTTGCTCACAGAAACATTATCCATCCTGAATTTCAAAAACCTCCAGATCGCTTGAAACCTGTGAGACATTTAAAAAGAAATAAATGTTTGTGTAGTTAGAGAGCCAGATCAAATTATTGGGGTAGAATAATCCCCTTGACTGGTTCGAGGCCTGGGGCAGTCTACCCCCTACCTGTAGCATAGAATGAACCATCTTAATAATAGCAAATAATGCTAATACTTCTTCATTTGGTAACAATATAATTTAGTGGGGAGGAAATGTTATGTATGTGAAATGGTAATGCATTGCATTACTCTGCCACTTGAGGGCAGCATTCCGAGATGTGTAAGCTAGGAAGAGAGCAGACAGAGAGTGTCATTGTTGAGACCAGAGAGGCTCCTGAATAAAAATGAAAGTTGCTTTACTCCTGTTGCAGTGTGAGTTTGTTGAACAAGACCAGAATAAATGTTAGAACATAACAGGAACAGTCAGCACTAAGAGCTCCATACCCAAGTGTGGGACTGGTCCTAATTTACACCTTGGCCCAGATATTCAAACTGCGCCCAGAAAGTACACAACAGGAGGAGCAAGTGCAAGTCCACTGTGCCCATGAGCAAGAAGTGCGATATTCAAAAACTGCGAGGGCCAAGATGCGCCTATGGCCAACAACTGCATATCGCACCACCTGCGCCATAGCGCAACTAGGGAGGTGAAGCTGAGCATATCTGATGTGCCATAGTGTAACAAGGGATGTTCAGCTGAGCAGTCCAGATTTGCCATAGCACAACCAGGGATGCCCCCAGCAGCAGGGCAGCAATGCAACAGCATAACCAGGGATGCAGGGGCCCAGCACCCATGCCATAGATGGGCAGAGGAACACACAGCAGAACAGACATTGTCCCTCACACTCCATGCACTGCACAACTGGGGGAGAGCAGGAATAACCACTGGCCCATGGATACCAGCAACCAACCCACAGCCGGGCCATGGTGCCCCAGCACACCTCCTGGCAAGCTATGACTGGCACACAAGGATGGCTGACCACCCCACACCACACCATCCCACCAATGCAGAGCACACCCTGCACCATGATCCCCATACACCCTGCCCAGGAGTAGTACCCAACAGTGCAGAACACCCCATGCATGCCATCACCCCACTGTAACAATGCAACCCTGTGCACCATGGAGCCATGTAAGGCAGCCCCACCATGGGCACCCTGCAGCAGTCGGCAGTAGACAGCAATCCAACAGATGCATACATAGTGCCACCCTGCATGTCCCCCCTGCAGTACAGCTGAGAGACTGAGCGATGCGTCAGCACCACAGGTACCCACATCGACAGGGGCATGCCCCGGACCCCACCCAGTGGTGGCATAGCAACCTGCATGTTTCTCCCCAAGGACACATCCCCATCCCAGCACTGGCCACAACAGCCAGCACAGACATGCACAGTGTAGCATGGAGGCATGCACCACACAGGATGCAACACAGTGCATGGACAAACAACCACCCATACCCAAGGGCACACCAACACAGGGACACAGTAGTGGCTCAACTAAGCCACTGGCGTGTGGCCACGACTGATGTGTACACATGGCCAGCACCCCTACATTGCACAGATGTGCCAGCCACCCTGTGCAGGCACCATGAAGCTGTATGCCATCAGCATGCTGCCACAGCACAAGTGACAGACACTGGAGCACATCCCCTGCAACAGACACAAGCGACAACATGGATGGGGGACAACAACAGCAGAGGCCACAGTGCCACTGGAGGCAGACATGCACCATACTGGTGATGGCAGTCAACCTTGCATTGTGCCAGGTACAGTTGTTATCCAGCATGGACAGCCACCACTGACACGCCAGCAGACCATGCATATCACAGACATGCAAGGGTGTCAGCTGCACAGGCCATGGATGGTTTGACAGGGGTGCCATGCACACAGTGCAGGCCCCGTGAACCACTGCACACAGGCATCCAGTGCACAGAGTACAATACACAAACCACAGACAGTGACTGATCCCCCTGTCCACACCATAGGTGGTTCACCTCTGCACACACACACACACACACACGCCCATGCATGCACCACCCCTGACGCCATGCACACCACTGCAGCTGAGCACCTGTAGCCTGCTGCAAATCAGAGACCACCACAGTTGTTATAACAAAATGTATATATTGAAAAAATGTCAATTAAAAACTATTTACAATTATATGCAAGGGGGGAAGGGCCACATAACAGGAGGGGGCTGGTTAAGGGGCAGGGGTAAACATATGGGAGAGGGAAGAAGGGGTGTGAGGGTGGGTCAAAGGGGGGAAGGTTGTAGTCAGGGCATGGGGACTTCAATGGCTGCCCCAGTCCTCCTCTTCCTGGCGCCGATGTGAGTTCCTCCTCCTCCTCCTGACCCCGTGGTGGTGTATGTGGTGCAGGAGCTCCAATGTCTCCCTCGCCATCTGCAGCAGCTCTTGAATGTCCTGCTGGATCTGCAGGAGTCACTGGCCACCTAGGACGAGGGAGCAGAGTCAATAGGTGTGAGTGTCCATCCCCTTGCAGCCCACCCATTGTGCATGGCATACAGCCATGTGACACGCCCCTGTGATGGTGTGCGACCACCCACAGTGACCATGTCCACAAGACCTGCCCACCCAGGCAGCCACAGCCATGTGGACCACTGCACACACCCACCGCCCATGCCCATGGCCATACAGTGACTTGGCTATGCTGTGTGAAGGCAGTGCCACAGCCATGTGCCCGGTGCATGCATGGACCACCATTGATGCACTCCCAGACATGCAGTACCACTGGACAGTGCTGACTGTAACAAGTTGCATGCGTGGCAGTGGTGTCAATGGATGTGGCCATACCCCACTGCCTGCCCACTTATACAGCATGCAATAGTAATCATTGATGTAAGGCACTCACCATCAGCAGGCTGGTCCATGCACCACAGACTACCATCACCCATCCTGTCCCTCTGCTCCACCATGCGGGGCCTCCCCTCCCTGTTGCGCCGCTGTTCTTCTGGCCCTAAGGTGCAAACACGGAGAGAGGAACATCAGTACAATCCAGTAGCAAAGTCCCCCCTCCCCCATGTGTGTGCAATTCCACACAGCCATACCCACCCACCCCACACCCCAATACCACCACAACGGCCAACACCGGACGGCCCCCCCATGTGCCGGACACATGCAACCATGATACCTGTATGGACGATAAAAGTGTATGGATGTAGCACCTACCTGGCCATGGCACCTTGCCCCTCCTGGCATGTGCCCACAGGCAGGCAAGCAGGTCCAGGTCCCTGTGCCTCAGGTCCCCATAACAGTGGCGGCACTGCTCCGCCATCTGCCCCATACTGGTGGCCTCTTCTAGTGCGTCGGCCACCTCCTGCCAGACCACACTCCTGGCCCTGTCCAGGGGTGCCTCCCCAAACAAAGCCCCAGCATGGGGCTCAACTATCGCCACCAGGTTGGCGAGCTCTATCTGGCTCCAAACCACAGCATTCCACCGCGCCTTCTCTGCTGCCTGGTTCAAGCAATATGGAACTCTGCAGCACGGTCCTGCCATGTGCAGATGCTGTGTGGTACAGTGCTGCCATTCCCTATCGTGCTGTCATCGAACAGCACGATAGCGGTGCACCCATGCCTGACGCATAGCGCCTAGGGGGCAAAGGTCAGGCACAGGGTCAAGGGTCTCTGGCACATGGACAGCCACAGTGCCATTGGAAACCAATGCATGTAGTGCAATTGGGTGCCTGTGTGCCACCATCTGTAGTGGCCTACAGTGCTGTTGCCCCAGTGCGCCTACGATGCCCCAGTGCCACAGCGCCATATATGTGAACAGCGATGTAGTGCCACTGGCACAATGGTGGCCGTGCCCTGCATTGCCTCCCATGCACAGCACATCAGCAGCACAGCAGGCGCCTGTGTCATCAACCCAGGGATGCGCAAGTTAGGTGTGTACTCGCGTGATGTCACAGAACTGCACCCTTGGCTCAGCATCGCTCAACACAATTGCGCGCAGTGTAACAGCTGATATTCAGCCGATATGCAAATCATCTAATCAGCCATTCAATGGTGCAGTCACTGCATTTGCATCCACTTAAAGATGTGCCTCACCTCATTTGCATGTGTTGCACTATAAAATGTGACATTGGGCGCACTGACATAGTCGGTTACCGCAGTCTATTACGGTGAGTTGCATGCTGTTTGGGAGTGTGGACTGTGGTGTTTGGGACATGCATGGACTGCACAGTCACAGATAACACCTGTCATTCTCTACAGGCTGAATCATGACTGAGCGTGTTGGTGGGAGGAAGAGGAAATGGGGTTTCATGGAGTGAAGAGGAGGCCGACTTACTCAAGGCCGAGACAGATGGCCCTGTTTTGAGGCCTACCTGATCAGGAGCCACTTTCAGTGGATGACAGGGAATAACTCAGCCCGTGCTGGTTGCATGGCTGGGAGGAGGTGGTGTAGGTTAAACCTGCATGGCAGCCACCAGCGCCTCCATGCAGGAGGCAAAAGATGATGGGCACAGACAGGCGGAGGATTAAAGAGAAGGTGGCTGCCATCAGAGCAGCACGGTCTGCAACTGGTGGGGGTCAGCCAGAGGTG
The DNA here is from genome assembly GCA_016271365.2 of Neoceratodus forsteri. Classification (NCBI taxonomy): domain Eukaryota; kingdom Metazoa; phylum Chordata; order Ceratodontiformes; family Ceratodontidae; genus Neoceratodus; species Neoceratodus forsteri. The sequence goes on from CM057451.1 coordinate 213,128,584, forward strand.
CAACGCCTGACCCCACAGGAAGAGCGGGTTGCTGGCAGCATGCAGCATTGTGCCATTGAGGGTGTTCTGGATGGTGGATTCCAGACTGGTGGTAGCCTGTCACTGCATGGTAGGTCATGGTCTATCTATTGGGGGGGAGACAAGGTAGGTTGTATGCAGTAATGCTACTTTTTTTCCCTTACAGCTCATGAGTGTCTGCATGGGTCAGCAGTGGTGGGCTTCTCCACTGAGGCCAGTCACATGGAGATGGAGGAGGGCCCGTCCACCTCCACAGGAATATGGGGGTCAGGGTGACAGTGGACCCAACTGGATGTCTGGACTGATGTTGGTGAAGCAGGTGCAGAGGAGGCCCTGCCCATGTCCCAGCATGCCAGCGTCCATGGATGCCAACATGCTGAGACTTGAGCTGGTGTCGGATCCATCAGCGATGATGATGGACCTAACGTCATGGCCAGTGACACGTGTGTGCCACAGGATGGCCACACAACAGGTGACATCGTGGCCATGGCTGTGGGTGGTGCCACCATGGAGGCCTGCGTGTCATCACAGTCCCAGCCTGTGCCTGTCTGCACCAGTGGGGCAGCACTGGTGTGTGTCCAGGACAGTGGGTCTGTTGTGGCTGCTATGGCAGCACCATTGAGCCCTGGAGAGTGGCAGCCAGAGGGGCAGCATCAGCAGTCGGCCAATGGCCATGGGGGTACAGTGTCAGGGTGCAGTGTCAGTGCACCACCTGTGGACATGCCCAGGCCTGGCCCTGGTGTGCAGCGCCCACCCTCAAGGGGTGATGAGCATCAGGGCCGCAAAACACCCTGAGGGACAGCATGCCGATCAAGTAGATGACCTCTTGGATGAGCACACCCGCATACTGCAAGCATCAGTCAATCAGCAGATGCTGCTTGTGATGGCAGTGGATGCACTGAGTGCGGCTCTGCGCCAGGCAGAGGAGTGGCGCAGCAGAGACACCACTCTGCTCCAGGCAGGGATGGACCAGTTGCGGGAGGATGTGTCCACTGCCATTGACAGGCAGACACAGGCATTCACAGCTGTCATGGCCACAATGGGCACACAGTTATTTGCCCATACGTCGCATACACCACGCAGTGCAATGTCCACCCCCCCATTCCCGGCGTCGTGCGACACCATCCTTGTCGACACCAGGTTCAGCTGTGGGCATCCCGAGCACGCCTGGTGCAGGCATGTTCGGTGTGCTGCAGACCTCTGCGCGAGGCACGGTCACATTCACACAGTGGAACCCCTGGGGGACCATCGGTGCCACCCCATGAGGCCAGTGGTCAGCCTGTCACTGCTGGCAGGTCTCAGCAGAGCCACCCATGCATCTGTGGCAGCCATGGCACTGTGGCATGTGACTGACCTGTCTCCCAGCACGGCTAATGTCTGATGCTGCCCTGTGTGCATTGTGTCGTTCAGCGGGCAATGCACGGTTGGGGTACCTGGTCCTGCACGCATACACACATTCTATCTGCACACCCTCCCAGCTGCTGTCTGCTGTGGCATGTGCATGATGATGCTGGCATTGCGCTGTACACCAGTGTGCAATGGTGCCCAGCATCTAACACACGCACAATGTCCTTGTACAGATGTCCTGGTGAAACCCCTGGCAGAGCTTTTCACCATCTCTCTGAGGACAGGGTGGGTGCCCCAAGACTGGAAGGTGGCACATGTAGTGCCTATCCACAAGGGGGGATCAAGGGAGGTGGCAGGGAACTACAGGCCTGTCAGCCTGACATCGGTGGTGGGCAAGGTGATGGAGGGCATTGTCAAGGAGAGGCTAGGGGGGGACCTGGATAAGTCAGGGTGCCTGGATGATAGACAGCATGGATTCATCCTGGGGAAATCGTGTCAGACAAACCTGGTGGAGTTCTATGACTGGGTAGACCAGTGGATGTCCTCTTTCTAGACTTCAGCAAGGCATTTGACTCTGTTCCTCACGTGGGCCCGTTGGATAAGCTAGGAGAAATGGGGGTGGGAAACCAGATGATCAGATGGATAGGCAACTGGCTCCAGGACCGGACCCAGAAGGTCGTAGTTGGTGGGATAGTCTCATCCCCAAGGAGGGTCATTAGTGGGGTCCCACAGGGATCAGTCCTTGGGCCCCTTCTGTTCAATGCCTACGTATCTGACATAAGGACAGGAATCAGGAGTGAGATGAGTCTCTTTGCAGATGACTCGAAACTGGGGGCGGTGGTGGATGGGGAGGAGGGGAGGGTGGCCCTGCAGGGGGACCTGGAGGCTCTGGAAAGATGGTCTACAAAATGGAAGCTGAGGTTCAATGCAGGGAAATGCAAGGTACTCCACCTGGGGGCCAGAAACCCAGGCCAAGTGTACACCCTGGGGGGGGAATACTACAAGTCTCAATGGCTGAAAGGGACCTGGGGGTGGTGGTGGATGTCAAGATGAACAACTCTGAGACTTGTGGGAGGCAGCAGCCAAGGCCAACAGGATGCTGGGATGCATCGCTAGGGATCACCTCCAGAAGGAGGAAGTGATACTCCTCTGTATAACTGCTTGGTGAGGCCCACCTGGAGTACTGCATGCAGTTTTGGAGGCCACACTTAAAGAGGACATTAACCTCCTGGAGAGGGTCCAGAGAGGCAACCAAAATGATTTGGGGCTTGGGGACAAGACCTATGAGGAGAGGCTCGAAGAGCTAAATATGTACACATTGGAAGAGAGAAGGGACCGGGGGGACATGATAGAGGTCTTCAGGTACATGAAGAGGGTAAATAGGGGAGGAACAGTCAGGGTGCTTTGAAGGAAGGAGGAAGGGGCCACTAGAGGGCATGGGTGGAAGCTGGAGGGGGGAAGATTCAGGGGAGAAAGGAGGAGGTGCTACTTCACTGAGAGGGTGGTGGAACCATGGAATGCACTACCTAGGGGGCTGGTGGGGCAGAGACAGTGGAGGGGTTCAAGAGGGGTGGGACAGGTACAGGGGAAGAGTTCTGGAAGCAAAATCCAATGCAGCAAGAATATCCAGAACTGGGAAGGGAGAAGCCAGAGAAGGCAAGGGGGACAGCAAGGTCAGCACCCAGGGTGGGGACTGACCAAACGAGCAGACATGAAAGACCATTAGGCCTATTCTGCTGGCATTTTAGTATGTTAGTATGTTAATGACAGGCAGTGGGCGTGGTGGTCTGTGGACATGTGTGTGCCTGGGGTGGCGGTCTGGGTCGGCGTGCCTCCTACCCTTTGTGCATGTCTGATGAGGTGTGTGTGTGTATGTGTATGACCGCGTGCCATGTTAGACCTCGCTCATCCCTGGCGGTGTGTGCAGTTCCATGCCTTGCCACTTCCCTTGATGGCATGCATCCCTGGTGTGTGTCCATACATGTTTGTGGGTTGTGCCTTTGCCACTGGTGGTTGCACATGGCCCCATGACTTACCTGGGTTGGGTGTAGTGCTCCTCTGTGATGGTATCCCGGTGCAGTTGTGCCAACCGGAGCAGTCGGGGGTCCCGTCGCCCAAGGGGGGGCTGCCCATCACCATCATCACCGGCGTCCTCATCGTCCCCATCGCTGTCCCCCTCTTCGACCTGTACGGCTATCCCACAGTCGTTGGCCATGTTGTGCAGGATGCAACAGGCCAGGAATAGCCTGCAGACCTTTGAGGGGCTGTACTGTAGGGCACCGCCGGAGGTGTCCAGGCAACGGAAATGTGCATTCAGCATCCCAAACAACCACTCGATGACATTGCGTGTGGTGGCATGTGTCCTTATTGTAGCATTGCTGCGATGGGGTTGCGGGCTGCCGGTATGGTGTGAGCAGATAGGGATGGAGTGGGTATCCACTGTCACCTGTGTGTAGAGGGTGGAGGTTAGTTTGGTGATCAGCATCGCCCTGCTTCAGGCCATGTAGGCCACTACCCATGTCACCTCTGACCATGCCCCTCCCAAGCTCTGTGTTTGTCCGTGTGGTTTGCATACTCACCCACTAAGTGGCCAGTGGGGATGTCCCCACTCTCAAATCTGTGGCACAGTGCTGACTGGTGCCAGATGAAGGCATCATGTGCTCCCCCAGGGTGCATGGCACAGACATTGATTATGCACCCCCTGGCATCGCACACCACCTGGCAGTTGATGCTAGTATAGCCCTTCTGATTGATATATGTGGCCCCCTCAGGGCCAGGTGGTGTGCCAATGGCCACATGGGTGCAGTCTATTGCCCCTAGCACACCAGGCATACATGCTACCCTGTGGAACTCCTGTATGTTTGCTGTGCTCTCCGCTGGTGTGCTGGGGAAATGGATGTACTGTGCAGCATGTGGCAGCAGTGCGCTGAGGAATTGGGTGAGGTGGCGTGATGCGGCCAACTGGGTTATGCCTGTGGCATCCCCTGTTGGTCTCTGGAACGTACCCGTGGCGAGCAAGCACATGCAAGCTGTCCTTTAGTCTCCATTGACAGAGCATGGCTCCGTCGTGTGGGTGCCTGCATCACATCACTGCACAGCTCACAGAGCTGCCTCAGAATGCCTGGTTCAGGCAGTACCAGTACGATCTCAGTATTGCTGTACAGCTCAAGCTGGTGTGGGCTCGGTACTGCCTGTTGGGGCATACTGCTGATGGGCCCTTCCACGGCCGTGCCCCCCTGCTGCCTGACTTCTCACCCCCCTCATTACTGCCTCCATCTGGATGGTGGCACTGGCCATGTCCCTGGCTTGTGTTCACCCCCCTGGCAGCTGTTTCTGTGTTCCCCCCGCTGTCCTGGCTGCTACTTCCCCTGCACCGGGAACACCTTCCTGTGGTGGCCTCTGTGCGGTGTGGCACTTCCCACTTCTGCATTGGCTGTGGCTCCCCACACCTTCCCTGTGCCTGTGTGTACAGGGTGCCCTTTCCCTAGCCTGCCCTGTGTGTCCCTCCTGCCCTGTTTGTGTGGCTAGAGTTCAGCCTCATGTGTCTTCCCTGTAGCGTTCTTGCACCTCTCCCTTGTTCCTTTTTATTTTGGCTCTTTTCCTCTATCACGCAACTTCCGCTTGCTCCCCTATTGCACATGGCGCATGTTGTTGAATATCGTACTGCACCATTTATGTATGGTTCCTCCCCATTCAGTTGCGCATACATTCATTATCATTGCGCTATTGCTCAGTGTGATTTGGGGGGTGCATCTGCCTCCCACTGAATATTGCAGAATGGCGCATTTTCAGACTTGCGCTGGAGCAACCCTATTACTGTTTATTGCAGTGTAGTAAATTGTATCAGACTGATTCTGCTGACAGGCAAGCTGAAATTTTCTGCAAGTACACATCCCAGAATTCTCTGTAAATGATATAAAAGCAGTGCTGCATAAGTGGGCACTCAATAGCCTGCAGGGCATGTTAGAGTATTTATAAGCTCTGACCTTTTGTTTGCCAACCTGATTGTCCTTTCTAGGCTAAGTGCAGTCCTAGAGGATTGTATTTAGCCCTGGTAGAACAGCTGGACTGGCACAAACATCCTTCCATAATTTCCTGATTTTCTTGCCCCTTGTTACCTTTGTGAGCTCTTCCTCACCAGCACTTTTTCTGAATTACTATAGGCATCCTTGTCTTGCTGTTTTCCTCTACATAGTTGCTAGCCCCGATTTCTGGGTGAATCCTAGCTACAGTATTTTTTTTTTTTTAATTTAGTTGTTTAACCAGGTATAGCACACTAAGCTGAAAGCTTTTTTACAGGAGCGACCTGGGAGCACAAGGAGGTTAAGTGACTTGCTCAGGGTCACACAGTATGCAAGTGGAAGCTGTGGGATTCACACCCAGGTCTGGTCACAAATTTTCCCCTATTGCTCATTCCTTTGTGTTCCCCCCTGCCTCATTCTGTTCTCTTCAGGCTAAATGCCAACCAGTGTAGACATCGAACTTCTGCCCAAGTATGCAAGGCCCCTCTTTTGTTAGGCGAAGACTGTCACCCTTAAGGAGTCTCCTTTCCCAGAAGCCCACCAGTGTTTCACAAAATGCTACCCCTTCTCCTGGCACCACCATATCAACCGCCTATTAAGCTTCTTAATCTCCTCCTTTTTCACACTATCCTTCCACTTATGCAACACAGACAGGCGCTCCAAAAAGGAAAAAGAAGTCAAGTGCACCTTCAGTCTGTCCCTCGGCCTTTGAAAGTTGTGTGTCACTGCCTCAATATGATGGTTCACCAGCTCATTGGTACCCAAGTGTATCAGCAACCCCAGCTTCCCCTGTCTCTGCACTTCCATCCTCTTTATCCTATCCATGTCTCAGATGGTTGGTGCACCAGGAAGGCATCTTACCACTCCTCTCCCCTTCCCCCTCCTCCTCCAGCCTCTCCACCTATCTAACAATTGAGTACCCTATGACTAGGAAGCCTCTTGCAGTCCATCTCTTGTCACCACAGGGTACCATCAGTTCATCCTGTTTACCCTTCCTGACCAGTTTAAAGTCCCCCAAAGGAGTCAGGTAACTGCTCCTACTCCAGGGATGCAAAGAGATTTGCTGCTGGGATTTGTAGAGCTTGGATGACTTACTTGTGACTGCATCTGACACACCTCCTTACAATATTCCACTCCCACTGGGCCTCTGGGGAATTGGGGGTGCAGGGTGTGCCTAGGAGTACTGGCTCAGCTGGTGTAACAGCTGGGATATCTCATTGCTTGCTGCTACTAGCTGTGCTTTGAGCTCCACAAATGTCCTACATATGGGGCAGTGTCTCTCTTGCAGAGTACAACCCGGGTGATGAGTACCTCACAGTCTCTGCAGCTGAGTATCTGCCCACTGCATCTGTGTTGCATGCTGTCTGCTGCTTCCCTATACACAATACCTACCTCACTACTAGAGGAGAGCGAAGTCAGCAAAATTCCCTCTGCAAAATATTTTGCAAATTGTGCGCTATTCACAGAGCACAATTCACAAAATTCACCAATTCGCAAAGTGCAGATCTAGGGTGAAAGCATGGAATTTCATATGCAAAATGCTACACTTTGCACAAAAACTAATGTTTGCCCTCCCCTGCCAATCACCAGTCAAAATATTTAAAAAATATTTGAAATCACTGGTGTCTAGTGGACCCCCCACCCTGATGATCATCGGCCCCAATAATAAAAAACAACTCCAAATCGCTTGTGTCTAGTGGACCCCCCACCCTGCCGATCGCCGGCCCAAATATTTAAAACAATACTCCAAATCCCTGGTGTCTAGTGGACTTCCCACTCCACTGATCACTGAACCCAATAATAAAAAAAACATTCCAAATGCCTGTTGTCTAGTGGAACCCACCACACCCCAACCCTCAGGTAGTGCCCCCCTGGCCACCACTCCACTCCCCCTGACACTGAGTAGGCCACTGGCACAGCCCTCTACTCACCTCCATGGCTATCAGACCAACTGACTTGCTCTGAATGAATGAGCATGTGCTTGTACAACCATGCTCTCATTCATTCAGTCAATCAGCCAGCTCGTCTTTTCAGTGAATGTTTTTCAGTGGGCAAGAGAAGGAAGGGGAGCTGCTCCGGTCTTCAGCTGGGTGGTGGGATGGAGGAAATGGTATTGTGGACCCTTCTCAGGATCCACAACACCATTCCCCTATCTCGCCCCCCACAGAACACTGGAGCAGCCCCCCACCCTTCTCTAACCCCCTGAAAAACATCCCCTATGATGATGAGCTGGCTGACTAACTGAATGAATGAGCACGTGCTTATACAAGCAAGTGCTCATTCATTCAGAGCAAGTCAATTGGGCTACCAGCCTGGAAGTGGTTGGAGGACTGTGCTGGTGGCCCATACAGAGTCGAGGGAGTGGAGTGGTGGCTGGGGAGCACTCACCTGAGGTGTGTGGGTGGGGGTTCCACTATTCACCAGTGATTTTTTTTTTATTGAGGCCAGAGATCGGTAGGGTGGGGGGTCCACTAGACACCAGGGATTTGGAATATTTTTTTTTATTATTGAGGCTGGCAATCGGCGGGGTGGGGGATCCTATAGAAACCAGGGATTTGGAGTATTATTTGGGGTGTGGGGCACATTCACAATTTGTAACTTCTCCTTACTTTGTTTTTTTAAAGTGCAATTTGCACTCAAAAAACCCCACAAAACAAGGCGAAGTTACAAATGGCAAATTTCAAGTTTGCAGCTGCGACTTCATGAACTGTCCATGGATGTGAATTCAGCAACTTCGCTTGACATTAGCAGGTGGAGTAAAATTTTGCTGGCATCTCTACTCACTACTACCTATTATTTATTTAGTTTTCTGGTCTGGGAAAGGAGGACTATCTCCATCCTTGTCCTGGGATAAGGTGGGATACAGAAGAAAACCAACTGACATTGAACCAGGTTAAACTGTAGATAGTATTTTTGGTGAATGGGGTTACTTTGGCCAGCACACCTGAAAAATTCCGCTACTCTCCTGTAGGGGAACCTCTGGCCTCCAAGATGGCCACTTCTGAGGAGACAGTTGATGGAATGGACATGCAGGGGGCAGAGGAGCTAGTCGTATCCTCTGCCTCGAAACTGCAGGAGACTGACATGTTTTTGATGCCCCAGGTGTATTGGAAATGGAAAATGTACAATACGAGGCAGTGACAGGTTTGACTGCAAACAGAGAGAAAACAGTTACAGAGGAGGGACATAAAATGAATATTACACCGACAGACCTACAACAGGGACTCCAGGAAGCAGAGGCGCATTTGAAGAAGAGACAAAGTGAACTGAAAGAGGCGACTACCGCACAGCAACAGTAGCTGACAAAGCAGGCATCCTTTCCAGTTGTGGAGGCCCAGTCATTGACCAGTGGCATCATCCTGGCGGTTGCCATAGAGGAAGAGGTTTGTCAAACCAGTGGAACAGCATCTCAACCTACAGAGAGCTGCATACCGAAGCTGAACTTTGATTTTTCTTCAGGTACAGGGCGAATGCCTTTATTTACTTTCTCAAGGAATTTAAATGAAAAATAAAAGGGGGATTCACTGGGAATGGAAAAAAAAGCTGCGGCCTTGCCTGGCCTAAGACGGAATCCTCCGTCTGATATTAAACAAACTTCTGGGTCTGCACGGTCTATAGAAGCAGAGCTTCAAGCCAAAGGATGGTAAAAATCCACAGAAAGAGGTGGATGGGTTTCGGGTGCCTCCCCCATAATAATGCCAACTTCAGCGACCTTAAACACAGCCTCTCAGCATGAAACTATGGGAAACTCTGGCAAAAATCCCACAGACTGGGACACTCTTATGGATGAAGTGGATGGTAATACACAGGCTATGTTTTCACCACTCCACATACTGGAGGAATTTTGAATTACTCAAAATCCAGTATTAACATCACAGGGCCTCCCCCAACCCATCCCCTCACCACCGAGTTGATCAAGAACAAGCTCCACAGCAGAATCTTGCTGAGCAGGACACTAAAAGTACTTTTTCTGCCCAGACTACACCTTCTGATTCAACTAACAGTTCAAGAGACCACACAAACCCTAGATCTTATGCTTCTTTTTTCAGAGCTTCAGTATTTCCAGCAAAAAGGCACAATGCTGTAAGACTTGTTTACAAGGGGGGCCTGGAACTTTTCCCAGATAGCAAATATGTTGCCAGAACTCTTCGTAAGGACTCTATGTCTTTTGCTGCTGCTGAAATTTATGCCTTAATACATGTTTCTGAGGAACCCATTGTTGATGTCAGTTTTAAATTGAGTAGTGGTTTGCAGAAATTTGGGGCAAAATATCAAACCTTAAAAAAACTGCCTATATGGGTTCACTTTGAAGTGGTACCTAAACCAGCTTACAGAAACATTACAGTGTTGTTCAGGACCTCCTCTTTTGGCTAAAGCAAAGATGCAAAGTTGTGGATCATCCTGAAGTGATTTTTGATGATGATCAGATATGGAATGGGGGTTGGAGGATTAAAGTAATGCTGAGAGCTACAGAAGAGGTCTTTCGGCATCTCCCAAACTCTTTCTTTTTAGGAAGAGACAGGGGAGTATTGTTTTATGGGGGTCATCCAAAAGCCTGCTACAGGTGTGGCATTTAAGTAGCCTCTGTGATAGACTCAAGTGTATGAATTGAAACAAACTGGGATACATTTCAGGGCAATGTAGGGAAGACCAACTATGTAATTTATGTAACATTAGTGGTCACACTTACCACACTTGCCCTAATGCTTCTCACAACCAGTATAACCAGACAGATAGTGAAGAGCAGAGAGTGATGATTGCTAGTGCTCAAAAAGAACAACCAGAGTAATGACCCCTGACCCACAGCCTTCTAGAGCTATACCAGTGGATCCTGTACCCCTTCGGGTAGATCCAACCCCCCCCCCCGAAGTTATGGATCAGTCAGAAGCACCATTTAAAAATAGTGAGGTAGGGGCATGGCACGCTATAGTGGTTCAAGATGACATTACTGACATGCCCCCCCCCCAGCAACCCCCGCAGCAGCCTGCGCAGGAACAGTGGAAAACGAAAAGGGTCACTAGGAAGAGACCAGCTTGGCAGTAGCCCAACCTTAAGTTCTCCAAAACCTCACTAACTCTGATTGGAAATAAGTATGGGGCACTGGCAGAAGAAAAGGAGGTATCAGTGGAAGAGACAGATGATTCTTCTATTTGGTCCTCTATATCAGATGTAAGTTCTGAGGTAGAAGATTCAACTTTGACAGCCCCAGCTCAGTCTGTCAAGGCATCTAGCTCCAGAGCCCCACTGCTGAAAGCTAAAGGAAAGCAATAACATGTTAGGGATACCAGACAACCAAAAAAGAAACCTGCATGATGGTTCCATATCTAGACCATAGTTCTATCCCTACAACATCCATATGCAGCCCACTATTCCACTTTATTCCAGTAATGTGAATAGTATAAAAAGTATCAGGAAAAAAATGGCAGTATTGTCACATTTATATAACTACCCTTCTGAAATATTTTTTTTACAAGACACCAGACTGCACTCAGCTATTGATCTACAGTGAACAATTAAACACTTGCACACTGGACCGTCTTACTGGTCCTTTGGGAAGAAAACCTGCTCTGGGGTAGCCATACTATTTTATAACTTACATGTTTGTCTCCTCAAGGTAGTGGATCTTCAACCAGGTAGAGCTCTATTTTTAGGTTTTACAATTCAGAATGTTTTCTTCTGCCTAATAAATGTTTATGCAGCCCAAATGAAAGCAGAGTGCACTGCACTCTTTCAACTCATACAATTGCACTTGTATTCATCTCTGAATGTAATTTTGGGAGGTGACTTCAATTGTGATCTAACTTTGCAAGACAGAGGCAAAACTGTTTGGACAAAGAAGGTCTCCTGTGATATGACTTTCTTGAACTCTATGTCTGAGAAAGCAGATCTCATTGACACCTGTCTAACTGCTACTGGACAAGCACACTGTACATTCCAAAAGGGATTATTAGCTACCAGGATATAGAATTACTTTATTAACCCCACACTACACATACATAAGGCTCAACTACAGTACAAATTAAATTAAACTGTTCCATCAATGAGTTGGTTTAGCATTGTTGTTTTGAGTTGGTAATGCACTGGCAATTCATATTGCCTTATTTTTCAATGCTTAACAAGCTGAAAAGCAATGTTTGTAAATATTTTTGCTAATCAGTTGGAAAACATCTGCAGTCTAGTCACAGTGCAATGCAAAGATGTATTTTAACTCTTAAGAAACAGCTTGGGCAGAGTTTTGTGCTGGATCCAGCAACACTTACGCAACTTAGTCAGAAATGCTAAAACAACTCATTGGAGGAACAGCTTATTGTGACTTGTACTGTATTAGTTACAGAATTTTCAAACCACAATATTCTACACATAACACTAGGAAAAATCATTTGTCCTCCACATGGACCAGGAGTTTGAAAATTGAATTCCTCCTTATTCTCACATCCAGACATACAACAGAACATTACAAATCATTAGATGCACAGAAAAGTGCTTATTTTCTATGATGACCTGGTTGCATAGTGGGAAGACACATTGGAAGACCTTATTTCCCTGTTAAAAAATACAGTAAAAAAGTACGTCAAGGTAAGTATTACCCATACTTAAACAACAGGAAACAACTACAGAAGTTAATAACACTCTCTACTACGATTCCCCTGGATTATACTGTACAAATACAAAACATCAAGCAACAAATATCACAGTATCATGTACAACAAGCCCAGGGTCTCCAGCAACATCAAACATATTGGACACAAGGAAAAAAGGTAAAAAATCTGCCCATATGACAGATGCCGTCATAGGAATCAACAAAAACAGATGGATTGCCTTATCGACCAAGAAGGGAAGGTTTGCTCAGATATAAAGGAAATACTACAGATAGTAATACAACATATTGTCACTCTCTTTTCAATGGCTACAACTCAGCTTTCATATGATAATATTCTGGAAGAAGTAGTGTTCCCAGAATTCTAGCCAGAATGGGAACATCGTTTGTTAAATGATACAGAGCCAGGGGAAGTTGAAGCAGACATTGCATCTTTTGGCACAGATAAGATGCCAGGTGAGGATGGCTTGACCTGTGAATTGTATAAACTCATAAGCCCTCACATAGCCTTAGAACTAGCTAGGGTCTTCACCACCATATTACATGAAAATTCTCCATCATTAAGGTTTACAAAAGGGATGCTAATTTACTTGTATAAAAAGGAAATAAGACATTAATAACTGGAGACCAATCAGTCTTCTTAAAAAGGATTGCAAGATTCTGATGAAAATTTTAAATTCATGATTACTCACTGTTGCAAAATCTCTAATTTCTATGTCACAAACTTGTGCTATACCAGGAAGAAACATTACTGAATACCCCCTGATACTGAGAGAGCTTTTTAAGCATGGCACTAGAAACACACTTCCTGGATTTATTCTATCATTGGATCAAACTAAAGCATTTGATATTGTGAATCATGGCTTTTTGTGGCTCACTCTGGAGTAATATGGCATATCACAGCAGTTCATCTCATGGATTAGATGCTTATACAAAACTGCTTCAGTTACACCAGTCATAAAAGGTTGGAGGGATCCTGTGATTCCGATAAAGAAGGATGTCAGGCAGGGATGTCCCATGAGCCATTTACAATATACATTCTGCATACATCCCTTACTAAGGATTTTTAATTCTGCCCTTACACTGCGTCCTATCAAGATGAAAGGTATGGATATCTTCCATAATGCCATTGCTTATGGAGATGATCTTCGTATTTTAGTAGCAGACCACCATTCAGCAGAAGAAGCTATAAAACTATGCAATATATTTGGAACACAAGCTGGATCTACCCTGAACTTAGCAAAATATAAAGGCTGCCAATTAGGACATCTAGATGACCCTCAGCATATTGAAGTTGTAGGCATTCAACTGTCATCATAACCCATTCACATTTTGTCTATAACATATGGTTATGCTGACTTAGATAGATGTAATTGGGAACCTATGATACAACAAGGGAGTGCAATGGTTGCCCAGTGGAAAAAATGGTAACTAGGGAAACTGAAAAGAATCCATCCCATTAAATCTTACCTAATACCAGTCTTTCTTTACATAAGTTATGTCCTCCCCCCCTCCCCCAGTCCCTCAAAACCACTATTCTAAGCATCTTTTTCCAAGCAGTCTGGGGCAGCAGGCTGAACCCAATAACGTGTAATATCACTTACCTCCCAGTCAAGCAAGGAGGATCAAGGATGGTTAACCCCATTGGCTTTTTACTGCATATTTATTTACACAAATGTTAAGCCTATTCTGGTTTATACAGGGCACGGTTGTATACCTTTCTTAGTTGCATCACATGAAGTTTGACTTAAACAATAGGAGAATGACAATCTAGTTCCACTTAAATGCTCAGTAAATGCTCCAAGTTATATCAGAGAGTGTTTTCTTAAAATGAAAACCTGGCATATTATGGAAAAAATGGTAATTACTAAGCCCAGAAAAGAAATGTATAAATGGATAATTACACATTTTTTTCAAGAACATGAGACATATCCACACTGCCCTGTACAATACAAAGCATCTTTATTACAGTTGTCCAAAGAACCCAGAATCTCAAGAAAACTATGGGATCTTCATTGGTTAGGCTACCATAATAAAATAAATCTTAAAATATACCACAAACACAAACAGCAAGAAGACAGAATATATGGTAGACCAGAATGTAATCAGTCATTAGAAACAACTGAACATTTGTGTTTTTCCTGCTCCTATATTAAAGGTTATTGGAAATTATTAGCCAACACATGACAAGAGCCCTGGTTCCAGTTTGTAACTTATGAAGCCTTAATGTATGGATATTATCAATAATTTTGAAACAAATGGAATATACATACAATACATATTATATTGCAAGTTATTAAATGGTATGTTTGGAATACTAGAAGTCTGTATATGCAGCAACAAAAATTGATCCTACATAAAGAACTGATACAATAAAAATAAACTATGCAATTATACAAATCTATCATGCAGAAGCAAAAATGATGACACAGGCTGAATTACAAGTGGCTTGGAGAAATTTGCCTTGGATTACTGACAATGATGTACCAGTTACTTGAATTTTTATTAGAGACAAAGGAAGTGAAGATGTTTGAAATTCTGAAGTCTGTGCAGGATATAACAAAATCCTTTTTCCTGTCTTGCTGCATATTTCCTACCAAATGTTTAAATGGGATTAGGGAAATATTGTGGGGCTGTACAACACAGAAGGTGCCCTTTATAGCCTTATTTTTTTTCCTTTTTTAGGTTTGTTATGTTTCTTTTTCTGATTTTTGTGTATGTAATGGAAATTGTTTTCAATACTGAGTTACATAGAAACATAGACTTTGACAGCAGATAAGGACCATTTGGCCCACCCAGTCTGCCCATTTCCCTATCTATTGGATAAGCTGCAGATTCTAGTTAACCAACAGCCTACTTCCTGCAACCCCCCACTATAATTGCCTTATGTCTGTCCCATGCATGTTTGAATTCCCCCACTGTTTTAGACCCCACAACCTCTCCAGGAAGGCGGTCCCATGCTTCCACCACTCTCTCTCCATGAAAAAGAATTTCCTCACATTACCCTTGAGCCATCCCCCCCAACTTTAAATTGTGCCCCCTTGTTCTTACACATCTCTTTTTCTGAAAGATACTAACCTCCTGGACTTTGTTGATTCCCTTGAGGTACTTAAAAGTTTCTATCATGTCCTCCCCGTCCTTCCTTTCATCAAGGGTATACATATTAAGCTCTCTCAGTCTCTCTTCATATGGTTTCTGATGTAGACCCTGCACCATTTTAGTTGCCCTCCTCTGGACTGCTTCCATTCTATGTCCTTGCATAGATGAGGTCTCCAAAACTGCACGCAGTACTCCAGATGAGGTCTCACCAACTGTCTGTATAGAGGGATAACCACTTCCCTTTTTCTACTTGTGATGACCCTCCCTATGCATCCCAGTATCCCCCTGGCTCTTCTTACTGACTTCTCACATTGCTTACCCACCTTTAGGTCATCTGATATGACTACACTCAGATCCCGTTCCATTATTGTTGTTGTTAGTACTTCCCCTGCTATTGTGTACTCTTTTCCTGGATTTTTATTTCCCAGGTGCATTACTTTGCACTTCTTTGCATTGAATCTAAGTTGCCATATGCCTGACCATTCCTCCAACCTTGCCAAGTCCCTTCTCATCCTTTCTAACCCCCTTGTGTATCAACTCTGTTACAGATCTTTGTGTCATCTGCAAAGAGGCATATCTTTCCTTCCAGACCCTCTGCAATGTCACCTATAAAGATGTTAAAGAGGACTGGACCCAGTACTGAGTCCTGAGGTACTCCACTAGTAACCCCCCTTTCTTCAGAATGTGTTCCATTCACTATTACCTTCTGTGTCCTGTTGTGCAGCCAGTTTGCTACCCAGGCTACCACCCTTGGACCCACTCCCAGGCTGGCTAACTTGATTATTAATCTTTTGTGCGGGACTGTGTCAAACGCCTTGCTAAAGTCTAGGTAGACCATATCCACAGCCCCTCCCTGGTCTATTACTTTGGTCACCCAGTCAAAGAAATTGATTAGATTCATCTGCATGAACTTCCTGCTGTGAATCCATGATCCTTTGGGTCCTGTGCCCCGATGGCCTCTAGGTACTGAGCAATTCTTTCTTTCAGAAGTGATTCCATCATTTTCTCCACCACTGAGGTCAAACTAACAGGTCTGTAGTTTCCTGCTTCTGCCTTGCTCCCACTTTTGTGAAGGGGAATCACATCTGCCTTCCTCCAGTCCTCAGGTACCACCCATCTTCCCATGATTTGTTGAAAAGTGTGGTTAGTGGTGTCACTAGGTCCTCCCTTAGCTCTTTTAGGATTCTAGGGTGAATCCCATGATGTATGTATTGTCTGATATTCTCAATAAAAACTCCTCTACTCCTGACAAGGGGTGCTGTTGGCCCACTTCCAAGATGGTGTATTCAGAGGCTGCAGAGGATGGTGAGCTGCAGCAGGCTGTTGAGGTGTCCTCTGTCCCAGTTGGTGAATACCAGAAGGAAAGAGGTTCATAACCACGGACTCAGGTAAAAGCCAGACCAGAAGAAATGAGAATAATTGCTGAAGACAATATGGTGGTAGAGTAGAAAATGAGGAAGAAATTCCTCAAAACACAACTGTGGTTGATATTTCTGCT
Source organism: Neoceratodus forsteri (assembly GCA_016271365.2). Taxonomy (NCBI): domain Eukaryota; kingdom Metazoa; phylum Chordata; order Ceratodontiformes; family Ceratodontidae; genus Neoceratodus; species Neoceratodus forsteri. Next base: position 213,145,166 of record CM057451.1, read on the forward strand.
ACTGTGGTTCAAATAAGGAGGCAGTATAGCGCAGTGGTCTAAGGCTCTGAGCTGCAAATCTGGTGACATCCAGCAGACCAGACCTGGGTTTGAATCCCACAGCTTCCACTTGCATACTGTGTGACCCTGAGCAAGTCACTTAACCTCCTTGTGCTCCCAGGTCACTCCTGTAAAAAAGCTTTCAGCTTAGTGTGCTATACTTGGTTAAACAAAAAAATAAAAAATAGAGAAAGAGATGTCAGACAGACTGCGAATGCTAGTGGCATTGTCAGTGGAGGATGAAGAACACTTTAACATGCAGAAAGAAGCACTTAAAAACATGCTTGTGCAAAAGAAGCCCATAGCCAAGCTTAGAGAAATGTGGCAAATGTTTAACCTTTGGAGGACACTGCAACTGATCCTGTAAAACATCCAGATTTCATGAGGAGTGCAATGCTAAAATCAGCAGAATTTGACAAGTAGCTGACTCAGACAGATCAAAGAACATCGACATCAGCCAGAGCAAGAATCACCATGGCTTTTGGCTTTCAAGGGCAGAATCAGATTGTAGGATCCTGATCACTGGAATAAGCCTTATGGGAGGCAGGATGGAAAAAAGTAAGGATGGCAAGTAGATACCTGATCTTGAGGGGGACAAAGCATTTTCGGGCAGTTTTCAAACAGAGCAGAAACAATCCATGTTATCAAAGGCCATTGCTGTGGGAGAGTCAGGACTGAGCATGTTGCAAGGCACTGGAGCAGACAAACAACATTTGCAGAACTTAGTGAAGTTTGCTAGGTAATACCAAATAAAGATTGTATTTATGTTTGGGGGAAAAGACTGATATTATCTAAAGAGAAAAAAGGAGTGTGTTGCTAATGGTACAGTCACTACGGTTGAAATCAATGGTACTATTAGTACTGGAAAAGAGAACAAAGCACAGAGAAATCCTAGTAGTAGGAATAGGGCTGTGGCACATGATAATTTAGATTCTATGCAAACTCAAAGGTATACAGAAAATACAAATTATAAAAATATTGAATATACTGAGGTACACAGAGATATGAAAGAGACTGCTAAGCCTAGTACTGAAAAGCAACTGCCAACAAATATTCATGAAGGAAATAACCAGGCAGGAAATGAAATTAAGTCTGAACTTTCTGCAATAGAAGATGAAGGAAAATTTTGTAAATATTCCTTTAACCCCCCCCCCCCATTGACAGAGCACTAGATTTGCGGACTTGTTTAAAAATAGAGCAGAACCTGCTCCAAGGGAAAATGCAGTGTGTATTAGCTACAGAGGGGGGATGGACCCCGGATCAGCCAGAGTTTTTGTAGGAGGAACATTATTGAAAGAATCTCTGAGTTTGTTGGCATCAGATATATATGCCTTAATTATTGTGTCTGGTGAGGACAATTTCTACATCAGCTTTAAAACACCTCAAGGTTTATTTTGCTTCTGGATAAAGTGTAAGGGTCCCCTTTATTGTGATACTATTATCTAAACCAATGGTTAAACAAATAAAGATTATGTTTCACAATGAAGGAGAGAACTTGGGAGATATACATTACTAGCTACAGCAAAGATGCAAAGTATTGGGCCCACCAGAAGCAATTATTGATTCTGAATCCCTTAGGGCTGAAGGATGGTGTTTTGGAATGAAATTAAGACAAAACAAATCTGGTGTACTACATCTACTGAATATTTTTATTCCTTGTGAGATACAGAGGAATATGTTTTTACTCCAGTAAGCCAAAGGCTTGTTACAAGAACTCACCTTTCAAGTACCTGCGATAAACTTTGTTGAAGACTTTGCAGTGAATTTGGTCATGCTAGTATACATGGTGGGAATTACTATAAATGTAATTTATGTTAAGGAAATGAACATGTTTTTTAAAATTGTCCCTGGGCAGCCCATAACAGATCTGATGGGGTAGACCAAGAGGACTTAATTAGAATTGTACAAAGCAAAGGTGCAACCATGCAAAAAACAGAGAGAATACTGTTTAGGGGAGTCTTATACCACTTGAACTAGAAAGTCAGGTAAAGGTCCAGGCTGATATATGGATTGCACCTCAGGATAACATAGGGCCGACTTCTCAGCCTGATGTAGAACACATTACAATGCAACAAAATGTAGTAAATATGGAAGATGCACCAGAGAATGGACAAACATGCCTGAATCCAGTGGAGGTCACAGAGGACATTACAAGTAGAATACTTGACACCAATTAAACTATTGAGCAAGATCAGATTGAGGAGGGTTTGTAGGGCTCATTGGACATGCACCTCTGCAGGGATGGACTGTGCTTGATACAAGAAGACACAGCTGTAGATGAACAGAGACGTCATGGATAAACAAACTCTTCCCATAGGAAATAAGTATGACATTCTGTTGGAAAATAAAAGAATGTAGGAGACTCTGTTTCAGATGCCTCCTCTACTTATTCTTTGCAATCTTTATCAGGGACTATGCAGTCAAAAGAAAAATGGAAACAATAAAGAAGAAGAAACGAGATGGATCACAAGCAGGAACATTTTTTGCTGGCTTAATTACCTTTATGAAAACAATTCTATTGTGCAGTTTAAGCTTGCCACTCCAAATGTTTGTAGCCTTAAGAATACCAAAAGTGGCAGCTGATTTTTTCACTATTACAAGAACAGGACTTAGATGTTATTTTACAGAAAACACAGATGTCTTCTGTGTTCTCTTTAATACAAACTAGAAGAGATTGGGTATGGGTGCCATTCTTTGGTCTTTTGGTGAAGATAACTTTGTTGGGGTAGGGATTTTGTTTAAAGGTTCAGGATTTCCTTTACATAAACTGATAGATTTAATACTGTGTAGGGTTTAATTTTGGATGGGGTTTAGAAAGGGAAGACGAGTATATTTATTAATGTTTATGCACCACAGATAAAATCAGAAAAGGTAGCCTTGCTGGAGAAAATACATTCTTTTTAGCACCTTAGATTTTGATACAAGATATGCTTATCGAAAAATGTTCACTGTGATTCAGTTGCTTTGAAAAAGTGCAAGGGTGTTGCTGGAATAACAGACTGCTATAAAGAAAAAAGAATAGGTTCAGGTAGTACATATACTGTATAAGAAGCCAGTTAGCCACAAGAATAGGTTGTGTGTTTATTTCTAAGAACATGCATGCAATGGGGTAAAAACTGTTCTTACAGAGTTTTCAGACCACTTGATTTTTACTTTTTTTTCCAATTATTTAACCAGGTGAGACACTCTAAGCTGAAAGCTTGTTTGCAGGTGCAACCTGGGAGCACAGGGAAGTTAAGTGACTTGCTCAGGGTCACACAGTATGCAAGTGGGGGCTGTGGGATTCAAACCAAGGTCTTAGGATTTGCAGATCAGAGCCTTAAACCACTGCACTATACTGCCTCTCGAGGTGGTAGTAAGTACTGAGAATGATAGTATAAAAATAATAAAAGATGGGTAATGAATTAGAAACATAGAAACATAGACTTTGACAGCAGATAAGGACCGCTTGGCCCACCTAGTCTGCCCATTTCTATGCCTACAGGATAAGCTGCAGATTCTAGTTAACCAACAACTTATTACTTCTTACACCCCACAAGAATTGCTTTATGTCTGTCCCATGTATTCTTGAATTCTCCCACATTTTTAGACCCCACAACCTCCTCAGGAAGGCTGTTCCATGCTTCCACCACCATCTCTGTGAAAACATATTTCCTCACATTGCCCCTGAACTGCTCCCCCATCTTTAAATTATGTCCCTTGTTCTTGCACATCTCTTTTTCTGAAAGATGCTACTCTCTTGGACTTTGTTGATTTCACTGAGATACTTGAAGGGAAGAGAAAGAGGAAATTGTTTAACCAGAAAATGCACACTAAGCCAGAGCTTGTTTCCAGGTGCAACCTGGGAGCACAATGAAGTTAAGTGACTTGCTCAGGATCACACAGTATGCAAGTGGAAGTTGTAGGATTCAAACCCAGGTCTGTTCTGCTGGATGTCACCAGATTTGCAGCTCAGAGCCTTAGACCACTGTGCTATTCTGCCTCCTAAAAGGTTCTATCATGTCCCCCCTCTCCCTCCTTTCCTCAAGAGTATACATATTAAGCTCCTTTAGTCTCTCCTTGTATGGCTTCTCTTGCAGACCCTGCACCATTTTAGTTGCCCTAATATGGACTGCCTCTATCCTATGTCCTTGTGGAGATCAGGTCTCCAGAACTGGATGCAGTACTCCAGATGGGGTCTCGCATATGTCTGCACAGAGGGATAACAACTTCCTGTTTTCTGCTGGTGATGCCTCTCCCTATACATCCCAGTATACCCCCAGCCCTGAATGTAGATCTTTTAAATGATGCTGCAGTCCAAAAGGAATTTGACAGTTGTCAGTAGCCAGGCAATATGTTTTGTGCCTCTATGAAAATATGGGGGCTTGGTGGGAAGAGACCAAAACAGAATTAAGAACCTGGATACAGAATTTTAGCAGGAATAGACAGAAAAATCATTAAAAAAATGAAATTACAGTTAAGAAACCATCTACAAAAAAATAATTTTAATAGCATATCAAACAGGGAATTACTTTTCAGATCTAGCAAGACATCTAAAGAAGAAAATGCAAAAATATCAATATGATAGAGGAATCACTTTACAAGCAGAATTTAATTATGTTACTCAAGAAATATCATATTGCAATCCCTGTATAGTTCTGAACGATAGGATATGTGCTTCAAATTTTACAATTCTGCAGGATCCGGCAGAGAACCTTATAACAGATAGAGACACAATTATGGAGTTAGTAGAACAACAGTTAGAAAAGGATTGTATTATAGGGTAAATAAAGAAGCAAGATATACACAATTTTGGGGGGACAGTGAAGTGTTAATAGCTGAGGCAGATAAAGAGAAATTGGTATCCCACACTACAGTACAAGAAGTGGATACGCTAATAAATTATTTAAAAATAGGTTCATCAAGCATATGGGATACTTAATGAGTTCCATAAAGTTTTTAGGGAGGAGATGGCTGAATGTTTGATAAAAGTATGTGTTTACCTCTTAGCTCAAAATTAAATCCTAGCTACCTTTACAAATGATTTCATTACTTTTTTTGTTGTTTAAATCTGAAGACAGGGGCCCAGATATTCAAATTGCGCCAGGCTGTGGAGCAAGCCTGGGCGCAGCGCAACTTGGCTGTGCAGGGTTGTTGACTGGGCGATATTCAACAGAGCTGCGCCATGCCACAGCATCGTTGAACATCGCACACTGGCCACCTGCAGTGTGCATGGCGTAGTGGCACTGCACCAGTGCAAGTGGCCAGAAGTGAACGGGATGCATGGCGCAAGTTTCATTGCGCTGTCGCTTAACCACGATATTCAAAAGTGCATATGCAAATGGGGCCATAATGTATGCAAAGGCGCCAAATGGGGCCATTTGCATGTCATCATGGCCCCATTTGCATGCAGGTGCGCCGATCCCCGGCGACTTGCACCTGGCGCCCTGCCAGGCAGCAGCCATCGGGGACCGACGCCCCCTGCACAGCGTGTCAATGTGCCTCACAGCCCGATCGCGGGCTTCAGTAGAAATAAAAAAAATCCAATATCCCTGGTGGTCCAGTGGACCACTGTCAGCCCGATCGTGGGCATTTGTAATAAAACTAAAGAATTACGTCCAATATCCTGATGGTCCAGTGGACTGCTGACAGCCCGATCGTGGGCTGTAGTAAAAGTAAATGATAAAAAACTTATATCCCTGGTGGTCCAGTGGACCGCTGTCTGCACGATCACGGGCTGTAGTAAAAGTAAATGATAAGAAACCTATATCCCTGGTGGTCCAGTGGACCACTGACAGCCCGATCATGGGCTGTAGTAGAAGTAAATGATAAGAAACCTATTTCCCTGGTGGTTCAGTGAACCGCTGACAGCCCGATCGCGGGCTTAAGTAAAAATGAAGAAACCCATATCCCTGGTGGTTCAGTGGACCCCCCACCCACCCACTGATCCCCACCACCCGCTCCCCCCACTCAGTGGCGGGCAGCAGCACCCACCATCTGCCACCCGCCACCCTCCGACTGACACTGTCAGTGGGGCTGTATGCCCGTTGGTCCACAGCGTGAGCCAAGGGCATGCAGCCCATGCCGCTCAATACATTCCAGATATGTGAATGGACCCATTCACATATCTGGAATGTGTAGTCGTGAGTGAGTTGCACACCCATTGGCTCACGCTTGTGACCAATGGGTGTACAGTCCTACCAACGGTGTCAGTTGGCAGACGGCAGGTGACAGGTGGGTGGGGTGCTGCCACCTGCCACTGACTGGGGGAGCAGGGTGGTGGGGATCAGTGATGGGTGGGGAGGGGTCCACTGGACCACCAGGGATATGGGTTTCTTCATTTTTTGCTTAAGCCTGCGATCAGGCAGACAGCGGTCCACTGGACCACCAGGGATGTGGGAGGTTTTATTACTTTTACTACTGCCCACGATCAGGCATGGGGGAGGCCACCACGGAGGTGCAGCCGGAGCTCAGGTGGCCATCCACAGGTGGCAGTAGCCGCGTTTCACCCTGCAATACGGCAGTTCACCTGTGGGTGGCCATCCGTTGTTCCTTTTTTTTTTGGATCAACTTTGTGCTGGCGCAGGTAGGGGTTGCGCATGCATGGCTCTGCACATCCCGGGCTGAATATCGGGCTGTGCAGAGTATGCATGGGCACGCCCCCCCACTTGCACCTGCATACATTAATGATGCGCTCCAGCACATCGGGATTTGTGCTGTGCACTTTTTCCATTTGAATATCACGTCAATGATCAGTAAGCTGCGGTGGCACAACACTGTTGCACCATGCACAACCCTTTTGAATATCTGGGCCAGGATGTTATTTCAAAATTGGAGACTTATTTATCTCTTAAATACAGAATTTAAAATTCTTACTAAAATGTTACATAACAGATTGAGGGAAACAGCAGCATATTTAATTAACCCAGTACACACTTGTTCACTACGTAATAGGAAAATTCAAAAATATATTTTCAAAATAAGGGAGGTACAGTATGGGAATATTATGCAAGGACACTACTCTTGCTTTCTTTTATCTCTAGAGGAAAGTAAAGCTTTTGACAGAGTTAATCATGTTTTTCTTTTTCAGGCATTACTGGAATACAGTATACCTGCAGGATTTGTGAGATAGCTATAGATTTTATATCAATCAATCAATCAATCAAATCTTTATTTATTCAGGCGAGCATCATTGAGCAAGGCTCATTTACAAGATGGACCTGATAAGGTCAAGGTTCGATAGTTGGTACACAACATATACATCAATGCACTAATATATGCATAACAGATACAGAAAAAAACACTTATAAATACAATGATCAAGGGTAAGAAGTTGATTCAGACATAAATGACAAGGCAGGTTACAGGAAAATTATACAAAAGATAAAGTATATACATATCCCAATATAGGAGTCAAGGCATACACACAGCATAGTGTACTACTAGGATGAATGGGGAGCATTTAGGAATAATGTAAGGGCCAGTGATTAGTGGGAAAGGGATTAGGTAGGTAGTAGGTAGTTGGGTAGAATTAAATATATGAATATATATATATATATATATATATATATATATATATATGAATGGACATCAGTGATACCTCTCATTTTAGGAAGGGAGAGGAGAGATATACAGGTAGGGGTATGGCAGGGCTGCCAACTTAACCCTTTACTATATGTTTTCACCCTGGATCAATTCATTGGTAGGATAATTAGAAATGATGCCATAGATGGGATTGTTTTTCCTCATTAGGAAGGGTTTCTTGAAGTGACAGCATATACAGATGATACATGCATCTTTGTGAGCAATACAAAAAGTGCATCATTGATGCTGAAGTAATGCTGGAGAATGTTTTAGTTTTGGGTGCTAAACTAAATTTAGGAAAATGTATAGGCATACAATTGTGGAGTCAGCTCAGCAGACCACAATAGGTAGCAGGTATAAGGATATTGGAAAAACCAATAAAAATATTAGGGATAAAGTCTGGACCAGGAGGAGAAGAAGCAGAAAGTAATTGGGAGGATATTTGGTGAACAAAAAGTAAAGAAATGGAAAGGGTGGAGGTTGTCCAAACAAAAGAGCATGTATATTCTGAAGAAATGTGTGGTACCTATCGTAGCTTATTATATGTTCATTTTGTGTGTCTGCTGCCTGTACAGTTTGAGATGATGCTACTTAGTATTTATTTTCAAATGTTTTGGGGAGCAGGTTGAATTCTATCAAAAAAACATCTGTCTTCCTAGGAGGAAAGGGTTGTACATATGTTAAAACCAGTTGTTTTTGCACATGCATTATTCTGGCCAGAAACACTTTAATTAGCAATACATTCTCAACACTCCATAGCAAAAATATGGATTTATGAGAACTTAAAAATGTGTCTTACAGTATGGAGAGATAAACATCTGAATATGACACAAAGGCTACAGATTCCAGGCTTTTTAATCTCAATTGTAGAGAAAAAGTTTAAGTTGCATGTCCAAAAGGGGCATATTCTCACCTTAACAAGAAAGCAGTTTAATGATGACAACAATAGGTCCTCAAGAACCAGATTTTAAACATTTCAGACAGAGAAATCTTTTTTTAGTTACTAAACAGTTAACTAATAATAAAATTCCAAGCAGGATGTGGGATATACTCTGGTTAAATTAATACAGGAAACTGAATGTTAAGGTAACAACAAGCATAAGTTGGGTGGAAAACAAATTATGCTCATGTCCTCAATGTGGTGATGTAATAGAAACAATGGAGCATTTTGTTTTAGACTTTAGTTTTGCTATAAATGTATGAACCTTCTTGCCAGTAGATGGCGGTTTCTTTGGTTGGAGAGACCCATTTATGAGTGCATAGTTCTAGGTGACTTTCTGCATGGTTTAAGGAAGTATAGCAACATCACCTTAGCAGATTTTGTTTGCTTGCCTTAAATTTTATTTATGGCAAGTGAGATGTAGATTGGTGCTACAGCAACAAAGGATGACATATATGTGTATAGGAAAATTATGTTAAGTTGCATTTAGAGATGTTGTGATGGAGACATGGGGCTGGATTCTCAGAGAGCCCAAAACTTTGCAGTTGCAGAAAAATGGCTTGCAGCACTGTGGAAATTTAGTTGTGGCAAATTCACAAAGAAAAAGAATGCACTTGCAGAAAATCACAAATAAGGCAAGTTATGGAATTCCACAGCTGTGGAAAATGTGCAAGTGCGGATCTGCACCTGAGAAAAAGGATCAGCAGCCAGAACAACAGGCAATCCATATTAAGTGGAGCAGCTGACTTTGACAGGCTTGCCAAAAATGCAGCAGAAAGTACTCACAGTGAGACCAGCAGCCAGTCCCATAACTGGGTCCACAGCAGCACCACCGGTACCAGCAGGCCATGCACCACAGTAGCATTCTGTAACCATTGGTTGTGTTTTCCCTGTGTTGTTTATGTTGCCTGCTTCAGTAGCACTCACTTCTGGCTGTCACTAGCTCTGCCTCTACTATCTGTTGGGCTCCTTTATGGGCTGCACTGGGTCATATGGTTGTAGTTTGTTGCCTTTCAGTGGAAATGTGTGCTATTTATGTTGTAAGAACTGACACAACTATGCATCCCCCAGGTTTGCAGTTGCTGGTGCCTGAATCCTCTCTATAATTGTACCTCAGTTAATACACTGTTTTTTGCTCAGGGAGAGTTACATCTCACTCTCTGTGGTGCAGTATGTGCACAACATTTTTTATGCAACTGTGGAAAAACAGTGGCTGGGAATAGCCTTAAAAGGGATATGCCATACTTTTCAATGATTTTTTTTGGCTCTGGAACTTCTGCAGCTGTACTTTTCTTCACATTCGGCAGTGTATTTTTTCCTGCAGCTGCAGAGGTTTCGTGTATACAGGTACCAGTCAACACAATTACCCCTTTGTGTTCCACAACTGAATACATTTTAGGGGGGTTGCACATTTCTTGCACCTTCCAAGTGTGTTGAGAATCCAGCCCTTATCACAGAATCATATCATAGAATTCTGCTGGCAGAAAATGACCATTCAGCCCATCCAGTCTGCCCAAAAGAGATATCCCCCACCTTATGCCTTGTTTACCTCCCACCCCCCTGCCCTCTGCCACCTCCCTGGCCAAGTCCCATGTAGATATCCCATGCTTTCTTGAATTTTTTGACTGTATCTACTTGATGTATCATTCACAGTAAGAAGTACAGCCATGGTGGGAAGGGTTCACAAATTTTGTTAAATAAAATATTTTTCTTGTTATCAATTTTTGGGATTGAAAAGAGGTATGTTTGCACTATAATAACTTTTAAGGTTTACTATAGAAATGATTCCTATGATTTGGAGATACATTTTTTCTTCTTTTTTATTTTGTTTGAGAAAAGTTTCTTGTTGTTGATGTTAATTCTTTGTTTCTTATTTCTTTGTGTTTTTATTAACTCTTTGGAACATAGATGTAATTATGATTATTACAGATACTATATGATCTATATGAGTATTCTTACTAAAAATGTCCTACTCTTTTCAGCAAGTGCTATGGGATCTTTACCATTCACTAAACAACCACCAGAACAGGCAGACAGGACCTCAATATAATGTTTTAGCCAAATGATGACACTTAAAGAGTACAGCACTCCCTCATGCTGAACTACAGGGTTTGTATTTGGATTTAACCCACGTGCCTGGTGTGGGGATGGAACCTACAGCCTTCCAATCTTCCAGCCTCAGAGGTATACTGCAGTAATAAAACCCCAGTTCAAACCTTTTGCCCTCTGTCTGCCTGAAAACTCTTTAGCCACTCCATCAAACATCCTACCCTAGATAATTAGTAAGACAAAATAGAGATTTACACAGTTACACAGTTACACAGATTAAGCACTTGCACTTTGCAATATTAAGCTACTCCATATTTGGAATCTGTAGTATTCCTTACACTATCTGCCCTGTCACTACAAATTGTACTACCAGAAACCTGTACTGACAGAGTCCCTTATGGAATTGTTGACTTATCTGTAGATGCACCACAAATTTCTCTTAAGCAAATACCCGATTCCTTTTCTGTGCCACTCATACAATGGTATGCCAAATGCCAGGACACCTGCAGTTGTGGGACTTACATATCCTGTCTTCTCTAAGCCTGGTTTACCTCCTCCCCAATCAGACACCTGCTTCACAGGTTGTAATTAATCACTCAGTCCACAAGAGACTGCAGCTAGGTTCCCCTTATTTACTACTATGTGTTACAAAAATTAAACAGCCCCAAAATACTGAATCAGAAAGTCCTGCTTCTGCCTACTCATTTAGACAGTCCTTATAAGTATTAACAAAATCTAGCAAGATCCAGTATGGCTGTATCTGAGGTCTGGCAGAACACGGCACTATCTGCCGTGTCCAAGATAGCTGCTGAAGTTCTCTGCACATGTGTGACAACTTGTGTATGCACACTGGGCTCCAGTGGCCATCTTGGATACTGTGGACTATGCTGCCTTGCTGCCCAAGTTCAGTGCACATGTGCAAGTCATTGCACATGCACAGAAATCCATGGTGGAAACCATGGACACGGCAGACATTGTCACGCTCCACCAGTACTGACAGACAAAATAGTGTGGTGGATGCACAGTGATTGCTGTTCATCTCCAGTATTTAAAAAGTCAATTTTGTTTCCAGTAAGCTCCTTTTTCTCTACAGTGATCACAAGACATCTGCATGGCTATGACCACTGCAGTAGTAAAAATGAAATGCATTTCCTTTTGTAGTTTAGGCTAGCTACCCTGTTGTCTCCTTCCTTTCTGCCCTACCAGAATATATTTCAGTTAAACACATTTTAAATAAAAACATAAGTATGCAGATCATGATATCAAAACTGTAAATTCGTGAAACTCCAAAATTATGAAAACTACATTTTTTTTATAAAACTGCTGAATAATAATAATCAGCAATTTACATAATTGACAGAATAGTACTAATCATTTATGTAACCTGTAGATTAATTTTCTACAAACTGCAGAATGATATTCTGTTGATTATGTAATACATGTAACATTATTCCTCAGTGGACATTGAAAAGTTTTTTGGAATTTTGCAGAATGAAAAAAGAAATTCTGAAAATCATTCTGTAAGCAAAATTGCCATTTTGACAAAATCAGCTGCCAGAATTGTGCATTCCACACAGCTCTATTAAACATACATAATAAAAATATGTCTTCACACAATGGGCCCTATGCATTATGCAAATGCGCCTCGTAACCCAGGCACGTTGGCATAGCTAAATTCGAATGCTGTATAGCAGGGTCCTGTGGAACACATGCAGCATTCACTAGGGGAGGATGCAGGACATATACATTCCAATCCCCCAGCCATGTAGACAGCAGCATGCTGGGAGCATGTTGGGGGTGTGCCCGCAGTCTGCGCAAATCACAAAAGTGTGGAGTGCTGGGCACGGGGGTGCACCCTATGTGGGGTAACACCCAACCGGCAGCTGCATGGATGTGGGGGCACTGCAGACCTCCCCTACAGACTGCCCCAGCCCATGGATCAGCATGGAGGGCTAAGGTGGCTGACCATGCACCCTTCTGCACCAAGCTTGCAGTGCACTTCACGCCTTCCATTGTTTTCCATGTGCTGTGGGTGCAAGTAATCCATTCGCGGACCAGGTCCAGGCATCCCATTGGCTGTGAGCCTGGTCCGCAGAATTGTCTTCCATGTGTCTGTGTGCTGGTGGATGCAGGGCAACAGACAGGTAGTGGCCGGTAGTGACTACCGGTCGGGATGCACCCATCCATAGGTGCGGAACTCCGTGGGTGGTTAACGTGCCTCTGATGCATATTACCTGCCCATATGTGCATAGGGCCCATAATCCAACAAACCTGTTTTTCTTAATGCTCTGTCACATTACTAGAGCCAAATGTAGCTGTGGAACAATGGTATCATAGCAGCATAGTAATTTAAGGTCAAAAGGGATTGATAGACAAACAGGTTTTGTACCTCTCCCCACTCCATAAGCTAGGAATTACTGCATGAATATATTGTGCAAAGCTGCTAATTTATAATGACGCCCCACACAGTCTACTATACAGGATGCTCTGTGATTCCCTTGGTAAGCACATATTTGTTCAGGCTTACCTTGAAGGCCTGTACTTCCTTCATTGCCACTATCTTCATAGTTAGGCTGTTCCATAAGTTCATCATCCTCTGGGAGAAGAAGGAGCCTTGTACCACTGCCTATGAATTTTCTACCTCTCAGCTTCAAAGTAGGTCCACACACCCTGCTGGAGCACAGTAAATTAAATATTGCCATCTGTCCAGTTGTGATGATACACTTGAGTATGTGGAAGACAGGGATCTTGCATTCCATCAGCTTCCTTTTCTCTAGGTGAACATGCTAAGACTAAGCTTTGCCTCATTGTTTGTGTCTCCATTCTCCAGAACATTTTGCACCTGCCCAGTTCAGAACTACCCATCCTCTTATCCATCAAGCCAAGTGATTCAAGGTCTGCAATACATGTCCTACGAGAAAAGACTTAGGGAACTGAATATGTACTCCCCAGAGCAGAGAAGAGAGAGAGAGAGGGGAAGTGATTGAAACATTCAAGTACATGAAGGGCATTAACAAGGTACAGCCACAGGAACTTTTTCACTTCATGAAGGGCCCCAGGACCAGCGGACATGATGTCAGACTGCAAGGAGAGAGGTGCTCTACCAACACCAGGAAGTTTTTCTTCACAGAAAGAGTGGTGGATGCCTGGAACAGCCTGCCTCAAGAGGTTGTGAGAGTCAGCACTGTGGGGGGATTCAAGAATGCATGAGATAGGCACAAGGGAACCCTGACTACAAAGGGCAACTAGAGTGACAAAATAAGTCTAACACAAATGGGCAGACTAGATGGACCTAGCAGTCTGTTTCTGCCATCAACTTCTATGTTTCTATGTGTCTAACATTAAAATGAGCCCATTGGATATGCAAGGTACATAGGGTCTATCTGCATGCTCATTATGGGTTAATATGCATGGGGCACAGCAGCCCCTTAGCACCATTAACACAGGAAAGTAAGCCCTGCTGTCCAGTGGTACCCCTCAGCTCCCAGTCACCCATTCACATATCTAATACCACTACCTGGTGGTTTAATGCATCCCCCCCAATCTCTCCTCTTACCATATGTATATATTCTCTGGTGGTCTAATATGACCCCCTATGATTGGCCCTCTAAGTGTATGTATACATTCCCTGATGGTCTAGTATGACCCCCTTCAATTGCTCCTCTGAGTGCATGTATTAATTCCCTAGTGGTCTAAGGTGACTACCCAATATATTCTCAGTGTATGTATGCATTCCATGTAGGGATAGACGAATCTCAAAAGGTTCTGAGGTTCTAAAAGGTTCTGATAAGCAAAAAAAGGTTCAGATGCATATTTGAACCTTATCCGAAACTTTTATAACCTTTATGGTTTTATGGTAACTGTACGTGAAAAAATCATTTTAAACAGCTTTTAATCAACATATCTACAGAAAAAAGCAATTAAACCACTATTTTTCTTTTTTTAACCAGTATCCCAAGTTTGACTCTTTGTAGAAGGGGATATGTTTGGCATCACTTTTGCTTCACAATGGCTTTCACTATGGAACATGACATGAAGCAACATGGCAAAAAAAGACAGAGCACCAGGCAGTCCAGAAGTCACCACTTCACTATTGCTACTACCACTAATATCACAGAGCTAAGCAACATTTTTATATTTTAATCAATCTGGTTAAGGCATATTTAGCTAAATGATCTCCTCGGAATGTGAAAATGACTGTGTGTGAGATGAGGGACTTGTCTTCCACAGTTGCTACCAGTACAATCATGTCATGTACTGGCTGTACCTCCCACCCACCCCCAGGATGACGATGATATGGTGCAAAGGCAGGCAAGTCCCAGATCTCTATTTTTTTAAACCAGTCACCGAAGTCTGACTTTTTAGGGACATAGGGACTAATGATCTCACCAGCCGGTCAGTTGTGGAGACCAAGGAACACCTGACTAGGCTGGGTGACAAACTATCATCTATTTCATCCGGCATCTCCTTCTCTGAGATCCTGCCATTCTGGGAGAAGGGAGCAGATGGACGGAAGGTCAGAGAAGGGGAGCTAGGGGAGCTAAACACGTGGATCAAGGACTGGTGCCAGGAAAAAGGACACAGATTTGCAGGGAACTGGCAACAGTTCTGGGAGCGAAAGTTCTTTAAATTTGATGGACTGCATCTGACTAAAGAGGGAGTCAGTGCATTGGGGCAGAAGTTTGACATCTTTGCAGAATATTTAAACTAGCAAATGGGGAGAGGGGTGCAGCACCCCATACGTCGGATGGGAAGAACACCCTTCCCCCCTCAGCTAGTGGTCAAACAGGAATTCAGCATGTTTGCCGTTCATTTGCATCACCAGGTAAGAAAAAAGGTTTGTCTCCCCATATGACGCACAGGAGAAATGCCAAACTTCACCCAACAACTAACACACCAAAATCTGGCCAATGGAAAATCATGTACACAAATGCTCACAGCCTGGGAAATAAGATCCCAGACCTGCAGGCAATAATGTCAGAGGCTAAACTGGACATAGTAGCAATTAGTGAGACGTGGTTTACCAGTAACCACACTTGGGAGACTATAGTACCTGGCTATGTATTGTTCAGAAGAGACCGAGGTGCAAAAAGGGGGGGAGGAGTGGCCCTGTATGTTAATGAAAATATCAAAGCTACAGAAATTCAGAATACACATAAGGAGCCAGAAGAACTGTGGGTCACCCTGGAAACAGGAAATGGGACAGCCATAAGAACTGGGGTTGTCTACAGGCCCCCAGACCAGAGGGAGGACATAGACACATTACTGTTAGAAGATATACAAACATGACAGCTAAAGGGGAGGTTCTGATAATGGGAGACTTCAACATGCCAGATACAGATTGGTCATCACCAGCAGGAACATCTGCAGAACTAGACTCATAGTGGATTCTGCAGGGAGGGCCTCAAACAACTGGTACAGCAACCCACAAGAGACAGGGCTATCCTAGATCTAGTACTGACTAACAAAGAAGGGATCACAGATCTCCAGGTAGAAGGTCACCTGGGGCCAGTGACCATCACATGGTGCATGGTTCAATTTGGCTACTACATCTAAATCATCCCATTCCAAGGCAAAAATATGGGACTTCAGAGGAGCTGACTTTGATAAGATGGCCAACAGAGTTAAGCTAGCCCTGGCAAAAAGAACACAGGTAAGGGGTACAGGCAAAGTGGCAAGCATTAAGGATGCAATACTTGAAGCAACATCCCATTGTGTTAGACAGAAAAGGAAGTGCAATGAAGAAGGAAACCACTTTGGTCTCAAATACAGTAGCAGAAAAGGTCAGAGCCAAAAGGCTGGCCTTCAGGAAATGTAAGGGAACACAGCTGGATGAAGATAGGAGGCATACCAAACTGCCCTAAGGGAAGCAGGTAAGGCAGTAAGGCAGGCAAAGTCCCAAACTGAGGAAACACTAGCACTAACAGTAAGAAGGTGACAAGACTTTCTATAGATACATTAGTGAAAGGAGAAAGTCCAGAGGGGTATTGCTAAGCTTAATGGAGAAAAGGAAGCATGTGAGGAGGAGGACCTGTAAAGGCATCTATCTAAATAGATACTTTGCTCAGTATTTACTGAAGAGAAGGTAGGGCAGAGCCCACAGCTCAGCATCATGGACACAGGGGGAGGGAAGTGAGCACTACTCCTTCACAAAAGAAAGGGTCCTACAAGAGCTTGCTAAGCTCAGGGTGGATAAGGCAATGGGACCTGATGGCATACATCCCAGGGTACTTAAGGAGCTAAAGGAGGAACTAGCAGAGCCATTAGCAGAATTGTTTAGTGAGTCTCTGAGCACAGGAGAGGTCCCAGAAGACTGGAGAAGGGCTCATGTGATCCCACTCCACAAGAGTGGTAGCAGGGAGGAGGCGGGAACTACAGACCGGTCAGTCTTACTAGTAGTGGGCAAGATTATGGAGGCACCCTTAAGGAAAGGATAGTGCAACACCTGGAATTCATAGGGGCACAGGATCCAAGACAGCATGGGTTTACAAAAGGAAGGGTCCTGTCAAACTAATCTCATAGATTTCTTTGACTGGGTAACCAGAGTGGTGGACCAAGGGAGCAGTTGATGTCGCCACCTTGACTTCAGCAAAGCTTTTGACACTGTTCCACATAGAAGATTGATAAATAAGCTGGGTAGGCTCGGGTGGGTCAGAAGTTGGTCAACTGGGTGGCAAACTGGTTGACGGGCAGAAAACAGAGAGTGGTGGCAAATGGTATACAGTCAGAAGAGATGCAAGTCACAAGTGGGTACTCAGGATCAGTCCTGGGCCAGTCCTCTTCAACATCTCATTAGTGACCTTGCAGATGGACTAGAGGGTAAGGCTTGTCTGTTTGCAGATGACACCAAGATCTGCAACAGAGTAGATGATCCAGATGGGGTGGGCAGAATGAGAAGAGATCTGGATAAACTAGCAGAATGGTCAGAAGAGTGGCAACTGGGATTTAATGCAAAGAAGTGCAAAATCATGCATATAGGGAAGAGAAACCCTGAAGCCACCTATAGGCTGGGAGGGGAGTTGCTAGCAGTCACAAAGGAAGAAAGAGACTTGGGCATCATCATCACTGATGACCTAAAATCATCCAAGCAGACCTCTAAAGCAGTAGGTAGAGGGGTGTTAGGGTGTATTAGTAGGGGTATCACAAGTCGTAAGAGGGAGGTAATAATCCCTCTGTACAAGACACTGGTTAGGCCCCATCTGGAGTACTGCATGCAGTATTGGAGGCCACACCTTCACAAGGACATTAACCAAATTGAGGCAGTCCAGAGAAGGGCAACCAAAATGATGCAGGGACTGCATCAGAAGACATATGAGGACAGATTAACGGAGCTCAATATGTATACCCTTGAGCAAAGGAGGGAGAGAGGTGATATGATCGAGGCATTCAAACACCTTAAGGGCATAAACAAGGTGAAAGAGTCTAACATGTTTAAATATAAGAAAAATAGCAGGACAAGAGGACACAGCATGAGATTAGAGGAGGCCGATTAAGGGGAATGAGGAAATTCTTTTCACAGAAAGGGTGGTGGATGCATGGAATGGCTTACCACAAGAAGTGGTGGCTATGAATGCAGTGCAGGGCTTCAAACAGGCATGGGATAGGCATAAGGGAGCAATACAAATGACTATGAATAGATAGGCCACTGACAGAGCAAAGGCCGATGGCACATTTATATTATGTAGAAAAAGAAATGGGCAGACTGGATGGGCCTTACGGTCCTTATCTGCAGTCAACTTCTATGTTTCTATGTTTCTATGTTTTTGTAGAAAGTGACAATGTGTTTGTAATGTATGTCACCAATTATGCTCAGCAATGGCTCTCAGTATGAAACACAACACTTAGGGCATCCTGCAGAACGTGAACACTAACAGCAGCATCATACTGGACCAAGGCTCATGAATGATGTGACATGATAACTAGGCATTCTGATTCGTGATGAAACTGAAGATTAAAAAAAACAGGTTCGCACAAAAAAGGTTGAAGTGGTGTGATTCGTGATGACTGTGAATGTGATTCATCGTGATGTGATTTGTGATGACAATGAATGTGATTCATCGTGACATGACCATGTTAGCTGTGAGATTATATCTACTGGATTAACTACAGCTGGCTTGTGAGGACAAAGATTTTACTCCATCTGCTAGTAGGGCATCCTGCAGAATGTGAACATTAACAGAAGTTTCAAACTAGACCAAGGCTCCTGAGTGACGTGACATGATAAGTAGATGTCCTGATTCGTGATGAAACTGAAAATTAAAAAAAACAAAAACAGGGTTACGACAAAAAAAGTTGAAGAGATGTGATTCGTGATAACGGTGAAGAACATGATTCGCTGTGATGTGACATGAGTCATGAACTTAGCACTGGCAGTGCTTCTCAGAGCACCAGAAACTGGATGGAACTGAGCTTCTAGAGACAATTGCCATTGAAAATTTGAAATACCTATGGCTGTACTTCCCTGGTGACAGATGACTTGACTTTTTGCAGTGGGGGGGGAGGTCACACAGACAGTATGCAAGAAGTGGCACTGGTGCACTGATGACTAGCTGGCAGATTTTATTTCACACACACCCACATAATTTCTGCTTCACACACCATCTATGCTAAGGGTGATGCTGAGGGCACTACTGCTGCCCTCACAGATTTGGGGACCCTGCCTGGCCTAACACTCTCTGACACAGTACTTTTTCCCTTCAAGGATTTTTTTATTTATTCCACATGATGTGATGGAATGTCTTGCCCAATGAGCCAAAGTTTATACCCTACTGAGCAAGCACAGGAAGGAGTGGTGAGTTGTATACAGGTCTATGACCTCCGATACTTGTATTAATACCTATGAACCTATAAGATGACAGATTACTGAATTCTTGGGGGGAGGCACACAATATGCAACAAGTGGCACTGGTGCACTGATGATTATCTGGCAGATTTTATCACACACACACACACACACACACACACACACACACACACACACACTCACACACAATTATTTCACACACCACATACACTAAGGTTGATGCAGGTGCTGCTGCTACCCACACAGATTCAGGGAACCTGCCTTGCCTAACCCTCTGTGACACAGTGCTTTTTCCATTCTAGGATTTTTTTAATTTATTCCATGTGATGTGATGGAATGCCCTTCCCAATGAGCCAAAGCTTATACCCCACTGAGCAAGCACAGGGAGGAAGATGACAGATGACTGACTTCTTGGGGGGGGGGTCACACAGTGTACAACAAGTGGCCTTGGCTCACTGATGACTATCTGGCAGATTTTATTTCACACGCAGACACAGAATTATTTCACACACCACCTACGCTAAGAGTGATGTTGCAGGCACTGCTGCTACCCACACAAATTCAGGGACCCTGCTTAGCCTAACCTTCTCTGACACAGTACTTTTTCCATTCAATGATTTTTTTCTAATTTATTCCATGTGATATAACATAATGCTCTGCCCATTGAGCCAAAGCGTATACCCCGCTGAGTGAACACAGGGAGGAAGATGACAGATGACTGACTTCTTGCAGGAGGGTCATACATACAGTATGCAAGAAGTGGCACTGGTGCACAGATGACTGGCTGGAAGATTTTATTTCACACACAGAATCTATTTCTGCTAGTATATCCACTGAGATTCTGGGGGACCCTGCTTGGCCTAACCCTCTCTGACTCGGGGGCACACAGACAGTATGCAAGGAGTGGCACTGGTGGACTGTTGACTGGCTGGCAGATTTTTTTTCACATACAGAATTTATTTCACACACCACCACACTAAGGGCTGTGCTGCAGGCACTGCTGCTAGTATACCCACAGATTCTGGGAGACCTTGCCTGGCCTAACCCTCTCTGACACAGTACTTTTCCCCTTCAAAGATTTTTTTTTAATTTTTTTCTTTATTCCATGTGATGTGATCGAATGCCTGCCCACTGAACCAAAGCTTATACCCCACTGAGCTAGCACAGGGAGGAAGATGACAGATGACTGACTTCTTGCGGGGGGGGGTCACACAAACAGTATGCCAGAAGTGGCACTGGTGCACAGATGACTGGCTTGCAGATTTTATTTCATGCACCACCTACACTAAAGGTGATGCTGCAGGCAGTGCTGCTAGTATACCCACAGAGAATCTGGGGGACCCTGCCTGGCTTATCCCGCTCTGACATGGGGAGTCACACAGACAGTATACAGGAATTGGTACTTGTGCACTAATGACTTTCTGGCAGATTGTATTCACATACACATTACTCTAGTTCTCCTCAAGTCTCCAAGTTACGCCCTGGCTCATGGCAAAGCAAGGCAAGGCAAATTTTATTTTTCTGGTGCCCAATCCCAGAGGATCTGGGCACTGTACAAACACACAAAAATTTAAATTTAAATATATGTATATATATATATATATATCTATATATATATAATATATATATATATATATAATGGTAGCATGGTAGTGCTACCATAGTTAGGGTTGAGTACCCTATTTAATGTTAAATGGTGAAACTTTGCACCTTAACTCATTGTCTCCTAGCAGTCCTCAGTAAAATACACTGGTGTGACCTGAGGACGTCTGCAGAAGTCAGCTACTGACTCCCAGTGTGCCCTTGCAACGTCTGGAGAAGTCACTTATATATTTTACTATATAGTGTAACAGAATATAATATATATTTGACTGCATAGCACCGTTGGAAAGGTAATTTTATGCTGAACAACTTTGTCACTGATATTTTGAGCATATCATGGATACTTTAGGAGTTATTTGCATTTGTTTATGGTATGGTGTGTACGGCTTATGGTGCCTGCTTTAGTGAAAAAAATATTTTTTATTGCTGTTTCAACCAGCTTAAAAAAATTACATATTATTATTTGTATACCACCATTGGGAAGGCAATTTTGTGCTGAACAACTTTGCCACTGATATTTTGTGCATATCATGTATACTTTAGGAGTCATTCACATTTGTTTATAGTATGGTGTGTATGGCTGACATGTTTTCCATCAAGATTCACCTAAGCAGCTTGAATAAAATTCACTTTTTTGGCACTTCAGCAGGTATAAAATAAAAACTGTATTGATTACAACTGGTTGCATAGCACCATTGGAAGACATTTTGTGCTCATCAACTTTCATGCTGATACTTTGTGTATCATGTATACTTTTGAGTTATACATTTGTTTATGATATGGTGTGTGTGGTTGATTCATCCCTCAAATCTCACCAAAGCACCTTGACTAAAATGGGAAAAATTACGTTTTATAGTAAAATATATCTTTTTTTTAACAAACATAATATTAAAACACCATCTAATGTCCAATGCTTAATTTGGTATTGATATTTTACATATTTTCCAACACAAAATGGCTTATGTTGCCCTTTTTTAGTGAAAAAAATATTTAGTTTGCTCTTTCGACCAGCATAGAAAAAAAACTAAATTACTTATTATTACATGCATGCCACCATTGGAAAGGCAATTGTATGCTGAATAACTCTGCCACTCATACTTTGTGTCTAGCATGTACAGTTATTGAGCTATTAGCATTTGTTTGCGACATGTTAACTATGTCTTGATTTTGCTTAGAAAGGGCCAGGATTCACTGTTAAAAGTATACAGGAGATTCAGGAGGCAAGTGGTGTAATCTCAGAGTGAGCCTGTGGAGGCAATGAGTTAATAACTTTGCCACCGTTCAATGGATTTGCCTGAAATTTAGCAGGCATGGGGCATAACCACTGATCTTGGGATCAGCTTACTTTTGTACCAGTCAGATATATGGCTGTGGAGTTATTTAGCGACATTCATGTGCGCATTTACATTTTTTGTGAATTATTTGCTTGCGCCTGTGCGACTGGTCCAAAAAATTTCAGGGACCATGCGGCCAGGGTCCCTGATGTGCCTTTCAAAGATTTTATGAAAAAATATTGAACAGTTCAAAAGATATTCAAAAAACAATTTCCCATTATAAGTCAATGG
The DNA here is from genome assembly GCA_016271365.2 of Neoceratodus forsteri. Classification (NCBI taxonomy): domain Eukaryota; kingdom Metazoa; phylum Chordata; order Ceratodontiformes; family Ceratodontidae; genus Neoceratodus; species Neoceratodus forsteri. The sequence goes on from CM057451.1 coordinate 213,167,727, forward strand.
GAAAAGTTAACAAAAAGTTCAACACTTTTGCAAATGCACTTTTTAGTGCCACAAATGACCCTAGTAGTGTTGTACTTGCTTGATATTTAAAATTGGGACCCTCTAGGAACTCAATTATTTTTGTGTTCACCTAGTCGGACCCTCAGCATGCTAGCCATATCTTTATTTTGGGGTTAAACACCCAAGAAATATGTTTTCAAATTTGTGGGAAAAGTAGTGTCACAAAGTAGTGTCGCACACCCCGATGCTGGCTGGGAGGGCGGGTGGGTGGGTCCAAGGGGGTTCAACCCTAACATTGAATTTCCTTGCTTTTGTCGCTGTGGAATAACCCTAACTGATGCATTAAACAGAGTTTTTTGCCTCTAATATATATATGAATATATCACCACACAATAAATAATCACATATCAAAAAAGCATTACCCTGCATATAAATAATCACCCTCTTTAGTTTTAAAAGGGACTGATAACCAATGTTCTCATACAGTACCTGAGAAAGTCTGGCTAAACAGATAACACTTAAGGTGGGCTTTGAGTACCTCCACTGATGGGGCCTCCCTCACCAGTAGCAGAGGCAAATTCTACAGGACAGGGCCGGCAATACTAAAAGCTCTGTCACTGGCCATTTTCAGCATCATCCTGAGAATTGCTAGAAGGCCTCTCGAGAAGGATCACAGGGGGAAGACCGAGGCAAAGGGTGTAACAAGGTCCACCAGGTAGCAAGGGTCCAGTCCATGTAGGGCCTTATAGGTGAGCAAGCCCACCTTAAAAAGCACCTTCCATTGAACCGGCAGCCAGTGCAATTCCCACAGCACCAGGGTGATGTGACAGTATTTTGACTGTCTAGTCAACAACCTGGCAGCGGCATTCTGCACCAGTTGCAGTCAATGGAGGGTGCCTCCAGAGATCCTGAGGTAGACTGCATTACAGTAGTCAAGCCTAGATGTTACAAATGCATGCACCATGGTGGGAAGTTCCAGGGGTGGAATCAGGTGCTTAATCCTGGAAATGTTTCTCAGATGGAAAAAACTAACTCTGACAAAGGATGACACTTGATGTTCCATCATCAAACCATTGTCTAGCACCACGCCAAGACTGCGCACCTTAGAGGAGGCCATCAATGGGACAAACCCTAGAACTAGTCCAGTATCTGCCCCAGAGGCCATCCTCTCACACCTCCAGTTCGACTCCACAACCAGTACCTCCATCTTATCAGGGTTCAGTTGCAACCAGCTAGGGGCCATCCAGACATTGATCTCTGCCAGACAGTTGTTTAATACGTCACCACATTGGATGTCCCAGGGGCAAAGGATAAGTACAACTTAGTATCATCAGCATAACAATGAAACCCCTAGCTGTACTTCCTAATGATCTCACCCTGGAGTAGCATATACATGGCAAACAACATTGGTGACAAGACCGAACCATGAGGTACCCCACAAGACAGTAGGCTCAGGGATGAAGAAAAATTCCCCATCACCACCCTCTGTTTTCTGTTTGGCAAAAAGGACTCATACCAGCAGATGACAGTGGCAGTGAGTCCACAGAAGTCCCTCAGGTGGCCGAGTAACACACGATGGTCCACCGTGTCAAAAGCTGAGGAGAGATTGAGTAGAATGAGAATTGTCCCCTCACCTTGATCCCTTACCCTGAGGAGATCATTATACATCTGAACTACTGCGGTTTCTGTTGAATATCCTGTGTGAAAACCCGACTGGAGTGTCTCATAGATATCAAATGTCACATGGTGTTCTCCCAACTGTTGCACTACAATTTTCTCCATAACCTGTTCCAAAAATGGAAGGTTGGAGACCGGTCAATAATTCACCTTGATGTCAGTGTCCAATGATGAATTCTTAAGAAGGGGCCTCACCAGCACCTTCTTTAAAGCATCTGGGAAGACCCCCTCCAACAAGGAGCACTGGGCAATCAAGGCAAACACCGGACCAACAGTGTCGACATATCCCATTAAGAAATGTGTTGGTACTGGGTCCAGCTCACAATATGTGTGCTTCAGCTCATGTCATCATTCATGCTCCCTTGTCCAAGTCTCTTCTCCCATAACGTAGTACTCCCCAGTTCCCACCTCAATCCCTGACTCCCCAGTCCCATACCCAGTCAATGCTGGCTCAATCTCCTCTTGAATCCCTGACTCACAGTCCCTGACTCCCCATCCCCAACTTCCCCAAGTTTTCAAATTTACTTTTTATATATATATATATATATATATATATATATATATATATATATATATTATGGGGGCACAGTTAGGGTCATGAAGGCACTTTAATGTTTAACTTGAAATTTTGTGCGTTAATAACTTTGGACCCATTCAACGGATGTGCATGAACTTTGGTATGCTCAGTGGGGCATGGTAGATCTCTTGAATTGCCAAATTGTGTTTTGGTTGGACTAACAGTTGTTGTGCAGTGAATCATTGACTAATGCACTTTTCACCAGTTTTGAGAGCAGTTTTTTTGATTTGTCTGTAGCACTGCATGGCCACAATGTGGCATGCTGGTCTGAAATTTGTGCACCTAGAAAGGACTTGGGTCAAGGAACATGTGACTTTTTGTTTGGTGAAAAAATATTAATCCATTCAAAAGTTATTAAGCATTTTAGCTCCCATTGTAAGTCTAAGGAAAGATTTATATGGTTGTTTTGCAAAAGAAGAATGGGGTTTTGGCTATCTGGTCACTCTTCATAATCAAAGAATTAGCATGCTCACTATCAAAGAATCTTTGATCGCAAGAAATTTATCGATCGCAATGGCTGCCATTTTTATTTTAGTTTGGGGTTGGAAAAAAACAAATATCTTAGCCCAGGGGTGACTTCTGAAGTAAATCCTGGATGGGTTTTGCTCAGGGGGCCTCCTTGTATAGAGCCATGCCTGTGGCTTAATGTAGTTGTGTCAAAAAATGGAGTTTTAAACTTTTAAATTCTTTGATCGCGGCTCGCTAATGATCTTTAATTGCGAGCTTGCAAATTGTTTGATTGCGAGATTCTTTGATCGCGATCTTCATTCATGAGGGAGGGACAAGATGGCCAGATTTTTGGGTTGGAAAAAAAATGTCTTAGCCAAGGGGTGACTTGTGAAATAAAACTAGGATGGGTTTTGCTCAGAGGTCTTCCCTCTACTGAGTAATGCCTGTGGTGTAAAGTAGTTGTATCAAAAAATGGAGTTTTAACATTTTTAAATTCTTTGATAGTGAGCCTGCAAATTCTTTGGTCACGAGATTTCTTTGATCGCAAGCTTTGTTCATGAAGGCAGGAAGAGATGGCCACATTTTTGCTGGACCAGATGTCTCTGGGAGGGACCAGATAGCCCAAATGTCATTACCAGATGCCCCCTCATGATCAAAGATGATCTTTGATCGTGAGGTCGCAGCTGATTCTGGTGATCAAAGAATTTTTAAAGGTACAACACCTTTAAAATTAAATATCTCAGAAACGGTTTGGTCTTTTAACTTGACATTTGGAGGATGTTGAGGTGATGTCCTGTAGATGTGAATTATGGAATTATGGTGTTTAGGTGTCATCAAATTAATTTGCTGCAGAGATATTGCATGATGCAGTTTACATTTTTCAGATAGCATTCTGCATTGTGGTAGTGGCTTGAAATTTATAGGGTAGCTAGCCTTACTGCCACAGAGGTATTTTTCAGTGGTTAGGTGTGTAAAATGTAAACAGATGTGGAATTATGCCACTCTGACAAATGAAAATAAAACTTTTTAAAATGAAATATCTCGGCAACTGTTTGGTCTTTTAACTTTAAATTTGGAGGGTGTTGAGGGGATGTCCTGTAGATGTGAATTATGGTGCTTAGATGTCAGAAAATTAATTTGCTACTGAAATATTGCATGACCCAGTTTATGTTTTGTGCATAGCATTCTGCATTGTGGTAGTGGCTTGACATTTATAGGGTAGCTAGCCTTACTGTCACAGAGGTAAGTTTCAGTGGTTAGGTGTGTAAAATGTAAACAGGTGTGGAATTATGCCACTCAGACAAATGAAAATTTGGTTAGTTTCAAGTTGGTGGGAATGTGGGGCCCAAAGGGCCCCATGATCTCAGCAATACACACTCCCACCAATACATATGATATTCAGTACTTGTACTGTTATGTTAGGCGAGAATTTACAAGTTGGTGGGGCCTTAGGGGCCCAAAGGGCCTCCTCCACTCAACTAGCATTTTGTACTTTACTATGCTTTCTCAAAAGTAGGAATTCTTTGCAAAATCTGTGTTAATGCACAATTAGGTTTTTACTGTAAAAGTGAGGAAATTCACTGTTGGGATACCACCCCTTGCACCCCATGATCACCCTGGCCCTACCAACAAACATCGGGGTGTGCGATGGGGTCGTTGGTCCTAACTGTCACCCCATTCTCCTATTCTGTACCACTTCAGCTTATTTACACATGGAATGGGGTGATAGTTAGGACCGACAACCCCAATGCACACCCAGATGCCTGTTGGTGGGGGTGGGGTGGTCATGGGTCACAAAGGGAGGTAAACCTAATGGTAAATTTCCTCACTTTTGACACTGTAAAAACCCCTAACTGTTGCATTAATGCAGTTTTTTGCAAATAATATGTATTAAATTCTTGTTTCTTTTTTTTTTTAGTGTCGACTTCATCTCTTCCTCAAGGGGCATAAAATACAAGCAGCACAAGCATAGAAACATAATACACATGGAGCAGCCTACAGAAGCTACTGCTCCTTCTCCATTCTGATTCCTCTGCATAGCTGTATGGTGGATCATGTGGGTTGCTAGAAGTAGAGACTGACAGCTTGGCCATCCAATGAGGGACCACAGTTTTGTCTCTGGTCCATCCTGTGGGTTCCTCCTGCTCTGGTGCTTCTCGCACTGCAGTTCCCATGATAGGAGCTATCTGAACTGATCCAAACAGCTGCAAGTGTTCAGAAGCCATTCATTTACAAACACTTCGGCATGTTTGGATCTTATTTTCGATGAACCAGTTCACCCATCTCTAATTCCCTGGTTGTCTACTGTGAAAATCCTGATCGATTATTCTCATATCTAACACTATTCCCTAGTGGCCTAATGTGAACCCCATTCACCTATTTAAAAATAGGAAAGTTGCCCTGGTCTCCAGTGGTTCCCTCTGCCCTCCCATCACCCACCAGGAACTCCTTACTGCCACTTCAAACCTTTGAATATACTGCTGCATCAGTATGCATGAAGGAACCCTCTCATTTGCATAGGTGCAGTGCTGTGTTAGTGGCTTTGGCTGCTGGGTTTGCAGGGGGGCTTCTGGGCTTCTGAATGTGCTGGCTGAGAGCACCAGTGCAAATCCATGTTAGTGCATCTGCTAACCCTGTTAGTGGGTGAGCTAAACTTTCAATATTAGGCCATTGATTTGGTATCTGAAGCTGATGTTTGCAGCTTATTGAACTGTGTTTGCATGTTGAATTTTTAGTAAGTGCTTTTCTTGCTACTCCCTCTGCTATCTGGAGAGAACTCACTTCTGTTTTGTGCTTTGTGTCTTCCCCTGATGACATGGGCAGCCACATGAATATCCATCCACTTTGCCCTTTTGTGAACACCAATAAATAATATTCATTCAGTATCTCAGCCAAAACCTTTGGTTACTTGGTTACTTGGTTCAAAGGACAAAAGAAAGCCGTGGCCTATCGAGATTGTCCTCCACATGTGTGGATCATTGTTGTGATACTATCTCGTTAACCAATTGTCAAGTTTGATTTTAAGAGTCGTAACAGTAGTTGAGTCAACAATGTCTTGTGGGAGAGTATTCCATAATCTGGGAGTTCTTATGGAGAAAAAGTTTTGTCTTTTGTTAGTATTACATTGATTAATATCCAGTTGTTTGTTATTTAGCCTAGGTACAATTTTTCTGGAAGACAGTGTTATACCACATTGCTTCATCAAGATGGGTGACTTAATAATCTTAAAAAGTTGTAATAGATCACCTCTTGTTCTTCTCAGTTTAAGGGAATGTAAACCTGTCTTCTGTAGTCTAGCCTCATAATCAAGATGTGCTAAGTGAGGAATAATTTTAGTAGCTCTATTCTGAATCCTTTCAATTCGATCTATATCCTTAATGAGGTAAGGACTCCAAAAAGGGGAGCTATAATCTAAGTAGGGCCTGACGTGTGATCTATACAGAGTAATGATGCACTGTTCAGTTTTAGAAACAAATGTACTATTTATCCTTTGCAGAAGAGCATTGGCTTGATTGGCATTTTTATTACAATGAGAAGATGGAGAAAGTTTATTGTTTACTAGGATCCCCAGATCTTTTTCGATGCAGGAAACCTTAATATTTATATTGTTCAGTGTGTATATCTGTTTAGGGTTATTTTTCCCCATATGTAAAACAGCTCATTTTGATACATTAAAGTACATTTTATTAGTAAGAGCCCAATGTTCAATGATGCAAGATCAGTTAATATTGACTGTAAGTTAGCTGCATTGTTCACAGCGCCCCCTAGTTTGGTATCATCTGCAAATGTCATAAGGATGTTAGATGAACAAATTTTCATATTGCTGATGAAAATATTGAACAGAGTGGGTCCCAAGACCGAACCCTGAGGAACACCACTCGTCACTGAACCCAAGTCTGACATGATGCCATTGACCTGAACCCTCTGAGATCGATTAGTCAGCCAACTTTTTATCCATAAAACTAATGCTGCCGAAAAGCCTAAATGAATGAGTTTATTAATCAAAATAGCATGTGACACTTTGTCAAAGGCTTTGCTGTAGTCTAATAAAATGACGTCAGTAGGAATGTTTAAGTCGAGATTCATGCTAAAGTAATTGTAGAAGGATAACAAGTTTGTAGTGCAAGACAAACCTGTTCTAAATCCACGTTGAGTTATGTCAGTTATGTTTAGGGATTCTATTTCTTTCTCTAGAAGTATTTTGATTACTTTTTCCAATAATTTACAAGGAATTGAAGTTAAACTGATCGGACAATAGTTATCAACTTTTGAATGGGAGCCCTGTTTAAAAATGGGGGTTATTATTGCCGTTAACCAATCAGAGGGAACCATAGATTCTTGGAGAGATTTATTAAAAATGGCTTCACTCACAGTTGCATGCTTTTCCTTTTTTCAGGGGTACAATTACCTCTTTCAACTTCCACCTTCCATTTATATGCTGGAAGATAGCTTTGATGATTTCTGAAGGTACTATTATAATCCAACCTCACAGCTCATCCAACCTCATAGGCTTCCTTAGATCTAGTTTCATAGTCATGTCAGTGCTGCCATGTTCTCCTCCCTGAATCGAAGGCAATCAATGTCTTTACAGTAGTCATAGACCTTTTTGTTCAAGATGAGTTGCTATACTGTAGGTCCATGTTGAGCCAGGGAGCCACTTTGGAACCACTTTGTTTCCTTATTGTTTATGGGGATCAGGCATCTGCAGCTACTTGGAATACCCAGAATACAGATTTCTATTGGGGCATTAGACTTTATAGAATAATAATATAGTTACTTGCTATCAGGTGAAATGCAGGGACAAATGTATTAGCTCCAGTAAGACTATGTATTTCTGATAATATGGTCTCCTTTCCCCAATCCTCTTAATACTTGCCTTGGAAACACTTCTTACACATTTGTCTAATCTGCATATTGAAGGTTTTAGAATGGATAAGTAAACTATGAAAGTTAGTGCATGTGCAGATGACCTTATGATTTTTCTGAAGACTCCCCTTAGCTCATACCCAGAATTGTTAGAAGAAATAGAAGTATTTTCAAAACTTGCAGGGTACAAATTGAATAAGTCCAAATCAATAATTTTGCCATTAAAACAAATGACAGATAATATAAAAATAATATTTCAACAGATGCAATATTATCAAATACTTAGATATACAATTTACTATAGATTTACAGAAAACTGTTAATATTAATGTTAGTTATACTTTAAAGAAAATTCTAACTTTTTTAGAGGGATGGCAATCGCTTTATGTGTCCTTATTGTGTAGAAAATATATAATCAAAATGATGGTCATATCACATACAGTACAAGTCACATTAAACTGTTCCTTCAATGAGTTGTTTTAACATTTCTGACTGAGTTGCATTAGTGTTGCTGGATCCAGCACAAACCCTTGCACAAACTGTTTCTTAAGAGTTAGAACTCAGTTTTGCATTGCATTATGACTGGACTACAGATGCCTTGCAACTGAGTTGCAAAAATATTTTACAAATGTTGTTCTTGAGCTGGCTAAGCAATGAAAAACAATGCAATATGAGTTGCCAGTGCATTGCCAACTGTAAAAAGCAATGCTAAACCAACTCATTGGTAGAACAGTTTAATGCAATGTGTACTATATTTATATTGTTTCTGGTTCAAGTATGGATAGAACAGAAAAAGATTTACTGGTGAAACTAAGGAACACTTTCATTATGTTTCTGTGGAGAGGGGGCAGCCCAAGGATATCTTGAACAACACTTATGATTCCAAAATATTGAGGAGGAATGGCAGCCCAGATCCGGGCATATATTATTTGTCTGAGGAAATGGCACCTCCTGCAGGATAAACAAGAACATCTTGCAAACATCGTAATACAAAGCCTGGGAAAAAAGGGCAAATTATTTACTACACTCTAAGAAAGGAAGTGTTATTTTTTTAACACTGCAACTGTGCTAATCATTGGTTAACACAGTGTGTGTAAAAGTAACTCACCAATGTGTCATTTGTGTGAGCACAGGGATTAACACCCTTTCAGTGTAAAGAGAATAACACTGCGGTTTGTTGATCATTAAGACACAGAAGGTGCTCTCTGTTTATAAACATAGACTTTTGACTTTGATGGCAGATAAGAACCACTTGGCGCACCTAGTCTGCCCATTTCCCTACATACAGGATAAGCTGCAGATCCTAGTTAACCAACAGCCTATTTCTTCTTACCCTTCTCAAGAATTGCCTTATGTCTGTCCCATGTATTATTTAATTCTCCCACAGTTTTAGACCCCACAACCTCCTCAGGAAGGCTGTTCCATGTGTCCACCACCCTCTCTGTGAAAAAATACTTTCTCACATTGCCCCTGAACCACCCCTCCATCTTTAAATTGTGTTCCTTGTTCTTGCACATCTCTTTTTCTGAAAGATGCTACCCTCTTGGACTTTGTTGATTCCACTGAGGTACTTAAAAGTTTCTATCATGTCCCCCCTCTCCTGGTATATATTCCTTTAGTCTCTCCTCATATGACTTCTCTTGCAGACCCTGCACCATTTTAGTTGCCCTCCTCTGGACTGCCTCTATCCTGTCTATGTCCTTGTGGAGATGGGGCCTCCAGAACTGGATGCAGTACTCCAGATGGGGTCTCACCAACTGTTTGTATAAGGGATAACAACTTCCTGTTTTCTGCTGGTGATGCCTCTCCTTATACACCCCAGTATGCCCCCAGCCCTACTGCCTTCTCACATTGCTTGCTAACCTTAAGGTCATCTGATATGATTACCCCCCGGTCCCTTTCCATTTTTGTTGTTGTTACTACCTTCCTCCCCATTGTGTAATCTTCCCCTGTGGATTTGTTTCCCAGGTGCATTATTTTGCACTCATTGCATAGTGCATGCCTCTGTAAGCCCATCTATCCAGAGAAGGACTGCTCTGGTGATCCTTCCTCACGTGTACACCCCTAAGTCATAAATTGTCACACCACACATGTCAGTCCTGCACATCCGTATACAAAAAAGCACATCACACATGCTGAGCTGTACTTGGATTTGCACACCATGCCACACATCCAACCAACCACCACCATGGTCCCACACAGCACAGCACCACACTAAGTGAAGTATCATCCACCACTCTTTGGCGGCAAGCCCTGCCAGCCTTGCATCTGGCGGCCCTCATGTTCTGAGTGGCAGAAGGACGGGATGCATCATCGTCTGCTGGAACATTATGCAACAGAGGTAAAGGCATCCTTTTCAAAATATCCAGGTTGTGTGGCATGAGGCATGCTGCAAATATACCACACACCTTACCAGGTGCCATCAGTAATGTGTTCCCAATCTTGTCCAGGCACCAAAAGCACAAACATGTCAAACACATGTTCAGTTATGGTATGCCCCTTATCTGTCAGTGTGCATCACTGTAGAATGACTGGGTATCTATGAGAGCAGAAACAGCATCAGGAGAAAAGTGTCTTCAAGAGATAACTGCTGTCTGCTGTGAGGCTCAGTAGTAAGCACCAAGAGAGCGTGGTGGTAGTGGTGGTGGGTATTCCAAAATATCCTAACTCTGGATGTGTATGGGGGACATATATTAAAATACCTCAAAAGGGTGGTGGTGGGGGTTATTTTACCAAATTCCCTAACTAGCAAGATGGTGGTGGTAGTATTTCCAGAAACCCTAACCGGTTGTTGTTGGCGAGTTGTTCCCAAATACTTACTCAAGTGGTAATGGAAAGATGTATTCCTAAATATCCCAGTAGAGTGTGTGTGTATGTTGGGGAGGGGGGATACCCGTATCTATGTGTGGTCCCCTAACTATGGTTAGTACTGTTCCCAGTTTGGGGTGCTGTTCCTCCTCCAGCCATAGTGGGGGCAGCACTGAACCTATCTCCAGAAGAGGAAGCAACTGTAGCTGCAGCTCCCCCGTCTGTCTTTGTGTGTGTTTAGGATGCATTTCATTCTCTGAGACTGAGACTCGCAGTACAGCTTCAGAGCGGCAGAGAGGCAGCAGGGGATGCTGCATGTACTAGGAGGACCTACTACCCAGTATCTAGAGAGCAACCACAACATGGGGCATGGCCACTGCAGCTGGGGCTGCCAACATGGAGCGCAGGGTGTTTGCGCTCAAAATTCAACAGGTAAACACACCTGAGCTCTCTCTCTCTCCCCGGGGGAGTGGGACTCGAACCTGGGCACTGGACTTGGCACCTTCCCACGCTTGTCGGTTTTATCCTGGCTCTGACCCTTCGAACTTGTTAAATGAAGGCTAACTACTCTGTGGTGTGCATAAATTGCTGAAGTCACACGAGGGTGGGATGACATCTGCCTTTTCCCATTCTTTCCATGACACTCCTGCCCCCAGTGTGATGCAGGGAGCCGGCGACTGGGAAGGCAGAGGATTGCATCCTGAAATGGACAGCTGTGCTCCCACTCCATTGCTGTCATTTAGTTTAATCTGATAGTTTGTCACAGCCCCATAAATATTTCTGAACTCGGCCTATTCTTAATCGTTTTCCTTTCGCTTCCATCATTTATAAAGAGAAATTCCCCTGAGAAGTGTGCAGGGAATGGAGTTTCACTCTTGAAATGATGCAGTCAGTAGAAGAATCAGCATTTATATAGCGCTTTTCATACATCCAAAGCACTTTACAAGCAATGCTAGACTGGTAGTCAAGTGACTGAATGTGTGGTGGCGGCCATATCGCATATCATCACCCACACACAGCCTGGATAATTGCATGAATGTTGCCCAGGACACCCAGAATGTTCCCTCCTCTTTGCGGAGAGTGCCCTGGGTTCTTTTACTTCCACCTGGACACCCACCAGGATGGGCAGAAGGGACCTCAGTTTAACATCTCATCTGAAGGACGGCACACCCCAGCAGTACAGCACCCTGCAATACTGCACTCGGATGTCAGCGATTTTTAGGTGCAAGTCCTATCCCGGTGTGGGACGAGAACTCACGACCTTCTGGTCCAGAGGTGGATGTGCTACCAACTGAGCCACGCTGTCACCTACAGTAATAAAACTCCCTGCTTCATGTGGCTGGAATGGTAGTCCCATCCAACCCCCAAATAAAATGTATATGTATTAAAATAATAAAATCGGGCTTATTGGCACATCGGCTGGATTTCTGCTTGCGACGCGGGTCGTTGGAGAGCCGGCCAGGGGAGAAGGTTGTCCGTAGACAGCTCATCTTCTCCAGAGAGGAGGGTGGGGATGTCAGCAGGGCACCTGCTGGCCACTGGCAGAGGCGGGGAACATGGCAGAGTGTTAGGGGCTCAAATTTCTGGGGGAAATGACGGACGTCGTCGTTCGCTATGACGTCAGGGTACGTTACTTTCCGTGGGGATAAAACTGGAAAATGGCTCTCTGGCAAGACAGATGACGACTCTCTGGTTCCCTCCCTGCCATAACGGCCCCGCAACCTCCCACCCCAGCAGCACCTGGAGCCGATGCTGCAGTGCGCTGGACAGCCCCCACCAGTGCCTTCCCTCTCGGAGGAGGGGGACCCACCCGGCAAAGGGTTATGCCGGGCTACCTCAAGGGAGCTGCGATCTGGGGTTGAGGCAGGTCGCGGGGATGGTGGACAGATGGGGCAAGACATTGAGGGCCCAAAGGAGGTGCTCGCCAGATGGAGCATAAAAACAATAAAAAAATAAATAAATAAAATTGTTTTACTGTGTGAAGGAGTGTCACTATATTTTTAATCTGAGGGACCTTTCTGTCTCTCTCTCTCCGTCTGCCCAAACATTTTAGTGCAGAATCCAAATCAGCCAGATTTACTCCTGGACTCATCTCTGTCAAACAGATCTCTATCTGTTGCTTGAATCTCTTTTCTATCCTCCCCTATGATTTTCTTTCCTTCTTAGCGCACACACACACACACACACACACACACACACACACACACCCTTCCTGTTGCAGGGCAGATTTGTTATCTTTTAATTTGATTGGCTTGCCTAATGTAACAAAAAAAAACAGAACAGAACATCTCACATGTCAGAGCTCGTGCTATTCCCGCGCTTTCCCTCATTCCCCTCCTCCACCAGTTTTCAACTCACGTTCCTATTGGCTGATAGCTGCCTTTAGTAAGAGAGTGTGAGTGACTTGTCTCATTGTGCATGGGACACTTGTCTGCAAGCTCGTCTATGCTAAAAGGCAGGAGAAAAAAACGTCAGGAGAGGCAGTTAACAATATTCGGCTCAGTCGGTAAGTCAATGCAAAAGACATGTATTTTATATACATACATTTATTTTAAATACCAAGAACCGGGTCCGAAAGTCTACATGCTTCAGTGTGAGGGTCTACAACTACTGAAAGCAAATACTATTTTTCTACTCACAAAAACTTGTATATCTGCCACCGCATGGTTTGTAATGCAGTATTCTACTGAGGCTGATGAATTAAAGCAGTAATAAAATCGCGGACCGCACAGAATTCACGATTACCGTGAAACAGGCAGACGTCCGCGTAATCCCCATTTTTGGTAAATGTAGCATGAAATTTAGTAAAATATCTGATTGATGCTTTTATAACAAGATTAAATCCCTGAGGGTGCATAGGCAGATAGAATGTGAGACTGGGCTTTATTCCCTTAAACAGCTACTCTTTGCTAGCGGGACAAGCTGGCTGGGAGGGGGGGGCGCTTCACAGTACCAGACATTCCGCCCTGCTTGTCACTGCCTGCTGTACCCGCAGTCTTCTTTCAAGACTCTGCATGCTTGATGTAGACTACCTAAGGTTGTTGTGGGCCATCCCGGGGTGGCGTATATTGCCCAGGTCTCTACTGAGGATGACCAACCATCTTCACACTCCTCTGTTACCTATTTGCTGTACATCTTCTCCCCCACCCCCACGTACCTCGAGGAGCCTGCAGCACACCTGGCACTCACATATCCTATATCGTCCTACTCTACATGACCAGAGCATTACAAGCATCACTTTATTCCATCGATTACACGTTTTTGTAGTCTTCTTTTGTTAAGAGTTTTTGCCGTGCAGCCTCCGTGAAATTTGCTCAAAGAAATAGTGAAAATAATACTGCCTTACTGATGATCAGTACTGGGCTCGCTGGGTTGAAATTTAATTTATTTTTTGGTATACTGTCAGTCGGGGGGAGGGACCGTAATAGCGCCAGTCATTATAATGCCTACTTTTTAGCATGTTGAAATAACATTGCATTACATTACAGCATAATACTGAAATAGCGCTACGAGCTCAGCCATCAAAAAGAAAGGTAATTGCTACTTGCATTGGGAATGGGCAGAGGAACACATCTGAGAATCTGGTGGCAGGATCCGATCTAAACTTCTGGTTCCGACTCATGCTCAGCAGCTCCAAAGCCACAACCACTACTTGCGTGTCCTTCTGGGACATAAACAACTTTATGTGACCTAGATTTTCTCCCCTCTGTCTCTCCCCTCAGCCCCTGCTGTCCTAGGTAACTGAAATGCAACGCCTGTAATCACTGACCTAGATTTTGTCCCCGAAAACACAGAGGAAACCTTTAATCAGCAGCCCCAGATACTAAAGTTAGTGTTTAAAATCGCGGTTATGGGTAACGCTAGCATGCTATGTTTGCAAGCGCTAATATGTATGCGCTTAAATTACTCGCACCATTGTTGCTGCGCGATATTGACATTAACCCCTATTTGCCACTCTTCTCTGCCCTACAACCCTCACTAGCTTGGCTGACTCTCATGTTGACTGTTAAAAAGGCTGGAATTGAAAGGAGGCTATGGCAGGATGAATGACATTTGAAAGAAAGTCTTGTATATGAGCTACCTGATCTGCCAGCATACGCTATGTAATTACAGTTGCAGCCCTCTGCCATGGCAAGACGAGAGACACATCTTTATTGCCTATGTATTCCAGTAATGACGCTCATGCTCAAGACAGTCGATTGCTGGTGTTCATGTCATGCAGGAATGGGAACAGGCCCTACCCAGCAATTTGACTTATAAATGTTCAGTATTTCTGACAACCATGATCTGGCTATAGGTGTTTGCACTCTCTTTGGAGCTCACCTCATTGCTATAATTTCTGCAGATTGATTCCTGATTACAAAGAATTCATTAAAAAAAGACACATGATCTATAAAACATGTGCATGTATGGGGAGGCTACAACAATGCAGTACTGGCCAACGTAATTGATTGCAAGGGAGTTGTAGTCAAATTAGGGGCAGCTCTTTGCTAGTACAGTACCACACAAATTGAAACAAATATATATTAGATGTTACACCCATTGTTCACTAAATGCCAGCTTTTGTACATATTTTCTATGAAGATTTTGGAGTAATTTCATCTTACTGTCATACTTCTGTCTTGTCACTCATCTCAAACCCCCCCATCATACCTTATACGTAATAGTGCAGGCACGTATAATGATATGCAGCTTTGCAGGGTGTCTTTTCATTTGCAGGGATGTCTATGAAATATTTTGTTCTGCCAGACACTGATTTTCGGGATTTTCGATAGCGGTATTTGGACAGTGCCGGAAATCAGCTGTTAAGGTTTTTGCTGCAATTTACTGTACGGTATTTTGTTAGGCGGAGTTCGTACTAACCAGCATCACTTAAAACCACTGCACAAACCCTGAAAAATTTGATCAGTACTGGGCTATGGCTGGGTTGACAATTAATTTATTTGTTTGGACTGTGAGTCTGTCTGTCCTAGCAGGAGGGAGGTCGGGATGGGGTAGAGACTGAGGATTGTGGGGGTCGGTACCTATTGTAGTAAACCACGTGTTTTGGTCTGAGGCATTGGTTCATATTCTGAGATGCGAGGTGCCATATGTGCTGACTGGCTGTGCTTTCAATTTGTTCTGGCTGGGGGCAGGGATGGGCACTGAGGGAGTTGGGAATATAGTACGGCAACAAGCAGGCAGGCAGGATCGCTGGACAGCAGCAGCTAGCTGGGACTGACAGTCTGTCATTGGAAGCTGGCGGGAGGGAGGTCGGGGTGGGGTAGAGACTGAGGATTGGGGGGGTCAGTCAGTGCGCTGCTGCTGAGCTGACCAGCTGTGCTTTCAATTTGTTCTGGCTGAGGGGGGCAGGGATGGGCACTGAGGGAGTCGGGAATATAGTGATGGCAACAAGCAGGCAGGCAGGCAGGCAGGATCGTCAGGACAGCAGCAGCTAGCTGGGACTGACAGTCTGTCATTGGAAGCTGGTGGGAGGGAGAACAGGGTGGGGTATAGACTGAGGATTGGGGGGGTTGGTCGGTGTGCTGCTGCTGAGCTGACTGGTTGTGCTTTCAATTTGATCTGGCTAGGGGGGCAGGGATGGGCACTGAGGGAGTCGGGAATATAGTGACGGCAACAAGCAGGCAGGCAGGATCATCGGGACAGCAGCAGCTAGCTGGGACTGACAGTCTGTCATTGGAAGCTGGCAGGAGGGAGGTCGGGGTGGGGTAGAGACTGAGGATTGGGGGGGTCAGTCAGTGCACTGCTGCTGAGCTGACCGGCTGTGCTTTCAATTTGTTCTGGCTGAGGGGGGCAGGGATGGGCACTGAGGGAGTCGGGGAATATAGTGATGGCAACAAGCAGGCAGGCAGGCAGGCAGGATCGTCGGGACAGCAGCAGCTAGCTGGGACTGACAGTCTGTCATTGGAAGCTGGCGGGGAGGGAGGTCGGGGTGGGGTAGAGACTGAGGATTGGGGGGTCGGTCGGTGTGCTACTGCTGAGCTGCCCGGCTGTGCTTTCAATTTGTTCTGGCTGGGGGCAGGGATGGGCACTGAGGGAGTCGGGAATATAGTAGCTGACAACAAGAGCGGGGCGGGATCATCGGGACAGCAGCAGCTAGCTGGGACGACAGTCTGTCATTGGAAGCTGGCAGGAGGGAGGTGAGGTGGGGCGAGACTGAGGATTGGGGGGTCAGTTGGTGCGCTGCTGCTGAGCTGACCAGCTGTGCTTTCAATTTGTTCTGGCTGGGGCGGCAGGGATGGGCACTGAGGGAGTCGGGGAATATAGTGACGGCAACAAGCAGGCAGGCAGTATCGGGACAGCAGCAGCTTGATGGGACTGACAGTCTGTCATTGGAAGCTGGCAGAAGGGAGGTCGGGTGGGGTAGAGACTGAGGATTGGGGGGTCGGTCGTGCGCTGCTGCTGAGCTGACCAGCTGTGCTTTCAATTTGTTCTGCTGGGGGGCAGGGATGGGCACTGAGGAGTCGGAATATAGTGACAGCATCAAGCAGGCAGGCAGGATCGTCAGGACAGCAGCAGCTAACTGGGACTGACAGTCTGTCATTGGAAGCTGTCGGGAGGGAGGTCAGGGTGGGGTAGAGACTGAGAAGTGGGGGTCGGTTGGTGCACTGCTGCTGAGCTGACCGGCTGTGCTTTCAATTTGTTCTGGCTGGAGGGGCAGGGATGTGCACTGAGGGAGTCGGGAATATAGTGACGGCAACAAGCAGGCAGGCAGGATCGTCGGGACAGCAGCAGCTAGCTGGGACTGACAGTCTGTCATTGGAAGCTGGCGGGAGGGAGGTCGGGTGGGGTAGAGACTGAGGATTGGGGGTCGGTCGGTGTGCTGCTGCTGAGCTGCCCGGCTGTGCTTTCAATTTGTTCTGGCTGGGGGGCAGGGATGGGCACTGAGGGAGTCGGGAATATAGTGACTGCAACAAGCAGGCAGGCATTATCGGGACAGCAGCAGCTTGATGGGACTGACAGTCTGTCAGTGGAAGCTGGCGGGAGGGAGGTCGGGGTGGGGTATAGACTGAGAATTGGGCGGGGTGGGTCGGTTGGTACCTATTGTAGTAAACCACGGTGTTTTGGTCTGAGGCATTGGTTCATATTCTGAGATGCGACGTGCCATATGTGGGAACCAAAGGGACAGCCAGGTTACGAACTCAGAGTAGATGTGGGACACTGCAGCTTACAGCTTTACAAATCAAGTTCTGTCCCCGAATCAGAAAAATGGCACCACGTGATTTGTAATAAAAAAAAAAAACTGTGGCATTTTACAATAAGAATGGATCGTGATTTTAAAATGTGCGACTACTGTGGTAAACTGCTTTTCAAATAAATTGCGGTTTTCTTATGTGATTTGAACAGGAAGTGGTCAAATACCATGATTAATGGTAACTGAAATCATGCAGGACTGAGTTATATTTGCAGAGTGATTTCTGCAAGTTGTAAAATGGCACTGAATCTTCTTTGTCCTGATTTGAGTCCTGTGTCGGTCACTGACTGACAACTGGAATCTATGTTTCCAGCCTCAATAAAATAAATATGCTTCTTGTGCAAAGTTTTGACCCTGTTACCCCTTTGGACTGTATTCTCAACCCTCATAATCCCCGCTTGACAGTTTTAACATGTGAAAAAATGTATTGGTTCCAGGGGCTGTTGACTGTTTCTCCCCTGCGTTGCAACACTTCAAAGCCACTGCACAAACCTCTAGAAAAAAAAAAAAACAGCCCAAATGCCAAGGTAATGAAGTTAAGTGCTGGGTGCTTATTTTTTGTGCAAAAACGTGGCAAGATAGTGTGCAACTGGTATAATAAAGCCCCCATGCTCTTGGACTCGGAGATTTGAGATGCTGTGCTTTTTTTTTTATTGTTACTTAGCAATGCAAGGGAGAAATAGTGAATAGTCTTTTAGTCTGCCTTGTTTTCCTTGCTATACAGTTAAGTAATCACCATTATGTCTCCGTGAACTGCAATTCCACGTGCTGCTTAATATTACTCCCTTCCAATTTCTCGTGTGGGGCCTTTGCCTTAGTCCCGCAGCAACCCCCCCACCACCACCACCACCACCACCAGCATTCACGAGGCTGCTGTCTGGGATTGAGCTTGACATTCACATCAAAAACCAGCACTGTATTCCTGCTACACTGCGGTCATCTAGATAAGTTAAACTATCCAGAGATTCGGTGTGAGTAACAAACTGAACAATTTGTTTAAATACAAATAAAAAATGGACAAAAAGACACAACTCATTCTTTCACATAACATGCTAACCTTTTGAAATGTGAAAGATTGGTGTTTTGTCTGTGCATGTCCTTTTTATCTTATTTTTAAATAAATGTTAACTTTTTTTTTAGTAACACTTAATCTTTGAGTTGTTTTATTTATCAAGAACTGCGTAGCCCGATTCCACTGCTGGTTTTCTGTTTTTTGTATCCCATGTAATGCCCTGTACACTTCCAATCCACTCCCATTTACATTTGCGTTGGACTTTGCTGCCTGAGCTGTGCTCACCAAAAGGATAACCACTTGTTTTTTTGTGGGGGGGGTGTCAGTCATTGTTTGGGAGGGCTATTTTGTTTTGTTTTTTTATTAGCAGGAGAGAGACACTAAGATGAAGCTTGTTTATGGGTGCGACCCGGGAGCACAAGAAGGTTAAGTGAATTGCTTAGGGTCACACAGCATGCAAGGTGGCTGTGAGATTGAAATGCAGGTCCCCAGGTTTGCAGCTGAGAGCTTTAAACCACTGTGCTATAGTACCTCCATATGACACTCAAGTGATTTGGATCAAGCAAGACATGAATGAGATGGAGTGTAATGTACTATATGTGTGTGTATGTAGTGTGTATGTATACAGGTAGTTTTCTGGCACGGCCTGGGATTAATATTCAGTTAGGATTTTGCAGTTCTTTGCTTGTCTGTCTATAGGTTAGGTGGAAATGAGGCAAGTACTATAGTTTCACCATTGGGTGCTATGCATGACCAGGTGGGAATTGCACGTTGGAGGCATGTACCCGCCTGCATAGCTCCGCACCTGTGAACTGGTGTGCGCCAGCTAGTATTCACCAAAGACTGTCACCTGTCCATGGGCCACTACTCTGGTGCACAGGGTGGAGTTGTGGACCCATCTAGGCATCCAATTGGATGCCTGTCCTGACTGGATCAGTTACATGGTGATATCCGGGTGTGGGAATGGCCCCTGCAGGCATCTGGACCTGCACGACTGCATACAGCCCCCTGAGCTGAGCGGCATGGGCACTACGGTCCACCCTCCAACACATGGCTGACTTGTCCATATATAAAGGGCACACTCTGCCCCAACACAGTGCTGCCCATCACTGATCCTGCCAATCTCCCAGCTTCACCACAGGTGGTGGTTCAGCCCCAACTGGTACTACATTGTTAGAAATGCTACTCCCAATATGTCAAGCCACGATGCAGTGCAGTATCCCCCCTCCCCATCATGGTCTGTGGCAAAGCTTCCCCCACCCCACATCAGTGTGGCTGTTCCTGGGCAGTGTCCAGTACTGGACAATCCCCCACCTCATCATTAGTGGTCAGACAACCCCCTTATGCCAGCCCATTGGTGCTGCCGTGCTGGATGGCGAGCAGCACATCCTTCCACACACCTCCTCAGCCACTGGCTGTCCAAGTGCTGGGAACTCTTCCCTATGAATGGGCAGCACGCTCCCAGCAGCAGTCAGACATCCGGGCCAAAGCGGCATAGGAGGGCTGTGCCGCTAGCTGATCCTGGCAGTGGCACCCATGGAAGTGTACAGGGACAGAGGGACTGTCGGTGTTGTGGGGAGCCCATTGACCACCAACATGTGGGTGAGGTACTAGGGTGTGCCTTAATGTGTCGGTTGGGGCACCTGTGTGTGTGTGTTTGGGGGTTGTGCACATCACTGCAGGGCAGCCTTGTTTGTTTTGGGGGGGCATGCACTGCAGAGAACCATCCTGACACTTTATGGGGATGGTGGCATCAGTGGTGCTACTGCCAGGGAATAGCATGACATCCTTTGGAATGGGTGGTATGTGTCATGCCAACGGGGAGGCCTGGCAGCCACGTGTGTGAGCTGTGAGGGTTGGGCCATGCATTGTGGTCAGGCTGCCAAGTTGTGGGGCAGGTTGTGTCTCCTGCCATGGGGGGGAGGCTTGGGCAAGTGGCCAGTCGTGTCCAAGGTGTCCTTAATCCCCATGAGAGCATGTGTTCCTCATGTGTGTAGGTCTGGGCACACACGGCACTTGTGGCAGGTCTCCTGGGATAAAGGAAGTCATTGTATGCTCCCGCTGCACAGCAGTCATGCCTTTGTGCATGCAGCGTAGTGCTGGCATCCCCCCCACCCTGGTGCACTGCTGCTTCTGTGGCTGTGCCTGGTGCGTAGGGGCTGCTCACCCTGTTTTGTGCATCCTGTGTGGGGAGTGGAGTGGCTACGTGCCATGGATCCACGGCGCATAAGCACTCTGCCCATTCTTGCTTAGGTCCCCATATTTGTGGGTCTGGTGTCGGTTCAACTGAATGGGACTTGGAGAAAATCAAACAGACTCGATAAAAATCAGAAAGGAATTAACCATGAAGTGAACTTGCCAGACATGGCTCCCCCACCCCCATGCAATGTCTGCAGTTACAACAAATAACTGGCTGTGGACAAACAAACGTGTTAGATGTGCGAATGAGGTCAGGTTTACGCAGCACTAATCCCATACTGCTATGTCTTTTTACTAGTAGTTTTTTTCCCACTATTTTGTCCCCATTTTCTTCTAGCATGTACTCGTGTGTGCGTTGAAGCGCACATGTCATGTGCCAGTTCTGCCCCACCACTGGCTATCACTGCTGCCCCCTCCTGCCTATGCATCCCACTGTACTTCTGCCTGATGGAAGTGAAACTATAGGGTGGGTAACCATCCCAGGAGGGGAGAGCTGCCTGGTGGCTTCCCCATCCCGCTCCCTGCATAGCACAAGATAAGGCATCCAATCGTTCACCCGTACCACTATCTCTAACCCTACTGGTGCCATCCCGACAGACATCCCAGAGGATGGCCCTGTAATGAATAATGCAGGAGAGCTATTCAGAATTCACAAAACCGGCCATGAAAATTATCCCAGTGTGATGGCAAGCCACTATTTGCTCGCCTAATATGGGCCCATTACATTTGCCGGTGGAGGTTAGCACAACCTCCGCATTGCTGGCTGAAGTATAAAAAGAAAAAGTTTACACTGGTGTCCAATGGTTTCCTTACCCCCACCCCACCAAACCCTGCCCACTATCGCCACCCGGAGTATAACAAATTCTGATACGCTGTTGTCAGTGGTCCTTCCCATCACCAATGCATGTTTTTTCCATAAATAATATGTAATATAAATACTTCCCTGGTACCAGAGCCTCCCATCACCAATGCATGTTGTTTCCATAAATAATATGTAATATAAATATTTCCCTGGTACCAGAGCCCCCCCATCACCAATTGGAGTATAAAAGAGTAAGTTGTTCATGTGAGAGATGCTCTTGCATCATGCCAGCACTGGTAGGACTTAGCTGCTCGGCACCAGGACCACTTGGAAAACTTTCCATCCAGCAGTCTGCCATGTGGACTGCCCACCCCCGATGTCTGTCTCTGATGTCTGCCTATCCTGTAAAGGTGGGTGTTTCCCCAACCCCCCACAGCTCCTTGCCACTGTCAACCAGTGCACACCAGGCTTTAGTGGCCTCTGTAGCATTACTCAACCTCCATTACTCACACTTGATGCACTTTTTTTATTTTCCTTGTATTCCACTAGTAAACATCACATTTTCAGTGTTTCAACCTTCAGATTTGTCTTCTCCACCAGCCTCATCTTCCGACCACTCCACTAAATGTGCCTGCAGCAAACAAATTCCTGAAAAAGATGGCGACTCTGTGTGGATTCTTTGTTTAGGACCCAGCCATGACACTGAAGCCTACCAGATTTGCCAGAAGTTTAACCAGAAAAGTCAGCGATGTCTTATGATTCTTGAGAGTCATCTTATCAAGCAGAAGCTGGTTACGATGGAAAAGGAGGTGCAGGCCAGGAGCTCTTTGGCCTTGCCAGCACTATCTTCCAGGGCTTCCTTCTCCTCACAGTTCTGGGAAAAATCTGGTGGGAAGTGCAGACATAGAAACAAGCACCAAGACCAGTCTGCTTGCAGTCACCACACAAACCTTCGACCGCTTCGAGGTCACCCTCCTGTTGGGAGACTGCTTTGCTTGCCCTATCAGCCCTTTCCTTCTCCGAGCTACCAGTGGCACAGCTGCCTGCTTCCTAACTACTATTGGTGGCATATCTTCAGGGCAGGGGACTTCCATCTCCAGCCACTGAAGCTCAAGCCCTTTTTTTCCATGGAGTGTCAGCCATGAGACTTGGCCAGTGTTGGTGCCTCTGGCATCAGTTCCTTGACCCTCTCCCCCGGCCAGGGTGCTGCGGTGTTTGTTTTCTGTATGGGACCATATGTCAACCCAGTCAGTGCCCACAGTAGGCAGCTGCCACCACTTCTACTCTGGCATTGCCTCTGCCTTCGCCTGGGCAGTCTCCATCCACCCAGGTGCCTGCTTCACCAGTCTTCCCTTCTCCTGTGCGCTCTTGGCTGATGCTCGCTGGATTGCCGCTGCCCCTTCCACTGCCTCAGCCTTTGGGCCTGATGCCTCCATGGCCTATACCTGTGACATCCCCATGGCCAGTGTGAATCTCTTAGCTGGCACTAGCTAGTCCCTCACCTGGGCACCTACCACCATACCTGATGCCAGCTTATGCCTACCAGTGGTTTATAGTCTTCCTTTCGCAGTGGCTTACAATGCTCTGTTTTCTACATTGCTGGCCTTTTTTCAGATGCAGACCCCTCCTCCTCAGTCAGCCTCCGGCATCCCCCGGTATCTCAAGGGAGAGCCTCCACCCTAGGGCCGATCTGGTGCTAGCAGCCCCCCGGACATCAGTGTCCTCAGGCTGTTGACCCGATGTGGGTACCATCTCTCTTGTCAGTGCTGGATGCCTGAGCGCAATCGGAAAATGTATAAAGGTGGCTCTGATTGTGTGTCGTCTTCCTCTTCACCAGGGGAATCTACACAGGCTGAGGAATCATCCAAAGTAGTTTCTAAGTTGTTGCCCCCCCCCGATCCATCATTCAGGGACATCATATCCATCATAGGCTGGGAGATGGAGGACCAGGATCACAGGAGGAGCCGGGGGCTACTTGCTTGAGGCAGCAGAATGCACTTCCTGTGATGATGCCACCCCTGGTTGAGTCTAACAACGATATCACTAGGGCAGTTTGGATTCACCCATCCTCCATTCTTTCTTTGCCTAAGATGGTTGACAGGCTCTACCATGCCACTGCAGACAAGCCCTTTCTGGGGGGGCCACCCTAAGCCCAAATCCATAGTCATTAATGCAGCACATGACCATGCTAAAAGACCAAAGCACCTTAGTGCCCTTTCCCGATATAGAGACCAGGCAGCTGGACCAATTGGGTAAATGCGTTTGTGCACCCACCACCATGGCTATCCAGGTCATTAATCAACTGGCCCACATGGTCCAAAAACAGAATGTCCTCTGGGACCATGCCATGGATTTTTTGCAGACATTTTGCATGGACCTCTCTAAGACAAAGCTCGCCCAGCTTCTTGAGTCAGACTTTGATGTTGGAAGTCATGATCTTACTTTGAGAGGGCTCTTGCAGTAGGTAATTACATATAGGACTGATGCTGGCCGTCGGCAGGACCCCACGGAAACATGTCTAACTAGCAGTCCCTGGTGAGGGACTGCCCCCATGTCAGGTGACCGGCATCATACGATGTCGGTATAAAGGGGCGGTCCCAGACTCCCGCCTTCCATTTCTTTCCCGCCGTCAGCTCGTGCAGCGCCTCGCGGTTAAGTTCTTATCGCTCAGTCCTGTTACTTTGTCAGTTTTTCCGAAAAGTTTTCAGTATTGTATTTTATATTTTCTATCATCAGGTGAACGTCGGTATATGTCTTCCCCTTCAAAAAATAAGTGCGACTCGTGCGGCGCCCAACTGCCTCACAAAGACAGTCACTCCCTCTGCCTTTTCTGTTTAGGCCCCGACCACGCGGTTGACAAGTGTCAGCACTGCCTACGTTTCAACGCGGCCACCCGCAAATGACACCAGCAGTCTCTCGAAGCCCATCTCCTCAAGAAGAAGATGTCTGCAATGGAGAAGGAGTTGAAGAAACTTTGGCAGGCGTCGACCTCCCCTGAAGGGCACAAGAAGCGGGACAAGGAAAGGCACCTGGAGAAGGCCTCCTCCTCCACGACTCCGGCTGGAGTCGCGGGCAAGGTAACATCCCCTCCAGGGGATCGCCCGATGGCAGCCTCCAAGGCTTTGGAGGAGGCATCGACCCGCCTGTCAGGTTCGCGTTCGAGTCCGGCGGGCGCCTCCAGGCAAAAGGAGGCTCCAGCCCTTGGTACCGCCACAGGCTTGCGGCCTACTGGTGCGGGCACCTCCCATATGCCGGACGCTGGCTCCTCCGACATCCGCCGGGAGAAGGCTGCTAAGACACTCAACCCTTCGGGGCAGCGCACGGCAGTGTCCCCCTCAGACCGGGCCACTTCCCATCCTCGGCCCATCTCCGACGATGGACTCCCGAAGTCGGACACCGGCTCCTCTGGTGTCCGCCGGGATATGGCCCCTAAGCCACACGTCAGCTCCTCCGATATGCACTGGGCCTCGGAGCCTACGGCAGACCCTGCTTTGTCTGTCGTACCAGGTTCCCTGCAGCCTTCGCTGCCGTCAGGGGAGCCCGAGTCCCCCCTGCCAGACCTCGGGCATTTTTCCCCTCCATCCCCGGACGAGGCTCGGGATCCTGGGCTACCATCTGATCCTCTTCCTACAGAGCCGGATCTGACACCAGCTCCGACACCAGCCATGCACGCGCCTCCACATGAGAATCTGTCAGTGAACTCTCCGATCTCAGTGGGCTCAATGGGTAGACGACCTAGATCATCTCGTTCCAGTCTCCTCGCCGATGGTAAGAGACTTGCAATGGTGGATGGTTCCAGAGAACCTTTCCCGGGGGGTCCCCTTTTTTCATCCTCCCCCCGATCAGACTCTGACCACGGACGTTGCAGGCGAAAGTTGGGGAGCCCATCTGGGTCCTCACCGAACCCAGGGCCTATGGTCAAACTTGGAGATAGTTCTCCACATCAACGTGCTCGAGCTTTGAGCAGTGCTGTATGCTCTCCAGGCCCTTCACCAATACATCCTTTCTGGTCACCTAGCTGTCCAAACGGACAACATGTGCGTGGTGTGGTACATCAACAAGCAGGGAGGGACTCAGTCCTACCCGCTGTGCAGGGAAGCGATGAGAGTTTGGGAATGGGCAACGCTTCACAACCTTCACCTCATGGCGATCCATGTTCCGGGAGTCGACAATGTCCTGGCAGACAGACTAAGTTGCTCGTCGGCTCTTCCACATGAGTGGGAACTGTTCGAAAAAGTTCTAAAAAGCATTTTCCAGATTTGGGGGACTCCTCAGATAGACCTGTTCGCCTCCTCCCAAAACGCAAAGCTTCCAATATTTTACTCACTCGCTCCAGAGCGAGGCGCTTTCTGGAGCAATGCTCTATCTCTAAGCTGGAAGGACAGATTCGTCTATGCTTTTCCCCCAATTCCTCTGGTCCCTCGTGTGCTCCAGAAGCTTGTTTTGGAAGGCGAGGAATGATTCTGATTGTCTTTCTGGCCCAGGCAAATCTGATTCTCTTCTACAACAATACTCAGAGGTTCCTCCTCTTCCTCTTCCTTTATCTCCAGGATTGCTGACCCAGGATCAGGGGACCCTGGTCCATCCGGCACTCAAGTCCCTTCAACTTCATGCATGGCTGCTGCAGACCTAGCTCAATCTCGTTTTGACATTTCTCCTAAGGTGGCAGAGATTCTGGTGGAGGCTATAAAACCCTCCACTAGGTCCACCTACGCCATGAAATGGAAAAGATTTTCCATCTGGGCTGTGTCCAGGAACGTGGAGCCCTTTTCCTGTCCTGTGACCATTCTACTTGAGTACGTGCATCATCATTTTGACCTGGGTCTCAGTCACTCCTCTTTGAAAGTCCATATGGCAGCTATTTCAGCCTACCATATCCCTTTCACTGATAAGGCATTTGCCCAGCTGGAGGTATCCAAAACTTTCCTCAGAGGGGTCCTTCATCTCAGGACCCCTATCCGGACTCCAGCTCTCCCTTGGGACTTAAACTTTGTCCTTGAGAAACTTACCCTTCCTCCTTTTGAGCCTGCGGCTTCCGCAGACTTGAAGTTTTTATCGTGGAAGACGCTCTTCTTGGTGGCCATTACTTCTGCTCGCAGAATTTCCGAGCTCCAGGCCCTGATGTGCAAAATCCCTTATCTGATTTTTCACAAAGAACGAGTAGCTCTTCGCACGAATCCTAAGTTTCTCCTGAAGGTGGTAGCAGAATCTACCTTAAATCAGTCTATTGAATTACCTGCTTTCTTCACGCAGTACTCCAATCAAGGAGAATACCTGCTCCATACCATGGATGTTCACAGGATTCTGAGATACTACACCGATAGGACGAAGGATCTCAGAAAGACTGATCAGTTGTTCGTCTCTTTCACTCACAAAAGAGAAGGCAATGCTGTCTCTAAGCAATGCCTATCAAAATGGTTGGCCCATTGCATCACTTTCTGTTATGACAAGTACAACAAAACCCTCCCGGGTCAAGTCAGAGGTCACTCCACTCGTGAAGTTGCAGCCTCTGCAGCTTGTTTCAAGAATGTGTCTGTGGCAGACATCTGTGCTGCCGCCACTTGGACTTCAGTCTATACCTTTACTAAACATTACAGTTTGGACATTGTCTCTCGCCGTAGAGCAGGCTTCGGGTTAGCTGTCTTGCAAGGCCTCCTTTCTTGAGACCTGCTAGATTATTTGTTACTTTTTGGAGTAGTTCCTCCTCCCGGTGCCTTTCATTTGTTCCAGACTGCTTGGGATTCTGTCCTATATGTGATTACCTACTGCAAGAGCCCTCTTGAAGTAAGATAGTACAGATTCGTGAAGAACTTACGTAACAGTAGATCTTCAAGAGAGGCTCTTGCAGTAAATGTCTATCCCGCCCCTCCATCCCCTAGGCTTTTTCAGCTCCTTTTCCATTGAGGAAATATCTGCTTCTCGTCCGGCCTTCCGGCCTGTGGCGGAAAGAACTGAAGGCGGGCGTCCGGAACCGCCCCTTTATACCGAAGTTGTATGACACCAGTCACCTGACGTAGGGGCGGTCCCTCGCCAGGGACTGCTAGCTAGAAATTTTTCCGTGGGGTTCTGCCACCGGCCGGCTTCAGTCCTATATGTAATTACCTACTGCAAGAGCCTCTCTTGAAGATCTACTGTTACGGTAAGTTCTTACTTAACTGTACTTTCTCAAGGCTGTCTGTGATGCTGCAGGCTCTTTAGTCAGGGGAGCAGCAGCTGTTGTCTGCCTGCGATGCAATTCCTGTCTCTGAGGTTCTGGTTTTAGCACGGATGTGCAGTCCGGGATATTAGATGCCCTTTATTGGGGCACTGTTCTCTTTGTTGGAGATGTCCAGAACATGCTCTCCACATGGTTCACTCAGTGTACCACCCTTATTTTCAGGCCAGTCAGCTCCCTTCCTTTCACCGTCCTGCTGGCAAAGACTCTGGCCAGCCTGCAAGAGGTCAGGGCAATCACAAAGTGACATCGGTCCCTCTGCCTCCGGGCAGTGGCGGAGCCAGGTTTTGGAGCCGTGGGGGGCAAGTTAGTCATTTTGGGGGCACCAGGATGGTAGCAAGTGAAAGTGATCATCAGTCCACTACTGTCATACAGCCCTGTTTGCTGCCAGCGGGGCAGAAGGGAAGCTGAGTTGTAGTGAGGCGGAAGTAATTGCAGCAGATCCGGAAGTATCTGCGTGCTGGGAGACAATGTGGGTTAGTTACTAAGCTGAAGTTTGAAATACTACGAGTGTGTACTCTCCTTGACTGTAGTTACAACAAAGTTATGGGTCCGTGACACAGGGGACAGTTGTCACAGTTTATATCCACACTCACCATTTAGGTTTCCTGCACCTTGCTGATTGGGACAGTAACAGTAAGAACCAGGGGTGTACCCAGGAATTTCAGATTTGCACACCAAGTGGACTCTCATTTCTAACCCCCCCCTTCGAGCCAATTACCCCTTCCTGCACTCTCTAAGCCCAGTTTGTGCCCCTCTCACTGGATGCAAGCGTCATTTTCTCTGTTGTATACCAGCACAACAGACCACTAGCCATACTACTACCACCAACAGTTGTCAGACTTTCATGACTTTTAGTTATAATATTTCATTGTGACAAGCTTCTGTACCACATCAAGGTAGCCAGTCCCACAGAAGTCCATTCACACACCACTAACACCATCACCAGTTGGTTACTGCTTATCCATTTGATGTTATGGATGTTATGTCAGTACTACTGGGCAGCAGTAGGGTCTATGGCTCTGTGCTGCAGATCCCAACTAGAGTTTTCCAAGAGGAAGGAAGTACACAACAAAAAGCAATAGGGCCCATTACTCAAAACACCTGATCCGATTGCCAGTGTCTCTTGGAGTGGCAGGTACAAAAGACATTGTTCAGTTCCTAGCATGATCATTGTGTCAGCAAGGGAGGAGAAGCAGGGTGGTATGGACAAACTGCAGATGTTCAGCAAGATTAACCATCCCATGGTTTTGGAATAAATATTTGACACATGCTAACGGAATGCTTATTTCATGCTTATTTGTGAGGAGACAGGGTCCAACAAAATGTTTGATAAGGGGGCCCATACAGTCATTGGCACATTCCACCACCACCACGGAACATTCCAACCAAACTGCCATTTTACACACCATGGTAAGTGGCATTGCACTTATGTTGTGGTACAGTTTTGGAAAACCTCATGGCACCATAATAGTGAGACAACTCCAAATGTCTACAGACTGAAATACTAGTAAAAGTCATGGGCACATTTTGTTGTAACCTAACTACCTCTGTGCTCTATGTTTAGAGATACAATAGTAAGCATATTTAAGCACCAAATATAACTTCAAGATGGCAATGTGTTATATGTGTTCACAGAGACAAATGGCCTCTCCCAGACTACTTCAGTTTCCCTGAAGTCCTGCTCTGCATGTTGAGCTATCTAAATTTCTCCTCATTAACTCATCATAATAGAAATAGATTAATTTTTGTTTGAGCATTTAGGGTTGGCAGAGGACCCATACAGACATTGCGCCACCCCAAACCCACACACACACTCTACACACACACACACACACACACACACACACACACACAGTACATTGATAAGCCTCATCTGTATGAAACTGGTGGAATGGTAATAATTCCTCCTCGGCTGGCTGCTACACTACCCCGCAAGAAAGTCCAGATAAAGAGAGGCAGCAAAAAAAAAAAGGAAATAGGTGGTGAGAAAATGAGGGGAGGTCACACAAAAAGTCAGGGAATCGGACACCAGGGAGTGTGGGAAAAGACTGCTCAGCTCAGCGCTCAAACAGACCAAGTCAGCCAAAACCAGAAGCCCAGAAAGAGCACAGCAGCATACACTCGTAGCAAAGCACTGGGTTCAGGTGGGTTCCAGCAGGACAGATCACCGGTGCTCTGCTGAAGACCATCAGACACTGCTCAAGGGCTATGGCCTGGCTAGTTCTAGTCTCACTCTCAGCAGCTGTCTCCCTCCCAGGCAGGCAACCAGCGTCTGGCAATGAAAGCAGTCAGTTTCCTCATCTTCCGGGCTCCTTCTCACTCTGTGACTAGCAGATGTTCCTCCTCCTGATCCTGAAGCATCTGGGCTGGTGACAAAGCTCCTTCCGGGCTCCAGCGGCTCCTCACTGTATTTAACTGCTCTAGCTACCCGGCTATCGATTCCCGGCTGAGTGGTCAAGTTCCACACCAACCAACGTAGACAGAACTGGGGCAGCATGCTCTCAGCTACCTCCTGAAAGTGAGCAAGCAGGCAGGTGGCACTCTAGTCTTGACATGCAGCACCCCTTTTCTAGATCCCGAATCCTGGTTCCTCTCTATTCCGTCTCTCCAACTTAAAAGAACTGCAAGTAACAGACAGAGTTGCTGTTTAAAGGGGCATTTAAAAAGGCTGCCCCTTACTAGCCATGCCTCCTTTCCTTACCATTCATTTCTCAATCATCATCAGGTCTGCTGGACTGTGGGCGTGTCAGTTTGCATGTCATCACTTTAGACTCCCATCTCCACCCCCTCCCCCCAGAAAAATCTTGTAAGAGATTTAGCGGCTGGGAAAACCTGCCAAAAAAAAAAAAACACAAAGAAATTCGCCGACATGCCAGCTGGCTCCTGTTACCCCCCACCACATTGGCAGCACGTATATGTGGCTACGCCTGGTGCTTGGTAAGAACGCCTCCCTCCCCCCGGTTCCGGGTCCCTATGCTGTCACGGGTGTAAGCCAGCCCCAGGGAAGCACCTAACTTGCTAGTTTAGTTTACGGCTCGAGGGGGTGCAAACTGAGAGGTAAAATGGTCCGGGGTGGGTGCTGGCCCCCCCAGCTCTGCTATTGCCTCCAGGGTCCCTCGAGCACCTGCGGTAGTCTTCCAGGCATCCTCCCACACCTCCTGACTCCTTACCTGACACCCCTCAGCCAAGATTATGGAGGAGGCTGTCTGGGGACGATTCTCACTCCACCTTGGTGGGTGAAGACACATAACCATGGACAGGGTTTTTGCTTCAGATCATCGAACATGACTACTCTAAAAGCAATATAGTGGCCTCTAGAAAATCATATGGTATTTTCCCTCGAAATTGTCTGGCCCACTTGCCTTTGCCTGTGAGGAAATTCAGGCTGTTCTGCACAAAAGAGCCATAGAGGCCGTCTCTCCATTTTAGTAATGATAGGGGCTTTAGTCCCACTTCTTCCTGGTCCCCAAAAGATTGAGGACCTATGGACCCTTCTGGATCTGAGCCTTCTGAACTTGTACAAAGAGTACAAATGTTCTGGATGGTCACCCTTCAAGGTTTGTTGCCCCTTTTGTACCAGGGGGATTTGCTGTGCTCTCTGGACAAGCAGGATGCCTATTTATATATCCAAGTTTCTCTCTTGCCCATAATCGCTTCCCTGTGCTTCCATTTTTCAGTTCAGGCCCTCCCTTTGGCCTTTCTTCAACCTCCAATGTATTTACCAAGTACCTGGCAGTGGTGGCGGCTGCCCTGAGGAGGCAGGGTGTCTACATGTTCCCTACCTGAACAATGGGCTCCTAGCAGCCCCCTCCAAAAATTATCTGCTTCAGATCTTGGACTCCACATTTTGGCTGTTTCAGGCCTTTAGGATCACCATCAATCAGCCAGCTGAAATCCTGCGTTTCTCCATGCCAACGCCTCCAGCACATGTGGCGGTTCTGGATACCAACTAGGGCATGGTCTTTCTACCAATGGACCAGGTGGATGACCTCATGCAACAGACCCACCTGATCTAAGTCACCAGGTCCTGGTCAGGGTTTGCTGTAGCATTCTGTTGTCAATAGGTAATCATAACAACTGGGTATTGTGTGCCCTACAAGGTGAATGGCACAGCCCAAGCTTTGGATTGTAGGGCACATGAGGATTCCAAGCAGTAGCAACTCCCCAGTCTGGCTGTGCTATTCAAAGGGATAGAGCTACTTTTATCTTTTACAAAGATTTGAAGATTACTTTGGGGCTTCAATTCTTCATGGCAGGTTGTGGCTACCTGTTTTCTGTGAGCACCCCTACATTAAAATCATGCCTGTTAAGCTGCGGTCTTACAATTGAATGACCTACCTTAACATTTACCTGTGTGGATTGGGAGCCTTTTTCTGCCTTGTTAGGGTGTTTTATTGGTCTGTAAAGGTGCCATAGTTAGGTATAGTTTCATTTATTTGTGGAAGTGTAGGTTTTCTGTGAGGATCATTTGCCTTTGGTGTCACCAATCCCCTGGATCAGATTCTCACAATGGATATTTGTGGTCTGGGATGGAGCACCTGTCTGGCTGGCCATCGGACTCTGGGCACTTGGATGGTATTGGAGCAGATTCTCCATATGAACATCTTGGAGATGCAGGCAGTCCTTTATACTCTGCAGGCCTTTCAGTCTTATCTATTCTCTGGTACACTGCTGGTGCAGACGGACGTGTGTGGTATACTACGTCATCAAGAAGGAGGCACTTGCTCTTATCCCCTGGGCCATGGAGCACAGCCTGGTGCTCTTGGCTGTACATGTTTCTGACGGATGGTCTCAGCTGCTCTAGGACCAGGTCATGGACTTCTGAGTGTAAACTTCTGACCTTGTTAGTCAAAGATCTCTTCGACCAGTGGGGTCATCCAGAGTTGGACTTTTTTGCATCCCCATTCAACGCAAAACTGTTTTTCTGCTTGCTCTTTCCCAGGCCTGGTGTTTTCTAGTTGGAGGCATAGTCCCTCTCCTGGGGTGGGTTTCTATATGCCTTCCCACTCCTGCATATGGTTCTACTCAAGCTACAGTTGGAAGGGGTGGTGATAATACTCATAGCTCCCTTCTGTCTGTGTCAGATTTTGTTCCCCTTGCTGCAGCAGCAGGCAGTGGAACCTTCAGTGCTGTTGTCCCTGTGCACTGATTTGCTCTCCCAGCACTGGGGTACCCTGGTCCATCCACTGTCTCTGCAGCTCCATGTGTGGCTCCTATGGACTTAGCTATTGCCTGCTCTGGGGTGTTGTCTGCGGCCACAGATGTTATGGTGGGCACTAGGAAACCCTCCACCAGGGCCACTTGTACCATAACATGGAAATATTTCACCCTTTCGGCTGCTTCATGCCAACTAGACCTCTTCACCTGTCTTGTGAATCAGGTGTTGGAGTACCTTCTCTCTCTCTCTCTGACTCTTGAGTACTCCTTACTCAAAGTGCATCTTTCTGTCATCTCTGCATACCATGCAGCTATCAAGGACAGGGCTGTGGCTCAGCTTGAGGTGTCCCATACCTATCTGCAGGGCATTCTGCATCTGAAACCTGCTATGCATGACCCGATCCCTCTGTGGGACCTCCAGTTTAAGTTGGAGAAGCTTATGTTCTAGGGACATGGATATGTTGTTCATCCACACTATCTGGCAGGTTCCTTGCCACTTTAAATCTTGCTGGAAGGTCTTCAAGCTGGCTCCTCCCACCCACCCGGGTGGTAAAACTCTCGGCTCCGCCCCAGGATGCCAGATCTTCCTTACCACTTGGAAGCTGAGGTTTCCTCC
Organism: Neoceratodus forsteri; assembly: GCA_016271365.2. Taxonomy (NCBI): domain Eukaryota; kingdom Metazoa; phylum Chordata; order Ceratodontiformes; family Ceratodontidae; genus Neoceratodus; species Neoceratodus forsteri. The sequence continues at coordinate 213,201,303 of CM057451.1, forward strand.
TTAGCGCTCTGCATTTTCCTTTTTTTTAAATTTGCATTTTCCGCCTCCAAGCTGCCGGCCACCCAATGTTCAGCCCGGTCACGGGCCGACGGCTTCCACCCCCCCACATCGGCCTCAGGTCCTCCGATACCCCGTGGCTTACCCGCCACGGTGGGGCTGCGGGATGGAGAGTGCGAGACATCCCGCAGAGACCGTAATTGGTCGGAGGACTGGCCTGGGGGGGCTAATCAAAGCCACGGCGGGCTTCATGGAGGGCGGCCAGCAGCCGCCCATTTTTCCTCTTTTTCCGGGAGGCGGGTCGCAATGACGCCTCAGCCCGCCCGCCTCCTACAGTCTTTGAGCTCGGCAGCGTGGGTGCTCCTGGCCTCTGCTAGGAGTCCCCATCACCCCGGATGCTACCCCATCCCTCCCCCCGGAGAAGGAGAGCAGTCCAACGGATGCTCGATCCTTCTCCCCCCGGCCGGCCCTCCGACGACTCGGGTCCGTTCCCGAACCTGCTCTGCATTTTTTGACTGGTTCCTGATTCTTCGGTTCGTCCGAATTTAGTTGTGAAGTTTTCCAAAACTTCGGTCTACTTCCCTCACGGCTGCAATGGACAATTCGTTCCCCGGCTCTCAGAGGCGCTCTGGCGTGTGGAATATCTCCAGGACTGATCCGCACTCCACGTGCGTATACTGTCTCGACTTGGACCATGACCCGCGAGTTTGCAAACTGTGCTGTGCTCTTTCGTCCAATGCCCTGGAGAATCGTGAGGCCCGACTTAGGCTTGGGCGCCCCAAGGTTTTTTCCGTGCCGGTAAAATCTTTAGAGGCTCGTCAGGCGGTGTCCGCGTCGGCTGTCTCGGCTGAGCAGCTCGATCTCTCTTCCTCCCTGGAGGAGATGGTGGCTAAGGCTGCATCTCCCTCCTCCTCGGTTGATGCATTTATCCTGCTCTCTTTGAGGTCCTCTCATTCGGCTTTGTTCAGGGAGCTTCGCGAGTCCCTCTCCTCGAAGGGGGAGGGGCCATCGGGTACTGCCTCTCGGCCCAGGTCCAAGGGGTCGCAGAGTAAGTCCCATCGTCGGCGTCTGTGGGAGCGGGAGAATTCCCCTTCCCCGGTCCGCCGATCTTCGACTTCGGTCGAGGTTGCGGCTCAGGCCATTGGCTTCATGGTGTCCCCGTCAGGCCAGCCGGCCAAGACTCCCATCGACGTTGTCGAGGGCTCCCTCGACCCGTCACCCAGGTGGTCTACTGCCAGAGCCATCAACCCTTCACCGGTTTCCCTGGTGGAGGCCGAGGTTCTGCCTGCACCTCCGGGGCGGCAGTCCTCGGCCAATATGTCCGAGACGAGGGAAGAGTGGGTGTTCCCCGCTCCTTCCCAGACCCACCCTCGGTTTCGCCGAGGATCTGGGTCTCGGTCTTGGTCCTCTTCTCGGTCAAGCCACTCCCGCCTTCGGCGGTCTCGGTCAGGGCACTGAGTTAAGTGGCAACACCGATCCTCCTCGGATGAGGAGAGGCTTCGACGCAGATGGCGTCGACATTACAAGGAGTTTATGTGGCAGCAGTTGCTGTTGTCCGTGAATCAATTGACTACAATTCTTTCCCTGTCTATCAAGCAGCTGCCGCCCGAGCAGCCGACACAACCGCTCGCTGCAGTCGAGGTGCCCATTTCTGGGCCGGTTGTTCAACCAAATCTTGCTGCCCCACCGATTGCGGTGGAACCTCGGTCGGGTCACGGCCTGTCCCACAGGTTGTCGGTCACCTTCACTCCCGCCCGCACTCGGCGGGTGAGGAGAGGCTCAGGCCTGAGGCATCTCTTTGCAGACCTTTCGGAGTCCGAAGATGAATCCTCCCTGGTCCCCAGGAGGGAGGGAGGGCCCGGAGTCCTCCCCGGGCCGGTCTTTGGAAGACAGCCCATCGTCCTTCCTGGGTCTGCTTTGGCTCATCTAGAAGTTCACCGGGATGCAGCTCGAACCCATGTCCAAGCGGGCCTATTATCCCCTGACGGAGATCCTAGACCAAGGGGGGTCACCCTCGGAGGCCTTCCTGGCAGCTGAGGCCATTGTCGGCCCAGCCTTGGAGCTTTGGCAGTGGCCTACTTCCTGTCCTGTGCCCTTGGCCAGGATGGCCAGGAAGTATGCTGTCCCTATCGGCTCTTTGCCCAGTTTTTTGGAGCACCCTTCCACTGAGGGGTTACTTACTGATAACGTCTTCCAGTGTTCGGTGAACGCTCGGGATGTGGATAGGCCCCCCGACAAGGAGTCCAAAAGGATGGACTATGTCAGGCGCAAGGTTTACGCCGCTTCCTCCCTAGGCCTCCGACAGGTCAGCTCAGCCGCACTGATGGCACATTTCACCCACGCCCTCTTGGGCTCCCTGGATGAGGTGCTCCCTCATCTCCCGGCCGACCTGCGGACCACGGTCCAGTGGATACAGGACCAGGGTAGGGCGGTGGCAAAGCAGCAGTTTCAGACTGCTCTGGACATAGGTGACTTCTGTGCCAGATCAGTAGTGGCCACGGTGGCCATACACCACAGGGCGTGGCTGAGGATATCCACTTTCTTGTCAGATACCCAGCACAAGTTGGCGGACATCCCCTTCTTGGGGACTGACCTCTTCGGCCCTGGAGTGGAGGGACATCTCCAGGGGACAGAGAAGTCTGATGCCACTCTGGACTCGGTCACCCCTGCCCAGAGGGACAAGGGCCACCGGCAACCTTTTGCGTAAGCCCCTTTGTCCTTCAGCCCCTGCGTCACGATCGGCCCATCAACACCAACATGAGGGCCAGCAGGCTTGCTCTGAGCATCCTGACCCCAAGCCAGTGGCTTCCTCTAAAGGGAAGCAAGGAGGTAAAGGCTCAGAGGCTCCCTCGGCCAGTCCCTCCTCCAAGCCTGCTCAGTGACAGGCTGCAGAACGTCGCCCCCGGACTCGTCACCCCTACCCAGGTCCCCCCATGGGGGAATGGCACCACCACCTCCTCCGCATGGTCTGCTATCACCATGGGCTGCTGGGTGTTGGAGGTGCTAGGGAAGGTCCTGCCTCTGGAGTTCGAGCAGGTCCCACCCCTTTGAGCTGTCACCCCTCGGGGGGGCTACGGGGTCCGCAGCTTAGCTGATGGCCCACCGAGCTGACATTTCCCTGCTCCTCTACTTAGGGGTGATCAGGAAGGTGTGGATCCTTCTCCAGACCCAGGGTTTGTGTCCAGGTTTTTTCCTGGTCCCCAAACAGACGGGGGAGGGCTGGTGCCCCATTCTCGACCCGCTCACCTGAACAACTTCTTAGGGTCTCGGTCTTTCTGGATGGTCACTGACTTAGATAACCCATCCTTGGAACCAGGCTAGTGGCTCTGTCCCCTGAACCTCCAGGACGTTTTCTTCACATTCGTTCCATCCGTTTCTTTAGAGACTCCTCCGCTTCAGAGCGGGGATCTCTGTTTACGAGTTCCAGGCCATACCCTTCGGCCTCTCCCAGCAGCATTCCTGCACGCCAAAGGGTCCGGGGGAACCCCTACCCAGACAGCGGGCTGGCTGCAACCCCTCCAGAGTGGAGGTGGAGCGGTCCAGAGTTTGGGCCCTCTAGGTTCCTCTCCAACAGAGCCAAGTAGGAACTCGTGCCATAGCGGGTGATCCTTCATCGGGATACAGCTTGACTGTTCAAGCCAGAGCTTGGCTCCCCACGGACAGGGCCAAGGTTCTTCCTCCTTTACCTAAGCATGTTTGATTGGAAGATAGCGCCCTGCCCGGGACTTCTTGTGCCTCCTCGGCCTCGTGGCAGCCTGCACCAGCGTGGTCTGATTGGGCCCGTTGGCACATGCGTTCCCTTCAATGGCGGCTGGCCAGGCAGTGGTCACAATGCTGTGATCCTTTGGACCAGCCCATGACAGTAACCCAGGGGATGTGGAACGCTGTCCTACGATGGACCGTTACAGCACATCTGCAGGAGGGCATTCCGTTCGTCTGCCTCGAGTCGACGGTCTTCTTCGACTGATGCATCTCTGATGGGTTGTAGGTGCCCATCAAGGGGAGCGCAGAGTGCACTGCCTCTGGTCCCCTTGGGAGTCCCGATGCCATTTCAACTTGCTGGAGCTTCATGCGGTCTGCTTACCTTGCACCATTTTTGCTCCATTTGTACAAGGTCCAGTGGTTCAGGTCCAGACGGACAATACCACGATCATGTGCTACCTAACCCGCCAGGGCCGGACGCGCCCCTTGCCGTTACGTAAGGAGGTTCTCCGCATTTGGTCTTGTGCGCAGCCTTAAGGTGGTTTTCTAGCCATTTCGATGGCAGGATCCTCCAACACCTGGCGATACCTAAGCGGATAAGGGCTGCGCCTCACGAGTGGTCTCCCCTGCCGGAGGTAGCACAAGATCTTTCTCCCACTGGGGCATGCCTCGGGTGGACCTTTTTCCCTCCAGGGAGAATGCAAAGCCAAGACTGTTTCATGCCAACCCCCCTCAGCAGGGCTTGCTGTAGGGGATGCCTTTGAGGCTGCGGACCCCGAGCCTCTTCTACGCCTTTCCCCCATTTCCCTTGATCCACATGCAAGGCGAGGAGGGACTAGGCGCAGGTGATGCTGGTAGCCCCAGACTGGTTCCACCAGCTCTGGTATCCAGCTCTCCTCAGTCTCAGCCTCAGGCTCCCGAGGTGGCTTCCAGCCCACCCGGACCTGATTTCTATTATCAGGGGAAGATATTTCATCCGGACCTTCAATCCCTGCACCTGGCGGCCTGGTTCCCATGTGGCTAGTTGCCAGGCCTTGGGTCTTCCAGCGAGGACCTCGACATTGTCAAGGCGTCCTGCCAGGAGTTGACCGGATAATGCTACGCCTTCAAATGGAAGAGTTCTCCATTTGGTGCTAGGATAGGGCCTGGTCCCTTCTCCTGTTCCTCGGCGAGCATTCCGGACTACCTGTGGTCCGTTCTTCTTCTTCTTTTTCTTCTTCTTCTTCTTCTTCAGCAAGGGCTTTGGTCGACAACCCTTAAGGTGCTCCTGGCAGCCACATCTGTCCTCCGGGCATGGGCCGGAAGGTAGTCGGTGGCACAGGAAAGGTGGTCTGGTGCTTTCCAAGGCCTTGATCACGCGTCCCCTCCTGGGAGAGAATCTCCACCTCTGTGGGATCTACTGCTAGTCTAGGGCTTAGTTCATGGGCAAGCCATTCAAACCAATGCACAGGTCCAATTCTCCGACCGGTTGTGGAAGAACACCTTCTCGGTGACTACCACATCAACCAGAAGGATGGGAGAGCTCCAGGCGCTTCCTTCGACTCTCCCTATCTGGTCCACAGGGACAAGGTTGTCCTGCGCCCCACCCGAAGTTCCTTCCGAAGGTGGTGTCAGAGCTTCACCCTAACCAGGTGTTGACTCTGCCAGTGTTCTATCCCATTCACACCTCGGAGGCCGCATATAGGCTCCATTTGGACCCTAGTTGAGCACTTGCCTTTTCATGGAGCGTATGGCTGAAGTTTGGGAGAGGTTCACCAGCTGTTTGTCATCTACACTGAAGCCACACCTGGCAGACCTGCAGCCAAATGGACGATGAGTGGGTGGGTCACCTCCTGCATAGATCTCCGCTATAGGTGGGCGGGCATGGAGCCTCCCAGTGGGATAAGTGCTAATTTTACCCGCCCTTCTGCTGCATCAGTGGCTGCTTCCGGGGATGTCCCTATCCAGGATATCTGCAGGGCTCCTACCTGGAAGTCTGCACATACCATTTTATTCCCTACCACATTGACCTTGGGCCATGCTGGGATGTTGGTTGGGGCCTCGATTCTCCTGTCTTTATTCCCTAAGTAGGGGTGTGCGCCTTGCCTCCCTCCTCCCGGAGAACTGCTAGGAGTCTTCCAGATAGTGTGGATGAACAACATATCCATGTCCCTAGAAATACAGGTTACTCACCTGTAACAGGAGTTCTAGGAATGGTATATGTTGTTCATCCATAACCCACCTCGGCTTCGACACACAACCTGGCTTCCAGCGGACAAGATCTGGCATCATGGGGTAGAGCCGAGAGTTTTACCACCCGAGTGGGTGGGAGGAGCCAGCTTGAAGACCTTTCGGCAAGATTTAAAGCGACAAGGAACCTGCCAGATAGTGTGGATGAACAACATATACCATTCCTAGAACTCCTGTTACCGGTGACTAACCTGTATTTACCTCCCTTTGAACCAGCCATGAGTTGCGAGCTTTTTTTTTTTTTTTTTTGGAGGGTGGTTAAGCACTCTTTTGGTTGCTATTATTTCTGTTCAAAAGATTTCTGAGCTTCTGGTTCTCAAATGTAAAGAACCTTATTTGTTTTTCCACAGAGACGCGGAGTGTCTTTGCATACTAATTCTAAGTTTCTTTCCAAGGTGGTGTTGATGTTTACGTTGTCCCAGTCAATCCACCTTATGTTTTATTATCCTGAGTACTGTACTGTAATCAGGAGGGAGGTTTTGCTCCATGCTTTTTGTTCCATACTTTATCTGTACATAGAATACTGTGGTACTATGTGCACTACATGAAAGCTTCAAGGAAGACTGACCAATTTGTTTTGTTCGCAACCTAATAGGGACGATGATCCTGTTTCCAGACAGTGCTTGTCTAAGTGGTTATCCAATTGCACTGTTTAATCCTACCAGAATTACCACAAGAACCTTCCAGGAAGGGTTAAAGGAAATTCCACCAGTGGTATGGATGCTTCTATGGCTGGTTTCAGAAACGTGTTCACTGCAGACATCTGTGCAGATGACACCTACAGTTCTGTCCACACCTTCACCAAGCATAACTGTTTGGACATCGCATCTCGGCACAGACAGGTTTTGTCTTTGTAGTTCTTTGAGTCTTCTGAAGCCATTTTTTGCTGACATTTTTCCTCCCTGGTGCTGTTTTCCAGGTACTGCTTGGGACACGGTCCTACCAGTGCTGGCCTGTTGCAAGAGCCTTACTCGAAGTAAGACAGTACAGTTGCAAAATAAACTTACCATAACAATATATCTTCGAGACAAGCTCTTGCAGCATGCCCTGCTTTCCCTCCTTCCTTTCCCAGTTTGTCTTTGCTGTTCTTCTGTCCAGTCACACTTCTTCTGTTTTACCTTTTTTGGCTCTTAACAGCTCCCTCACTTCTCCATTCACTGCCCAGTTATGATCCCCAGCCGGCAAACTGGGGAGGTTGTGGGGGACTGGCTGACTTTATAGGCTAGGGTCTCATCAGAGATTGATGTTGGTGGTAGGTGGTCTCCCATGGTGGACTGTTAGATAGAAAGTTTCTGTGTGGCCATGGTGCCTGGTGGCTAAGTCCTACCACCGTTGGCCTGCTACAAGACATCCTCTTGAAGATCTAGTGTTATTCCTGGTGGTCTAGTATCTCCCCCCTCCTGATGATCACCAGCTCGATAGATGAAGAATATCTTTGATCTAGTGGACCCCCTGCACCCCTCCCCCATCATGTATGAGAGGCAGAGTGATTGGTCACTACCTTCCAGGGTGGGGGAGTTGAGTCCACTAGACCACCAGGAAAAATGTTTTCTTGTAGTATAAGGGGAGATCGGGGATAGGGAGAGTGCTCCGGTACATCACCAGGGATCTTTTTCATTACCTGGCTGTTGGGACAGCTATCGGGTGGGGGAGCACTACACCACCAGCTATAATCTTTATTTTATATTGGGATGGCGATCAGCCAGGATGCCTGTGGGGGTAGCAGTAGTAAGGTTCGAAGTAGTGATGCAGGAGTTACCACTGCATCATCCTGGCCTTATTTGTAGTTGAATAGCATGGTTCACTATCCGACTATGAATAACAAGCGTACACACCTGTGCAATTGCAAAATGTAACACAAACCTTTGCACTGAGCTTTGTATTTTTTTGGTGTGTGTGTGTGCATGTGTGAATCGAGCCCTTGCCTCTTGCAGCAAGCTGACCAGTCCTGCCTTTCAGTGTGAGCTCTAGTAGAGGCTTCACATGAGAAGCACATGTATTGGCAGAGTAAGAAAGCACATGTAGCTATGACGATGGTGCATTCTACAGACAAACCATGTGTGTCATATGCACAAAAGTATCCTTCATTTACTCATATCAGGTATAAGCCAAAAATGATTACCTATTTATTTGGAGTGAATATACCTGCTCTATGCAGTGATGATTGGTAAATGAAAGTGAATATTGTGATCTTACTTCGAGTGGACTCTTGCAGTAGGTAGTCACATATAGGAGTAAGCTGCCAGGTGTCAGGACAGTATGGCAAAATTTGTAGCCTGCAGTCTCAGTCGGTGGACTGCCCTCATGTCAATTGATCAGTGTCACCCGACGTAAGTATAAAGGGGCGGTCCCCCATGCCCTCCTTCCAGTTCTTTCCCACTTGCAGAAGAGCACTGCCTTTTCATCGCGCCATTTTGGATGAGTATTACTACTTTTCTCTTACCCTGCAGGTCTTCTCCAGCCTGGGTATCACAGTCAACCAGGCCATGTCTCATCTGGTCCCTTGCCAATGGCTGCAGTTTATAGGGGCAGTGTTGGACATCACTCTAGACAAGGCTTTCCTGCCCCCAGACAGAGTACAAATGCTTCTAGAACCAGGCTTGTCTCTTGTCTGGCCTCAGATGGGTCCGAGCCCGGAAGATCCTTCGTCTTCTCAGGTGAATGGAGGCTGCCATTCTGACTATCCATCTAGAAAGGCTCCAGATGACAGTCTCCCAGTAGACTCTTCAGTCTCAGTGTGACCAATTTCAGGATGACTTGGACCATGAGGTCCTAGTGTCAGACCCAATGATCAGGGACTTGCAGTGGTGGACGGTTCAGGAGAACCTCAGCCTGGGGGGGGTCCCATTATGCACCTCCCACTCAGACTCGGATGACGTACATGTCAGGTGCAGGCTGGGGTGTCCACCTAGGATGTAAAAAGACTCAGGGTGACTGGTATCACTTGGAACAGAAATAAAACATCAATGTTCTTGAGCTGAGGGCAGTTCCTTATGCCCTACAGGCTCTCCTCCCCCTTCATTCTCCCTGTTCACCCTCTTGTTCAATCAGATAACATGCATAGTCTGGTACATCAACAAACAGGGAGGAACTCGTTCCTATCCCCTGTGCCGGGAAGCAATGACAATCTGTTACTGGGCATCTCAGCACAATCTGCATCTGACATCAGTTCACGTTCTGGGAGTTGAAAACACACTGGCCGATGCTCTCATTCACTCATCGGTGAGGTCACATGAGTGGGTACTCTATCAAGAGATTAACAATAACATTATCCAGCAGTGGGGGACTCCTCAGGTGGATGTCTTTGCCTTCCCCAACAACGCCAAGCTTCCCACCTTTTGCTTGCTTGCTCCAGGGTGAGATGTTTTCTGGCTGGACGCACTGTCTCTCTGTTGGAAGAGGACATTCATTTATGCCTTCCCTCCCATTCCTTTGATCCTGAGGGTATTGAACAAGCTTTGGGCCAAAGGGGTGCCAATGATTCTCATCACTCTCTTGTGGCTGAGGCAAGTTTGGTTCTCTCTTCTACAACAGCCCTTTCAGTTTGCTGTACTTGTGGACACTGGTTGGTGTAGTAATGTCCAAGATTGCTTGATGGTTAATTCCTTTCTGATATTTAGTCCTGCTTCACTTTTTCCAAGTCTACTCAGTTGAGCTGACACCTGACCTATCTGAGAATATCCGCAAGTGCGGTGAGTCAGCAGCAGCAATCTCATCTGTTGGGTCAGTGAAAGTATGATAAGTACTTGCCTAACAACCTGCAGATAAGTAGATAAGTGATAAATCCAAACTGAATATAAATACTAGGCCATGGCTTAAAACCTGTGTCATTTGGCTAGTGTGTGTACCTGCTTAACGAAAAACAAACGACTCACAGTATGTTATTTGGAAGGAAAACATGAAATAATAGAATACCATTTAATTTTCTCCATCAGAGGCACTGCTGGATAAGTTGACTTGTAAATCTAAATCTAAGAAGAGACATGATGATGCTTACTGATGTGAGAAAAATGGAATTTATCAATACAGATTTTTGAGTCGTGAGAGTGTTTATTATTTAGTCAAATCACAGCACGCACAGTTTAATTCTCCCTTCATAATCCTGTGAATTAGTGGACTGCAGTACTGTTTCTGAAGTGCGGACTTGACCGGTGACGGATGTTTCCCCCCTCGCTGCAGTCTACAAATTGTCAGCACAGTTTTTGTTTTTCCTATAGAAAGGCCAACTGTTCAGGCGGGATGTTTTGCCCCTTTGTTCACGTACAACTTTTTCCCCCTTTTTCAGAGACTTTTGTCCCCCCTTCCCAATTATGCCCTAGGACTTTTGACCCAAACACTCGATGACCTTTGTTTCAAGACCTGACTGATCTGCAGAAGTCATGCCATCTCTAAATTTTTCTGTTCAGGCAGGATGTTTCTCCCTTCTGTGAGCCTGTGTGTGTTTTTAGCCAAATTGTGCCATGAGACTCCCCACACACACACCACACACACACACACACACACACACTGCACTTAAATAGCTTAACCTGATTGTTTACACATGTTTTGCCCCCTTTTTTATTTTTCATGCAGCACTAGCCTTTGTTTTCTGCACAGCTTTGTTTTTCCACACCAGCTTATTGTACCACAGGACTTTTCCCTTCACACTCTGCCCTTTGATCTATGCGCAACCCACTGATGTGCCCGGCATGATATTCAAAGGGAAAAGTGTGCGACACAAATCCGATGCACCGGGCACATAAGTAATGTATGCAAGGCGCAGGTGGGGGCATGCCATGCATACCTGCACAGCCCGATATTCAGCCGGGATGTGCAAAGCCATGTCGCAACCCCTACCTGCTCCAGGACAAAGTTGATCCAAAAAAAAAAAGAACAACTGATGGCCACCCACAGGTGAGCTGCCACATTGCAGGCGCAAAACGGCAGCTGCCACCTGTGAGTGGTCACCCGAGCTCCGGCTGCACCTGGCGGTGCCCCCCATGCCCGATCGTGGGCATTTGTAATAACAAAAGAAGAAATATGTCCAATATCCCTGGTGGTCCAGTGGACCGCTGTCTGCCCGATCGCGGGCATTTGTAAAAAAAATAAATAATACCAATATCTCTGGTCTAGCGGTAACCCCCTGCCCACCTGCCCACTGAGCGCCACTGCCCGCTCCCCGGTCAGCCTGCAGGTGGCAGCACCCACCGCGGACCCCACCAACTGACACCGTCAATAGGGCTATCGCCCATTGGTCCTGGCGTGAGCCAATGGGTGTGCAGCCCGTACCATACTACACATTCCACTATGTGAATGGATCATTCACATATCTGGAATGTGTAGATATATGCAGCTGCACCCATTGGCTCACACTGTGACAATGGGCATACAGCTCTACCGGACGGTGGGAGGGGGGTGCTGCCGCCGCCGCCGGCTGACCGGGAGGGGGAGCGTGGTGGTAGGGCTCAGTGGGTGGTTAGGAAGGGGTACCACTAGACCACCAGGGATATTGGTATTATTTATTTTTTTTATTACAAATTCCTGCGATCAGGCAGACAGCAGTCATGCCTGGCTCCGGGTGTCAGGTTTGGTCCCAGAGGTGCAGTATGCTATCCAGGACGCGCCCTTCAGGGGTTCTGTGCTGTTCAGCGGTGATGTCAAGGACATCATCACTGATCTGCAGGAGAAGAGTACTGCACTAAAGTCTGTTGACTCTATGTACAGGCCCCTCAGAGTCGGCATTCTCCCTTTCGCAGACGTTCCCGGCCAAAAGCAAAACCTCATGGCAAGTGGGCCAACAAACGTCCGGCCCCTCCATCTGCTAAACCCCCAAAAAAGCAGCAGGAGCTTCAGCTGCAGCACTGCCTCACACCTCCAGACTCCTCCTCTCACACAGCCTCTGGGCCTCTCAGAGGAACTGGTAGGAGGAGATTATCCCTCCATCTACTGGGTTGGGAGAGGATAACTGAACACTTGGGTGCTCCAGCAGATAGCAGAAGGACACTCAATAGAGTTTCTTCAGAAACCACCAAGAAAACACTCTCAAGGTCGTCTTACTCCTGTAACATCATCTTGTGGTTCGGAAGAAATAACATCCCTTATTCTTAAGGTGGCGATAGAACCCATCCCACCCACCTTCGGGGGATGGGTTACTACTCCCATTTCTTCCTGGTTCCGAAGAAATCAGGAGATGTGAGGCTTATTCTAGACCTCACCTCCCTGAACCTGTTCGTGGAGTACAAGAGGTTCAGAATGCTCTCATTGAAGAGTCTTCTTGCCCTTCTTTGGCTGGGACAGTGGCTGTGCACTCTGGACATGCAGGAAGCCTAACTGCATATCCCTATTCACCCTTCCCACTGCAAATATCTCCATTTTTCATTCCAGGGGGACCACTACCAGTTCAAGGCCCTCCCATTTGGTCTATCCTCGGCACCCAGTGTTCACCAAATGCCTTTCTGTGGTAGCGGCCTACCTGTGTACCCAGGGAGTGCAGGTTTTCCCATACCTGGATGACTGACTCTTGCTGCCCCATCCAGGGAGGAGCTTCTGTGCTTCCTTTCCCTTAACCCAGCAGGTTTTTGCCAGCCTGGGTATTACCATCAACCAGGTCAAGTACATTTGATCCTGTCCCAGAGGCTCCAGTTCATTGGGGTGACCCTAGACACGACCTCCGGCATGGCGTTCCTGCCACTGGACAGGGTGGCCGCCCTCCAGGCTCACGTGTGCCCATTGTCCAATCGCAGGTGGGTCAGCGCAAAGTCAGTCCTTCACCTCCTTGGACTCATGGTGACTACTATTCCCACAGTCCCTCTCACTCGGCTCCACATGAGAATCTCTCAGTGGACGCTTCAGTGTCAGTGGGATCAATTGGTGGATGACCTAGATCTGAAGGTCCTGGTCTCCCAATTCTGTGCTTTGGGACTTGCAGTGGTGGATGGTTCAGGAGAAACTTTGCTGGGGAGTTCCCTTCTGCCTCTCTCCCCCCTCCCAAACATTTACAACGGATGTCTCGGGCGCGGTTGGGGAGCCCTCCTGGGATCTCACAGGACCCATGGCTCCTGGTCTGAGGCTCAAACAGACTATTCACATAAACATACTCGAGCTCAGGGCCATGCTGTATGCTCTACAAGCTCTACATCTGTATCTGCTTCAAGGTCATCTGACTGTCCAGACAGACAACATCTGCATAGTCTGATACATCAACAAGCAGGGAGGAACTCATTCCTACCCTCTCTGCAGGGAGGTGATGCGAGTTTGGGATTGGGCAGTGAAACACAACCTTCAACTTAAGGCAATTCATGTTCCTGGGTCAAAAACACGTTTGCAGACCACCGAACTCGGTTGTCCACCCAGACTCATGAGTGTTAACTGGATCATGGGGTAGCAGATAATATCTTTCTACACTGGGGAACACCTCGACCTGTTTGTGTCTTCTCTCAATGCAAAACTTCCCGCCTTCTGCTCGCTCGCTCCCGGGCGTGGAATTTTTTTGAGAGACTGTCTGTCGACTAGAAGGGCAGATTCGTCTATACCTTCCCCGATTACATTGATTCAAGGGTCTTACACAAACTCAGCTCAGAGGGAGCTCGAATGATCCTCATCACTCCTTTCTGACCCAGGCAACTTTGGTTCTCTCTTCTGCAACAGTACTCAGAGGAACCTCCTCTTCATCTATCACAACTTTTGCTGACCCAGGATCAGGGGACCCTGCTCCATCCAGGCATCAGATCCCTTCAGTTGCACGTGTGGGTGTTGCAGACATAGCTCAAGCCCGTTTCAGGGTTTCCCTGCTGCTGGAGGCCAGAAAGCCTTCCACTAGATCTAACTATGCCATGAAATGGAAACGGTTCTCTATTTGGGCCTCTTCCAAAGATTTCGAGCCATTCTCTTGCCCTGTCGGGAGGCTTCTGAATTACATGCGCCATCTCTTCAATCTGGGTCTCAGTCATTCCTCTATGAAGGTTCACATGGCGGCCCTTTCCGCTTACCATATTCCTTTTGAGGACAGAACGTTCACGCAGTTGAAGTCTCTAAGACTTTTCTTAGAGGATTCTCTACTTGAGACCTCCTATTCGTGTTCCTGCCCTCCTTGGGGTCTGAATTTCATTCTCGAGATGCTTACTCTGCCTCCATTTTGAGCCGGCAGCCTCAGCATACCTAAAGTTCCTTTCCTGGAAGACTCTCTTCCTTGTGGCCATTACTTCCACTCGAAGGATTTCCGAACTTCAGGCCTTAATGTACAAAATACTGTATTTGATTTTTTACAAGGAACGTGTGGCTCTGCGTACCAACCCTAAGTTTCTCCCTAAGGTGGTATCAGAATCTAACGCTGCATCAATCCATGGAACTGCCTGCTTTCTTTATGCAACAGTCCGATCAAGGGGAGTACCTCTTGCATACTTTGGATGTTCACCGAATTCTGAGATGCTATATCACCAGGACGAAAGATCTGAGGAAGACTGATCAACTATTTGTCTCTTTTGCTAGCAAAAGAGAAGGAAATGCTGTCTCCAAGCAATGCCTATCTAAATGTTTGGCTTATTGTATCACTTTCTGTTATGACAAGTATCACAAGACCCTGCCGGGTCAAGTAATGGGCCACTCCACCAGGGGTGTCGCTGCCTCTGCGGCTTGTTTCAAGAATGTGTCAGCAGCAGACATCTGCGCAGCCACAACTTGGACTTATGTCCGTACCTTTACGAAACACTACAGTTAGGACATTGCCTCTTGCCACAGAGCTGGCTTCAGGTTGGCTGTTTTGCAAGGTCTTCTTTCCTAAGACTTTCACAGCCAGAGGGTCTACATCTGAGTACCCCCGTGCTTCTCTTTGTTCCAGACTGCTTGGGACTCAGTCCAACATGTAATTACCTACTGCAGAGCACTCTTGAAGTAAGATAGTACAGTTATGTAAGAACTTACCGTAACAGTAGATCTTGAGAGAAGCTGTTACAGTAGCTAATACCTTCCACCCTCCATCCCGTTAGCTTTTTCAGCTCCTTTTCCTGGAAGGGAAACATCTGCTTCTCTCTCCTCTTGCCTTTTTTGGCCTTTGGCGGGAAAGAACTGGAAGGCGGGCGTGGGGACCGCCACTTTATACTGACGTCTCATGACATCGGTCACCTGACGTGGGGGCGGTCTCCACCACAGACTGCAAGCTAGAAATTGTTCCGTGGGGTCCTGACGCCTGCCGTCTTCAGTCCTATATGTAATTACCTACTGCAAGAGCCTCTCTCAAAGATCTACTGTTGCAGTAAGTTCTTACATAACTGTACTTTACTCCCTCCTTCTTCCACCCACCTGAGCACAGCGTGCTCGCACACTCTCCGCCTCCTCAGCCCCCCTCCAGCACATCATGCACTTGTGTGCCAACTGTCAATGTGTTTAGCATAGCGCCCTCCACTTAGCATGATGCGCATTCATTTTAAACTCTCCTTTATCTCAGGCATGGCGCACTCGTGCACTACTGAGGCACTGTACTGCCACTGTAGCCAAGTGGCCAAGCCAGCATACTGCAGCATGCATTTCAATATGGAAATGCTGGCTATACAAATACATTTCCAGGGCTAGAAATGCCTTTCCATGGAAATCCAGAAAGGCTATATTTCAACGCCTGTAACTGTTATAGGTGATGTGGTGGGGTGGAGGTTAGGGCAGTGTGATTTGACTCCATTTCATAAATGTTTATATATCTACAGCTAACAATGCAGGCAACATGTGTTTGTGCCACAAAGCCTTAGTTGTAAATGTCGGTGTGCATCCGAAGACACCTCTCTCCTCAGTGGTGTGGTCACCATCTCCCACCCCAATTGTGAAAATCCCATGCCCGTCAGGGCCCACCCCCACCCTCCCTGTCCAGTGAGACCATACACCATAACACCAATTGACGACCATCACAGTCCTCACACCACTGTGGCTGACTGCCTACTGAGCCATTGTGTAGTGTGTAATGTATACAGTACATCTCCTTGACTGTGATTGTTCAAGGAGCAGTACTGCATACAGAACAAACTCCATGATGGCCCAGTTGGTAACCAGCTATGTTGTTTTTAAGGAGTACTGCCTAAGACGCTGTTTTTGATGCTGGTGGTATTGGTCAAACTGGATGTGATGGGGTATGGACTCAAGTAGACTAGAAAAGCATATGATTGCTGCAGGTAAATTGTTATGAGAATCAGATAGGTAGAAATAATGTTGAATTTTTTTGCGAGAGCTGCTTTCAGCTGGGCAGTTCTCCTGCATAATGTCCCAGCTGAAAGCAATACATTTAAAAGAATCATATATGAACCAAAACTTACCCATTTAATAATCGCAGTAAGGAATTCCGGATGGGGGAAGTCTTACAGTGGGCTGACAGCCCTGTTCTCATGTTAGAAGCATTTGGGTATGCCGCACAATTTAATCCATCCTAGGTTGACCATTATTAGACCATAACACACCCACTGGAGTGCCTTGCTTCATTTCATGGGATGTGACCCGAGAAGGGTTGGGGGGTTTCTTAAGTGCTGGAAATGAGATAAATTCTGATGTTCTTCTTGCTTGTTTAATAAATACATCACAACTATGAAACAGTACCATCAGCCTGTGTGTCTTATGTGTGGTGGTGGATTAGAGTGCGAGTGTCTCTGAGTGAGATTGCGAGTGTCTCTGAGTGAGATTGCGAGTGTCTCTGAGTGAGATTGCGAGTGTCTGAGTGAGAGTGTGAGTGTCTCTGAGGGAGAGTGTGAGTGTCTGTGAGTGAGAGTATCTATGACTGAGAAGTGTGACTGCCTCTTAGGTACTGTGTGTGTGTGTGTGTGTGTGTGTGTGTGTGTCTGTGTATGTCTGTGTGTGTGTGTGTGTGTAGGGGGTGGTGGTGTGTCTTTCTGTTGTGGGGTGCGTGTGATATTCTTTGAGTGACTCTCTTGCAGCAGGCCATAACACATGGGCTATCCAGCCACAGGCAACCCATCTTCCAGATACATTCCCTGCAGTTGACCCCAGAGACCTCCCATTTCAGTCACCTTATGTGCTGTTGCACATATATGAAGGTGAGGTCCCAACTAATCCTCATTTCTTTTCCACCAAAATTGAGTAAGCATCAAGTCTCAAGAGTAGCAGCTTTCATCAGCATCATGGAAATGAGGGCTGTCTAATACGCCTTACAGGCATTTGAGATTACTCTCGCAGGGTTGCCATCAAATGCAGTCACAGTTCAGCGGTAGTTCACTACCTGAACAAACAAGGCAGTACCCATTCATACCCTCTCTACCGAGAATCCATGTGGCCATAATGGTGGACACTATTTACCTTCTGGCAGTCCACAGTCCAGGACTGTTGAATACCTGAGCGTACACCCTTAGCATGACCACTGTTCGGGCCCATGAATGGGAACTCCATTCTGTCTTTGTCCAGCCCTCCTATCACAGGAGAATGGCTTTCTGCCATCAGACCTTCAATCTTTGTGCTTCCTGGTAAATCTAAAGAAATCTTACCTGGATCCCACTCAGCTACTCACTTTCATTGGGGTGCAGCTTGACAGCCAGAAAGGATACTCCTTCTTCCCACAAGAAAGAGTTCAAACGTCACTTTCAGTAGCACATTCCTTCATCCATGGACAACCAGATTTCAATCTTGATCATGGCCTCATTAACCACAGTGGTCCCAGGGTCAGATGTGAGAACTGCCCTTGCCCACACCTCTGCTTCTAGGGACATGGATATGATGATCAATCCACACTGTCTGACAGATGGCTTTCCCCTTTAAATCCTCCATGAAAATCTTTAAGCTGGTTCCTCCTACCCACACGGGTGGTAAAACCCTTGGTTCTGCCCCTGGATGCCAGATCTTCCTTTCTGATTGGAAGGTTCAGGTTTGCTCCCACGTGTATTAGGCCCTGGTGCTCAAAGCTTCAAATTTGCTTCAAAAACATAGTGTAAAACATGTCTGAATTTTTCCTTCAGCTGTTTCTTTTGATCGCTACCATGATAGAGGAAAAGGCTTCTCCCAGCTTTTGATGCTGCCCCGCCAGGCAGAACATGTCATTGACTGTCTTTATGCCATGTGTGTGTACTGCTTAAGCCACGATCAGGATCCACAGGCCTCAGATATTTGTCAGTCCTTCCACCCTAGTGTGTTGGATGACCGTGCTGCTTGTCTCCAGTTGGGGTGACCAGAGAAGCACTACACACTGGTTAAGTGTAAGGACATCCATTGGATGCTCTCCATGGCTGTATGGGCTGCAGCTTGAACAGCTCAAGGCCTATCTGCACATCCTTGGAACCTCTGGTTTTCAACAAATGCCTAGTGGTGGTGGCAGCAGCCCTGTGCCACAAGAGAATGTATGTGTTCCCATACCTCAATGACTGGCTCCTCTTGGCCCTGTGGAGTCACAGCCTGGAGTAATCACTATCCTCCACCATGGTCCTTTTTGTGCAACTGGGCATTACAGTAAACTACCCCAAGTTGCACCTTGTTCCTTCCTAGTGCCTCCAATTTATTGGAGCAGTACTGGATACAGTCCAGGGCAAGGCCTTCCTTCCAATGGACAGGGCTCACCTGATCTCATCCTGCTGCATTTCAGCCCGGGTGATGCCAAGCCTCTTGGAACTGATGGCAGGGGCTATCCCGACTGTCTCTCCGGCCAGGGTGCACAGGAGGGTGACCCAATGGACTCTGCGACTGGACCACCTCGATCACAAAGTCTTAGTCTCTAGTGCCCTCAAGAGGGATATTCTCTGGTGGCAGTACCTCAGCAACCTCAGCAAAGAGTCCCTTTCTACAAAGCTGCCATCTGTTATGTAACCTTGGTGGGTGCGTTCCCCTGCCAGACATTGCTAGCTAAAGTGTTCACTGTGGTCCTGATGCCAGGGGCACAGTCCTATATGTGAAGACCTACTGCTGGATCCTCCTTTGAACTATTGTTACGTTAAGCTGGTATGTAACTGTACTTTTCATGGGCATCTTGTATAGTAGCAAAATGCTTCATGGCTAAATTTATCATGGATCACTGTTTTATGTGTGCAGATTGGTCTCTATGAAAATCCAGTGTACTGCACCTATTCATGCAAGAATATTTTGTATAAATGCATAGTGATACATTAATTTAACACTTGTGCTTCTTTTCAGAAATGGATTTTACACAGAGCGTTGCTCTGGGTACTATTTTCTGAACAGTAGAGAAGTTTGTGAAAACATATAGAGTGGACACAGTAAGAGAACTGATTGAAAATGTTACTCATGGGTTAGAGGCAACCCAATTCTTGAAAGAACCAGAAGTATGACATGGACTTCTCAGAATATGTTGATGTTGATGCAGACAACAATGACATCATAGTACATAAAGAGAGGTTTCATTTCTACTTCATTGAACAGAATGATTACATGAGCCAGCAGGAAGTGACACTGCAACTTGTACCAATACAAGGAACAGACCCACCCCAGTCTACTTTTGTGAGTAATTTTTGGGAACTACATTAAATGCATTTTCAAGTCCTCAGATATTGTTCCAGTTTCCTGGTAAAGGACAGTTATTGGGACCATGTGGATTCAGCAGAAGGAGGCATTTTGTTAGGTGGCCCAGTGGCGCTGAGGGATGAGGTGCTGGATGCCACATCTTGCTCAACACTGGTGATCCGGGTTCAGATACTGATTTGTGCCAACAGGGGTCAGCATGGTAGGGAGAGGAGTGGGCATCCAGAGGACTGCTCTCCTCTCCCTGGGTTGGGTTGGGATCTGATATCACTCTCTATTGTCCCACGATGGAGATTGTGGATACAGCAGCAGCGATGCCACAACGTTGGTGAAGCAGTGGTGGATGTCATGCACATAAGGTGCACTGATGTCATTGCACATCTGCGCTCTGGGGCAACCCATGCATAGAAAACACCGAGTAACATGGGGAGGCAATGGAGGTTAAAGGGACAAAGCCCACATGCCAGGGCTGGAACATCCTTCCACTGGGCTCTCCTGAACTCCTCTAACCAACCTGGGACTGACTGTAATTACAGACAGGTCACCAGGTAGGTGGGCGGCCCTCCACCAGGGTGTGATCCAGGGTACTGGATCATAAAACAAGTACAGTAGAGGTGCATTATTTTAAGATGAGAAGGTGGAACTAGACAAGAGTGCATGCAAGAAAGGTTGAGTGGGAGAAACTTAGGTATATGAGTGAAGTTCTTCACTTAAGAGTGGTTAATGCCTGGAACATTCTATATGTTAGAGTTGGCAAAGACTGCATTTGGCCATCATGCACACATGAGATAAGCAGATAAAATCTTGCAGGTGTAGTTGAATAGGTGACGATCAGGTATGGAATGCATTAACAGTTAGAAATAAACACTGAGTGTGCACATAAGTGGACCTAATTTGCAGACAGTTTCCATGTATCTATAGTTGTGTTATATGACTTTATCCTTTCTTTTGTAAGGTTAATGTGGAACATGTGCCAGAATCTGAAATACTCAGGAATGCCATTATCAAAAAGGCATCTGATGTGATGTCTGAATATGAGAAGGAAAACTGTTTGTGCGAATCATCCAGAAGAAAACTTATAAAAATTGCAGTATCAGAACTGGTTGAAAAACACGGATTGTAAGTTCAAATGTTATGTGGCACTACTGTTGATAGTGAATATTGTGTTTGAATTCTGAGATGCTAGATATGAACACAGTTTTTTTGTTGTGCCTTTATTACATCTATTTGCATACACCTTTCTTTTGGCAAGTTTTGCACTGGCCTTAACATCCCACCCTGACATATTTCATGGCCATTCTTACGGAATGGTTACACCTTCCTTTGTGATAGTCTGCTTGTGTTTCCTCTTTCGAAATCACAGTTAAAGTTATGATTGTGCACAGCCATGATGCATGCTAGAGACTCATTGTGCAGTGTAACTTGATTACTGAAATGACCTCAGAACATTTACATGTTATTTTTTTTATTTAACTGTTCTATATAAGTGTATTGTACTCAAATGCCTCACCCCTGCATTCCTTAAGTCAGATTCAGCCATCCCACAGTCACAGATCTTACTTTGACTGGGAGCTCTTGCAGCAGGCTATAACCATTAAGACTACTGACGCAGGCCTTAGGCCCCACAGGAAAAAACTTAGCAGTACCCAGCGTGGCACATTCCCTGACGTCGGCTCCACATCCGATGTCTGTGACACTACAAAAGGGGGTGGACACCAGCTCCACCTCAGTTCTTTCACACCGCAGACTTGCTATCATTGGAAAGAGCTTAACGTGTGGTGTTGGTATTTTGGTAGTTTCAGCTAATTTTTTCCAGTTTTCATCGTTTTCTACTGAGTTTTTTCCTCTTCTGTGCCTTTTCCCCTCTCGCATGTCTTCTCCATCTTTGCTCTCATCCTGTGGCCCAAATAAGTGAAAGTGTGCTTGTGGCTGGCAGATCCCATCTAAGGACAGCCATGCCAAGTGTGTCTTCTGCCTGGGCCCAGTCCTGGACATCCAGACCTGCGAGGTTTGCAAAGGTTTCACCAGCAGGACTGGAATCAGACACTTGAGAGCCCTAAAAGCCCACCTGCGTCAGGCATTACACCCTGGACTTTGCTTCAGATGCGTGTGGTTTTGGCCTGGCAGCCATTCAAGGGCTATTATCCATACCTGCTGTCTGCCTGCCTTGTTTTTTAGGCAAGGCCATCTTGATTAGCTGTTATTTTTCCTCTTCCCAGGGGCTGGTTGCCTCCTTTCTGGGGGTCTACTTGGGATGCAGTCCTAATAGTTATAGCCTGCTGCAAGAGCTCCCACTCGAAGTAAGATAGTACAGTTATGTAAGAACTTAACAGTAGATCTTCAAGAGGAGCTCTTGCAGCAGGCGCTGCTTTCCCACCCTCATTCCCCCTGGTGAGTTCAGCATTTGGATTGAGCTTCACCTGGTTCATCTGCTGGTACCTGATCATGGGTCTTGACGGTTGAACTGAGGTGGATCTGGGGTCCACCCTTTCGCAGTGTCACCGACATGGAGGTGGAGCCGCGCGTCAGGGTGCAGGCCCGCTGTGTACTGCTAGCTATTTTTTTCTGGTGGGTCCGAAGGCCTGCAGCGCTAATCCTAATGGTTATAGCCTGCTGCAAGATCTTCTCCGAGAGCCACTGTTATGGTAATTTCTGAAGTAAGTGTACTTTTCAAAGTTGACTGATATTACAAGGACTGTTAAAATGCATCTTTTTCTATGGTTCTGTCTGCAGTTATCCTACGTCAGCTGAGAAAACAAAGTTGGCACTGCAGATCATTGAGTTATTCCCAAAATTAAGGCTGGAACTTCCAACAGATGATTTAAAGGCTTTGTAAGTATAAAGTTACAACTGAAATATTGAATTGTGTATCATTTCTAAGTCGTTCACAAGATGTCTTGCCAACCATAAGAGGCATTATGTAGGGGATATAATGTATGGTAATGAGGTGGTGGTGAATATGGCTGTTGCTTCCTCCATGGAGTATGCCTTGATCTTCCCCAAATTAATCTTCATTAATTACTGATGGTTCCTACCAGTGGTCATGACCCTGCACGGAAAAGAGCACTGGCTATTTAACAAAATTATGAGCTGGGTAGAGTCGGCATATGGATGAAGTGGAACAGATAAGGGTAATAAAGAGTATTTTACTGCATTTTTGCATGATTTACTGTCACTTTTGATTTTAGGAATGTGCTTCCCACCTGCCCATTTACAGTCTGCTGGTATATGTACAGAGCAGATTTTGTCATCACCATACAATGCTACCTATGTATTCACACACTCACAGAGTATAAGTAGTAGAGGTGGTGACAGAAACTGATGAAGCATCACTATCAGTTCTGTATGGGGGAACCATTTTGGAAGTGTCTCCAGTGTTGGGCAGAAGGGCAGTTGCAGCACATAAAAGTTTTTAAAATAGAGTACAGTACTTCACTGTGATATGTAGGAAAGTATGTGAAGAACCCACAGCAGTATCAGCCAGTGAGTGACTGCAGGCACCCGGTATGTTTAAAACATCATTTATCGGAGGGATGGGGGGACAGTCTGAGGCAGGTTAATGGATGATATTACAGTGTTACCAGTTAGGTGAAAATACTACCACATGGATGAAGTTAGCAGTAAATACATCCCAGTCCAAAACATGTGGACCACTGTCCTGGATGGTGCTCCACACAAGGACAGCATTATATGTGGTGCATGTGGGCTGGCCAGTAACTGATGTAGACTCCTTCTTAATTGCCTAAGTTCAGCACCAGACAAGTCCTCGGGGGCCTTACTCTTTACTTGCCCTAGAGCAATACCTCTCTCGTTGTGCATTGGTTTTCACCATATCTGGCAGGCCCTTTGGTGGGCAGTAGGGTACAGAATACAGGAAGAAAGAAGATGAATGGGTGAAGACCAGCAGGTAAGAGGTGAACTTCCTGGAATATAAGGTATCTGCAGTTTTGTGAAAAAACGCTTCTTTCAAAAAGGACATGTCCACAGGCCTCTGACTCTTTCTTCCCTGCATCTCCTCTGTCCCCCTTCACCTCCCTCCTCAATCAACTTCTACACTTTGGGTCCAGGATGGGATCCATTACCCAGTTCCAGTGGAATCTAGTCCATGCAGTCTTGAACTGGAGAGGGTATAGTGTGGAATGTGAGGGCGGGGAGTGTTGGGGGAGAGTGAGTCAGTTTTTACTTTTCCTTGTACCTGTTTTACTAATTTCTGTGCTGTTTTGTTGTATTGTGCCTAGGGCTGCCCCGTGATCTGGTCACACCATACTTGTCTCTTTGGTTATACCTCTGGCGTAACCCTTACTCTCCTTATTGGGTTTATGTTTTGGTTCTTACATCAATTGTTTAATTGTATCCTGATCACTCACCCACACATCCAGTTTGCACACTGCACTTGTCACTTTACTGAAGGGTATATTTTTATCTTCCCACCCTCCCAATTATTTGGGCACCATGGCCCTCTGCTGTACCCAGCTTTTCTTTGTTCCTCACTTGTCAGGACAGTACTGGAGGGTTCGGTATCGTTTTTGACAAACCAATGAGAACCACATAGAACACTGGTATTGTGGGCAGGGCCATTCTGGGACCAGCTCCTACAAGCTCAGAAAAAAATTTAACAACAGGCAGTGCTCTTTTTTTTATGCATGGTCCTGACCTATTGTCAGCTCCTCTCCAGGATATTCCCTCTCCTCAATTCATGGGATAGACTCCCAACTGTCCAGTACCTTTGGAGTTAGAGATTAGTCTGACCGACACATTCCAGGTACTGGCTCAATTGCCTGATGCCAGAGACCCCACAGGAGACTCTACAACCCACACCTCCATCTGCACCATATGATGAGCTCCAGACTCCAGCAGTCCCTTTCTAGCTGCTCATGGAATTTCTGCCAGCGGGCATGGCACTAGATCTTATGTTGCCCCACCCTGCTAACTTTCCTTCTGGGACTCCCGTTACTGTATGACATATCCCAGGATATACAATGCCCCATTTCCTGATGACTGGTTGCACTTCACCAGTCCATAAAACCATTTAGCAGACTCTGCCACTGCCTCCTCCTTCTCCTCTTCAGCCCCAGGTGGACTTCTGGGCAGTTTTGGTGTCATGACACCAAGACACAGTTTATCCTCGCCCCCCACAATTATCACCATTAAACTGTTACAAGGAAAGCACTTCCTGGTATCCAGCAGCCCACCTCCCCATCCAAAGTGCCATGTCCAGAAGAGCAGAGGATGTGCAGAGTATCCTGCATGGTGTGACACTACTTGCAACAGGGTCCCTAGACATCAAAAACTAGTTTGTGTTATTGTACCAGGCGGTTTGTGATGTTGAAGGTGTATTGCTAGCCAATAGGAAGTATTTTCCATTTTCATTTTAATGTGGATCACATGGATCTTTGATGGTAGGGGGGGATCGCTACACACCAGGGAGTGGATTTCTTTCTGATATTTAAAGGATCATGACAGGCATTTGCTGTCTAAACCAGGACAGTAGTCATGCTGGGGGGGAAGTGGACTGCAAGAGCAGTCTGTTAGATTAAGCATACAGGCGGTATCAGAGTGGTGGACCACCGTCAGCAGTGAAATATTGTGCTTTTTTCTTTTTTTTTTTTTGCCCACATCTGGTTGTAGAACACCTGTCAGATGTGCTATATACTTCAGTAGTGCTTTCATATGATATCCGCTTAAAGCAAGTCATGACCAATCGGGATAGAAAGATGCCATAGCTCATTTAATATGTTTCTGTATTTTTTCAGGAACACTTATTTGACCCTGATACACGAACAGGATATATCGAAATGAGGTTAAGAAATTTAAGAAGAAGTCTTGAAACAGACAAAAGAAAATATGTATTGAAGAGAAAGAGGGACATTACTTTCGAATGTAGCACAAGTGATGAACTATCTAGTGAAGAAACCAAAGAGTGGATAATATTAAAAGAATATCGCCTAACACAGAAAATATCATAACAATTCATAATGCAATGGAAAGAACATTTACCACACAGTAGAAACTGGATAATGAATCAGAGCCCAACAGTTGAAAAATAATAGCTGAGTATCCACGGTTTGTGGATGTACCATCAACAGTACATATACAAAGTTGCTGTAAGATCTGTAGGCCATAATTTTTGTGTCAGTTTTTTTCTGTATCACTGTCTGCAACCATAAAGGAACCCAGTAACCTTACTTTGAGCAAGGCTTTTACTGTAAATCAGTACACACCAGTGGTACTAAGAAGTCAGGAGCCAGAAACATGTGTTGGGTTGGGAGGAAGCACGAACACCATAGAAGATCTTGAGCCACTGATTGAACCCCAGCTGTGGCAGCTGAAGGTCTGAGACCCAGGCCACTGAGGTGATGAGGCTGGGTATGTCCAGATCCACTGACCTCATTATATCCCTCTTAAGCAGAGGATAGCAGGGTGTTGCAGGGGATCTCCCTCATGATTACTCCATCTTCCTTTCTTTTCTTCTTCTCCACTCTCTGGTCTATCCTCCACTGATCTGACTTGCTGTCCAGGGGCTGCAGCAATCTTCACACCCTCAGGTATTACTCTGCATCTGGCCAACATATTCCTTTTTAAGTGCATTCCTTTATGTCCCTTGGACTCTCTTACGCCAGCATTACCCTTCTCTATGTATTTTCCTTTCCTCTCACTGGTGTGCAGAAGTAAGGCAGGGAAGTAACCATCTCATGATATAGCCAACCCATGAGCACAGGTCATATGTCCACCTCGTGGTGGTGGCACAGAGCTGGCTCTATCCCCATAAGGGCATAGTTTTAAAAAAAGCTACGACATGGTGTTGCACTTCTGGCTGGCAACCCACCAGCGATGAATGGTGAAGATACACAGTAAGATCAATGATTACAATTGGGTGAGTCCTTGGTCCATAGTTTGGATGTGGAATTTGATGGCACTACATGACCTGCGCATATCTGTTCATTGGATTTGGGCAATCCCTAGTAGCATACTACTAGCTAGAAATTTTACATGTGATCCTGGCACCTGCATTTTTGGTGCTACCGGTGTATCCTGTAGTAAGATCTTCTTTCTAAGATCTGTTGCATTAGCTTTTTAACATAACTGTATTATCTCTCCATTTTTGATAGATTGATTCTGAATTTGAGAAAATGTTTCCTGGAAAAGGTGAGAACTTCATACTAAAATGGGAAACCTCAACAATACAAACTTTCCAAAATTGCTAAAAAGAACACAACAAAGAAATTGAAAAGTTATAGAAAAAGCTTCTGAAGAAAGTGAAGGTAAACTGTTTTTATAACCATTGAATTTCTCGCACTATATCTGTCACAGCAACAAGTGATGGTGCTAATATAGCTGCCATAGAAACCCTGCCCTATCGCATTCCTATTCAAGGTGAAACTTAATTGTGATTTATTGTAAAAGGCACTATTCTTATAATGTTCACAGTCATGTAAAATAGTTATTTGCATACTGATTTACCGTAAACATAGTTAACGTGATGTTTCAAATACCCCATATTTATAATTATATATTCAAATGTTTGGCAGAAATAATTTTACATATGAACAGATACAAACACCAGCAGAAACAGGCCACATGATCTATCAAGTCTTCTCCCTCCTCATAGTTACCCACTCAATGTGTCCTTCAACCTTCTAAACCACACAATCGCTCTACAGGATATTGCCTCCTTGATCACAGTATTACACCTTGTCCACTACCCTTCAGTGATAAAATGTCTCGATTCCCTCCTGAATATCCTACCCTACAGTATCAGTCGATGCCCTGTCCATCTGTCTTTAGCCTGGAAAATCTATTTTGTATTACTCTTGTTTATCCCATTTAAGTATGTAATGGTTTCAGTACATATCCCCCATCCCTCATCTCTCCCCGGACTACATTTACAGTTTACAAAGGCTTAGTAGTACCATTTTCCTCAATCCCTGGATCATATTTGTTTTCATATGTTGTACCCTTTCCAGCAATGTGATGTCAAGTAGAAGTCTGTTAAACATTTTGAATACTCGTGGAGATAAACATGTCACTGTACTGCATGCCATTATCTATAATGGGCATGGGGCACAAAGTGGTAAATTGGTAAGGAACTGGATAACAGACAAGGAAGCAAAGAGCGTGCAAGCACAGTCTAGGGGCGGGTGTGACAAGCAGGATTTGTAATGGACAAGTCCTTTGTCCAGTCCTATTAAATGTCTTGATAACAGTGCACTTTGCCTTGTAGGGCTGAGGGAAAAGATCTGCCTGTCTGCAGATGACACAAAGGTGGATACTCCAGATGTGGAGATAGAGGATGAGGACACAAGGAATCTTGAAAGTTGTCTGAGGTGTGGCGTAAGTACTAAAAATAATACATAGGCAGAGACACATGGAGAGCTATAGGATAGGAAAAGCTGCCAGCAATCACAAGAAACAACGATATACCTGGGTAGTCATCATTTAGGATGACCTAATGGCGTCTAGCAGAGCACAATGATGCAGGGAGGACCAATTGCATACTAGGGTGCATAGCCAGAGAGATCACTAAAAAGGTTGAAAATAGTGATGTCATGTATATAATCCCCTATCTTCAAAAGGGTACAGGACTGAGGGCATGATATGGAATTGAAGGGGCAGTCTAAGTGGGAAATGAGAAAGTGTTCTTCATGGAGATTACTTCACTGCATTTGCATTGTGGGACAAATCAGGTAACTGGTGGTCAATGACTGCTTAAAAAATTGATTTGTTTGCCATATTTTAAAGTTATTGCAAACATAGTAACATGCCTTGTCATTGATTTTGACATATTAAGGTTGGTCACATCAAATACTGGCTCATGCAACATCAGACTCCTTGTGTTTTACAGACTGCTTGCATACAAACGATGCTCCAAAATCTTACCATGCCACCACCCACAAACTGCGGAAGAGCAAAAGATCCAACGAAGTGCAACACAAAATCTGCGATCACCTACCTCAGACTCTGTTCCAGTAAGATGAATTCATTATCATAATACTCAAAAGACTGCATTCAGTGCTATGCTGTTAACAGTGCCTGTAGAGGGCCTAACTATTAATGGCTCAGTGGTTGGTTGTGCATCGCTCTGACCTGAACAATTGAATTTCTAGGGACATGGATATGTTGTTCATCCACATATTGGCAGGTTCCTTGCAGCTTTAAATCTTGCCAGAAGGTCTTCAAGCTGGCTCCTCCCACCCACCCGCATGGTAAAATTCTCTGTCAACCCCATGGCCTGAGTCTTCCTACCGCTTGGAAGCTCAGTTTCCCTCCTTAGCGCTCTGCGTTTCGACTGGTTCCTGAAGTTTTGGTCCTACAAATCAATTGGAAGTTTTTCAGCAAACTTGATCTTCTTCTTCCGGCTGCGACGATGGCCTCATTCATTTCCAGATCTCAGAGGTGCCGGCTAATTCTTCCAGGAAAAACCGCATTCCACATGCGTTTACTACACTTGACTTGGATCGCGATCCACAACTGCGATTTTTGCTGTGGCCTCTTCGCCCAGCTCTGAGGATCGTGCTGGCTGTTTGGGGCTCGGGCGACCAGAAATTTTTCCTGCTCAGAAAATTCTCAGAGACTCATCAGAAGCAGTGTCTGCGTCTGCTGTCTCAGATGAGCAACTCAATCTTCCTTCCTCCAGGGAGGACGACTGCACCTCCTCTTCCTCAGTCATGGCGCTCATCCCGCTCTCCTTGAGTTCTCCTCATGCAGCCTCGTTAAAAAGAGCCTTCAGTCCCTTTCCTCAAAGAAGGGACCTTCAGGACATTCCCACTCGTGAAGTCCAAGAGGTTGCAGGCTAAGTCCTCCGCGCCGTGCTGGAGAGGGGGGAGTTCCCCTCCCCCGGCCCGAGGCTGACGTTCCGGTTGAGGAGTGCGGCTTTGCCGTGGCTTCATGATGTCCCGTCAGGTCAGCCGCCAGGACTCCATCCAGCGTTAGCAAGTCTCTACACCATCATTTGGGCTGTCTTCTGCTAGAGCCACCATCCTTCACCGCTCCCTGCCCGAGGCTGAGATTCTGCCTGCACCTTGGGTCCACAGACCTCAGCCCCTTTCTTCGAGCCGAGGAGGCGGAGCACCCACTCCTTCCCAACCTCCTCCTCGATTCCCCTGAGATTTGGGTCTCGGTCTCAGTCCTCCTCTCGTCTAGCTGCTCACGCCGACCTCGGCGTTTTCGGTCAGGGCACCGAGTTAAGTAGCATTGCCGTTCTTCCTCATCCCCTCACCGGATGAGGAGTGGGTTCCAATGCCGTCGACGATACGAGGGAGTTCAAGTGGCAGCAGCTGTTGTCTGAATCAATCGACCCGATTCATTTCCTGGCTAACAGCTGCAGCCCAGTGCTTAGACTCAACCGCTCACGATGGATCGGGTACCCTCTGGGGCGGTTGCTCGTCCGATCCCTCCCAGCCCCAAACTCCTCGGTGGAACCCGGCGGGTCATGACCTGTCCACAAAGGTTGTCACCCCCTCACTCCCGCCCGCCCTCAGGCGGACCAAGAGTGACTCAGGCTCAAGGCAGCTTTGCAGACCCCGTAGACCAAGTCAACTCACTCTGTGTTCCCATAGTCGGGAGGACACAGGATCCTCTCTGGAGCGTTCTGTGGATGACAGCCCATCGTCCTTTATGGGTCTGCTACGGCTCATCTCGAATTCACGGGATGCAGCTCGAGCCTGTTTCAAATCAGTGCTACCCCAATATGGAGATTTAGACCAAGAGGTTCACCTGGAGGCCTTCCCGGTGACTGGAAGAATTGTGGGCCCAGCTTTGGAGCTCTGGCGCTGACCTACTTCCTGCCCTGTGCCCTCAGCCAGGATGGCCAGGAAGTACTCTGTCCCTATTGTTCTTTGCCGGTTCTCAGACCACCCCTCTGCTGAGGTGAGTTACCGACAATATTTTCCAGTGTTCTTGGGAATACTAGGGATGTGGATAGGCCCCAGACAAAGAGTCAAAGGATGGACTATGGCAGCGCAAGGTTACGCTGCATCCTCCCAGGCCTCCAACAGACAGCTCAGCTGCTGATGCTTTGTTTCTCCCACACTTTTTGGGCTCCTGGATAGGATGCTCCTCATCTCCCAGCCGACCTGCGGACCCGCGGTCCGCTGGATGCGGGACCAGGGTAGGGTGGTGGCAAGCAACAGCTCAGACGGCTCTGGATTGGGTGACTCCTGTACCAGATCGGTGGCGCCCACAGTGGCCTGTGCCGGAAGGCGTGGCTGAGGTTATCCTCCCGTTTGGAAACCCAGCACGAGTTGGAGCATCCCTTCTTGGGACTGACCTTTCAGCCCTGGGTGGAGGGACACCTCAGGGGTCCAGAGAATCGATGCCTCCAGACTCGGTCACTCCCGCCCGGAGGACAAGGAGCAGGCAGCCTTTCGCAGCCCTTTGCCCCGGTCCTGTGGCTCGACCAGCTCAGACGAGGGCCAGCAGGCATGCGACTGGGCGGCCTGATTCCAAACCAGCATCTTCCTCCAAAGGAGCAGGAGGTAAAGGCCCGAGCTCCCTCGGCCTCTTCCTCCCCAAGCCTGCTCAGTGACAGGCTAGGAATGCTGTCCTGACCCCATCACCCCTACCCAATTCCCCGTGAGGACAGCTCCACACCTCCTCCACTTGGTCCACTTCCCGTCCTCTAGGGGTTGAGGTGTGAGGAAGACCCTGTCTCAGTTTGCAAGAAGGTTCACCCTTTTCAAGCCATTGCCCCATGGAGATCTTGGGTTCCACAGCCTCTTCGACAAGTCTGCTGAGCCGACTGGCAACCTCTAAATAGAGGTGATCAGGAAAGTTGCGGATCCTGCTTCTGACCCTGGGTTCAGTGTCCAGGTATTCCTGGTCTCAAATGGAAGGGGGCTTGTGCCCATTCTTCCACATGCCTGGATAGTCTATGTGACTTAGATGTCCATCCTCAGAGCGAGCGTGAGGCTTTGCTCCTGGGCCTCCAGGGACGTACTTACCCTCGTTCCCGACCAGGCTCCTCCCTTTCATATGGGGATCTCCTTAAGGTCCAGGCAGGCCGACGGCCACTGCCCAGCAGCATCAGAGCAGGCACAACCCCACCAGATGGCAGCCTGACTACAACCCTTCCAGGTGGAGGGGTCGATCAAGTTGGATCCAGGCTCCTGTTACCAAACGTTGAACTCGTGCCTTGGTGGTGATCCTTCTTCAGGAAGACTCACTCTTGAGTCCGACTCGCTCCCAAGACAGGAGCGGTTCTTCCTCCCGCACCTGGTCAGGTCTGACTGGGCAATTCGCCTGCAGGACCTCTGGGCCACCATGACCGCTCCAGCGGTCTGTTGGACCCGCTGGTTCATCTATTCCCTTGTGGGGACTGGCCAGCGGTCACAGTGCTGCATTCCTTTGGACCACTTCATGACTACAGCAGGACTTGAGGACGCTCTCCCCGGACCATTCCAGCTCTTGCAGAACATCCTTAATCCACCCCAGTCGACGGTCTGCTCCGACCGATACTACCGGATGGGTTGGGTGCCATCTGAGAATACAAGTGCTCTGCCTCTGGTCTCCGGAGTCGTGTCTTCCTACCACTGAAGCTCTGGCGGTCCGCTGTACACTGCTCACTCCGTTTGTCGCGAGGTCTGGTGGTTTAAGTCAGGCGGACCACCACGACCATGTACCTACCCATCAGATGAGAGGCCCCTTGCATCTCATAGGAGGTTCTCCAGTATTGGGTCTTTCGTGCAGCCAGGAGGCGTTTCCTAGCCATTCGATGAGGAGCCTCAGCACCCTGGCTGATGCCTAAGCCAGACAAACAAGCCTCAGGTAGTCTTCCTGTAAGAGTGGCGGGATCTCTCCTCCTTCCTCTGGGGAGAATCAGGGCGAGACTGTCTCATCCCCACCTCAGCAAGGTTGCTGGGGGATGCATCAGTCGTGGACCCAGGCCTCTTCTACCTCTCCCCATTCCCATGACCCACAGGCAGGTGAGGAGGACTAAGCACAGAGTGCTGGTAGCCCAGACTGATTGGCCAGCTCTGGTATCCAGCTCTCCTCGTCTCAACCCCAGGCTCCAGGCAACCAGACCACCTGGTCTGATCTCTGCTTTCAGAAGGTTTTCAATCTGGACCTGAATCCCACCTAAAGGCTGATCTCTGTGTGGCTGGGGCCAGACCTGGGTCTTCGGCAAGGTCTCAAGCGTTTTCGAGCATCCTGCTGAGTCAACCAAACATGCTGCCTTCAAATGGTAAGTTCTCCATTTGATGTTGAGACAGGGCAGGGCCCCCCTGGTCCATTCTTTTTAGACAGAGCTTGACCTGACCTCTGGGTGCTTCTGTTGGTCACCCTGTCTTCGGGCGAGGCGGAAGGCATAGTGATCCGAAAGGTGGCCTGGTGCTTTTCTGGGATGATCACACCTCCCTTAGGGAGAGTCTCCCCATTCTGTGGGATCTTCACAAGTATGGAAGGCTCACGGGCAAACCATTCAAACCTTCACAGGTGCGAGTTTCTCCACCTGTTGTGGGAACACCTTCTTGAGGCCTCTGCCATCCAGAAGGAGGGAGAGTTCAGGCACTCCTTTGAATCTATCTGGTATTCCACAGGGACAAGGTTGTCCTCGCACCCAAAGTTCCTTCCGTTGGGGCGGTGGAGTTTTCCTATCTAGGTAGCCTCTGCTGGGGTTCACCCCATTCCCTCAGAGGCTGTATATAGGTTCCATGGGACCCAATGGAAACTCTCCTACAGGAGCGTGGACTGAAGTTCAGGAGGTTCGCCAGCTGTTTGTCATCTGTGAAACCCACACCTGGCAGACCTGCAACAGCCCAGACAGTGGGTGGGTCACCTCCGCATAGGTCTCCGCTATAGGTGGGTGGGCATGGGGCCTCCCAGAGGATAAGTGCTCATTTACCACCTTCCGCTGCACGGTGGCTGCTTCGAGATACTCTGGTCAGATATCAGGACTTCCCTGGAAGCAGGCTTTACTGTTTTCCCTTCCCTCGACGGGTCACACAGCGGGATGTTGGTTGGGCCTCAGTTCTCAGCCTTTCTACCTAAGTAGAATTGTACCTTGCCTCCTCCTCGAAGACTGCTAGGAGTCTGCCAATAAGTGTGGATGAACATATCCATGTCCTAAAATACAGGTTACTCACCTGTAACAGGTTCTAAGAATAGTGTGTTCATCCCATAAACCAACCTCCCAGCTGTGACCCTGGCTGCCAGCAGGCTAGATCTGGCATCATGGGGCAGGCGAGTTTTACCACCGGTGGGTGGGAGGAGCCAACATGAGACCTTCCGGCAAGATTTAAAGCGGCAAGACCTGCCAATAAGTGTGGATGAACAACATATACCATTCCTAGAACTCCTGTTACAGGTGAGTAACCTGTATTTTGTGCCATACAATCTATATTTGGGAGTGATCACGAGTCACCCACTCATAGGTCTGACCAGGTACAGTAAATACTGTTGCTGGGCAGTGTGGCAGGATAGCAGCAACGTAACCATTGAGGTCCTACTTACTGACCGGCGTCAGTCCTATATGTGATACCTGCAAGAGCCTCTCTCAAAGATCTACTGTTATGGTAAGTTCTTACGTAACTGAACTTTGTAACCACAACTGTCACATTTTATACTGCACACCTTTTCGGTAATATCATCTCAGTTTATGCTTTGCTGACCGAATGTCGAGGTTGGCACAACATATTAACTTTCTGTGATCAGCAGACTGTTCCTGCTAATAAGGGTATTTTGTAAAAATTGCATTTCATTGTATAAAATGACTAAATAACAATTTCTTTTTTTCTTTTTTAACTTTGCTGTTTATGCCCCCTTATCCACCACAGACCTTTCACTTTCCTCAGGACTCCCAAGATATCTAGCCTGCCAGTCTCCATAGAACTGGAAGCCTCATGGTCACCTATCATCTCCTGATTACCCTCTGAGTGGGTTTGAAACCCCCAAACCTCATCTATCACCAAATTATGATGGTTGTGCAACTCCCACCTAGTCAGGTCAGTGATGCAGAATGTCTCCAGGCATAGCTGTGGGTGTTCACCTTCTTTCTGGTCCACCCCCACCCCATGGATGTGCTCAGGCCAAGGAGGAGATGGGGCATGTAAAGACATGCCTCATTCAGACTCTTGTCAACGTCCACCCTCCCTGTTTTTTTACCGTCTACACCTCAACTGAGGTATTGAGCTTCTGATCACCAAGGTGCATAATTAAGCCACAGACCCAGGCAGGGTGCATTCATTCCTAGGTTGCTCACCCAGGAGGGAGTGACCACCTTTGAAATGGACTCCCAGGCAACATTTTAAATTAATATTGCAAAACTGAGAAAACCAATATAAAATGATGTGAATTTGGTTTCATATAAAGTAGTCATGACTAGAATACTCACTAGTAGGGGGCATAAGAAACTACTATATTGAAGAAATTTGTTTTAACTCCCTTCATAATTATTGTAATTCTTTTGTTGCTGCAACTCCCCAGCAGCAGCAACTTTTATTCTTTACCACAAACAAGCAGTTACCAGCCCTTATATTGAAACACTGTTATATTTAAACACTGTCTGAACAAGTCATATTACGTTTCAAATACGTTTTTCAACAGTTGGTGCTTTGAATAATGGAATAGTTTATTCATTCTTGTCTCCTACATAACTGTGCCCACACTTACACATACTATCAATACCCTGCTTTAACAAAACATAGTTTGTTTAAAGAGTATTTAATCAGACGTACAGTCAGTGATATCAAAATGCAGTGTGGTGGCCAGAGGATATCGGTGGCCAATGCAACAGATCAGTCAACATAATAGTAGTCAACTACAAGTACACAGTTTGACAAAGTACTGGCCTGTTCTTCACCGGCTGCATACTAACAGTGTAAATGTCCCTTTCAGAATGGAACAAAATTCAACTTTATGGCGAGAACCTGATGTCGCTGCAACAAATAGCGCGTACACAGCCATATGTTGTGAGTAGTGGGCACCTGTCTGGTCAAACAAACAATATGTTATCCTAGTTCAAGAGACAAAGTTATACGATTCAAGGATAATTTGACATCAGCAATGGATAAGTATTTAAGTTTGTATGGTTATAACCTAACCTATCAATACCACTTGCAAGTATTATGCATTCCTAAACATTTATGATTTTGAAACACACCAAACAACAGCACACAGAAATCAAGTATTAGAACTTGGCCAAAAATACATTCGTTGTCTGATTAAGAAACACAGAAATAATGCATATTGTCAAAATATGCATCACAAAACTGAAAGCGCAGACAACACCAAGACACATGAGAATTACATGCACTTTATGAATCATCTGATATGAAAATAATTTGTTCAAAGCAGTTGTAAGTTAAATTGCAAAGTTCATTATTATACAAAGCATCTGAGACAAAACATAGCAAGGTAAGTAAGCATTGATGATGACTATAACAATAGTACAAAATTCATGACTGCAGTACATCAGAAACTGTTGTGGATGATAACTCTGCACCATAATCAGATTTTACATGTAAAGCACTAAACATATTGCCTTTTGCAACAGAATACTTGCATCATCTAATTTAAAATATCAATGTACATGATTCTATTGAATCTACTAAAGAATTAAGTAACCATGTAGTTGGTGATCAAAAGTAGGCTTAAATGCATTAACATTGACGTAAGGAAATGAATGAAAGAATTAACGCAAGTTTGTACTGCAAATATTTTCTAATGTGAAACTCCTCACAAATTGAAAAACATCTAATAGAACATTTCAATGTTGTTCTCCTAAAGAAATATGCTGGTCTCATAGAGCAGACCTGCGCGCCATAGCAAAAGAACAGTGGTGCTCAGAATGTGTATGTGATACTTTCAATACGTTTCCATTCAAGACTGTAATGCTGTTAAAAACAGACTTACGAGACCTGTATTTTGGGAAAAGCAAGTAATGATAGCAAACTTAAATTCGTCGATGGTCAACATTTTAAACACCATTCTTTTTTAAAGACACCCAGTGCTTTGCAAATTCATTATAATATGATGATGTCAAACAACAAACCCCCTAACTCCAGATAAAATACATAAAATTAGGGGGAGTTTATTTTATCATTGAAATGTCCTGTGTACAATTCGATGCTCACATTCAACTGTGCAATGTTTACTCAGACAGAGAAAATGGTTTGATCAAATATTGGAACCATTAATCAATGACATACTAATTCTTGAAACAGTTGGCATTCAAACGAGATGACAGATCGTTACCATTCATGGAACAATATATTGCCTCGTGGTGACAATCGGAATCTATAGGTAACGTGACTTATAAGCTTCGGTGCAAACAATATTGTCATTCTGTATCATTGACAGGACAGCCAGTCTCAGTTGATGAAAAATAAACCATTAGACGACAAAAAGAACCGCCAACATATAAGACACGAACCCAAATTGAATTGTAAAACATGATTCTAGTTTAAATTATTACACCATCTGACTAACCAATGTTGTTGTGAATATGCAGATATCCTAGAGGGTACAAAACTACAAGGTAAAAGTACGTGAAAGACTCACAGCAAAGGCTATCTCCAGTAGATATCTTAAATGAAAGAATTTCAAACTTTGTCTATGGCTATTCAATGCCAAAACCTAGTGCATTGAAATCTACTTTCCAGTGATAACAGTTTAAACAAGAGCTTCACAGATGTAGTGTTTATTAAGAACCTCCCATTTTAATTAGTGATTTAATTCAAGAGATAGCATTCACTGGCATTATATTTTCTTAAATCTGTATTATTTTTGCACAGTTGTATCCAGGCTTCTAATTATGAAACAACTATCATAGATCACCATCAAACTATTCAAGGCTGTACCAAATGACAATTTAATTCCAAACATCATGAAACATTACCCTTCTATTATAACAGTTTGAACCCATATCAGACTATGGTGCATTGGAACAGGCCAGCAATCCACATAAAAAGATCATCATGTATATAGCAAAACATTTCAAAACTCTCACTGTGACTCAGCTTACAAACATGTACAGTTGGTATCTGCAATGCCCCAAAACATAAATGTATCTAATGGTGAAATGGTGGGGAATGGCCTCTTTACCACATGCTGCTTTGTTATACACCTACAACACTGTGCATTTAAGCTCAATAATGTTGTCGATAATATTCTTCAAACTCAGTGAGATACATGGGACAGCTACAAAACTGGAATGCAACGCAGTATTGATAAGTACCCAGAGTTTGGTGAGATTGTGTATGTTTCTGTTCAAAGGAATAAAGAAGTGAATTATATTAGGTTAGTAAGGTAGTACTGATGAACACTTCCAATGCATATGTGCATGAGAGTAATGATACAGAGTAGTTACTGTACAGATGACCTGTTGGATTATAGTCCAAATTCTAGATTATCCTTGTATATGATAACTTTGATCAAAAATGTTATATGTCAGTCAAACAAATATGTATAAAATAACATAACAAATGCACACAGACTGTACACATAATCAAGGATACAGTAACATCAGGTCTTGAACTACAATTCAGGCTTTTAGAACATTTTTGCAATGTGTACATATACACCTTGTGAGTTAAGGGATGGGTGAAAAGGTTACAGAAACTCAGGAACCACAGAGCGACAGTATTGAGTCGAGCAACATCAAAACTGGACACATTTAAAACTGAGTTCTAACTATCTCTTGCAGTACTGCACCACCGCAGTAGGACTAAGCTGTCAGGCACCAAAACAACACTGAGACATTTCCAGCTACCAGTGCATGACGGGTTTGCGCCACCTCTGACATGTCGCATCCAGTGCCATCTAACACAGTGTACATAGGGACAAATGGCAGCTGTCTGCGTATGTCTGAGGTTCCAATTTTGAGTGCATCTTCAGTTTCACCTGACATCCGTCAGCAAGTATGCACCCCCCTTACAGAGGTTCATACTCAGTACTGGGGAAATGGGCAATATCATCCACATTAGGAATTCGGAAATATCACATAGCTCATCCTTGACAGGGCCTAACCGCATCACAAAACAGTGCTTGCCAGATTTGTGGACTCAGCTTGACTTGCAGATGTCTTCTAATGACAAAGAAATTGTTCATACACAACCATATGTTGTAAATATTGACAACCGCTAGATACGCCGCACGGAATCCTGGCAGCAGACAGCATAGTCCTCATCAGTGATAACACTGTACGAACCTTCACCATCAGTGAATGGGAATTGACAAGAACATTTTCAGCAGTCCGCTGTGACTGCCCACACTTTTATGTCACCAACCATATAAAGGGTGTTGGTGGCACAGTGCAGTCCCTCAGTTCTTTGCCCCATTGACATGCAAGCATGCTCTCCACAGAACTGCTTCAGTGTGCATAGACATTGTGGTCTACTAAAATATCTTTATGTGGTTTATTTTTACTGAATCTTTCACTTCAGAAGTGTGTTTTTTTTTTGTTGACAGTGAATCCTTATTTCTCTTCAGTCACTGATGCTGTGGAAAGAGCGTGCTTCTCAATGAACATTCTGTTCTAGGATCCTTAGATATAGTTGTTCATACACTTCTTGGCATTGTCCTTTCACTTTAAGGATCGCCAGCAAGGCCTTCAAGCTGGCTCTCCCCCTCCCAGTCTGGTATGACCTTAGACTGTGCCCATGACTCCAGATCTTCCTTTCCCGCTGGAAGGATCAAGTTGCCTCCAAAAAAAGTAATCTTGGATCATTCGCCAGAAAGGTCTATCGGCAGTCCTCTTTAGGCGCCATCAGGCAAGTTCTGCCATCATGGCACACTTCTCCCATGCCTCTTGGGGTTTTTAGATGAAGTCCTCATACACCTCTGTGGACTTGCTAGGCTACATGCAGGGCTGGGCTGTTGCTAAACAGCAGCTTCAGAAGGCTCTGCATTGAGGGATTCTCGTGCTCGATCGTTGCTGCATGTTGCCTCTCATCGAGGGCTTGGCTGAAACTCTCCAAGCTTCCTGCAGATACTCTGCACAAACTAGCTGATGTGCCTTTCCTGGGCACTGACCTTTCGGCCCATGTGGTTGGTCACCTCAGTGCACTGAGCAGTTCAGTGCCACCTTGGACACTATTTCTGCTAAGGTTCTCGGTAAGACGGCAGAAGGAGAAGCCTTTGTATCCTTCTCATGGCACAGCAACTCTTAAACATAGGGCAGCACCAGGCTCAAGCTAGGTGCCCCCAGCCCAGGCCCGTGAAGGAGGCAGAGGTTCAGGTCCTGGATCCTCCTTCAAGTCTGCTCAGTGATGGTGCAGAAGCTGCCTCCTCCTCTCCCATTACACCAACTCTGGGTCCTCCCGTAGGGGACAGCTCCACCACTTCCTTTCCACCTGGTCCACTGTCACTATGGACAGGTGAGTTCTTCAGGTGGTCGGTCAGGGACTGCCTCTGGAATCTGAGCAGTACCCTCCAAGTCGAGCCCATGCCCCTCAGGAGGAAAGAGTATCCATCCAGACTCAGTTGGCTGTCTGAGACAACATAGCTCAGTTCCTCCTCAATGAGGCAGTAGCTCCAGTGGTGGATCCTCCAGAAGGCCCAGACTTTTTTCCAGGTACTTCCTGTGCCGGCGAGTGGATGGGGATGGCAGCCCATTCCAGATCTGCACAAACTGAATCAGTATCTCAGTCATGCACCTTCGGATGGTCACTGTGTCCCAGATCATAACGCCCTGGAGGAAATGCAGTTCTTTTCACTGGATCTGCAGGACGCATTGTTTCACATCCCAAACCATCCATCTCATTGGTGGTTCCTCTGCTTCACAGCCAAAGGGACCCTGTATGAGTTAAGAGCCATGCTGTTCTGGCTGCCATCGGCCACACGGGTCTTCACCAAATGCATTGCAGTGGTGGCAGCCCATCTCAGGCATGGGGGGGATCAGAATGTATCCATACCTTGAGTACTGACCTTTGGCAGGTCCGACCCAACAAGCAGTGGAAAGGCCCAGGGATCTGGCACTCCTGACCAGCTCCCAACTCAACCATCTGATCAGCAAAGATAAGTCCGAATTCGTGTCTTGTCAGGTGATGTGCTTCATCGGGGAAGAGCTCGACTCTGGTCGAGCCTGAGCTCGGCTCACAGCACACAGGGTGGAGGTTTCTCCTCCTTTGCCCAATCATTTCTTGAGCAATTGTACCCTGCCCGGACTTTATGCACCTTCTGGGTCACATGGCGGCATGCACTCAGTGGTCCGCTTAAGCACAGTTGCATACGCCTTCTCCAGTGTGAGCTGACCTGTCAGTGAACTTAGTGCCACGGGTCATTTCAACCAGCTGATCACTGTAACCCAGAACATGTGGGATGCTCTGCAGTGGTGGACCGCCCAGACCGATTACAGGAGGATCCCATTTATCCGCCTCAGCCGATGGCTGTCCTTATGACCAGTGCCTCTTTCATGGGCTGGAAGCCAACATGGTGACAACAGGGCACATGGGTTCTGGACCCCTGAGGAGTCTCACACCCATCAACCAGTTGGAGCTCAGAGCAGTCAGAGTGGCACTGTCAGCTTCCGGTCTTCAGCTTCGGGGTCAAGTGCTTCAAGTCCAGATGGACAATACCATGACTATGTACTACCTCAACAAACAGGGCAGCACATACTCCCATCTGCTTTGCAGATAGGTGCTCTGCATCTGGACCCTTGGTAGCCATTTGGCAGCAGATCTACTAGCCATCCATGTGGCAGGAGTCTCAAACCATCTGGCAGATGCTCTCAGCCTCTTAGACATCCCATGAATGGTCTCACCATTCAGAGGTAGCTCACAGCCTGTTCTCCCATGGGGCAAGCCGATGGTGAACCTGTTTGCCTCCAGGGAAAATGTCAAGCTAAGGCCGTTTCATGCCTGCCACCTCTGCAGGGCTCATTGCAGGGGGATGCCTTCTTGAGGTCATGGATTCCAGGCATCCTGTATGCCTTCCCTCCATGTTTCTTGATCCTCAAGGTGATCCTGGTAGTCCCAGACTGGCCACACCAGTTCTGGTATCCAGATCTCCTCAGCTGCAGGCCTCTGGAGTGGCTTCCAGCATGCACGGACCTGATATCTGTAAATCAGGGAAGTATACCATCCAGACCTTCAGTTCCTGCACCTCACAGCCTGGTACCTGAGCTGCTAGAGTTCCAGGCTTTGGGTCGTTCGAGGATGTTCTCCCTGTGTGAGGCATCCAGAAAAGAATCAACCAGGAAATATTGTGCCTTCAAATGGAAAAGGTTTTCCAGTTGGTGTCAGGACAAAGGCCTGGACCTTTGTCCTGTCCGGTACCCAACGCTCTGATTACTTTTGGTATCTGTCCAAGAGGGTTCTTGGTCATCGACCTCTTAGAATGCACCTGGCAGCCATCTCTGCTTATCAGGTGCGCTGTCAGCCGACGCTGGCACAGAGATGGGTCGGTACCTTTTTTCAAAGGCCTGGACCACATATCCCTATAGTGTGTGAACCTCCACCTCTGTGGCATCTACTGGTGGTATTGGACAGATCATGGGGCAAGCCATTTGAACTAGCACACACAGTGTGCTTTGGTCGTACTGTCATGGAAGACAACCTTTCTGGTAGCATCACATCTGCCAGAAGGACAGGAACCCAGGTAACAATGGACTCCTCTTATCTGGTATTCCACAGGGACAAGGTTGTACTCACTTCCCACCGAAATTCCTTCTGAAGATGTGGTCAGAGTTTTACCTGATGGTGTACTACCCAATTACAATTCTCAGAGGCTATACAGGCTCCAATACTTGGACCTGAGATGCACCTTTTCCTATTATAAGGAGAGTACAGCGGAAATTTAGGGAAGTTCGCCAGCTGTTTTCACCTATATGAAGCTGTTTGTCAGGGCCTGCAGCAAAATGGACTATTACAAAAGGTGGATTATGTCTGGCATTAGTCTGTGTTATGAGTTGGTGGTCATGGGAGCCTCCCAGAGGGACAAGAGTTCATTCTACCACCATACCCGCAGCATCGGTGACTGCTTCCAGGGACATCCCTATCCAGGAAATCTGTCAAGCTGCTACCTGGAAGTCAGCAAAACACCTTCATTACCCATTACATCATGTCGGGATGGTGGTTTTAAGGCGTCAGTTGTCCAATCTCTGTTCCCTAAGTAAGGGTGTACGCCTTGCCTCCCTCCTCCAGGAAAACTGCTAGGAGTCTGCCAGACAGTGTGGATGAACATCACATCCATGATCCTAGAAAAACAAGTTAACTCACTTGTAACAGTAGTTCTAGGAGTGGTATATGTTGTTCATCCACACAGACCCACCCGACCTCCCAGGCTGCGGACGCAAAGCACCTGGCTTCCAACAGGCCAAGATCTGATGTCATGGGGCAGAGTCAAAGGTTATACCACCTGGCTGGGTGGGAGGAGCCAGCCTGAAGACTTCCTGTGATCCTTAAAGGGGAAAGGGACATGCTAAAAAATGTGGATGAACAACATATACCACTCCGAGAACTACTGTTACAGATGAGCAACTTGTTTTTTCTTGTGTAGGGGTTATGCCCCCCCCACAGACAGAGGAAGCCGCCCTCTGCATCCCCAAAGATCCCAACATCGAGGGGAGCTGATCAAGGGGAAGGGAGCTAAATTTGTGTGACAGCACTCTGTTCCAGGCAAACAATTTGTTATCCTAGTTCTGAGAGACAAGATTGTTGTACTTATTCAAGCGGATAATTTGACAGCGGCAGTTAATAATTAACGTATGTACGGATTCGTAAACTAGGGTATCTGATGCCACTTGCAAGTCTTATGCATTCCTCGAGTACATTTGTGATTTTGACAAATGTGCTATTTCAGGCAGAATCTGGAAATCAAAAGTATTACAAATTGTGTCAAAAAACACATTCTTTGTCTGCAAGTAACATACAGAGCAGTAATGTCTATTTCTTCAGAATGCATTTTACCAATTAAGCTGGTCTAATGAAAAGATCATGGAAGAACTGATTCTACAGTTTAATAACTGAACTTGCATATTTTGAAATATTGACAGCTCTACAAATTAAACATATCATGTAACATTTTCAGTATTGTTTTTTGTAACAATTATGCCACTTCATGGAGAGTAGACTCATGGGAACCAAAATAATACTGGTTTCATAAACTCTGGTTTGTGATTAGCATTTTCACAGTCATCTGACTGGAGAAATATATTGAAAAGTATCATAACCTAATACTTAAGTGTGAACACCAGTGTCCGAGCAATGCAAATAAAT
Organism: Neoceratodus forsteri; assembly: GCA_016271365.2. Classification (NCBI taxonomy): domain Eukaryota; kingdom Metazoa; phylum Chordata; order Ceratodontiformes; family Ceratodontidae; genus Neoceratodus; species Neoceratodus forsteri. The sequence goes on from CM057451.1 coordinate 213,244,811, forward strand.
GATGGCAAACTTTGCAAATACTGTAATGATCAACCATATAAGCATTATTCTTTATATAATTACTGGTGCAAATTTTTACCAATGGGGAAAACCGGTTGATATTCCCTGTAATCACCAGTCAGTTGCTATGAGTTTCATGTGCACACATTAGTTCAGCGCGAGGAGGGTTAGAGCACACAAACAACCTGCTAGCTAGGGAATGCGGCACTTGCAAAACTATTCATTTCCACCAACCTGTAAGCTGCTCTTCAGTCTAATTGTTGGGTGAAAATATCCCGTGTCTGGACACTTTTAAAAAAACAAAAAAAAAAAAAATGGAAACAGGAGAATTTTAACACTGTCCCTTAGTTCATTTCAGGGACTTTGTCAGACTACCTCCATAGCCATAGCAACGAACTATCGTGCAGCAACAGATAGCGAGCACACAGAAGTAGAAAGTTCTCATGGAGGTCTCACAGCTCTGGGATTTGTTTTTTGAGTGAAGCAAAATGCTGCATGGATTCGTATTTGAAAGTGAGTTTTTTTTTTGCAGCAAACAAAATGTTATTTGAATTCAGCATTTGTGTGTAATTAATCTACGTCAGGACAAAAATTTATGCTAGCAACTAGAAAAAATAAGACAGGGTACTGATCATTAAGAAAGTTTAATGTTCATCCTCGGTGAGGGATGCATTGATAAACCCCTCACCTCGGGTGAACATTACATTTTCATAGTGATCAGTACCCTATGCATTATTCTCTATTTAAAAGACATCCAGATCAATCAAAATATCCCACCTTGTTACAATTAAAGGCTTTATAACATCCATCACTCTGTAATGTTTAACTCAATAGAGACAAATACAGTTTTGAAATAATTTTAGTACCATCAGGGAATCATTACTTTAATATGGGGACAGTGATGGGAGGATGATGTGGGGCCAGTAAACAGCCCGCAATGTTTACTGTACTATGAGAATGGGACATGAGACGTTACTTGCTATGAAAACTTGTAATGTGTCCCAGTCGAAAGGAAATGACAACCATGTGGCCACAGCCTACTAACTACAAGAATTAACAAAAGAGATGATTCCACTTTGCAGTAACAGTTGCTGGTACTGTAATATTATGCAGCTACCTTTTGTTCACAAATTACATGTGTACCTAAATGATTCTGTGCATTTTAAGTGATCTATTAGATTATAGTGAGTGTTTAAGTAAGTAAATGTTTTAGGTTAACTGCTAAATTATGCATGGGAATCTGCAGCATTCAACTAATAAATGTGCCAATTGTATTTTAATGTTCTATGGATGTACTGTGATATGGTGTAGTCATCCACACTTCTGGTAAGGTTCCTTTCACTTTCACGGCTTGCTGGAACATCTTCAAGTTAGTTAATAACGCAACTTGGTGCCAACTATAATGGCACTGCCCCGTGATGTAAGATCTTCCTTTCCACTGCAAGTTCCCCCCTTACGACTATTCGTTCAGTAAAAAGTTTTGCAAACTGCAAAAACATCTCATCTTCAGGCAATTTATTCTAGGGACATGGATATGTTGTTCATCTACACTGTCTGGCAGGTTCCTTGCCACTTTAAATCTTGCCGGAAGGTCTTCAAGCTGGCTCCTCCCACCCACCCGGGTGGTAAAACTCTCAGCTCCGCCCCATGACACCAGATCTTACCGCTTGGAAGCTCAGGTTCCCTCCTTAGTGCATTGTGTTTAGACTGGATCCAAACTCTTCGGTTCACCCGAAACTAATTTTAAAGTTTTCTAGACTTCGGTCTGTTTCTTTCTTCGTGGCTGTGATGGACAAATCGACTCCCGGTTTTTGGCTTTGCCCATGCGGGCAGAACATGTCCAGGACCGATCCGCACTCCACGTAAGTCTACTGCCTCGGGCTTCACCATAATCCACAGCCCTGCAATTTGTGCAAGTCCTTCTTGGCAAATGTCCTTGAAGACCATGCTGCCAGGCTCCAACTTGGGCACCCCGAGAGACGTATACCACCAGTGAAGTCGAAGGAAGCCCGCTGGGTGGTTTTCGTGGCAGCTGGCTCAGCTGAGCAACTGGAACAGATGATTGCCCGCAAGGAGGAGGCGGACCAGGCCGCATCTTCGTCTTCCTCGGCCGCGGCATTTATCCTGCTCTCCTTGGGCTCCTCCTATATGGCTTCTTTTAAGGAGCTTTGCCAATCCTTCTTCACGAAAGGTGAGGGGCCATCGGGACACTCCTCTCGGTCCAAAAAGAAGGACTCGAAAGGTAAGTACAACCATTGATGTTCGTGGGAGCGGGAGAGATCTCCTTCCCCGGACAGTCAACTTTCGACTTCGGTCGAGGTTGCAGCTAAGGCCGCTGGCTTCACAGTGACACCCGTCGATGCGGTCTAAATTTTTCTTGACCCATTGAATGGGCTGTTGACTGAAGAAGCCGACAAACCTTCTTTACTGGTTCCCCCGGTGAAACCGAGACTTGCCTGTGCCTCCTGTGCCAAGAGTCCCAGGTTAAGGCTCCTGAGCCGAGGGAGGAACAGATTTCCCGCTCCCTCCCAGACCCACCCTCTGAAACACCAGCAGGTCTTGGACCTCCTCTCGGTCCACTCAATCCCCGCCGACACCGACAGTCTTGGCACCAAGGAAAGCGAGCGCACGCTGTACTCGCCTTCCTCCTCAGAAGAGGAGAGGCTTCAGCCAAATTGCATCGAAGCTACGAGGACTTAATGTGGCAGCAGCTCCTTTCGTCTGGGAACAAGCCAACACCATCGCCTTCCTTGGCCATTAAGTGGCTGTCACCCGAAAGGCCGAAACAAACCCTCATGGTGGTCGAGGTGCCTAAGCCTGGACAAGTTGTTTGGCCGAAACCAGCTGCCCCACTGATTGTGGTGTAACCTCTGCCTCCACAACCAAAATCAGGGGCTCCGACCAAGGATTCTCAGTCAGGTCAGGGTCTGCCCCACCAGTTGTTGGTCACCCTCACTCCTGACCATCCTCGGCAGGTGGAGGGTGGCTCAGGCCCCAGGCAGCTCTTTGTAGACTCCTTAGAGTCTGACGATGACTCCTCCCTGTTTTCCAGGCCCCTTGACATGGAATCCGCCAGGGGGCAAGTCGATGGATGAGAGACCATCATCATTCATGGGTCTGCTTCAGTTCATCTCAGAGTCCACCGGGATGCAGATCAAGCCCATATCCAAGCGGGCCAAGTATCCCCTCACAGTGATACAGGACCAAGGGGATTCTCCCACGGAGGTCTTTCCTGTGGCTGAAGCCATTGTTGGCCCAGATTTGGAGCTTTGGCAGTGGCCAGCTGTTGTCCTGTGCCTTTGGCCAGGAATTATGCAGTCCCGAACACTCCTCTGCAGAGGGGTTGGTCACCGATACTGTTTTCCAGAGCTCCAGGAATGCTAGGGATGTGGATAAGCCCCCAGACAAGGAGTCCAAAAAGCTGGACTATGCCGGGTGCAAGGTATATACTGCATCCTCCCTTGGCCTCCATCAGGGCAGCTCAGCCGTACTGATGGCACACTTCTTCCACGCCCTCATGGGCTCCCTAGATGAGGTGATCACTCATCTCTTGGCTGACCTGCAGACTACGGTCAAGCAGGTGTGGGATCAGGGAAGGGCAGTGGTGAAACAGCAGCTCCAAATGGCTCTAGATATTGGAGACTCCTGTGCCCAGTCAGTAGCGCTCGCAGTGGCCATGCACCGCAGAGCATGGCTGAGGATATCCACTTTACGGCAGATACCTAGCACAAATTGGCAGATCTCCCTTTCAGGGACCCCACCTTTCGGCCCAGAGTGAAGATCACCTCAGAGGACCAAAAGTCCGCCACTTTGGACTCTATCACGTCTGCTCAGAAGGACGAGGGCCGTCGTCAGCAACATAAGTCCTTTAGACCTTATGCCCCTGCAGCACATCCAGCCCAGCATCAGGGCCAGCAGGCTCACTCTTGGCACCCCAAAGTCAAGCCTGCAGCTTCCTCCAACAGGAAGCAGGGAGGAAAAGGCCCAGGAGGTCCCTCGGCCGGTCCTTCCTCCAAGCCTGCCCATTGACGGGTTGAGGGGTGTCACCCCCAGCCTTGTTGCTCCCCCATGGGGGGACGGCTCCGCCACTTCCTTTCCACCTGGTCCACTATCACCACGGACCACTGGGTGTTGGAGGTGGTAGGAAAGGGTCGGCCTCTGGAGTTCGAGCAGGCCCCACCTTTCTGAGCCGTCACCCCACACGCCGCTACAGGGTCCGCAACCTCTCTGTCGGCTCATTGAGCTGACATTGCCCTGCTCCTCAAAAAAGAGGTGATCTGGAAGGTGGCGGATCCTCCACCAGACCCAGTGTTTGAGTCCAGGTACTTTCTGGTCACAAAACGGACGGGGGGCTGGTGCCCCATTCTAGATCTGCATGACCTGAACAGGTTCCTAAGGTCTCGAACTTTCAGGATGGTCACTCTGGCTCAGATCATTCCATCCTTGGAATGAGGCATTTGGTTCTGTTGTCTGGACCTCCAGGACGTGTTCCTTCACGTCCCAATCTGTCCGTCCCACCAGCGATTCCTCCACTTCAGGGCAGAGGGTTCCCTCTACGAGTTCTGAGCCATGCCCTTTGGCCTTTCTGTAGCTCCCAGGGTCTTCACAAAATGCATGGCAGTGGTGAAAGCATTCCTGCTGTGCTGAAGGGTCTGGGTGTACAACTACCTGGACGACTGGCTGACTGCAGTCTCCTCCAGAATGGAGGTGGAGCAGTCCAGGGATCTGGCCCTCCAGGTTTGCTCTCAAATTGGCCTCCTTATCAACGAGGCCAAGTCAGAACTCTAGCCAAAGCAGGTGATCCAATTCATTGGGGCAGAGCTTGACTCTCTGCAAGCAAGAGCACGGCTCCCAGTGGACAGGGCCGAGGTTCTTTCCTGCTTTGCCCAGTCATTTCACGTTGGGCAACTGCACCCTGCCCAGGACTTCATGCGCCTCCTGGGCCTCATGGTGGCCTGCACTAATGTGATCCGTTGGGCCTGTTGGCACATGCATGCCTTACAATGGGACTGACAGCCAATGGTCACAGCACTCCGATCCTTTGGATCAGCTAGTGACAGTGACCCAGGAGATGTGGAATGCTCTCCATTGGTGAACCATTCCCAGCTCATCTGCAGGAGGGCATCCCATTTGTCCACTCCGAGCTGACAGTCTCTATATCGACCGATGCTTCTCTGATGGGTTGGGGTGCCCATCTGGGGGAGCACAGAGTGCATGGCCTCTGGTCCCCTCACAAGTCCCGATGCCACATCAACCTGCTGGAGCTTCGACTGGTTCATCTAGCCCTCACCACCTTCCCTCTGTTTGTACAGGGTCAAGTGGTCCAGGTCCAAACGGACAATACCACGACCATGTACTACGTAAACCGCCAGGGTGGGATGTGCTCCATGCATCTGTGCAGGGAAACACTTTCCGCATTTGGTCCCTCATGCACAGCCTGGAGGTGGATCTCCTTGCCATCCATGTGGCAGGAGCCTACAACATTCTGGCTGATGCCCTAAGCCGGATAGGAGCTGCATCCCACGACTGGCCTCTCCTATCAGAGGTAGTACAAGATCTGTTCTCCCACTGGGCATGCCTCAGGTGGACCTGTTTGCCTCCAGGGAGAATGTGAAGCTGAGACTGTTTCATGCTCACCCCCCTCAGCAGGGCTCGCTGCAGGGGGATGTCTTCTTGAGGCCATGGACCCGGGCCTCTTCCACGCCTTTCCCCCATTTCCCTTGATCCACAAGGTGCTTCTCAAGCCAAGGTGGGACAAGGTGCAGGTGATTCTGGTAGCCCCAGACTGGCCCCGCCAGTTCTGGTATCCAGATCTCCTCAGTCTCAGCTCCAGGCTCCCGAGGTGGCTTCCAGCCCACCCAGACCTGATCTCAGTCAATCAGGGGAAGGTATTCCATCTGGACCTTCAATCCTTGCACCTGACAGCCTGGTTTCTGAGTGGCTAGAGTTCCAGGCCTTGGGTCTTTCCAACGAGGTCCTCAGCATTGTTGAGGCTTCCCGTAAGGAGTCAACCAGAAAATGCTACGCCTTTAAATGGAAGAGATTCTCCATTTGGTGTCAGGGCAAGGGCCTGGACCCTTCCTCCTGCTCCTTGGCAAGCATTCTGGACTACCTATGGGCCCTTTCTCATCAAGGGCTTCTGTCGATGACCCTCAAGGTGCACCTGGCAGCCATCTCTGCTTACCGGGCGCAGGCTGGGAAGCAGTCGGTGGCACAGGAGAAGTTGGTCGGGTGCTTTTTCAAAGGCCTTGATCACATATCCCCTCCGGTGCAAGAACCTCCACCTCCATGGGATCTACTGCTGGTATTGGCTAAGCTCATAGGCAAGCCATTCGAACCAATGCACAGGTGTGACATCTCTCACCTGTCATAGAAGCCCACCTTCTTGGTGGCTATCATGTCAGCCAGAAGGATGGGAGAGATCCAGGCACTTTCCATCGAGTCTTCTTATCTGGTCTTCCACAGGGGCAAGGTTGTCCTACGCCCCCACCCAAAATTCCTTGTGAAGGTGGTGTCGGAGTTTCACCTTAACCAGGTGTTGACTCTGCCAGTGTTCTACCCCAATCACACCTTTGAGGACGAACATAGGCTCCATACTTTGGACCCTAGAAGAGCGCTTGCTTATTATAAGGAGCGGACAGCTGAAGTTCGGGAAGAGGTTCACCAGCTGCTTGTCACCTACGCTGAAGCCGCACCTGGCAGACCTGCAGCCAAGTGGATGATAGGCAGGTGAGTCACCTCCTGCATATATCTCTGCTATAGGTTGGTGGGCATGGAGCCTCCCAGAGGGATAAGAGCTCATTCTACCTGCCATACCACTGCATCGGTGGCTGCTTCCAGGGACGTCCCTATCCAGGAAATCTGCAGGGCTGCTACCTGGAAGTCAGCACACACCTTCATTACCCATTACCACATCGACCTTGAGTCACGCCGGGATGCTGATTTTGGGGCCTCGGTTCTCCAGTCATTATTCCCCAAGTAGGGGGTGTGCGCCGTGCCTCCCTCCTCCCAGAGAACTGCTAGGAGTCTGCCAGACAGTGTGGATGAACAGCATATCCACGTCCCTAGAAATACAGGTTACTCACCTGTAACAGGAGTTCTAGGAATGGTATATGTTGTTCATCCACACGGCTCACCTGGCTTTGATGCACAACCTGGCTTCCAGCGGGCTAGATCTGGTATCATGGGGTGGAGCCAAGAGTCTTACCACCCGGGTGAGTGGGAGGAGCCAGCTTGAAGACCTTCCGGCAAGATTTCAAGTGGCAAGGAACCTGCCAGACAGTGTGGATGAACAACATATACCATTCCTAGAACTCCTGTTGCAGGTGAGCAATCTGTATTTTCTTAAAATGTAGAAAATGGAGAGAGGAAACATCCAGTGTGGGCAGTTTGGACTATACCATAACTTACAGAGGAAAGGCTTTCAACCTATACTACATCAATCCACATTCCAGCCCAATTACACCCATCCTCTCAGGTACTTTTGCTTATATTAGATGCATTGGTTTAGGATATAGGGCAACTCTGGAACTAACTGAAAGTTGAAGTGTGTTGCAGTGAATTGCATAATGGTTTTAATAATTACTATACATGAGATTATAATGTTTTTATACCATGAGTAAATGCAACTGTTTAATGTTTATATACCATAAGTCACATATAACTGACCAAAAAGTTTTGTGTTGCAGGCAAATGCATACAAATCATTGTTATAAAAATACATGAAATGTATTGTTTATATACTGTTCATGTGTTATGCTACTGAATTGAATTATGTATGCACAAGCAATAAAGATTAAAGTTTCAAACCATCTCAATTGTGATATCCCATTTTTCTTCATCCTTGAATGATACTAAAGGTTTGATCCGTGTGTGACATTATTCAGAAGGGAAGAAGGTAAAAAAAGATGCCTTACATGTGTATAGTCAAAAACAATTCTAAAGCATTATAAAATATTGAGAAGCTGTTAGCAATCTACAATTTTGAAATTATCAGAACATACTGGTTTATAGGGTTCTGGAACCCAACACATCACTAAAGACTGCCCTTACAACTCTGATAGTGGTCAAATTAAGCAATAAGCCAAGAGGGTGTGTGGGTTATTGGGGGATTTAATACGGCTGGAGTAGTTTGCCCACGAGGTGCAGCTGAGTGGGTAAATCGTAGACAGCCATGGTAAATCCCCCGATAGCCCATATCCTCCGAGTGGCTTATTGTGATTATACCAAGGTTCATTTTGTTTGTATTATAAAATGCAACTTTTAAAGAGGTTGCCCTTTTTTTTATTGTATTTATTGCTATGCTGCAGATTATTAGGATTTGGATGTTTATTGGCTCATCAACAGCTATTGGTTAAGAAAGGATTTACACCGGTGGTAAACTGCCAATCTGATGATTTCATTGGCTGCTCACTTATGTCCATGGTATAAAGTGAAATACATGTTCCAGGACTAGAGGGCATGGGGAGAAGTTGGAGGGAGGGTAATTCAGAGGAAATGTGATGAGGAATTTCTTCACAGAAAGGGTGATGGACAAGTGGAACACCTTGCCAGAGGAAGTGGTACGGGCTGAAACAATCATGGGATTTAAGAATGCATGGGATAGATATAAGGGAATTCTGGAGATCAGGGTTAGAGCAACAGACTTCTATAAAAACATAAAGGAACTCACAAGCTCAAATGGGCAGGCTGGGTGGGCCATAGGCCCTTAACTGTTGACAATGTCTACATATCCATGTTTTAATCATATTTCAACCCTGGCATGGTGCTTTTTTAGAGAAGTACACTGGTCCCAGTGATGTATGATCATGCCTAGGATACAAAAGACATTAATGGTGCTACATTTTATTTCTCCAATTTTATTATTCACTCACCCCTCTCATGATGTGAGTGATATGCAGGAATTGGCCTTGCTCACACAAAACCGCCACGCCACATGCAGGCTCACTGGTCCAACCACAGCAGTTGCTGTGGTGGTGAAATTTGATGCCAACCATCACAATACAAGATAATACAGGATGGGCAACTATTTACAAGGGTGTTTTTACTGAAGGGCTTTGATTCCTTCTGAGCTCAAGAGAATAGTTAGAAACACTTTATGAATAAAAATGCCAATGTATCAGTACACACTGGTTATGCACATGGTTGCTTATCCTGTATTTCTTAGTGTGTAGCATGATGTGAAATGTGTGCAGTTTTTTTTTTTTCTAACAGTGAAACTAACACATGCAGTCCAGTTGTTCAAGTATGATGTTAAAAATAAAGTTTTTGATTGATTGATTGATTGATGTGGTACCACAGAAAGATACAATCACATTCAATGATCAATGGACTAAGATGTAACAGTATTTGGAAAATAGTTGATTTCCATCTAGTACAATACTCTTCTATAAAATAAAATATATTTACTAGGAAGAAAACAGTGAAACAGAACATAGTACATTATGTATGATAAAGACATAAAAAAAGTACACCAAAGTATTTCAGCAGTACAGACCAGATGCAGCACTATACATTACTAAACTTTTAAAACTAGATTCAGATCCATGTGTGACTGGCTATAAAGTTGGTTGCATTATGAAGTAGATAGTAGTAACATACATGGAAAGAGGCTGGCAATCAGTGGCCTGGTTGTCAAGGTGACATGGCATTACAATGGTAGGTTAACAAAATGTATACTGTACACAGGTCTTTTGAGACAACTTTACATCATTTCGTTGCATTGCACAAATTGCACAGTTCATTTCAGCATATATTTTGGAACTCTGATGTGCTGAAAGTGTGCATTGAAGACACAAATTCATTTATTTAATGTTTTATGTCTATTTTAGAACACATTCATGTCTGAAAAGTATCACTCCCTTACAATTTTGTTCATGCAGCGCACAATGAAGTGTGTCAACTAAGCATAGTTTAACACAGTAATGTGTCACAAATTCAACACACTTCTGTATGTAAATAACAAATCCATTGTGTCAAGACTAACACACTCATAAGTTAAAATTTGCACACATACTGTGATGACATCAACACATGCGGTATATATATTGTAACACTTTAATTAGTTACACGTGAAACACATTTGAAGTGTTACAATAACACATTCCATGAGTACAATTAAACACAGGAGAGTGTTAAAATATTCAACATACATAAGTGTTGAAATAACACATGCAATATGTACAGTTTAACACATCAATGTGTTGCATACATAACCTACTTAGTGTGTTAAAACAACACCACCAGTGTGTTCATTATAACACTGTCCTGTGATAAAAAAAATAACACTGTGCTGTTACACTACTGTGTGGAAAATAACACAGTTCTGTGTTGAACAGCATACACACCATTGTGTTAAACTAGTTTAACACAACGAAAGTGTTACATTTAGTACACAGTGTGTTTTCCCTAATCGCACTAACCACTGTGTTAAAAATTAACTACTTCTTAGTCAAATTTAGCGCATCCTTTCTAAGAGTGTATGCTCTTTAATCTGAATGCTACTGGAAACAATATAATTGCTGTATTTACAGAGCTCACAGATGCTATCCATAAGACATATAAAAACAACACAGAAACACTACCATAATTATATATAGAGGTATCATGTCATTACAGCACTGTAAATATAGCAAGTACAATTGGATGACTGTTATGGCGCTAAGACAGTTACAGTGAATGGGTCTGTGGCGTGCATTACAAAGGGGGCTACAAGTGAAACACAGCACATGTGTCATAAAGGCAATGGCTCAACTAGAGCACAAGAGGGAAGCAGGTTAATACAGCACATCATCCATATGGGTGAATATTATACCAGAATGCTACAGAGAATGAAATCCCCTTACCTGCTGTGTAAATAGCCTACCCCCATGATCCAGGTGTGACATGTGTGCTAATCATTGAGATGGGGGTGTTCAGGAGTACAGCCCCCCATGGGGGGCAGGGGGGCATAGCCCCCTTGCATGACATGGGATATGATTGATGGGGTAGTGTGAATAAAGGTGCGGTTCAGGTATGGCCACCTCAGGGCATTTTGAGAATGGTGGTGGAGTTCATTCAGAGTCAGAGTGAAATGCCCCTGCTGGTTTACAGTGGAATTGTATTTTGGAGAGATAAGGAGGTGCAGCAGAAGGTTTACTGGAGGTGAGGATGTTGGTGGTGAGGATGGAGCAGGTAGTTTTGGGTGCGACTGATGGGTCAAGCCATAGGAGGTACCATGACCTCACCAAGAGAATGATACAGGTTGTGGGTGAGTACGCTTCACATCCCCATCTGGAGTACCTTTGTTGAGTGGCTTATAACATCCACATACAGTGGTAGTTATCTAAAAGCTGCCTACCACAAGGTACCACTGAGTTACCATGAGGCACTCAAGTTACAATTTGCATTGACTGTAATGTGATTCTGCCTCAGTATGTCCAAGTATACCTCAGTACTGAGAAACTTTTCAATGACTACCATGTACATGTCTAAAATGGTGGAAAATCACTAAATAGAATTATGCGCTGATAATGCAACTGCCGAATAGAGCATTCACTGAGATGTGCGTTCACCAGATATGCCAGCGCTCTGTAATATCCTCTCAGATTGCATGTGCACAATAATATGCACTGTAATGACATGGAACCTATATAGAAATCAGCACTGAAAGCAATAATATATTGGCACAACCAATAGATTGTTTAATTACAATCATAAAGAGGTAGGTATTAAAGATGGTGTCAGATTATAAATAGCAAGGGCCAGTAGTCCCACCAAATGATAGAGGAAACATATAAAGACTTAACAATAAACTGGTGGAATTATGTGTTACTTGGCATAATGTTTAGAAAGTTTCTAACTATACTGGATACAAATACAACAAATTCTGGGCAGAGCCAATATGGCTGGCAAAATTATGGTATTGATGCAGCCATAAAAAGTGAGACAATGTTTCAGACTCAAGGAAAGTTGAAGAAAGTGACATGAAATGAAAGTCTTTTGTGGGAATGCCCATACACAAAAGAGTGGTGGTATAATACTTGGAACAGGCCAAAGTAAAATTACAAGAGATTTCTTTTGAATTTGCTAAGTATGTACTCAGTGATGTTTCTGAACTAGAAATTTATCCTCTAGCTAAAAGTATTTTAGCAATAATAACTATAAGCACTAAAAAAAGATTTTAGAGCATTGGAATGTGCCTGCTCTCCCAGGGAATGGCAAACAAGATTATTAAACATACTCTTGTAGCTGGCTGTGTGGCACTAAGTGATGGGGCATCACTCTGGCACTCAGGTAACCTAGGTTTGCACCCCAATCCCAAAAGCCAGGAGCAGGAACCAGCAGGGAGGGAGTTCAGGGCATTCTGTGGATGCTTTCCTCCTGGGGTGGATGGGTTGCTATGCACCACTTTTGTGCTGACTTCTGGTGGTGGCAATGTGGAGGTGTTAATGGAGTGGATGACCACACATCAACCACCCCCGCCACAAGGATGTCACTACGGTCACATCGTAAGGTGGTGGGAGGGGCACCAGAAAGCAAGAAAATTGCTGAACATAGCCTCAGATGATAGCCTCGGGTCATGCAGCCTCAGACCATTCCTGCCCCTTCTGTTCAGATTTGCCATATCAATCCACACCAGGGCCCAGATAGACAAAAACTGGTGTGCTGGACAGCTTAGACATGAGCATGGTCTGATGGGTGATATGCAGTGGTGCTAGGCACTACCTGGTTGTTCGGAAGGAGATCAGCATGAGCACCTGAAGGAGTGGGACAGAGGGAAGCCGAGGGAAGATGGATATAAAAAAGATACTCTCAGTAGAGCAACTACTAATCAATTTTATACAGCCTATGTATATAATAGATATCATGTTGAACCAGATAGTTTGAATACTTCCTCCTCATCCCCTAAGAATATGACAAAATACAGTACTGCCAATGTGCACATATGTATTTATTAATTTGTTATAACCCTGTTACCTTTGAGGTACTATAAAACTAATTTACACATTTTTCCTCTCTTTTCAGTCTTGTTTATTAGAAGACTATTTTGTGGTAGTTACTAGAGAGTAATATTTATTGTTTATTTAGTTTAAAAATAATGTGCATAATATACATGTATTTTTAAAAAAAGACTGCTACAGCTTGTATTGTTTTATAACAAAACTTAAATAAAAATGACTATGGAAATAAGAGCCGGTCAGCTATATTCCATTCTTGTCACTCAGGAACCTAAACCTAAGCTCAGTCTGCCACAAGGGTGGCATTTTTCTAGAAGGCTACAGCACTTAGGACAGTTGGTTTAGAACTGATGTAGTTACTGTACTACCACTGTAACATATACAGTAGGTCTCTCTGTAAGGCTCCTGCCAGTCCAAATAAGGCACTATTCATCAAAAAAATATCAGCATTATACTTATTAAAAAACAATGATGCCAAGTTTAAAAAAATCAAACTATAACAATTAGCTCTATCTTGTAAGCTAAAGGAGCAACACTAATAGCTCAAGTTAGTAGTCAACTGTAATATTAATCAACATGTCAATGGAACTATACTTTTTGGTACAGTAAAAGACATAGACTCTGTACATGCTAAACAAAGGATATGCAGATGCTGCACAGTACAAATATATCCAAGCATGCAAGTGCACTTACACATGCACACACACACACACTCCTCATAGAATAAACAAGCAATCCTCACACAATAACACACTTTGAACTTTTAAACTAATCAATTCCTGCACTAGGGCCTTTGGATACAGCCTGATTGTTATCAAATAAAAAAGATCTCATGGGCTGTGACTGATGTTCCTCCATCACTACCTCTAGAAACTGATTAATTTCAATGGAGTGGCACTGTTACAGTTTCCAGGTTCTTGGTTCCTGGATCATTAAAAGTTCCATGGTCTCAAAACCTACTCCAAGCCTGAAGCCCTTTTACTGACATCCAGCAATGACATACACAGCTGTAATGGTAAAAGTAAAGGTAAAATACATCTATTGTTTGACATGGTTAGAGTCATTACAACATTACAAAAGATTCACATATAGCAAAAAAAAATGATCTAGGCATTCAATTATCTCTAGTAACAAAAAAGAAAACTTCCAGGAACATTGAAATAAAATCAAAATTGGAAACCATGTAAACTGGTAATCAAATAAGGGTATTGGTAATTGTGGAACAATCTTTCCAAAATGTAAATTGATTGAAAACAAGTTAGTCCTGGGTGTCCTTTGTCAATGCTTCTGAAGTGCAAGTCAGTAACCCCATATTATCCAAATGGTATAACTATAGCTTAAAATGCAGTTGCTTAGGATCCCTATAGACATGAACAAGAAAGGAGTTAGACCATTTTGGCAAAAGAGGCAGGACCAATATGCCTTCACATCACAGGTCAGTGAATCTTCTTCAATGCATTATGCATCCTTTGGGGGGAAAAAATGAATGGCCATTTCCTGGTCCATGGAATGGAGGAGTATGATGATTCAATTACAAAGATTTAAGGAATATACAGTACAGCAGTGCTGGCCAGGATGCAACACAAAACTACAATATACTGCAGCAGAGTTACTGCAGAAAAGAGGGCAACTTCAGTGGCAGTTAATCACTTCTGTCATGCCGTGTCAGAGGATATTGCATTTCATCATGGCCAGCTTCACTATACAATCAAACTTTACCAGAATGTATAGGCCTCCATTTGTTATAAAGTGGACACTGCAGTATAATAAGTGTGAGATGTTAATCAAAGCCCTGATTATGAGAACTGATCATTTTTTGTTCTATCTTCCTTATTACAGTATATTTATTTTTTGATGATTTTGAGGAAATACTTCACATCTGATTTGTGAAGTATTTCTAGCTGTTTTGAATGATGAAACCCTGAGGTGGGCATGGTGAAATGTAAGGTTTTCCTGCTACCTGTGTTACCTGTACAAGGTAACATCCTGTGTTTGCTTTTAAAATGGATACAATAAAGGATTCAATTCAGAACCTAGTGTGACTGTCCTATTATTGCTGACATGAGTGGTGAGTGTGATTCTGCACTCTTCTGATGTTCTGTGAATGAATGGGTAGCATTAAATAATCCTTCAGAGTGTGATTCATTTTATTGGCTGATAAACATAAGCCAATTTTCAGCTGCTTCAGGTCAGACATATTTTTATCTTGGATAATATTAAGTAGCCATTGTTTTTATTCTACTGGTCTATAATGGAGACAGAGAATAACTTTTTCCAGGAAATACTGCCAAAGACCTAAAAGGTCAGTTTTACTCAGAATAGATTTATCCATGGATACCCATTCTGATGGTGATGGGGAATCTTCTCCTTTTTAATTTATCCCTGAAACAGAAAACAGGAGCATATTTAAAGGGTTATTAATTATTTTAGATGATAGTTTAAAAGACAACATTATGCTAATGAGTTGATATCTATGTTGCCAAACTCTACCCTAAGTAAACAGTAGGAGTGGGCTTTGGGAATCTTAATAATCCATGACAAAATATAGAAAAAGATTTTCCAGCTCTAAAAAGGTACTGTAACCCCATACTTTAGCTCCATATAAACCAAGTAGGTTGAGTTTTTTTTTCCTCCTGCTGTAAGGGTGGGAAAGATGGAATGTCTTAAAACTTTCACATTAAATTTTAACAGAGCTTTTGAATGCTGTCTGATTTTATCTGTCAGAGATTGTATGTGCTTCGTTCATTACAATTATTCAGTACCAGAAGTCCTAGATAAACATAATCCTTAACTTGGCAAATTTGGAGGCTACACAAATAGTAGTGGTAAGGTTTATTCCCACCAGATGCCATTAATTTACTCTTTTACATATTTATGTTCAGATGTAGTGAACTTCATTGCTCCCCACATTTGTTCAGCTTTTGCTGTATCCAAGTATGGGAAACAGAAAGTACAATGATGTTATCCATGTAAGCAAATAGGGGATATTCCCTACCATCAATGCTTGGTGAATGAAAGTTCAGATTAATACTCATCAGCAGATCATTTACCTAAATATTAAACAAACAAGTCACCAACAAACAGTCTTGTTAAACATCAGCATCTGTCTCAGGTTTGTTAAACTGCCAGCATTATCATACCTAGTAAAAGCTTTATCGCTCGAGTACAATTGGATAATTGCAATAATCAGTTAATGAGAAGCACCACAATCCAACATAATTTGCCATAATATCTTTCTTTTAAGTGGATTGAATGTAGCAGCAAAATTGATAATCATTGCATACAGCTTCATTTTCCATCTAACTGTATGCTTCTCTAAAAAAAAAGAGAAAAATATAATGAAGTAATATAAAAGTGTAAACTACTATGAAATAATCTGTATGGAATCCTGCCTGAAGATAAATACTGTTATTTTTGTTTAACCAGTCGAATAATTAATTCAAACTAATTTTCAAAACAATTTTTGAAATTGAGTCAATTAGACTAAGTTTTTAGTTATAAGCTTCACATAACTGCAATGGAATTTAGTAATGAACTAAGCTGTAACTGCAAGGAAATTTTTCCACCATGTTGCATTCAAACTTACACAGGCATCAACAGCTCTGCCAAAACTGATGAAGTTGACTGCAGCATTGAACTAACAGTTCCATGGTCTGAAAGCCTACTATAAGCCCTGAAACTCTATCACTGACATAATAAATTATATTTAACTATTTACATCTTACTACATAAATTGTAGTGAGAATAAAAAAAGATGTGCCCTATGGGAATCAAACCTATACACCCCCTCATACATGTTGTGGTGCTCTACCACTGCATTGTTGATCAGATGGTTGGACAACGGGTTTCTAGAGAGAATTGTTTGCTATGGGAATGCATATCTTGCAATCAGCAATCACAGGATTCATGAATGCCTGTCTTTGTGTATCAGTTTGTATATGAATTCAGACTGGGCTCAGAACCCCAATACACAGATTTGGTGGAGTTTAATAATAAACTCTATGCTGCAGTTGGAAGGAATTATTCTTTTCAAGTTGCATTCAAATCTACACAAGCCTCAAAGCCTCAGTCATAACTGAATAAGTTAACTGCAACATAAAACTAACAGTTTCATGGTCCCAGACCCTACTTGGAGCCTTAATACCCTATCACTGACATAAATAAAGACATCTAACAATTTCTTTCATACAACATAAATTGTGAGAGAAAAAAATGCCCTAATAGGAATCAAATCTCAGCAAATTACTCTGAGTGAATGTACTTTACTAAATACATAAAATAACATAAATGATGGTAACAGGCAGCAACTACCTTGCTGGTACCTAAGCATTTTTTTAGACTACAAGGTGTCACTGCAGATTTATTTCAGGGAAGCATTAGAATTTTTCCACTACTGAAGATTTGCATTTTTTTTTCATTTAAGGAAGTTTTGGTATGTCTTTAAAGAAAGTGACAATATTTTTCCTCAAGGTGAATGCTGGATCTCTTTCTCTGTACCTGGCCATGTCTGAAAATAATGAATGGCATTTGTATTTTGACAGTTCTAGGTAACTCTAGTCAGGGAATACATATCTCACTATTTTTAATGCAATATACGCCATTTGTAAAACAATTGTGGCACAGAATTTTTATAATCCAATCAGGATATCAGATTTCATAACATGACAATTTCTTATATCTTGCATGCTAGTGGTTTCACATTTATAATGTTCAATGTTCAATTGCAATACAGAAACCTGACTTTTCTCTCAAGTGACATGTCCCTTTTTCAATCAAAGCATTTTGAATATAACACTCATGTTTAGAACACATCATTAAAATTATTATATGCTAATTGATATGAAAATTTAAAGTGTCTTATATGGCATGATTGTTTTCTTACAAGTCCATTGGGTACCAGGATCATTCAGCCTTGCTTCACAGTTTTCTAAAATGAAGAACTCCAGACAAGACACTCCTGTAACCATACCCAGAACAACAAATGTACTGTACCTATATAATGTAAAATTTGGCTTCGGCCTTTTGCCCTTAAAAAGTTGTACAGTATTGACAGAAAGATCACAGTAAAAAGAATTCAGGCACTTTCACTATGAAGGAAGATGTATTTGTGTTCCTCCAAATATTTCCTTTTTCATTACCGCTGTGCCTGAAATTGATAGTCCAAACATCTGATGATGTGAGAAGCATCATTAACTGTGAAAAGAAACTTGACATGCATTAAACAAGTGAAGAAAATTAATAAAAAATGTCAGTAATCAAGTCCAGACTAAGCAATATAGTATTTGCCAGAAGAACTATAATATTGGTTGCTGCTGATCAAATGAAATTCTGTTGGCACCAGATGGGTTCCTGCTGATACAAACTAGATGTCTTCATTGCTGCTAAACCCTTAAAAAAAATGTGTGTTTAATAGCTGAAATATTGTCTGAACCATTTTATATTGATTTTTCCATCTTTTGTATTCTAGTGCTAGTTACTGTATTATTCATTGTCTAATGTCACAGTTATTCAGGTTACTGTCCTATTGGACTGATATTGTAGAGATTAAACTTTGTAGAGGTCAGTGTGATTACTAATGCTGGCAAAATACACTGTGATAAGTGACATTAAGACACATAGTCCAGTTAAAAAAATGTCAATGAGACATTTAAAGAATTCAAATACAAAAGCAAAGAGAGTACTGCTACCTGGAAGCAGAATAATATAACTTCTCCCCTGTAGAACACTGGTGTTCTTCATTGAATGATAAAAACAGGTTAGCAGATTACTTCAGTACAGTATCCTTTCATGAATTCCTTGAGTAGTTCTTAGCTACATTATAAACTGGTATCAATGGGCACTGCCAAATGAAACTAGCCAGTAAGGACTGTTATTAATTAAGAAGATAGCCTCTGTACTAGGTAACAGGTTGCAACTAAGACTCATCATACAAAAAGTATATACAACTGTAGTCTATTAAAATTGTGGTACTGAAAGTGACTAGTATCCAAATGGATATGATCCTGAGTAAGTAGGAGACAGGTAGAAATATCCTCAGAGTTCTATATACTGTATTAACTACAATAACAGCCTAGATAATAGTTTTAAACAATATTTGGGGCCCAATATTCAAAAATAACTGGTAGCACTGCACAAAAATGAATGTTGTATACTATTTTGCATTTGGCAGTCAGGGCATCATACTGGACACATTCCCTGTGCAGCCTGCATGAATATGGAGCTAGATTAGCACTGCAAAAAGTGAATATTCATGGTAGTAACATAGCTTCTGCTGGCAACAGACTCCATGAAGCAAAACGAGATAGCGTGCCACAAACAGGATAACACATTTTCTCCTGGAAGCCATATTCAGTGGCCAGCATGTACATATGGCATGTAAGGTGGTAAAGAGCCCTTAGCATGCACTTATGTGGCTTTTTTGTGTGTCAGAGTTGCTCACTTGGCAACACATTTGCCTCTGGGCCAGATGGTCATGGGTTCTAGTGCCACACGCGGGCTGGGCTCATACCTCAAATGCTGGCATCTGACTGCAGTAGTTGGGGGTGCTTTACTGTTAGTGTCTGCTGTCCTTTGGATGAGATGTTAAACTGAGGTCTCTACTACCCATCACTAGTGTTGTCCTGGTTGTTGTCCAGGTGGAAGTAAAAGAACCAAAGGCACGTTTTGCAAGAGAATAGGACTTCCCTGTTGGCCTGGCAAACATTCCCCTTCCCATAAAACTGATTCATACAATAGTCCAAGGCTGCTTGTGGGTTTTGTTGTGCAAAACGGTGGCCACTACACATTCAGACACTTCAGTGCAACTCTAGCATTGTTTGTAAAGTATTGTGGGATACAATGTGTATGAAAAACACTATATCAGCACTCATTATTCTTCTTCTTCATTTAGCAGCTCTGAGCTATGCCTCCATGCAGACCTGTATGGATACATTGTGCAGGGGCTCAGTCATTGCCTTCCACCTTCTCTGACTGCCATTGGAAGAAATATAGGATGCACCCACTTTGCAGTCTTGTAGACCCCCACCCTTGCCCAATGGCCATTACAGTTAAGAAAAAAATGAAACATCCTTCTTAAAAGTCTACTGGACACCTTACCATCACCTGATCACCATCAGAATAAAGAAATAAAAGATAACACTCTCCCTGATAGTCCAGTGGTACCCCCTCCCACTCTATCCCAAATAGAGATGGGCGAAGTGGCCCCAGTTCGCTCCACGAAGTGGAACACGGAGTGAAAGTGAATTCATGTTACTCCGCCTTCCCAAACCACTACTCCACTAATTCTTAAGGTGAAGTACATTGAAAACAATGTACTTCACCTTACTTTGCCTTATTTTTAAGATCCAAAGATTTGCAGTGATTCATGTGATTTCAGGTCACATGGGCTTTAGATTGTTCTGCACAGCCTCAGTTTGGGGTAGTGTGTGTAGGAAGCTGTACGAGACAATCTGCTCTGAGAGCTCTCTGTGATTCAAACCTTCTAAAAACTGTTAAAAAAGCCTTTTTGAGTCATTTTTTTGCTGAAACTTTAGTTCATCGATTATAGGAAACACTCCTGTGCTCATATCATCGAGCGTTCATTGTTCATGTGTGTATTTTGAATGTTAATGTACAACATTCAGTCTGTGTACTGAGAGACAGTGGAAGTGTGCTTTGGGGGAGGGGCGTATCTGTCTTGTAGGTAGATTAACTTGGAGAAAAAGACAGTGCTTTCTGTTTTGGTGATATTTTTCTTGTATAACTGTGTCAATGTACACACAGTAATATTTTCAATAATTCTTGCCATATTTTTGCTGATTGTTGTGGTGCAGCAATGCATAATTTTAGTTTGTCTAAAATATGTGGTTATATTACTGAAGTTTTCAATTTGCTACGTATTACTTAGTGTGTGTGTGATGCGTGCCATCAAATCAGACACCTTTTATTGTGCCACATAACTTCAGCAATGTGAACCTGCTATCCACTGCAGCTATGTAATTTTTTGTACTTCTTTGTGGTATCTTTACTGGTACTCATACTAGTGACTCTTACTGCAGCAGTGCAGTATACTGCCCCCCCCACGGCCCGCCCCAACCGGCAAAGATATTCTTTTCCAGATTTGAATTTCTGATGGTGAGCACTGGTTAGGTGTTGTGTCTTTGCATCTGCATCTCTCATTAACAAGTGTTTTTAAGTCAGGGAGTTGGACAGTGTCTGCAGTACATACACAGACTGGAAAGAAAACTGCACCCATGCAGTTTAGCACAGTATTCTTCCACTGCTCAGAATACATACGGAAGACAACAAAAAAAGGGCATAATTACATACAAGGGTCAGGGATGGCGGAGGAATACATTTTATAACACAGCAAGGAAGGGTTGGGGGGGCACATGGTGTGAGGGAAAAAAGCTAATGTGGGATCCCATGGTGATCCAGCAGCAGTTCCAGCATGGACATAATTTGCAACTGATTTGCCTCTATGTAAGAAAAATAAAATTTACAGAAAGAACAAATTAAGTAAAAAAGAGTACAGACAGAAAAGACAAAAAAATGTAGCTTTCAAAAAATCTATTGGGTCTAAATCAAAGTTTAAATCTCCTCCTCGTTCTGATCTCAAAGCATCAGCAGTCACAAAACACACTCCTCTCTCTCTCTCTCTGTCTGCACAGGAGAAAGTAAAAGTGTCTCCTCCTATGATTCACTATCTTCCTGCCTAGCTAAAGAGCATGTGACTTACTGTACTGTAAGCCATGTGATGTGTGGAAGGGCTGCCAAATCTGAAACACCAAGTGGATCACTTATAATCATAATGAGGAACACGAAGTCCATTAAAACAATGACTTAAGCCTTACTTCGCATGCCATTGTATGCCATGATGATGGTAAAGACAAGGCGGAGTGAGCACTTTGCATTGCCCACTCCACGTAGCGGAGTGGCAACGTGAAGGGCCAACTTTGTGTTCACTTCGCCGGTGGAATTTAAATTTGCTGCATCTCTAATCCCAAAGTAAATTAGCTCTTAAATGCACTTTTCATGCCTAGTAGTTTAGAGGTAACCCCCCTCCTGATGGTTGAGAAAACACGTGCTTAGAAACAGTGGTTTCTACCATATGTGCATTCTCATTCTCCGTCATTCAGACAGTGGCCTGTTTAGATGGTGAGAGGGTCTGTACTCATCACTGTCTCTGTTTTTCTAAAGGTAGTGATTGCTTGTATGGATCAGTGAGTCTGTGGCAGATGTAAGGTGAGAGTGATGGGTGCTGAGTGGGTGGGCTGGGCAGGGGTGCTGTTAATCCTTTATCTTGGGTAAGGTGGGGAAGAGTACCACTAGAATACCAGCAGTGACAAGTACATGTAAGCCCTTATTTGCATGGGGATTAGGTTGGAGTGGGGTACCACTAAACTACTACAGATGAAAGGTGCGTTTAATCACGCATGTACTTGGGGATTGGGTAGGAAGAGGCAGGAGATACTGTTTCTATAGTACATAGTTTTATTCCCTATTATTTACTGTAGATAGCAACTGGTCAAGGTGGTGAGCAGAGGGTCTCCTCTGGTTGCCATCTCTGCTGACATGCCATTGGCAAATGTTTGTTTGAATATATGAGTTGGGTTTGATGGAAAATGGGGTGGTGGTTACTGAATGGGTGGGCTAGGAAGGTGGGTGGGGGGTAAGACATATTTTAATGGTGATTGCGGGTACCACTAGACTACCAGGATTGGCAAGTGCATGTACTGAAGGAATTTATTTACTCTGAATAGGGCAGGGGCGTGCATCACTAGATTACTAGGAAAGAAAGAGGCATTTAATACGTGATTTATTTTCTCAGGGGTTGGAGGGAGAGGTTACCACTAGACTTCCAGGGATGATAAGAATATTCAGCCACTTACAGTATTTACCTGTGGATTGGTTTCAGGGCAGTAGCAATACACTAGCAGGGATGAATGGTGCATTTTAGTACTCATGTATTTGGTGATCAGGTTGGTGACAGTTGTCACACAACTGCACATTCATAAAAGCAGGGTTATGGGAGCATTAAATGGTGCTGCTTCAGCAACCTGTTAGTGCTTTTAAAACCCTTTGATTGTCATTGGGCCTTGTATACATGATGGCTCCCTCATTTGCATGGGTGCAGTGTTTTATTTAGCACAACCACACTGTGTACTATATTTGCTGCAGGAAAGTCTTTGGATATGGTCCCTGCCCCATTTTGGCATCCAGTATTCAGTTAGCATGACACTATGCTTGTTAGGGTCATGCTAACTTTCTGAATATCAGATCCATGGTGTCTTAACAAACTGCATGGAAAAATGTTACTGGTTTCACAGCAACCAGTTAGATGCTGAAACAGTAGCTGAAGTACAGTATTTGACATTCTTAAATCAATTTTTCTAGTGCATACAGTAGCACTCTGAGAAAGGTTAGGAAGTCTGCCCTTAGAGGAAATTCTATGTGTGAAGTTTATAGTGATGCAGTGCCACTTATTCTAAAGGTGTAACACAGAGATGGGCAGATTATTTGAGTCTATCAAAAGAGGGCACAGCTGTGTTACAGAACATACAGTATTTGCCACTTCACGTACTAAAGGAGAGATGATCACTGAATCAGAGAAAACAAAAAAGCTGTGTCTATTACAAAGTCTGATGTTACTGGCATGAGATGCTTCAGTAATCTACACTACCGGGGCTATAGAAAGAAATGTCATCTAAACCTTACATCACTAATAATACAAGGAAAAAGAACTACAGGAATTGCATCATTTAAAAATGACTGCTGGTCCAATAATTTTTCCTCATGCCATCTAGACATCTATGACTGGGTGTGAAAAACTGCTATACAGTAGGTCATATGTAACAGGAAGTGGTACCAGTGGATTCTATGGACTCCACTATTCTAGACAGGAAAAATCACTAATGGTGAAACGCTACATAAATCCATGGCCAAGTGATCCCTCTGTTCTTCTGAGGCATGTGCAATCTGCTACAGGTGTATGCTCTTTGTAACCCTCCCTTCCCAATCAGACTGTATTAAAACATTGCTGAAGAAAAACATACAGTACAACTTTAGTTTGAAAGAGTCAACTCCCCACACTTCAAATCATACTCCTGGGAATTTGTTTCATAGGTTATCCTTCTGGATAGAAAAGAGTTTGCTTCATAGGTAGTGATTCAGCTAATTTAAATTTCACCCGTGGAGTGCCAGCGAAGTGGGCAAATTGGCATCGCAGAGCACTTCGAGTAATTTTCCTGCAGAAGTTGGAATATCGCCAAGGCTAAATTCCTCCTTCCGTGGGCAAAATTTCGCCTTCCTCAATTAAATTTTGCCTTCCATCCATGGTCGAAATCTCACCAGTTAGATAGTTTTTATAAAGGGTATAAGCACAATAAGTAGATCTCTGGTGGCTAGCAGTCGCTCCCCGCACCTGTCCCACATTTAATTTTAAAAATAATTAAATTATCCATGGTGGCAAGTGGTCCCTCCCCCTCCACCCAGTAATAACCAGCCCCGCCACAGAAATCTATGGTAACCCCCACCCCACATCCCTCCGTATCTCTTCCTTTACTCACTCACTCATTATCCTGTTTAAAAAAATCTCTGGTGGTCTAGGTTTTTTATTTTAAACTCCCTCTCCCAAATCCAATCCCTTCCCAGTTCCCAATCCCATTCCCTGGTGATCCAGTGCCCCCCACCCAGCCTCCCCAGCAGCCAGATGTCCCTGCCACAACCTCTGCTCCCACCCCCATCCCAAAGCCCCAGCACAGCAGTGGCAGACCGGCACAACCCTTCTCTCTCCTCCATGGCCTGCCCGCTGACTGAGCTGTCAATGAATGAACTTCATTGACAGCTCAGTCGGCAGTCCGGCCGTGGAGGAGAGGGGAGGGCTGTGCTGGTCTGCTGCTGCTGGGAGTGATTTAGGATGGGAGTGGGAGCGGGGTTATGGCTGCTAGCAGGGACATCTGGCTGCAAGGGAGGCTGGGTGGGGGGGCACTGGATCACCAGGGAATGGGATTGGGAACTGGGAAGGGATCAGATTTTGGGAGGGGGTTTAAAATAAAAAAAAACACTAGATCACCTGAGATTTTTTTTTAACAGGATAATAAGGACTCAGAGTGAGTGGAGTAATGGGAGAGATATGGAGGGATGCGGGTGGGGGTGGTTGGTTACCACACATTTCCGTGGACCCAATGTAGCACACTGCTGGCCCGAGGGACAGGACAGTGAAGCGACACATGGCAGTGCATATCCCTATTCCCTATGGACACCGATGGACACCGCCATGACTGACGCCACATAGCTGCACCACAGAAATCACCACCACCGGGAGAAAACCACCGAAAGCGCACTGCCCACCGCCACAGCACAGTGCTGCTACTTTTTTAACTTACGGTACCTCCCTCCTAAGGTGAAATTTCACCCATGGACGGAAGGCGAAATTTTGCCGGGAAGGTGAAATTTCACCACAAAAGCCGAAATTTTGCCATTCCACTGTGAAATTTCACCACTCCGCGAGGTGAAATTTCATATTCTGCTATGCGTAATGGGTGGAATTTTGCGGCTTGCTCCACGAAGTGAATTCCGCCCACTTCACCCACCACTATTCATAGATTTATCATTTTCAGTAGAAAATGCATACATTACTTGCCTTTAATTCTTCCTCCAAAGCATTAAGTATATAGTATGACATCTAGTTTTACTGCTGTGGCAGTCATTTATTCCATTGCTGCTGCTATGTTAAGTTGATTAATAAATGTTACAGCATTTTACTACATTTGTAAGAGCTACTATTTGTGGTTCCTTTGTAAGCTAGGGCTTTTTGCTCCATGTGTATTTTGTTCTTCTGAACCATGAACTCCAATACTCCTTTTGAGCTGCCTGTTTTTCAATTTACCTACAACTCTCCATAGTTTGGGCTTGTTCTCATGATAGGCTTGGATCAGTGCAAAACTGGCGAGCAAACAGCAGCTAGCGCCGATGCTTTCGTTATACTTAGGACCTTGGCCCAATTCTCTATTGGGTAGTGTCCCGGCATCAAAGTTCTGCAGCTTGCAGCAACTGAAGTCATGTGCCAAACAGAAGGCACACTATGAGGGCTTGCCAAAAGCCACAGGGCAGCCGTATGCCACCCTAGACCCTGGTTGTCTAGAGACCCCCCCATGTCTTTGTTATGTTAAAACAATAAATTGTTCCCTTCCTTGGCATCCCCGATGTCTCCAGTATGTTAAAAAAAAATTGTTCCTTTCCTTGTTGTTCCTGATGTCTCTTGTATGTTACAAATAATAAATTTCTCCCTTCCCT
This sequence comes from Neoceratodus forsteri, assembly GCA_016271365.2. Taxonomy (NCBI): domain Eukaryota; kingdom Metazoa; phylum Chordata; order Ceratodontiformes; family Ceratodontidae; genus Neoceratodus; species Neoceratodus forsteri. Next base: position 213,271,024 of record CM057451.1, read on the forward strand.
TGTGGTCTAGTGGTCCCCCTTCCCCACTCACCAGTGTCTCTGTTATGTCAAATAAATAAACTGTTCCCTTCCCTGGTGGCCAAGTGGCCCTCCCTTCCCAATCCCCAATGCCTCTGTTATGTTAATAACAATGAGGTTCCCTTCCCTGGTAGTTGGGTGGCCCCCTACTCCCCCACTGCAGCAGACAATTCCCACCACTCTGCTCTCTCCCCTCCCGACACAGAACTGGTGACCTGTAAAGCCCTCCTCTCACCTCTGCAGCTGGCCCCTGACTAAACTGTCACTGAGCTCCTACTATAAAGTGTATGTGCATGGAGTGTGTACATTTTACTGTAGGAGCTCAGTGACAGTTCAGTCGGCAGCCAGATGCTGATGTGAGAGGTGGGCTGTGTCGTTCGCCAGCTCTGTCAGGATGAGGGGTGTGGTGGGGTGGTGATCACTATCTGCTGGGGTGGGGGGGCCACTCGACCACCTGGGAAGGGAACATCATTGTTATTAATGTAACAGAGACATTGGGGATTGGGGAAGGAAGACCACTTGGCCACCAGGGAAGGGAACAATTTATTTAATGTAACGGAGGGTATACCATGATATGCACAACCACTATTGAGTGACCCCCAAAAGGGTGACTCAATCGTGACACATGGCACAGCAGCTACCGGGCAGCTACTGCAACCAGATGGGATGGGTTGGCAACCGTAGCGACAGAAAGTCAGTACAGATATGCTCGTGGGGGGGCAGCATGCTCACTCAGTGAGGAGTGGGAGGGGATTTGAGGGGTGGCACTGCTGTAGGCTGCCGAGCTGGTGTGTAGTGTAGCAGGTCAGCTCACAGCTTTGGTGGCTAGGGTGCTGGGATTGGGTCCGGGCACAGGTTCATTTTTGTTGCTCCCTGCCCGAATTGTATTTTTTCATGTTTGGCCCCCCCCGACATGCACCCCCTTGGAATTCAGAATCCATAAGTGGGGGGTGCATACCCAGCATAAACGTAAAAATGCAACTCCCTGGTGACATTTTGTTGTGTGCTGGGGAGTCAGAGCACCGACACTGATTTTCAGCACTCTGACTTTGCCATAATGGCGATCACCCTTTGGCGGTCATCGTTATCACATAGAACCTAACAGAGACATTGGGGATTGCATAGGAGGGACCAATAGACCACCAGGGAAGGGAACAATTTATTTATTTAACATAATGAGAGATATTGGAGGTTGTGGAGGGTGGAACACTAGACCACCTGGGAAGGGAACAATGAATTTATTTATTTAACATAAGGGAGACATTGGGAATCAGTGAGGTGGGGCTGCTAGACCACCTGGGAAGGAGACAATTTATTTATTTAACATAAAGGAGACATCAGGGATCAGGGAGGGGGGCCCACTAGGCCACCAGGGAAGGGAACAGTTTATGTTTTGTCACATACTGGAGACATTGGGGACACCAGGGAAGGGAACAATTTATTTATTTAACATAATGAGAGATATTGGAGGTTGTGGAGGGTGGAACACTAGACCACCTGGGAAGGGAACAATTTATTTATTTAACATAAGGGAGACATTGGGGATCAGGTAGGGGGAAGCGCTAGGCCACCAGGGAAGGGAACAGTTTATGTTTTGTCACATACTGGAGACATTGGGGACACCAGGGAAGGGAACAATTTATTTTTGTTAACATACCAGAGACATTTGGAATACCACGGAAGAGAATGTTTTAAATCATAGCAGGAAACATCATGGGGGGAGGAGGGATGGCGACACATTGCTGCAAACAGACAACTCTCCCAGATGAGTATTTTCTAAGTACCGTTAGACTAGCCGTGTCTGGTCTAAGAGTACTTAGAAATTCTCCCTTCGGAAGAGTTCTGAGAATCCTACATTAGGGGATGTGGCAGCTTGTGTCTGCCACATGCCCCCTAGTGTCAGGTTACAACCCGTTTTTGGGCATATGGGTGGTGAAAGCCTAGTTTGGGGCAGACAGCCTGCGATTGATGCAGGCTGCCTTTGTGAATAGCTCAGGGGGCAGTTTTTGGCACAAGGTGCCACTTGTGCCATTTATGTTTGGTTCAGGCACCTTGCGTCAGTCTCAGGGCTTTGAGAATCACACCCCTTAATTTTAGTTACTTACCATATTGTTTTTCCTGACCCCCTACCTGTTCTTTTTAGTGACCATTCCATCATCATTCCATATAAACAGATCCCTAATCCCATTACTTCCAGTAGCTCTGTATGAAGTCTGAACCATCCATTGCTTAATCTGATACAATATGGCTGACCAGGCGAAAATGAGTTAAGGCTCCCATTGACATTTTTCATGTTTGAGCTTTCAGAAATGTCTTCCTATTTGGCTTCCTAGCTGATCTTCCTGCATGCTAGAGTTTGGTTCACTTTTCTTTTGTCTCTGAACAGGCCTCATTATGTTTCCACTTTAACTTCACATCTATTTGGAGCACTTACTCTCACGTGAAAAAATTTGAGTTAAGATTAATTCATCTTCAAATCAAATCAAATCAATTTATTTATATGGCGCCTTTCAAATTATCAAGGTGCCACACGGAACAATTGAAACAGTTACAGCGTAAATCACATACCTTATAAATAGTATAAAAAGGGGAAAATAAAATGATAGTCCAGTTATTCCCCAAAGGCTTGAATCCATAAAAGGTTTTTAAAGCCTTCTTTAAACCCTCCACAGTCATGCACTCAGGTAGCTGACGGGGTAGAGAATTCCAAAGGGTGGGGGCTGCATGCATAAATGCACAAGCCCCAGAAAATATTAAATGAACCCTTGGAATCTCTAGCAACCCCATATCAGTCGAGCGGAGTGATCACCCAGGGCAGTAAGGGACCAGAAGCTCTTTCAGGTAGGCTGGACCCTGTCCATGTAGGGCTTTATAAGTCAGAAGACCGACTTTGAAGGTAATTTGCCACTGTACTGGCAGCCAGTGCAGTTCACGCAGCACCGGAGGAATATGACAGTACCAAGAGGTTCTTGTCAATAACTGGGCAGCTCCATTCTGCACCAGCTGCAGGTGGTGAATATCCACCCCCAGAAGCCCTAGGTATCAGGCATTGCAGTAATCCAAATGTGAGGATACAAAGGCATGGACCAAAATAGGAAGGTCACCGGATGGAACGAGATGCTTGACTCTGGAGATAGTCCTCAGATGATAGAAAGAGGATTTGATGATGGCTGACACCTGCAAGCACAGTGTCAGTTCATCATTAAATATTACCCCCTGGTTTCGCACCCATTCAGTGGTGGGAAGTGTCTGACCCCCAAGAAAAAGTCCAGAGGGTGAGCTCACCACCAGCCCCCCATCCAGCGACCTGGCCCACTACCAACACCTCAGTCCTTCCGGAGTTCAACCTCAGCCAGCTTGAACTCATCCACTCCTGGATTTCAGTGAGGCAGTTGTTGAAAACTGAGAGGGTTCCATCCTAGTCAGGCTTGAAAGAAAGGTAGAGCTGGCTATCATCAGCATAGTAGTGAAACCTCAGCCCATACCTTCTTACATTGTCTCCAAGGGGAAGCATGTACACTGTGAACAACATGGGGGACAGCACCGACCCCTGAGAAACTCCACATGATAACAGAATTGGGTCAGAGGAATAAATCCCTGACACCACCCTCTGAGTTCTTCCAGTGAGGAAAGATGAAAACCACCTGAGGACAATACCTGACAGGCCACAGATGAACCTCAAGAGGCTGAGTAGAACCCCATGGTCCACAGTGTCAAACACTGAAGAGAGAGATCAAGGAGAACCAAGATGGAGCGGTTCTTCTGATCTCTAGCCATCAGGAGATCATTGAGCACCTGAACCAGCGCTGTCTCAGTACTATGCCTCTTATGAAAACTGGACTGGAAAGGCTCATAGACATCATGGATGGTCAAATGGTCCTCCAGTTGTATGGCCACTACTTCCTCGATCACCTTCCCCATGAAGGGAAGGTTTGAGATTGGTCTGTAGTTTGCATGGCAGTTTGGGTCCAGAGAAGCTTTCTTCAGGAGGGGTGTCATCACCACCTCCTTCAGGGAGCTAGGAAACTCACCTGTTTTCAAGGAGCACCAGACTATCCATGCTAGGACTGGGCAAAGAATGGCACCACAACCCAAAATCAGGGTGGTTGGTCCCGGATCCAAACTACAGCAGGTAGGGTGCATACCCTGGACAATCTGCATGATGTCCACAAGTTCAGGTTGGCTGAAGGTACTCCAGGAAAACCGAGGAACAATGCCCAAACACTGGTCTAGAGCCTCGCCCATAGAGTGTGCCAGTTGGAGTACCGCCCTGATGTCAGCCACTTTAGCCACAAAGAATCAAGCAAGCTACTCACACTCAACTTGTGAAAATGCTTTTTGGACCTGTAGACAGGCTGGGTTGCACAGTCTATCCAAGGTTCTAAAGAGCTGAGCCAGTCAATTCTGAGTGGCTGCAATCTCCCGAGACAGGAACTCTGCCTTCTTATGGGTGATTGCAGATTGATTGGCTTGATAATGGTCCATTAATCTAAGGTGATGGGCATCAAGGGTGGATTATCACCAGCAATGCTCTAACCTTCGTCCTAGTCACCGCATCTCCCTCAAGGACCCATCAAACAAAGGGGACCAAGGGAGAAGAGAGAGAGGACAAACTCGGACAAGAGCAATGACATCCAGGGATGTAGAAATGGCCATGTTATAGGCCACTACAAGGGCCTCTGGGTCACTGTTTGATAATGGAAGAACCGATAGGTAAAGCACCGATGCCAGGCCTTCAGAGCATATATCTAGTAAATGGCAGTAACTGACCATCTCCACAGGGGTAGGCCTACGGGGGGGGGGTGCAAAAACTGAACCACATAGTGTAGTGATCAGACCATCTGACTGGTTCCACCCCCAAGTCAGAGGCTTCAACCCCTAGGAGGAAGACCAAGTCAAGAGTATGACTGTGATTACGGGTAGCAGTGGAAACAATCTGTGAAAGACCCAGAGATGTCATCAACTGGAGGAAGTGCTGACCAAATTGTGAGAGTTTGTCATCGATCCAGGCATTAAAGTCACCCAGGACCATCAGCCTGGGTGACTCAAATGCCATGTTGATCACGAATTCCGCCACTTCCTGAAGGAACTGCCTCTCATCCCCGGGTGAATGGTAGATGAGGGCGATCCTACAATCTACACCTGCTACTATGGTACATTCAGATGACTGGGTCTCCTCAACTGGTACACTCGTGAGGCCCAGTTCAGTCTTGAAACAGACCGCAACCCCCCCCTCACAATCCAATCTTGGGCAGTGAATCACTGAGTACCCGTCTGGAATTGCTGCCTCCAATATGGGGCCAGAATTCTCATCCAGCTAAGTCTTGGTGACATATGCCAGGTCCGCTATTCCGACAAGACCTGCAATAATTGCAGTCTTATTTTTAATGGCCTGGCATTTCATAACACCGCCCGAGTTGGATGGACTTCCAGGGCTGTCTGAGCCACCTGCCCACCTAAATTAGTGGTGCCCTTGGGTATGGGAACCATACATGGAGAACCATGGTCTGGATTCCATTTCACCCCAGGGCACCTCCTGGATCTCACTACCATGATGCAGTGTTCCCACTCATTCACCCTCCACTGCTTGCACCCCCCAACTCCTCCCCCCCGATGAGCAAAACCCAGTGCTCTACAGCACTGGTAGGTAGAAAAAAGCAATGGGGGAAGTAAAGGGGCAGAGGTTGCAAAGAGAGGAGGATTAATAGCGCACAACTGTGGGGGCAGGCCTCCTACACATTTCAATAACTCCAATAAAACAATACAATAACACAAAATAAATTTCCTATACCATAAAACCATAAATCCCTCAACTCTCACTTTAAGGGAAAAAATTAAACAAAATTATAATCAAAATAAATAACCATAAACTAAAACTCAATAAAAACACAAACTAGTATGTAGATAAAATATCCCAGTCATCTAATCGAGCCTGCGGTTTTAAATTAGTTACAGTGGGGGCGTAGATAATCAAAATCATTAAGCTATATGAAATAATTGGGAATTTCAGAAAATCAAACTCCCAGTTGTCCATACACCACCAGAGGGAATAAATTTATAAAGAAAGTCTTGAAAACTCTCCCCAAACCCCTCAATACTCTCACTACAAAGGGGAGTGGGGGTTTAAAATATGTCCAGATTCTTTAATACAAGGCATACTCTCACTGTACCAAGGACCGAAGAAGAATAAGGCACTCACTGCCTTAAGCAGATTTAAGTATGAAGGTAAAAATGAATCTGACTGTAATTGCAGAGAGGAAATCCAAAATGGTCCACTTCGATGGTTAACAACTCTGGAGCCAGAGAGAGTCCCAATAAATCCAACTAGGCAACGAAGCCGCAGGTCCATGCTCGCAACTATCAGATCCCCCACCTGGTCTCACCCTCCAGCAAGACCCAGGGAGAGACCCTAGGGAACAGTGACCTAAACCGCCATCTACCCAGCGGGATAGAACCAGGACCCCTGTGCAGCCGCACACCGCAGCCGGCCCACTCCCAGGATCAGGGCCTTAACTCTAGACAGCAGGCTGATCTTCAAATGTTTGCTCCTTTGGGCACAAGCCAGGTTACCACCATTAAGGAACCTCCTCTATAATTAATCCATAAGGCCAGTATATTTAAGATCCAGTCCGACAAAGTAATCCAGCAGTCTTCACCTCAAGAAAATTCCAATCCCTTCTCTGCACTTCCCCTTCTTAATTAAGAACTATCCCAAAAGTCTTCACCATAGTCACTCACAAAAGGAAAAAAGGTCAGCAACACGACTCAATGCAGTCTCAGCAGTCAAAGAAACACACCATAAGGTAATTCAGATAGAAGGCAATGGCCCAACAGACTGAAAATACGGGCAATAATGGGCCAGCGCAGGACAGTCAGAGGACAGTAGTAGTACACACCCCGGAGCAGTCACTGCAATCACCCTGACACCGCGCAGGCATGCAGCACAATGCACTCCAAATGCCCCAGCTGCAGCACCTTGCCTCAGACGTCCCAAGCCACCCAACACAGACAGCAAGCAAATCAATGCAGACAGCAGACACGAGCAAGCAGGCAACCCTGTAACTGGTAAACTGGGATAAACAAACACTACACGCTATAGGAAGAAAAAGGAAAAAAAAAACGTTAAAGTGCTAAAAACACTTACAAAACACTGTTAAATGCTGATAAATGCTGTAGGACTGCTAAGCTGTTAACACAGCCGACAACTCACCCAGCCTGGCGGCCATCAGATTGTAGTGGGTCTCTTCTGATCTTGTTTAACTGTTTCACCTAAGGGACACTGCTTGGATTGTCAATTGGGCCTCAGGTAAGCCCACAGATAGACTCACCTACAACAAACCTCAAAACCTACCAAAAGAGACAAGGCAATGTATTTCTACTCACAATTTGTAAAAAACTCCGCATCTTCAACTAAATTCTGGTATACAGTACATAACCTACTTCAGTTTACTCATCTCTCACCTGGTGTTCCTACTCTACAAATTAACTCACCCATGTGTTCTGACCCCAACATTGATGCCAACACATGAAACACACTTTGTGCATGGCCTCAGATTGCTTTATCCTCTCGCGCCTCCTGGAAAAAATGTTATACTCCTGACCTAGAACCTCTCTCCAAACCAAATAAGTTTTAGTTTCTTTCACATTACCCCCTCTGAAGTTCTTCATGAGCTGTCATGTATCAAGCCCAGCTTGCACCTAGAATCTGGCAATTTACCCTCCTAATTATTAAAACATCATGCACCTGTCATAGCTACTTCCCAGGTTCATATTTTCAACTGCCACCTCACCTCAGGAATCTTTCATTCCCCTCCTGAAAACATGCAGATTCTAAACCAGGATTTCCTTTTTCACCAGATGTCAATCTAGCTTCTTAGCAGCCCACTCCACTACCACTTCTCTCTTCAGACTAATATGCTCCCTGTTCAGCAACACTTCTACAGTGACATGCATCGATATCGACAACAGCACCATGTCACTGTAGAAGTTCACCTGGGATCTGGCAACACTTTCCTCTGTCTTGCATCCCCTCCCCGAACCAACTCCAACTCTGAGTTAGAATCTAAATTTATGGGGTTTGTGGGGTGCAGAACCCCCTGTGTGGGGGGGTCATTGGGGCTTCACCCCATAAAGAAAAAACACACTCTGATGTGCGCGGCTCCATGCCGACTGCAAATCGTGGTCGACATGGAGCCTGACGCTGTGATGCCGGTCAATAAGTTTGTTGTTGAATCGGCATTGTAGAGCATTTCAGACTGACTACATCTTCAAAATCATTGATTATGCTGTAGATACTGGTATCATGTTCTCTGACCAGGAAAACAAATTTGGCCCTGTTGGTCGCTCACTCTTATTCACCAAACTGTGCATCTGGCATCTCTAGCCATTCATTACGTTGGTCTTCCTGTTACATTGCAGGATACCCACAGTTAGACTCTGTGGAATTTGCTCTTTCTATCCCTCTCCAGGTATGAATAGGTGTCCCACAGGATTCCATGCTGGAAACACTTCCATTAAATCCTTGTAAATGACCTGCGCCTGCTATTTAATCCTGCATTCACCCCATGTTATGTTGATGACACCATTTTCTTTTTACTACAGCCCCAATTCAGCTGCCATCTAAGTGACTCTTCAATCTGATTATGATAGCCTATCAGCTTGGTCTGCAGCACTCAATCAGTCTAAAATTATCTCTGTGGTCTTTGGTTCCAGGAAATGCCTACAAAGTAGTACAAACCTATATATTACAGTTCATCTAATAGAAACAAAAAAAACATAGACAATGATTGCAGAAAAAGACAAAAGGTCCATCCAGTCTGTCTGGTGTAAACTGTCTGCCCTGGGACCTATTGTCTATATGTGGTTTTATCCCTCCTGGTTCAGCTCCATGTTCCCCTCTCTACTGCTACTGACCTGAGCAACCTCCAATCCCTTTATTCTGCCCCAGTCATGATTGAAACAATCCTCATTCATGGCACCCACTATCTCTGCTGGCAGACTCTTCCACAGCTCCAACCATGCTTTCTGTAAAGTAGAACTTCCTCACATCACTCCCAAATTTCCATCCACTAGTTTCCACTCATGACCTTGGTTCCTTGACTCTATACTCCTGCTAAATAGTTTCTTGCAGTTCACCTTGTTTATTCTCTTCAGGAACTGGACAGTTTCTATTACATCCCTCTCTCTTGCATGATCTCAAGTAACTACGTGTTTAGTGCCCTGGGACAATCTTCATAAGATCTGCCCTGTTGGTTCTGATCATCTTGGTCACCCTGATTTGCACTGCCTCCAGTCTTTCCATGTCCATTCCTAGATGAGGACTCCAGAACAGAGCACTGCATTAGAGGTGTGGCCCCACCAGCAACCCACATAAAGGTAGTAGTACCTTACTTTCCTGCTGTCAATACCCCACTGATACTCCCCAGCTTTCCATTAGTCCAACTATAGTCCCTGTTTCACTGACTTGATTGTCCATGGGAATCAGTACAGATGACACCCAGGTCCCTTTCCTCTGTCATATTACTCAGTTTAAACCCTTGCATCCAGTGGCCTGTCCTGCCCCCCCCCCCCCCGGTGCATAATCCTGCATTTTCTGGCAGTGATTTACAACTGCTAAACCCTAGACCACCTCTCTAGCCTTTGTAAGACCTTCTGCATCTCCTTGATCCTTTTTTTAATATCTACTCTACTGAGGAGCTTTGTGACATCTGTAGGAAGACACAACCTGCCCCAGATGCCCTCTCCAATGTCACTGATGAACACATTGAAGAAGACAGGTCCCAGAATGACCTCTCTCTCTCTCTCTTCCAATTTGACCCTGTTTAACACCACCCTCTGCTCTCTCTCTTCAACAAGTTTCCTATTAATCTAACTATGCCCCTTGCTGCACCCAGGCCCTCCAGCTTATTCAGCAATCTTTTGTGTGGCACTGAGTCAAATGTCTTGCTAAAATTGAAGCAGATCAATCCCTTGTTTTTTTTCTCTAATACTCAGTCTTTGGTCTCTCAATTCTACATTAAGATTAGTGTCCTACACAGAGTAATCACCTGCATCTCTCAAGGTATGAAAAAATGTTTAGTGGAATGTATGATCATACCATAATTAACTATGGTGATATCATCTACTCCACTGCTCCAAAATGTCACCTATCAAGATTAAACATCTTGTACAACTCCCTCTGCTACTTTTCCTTCAGCTGCCCCCACACTAACATACCTCTGTGCTCAGCATAACAGTCTGCAGTGGCTGTTACTCAGCTGCAGAAGCTTGCAGCATCTGTCCCTGTAGGGGTTGAAATACTGACTTAAAAATGTTGTGCTACCTAATCTACTGTATATGCTTATCCAACTCTGGACTCTGGGTACAGCATACATTCACCTTCTGGAAACCTGTTCCATATCCCAGACACAAAACAAAATGTCTGGTCCACCTGCCTTTAGCTTTAGAATACTTTAGTAATGGAGTGACTTACCTTTGTGTGTCTGCCCACCAGAGTTCCCACTGTTAATCATTTAAATTACTGCGCACATCCCACTGCAAATGCACCTGACCTGTTCATGTGCTGAATACCCAAAACCTTCTATTGCACATTTTTTTATTATAAAATGGGGTACAAAAACTGCAAATCAAATAACTTCATTGGTTACAACACATCATCTGACTGTTGATTATTTACCCAGAAACTGCACAGTTCCCAACTAGCCTGCCCTAATCTTCCTAACAACAAACTAAATAAATGAAGATAAAAGCTTTTCAAATTTTTGTTTCACTTTTTAAAAACAAATACCCACAACAAGGCATTGGTTTCTTCAAAATAAAGGCAGTTTCTTTGTTCATTCCAAGGCATATGGCTACTGATACCAAACTCACCTATTCTAGATAGCAACAGCATAATTAAAGACAAATAAAACCTTTTCCCCATTCAAAAATATTCAATTTTCTAAGTGCAGTGGCACTCCAAGGCATGGATTTTAGAATGAATACATTTCCCAGTTGTGTTTAGAATCACTTTACCATTAGTCTTGTTACCTGTTGTATGCATAGCTTGTTGCCTGTTGTATGCATGGCATGTTGCCTCTTGTATGCATGGCTGGAACACAAGTCCACACCCGCTGCTACCTACCTTGCTTTACTAAACAGCTCAAGCTCTATGCAATCAGGGTAGCATGGCTACTACTATTGGTGTCAGGCAATGTACACCCTAACCCTGGCCCAAGATACATTAATACCGGGATACCCGGGAACAGGCGTCTGATCTCCATTCTCCATAGCAACTATTAACATCTGTAGCCTCCTCCCTGAACTGGACCTGCTGTAAGCCTGGGTGGCTCAGCATAACCCAGATATCCTGTCTGTCACCGAATCATGGCTTATACCCAAGACTATGGACTCACAAGTCAAACTCCAAGGGTATATCCCTTTCCGGCTTGACAGGCTCAGCAAAAGGGGTGGTGGCTGCATTCTCTACATAAAAAAATCACCTTCAGGGGATAGCTCTTCCACAGTTAAATACAGGAAAGAATGTGCAGAGACTCTCTGTGTGGCTAACTCTTGGTGCCCAGGGCAAGGGCCTCCCACTTGTCTCTGTCTACATACCTCCCCCACAGAACAAGCCGAAGGCTTTAGAGTACTGCATGAGCCCCTAACTGACCTTATCTCCGACAATGAAGTCATAATTCTGGGTGATTTCAACATAAATTGGTAATCACAAGACAGTGCCACCTTCAAGGATGCAGTCTCCTCAACAACTTCCGACAGCTAGTGGACCAACCCACCTAAACAAATTATAGAACAGGCACCTGTACTCTGCTAGACTGGGTATTAACAAACCACCCTGAGTGGCTATCCAGTCTAAAAGTGATACCAGACTCCCCTAAGTGATCACTCGCCAATCATCTGCTACTGGTCAAACAAGGCTCCTAAACTGCCAGCAAAGGTCATAATATCCCGCATGCTAAAAAAGGGCAAGCTTTGGCGCTTTAAGCAGCACCTGAAACAACAGTGCTAGGCCCCAATCCTAACTGTGAATGTCGTCGATACCGCACTAGCCAAATTCATAGAAATTTTCAACACTGTCTGTGACACCTATGCCTCCATAACCAAAAGAAAAGTCAGTGGCACCCAAAACACCTGGATTACCCCCCCACCTACTTGCCCTGATGAGCTCCAGGGACCTACTCTGGCATAAATACAAAAGCACCCTTGTGGACTATAATAAGCAAAACTACAAGGCTGCATGGAATAAATGCACCCAGCCATATGCCAGGCCAAAGCCAATCACTGCAGATCTGAGTTAAACTCCTCCGGGGGTGATGGCCGTAGATTCTGGGTGAACATCAATGCGGTCATTGGAAAGTGGGACACCTCTACACCCGCCCTACTGAGCTATGAAGGGACCACTGCACAAGACCCCAAATCTATTGCTGACATCTTTAATAAAGCCTTTACCGACCTCAGTACTGTACTCACCCCAACATCCTCAGCTCCACAGGCAACAAACTAAAAAACCCTCAATGGGCACTGCCATTAAATCATGCCCCCCCCATTCTACCTTAAGGTAATTTCTAAAGCTGAAGTGAAAAAATACCTTTCCAAAGTCCTGGGTAAGTCTAGGCACAGTGCTGGGGGCCTAGATCTAAAACTGATTTTCCTTACACTTGAAGAACTGCTAACTCCCCTAATCAGAGTCATTAACATGTCTCTCACAACTGGGAAATTCCCAAAACTCTGGAAAGCTGCAGTTTTAACCCCTGTCCACAAAGCAGGTAGCATGACTGACCGTACCAACTACCATCCAATAACAATACTCCCTCCACTGTCTAAAGCTCTTGAGAGTATAGTCTACAACCAACTGCTCGACCATGATGAAAAATATCAGCTCCAATGCCAACAACAGCATGGCTTCCAAAATCACCACAGCACTACTACAGCACTGCTGGAGTTCACGGAATTCATTCACTGTGCTTTTGATCAAGGGCACTTGGTGGGTGCAACCTTCATTGACCTCAGCAAGGCCTCTGACACAGTCAACCATGACCTCCTCCTAGCCCAACTAGATGCAACAGGGCTATCAGCTGACTCCCTGGGCTGGTTCTGGAGCTACCTCACAGGCCGTGTACAAAGGTTAAAAATAAGTAACACCCTATCGGGTCCCCTGTAAGTTTCCACCAGGGTCCCCCAAGGCTCCATCCTGGGCCCCCTCCTATTTAGCTGTTTTTTAAACAACCTTCCACAAGCAGAACAATATAAAATATTCCTCTACACAGATGATGCGGTTATCTACTCCAGCCACACTAACCCAACCACCCTAGAACAACATCTACAGCAGGACTTTAACAAAGTGGAGGACTGGTTTGCCAAAGCCAAGTTACTTGTTAACCACAAAAAAAACAAATCCATGGTCTTTGCCCCAGCCCATAGCCACCACAAGACGTCCACAATAAATATCCATATTAAACAAGGTCCAGCCATTGAAATAGTCCATAGCGTCAAGTACCTAGGGCTCACATTAGGCAGCTGTCTCTCCTTCTCTTCTCACATGGACCACGTCATCACAACTAACAGAAAGATAGGTCTTCTGTACAAACATCGCAACTGCCTCACCAATCAAACCCTTCAGCTCACCATCACCAGCTCAGTCTCCTCAACCATTGACTATGGGCTTGCCATCATTAGCGCCGCTCCAGGCAAGACCCTCAAGCGGCTCGCCACCACACTTAATAAAGCCTGCAGACTAGCCCTAGGAGCACCATGTCTCACTCATATCTGCAATCTTTATTCACAAATGGATTGGCAAAACTTAAGCAACAAGGCCCACTACAAAGTCTAAAAACAAAATACCAGTGCACAACCCCCCCCCCAAGCATGGTACATTTTAATATTTAAACAATTTCATGGCCACTGGCTCTACTTACTTTAAACTTCATGTAAAAAAGGGGGTCCTCTTAGTTTTCAGATTGGAATTCCAAAGTGAGCAAGCTATACCACCACTCCATGGTGGGACCCTTTCAGTATAGTCCCTACAGTAGCTTAATAGCTCTGAAATGCCTGCAGTGGCTACTCACAAATATAGAGTGCTGCCTGAATTGACCTACAGTACATTGCCTAATTGGCTCCTTAAATAAGGTACTTCCACCCAGGAACATTTACAGGTGGTGGAAGGGAGCATGTTGTAAAGGGTTCCACAACTTCCCAAAATCAACATGCTCCACTCTGCATTGCCCACAAATGTAATTCACATTTCCGCTAGGGGGTGCTACTGGGTTGTGGTAAATAACAGCAGTTAAAAACAAAATACCAGTGCACAACCCCCCCCCCCAAAACATGGTACATTTTAATGTTTAAACAATTTCATGGCCACTGGCTCTACTTACTTTAAACTTCATGTAAAAAAGGGGGGTCCTCTTAGTTTTCAGATTGGAATTCCAAAGTGAGCAAGCTATACCACCACTCCATGGTGGGACCCTTTCGGTATAGTCCCTACACTAGTTTAATAGCTCTGAAATGCCTGCAGTGGCTGATGATGCGGTTATCTACTCCAGCCACACTGACCCAACCACCCTAGAACAACGTCTACAGCAGGACTTTAACAAAGTGGAGGACTGGTTTGCCAAAGCCAAGTTACTTGTTAACCACAAAAAAAAAAAAATCCATGCTCTTTGCCCTAGCCCATACCCACCACAAGATGTCCACACTACATATCCGTACTAAACAAAGTGCAGCCATTGAAATGGTCCATAGCGTCAAGTACCTAGGGCTCACATTAGGCAGCTGTCTCTCCTTCTCTTCTCACGTTGACCACGTCATCACATCAGCTAACAGAAAGATAGATCTTCTGTACAAACACCGCAACTGCCTCACCAATCAAGCCCTTTGGCTCGCCATCACCAGCTCAGTCTTCTCAACCATTGACTATGGGCTTGCCATCTATAGCGCCGCTCCAGACAAGACCCTCAAGCGGCTCGCCACCACACTTAATAAAGCCTGCAGACTAGCCCTAGGAGCACCATGTCTCACTCATACCTGCAATCTTTATTCACAAACGGATTGGCTAAACTTAAGTGACAAGGCCCACTACCAAGTCTGCCTTCTTGCCAAAAAAGCGGTCCTGGGCCTGCTGCCCCCTGCCACAAGTTCCCTTCTACAACAGGTTGAACTTGCCAGGACTACAAGGATATCTAACAACCCCTCTGTCAAGGTTCCCTTCCGTCGCACCTCTCAAGGGCAGCATTCCTTTGAAGACAGAGCAGCACTCTGGCTCAACTCTCACCCACCTGAGATAGTCTCCATCAGTAAAATAGGCCCTTTCAAGTCTGTGCTTAAAACTCACCTGTCCAGCCGTATGCAGTACTCCTGCTACCACTGACCACTGCCTCTTGGAACACATCCTGCTTACCCCAACTATGCTCTTCTATATGGCCCAACAAGCAACTTATCCATCCTTTCCTTCTCCCCCCCCCACTCTTTCCCCTTCCCTCTCTTATTCTATCTGGGCACTCTAACCTCCCCTTCCCCAATTGCCCTTACCTTAGCATACCCCCTACCCATCTCCAGACAAAGTTTCCTGAGCCTGAGGAACTGCTACCACTCACCTCTACTCTCTCCTACTCATCATCTATCCTGGTCTACTCACCACCTCCCTCTCCTTCTACTCCTCTACACCAGCTCTGCTCAGTAGCTGCTAAACCTGTCAATCCATTGTTACCCCTTCCCCTCTGCTACCCACATCAAGAACCTGTACTGTTGGTAGTTTCTAGCACCTGTATATGCCTCTGATTCATTTGTAACTGTAATTTGATCTCTTTTTTTTCTGTGTCCTGATGTGGAACCTTTGTAAATGAGCTGGTAGCTCAAAGGTTGTAATTTGAGAATTCAATAAATAAATAAAATAGTCTCATACCTTCTGATTCACCCAGGTTTTGCATTAATTCTTTAGAAGTGCATGCTCTTTTGTGGATTATTGCTTACTTATTGCATGCTGTTTCTGGTTTTGTGCCTACTATTGTCAAATACTGTATAATACTTTATAGCATTGCATGCATTCTTGTATTAGTATACACTGCTGTCTATGCTGCCTACCTGATAGATGTACATTATGTGTATTCCCAATGTTATCTCGCCCCACCCCACCCCCCAATCTCATCTTGTAGCTCTGTATGCTGGTCTGGTGAAACAATTTCAGTACAATAAAATGCAGAGGATTGTGTATTGGCATTCATATACAACAAGCAACAAGCCAGTGTCCGAATCAAGAGGTTTCCATGGCAACTATGAATCTCAAGACCAAAGTTCAATAGGTCTCCCAGTTACCATGGTAACTTTAAGAGTCAGGCACATGCTTGTCTGTGTATGAATGAAAATGCACAAACTTTTATAGTGTATGGGCATCCTTGTTTCTCAAACAAACCACCAAGTACACCAAAATAAGTGACAAGAGGGTTTCAGAAAAGAGCATGCCATTCAGAGTAATGGTTGCAAAATAAGCAATTCATACTTTTGTAGCAAAAAGGCAGCTTGTGATTACTTCACACAGGACATTGAATCTGCCACACTAACTGTAAAAAAGATGTAAATATGAACCTGCACAAAACAAGCATTTGTCAATGCTGAATGTTTGCTTGCTGGTATTAATATTAGAAATGCAGGAGTTAGACAGATGCAGACTAGGAATGGCAGTAATGTACTGAACTTCACATGAACCGTACCTCCATCCTGTAGAGATGGACAGGATGTGGGGTAAGTTTTTGGGTCATCACTCATGACGGTCAAGCCATGTCACCTCACTCTATTCTGCAGACACCGACACGTGTTGAGCTGTGCCTTAGGGTGTTTGGCTTTACAGTCACCCCATTACAAAAGGACATATGTTGAAATGGGTGCAGCATATGAGAATGGGGTGAAGTATTGGGACGAAGAGTCCAAGGTACACCTCAATGCCTGTCATTGGCTGGGTGGTGGGGTTGGGATGGCATGAGCAGTACAGTCGGCAATCCAAAGGCACACCCCGATGCCTGTCTGTCTGTACAGGGTAGGACGTAATGGTTAGAGACCATAATGCCTCAGGCATTTGTTGGTATTCATAGTACAAATTTTGAACATGGCCTTTTTGTGACCCTACCTCATGAAAGCATTTGGGAACTCTTCTCATGAACAGTGGCAGTGTGATTTTGTCAATGTGTCCCGAAAACTGATTTCCAACAGTGACATTGCCATTCTGCACCACATGTATGAAAACACAGATCGGGCAGGATGTGAAGAATGACAGCTGTACCATCCATAGGGAGGCATGAAAAGATGGCAATGTTGAAAATGTGTAGTGGGAATATTAAAAATGCTTGCAGTTCCGAGCATCCGTGGAAACCGCGCAACGCATGCACGTAACACAGTCATTTTATGGAGTTTCATCACCAGATTTTCACCATAGGCATTTAACGACCTGTGCTCATGAACAGCGTCACTGTGATTTTGTTACTGTGTCCTGAACACTGATTTCCCACAGCACCTGTGGTAGTCTATGCTGGAACTGCAAAAACACTTTTCGACCAGGATGTGAAAAATGACAGCTGTACTGTTCATAGGGAGGTGTGGAAAAATGTCAATGTTGAAAATCTGGAGTGAAAATATTACAAATGTGCAAAGTTATGAGCGTGCATGGAAACTGCACAACGCATGCTTGTAACACAGACATTTTATAGACTTTCATCAACAAATTTTCAACATAGGCATTTTAGGACCTCTGCTAATGAACAGTGTCACTGTCATTTTTGTAATGTGTCCCAAACAGTGATTTCCCACAGCGACCGCGCTATTGTCTGCTGGAAGTGCGAAAACACATTTTGGCCAGGATGTGAAAAATGACAGCTGTACTGTTCATAAGGAGGTGTGGAAAAATGGCAATGCTGAAAATATGGTGTGAAAATATTGCAAATGTGTGAGGTTACGAGCGTGCATGGAAACTGTGCAATGCACGCTCATACCACAGTCATTTTATGGACTTTTGTCACAAAATTGTCAACATAGCCATTTTAGGACCTCTGCTAATGAACAGTGTCAGTGTGATTTTCCTAATGTGTCCCGAACATGGATTTCCCACAACGACCGCGCTAGTCTGCGCTGCAAGTGCAAAAATACATTTGGGCCTGGTTGTGAAAAAGAACAGCTCTGCTGTTCATAAGGAGGTGAGGACAAATGGAAGTGTTGACAATCTGGAGTGAAAATATTACAAATGTGCGAAGGTACGAGCGTGCGTAGAAACTGCGCAATGCACGCTCGTAACACAGTCATTTTATAGACTTTTCTCACCAAATTTTCAACATAGACCTTTTAGGACCTCTGCTAATGAACAGTGTCACTGTGATTTTCGTAATCTGTCCAAAACATTGATTTTGCACACCTACTACGCCATTGTGCACTACATGCCTGGAAACACATTTTGGGCGAGATGTGCAAAATTAAAGCTGTACTGCTCATAAGGAGGTGTGGTAAAGTTGCATTGTTGAAAATCTGGAGTGCATATATTAAAAATTTGCACACTTGCAAGTGTGCATAGGAACTGCACAAAGCATGCTCGTAAAACAGTCATTTTTAGGGATTTTTTTCACCAGATTTTCAATATAGCCATTTTAAGACCTCTGCTCATGAACAGTGTCACTGTGATTTTCTTAATCTGTCTCAAATGTTGATTTTGCACACCGACTGTGCCATTGTGTGCTACATGCTGTTATTTTCGTAATCTGTCCCAAACATTGATTTTGCACACCTACTGCGCCATTGTGAACTACATGCCTGGAAACACATTTTGGGTGAAATGTGCAAAAGTAAAGCTGTACTGCTCATAAGGAGGTGTGGTAAAATGGCATAGTTAAAAATCTGGAGTGCAAATATTAAAAATTTGTGCATTTACGAACGTGCATAGGAACTGCGCAACACATGCTTGTAAAACAGTCATTTTTAGGCATTTTTTCACTAAATTTGCAACATAGCCTTTTTGAGATCCCACCCTATGAACACTGGCATTGTCATTTTATTAATTGGTCCCCAAAGGTGATTTCGCGAAATCACCCTTCGAGCCAGATTAACACCATGACAGTGACAGAAATCATGAGAAGGGGTCCCAAAAACCCCATGCTGAAAATTTAGTGTCACAATTCCCAAAAATGCCTGAAATATGCATCAAAGTTGAAAAAACCCAATCTATCCCATTATACAGCTTACTGGCATTTCCTCAGTTCATGGTCGGCTTTGAAGAGTGCAGACATGTTCCCGATCCACTGATGATCGTCGTGCCAGACTCCAGAGGTAAGTATGGGATGGTGGGTGTAGGGAGGCAGGATGCGCAGTGGGTGGGCACAGGTTGCTGGAGGGAGGGCTGGTACACAGCAAGGGACCATTTTTGATTTACAGGGGGAAAAAAAACAGACAAAGCGGGACGGTTTTCCATTTAACAGGGGCATTTGGCATGCTGGGGTGGGCTCCCAGCATGCCAACAGAGTCTTTTGGGAGGGGAGATGTGGCCGATGGGAGAGTGGGCACCCTCGTCGGCACACAAGAAAATGGGGGGTTCATCATGCCGACGGGGAGAGGGCTCCCTTGTTGGCAGACAACAAAAGCAGGTAGGAAGGGGTTACATCATGCCGACGGGGAGTGGGTTACCCCATCGGCAGACAAAACAATTGGGTGGAGACTGGCACACTGAAGCAGCTGGGGATTGGGGCCCCCGTCGGCAAACAAAGTCCATCTGGGAAGGTACTTGCTGCCGAGGGGGATTGGGCACCCCCTCAGCATGGGGGCAGCATAATATTGTTTGTGAAAATGGCAGCAAGCCACACGCCATGTTTACAAACAGTATTAGGCTAGCTAACGTTCCGCCCTGCAATGACAGGTCATTCCCTCATTGCAGCACAATGACTGATGTTGCAATGATGAAGCTGCCCCTGATTGCTGCAGCGAAAATGTTACAACTTGGTGCACCTTTGGAGACCACTGTCATCGGCACACTGTGCCTCCATTGGTCCACCATTACCAAGCCCCCTAATGCAGTGCCTCCCTTGGCTGTAACAGTGCCGCACCTCCACAACCCGCTTCTCTCCTAAGCTGTCATGTCATGTTTCTTGCGCGTGCGCGCAAGCAAACATAAAAATGGAGCTGCATTTAGAAAAACTGCAGCTGCCATAGTACTTGTGATTGTTAGCAGTATGTGAAAATTAGTTCAAATGCTAATGACAGCAGCTGTGGTTTGAGGACGCTTGTTGCATGGCAACATTCAAAACTGTTGTGCTGCAGTTGTAACATCCTCAGAGTAGTACAACAATTTTGCAACATCACTACTGCAGCACAACTCTATTCTGGGCAAGGATTGCCATGCAGAACAACATTCCTTCTTATACTATAAAATATTTGAATACCCATAAGTGAAATTATTACATTTTTCATAGAGCTAACGACCTCAACATTTCAATTTTTTTCTGAGATCAAGAAGGTGGACTTACAATTGTTGTTATAGCTCTAATGTCATCTTCCTGTATGATGTGCTTAGTCATTCCACTCACTACATAACTGCCCTGTTTCTTATGACAGAGCAAAAATTATTTTTGTATTATGCTTGGTGTCTTGAACAGTGTGATTTTCATATTTGTTGCCATGCTATTGCCTGTTTTACATTTTTGCAATTAATTACAGTACATTGGAACCAGTTTGCCATATTGTAGTTCTCCATCTGACTTAATGGCATTCCTTTTGCCACTCTTTTGTGCCTTAGAATTCTGTCCATACAAACAGGATACACTTCTTTGGTGCACTTACTGTACTGCTCACATGTGCATTACATACAGTAGTGATCTTTTCAGTTTATGGAGTTCTGTATCTCTTCTACCCCCTTTTTGGTATACATTTACCCAGGTTCTCAATGAGCAAACTTTTCAACTAATTGAAACTAGCTCTCATGAAATTCAGACCTATAGGTTCATTTTTTTTCATTTTCAACCCTATTCCTAAATAAATAAATTATTTATTTAATTTTTGTTTACCGGGTGGGTGCACTAGCCATAAAGATGACTGTTTTCAGGTATGACTCAGGAGGTTACAGGGCAGACATTGCAGATATAACAAACAGTAGATTACATCAAGACACATAAACAAGGTGTTGTGAAACACTAAACAATAGGTTATGCAGCACAGGGAGTATACACAGTATTTTGAAAAACATTTAACAATAAGCTAAAATAACAGGTAGTACGCAGGATGGTCCTGGTAGGATCATAGAGGCTGCATGACGAAAAACATACAGCAGCAAGAGTATTGCAGTAGTAGTCCTGAAAATACGATTTAGAAAGTACAACAAAAATAGATAAATATAAATGTGGTCAGATACTGACAAGTGTAGGGGGATACTGGGCTGGAGAATGGCAAGATTGTGAACAGTAGGGATAATAGCAGGTTAGGATAAGAAACGGCAGGGTATAGGATAGGAGCTGGCAAAAAAAGAGAGGGATGGCTGCAGGGGGCTAGTGTCAGAAGAGAGCTGAGATAGGCTGTACTGCAAGGGGAGTATTGTGGAGAAAAGGTAAGAGCTTTGGGATAGGCAGCATACCCAGAGGACTAAGGAGGTTTGAAACAGAAGCAATGGTTGGTGGAGCTGAGATCCTGGTGGAGCACTTTTTTAAAAGCTTTGTGTGTAGGAGATAGCCAGATGTCCAAAGGGAATGAGTTCCGTAATTGAGGTGCATGGTGGGCAAAGCCTCTAGAGCCTTTGCTGGTCTGCATTTGGAGATGCATGAAGAAGTTTGTCAAACAGCGTAGGCCGTAGTTGGAGGTCTGCTAGGTGAGTAGCTCAGCCAGAGTTGTTGAGGTACGAGATCTCATGATGCTGTCAACAGTGGTGATGAGGGAGTAAAGTCTAGTAGCATTGCAGAACAACCAGTTTAGATCCGAGTATAGTAGACAATGGCATTTTAGTCTGTGGGAGGCTAAGGCAAACCTGCAGATGTTGTTATAGGTGGCATCCTATCTTTGAAGATTTCATTTAGGTAAAGGAGCATAAGTGGCCACTCCATATGTTAGAGTAGGTAGGAGTATGCCTTGAGTCATATCCACTCTAGCAGTAGGGGTTAGTATGTACCTAGGTTGGAAGTGACTGATTTGCACATGTTGATGATGTGTAGTTCAAAATTTTGAGATTGGTCAAGGGTGACCCCAAGGTATTTAAATGACGTTACAGGAGTTATGGGTGAGCCATCTAAGCAGGAAAGCCTGAACTTATCTTCGAATGTCTTGAGTTTAGAGAGGGTCCAGAATAGCATGGACTGTGTTTTTGCCTCAGTTAGAACAGGTTTGTGGTCCTATAGCCAGGCTTGTGTGTGTTGGAAATCGGAGGTGAGATGTAGGTTGATATCAGACACATCTTTCACACTGGCATACAGGACTATGTCATCCACATAGAGTAGAGATGAGGTGGCAAGGAAATTAGTGGTGTTACTGTTGATAACAATTGAGAAGAGAAGTGAACCAAGGATTGAGCCTTAGGGAACTCCAATGTTCATCGTCTTTGGGTAGGAGCATGTAGAACTGAATTTAATGGTTTGGGCCCTATTTGACAGGTAACTGTAAAACCAACTGACAACACTAGGAGCAAAGCTCATAAAGTGGAGTTTGTCGAGGAGAAGTGGGTGGTCTACCAAGTCAAAGGCTTTTGACATATCTATGAAAACTGCTCCTGTAAGAAGCCCTGAGTCCATGGCAGTGAGGGTGTCTGTAGTAAATTTGAGTAGGGCGGTTGTGGTGCTGTGACCTTTTCAAAAGCTGTGTTGTGCAGCAGTTAGGAGGTCATTGTCTTGGAGGAATTCAATGGTTTGCATGGCAACTTGCTTTTCCAATAGTTTGCTTAGAACTAACAGGATGGCTATGGGCCTGAAATTAGAGGGGTCTTTAGGGTCATCTTTTTTGAAGACAAGGGTGACTCATTGTTTTCCAAATGTCCAGGATATAAGGAGAGTGTAAAAAGTCTAGCCAGGTGTCCAGCAATGATATGTGTGGCCATTTTTAGCAGTCTGGGCTCAATACAGTATGATCCAGTGGCTGTGCTGTTTGAGATCTTTCTGACGAGTTTTGTGACCTCCCTATGAGTAAAAGCCTTAAAGTGAAAGGAGAGGATTTTTGATACTTGGCGGGAGAGAGTTGAAGGACCCAGCTGATTCAAGGCAGGGAAAGTGGATGTGTATTTGGTCAAGTCTATAAATTGGTCATTAAGGAAATTAGCATTGGGCTGAGGGTTGTTGCAGTGGGCAGCATTTAGTACCATGTCATTTGGGGTAGGGGAAATGTTAGATCCCAGAAACATTTTTATATGGGACCAGAATTGCTTAGGATCCCCTGATGCACTGCTTAATAAGATTTTGCAATAGGAGCTTTTAGCTGCCCGGATCTCCTTTTTGCATGTAATTCTAAGCATTCTGTAGGTATTTTGGTCTTCCTGTAGGCCAGAGGACTTGAAAAAGCTCCATCTTTTATCACACTGTTTTATTTTGTTTAGTAGATTTTTTTTAGCCAATGGGTAGGCTTCTCTTTGACTCAAACATGTTATCTGAGGGACATGAGTGTCCTGAATGGCTGAGAAATTTGCAGTGAAGATGCTGAGAGCAGTCTGCATGTCAGAGGTCAGATAGAGACTGGATCAGTCTATGTTGGCTACCTCATGAAGAAAGCTTTTAGTATTCAGGTTAGCATAGTTTTTACATGTTTTTTGTGGGGGTGATGGAACCGGCCTCCAGGAGCAAAAGATTAGATGATGATCCATGATGGCATCTGCATGACTGCTAACAGAGAGGATATGCTCAGTATGGTTTACTAGCACCCAGTCGATTAAGGTGCTGGAGCTGGAGCTGGATGCAATCCTTGTAGGTTCAGTGATCATTTGATGCAAGTTGCAGCTCTGTATTCTGGAGAGTGAGGTGGCTTGGCACTTTCCTAACCAGTTTATATTTATATCCCCTAGTAGGAGTACTTCATTTTTGCCAGACAGCATGGCCATTTGGTTGAGGAACTCATCTAAGCCACAGTGGCCACTGTTTGGGGGGTTATATGCACAGATAATATGCAGATTTTTTGTTCCAAATGTAAGGAAGGAGTGAAGAGACTCACACTACGTCAGGGGGTCTATGTTCAGGACAGTGAGATGCAGGTGACTCTTTGAATTGATTGCAATGCCATCCCCTCTTTTAGTAGAAGTTCTATCTTTCCACTACACTACAATTCAATGATTACTTGGAGTGGTACTCAAATGTTAACCCCAATGTTAGAAACAGGACTGATCCAGTTTCTCAGAATTAGATCCAATATATTTTCCCCTCTTTTGCCCTTTTTCATATTGTATATTGTGACAGAAAGTGATCTCCCTAAATTCAAAACATCCTTTCCCTCTATGTCTTTGGTAGAACCACTATCTAAATTTGCAGTTTGTTTGGTAAAAAAACAATGTCCAATAATAATATCTAGTTCCTTAGACTGACAACTGGATTTCTTTTAATCTTTCAATATGCAGGTCTCCAACTTGGTCTGGGGGTCGATAGCATGTTACCAAAAGCAATATACCCCTATTACATTGAAGGTATCACCCTTCCTATGAATGAGTTTGTTTGCACAACATAGAAGATAATCTATGGGCAGCCATATCCAATAATCCTTTGTCTTCATCAAGAGGTTTATATGGCAGCCAGGAACCTCAAGAGCCAAACTCAAGGGAGTTCCTGGTTACCATAGAAAACTCGAGATGAAGACACAGTCTTGTTTGTGTAAGGATGCTCATACTTGATCGTTTATAGTTTGTGGGCATGCATGCCCATTTCAGATGGAAAACAGTGGTTAAGTCGAGGGAGGAACTTGAGGATTGATGATGGGCTGCAATTAATGATGCAACCTGTGGCTAGTAACTGCAGCTGCAGCTTTATCTCTAAGTTTCAAGTTAAAAAAAGGAAGTATCCCACTTGATCAGCTAGAGAAAACCTGGTGTGGGGTGCATTTTTAGTTGCTGTTCTACAGTAGTGATGTCATTACTGCAGCATAAACACATATTGATGCTACTGCTGCAGCACAACAACCCTATTTTAGGCATGGATTTCCATGCAGAATAACATTACACCATACAATATATCATTATTAATCACTGCTTTGGAAGTGTGTGTGGGGAAGGGGTCTTATCTGCAAAGCACTCCTATCATCAATTACTAAGTCACTTAATTCTGTTCACAGTGGTTCAGTTTACCCCACCATCCTTTTAATATCATCAATTTTCAGAATCTCTGTAACAACTTGCCATGGCATTTAGTACTGTCTTTTTAATTTTTTTCATTCTAGCTGTACTGATAAGCTTGAATATATCTGTGAGGTAAGAGCAATTACAGTCTCTTTGTCCTGTAGCTACGAGACCCTCTGACCAGATAATGGGAGAGACTGAAAGCCAAAACAGCCCATCCATGCTTTAAAGCAAAAACAACCTTTTCATGTTACAAAAAGAGATGTGGATAATGGCTGGAGCAGTCACTCCTACAATGCAGTACAGAAAGTAGGTCACAGGAGGTGTCCTTTGGAATACACAATCTCCTGAAGTCCAGATCAGACTGGTTTCCCAAGAAACGTGTCCCTGGAGGCACAAAGAACTGGCCTGGAAGTGATGCCGTAGGACATGTGTGCTGCTGGTTGGTGAAGACAGCTTGGGGGAACCAAGTTAAACCAGAGTTTTGTGAAAGAATAGGCAGTCAGTTTGTGACTCTGAGCAGTTCCTATTTAAGGATCGAGTCTGCCCTGATTCATCAAGCCAGGGGAAGGGTTTGTATCCCCTATGTTTGCCAGTGCCTTTATTCCTGTAAACATTGTTTATCAAATCTTATTTCATAAAGGTTAATTAATTTTAAACAATATCTAATGAGCTTACTATCATCAAAAGCTTGCAGACAGTACAAAGCCAGCTCAGCTCTGACAAAGCAGTTAGGCATAAATTTGTTAAAGCTGAGAGCAGTTCATGGAACTTGTAGGTCCATTTTTTCTAGCTTATCCACAGGGGGAATTGTCCAGATTTCACTGCCATAAAGTAACTGAGCATTGTATATTGCCTTAAGTGTTGTTGCCAGGGGCTTAATGCTTTGCCTCCCCATATAGGTAATTGCATCTTTTTAGGCCTTAGCTTTGCTCAAGAGGTTATCTTGGTGACCCTTCCAAGAATGATTCTGGCAAAAGCTAACCCCAAATAGCATTTTCTTTTGACAACCTCTATTAGATGTGCATCAATCTTCCAATATGACTTGGTGCCACGCTCCCCAAATGTTATTATTTTTGTTTTGCATAAGTTCATCTATAGACCTAATAGTTTGGATTGTTCAATTCAGAATATTGAGGGTTTTTGCAAACCACTGCAAGTAAGGGAGAAGAGCACCAAGTTGTCTGCATATGCCAGGGCCAAACAACTTGTAACTCTAATTTTAGGTGAATCAGAGTCAGGGATGTCTAGTACTACTAGTAAGTTGTTAATATAAATGGAGAACAGTAAGGGTGCAAGGGTGCATCCCTGTTTGACTCCACTATTGGTAAAAAAATCTGTTAGTAAGTTTTCTCCTTACACTGAGTCTTACTTGAGCCCATGTGTTTGTATATAGGTGTTGTACAGTGTTTATTAGTATTGGGCAGATAACCCAGTCCCTCATGATTTTCCATAGGGTGTTTTGATTGACTAGGCCAAAAGCTGAGCTGAAGTCAATAAAAGCTGAATAAAGCTTTTGCTGCCTAAGTATCAGATATTTCTCCAGTAAGTGATTCAAAATAAAGCAATTATCTATTGTATAGATGTTTTCTCTGAATCCTGCCTGGAGGGGAATTATATCCCCAAGTATTTTGACTTCTGTTATCTATCTTTATAGTAGAATGTCAGCAAAACTTTTGCTCTGTTATCTAATAGACTTATTGGTCTAAACATTTTGAGGTTGTTTTCTCTCCCTTTTTGAAAATTGGGAGTATTTTTATTCCTTTCCATGAGGATGGTACAGTATTTTCATACATACATCTATTAAATACGGTAGTCAGATTGTAGGCCCAAAATTCTGCTATGCAAAGAAAAATTTCAGTGACACTTTTATCAGGTCTGGACCTTTATTTGTCTTCAGGGTATGTATAGATGGAATTATGTCCTGCCTGTTTATTAGTTGAAAGTTATTTGCTTCAGTTGTCTCCCTCTCCTGGTCAGCTTGGGTTTAGAAAAAATACTCATAAAGTGCTTGATCCAGTCATTTTCAGAGATATAAATATCAGATTCTGGTTTAAGTTCTGTGTTTCCTCTAGCTACCACAGTCCAGAATGGTTTTTGATCCATTTTAACTACTGCAGTGAGCAAATTTTTCCCATTGAGATTTGTAATATTCTCTCTTTAATTGGCCAAAAGAGTTATATAAGCTTTTCTTTCAAGTTTTTACTCAATAAAAATGTTCTTGTTATTTTTCTAGCAGTTCTAATAATTGCAGTTAATTTCTTTTTTCCTAGTTTTACATTATCTGTCACACCAACCATTTGTCTCCTGAACTTTATTTTTATGGATTCTTTCTTTGTACAAATCTAGTTTCAGTTCACTAAAGAATTTTTCTAGAGTGGTAATTATGTGAGGGAGCAGTTTAATTTCATTTCCACATACTAGAAATTTAAAAAGTTGTGTAGTTTTTTTGTAATTTTGGATTCTACAGTGTCTGACTATTTTAATTGTTTGAGACATCTAGATTTACAATTTTGGGCCTCATAAATATGGAGAGGATTGGAGATTGGATTTAAGTGAGAGAGCCTCATAACGATTTATAGGTGGTCACTTTCCCATCTGAGTAAAATTAACATTTCATTCCAAAAGTCTGGGGATCCATTCCATAATGCTAGGTCCAGGAATTTATTTCCTTGCTGTGAGTAGAATGTTGGAGAGCCATATGTATCCCCAATCCTGCCATTAAGGTGGAAAAGCTGTTTCAATTTCATTAATTCAATCAAACATTTCCCATTCTGATTAATTGTCTTGTCATTTGTATTCCTTAGGTATCCATTGGACGTTGGCAATGTCCAGTTTAAAACTGTATCCTTTAAATAACCATCGTATGATCCTATTCTTGTGTTGACGTCTCCTAACAGGAGAAGATGAGCTTCTGGGAAGTGTAGTTGGGCTTCCATTATTTGATTTTTTAATTTCTACCAGATGTTATTTTGATAAAATGTACATTTATGCAGAGGGACGTAAATATTAAATAAGATGATTGCAATCTCTTATTCTTTATTATGATGGCTAGGAAACAGTCTTCCTTGCCAATTTTTTCTATATGATCAAATATACCTTTTTAAATAAAAGTTATTAAGCCTCCTGCCTATCTTCCTACTTTGGATTCCTTTCTGCATTTTCTGTGAATGACTGGTATTATATCATAAATCTGTTGTGGGCTGTGCCAGGCCTCTTGAAGTCAAATAACTGTAAATCTGATTATTAGGTTTTCCCAAGCTGTATCAGCGAACTTGGTTTTTATACCTGCAGTATTTCATGAAATTAGTGTTTCATTTTAATTAAATTTATTTGCATTTATGTCCCCATAAGACTCTGTTAATATGTTTAGCATTAGGGATCCCCTATTTTCACTGTTCTCTGGTCAGCTATTATTTCCTGCTAAGGCAAGGAACTTGTTTAAAAGGGGGAGAGGGCAGTCTTTCTTATTCATAGTAGCAGTTTTTTGTTCACCAACTGTTTGGCTAGTTTTGTTGATCTTCTGGGAGCCATTCTGGTGTTCCCAGAGGGTATTGTCTACCAGGTAAAAACCCAGATGATCCAAAATGCAGTTTTTTCCAATAACCCTATCTGCAATTGTCTTATTTTAAAAGATTACTTCAATTTGCCCTTCCCCAAGGAGACTCTTTCTCCTGCTTACAGTTAACACCCTTTTTTTCTAATTGGATTTGTAGTAGTTGAGTTAATAATCTACAAATGACCTGCATGAGTTTATAATCATTTTCCTTGTGAAGTGTATGAAAGCTATAAAGGCTGTATGTGATGGGTTTGAATAAGTCTTCCCTAATTTTCAGTGTAGATGTAATTTCATTAGTATTGATTAGTTCTGCCTTTACGTTGTACCTATCATGAAGATGTTTGTTAATCCATAAATAATTAATGACCCTTGGTAGTAGGCAATGTATACATACATGTTCAGAGTAGCTATTTATCTCCCTTCATACCTTGTTGCTTCTTGAATATCGCAGATTTTTATTTCTAAACCTAAATCATTACTAAACAGTCTAACAACCTTTCTCCATAAAAGTCATTGGTGTCTCCTCAGCTTCTTTTCTTAATTTATAGATCCTGAGCAGAGGTGTATTCAATGTTCCCTTACTCCCTATTTTTGTATTATTATTGCAACTATTATTATTTTGATTTTGATTCCAGGTGTCTAATACATTATCATTTTGAACTTCTTTGGTGGTCTTTTGTTTTGTGAATTATTGTTTTGGGAGAGTTCCTTCAATAGAGCATTCTTTATTATCACATGACTGATGCTTTTGATTAAGATTGCTATTGCTTTGCTGACCCATTCTGGTTTCCTTTTGTCAGGGACTCACTGGTTTCAGGATCTTCAGATTGTGAGCTTGTTATTGCTTTCCTTTTTTGTCCTTTCCCTTCCTTTTCACTTTCTTTGCTGTTCTGTCCATCTCTTTTACCTCAGGTATGATAATTGTTGAAAAATCTGGTCTAGCACCTCTGGTAATAATTTCCTCTTCTTTTGTGATCTATTGATGAACTGTCTTGGGAGGAAGGGATAAACGGTGTTTAATATTTTTCATGCATCCTCCAATCTGCAGCCATTTATTGCAATGCCATCTCTTACTGTGTCTTTATCATTTATGAATAATTACCAATTGCTCCATTATAATAAGACTTGCAGCAAACTGATTTTTGAGGACTGTAATTATATCTTCACTGAGGTAGCTTGGAAGGTATGTCAGAGAGCCCTTCGATATCTGTCCTTTCTCCAATTGACTTAAACGTGATGAAATGTTACTGCCTGCAACAGAATTTAAGGTGGCCTCCCTAGATTGTTCAGAGAGTATTTTTTCTGCTGCTAATTTCCTTTCTTTATTATGTCTGTCTAGTCAGCAGCTTTATAAGACAATATTTTGTCAATTACATTTTATTAGTTTTGCATTCTCTGTACTATTTGTAAAGACTTATGTTGATCAATAAACTTTAAGCTGAAACTAAACTGATGCATGTCTAGTTTTTTTAGTTCTAGAATCATATTTTGAAAATCTGATATTACTTCTTGAAAAACCTTTTATTTATAAATCTGTTCAGTTTGTATGTTATTTTACAATTAATTGCTGCCATCATTATGAGCAGATGTTTTAGGTTTCTTCAGTGTGGTTGCCAAATGAAAGTGAATGGTAACTATTCATATTGTTCTCTACACTATCTTCATCAATATCTAAGTTAGAGGGCTAGCTGGCTTCCCATGCTGTTATCTATGCAGTAATTCATTTATTCTTATCTATTTTTTTCTTTATATAAGTGTTAGGGAAGACTGTTAACTGTCTTTCATATTAATATTTTTAGAAGTGTGTTCATCCTGCCAGAAGGCTCAGGTTGCTTGTAATTTTGAGGTAGATATTTTAATAAGTGAAGTGATCTAAGAATCACTTAGGTTTTCATTCATTTTATAAGTCTCATTACTGGGTTCTCCCCTTTTTTGTAGTAACTTAATTTAAAAAAAGACATAATTTTAGGTTGCTAGTTGGCAAGTGAGTCTATTTTCATAATGAGTTTTCCTTTCTTTGTTTTAGTTTTTCCCTCTTTACTAACACTCTTTCAAAGGATATCCCCTTCCTGATCTTTCTCAAAATTTGTTTGGCTTCTTATAGTGATCATTCTTATATTATATATGTCAATCTTGGATTATAATACCTTTGAGCAGGAAACTGCTCATTTACAAAGGGTTACACATCAAAAGGGTGAGAAAACATACGGTGGGAACAGTACAATAGTCACTAGCTAAACAGATTATACAATAACAGGATTTAAGCATTCAACAACAGTATGATACAGTAAGGCAGGGGAATAATACACAACACTTTTAATGACAGTCCTGTTGAACACCTGGTCAGAAGTGAGAACAGGAGCAGCCATTGGCAGCATTGTC
Organism: Neoceratodus forsteri; assembly: GCA_016271365.2. NCBI lineage: Eukaryota > Metazoa > Chordata > Ceratodontiformes > Ceratodontidae > Neoceratodus > Neoceratodus forsteri. The sequence continues at coordinate 213,302,226 of CM057451.1, forward strand.
ATATTAAAGGAAGGGATATTTGCATAGTAAGATTACAGAGAGAGGATGCACAGTGAGGGGGTGAGGAAGGGGGAGGGCAGTGCAGGGCAGGGGAGAGGGGGAAGTGAAAGGGGACAGGTGCTTGGTAGGGTATTGAGGGAAGGATGATAAAGGAATAAGGACAGTAGTGAGAGGTTGGAAGTGTGGGACACAGGGATATAATTGGAGGGGGAACAGGTCAGAACAGGGAAACAAATAGTCTTTCTCAGGTGTAGTCACAGCTACTATTCTCTAGCAGATGTTGTTGTAGTAGGTTTTTGAAAGGGCCCAGTGTTGGCACAGTAGTGAGTTCTGCACCGAGGTCATTGAACCAGAGAGGAGCCCAGTAAGAGTAGAACCGCTGCCGATGTGTGGTCCTGCATCTTGGAACAGTGAAAAGTTGATGGGTAGAGTTTCTGGTACACTGCAAGCCTAAGAAAAAGTTTAGAAGGTTTGCAGCTCCTCGAGTTACGAGTCCAAGAAGTGTTTTTTTTTGGCTAGCAGGAAGGTGTGATATCAAATGCTATTGTTAAGTTGTAGCCATCCAGGTTGTTCATAAAGGTCACAGGTGTGTGTCAGGCATGGGAAACTGGTGAGCAGCCTGCAGGCTTTGTTGAGTCACTGCTATCCTGCAAAGGGAGGTAGGGGGTGTGGATTTGTAGATGACCATGCTGTAGTCAATGATGGAAATGATTGCGCTATTGATAGTGGTTCAAAGGGCTTTGGGTGACAAGCAATGCTTGTGTCTGTGAAGGAGCCCTTTTCTGATGCTAACTGTTCTGGCCACATTCTCGATGTGCTTGGAGTAGGAAAGGGAGCAGTCCACAGTTACCGCCAGGTATTTGAAATGATTGACTTGTTCAAACAGGATGCTTGAACAGTTCCTGATAGTAAGAGAGCAGGATTTGAGTTTATTTCTTGCAGCGCTAAACAGCATCACCTTTGTTTTTTTTTTTGTAGTTCAGCACCAGTTTTTGAGTTCCGAACCAGTCCTCGACTTGCTCAAAAGCAAGTTGCAGTTGATTTTCAAGGTGGGGGGATTCATGATGGGTGGTGTAGATGACAGCATTGTCTGCATAAAGAAGGATCCATTGATTGCTGTAGCAAGGTAATAGTAATAATAATAATAATTTTATTTAATTGAGTGCCTTTCACAATATCAAGGTGCTTCACAGATTCACAAATAATTCAATGAAACATAATTAAAATCACAGCAAGTCAGAAAATGCCTTACTCCATAAAAATGTCTTCAGTGCCTGCTTAAAACTCTCTACAGTCCTGCACTCCTGCAGCTCATGGGACAGAGAATTCCAGAAGGTTGGGGCAGCACATATAAAAGTGCATGCCCCAGATGAATTCAGACTAACCCTCAGAATCTCCAGCAACCCCTCATCAGCTGAGCAGAGCTGTCGCACAGAGGTGTAAGGAGTCAGAAGCTCTTTCAAGTAGTCAGGACCAAGTCTGTGTAGGTCTTTGTAGGTTAACAAACCTACCTTAAAGGTGATCCACCACTGAACCAGCAGCCAGTGCAGATCACGCAGCACTGGGGTAATATGAGAGTGCCTAGATACCCCAGTCAATAAATGTGCAGCAGCATTCTGCACTAGCTGCAAGTGGAGGATATCAACCCCAGGACGCCCTAAGTAAAGGGAGTTGCAATAGTCGAGGCACGAGGTCACAAAGGCGTGGATCAAAATGGGCAGATCAGTGGATGGAACAAGGTGCTTGATCCTGACAATGTTCCTAAGATGGTAAAAGGCTAACTTAATGACTGCCGACACCTGATGATGAAGGGTCAGCCCATCATCAAGTATCACTCCTAGGTCACGCACCCGTTCAGAGGTAAGGATCTGAGCACCCCCCCAAGAATAAACCGGAGGGCAAATGAGTCCTCAACTCCTCTGTCCTGCATCCCGGGTCCACTACCAAAACCTCAGTTTTACCTGCGTTCAACTTTAACTCACTGGAATTCATCCAATCTTGTATTTCAGAGAGAAAGCTGTTAAATACTGAGAGAGCACTAACCTAGTTTGAGACAAAAGACAGGTAGAACTGGGTGTCATCAGCATAGCAGTGAAACCTCAGTCCATACCATCTTACAATGTCTCTGAGGGGCAGCATATACACTGCAAACAACATGGGGGACAGAACCAAGCCCAGGGGCACCCCACAAGGCTGAGAGAAAGACTCAGAAGAAAAAATTCCAGAGAACAACTCTCTGAGTTACAATGATGAGGAGAGATGAAAACCATCTAAGCACTGTACCAGTCAGTCCACAGATGGACCTCAGGCACTCAAGCAGGACCCCATGGTCCACAGTGTTAAAGGCTGAAGAGAGATGAAGGAGTACCAACATGGAGTGGTTTCTCTGATCTCTCACCATCAGGAGATCATTGAGCATCCAAACCAGAGCAGTCTCAGTACTGTGCCTCTTACGAAAACCATATTGAAGAGGTTTGTATATATTATGGATCATCAAATGGTTCTCCAGTTGAGTCGCCACAACTTTCTCGATAACCTTTCCCACAAGAGGAAGGCTCGAGATAGGTCTGTAGTTTGCTAAAGTATCTGGGTCCAAAGAAGCTTTCTTCAGAAGGGGTGTCACTACCGCCTCCTTCAGGGAGCTTGGAAACTCACCCAATTCTAAGGAGCAATGGACAATCTGAGTCAAAATCATTTAGAAAAATGCTTAAGTGAAGGGGTCCTAGTATTGATCCCTGTGGTACCCCTCAGTGAACAGGCAGGTGTTCAGATTTGGTGTTAGCAATCTTCACCTGCTGAGGGTGGTCCAACAAGTAGCTTTTGAATCACGTAGTAGATTCATTAGAATGGTCAATGGAAGAAAGCTGCTGTAGTAGAAGTGAGTGATTGACAGCGTCAAAAGCCTTAGTTAAATCAATAAAGGCTGCACCAACAAGGCTCCCCTGATCAAGCAAATTCTGGATGATACTGGTGAATTCCAGCAATGCAATGGTGGTGATATGCCCTTTTCTAAATCTGTGCTATTCTGGGCATTGTATTGTGTATTTATCAAAGGTATTCCACTATCTGATCTGCAATGATAAGCTCCAGCACTTTGGACAGAGGGGGGAAGGATGGAAATTGGCCTATAGTTGGAATGCATTTCCCTGTCACCATTCTTATGCACAGGTGTTACCAGAGCTGACTTCCAAACTTGGGGAAATGGAGCCAATCATAAGGATAGATTCAGTAGTTTAGTAAAGGGAACCAAAATGTCTTCGAGTGTGAGAGTGACAAGCTTGAGGTCAAGGGTGTCCCCATTTTTCCTTTATTTCCCAAGTACCTTTTGAAGATGCCTTCTAGCCTAATGTAGTGGGACTACTTTGAAGTAGAATGGTAGAAGGGGGGAAGATTGTCTAACTTTTGAGCCTTGATCCCTGAAGGAAGTGGATTCCTCAAAGAAGTTGTGCGGAAGGACACTACTCAAATCAGTAAGTGCTTTCTTAAATGTATCAGCAATGGTCAGTGGGTCTAATGTCAGAACACCATTAATGTTAAGCATACTTGGAGCCTGCTTATGGTCTTTTCCTGTGGCATCCTTTATATTGTTCCAAAAATTCTTACTCTTGCCCAAGGAGTTTTTTAATGCTTCCCCAAAGTGGTTGTTTTTAGCAGAGCGCATGGCACAGGTGCAATCATTTCTTGATCTTCTGTATTCCTGTAGGTCAGCTCACTTATTGGTAGTTTTTGCTCTGTGCCATAAGTTGTCCCTGATTTTCATGTGATCATTTTGATCAGGTATAATCTAAGGGTTGCTGATACCCTTGAGCTTGGTCTTCTTTACAGGTGCATGGATATCACGGGCCACATTGAATTGACTGATGAAGTGCTCAAGGGTTATGTTTATATCCATAGCAGTATCAAGTAGGCTCCAGTGAATGCTACAAAGTTGTTGTTTGAGGCACTGAAAGTGACCCTTCTTTAACATTCTGCAATGAATTGTCTGGGGGGGAGGCTTGTTAAATTTATTAATCCAGTTGCAGGTGATTGAGGAGTGATCACTTAGAGAGTCCTGGAGAACAGTAACATTTGAGATATGCTCTGGGTGATTTGTAAGTACCCTGTCCATCAGGGTACTTGTTCCTAATTTACAATTAGTTCTGATAGGTGAGTCCATCAGCTGGGTTAGGTGGAGTGCAGAGACCGTGTCCTTATAGGAGCCAACACAAGGTGAGATCCAGTTTACACTGAAATCACCCAAAATGATAGTTTCAGAAGCAAGGTTCTGAGTTCTTATGATCTCCATGATCACATCAAACCCCATGGTTTGCTCTCCTGGAGGGATATATACTGAGAGGATAGTAAGTGCCTTGTTATGCATCCTCAGCAGAATTTTTATCAGGAGAATCTGTGCAGAACTGCCTAGGTGGGGTAGAGGAAGGACATACCCCTTAATTGTGTCCTTGAGAAATTGGCAAAGCCACTCCCTCATTTAGAAACCCTGTCATTCCTGAATAGGGAGTATCCAGGTATCAAGACAGCAGTATACGTGATTTTTGGCGTGAGCCATGTCTCAACAACTGAGAGGATGTCTTGGTTGTCCTGGGTGACCCAGATTTGAAGGTCATCAAACTTTTTGATCAAGCTGCAGATACTGATGGAGGCCATTCTTAAAATTTCAGATATTCAGACAGTTGGCCCAGGATTAGGGTGAACATTTCCTGATAGGAGGGGGAGGACGGCATGTCACAGAAAGGCTGCTTTAACATGTTTGTATTTTGGGGGCATAGGACTTCTGAAGCGGGAGGGTAATTTGGCAGAACAGGGGGTGGGAATGGAGAGTGTGAAATGCCTAAGGAAGGAGGAGGGTGAAGGGTGGTTGGAGAGAGTGGATGGGACTACTTGGGGGGCTGAGCAACTCATGTTCAGTGAGGCTGGAGATATCACATGGTGTATGGAGTTTGGGGGAATGATAGGAGTGAAAGGATATTGTGGGAAAAGGATGTGTGAGGGTTGGAAGAAGGAAGGTAGGCCCCAGATCAACAATAGTAGGCTCCAAAGGTGAGACATAGTGTTGGGGGCCAGAGGGAGGGGTTATGATAATTAATGCAAGGGAGACAGATGGACAGATCACACAGTACAGAGGTAGGGTTGCTGTCCTCAGGGCAGAAGGCACTGGGATCTAATCTTGGGTAGGGAGGAAACACATAGGCACAACAATGGTGTGCTGTTTCATGGTAGTGATGTATCAATACACTTGTGGTTTGTTCCAGGTTAATTTGTTCTTGAAGTAGAAACACTTTTGTGGACCTAGATCAGTATCTTAGACTTTCAGGCCCTATCTCATTAAATTGTGGGGCTAGGATTCTTACTGCAAGGGAGAAAGATTGTCTGGTCACCTAGTACAGAGGCAGTGTTGCTGACTTCACAGTACATTATATGAGAATCAAAATTCAGGCAGGAAGAAAGCACATAGGCACTTCAAGGGTGTGGTGCCACCCAGTGGTGATGTAGCAGTATACCCGTGGTTTGTTGCAGGTACTAATCTGTTCTTGAAGAAAAGACAATTTTGTGGACCTGGGTCAAGATCTTAGCCTTTCAGGCTCTGTCTCATAAAATTGTGGAAATAAGATGCTCACTGTATGAGAGAGAGATGGTCTGGTCTCATAGGACAGAGGAAGCATTGCTGACTTCAAAGTAGAAGGTACAAGGATTGAAATTCAGGAAGGGAGGAGATCTTAGGCATTGCATGGTTGTACTGCCACCTGATGACGGCAACTGATAACCTGCTGATGGCAAAGTGGGGACTTAGAAAAAAATTGTAACAGGAAGTCACATGATCAGTGACATCAATAAAAGGTGGGTCGAGCTTGGCTGGGGAGTGGGAAGTCAATGCAAAGCATTGATGGGACAACAACACTTGTCCAGAGTGAGAGCAGGAACAGGCCGAAATTACCTTTACATTCCTTCCCTGAGTTCACTCCCCAGTGTGGAGTTCTGTGTAGCCAGGCAAAATTGTGCTGAGGGGGGTTCCTCAGGGACTTTTACAGCCCTATTATAAATACATTAGGCAGTATTAATTTGGTCTCAGATTCCTAGGTCTATTCTAGTACACTGTGTTAACCAACAAAAGGTAGCAGCACAATTGTAGGGAAAGTGGTTTAACATACAATGATATAAAAAAGAAGAGAACATACTCTAAATCTCCAGCTATCTATCAGTCTATATGAGCAGTGAGTTAGTTAGAGCACCAGTTCATAGTAAGGAGATTATCCTTTGGTAATAACTGCAATAAATAGTGACCATGAAAAACACAATAATATGTTAGACTAGCTCCAGTAATCAGCTTCAATAATTGTGGGATCAGGGAGATAATTCCCTTATCAGTGTTCTTTGGTGTTCAGTTGAACAGAATGCTGGCACATGCACCTTTTGTATTGCCTTATCACATGAGCTGCAGTACATGATATGGCACATAATTTTAAAAGCAATAGAAAGAAACAAGGGAATCCAGACTATATTAACATCTATTAAAAATGGTTGTAAGGTTACAAAGGTTAAGGTAAAATATGAGTAAAAACACAAGTTAAAATGCCAGTTAAAACATACTTGTGTCACGATCTCGACAATGAACAAGAGTGTAATATCAGTTTCATAAAAATAAAGGGAGAAATTATGAGAGATCTATATACAATACAATTTAAAAGGGGAAAATGCAGCTCTGAGTTGTTTAGCTCCAAGTCGTTTGGCAGACTGAACAATGTTTATCACTTTCAAGTATTTTAGGAAGTGAAATTTAAGTGTTTAAACATTACAGACACAGTCAGTTTTAAACTTTATAAGCAGCGCATTGTTCTGGGTGTTCTAGTAGTCTATAATGGAATTTTTGTTTTGTCTGAGATAAATCTTTTGTATTTCTTATTTTATCACTCTGAAAGTACTAGCTACCTATGATGTGGAAGCCTTGCCAAAATTCCTGGACAAAAACATTGACATAAGTCCAAAATATAAACCTTATTTCTCTAAAAACATTTTAAATTATTTTTAAAGTAAAGACAGTTTAGAACTAACTTTGCACAAAATTCTCTACAGTTTAAAACTACTAGACTGTATAATCAATTATATAACAATATTACTGATTGTCATAGAGTGGTTGGTTTTAAGGGTTTACTTGAACAAAAATTATCTTCTGAGGATACTTGAAACTGTTTTAAATGATTTTGGTGCTGTTTATTATGATTTTTGTACTTTTGTATGCATGTTTGTCTAATGTTTAATCAGTATTTTGTAGCTGTCTTTTGTATTGTTATTGTCACTGGAAATCTGTGAAAATGGGTACTTTGTGCTCTCAGATTTTTCAGTGTAAAATAAAAAAATGAAACAAAATGAATGACTAAAGCACCATTTTCCAATCAAGGTTTACAAACTGGTACAGGAACTATGAATGTACCTAGACATATAGACACCACCTGGATGAACTAGAAGACCTCATTATAAGAACATTATTTCTGAGGTACAGACTGGGAACATTGCAGTCAAACGTTATGATGGCAAGGTTTGGCAAGTCTTCTAATACAACAGATGCATATTGCACATGTGACAATAAAGCCAAAGGGGATCAATTGTATGTAACCTTATCCTGTAAGTGGTACAATAAAGCAAGAGACATCTGCATTTCCCCACTATTAATCACTGTACCAACTATAGACCAAAATATTATATTAACTGTACTTTTTAAAATAGAAGATGAATCAACAGAGCTGCATATTACTTACAGACTATGCAAAAAGTAAGAAAAAAATGATTGGGTAATTCAAACTTTTAAAAATTGTCTATTAATGTTTTATTTTAATGTCTTTATCTATTTACTGATTTATACAACTATATGAACTGTTACACCATTTTTATTAAAGTTTAGCAAATGTAACTTGTTTTAAATATTCTTCTCTAACTTTGTACCTCTTTTATTCTTTTGCATTGTAATGGTCAATGTTTTTATGATTGAACAATAAAGTTTACCCTCCTAACTTGATTCATCAAGGTACCCTCTGTGGTAAGCTATTATACTCTTCTTAGTAGAGAGAGAAGAGCAAGTTTTGTATTGTACAAAACATTTTTATTATCTCTGTAGAATTATAGTTCTCCATAGATTGAGAGTGGTATCCCGTATTACATGCGTAAATATCTTGAAGTATTACATTTATTTTAACATACTTCATGTTTCTGTGACTGAGGCCTTGTAGGTAAAGATTATTGGATTATAGTGACAGAACTGTGTTCCGCCTCTAAGGAGAATGTTATAGTTACTATATTTTGGTTCTAATGGGATATATTCTCAGCAGTGACAGAGGAATGGGTCATGTACCCTTTGTTAAGGAGCACTGTACTATGAGACCAATGGCTCTGGAGAGATTCAGACCTACAGATACCCTGAGGGAGTGTATATACTGAGTGGTGGCAGCTAATGAGGGACTCTTGCAGATGCCTGAAGGGTTTGAGAAAGCTAGTAACAATCACAGGCTGAGTCTGGGAGAGAACAGTTCATCACAAACTGGAGGTACAGGGTGAAATCTGAAACAGTTTGTCAGTGTAAAGGTAATCCATCCAGAAACAAAACAAGAGATAAAAAAAGGAACTGTATATTCTGCTTGTTTAATTTTGGTATAAGTAAGATCAGATAAGTAGAATACGTGTCTGTGGGCATACAGTCAAAATGCCGTGGTATTAATCATCGCAGTTAAGACGTCATGGTCTATACGTTGATAAGACAATCAGTAGATGGATTTATGCCTCAGACAATACGGCACACATTATAGATGTATTCCACAACAAAAATATTGTGACATGGGCAGTGATTCAGTGTACGTGCGGTAAAACACTTTAGGGTACCATAGGTTAACTTACCCAACGAAGAGTAACATTGCAATATGCACTACTGGGGGGGAGGCTCAGAGGTAATTTAAGGAAGTATTTTTTCACAGAGAGGGTTATGGATGCATGGAACAGCCTTCCAGAGGAGGCTGTGGAGTCAAAAACAGTGGTGGAATACACGCATGCATGGGACAGTCATAAGGCAATTCTAGGGGGTGGGGGTAGGAAGAAGTAGGCTGCTGGTCAACTAGGATCTGCAGCTTATCCATTAGGTAAGGAAATGGGCAGACTGGGTGGGTCAAGTGGTCCTTATCTGCTGTCAAATTCTATGTTTCTATGTTACTACCACTGAAACTCCTTCACTTCCTGCATTTTCAGTTTGTGCATCAATGATTTCAGCCCCAACATCTGCATAAATTTAAAGGCACACAGTGCAACCCCATCAATCCTGTATCTGCTTGAACCTATTCCCAGTTTCATCTAGAATAAATCAGCACCACTTCCTGGTCTATAAATATTGTGAGTCACTATGATTCTTTCTTTGTGCATTCAAACAACAGCTTGCAATGGAATATGTGCCAACACAGACAGGGAAGCAGAAGCTTGTCCTGGACAATTTTCTATACACCAAGGAGAAGGACAGAGCAAACGTCAAAATATTTTGGAGATGTGAACTGAGAACTTGCCGTGCACGTCTCCATACCTTTGGTGGCACTATAACACTACATCCCTCCGACCACAATCATGCACCCATTCATGGACTTGGTGCAAAACTAAGTGCAAGCAATGTCGTGACGGTCAGGACAGACTTTGAACTGGTAGCTGTCAACATATTAAAAGAAATGCTACCAAATGCAGAGCTTGTAGGCTGCAATTTCCACTTAGGTCAAGCTATGTGGAGGAGAGTACAGCAGAAGTGGATGCTCAGCCAGTACATACAGGATGAGACTTTCGCGCATAAGGTATGGTGTATTCTGGCACTTGCCTTTGTACCTGAAAACCGCATTGAAGTGGTCTTCGAAATGTTGCAGGATGACACAGACTATGAGGATGTACAGTGCCTCATGGACTATGTTGAGGACACATGTATTGGACACTTAACCAGAAATAAAAAAAACATTGTCTGCCTCGGTTCCCAATCAAATTCTGGAACCAATATGAGCAAGTTATTGCTGATTTGCTTCACAGCAATAATTCTCTTGAGGCATGGCACAGAGCATTTTCATGGACTGTGTCAATAGCAGACCCGACCTGCGCTAAGCTCGCCAGAAAACTGCGCCAGGAACAGCATGCTGTGTCCCTACTAAGAAGGCAGGTGGAACTGGGACAGCAGGCTCCAAGAAAGCATCAAAAGTATCAATGAGTAAATAAGGTTTTCCACACTATTTATGAGGACTTTAAAAACAGAACCGAGCTGCAGTATCTATGAGACATTGCAACTGTCATCGAGATAAATGTTGCATAATGTAGCATAATGACAGCATCTACTATTGCACATATTAGCTTACTTGCACGACAGACTTGCATAATTTGCACAGCTTTAGATGCACATTAGTTTGCTCACTTGCTACATTTGCACAGCTCTTTTTGCACACATGATTTGATGCTGTTACAGAAATAAATGCTACTGCAACATTTGCACATTTCTGGTGGAATTGATTTACTATGCAATGTATTTTTTATGTATTTTAAAAAAATTAATAAAGTTATTGAAAATGATTATTGCGACTATTTGTTCTTAATTCGATGAATACAATTCACCCTTTGCTGCTATCAACTACTTTTAATTTTGACTGCTTGACTGGCGCCTTTTAGACCGCATGACCAGTAGTCCATGACATCTAGTCCTCGATGATTTGTCCAGCTGCAATTCATCTGCTCATGGAGTCTGTGATATATGAGAAATGCCCACTACCAAACCCGCTGGAGATGTGTAAAAGGACAGGTCTGGGCTATAAGGAAGGCCAAACACAGGCAGAACTCATGGACATACTCAAAACTAGTGTGAAAGTGGTCACTGCAAGACAAAGTTGTGAGACAGAAACTTGGGAGAATGCAGTTGAGCTAGAGCCTATGACTAGGACAGCTCTGTAAGCAGACCAGGTACAAATGTTGGAGCTGAAGCTTGCTCTGGTTAAGGTGAAGACTGAAACTGAGAGGCAGAAAGCAGATGCACAGCTGCAGAGGAGAAATATGGAAGCTGAGAAGCAAGAAAACCAGCTCCAGCAAGAGCAAGTGGTGTGAAAAAGGCAGCACCAGCAAGAGCAAGAAGAGCAAGAGGTGTGAGTAAGGTTGTGTCAGCACAAGATCCAGAAGAAGGTGCTTGAGTATGAGAGACAGATGGAAATTCTGCATCAGTTGGCAACACAAACTGTAAGTACTGGCTTAAAGGGTTCCACCAAAGAAATCAAAATTAATTCCAAAATGTCTCACAAATATCAGGAGGAGGATGATCTTGATTTGTTCTTAAGATCTTTCAAGGGCCTTTGATAAAGGATTGAAGTTTCTAAAATGTGTCAGGGGTCCCATTTCATAACGGTGATCATCATTCAGCGATCGCTGTTTGGGTGAGTGTATATCACTGAAAATAAATAATGGCGATGTACACTCGCAGTGACTCCAAATGCAGCAATGGGAATGTGACATGTGTTGGGGGGGTGCAGGGGATGCGTGTTGGGGTGGGTGTAAAATTTAAAAAAATAAAAAACTTGGCCTGATGCAAAAAGAGATGTCCACCCCAGAACCAAACCCTGCACCCTCCCAGTCCCAGCTGGCCACCCGCACCACCACACCACACAGCCAGCTCGGCAGCCACCCACCACACTACCTCTCACATACTCTTCCTCCCCTTCGGCCCCTTGCAAGGTGTGGTCCCCCCCATGCACCTGTATACATCCCATCGCCCTCCATTGCCCACTGTAGTATCATGTCGCTACCCTGCCAGGTAGCCCAGAACATAGGCACCGTGATTGAGTCACCATTTTTACAGTTGTTCAGTCGCGGTCACTGTGTTCACGGGATACCGCGTCAGTTTGGGATGGATCCCAGGTATGACACATTTATAAATTTGTAAGGCAGTTTTTTTACTTCATGTCAAAATAAACACATTTTGAAGCTTTAATTTTGATTCTCTGGTGTCAGTAATAAGAGGTGGTGCATGGCTAATTTTTGGGTGACAAGAATTTGCAGACAATGTGAACTGGGTAGAGCTTTTTGGTCAACTAACATTTTGCCACTGCTTACAGGCAAGGCATTAGACGCTTTCACCTGAATGGACAATGAGGCCTACTTGGACTATGATAAAGTGAAAAATGCCTTAATAAAATGTTTTGAGTTAACTACCATGGCCTATAGGCAGACATTTAGAGGGTTAAGAAAATCACTGGGAGATACTTATGCTGAAATGTGTGTGCAGATAAGCAGTTTGCTAGAGCACTGTTTAAAAGGTGCAAAAGCTTGCTCTGCAGAGGAAATGAAAGGTATGTTTTTTTTATGGGTCAGTTCCTAAAATCTGTACCCGAAGAACTTTGAATATGGTTGTTTTATAGAACTCTGAGCTCCTTAAGGGAGGCAGTTGAGGGAGTTGATCATTTTGGATCCAGCCGACCATACTCCTAGCACAAAAGAAATGAGGGAGAGTTATCAGGTGTTTTTATTGGAACACTGTGGAGACAATCTAAAGAAAAGTAGCCTGAACCTGAACAAAAAGCTAAGCCATCTGGTTTCAAAAGCAAGGAGACAGGTGAATGCAGGTGTTATATCTTCCAGAAACTGGGGCATTTGTTACATGATTGCTCAACAAAGACCAAAAGTTGAAGTGCAGCTGGAGGAGTTAGCTCAGGAAACTCGAAACGGTGGCCTGTTCATAGAGTGCATTGCCCTCTAACTCTACCGCATACATGCACCCTGTGTTTGTAAATGGGATGGTAACTCTGTGGTTGATGGACACTGGGCCTCCATTTCAATGGTGAAGCCAGATTTGATTCAGGAAGAAAATATCCTTCCTGGCCAGCTTTCTAGGATCAGAGAAGTGACAGATCCTGCAGTTTGTGTGAAAGTGTCCCAGAACTTTCTAAGCTGTGAGGATGAAAAGGACATATGAGAAGTGGGTATTGCATCAGATCTTCCCAGGGATGTAATTATGAGTAATGACTTTGATAGTAGGGCTCATATTGCGTGTGTCACTATCCACAGCAAAGCAAGGAATTCTCCTGAGGACACAGGGGGGGCAGTGCATGAAGAAGCAACTCCTCCCTCAATAGCAGGACAAATCATAGCTGAAGAACAAGCAGAGAGTAGCAGTTCTGAGACACAGCTTTAAACTGAGGAGAGTCCAGCTATTTGAGTGTCTCTCCCTCAGAATAGAGTGTTTGGGGGAAGGTTAGACATGCAGAGCTGGGAAGAGCTCAGCCCGCTGACCCATTCCTACACAAAAATTAGGGAGATAGCCACTAGAGTGGAAGGTGACTCTCTGGGGTAAGAAAAAGGAAGTGTACTTGGAGAATGGACTCCTGTACCATGCATGGTTCTCAAGAGAGGACTGGAGGAAGGGGTACTCCAGCAGATAATGGATCAGAGGGAATATATGGAGCAGATTCTGGTCTTACCCCACAACACATCCTTAGCAGTCAGCTCTACAAAACTGTGGCTGATTGTTAAATATTATTTTAAAGATGTGGCAACCTACTGCTGGACTTGTCCACAGTGCAGATGGTGGGAAAAGTTGAGGACAAGGCTAAGGTGGCTGTGAATATATTGCTATTATTGAAGATCCATTCAGGTGAGTTGCCTTGGACATTGTGAGGCTACTTAGCACTCCAAGTTGCACTGTCAAGTGGTATATCTTGGTGGTTGTAGATTATGCCACAAGGTATTCAGAGGCAGTGCCCCTGTCCTTTATACAAAAGACACATGCAAAGCTGCACTCCAAGGCTGAAGTGAGAAAATAAATCAACTTACATCAAAGTTGCATTTGCCATTTGCACATTTATTCAGAGAGCCATAGTGAGCCCACAACCTAGGAGCATCAAGTCTATGACGTGACGCTTCATTGGGAGGAGCCTTGTCCTTTATGAAGGATGATAAGGTGTCAGACAAATGACTGGGGTTGTCTATGTCAGAAACAATGACAGGATTCCTCTTAAACTGGACTCTCACTGGTTTATGTAGCATGTAGGCATCTCACCTCGAAAGCTGTTCTGCAACACCTTTCCTGGTGACACCAAAATCATTTTTTTTTTTTTTGCAGCATTATACAGCTAAGTTACACTGGTGAAATAGCTCACTTTTTTGCATTGGGATCAGATCATCAGTCATCTTCTTTCATCAGTACCCTAATGCCTACTGACAGGGGGATTCCCAGTTTGGTGTACTCTGGAAAAAAAACATACCGCATGATATTTTAGTGTCCTCTCAGTGCATGGAGCAGCACAGCAAGTGGAGATGCCACTTTTACATTGTGAGCAATATCACGTTTTTACTGCTTCATAGTAGACACACACATGGCTAATACTATTATTAGAAAAAAGCCATAATGACATTCAGGGTCTTCCAGGAATATAATTGCAAACAGTCTAACATTTTCTAAAACTGTGAACTCAGATTCTTTCATATATATTTATCTATATTGTCCCACATTTCTGGGGGGCGTGTAACATCAGTTCTGTGGCAGTATGTACATCAGAAAGGGATATTTCAAATCCAGATAGATTAATGAATGAATGGTGGCAGTAGTGGCTTATGATCTGATACATAAATCTATGGACGGTCTCTCCACTTGTATTCTTCATGATTCTCTGTAAAATAAAATATGAAGCTTTAGTTCTGAAACATTTATACATAACCTGTAACACAGCTGGTTAATATTTTTTACAACAGGGTCTCTGAATTTTTTTAGAAATTTAACAGGGTCCCTGAATGTCTTTATAGACTTTTTTTAAAGGAGCCTTTAATGACCAGATGTCTTGCCTCTTTTCTAATCTCTCCATCTGAAGGAATATATTTATAAGTAACTGCATGGGGTCATCAGCTCTTTTCACATAATTTAAAACATGACTTATAGTTTCTAGGGTTTCATTGGTCAAGTCTAATCCTTGTTGCTTCAAAGCTTTGGCTAAAATGACGGGCATGAGTTGCCATATATGTATGGCTTCAGAAGGCTACAAGTATGTTTTTTCTGACTAGAGTCATCAGTGTCACACACAGGACAGGCATCAAGAAGTTCACTACATTTCACCCTTTCTATCACTGCAGCCATTATGCCATGAATGGTGTGGTACATAATATACTTACAATACATACTGTATCATGGTCAGTTTTGGGGGGCATAATACTAATGCCTATTTTTTCACATGAGGGACCCTGTCTAATCTCAGTAGAAGACTGTTCTGGTTATGTCACAATAGCAGCATGCGCTGTCTTGTTTTGCGACATTCTATTGCTCTCTGTATTTCTAACATACTGGGTACCTTCACACATCTCATTAGTAACTACGTCTGTATCTTTAAAACAACAAACACAGTCAAGCAGTAGATTTGTGGAGACTCGAGTATCCATGCTGTCCCAATATGAATGCTACTCCATCACAAATCCATCACTCTAATAAAGCAAAAGAAAAACAGCATTGGTCCTGTCAATCATTATAGGTGAGATCTTGTTCTGGTGCTAACTAATCTGTTCAGTTACATTATGTATGTATGTCTCTACACACAAACATTTTTAATGTTTAAAAAACAAACATAAATGTACCTCTACTCGTCTTTTTGTCATCTTCTCCTTTCTTAGCCTGTTGTTTTTTCTTATCTTTCATTCTTGACCTGTGACTCATTGGTCATAGGAATTTTACCATCATCTACCTCTTGAACGGAGGCTGCTTTTGTCTGTGTCTTGCTTTCCTTCTCTGGCTCACCCTTCATGTTTCTCTTCATCTTGGACTCATTTTCACAACCTTCTTTGATGCTTCTTATGGCTCACTCTTCATGTCTTTGTCTTGGGCATCATTTTCACATCTTTCTCTGCACCAGATTCACACCCTAACATCTCTTCAAAGTCTTCCATCTGTGGCTCTTCGCTAGGACAATTAGCTTTAGCCATTTCTGATTCACTAAACTGTGCATCAAGATTCTTTTTAATGTCATAAACCCTTCCACTTAACAGGGCTTGAGTGGGGCATTCACTTTCATGCCACATGTAGTACACATACGTGGGCTTGGGCTGCGGGGCACTGATAGACATCTTCTCTCCTGGCTTTTCATCTCCTGGCTTTTCATTCAGTGGTGTGACAGACTGTTCTGTTAGTGGAATGCTGGTTTATGATGCATTGCTCTCGGCCATCTTCTTAAATGTTTTTGGATAACCTGCACAAATTCTATAAAAAATAGAATTCACAAGATCTGAGCTATGTGTTCAACCACAGTGGTTTATTTAAGACTTTGTGGGATGGATTCCCCCTAGTAGCACCATCCCCTCAAAAATACTATAAAAGAGCACACACTACAGTGTGCATTCTTTTGTCAAACTCCATGTAGATGCTGTGAGGGGGCTGCCTACATAGATCCAGGGGCACATTTCAGGAGACTGATGTGTGCTTTGAAAAGATTCTAAGGGACAACTTTTTTCATTATGCATGTGTCTTACTTGGTATCAATGAAAAAGGTATGTACAATGTGCCTTCTCTTCTGAATTAAAATGTTGTATTCTTATTCTGTATTTCATGATAGAAGAAAAAATTGACATTTAGTGCATGTTTTTTGATTTACGGTTGCTGCAACAGATTGTGGTCATGAGTTTTATGCAAGTGCCAACTTGCATCAAACTGAGCCACAATTGTAATTTTCAAAAATATCATGCCACAACTCCCCTGCCTAAAGTCCGTTGTAGCACCACAGCAGAGGTATACCAGCTCCCCCCTGGTGTAATCTTGTGTCCATGAGGGAGGGGTTGAGGGGGCTTACACCACAGCTTTGGTGAATGCTGCCATAAATTGATGGTTGTGTGGCAACCTGCATCCCAGTTACTAAAATCGGGTGCAGGTTGTGACATATCCTTGGATGCAGGTGCGGCAAACTTTGTGGGGACCCAGGGCTTGGTTATAAGCCCTGCATCCACACTTGAAAATCAGGCCCTTAGTTTGTGAATAGCTGTAGACAATTTCACACACACACACACACACGCAATCGCTCTGAATACCACTGTTCAGTAATCATTGCTAGATGTGATTCTGTCTGCTAAGCCTTTTACAGGATGTGACTATAAACATTTAATTTTTTAAAACAAAAGTATAGAAAGAGATATAAATGCCTTCTCTCTCTCAGATACTGTGTCTCTACTTAGTCTATAGACCCCTCTCAACCCTCCATCTCATCTGAACAATGCTATAAAGGGTCAAACACTACAGTGTGCATTCATTCTGTGATGCCTACTTACATCCACTCTACCATCCCTCAAAATACTACATAAGGTCACACCCTTCAGTGTGCATTCTTTTCTTGGATTTCACACAGATGCTGGGAGGGAACTACCTATACAGAGCTAAGGGTACTTTTTAAGGAGGCTGATGTGCTCTTTAGAGTCTCACAGAATTATAACTTTTCATTTTGCACACTTAAATCCTATAGTGTTGTAGACTGTAATTTTATTCTGTATTTCATGATAGAAGAAATAAATGTACTTTCAGTTTGTGACTAACTATAGAAAATCACACACACACACACACACACACACACACACACACACACACACACACACACACCATGACTACATAGCTTAAATTTCCTTTCTTATGACTATAGCATGACACATTGTATTTAATCATATAGTCAAAATGGTTCCACGTCAATACAACAACAACATCATTGCTGAAAGCCCCGACATCAAAAAGAAGAAGTATTTTTTTGCAGGGAGCTTTGCCACCCACACCCCCCATGCAGGTGGCTGTGCTCTCCCATCTCTAAATAACCAACTCTGAGTCAGATTGTGTTCGGGTTGGGGGCTCAACACTGGGTATCACTACATCAGCAGACAGTGCACCAACCCAGTGACCTGGTGAGATTTTGTCACTGTGGTGGTGTCTGCTGTTAAAAAGTCATTGTGGTGGTGTGCTACTATCAAAACAGCCTGTCTATGTCATTTTGGTTTTCTTTTTTATTGACTGTGCTTTTTGCAGTACCTTGGACCATCAGGAATCTGCCCTGGTCACAGCCCCCTGTGCCTCCACCTCTGATCATAGCCAGTGCTCCCCGGTCACCCCTGGCTTACCCCCAGAGGGCGGGGTCATGGCGATGGCCCTAATGCCACTGCAAGTACAGTATCTGGTTGGGGATCTGGAATTGAAGGCTAATGGAGGCCCAAGGGGGAGAGCATCATGAAGATGGACCAGGCCCAGGTTTTTCTACTCCTGTAGGCAGTGGTGGGGATGTGCAATGATGGCCAGCATCTGCCCTGCCACTGAGTGACATAGGTATCAGTGTTCTTGTGGCATGCCCAGCCTCTGCTGGGCATCACTAGACACTGAACACATGAAACCCCCTCCCCCCAGAGAAGGAGAGCAGTCTGAGGATGCTCTATCCTTCTCCCCCAGCCAGACCTCTGATGACCTAGGTCTGTTCCCAAACTCGGGTCGCTGGCATCGCAAGTGAAAATCCAACCACTGTGCTGGCGGGCTGGCCCTATGCCACTTTTTTCTAAACAAAAATATCTCATAAGAACCAGATGCTTTCTGTCTCATGCCTGTAAAATCCTGAAACTCCCTAAGATCTAATACTCACAGACACACACACACACACACACACATATTGTTTTTACTGTAATGTTAAATGCATCACCATACGCAACATTAATACATGGGGAAGCCTTTTGTAATATGTTCAGTAGATATGAAAACTACACAATGGTGATAAAAAACACTTTTTTTCTAATCCTTTAAGAATATGTAATACCTTGTTTTAAGAGAGAAGCATGCTTACTCAATCAGACAGCCTTCCCCTGTTAGAAAAGTACTGCCCAGCAAACAGCCCTCTGAAGTCTCTGCAAGATGATGCAGTCTCCTAAAAAAAGGCATTCCAGATCCCCACAGTCAAAAAAACACTCATACACCCCTGCACTTATAAATCCATTCTGACAGGGGGTGAATGAATAAAACTACACAGTCCTAACAACCTGGAGGGGGGTGTATGAGGGAGTTGGACTCAGGTTCAAAGGGCAAGGGTTTGAAGGCTGTATGGAGGAGGAGTAAAAGGGGCTTAGGCTTGAGCAAGGATGGTGTGACAGGGGTTCAATGGATGGGGATGGAGGGACTCAGATTCAAGCTAGGACAGTGTGGCAGGGGTTTGAGGGGCAGGGATGGAGGAGGAGGAGGGGTTCAAGGGGCATTGTGAAGGAGGAAAGACTCAGGTTTCAGCTAGGACAGTAGGGCAGGGATTTGAGAGGTGGGGATGGAGGAAGACTGGCTTGGGTTCAAGCTAGGATTGAGGGCAGGGGTTAGAGGGGCAGTGTTACTACACTTCCAGGTTCAAACATGCATCACTTCTGGGGTTGGAGGAGGGACATCCAGCTTTTGAGGAGAGACTTCCTGTGCAATACAGGGACAATTCTGATTGGACCATTTTAGGCCACACCCACCCATCAAATGATGTGGTGCATGCTGATTAGCTGAAATTTAACATTTGACAAGATTTCTGAACTTATACTACTTCTGTGATACTATAACTAGATTAGCATCTTTGAGAAGAAAGGTGTTTCTCAGGGATCAAATGAAGACCCCAAAAGCGAAAGTTCATTTGGAGTACAGATGTGTGCTTCCAGGCTAGTTACAGGACATGCTGAGGAAAAAGACTTAGAAATTTCATATGAAAGTATGCAGAAAGACCAAACATATCAACAATTTTCTGTGTACTTTAGTTGCATTATTACCAATGGGAAGAAAGCTGTTTCTCAAAGAGCACATGAACACTGGAACATGAATGTTCAGAAATCTTCTGAGGGCTCCTCAGAAATAAATGTTCTCTTGCAGTACAGGTTAGTTCTTCCAGTGGATCTTAGGAAACACGTTGGGAAACAGGATTCTGAAATTTCAAGAGAAAGGGTGCCAAAATGCCAAACATCAGCCATTTTCTGTGACATTATAATTGCGTTAGTATATTTGATAAAATAGTTTCTTGGAAATCACATGAGGCCTTTTGGGAAAAAAACAAAAACATTCGGATTACAAGCTTATGCGTCCAGGGTGGTTAATGGACTCCTTGGGGAACAAGATTATGAAATTGTAGGTGAAAGTATGTGGAAAAGCCAAACATATCAGTAATTTTCTGTGACTATTATTGCATTAGTGTCTAAGGGAAGAAAACTGTTTCTCAGAAATCACATGTAGCTCTTTTTTGAACATGAACTTTCACATGGTGTACAGATTTTTTGCTTTGAGGGGTGGTTAGAAAGCTCCTTGGGGAACATAATTCTGAAATTTCATGTGACGTCATGCAAAAATGCCAAACTAACAGCCTTTTATGTGACACCATAATTGCATCAGTGTTTATGGAAAGAAAGCAGTTTCTCAGAGATCAAATTAAGCTCCCCTGAAAATGAACTTTCATTCATATTACAAACTTACACTTATGGTGTGGTTAGGACACCTTGGGGAACATAATTATGACATTTTAGGTGAAAGTATGCAGAAATGCAAAACACATAATTGATTTACTGTGACTCTATTATTGCATTAGTGTCTCTGGTAAGAATCTGTTTCTCAGAGATCACATGAAGCCCCTTATCAAAATGAACATTCACTTGGAGTGCTTAGGGAGCACCTTGGGGAACATGATTTTGAAATTTTATTTAAAAAGTATGCAAAAATGCCAAACATATCCAGCCATTTTCTGTGACACTATAATCCATTAATGTCTCTGGGAAAAAAGTAATTTCTCAGAGATTACATTACGCCCCACCACCCCACAAGTGAACTTTTTCTTGGAATACAAACTTGTGTCTTCAGGGGTGGTTAGGGGAGACATTTGGGAACACGGTTCTAAAATTTCAGGCAAAAGTATTCAGAAATGCAAAATATCAGCTATTTTCTGTGACACTGTATTGTATTGCCATCTAAGTGAAGAATGCTGTTCCTCAGAGATCACATGAAGCATTCCAAAAATGAACATTCATTTGGAGTACAGACTTGTACTTCCAGGGATTGTTAGGGACACCTTCGGGAACATGATTCCGAAATTCCATGCAAAAGTCTGCTCTTAAATAGCAAACATATCAAACTTTTTCTTTTACACTATAATTGCATTAGTGTCTATGGGAAGAAATCTGTTTCTCAGAAAGCCCATGTGCCCCCCCCCCCCGGGAAATGAATGTTTACTCAGAGTTCAGACTTGTATTTGTAGGGGTGGTTAGGGGACACCACAGGGAATATTTTTCTGACAATGTGGATTAAATTATGTAGAAATGAAAAAACAAATATCAGGCATTTTCTGAGATATTATAATTGCATTAGTGTCTTTGAGAAGAGGGCTGTTTCTCATAGATCCCTTTACCCCATAAATTAACATT
The DNA here is from genome assembly GCA_016271365.2 of Neoceratodus forsteri. Taxonomy (NCBI): domain Eukaryota; kingdom Metazoa; phylum Chordata; order Ceratodontiformes; family Ceratodontidae; genus Neoceratodus; species Neoceratodus forsteri. The sequence goes on from CM057451.1 coordinate 213,323,619, forward strand.
CACTTAGAGTACAGACTTGTGCTTCCATGGGTGGTTAGGGGACACCCTGGGAACATGAACAGTATCAGTGATTTTTGTGACTGTATAATTGGATTAGCATCTAACGGAAGAAAGCTGTTTCCTAAAGATCAGATGAGGCCCACCTTGAAAATAAACATTCAATTAGAGAACAGACTTGTGCTTCTAGGGATCATTAGGGGATACATTGCGGAACATGATTCTGAAATTTCAGGCAAAAGTTTGTGTAAATAACAAACACATCATCCATTTTTGATGACACTATAATTGTATTAGTGTCAATGGGAAAAAAAGGTGTTTGTCAGAGAGCACATGCTCCCTCCTCCCCAGGAAAAGGGAATGGCTACTTGGAATTCAGACTTGTGCTTCTGGGGCTGGTTAAGGGATAACATGAGGACCTTTATGCCAAAAATGCCAATTAAAGTATGCAGAAATGCCAATCATATCAGTTATTTTCTGTCACTATAACTGCATTGGTGTCTGTGAATAGCTTTGGGGTGAAGTAAAAGTTCACCAGTGAAGTTTGCCCAAAGTGACAAATGTTGCCACTTTGCAGAGTTTTCCGAAGCTTCCCCAGGTCTGGGAAACTTTGACTTAACACAAATTGAAAAGTTTTTGCCACAAATTGTCGAATTTTACTGTGAAGAGGGGAATTTTATAGGTGAAATTCGACACTTAGCAGTAAAATTGTGCACTTAGTGGTGAAATTCCACACTTCGTGGGTAAAACATTCACACTTCGGAATCACAAAGTGTATGAATTTCATGAATTAATTTATAGAGCGAGGTTTGATGACTTCACCCATCTTTATCTGTGAAGAGGTCTGTTTCTCACAGATCCCATGACCCTACCAATGAACATTCCCTTGATGTACAGACTTGTGCTTCCAACGGTGGTTAGTGGACACCCTGAGAAACACAATTCTGAAATTTCAGGCAAAAGTATTCAGAAATGGCAAACATATCATCATTTTCTGTCACTCTATAATTGCATTAGTGCCTGTGGGAAGAAAGCAGGTTCTTTGAGACTGCACGAAGACCCCCCCCCAAAAAAGTGAGTGTTCACTTAGAGTACAGACAAGACACATTTTGGGGAATGAGATTCTGAAATTTCAGGCAAAAACATGCAGAAATGCTTAATATAGCAGCCATTTTGACACTAGAATTGCATTTGTTTCAATAGGAGGAAAAGTGTTTCTCAGAGATCAGATGAAGCCACGTCCTGATAATGAATGTCTGCATGCAGTACAGACTTGTGCTTCCAGGAATTGTTAAGGGAGACCTTGAGGAAAATGATTCTGACATTTCAGGTGAAGGTATGTAGAAATGGCAAACATATCAGCTGTTTTCTGTGACTCTATACTTGCATTAGTGTCTATGGCCTTCGCAAATGAACATTTACTTGGAGTATGGACTTGTTCTTCCAGGGATAGCTAGGGAACACCTTGGGAAATGTCATTCTGAAATTTCAGACAAAAGTATGCAGAAATGCCCAACATATCAGCCATTTTCTGTGACGCTATGCTTGCATTAGCTTCTGAGTGAAGAAAGCTGTTACTCAGATATCACACAAAGCATGCTTAAAAAAAAAACATTCACTTGGAATACTGATTTATGCTTCTAGGGATGATTAGACATCACATTGGGGAACATGAGTTTGAAATTTCATGCTAACATTTGTGTAATTACCAAACATATCAGTCTTTTTCTGCGGCACTTTAATTGTATTAGTGTCTATGGGGAAGAAAGCTATTTCTCATAGAGCAAATGACCCCCCCCCATGGAAAATGAATGTTCACTTGAATATCAGATTGTGCTTCCAGGGGTGGTTAGGGGACACCATGGTGAACATCATTTTTATGTTGGCTTGCGCGCATGTGCAAGAAACATCTTGCGACAGTGCGGGTCTTGGGGCCGCGGCTGGTGTTGGGTGAATGCAGGGCACGCATCAGTAGGTGCATCCCTCGTTCCCCAATCAGCCTGCATGCCACCGCCACACCATGCATACATAATGGGGCAAGCACATCAAAGCAAAGGTCCGCTGCAATCGTCATACGCAGTGGTCCTTTGCTGACGTCTTCGATTCCATATATGGCCATGGTTGGCAAGCGGCAACCGCCTCACCTCTATTGACATCGGGGTGCCCAATCCCCTGTCAGCAACCCTCTCATGTTTGTGTGCCAAGGGGAAGCCTACTTCCATTGGCATCCCCACAAATGTGGAATGCCGAGGGGTGCCCAATCCTCTCAGCTCGCCCCCGCTTGCTTTGCACTGACAAGGAGCCACTCCCCATCTGCATCACCCCTAACTGTGAATGCCGAGGGGTGCCCAATCCCCTCGGCTCATGCTTCCCCTGACTTTGTTTGCCAGCGGGGTGCCCAGTCCCCGGCAGTACCCCCCGTGTTGTGTGCCAACAGGGTGCCTAATCCCCATTGGCTACTGACTCCCAAAACCAACTTAGGTGGCATGCTGAGGCCCACCCCAGCATGCCAAATGCCCGCAGGCAAAATTGTCCCGCAATGTTTTTTTTTTTTTACTTTGAAACGAAACCGTCCTCGTAGTCTAGATCCCCTCTCCCCCACCAACTGGCGCACCCTGCCCTCCCCCCTCACCTCATAATTACCTCCGGACTCCAGCGCAATGATCTTCAGCGGACCGGGAACACGTCTGCACTCTTCAAAGCTGACCACAAACTGAGGAAATGCCGGTAAGCTGTATAATGCAATGAATAGGGTTTTTTTTTCAACTTTGTTGCATATCTCAGGCATTTCTTGGAATTTTGGCACCAAATTTTCAACATGGGGTTTTTGGGTCTCCTCCTCATGAATTCTGTCACTGTCATGGCACTAATCAGCCTCGGAAGGTGATTTTGCATTCACTGCGCAAAATCACCTTTCGGGACCCATTAACAAAATGACAGTGCCAGTGTTCATGAGGTGGCCTCTCAAAAAGCCTATGTTCCAAATTTGTTGGAAAAAATCCAAGAAATGCCTGTTTTATGAGCGTGCGTTACGCAGTTGTTATGCAGGCTTGTAACCTCGCGCATCCGCAATATTTTAATGCAGTATTTTCAGCATTGGCATTTTTCTGCACCTCCTTGTGAACAGTACAGCTATCATTTCCCACATCCTGCCCGAAATGTGTTTCCACACTTCCAGTGCACAATTGCGCAGTCACTGTGGGAAATCAGTGTTTGGGCCAGATTATGAAAATGACAGTGACACAGTTCATGAGCAGAGCTCCTAGAATGCCTATGTTGAAAATTTGGAGCTGATACTCCATAAAATGACTGTGTTCAGACGTGCATTGGCAGATTGCACGTACTGCTTTCTACGTCGTGCCTCGTGATATTTTCACTCTGGACTTCCACCATTGCCATTTTTACACACCTCTTGATGAACAGTACAGCTGTCACTTCACATATCCTGCCCAAAATGTGTTTCCACACTTCCGGCACAGAATAGTGTGGTCGCTGTGCAAAATCACTTCTTGGGACACTTTGAGGAAATGACAGTGACACTGTACATGAGCAGAGGTGCTAAAATGCCTATGTTGAAAATTTGGTGTCGAACGCCCACAAACTTCCAGTGCTGCAAGTGTGCCTTGCATATTTGCCACGCACCCTTGCAACTCCGCAACTTTCGTATATTTGTATGGCACATTTTCAGCACTGCCACTTAATTACACCTCCTTATGAACTGTGCAGCTGTCATTTTTCACATCCTGCCCAGCATGTTTTACCGCACTGCACTACCAAACACCCACAGGGACACCCTAATGCCTCTCACTCTCTGTAGGGTGGGGGTGGGTTGGCATTAGTCCAGTACTTGACTGCCACTCCTATGCTGCATCTCTCTAACTCCTGCACTGCCAATGGCAGCAAGACAACATTCGACATTGACAAATGCCTGTTTAAATTCAGATGAAAGTATGCAAAAATGCAAACCACATCAGTCATTTTCATTGACACTTTAATTGCATTAATGTCTATGGGGAAGAGGGCTGTTTCTCAGAGATCACATGACCCAAAAATGAACATTCTCTTGGAGTACAGATTTGTGCTTCGAGGGGTTGTTAGTGGATACCCTGAGGAACACGATTCTAAAATTTCAGGCAAACATATCCAGAAATGGCAATCATATCAACATTTTATGTTACTTTATTATTGTATTAGTGTTTATGGGAATAAAGCAGGTTCTCAGAGATCACATGAAGCCCCCCCCCACCATAAATGAATGTTCGCTTGGGGCCAGATATTCCAAAGTGCACCCAGAACATGCACAATGGGATGAGCAGCGCAATGCAGATGAGCTATAGGAAACTGATGCCATATTCAAAAGATGTGCCATAGACATGCACAGGCACAAACCACACTACGTGTAGCAAAGATGAACTACTGCACAACAAGACAACCAGGATTGCATAGGAGCATGACAGTAGGCAGCGGCAAGCATGCTGAGTAAGCACTACAGCCAAAGGGGTACACAGGCAGGGCATCACAACAGCAGAGTGCCAGGCCAGCCCTGGCAGTCCCAAGCCACAAGGGGAGCATAAACATTGTGCACAGCACAGGCACACAGCCAAAGGACCACAGTGAAAGTGGGATGCACAAATGAAGCACACAAGCCAACAAACACACCCAGCCACTCACCCCAATGAATGTGAACCCGGCAGGCCCATGGCACTACACCACCACAGCCCTGACAGGCAAAAACAATGAGACAAAGCCACTGGCACTCTGGGTGAGCACCAGGCCCGTACAGTGGGCAGGGGTACAAGAGATGCACAAGCACTGGGAAACAGGGTGCACAAGCCATGCCACCAAGCAGGGACACAGGACCCAGCTTCACACCGCACACCAGCAGCAGCAAGGGCAATGGTGCAGGTGAAGGGCAGGCCAGCACAGGCAAACAAGGAAATGAGGCAGTGGACCGTACACAAGCCAGATGCACAGCCACTGCCCAAGTGCCCATGCCACAGAGATACATGGCACACAGCAGCCACTTCACATGGGAGCACACCACAAAGGGCACAGCAGTGGAACAGAACGGGCACACCCAAAAGCAGCACAGAACAACATAGGCACAGTGCAGCACTGCGCTGGCAAAGGAGACATGGACACAGAGGTGTATGAACAGAAAGCTTTACTACAAAATAAAGAACAGTAGTGTGCCAATAGGGCAAAACAATATTAACAGCAGTAAGGGAATGGGAAGGGGGTGCATAATGGCCAACAAGGGGAAGGGGAATGGGAATGGGAGCAAGGACACAGGAACAGACAGAACAGGAAACATTAGGAGGGAAGAGGGCACAGTGCTGAGAGGGGAAAGGGTCAGTATCACTGATGTAGTTGTGACTCTCTCAGATAGAACACCTCCTCAATCAGCACCTGGGTAGTACCAAGATGTCGCTTGTAGACAAGGATGAGGACATTCGTCCATGTGATGTGCAGCCACACAAGTCCATGGAGCACACAGAGTCCACTGCCCAAGGCCTGCCATTGTCATCTGGCCTGAGGCCTGGCCTGACCTACAAGAGGGGAATCAAGACAGGCAATGAGTGATGGACTACAAGTAGCCCCAGCCCACCCAAAGGTGTGCATGGAACAGCTGCCACCCCCACAGGTGGACAAGAATGGAAATGGCATGTGCACAATGGACAGCAAACAGCTGACAATGCCATGACCCATGGGCTGACTGAATTGATGCCTATGAAAGTCCCCCCCACACCCGTGCAGTGGACCACACAGTACTGGTGCAAAGCCCCCCAGGCAGTACAGTATGCCCCTTGCAACACTTGCACACTATGGGATGTGCACACATGCCCACCCTACCAGGAATGGCGATGGCCCACCATCACACAGAGTCCAAGTGCAAGGTCCACCCCCCTGTGCAACATGGCGCAGGCAGTGGGGTGGGGAACTGCCCAATGCAGTGGCCATGCTTGGCAACACTGCCCCGTGCCATACCACACCGCACACCCCACTGCCAGCAATGACCTACACACCATGTTGCACACAGTCACCTGCCTGCCAGGTGCCAGCGCAGCTAAGCCACCATCATTACCATGGCACATGTCCTGGTCTGCAGCCAACCTGGCCCTCCTGCAGTCCTCCAGTCCTGTGAATGGAAAAGAGAGAGAGAGAGACAATGGACATGAGTGGCATGCCATGCACAGACCCACCCACCACCAGCACAGTGCCCAGTACTGGCACAGCAAGGGCATGCGCACAGGCCCATGTGTGGCATGGTGCATGGCCCAACATCAATGTGCACAGCACAGGCAAGCAGTGCAGCAACAGAGAATTCACATCAGCCACCAGTGCAACCCCTCATGTAGCTGCACATGCAGTGCACAGCACAGCACAGGATGTGGACAATGGAAGCATGCACATTGCTATGGGGCACCTTCCTGACTGTGGCACAAACCCCCAGCACACCCTCTCCTGCAGCCTTCACAACCTGCCAGGATCCTTCCCTTGGAGGTCACTATATCTGTGCCTGCACTGCTCAGCAGTGTGATGCACCCCAGTCCGCCGCTCCAGACTAGTGGCCACACTCTCCCACACTTGGACCTATGCTCCTGGAGCTCTGCCACACCAAATAAATGGTGTTCCACTGGCAGGACCGGGGCCACCAGATTCACCACCTCAATATCAGGCCAGTTCCCTGCCTGGTGTACATGCTTCCCCAATACTGCCATGACTGCCGACTACTGCACTGCGCCCGACCACATGTACCTGCACAGCCAGAATGTGGAATCATGCAGTGCCTGAGGTGCAGTTGAGTATCCCATACCATCGCAGTGCAGCATGAATATGAGCAATTGACTTGCTCAGCTGCCACCTATCACACAGCACCACACATGCACAGAACAGCACCGTTGGGCAGGAGTATGGGGTCAGGGCCATAACCACACATACACACTGCCGGCCCACTCAATAGTGTGCACACACCTGCTGGCATTGCCGGGCAATGCGCGGTAGGGGATATGGTGCATGTGGCACTGTTGTGCAATATGGTCTGGCAGCATAGCGCATCTGTGTGAGCACGTCCATATGCGCAATGGGGGCACATCATGCACTGTGCACAGGTGCATGATAGGCCACACATGCAGAAGTGCCAACCATTGTGAGCATGGCAGATTCACTGACAAGCATAGTGCATGTGCAGGGGATGTGCCAGTGACCCTCTCTGGCACATTACATTTGCTCAGAGCACAATCCTGCAATATTCAGCCGTAGTATGCAAATAGGCTCATGAACCAATGTACGGTGCATTCGACCACATTTGCATGAGCTGAGCCATAAAAGCACCACAATTCTGCACTGAGCACTGACAGGTATTGCAGCCATTTCGATAAGAAGCACCAAATGTTGTGATGTTTCTTGGTATGATATCTGTGCTTCAGTGTTCCAGGCTGACATGCCAGGCCACTAAATGTACCACTGTGTTACCTTCTACAGGTAGCATCATGTCGGATATGGAGGAAGCTGAGGAGCAGGGACCTGCATGAAAGTGCAGTCCCAACTTCACCAAAGATAAGCAGCAGGACCTGTTCGAGACCTACCTTGACAGGGAGGAACTGCTCAGTGGGGCCATGAGTACCCTGCAGGAATGTGCCACAGGGTGGGATGAGGTGGTAACATATGTCAATGCCCATGGAAGACATTAGAGGAATACACAGGAGTGCAAGAAGAAGATGGGTACCAACAGGCCGAGCATTAAGAAGAAGGTAGCCACCATCAGGGTGACCTGCAGTAGAACAAGGTGGGGCCCAGGAGCCACCCATGTATTCACAGTGAGGAAGGAGATGATGGCAATGAACATCAGTTGTTCTGCCATTGAGGACATGCTAGGAGGAGGTTTCTAGATGAGTGGCAGCCCCTCACAGCACTGTGAGTCACTGGGAGCCGTGTGTGTGAGTGGTGTATGTGCACCACCCGTCAGCATACAGGCATGGCGGCAGCATCGCCATGGACCCCATGCATGTGTGGCATGCAGCAGCACAGGGCACACATGTGGCCACCGTACATGCCATTGTCCACCTGTGTGTGGTGCCGTGGTAGCAGGTGCATCGTACCCTAACCATGTCACCAGCCCCAGGGTGTGCATTACCGCTGGAAAGACTCACTGAGCTGCACACCCATTGGAAATGGGGCATGGCATAACCCACAGGTACACAGGTGTCTGCAAGGCATACCACTGGTGGGGTGGGCCTTGGAGGTGAGTGGCTGAGGCATGCCACCCATCCTGTGCTGCGGCATCATGTGCTGCAGCCACTGCATATGGTTGGCCTGGCATGTGCTCCATCCATGGCATGTCCACCATACTGTGTCATGCAGCACATGCATACCCTGTTCCATGATGGCACTGCAGTGGTGTGCTTGCCCCCCACACAATGACTGCAGCTCGGTGTGCACACTGCCATCCTCATTAAGTATACCACTGTTGTGTCTTCCAGCACCATCATGCCTCAGGGGTGGGATGCAGGACATTGCCGATGATGCTGGACCCAATGAGGATGAGCCATCTATGTCCACCAGCATCAGGGCCTCAGACCATCAATGACATGGCAGTGTGAGGCTGCTGGACATCCTAGGGCTTGGCGATGAGGACCTCCTGTTGGACCTACTGCTCACCGAGGACCTACCGATACTTGTACTGGGTACACAGGTGAGTTGGGAATCCAACACAGATGATGACCTAACAGTAATCCTGGATGGCACGGGACTGGACATGCCTCCCTGGTTACTGGCCTGCACACTGGTGGCGGTCATCACTGGCTGTGGTACAGTGCCTGTGCAGCAACCCCATGTCCATGGCGACACCGTTGTGAGTGGCACCGCCACTGCCAGCTATGGGGGGGGGGTAGGTTCTGCAGACACAGGAGCCAAAGAGACAGTCCAGCAGGGAGCTGGGCAGTGGAGGTTGGCAGTGGTGACCTCCATGCAGCACACCACAGAGTCCACTGATGGGGCATCCCCACATTCACGACCCCTGCATGGTCCCATGTGCAGCATCCTCTGGCAGGGGATGCTACTGGGCATGCTGCCACACCCCCAGTGGGTCAACATCAACCCCAGGATAAGCATGGGGCTGACAGGCTGGGCAAGCACACCAGGCTGCCACTGGCCTCCATGAATAACTAGGCAATGATCTAGGCCCAGTTATGCGCACTGAGGGTGGAGCTGCACCACCAGTCCAAGCCTGCAGACACTGGACATACACAGCTGATCAGTGAGATCTGGCAGATGAGGGAGGCCATGACCACATCGCTGGACCGCATTGCCAGTGCCATCACAGCTATATTTGCATCACTGGCATCCAGTGAGTGCAGCAGGGTACATCAGTCTCCCCGTAGTGCAGTGTTGACACCACAGACCCGGCTTCTGGCAACCCCAGCACGGCTGTTGCCGGGTTGTGACATGGCTATCCCAGGCACTCCCAGCAGTAATGTCTTTGCTGGCCTGTTCACACCAGTGAGGACCCAGTCATGTTCCCACTCCTATACCCCCTGCAAGTGTGTTGAGTACACCTCCAGTGGCCGTTGAGCAGCCTGTGGCTGCCACACAGCCCAGTCATGGCTGCCCATGTGGCCATGGTGGCCATGCATCCTCACGGTAGGCCTGCTGGTTGTGCTGTCCCATCCTGCTGCCCCCTGCTGTTGCCTTGTGCACGCTTGTCTGTTTACGCACATGTATGTGTGGCAGCACGAACGTGTGGCATGTGCTGTGGCCTCCATGTTTGCATACTGTGCTGCAGGGACTTGTGTCATGGGTGTGATGAAGTCAGCACTGTGCTGGCATTGCCAATGTGCTGTTGGCTTCAGTCTGATCAATGCCACATTCAGTTACATGTGTGTATGTGTGGCCTACCACCACGGCTGCTGTATCCGGCTGTGCCAGCCACATGGAGCACTGTGCCCAGCTGTGTGCCTCATGATGATGCCATTGCTGCATGTGCATGTTTTGTCACAGCCAGTCCTGTGTCCAGCCCAGTGATCATATGTGTGTGCGCATGTGCACATGCATGTGCACTGTGCTTTGGGTGTGTAGCTGTGTGTCTGTGCTGTCCTTGTGCCAGCTGTGAGTGTGACAGTGTCCCTGCATGCCTTTCTGTGTGGCCATGCACCTCAGAATGTATGTGGGTGTCTGTTCCATGCATGCACTGCTGTCGTGGCTATTACTCACCTGCAGTTACCAAAGTGCTCCTGCATGATTGTTGCCCTGTGCATCCTGGCCATTGCAGCCATCCTGGGGTCCCTCATCTGCATGGGCAGCTGCACACCCCCATCCGAGCCATCCTCCCCATCCTCATCACTGCTGTTGCCCTCTTCCATCTGGACAGCTATCTCATGGTTAATGGCCATGTTGTGCAGCATGCTGCAGGCCAGGAATAGTCCACAGGTTTTCACAGAGCTGTACTGTAGGGCATCACCAGACCTGTCTAGTCAATGTAAACACATCTTGAGCATGCCAAAGACTCACTCAATGATGTTGCATGTTGCAATGTGGGCCTCATTTTACCTGTCCTCTGCAGGGATGGATGGGCACTGGATGGGGTGAGCAGCCAGAGGACCAGGGGGTATGCGCTGTCACCTGTGTTGGTAAGATGTACAGGTTAGCTCATTGAGATGCTTGTCACCTTCCCCTCACCTCTGCTCCCTACGGTCACCCTATTGGCTCCTGCTGAGTGTGGCCTAGGCCTCTGCCCCCTGCACAGCTGCCCCCACACCCCATCTCATGCTATACTAACCTACAAGATGACCCACGGGGATCTCCCCATGCTCAAACCTCTGGCACAGAATGGAGCTGTGCCAGACGAATGCAACATGTGCACTCCCAGGGTGGGTGGTGCAGACATTGGTGATGTGTCCCACGGTGCTGCACATCACCTGGCAGTTGACTGATGGGTACCCCTTTCTGTTCATGTAAGCGGTGGCCTCTGGGCCAGTTGGTGTGTGTATGGCCATGTGGGTGCAGTCTATCACCCCAATCATGCCTGATATGCATGCCACCCTGTGGAAGTCCTGCATGTTTGCTGTATGCTCTGCCTGTGTGCTTGGGAATCGAATGAACTCTGAAGCATTTGGCAGCAGGGCAGTGAGGAACTTTGTGAGGAGGTGGGATGTGGCCGACTGGGTTATTCCAGTGGTTGCCCCTGTTGGTTTGGTGCCAGTGGCAAGCAGGCATATTGCTGCTGTCACCTTGGTCTACACTGTCATAGTGTGGCTCCTCCTGGTGGGTGCCTGCAACTCATCATGGCACAACTCACATAGCTGGCTCAGAATTGCCCTGTTTAGCTGGTACCGGCCCATGATCTCCGCATCGCCATAGTCGTCAAAGGTGAGGCAGGCACGATACCATCTGTGTGTGTCATACCACCAATGGGCCCTTCTTCAGCCACATTTCTGTTCTTCCCTCCTCCTCACACTCCTCATAACTGCCTCCATCAAAAATGGCCCAGCATCCATCTGACTCTGATTCTGTGCCTTGCACATCTGCTGTGTGTGTGTTTGAGCCTCCTTTTATAGGATCAATTACGTGTGGTGCATTCTATGTGTTGCTCCTGACTTGTGCCATGCCATTTGGCTGAATATGCCACTGCACAGCTTATTCATGGGTATGCCCCCTTGTACTTGCACCACATGCGTTACTGTTGCGCAGCTGTGCATTTTGTTTTGGGCAGTGCATTCACATCTGTTGAATATGATCGGGGTGATAGACCATTGAGGAAAGGAGGGAGGGGGGACATGACAGAAACTTTTAAATACCTCAGTGGAACCAACATAATCCAAGAGGGTAGCATCTTTCAGAAAAAGAGATGTGCAAGAACAAGGGGACACAATTTGAAGATAGAGGGGAGATGGCTCAGGGGCAATGTGAGGAAGTATTTTTTCACAGAGAGAGTGGTGGACGCATGGAACAGCCTTCCTCAGGAGGTTGTGGGGTCAAAAATGGTTGGAGAATTCAAGAATGCATTGGACAGACATAAGGCAATTCTTGTGGGGGGGGTAGGAAGAAATAGGCTGTTGGTTAACTAGGATCTGCAGCTTATCCTGTAGGTAGGGAAATGGTCAGACTAGGTGGACCAAGCAGTCCTTATCTGCCATCAAAGTCTATGTTTCTATGGCTCCAGGGCACATGTCTGTGGTTGCACATGCACAACTCCTCTGAATAACTCCCCCTTGGAGTATAGATTTCTGCTTCCAGGAGTGGTTAGGGAACACCTGAGAGAAAATTATTCTGAAACCTCAGGCAAAAACATGCAGAAATGCCAAACATAGCACCTATTGCAACACTAGAACTGCATTAGTGTCTATGGGAAGAAAACTGCTTCTCAGAGATCACATGAAGTCGCCTCCTGAAAATGAATGTTCAATTGGCATATAGATTTGTGCTTTCAGGCACTGTTAGGGGAGACCTTGGGGAACTTGATTCTGACATTTCAGGTGAAGATATGCAGAAATGACAAACATATCAGCCAATTGCTGTGCCACTACAATTGCGTTGGTGGCTATAGTCTCCTGAAAATGAACTTTTGTTTGGAATACAGACGTGTGCTTCCAGTGGTGACTAGGGAACACCTTGAGGATTCAGAAATCTCAGGTGAAAGTATTCAGAAATGCCAAATGTATTAGTAATTTTTTGTAATACTATAATTGCATTAGCATCAATGGGAAGAGAGCTGTTTCTCAGAGGTCACATGATGCACCCCTCCCTGAAAATAATCTTTTGCTTGAAGAACAAACTTGTGCCTCCAAAGGTAGTTAGAGAATCAGGTAATATATCCAATGACTTTTTTTTTACCAAATATTTGTTCAGAAAGGAATTAAGAATTCAGATAATCATTGTTGCACTTTTTTTTGGATCTCAATGTGATATTCTATATTTTATTTACAGGTCCCTCATGAATCTTGGATTTCCATCTGTTCTGTCTTACAATACCTAGATGAGGCATTTTTGCTTTCTACTGAGGCACATGGCATGATAATTGCCCATAAGTAATTGGGTGATTGCAGAACTTGAGTCTCTTTGAGATTACATTCATGTAGATATGGATTCTTAGCGTAATGATTCTGCTTGCATCCACATTGTTTTTTACTTTTAACACAGTTTGTACCAGTTTATGGTTTTAATGCATTTTATCACTTGTTAACAATGTAGTTGTACAGTATGTGATTCTTGTTTTAAACATAATTGATTAACTGTGGATATTAATTAGCAAGGAGGCTGTTAAATGCATTATGCTATGTAGCAGTCTCTGTCCCCAGACGAAACCTTGATGGTGAAGTGCTGGGGTTTATAGTCCTTTTGTGTGTTTGGCAGCACTTGTTCACCTTTTTTTTAAATTAATCTAAATAATGAAGCAACACAAATCACAAAGCTTGGGTTTGAACAGAGCCTCTTTTATTGCATAGGAGTGCAGCGGTTATCTTACTCTGTCTAGTTAAGGGACACATTGAGGGAACATGATTCGGAAATTTCAGGTGAAAGTATTTGTTTCAGAAATGCCAAACATATCAGCCATTTTCTTTGAGGCTTTATTATCATAATACAGTAATGTACTGCAGTTGTCTTAAATGTGGTTCTCAGCGTCCATGTTTCATTTCCATTATTGCAATCTGTAATACACTCACTGAAGATGTCTTTTTTAATACTTGGAATGGGCTGTAAAATGTCATTGTACTCGTAAGGTATTACTATTGTCACTACTCACTTAGTGGCCCACAACTTGTCATTCCCTGTCATATGGATCAACATAGTGGTCCCCTTCTAGTGGCAATAATGTTGGCGATAGTGTGCTATCTGAAATCACCAGCAGGTGCTGTCCTGCTTTGTCTGCCCTACCTCCTCTGGTGACTTCCCTCTGGACCACAGAGATCCCTTGAGCATCCTGTAATGATACAATATTGAACATGACTGTTTTAGTCTGTGCATTCACTGCATAATACAGTATCAGTACTGTGTGTTGCATGTACTGCATTGTGCTGTACTCACTTTGGTTCATCAACCAGTACCATGAAGTGAGTGTGGTGAACACCCACCCAGGTGAGACCAGGGACCCCAACAGAAAGTGAATTGTTGATATATTTATAGTCTTGCTTCAGCCATTTTTTAAATCCATGTTCCACTGTATGCCAGTGGAAGTTGCTTAATTGGGAAGGCCTGATTGCAGGTTTTTTGTCTCAATTAAGCAGCCACCCTTATTATCTGAAGTGAGCTTTTCTTAATCTGATAGACATTAGATACATTATAGTACTGTATTATCACCCTGCAGTTGCCATCCAATTCTTCCTGCCCACCTGACTACTACCCTAAATGCCTTAGCTAGCATTGATTATCTCTGGATCCCTCAGCTGTGGTGAGCCGACAGAATTCAGATAGAAATGGAATTAAGGTACAGTACTTGACGGTATGTTGTATTTGCCATCTGATTGTTCCTACCCACCTGACTACCATCCCAATTGCTGTAGCTACTCTGAATACCATGCAGTTCCTCAGACGTGGTGAGCCATCACTGCACACTGTATCAGCCACTCTTGTAACTTTTGATCTCTGTGTGTGCTGTGTGCCATTTCTGATTCATCATGCCCACCACACTAGCCTGCCTGAACTGAGATGGAACGGGTACAGCCTTCTTAAACCTGCATTTATTTTCAAGCTGATCTCTTCAGGCAGAAAAGAGAAGGTGGGGGGGGAGGTTAGATCAACAGACCAGTGACAAATGGTAGAGAGGAGGAAGCATAGATTCTGTACACAAAACATAGAATTTGATGGATTATAAGGACAGCTTGGCCCATCTGGTCTGCCCATTTCTCCCCACCTACACTATTATCACAGACTGTGCCCAATCTACATTTGTTTCTCACTCCTCCTTTCCACTATGATTCCCATGTGCATATCACATGCATTCTCAAATTCCACCACTGTTTTCACCCTCACAACTTCCACTGGAAGTCTTTTCCAGGAATCCATCACTCTTTCTGTGATTAAGTGCACTACTTACTCAAATCTCTCCAGAATCTACCACTCTCCAGCTTCCTAGCATGTATTCTTGTTCCTAACACCTTTTCTTCTGAAAACTTATTCCCTTGTACTTTATTTACCCCGTGATGTATTTAAAGGTCTCTATCATATCCCCACTCCTCTGTTCCAGGATGTACATACTGTACTGAGGCTTTTAGTCTCTCCTCATAGGGCTATTGATGTAGACCAAGCACTGTTTTAGATGCCCTCTTCTGGACTGCCTCCATTCTGTTTGTGTCCTTTAAGAGACATGATCTCCAGAACTGGATACAGTTATATAGGTGGGATGTTACCAGTGTTCTATACAGAGGCAACACCACCTCCCTCTTTCTGTTGATGATATCCTTCCCTTTGCACTCCAGCATCCCACTAGCCCTTCCTATTGCCTTGTTGTGCTGCCTGGTCACCTTTAGGCAATCTGATATGATTACCCCCTGGTCTCTTTCTCTCGCTCCTGCTTGGTGGTCATCAATACCACTCCACCCACTTTGTACTCCACCCCTGGGTACCCTTTAAATGTGAAAAAGATTAACAAGATGACCAGAGGGATTAGAGAGGGACATGATTTGACAAGATTGGGCTTGACTGACCCAACTATGTGGTTGAGAACAACATGAGAATCCCCTTTAAGCAGTTGTACCTTTCATTGAGTAACATAGTCACTTAATCAGTTCACAGATGTATGCCTCAATAAAGCAGACACTCCATTTATACTTATCCCAATTGAGTGCCTTGTACTGTACTGTGTTTTTTATTATTTTCATTTCTGGGATATATGATTCCTAGTAGGCCAGATAGTCAGGTGTTCAGTGAAGTAATGCTAATATTAATAGCTTAAATGTTCAGTCATTGCTAGTCGGTGTATTTTCATACAGTGTATAGTATTAACATCACTTTTGTGAGTAGGTATACATTTTAAGGGTACCTGTACACTGTTTAATCAAGTCATAGCTTAAGCAATACCCCTTCCCCATCCACACTGACATTCCACGCTGTGCTGTGCTGTACTATGATGCACTGTACTTTGGGTTGAACATCAGATTTGCATGAAAGATATTTATTTCATAAAAGTTACAGTCTTTGTACCAAACAAATGTTTCTCTGTGATCCTGCTGAAATCAAACCTGTAAGTTGTCCTCAACACTCTAGTTATGTCCTGCCTGTGATCTGCCTTCACCATTTTCACTGTTCACAGATTTGTGAGCCAGAGATTAACATCTGAATACTGCAGGTGGTAACTACTTTGCTTCAAGTTTAGCAGCTTTCATAGTGACCAGGTGAAAACTGATGCAAAGTGAACATTGTCATATTCAATGTAAAAAAGTAGAACTGGAAGTTTCTTAGTGGCCCACTGACCCATGAGCCAGTCTACCTTTGATATGTAGTACCACAATAACTTCAAAGTGTATGCCTGCATGGAGCTACCAGGTAAGTGACTGAAATATCTTGAATACCATGACCTTGAAGGTGTCCCCATTCTTCCCATGTGCAATTAATGAAATGTTCACAGAGCACATGTTTAGCATCTGTTTAGCATATAGGGGACAGTGTATGTCTTGGATGAGATGTTAAACCGAGGTCCCATCTGCCTGGATTGGTGGTAGTTCAGGTGGATGTTAAAGATCCCATGGCACTTATAGAAAAGAGTAGGGGTGTTTTTATTATAATAAGAATCAAAACAAAATAAGCATTACAAAAATCATAAATGACAGAAAGGAAAAAAAAACATAAAAATGGCATATATAGGCAACAGGTGGAAAGGCTAATAAAGGGAAAACTAATCAAAAGCTGGCAAAACCATTTTATAATATACATACAAACCATAGAAAGATACCAATAACATTTCAAGACCCCAAACCTGACTACTTATATTTAATAAGATGTGAAAGACCCCTCCACCACTGTCTAACCAAATGTACTGAAAAAGATTGCAATTCTTTAGAATAAACTTTTTGCAATTCATTTGATACATAAATAAGAAAAGCTTTTCCTAATGTGTGTTTTTGGAACAGTACCTATTGGCACCGAATTTGCTATAAACAAAATCTCAACACAGCCAAGAGAAGCCATACAGTCTGTTTTTTTATATTTAGCTGTACCTCTGATATTCAACTTCCCATACAGAGTTAACCATTGTAGTTCCTACACATAAGGTGGAAATCTTGGATTATTCAATTGATCCAATGCAACTGGAGTCAAAGAAGGGGGGCAGTTTCTAAAAACTGGACCCGTGGGACATTGCGATTCCATTATTAACTCATATAAAGACTTGACTGAATTGTCACAAATCTGGGATTTTGTTAATTTTCATTTATACAATTTCTTAGCTAATGGAATAAAATAGATTGGCAGAGGGTAATGGTAATTAATTTTAGGAGCCAAGTGTGTCCAGGATTTCAAATATTGTCCAATACCTGCCCTAAACCATTGTTCATTATGCTTTGTTGAGGTAAGTGAAGATAATTTTAAAGAGTTCGTACAATAAAGTGAAAAACAAAAAAACACTGGGTCTATCATTCCCACTCCCCCTTTATTTTTCTCCAAATATGTATACACCCTTTTAATTGGGTTAAGCCGATTACCCCACAAGAATTGAACGCAAAGACTATAAATCTTAGTCTCAAATTGTAAAGGCAATGGAAATATTACAGCAATATACTGAAGACAAGGACGAAGAAACTGTTTCAGGAGATGCACCCTTTTAAGTTTACTAAACCGAAAACGTTTCCAATTGTGAACTTTTTGTTCCACTTTGTCCAAAACTAATAACCAATTTTCCACCGCGAGGTTTTGAGGACCAAATAAAACTTCCAATATCTTAACTGGCTCTGGCAATAATGGAATTGGTGAATGAGATACCACCCCCCTGGGACCGGACCCCATCAGTAAAGCTTTTGATTTTTTATAATTGAGTTTAACATTAGCTAAATTGACATATATTCTAGATTCATGAAGAAAGGAGATAATGTGCTCCTCATTTTGAAAAAATAAATGCACATCTTCAGCAAAAGTCTGTATCCGTAGTCTGGATCCAACACCAGGAATCTGAATACCTTCCCATAAATCTTTAAATTGGACTGCTCTAAGTAGGGGTTCAAGGGAAAAAATATACAACAACGGACTAAGGGGGCAACTTTGATGAACACCCGTGGGGATTTCGATAGGGCTCCCCTACCTCCCTTTTATAACCAGGAACACCAATATGGAGTTATACAAGCTTTCTATTACAGTCACCATTTGTAGGGGGATCCCAAAATAACCTAAGGTTAAAAAAAGGAACCTATGATGTACCCTATCAAAAGCTTTTTCAAAGTCTGATGAAAATAAGCTACCCCCAAACCCAATTCCGATAAATATTCTATCACATCCCTTATGACAGTCAAAATTGACTGTATTCTCCGATTTGGAAGGCCGCAGAGCTGCATTGGCAAAATAACTATAGACCCCAGCCATTTTAATCTATTATTTAATAAGGTTGCAAAGATTTTATAATCTGAGTTCAACAAAGTAATAGGCCTCCAATTTTCTAACTTCCCCTTATCCCCGGATTTAAACAAATGAAACTGCAAGCCTTGGGTAAAAGAGCTCGGGATTAAATGGTTTTCAAGAAAGAAATTAAAAAGAGCACATAAACTTGTACTCAACTCAGCCTGAAAAGTTTTATAGAAAGGATTTGACAGTCCATCAAGACCTGGTGAAGTGGAATCTTTCAAGTGACCAATCACCGACTCGATTTCTGAAACCAAAAAAAGGAAGCATTATATCTGTCAATAAATCATGATCTAACACAGGAGGGGGAACAGGATGCAAATAATCCATAATTTCCTGATCTGACGGCGGTGACATGGGTGCCAAGGATCGAAAATAGTGCCCGATGATCGAACCAATACCTGACACGTCAGACACCCTTCCAGAAGGGGAATCTAGAAACTCCAACGCAGTGGAGTCTTTCAGACCTTTACATAAGACATAAGGGTCTTCTATAACCGATTTACAAACATGGTTTTTGATAAGTGCTTGCATAGATTTAGCCCTATCATATTGCATTTGTCTCATATCCATTTTTACGGCATCAATCTGAGTGGATAAATACTGATTTGAAGTATTCACAATTGAGTATAACGTTTGCAGATGGGATCGCAATTTTAAGTAAGCGCTGAACTGTGATTTCCGATGGTAAAGTCCATAGGATTTAAACCACTGGTCACAATCAGCTTTAGTTTCCACCCACCATAGGCTCAAATTGGTATACAAGAACCTCACTGATAATCTAGCTTCCAAAATCAGTTTGATGGAGTTCCTAACTTTTGGCTCCTGTAGGCAGGAGGAATTCAACTTCCATCTATCAGACCGTGGGCCCTGCACAGGTAAATTCCCCACTTCAACCTGCACTAGCTGATAGTCAGAAAATTCAATGCGTAATATACAAAAATTATGAACCAACAGAAAATTGGAATAGAGCAAATAGGGCCGGATATTCAAACTGCGCCATTCTGAGGCGCAAGCCCTTGCGCTGCGCAAAATAGTTCCACAGGGGTGTGGCCGGGGCGATATTCAAAGGATTTGCACTATTGAGCAACTCCTTTGAATATCACCCCCCAGCCACAGCCACTGTGCATGGCGCAGTGGAACTTGCGCCACCGCAAGTTGTCAGGGTGGAGCATTCAACTTGCGGTGGGCAAGTACCATTGCGCCATGCGCAAAATCACGATATTCAAAGATGACATGCAAATGGGCCATAATTCATGCAAAGGTGCAGGGGCCATTTGCATCTGATATATTCATTGCATGCCATTAGCATGTAGGTGCGCCCGATCCCGAGGACTTGCGCCTGGCGCCCTGCCAGGCAGCAGCCGTCGGGACCGAAGCACCCTGCAGCCCGATTGTGGGCAGCAATGTGGCTCCCCCACCTCCTCCCGTACATATCCCTGGTGGTCCAGTGGACCAAAATGCCCAATCACGGGCGGTATGTTTAAAATCTCCCCCCCTCCCGTACATATCCCTGGTGGTCCAGTGGACCGAAATGCCAGATCGCGGGCAGTATGATTAAAAACTCCCCCCCTCCCGTTCACATCCCTGGTGGTCCGGTGGACGAAATGCCCGATCGAGGGCAGAAAATAACAGAACCCCCAACATCCCCTTGTGCTCCGATCGCGGGCAGAAAGTAAATTGAACCCCCTCCCACGAGACATCACCTGGTGGTCCAGTGGACCAAAATGCCCGATCGTGGGCAGAATATAAATGGAATCCCCGAAACATCTCCTCGGTAGTCAGTGGACTGAAATGCCCGATCGCGGGCAGAATGTAAATGGAACCCCAGAAACATCTCCCTGGTGGCTAGTGTCCCCCCACCCCCACCACCCACGGCCCCACCACCCGCTCCCCGGCGGCGGGCAGCAGCATCCACCTGCCTGCCGCCCAGCCGCCCCGCCGACGAAACTGCCAGTGGCTGCACGCCGCAGTGGTGCAGGCAGAGCCAATGGGCGTGCATCCCTATACCATACATGACAGTCCAGATTTGTGAATGATTCGTTCACAAATCTGAACTGTCATATGACTGTCGACTGCAGCGCCCATTGCTCTTGCTCTAATAATCAGCGTACCGGGCAGTCAGCTCGGCGATGACAGCGGCAGGCGGTGGCATGCTCGCCCGCCCGGCTGCCAGGGGGGGGTGGTGGGGCTTCGAGGTGGGGTGGGGGACACTAGCCACCAGGAGATGTTCGGGGGTTTCATTTACATTCTGCCTGCAATCAGGCATTTTGGTCCACTGGACCACCAGGAAGATGTTTCGGGGTTCATTTACATTCTGCCCGCGATTGAGCATTTCGTCCACTGACCACCAGGGAGATGATCGGGTGGGGGTTCAATTTACTTTCTGCCCACGATCGGGCACAAGGTGGGCTGTTTGGGGTGTTGTATTTACTTTCTGCCCGCTGATCGGGCATTTCGCACACTGACCACCAGGGATGGAACGGAGTGGGGGTTTAAACATAGCGCCCGCGATTGGGTATTTCGTACACTGACCACCAGGGATGTGAACGAGGGGCCACATTGATGCCCGCGACGAGAGCTGGTGGGGGAGTACACTATGCCCGTGATCGGGCTGTGGGGGGCACAGGGACTGAGTTGGGGCCAGCCAAAGGTGGCAGCTGCTGTGTTCGCCCTGCAATACAGCAGCTCACCTGTGGTGGCCCTTGACTTAAGCCTTTTTTTGGCTCAAGGTCCTGCAGGCTCAGGTTGGGGTTGTGCCTGACAACTCTGCACAGCCCGCTGAATATCGGCTGTGCAGTTTATGCATGGTTCCTCCCCCTCCAGTTGAGCATGCATTCATTTGCATTGTGCTGTTGCTCAGCCTGTTTTCAGTGGCGCAACTGCCTCCTGCTGAATGTCGCAGAATGGCACAATTTAGGACTTGAGCATGCGCAACCCTGTTGCGCATGGCGCAACCCTTTTGAATATCTGGCCCCCAGTCTATAGTGGGGCCCTTAGACCCCTTATAAAAAGTATAACCGCACTTAACTGTGGAACTTCGGTTGCAATTATGCAAATCTGCTCTAGATATCATTGAAACCAAAAAATTAGAATCACAATAGATCCCTTTATAAAGCAAATAAAGTCTGCCCCATAAGATTGGTAAGGTTGAAACCAAAGTAGGGCTGAATTTCTTTAAAACAGTTTATTCTGGCAGTCTTCATTTGAGGATTGTAGATATTTATAAGACAGAATTGCAAGCCCTGCCATGCACCATCTAAAATTAAGACTCTCCCAGGGATTAAATCAATCAATTTATAGAGAGAAAAGGTAGGCTGACAAAAACAAAATTATTATACCATCTGCCGTGTCTCTTCCAAAGGACCAAAATGACGGCCCCCAAGGCCAGTCTTTTTGAAAGGAGAGTACCTGATCTTTTGAAACATCCAAGTTTCCTGAAAAAAGCATAGAGAAATATTCTTATCGTGAAGCAACTGAAAAAGTGCTCTACGTTTCATTGAATTCAACAAGCTATGTGTGTTCAAGGAAGCCCAAGTAAACTCCATGAAGCAACCAGCAAAGACAAATACACACCTTATTTTTTCCTACGTTTGTTCTTTTTTTCCTTATACTCAGTTAGAGACTCTTCTGGTACAGATTTTTGTGAATCAGAGTCCCCTAGGTCCATCTCCGAATCACCCCAGGTGGGAAAAAGTGCTGCATAAGTATTATGCATTTCCAATTCCAATTTGGCAGGTGCAGCTATGGCCTTAAAGGTCCTACTAGACCGTCTAGGGGGCATAGCAATGGGTACAAGTAATGCTTCATCTTTTTTCACCTCTGGATCTTTATAACACACTGGTTGTAACAAATCCTGATCCTGGATTAGATCAACCACACCGGGCAATTTTACCACAGAAATGGGGGGAAGGGGTGCTGCCTCAACCAGAACCATAGTTGGAAGCAACGTACTTCTTTTCTCCACCTTAGGGAAGACCAAGGTGGGGGTAGCAACAGGAACTTATTTTACAGCTTTAAAGACCACCTCCTGGGCATGTTGAACTAGCAAATCTACACTGCTACTGGAGGCCTTATTCTTAGCCACCCAGGCACAATCCTTAAAAGCATGGCCATAGGCCTCGCAAAGATCACATCTGGTGGGGTTAGTACACTGCTGTATACCATGACCTAAATCTTCTCAATTGTCACATCGGGGGCATTCACAGGTACTAGATAAATGGGTTTTTGAGCCGCATTTATAGCAAGCTCGGGGTTGGCCACTGTAAAAACAGACACCCCTGTCCCTCTCCAACAAAAAGGAGTTCGGGATGTGCTCGATACCTTTCTCTGTTTGTCTCAATTTAACTTTAAATTTCCAACCCCCAGTCCAGAATTGCTCCGTGTCCAATATAGGCTCTGGGTCACCCTGTAATTCACACTTTAGGGAAAACCAATGGGTAATGTCTTCAACGTGTACGTCTTCGTTTCGAAACATGATTGTTACATGTTTAATCAAAGGGGTAGAAAGGAGAATAACCAAAAAAGGAGACTATAATGGGAAAAATTTCACTTGGGCATATCGTTCCCAGAATAACTCCAATAAGTACGCTGAGTGAAAACTTATATCGAAGTTGTCCTCTCCTGATATATTAATGAATGCAAAAACATCCCTTGCTGAAAACCCCAAGGATTCTTTAATGAGCAGTTTCCCCACATGATGCCTATCTGGTCTATCTGATAAACCACCTTTATAACGAAGTCTAACAGCATTGCGCTGCAGCTCGGCCTCCCTCTTAGCATTCGCAAAAAGAGCCGACATCAATGGTTTGTCTGCTGGAGGGAGCTTAGTAGCCTCTTCAGTACTAGTGTTAGCTGCTTCTGGCTCTGAAACCTTAACTGTGCCTCCCCCTTCAGTACAAACAGAATTTTTTTGAACCAAAGGCATACCATCCTTATATTAGCTCCCCTCATCCCTTCCTGAGGGTGCCAAACTGGAGAGTGTTTTTAAAATCAAAAACAGGGTCCCAGTCCTGAGAAGGAGTCCAAACACCAGTCCCCAACTGCCCCCATCCTGCTGCTCATAAAGCCCTTTGTGGAGACCATGAATTATCATGGGCCATAGGAACATCAGCCCCTTGAACATCAACCTTCGGGAAAGGAGCATGCAAAGTCTCTCTGTCAGCACTCTGTGACCTCAGGCCACGATCAAATTGAAACTCCGGTTTTCGGCTTTCCGATCCCCAAAACAAAATTCCATTACTCCATCCTGTTCTCCAGGTTTAGACTGAAAGTGAACAGAGCCTTGTATGGGGGTGAGAGCTGCTTCAATGGGTAAGGGTTGGAACATGAACCCAGTGTCCCTGTGCAATGAAACTGACAAGTCCACAGAAAAAAAACAGCAGATGTACTCACCCCCATGTCACTTCTTTGCCCAGACTCCCGAGACTCGATTGCCGTGGACTGTTGTGTTAGTAAAACCATTTGCACCTCATTATCCATGTCAGAGACAGGGACAAGGTTCGTATTCGGAATATCCCTGTTGGGCTGCAAAAGCCCACTCGTAGTCGACGCTTCTTCATCCTGAAACAATTCTGTGTTGCCTTGCAGTGTAAGGGGGTCTCACGATACACTGATTTTCTTGCCTGTAACACTATCGACTGTATCCGCTGTCAGCGGTACTGGAACAACTTCAGCCCTTCCTTCCATGAGAGCCTTCTCCATATCAGGTACTGCTGTGTCGTTTTTTACTGCTTTCTCTTTATCAAGCACCGAACGTGCTTCATGGGGAAACCTCTTCTGCCATACTATCCACAGGTAGCTCATCCAATGACTGTTCCAGTAACAGACTATCCATGCTTGCAAGCGGCTCCACCGTTATCCCCTCCGAATCGTTGCCGAACACAGCAGCCATCTTGCCTACAGCCTGACAGCCCCCTACTGACGATCAGTAGGGGAATTTCCCCGGTGTCCTGGCCAAATTTCCCTCATTCACTAAAAAATACCACCAGCTTAATCTGGTTCAAGGTCAGTTGGCATTCATCTGTATCCCCTTCCCCCGGGTCATGCCTGAAAATAGGCAGGATTTGTCTAGTGCACTTACCCGGTCAACAAAAACTAAATAAATAAATGTAGGACGCTTTATTTTGGTGCCTTTTACATACCGTAGTATCATCACTTGTATTAGTTACTTATAAAAATGCTGCTTATTTTTGGCAAGAGTATCATTTCACAACAAAAATACCACTGGCTTTAATCTCTGGGAAATGATGGCCTCAGATGTGTCCCCCTTGTTCCCCTGCATCCCGGGAACACTTCATGAAAAGTGCACAGAGCACATATTTAACATGTTTAGTGTATGGGGGACAGTGAATGTCACATAGTGTCAATTATTTTGGTGCTTATTCTTACACAGTTTGTGACATGTGCATGGTAATGAGCATACTGTACTTATTGAAAATTGTGCTTTTTGATATACTGTAGTATCAGCACTTCCTTTAGTGCCTTATAGAAGTGCACCTTATTTTTGGTAGCAGTATCATTTTGCAACATCCAGACTCTCAAGACCGAAAACAAATGCCATTGGCTTTAATCTCTGGGAAAAATTGGCCTTGGATGCGCCCCCATTCATCTCAGGAGCACTTAGTGAAATGTAAACAGAGCATATTTTTAACATTGGTTTAGCATATAGGGGACAGTGTGTGTCATGTAGTGTACTTTATTTTAGTGTATGTACTTACAGTATTTACACAGTCTGTTGCATAAGTGTAGTAATGTTCATATTGCACTTATTGAAAACTGTGCTTTTTTATATACTGTACTGTAATAGCAGCACTTGCATTAGGGCCTTATAAAAGTGTTGCTCATTTTTGCCCAGTGGTATCATTTTTCACAACGTTCAGACTCACAGAAAAGAAAAAAAAATATGTTAGTGGCAGAAATCTCTGGGAAACCATGGTCTCAGATGTGTCCCCCTTTCTCCAGGGACAACTTAATGAAATATAGCATCTCACATGTGTTTTATACTCAGTACTGTGTGTTGTGTGTCTGCTGAAATATTTTAGAAAGTACAATATTTCAATTCCCAGTACAGTAAAGTGTCCACTATATTTTAACATTGTAACATTTCCATATGGACAAAGACATCATAAACATATTTACACAATGAAGCAGGTACTGTAAATTGCAAAACAAATTGTCAAAGAAAAACTGAATTCAAACAACTAATGCAGTATACAGTGGTATATTACAGTTATATTACATGCAGATGCCAGGGAGTTCTTTCTTTTCATTGGCCGTGTGCCCCTTGTAAAGTACAGAGGATGTGCTCCCTGTACAGTAGATAGGGTGTGTGCTTCTTGTCATTCCATATGGTGGCTGGCGGAGAAGATGAATGTTGGGTTATGTCAGTCACTGTATTGGATCTGTGGCACAGGCATCAATGGTCAGCAGGGTGGCAGAGTAGTTTTCATAGTGCGGGTGGTGTGGGGAAGTTGGTAAATATTCTTTCTTTTCACAGGAACAGTGACCAGACTGTGGGGGTGCCACTAGCCACCACGGACTAGAAATGTCATTACTGGGATAGTGATCAAAGGATTGGGAGACTACTGGATAAAAGGGAAATATATTCTAATATGCACAACAGCAAACAAGCGATGGGAGGGGCCACTTGATACTAGGAAAATGTACTATATTGTATAGGATGGTGATTGGAAGGTGGGGGGAGCAAAGGGATACCAGGGACATATTTTCTTTTATGGGGATGGGTGCTCAAAGTGGGGGTGGGGCTGGTTGCAGTGGTGCAAGTGGGTGCAAGTTGGAGACCAAGTAGGGTCTTTGGTGGCATGATAGGTAGGGAAAATTAAAGTACACTATTTGGGCCAAATGGTCCTTATCTGCCAACAACTTCTATGTTTCCATTTTGTACCTCTAGGGCACACCTACTACAGGTTGGCAATCTGGTGGTCTGAGCACAGAGTTGTCAAAGTAAAGGCTGATGAGCAGCTGTATGAAGACTTGACCCATCACCAGGTTCAACTCTCTGCAGAGACCCACTACCCCTTCTGACAGAGTAATAAGTTGCGTCACGGTGGAAGAGACAGAGGACCAAAGAGAAAGAGTTTGAAAAGAGTTGACAGTGCACAGTGTAAGGCCAACCACATAACCAGACAAGCTCATTGCAGATGTGTAGGAGTAGAGTGAGAGGCTTGACAGTTTTACAGGGCATTGACACACAAAACCTCAGCTGTGGAAGACAGCCAGAGCTTGCTAGGTAAAAGTAACACTGGTGCCACAGCAGATTATTTTTTAAAAGATTTGCCAGGACAAGCATGCATACTCAATCATTGATGGGCTTGTCCCTCCACCTCATCTGATCCTCTACTGTGTCCCACCATCCCACCTGATCGAACTATAAGTCTCACCTGGGGATAAAAATCCAAGCTCTTGTCTTGCACTTGTCATCCTTGACACATTAGGAGGCAGGAGTAGAGAGGTTTATGAGAAGCATCCATTGCAATGTCTGAAAGAAGCCTGTCCCTGCATATAGTTAAGCACAGGAGCAAGTGCACAAAATTGACAGATGAGGAGAGGAGGGTGTTATTTCTTTTTTTTTTTTTTACACAGGAGATGCACCATTGTACTGTTAGGGTGTAGAAGCAGACAGTACTGCCCATCTGCCGGACTGGGCACTGGCTCACTATCCAGCTAAGTGTGGTGCAAGTTACATATTAGCACTGTGAGGAATGCAGAATGTAGAATTCCACCTATGAAATTAGCATGAAATGACCATTCCACTAGCAGAATTAATGCCAGAATTTCACTGATTCTTCTGTGGAATTGAACCTACTGTTATCTGCAGAATTATATTACACAAAACAGCATTTTCCATGGAAAATTATTCTGCTGGCATTTCCGTGGAATATATTGAGATCTGCAGAATTGAATTTTGTGGAAATATAATGAAAAACCCATTCTGCATTTTTCTGCTATGGAATTCTGCCATTCCACCTCCGGCAAAATTTGGTGGAATTTCAGCAGAATTTCAAAACTTCTATAATATTCCATTCTGCTGAAATTTGAAAATTCTGCACACTACTACTGCACACCAAACAGAGGGACAAATGGTCATGTCTATCTGTCTGTCCATCCACCCACCAGTGCTCAGCCTGTATTCAAAACCTTTACCCTGATACCTGCCTCTCTGTTGCTCCCTACTCACCTACATTACATGGCTGAACCTGAAGCCAATTTCATCACTGATTTAAGGAGCAAGTGTGTAGATCAGTTTGGTGAGCTGTGCAGTGAGGGGGTGGTGGATATGGAGCTAGTGAGTGGTGCGATTGTCTCTGGAGTGGAAAGCCAGTTAAGTTGGAAAGTTACAGATAGGTAATCTCAGTTCAGGCAAGTCAGCTGGCTGTTATCTGAGGCAATCGTTGCACCTTAGGGACCTACTGAACTCCTGCTAATGTTGGGTATGCCTTAAGCAATGCTGGAGGAGTCATGGTCCAGGCTGCCCAAGATCTGGGATTGCCAATTGCAGCTTAGGATGATGATTGCAAAGGTGCTTGCTTGTCCTCATTGTTTTCTGAGTTGGGATCCACAAAAACTGGGTCAAGGACAGCTGATTCTTGCTTTAGAGGGTCAAACCTATTAGTGGTCAGGAATGGTGTGTCTGTTGCTTGGCTGTTTGAGGAGCGGGTGGACTGGGAGCCATTCTGTTGGCTGTGAGACCAGATTGCATGATAAACTGTGCCCAGCTTAACTTTCTGCTGTCAATGCCCTCCATCTCTTTTCTGCTGCACTCATAGTAAGTCATTGTCCAGGTCTGCCTGTGAGGTTGGAGTGTGCTGGGTGTCTTGGTGGGCAGTGTTGATGTTGGTGCGGTGAGGGCACTGTGTGCTGCTATTATAGGATGAGACTGAAAACTGATAGGCCACTGCTTAGCAATAAATTCCCCCACAGCCTCTGGGGAATCAGACTGGAACATGGCCCCACTGTGACTTATCCTAAGCTGAGCAGGGTATCTCATGAAAGTTCTGGCCCCAAGATGCTGCAGCTGCCATCTTACCCACCCATATGCTCATCATTAGACCGATAGTTCATCAGAATAGTCCTGGAATAAGGAGATCCAATTACCTTCCCCTGATAATGGTATTCACTCCTGTGCCACTGAGGAATATTTTCCTTGACTGGATAGCCAGTCATTTTAATCAGTACTGGCCTAGGGTGGTCTCCCTGTCGAAGCTGAGGGGCCAGGGATCTGTGAACTCCCTTGATCTCCAGCGGTGGGTAGTTGGGTGTGTTAAGGAGTTTATAAGGTGCTGCAAGAAGGGAATCATGCCTGTGCTCTCTGCACCTTCAGGCAAGCCGACTAAGCAAAGATTATTCCTCTGTGTCCTAGTCTGTAGATTGTCTGCCTTCAAAAGCAGGTATCTTATTGGTCAATCCTGCTCCCGTAGGTCACCATTCACTATCCCATCTGATTCCTTGAGTTGGGTAGTCTTTGCTCTGTGCCCTCCACACATTGGCCCATCACTACCAAGTCTGCCATTGTCTGAGCTGCTGCCACTTTCATGTCAGCTGTGTCCTGAAGAACTCATTGGATGAGGGCTGTTATCTTGACAATATAATTCTGGGTCACCAATGATGCTGCCATTTGTGAGCAATTCCAATCAACCAACACTGTCTAGGTGAGAGGGGCCTGTGTTGCATGTTCATCCCTTTCACTTTCAGTAGCACAGTGACTCATGAATGGAAAAAAAAATCAAGTTCCGTAACACAGCAGCTGGTTGATAGAGACAGCAGAGGAAAGTAGCATTAAACTCAGCTCAGGGAGGACAGATGAGGAATGCCAAGTGCTGCACCTAAAACCTCACGGTACTGTCAGATGTCTGGTGATTTGCTTGACTGAAGTTGGAGTTGTTAGTGTTAAGTTGCCACCTTTTTGGCAGCTAGACACACTCTCAGCTGCATGGCACTTAAGGGCCAATTCCCCAAATGATCATGGTATGCATGAGCGAGCCAGGTGAAGGCCCAGCACATTCCTTTTGCTCAAGTCAAGGATGTAGGGATATGGGCAACCTGCTTAAGTGCATTTTTCTCCCACAAGGATTTTAATGCAAACAAAACTCAGTTTGTCTCGGTGCTAACTGTCCCTGTGCCTTTTCAAAATCAGGCCTCAGACATTTAATAGTGTATATTGTGTAAATTGTGATTGAATGGTGGTTTGTTCCATTAAGACTGAGAAAGTTTCATGGATTTTGCCTCCACAAATTTCTCAAAATGTGGCAAAAAAACAAAACCTGTGTTCTTGCTGAAATTTGTGAAGTTGGTGACAGAACAATAATATATGTGATTTGCAGATTTTTCTCTCACAATCCTTGATTTACAAAAATTGAAAACACACTGGGCCAGATTTTCAAAAGGGCTAGATTGCTGCAAACCCCCATGTACACCACAATATGGCGCACTGCGCTCATTACAATCTAACAATATTTTCTATCCCATGTGGCAACTGTCACAAGTTAGACTATCTTTTTGTGGTGTGGCTCACATCAATCCCAGGGATCCTTTTTACACTGCTGGTACCCATGATTTGGCACAAGCTGCCATAAACTGGGTAAACTGTTGCAACTGTGTCCATGCCATGAAAATCAGATGCTGTTGAGGCAAAAGTGTGTGGCGTACCAGAAGAATCAAAGTGTTATGTTGCAGTACTTGACACAAGCCCTGAGACACCCTTTGAAAATCTGGCCAATTATCTCAAACATGCCAGGAAATGGTCTAACTATGGGAACTGCCAATAGTTTCTCCAGCCAAAAATTTGTTCTTGGGTATATAAAGTTCTTGAGGTTCTATTTCACTAAAACATATCAATTTAGGAAACAAAAAACTCATGACGTGGGTCATTTGTAAATCAGCTTCTAGCTCAAAGGTGTTACTCCAAGATGATGAATAAATAAATGATGAAATGATAACTGAGCTGCTTTCCTTACATATTCAGTGGGGATACCCTGTAAGACATGAAATGTGCACTTGCACTGTTCACTTGTGCTCCTGTTGGCTGTATTTTCATGGTGTACTTGGACCAATTTTGCCTGTGTAACTAGGTGGCACTATCCCAAAGGCTACTACCCCTGCCTGTTTGACTACGGACAGGTTGAGGGGTCTAGGTCGTATGGTGGGTGCCTCCACCCAGAAGTCAGGGTTTGTAGTGGTTAGATAAGTTTGGCCACATCCCTCTGGGACACTGAGATCCAATTTTATTCCCTCTAGTGGCTCACACAATACACCAGAATTACAGCCCCAATACCCCACGTATACACACTGTTCACTCATATAGATACCACTTACCCTTGAGACTGATTCTGCAGCACATCTCTGAGGACCCCCTGTAAAATAAGGTTAAACAACATACACAGCAAAAACATAAAACTGTTTCCATAAGTACCAACACCACAGACAGTATATAATATAACAACAACAAATCTGACTTATTTAAGGGGCAGTAATACGGGAGGGGGAAATCAGGTTAATTGTTGGCATTAAATCACAGTACTGTGCACACATACAGGGTCTGAAAAGTCACACTCTGGGTACCCGGTTTGTGGGGGGGTGCTAGCCAGGTTTGCCTGGAGTTGGCCGGCAGGTGCAGATGGATAGGGCCCTGTAGAAGAAAATATATGCACAACACCCAATTGTAATCCGGGGCCGGATGGCTCAGTCCATGATGCAGTGAAACAACAAGAATTAGATGACACACTTGTGATTGAAAACAGGCTGCAGGGGAATACCCTGATTTGTACTCACAATACCCAAGCTGAGGACCAGATGGTGGATGTTCTTCTGGATTGCCAGAACAAAAGGGCATGGAGACAAGGTCTTTGTGACTTGACCCCACTGCAGTTGATAGCAACCGGATTTAGTCCAAGACAAGCTGGGGTTTGCTTCCAGCTTCAACACACAGCACACATCATGGGGGATTGGAAACAGCGATTCCCCACAAGCACTATGCACATTCATATGTAAAAGGAAAGTACTATACCAGGCAGGCTGCTCCTCGATTGCAATTACTGCAAAATACCGGGGAGTACACACAGCAGATTCAGTTCCTGACAGACCGAGCGCGATTCAACAATTTCGCCAGTCTTCTACAGGGTGAGCCTGGTTTCCATTCTTCAGACTTCCTTCTTTCTCCTCACAAATTGGATTCAGTCTGAACTGACACTTACAATGGCTGCAGGCCGAACCTCAGGGCCTGACAAGCACTTCCCGTGTGAAACTATACACCGCAGAAGCACAGAGCTCCTTCTCTCTTCACTGTCACAACTGATCTGACTTTCCAGTAACAGAGCAGGGCATTTCCTTTGAGTTCCTCACCATTCTGTTGGCTGGTTGAGCTGACACTCACAATAAGACTCCCTCTGTTGGTGAAAAATGGTGCCAAGGTCAAAACTACATTTCCCAGAGTCACTGCCCATACAATCCCCTTGTGGCTGGCTCAAAATTGAGAGTCCAAGTTCTGATTCGTCCACAGGCTCCATTTTAGGGTCTTGCTATCATCCTGATTGGTCCAGGTCAGCTATTCAGGACCAAAATGAAAAAACTACACTGAGACAGTTCATGCTGAAATGAAGACAGGTTAGATAAACCACATTTTCTCAGTCACTCTAAATGATTTCTGACAAACAGTTATATCTTTCAACAAGACTCCCTCTGCAAATGTAGCGACGGCAGAGACGGAGTGAATTGACAGCAGCTCGGGCGGGATTCGAGCA
Organism: Neoceratodus forsteri; assembly: GCA_016271365.2. NCBI lineage: Eukaryota > Metazoa > Chordata > Ceratodontiformes > Ceratodontidae > Neoceratodus > Neoceratodus forsteri. Next base: position 213,355,913 of record CM057451.1, read on the forward strand.
TTAAGTACACAGTCCCCCCATACAAACTAATTAAGTCTGCAAGCAGACAGCTCTTAAAAAGACAGTGCATGGAGGCTCAAATAGCACTCACTTGGAACCACATTTAAATAGCTCAGATGCTGAACACCACTCAGACTTGGAGCATTCAGGTAAGCTCCTGGCGGACATTTGGGAACCCCCATTTGCGGGGGGGGGGGTTACACCTGCATTACTAACATTTATAAAGAGCATCTAAAATAAACTCAGTGAGCAGGATTCACAAAAGAAATGCACTGGGCACAAGTGAGATGCACCGGTGCATCCCAAAAATGCCGCATGAAATGATTCAATGACAGGGCGGATGGGCCGGCTCATCCCAGATGCGCTGTACCGAACAGGATGCGCTGGAGATGCCTAATAATGCTATGCGAGGCATATAGATGGGGCATACAGATGCTTATACAGCACAAAGCAATTTACAGTGCAAAAGGAAGGCACAACTACAGAGCACACCCAGCCAAGTACCAAATGTGCCATGAAAAGATAAGTAAAAAAAAAGCAGACTTAAGTGCAAGCCACCAGCAGGTCAGTGGCTGAACAGCACACCAGCACAGTGTGAGAGTGGGAGGGAGAGACAGCACACCAACACCATGGATGGAACACCATTTGTTATGATTGGACTATTAATGAGGATGAGGAGACGAGGAGGTGGAAGGCACCGTAGCTGGCCCCACGGTGATATCATGCCAGTCTGTCCTTTGAGCAGCTGAAAGACACAGAGACAGTAGGCCAACACCGCCTGAATCAGGCTATTCTGAGGCAGCTCTGTGAGCTGTGCCATGAGGAAATGCAGGCACCTACTGGACGTGATCATGCCATATCAGTGGAGACCAAGGTGACAACAGTATTGTGCTTGCTCACCATGGGAACCTTCCAGAGGCCTACTGAGGACACCATTGGCATATCACAGGCCTTCACTTCCCGTCTCCTCACACAATTCCTCACCACACTGCTACCACACGCTTCAGAATATATCCAGTTCCCCAGCACACGGGCAGAATGGACAGAAGTTGTGCAGGAGTTCTACAGGGTGGCACACATGCCAGGCATCATTGACTGCACCCATGTGGCAATCTGCGCACCACCTGGTGGCAACACAGTAACATACATCTACCACAAGGGATACCACTCCATTAACTGCCAGGTGGGTTGCAATGCCACAGGGCGCATTAGCAATGTCTGTGCCACACACCCTGGGAGCACACTTGATGCCTTCATATGGCACCAGTCCATCATGTGTCGCAGATCTGAGGCAGGGGACATACCAAGTCCCCATTTATTGGGTGCATGAGACATGACAACCAGCCATACAACAGGGCACTATGGTGCAGGACAGGAGGGCAGGTGTGCAGACAGCACAATGCACAAAGTGCAGAGGGTGCAGCAGATGTGGAACTGTAGAGGGGTGTAAGGTGACACAGGCAGATACCAGCCGGTACAGAGTGGCACACGTGCAATGCTTGGATTGTGGGGTGCAGTGCCATTGGAGCATGTGTGGCAGGGACAAGCACAACACATGCAGACAGCAGCAACTGCCACAATGCACACTGGGCAGGACAATGGTGGGCATGGCACATGTGTCCCCAATGGCAGTCATGGCCTGGGGCCAACAACATCAGCAGGCCCAGCAACAGCTGGTGGATGGTGGGGGTAGAATTGCAGGGAAGGGACAGAGACAGTCAGTGGTGTATGCTCAGCACACACCGCTGCACAGCATGGTGTGGGGGGGCATGCTGCACATGTGAACAGTGCACTAACAGCCACCCATCACCCCCACAGGTGATGTGGCATACCCACTGAGGCCCTGGCTCCTTACCCCCTTACAATGACATGGAACAGTGGTGGAGGAGCGTTATAATGAGGCACACACCACTACATGCACCATCATCAAGCACATCTTCGGTATGTTGAAGATGCACTTTCGATGCCTGTGTAGGTCGGGTGGGGCCCTGAAGTATAACCCTGAGAAGGCCTGTGGCATATTCCTGGCCTGTTGAATGCTACACAACAATGCCATTGACCGTGGAATAGCTGTCGAGGCCAGTCAGAGTGACAGTTCCGGGGGGAGGAGGAGTACGATGGGGAGGAAGATGCAGTGCCACAGGGCAAGAACACTGGACGATCAATGGGATGGCGTGACCCATGGCTAGCCGTGAGTTCAAAGCTCTATAGGAGCATGCTGGTGGAGGAGCATTTTTGGAACTGTAGGTAAGTAACACAGGTATGTATAGGGAAGATGCACAATGGTGACAACAGGTAGACACATAGCTGTGCAGTGCATGGCAGACACAGCACAGCACACACACAGTCCAACACTGGTGCACACACACAACACATGCCTCACAGTGGTGTTGGAGCAGCAGTGGACTACAGACATGCCAGGGAACATGAGGTCTGGAGAGAGACACACACACACACACACACACACACACACACACACACACACACACACACACCTCACAACACACACATGGGCCACAATGTCAGTGCTAGGGATGGCATGGTTCATTGTGCACTGCTGCTGATACACAGGTGCAGCAGACACTGGACCACACTCATCACGCCCATGCCACATGGCACAACAGTGGTGCATACAGACATGTAGGTGGCACTGCACAGGGGCACTGTTATCCAGGCGAGTGGGACACAGAAGTGGAAAGTGCAGCAGCCATTGGAACAGGGACCTGGACATCACAGGGTGGCACCACAGCCACCACGGACCCAAGGGCGGCCTCTGCCATGAGTGATGGTTGTAGCCACAGCACCACCAGCCACAGGCGGTGTATCCAGCACCTCTGTAGGGGTACTGCAATGAGAAGAAGAAGAATCAGCATTTATATAGTGCTTTTCATACACAGTATCCCAAAGTGCTTTACAAGCAATGCTAGACTGGTAGTGAAGTGACTGAATGTGTGGTGGCAGCCATATTGCACATCATCACCCACACACAGCCTGGATAATTGCATGAGCTGGTTTATGGCAAGGGGAATGTTGGCCAGGACACTGGGAATGTTCCCTGCTCTTTGCAAAGAGTGCCCTGGGTTCTTTTACTTCCACCTGGACTCCCACCAGGACAACAAGAGGATGGGCAGAAGGGACCTCGGTTTAACGTCTCATTCGAAGGACGGCACACCCCAGCAGTACAGCACCCCCCAATACTGCACTCAGGTGCCAGCAATTTTAAGGTGCAAGTCCAATCCCAGTGTGGGATGAGAGCCCACAACCTTCTCGTCCAGAGGCAGATGTGCTACCAACTGAGCCAAGCTGAGACCGTGAATGAGTGCTTATTGGTGTGGTGGCCCTGCAAGCCATGTCTGTGCTGGGGATGCTGGGCAGTGCAACATGAGGTGATGGCATCAGCAGCAATGGGTCCATCTGACACCACTGCCTGGGTGTGCTGGAGGTGCTCCTGGGTCTCCTGCTGGAGGCCCGACAGCTACGGTGCATACTGGATGCACACCCTGTCTCTGCAGCGGATGCAATCCACTCCATTGCTGCAGTTATCCCCACCCACAGTAGGTATGCCTCTGTCAACATCTGGGCCTGCCATGCAGCCGTAGACTCATGCTCCAAGACCATCAACACCCTAAGGCCCCTGAACTCCACACAGAGGGCTGCCTGATCCCCGACAGTATCACGCAGGAGGCGAACATAGCCATCAATTTTGTCATCGGGTGATGACTCACGGTGATGTCACTGATGGGTGGGTGGTGAAACAGCCTGCTGAGGGGCATCCACGGGCAGTGGTTGCAGACAGGTGGGTGGTGAAACAGCCTGCTGAGGGGCATCCAGACAGGCTGCAGCATGGGTGGGGCTTGGGCATGCTTGGCCCTATCACATCCACGGCGGTGTTGTAATGTTTCAACGGTGCCTGCGTGTGTCCCACAGCACCTGTTTATGATGCTCTTGATGGCCTCACCACTTTACCTGGACTAGATGCAGAGGGCACAGCACCCACTGCCATAGGCAGCTATGCAGCCTCTACATCAGTGCCATGTGCAGCAGGGCCATCAATGGCATCAGGGACCACCTGCCCAAGCACCTGTGTGCTGTGTGTCCCACTGTGAGCTGTGTCTCTCTCTATCTGGGTGGCATCACCATCCACTGGACCATTGCTGTATGCCCCCTGAATGCCAGAAGTAAGCATAAGAAGGGCATCAATGATGTCCACTGTATCTGCTGGTTCATCATCAGACAATCTCAGTAGACCCTCCAGCCATGTGCTGACATTGCCACCAGCAGTGGCAACATTGGCTGAGGTGCCTGATTTGCCCATCACCAGTGGCGCTGGAGGAGGTGGCACCAGTGCAGTGGATGATCCAGGGATGGCACCATCCACCGCAGTGTCTGCAGCCCTGTGTGATGAGCCAGCATCATCACCCACTAGGGCATCCTGTGCAGCTGTGTCCATGGCCACACCTGTGAGGCATGACGGAGCTGTAGAAAGAAGAAGAGAGAACATGGTCAGTGTCACTGGATTATACAGTGGCATACATACATACATACATACATGTACAGTGTGACACAGTGTTGTGACATGGTTGCAGTCCCTGGCATGACTGTGCAGTGCCTATAATGCTGTTGCAGCTACGCACCTGCTGTGACTGGTGCTGTGTGGTGACAGGCCATGGCCACATGGTACCCTGTGTGCCAATGCTATGGCATGCCCATCCAACAGTGTTCATGTCCCAGCAGCCTGACTGGGACCGGATCATCACATGTACCACCACAGGCATGGACTGTCAAACACAGTGTAGCACAACATGGGCCACACAATGGCCACTGCCACACATGGTACATCCCATGGAACCACAGTCACACAGCAACACACATTGGGACCGGAATGGCACCCAGGGCACACAGTGCTGCAATGGGCTGCCACCTGTCTGGAATCCCCCTCCAGGGACACCCTGCAGAGCAGACCTGGCAATGGTTGCCACTAGGAGCTCCTCATTAGGGCTCATGCACACATCAGAATGTGGGCCACCCCCGTCCATCGCAGGGTAGCCTCAATGTGAGCCACCTTCTCATTTGCCCTCCTTTTCCCATTATTAAGGTGCTTCCTGCACTCCAGGGTGGTACGGTTATACTTGCCCACAGCATTCACATGATGGGCCACTGTCTTCCAGCCCTCCTCCTGTGCTGTATGGCTGCTACCCTGCCTGACAGTACATCACGCTGCAGATTGTAGGCTCCAATGAGGGCCTGCTCCTCATCTTTCGTGAAGTCTGTCTGCTTATAACTGGAGGCACTATCTCCTCCTGACATTCTGGTTTCTGTGGTAGAGTACAGCCAGACACTAGACATGCACATGAGTATTCCCATGTGCCCATTACTGACATACAGTGGTTGTAGAGTGCCATCACAGCGCCTAGCTGACAAGGTTTGCTGGCAGTGCACATGTGTAGTGGTGCACGATGTGTCGTGATGGTCAATACTGCATCCGGTATGGTCAGCTGACCCGCCATGGACAGCTGCATGGCCATGGATGTGCCATCTGTGGTGCATGTCCAGATACACATGCAGCTGGCTGCCCATCATTGCCACTATGCACATCTCAATGTTTGTGCAGGCACATCGGTTGCCAGTGTAACCCCCTCCCACAGGGCAGCCTGTGGGAAAGTGTGTGGCACAGCATGTCATGCAACAGGTGTCCCTGCACATGGCTGGATGGCAACAGGCTGTCCACTGACCATTGCATCATGAGGATTGGCTACACTAGTCCCGGACTTGTAAACTAGCAGATGACTCTGTTTCTCATCCGTTGGCAGTCATCTGTATCCCCTTCCCTGGGTCGTGCCTGAACCTAGGCAGCAGTTGTCTAATGCACATACCCAGTCCACAAGACCTGGTTTAACAAATGTAGAAATACAATAGTGCTCACCTTCAAGGCTGTGAATCCTCTCAGTCACCTATTTTCAGTGTGGTCTGAATTGGGAGCATTTATAGCTCAGGGCATGCAAATGAGGACTGGGGCAGTGATAATGAGATGCTAAACATCTGGGATGCTCCTGAATACATTAGAAGGCTGATTTAGGTGTACTGTCTGTGAATTACATAATTGCCCTCAGCTCATCTCAATCAGCACAGCGCATCTGCTGTGTTGGGAACATCTCTGAAGGGCGCATTACCCACACATGCGCGGTGTATTCAGAGCATCTTCCTGAACAGGGTATTAGTGAATGGGCACATTCTGCATGCATGCACTGTGCGTTGTATCTCTGGTGCAGTACTGCAGTTGCGCAATTGGACAGACACTTGTATCACGGACATGCATATAGTGGACATAACATGGTGCAGTCTGTCCGCGCATGTGTGTCCCCCTGCGCAGTGCACATTGTGACAATTGTCAATAGTTGTATGTGGATCGTGCATTACACACCATGGCACAACAATGTGCTACTGGGCATCACAGGCACTATGTGTGATAATGCATGCCATGCGTAACATGGCGGACAGCTACATATTGCACATGCGTGACACAGTCATGGCCCTTGACCCTGCATTCCTGCCATAGAATTGCACATTGTGCATGAGCCTGTGGGTGCATGACTGACCAATTGCGCAGCACGTCGATGGACATGGAGGCATGCACATGGCCCAGTAGCGCATGTGGCACCATTTTCCATTTTCTTTATGCAGGGCCTGCAGAGAGCTGTACACCTGTTGTTCAGATGGGATGCCCAGGGCAGCCAGAACAGGGCAGACAGTCATGAACTGGTCGGAGGTCAAGCTGCTCCATCTGATGGCACTTGTCCTCCACATTGAGGGCCAGTTGTTTGGCAGGGAGGACCTGCAGGTGCCCAGGGCCACTGGCTGGGCCAACATTGCTCAGTGCCTGGTGCACCACATGGGGGTTCTCCACATTGGGGAACAGTGTCTCCACTGGTATGGTGACCTGTCCAGGAGGGGCCAGGCATGGCTGGAGAGGCTGTGGGTGCATGCATGCAGGAGTACACTACCAGTGCCAGGTAGGTATCTCATGTACTTATGTGGCACAGGCGCTTGTGGGATGGGGTTGGGTCACATCACATTAGCAAACTCACATGGGCACTCACCAACATGCACACATGGGTGTGACTGCACCTGCCCTGTGGTGCCCTGACATGCATGACACATGGTCTGGGCCGCTCTGCAGTGGTGTGTGTGTGTGGGATGGGTTAACTGTGACATTCATTTGGTGGGACCACCGTGTGCTATGCATATTCATGGCTGGGCACTTTGGAGGCTCAGGCATGGCTGCTGTGCACAGCTGCTGACTGCATGGCCATTCACAAGTATTGCACTTGATGTGTACACCAGCACTGCATGCCCACATTGGTGTTGGGGGGGTGGTTTGTGCACCAACGTGTCTACTCATGGTGGCCTCTGTCTGTTGTGTCTTGCAGGGCTGGAGGCCAGGCAGCGGTCTGTGGTGGCTGCTGAAGTAAGGCAACAGCGGGCTGCAGCTGGAGCTCCTGGTGGTGGTGGTATGGCAGCAGGTAGGTGTCAATCTTGTTTGTGCATTGTTTGTCTGAAGGGGTGGGCTACTGTTTGGCGAGGGTTGTGTGTCTGCACTGGGACTTAGTATGTGTTCTCTGTGTCCTTGCTGTAGGTCCCTGGGATTGTCAATCAGCGGCCGGTGATAGAGATGCCTTGGACCAGGAATGGAACCTGGATGGCAGATACAACAGGCCATCCAGGGGTCACTCAGGCCCATCTGCAGGATGTGGGGCCCCTTCAGCACACCCTAGGTGCTGTACTCCATCTCCTGATGGCACGTGGTCACGTGGAGTTGGGGTGCACAGGTGCGTGGCCACCCGTGTATCCCTCTTCCATGTACATGACTGTATATGTTGTATATAGCCTGCTGTTTCCCCCACTCTCCCTCCCTATGTTGCTGTCCCTGCCTCCCCCCCCTTTTGCCCATCTGTTGATGTATATAGTCCCTCACACCCCATCCATTTTGTATTGGTATTTGTACATTGTTTATGCTGTTTCTTGTGATTTCATTGTTACTGTTCTTACTGTTATTCATATAAATCATTTGATTCTCTGACATTGTGTCTGTGATCATTCACTGTTCCACGATCCTGGGATTGTGTACTGTCAAGGACTTTTCACTGTCCCCTTGCTGCCATGACTCTGTGTGCCTCAGTATATGTATGTTCTCCTTCCCCCCTTGCAACCCCCCTTCATGTGGCCTCACTGTTGCCTATGGTGTGTGCGTGGGCCTCATGTCCTGCTGCTCATGTCCCTGTCCCCCATCTGTGTGTGCTGCTTGTGGCCTGCATACATTGCACTGCTGCGCTATTGGTCTGTGGGCATGTGTACAGTTTACTATGGTTGGGGATCTGGCCTGGCTGTGTGGCACTGTGGTGGCACGGTGTGCTACCCAGTGTTTAGCATGGTGTTGCCCTGTGTGTGCCCCTCACATAGTCACTGTCTTGGCCACCTGTGGTGTTGGCCTTGAACAGTGGCTGCCACCTTGCTCCGTGCATTTGCACGCTGTTGTGTGGCACCATAACAGCTACAGTGTACGTGTTCAGTGTGCCTGCCATGGGCCTGTGTGGGTTGTGGCCTGGGCCTCTGGGTGTTGTTCTGTTTGCCCAGTCTCAATATTGTGCCTGTTTTGGCCACTGTTGTACCCTTGGCCTCTCTGGTTTGTCCCATCTCATCTGTTCCTCTCTCCTTTGTCCCACTGCATTGTCTCCTGTTGCTCCCACATGCCTTGCCGGATTGCTCTGTATTCACTGTGTTGCTCCCCTAGGTAGTTGGGCACATCCCAGATGTGCTGGTGCATCTCCACTTGCACCATGCCCTTTCCATGTGATTCACCATGGGGCTGCGCTTGGCACATCCCATGGCGCATCCCATTGTGAATCGCCTGCTGTTTGGTGGGCTCATCCTATTTGCTCCGGCACATCTCACTTGCACCCAGTGCATCTCTTTTGTGAATCCCGCCTCATAGGTTAAAGTCTTCAATACATTGGAGTGATAACATAAGAATGCATAAGCAGATATACATTGATTATTTGCTGTGAAATACTGCAGAAAGTGAGGCATGCATGCTTCAGCAACTCTTTTGCTTCCAATTGGAGTTTAATCCTATTATGACAAGTATGTATGCACACTGGATATACCTATGTTTTATTTTGAGAGAGGGCTGAACAAATGTTGTTTTGGTCTAGGTACAGGCATAGAGAGATTAAAATGAACAAGTCTGAAAGCTATACTGTAAATTCCTTTCATATTGTCCAACTAATGTTTTTAAAAGATGGAATACTTTAATCTGAAAAAAAAAACATATACTTGGCAACCCTTAAATGATTCATACTTAGGTTATGATTGTTCCATTTCCACTACATTTAAAGCAACAATGCATGATACTGTGTGGTGAAATGTTTGATTTATACATTTTTAATCCATTGTAATAACCATTTTCTCCTGTTGTTTAAAATGCCCTTTTCCCCTTTTATAAGTCTGCTTTATCAGTTTTAAAAATTTAAGTAATTTTACTATAGCTATCCCAGGGTTTTCATCAATATTATTCACTGTTGTGAGCACCTTTTGTTTGCCAACACTTTCCAGGTAAGTAGGGTGAAGAAGCTCCCTAACATTATGAGACCAAGTGCCCAATATTCAAAAGTGTGGGCTGGTGCTAACTGGTGTTTGCCCATGCAAACCGGGTTTTGCTCTGGAGCCCAATATTCAGGAGGATTGGTTGCGCCAACAAACAGGGTTAGCACTCCACAATGTGTGGGGGTATACAAATGGACAGGCAGGTACAGGAATATTGTTGCAAGCTGATATTGAGCAGATTTGTTCTGCACAAAAGGGTTTAGTGCAATCCTTTTGTGCTGCACAAATACCGTCAAACAAAACCCCTCTTACTCCATGCAATTAGAGTGGCTGCAAGGGTAATGCAGCCAACTAGTTGGCTGGCTGCTGGGGGAGCACACCCACCCATGTGGTCTTTGGAACTCCTCCTCTAATCGCTGGCCCATTCTTAAAAAAAAAAACTCCCTGGTGCTAGTGGTCCCCCTTCTGATCACTAGCCTGTATTAAAAATAATCCCTCCCTGATGCTGGTGGTTTCTCCCTCCCCCTCTAATCAACAGCCAGTATTAAAAATAAACCCTCCCTGGTGCTAGTGGTCACCCCTCCCTCCAATCACCGGCCAATCTTAAAAAATAATTCTTCCCTGGTACTAGGGATACCCCTCTTCCCTCCAATCCCCAGCCCATAGGCAAACTTACAATGCTCTCTGTTGCTAGTAGTCCCCCCCACTGGCACCAGTCCAAGGTACCACTGGTCACAACTGCCTAATCCCTGGTATCTAGCAGACCCCACCACCATGGCTTCAAACACTCATCCCCCAGTCACCTTACCAGTATCCTCAGTGCCACTGGTACACATACGATGACTGGCACAGCCTTTCTCACACCTCCTCAGCTGGCCACCATATGTCCAGGCAGGGAGACTGTGTCATATTGGACAGAGTGATGTGACCTGTCCATTTGCATGAGTCCCTTTGAAAACTGCAGATAGCACTTCAGAACTATTCACTCTCTTGGCCCATTTCTGGAACCATGTCCAGGCAGCTCTACTTGGCATAGCACTGAGCTGACACGGTCCTGTGTTCAGTTGGATAGTGCCAGTGCATATACAGTCACAGCCAAAGACATGGTTAGATATTTCCTGAAATTTCTGTGGTATTTCTAGAAAAATCTCCTGCATTCTGCATTTCCACCATAGGGGCAGCAGAGAGGAACTCTTTAGAAATTTTGCAAAATATCTGGAAATATCTGACCATGTCTGTGGCTACTACTGTAACATTCTCTGACCCTTGGGCAATTGCAAAGCACAATGCAAACCTTCGCACTCTGCTTTGTGCTTTTCTGAATATTGGGCCCCAAGGGTTTAAAAAAGCAGTTGAGAATACCAGCGCTAACCTAGGGATAACCATATTAAAAAGAACATTCCTATAAATGATTTCAAATCTAAACTGAAAATCATGAAGTAGATTCCAAATTGGGGAAAAAATGGGCATCTTACCAAACATGAGAAAATGTGTTGCATAAAATGTATTAAATGGGTTCATGTACAAATTTGTCACTATAACATGCACTGTTTCTCAAGTGCAAAAGTAGCTTCATATATAAGACCTTGGGAAGCCCATTGCACCCAATGCTGAAAAGGTGTGAAAAACAGTAAAAAAGGATCATTTTAATTAGTGCGTTGTACAGTATTTGTACATTTACAGTGCATTCACTTTTAAAACTGACTGTGTAGTTTCTTCAGAGATGTAGTTCTGCTTTATCTGAAGAGTTTGCATACGTGTAACAAGGTCATTTCATTTTTTGTACAAGTCCTTAAGAATGCAGGATCACCAGGGTCCTGTCATGAGCTATTAATCTTCTTTAATCATTTTTAGGCATTCTGTGGTTGCTCAGGCTCATCATCAGCAAATGAGAGATGTTGAGGAGAATGACAATGATGGTAACCATATAAATAACTAAATATAACATTATTTGAAAACAAAAACACACATTGCAGCCATGCTTTCAAGAGGCTTATATCTGTGTAGGGTCTAGTGAACAGCAAAATGAGTTGATCATGCACTGCATTAAGCGATTGATCTAACTTGCAGGAGCAGATCTGAATAAACCAATTAACATTCACCTGTTTAATAGAAAACCATCATTCTTGCATTTTTATTATCCTGCCCTTTAAAATATCAAGTTACATTTAACATACAGGATAGTGGTTAAGCAAAAGAATAGAAGTGTTACAGGAGATATTTTAAAACATCCAGCATAAAAGAACAAGGATAAGCACTGAGAAAAATGTGTTGTCTTACCCTATTGCCCATATTGATATGAAGAAGGTATTTATATTAATTGAAAAAAAGGTATGTTAATGCATCTTTTAGGATTGAAATGCCAAGTGTACAAAGTAACACAATGTAATATTAGGTTTGGAAGAGTATGGAACCTTAGTAAATAGGTGATGTGGTGTTCTTCGGGGTTTCAACAGTCATGGAATACAGGTTTGGCATTACCCTAATATCCGACCTGGGTCAGCATGACAAAGGGAGAATTACCAGCTACATGAATGAGGTGGAACTCCATTTGAAAGAGGAACAACAGTATAAATAATTTAGCATATAAAAAGCTATTTCAAAAATGTATGTGTGGATAAAATGTGTTCATTACAAAATGTTAAGGTTGGCTGGAAGTGCTGGAATTGATGAAAGAGATGAGAGTAAGCACCCAGATTAACTATCCATCTATCTATCTGTGTTGCAAAAAACTATGTTAATGCAGAGATTAGGGTTGTAAAATGCAAAGTGTACAAAGACGGGAAATGAAAAAACATTAGGGATCATATGAATATGCAAAGAAGCCAGCAGAAGAAGGCCATTTGGTCTATCAAGTCTGCTTATATTGCAGGGTCCACAGCTTGCGCTAATGTTCCTGCCCTCCTTCCCCAGTCCTCCCATCCTCCTATTTCATGATCTTTACCATCCTGCCTATCCCAGCCTCTCTTAAAGGCTGACCACTGTCTGTAAAGAGATGACCTCTTCTGGCAGCGCATTCCAAGTGTCCACCACCCTCTCTGTGAAGAAGTGCTTCCTGACCTCCCTCCTAAACCTCCCATCCTCCAGCCTAATAAAGTGCCACCTCATGTTATGGTTGCTACTCAGCTTAAAGAGACTCTCCTTATCAACCTTATTTATCCCTTTCAGGTACTTGAGGGTCCCAATCATGTCCTCTCCTCTTTCCTGCCTTCCAGGAAGTACATGTTCTGTGCCCTCAACCTCTCCTCTTATGCCTTACCCTACTGGCCTGCTATCATCTTTGTAGCCCTCCTCTGGATCTTCTCCAGCAGGTTAATGTCCTTTTTGAGGTGTGGATAACAGTACTGAACTCCATACTCTAGATGGGGCCTTACCAGGGACGTGTACAAAGGCAGTATAACCTCCTCTGTCCTAATACTGATCTCCCTAGATATGCATTCCAGCATCTTGTTTGCCTTTGCTGCTTTCTTGCACTGCATGGCATGCTTCAGGCCACTAGTGGTCATAATACCCAGGCCCTTCTCCTCTGATGCAGAAACTAGGACTCCACCCAGGTAGTACTCTGTCCTGGCATTCTTGACTCCAATATTAATAACTTTGCATTTCTTGGCATTGAAGCCAAGCTGCCAGATCCTGGACCACCTCCCCAGCTTCCTGCTTCCTCCGGCACTCGTGAGAATACAGAGCTCACTCTACAGGAGTGAGAATATTTTCCATAACCCACTCCTTCCCATCATGTATCCCCTATTTATATATATTAGAGGCAAAAAAACTCAGTTTAATGCATCATTTAGGGTTGTTCCACAGCAACAAAAGTGAGGAAATTCGGTGTTAGGGTTGAAAGTCCCCTTGGACTCCCAGACCACCCCAACCAGCATCGGTGTGTATTGGGTCATCGGCCCTAACTCTCACCCCATCACATATGTAAAGAAGCTGAGGTATAGGAGAATAGGGTGAGAGTTAGGGCCGATGACTCCAATGCGCACCCTCGATGCCGGTTGTGGGGTGGTCGTGGTTCAGGTGTATTTCAGCCCTAACACCAAATTTCCTCACTTTTGTCGCTAGGGAACAACCCTAACTGGATGCATTAAATGGAGTTTTTGCCTCTAATGTCCCTTCTTTTGAGAATGAGCAGTAGAAATAGTGAATAGAATGTGGAGGGAGGAGCCCTTTGAGCCCCGTGCTCCCACCACATGATGTTTTGTGACATAGTAACGGTAAGTGCAAGAAAAATGCAACCTTTGATGGTTGCACACATGGTGACAGAAATGTAAATGGTAAAACAAACCTTAATAAAAATGCAAGTGCAAATTAATGCCAAAGCAAACACTGATGCAAAAGGAGACGCAACCGTGTAAGGAGACGCAAACTGTTACGCGCATGGTCATGGTACAGCAATTGGAAATTGAAATGGTAACATTAACAGCATAAATAATGTCAAAATAGAAACAGAAATGGAAACACGAATGGAAGCACACACGGAAACGTAAACCGTAATGAACACGGGCACAGTCACGCAATTAGAAACATAAATGGTAACAGTAACAGCAACGAAGATGCAAATCGAAAGAGAAACACAAATGAAATGGGTGCTGTAAACACAAACAGAAACAATAGTGGAAACTCAAATGGTAACAGTAATGCAACCGCAATCACAAACGAGAACTCAAAGGGTAACACACACAGAGGCATACACGGGAACGGCAACGCAAACTGGAATGGAAACACAAGTGGAAACGCTAACTGTTACAGTAACAGAAGCGCACACCCTGTTTGTGCCCAACAGCTGCATAGAGAAACACAGTGGCCCAGATATTTAAAAGGGTTGCGCCATGCGCAACAGGGTTTCATGTGCGCAACTCAAAAATGCGCCATTCTGCGATATTCAGAAGGGCCAGCTGGCGCCAATCGAAAAACATGCTGAGCAACAGCGCAATGGAAATGAAGGCATGCGCAACCGAAGGGGGCGGGTCCATGCATAAAGTGCGCAATGCGATATTCAAACACTTGCGCAATGCGCAAGAGTGGCTCAGCCAGAAGTTGCGCAGTAGCGGAATTGAGCCAAAATAAAAAGGCTCAAGGAAGAGGCACAAGAACCCTAGCAGGCCGCAAACTGGGGGAGAGAGACAGAGACAGAGAGAGAGAGAGACAGAAGCTGGAAGGGCAGACAGGGACAGTGGGTCCAGGAGGACAGAGAGGCCAGCGGGGGGTGCCTGGTGCAGTGGAAGCAGCAGTGGGGGCAGCGGGGGTAACACAGGAACAGCAGCCGGGGGGAAGCCAGGAGATGGACAGTGCCAGCTTCCACATGGAAGCTGTAATGAGGGGTGAGACACCATGCTGCAGGGGAAGTGGCCGAGGGGCCTGTCGCTGTATGCCTCGACAGGCTGTATCGCGTCCGCCTCAGCTCGAGCTGTACACACCCTCGGGATCGTGGCCTGGCACCGCCTGAACAGGGCAATACTGAGATGGCTCTGTGAGCTGTGCAGTGATGTGATGCAGGCACCCTCACAACGGAGTCACGCCTGTCTGTGGAGACCAAGGTGATAGCCTGCATGTGCCTGCTCGCCACAGGCACCTTCCAGAGGCTGACAGGGGACACCACAGGCATTACACAGTTGGCCACGCCACGCATCCTCACCCAATCCTCAGCGCACTGCTGCCTCATGCGCGGAGTACATCCATTTCCCCAGCACCGCGGCAGAGCGACAGCAAACATGCAGGAGTTCCACAGGGTATACGTATGCCTGGCGGTTAGGGGCCATAGACTGCACCCATGTGGCTATTCGCGATGCCACCTGGCCCCGACGGCCAGGCATATCGAACCGAAAGGGGTTTCCAGTGTCAACTGCCAGGTGGTGTGTGATGCCACTGCGCGCATTATCAATGTCTGTGCCACACACCCTGGCGGAGCACATGATGCCTTCATATGGCACCAGTCTGCACTGTGCCATCGATTCGAGAGTGGGGACATCCCCACGGTCATCTAGTGGTGAGTGCACATGTATGGAATGCAAACTCTGGGCAAGGGTGGAATGACACAGGTGCCATGGTGGTACACAAGGATATGGGCAATATGGACCTGACATGACACTGCTTCCACTATCTCCACACAGGTGACTGCAGATACCCACTCCGCCCTAGCTGCTCACACTGCACGGCGCCCATGACCCCAGCGCAGCTATGCTTCAATGAGGCACATGCCGCAACACGTAACATCATAGAGCGGGTGTTTGGGATGCTCAAGGCACGCTTCCGATGCCTAGACACCTCCGGCAGTGCCCTACAGTACAGCCCCCAAAAGGCCTGTGGGATATTCCTGGCCTGTTGCATCCTGCACAACATGGCCAAAGACCATGGGATAGCCGTACAGGTCAAAGAGGGGGACAGCGATGGGGACGCCAGTGGCGCCGGTGATGTTGGTGATGAGCAGCCCCCCCTAGGACGGAGGGACCTCCGACTGACCCGGCAGGCCCAGCTGCACCGGGACACCATTGCAGAAGAGCACTATGCCCAACACAGGTAAGTCAAGGGGACATGTGCAGGCAACACTGTCCATGCGCAAACCACAGGCACACAGGGGAACACACCGTGCATGAAGGTCAGGGGAGTTGAAGGTTCCAGGCATACCAACACACCATCAGGGAGGGGTGAGCACTCATATGGACACACACACACACCAGGCAGCGTACATGGGCAGAAGCACAGCACTGCGGAAATGACATTGCCAACACACAGCACCACCGACCACCCCCACCACCTGTACTGTCCAAGTACATGTGTCAGGACCTGGGCACCCTTGCACCTTGGTGTACAGTGCAATGCAGGCATCATCATGCACACGCACCTGTGGACAGCAGTTGGGAGGGTGTGCAGGTGGTCCGTGTGTCAGCGTGGTGAGCAGAGCACCCAGAAATGCACTGCCCACCATGACACACATTGCACACAGGGCAGCACCAGACAGGGCCCGCACTGGGAAACAGCTAAGTCATGTAGCACTGTCCCACGGCCACCACGGATGTGTGGGTGGCCCCGCCGTGGCCCAGCAGCACTGGCAGACTGAGCAGGAGCCACATGGGGTGGTGCTGTTGAACCACCAGGGGTCCCACTGCGCGAACACGACCTTGCCCGCACAGGGGTCTGCATCATGCCGAACAAACATGCACCAGGGGTGCTCTGGAAGCCCACAGCAGAACCTGGCATCGACAGGCCTGGTGTCGCACGACACCGGGAATGGGGAGTGGAGAGTGCACTGTGTGGGGTGTGCGGTACAGGGGCACCTGACAGTGTGCCCAATGCGTCAGTGACAGAGACCACTGCCTGGGTCAGCCTGTCAATGGCGGTGGTCACATCCATCCGCATAAGGACCAGCTCGGCTCGGTCCCGAGCACACTCCCTGCTGTGCCACTCCACGGACACAGACAGTGCCTCCACGGACCTTGCAACCCACCCATGCAGCTGTACTGATTCCTGCAGCAGGTGGGTGTATGCGTCCAATGGGTACTGTGCCCCAATGGCATCATGACCCCCAGGGTGTGGACGGTCCCGGTGCACAGCACCCCTTGAGGGTGGGCACTGTTCACCAGGACCAGGTATGGGCGGATCAAAGGGTGGTGGACATGTGCCACTGCTTGACACTGTACCCCCAGACCTGGTGTTCGACTGCTGCTGCTGCCCCTCCAACTGCTGAGCCCCCAGGTCCACCTGTTCCACCTCCGTGCTGGCAACAGTGCTGGACACCTGCACAGCCACCAGTGCTGCCCTACCGGTGCTGACAGGCACAGCCTGGGACTGTGCCAGCATGCTGGTACACAGGTGTGAACCAGGAAGGCCCAGGGGCACGTGCTGGCCTGCCATGTGTCCGTCATGGGACACACACCTATCACTGCCCATTGTAGGCCTGCTATCATCAATGGTGCAGGTAGGTGCCACTGCCATAGGCACAGCATGCTGGCATACCTGCATGCCGGACTGCTGAGACACAGGCTGTGCACCCCCCGCACCTGTATCACTGACACCAGAATTGTTGGCCCAGCGTGCATGCTGCTGCACTGCCTGCTGGCTGGTGGCAGAGGTGGATGGTCCCTCCTCCACGTCCAGCAGGTCTGCATCACTGTCTGGACCCACCACCACCACCGTCTCCTGAAGACGAACAGGATCTGTAACAGAAAGAGAGTACATGTGAGTGCATGTGAACAACAGCCCCCCCCCAACACCACCACCATGTCATACCGTGCAGTGATGGGCTTCCACCTGTCTGGAATCCTCCACCTGGTAAGCCTGCAATGGCACTCGGCTGCATGGCCGCGACTAGTGTCTCCTCCGTTGGGGTCAGCTGCAACACCACTGGCGGGCCCCCACCAGTGCCAGCACGTGCCACCCTGAAGGCTGCCACCTTCTCCTTCAGCCTCCTGTGGTCACTCCCCATCTTCTTCTTGCATTCCTGCATGGAGCGCTGGTGGCATCCGTGCAGGTTGACGGCCTGAGCTACCCCCTCCCATGCAGCTGCAGGTTCCTGAGGGGTGCCCCTCCGTCCACTCAATAGTGGCTCATCCTCCAGGTAGGCCTGGAAGAGGGCCTCTGTCTCTGCCACTGTGAAGTTCGGCCTCCTCCTATGCCCGCCGTCCTCACCCTCAGCTTGGCTCTGGTCAGTCATGGTGATCTGTATGGGTGGAAGTGGACACCTGTCACTGTGCAGTCGACAGCATTTCCCCATGAGCATAGGTGCCGGCCGGGGCGGAAGCCCCCCACGTTTCTTCTCCGTATGGCAGATACTGATAGAAAGGGTGCCCTTTGTCCCTTTCTAAGTGCCCTTTGCATTCTCAGCCCCCTCAGCCTTTATCATCCTCCGGCACCCTTGCCCATGAGCATTGTCCTGAGCATCACACAGCATGTAACTCACCTCTCACCTGCAGTAACCGAATCTGGCCAGCACAACCCACTGTCACGTTTTTATAGCGCAACACATGCAAATGAGGAGTGGCGCAACTTTAATGACATGCTACTCGCGCCACTGCGCCTTTGAATGGCTGATCGAATGATTTGCATATGTCGGCTGAATATCGGGATTTGCGCTTTGCGCAATATGGAAGGGCCGGTTGAGCCAATGGCGCAGATTTGTGCCCGCATGCTACACTGCATTGCGCATGCCCAGACAGCTTATGCATGCGTCTATCGCCCTGCAGACCTGCTGAGCACGATAGGCACTTCAGGCCATGGCCACCATTGTGCCAGTGGTGTTACAGCACTGGGCACTATATGGCGCTGTGGCACTACTGCGCAATAGTCCACTGTGGCACTGGTACGCAGCTTGGCAGTCGCGCAGGATGCCTATACGTCCGACGGCACTGTGCGTAGCCTTGCGTCATTGCCGTGACCTTGTGTATGCCCTTTGCCCCCTGGCGCTGTTCGCATGCCATGTGTACGTCCCTATTGTGCTGTCTGGTGACAGCTCTATGTGAAGTGACGGCGCTGTTCGAACAGCGCGATTGGAGCCTGTGGTGGTCTATTACGCAACATCTCCAAGTGGGGTTACAGTGCAGCGGAGCGCCATATTGCCTGCTGTAAACTGGCTGAGATGGCTAGGAGGAGGGCAGTGAGTTGGAGCCCACTGGAGGTGGCCAACCTGGTGGCCCTGGTGGAGCCCCACTGTGAGGCACTTTGGTGAGGCCCCTCACCAAGCCTAGGCACGCGTGGCAGCAAGTGGCCACTGACCTGGTGGAGGTCACTGGACGTGGCCGGTCTGCTGAGCAGTGCTGGCACCGGTACGGTGACCTCCGCCGGAGGGAGCCGAACTTGTTGGCCAGGCTGCAGGCACGTGCCAGGTGGGGCATGGTGCCTAGGCCAGATGAGTGTACCATCTATGCACCTATATTCTCTGTAGGGGTGTGTGTTGTCTTGTGTGGCTGTGCATAGGTGACAGCTTGGACACAGTTGGCTGTGTCAGTGTGTGCAGCTGTGCGATGGATGGTTATGGCTGTGTGGGCGGGCACTCTTACTGGGGCAGGGGGCACTCTGCTTTTGAGTCACACTGATGTTTGTCTCAACATATGTCTCCCACAGGCCGGGATCTGAGGATGCAGGGCCAGGATGAGGAGGGCCGTGCCAGGGCCCCGGTGGCAGCAGGAGTCGGCACCCGAGATAGCAGCAGCAGCAGCCACAGCAACAGCAGCAGGGGCAACAGCGGCAGAAGAGCTGATTGAGCAATGTGAGTATCATGACTTCATGGATGCTATTGCATGCTGGGAGTCCACTAGCCCTGCACCAATACAACCATGCAGGAAAGGGAGGTCATAATTCCACTATACAAGACACTAGTGAGGCCCCACCTGGAGTACAGTGTACATTTCCGGAGACCATACCTACGTAAGGACGTAGAGTGGCCAGGGAAGGTTCAGAGGAGGGCAACAAAGATGGTGCATGGCTTGCATCACAGGTCCTATGACGACAGGTTGAAGGAACTGAACATGTACTCCCTGGAGGGAAGGGGGGAGAGAGGGGATATGATAGAGACATACAAGCATCTTACAGGGAAGATCAGGGTGCAGGACACACTTTTTGAAGTGAAAAAGATGTTCCAGGACTAGAGTGCATGGGATGACATTGGAGGGAGGACGAGTCAGAGGACACATGGTGATGGACTGTCTTCACAGAGCGGGTGGTGGACAGGTGGAACACCCTGCCAGAGGACGTGGTGGGGGCTGACACAATCACGGGATTTCAGACTGCAGGGGACAGACATGAAGGAATTCTGGAGATCAGGGGTAAGGGGCAACAGACTTCTAGGGAAACAACGTGAACTTACAAGCTCATATGGACAGACTAGGTTTGCCATAGGCCCTTATCCGACGACACTGTCTATGTATCTATGTATGTAGGCACGACACAGGTGACATGCATCACTGTGCAGTATCATAGCACATCTGTGTATGTGTCACTGGTGGTCCAGGCATGCACTGGGCACATAGCTGTGTAACTGGCATCACACCACGTTGCCACGTCACTTGCCAGCCTTGTTTGTACTGTGATGGACGTGGGCAGTGTGTGTGGCCAGTGGTGCACATAGCTGGTGCCGCCAGTTTGTGATGGCCATGTGCATGTTCACTGTGGGTGGGTGTATGCCATCACAGGTGTGGGACATTGGGCTATATGGCTTGCAGGTTGGGTGGTGTTCAGGTCGTGGTCCGTCTCAGCCATTGACTGTGTTCTCATTTTCCTAGGCCTCGAGGTACTCAGGAGGATGTCCCAGGATCTTCGGCGCCTCACCCAGGTTGCACTTCAGAACCAGGAGATCCTGCAGGCCATACAGCGCCATGGTGATCGGTGAAGGAGGCACAGGAGGGGGCGCCAGCAGGGGGAGGACCAGCAGCCAGCTGGGCCATAGCCCACATTCCCTTCCCACTTCTCCCATCCCTATCACCCTGCCTTCCCTCTCCAAGTTTTTATTCCCTCCCCCTTGAACACCCCTGCCTTTTACCCGTCCCCCCCACTTGTACATAGTTTCACTTGGTTTTGTGATTAGTCTTTAAATATACATTTCTATTTTGATATGAATACTGTGTTGGTCTCTGATTTGCAGCTGGCTATGGGTGCTCAGTTGCAGGGGTGTACATGCCATCTGGGCTGGTATGGTCCTGGGTATGTGTGTGTGTGTGTGTGTGTGCATGTGTGTGCATGGGGAGGTATCTCCAGCATGGCAGGGCCTTTCGGTTGGTCTTGCCACCTGCTGCCACCCACTGCTGGGTGCACAGGGTGTGTCTGGCTTGTAGGCTTCTGTGTTGCACGGGGCTGATGAGTGCTGGGGGGACTGCATGGTTTCCTGCAGTGCCAGTCACTGCACATGGGTGGTGTCTTGGGGTCACAGTGCAGGGTGTGCTGTACGTATGGGGGGCTGATGTGCACTGTGGTTGTCAACCCCCTGTGTGTGGCACTCTCCGCCTGCCAGTGGTTGTGCTGGGGTGTCATGGCTCTGCTATGCTTTGTTGGCTTGTCCCCATGGGCAAGTAGATCATCTGTCCCACCCCAGTGATGCTGTTCTTGGGGGCAGGTGTGTGTGTGGGTTCTGCAGTGTGTTCCTGTGCTCATGTGTGGCATGGCTGGCGGTGGGCCCCAGCCTGCCTCCCTGGATGTGCAGTTCCATTGCTCTGGGGGGTCTGTGCTTGCGCTATGGCAGCTCTGGATTGCTCAGCTGAGCTTCCCTGGTTGCTCCATAGCGCAACATTTTCAGCTCAGCTTCTCCTTCCTGGTTGCGCTGATGGCGCAGTGCATAATGCGATATTCAGGCGTTGGTTGCTTCGCAATTTGCTCTGTCTATGTTTGAATATCGCACCCAGCTACATTTGCACAACTGGCTTGTGTCACTTCCTGCTGTTGCTCGTTTTGAGCGCAGTTTGAATATCTGGGCCAGTGTGTACAAATAATGTATGCATAATAATGGGCCTCGAAGCCGAAAATGAGGTGTTGGAATATTAAATTGCTTATATCTTATCTTATCTTATCGCATGACGTAGAAAAAAAAAATAAATTTCACATAATTCATGATTTTCCTGGCTATGTTTTTGCTAAATGCATAGCCCATAGGGATACTCATTGTTGAGACAAAAATTCCATATCTCGCACCTTTTTTGAGATACGAGCCTCGAAAGGTGTGGTGTACACCACCTTGTTAGTCTGTGGGAAAAAAACGTCAACTTTGGAGTACCATAACTTGCCATCCGTGCAATATTTTGTCACCAAACCATGAAAAGGCACATCTTTGAGATGTTGACTGCTTTCCCTCCAAATTTCAGCTTAAAAGACCAAACCGTTCTTTTTCAGCAGGGTGGCAAAGAACTCCTGTTATTTTGGCCATAGTCTGGATAAGTAGTGTCGTGATTTGCGAAAGCATTCGCAAAATTTGCAAAAGTGTCGTGATTGTGACACTAATTTGCGACACTACTTTTTCCAGAAATTTGAAAAACATATTTCTGGGGTGTTTAACCCCAAAATAAAGACATAACTAGCATTCTCAGGGCTCGAATAGGTAAACACAAAAATAATTATGTCCTTTGATGGTCCCAATTTTAAATGCCAAGCATTTTTCTGATCACCAACTGAAAACAAAATGGTGGATTAGATAGGGAGCTGATGTTAGCCATCCAAAGGATGGCAGACAAGGGTGAGGTAGTACAGGTTGGAAACTTAAATATTCCAGACGTGGACTGGAGCATTCCAGCAGCAGCATCAACTAGGAGCAGATTTATCCTGGACTCCCTTCAGTGTGCCTTCCTCAAGCAACTGGTCATGGAACCAACTCGGCAGAAGGCTATACTGGACCTTGTGCTCACAAACAGGGACAGTGTGATGGGGGTAACAGTGGGGGAGCACCTGGGGAACAGTGACCACCAGTCACTGTGGTTTGAAATCACAGAAAGAGCAGAACCAAACCACATAAAAACATGTATCCTGGATTTTAGGGGGGCAGAATTTGGGAAAATGGGGATATACCTGAAAGAGGCATTAAGGGGAATGGGGCAGGAATCAGGGGTTGAGGAACAGTGGGCAGTATTTAAAATGCGGATTACAAGAGCAACAGAATTATGTATTAAGCAGGTTAGCAAGAGGAAAAGGCAGAGGAGACCATTATGGTTTTCCAAAGAGGTAGCAAAGAAAGTGAAAGCCAAAAAGACTGCATTCAGGCAATACAAAAAGACACAGGCAGAAGGGGATAGGGAGAAGTACCAGGAGAAACAAAGGGAGGTAGGGAGGTCAGTAAGGGAAGCCAAAGCTCAGACAGAACACATTGCAAAATCAGTGGGTAGAGGGGATAAAACCTTTTACAGGTACATAAGTGAAAAAAGAAAGGCAAAGGGAGGGATAGTGAGACTGACGGAGGAGGATGGGGGCTGTTTGAAGGATGACAACAGTAAAGCTGATATATTGAACAGGTATTTCTGCTGATTCTTTACTGAGGAAGAGGAGGGTAATGGGTCTGAAGGGAGTACAAGGAGTGAGAATGGTGCAGAAATAGACACAAGTCCCTTTACACGAGAAAGGGTCCTGAAGGAACTGGAAGTAATAAGAGTTGATAAAGCAATGGGGCCAGGTGGAGTATACCCCAGGGTCCTTAAGGAACTAAGAGAGGTGGTGGCTGAACCTCTGGCTATCCTGTTTAGTTGATCACTGGAAACAGGGGAGGTACCCAAAGACTGGAGGATAGCAGATGTAGTCCCCTTATACAAAAGTGGGAACAAAGAGGAAGCGGGGAACTACAGGCCAGTCAGCCTCACCTTGGTAGTGGGGAAGATCATGGAAGCACTACTGAAGGAGAGATTGGTGGAACATCTGGTTGTCAATGGACTACAGAACCCAAGGCAGCATGGTTTCACCAGGGGAGGTCATGTCAGACCAACCTCATTGAATTTTTGACTGGGCGACTAGGGAGGTGGATCAGGGAGGGCAGTGGACATGGCCTATCTGGACTTCAGCAAGGCTCTTTGACACTGTGCCACATAGAAGACTATTGCACAAACTGGGGAATATGGGTGTGGGCAGGACAGTAGTGTGGTGGGTAGGTAACTGGCTGGGTGGCAGGACACAGAGGTTGGTGGTAAATGGCTGTCACTCCACAGAGGGAAGAGTGACCAGTGGGGTCACCACAAGGATCAGTGCTGGGACCGGTCCTATTCAATATCTTCATCAGTGACATTGCGCAGGACCTAGAAGGCAGAATTTCACTGTTCGCTGATGACACAAAGCTCTGTAACAGAGTAGACACACCAGAGGGTGTAGCTAGAATGAGAAGGGATCTGCAGAAACTTGAAGAATGGTCAGGGGTTTGGCAGTTGAAATTCAATGCAAGGAAGTGCAAGATAATGCATATGGGGCACAAAAACCCTGGCACAATATATCAGTTGTGGGGGGTGAGGATATAGCATACACCAAGCAGGAAAGGGATCTTGGGGTCATCATCTCTGATGAACTCAAGGCAGGGAAATAGTGTGACAAGGCAGCAAGTAAAGCAAATAGGATGCTGGGATGCATAGGCAGGGGCATCACCAGCAGGAAAAGGGAGGTCATAATTCCACTATACATGACACTAGTGAGGCCCCACCTGGAGTACACTGTAAAGTTCTGGAGACCTAACCTACATAAGGACACAGACAAGGTAGAGAAGGTTCAGAGGAGGGCAACAAAGATGGTGCATGGATTGCATCACAAGTCCTATGAGGACAGGTTGAAGGAACTGAACATGTACTCCCTGGAGGAGAGGCGGGAGAGAGGGGATATGATAGAGACATGCAAGTATCTTACAGGGAGGAACAGGGTGCAGGAATACACTATTTTTAAGCGAAAGAGATGTTCCAGGACTAGAGGGCATGGGATTGGGAGGGAGGACGATTCAGAGGAAACGTGAGGAAGAATGTCTTCACAGAACGGGTGGTGGACAAGTGGAACACCCTGCCAGAGGAAGTGGTGGGGGCTGAAACAATCATGGGATTTAAGAATGCATGGGATAGACATAAAGGATTTCTGGAGGTCAGGGATAAGGGGCAACAGATTTCTTGTAAAACATAACCTGAACTTACAAGCTCAAATGGGCAGACTGGGTGGGCCATAGGCCCTTATCTGCTGACACTGTCTATGTATGTAAATTGCGACAGTACTTTTCTAGGCTGTGGGAAAATGACAGCAATTCTTTGGCACGCTGCTGCAAAAGAATGGTCTGGTGTTTTGGGTTGAAATTTGAGGATAACGCAGCTGACATCTCACAGATGTGCGTTTCCATGTTTCATTGAAAAAAATATTACAAAGCGGCAATGTTACGGCATTCCAAAGTTGATGTTTTTTCCCATAGGATAACATTACGGCATCCGACGCACTGCAGCAATCTTTTGGTGCCCTGCTGCAAAATAATGGTTTGGTCTTTTGGGCTGAAAGTTGAAGGGAAGACAGCCAATATCCCACAGATGTGCCTTTCAGTGGTTTGGTGAAAAAATATTACAAGGAGGCAAAGTTATGGCACTCTGAACTTCTCTTTTTTTCCCATAGGATAACATTACGGCATTCGCCGTGCCTTACAGGGCCCGTATCTCGGAAACGGTCAGAGATATGGACTTTTCTCTGAAGTTCTTAGCCCTTTAAAGGGGCTAAGTACAAAACTAGCCAGGAAATGATAATTTATATGACTTTTAAATTTTTGTTCCTATGTCGTACGGTTCCTGAGATTTAAGCAATTTACTATTCCAAGTCCTCATTTTCTGTTACGAGAGTCATTATTTTACACGCATTCTTTGTACTCACTGTCTTTCTATATGCACCTTTTGGGGAAAACTATTGTGTGCATTTCCATAACTCTTACCTTTAATGCTTCTGCTTCTGGTTCTGTACCTGTTTCACTTACTTTTCCTGTCTACGCCACCTTCTGCATTACCCTTTGCGTTTTCATTTGCACTTCTGTTTCTGTAATTTTAACCATTTGAGTCTATAGTACTGTTTATCTTTGTGTTTCACTTTGTCGCACTATATGCATTACCATTTATGTTTGTGGGGACTGTGTTACTATGTGACAAGAAGACGCTATGCAGCAGGAGCGTGGGGCCTGAAGGTTATCGCGTTCCCGTCGCTGGTCCCATCACTGTATTACATTCACTATTTCTCAGTACTGTTTATCTTTGTGTTTTGCTTTGTGTCACCATGCACATTACCATTTGCATTTGTGGGAACTGTGTTACTATGTGTGAAGACATCACGTGGCGGGAGCGCGGGGCCCTCTCCTGCCACCACATTACATTCACTATTTGTCATTATCATTCTCAAAAAGAAGGGAAATTAGAGGCAAAAAACTCAGTTTAATGCATCAGTTAGGGTTGTTCCACAGCGATAAAAGTGAGAAAATTCAGTGTTGGGGTCTTTGGTCCTAACTCTCACCCCATTCTCCTATACCTCTGCTTCTTTACACATGTGATGGGGTGAGAGGGCCGATGACCCCAATGCACACCCCAATGCTGGTTGGGGGTGGGCTGGGGGTCCAAGGGTTTTTTCAACCCTAACACTGAATTTCCTCACTTTTGTCACTGTGGAACAACCCTAACTGATGCATTAAACAGAGTTTTTGCCCTAAATAAATATATATATATATATATATATATATATATATATATATATATATATACATACATACATATGGGATATGCAATGAGAAGTATAATAAATGATTTATCTGCACAAGAGCAGTTTGACCTCGGATAACCTCACGAATGGCGTAAGCCACGAGTGAGGTGTCCGAGCTCAAACTGCTCAAGTGCAAATAAATCATTTATTACAAAGTTTTCCATTGCACATTCCATTTATGCAATTATATTGTTTTTGCTTTTGGTAGGGGGCATCTGTTAGTCAAAAAAGTGAACAAAAATTGCATTTTCTGCCATCTTTTGCTGATTATAGAAAATCTAAAGGGAATCTAAAAATGAAACACGTCTCATTTTGTATTTTTATGCTGAACAACTTTTGTTCTCAAAGTACCATACTATAATTTTTTGTTTTTACGTTATTTGCATTTGTTTGATGAAAAAGTGAACAAAAATGGAATTCTATGCTGTTTTCGTTAATTCTGAAAAAACTAAAAAGTATCTATAAATGAAACACCACTCATTTTGTAGATATTTCTGTGCTGAATAAACTTTGTACTCACAGTACCATGCTATCATTTTTCATTTTAAAGTTATTTATATTTGTGGACAAAATGAAAAAAAAATATGAATTTTCTGCTGTGTTTTTGCTAATTATCAAAAAATCTAAAAGGTATCAATAAATAAAACACCACTCATTTTGTAGATATTTTCATGCTGAACAACTTTTGTGCTCACAGTACCATGCTATCATTTTTCGTTTTAAAGTTATTCGCATTTGAATATGGTTAGTACTGCTACTGAGGCCAAGCATTCTAAATGACATTAGCACTGTATAGATAAATGGCCGATGACATAAGCACTATGTGGATAAATGGCTGATGACATATAGAGGATTGTGTATGATCGCTCATACACAACAAGGGTATTTTTCACTCAAGAGGTTTCCATGGTAACTGGAGACCTCAAGAGTGCAGCTCCAGAAGTCCCGTTACCATGGAAACCTCAAGAGTCAAAAAATACCCTTGTTGTGTAGGAGCGATCATACACAGTCTTTTATAGTGTATGGTCACTCATAAAAAGGAAGCCCTTACTTTCTTTCCAATTCATGTGTGGTTTTCGGTTCCTCTAGTCTGTTTTACCCCAGAGGCTGTTCTTAGTGCATTGCCAGTCACCCGATGGTGCATGCGCACCCAGTTTCCACACATGCACACACACCTTCTAGGTGTTATGCTGCACTAGCTATGTAGCTAGTGCAGCACAACAGCTACGATGATGTAGCTAGTGCAGCACACCTACCATACACTATACACTAACTTGTTTTTTTTCTCTTTTAGATATTTCCTGAAGAAGACCTAAGGTCGAAACGTAGATTTTTAACTCTATTTTCTATTTTCAGCATGCATTTAATATAACCATTTTGTTTTGCTTTTAGACCACATGCTGACGCAGCGCCTTGTCTTTGTTTTTTTACCATACACTATGAGCACTGATACATAAATGAAATGTATGTACACAGTTACTCAGATAAACGGTTTTATCAAAACAAACTTTGTTAATGCATCAATTAGGGTTGGTATCGAAGCAACAAAAGTAGGGAAATGTGGTGTTAGGGTTTCCAACCCTAACTCTGCATTCACCCCCCCCCACACACACACACATACAGAAACAGCAGAAGGGGCAAGGCAACACAACCAAAGAGACAGCCATGATCAGGTAAGATAAACAATATGCAACTTTTTGAACATAATACATGAAACATCCATCATCATGGTCCACCAGCTGTATGAGGTCTGGTGACCTGCCAGTGCCTTAGGGGTACACCTGTATGCTCTGCACCATAGGGAAGTGACCACTGCATGCACTGCACCTCAAAGTGCTCCTTAAAGACCTCCCAGGAGGCTGATGGGGTTGTGGGGATGAGGAAGTGCATGGTTACAGTTCATACACAGCTGACTAGTACAAATTTATTTGGGGGTGGGACTGGTTTCACTCCCACCCATTCCTAATTTGTAAACAGTGTAATCAATTCCTTACTTACTGGTGGGAGTGCAGGGCCCTTTGGCCCTGCACTCCTACCCATCCATACCTGTCTAGTTCAATTTTGTCTGGGGAGGGCTGGATGCACTCCCATCCATTCTTAATTTTTAAATTGCATAATCAGTTCCTTACTTTGAAGTGGAAGCACATGGCTCAAAGGGCAATACACTCCCATTACTCAACTCCCATTTTGTCCAGGGTCCTGCATTCCCATTTCTCCACTCTCATTCCTTGATTGCTGACTAGTAGATTTTTTGTGGGGGGTGGCTAGCTGCACTCCCATCCCTTCATCATTTGTAAATAGTGTAATGAATCCTTTACTTTCAAGTGAGAGTACAGGGTCCTTCATGGTCTGTGCTCCCATTCATCCATAACTGACTAGTACAAGTTTGTTTGGGAGGAAGTGACTGGCAGCACTCCCATCCCTTCCTAATTTGCAAGTAGTATAATCAGTTCCTTATGTGCTGTGCTCCCATTCCTCCTTCGCTGACAAGAACACATTTTTTGGGGGGGACTGATTTCACTCCCACCAATTCTGTAAGCCTCCCAGTAGGTCTCTAGGGAGCACTTTGGCATACAGTGGCCCTTCCCCCATGGTGCCAAGCATGTGGCTGTACCCTCAAGATGCTAGCATGGCAGTGTTGTTACCTGATGATGGCTGTCTCTGCTTGGTTGTGTTGCCTTGCCCTTTCTGCTGCTTGTTGGGGGGGGCAGTGTGCCAAGTTTGGGTTTCAAACCCTAAAAATGCATTTCCCTACTTTTGTTGCTTTGATGCCACCCTAACTGATGCATTACTGAAGTTTTTTGCAATGAATTTCCCAAGATTTTGAGAATACTGTACATTAACATATCCTTTTTACACCTTCATAGCAACCCTAACTGTTGCATTAACAATGTTTTTTTGCAGTGAATTTCCATACTTTTTGAGAATACATTCACAAGTCCTTTTTTCACTGCCTTTGTGCAAGACTGTATACCTGGAAGGGGCACTACTAAAAGGAAAAGAGAGGTGATCATGCCCCTATAGAGGTTCTTGGTATATCCAACTCTGGAGTATGGGGTTCAGTTCTGGAGACTTCACTTACAGAAAGACATAGATATGGTGTAAAAAGTCCAGAAGAGGGCAACCAAAATGGTGCAAGGCATTCACATGAAGACTTATGAAAGGATGGTGGAGCTCACCTGTATTCACTGCAAACAAGGAGGGAGAGAGAGGGTATGATTGACATTTTTAAATACATGAGGGGAATAAACAAGGTGAAGGAAGGGAGCATCTTCAAGGTGAAGGAAATTCCAAAAAACAAGGGGAAATAGCTTAAAACTGGAGGGTGAAACATTTAGGGGAAATATGAGGAGGCACTACTTTACAGAGAGGGTCGTGGGTCCATGGAATAAGCTACCGGAGGAAGGTGGTGGATGCAAATACTGTAGGGGAGTTCAGGAGGGCATGGGATAACTACAAGGGATTAAGCAGAAACATGATGGGCATGAGTGTGATATGGAAAATATATTTACTGGTTAGGGTTAATAAAGTACCGCAGGCAGACCCTCACAAACTCTGTAATTCACACTTGTGAATTACAGAGTTCCATAAACCATGGTTGTATGTCATGCAAAGCCACACAAACTCACTTTGTGCAGTGCTAACCACCAGTAAATATAGAAAATAAAACATGTAGAAGTGTGCTGGGAACTCAGACTTTATGCACACCCTCGGTATGTGATGCTTGGATAAACTCCTCAGTCTTCACCCTTGGGGTTTATGGGGCATCACACACTTTGGGTGTGCATAAAATCCTCATTAATCACAATTCCCCATGCATTATTCTATATATCTTCACTCCTTTAGAGTGACCTTTGGATGTTCACAAGTGGCGAAGCCCGCGAATAAGTATCCAGAGGTCACTCTAAAGGAGTGAAGCTATATTCCATATCACATGAGTGCACATCATATATCAATTTTATACAATAGGGGCCCCTATTGTTGCAAAAGTTATCATATGCTTGGGTTTGTGCAGGTTTGTGCAATTTGTGTGGATTTGTGAGGATGTGATAACTGGTGTTTTCTCCAGTTATCACACTGTGATGATGTCATCACAGTGGGATAACTGGAGTACATTGAGAATACCTGTTTCTATCTAATGGGTTATCAGTTCACCACTATTGTATAATAAACAATAAAGGGAGGGACAAGTACACTGAATGGAAAGAGGGGACAGAAAGCTACATAGGGGGACAAAGGGGAGGAGTAGGATGAAAGGATCAGGGATTCATTTGGGGGGCTAGGGGCAGACTAGATGGGCTGATGAAGTCTCTTTCAACCAACACATTTATATGTTTCTATATAACTTAGAAGGCATGTCAAATACTTTGCATACAACAGCATAAAATAAGCATGTTTCTTAGATGTTTATTTGTATAATGTATTGTATGGAATGTCACTTTTCCTTTTCACAAAATATGGGAATAATGAAAATCTTATGTTACTGTTTGCAACTGATATCTGGTTTGCGAACCATTGAAAATATGTTATTCAGATTACCAATACCTTAACCAGACAGTATTGTACTTTCTTTCAATAAAACCACACAAGATGTTATATCTATCTATGAAGAAAGAAACACAACACAGATCATAGGTTTAAAAAAGTTTATCTGAAAAATGCCAATTGAATTTAGACTGATTTATTTTTGTGTTCCTGGAGTGAGCAAAAAATTAAACGTGTACTTGTAAAAGGAAAAAGTGATATGAGTGCAAGAAAGTAGTTAATCTTTTTCATAATACATCTCAGATCACTTATTTAATAAATGTACACATAATAGTACAGTATTTATAAATAATTTTTAGCTATGTACTACAGTTCACTTAAAAAATTTCACATTTTACCCCTTAATGAAGGTAACCCCACAAAGCAGCATGAACAGAACATGAGTAGCATACTAGGTGTAACACTGAAAAGCAGTACAAGATGTTGTTTCCAGCTTCATATTTACCAAGCTAAAACACTTTTGGAATCAAAGCAAGAAACAGAAATCAGTTATTATTACTTAGAAACAGAAACTATTAACAAGTTGAGAATCTACTGCCTTCTGAGAAAGAGAACATTTAACATATGCACAGCAGCATACAGATATGTGAACTGCACTATCCTGAAATCAATATAATAGCAACAATAACAATGCAGTATACTCATATACAAAAAAATTTTTCACATATATATATATATATATATATATATATATACATACAGTATACTCTATGTAAAAAACTTTGTTAATGCATCATTTAGGGTTAAAACACAAAAGTCAGGAAATGAGACCTTTAGGATTGCCCCCACTCGTGTAGCCCCATCCTCCTGAGATTGACAGCTGATGGGGTGTGTCACTGGGGTTGTGAGGCCTAATGTCACCCCATTCCATGTGTAATCATATTCACAAGCCACAGTAAAGAAGAATGGGGTGACATTTAGGCCTCACAACCCCAATGACACACCCCAGCATCTGTCAATCTTGGGAGGATGGGGGATACACGAGGGTGGAAGGGGCAACCCTAAAGGTCTCATTTCCTGACTTTTTGTATTTTAACCCTAAATGATGCATTAACAAAGTTTTTTGCATAGAATTTCCTTACTTTTTGTGAAAGCATAGAAAAGTAGACAATCCTGCA
Source organism: Neoceratodus forsteri (assembly GCA_016271365.2). NCBI lineage: Eukaryota > Metazoa > Chordata > Ceratodontiformes > Ceratodontidae > Neoceratodus > Neoceratodus forsteri. The sequence continues at coordinate 213,388,324 of CM057451.1, forward strand.
AGTTGGTGGGAGCACGGGACTCAAGAACTTGCAAATTTCTGCCTAACATAACAGTACAAGTACTGAATATCATATGTTTTTGGTAGGAGAGCATGTGAGTGGGTCGGGCCCCACGCTCCCACCACCTTGAAACAAAACAAAGTTTCATTCATCAGAGTGGCATAATTCCACACCTGTTTACATGTCAAACACCTAACCAGTGAAAATTACCTTCATGGCAGTAAGGCTAGCTACCCTATAAATGTGAAGCCACTACCAAAATGCAAAACGCTATAAGCAAAATATAGTGTGTCACACAATATCTCCACAGCAAATTAATTTTCCAACACCTAAATACCATAATTCACATGCACAGGACATCCCCTCAACACCCTCCAAATTTCAAGTTAAAAAACCAAACAGTTTCCAAGACATTATATTTTAAAGTTTGAGATTTTCATTCATCGGAGTGGCAGAATTCCACACCTGTTTACATTTTACACACCTAACAACTAAAAAGTAGGTCCATGGTAGTAAGGCTAGCTACCCTATAAATGTCAAGCCACTACCGCAATGCAAAACACTGTCTGCAAAATGTAAACTGTGCCACACAATATCTCCACAACAAATGTATTTTCTGAGACCTAAATACCATAATTCTCATCTACAGGACATCCTGTCAACACCCTATAAATTTCAAGTTAAAAGACTAAACCATTTCTGAGGTATTTAATTTTAAAAGCTGTTAAATTGAGCTATCTGGTTCCTCCAAATCTGGCCATCTAGTCCCTCCCTCACGAACAAAGATCACGGTCAAAGACTCTCACGATCAAAGAATTTGCAGGCTCGTGACCAAAGAATTTGCAGGCTCATGATCAAAGAATAAAAAATGTTAAAGCTAAATTTTTACACAGAAATACATGAAACCACAGCCATGCCTCAATAGAACGAAGCTCCCTGAGCAAAACCCATCCTATTTGACTTTATAAGTCACCCCTGGGTTGAGAAATTAGATTTTTTAACCTGGCTATCTAGTTGCACCCTCGCGACCAAAGATTGTGGTAAAAGAATCTTGCGATCAAAGAATTTGCGGGCTCGCAATCAAAGATTGTTAGCGAGCCACGATCAAAGAATTAGAAACGTTAAAACTCTATTTTTGGACGCATTTACAAGAAACCACAAGCATGGCTCATTAGAGGAAAGACCCCTGAGCAAAACCCAACTTAGTTTTACTTCAGAAGTCACCCCTGAGCCGAGATTTTTTTTCCCAACTGCAAAATGAAAACAAGATGGCGGCCATCGCGATCAAAGAATTCCTCACAATCAAACATTCTTTGATTGCAAGCCTGCAAATTATTTGATCGTGAGGAGGGAACAGATGGCCAAAACTCTGTTCTTCTTTGCAAAACAACCATATAAATTTTCCCGTAGACTTATAATGGGAACTTAAAAGTTTAATAACTTTTGAATGGATTAATACTTTTTCACCAAACAAAAAGTGACATGTTCCTTGACCCAAGCTCCTTCAAGGTGCCAAGTTGCAGAGCAGCATGCCACACAACGGCCATACAGCATCACGGACAAAATTCGAAAAACTGCCCACAGAACTGGTGAAAAGTGCATTTTTCAGCATTTTGGTGCACAAACACTGTAGGTCTGACTGAAACAAAATTTGGCATGTCAAGAGATATACCTTGCCCCACCTTGCATACCACATTCCATGCAAATCTGTTGACTGGATCCAAAGTTATTAATGCGCAAAATTTCGAGTTTAACATAGAAGTGGCTTCATAACCCTAAATATAGGGGCGTGACCATGCTCCTATAATTTATATATACTGTATATATATATATATATATATATATATATATATATATATTTACAAGTCTGAGTTGTAGTTTGGTAGGTCTTACATAGTAAGCCAGGAATGATGCAGTTGAAAAGATATTGTTTGTTTCCCAGTGCACATTATGTTGTGCTAGTACATGTGTCTGTAAATGAAAAGTGCTGTATACTTAACTTTTACAGTTGTATATCATCATAGACATCTACATGGGCCTAGATTTTGTGTATTCACTGATTGGATATACAGCCCAGAACCCTACTTTAAGAGCCCACTTAAACTGTAAAATGTTTCATTGTCCCAGATCCCATCCCCCAAATAAAGACAAACATTTTATATTGTGGGTGCTCAGATTGGCAATTAATTTAATATTTCCAAATCCTTCACATACAAACCATCAAATCTTTTGTACATCTACCATATTGTTTTCCCCGTTATCGTAACCATCCTTACTGGTGTTTATGTTAACATAATTTCTATATTACATCATCAACATTTTACAATTCCATAACCTCTTGTCCCATCTCCTTCCCCTCAGGTGTAAACCTGGGGGGCCGATTCCAATCTTCACTTTGGAGGTAATGGTGCAAACTGAGATTGCTTTTTGTGCCTTCTTGTTGTTGTTTATCTTTCTTACTTTAGTTCCCCCCCCCAACTCCCCCAACTCCTGTTTTGATTTTTGTTCCATCACCCTCTTCCTTTCATCTTTTCCTATCTCTCAGCCGTCCCACCCCAACTGCCCAGTCTCTTTGTTTTCTTCTGCCATCCACCTTTGGCAGTCCCATATGTCAAACTAACAGGTTGGGTGGGAGGGAAGCTGTTCTGTAAATAGCAGAAAAAAGAGGGTGCTCCCTTCTTTGCAGCTGATTAAATACTTCTAATTGTGGGTCCTCCCCTTATTCCTCTTAGCCTATCCCCTCTTCCCCTCTGCCTATGTAGCTCCTCCCCATTCTTGTGATGCCAGGAATAACTCATAGCTTCCCTGAGCTCCTCCCATTTCCCATCACTATTAGTCATCAGTCTGGGCCTTCCCCTTGTTCCCTCTACCCCTGCTCCCTCCCTTCTTTCCCCTTCCCCCTCCCTGTTGGCCTCCCTTCCCTCAGGATCATTCCTAATTCTGGGTGGAGCACTGGGGCAATCTAGTTTTCCCTTTAACAGGCAAACCCCAATTGTCCCAGATCCCCCTCCAGTCAAGACAGACACTTTATATTGTGGGTGCTCAGACTGGCAATTAATTTAATATTTCCAAATCCTTCACATACAAACCGTCAAATCTTTTGCACATCTGACATATTGTTTTCCCCATTATCATAACCATCTTCTTTCCCTCAGGTGTAAACCTGGGGGCCTACTCCAATCTTCACTTCGGAGGTAACGGTGTAAACAGATACTGCTTTTCTTCTCTTGTTGTTGTTTATCTTTCTTACCTTGGTCCCCCCCGACTCCCCCCAACCCCTGTACTGCTTTTCATTCCATTCACAGCCTGTCTCCAGTCTGCGTTGGATTACAGGCATTCTCCCTTTCCCCTTTTCTTCCAATTTTTTTGTGCCATGCCTTGATAGTCCCCATTATCTTTGTGCTAAACATGTCCACTACCAGGTCTGTCAGGTGAACCCCATCCAACCTGTAACATGCATCATCTGCCTCCTCTATTCCTCTTCTAATCACTCTCCTTCCCATAGCCAGGAACATAGTCCCCACCCTCTTATTCATCTTCTTTTGAGCTCTATCTCTATGTGTGGCACCTTCTCCCACTGATGAACTATGTATTTCCCAAGCTGGTCATCTATCACTGGACCACTTACATCCATGTGGTGCATTTCACTGAAAACTTAGAATCTCGAGCTATAGCTCAAGGAGGCAGTATAGCAGAGTGGGTTAAGGCTCTGAGCTGCAGATCTGGAGACCTGGGTTTGAATCCCACAGCTGCCTAGGTGTATACTGTGTGATCCTGAGCAAGTCACTTAACTTCCTTGTGCTCCCAGGTGACATCTGGAAACAAGATTCGTCTTAGTTTGCTACTCCTGATTAAACAATGTCCCCCCCCCATCTATGGCTACATGGTTCTTTTCTAAATACCATACCCTGTGTGGCACCATGTCTGACCATACTAATGTCACATGTGGCCACCACTCTTTTATTCTCTCCCTGTCATGCCTGGCAAGGCGTCCCCCCATGGGGAACTCCTTGCCAAGATGCAGAAAAGGGATAGCCTCTGGTCAAAAGTCAGGTCCACCCATAACAAACATAATTACCAGTGCTACAGAGCCACCAGAAATCACTGCACTAACCTCATCCAGCAGGCCAAAGACAATTTTCATATGGAACAACTCAATAATACATGGGGTGACAGAAAGAGTTTCTGGGAGAACATCAAAAGTCTTCTTGGGAAGGATGATAAGAAGCATCCACAACTGTTCAACATTAACAGCTCCCCCACAACTGACCCACTGCTAATTGCAGAATCATTCAACATGGCCTTCACTGACCTGAGATCATCCCAGCTGCAAATCAATTAAAAACTGCCATCCAGACTTCTACTTTAAGAGAGTGACAGTGAATGAGGCCCTGATATATGTAAAAAAAGTGCTAGGTAAGACCAGATTGGGCAGTGATGGGGTAGGGGTCGACATGACATTTCTATCCCCTCACAGTTGATGTCATCATCATGCCAATAAAAATACTATTTAACAAGTCACTGTCACTGGCTAAATTCCTGGAGGTCTGGAAACAGGCCCTTGTGACACCTGTACGCAAGAACAGTGACAGGATCTGTATATCCAACTACAGACCAATTTCCATCCTCTCCCCCCTAACCTAGGCACTGAAAAAGATTGTGGCTGAGCAACTCATCGAATACCTCAACAAATATCAATTACTACAGTATGCCCTAACCAGCACAGTTTCAGGCAGAATCATAGTACTACCACTGCACTGGTGGAGTACACTGACTATGCGCATAAGGCACTGGACAAAGGCAAATTGGTGGGGTTGGTGTTTATTGACCTTTCTAAAGCCTTCAACACCATTAACCACTCCCTACTCCTGGCCCAGCTGCAGAACCTGGGTGTGGTGGCTGGCCAATACCTCATGCTGGTTCCAGGACTGCCCAACTCACAGATCCCAAAGTGTCAAAGTTGGACAAACTGTGTCTGGATCCAGAAAAGTCTCATTGGGGGTCCACCAGGGGTCGATATTAGGACCCTTACTCTTCAGCCTTTTTATGAACAATCTCCCTAAAGTTTGTGATACTAAAATTATCCTGTATGTCGACAATGTGGTACTTCTCAACAGCAACACACACATTGACACTCTCCAATCTGAACTATAGAACTCTTTCAACAAACTAGAGGATTGGTTCTACATGCACAAACTTCTACTAAATTATAAAAAGACCAAGATCATGCTCATATCCAGTACCCAGCTAAAAAAGAAGTTCCCTTCCTTCGTCATTTCCTACAAAGTCAGCACACCATTGGAACAAGTGCACTCATTCAAGTACCTGGGGTTCACCCTTGATGACACCCTCACCTTCACCCAACACATTGATTAAGTGATCAAGGCGGTAAACTCTAAGCTGGGTGTCCTCTACAGGCATAGAAAATATCTCACTCCTGAGGCCATCCACCTCTGTCTCCAGCTCCATCCTATCAACCATTGATTATGGCCTGGTTGTTTACAGAGCAACCACAGAAGTGGCACTAAAGAGGATACAAATTGCTCTCAATAAAACATGCAGGCTCACCTTGGCTGCTGATCGCTATACACACACTTGCTCATTGTATGAACAATCTAAATGGCTGCCACTTAGGAACAGGATCAAGTTCCAAACCTGCCTCTTCATTAAGAAGGCATTAATGGGCAAAACACCCCCCTGTATATCTGATATCTTCTCCTTGACTGACTCCATATATGACACCAGAGGTAAGATGCAGGGGGCTCTCTCAACACCTTTTCATCGACCCATGGTTAGACAATGCTCCTTCACCAATAGTGCCCCCCATGGCTAAATGAAATACCTGTGCCCATTCGAGTCTCCACTAGCCTATTCCATTTCTAAACTGGCCCAAGGCATCACATTAACTCAAGCACAGAGTGTGACTGCTTTCTGAAGGCATGACTCTTCCCCTCCTCAAGTCTCCCATGTTGTTATACGGCAGCCCAGCTGTACCCCGCTCCTTTGCACAATGTGTGACTGCTCTTGGAAGGTGTGACTCTTTCCCCTCCCTTAACCTACACCATAGTCACCAGTGCCACAACCTGAGCTGACATAAGGCAGCCCTACTGTTCCCCTCTCCCCTTAAAACTCCCTTCCCATCCCCCCTCTTGGTCCCTCCTGCCCCTTCCCCCCACAATATGGGCTAAGTCTGGGGCCTACCTCCTCCCCCATGACTTATTCAGCCTTACCACCCCATGCTGTCAGCCAGAAACCACCTAACTCATCTTATACTCTTCCTCACACCATCCCACCCCCTTTCCCCTGTGACCTTTCAACCCTACACCACCCTGCCATCCAACTGGTGCCACCCTTCCCCTCCCAAATTCTCCCCCTTAGCGATCCCCAGCCACTATCTCACCCTTTTCTCGACAAAGCCTCCCCCTGAGGCAGCATTTTTTTCTTTCTTCATGCTCCCTGGGGATGGAATCCCCTGCCCTTTGATTTTCTTAAGTCTCCCATCCACTAAAGAGGGGGCTGTCTCCCTCCTTCTCTCCTAAGTTCACTATTGCTATTACAATTCATTTGCTTGATGCTGTACTAATCTCTAGTACTAGAAATGATTGTGCAATTCTGTAACCTAATGTATGTTCTCCACCTGTCCTGAATTTGTGCTGTTATATGTCTGTTAGCCCATTAACCTGACATGGAACCTTTGTAAAAGAGCTTGTGCTCAAAGATATTTTCTGAATCCTTAAATAAATAAAAAAAAGTAAAAATACACCTAAACAGGGCCTGGACCCAATATCATTTCCCCCCAAATGGACTATGATCATATCTGGTGTCGGTAGTCTCCTTCACATTTCCCTCAGTATAGGTAACAACTGAGCCCACTTCATTCCCCTGATTCCTCTTCATGACAACCTGCAGCATCTGGAGTCCTGATAGTGCTGTTCAGCCCATCACCTTCACTGCTCTACTCTCTGCCCAATAAACGTACGAGTGCCCGCAAATCCAAATTTCCACCTGACGTCCAAACCCTGTAGTAAGATAAAAGCAGAAAAACCCCATGAGTATTATTCGCCAACCTTGTTGTTTAGCCACCCACTTGTTACCCCCTAAACTAGCCCCCCACTACTAATACCTGCAAAACAAAAGAGAAAGGGTTAGTGAGTTTGTTCATCCAGAGGCCTGATGTAACTTTTATAACATTCAGATTTCCATTATCCTTTTTCTTGTATTTGCCCCTTGGTTCCCCCTGATGCTGTCAACTGTGAGGCTGCCCCAATTCTGAAAGAGTGAGATGTAAACCTCTTTGGGTCTTCCCCCATAAAATTCATATCTTTCTTCAGGATTGCAATGATCTGGTAACTAGTCACCAGTTTTCCATCCCCATGAGTAAATAATTGCCCCCTATTATTCCAGCGGACTGCGGCGTAAGCCCACAGTGCCTGGACTGGGCAAATTGCACGGTTAGTGTGCTTTTCCATATAGATCATGCTTCCCTTACCCCCTTGATCTGTCTTTGAATGTTTTCGATGGACTGTCACCTCTTCCCCTGTCATCACCACATCTTCCCATAGGATCATGTCTGACCCCATCCTTCCCCACCTTGTGACCCACTGCTTCGCTCAACCAGAGTACTCCATGGTAAATGCTCAAAAAGACATCCTGGAACAAGACTACTTCATCTGCTGATTTACATATTCGAGGCAGTGCCCTTACTAGCTTGACCAGTAGTTGTTCTGATTCTGGTTTCTTGTCATCCATTTCCCTAGTCTTTGACCTTCCCCATCCCTGCATTGTTCTCCTGGCAAACATCATTTTAGTGGGATCCCTCCAACCTGTTGCATACTATGCTGATGGCTGCTAGGTGGATCCCCATGGTGGAGTGTGCCAGCCCCTTTTCCCACTGATGTACTATGTATTTCCCAAGCTGGTTATCCATCACCAGACCACTTACTTCCATGTGGAGCATTTCCCTGAAAACTTGGAATGCCCTCCTTGACCCCTCATATGCTCTCAGGGTCTGGGGGGTGACCAGGAGTTCCGAAACAGCAACTTGATCCCTCCAGCCAATCTCCCAAATATGCATGGGTGTTTTTTGTTCCTCTGCCCTCAGTGCGATGTCTTGGAACCTGTCCAGCTACAGACAGGAGAGGCTGCCAGATATCACGTTCTGTATCCCGTCTGTGTGTCTAGCCCTAAAGGACATGTTCAGTTTTAAACCTTGTAAGACTAACTGCCAAAGAACCCTCACCACTGTGTCTGACTTTACTCCCTGATTGTTTAGCACATCTACAGCTGCTCTGTTGTCACACCAAAAGGTAACCTTTTCATTCCGCAGCTCCTTATCCCAAATTAGCATGCTGACCCAAATCGGTATTCTTTGCCTTTATTAGGGTTCTAGCCAATTGAAACTTGCCACCTCTGGTGGAGGTATTGTTGCTTCTGGGTTCAGAATCCCTGTCCCCACTCCCCCTGAAACCCATCCCTCTGTACCCCCTGTTCCATGTCTGTCCCCTGTAACTTGCTTGCCCCCACAACTGTCCCTGTTGTCCTTGGGCACCCCAAGGCTGTCCCCTGCTTGCCCAATCTGTCCATCACTTAGAGGATGGATTTGTGCCCTCACATTTGGAGCAAGCATGTTGGAACCTGCATTGTGGCCAGGAACAAAAGACTACTGTATGCCCAACAACATTTTTGTAGCAGGGTTGCTTTCTTCCCCCCCTTCCAGTCTGGAGTAGACTGATCTGAGACATTATCCACAAATCCAGCTGCTTTGTATCCCAAAGCACATCCCCATAGGTCACCATTCTTTGGTGGAAAAACTCATCCTAGTACAGCCATCCCAACCTTCCCCCCTTGATTTCGCTTTTTGAATAATCAAAGAATAAGTAATCAGCGGTATCCCCAGTTCCATCTTCTTCTTCTCCATCACTATTGCCGGGTATGTGGCAAAACCGACAAACCAAGCATCCCGAGTCTTACCCTTTTTGACTTTATCCTCCTCCTTTTTTCCTAGTAGCACCACTGTGGCTGCCATCTCAGTCTTACCTATACTGTCTTTTTTGTCATACTTGGTGATGGCTTCCCTGCTGACAAGGGCAACTATGTCCACATATTGCCCTTTCCATATCTTTTCTTTTGTAGCTATGGGGACATGCTCACCTATCCTCATCCCTGGAGAACTTGTTTCTCTTGTTCCTGCTCCCACTGTGCTAAGGTTGAGTTTTTCTTCACCTGTTTGTTTCCCCTTCCCTGTCCTGATCTCTGACAATGCTTTCTTGAATTGCCCAAGGCCATCATCCCCCACAGAGGTTATCATTTGTTCAATATATTCTCTTATGCTGCCACCTACATTAACTCCTCCTTTACCTTTTTGAGGCTCTGGTTTGAGGCCAGGAACCGGTCCAGGTGCTGTGGCTTCTTCTGTCACTAGCAGTGGAATGATAGGAGGTGTCAGATTTGGCAGTGGTGCTGGTTCTGGCTGTGGAGCTGGGACTGGCTCTGGAATCAGGATCAGCAGAGGGTCAGGCAGAGGGGGAGGAGGGTCAGATGTCGGTTCTGGGACTGCCTAATCTGGGGGGCTGCCTGGGGCTCCTAGGCTGCAGAAGAGGCTGCTTTCCCCCTTTTCTTCTCCCCCAGCCATCTGTCTTCCGCTTCTCACCTTGTCTGCCCAGTCCCATTCCTTTGACCAGCTCCCACACTGTGTTGGCTTTCTCTGCCAAATCCAGTATGGCATTGTATGTATCCTCCTTGGATGGTCTGCTCTTCCTGGGTGCCATGGCTATCAGTTGTATCCTGTATAAAAGATGCTGCAAAACACAGGTTGAACTGTTAATTCTCTTCCATTTGGCCCAGACCCCTCCTTGTGTGTGCCACTCATCTCTCTCTGGTGCCCATCTCCTCTAATATTACACAAATCACCCCCACAAATACTATTTTGGGTAGCGTATCCTGTAGTATTAGTCCCCCCCCCCACTGTTCTTTGTCTCTGCCTGTTATGGAGGACCACCCAAACCCCCCTTTTTTTTTTGCTACCTCAGTTGACTGATGATGGTTATTTTCCCCCAATTTAGCACCCCTCCCCGGCTGTACATATTTATATATTTCTATTTGCACCTGTGTGTATCAGTTTTATTTTATAGACATAGGCCCGGATATTCAAAAGGGTTGCGCCATGCGCAACAGGGTTGCACATGCTCAAGTCCAAACTTGCTCCATTCTGTGATATTCAGCAGGAGGCAGTTGCGCCACAGAAAACAGGCTGAGCAACAGCGCAATGTAAATGAATGCATGCTCAACTGGAGGGGGAGGAACCATACATAAACTGCACAGCCCGATATTCATTCGGGCTGTGCAGAGTTGTGCAGACGCAACCCCCAACCTGCGCTTGAACAACTTTGAGCCAAAAAAAAAGGCTTAAGTTAAGGGCCACCCACAGGTGAGCTGCTGTATTGCAGGGTGCAACACAGCAGCTGCCACCCGTGGCTGGCCCCCAACTCAGTCCCTGTGCCCCTCCACCAGCCCAATTGCAGGCATCAATGTGCCCCCCCCTTCCATTCACATCCCTGGTGGTCCAGTGGACCGTAATGCCCGATTGCAGGCAGAATGTAATAAGAACCCCCCCCAGTGCCCAATCTCGGGCAGCAATGTAGCTCCCCCACCTCCTCCCGTACATCTCCCTGGTGGTCCAGTGGACCGAAATGCCCGATCGCGGGCAGAAAGTATCAGAACCCCCCCCACATCCCATGTGCCCGATCGCGGGCAGAAAGAATACAGAACCCCCACTCCCCGGATCCCATGTGCCCGATCACGGGCAGAAAATACAGAACCCCACATCCCTTGCCCGATCGCGGGCAGTAGTAAATGCCCCAAAACATCTCCCTGGTGTCTGAGTGTGGCCCCACCCCACCACCCACGAGCCCACCACCTGCTCCCCGGCAGCGGCGGGCGGCAGCATCCACCTGCCTGCCGCCCGCCACCCGCCAACTGACTGGCGGTGGGCTGCACTCCCATTGGTGCAGAGCTAGAGCCAATGGCGTGCAGCCCATACTGTACATGACAGTCGAGTTTGTGAATGAAGTTGTGAAGCTGCGGGTGAGGTGGTGAAACCGATAAGTAGTGGTGGGGAGGCCTGAGCCACGGGGAGATGTTTGAAGCAGTACATCACGTAGATGAGGGCTCAGCACTGCCGCGTCGGCACAGATGTGAGGGTCTGTACTTTCTGCCAGCGATAGCACGAGATGTGAAGATCTTTCTGCCGATGATCAGCATTCGATCCACTGAACTCCTGAGAAGATATACAGGAAGAGTGGAGGCTGTAGCTACTCAAACGGCTGAAGGGTCGTCGGTCCCGACGGCTGCTGCCTGGCAGGGGTGCCAGGTGCAAGTCCTCGGGGATCAAGCGCACCTACATGCTAATGGCATGCAAATGGACTATAATGACATGCAAATGGCCCCTGTGCCTTGCATGTATTGTAGCCATTGCATATCTCCTAGAATCTCCGTGATTTGCGCATGGCACAATGGTACTGCGCCACACGCAAGTTGACTGCTCCACTCTGTCAACTTGTGCCTGTAAGTTCCACTCGCGCCTACGCACAGTGGCTATGGCTGGGGAGTGATATTCAAAGGAGTTGCTCAATCAGCGCAACTCCTTTGAATACGCTAGCCACACTTCATGCGCATCTATTTTGCGCAGCGCAAGGACTTGCGCCTTTGAATGGCGCAGGTTGAATATCCGGGCCACACTTTTTTTTAATCACTCATCTTTTCCAAACTTATACTTCCTCCCATCAAACCCAGTCTCACATCCATCGACTTGGTGCCTGCTATTGCTGGAAACTGTGTACCCCCCCTTCTTTCCACCGGGGGAAGTTCACTCCCTACTTTTCCTGCACCTCTCCACAGGCTCCTGGGCTGTGTTCCACGATCTGTGCTCCCCCTGAGGTCATGCTGTGCCAGGCCACATGCCCTGGCCTACAGCCTGTCTGCTCCTCCCCCCACACTTCCCCTCTGAGCTGCTCCTTGTGTAGCATGAGGCATATCACATTTTACAGTGCAGTATGGGAGAAATATCTCAGTGCTGTTCAAAACCTTTCCTTTTCACTATCCCAAATTGTGCCCTGCTTCTGGTTCAGTAGCCTTCCTATTCCCTGTAGCCCTCATTGCAAATAGCGAGAATACCGCAAGGTGTACACATTAATTTTTTTTTTAAATTTCACCCCACAAAATATGTCAAAATTTGCCCTAATTAGACAACTGTCGTGAAAGCGCTTTCCACCTACTGCTATCCTTCTTCCCATCAAATGCCCGGTTGACTAACTGCTACGCTGGCCAAGATGGAAGCCCTGGGGGGACTGTAGGACTGGCCTCCATGCTTTCAGCATTCCACTGACCAGAAAACCCTCTCTGGAACATGGTAACCACTGCCTCACCCCATGAGTCCAAAGCAGACCCCCCAGGCTAAAGTCCTTCCTACTTCCTTCAATAAAATGTTCTGCCAGATATCTATATATTTTTTTGAGCCTTTGTCTGCATCCTGTCTGCCCCCTACCCCCTTTGGACTTTGGTTGTGTAATTGTGTGGCCCCCTCATCATGGCCATCCCATGCTCTTATCGTCGGCCTGTGTGGGCACCATTTTAGCAGCCTCCAAGTACTTCCTTGCACCGACCAGCTGACATGACCAGCTAAGCAAAACTACAGCTCACCCAATACCAAACAACCCTGGGCTCACTCGAGAAAAGCGGAGGCCAACAAACAGCATCCCATCATGTGCCATAAAGCTCCTGGCTCCTGCCTGGCCCCTTTGCCATTGTGCCCCACCATAGAACGCCTACCCTCATAGGGAAAACAACACAAAATACCTTTGTTGATCATGCTGCAGCCCTCACCGCCTTCCCTTTTGCCCTTGTCATGGACATTCTCACCATCCACGACCCAATGCTCTCCCCAGACCAAAAAACCCTAGGCTCTCGCAAGACAAGATGGGGTGACAAAAACAGCATCCCATTTTGCCCAAACCACCCCTGGCTCCTGGATGGCCCCCTCACCATGGTGCCCCACCATAAGGGAAACAAACCAAACAGACACCTCATCGACAACGCTGCAGCCCTCGCTGCCTTCCAATCCTGAACCTGGCATGGGCCTCCTCTGAAACCAGATGCCTCTCATTGTCCAAACAAGCCAACTGTACACTTCCTTTTATTCTGCCTCAGATACAAAATCACTACTTGCTATGAAAGTCACACCATGTCGCGATGCCTTGGCCTACCACCCTTACCAGCATCCAAACATAAACCTCCCAGATGTCAGTGACTCCATTGTTCTTTACTTGGCTCCACGTGCTTGTAGACCTTCTGAATCATCCACCACAAAGGAGTTTTCTGAATTATCCGGTCATCTGACTTAAGAAAAAAACAGCCAAATTAAATTAGAAAGATGTTTCAATATACTTTTTTTTTGTTAAACTAAGGTAACCTGAGGAATTTATCAATTGACAATCTGATGTACTGCTCTCAGACAAAAGCTGTTCTGAAAGTAGCAGAAAAAAGAGGGGGGTCCATTTTTTGTAGCTGGTTAAATACCTCTAATCTTGGGCCCTTCCCTTATTACTCTTAGCCTATCCCCTCTTCCTTTCTGCCTCTGTAGCTTCTTCCCATTCTCATGATGTCACAAATGACTCATTGCCTCCCTCAACTCCTCTCAATGTCTGTCACTATGAGTCATCAGTCTGGGCCTTCCCCATCCCCCCCCACTCCTTCCCCTTCTTTCCCCCTACCCTTCCTGTGAGATAAGACTGGGGAGTTTGTGTCCTTCTCCGAAGTGCTCCCAGTACCCTGCTCCAGCACAGAGAGGAAGGAGAGGATTAGAGAGTTGAACACATGGTTGGTAGAATGGTGTTGAACTAAGGGGTATGGGGTTGTGGGCAGCTGGGGAAGTATCTGGGATAATAACAATCTGTTTGCAAGGGAAAGGCTGCACTTGAGTGGGGAGCAGAAGGAGGTATTAAAGCGAAGACTGGAGAGGTATATTGTGACAAGGGTGGATTTAAACTAGATGGGGGGATGGCAAGTTGACAGCAGGTGGACAGGGATCCAATAGAGTGGAGTCACAGCTTACCCCCCAGGCTAGCAGGGAAGGACTCTGGGAGGCCAAAAAAGGAGGGAGTAGAAGGGATGAGATGGAGGTTAGTGAAGGGAAGGGGGCAATATGGAGGGTGGTCTCATTGAATGCAAGAAGCCTAGGAAACAAATCCACTGAGCTACAGGCAATCTTAGCAGTGTGGAGGGTGGATAATGCAGCTGTCACAGAAATGTGGGCAACTGAGCACCAGGACTGGTATCTGGCAATCCCAGGATACAAATTATATAGGAAGGAGCTTAAGGAGGGTGGGGGGTGGGGTGGCAGTCTATGTGAGGGATGAGATCAAATGCACAAGGGATGAGGGAGAAGAAAGAAGAACAGAGGCAATCTGGCTGCAGCTCCTACACTCAAGGGGTAGGATACTAAGGTTTGGGGTGGTATACAGGCTGCCATCCCAGTCTGAGGAGCTTGATAGGGAGCTAGTGGGGCAAATCAAAAAGGTGTGTAGAAAAGGAAAGGTGGTCATCGTGGGGAATTTCAACTTGCAAGGGGTTGACTGGAGCACTCCAGTCACCTCCAGTACTAGGGAGCAAGTGCTCCTGGATGCGATCCAGGATGGCTTCCTGACACAGTTGGTTACTGTACCTACTAGGCTAAAGAACACTTTAGATCTGGTATTGTCGAATGGGCAGGCAGTGAGAGAAATAAAGGTAGAGGACCCACTATCCGACAGCTATCACCAAACAGTGTGGTTTAATATCACGACGTGTGGGGAGCCAGAGAAATCGGTTACTCGGGTGGTAAACTTCAGGGGGGTGGACTTTGGGAGGATGCAGGAGGTACTAAAAGGGAAACCAGAGGGCTTAAGGCATGAGATGGATGTGGAGCTGAAATGGGATATTATTAAACGGGGGATTACAGAGGTAATAGAAGCCTGCACCAAGACAAAGTGTAAGAGGAGCAGAGCAAGAGAACTATGCTGGTTGAACAGCAAGGTAGTGGAGGTGGTGAGGGCAAAATGAGTGGCTCACCAGAGGTTTAGGAGGACAGGGAAGGAAGTGGACAGGGAAGAATATGCAAGCTGGTCCAGGGAGGTGACCAGAAAAGTGAGAAAAGCCAAGGCCCAGAGGGAGCTGAAGTGCACAGGGAATTAATGGGAGACTTCTTCAGATACATCAGGAGAAAAGAAAGTGTAAGGAGACAATAGTGAGGATAAAAGGGTGGGAGTGGACAGAAAGAGGAGGAGCAGGCAGAAGCACTGAATAAATACTTTTGTTCCATGTCCTCAGAAGAAAAGGGGGGACCGGTACCAGCATGGGCTGGGAGGGTGGGGACAGGAGGAGAGGAGGCGGCAGATGGAAGAATTGAGGCAAGTAGAATCTTAGAGGGACTGAAGTTACTAAAGGTAGACAAGGCACCAGGGCCGGATGGTATCCACCCCAGGGTGCTGAGGGAGATGGCGGAGGTGTTGGCAGAGCCACTGGCGGATCTGTACAGCACTTCCCTGGAGTCAGGATGTGTGCCACTGGACTGGAGGATGGCACATGTAGTGCCATTACACAAGGGTGAGACAAGGGATTAACCGGGTAATTATCATCTGGTAAGTCTCACAACCATAGTGTGCAAACTCATGGAAACGATACTAAAGGAAAGACTGGTGTCGTACCTGGAGGACAATGGCCTCCAGGATGTGAGGCAGCATGGGTTTGTTTCAGGGAAGTCTTGTCAAACCAACCTGATACAATATTATGACTGGGTGACAGGTGAACTGGATAAGGGTCATGCGCTGGATGTTCTTTACTTGTACTTCAGCAAGGCCTTCGATTCGGTGCCTCATGGGCAGCTTGGGGGGAAGCTAACTAGTGTAGGAGTAGGGATAAAAATGATAAACTGGATTACCAACTGGCTGAGTGGGAGGCTGCCACTGGTGGTGGTGAGAGGGGAGCTCTCAACTCCAAGGCTGGTGACAAGTGGGGTGCCACAGGGCTCTGTGTTGGGGACAGTATTTTTTGGGCTCTTCATATCAGACATTGGACATAGGGTGGTGAGCAAGGTAAGTCTGTTTGCTGATGACACCAAAATCAGAGCAGTGGTGTATGGAGAGAAGGGGTGGAAGCAGCTGCAGGGGGACCTAAGTAAGCTAGAGGAGTGGTCAGAGAGATGTCAGCTGGGGTTCAATGCAAAGGAGTGTTAGGTTATGCACTTTGGGGTGAAGAACCCAAGGAGAAAATACTGGCTGGGGGGGGTTAAGCTGGGGATCACAGAGGAGGAGAAGGACCTTGGGGTAATGATAACGGGGACCATGAACAACACTGCCCAGTGCAGGAGAGCAGCTGTAAAAGCAAATGAAATGCTGGGGTGCATAGCAAGGGGGTATTCCTACAGGCAAAGTGAGGTGATCTTGACCCTCTACAGATCGCTGGTAAGGCTGCACTTAGAGTATTGTGTGCAGTTTTGGAGGCCATACCTAAAGCGTGATATCAGGCTGCTGGAGGGGGTGCAGAGGAGGGCAACAAAGATGATATGTGGAATGGAGGGGAGAGACTATGACAGTAGGCTGGGAGACCTCAATATGTAAACCCTGGAGGATAGAAGGGATGGGGTGGATATGATAGAGACATTCAAGTATCTGAGGGGAATCAATAAGGATAGGGCAGATGGGGTCTTTAAGTCAAGGAGGGAGAGGGTCACTGGGGGCATGGGCTAAGAATGGAGGGGGAAGATTTTGGAAGGAAATGAGGAGACACTATTTCACAGAGAGGGTGGTGGCAAAATGGAACTCCCTACCAGAATGGGTGGTATCATGTAAATCTGTGAACAGCTTCAAAAGGGCATAGGACAGGGAACAGGGGAGAGTGAGGGTGGGGGGGTGGCAGTGGGATGACAAAAGGGAGGGGGAGCGGGGCAGCTGCAAACTAGGGGTGTTGGCTGCACACTCGAGCAGACTTAGATAGACCAGGTGGTCTATTTCTGCTGGCACATTCGTATGTTCGTATGTCCCCTTAAGATCATTCCTAATTCTGTGTGGGACACTGGGACTATTTAGTCTGCCCTTTAACAGGCAAACCCCATTATAAGCAGCAGAGCAATCAAGGCGTTAGATGTAAAAAAAAAAACAGTAAAAGGAATACTACATTTCACTGTCCATATGGCAAAATTACTTGTATTTTATTTTGCATAACTGTTACATTTTTACTGTTAAAGAACAGGGCAATAGATCTTTACCATGCTGCTTAACAGGGAACACCTAGGATAACTGTTCATTTTAAAATGTGCTTAAGTGTTTACTAACTGTGTTCGTTATATACACATATTGTATTGCATTGTATTGTTTTGTATTGTACTAAAATGTGTATAATGATATGGTGTTTGCATGGACACTATATGGCTGCTTCCTAGGATCTCATTGTAAATGAGCTTTGCTCAATTGAGTTACTCCCTTTCATAGTTTATGAATAAAAGTATACTACTACATTATGTATAACAAACATGAATATGAGGCAAGATATGTTGTAGACTGTGATAGTACAAACACAGTCATAGCCACTTGATAAAACACAGTACATTGCAATGTACCAACATCATATATTGACAACAACAAAGTTACTGTGTACAAGCATTTGTTAATGCTGAATGTTTGCTTGCTGGTATTAGCATTGGAAGTGCAGGAGTTAGACAGATGCAGAATAGGAATGGCAGTGAAGTATTGAAGTGACGCCAGCCCCACCTCCACCCTGCAGAGATGGACAGGCATTGAGGTGTGCCTTTGGGTTGTCGCCCATAACACTGATGCCATTTCACCTCACCCTACCCTACAGACAAGTGTTGAGGTGTGCCTTGGGGTATTTGACTTTACAGTCACCCCATTCCATAAGGAAATATGCTGAAATGAGTGCAGTATAGGAGAATGGGGTGAACTTTGGGGCTGAAGAGTCCAAGGCACACCTCGATGCCTGTCGCTGGCTGCAGGGTGGGGGTGAGGGTGGAATGGTGTGAGCATGACTTTCAACAGTCCCAAGTCACACCCTTGATGTCTGTCAGTCCCTACAGGGCAGGGTGTTATGGTCAGAAAAACTAACACCCTGGGCATTTCTTGGTATTTTCAGTCCAAGTTTTCAACATGGGCTTTTTGTGACCCCACTGCATGAACAATGATACTATGTTTGTTAGTCAAAAGGTGATTTTCCACAGCAACGGTGCCATTTGATGCCACAGGTGCAAAAACACATTCTGAACAGCATGTAAAAAATGATAGCTGTACTGTTCATGAGGAGGTGTAAAAAAATGGTAATGTTGAAAATCTGGAGTGAAAATATAAAAAAATTGGTGAAGTCACGAGCGTGCATATAAACTGCGCAACACACACCCATAATGCAATTATTTTGGGAATGTTTTACACCAGATTTTCAACATAGGCATTTTGGGACCTCTGCACATGAACAGTGGCATTGTGATTTTCTTAATCTGTCCTGAATGTTGATTTCGCACAGTGACCATGCCCATTGTGCGCCAGATGTCAAAACCACATTTCAATCAGGATGTGAAAAACTACAGCTGAACTGTTCATAAAGAGGTGTGCAAAAATGGCAATGTTGAAAATCTGGAGTGAAAATATAAAAAATTCTGGCAGTTGCAAGTGTGCATGGAAACTGCACAATGCACTCTTGTAACATGCTCATTTTGTGGAATTTTGTAACCAGATTTTTTTTTTTTTTGCATTATTTGTTTATCGCCCCCTGCATCTGACTGGCCTCTCCTTCAGGCCTTCTGCCAAGGACTGCCCCCGTATCTCCATTCTGAACCTCCCCTGATGCCAGCTTCCCCCAATCCCAGATCGCAGCCAACCAGGGTAGCCCGATGTAACCCTTCGTCGGATGGGTCCCCTCCTTCCGGAGAGAAATTGCCTTCAGGCATTCTTGCTCTCGGCCCTGATGCTGCTGGGATCTGTATTTTCCTGGCTCTTTGGGGGTTCCATGGAGGTGGGGGATCCAGGTGGCTGTCATCCGGTCGCTCGGACGCCATTTTCCCGCTTTTTTTTTCTGGTTCCCCTGACGTCGCGCCACTTCTTGTAGTGCCCGCAGTCTCCACCAGGAACTGCTACAGAGTGAGGCATGACCCTAACCCACCCCTGGGGAGAAGAGCAGTCCTTGGGATGCTCAATCCTCTCCCATCCCCGCCCACCTCCAGTGACCCGAGTCCATTACCGAACCCGGGTCGCCGGTGTGATTTGAGGTAAGGCGCCAGTGTCTCAGCCCACTGCGCCACTGGGCCAGCTTCACCAGATTTTTAACATAGGTATTTTGGGACCTCTGCTCTTGAACAGTGTTACTGTGATTTTCTTAGTCTGTCCTGAACATTGATTTCCCACAGCGACCGTGCCATTGTGCACTGGATGTGCAAAAACACATTTTGGACCAGATGTGAAAAATGACAGCTGTACTGTTCATAAGGAGGTGTGCAAAAATGGCAATGTTGAATATCCGGAGTGAAAATATTAAAAATTCTCAAAGTTACGTGCATGCATGGAAAGAGCACAATGCACACTTGTAACATGCTCATTTTGTGGAATCTTGTCACCAAATTTTCAACATAGGCATTTTGGGACCTCCGCTCATGAATAGTGTCACTGTGATTTTCTTAATGTGTCCCAAACATTGATTTCCTACAGTGACCACGCCATTGTGTGCCAGATGTGTGAAAACACATTTTGGGCAGGATGTGAAAAATGACAGCTGAATTGTTCACAATTAGGAGTGAAAAAATGACAATGTTGAAAAATCTGGAGTGAAAATATTAACAGTTCTCGAAGTTACAAGCGTGATTCGGAACTGCGCAACACACGTGTGTAACACAGTCATTTTTTGGATTTTGCACTGAATTGGCAACATAGAGCTTTTTGGGAGTCCACCTCATGAACAGTGACACTGTAATTTCATTAATTGGTCCCAAAAGGTGATTCCATGCAGTAACCGTGAAATCACCTTTTGGGACTGAATAATGACATGACAGTGACTGAACTCATGAGGTGGGGTCCCAAGAACCCCATGTTGAAAATTTGGTGCTAAAAGTGACAAAAATGGACAAAATATCCACCTAAGTTGAAAAAAAAATTTATGCCATTATACAGCATACCGGCATATCTTCAGTTCGCAGTCAGCTTTGAAGAGCGCAGACATGTTCCCAGTCCACCGAAGATCATTGGGCCGGGCTCTGGAGGTACATTTTGGGTAAGGGGTGGTGTTGGGAGATTGGGTGCTCAGAGGGTGGGTGTGGGTTGGGGGAGGGGGTGCCACAGACAGCGAGAGACCATTTTTTCTTTCACAGGTAAACAAACAAACAAAAAAAAAGTTGTGGGAAGGTTTTCTTTTTAATAGAGACATTTGGCATGCTGGGGTGGGCTCCCAGCATACCACCTAGGTGTTTCTTTCTTTTTTGGGGGGCAGGACTGGAGCCAATGGGGATTGGGCACCCCATTGGCAAAAAAAGAAACAGGGTCTGTGTTTGGGGGGGGCATGATGCCAAGGGAGCTTAATATGTATACCCTTGAGGAAAGAAGGGAGAGAGGGGACATGATAGAAACTTTCAAGTACATCAAGGGAATTAACAAAGTCCAAGAGGGTAGCATCTTCCAGAAAAAGAGATGTGCAAGAACAAGGGGGCACAATTTGAAGATAGAGGGGGACAGCTCAGAGGTAATGTGAGGCAGTATTTTATCACTGAGAGGGTTGTGGATGCATGGAACAGCCTCCCTGAGGAGGTCGAGGAGTCAAGAACAGTGGGGGACTTCAAGAATGCATGGGACAGACATAAGGCAGTCCTAGTGGGGGGTAGGAGGAAGTAAGCTGTTGGTTAACTAGGATCTGCAGCTTATCTGTTAGGTAGGAAAATGGGCAGACTACGTGGGCCAAGTGGTCCTTATCTGCCATCAAATTCTATGTTTCTATGTTACCCCCTTGGCATATAAATTCTTATAGAGGATATTATGATGATGGGGATTGGGTTCCCCCATTGGCTAAATTAACTGGGCAGGGGGCATGCTGATTGGGGTATTGGGCACCCCATCACATCGGCTTTCTGCGGACTAGAGGCTGACGGTGGCAGCTGCCACTGTGTTTAATAAAATGTAACACTCGGTAGGGCACGCCCTGCAATGAGGGGCACTCCCTCATTGTAGTGGCAAAAATGTTTCAAGTTGGTGGCATATTTTTGCACTGCTGTCATAGACAGCATGCACATTTATTGGTGCCACAGAGGCAAGCCCCACAAAGCAGTAAGGGCATTGGCCACAACACAACCGGACCTCCACAACCTGCTACTCTAGCAAGCTGTTTCAACATGTTTCTTGCACATGTGCACAAGCAAACATAAAAAGCTGTGAGGCATACTATGAAAAAATGCTCTTCTGTAGCTTGTACATGCACCTTGTTTCTGAGGATTATGACATAGAGTATGCATTGTTTAGATTCTTCAGCAGTCTTTTTTTCAGGGTGCATATAGCATCATTACACTCCATCCTGCCACCTCTGTATCTGTACTATGTCACATAATGACCAGACTGTACAGAAGGTCCATGGTGGAAAATGATAGGATCAGTGTCAAAATGTGCACCTGAAAACATTACTTTGCCAACAGTAAAGCCTGTAATGGGTGTCATAATTCTTAATCCACGTGAGTCAAATCATTGGAGAACAACAATGAGAAATGCACTGCACTGAGTGACATTCAGAGACCATGTTGTGCTTCTACCACACCTTCAGCACTCCCCCCACATCTTGCATCTCGGAATATTTTTAGAAATGCAACAGATATGTCATCTGAAATGTAGACAGAGATCCAGAGCATGTCATTTGTGACTTCTCTTTCTATATACTCACATGACAGACATGTATACTTGCACACACACATTTAACTGTGAAGTACTGTCTCAGTGGAATGTTGTCCTCATCATCCAAACTGTTTATAACACCCATCATAAATGCAGTAACCTGTCGCTCAGCGTTATCAGCAAACATTTCCTGTCTGTGATAATTTGTCAGAGTCAACCGAAGTAGTGTGTGACTCTGTAAACTTGAAAGGTGCTGTTGGCTGCCCCTTATGACTCTCTTCAATGTGTCAGACAGAGTTGTTGATTGTTAAGCATTAATCTGGTCAACAAACTCTAGCATATGTAGGAGTGTCTGTACTGCAGCATTAGTATAGCAGTTTATTCCAGTAGTGTTGTAAAATTTTGCTATTCCTGCCACACCAATACACCTCTTTGCTGGTGGTGACCTCATTTTAACAGTCACACTGGATTCACCATGAGAAGTAAAGGCAGAAGAGTAACCTTGCATTGGTTTCTTCCCCTTTAATGTATGTGATGCATCCACGAAGACATCTCACATCACTACATTACCAGGTACAGGAATCAGAGATTGGTTGGGTTTGTAGAGTCCGCAGACAGTTGTACTCCAGAATGCAATTGATATCAGCATGGATTTTGTTGTGTGCAATGTTTATTACGTACAGATCTGCCAGACTTCTGGCAGGAGATAAGGCAACATAGCTCATACCATATTTGAAAATGCCCATACCTATGTCAACCATTGCAGCATCGAGACTCAAATCTTGAGACTTGTGAACTGATGCAGCATATGCAACACAGAGTGGAAGTTGTTTTCTTGTCATATAAATGTCCTTCACACTCTGGAATTTTACAGTGCATCTGTCGATGGGCATTGGGTACTCGAGGCTGTCAAATTTAACCACAGCCATCTCAACAAATGTTTTCTGTACATTATACTAAAAGTCTACTATGTGGTCCATAGCACTGTTAATAAGTACAGTGGCGTGAAAAAGTATTTGCCCCCTTCCTGATTTTCTCTATTATTGCATATTTGTCACACTGGATGTTTTCAGGTCTTTAGACAAAATATAATATTAGATAAAGGGAACCTGAGTGGACAAATAACACTTTTTTTTTTTACTTATTTCATTTATTTAATAAAAAAAGTTAACCAACACCAACTGGCACTGTGTGAAAAGTAATTGCCCCCTAGTTAAATCAACCCAATTAAAGGGATAATTAGAATCAGCTGATTGAACACAGCCAGGCTTGATTACAGCCAGGCCCTGCTCAATATAAACCTCACTTATTTTGGCCCTTACCATCAGAGTCACATTGCCAGCACAAAGATTCAACAAGCACATTATGCCATGATCAAAGGAAGTTCTGAAAAGATCAGAAAAACATTTTGTTGCCCTCTATCAGTCTGGAAAGGGTTACAAAGCTATTTCTAAGGCTCTGGGACTCCATCAAACCACAGTGAGAGCCATAATCTCCAAATGGAGAACACTTGGACCAGTAGTGACCCTTCCCAGGAGGGCGGCCTGCCAAAATTACCTCCAAGGCGCAGTGTAAATCATCCAAGAAGTCTCAAAGGATCCTAAACAACATCCAAAGAACTGCAGGCTTCTCTTGCCTCAGCTAAGGTCAGTGTTCATGACTCCACAATCAGAAAGAGACTGGGCAAAATGGGCTTCATGTGAGAGTAGCAAGGCGGAAACCACTGCTAACCAAGAAGAACATAAATGCTCGTCTCTCATTTGCCAAGAAGCACCTGGATGATCCACAAGCCTTTTGGGAAAATGTTCTATGGACAGATGAGTCCAAAGTGGAACTTTTGGACAACATGGATCCTATAATGTCTCAGAAGCAAACACAGCATTCCACAGTAAGAACACCATACCAACAGTCAAACATGGTGGTGGTAGTGTGATGGTGTGGGGATGCTTTGCTGCCTAAGGACCTGGATGACTTGCCATAATTAAAGGAACCATGAATTCTGCTCTGTACCAGAAAATTCTTATGAGAATGTCCAGTCATCCTTCCGCCAGCTGAAGCTGAAGTGTAGTTGGTCATGCAGCAAGACAATGATCCAAAACACAAAAGCAAGTCCACATCAGAATGGCTAAAAAGAAGTAAAATTAAAGTTTTAGAGTGGCTAGTCAAAGTCCAGACTTAAACCCAACAGAGATGCTGTGGCAGGACCTGAAACAAGCAGTTCATGCTCGAAAGCCTACCAGATGTTACTGAATTAAAGCAGTTCTGCGAGGAAGAGTGGGTTAAATTCCTCCACAGCGATGTGAAAGACTGATATTGAATTATAGGAAGTGTTTGGTTGCAGTCATTGCAGCTAAATGTAGCGTAACCAGTTATTAAGTGTAAGGGGCAATTACTTTTTCACACAGTGCCAATTGGTGTTGGTTAACTTTTTTTCATTAAATAAGTGAAATAAAAAAAAAAAACAAGTGTTATTTGTTCACTCAGGTTCCCTTTATCTAATATTACATTTTGTCTAAAGACCTGAAAACATCCAGTGTGACAAATATGCAATAATAGAGAAAATCAGGAAGGGGGCAAATACTTTTTCACGCCACTGTACATGGTCCACATCAAGATTACGATGAAGCATGACACGTGCAGTCTTACAGACTGACAAAACTGCTTCCAAACCCGTAGTTCATGATATGTCTAAAGTCAGTTCCATCAGTTGTGCTACCATCTTTGACATCATGTAGGAACTTAAGCACACACCATCAGCTGAATCAAGTGACGTTAGTGTCAGAATTGGTTGCTGTTGCCTCTCCAACATAATTTTATTGAACTCAGCACACTGCTTAAGTCTTGGCATTAAACAAATAATTTGTATGTCTTCACTGTGTAGCTTTGAAAACAGCTCACATGCATCCTGCATGGAAGTTTTCTTTCTGGCTGTTGCACTTGTCTTCAACATTTCTGCATTGGAAGGTGATAAGCTTCCAATGCATGCCTCATCAAGTAGTGCTTTGTATTGCAGATCATCACTCTGTTGTATGTTTTGGAACAGTTCAACATAGGTGAACTCCCATAGATTTATGCCACCTATGCAACCAATAGTCTGTTTTTGATTCTTCTACTGAAAGTGTTGAGAAGTGTTGACCATTCACTGGGGCTAGTTGCAGCAGGACTCCAAAATCTACAGTATTGTTCCCACCAAATGGAGCATCATCAGATGCACTATCTCCTGCAGTCATAGGTGAATGAATACAAGAAGAACATTTGAAACCATGCTGATCTCATCAAAAATCAAGAGTT
Source organism: Neoceratodus forsteri (assembly GCA_016271365.2). Taxonomy (NCBI): domain Eukaryota; kingdom Metazoa; phylum Chordata; order Ceratodontiformes; family Ceratodontidae; genus Neoceratodus; species Neoceratodus forsteri. The sequence continues at coordinate 213,413,511 of CM057451.1, forward strand.
CCATTTTGTCAAACATTGTCCATAGTTCACTTGCAACTTCAAACTACAATTTTCTGTACTCACCTGTCTTGCCATGTTCAACAGGCAGCATAAAAAGACAGTGTACTGTTACTCCACCGATATTGTATGCCACAAGCCCAGTTGGAAATGAGGCAATAAAACATGTTGGCACACCAGTGAGTTTTCATATCTCAGCACTAATGGCTTCAATGACAAAATTCTTACCAGTTCCAGTAACACCACTGAAAAGCATCCAAATTGGCTTGTACTTGTCACATGAACACTCCTTTTTATGATGTCACATGCCATGTTTCACAGCATACTGTATGTCATAGCAGTGCAAAGGATTCCCTGATGGTCATTCAACTTTTGCTGTACCATGGAGCTATTGCTGGTGAAGTAGCTAGCCTGCTGCATAGCACTTTCAACCTCTGACATCAGTACTGCAGAATCATTAGCAGAAAGGGGAGGTCCCAGATCTCCTTCACCCTCAGGGTCATACAGTTCTTGTGAGTTAATGGGAGCGTCTTCTTCCAGTTCTTGTCTCGCTTTTTCTAGTTACTCTTTTCCAAGTCTAATCTCTTGATGTAAACAACTGATGCTTTGGTCTTGAAAGTGTCATAACTGATCTGGAATTGCTACTCATGTGTGCCACAGCCACCTTTCAGTGAGCTTTCTTTTCTCCATGGCTTGAAGAGGAACAAGAGAACAAAGTAGTAATGCTCCTTTTCTGTAGTTGTCAGACACAGCCTATAATGGTTGATCAACCATGGCTTCTGCCTCTTTGCAAGACTGCTCTCCAAGCCTTTGACTTTATATATATGTCTAACTGGCTCCAACTCAACACCATACCTATAGCAGTGCCATTGTGTGACTTCAGAGAAATGTTGTCCATGACATTGTGGTGCTGTGGAGAGTAAGTGACAATTATGTTGTTCTTTAGTATATTGGTTAATCTCATTATGACTTCTGAGCACACAGTGTCGCTTTTCCTTAAAGCTGATATTCACGTACCAATTTGACTCAGATTTGCAATAGAGGCATGTGCCAGCCAGTCATTACTTGCTTCATAGGCTTCGCATTCACAGTGTGACAGAGGGCATGATTTTCAAAGGTTGGCTGCAAGCTGTGACAATGGGAGCTTGCATCAACTGTCCCTGCATCATGGACTCTGCATCCGATTCAGTATCAGTCCGGGTCCCAGAGTCTGCATCCTGTGGCTTGTAGCATCACTGGTGGTGCACCAAACAGATGGTGCATCCACCATGTATGCTGCAATCTGTGGGGCAGTTTGAGGGGCAGCTGCGTCCAAGGGAGCAAGGTAGTGGTTCACCCCACCAAGCCCCGATCCTACCATAATCTGCAACATGATAAATACATAAATAAAATCCATAGTGATCTAGCACCCTCCAGACCTGATCTGCCCGTAATCTATATTGTGATATTAAATAATATCCCTGGTGATCTAGTGGTCCCCCCCAGCCCTATGCCTGCAAATGACACGCTGCCAGCATCCTACCTTTGGGAATAGTGGCCCCAACCCCAGAAAGTAGTGCCTATCATTTCAATCAATCTAGCGATTGGCACAGTTTTCCTCACACCATCACAGCTGGCTGGAGAATGAACTGTTAGAGCACATAATGTGGCCATTGCGTGCTCTGACAGTTCATTCAGTAACGACCATGGTGGTAGTGGCGTTGCCAATCGCAGTTGGTATTCGTGATGGGGAATCATGGTGGTGGGCACTACCTGCCAGGGTGGGGGGCCACTAGACGACCAGTTAGAAATGTTGGCAGCATGTCATTTGAGGATATATCAGGCTGGGGGGGACACTTGCTAATCACTGACTTTTTTTAATACCTTGCATTGTGCATATTGGGCTGGGGAACCTTGTTGATGACTGACATTTTTGTATAATACATTATATTGTGTGCAGATTAGGCTGGGGTGGGAGCACTAGATCATCAGGAATTGTCTTTTACTCATATTTCACTATTGTGGTGGATTGGGGTTTGGCGGGGGGTGGCAGAGTGGCACACAGTTGACAACCCTCTCAAAGGATGTCTTAGTAGAGTTAGACCAGATTTTGACAAGTCTAATGATACTTAGACCATTGTCTTCTTAGAGGGTTCTCTGAATACCAATTAAGGGGATATGGCAGCCTGCATCTGCTACAAGCCTCTAGTACCATGCCACAGCCCTTTTTGTGGTGCATGGTGGGTGCAAACCCCCTTTGCCTCAAGCAGCCTGTGTTTCCCGCAGGCTGCTTTCCTGAATAGCTCTTGGTCAAATCTTTTAATGCAAGGTGCCAGTTGCAGCACAACTGTTTGCTGAAAGCACCTTGCGCCTGACGTAGAGCTTTGAAAATCTGGCCCAGAGACTTTAATCCAAGAGACCACAGCCGTGAAGTGATTGACTGGTTGCTGTTGAACAAATCTTCCCAAAGCTCTTGCAAGCAATTTTGCTCATTTTTGGTGATGTACGAAGTGACACACCATACCAGAGCCATGGAATAGTCTGCAACAAATTGTTCATCAGTGTTAGCCTACTACATTAACAACAAAGATCGACTGTAATCATTGATGAATGCCTCAGTTTCTTTTCTCGGCAACTCATAAACTATCTTTGTAGATTTTACTTTCAGGTGATGGCTGTGCACTCAACCTGTCCTCTGTGAGAATAAAAATCAAGGATTACAAACCTTAAATGGGTACAATGTCTCCATTTATTCAGAGGTGAAATGGCTTTGTCAGTGAACAGTTGCGGCACAACTGTTTTCTCAAGCACCTTGGGTCTGATATACGGCTTTGAAAATCTGGCACTGCAGGGGTTACCTGTGGTGTAGCTGTTTCTTTATCCACACTGTATTAATTTCACCTCTAAATAAACAGAGACATTGTACCCATTTAATGTTTGGACTCCTTGATTTTTATCTAACAGAAGGCCGGTTGAATGCCCCACTGATCTTGATTTCATTTTGACTGTTTAGGGCTTGCAAAACCCCATGTGGCACACCAGGCTTCTTTTCTGCAGAGCACACCACTTCTTCAATTTTACTTTTCAGGTGATGGTGTACTTCAATTTTACTTTTCAGGTGATGGCGTATGGCAGAGAAAAGATCATTGAGATGGCCATTTTCACACACAGGACAAAACAACACCTCATGAACCAGTTCCCACTGTTTTTCATCTTCTTACAGCAGTACTTGCAGCAGAAATTATGCTGGAATTTCTGAATTAGTTTCCATAGTGTTGAACTGTCGTATTTGTCAGGAATCTGACTTGTTATATACTGCATAACGATCTTGAGACTGATGATACCCTGCTGTACCTGTCTTTTGCACCTGAACAACAAGATACAGTCTTGGCTTGCCAAAGACCAAGACTGGATGAGTACCATCTGGTTGCAGTTAAACCCAGATAAGACAGTAATCCTGCTGATTGAGCCTAGTCACCCGAGGTTTGATGTGTAGACTGGTCGAGGATCCAGGCTTAGGCCTGAAGGCTCCCAGCTTCCCATATCATCCAAGGTAATAAATCTTGGCATTCTGGACAGTGGCCTAACATTTAAATCTCAGGCATCGACCATGTTCTAGAGTATTTTTTACCACCTAAGAAATGTCACCAGGATTAAGCCCTTGATTCCCTCAGGTGACCTGCCATTACTAGTTCACACCTTTGTGATGTCACACCTTGATTACTACCTGCCTGATACCAAGGCTTAAGACTCCCATCTACCTGGTACCCTTGTCCCCATGTCTGATGCTTTCTCTGGACTCCAGGAATAAACCTCATGTTCCCCCTCCTTCCTTTTCTCCACATATATGATTGTTCCATGTTTCCAGAACTGCAGCAACTTAGGGTGGCACCTTGGAATTAAGCTCTTCAGTGTTCCCCTAAAGCTTAATCTGCCTTGATTCAGTATTCCTCCAAGGCTCTCAGAACAAAGCCCTATCCAAATCCACCAATGTAAATTTACCCCTTTATAGCCATATTATAAACTAAATCATTGTGCTACACTCCAATGAGAGCCCAACCATTGAAGCATTTGCATAACGAATCAAGCCACAGTAAGACCTAGTGGGCAGATAATCAGCATTTGTTAGCTTATTTGACACATATTGGGCAGACCAAACAGCATTTGTTAACTTGTCTGATATCAATAAGGCCTAGTGGTAACTGCAGTACCAACAGTGACCCTTTTGTTTTATTTCTCTAATACCTAACTGTTTATGTTTCCTATGACCAACTAAGTGAAGCTTCCCAGGGCCAACTAAGTCCCACAGGTTAACTTAAAAGCATCATCTTTCCTAGGACTAAGTGAAGTTTCCCAGGACCATCTAAGTCCCACAGTTTAACTTGAAATCTCCAGCAGCACTGACTTGCTATGATCTAACAGGGTAAATTAGTTAAGATCTACCTTGCCTAACAGTAAGAATCTGGTAGCACAGCAGCATTGACTTTTCTATGATCTAATATGTGACTTAACTATGATTTACAAATACCTAACATTATGAGCCAGATAACAAAGCAATACTGACTTATCTAAGAACTAATGGAGTTGAATTTACCTAGACGAAATAGCCTAGATGTACAAGCATCAGCATCTGTGATTCATTCATCAGCCTCGCTTCCTTTTGATACTATTTGTCCTTTGACAATCAACCTGTCCCTGAGCAGCAGTTTTTGCTTTATTTATTTTTTTATTCTAGGATTACAAGTACCTTTGAGCCAAGGCTCTTTTACAAAGGTTCCACATCAGAAATAACAAACAACAAGGAAGCAACAGTGAAATAACAGTAAACAATTCATGTACAACAGTGTTATTAAAAGGGGTCAATTATAGGAAGAGTAAAGGGTAGAGGATGAGAAGTGTAGGTAGTTAACAGAGGCAGCTATAGTAAGATGGTGAACACAGCTAGGACACATGTGCCCACAAGGAATGGGTAGGGTTAGGCAGCCAGGGGTGGCAGAGAAACAGGGATGAGAGGAGAGAGGGAGGATGAAGATGCAGCTGGAGGCATTTGTCAAAAAATAAATGGGAAGGAGTGACAGAAGAGGAAAAGGGGGCAGGGTGGGGAAATAAGTGCTGTAATGGGGCAAGGAGAGACTAATGAGGTGGTATGAAGACCTGAGATTTGATGTGGCACCTCAGGAGCTGGGGGGAGGGGGACTGGGGGGCCTGGGGTTAAGCAGTATACAGTATAAGTTAGTATTTAAGCTGTGTAGATCATCATCTAGGAGAGGCAGTCACAGGAGCTAGAGGCAATGAGATGGGCCCAGAGTCTGGTTTTGAACAGACCAAGTGTTGAGGCAGAGGAGATGATGTGGCTGAGAACATTCATCCATAGAGGAGCCCTATAGCCGAAGGAACGTTGGCCCTGCGTAGTTCGACAGTGAGGAACTTGTAGAATCCCAGGTCACATCTGGAATTGAGCAACTCTGCTCAGTATGCCTTCCTGGTTAAACTCGTAAATAAATAAATAAAAGAATCTGGGTTGTCGAGCTCCTGGTGTTCTGTCGGTTGGTGTTTTGATGTAACAAGGCAGTAACACTGGGGGGTGTGAGGCCAAGGTTGATTTTTCCCGCCATAGCACATGTGAGATACTTTTTACGGTTGGAGAGCTGGAGCCATCTGGATTGTTCATAAAGGGCACAGGTGTGGGTGAGGCGGTGGGCACCAGTTGTGAGTCGGCATGCTTTGTTAAGAGCAGTTGTTATACGTTGGAGAGCGGAAGTCGTGGCGTAGCCATAGATATTGAGGCCATAATCAATAATTGACACCACAGAGCTCTGGACAGCAATCTTTAGGGCCTCTGGTGTGAGGTGCTGCCTGTGCTTGTAGAGTAATCCAAGGTGTGTGCTGGAAGCTTTAGCCACACTGTCAATGTGAGCCATATAGGAGAGATTGGGGTCAAGCAGAATCCCTAGATATTTGAAAGAGTAAACTTGTTTGAGGACAGTCCCCTGCTTGGTGGAGATGGCAAGGGGGTGTTGCTTGTAATGGTTATGTGAACTGCAGAATAGCAAGGATTTGGTTTTCTTGTGATTGAGGACTAGTTTGTGATTGGAGAACCATGTTTCAATGGCAGTGAATCCTAGTTTTGCTCCTCCCTACTACTGTGTATTTAATAAGGTGTGGAGGTGGGGGTGGATGGAAGGGGAAGAAACTTTTAAATACATTTTAAAGTCCAATAAAGTAAAGAAAATGTTGCAGAGGGACAGCAGAGACTGCTCCACTGCTTTCTGCTACCCCTTGTTCCTACAGTCCTTCTGGCAGCAAGTGAAAAGTTTTAGAACTTAAATTGCGAGGCTGCCTTTGTTTAAAAGTGGCGCCTGTGCTGAGCTGGCACCCAACTGACTGTCATGACCCTCAATAGCTCCCAGAAAAAGTTCTTCATTCTCCAGAATTGGGCTCCTGCCCAAGCAGTCTTTTTAAATACATTTCAAAGTCCAATAAAGTGAAGAAAATGTTGAAGGGGGAAAGCAAAGATTGGTTCACTGCTTCCTGCTATCCCTGGTTCCAACTATCCTTTTTCACCTGTTTGCCATCCCCCTTCCTCCCCCTTCTTAATGCTCTCATTCCCACACCCATTCATTTCTATCACCGTTTCCTTTATTTATTTTCTCCCTGGGAAATTCCTCTCCCCTCAGGTTCTCCTTACTTTGTGCTTCATCCTGTAGTGGGAGCAGTTTCTGCCTCCCCGATTTCCTTAGCCTTCCCTCAGCTAATTAAAATGTTCAGCAGAGTAACATTTTAACAGTCCAATGAGGACTGCATTTTCCCCTTCCAGATAGATGCATGCCAATAACCTTGTATAGGCCCTTATTCCTCTAGATGGATACCCAGTCTCCAGTAGAGCAAACCCCTCCACTCCACACCATTACTTCAATCATGAGTTAATGTTCATGGTGTGAAGATTCCCATCCTCCCCCTGTCATAGATGGGCAGCACCTTTTTTAACAATTTGAAAGTGAAACCAGCCACACTTGAAAAAAGTCATATGAGTAGTCCAATTCTTTTATTTTTCAAACCAAATCCTCTTGGTACCCAATGTTTCACCCATAGGGCTTCCTCAGGGGAGAGGATCTACTTATAATCATATTTCAAAATTATTTTTCATGTTTCCATATCACAACAAAAATTCTTATTTGCACCTATATCAGTTTAGCAGTCCCTATTCTCTTGTTTATCTACTTATGCATACTCTTCAAATTGCCACTATTTCTAAACATATTATGGGCTATATTAATACCTCTCAAAATCCCTTTGGCAGAACATATTATTCCTAGTTTCTTCTCTATACAGTCACCCATACCTTAGTGCTATCACACAACAAATCTACTTGTCATTTTCATGCCATCTTTCAATCTCTTTACAAAATCTTCAGAAACATTTCATCATAAACAAAATATCACTTGAAATACTGTTTAAATCATTGACTGCTATGCATATGCATGTTCCACATTAAGATTATATTTGTGAGACATGTTAATTCTTATAACAAAACATACCTAGTATGTCGTCTGTATTTATATAGCAACTTATGTTTTCACTTCATTTAGTCACATGCTTCCTGTTGTTTTAAATTAAATAGCAATGTCGCACCAGATTAGTTATTATCTGACAGCCTCCTTAGAGCGATTACTAGTATCCAACTATGTTTAACATTTCAACTTGACAATTCAAATCTACAGAATGGGAAATTATCTTTCATATACATCTCTTCATCAGCTGGATCTTTATAAAAACTCCACCACCTCTTTCCTGGAGTGCTGCGGTAACTCTCTGCTGCCATCTAATGTCCATCTAGGTTTATCCATTCTATTTAATTTTCACAAAGCCTTCACTGAGGCGAAATTCGACTTATTGCATAGAGTTTTTATCTTTTCAGAATAAGCTTTCTTACAAATCTTTAACTTTACTGGTCAGGAAGTGTTTCTTTATTTTGTTGACTCTATTATGTTTTTTTCAGGGTGACAGTACCCCAAATGCTTCATGTGTACTCTCACTCCATTTATACTCTAAACCATTCTAAAGGTGAAATTTCAAAAGATGTGCTTACTTAGTAAAGTAAAATTTATTTATAGAAGGCGCTCTTCCTGAGCTCAGGGCACCTTTACAATACAGTAAAATAACAACATTTAAAATCAATAAAACTGATAACAAGGCAATGACAACCACTCAATAAAACCCTGAAAATGCCTGGCTAAACAAATACGTGTTTAAGGATTTTTTAAATCCTTCCACAGCCAGGCTATCTCATATCTGGCAAGGTAGAGAATTCCACAGGGTAGGTGCCATAAAGGCAAAAGATCTTCCTCCAGATGTTTTCAGGGATACCCTGGGAATCTCTAGCAATCCATCACCAGAGGATCAGAGTGAGTGGGAGGGGCAGTAAGAAAACAGGAGTTCTTTCAGGTACTGAGGTACCGACTCATGTAGGGCCTTATAGGCCAGCAATGCGACCTTGAAAGTGATCCACCACTGTATGGGCAGCCAGTGCAGTTCATGCAGCACTGGTGTTATATGACTGGATCTAGAGATTCCAGTCAACAATCTGGCCATCATGTTCTGCACTAGCTGCAAGTGGCGGATGTCCACCCCCAGTAGCCCTACATAGAGGGCATTGCAGTAATCAAAATGACTGGTGACAAAGGCATGGACCAAGGTAGGAAGATCTTCGGGCGGGACCAGGTGCTTCACCCGGGCTATATTCCTTAGATGGAAAAAGGAAGATTTGACTACAGCCGACACCTGCACTCTTAGGGTCAGGCCCTCATCAAATACCACACCCAGGTTAGGCACCTGTCCCAAGTCCGTAAGCGGGGTACCCCAAGGTATAAACCTGAGGGACTTCCTCACCCATGCCCTTGTTGTCCTAAAACCAGTGTCCACCACCAATATCTCTGTTTTACTGGAGTCATCTGGTACTCATCCAGTTCTGTATCTCCAGCAGGCAGTTATTAAACACAGTGATTGAATCAGACTCCTGTTCAGGCACAAAAGACAGTAGAGCTGAGAGTCATCAGCATAGCAATGAAAGCTCAGCCCATACCATCTTATAATGTCCCCTAATGGAAACATGTACACCTTGAATAACATGGGGGACAGCACTGAACCCTGTGGAACCCCACAGGGCAGCCAGTGAGGGGCCCAGGAATGAATCCCCGACACCACTCTCTGTGATCTGCCCTCGAGGAAGTATCGAAACCAACTGAGGACTTCCCCCCTCAGTCCACAGAAAAACCACAGGTGCTTGAGCATCACTCCATGATCCATGGTGTCAAATGCTGCTGAGATATCAAGGAGAACCAAGATGGAATGGGCTGTCTGATCTCTCACCACCAGGAGATCATTTAGTACCCGCACCAGGGCCATCTCAGTGCTATGCCATTTCCTGAAGCTAGACTGGAGAGGGTCATAGATACTGTGGATGGTTAAATGATCCTCCAGCTGCAAGGTAACCACCTTCTCAATAACTTTCCCTACAAAGGGTAAGTTCGAGACTGGTTTGTAGTTAGCTGGGCAGTCGGGATCAAGGGAGGGTTTTTTCAGAAGAGGGTGTACTACTGCCTCCTTTATGGGATCTGGAAAGACCCCCCCAATGAAACAGCCACTATCCCAGTGAGGACTGGGCCGATGACCTCTACACACCCCACTGGAAAGCATGTAGGGCTCAGATCCAAACTACAGTAGGTTGGCCGCAAAGTCTGGACAATCCTCACTATATCCATGACTGCCAGTCGGCTAAAGGTGAACCAAGTCAACTGGGCATTAGTACCACCCGACTGATTAGTGCAAGGTCCAATGAGAAGGCACTGGCTGATCTCATCCCTGATGGTGGACACCTTATCAGTGAAAAATTGTGCAAACTCCTCACACTGTACTTGTGACAATGCTCAACGGACATGGAGACAGGCTGGATTGCACAGTCTGTCCACAGACTGGAAGAGCTGGGCTGGCCTATTCTGGACAGGAACTCTGCCTTCTTATGGGAAATTGCTGATTGGTAGATCTTATAATGATCCAACAATCTAAGCTTATCCATCTCCAGGCGAGTTTTCCCCCAGCATCTTTCCAATCTTTGCCCTTGTCTCTTCAGCTCACAGATCTCCCCATTAAACCAGGACCCCCGGGTGAACAGTAAGAGGGTGAACATGAGTTGGAGCAATGTCATCCAAGGCCCCCACAACAGCCCTATTATAGTCCAACACCAGGTGCCCTGGGTCAGTGCTATCCATTGGAAATCCCAAGAAGTCCAGCTCCGTCATTAGGCCTTCTGAGGTATCGCCTCTCAAAGGACAGAACTGCATTAACTCCTTGGGGCAGGCCTACTTCGGAAGGCTGCAAAACTGAATCTCAGGGCATAATGGTCAGACCAACCGATTGGTTCCCCCTCCACATTGGAGATCTCCATCCTCAGATGGAACACAAAGTCCAATGTGTGCCCCCCTTCATGGGTTGCAGAGGTAATAACCTGTGTCAGGCCCAATGAATCCATCAATTGGAGGAGGTTTTGTCCAAATGGCAAGAGTTCATCATCGACCCAGGCATTGAAGTCCCCCAGAATTAACCATCTGGCAGACTCCAACACCATGTCAGTGATGAAGTCCGCAACCTCCTGCAGGAACTCCCTCCCATCACCTGGTGGATGGTAGATGAGAAGGGTCCTGTAGCCTGCACCTGCACCCATTATACACTCAAATGAGTTGATGTGTCCAACTGGCACCTCCCTGAGATCCACTTCCTGTTTAAAACAGACTGCAACCCCTGCCCCTATGGTCCACTCTCAGGTGGTGAATCACCGAGAACCCAACCAGAACTGCAGACTCCAAAATAGGGCCCATACTTCCATCCAGCCAGGTCTCAGTGATGCAAGCCAGGTCAGCAGAAGCAACAAGATCCGCAACCACTGCGGTCTTATTCATAATCAACCTGGCATTGCTTAACACTGCCTGAAAGGGATGGGAATCCAAGGATGGCCCCACTTCCTGCCTGACCAAGTCAGAGTCCTTGGGTATGGGCATAAGGCAAGGAAGGCAAATTCCCAATTATGCGGTCTCCCTCAGTAATTATTCCATCTTCCAGGCCGATAGGATCAGCAAGAGAGGAGGTGGCTGTGCAATATATGTTAAATTCTAACTCCAAGCCACTGAAGTTCAAACCCCCACACCACTACATGGTGCCCAGACACTTACAGTCAAACTCAGTCTGGGTTCCAAAATGCTTCACATTACCTTGGCCTATATCCCCCCAAGAAACCAAAAACCAGCATTTGATTCTATCCTCCACAGTATCTCACTCCTACCTAATACGAGTGAGTCCATCATAATGGTGACTTCAATGTCAACTGGCTATCCCCAGTCTCATCCAACTTCAAAGACACTGCCATGACATATGATCTTGCCCAGTTCGTCACCTCCCCTACCAGACAGAACAATAGATCTGGGACCTCCACCCTTTTAGACCTTATCTTCACCAACAGGCCACGGAACCTCTCCCATGTCACGGTGCTCCCTGACACCATCAGTGACCTCCTGGCCCCCCTAAAATCTCCTTGCAGAGATGGCTAAGAAGAGGTGGTATTGAGAACCTCAAAGCCCATCTAACCAACAGCAACTGGCTCCCCATCTACACCACGCAGTCAGTAGACCAAGCACTCGCACACTTTATAACCACTTTCAATAAGGCCTGCGACATTTATGCTCCCCTCATCAAGCAAGTAGTGAAAACCAGAACCACCCCCTGGATCACACCCTCACTTCTAAACCTGCTCCAACAAAGGGACAACCTATGGCACAAGGCCCTAGATTCCCAACATATGCAGGATAGACAGCTATACCGGGAGGCTCGCAACAAATGTACTTACAGCAGGCGAAAGCTACGTACTACCAACAAACCCTTACCTCCTCCTGGGGAGACGTTAAAAAATTCTGGAACAATATAAAAGAACTCAGTGGGAAATTCTGCTCCCCCTCCCCTACCCAACTCTCTATTAATGGGGCTCTCACCCAGGATCCTTCCACTATAGTAGAAGCCCTTAACTCCGCTTTCTCGGATCTCTCCCATATCCTCCCTCCTAATTTCTTCCAGCCTATCGCCCCCACCCTCCCCCTGACACCTCGTGTAATGTCAATTCTATACCTTTCAGGCTGAGAGACATCTCCTGCCGCCAGGCAAAACACTACATTGCTAATGCTTTTGCCAATACCCGTTACAGCAATGATTCCCTAGATCTTAAACTCATCCGCTGACCCTGGATGTCATATTACCACACCTTACTAAAATTCTCAACCTCTCGCTTTCCTCGGTCAGTTCCTTCATCCTGAAGAGAGCCATAATCACCCCCATTCTGAAAATGACGATCCCACAGCGCCAGCAACTATAGACCAATTTCAATACTTCCACCTCTCTCCAAAGCACTGGAAAAAATAGTATCAGACCAGATAACAGAACACCTAACTAAACATAACCTTCTCTGCCAGGAACAGCATGATTTCTGGACTGGCCATAGCACTGTCACAGCACTCATGGAGCTCACCTCATTCATCCACGAGGCCCTTGACCAAGGCTCAATCGCAGGTGCGATCTATGTGGACCTGACCAAGGCATTTGACACGGTCAGTCATGAGCTCCTGCTTTGTGTCCTTCCACAGCTAAATGTGGCCCCTGAGGCAACAGCCTGGTTCAAGGATTACCTCTCAGGCCGGTCTCAACAAGTCAGGATAAATGCCACCATCTCCTCCTGCAAAGCAGTTTGCTCGGGGGTCCCTCAGGGGTCAATACTTTGCCCGCTTCTTTTCACCCTCTTTTTAAACTCTCTCCCCAAGGCATGCAGTGGTCATCTACTACTCTATGTTGATGATGCGGTCCTGTTCTGGAAACACCCACAGCCGAGTACCCTCCAACTAGCCCTACAGGGTTTCTTCTGGGAGCTTGAGACCTGGTTCTCTGAACACCACCTGATCATCAACTATAACAAAACTAAGTCTATGATCTTTGCGCACCATCAAAGCCCTCACAGTCAGTTGGCACTCCTAATCAAAAACACACAAGGCACCCCACTTGAACAAGTTAATAGTTTTAAATACCTGTATCACATTAGACACCTCCTCCTACCATAGTCACATTCAACCCTTGCTTCCGCTATCAATGCTAGAGTGGGTATCCTCTACAGACTGAAACACTGCTTACCCACACAGGCCATGCATCTTGCAGTCTCCTCCTCAATCCTCTCCCTAATTGACTACGGGATTGTGATCTATGGCTCAGCAGAACCCACCACACTACGTAACATTAACACTACCATGAATAAAGCCTGCCACCTAGTCACAGACAGCGACAGATCTACTCATACCTGTGAGCTCTATGCCTTAGCTGGTTGGCTTAACTTCCAACAAAGGCTAAAGTATCACACCTGCATCCTCACAAAAACGATACATCTCCAGCAAGCCCCCGTCAGCCTTCTCCCCATTGTCAACGCTGCCCCCATCAGGTGCAATACAAGGCTCACAGCAAACCCCTCATTTCTGATCCCCATTGTAGAACATCCCTTGGACAAAGATCCTTCTACTACCATGCCCCGCTTTGGCTCAATACGCTACCACCCCCGCTCTCTCTGACCCATAGCATCTACCTTTTCAAAGCAGGCCTTAAAGCTCAACTTCTTGAATCTGCCTTATGTGATTGTGGCTAACTCTGCCCAATGCTTGTGTTCCCAAACCCTCCTACTTCCGACACAGGGTCTCTCTAGATCCCACGAATCAGCATTGCCTTCACGTTTTTCTATCAAGTGAATTTCAGAATGCTGCCTACTACTGTCACCAGTTTATCTAATTTAATGCCTGGACTGTGTTTCCAGTACTGTAATGTGAATATTGCTTGTTTTGTATGTTTTTTCCTGTACTTGTTTACCCTCCACCCCCATGTAACTGACGTGGAGCCTTTGCAAAACAGTCTGTGACTCAAAGGATTGCAATTCCGATTTTATTCAATAAATAAATAAAATAAAAAAAATAAAAAATAACCTCGTTCCTGTGCCCATTTCACCCCAGGGCATCTCCTGGTTCTCACTGTCTCTATCCGCCCACTCCTTTCCCATCCCCCCCAATAGTTCCAGGATCTCCGACTCCTTCCGTTCCCTCGTCTCAAATGCCGAAAGCTTGATATCTATTATAAACTTCCACAGGGAGTGGAAGATGTTCAAAGGGATGAAGATCTTTTAGTCATGAGGGGGAGTACTGCCTGACTGTGTCCCTAATACCCCAGCACATATTTCAGACACTCCTCACAGTCCAATATTTTCACTCACAACCCCACTCATCCAATGTACTTCCTCTCCCCTATTAAACTTTCCAACAATTTATCCCCTTACTTAAAAACATATAATAAGTTAACCCTTATCAAATCAAGAAACTTTATAATACTATAATGTCCAAAAAGTTCCTTCAAGTCTCTAGTTAATGGCTTTGATTTTATTTCTCTACCCCCACAGTGCTCTCACCACTGCAGGAAAAGGAGCTTTTTAAGACTTTCCAGGCCACCTTTCACATGGCTAGATATTAATTTTAGATGGTCCTCTGAGTCCAGTAACCAGTCTATTAGATAAATCCACAACCAATTTCCTCATAAAAATTCCAGTTTATTTTCTACCCCCCTACTATAGTAGACTGGGAAGGCCCAGGATAGGCCTTGCTCCCCCCCACCACCACCACTTAAAAATTCCGTTCACGAAAGTTGATATCTTTTTTAAGCTGTAAATTAAACCTTAGTATGCACAACAAGTTCTTGAATGTACCTCCTCTCACTGAGGTGCAAACAACTGATGCATCCAGAGTAACAGATGTCTTCAGACCCCCAGGCCCTCTCACTACCTGGGGATTCAATGCAAATACATGCACTCTCACTGCCAAATCAGAAGCTACAATGTAAATTATAAAGTAATGAAAATTAAAAGTCTGACCATATGTAGGTAGAGTTGTTGCACAGATTCCTTTCTTCAAGCTAATTTAGCACCAAACCGGGGTCCTGAAAAGCTCATCCAAGGGACTGTAGCTGAAAGACTCACAGCCGCCACCATGGCTCTCTGCTGGTACCAACCCCCCGGTTGGCCCCCCAGAGAGCCTAGGGAACTGTCACCTCGCCCAGCTGGATGCCCTGTTGGAACCACAGCTCAGTCCCCCAAGCTGCCACAAGCCTCAGCTACAAAATTACCCCACAGGACCAAGTCCATCATTGCACCAAATCAGTCCAGCCTCTAATGCTCACTCAGAGTACGAACTCATGATTATCCAGGTAGCAGCCCAATCCACAGACAAATAAAAGCTGGGCAAGTCCTCTCAAGTATTGCTCCAAAACTACAGATCCTTTTTCCTCCGGCAGTCCACCTCCTCTTCTTGGACTCTTCACCACGTGGCTTCCTATCCCTAACTACATTGGTCGCAGCCAAACACTGGCAGAAAAAGTAGCAGCAGATCGGATCTGACTTAAGAAGGGTCTAACAATCCATTTTTGATCCTTAAATTCTTTCTTGGTCAGGGCAATATCGGGACCGAACAAACAGCCCCAGTGCACACTATGCAGCTGGTCGAAATGTTCCCGGTATCGCTCTAAAGACTAACTCACTCACTTACTGCAGTAACTAACTAAACAAAACAAATGAGGGGGGGCAGACAGAAATAAGTGGGGAAAACAGGCAGAAATAAATGGAATCAGTAAAAAATCACAGTCTGACTACAGAAAGCAGCTTGCAGCATGCCCAGCTCAGTAGCCATCTTCAAGGGAGCTGGTGAGGTGGTCTTCCTGTTCCACCCTGGGAGAACTTAATATTAGTTTTATTTATTTTATTTATTTATTTATTTATTTAAACAGCAGTTTGGAAAACCTTTGAGCCATAGGCTCATTTACAAAGGTACCTTGTCACAGTAAGACAAACGAAGATACACAGTATAACAGTACAACGCAGTATAACAGTAACTTAAGACATAGATACAAACAAGCTGGTACAGGTAGGACTGATGCAAACAATACCAGAGTTTTGTTGTCCTTAGCAGCTTAGTAGTAAGCTTTGACATAAGTATTGAGTACGGCTTTGACTAGTGGCAATTACAGCTTCGGGTGTTAATAAGGTGGTTACGTGGGAAGTTTTGAAGCACTTATAATTGGAGCCTGAGATGGGAGGGGGCAGTGTGTTGAACCAGGAGGGGGCCCTAAAGCTGAAGGCTCTTTGGCTGTGAGAGGTCCTAGCTCTAGGGATAACAAGAGAGGTTTTCCCAGAGGTCGGAGTATGAACTAGTGGGACAGAGCGGCGTATGGTGGTGGTCAATCCTGGCTGGGATAGCCCAAGGAGGGTCTTTTTTGTAAGGGTACAGGTCAGATATTTGAGGAGCTCATCAAGATCAAGTACCAGCACTTTAGCATACAGTAGACAGGTGTGTGTTTGCCTAGGTGCCCCAGTAATTAACCTGCAGGCCTTATTCAGAGTAGTGCCAATTTTATGGAGTGCGGTCTGATCAGCAGCACCATACACCAGCAGTCCATAGTCCATTAGGGACAGGATAGAGGAGGTGACTGCGAGTCGAAGAGCCTCCGGGGGGATGCAGTGTTTATACCGATGTAAGATGCCCAATCTGATATTAGTGGCAGTGGCTAGGGCAGCAATGTGTCCATGGAAGGAGAGGAAGGGGTCAAAATGGATCTCTAGGTATTTATAGGAGCAAACTTGTTTGAGTGGAAAAGAGGACCCAGAGTGAATGAGGAGTTTGAAGTTGCGGGACTTGTTTTGAGGATGAGTGAAGAACATGGTTTTGTTTTTAAGATTTATCACCAATCTATGTTCTTGAACCAGCCCTCGGCTTCAGCGAAGGACTTCTGCAGCGAGTCCTGGAGGGCAATAGGGTTACGACTTGAGGCAAAGATGACTGCATCATCAGCGCATATAGAATGTTCCCGAGCAAGAGCGTGGAAGGTGTTACGTAAGGAGAATAGTAAGGGCCCAGAATGGAGCCCTGGGAACCCAGAAAAGATGGGACAGATGTCTGAGTAGGTCCATTAATTTTTCACACTGTGAGAGGTCAGACTGATAGCTGGTGCACCAGGAGATAGGCCCAGCAGCAAAACCAGAGAGACTAAGGCATCAAGAAGGAGGGGTGGGAGACAGTCGAAAGCTTTAGAGAGGTCAATGAAGACTGCACCAGCCAGAGAACCAGTGTCTAAGGAGGAGTGGAGAAAGTTGGAGAACTCTAGGAGGTCTGTGTTGGTACTGTGGCCTGCTCGGAAGCCATGCTGCTCAGGACATAGGACATTGTAGGTGGAGAGGTAGTCAGAGATTTGAGAGGCCACCACTTTTTCCAAGGCCTTGGAGAGAGGAGAGGAGAGAGAATGGAGATTGGCCGATAGTTTACAGCCACAGTCCTATCACCACCTTTAAAGATAGGGGTGACAGTGGCGACTTTCCAGGCAGTTGAAACCTTCCCCAGGCAAAGAGAGTGGTTGATGAGGCACGTGATCGGGGTAAGGGCTGTGTCTAAGACCAGCCGTAGGATACACGGATCCAGGGTGTCACTGCCTGTACTATTACTCTTGAGGGCAGTGACAAGATGCGGCCTAAGTTCTTGGGCAGAAACACGGTGGAGGAGAAAATAAGGTGAGAAAGATTTACAGCAGGTGCTGGGGAGGAGGGTCAAAAATTTGTAGGAGGATAGGGCTAAGGTCAGTGAATGAGGTGTTGAGGTGGTTGGCTATGAGGGCTGGGTCTGAGGAGATCACGCCATTAATGTTGATCTGGGTGGGTGGGGGGGAGGAGTGTGCACTCCCATTTAACTGTTTAATGTTATCCCAGAAGGTTCTGGGGTTCCCCCATGAGGCAGTGAGTGAGGACCGATAGTGCTCAGACTTGGCCTTTCTGATGGCCCGAGTGCACTTGTTTTGGGTGGCAGCATATAACTGCCTGTCACTGGGCGCCAGTCTCAATGGCATGGTGCCATAGGTTGTCCCTATGTTTGAGTTGGTGGATCAAAGCTGGGGTTACCCAGGGGCATTCTGCCTTTAGAACGGCGGTCAACATTGGGGCAAAGATATCACAGGCATTATTAAAAGTTGGGTAAAGAAGGAGAGAGCTGTGTTGATGTCAGGAGTTGCCTGTATAGGAGACCAGTCAATTTGGGACAGAAGTTCCTTAAGTTTTATCAGTCCACCAGGTATTAGACACCGGCATGTGGACTGTGCTTAGGGTTTGGGGACTGAGGATGACCAGTGGAATAGAATGGGGGAGTGATCACTGAGAGAGTCTGGGAGGACTTGTACATTGGGGATCTGATTAGGTGGTTGGTGAGTACCACATTAAGCAGGGTACTGGAGCTCTCTTGGGGTTAGTCCTGGTAGGGTGGGTAACTAGTTCGTTAGGTCTATTGCAGAAAAGGAGTCTCGGGTAGAGGAGGAGGAGGGCTGAGCCAGTTGACATTTAAGTCACCCACCAGAATTTGATCAGTGGAACGAGGTAGTGAGAGGGTATTCTGTAAGAGGCAATGGCCTGCGTTTGGTCCCTGGGGGAGCTGTAGTAGTCAGATAAAGGGTCCTTTAAAGGGTCAGGGTTAGTTTCAGCGTAAGTGCCTGGGCCCTGGAGTCAAGGATGGGAGCAGGCAGGGCTAGTACGGGGAGAGATTTCTTGACATAAATAGCGCAGCCACAGCCCCGTCTCCCAACATGGTCAGACCGGAAGAGGGTGAAACCAGGAAGGGAGACTAGGGAGTCAGGGGAGGATTTCAACAGCCAAATCTCAACCAGAGCGATCACATCAGGGTTAATTGATGTGACCAGGCATTGTAGTGAGTCAAACTTTTTTAGGAGGCTACAGATATTCATGGAGACCATGCATAGGCCTGTGGTGCTAGTCGGGGAGCTCCTGGGAACCGGGCCAGGGTTTGGATGAATGTTCCCTGACAGGAGTAGTAGCATGACTAACACATTTACATAGCCACCAAAACATAATCTCCATTGCCTAATTATTTCTTTGCTACAATCTCATCCATGCATGATTGAACATACCTCTATTTACTTGTGTTGTGTCTATATTTCTTTTCCATTCTTTATGTTTATATCAGTTTCCTAAGGGTAAAGCATTTATCTGAGTGACTGTCTGTTTGTTATGTAGTACAACTCACTGCTTTAGGAATAAAAGGTTTGTATTAACTCACCCATTTTAGCTTTCCTCAGTGTGCGGTAGTCAGGGCATACTATGCAGTCTGCTCATCTCAGCTGCCATTTTATACTCCAGTCAGGGAGGGCAGAAAAACTGCAGCCAGTAAACAGAGGCCTGTAGAGCATGTGACATCCGTCACTCCTCCCAGATGTGTCTGATCACCACAACGTCAAGGTTGCCTAGCAAGCTCAAGCTGCCCAATTGACCTAAGTGACCTCCTTGTTATTTTTTTATAAAACAATTTTTTGATTAAGATATATTTATTGTCTCCCTTATTCAGGAGATATTTATCTATATAATTGTAGTATCGATATCTGATGCCTCTCATACAATACTTTTTTGCCTCACTCAAACTAGCTATAGAAGTAAATAATTTGGAAACATTATTATTGGACTAAATCTGGGAAATTGATCCCAAAAGTCTCTCACATATGGTAATATTTTGGGAGGACATATGGTTATGTGTGGCTTTCTGCTCCCCCAACCCTGGCCATTGGCAAGGAGTGTATCAAGTTATCCAGGTGCCTAAATTAGGCAGCTTCTGCAGTAGATGTATGAGTTTCTGCCTCTACATTCTTTATTTCTAAGAATAGTATCAGTGTCCTGTTTTGTCTGACATAGGCAGTTGGATCAGGGAGAAGAGGTCTAGGACCCTAGGCAGGCAGAGGGGTGATGTCTTAAGGGGACAAGGTAAGGAGCTGGGAAGGTTTAAAAAAACAATTAAAATGCTACATTGAGGTCTGTAAGATGGCAATGTAATCCCTCAGCTCCGTCTCGCATCGAGTGCAATCCGCGGGCATCCTATGTGATCGGAGGACTATCCTGCTCTTCCTTGAGGGGAATGTATTAACTTATACACCCCAACTGCCACAGCTGATTTTTTGAGCTGCAGATGTAGGATTCGCTGCTCTTCAGCACAGACCTCTTGCACTGCGAGTATAGCCTGCAGTAGGCTGCATAGCCTCTGACCCTTGTTATTGCTCCACGGTGACCTACATCTCCTGGACCCAAGAAATATCCAACTGAACAGAGGGCAGAGAGCCTCACCTTCTGAGCAAGGCACTTGGCAGATCAGTTACTGGTGGTACGTACTTTGAGTTGGGCAGGAAGCATTATGGCCGAATCTACAGCGGCACCTAACTCCACCACTCTTGGCTCTTCTTCAGATGGGTCTCCACATCAGACACTAGTGAGCGACTCACTAATGCACATTACAAAAATGTTGGAGACATTGCTAAACCAAGTTGACTGTATTAGTGCTGCACTCTCTGGGAATGTGGTGGATGTAAGGTACCTGGAGGACAGGATGCATGTAGTGGAACAACGAGCAGAGGACTTGGAGAGACAGCATGATCAGATTCTCAGACACCTGCATAACCATGAATTGAAGCTGGCAAAGTTATGGGAGAGGGATGAGGACCAGGAGAACTGGGGGACTGGAATAACATCCAGATTTTAGACATCCCTGAGGGCATAGCAGGTCCTAACATGGAAAAGTTCCTTAATGATTTACTGCCCAGACTTTTGGGAGAGCACTGGAGAGGCCCAGTAGAATTGGAAAGGCCCACAGGCTGTTCTCCAAATTGGACCCTCACACCTGTCCCCTGCAGCCCATAATAGCTTACATTCTCAGATACTCAACCAAAGAACAGCTCCTAATAGTGGCCAGGAGCTTGGGGAATATAACATGGAGGGGCTCCAAAATTTCATTTTTTTGAGATTACTCCCAGGAGGTGGCTTTCAGGCACAAGGTATTCATACCCATTAAAAAAGTGCTAATCCACATGGTTTTAAATATAACTTCAAGTGCCTTACCTCTCTATACATAGCCAAGGACAGAAAAAAGATCCTTGCCCAATTCTCTCAGTAAGTAGAGGACTGGTTGGCCAAATATTGGCCTAACATTTTACATAGCACTACATCCCCCAGAAAGCTATGGGTTCCAGGAGGGTGTAACCAAGGAAGGAGGAACCAGTCTGAAGGGAAGCTGTTGCAAGGGAAGCTGATACAGGGCAGGACTGAACAGCAACCATCAGTGCCCCCAAGGCCAAGCACAAAACATCAGCTGAACTTCTTGGACTAGCCTGCAGCCCCTGCTTTGCAACAGCAAGTGCCTAATCAGTTGCCTGTCCCTGACCCACAGCGGCCTGCAGTCCCCCACCTATATGGCCACAAACAATGGAGCCAGGAGACAGATGGAACATCAAGCTGCTGCTTCCCCACTGGCCAAGCTGCTTAAAGAAGGCACTGCTTCCAGTGAGGATGAACCATTGCACAGCAAGGAGACTGCAGAGGACATGGACACTCTTGGCCCTGTCGACTGGGCAGCTGAAATGGAACATTTGGCAAGTGAATAAGGGGATGAATCTCTAACTGTCAAGCCTGACCCCATCTCCTTTGCAGCAGCTGCAGTGAGGGGCCTCCCACAGTGTCCACCCCAGGGCATTGTTATTGCAATCTCTTCCTCCACTGGCCCAGATGGGTAAAAAACAGGGACTGGTTTTGTATATGCATTTCTTTTTTTGTTTCAGCTCTAAAGTTTGTTGCCTACTTGTCTAGGTGTGGGCTCTTTCCCCAGCATTTACAGCACTAGTGGGGCACGGCATGGCCTCCCCTGTCATGGTATGGGGGAACCCTATCGCCTCCTTTCTTCTCCCACAGGGATAGAAATTGGCATGTAGGTTGGGTCCCCTTTCTTAATGTACATTGCCATTGGGGTTTCTTCTGTTACCCATGCCGTAACTTCCCTTGGGTCACTAGGCCAGTCCTTGGAATCCCCACAGTTGCCTTTTAAGGGGGTGCCTCCCATGTTGGCAATGTGCTGTGTACTGGTCACCATCATACTGGCTCAGGAGAGCCCTAGGCACACTTAGCCTCAAGAGGCCTAATAGGTTGCAAGCATGGTTCTTTGCTAAACTACTTAAAGAACCAATTGCTGTACTTTCTGATTGGAGTCCTTATTTGCTATTGTCATAACCTTCCTACATTCATTATAGGGTGAACACGCCCAGGCCCATGGCAGTCAGGCCCCCCCTTCCCATTTGCTTAAGCTCCTTGGATCACCCACTAGTGTGCACTGACCTGGGTAGGGAAGGGTTCCAGTTGGTCTGCTTAACCCTTTGTCTACCCCCTGGGTGGTGTGAACTAACGTTGCCAGGGGCTGCCTATTTTTACGGTGTCTCTTAACGTGTTTACTTCCCCACCCTTCGTGGTTTCACAAGTTACTGGGTTTGAACTGTGTTCTTTTTATTGTGTACCTTAAATTTTGCTCTCTTCTTTGAATCTCATTTCTTTGTTGTGTTTTTCTCTTGTTGATACAGTTTACTACATATAGCTACTTTGAGCATTATACTTCACTGCTGAATGCTGCTGTAGACCTTCCAGCCACTTCTCCTTTGAGTGAGTACAGGCTTCCACCTCCATGACATATATCAGGTTGTAACCCCCTAGTTCCTTCTCCCTTGCAGAGAACTGTCCTCAGGTAGGTGATTTTATTGCCTTACAATATTTGGAGATGGCAGTCCACAAGCTGAGCACTGGGTCTCTTAAAATGTTAAAAGTATTGAACCATCCTGTTAAACAAACTAAGGTTCTGCAGCATCTGTGATTTCTCAAGGTGGACATAGTGCTTATCCAAGAGACCCACTTCATGGCCAAAATGGTTATTTGGCTACGCAAGATGTGGCTGAGCCAGGTCCTTGCCAGTACTGCCCCCACCAAAACCATGGGGGTGGCCATCTTAGTACATAAAGCATGCCCATGGACGGTGGATGAAATCAAAGCGAACACTCAGGGCAGGTGGGTTGTTGTATGGTTTCCTTATGCGGGGGTCACACAGTAGTTGGGAATATTTATGGCCCCAATTTGGACTCAGCGGACACCCTGTTGGGGGTTGGTCAGGCCCTTACCTCACTCACTAAAGATCACTCTAATGCACCGATAATTCTGGGAGAGGACTTTAATCTTGTGATGGATATATTCTTGGACAAATCCAGACCCACTCTCCAAACCCATCCCAAGGCTAGGGCAGTCCTACAAGAGCTAATTGGGGAGTGGAGGCTTACTGACCTCTGACAACGAGACAAGCTGGATGGTAGAAATTTTACCTATTTTCCCCAGTACATGCTTCTCATAGCCGCATTGATTTCTGGCTAGCCAATTGTTCGGCTGCCCGAG
The DNA here is from genome assembly GCA_016271365.2 of Neoceratodus forsteri. Taxonomy (NCBI): domain Eukaryota; kingdom Metazoa; phylum Chordata; order Ceratodontiformes; family Ceratodontidae; genus Neoceratodus; species Neoceratodus forsteri. The sequence continues at coordinate 213,436,888 of CM057451.1, forward strand.
GAATCAGCGACACTAAAATACAGTACATAATGTGATCATTTTTGACCGTGCCCCCATCCTACTAAATTATCTCCCAATAGGTCAACCTCCCCCGAGAGTACCAGGTGGCAGTGTAATCCCCTCCTGCTACAGGATAAGGAGTTCCAGGTGACCATAAAAGCAGAGGCCAAAAACTACTTCTTGAACAATGCAGATAGGGAAGTCAGTGCAGGTATCGTGTGGGAGGCCTTTAAGGCTGTGTTACAAGGCAGGATTATATCCTTTTCAGCTGCCAAGAATAAAGCCTGAAGAAAGGAACTTGATTGCCTGCAAGCAGAGCTCTCGCAATTGGAGGCCTGGTTTAAAACATTACCCTTATCTTATAAAGATGCTACCTTGGTTGCATCCATAACCGGCCTCAAGTACCAGATTAACTGTATATTGTAGAGGTGAGCTGAATGGCAGCTTCTTAGAATCAAGCACAAATATTGGAAGGGGGGAGACAAAGGAGGCAAGCTTTTAACTTACCATCTCCGGAAGCAACAAGCAGCCTCACAGATTCATGCCCTGAGACACTCCTCTGGCTCCATTGTTTCAGACTGCAAAGACATTAATAAAACTATGAGTCTCTTCTACCAAGATCTATACAAGTCCCAAGTAGGTGCAGACCCCAAGCACTTCTTTAAGGCCTTACTGGACTTCTGCACTTCTGCAGACCTACCAAGGATCTCTCGGGAGGCCCTGGAACTGATGGAATGGCCATTGACAGCCAAAGAGCTTTGGCCGGCCATTCCACATATGGCCAAATGGAAAGCTCCAGGTCCCGATGGAACCATGGTTGAGCTGTACCAGCTCCTTCTAGAAGACATATCAGACATATCAGATCCTCTCCTGAAGGCATTGCAAGAATCCCACAACTGCAATTCTCTCCCTCCCATTATGATTAGCCTGCTCCTTAAAAAGTCCAATGATCCCCTGGATTTGTGTCACTTTTCACCCCGTTTTACTTTTATCAGTTGACACCAAAATTATGGCCAAAATGCTTGCCAACCATCTGATTTCAATCCTCCCAACCACTGAGCACCCCCCCAAGCTGGGTTTATGAAGAGAAAGTCTGGGGCTAACAACCTTAGGCTTGTCCTCAATCTTACATGGCTAGCCATATACTCTAATATACCCATGGCAGCTCTTGCTATAGATTTTTCCAAGGCCTTTGACTCTGTAGAATGGGGGTGCTTGCATGAGGTGTTAAAGCTTTATGGCTTTGGGCCATATTTTCAGGGCTGGGTCTCTACTCTTTACAATGCTCCCTTGATAAGGATACTGACAAACAAAGACATCTCCCCCCCTTTCCAGCTGCACCGAGGCACTCATCAGGGCTGCCCCCTCTCACCGCTCGTTTTCCTTATTGTACTTGACCCTTCGATTTGCAATCTTATCTGAGATCCCAGAATCACAGGCATAGAAGTCAAGGGCCAATTATACCTGGTCAATGTGTATGCAGATGACATTCTTCTGACCCTTACCCACTCCCAACTCTCACTACCTAAGGCTCTGGCAGTCTTGTAGGACTTCTCCTTCCTCTCTGGCCTCATGGTTGACCAGAAAAAACTACCATGGCCCCCTTAAATGAGGTTTGCACTAAGAGCTGCCTGGCTGGTACTGAGATTTCTTGGCCCCCTCCCAGGGTTTTTCATATTTAGGTGTAATAATCCCCACTAGATGGTGAGATCTGGAGCATACTAATCACTACCCTTCTCATTTCTCTTACAGCAGAATTCGATAGATGGAGAAAGCTCCATTTTTCCCTACATGGCAAAATTGAGGCCATTCAGATGTTTGCAATCCCCAAAGTCTCATACCTCTTTAGCAACCTCCCTATCTAGCCCTCTCCCCATTTTTATCAATCCTTGGATAAATTGGTCTCTCGCTTCTCTGGGAGGGCAAGCCTCCTAGGTGGGAGAGGATGAAACTCTGGGCACACTGGTCCTCCGTCGGCTTGGGGCTTCTCTGGTTTCAAAGCTATCATGCAGCTTATCTAGCAGCAAAGGCCACTAAATGGTTTGTCCCCTCCTTTTCCCCTCCTAGTTGGGTTAAGTTGGAATAAAGCCTTATCTAAGGTACTCCGCTCTGGTCTTTTCTCATCTCCCCCTCCTCTTCGGTCATGTGAACCACCCACTTATGGTGGAGACTGCCAGGGCATGGACATGGTGTATGTCATTGTCGCACGTTACCCAAAGCTAGAGGCCTCCCATGGATGTACACCCCTCTATGGCATGATAAACAGATATCTGTAGGTAACCAACCGATACACTGGGCCAGTCGGGACCTCAAGGGCATTACATTAGTGCAAGATCTCCTCATGCCTGATTTGACTTCCTCGATGTCCTTTGAACAGTTAAAAGTCCATTACCATTTCCCCAACAAAGACTTTTGGAAATTCCTACAAATACGAAGTGCCATACAGGCATACCTATCTCAAACCTTGGTAGATCACCAATGACTATGGCTACACTACCTTCATAAGGCAACCTCTCACCAAGGACTTGCAGATGGCTTTTACAGAACCATAAGAGGTGCCCAGCTGGACCCCACTGAGTCATCCAAGGGAAAATGGGAAGTCGACCTTGCGATGTCTGTCTCCACCAACACCTGGAGCCGCTGCCTCGGGCTAGCCCACATTGCACACCGTGATGTTAAAAGTTAAAACATTCAACTGAAAATTTTACTACGGTGGTATAGCACTCCCTTGGACCTACATGCTATGGGCTTAATCTCTCATTGTATCTGTTAGAGGTGTCAACAGCCAGATGTGAACCTCCTGCATGTTCTTTGGGCTTGTACCAAGCTTACTTCCTTCTGGGCAGTTGTGTTTGAGGATTGCTCCAAGGTGATGGCTCAGCGTATTGAAGTTTCCAGCCCAAGGTAACTGCTGGGTGACCCCTCTTCCCTTAGTATATTGACACCCTGCTTCAGAAATGGGCTCTAGTGGCTCTGCTGGAGGCAAAAAGAGAGCCATCCTAATGCATTGGAGAAAACCAATATCCCCCCCTTGACTATGTGGAGATCTGACCTTACACAGGTGGCCACACTTGAAAGACTTACATTGTCTTAGTTGGGGCAGCCGGCCAAGTTCCAGGCTAAGTGGGGGGCTTATCTGCAATCGCACTTGTGTTCAGTTTACCCTCCCCCATCCTGCAACCCCCTGAAATAAGCCTACAAACCTTGGTTCTTGGTACCTTCAATCCACTTCTAGTGTCATGGCTGGCGTCGTCTACAGCAAAGCAATTTTTTTTTAGTAGGATTGAGTTATAATTAACTTGATGAATATATGCTAGGCTCTACTTAGGAGCTTTTATCTACTTAAATTAGATGTCTTATCTTCACTGCTCCCGTTTAAGAGACAGTGTTCATTAGGTGGGTCTTTCAGGACTATATGTATGTTTACCACTTAGAATGACTTGTAGTAAGTCTCTTTCTGTGAATCTGTGTTTATCTGTATCAACTTTGACTTTTATGAGTAATCTCTGTGATGTTGATGTATGGAAAATGAAAATGGGAAACTAATAAAATTTGATATGATAAAAAAAAAAAATGCCTCATTTAGTATTACTAAAAAGTCACTTCAGATTCTCTTTCACTCTCTTTCTATTTCTTCCAACATACTGACCAGTTTTGGTTCTCATTACATCCCCTTCTTTCACCCACTGTATCTAAGCTATAGATCCAATAAGTCTCTGGCTTCTCTAACAGTCAATTCCAGTCTCCTCTTATGGGGTAGCTCAACTTTTTCAATTGCCCAGAACCTTGGACTTGAGAAAGAGTGTTTAGCATCATAGAAATGTCATGCCACTATTGATGCCATGATCCCAGTGTAAATGTTGCTCTTATGTTCACTTATTTTTTGCTTTGGTGATCTGGTAGTTTGTCCTACATAGAACTTTGAGCAAGAACATGTCAGTATACACACCACGTGATCGGTATCACATGTAATGTATGCATTAATCTTATAGTTTATGGGCCAGATTCTAGAAGAGTTATGCCTGGTGTAACAGCAGTTGCTCCAAGTAGAATGCCATATGTAGCAATGTATGCCAGCAGTTGCGTCATGCTCGATTCTACAATGTGGCCTGCGACATGGCACAGGCCACTTATGCCAAACAGCAGTTATGCCAACAGTTGCTCCATAGACCCCCTGCACCATGGCACTAGGGGGTTTACGGCAGCAGTTGTGCCCCATTTTAGAAGGGCAGCCACAAAGTTCCCACCATCGGGATTCTACAAGAACCCCCAGAGGAGAACCGGCAATGTAAGTTACAACTCCATTTAGCTGGTTCAACTTACAGCCTCCTCCAAGGGTCCTGTAGACCCGTGCCATGTGCCCTCCACCCCATGCCCAGACCTCCTCTGTTGGTGCACCAATGGGAATTGCACACCCCGCCCCATCCCCCATTGGGTACATCCCCATACCCCCATCCAGTAACTGCCCCAGGGCTTCCCACCCCACTTCCCCCCAAATCCCTATGTTAACCATACCCCACAGGGTGTCCCATACCCCCAGCCCCCTGAATCCCCAATGTAACACGTCCCACAGGATGGCGCTGTCATTCCCCCACCTGTGCATGCCCCGACCAGCCGAGTCACCAGCTGCATATGTGGCAAATATCCAGAGAAGCCCTGGTAGTCTAGTGGTCCCCCAATCACTGGAGAATATTTAAATAACTTCCCCGATTCCCTGGTAGTCAAGTGCACCCCCCCAAGCATTGCAATAAAAGAAATTAACACCACCATGTCCCTGGTAGTCTAGTGGCCCCCAACCCAGCCATGCCAGCCCACCCAGCACCCCATCACCCATCTCCAGCTGGTGACTGGCACAGCCCACCTCTCACCTCCACGGCCAGCCACCGACTGAGTGCTGTAGAGCACTCCTGTAAATACGCACTCAGAAATTAATATCTGAGTGCATCTTTACAGGAGCACTCTATGTTACTCAGTCACACTGGGCCATGGAGGTGAGAGGTGGCTGTGCCAGTCACCAGTGGGGATGGGTGGGGGGGGCGTGGGCTGTCATGGTTAGGTGGGGAGGTAAATAACTAGACTACTAGGGACATGGTGGTGTTAATTGTATTTATTGCAATGCCAGGGGGTGCACTAGACTACCAGGAATTGGGGAGTTATTTAAATATTCTACAGTGATCTGGGGCCACTAGACTACCAGGGCTGCTCAGATATTTGCCAGACATGCGGCCTCGTGACTCGGGGGCCGAGGCATTCTCGGGTTGGGGGATGTCAGAGCCACACTGTGGGAGCATTACACGGGAATCTGGGGATCTGGGGTATGGGAGCCATGGGCATGGTCTACACAGGGAGTCGGGGGTAGGGGGGTGGGCAGCCCAGTGAGGCACATATGGAGGCATGGGGGGTGTAGGACATGTGGGCTGCCCTGTGGGGTGGCTATTGTTACTTGCTGAGCAGGGGGTGCACTTGAACCCTGCAGCAGTGGGCCAGGTATGCCCTCTGTGTGGCATACCTTGCCGCATGGCGCATGTCACAGGACTTGGCTGCGGAGACCCTGCCCCTTCTAGAATAGGGTGCAGGGTCAGTGCTGCAGTTGCTGGTGGTGCAAGTTGCACCACCCTTCTGGAACTGGGCCCTATGTCTCCAGCTGGGTGGAAAATCTCTTTCATCTTTGATGTATTCCCACAGTGTATGCAGTGTCCACAGGGGTACATTCCTGGCTCTATTGGCCCTAACAATAACTGTACTTTTGGTCATCCTGTTTCAATGCATTCTGAATGAACTAGCTTGTCTTTAAGTGTTTTGACTTTTTTGATGCAATAATAGGTTTGTTTTTAAATGCAGTCACATTGACCAAGCTTAAAATGCCCCGGTTCTTATTCACAATTATTCTAATGGGTTCAGTGTACTCTGAATATTCTAAGGATAACACTATTATATTGTCTCCACTCGTTGCCCCCTCTTCTGTTCCTGTATGTCTGTCTGGTCATTCCACCTTGTTCCTTGCTGTTTGTACTGTTTTGTTGCTAAGGCCTCTGTTCAGAAACCTCCTTACCATTTTTTCTATCTCTATATCTTATTCCCGTCCATACTGAATTTCCCATTAACCCTGAGGAACTGGGAATAGGGGATAATTTCCTTAAGTTTTCTTGGGTGATAATAACTGTTTGTGTGCAGGAGTGTATTCCTGTCCATTGTTTTTTTTTTTGATATATCACAGGTACAGTGACATTTCAACAGCACAGTCCCCTACTGTAACTACAGTGCCAATGCACTGTAGGGAACCTGTTGGAACCCAGATCTGTCTATCAGGGGTCCTGCACTCCCCCAAATCAGCTCCACCTCAGAGTTGAGAATCCTAAGTGGTGGGGTATGGGGGCATGGACCCCCATATGGGGGGTTCGGGAGTGAAGCCCCCCAAAGAAAAGACTCGGTTTTGTATGAAACCGGCAGTCAACTGCAAAATGCAGTTGACCTGTCAGTTTCACTGTCTGGTCATTCGACAAAGTTTTTGTTGACATCCAGTCATGGATCCATTTTTTTTGCATAAGGTGTGTTCAAGTAAGTGTGTTCAAGATGACAGAAACAACTATGAATTATTGACAAATGATCCCATGTCTAGGATCCAGGAAAGATTAATGCATACATTACATGTGATACCAATCACATGATGCATATAGTGAATGTTCTTGCTCAAAGTTCTTAGTAGGACAAAAGACCAGACCACTTAAGCAAAGAATAAGTGAGCATAAGAGCAATATTCACACTGGGTTCATGGCGTCACCAGCAGCCTGACATTTCTATGATGTCAAACACTCTGTCTCAAATCTATGATTCTGGGCAATCAAAAAAGTTGAGCCCTCCCATAAGAGGAGGGGACTGGAATCGACTGTTAGAGAAGTAAGAGACTTATTGGATCTAAACCTTAGATTCAATGGGTGACAGATGGGGACTTAATGAAGACCACAACTGGTCAGTATGTTGGAAGAAATGGAAATAGAGTGAAAGAGAATCTTGAGTGACTTTTTAGTAATACTTACTGTAGCATTTCTTTTGTTTTTTTAACCCCCCCAGCTCCCTAACGTGTCTCCTTAAGACATTACCCCTCTGCCTGCCTAGGGTCCCTGTCCTCTTCTCCCTGACCAAAGTACCTGTGTCAGACAACATAGGATACAGATACTATTCTTAGAAACAAAGAATTTAAAGGTAGAAACTCATACCCCTACTGCAGGAGCTGCCTATACATCCTGAGAATGACCAGAGGGTACAGAAATTCACACTTAATCATATAACCTCCCAAAATATTACCATAAGTGAAAGAATGTTTTGGACCTATTTCCCAGATTTAGTCCAATGATAAAATTTCAAATCATTTGCTTCTATGTCTAGTTAAAGTGAGGCAAAAAAGTACTGTATGTGAGACATCAGATATCATTGCTACGATTATATAGATGAATATCTCCTGGATAAAGGAGACAGTAAATATATCTTAAAAAAAATTATGAAAAAATAACAAGAAGGGCACTTAGGTCAATTTGGTGTCTTGTGGGTGCTAGGCAATGTTGAAGCTGTGGAGATCAGACACACCTGGGAGGAGTGATAGTCGTCACATGCTCTACAGGCCTCTGTCAATTGGCTGCAGTTTTTCTGCCCTCCCTGACTGGAGTATAAAATGGTAGCCAAGATGAGCAGATTGTGTAGTATGCCTTGACTGCCAAACACTGAGGAAAGCTAAAATGGGTGAGTTAACATAAACCTTTTATTCCTAATGCAATGAGTTGTACTACATAACAGACAGTAACTCAGATAAATGCTTTACCTTTAGAAGACTGATATAAACGTGAAGAACGAAAAAGAAATATGGATACAACACAAGTAAACAGAGGTATGTTCAATCATGCATGAATGTGGTTGTAGCAAAGAAACAATTTGGCAATGGAGATTATGTTTTGGTGACTATGTGAATGTTAAAACTAATACTGTATTAAGTAAGCACGTCTTTTGAAATGTTGCCTTTAGAACTGATTACAGTATAAATGGAGCAAGAGTGCACATGCAGCATTTGGGATTCTCTCACTCAGAAAAAACATGATAGAGTCAATAAAATAAAGAAACACTTGTTGATCACTAGAGATGTTGCAAAATTATATTTAGCCGGCAAAATTCCCACGAAATTGGCAATTTTATTCACGAAATATTAAGCAAAATGTGACCATTACACAAAATATTTCACGTGGTGCCAAATGAGGAATTTTGCCCATGAAATGTGAAATTTCACCAGAAAAGTGGCTAAATGTCACCGGCGAAAGGTGAATTTTGCCATTTTGTGGACGAAAATTTGCCTTCCTAGAGTGAAATTTCGCATTCCATGGGCAAAATTCTAAATTTCTCCTACTCAAAAAATTTTGTGAGATGGGTGTATTTCACAAAATATTTCGAGTAATGAAATTTGCCAATTTTGCACATCTGTACTGATCAGTGAAGCTAAAGGTTTGTTAGAAAGCTAAATCAGAAAATATAGTAAAAACTCTATGCAATAATACAAATTTTGCCTCAGTGAAGGCCTTGTGTAAATTAAATAGATAGCATTGATAAATCTAGATGGACATTAGATGGCAGCCGAGAGTTACTATAGCACTCCAGAAAAGAGGTGGTGGAGTTTTTATAGAGAGCCAGCCAATGAAGAGATGTATGTGAAAGATAGTTTCCCATTCTGCAGATCTGAATTGTTAAGTTAAAATGTTAAACATAGTTGGATACTAGTGATCACTCTAAGGAGGTTGTCAGATGCTAGCTAATCTGGTGTAACATTTTTATTTTATTTAGAATAACAGAAAGCTTATGACTAAATGAAATGAAAACATGAGTTGATATATAAATATAGACAGCATACTAGGTATGTTTTGTTATAAGAATTAACATGTCTCACAAATATACTGTTAATAAGGAACATGCATATGCATAGCAGTCAATGATTCAAACAATAATTTGAGTGATATTTTGTTTATGGTGAAATGTTTGTAAAGATTTTGTGAAGAGATAGAAAGATGGCATGAAAATGACAAGTAGATTTGTCAAGCGATAGCACTAAGGTATGGATGACTGTATCGAGAAGAAAATAGGAATAATATGTGCTGGCAAAGGGATTTGGGGAGATGTATTAATATACCCCATAAAATGTTTAGAAATAGTGGCAATTTGAAGAGTATACATATAGAGAATAATGGATGGGGAAGGGTTTGATATGAGAATTTAATGCACACCTGAGTTGTGGGATGCTACATAAACCCTGAGGGTGAAGCCCGTGGGGTTTATCAAAGCATCCCACAACCAGGGTGTGCATTAAATTCTCATGTGAAACACCATCCCCATCTTTTATTTTTTATAATAACAGGCCAGCAATTTTTCTCCAGCAGTTTGTGAGACTCTTTGGCCCTGCCCACATACAGAATGTTGGCCAATGAGGCAGTAGAATAGTTTGACTTGCATGGCTCATGAATGTCATTACAACCAGCCGGTTGTTATGGAAAATATCAACCTGGTCAGTACATTGAGAGAAATTGCTGACCAGTTATTATAAGTAGATAACAAATGGGAGAATACAGATATGAATTTACTGATACAGATGAGAATAAGAATTTCTGTTATATGGAAATATTAAAAATAATTTTTAAATATGATTATACGCAGATCCACTCCCCTGAGGAAGTCTTATGAATGAAAAGCTGGGTACCAAGAGGATTTGGTTTGAAAAATAAAAGAATTGGGCTACTCATAAGGCTTTTTTCTAGTGTGGCTGGTTTTACTTTCAAATCATTGCAGTTGATTCACCTTCTAGCTCTGTGATGAGATTAGACTAAAAACATTGGGAAAGGATCATGCCCAGCACTCAGCCTCAGCACCTTTTTTAACCTTATAATCCCTCCTCTGGTCTTCCTCTTTTCACCTACACACTTAAGAGAAAAATGACTTATCCAAATTTATCAACTAAGCTATTCTCTCTTCAGTTTATACATTCATGCTCCTTGTTGTTCTCCCTGTGTCCCTCTATTTCTATCTCCCTATTCTTCACCCTCTGTGTTCTTATTCCTTATGAATTCTACCCTTTTAGCCTTTACCTTTTCTGACACATCCACAGCTGTCACTTTTTTTCTCTTGCTTTCACTCACTTGCTTGACACAGAGCTGTGTTGGCTTTACTATGCCCCTGTTGTTTTTATCCACTGTTTCTCTAGCCCACCCTGCTCATAGCTCCAACCAGGTCATCACTGAGGAATTCACCCATCTTTATGAAATCTACCCTCCTGAAGTCCAGGACTCTCACCTCTGTGTAGTTCGATTCTGCAGCCATCCTTATATTAAAACACACTGTATAGTGATCATTGGTCCCCATGTTGTCTCCAAACTTGACACCTGCAACACTATCTCTGTTAGTGAGTACCAGGTCAACTATTGCCCCATCACATAAGGGTTCACTAATTAGTTGCCTGAGGATCCCCTCCCAAAGGCAGTCCAGGATTTATCTGCTTCTAGTTGAAGTCACAACTGGAAGGCTTCAATCTAAATCTGACAGATTGAAATCCCCCACCAGCAGCACTTCCCCCTTTTCTGCTATCTTGCCAATGTTTCCGACAGTACCTTATCCAGCTCCTCTCCCCAATGTTAGAGGTCTATAGATCAAGCCTGTGCAAACAGTGTCTCTGTTCTCCATCTCCACGGTGACCCACACTACATCTTCCCCCTGTATTCCTTGTATCTCTGTCACGTTTATGTTTCTCTAATAAAGCATCACATCCTCTCATTTCTTTCTGACACTATCCTTCCTGAACAGACTATAGCCTGGTATAGTTGTGTTCCAGTCATGGTTTTCAGAGTACTATGACTTGATAATGGTCACAATATCCATGTCGGTTTCTGCCATTATGGCCCCTAGGTGTAGCATTTTATTTCCCAGACTTTTGGCCTTCCTAATTTTGTTACCACTCTGCTTGTTACTTCTGTATTTACCTGTTTGTTGTCCCTCCTCCCTTTTATATGCTCTCGTTCCCATGCCCCTTCATTTCTACCACTGCAGTTCCTTTATTTATTTGCTCCCTGAAGAATTCTTCTCTGCTCAGATTCCCCTTACTCTCTGCTTCAGCCTGTGGGAAGGGGGGGAGCAGTTTTTGCCTCATCAATTTCTTTAGCCTCCTCTTGGCTAATTTAAATGTTTATCAATGTACAATTTAAACCATCCACTGCGGAGTGCATTTTCCCTCCCAGATGGGTGCATGCCAATACACCAGTATTGCCCCTTGTCCCTCTAGGTAGATCCCCAGTCCCAAATGTAGGCAAACCCCTCCTCTCTGCACAATTCCTTCAATCAAATCCCAATGTTTATTCAATGCTACTAACTGATTATTTTTTTTTTACTCTGTTGCTTCTCTCTTTTATATTACCTTTAAAAATGTGTTGTTGATTATTGTATATATACTTTTCTATAATACTGCATGGAAATGTGCTCTTGATTACTTTACTCCCATGTTCCCCTTCCCCAGGACGCTCTGTGAGATGAGCAATTTTATATTGTCCAGTGTGCCTTTCCTGGTCAAACTTTTCATTAAATAAAAAAATAAAAATCATGATTTGAAGCTCTAATTGTAGTGGTCCCTATTCTCCCCCGTCATATATAGGCAGGACCTCAACAAAAGCCAGTGAGCACACTTCCTAAGGCTTTTGCAATCAGCCTAAAGATTAAGTCCCTGTCAGGATTTGAACCACTGATTCCATTCCTGCTAAGCAAACACATATTCAGTGTGCCACTGAGCTGCAGGTAAGTGAGTTGCAGTTCCTATGGTGGAGAGTATGATAGAAAGTGTAAAACAGGTGTCTCAAATTGCATTCAAACCTAGACAAGGCTCAACAGGACTAATTTAATTGACTACAATGTACTGTAGAACTAAGTTAAATTATGTAAAAGTCTGCTATTTAGCTCTACTGAAACCTTTAACTACATCTGCAATGATGTCTAACAATTTCTTTCATACAACAAAAAATTGTAGTGTGAAAGGAAAAAAGATGTGCAATGTAGATAATCATACCTAGGCTTGTTTAAGTCTGAAACCCTACACTAAGACCTAAAATCTTTATCATTGACCTCATCAAAGACATCATACAGCCAAATCACTCACACTGAATATAACCTTAAACTTGACTAAAGTCACAAAAGTGTATGCATGACCAAAATAGGTGTTAACAGCTATGCCAATGGCTCATAAAACTGTGCTTACTCCAATCAGCATTTGATTTGCTGTCTTTTGAAAGTATGGTTGGACATTTTTATTGTTTTATTGTACAGGTGCTCCAAGCCTTAAAAGGTGCCTTTCAGAAGATTAATAAACAAACAATAACTAAATAAAAACAGTCTGAATAACAGGTCTGCCTAACAGAACTCTAGAATGTGCTGGCAGAAAAGGACCGGAAGGCCCATCTAGTCTGCACTATTTTTAAGTTCAGGTTCAAGTTTATTTCACCAGAAAAAACTCTGTTGAGCAAGCTCATTTACAAAGAGGTCCCATGCAGACAAAATACATGCAAATACAATGTAATTACATAATAAAAAAACAGAAAAGTACAAAAGTTAAGGAGTCATGTGCAAGTGGTTTTGAGATGTGCAAACAGTCTGTTAATAACACAAAACTATGTAGATAATGCTGCACAGAGTGACTCATAGTAACGCAAATGACAATAGTATTACAAAAATACATAATAAATTCTAAGCAGACATTATCAAAAACACAGGAGTACAATGAGCCAAGGGGCTGGGTGACAGGAAGGGAGAGTCTACATACAGGGAGAGATTTAAGGGATTAGATGAGACCATGGGGAGAAAGATGCAAGACATGGTCAGGAGAAGGACGTGGAGGGAGAGCAAAGCTAAGGGATCTAAGCAGAGTGGCAGTGGCAAGCCTCATGGGAAAGTTTGGCAACAAGGGTTTTAAAAATATTTAGGGGGACTAAGGTGGTTAGTTTAAGGGAAAATTGCAGCTTGCTCCAAGCAAGGGGGATATTGTGGATAATGGCGGCCATGCCATACTTAGTGCAGAATTTAAGGACTTTGAACATAATGTACAAACTTGTTCTTAGAGCATAGGAGCATGTGGGATGGCAAAACAAGCTTGAAATATAAGGCAGCAGCTTACTGAGCAAGTCTTTGTAAATCCAGACATACAGTAGGCATTTAGTAATCTTCTGCTGGCAAGAGAGGTCTATCCTATTTCAGCATAGAGATCGCAATGTCGTGCCCTGGCTCATGCATTAGTGATGAAATGTATGGCTCAATGGTAGAGGACATACAGTTTATGTAGACTAGCCATCAAGCAACGACTGTATAGGATATCATCATAGTCTAACAGAGGAAAGAAAGTGGATTGGACCAGTCTTATTGTAGATTCTTTGGGGAATAAGGCTTTATTTCTATAAAGAAAACCAAGCCTCTGTTTTAGCTTGTTTGCAAGATCTTCTATGTGGGTGGAAAATGAGAGATTATGGTCCAGTAGAAAGCCATGGTATTTAAATTTATCCACCCTTTCCAGGATGTCACCTAACAGGGTTACAATCGGCAATGGTGGAGTGGAATTTTTGAGCACAGTGGAAAAATTATTGGATTGGAAAAACATAACTTTTTTTTGCATTCAGTAATAATTTAGAGCGAAAAAGATTTTGCTGCAATTGGTAGAATTCAGATTGAAGTTCAAGGCAGGCATCAGTAATAGTAGGTTTAGAAATGTAGAGAACAGTATCATCAGCAAAAAAATGGAGTTTAGCTTTTGATATATGATTACTTAGCATATTGATGTATAGCATGAATGGGAGGGGACCAAGAATCGAGCCTTGCAGTACCCCAAGAGAGAGCAGAAGAGGTTGTGAAAAGGCCCCATCAACCTTAATCTACTGACGACAGCTGGACAAATAGCTGGAGTACCAGTTTTGAGTAGGTCCATCCATGCCATGCTCCATAAGTTTGTCTAATAGTATCTTATGATCTACTGAGTCAAAAGCTTTGCTCAGGTCAAGGAATACTGCACCTATGGTACGTTTGTGATCTGGAGCAAGAAGCAAATCATCTGACACTTTTGCAAGGGTAGTGGTGATGCTATGAATGGGCCAAAAGTCATAATGTAGTGGATTTATTAGATTAGATTTATCTAGATATTCCTTGATCTGATTATTGATTAGTTTCTCTAACAGTTTAGATAGTATTGGTAGAAGGGATATAGGCCTGTAATTATTGAGGTCCCTAGGGTTTCCAGATTTTGAAAGTGGTAGTACTATATAGGCTGTTTTACATACAGCAGTGACTTTGCTATTTATGATGGACAAGTTGAATAAATGCAATATTGGTACTGTTAAGTACTGATAACCTACTTTTAGGAATAGAGGGTCCAGGCCATCTGCTCCTATACTTTTTTTACATCAAGATGTACAAGCAGGCCCTTGACTTTTTTAAAGGTAGGAGTTGGGAAGCAGAAGGAGTCTGGAGTTGAAGCTTGGTGATTGGGTCAATTGGATTTAGTGCCGGCTGCATATTGGCAGTTGGAGGAGTCGAAGGCAATGCCTGCTATGGAGAAATGGGTATTGAATTTTTCTTATATTGTAGGTTTGTCAGTAATAGTTATTCCCTGGTAGATAATGTTTGGGGGTAATGGATGGAGACGATCTTCATTCCTCGGCTGATTTAATGATATCCCAGAATTTTGTTGGATTTCCCTTGGCATCCTCAAGGGCACTAAGATATGGATTTGCTTTCATTTCTCTGATCAGTTTCATGCAAGTGTTTCAGTGGGTTCTGAAGGCTGCACAGTCAGTAGGGTCTTTGGTACGCCTGGCAGTATCCCACAGGTGGTCCCTCATTGTTAGTGCTCACTTTATTTGTCCTGTAAACCAGGGGTACAATGCGTCTCTGGTCCTGCATTTAATCAGTGGCATATGTTTATTAATAATACCAAGTACACTGGAACTGAAAAAGCCACTCCTTCATTAGTAGAAGTGGCAAAATAAACTTTTTGCCATTGTATGGTGCAAAGGTCAGATAGGAAGTTAGCTACATTGAATTTCTTAAAACTCCTTTTTAAAATGAACTCACGGGGAGAGCTGGATCTTTCCTGGCCCCTGATAAACACCACTCTATTGTGGTCACGTATATCATTATGAAATACTACTGCATTTCAAATTTTATTGGGTTTATTACTAAGAATCAGGTCGAGAAGGGAGATGTTGTTAGGATTTTTTCAGTTTGATCTAGTATGTTCTGAGATTAATTGATTTAGGCTGAGTTCATCACACATATCTTTTAGAAGGTGTGCTTTTGTTGCTGAGCCTGTTGAGATTCAAATCACCAAGAACTATGGATTCAGTGCGATTGGAATCTAGAAGGCTATTCAGGTATGGTAATATGTCTAAACCCCCTGATGGTAGCCTATAGACACCAATTATATTGAGTGATTCTGTAGCGGATATTTGTGGGAAATTTAGCTTTTACACAAATTACCTATCCCCCCATGGGTCTGTCAACATGAAAGGTGTTGTAGTTTGGAAGAGCAATTTCTTGGTCTAGGATTGTTTTCTTTAGCAAAGTTTTGGTTAGCACAAGGACATCAGGATTGACGTGCGAGATCCAAGATTGGATGGCATCCAATTTCTTGGTGAGACTACACACACTAACTAGCAAAAATGTCTTCCCTTTTGCTGATACGAAGTCCATTTTGGATGCAAGTGGGGAAGGGGGGCCTGGATTTAGTTCAATATTTCTGGAAAAAAGGAATACGAGGATGTTAGGTTGTTTTAGCTAGTGACTTGGGGGTATATCTTTTAATTTGTTAGGAGGACAATTCAAAGGTCCATATTTTTTAGTGTAAGAGAAGTAACTGGTTGTTGCAAAGTGCAATGAGATGGCATACAGCAAGACAAGGGGTGGGGTAACAAAGGTGGTGGTCAACAGGATTGTGGGGAAGTCCCATAGTAAAGGGGAAGCGGCCATAGCAGGATAGTAAGGAATACAGGTGGAAGAATTCCCTAGTAAGCAATGAGTTAAGCAGGTGGGTGGCAAAGATTTCCCAGAAGGTAATGAGCAGAAATGGGACATTAATATAAGAAGGGGGACAGGGAACATTGTAAAGTGATAATGACAACTATGCATTAAATAGGGATTAAGACCTAGCAGAGACTAAAGGAGATAGGCACAATAATTGTGAAAAAATGGAGGGTTGGGGGAAAACGTGTGATATATGGGAGAGCTAGGGGGAGGGGATAGCTGTTACTCAAAGATGGAACTAGGGTAATTAAGGAGGAGATGCATGAATATGCAAAGCAATGGGGGCAGCAGGAATGGGAGATTGTTGCTGATGAGTGTTACCCTTTGAACTTTGATCTTTGACCTTATAGGGCTATATAGTTAAGAGATGACCAAGGGTGGGAGGGGCAGCCACTGCACTTGTGCAGTGGCAGGACAACACGCACACTGCTGTAGCTCCTCTGATGCATAACCGATGAGTGTCCATGAGGGTCTGCTGACTGATTTTGGTGTGGGCTAGCGAGTGTCCACAGCAGTCTGCTGGCTGATTTTGATGTGGGTTGGTGATTGTCCATGGAGGTCTGATGGCTGATTTTGGTGGGGGTTGGTGAGTGCCCACAGCAGTCTGCTGGCTGATTTTGCTGTGGGCTGGTGAGTGTCCACAGCAATCTGCTGGCTGATTTTGGTATGGGCTGGTGAGTGTCCACGGGGGTCTGCCAGCTGATTTTCCCTGCCTATTACTACACAGTGGACCCTATTCTGTAACAGGTGTCCCTCTTTCTTCCCCTACCCCTACTTGTTATACCCATGTGCCTATCCCATGCATGTTTGAAGGTCTCCACTGTCTTTGGCCCTACCGACTTTTCTGGCAGGCTGTTCCAGGCATTCACTACTCTTTCTGTGAAGAAGTATTTCTTCACATCCCGCTTAAACTCCCTTCCCCCAGTTTCATTGCATGCAACCATGTTCTGGTACTTCTCCTCATGTGAAACAGACTCCCTTCCTGTGCCTTTTTCACTCCATGAGGTACTTAAAGGACTCACTCATGTTCCCTCTTACTCTTTTAATCATGTCCCCTCTTGCTCGCATCTCCTCCAGAAATTACATGTTGATCCCCCACAGCCTCTCCTCATATGGTTTCTCATGTAACCCCTGCACCATCTTGGTAGCCCTCTTCTGGTCTGTACAGCCTGTCAATATCCTTATGTACATGCAGCATCCAGAACTGGGCACAGTACTACAAGTGTAGTCTAACAAGCGAGTGATACAGAGGCAACACCACCTTCCTTCTTCTGCTAGAAATCCATCACGGTATGCTCCCCAGCATCTGGCTAGGCATGCCTACTGCCTTGTTGCACTGCCCTGCCACCTTGAGGTCATTGAATATGATTACCCCAAGATCTGTATCTTGCTTGGAAATTTTAAGTACCTCCAGCATTTTATACACAGCCCTCAGGTTTCCCCATCCTAGGTGCATGACTTTGCATTTTTTGGTATTGAAACCCAGCTGCCAGTCACAAGACCACTCCTGTAGTTTCCCAGAATCCCTTTGCATTCTATTTACACCCTCCTGGGTATCTTCCCTGTTGTAGATGTTTGAGCCATCTGCAAAGATACACACCTTCCCCTCCAGTTCCTCAGCAATATAACGTATGAAGACACGGAAGAAGACAGGACCCAGTACTAATCCATGTGGTACTCCACGGATCCCTTCCTTTGTCTTCTTTTGCCATCTACTACCACCCTCTGTCTCTTATATTTCAACCATTAAAATACCAAGCTCACCACCTTCTTCCCCACACTGAGACTGCTAAGCTTCTTTATTAGCATCTTGTGTGGTACAGTGTCAAAGGCCTTACAGAAATCCAGATAAGCTGCATTCACTGCCTTCCCCTGCTATGAGACGTGTTTGATGTGACCTCCCTTCTGTGTAGCCATTCTATCAGTGGTCCTGCAGCCCATTTTGTTTTATTCTTTTTTTCACCAGGGAAGACCAGCCTTGCACAAGTGTCTGTTTTCAGGGGTGATCCAGGAGCACTGAGGACGTTAAGTGAATTGCTAAGAGTCACACACTATGCAAGTGCACCAAAACAAGTTAATTGGCATTTATTTGCTTGTGAGGTAAAGTCTGACTCCAGAGATGTATGAAATTTGTGAAGCTGAATGGTTCTGCTGCCTCAGTTGGCTCTTTCAAATACAAGTAGTCTCCATATGACAGTTGATCTACATAAAGCAGACAAGTCTAAGGGTTTAGTTAGCCAGTGGGGATGGGATAGTCCTAACAGTGAAAATTCAGTTGGTCAGCTGATAAAAATGATGCTGGACCTCGATAAAACATTTGGTGTATCAACACTGCATATGGGTATGCTAGAAATCTAGGTGTATGCTGTGGAGATTACACACTCAGAGGTGTCTGTTCTTAAATCTAGTTATGCTACTGCCCATTTTATTAAGAAGAATTTGCTGTTGCAGTTAATGCTAGAGACCATCAAGAATGAAACTTCACAAAACACAGAAACACAGGGGCAGAGTACAGAATGGGTGGAGTAATTTTGATGACCACCAAGCAGGAAAGAGACCTGGGGATAATCATATTGAATGACCTAGAGGTGGCCAGGTGGTGTGGCAAGACATTAGAGGCACTAATCAGATGTTGGGGGTACATTGGGAGAGATATCACCAGCAGAAAGAGGGAAGTTTTGTTGACTCTGTATACATCACTGGTAAGACCCCCTTTAGAGTACTGTGTCCAGTTCCTGAGACCACATCACCAGAAGGACACAGAGTGAAGGTGGTCCGGAGGGGGTCCACTAAACTGGTGCAGGTTCTGCATCAGAAGCCTTATGAGGAGAGATTATAAAACCTCAATAAGTACACCCTGGAAGAGAGGAGGGAGAAAGGGGATATAATAAAGAACATTAGATACCTCACAGGGGTAAATAAGATACAGGATGGAAGTGCATTTCAGAAAAAAGGTGCTCAAGAACAAGGGGACATTCTATGAAGCTGGAGGGGGTAGTCAGGAAAGATGTGAAGAAGTACTTCTTCACAAAAAGAGTGGAGGATTCTGGAAACAGCCTTCTGACAAAGGTTATGAGGGTGAAAACAGTTGTAGGATTTAAGAGTGTATGGGATAGGCATAAAAGATTCTTAGGGAAAATGAAGGGCAGGAGGGAGGTTTGGATGGAGATTGACTAGGATCTGGGGTGATAATGTAAGTAGGGAAAAATGGGCAGACTGTGTAGACCAGATGGCCTTTATCGGCTGACAAATTCTATATTTCTATGTTTTCTTTTAAGATGGAAATTCACATGAATTCTGAGTTACGATGGTGTGGAGCTGGAATAGTAAATTATATGAGATGTTATGTGTAGCTAATGACAACAGTTTTTGAAGGCAAATCATCTGCTGGGATTAGAACCCTAGTCACCTATTTAGTATGTTTCAACATAATCTCTACACCATAGGAAATGGAATTTGCTTACCTGCAGCTCAGAGGCACACTGAATAGAAACATAGGCTTTGATGGCAGATAAGGATCACCTGGCCCATCTAGTCTGCCCATTTCCCTACCTACAGGATAGGCTGCAGATCCTAGTTAAGCAACAGCCTATTTCTTCCTACCCCCCCACAAGAATTGCCTTAAGTCTGTCCCATGCATTCTTGACTTCTCCCACAGTTTTAGACCCCACAACCTCCTCAAGAAGGCTGTTCCATGCCTCCACTACCCTCTCTGTGAAATAATACTTCCTCACATTGCCCCTGAACCGCCCCCTCTATCTTTAAATTGTGTCCCCTTGTTCTTGCACATCTCTTTTTCTGAAAGATGCTACCCTCTTGGACTTTGTTGATTCCACTGAGGTACTTCAAAGTTTCTATCATGTCCCCCCTCTCCCTTCTTTCCTCAAGGGTATACATATTAAGCTCCTTTAGTCTGTCCTCATACGGCTTCTCTTGCAGACCCTGCACCATTTTAGTTGCCATCCTCTGGACTGCCTCTATCCTGTCTATGTCCTTGCGGAGATGGGGTCTCCAGAACTGGACGCAGTACTCCAGATGGGGTCTCACCAACTGTCTGTACAGAAGGATAACAACTTCCTGTTTTCTGCTGCTGATGCCTCTCCCTATGCATCCCAGTATACCCCAAGCCCTCCCTACTGCCTTCTCACATTGCTTGCTAACCTTAAGGTCATCTGATATGATTACCCCCAGGTCCCTTTCCTTTTTTGTTGTTACTACCTCCCCCCCCATTGTGTATTCTTCCCCTGGGTTCTTGTTTCCCAGGTGCATTATTTTGCACTTCTTTGCATTGAATCATAGCTGCCATACTTCTGACCATTCCTCCAACCTTGCCAAGTCCCTTCTCATCCTTTCCATGCCTCCTTGTGTATCAACCCTGTTGCAGATCTTTGTGTCATCTGCAAAAAGGTATACTTTTCCTTCCAGTCCCTCTGCAATCTCACTGATGAAGACATTAAAAAGGACTGGACCCAATACTAAACCCTGCAGTACCCCACTAGTAACCCCTGTTTCTTCAGAGTGGACTCCATTTACAATTACCTTCTGTGTCCTGTTGTGCAGCCAATGTTTTACCCAGGCTACCACCCTGGGACCCACTCCCAGGCTGGTTAATTTAACTATTAATCTTTTGTGTGGGACTATGTCAAATGCCTTGCTAAAGTCTAGGTAGGCCATGTCCACAGCCCCTCCCTGGTCTACTACTTTGGTTACCCAGTCAAAGAAATCTATTAGATTTATCTGACATGACCTTCCCGCTGTGAACCCATGCTGCCTTGGGTACTGTGCCCCACTGGCCTCTAGGTACTCAACTATTCTTTCCTTCAGAAGTGACTCCATCACTTTCCCTACCACAGAGGTCAGACTGACAGGTCTGTAGTTTTCTGCCGCTGTCTTGGTCCCACTTTTGTGAAGGGGAATCACATCTGCCTTCCTCCAGTCCTTGGGTACCACACCATCCTCCCATAATTTATTAAAAAGAGTAGCCAGTGGTTTAACTAGTTCCTCCCTCAATTCTTTTTAGAATTCTGGGGTGAATTCCATCAGGCCCCATTGCTTTGTCCACCTTCAGTTTTAGAAGTTCTTGCAGAACCCTTTCTTCTGTGAAAGGACTGGGATCGACCCCCCTATCAAGAGTGCTTCTGTTAATTGGATTAGACACTTCCCCCTCCTCTTTTGTGAATACTGAGCAGAAATATTCGTTCAGTATTCCTGCTTTTTCACTGTCCCCCTCTGCCCACCCACCGTTCATTCTATTCAGACTCACTATCCCTCCCTTTGTCTTTCTATGCTCGCTGATGTACCTATAAAAGGTTTTATCCCCCTTCTTAACTGAGTTGGCTATCTTTTCCTCATTATGGGCCTTTGCTATTCTGACTTCCCTCCCTGCTTCCTTTTGCCTTAACTGGTATAGCTCTCTGTCCTGCTCCTTCTGAGTTTCCCTATACTTCCAGAATGCTATCTTTTTCTTCCTGACTTTCACAGCCACCTCTTTTGAGAACCATAGTGGCTTTTTCTTTCATTTTGATTTGTTTATTTGCTTCACACAAAGGCTTGTTGCATCTGTGATGGCAGTTTTGATGATTCCCAATTGTTGTTCCACACCTCCTTCTAGCCTGTTTGCTAGTGCTTTTCTAAGGCACTCTCCCATCTTGCCAAAGTCAGCCCTCCTAAAGTCCAGTACCCTCACTTTTGTATAGCTTGACTCTGTAGCTGAGTTTAACATGAACCGCACTGTTTGATGGTCACTTGTTCCCAGATGGCAACCCACTTCTAGAGCTGAGATCCTCTCACTGCCCCCATTTGAGAGTACGAGGTCTAAGATTGCTCCCTCACGAGTGGGTTCGAAAACTAGCTGTCTGAGGCCTGCCACCTGTAGGGCATCAAGAATGGCCCTACTTGGATGTGGCTGCAGCAAATGTGCTCCAGTTAACATCTGGCATATTCAGGTCTCCCATCAACAGTATCTCCCCTTTCTCTACCATTCTAAGAATTCCTTCTATCATATCCTTGTCCATTCCCTCCCTCTGACATGGGGGTCTGTACACAACCCCTGTGTGGATTGTGGTGCCCTTTCCAGTCTCCAAGGTGACCCACAATGCCTCCTCTCCTCCCTGTTTACTCTTTTGTTCAGTTGCTTTTATCCCTTCCTTTACATAGAGAGCTACTCCTCCCCCTCTTCTCCCCTGCTTGTCTCTCCTGTAGGTTATGTACCCTGGTATGTTAACATCCCAGTCATGGTTCTCTGTGTACCATGTTTCTGTGACTGCTACGATATCCAGACATCTCTCTTGCATCAAGGCCACCAGCTCATGGAGCTTGTTGCCCAGACTACGGGCATTGGTACTCATTACCCTCCATTTCCTGATGGCCTTACTCCTTTTTGCCCCATTCTTGTCCTTCTTGCCTTTGTCACTTTCTCCATTTACCCCTGCCCTTCTCCCTATTGACAACTCTATGTTGGTGTTTACCGCACTTACTACCTTGATTGTTTGGGGGGGCTAGGATTTCCCTCTTCCTTTCCAGTGCCTCCCCCCTCGGCTAGTTTAAATGCTTGCCAATGAAGCATTTAAACCTATCACCTAGGATCCTGGTTCCCCTCCTGGACAGATGCAGCCCATCATGCCAGTATAGGCTTGCATCACTCCAGGTGGACCCTCAGTCCCCAATGAAGTCAAATCCCTGAGCTCCACATCAGTTTTTCAACCACTGATTGAATCCCATGATGCGGAACACCCTAGCCTCTCCTACGCCATAGCAGCACCTCCGAGAAGGTTACCGTGCGTGCGACTTGTCTAAGGCCTCTCCCTAATTCCACAAACTCTTCCTGCACTTCTCTAATCCCTTTCTTAGCCAGGTCATTTTTCCCTAGCTGGACAATGACATCCAGCTCCCTCCCCTGTGCAGCTGCTCCAGCAATCCTGAGGATTCGCTCCCTGTCTCTCCAAGCCATGGCGCCAGGCAAGCACCTTACCTCCCTCTCCCCTTCCTCCCCCAGTTCTACATTCCTAACAATGGAGTCCCCACTGAGTTGTTTCCTTCCCTAAGGGGTCCCCTGCCACCCTCTATGGGTCTCCTTCATGGGTTCCAGCATCCTCCTTGGTCTCCACTGTGGGTGCCTCCATAGAGGAACCACACTTTGCCAGAATGGCATAGGATTGAGGAGAGGTACAACTGGAGGATGCACCTCTGTTCCACCACCCTCTCCTCCCTGGGCCCACTGCGATCCAACCCTCCTCTTTCTTGGCAACCTCTGAGGCAACAGCAGTGGCACTGGTGGTCCCTGGATGGAAGAGGAGGTCCTACAAATCCTGGCCAACTCAGCCTGGAGATGAGCAACCTCCTCCCTCAGCCCAGAGAGATGCCTGCAGATGGGACAACACCGCATCTTCCAGAACATCTCCCGGAAGAGTGCTGCTCCACAGCCACTGCACTGCACCACTCCAATCATGTCTTATTTCTGGCCCCTTAACTGTTTGCAATCCTTACTCTTTCCTCTGTTTTTTTCTCTCTCTCCTTACTTTCTGCCTGTGTGCCCTTTAAGCTCCTGATTGTCCTGTTCTGAGACAAGAATATCATATATTTCTCAGTAGACCCCTTACTTGCTCAGAGGCAGACCTCCAGCAGCTAGAGGGGGCTGAAGAGCTACTCTTGCCCTTCTAGGGTGGTGGGTCTTTGGTGGCTCTGTGATCACTCACTTCCTGCTCCCAAACAGGAAGTTCCTGTTGCCAGTCAAATCCTGTGCCTATAAAAGTAGAACTAGCTTTGGGTGGGAGGGTGGAGGGGACAAAAGGAGGGCAATATAGTCCCAGTAGAGAAGTCCAGTCACAGCAGTCCTTTCTCCTGGTGTCTTCTGCCAAGCTATTAGCAGAATCTTTCTAAGGCAGTCTTTAAATGTAGCTTCCTTCTAGCTAAGCCACTCCCCCTACTAACTAGATCTTTCTACAAGTAATTTAAACCTCACAGCTATTAAGTCCTTTCAATCACCTGAGATTTACACCTAGATAACTGTTCAGATAAACATTCAGTTCAGTTAACTCAGACAAACGCACACTTTTTTTGTTTTGTTTGTCAGTTTTTTTTTACCCTAAATTAAAGGTCCAAGTACAAGAGTTGCAACTCACATATCCGCAGTTCAGTAGCACACTGAATGTGTGTTTTCTTACCAGAAAAAGGGTTAGTGACTCAAATCTAGGTAGGAACTTAAGCACTTTTTTTAGATTTGTTCTTCATATAATGGAAACTTACCTGAGTGGTGATTGATAGTACTGTAGTATGATATGAATGTGTGCTTGTTTAATTAGAAAAGGATCAATGTTATAAATTCAGGTAGACTTGATTCAATTATTGGTAGAAACTTTTTTTTTAATTTTATTTTTAAGATGGAAAATAACTTGAGTAACAATTCACGGTGGTGAGCACTGGAATGGTAAATTACATGAGAAGCAAATTTAACTAAGAATAAGAATTTGTGATGCTAAATCACCTGTCGGATTAGATCACCAGTTGCCTGCTTTGCACATGTGACATAACATCCACATCATAGGAATTCCAACTCACATATCCGCAGTTCAGTAGCACACTGAATGTGTGTTTCCTTAGCAGAAAAAGGGTTAGTGACTCAAATCTAGGTAGGAACTTAAGCACTTTTTTCAGATTTGTTCTTTATATAATGGAAACTTACCTGAGTGGTGATTGATAGTACTGTAGTTTGATATGAAGTTGGACTAGTGAATGATATAGGTATACTCAGCTAACAACAATGATTTGTGAATATAAATCACCTGCTGGGATTATATCCCCACTCACCTGTTTTACAGGTTATGACATAAACTCTACTTCATAGGAACTGCCTCTCACTTACCAGCAGCTCAGTCACATACTGAATGTATGTTTGCTTTGCAGTCAAAGGATCAGTAGTTTAAATCATGGCAGAATCATAAACATTTTTATAAGCTGGAAACTCATTTGAGTGGCAATTCATGGTGGTATGGAGTTGGAACAGTAAATTATATGAGAAGTAAATGTTGCTAAGAACACCAGTTTGTGAAGCTAAATCATCTGCTGGCATTAGATCTCCAATCACTTATTTTGTAGTTAATGATATAACCTCTACACCACAGGAAATGTAACTCACTTACTTGCAGCTCAGTGACACACTGTATGTTTGCTTATCAGGCAAAGGATCAGTGGTTTAAATTCAGGTAGACATAGTATGAATCCTGGAAGTGACTTAAACATTTTATTTAACTTTTTTTGTAAGATGTAAACTCAGTTGAATAGCTAGTCATGGTGGCGTGGCGTGGAATAGTAGAGTATATGCAAATCCACTAGTTTTCATTTTTTCACTGGAAAGCCCAGTAAAATTCTAAACTCTAGACTGCCTGTCCACTGCTAAAACAAAGAATTTAACAGAATTTGGTATTTTATACCAGATTAGTAAATCAACAGAACATGTATTTTTCTCAATTGCTTCCTGTACTATTATCAATTTGCTTCATTTAATGCTCTGTATATTAAGCCTCCTTTTATTCTGATTTTTTATACATGTACTAAAAAAGACAGTATAATATTGACAAAATCTGGAAATAAGACTTACATTCAAGGTGAAATTCCTGGAACTTCAAGTCTTGAAATGGAATTACACTACTTTACTCACTGTAAAGTGACCTTTTAACACAAAAAACTACAATTTGTGAAGCTAAATCACCAGTTGGGATTAGACCCCAGTCACCTGTTTTGTAGGAGTGACATAACATTTAGACCATAGGAACTGCAACTCACTAACTTACAGCTCAGTGGCACACTGCATGTATGCTTGCTTAGCAGGCAAATGGTCACCAGTATGAATCTTGATAGGAATTTAAGCATTTTTTTCTTTTTTACTGTAAGATGGAAACATACTTGAGTTGCGATTCATTTTGTAGTAGAGCTGAAATAGCAAATTGTAAAAGAAGTACATTTAGTGTATAAGACATAAATTTTGCTATCATTTTATTTTCGCTATATTCACTGATTAAGTCAGCAAAAATAAAATGCCAGTGAAATTTAAATTACGCATCACCTTCACTACGTTTTGTTACTGAATTCACCATTGATGGAAAATGGTTTTCTTACCAGAGCTATTGTATGTGTGCCATCTGTGCCTAGTTTGCACTGCTTTCCCCGTCTTTCTCTGTCCCTGTGTTTCCTCATAGCAATCAACACCAGAAGACTTTATTTGCTGCACAAAAAAGTTTAATGTTTACACTGTAATCCCAGAAAAGCAATTATGGGCTGAAAGAGTCCCTTCTTCTGTTTAATTACTCTCGGCATGTCCTCATTTCTGGTCAGACATGTGGTCGCATTCTTCACCCGTCTCCATGGATGCGGCTTTTGGCATGATGACATCAGAAGATATGGATACCTACGTTGTGGAAATCAAAAAGAAACACATGAGAGACGGAATAACCGAATGTGATTTTCTGTAAGTAAACACAATAAATGTACCAAGTTCAGGCTGTTACTGTGGGCATTTAGTATCCCAGCTTCTGAAAACCCACGGATACAATCATCTTTTCGCAAAGATAGCTATGCGAAGCTTGCCTCTAGCCAGGCGGCATGATGCTCCTTCAAGTGATGCTGCTTGAAGTCAATGTTGTATTCTTCTCTACCCATGGCCAGATTTTCTGTTATTATCCCAGCATACCAAGTGGTAAGCTGCTTTTGCAGACTATCCTTAAAGAGCTTATTCACAGCAATATCCAAGGGCTGCAATAGGTCAGTGCAAGAAGCTGGGATGAATATGGGCATGATATTGTTTAACTTTATTGCCTTCAGGACTTCAGGTGTAGTATGAGCTCTAAAAAGATCCAGGAGCAAGAGAGATTTTTGTTCGCTGGGCAGTTCAAGTGTCTCTTTAATAGACTCAAAGTAAGGGACAATAACATTGGAAATGTATTGAAGGGTGGTGGTTTCATTGGCCCAGTGATTAGGTGACTGTGTAATATCCCAGTCCCGAGGGAATCTGTATGCTGGGTTGCACACATGGGTTTTACCCTTGTAGATTACCTGTGGGGGTAAATAGCAACCTGCTAATGTACATGCCAACACCATGGAGACTTGCATGTCTCCAAGTCTGGCTACAGACACCTGTTTTGAGCCGGTAGCAGTCATGGTCCACTCAGACACAGGCACCCCCCCAAAAAAAAAAATCAGCACAAAAGAATTGTAGAGAAATGACAGTCTTTTATGCATTGTCATCATGCTAATTTACTATGAAGCAAATACGTAAGCGAGATTACGATCGCAAAATTTATCTGCCGCGAATTCAAAGTCTGCTACAGTAACTAAGAAAAACAATTTGTGAAGGCAAATTGTTTGTTGGGATTAGACCCCCAGTCACATAATTTGCAGGTTGTTAAATAACCCCTACACTATAGGAAATGCAACTCACTTACCTGCAGCTTAATGGCATATTGAACATGTGTTTGCTTAGCAGGGAAAGGATCAGTGGTTTAAATTCAAGTAGACATACTTTGAATCCTGGCAGGGACTTAACACAGTTGTTTCACCTTTTTTTTGTAAGATGGAAACTCGGTTGAGTAGTGACTCATGGTGGAGTGTAATAGTAAATCATATAAGTACATTCAACTAAGAACAACAATTCTGAAGACAAATTGTCTGTTGAGATTACATCTACAATCACCTATTTGTCAGGCTGTGCCATAACCTCTGCACCACAGGAACTGCAACTCACTTACCAGGAGCTCAGTGGTATACAGAATGTGTGTTTGATTAGGAAGTAAAGGATCAGTGGCTCAGATCCTGGCAGGAACATACATATCATTCTTTTAAACTCTTTTGACTCTTGGGAAGGGGCAAATTTTGGAGCTTCATGTTGGTGCTTCATTAAATCTTTGTATTTTTATCCTTCTACATCTGAGTGAATTTATCTTTTTGGGACAGGATAGTGCAGCCAATCTGTATCTACAAGTTGTGTGAGTACTTTACAATTGTATATGGCTCTGTCAATTTGCCTTATTGAGCCGCTTTCTTTTGTATTAATTATTTTAAACATGGAAACTCACTTGAGTGTTGATTGACAGCGATGTGGAACTGGAATAGTAAATTATATGAGAAGTAAATTTTACTAAGAACAACAATTTCTGAAGCTGACTGGCATGCTGGGAGTAGATCACCTGTTTCTGGTTTTGCAGGTTGTGACATAACCTCTACACAATAGGAAATATAACTCACTTACCTGCAGCTCAGTGACACACTGAATGTGTGTCTGCTTATGAGAAAAAAAAATAAGTGGTTTAAATTCTGGTAGACATAGTTTGAACCCTGGCAGGGACTTAAGCATTTTTTTCTCAAAAATGTTGGTAATATGGAAACTCAGGTACATTGTAATAGTAAGTTATTTGAGATGTAAATTTAGTTAAGAACAACAATTTGTGAAGGTAAATAACCCACTAGGATTAGATCCCCAGACACCTGTTTTCCAGGTTGTGACTTAACTGCTACACCGCTGGAAATGCAATTCCCAAACTTACAGCTCAGTGGAACACTGAATATGTGTTTGCTAAGCAGTTAAAGGATTAGTCTTTTGAGTCCAGTTAAGCACACAGTAGACTGTATTTTAATACATAATTGTTTTTCACCTTATAGACCTTATCTGCACCTTTATTACCACTGTTACTTTGATTAATTAATGTTTCTAAATGATGTTAAGGAATCTGCAGTCATAATCCCATCAGGACAGCTTTCCACAGGGTCAGGGCAGCCACCAAAAAAGATCAGTCCCTAGCAGACTTCAACCATGATGATGGCACCTGTAAAAATCTCTGCCCCCTGGACCTAAGATTCCTGAATGACAAGTGGGGAGTCAGGAACTCATGGAGGTATTAGGTGCCCATCCTTTTCAAGACTTTGTATGTTAGTAAAAGCAACTGTGAAATTTAACTAACAGCCAGCCCCGAGCTCAAAGTGAGAGAGTGATATGATCTGACCTTTAAACAGAGGTCACTAATCTCATTGCCACGTCCAGTACCAGCTGCAGGCAACACAACTGACCACTGGGTCAGCATTTGTAGAATACACAGCAGTAGTCAAGATGGGACAAAATGAAGGCCTTTACTAGGGGTAACAAGATATGCAGAATTAAGCAGAAGGCACAATCCAGGGGTATTTTTTAAAAGATAAAAGAAATTCTGGGCTACAGAAGGCACTTGACTAAGAAATGTCAACTAACAGTAAAGAATTACTCCCAGAATGTGAACATCTTCTACCCCCTGAAGATGCACCTCACCCAGTATGGTGAATCAGACCACACTCTCTTGTCATCCTTTCTCTGACAACCACACCCTCATATTCTACTCACTGGCACTTTCCACAAGTACAGTATTAGATTATTTGGTGGTGGTGGAGGAGGAGGTACTGGCTTGCTTTTATCAAATTGTGGGGTTGGTAAACATTACCATACCCCAAGCAACTCTATTTTTTTTCTCTGCTGACAAAATACCACTGTACACTCGGTGCTAGACCCAGCATCATTGTCTGCTGCCTCACACAATGACCGGGCAGTAGAAATGGGCTATGGTCTGCTATTGGTGCTGTTGCCTGATTTGGGGACTGGAGACAGAGGAATAGCAACATATAGTGCCTCAAAGTGAGCAGGACATTTTCCACACCCACAGTAGATGTAGGTGTAGTAGTGTTGGTGCCACTGGCGCTGACAGCTCATGTTGTGTTGCTTATACAAGATGGACATGTGAGAGGGCTAATCTTTACAGAATGGGATAGATCTCTTTTATGCTTATGGGAAGGGGATGTCAAAGTAAAATACCTCAAAGGATGAACAGTGAGAGTCCTGTGTTCTTCTGGTTTACTCTGTGTGCTTTTGCTATCAGCTGCATTGCACAACTGGGAGTGGCTGTGAAAGCTACTGCTTGCAGTGGGCATGGAACCAGTTGAGTTCTGTGGATTAATGAACAATGGTTTGTTTGGATGGACTATCACAAGTCTAGTCCTAGTCCTTCTCTCGGGCATAGCCGCTGCCTCACCTATGCTTTCTTGTCATTCTCCTTATTCCTTCTACACCACACCTCTTTCAGAATGGTTACTTGGTGGAACTGGCAAGGTGGAACCTTTCTCTACTGCTTTATTCCCCTGCTTCCATTTCTCCTCCAGTTATGTTCCTCATGGTTTCTGCACCACACAATGGTAGACACCTGCACACACATATGCCTGATGTATCACTTAGTGATACACTCTCCTCCTTATCCTCAACTGAGAGACCTAGGGCTGGATTTTCAAAGGCCAATTAATGCTGCACGCCCCCTGTGTGCCGAACATATGGTGCACGGAACTTGCAGCATTTACCAGCCATCACTGTGGATTTTGCATCCCTTGCACCTGGTACTGCTCCTTAGACCATGACTTTATGGTATAGCGTGCACCACTCCTGGCGGTTAATGTACCAGTGCTTGTGCCAAATATGTGGCACACCCTGCCAGAAAGAAGGGAAACTGTCACAACTGCACCCAGTAATGGAAAATTGGGTGCATTTTCAGCAAAGGGGATCAGTGCACAGCCAAATACAGAGTCCCATGGTGCAGGGCTGGATGCATGCCCTGCACCACCTTTCAAAAATCCTTTCCCTAGTGTCTCCTTGCCATAGCTTACTGGTAAGGTCAACAGCATGTTGGATTCTGCCACAATCTGACATGTCAGCAGCTCAACACCAAGATGCATTAACCCTGCCAGAAGCACCACAGTAATAGCACTAGGGTCTGTGTCATTTATTACATAGGACAGTCCATACGAAGATTCTAGTTGGGTGTGGGCTAATATGGCACACATTTTTTTTGGTTTTGCTCATGTAAACATGTGTGTGCTTCATTTTTTTAAGATAGCTGTTCTATACATACGGATCAACCTGTAACTGTGAGGCCTTGTTATCTGGGTTGGGAATGGGTAATTGGAGGGCTGGAGCTTTATTTTATTTTTATGTGATTAGATTGTGATACAGTCTTATTGTACATAATGTAAAGCAGACAAAATATACACATTTTCAAATGATTCCATTTTAAAATATTATACAGGTATGGTAGTGTCTGATTAGTTTGGGCTAAGCAGGATGCTTTATGTTAAAACTAAATTTTTGCTCCTTAAAAACATTGGTGCCATTTAATGAAATTGCATATTTCACTTGAATGATTCAGGTGACAAGTTCTTAAGACTTGGCAAATTTTGTGATGGCTTCTCAGTATGCACTCATTCATAGCTCAGTCGACAGTGGACTGTGGAGGCGAGTGGTGGGCTGAGCCAGTCGCTGGCTCGGTTCCAGGATGGGGGGAGCGGGGTGGTAGACACTGTGGGGTGGGGGTTGGGGAGTCCACTAGACTACCAGGTATGTGGGAGTTGTCAATTATGGGGGATCAGGGCTAGTGCAGTCCAGGGGACCACCAGGGATATTTAGCTATTTGTTAATGGAGATCGGGAATGGAGCAATCCTGGGAACAACCGGAGATCATTTCTTATTTATTTCTGGAGATTGTGAATGAAGTGGTCTGGGTGACAATGGGGAATCATTTTTTATTTATTACTGGAGATTGGGGATGAAGCAGTCTGGGGGACAACCAGGAAGCATTTCTTATTTATTATTGGGGATCAGGGATGAGGCAATCTAGGGGACAATCAATCACTCAAAATCTTTTATTTTACCAGGTGAAACACCATTGAGCATAAACTCATTTACAAGATGGACCTGGAGGAGATACACATCAACAATTTGATACAGTCATAAGTACACTGGCAGACAATATACAAGTATTTACAATTAAATAGTTGAACACTACAATGGCAGGCATATGGTAGAGACACCAGTACAAAATTGACAGAATTCAATAATATGCAATTTATATACAAGGTAGTTACACATACAGCAATGACAGGACATTATCAGCTGGCTGAAATGTCAAGCCTAATGTAAAGCATGACACTTATTTAGGTATGCACAGTGTATACACAGAGTGTGCACAATGTATACAGAAGAGTAAACAAAGGTTATAAAAGTAGACGTAGTACTCAGAGGGCAGGGCAGGGGAGAGGTGAGAGCAACTACATTCAGTGACACAACTTAACACCGGACAGGCAGGGTTAAGTCTCATGCAAGTTTGGAGAAATGGTTCAGTTGCTTATAGGCAAGGATGAGAGACAGACAGGGGTAGAATAGAGTCAGAGTTTAATGGGTGTCACTGACAGAAGCAGTTGCAAGTCTCTTGGTAAGATCGCAAAAAGAGGTTTCTAAAGAAGGAGGACAACAGCACCAGTAAAGCGAGCTGTAGTTTTTTTTATACATTATTCCAGAGGACAGGGAGGGTATGGCTTATTGCTGCTCTACCAAAGCATGTCCTAACTTTGGGGATGGAAAGGGAAATGTAAGAAAGACTTTTTAGCACATAGGTACAGGGGTTGCAGGCAGGTAGACAGGCCTTGTTGTATTGAGGCAGCTGATTAGTAATGGCTCTATAAGTCCAGAGCACAGCATTATTATGTCTCCTGAATCTAAGTGTGCACCATTCCATGCTCTTGAAGAGAGTGCAGTGGTGTGTTGAATAGGTGGTGCCAGTAATGAACCTAAGTGCTCAGTGGTACAGGGTGTTGAGTTTGGAAAGGACCACACTCGAGCTGTGCCCATACAAGAAATCAAATTTAGATGCCAAGTTCTGCATTGTTGCTGTCTATTTAGAGGAAACAACGGGCCGTGGGCTGGCGCCATGGAGGGCAGCATGAAATGCAGAAATAGCAGAAGCTCTTACTTTGTACTGGGCAGACTTGTGACTGAGACAGGGAATTAATCTGACACTATGAGATGGCCAGTGAGTGAAACAAAATGCCTTCACAAAAAATATAACTTTAAAGCTTGTCTAGCAAGAGGGATTTGTGGTTTATCTACTTGTAAGGAGCTCCATTACAGCACAATGACAGGGACTACTTTTTCTGTCATTGAAATAATCACATTTGTCATTTTTTCTATATATACTTCTTATGTGTCTTTTTTTTGTAATTAACTTCTTTACTGTGAGGCCCATTTTATAAGCACAATAAGACATTCTGAGGTGTGGGTTATGGCTTGATAAGAGCACTTCCCAGGTGCTAAAGGCACTCACCATGAGTGCCTCGTGCCTCATAATGCGCCTGGGGCGTGCTCTTGTCAGACCATAACCCACACCTCATCGTGTCTTATTGCTGGCACGATGTGTCCTATGATTGCTTCTGGTAATAAATTTACCCATTCTTTAATAAATTTGACTTATTTTATTTAATACTTTCTTAGTAGAGTGTATGTGTTGAATAGACCCGTATTCCAGCACTGGAATGAGCAGTTGCCTGACCACTTTCTCCCTAGATTCAATGGACAAGCAACCTGCCGCTCTTCTTAACACCCCCAGTCTTTGATTCACTTTTATAACTTGTAGGAGAACATGCTCTGTATAAGTTAGGCCAAAGTCGACCTGTACACCTAGATATCTATAATTGGACACATTTTCAATCCAGGTGTTTTCACCCAATTTGATCACTAGTTCAGGCCTTCTGTTCTTAACAGAACCAGATTTAAAGGCCATACATTGTGGGTTGTTTTTTTTCTGTATTGAGAAGTAGGCCCGAGCTAACCAACCATTTTTCCATTTGATGCATATACTCTTATAATGTATTTCCTAACTTTCTGCTGATGCAACCAATACTGTAACATCAGCGTACATTCTTATTTCACAATGTTTTATAAATCATGGAAGGTTATTCATATATATGTTGAACATAATGGGCCTAAAATTGAGCCCTGTGGGACTCCTCAGGTTACTTCTCCTTTTTCTGAGACTATGTCACCTAACACTACACATTGCCTTTGATCTGCAAAGTAGGACTTCATCCACTTGAGAGGTTCCTCCTGGACACCCATCTCACACAGTCTCTCAAGTGAAATCTTATGTTGTTCAAGGTCAAACACCTTGCTCAGGTCCACGAACACCACCCTGGTACTCTTTCCCTGGTTTAAAGATGACGCTACCAGGTTATTGAAGTTTAACAGGGTGGTGTTTGTGGATCTTCTCTTTCGAAATCCATGTTGATAGTTTGTTAGCAGTTCATTGCTTCCCAGATACTGGCTTAACTGAGAATACACCATCTTTTCGAAGATTTTTAACAGTATGGGAAGAAGAGCTATCGGCCTATAGTTAGAGGTAGCTGTGCTAACTCCCCCTTTAAAAATAGGTATAATTTTACCTTGTTTCCAAACATCTGGACAATGGAGCAACAAAGCTTCCAGTTAAAATGATATGTTACTATGGGGGCAATACTTTCCGCACCAGGCTTTAAAAATGTGGCTTCTAGTTCATCCTGTCCTCCTGTTTTTGAAGCATTCAATTTTTGTAACTCCTTTTCTACTTCTTTTATGTTTACTGTCCTAAATCCAAAGCTGAGTTTTTGTCCACTATTTTGGTTCATTTTTGTGTTTGCTGCAATCTCACTTATAGAAATGTCAACAGTTTTTTCTATTGGCTTGAGTATTTTTAAATCTGGCAAATCTAGGAAATATTTATTTATTTGTTTAGTTTTTGTTGACCGGGTAAGTGCACTAGAGAAATCCTGCCTATTTTCAGGCACGACCCTGGGAAGGGGGATACAGATGAATGCCAACTGACCTTGAACCAGATTAAGCTGTTGGTGGTATTTTTAGTGAATGAGGGAAATTTGGCCAGGACACTGAGGAAATTCCCCTCCTAGCAGGTAGGGGGACTGGCTGCTGTGGTTGCATGGCAGACCCCTCTGAGACATTGATGGAGCAACAGGTCAGAGCTTCTGTGCAGTCTGAGCTCACTTCCCCTGCTATGGCTACTACTAGGGAGGTTGCAAGTGCTTTGGGTGCACCCCTTGAGTTTTGTAGAGCTTTGCATGGTGATTACCATGCAACAGAATGATTGGTTTCGAGGGCTGAGTCTCGAACATCAGTATCCTCATTCTTGCAAAGTACTGCTACGGAAGAAATTCAGACTGCAGCTCAGGATTTATCTGCTCCAATTATGCCAAATATCCCTTTAACAGCACCAGTGATTTAGAAGCAGGATTTGTCAAAAGTGGCTGAGATGACTCACCCCATTGACGTGTGTGCTGCTGGAATTCGGAAGGGAACTGCTCGGAGAGATTCTTACCCAAGCAGAGACTTGTTTAAGGAAGGTGTTTTGACTGGTGCTGGCTGGACTCTCCGTGATGGTTAATGGATCCTGCATTCAAACTGAGAGACTTTTTCTCCGGATTTGCCACCTACAGATTCGGGGGGCCCTGTGGACTCGCAAACAGTTCAGGATTCTGTTTTGAACTTTGATATTGCTACTAAGGGAGGGGGATGCTCTGAAACTTTTGCTTCTGGGGTTGACACTAACATGCCTGAGGATCCACCAGGCCATTCCCCTCCTGTATCTCGTCCTCGGGAGCAACGACACCCTGGGTCTTGTTTTTCTGACCTGTTTCACAATAACAGATTAGAACAACAGCCCAGAAGAAATGCGGTTCATCTTCGTTACCGTGGGGGACTGGAGGAACACCCGGATAGACTTTATGTTGCCAGAAAGATATTGAAAGAGTCATTGAACTTTCAAGCTACTGACATTTATGCATTGATTAATATCAGAGGTGAAGACACCTTTGATATTTGCTTTAAAACATTTACTGGCTTAGATAAATTCTGGCATCACTATGAAAATTGTAAGTCACAGCCTCTATGGTTACCTTTTTGGGCAATTCCCATCACAAAACCCCTCTATAAAATAGTTAACATTATGTTCCAAAATGAGGGAGTAAATGTGGGAGATATCCTTTTCTGGTTAGAGCATAAGTGCACAGTGTTGGGACCCCCTGAGGCTACTATTGATGGGAAGGTATATGGACTGGAAGGTGGAAATTTAAAGTTAAATGTCATATTGTAGGGAATGATGTTAATCATATACCCAATAGCTTTTTTGGGGGAAAGGATAGAGGTGTGTGTTTCTATCCAGGACAACCCAAGGCCTGCTATAAACACAGTAGTACAAGACACCTTAGCAGTGCTTGTGACAAGGTGAAATGCACCCTTTGTGGTGAATTTGACCATGATAGTGGGACCTGTAGAAATATTTTTCGCTGTAATCTTTGTGACGAACAGGGCCATGCCTATCGCCAGTGCCCCTGGGCTGGACAAAACAAACAGGGGGGACTTGATAAAGAGGATTTAATGAATTCTTCATAGGGTAGACATCAAAGTAGGGACATGCCTAGTGCAGGCCCTGAGCCTACAGCTTCTACATCTGGTACACGCCCCACTACTCCCCCTTCCACCTCTACTTCTGATCTAGTCTTCTCAGATGCCACACAGGCCTCAGGGCAGGATTTAAGTGCACACTCCTCTAAAACTGTTCACATTGTTCCCCTTCCAGGGTCAGTTGAGGTAGATTCAGAGCCCCCCCCCCATTGTTACAACCTCAAATGGGCAGGATGTTATGCCACCTCCTTCTTCTACTTTGGAATTCCAAACCCCCCACCCCAGAAGGGTCACCCGAGCTTCTAGTTGACAGCAAGTGTACATTCCTTAGGTAACTCATTTCAAGTGTTGCGGTTCAGAGTCTGATGTATCTGTACAATCTGGTGTTGTTTCGGATATGGATTATGAGGATGAGGGAGGGGGGTCAGAAGTTAAAAAGAAGAAAGAGAAAAAACAGAAGAAAGATGTTCAGAAACCAAGAGGATAATAATTTTCTTTACATCTTATGGCTGGCATTAAACTTGTTTCCTTGAACACATGCAGCATTAAGAACTATAAAAAAAGGATGGCATGTTTACATTATTGCCTTACATTGAATGTTGACATTAGCTTTTTACAGGAAACAAGATTTAATTGCCTGTCCAATATTAGACATGCTACTAAATTGTGGCCTAAAGGGCTTACTTTTTGGTCCTATGAGGAAGATGCAGCAGATGGCTTGGGCATTTTATTTAATAGTGCATCAATTCATGTTATCAGATTGGTGGATACACAACCAGGAAGGGCCCTTTTGTTGGACTGTACTTATCAATGTTTTTCTCTCCGACTGATCAATACATATGCACCCCAAGTTAAGTCATCATGAATTGATTTATTTCATTGTATACAGCTTTATTTATTTACACAGAAGCAAATTATTTTGAGGGAAATATGAATTGTAGCTTAGATATTAAGCTTAGAGATCAAGTACAACAAAAAGTACATTGTGACTCCCATGCCTTACACAAGGTGTTATTGTTAGCCTCTCTTAAAGATGTCTATACGGAGCTTTATTAGGATGTTGAGGTCACTTACAGGGATAGTGCTTTTTGCACCATGATAGACTTTGTGTTTCTATCTAAATTTCTTTCCCCGCATGCCTTTTCTTTAAGACCTTGTGAATTTTCAGACCATCTAGTTCTTTTTTGTATTATTGATATGTCCCATTTCCCAACTAATTTCCCAGCACTTATTTCACAGTGGAAATTGAATTCCTCTTTGTTACAAGATCTGGAAGTACAATTTAAATTGAACTCCCTTCTTTTTGCCAGAAAATCAACTGAGGTGTTTTATGATTCCTGAGCGCAATGGTGGGTTGATACAAAGCAAGATATTCAGAGTCTCTTCCTTTCTTTAGGGAAGAATAAAAGTAACAGAGACTATTTAACATATTTGGATTTCCGGAATCAATATTATAAATTGACTTCCCTACCAAATGTATTTGATGTTCGTATACAGAAACAGATTGATGTTATTAAAAAAACATATGAGGCAATATCAATATAATCGTGCAGTCTCTTTACAAGCAGAAATGCAGTTTGGCACTGTATGGACACCCTCGGCTGACCCTTTTTCTGCTTGTAAACATAGGCTGGACACTAAATTAATGGTGGGTCTTACCAATGTTGCTGGGGTTTTGAAAACTTCTAATACTGAGATGTTGAATATTGTAAGAGACTTCATTCTGGAACATCAGAGAACTGCTTTTTCCACACTAGTACAGTGGGAGGATATTTTCACTTTTGCACCACCAGTACCATCTAAGGAAGACATCAATAATTTGATTGCACCCATTACTAGAGAGGAAATTATGCATGAAATCCCCGGTTTGACTTTAGGTGTTTCTCCGGGGATAGATGGCCTTACGAATGAACTGTATAAATCTTATGTGGATGATTTTAGTGAAATTTTGTTTCAAGTTTTTAATGAAATCTTAATTTCAGGATGGATGCCCAATACTTTCTCAACTGCCCTGCTTATTCACTTGTATAAAAAGGTGGTTAAGACAAATTTAGGTAACTGGAGACCAATCAATTTGTTGAACACAGATTATAAATTATTCTCTGCCATTTTGTGCCAGAGGTTACAAAAAGTAGCCTCTAAATTAATTCACCCAGCCCAGACTTGTTCTATTCCTGGCAGAAATGTTCAACAAAATCTGGCTTTTCTGTGAAATATTTGTGAATTTGGTAAACAAGGAAGATTGTCAGGCTATTTGCTGGCCTTAGATCAAACAAAAGCTTTTGACAGGGTATCTCATGACTTTCTTTTGCAAGTCTTTGAGAGGTATGGGATACTTTTTCAGTTTAGATCTTGAATTAGTTTGTTGTACCAGGAAGCGATCTTATTACCCACAGTTAATGGTATTTTAGGGGAGGCTTTATCCCTTAAGCGGGGAGTGAGACAGGGTTGTTCACTCAGCCCCCTATTATATACTTATGTATTGGATCCTTTTATAAGGGACATTTTTCAAAATGTTAATATAAAGGGTTTATCTCCTTCACCTTCTTTGGAATCCAAATTATTGGCTGTTTATGCTGATGATTTGGTTGTTACAGTACAAGGATCCGAATTCTGGTATGGTAGCACTGCAGGCATTGGATAAGTATGCCAGTCTTGCTGGAGAGGCACTTAATTTTGCTAAGAGTACAGGGGTCTATGTAGGAAATGGAGTACATGAGTCCAGGATTGGACAAATTGCTATCTCTGAGGACACTGTTAAGATTCTTGGTTGCCATTTTGGCAACAGCCCTTTGGCCTATATTAATTGGGAGGAGAAAATAAGAGTGGGAGAATAGAAGGTACAAATTTAGAAGGCCTGGGCTCTTTCTAAAACGAAGAGGGTTTTGATTGTAAAGACATTTCTGCTTCCCATTTTTTTGTATATTTGTAATGTTTTTCCTATTCTAGGAACCCTAAAGACAAGGTTATTTAGTATTTTTTTCCAGATGTTGTGGGGAAGCCAGCTAAACCCAGTTAAATGGGATTTTACTTATTTTCCAGTTAAAAAGGTGGGCTTGGTATGATACATCCTTTAATTTTTTTATTTTCTTTCTTTTTTAAAACCATACTGACTGGTACAATGGGCCATGCACATATATGGGGTACTTGGACGGCTTTGTTGTTTCGGCCTTTTTTTACAAAAATGTGGGGATTCCATACCTAAATTGCAGACCTCTTTAGCAGTCCCAGATTTTTCCATAGCTGCGATTCAGAAATTGAAACAGTGGGGGGTTACTAAAGAGCATCTGGCAAATTTGCAGCAGAAGCCCTTGTATATGGATATTATGAGGCACAACTCTGCTTTGCAGGTAGATTTTCCTAAATGTGTTCCTACAAAATTAGGAAATGCATTATGTACGCTTGTGGATAAGCGGATTCCAGTTAACATGTGGGATATACAGTGGCTATGTTGTCATGGTCGGCTGGGGGTTAAGGGGAATCTAAAGTATAAGCCACTTCTGAATTGTCTGTGTATTAGGACAGAGTGCTCTGATCAGGAAGAAACTATGGAGCATTTTTTTTTCCATTGTGTGTATTCAAAGCAATTCTGGACTGACTTGGCCACAAGGTGGCGCTGGGGTTTAGCAACACATATTACTTAAGAAAGTCTGGTTTGGGGGGGATTATTCTGGGCTTCTATCACAATATCATCCTAATACATTGAACTTATTATTTGCTTGTATTAAGTTTTACATTTGGCAAGCTCGATGTCAATACTCTATACAGCATTTACTCCTGCCAACTCCAGTTTTGATTTCACAAATTGAAGACACTGTGAGTAAACAGAAAGAATTGGAGCATACACTTCTTACTGTACCAAAGTTCAGGATGTTGTGGAAACATATTTTTTGGTTTATGTTATGGTTGATTATATTTATATTTGTTATATTTTGCAGAGGCTACTGCTAGTTTTTTCTCTGTAATTTTTCCTGATTATATTTTATTTTTTGTGTGTTTTCTTTAATTTTTCCTTGAACATATAACTGGGACTGGCGAGAACTTGAAGTGTGTTTTACTGAATTTTTTGTGATTCTTATTGTATTTTCATTTTTGTATATATTTTCTTTGCCTTGATGTATTGTATTTCTTTTCAATAAAAAATTCCCTTACTCTTTTTGATAAGTGCCATGGGATCTTTAACATCCACCTGAACTACCACCAATCCAGGCAGATAGGACCTCGGTTTAATGTCTCATCTGAAAGATGGCACCTCAGAAGTGCAGCACCCCTCTCATGCTGCACTACAGTGTCAGTACTGGGATATTAACCCAAGTGCCAGATGTGGGAACTGAACCCACATCCCTCTGATCTCCCAGCCTTAGAGGCGAGTGTGCTACCTATTGAGCGTATGTATTAAATCTATTAGCTACCTCTGATTGATCTTTAATTAAATTTCTACATTCCATTAAATTAATCGTTTGCAAAGATCTAACAGGATTTTTCAATTCAGAAATGAAATTCCAGAATTTCTTGGGATCTTGTTTCTTATTTAATCTGGTTAAATGATATTGGTTGGGATATCCCTGGTGGTCTAGTGGACCCCCTTCCCACCCGATTCCCTGATTTCCTGAGAAATGTCAGTAAAGACCGACCCTGGTGGTCGAGTGGAACCCCCCCCACACCCTTGTCTGCAATCATGGTACATCGCTGTCTGCAATATCCCTGGTGATCCAGTGGAACACCTTTCCCACCCTGCGCCCCCTGTCATTGGCGGGTGGCAGCAACCCATCCGCATACCGCCCGGCTGCCTGCTGAATGATAGGTACAGTATAGGCTGTAAACCTGTTGGTCCCCAGTGTGGACCAATGTGCTTGCAGGGCATACTGTACTATATAGTCACAAATATGTGAATGTCTTCATTGTGAAGTGCAGGGGTGGGCAAGAAGGTTCTGTGTGGGTGGGAGGGGTGGGGGAGTGCCACTGGATTACCAGGGATATTGCAGATGGCGATGTACCATGATCATGGACATGGGTGGGGGTTCCACTAGACCACCAGGGTCGGTCTTTACTGACATTTCTTGGGGAATTGGGAAATCGGGTGAGGGGGAACCACTTGACCACCAGGGATGGTCATGTTATATATTTATCGGGGAATCAAGGATGGGGGGGCCACTAAACTACCAGGGTGCTGTGTGTGCCTCAGGATGGTGTTCTGGGTGGGTGAGTGGTCACCCACAGCTGGCTGCTGCTGTGTTGTGCCTTGCAATACAGCAACCCACCTGTGGGTGGGTGGGATTAGTTCCCTCTCCTCACAGGCTCAACTTTGAGCCCTCCTGTGCAGGACACTGCAGGGTTGTGCAGCATATCGCTGCATATCCCGGGCTGAATATCGGGATGTGCCGTATATGCATGGGCATGCCCCCTGCATTTGCGTTGCATACAATTACATTGCGCCCTGGTGCATTGGGAGTTGCACTGCGCCAGGCAGCCTTCTCAATATCGCACCAGGGCACAACCCCTTTGAATATCTGGGCCATTGTATTTTTACTATTTTAATATCTTTCTTGCATTTTTTCTCCAACTTTTATATTTCTCCCAAACCTCAGTATTTTAATTTTTCTGTGCTTTTTTCCACATCCTGTCTCTTATCCTTAATTTTTTTTTTTAATTTGTCAGTTATCCAGGGCATTTTTCTTTTCCTATTGTCTTTTTTGCTTTAGGGGCATGTTGTTGTATGAGTAATAATAAGGAATCATTGAATTCCTGAACAGCCAAATTAATATCAAGCATAAGGAAGACTCTTTCCCAATTAAAATTCTTTATATTATCTCTAAAGTTTACCTCTTTAAATTGTGTATGGTCCCTTGCCCAGTATGATGTTTCTTTAATTTTTGGTTAAGTACTGTATTTAAGTCAATTGTACAAATTATTGGATTGTGGTCACTTACATTTAAAGGTAAAATTTCTTGATTTAAAATCCCTATATCCTGGGAAACATATATTAAATCCAGGATAGAACCTGGTGCTCCATTATTTGTACTTCTAGTTCATTCCATAATAATTTGTTCTAGGCTCAATGCTGTAAAACTATTTTTTAACTTTAGCCCTCTATGCTGCAACCAAATGGCATTAAAATCCCCTGTTATCAAAACACAGTCATCTTTAATTTTGTCCAGTACAACATCACCCAAGGAGTCAATTTTTTTTTTTTTTTTTGGGGGGGGGGGTTATAAAAACTCCTATAATTAACCTCATGGAGAAAACATTAATCAGCAAACAATCAATACCATCATTATTTGCTTCCAGGATTGTTTAATAAGGACCTAAACTATCCTTAACATAAAGCAAAAATGCCTCACCCATCTTACCTCTGTCTGTTCTGGTTAAACTGTACTCTATTAGTTGTATTTCATCATTTCCTACTCCAGCATGGAGCCAGGTTTCAGAAAGTGCAACAATATCATAGTTAGCTTCTGCTGCCCAGACCCGGTACTTGTCTATTTTATTTACTAGACTCCTGACATTTTCACGTACCATTGAGATGC
Organism: Neoceratodus forsteri; assembly: GCA_016271365.2. Classification (NCBI taxonomy): domain Eukaryota; kingdom Metazoa; phylum Chordata; order Ceratodontiformes; family Ceratodontidae; genus Neoceratodus; species Neoceratodus forsteri. The sequence continues at coordinate 213,479,761 of CM057451.1, forward strand.
CTTTATTTTTATTTGGCCCTGGGTTCAGTTCTATGTCACCACTTTGCACTAATAATATTGTACAAAGTAGACCACTAACCCTCAAACTGTTCATTTTACCTGGGATTTGTATTGGAATAAGTTGTTTGGCTACAGATTTCCGAACATTTGTAAAATTATTTCTTCAATTGACCAAAGGGTTATACTTACAATAAATTGGCATTCCTATTACCATTATACCCATATCTTGTTTCACAGTAATATTGTCATCTTCCAATTCCTGTTTACATATCACACAGACACTCCAGATCATCCACCCTCCCAATAATACAATTACTATCTTACCCATCTTGAATAAAGATTAAAACTCCTAGGGTTATCAGATTTTACCAACTCCTTTTTTTCTCCTGAGTGGCGCTTGCACCCATGGGTGGTGCAGAGCTTTAAAGGAGAAAAAACCCTGCCCCTTCAGGATGCAGCCAATCACTTTGTTTGCCACTGGACCCCTTTCTCCACAAGTTCAGTGAATACAGGTGCAATGGAGTTAAAGCATCTGGTTTCAGTACAAAGTTTAAAGTACAGTCAGTTAAATAAAAACACAGACTGTTCAATGGGGCAGCGGTTCTTGTAATACAGTCAATTCACCTCCTGACTTACAGCTTGTAGCAGCTCTCACCTGCAAACATGTATATTGTTACGGGGCCAGTGTTCGGATGGGATTCTGTTTCAGTGGCGGTGTGGAGCTTTGAAGGAGAAAAAAAACCTCCCCTTCAAGATGCAGCCAATCACTTTGTTCGTCACATGACCCCTTTCTCCACAAGTTCAGTGAGTACAGGTGCAATGGAGTTAAATAATCCGCAGCTGTATAGATTGTTACCGGGCTGGCATTCAGATGGTATGAGTTTTCAAAGGTGAGAGGTCACCCCCCCACACCTTGATCTGCTGGTATCGGTCGGTGAGGTAGTTGGAAAAAACACTTAAGGGCCAGATTGTTAGTGTCAATATTGCTTAAGGCAGCAAAAAGTAAGGAGTGAACCACCATATTGAAGGCTTTGCTAAGGTCAAGAAACAGTGCACATACATAGTTTCTGGTGTCCAGGGCATTCAGCCAATCATTCATGACCTTAGCAAGCACCGTGATGGTGCTGTGGTGAGGCCAGAAGCCAGACTGGGCTGGGTTTAATAGGTTAGTGTCCTCAATGTGCTGTCTGAGCTGGGAATTAACCACCTTTTTGAGTAGCTTAGAGAGGGAGGGAGTAGGGGAAATTGGGAGGTAATCATTTAGATCATTAGTGCTACCTGATTTAAAAAGTGGTATGACGTGGGCAGTTTTCCATATGGCAGGGAGTGTGCCCTGGGCAAGGGACATATTAAATAGATGGGTAATTGGGGTTGACACGACATAGTAGCAAAGGTTAAGGTAGTATGGCTCAAACAGTTCTGCACCTGTGCTCTTCCTGCTATCCAGTTGGAGCAGGAGGATCTCTACTTCCTTCACTGTGACAGGGGTGAAAGAGAATGCTTTGCCTTGGGCGGGAGAGGCAGGGAACTGGCAAGTAGTGTTTGAGGTTTATAATTGTGCACAGAGGTTGTTGGCAGGGGAAGCATCAAAGGCTAAACCCACTGTAGCAAAGTGGCTGTTAAAAAGTTTGAGGATTTCTTGCTTGTCAATGGTGGTGGAGTTGCCAGTCGAGATTTTAGGTGGGAATAGACTAGAAGAGCTATGGCCTTTATTATCCTTTAAAGTTTTCCAGAATTTAGCTGTGCTATTAGCTGAAGATTCGAGTTCAGAACAATAGTACAGTATCTAGATTTCACTTTCCTAGTCAATCTGATGCACTGGTTTCTTGCAGCTCTGAAGGCTGCCCAGTCAGCAGGCTGTTTAGACTTCCTTGCTCTCTTTCAGACTGAGTCAGTATGAAGCAGCTCTGCTTTTAACCAAGGGCATGTTTTCTTCTTAGTGTAAATTTTGGCGAGAGATGCATGTTTATTGATGGAGCCGAGGACAATGTTTTGGAAGACTTTGTAGGATATGGCTACCAAGTAGGCCAAGTAGAAGTCCTGCCAATTGGCATCTTGTAAGTTGAATAGGAAGGCATTAGGGTCCAATTTCTGTCTTGATCTCTTAAAGGTATAGCTAGAGGAGGATGCAAACTTAGGGGAGGTCCGCACACAGGCTATAACACAATGATCACTAATGTTGTTCAAAAATACACCAGAGTGAGAGTAAAGATGAGGTTTGTTGACCAATATAATATCAAGCAGGGTACTGTTTATAGGGTTTTTTTTGTTGGGCTTGGTAGCCTCCATTATAAGCTGTGACAAGCCAAAGTTGTCACATAATTATTTTATGGGTTGGTAAGAAGTGGATAGCCAGTCCATAATATGGTCATCCTTAATAATAACTTCAGAGGATAAGGAGGTTAGTACATTGGATAAATGATGTAACACCTTGTTCCCTGCAGAATGAGGCCTGTAACTAGCTATGATGTAAATAGGGGTTGATGAGGGAAACTACAGTTTTAGAGTAGTGCATTTGAATTCAAGGGGAACAGACGTAGAGTCGACAATGGTGGCAGTGAGTTTGTCCCAAACATAAGAGGCTATACCCACCTGCTAATCTGCCAGTCCTATAAACATTATAAAAGGGGTTGTTTATTTCATATCCAGCGTAGGAGGCCTCAACCAGGATTCTGTCAGCACAACAATGTTGGGGGAGGCGAGATTGAATCAAGTCTGAATAATGTCAAGTTTCTCTAGCAAGCTACAGGCATTGATGTGGACCGGGAATCATTTCTTTTTTATCTATGGAACACGGGGATGGGTCAGTCCTGGTTACCACTAGGGATAATTACAGGTATCAGAGTGGGGGGGGGCAATAGACTACTGGGGAACATGACTGTATGTACATACAACTTTTGTTAGGGATCAGAGTGGGAGGGCCACTAGACTATCAGGGAACTTGTGTCTATTTGTGACTCCATGTGTTAGGGATCGTTGACTATGGAGGGCCACTAGACCACCAGGTCAGTGTACTGAACTTCTGCTTACTGTACCATCTGGGATCAGAGATTGGGGCTGGGGGCAGGGCCTGCTTCAGAGTTTTGGGCCTCCAGCAGGATTACTGATGTCATGGGGCCCTCCTACTTGGCTGGCCTTCACTCCGTATGTTTGACTATAAACAATACATACATTCCTTTAATTTCATTTCAGTACAACTAGAGGTATATGTAAGGTGTGTAGTGGGAGACAGCAGTGTCAGTGCATACTGTTCCTTCTTTCACATCCATTGCTGCCCATCTGCCCTTACTGCCCAGGTCATGGCTTAGTATGGCATTGCATGCAGTCATGATCCCATTTTAACAGCTATGCAGAGCCCTATATTGCTGTTCTATAGGGATGATCAGATAAAACACTTATAGGTATTTCAGGTGAACTTGGCTGTTGTGTACAGAGAAAGACTGCAGCTACCAAACCGTTGGTCAGTCTGACATATAGGTGGAGCTATGTGCACAACCCAGCCTGTGGCTACCAACCTGTAGTTCCAGCTCAACATACAGGTGGGGCTGTGTGCATCATGCAATAGCACTGGGAAAACTACATGATAATGCATGCAAAGCAGCCTATAATGAGATGCTAATGTGGATGTTTGCATATGGATTGCCTAAGTTGTCTCATTTGCATAGGAGCTCCAAATACAGCAAATGTTTGCCCCAGGCTAATGTGTTTGCACCAGGCTAATGTGTTAGTGCTGTGCAAATGAGTTTGTCCTAGGCAAACCTCTGAAAACCATAGCACAGTTCTACAATGTTTGGTCTGCAATGTTGTTTGCAATTGTTGTGCACAACTTTAATGCTATCACCCACATTGGCCACCTGCTGCAACACTCCCTTACTCCACCTCTGTGTGCAATGGGCTGCTGTTGTAGTGTGCACTGCCCGGTTGCTATATTCAGAGCTGTCTTATTTGCCGGGCTATTTTTCCACTGCACTCTCAGCCCTGTTTGCAGGACTTTGTTTGCATGCTATATTCAACTGATTTAGCCCCTGGGCTATTCCTTTGAATATAGCATGCAAATGGGTCTGAGCTTTTTTAGCACATCAGGCAGTGCTAATTTTGCCCCAGGGCTAAGTTTTGAATATTGGACCATGGGAGTGTAAAAATAAGAAAAAAAATACACCTTTTGGTTGTTTTTCTGCTCGTGTCTAGAGCAAAAATGGTTTAAAATTTTGTTCTGGCATATTCAGGGTACAGTTGGCCCAGCCCAAGCTGATGCAATTGAATATTTTGTGAAAAAAAATACTTATTGGTTCTTGAGTTATAATGTTTTAAAAATTTAGCTTTTAGTATGGGTCGAGTAGGCAAGTCAATGTTAAAGTTGACCGGAATTGTGTAATTACTGGCAGCAGTTAATAGTGTTCCTAGTAACAGAAGTGAAAGACTTACCTCAAAATGAGTTAATATTTAACTGTACCTAAATAAACAATGCTGTTAGTTATTTACTTTTGAAGGACAACATTCTGCACAGTTCTCTTCATAGAATCAGTGATTTGGAGTTTTTTCTATGTCATGGTATATGTACAGAATACCAAGCATTAGCTATTATCCTATTAGAACCACACTCACTTCTTTGCACCAACTGTGACATACTGTAGTTAAAACTCAAGATAATTGGTTCTACAAAGAGAACTGTAACAGAATGCTGCTCAAACAAACAGATACAGGTACAGTTACAGTAGATATGGGTCATCTAGACTTACGGATATCATTATGTAAATGGAACATTACATGCAGCTGCCAACTAAAAATATTGTCCTGTCCTCTTTAAACCTAATAACTTTTGACAGTGCTTGGCAAAATTTCCTAAACTTTTGCATGTGCAGTCAGGCTGCCAAGTTCTTCTGATCTGGCAGGTTTTGTGATGGCTGCTTGCCAGACTCCAAGATTCAGGGAGTGTAAAATCATTAATGATAGCAGAGTGACCTGTGGGGTATGGCAAGGCTCAATACTTGGACCAGTCATCTTTGATGTCTTCCAAAGTGACATTGCAAAAGAACTGGAAGGGAAGGTATGCCTTTTTGCAGATAATACTAAAATGGGGGAAGGGGAGAATGTGTAGGGACCTTGGGAGACTTAAGGAGTAGTTGAGAGCATGGCAGTTGGAATTCAATGTGAAAAAGTGCAAAATCATGCACCTCTGGCATAGCAACCTAGAAGCTGAGTATATGATGGAAGGGAGGTACTGACAGTCACAGAGCAAGAACAGGACCTTGGGTTTATCATATCTGATAACCTCAAAGTTATAGGTCAGTGTGACAGAGCACTGAGTAAGGCCAGTGGGATGCTGGGATACTTAGGGAGAAGTATCTCCAGCAGTAAGGGGGAAGTAGTGTTGCCACTGTATCACTTACTAGTGAGACTTCACTTTGGAAGCTGCACATCAGAAAGGACATAGACAGGGTAGGGACAGTCCAGAGAGGGCAATTAAAATGATGCAAGGGTTGCATCAAACGCCCTATGAAGAGAAATTGAGGGATATCAACATGTACACTCTGACAGAGAGGAGAATGAGAGAGAATGTAATGACACCTACTAGTAGTTCATGAGGGTGAACAGGCTGCAGGAGAGGAAGTCTCTTTCAAATGAGAAAGAACACCATGATGAGAGGACATGTTGAAGAAGCTGGGGGGAGTTTGAGAGGGATGCTAGGAAGTATTACTTAATTGGAAGAGTAGTTGAGGTCTGGAACAGACTGCTAGTGGAAGTGATGGAGGCAAAAACTTTAGTGGGCATCAAGTGTGCATGGGCTAGACATAGGGCAATATTAATAATTAGGCAGGAAGGAAGGAGGGTTGATGGAGACCAGTTAGGATCTGCAGAGAAAGACTAGGAAGGTACCATCTGGGCAGACTGGGTGAGCCAAGCAGCTCCTTCCTGCTGATAGACTCTAGTTCTATGTTCTATTTAAAATGCACTTTTCTGCCATATTTTTTGCTTGCACCTAGGGCAAAAATGATTTGGAATTTTGTTCTAAAATGTTCAAGGTAGAAAAGACTCGGCACAAGGAGGTGCCATTTGAAGACTGTGAAAAAATATTTTGCTGTTCTTGAGTTTTAAGGTTTTAAAAATATTGCTTCTGACCATGCTAAGTAGGGTTGTTAGGACAGCTATTTCTTATTATGCTTGCAAAGCAGCATAACTATAGTTAAGGTTGTGCAGGCTGTTTAATGTGTGGTTTATGTGGTAAATCCATGAAACTTGACATGTTTTGTGATGCATCCAGATTCCGAGATCCAGAACTTTAAAACTCTTTTATAAATGCACTTTTGGCAATTTTTGCTCACCTGTGAAGCATAAACGGTTTGGAATATTGCTACAGAACTTTTAGGTAGAAGGGGCTCAGTGCTATGGTGTGACTTTCAAAAGTTTCATGAAAAATATCAATTATTTCTCTAGTTTAAAGGTTCTGAAATTTGGCTTCCAAGCATGCTCAGTAGGGTTTTTAAGATAACCCTCTAATAAGAAAGAAGAGTTTTACTTTTGTGAGAACATTTATTTTTCTTCTGAAAAAAAAAATGTTTATGGTCAGTTTGAACCTTAATAACTTTGGTGCAGGTCAACAAAATTGTGTGAAATTTTGCATGTGCTGTCAGGCTCCCAGCTACATATGATGTGGCAAGTTTTCTGATGGCCACTTGTCTGAATCCCAAGATCCATGGAGCATAAAAATAATAAAATGATGCTCTTAAATTTTTTCTGGCATTTTGTGGGTAGAAGCAGATCAGCAAAAGGAGGTGCTTTTCAATGATTTTGTGAAAAGATATGTTTCTGTCTTTGAGTAATTAGATTATACATATTGTGCTTCTCAGCATGGGTTGAGGAGGCACTTTAATGTTAAACACATTGATTTTTTAACCCTACAAACTATGTCACCATTTGACAAAAAACAAATGCATGAAATTTTGCATGGGCAGTCAGGGTAACATGTTCTTAGAATATGCAAAGTTCAATAACTGTCACTTAGCTAGATTCTGAGGTCCAGGGAGTGTAAAAAATGTATGGATTGGCAATGGTGTGGCTCACATTTAATCCTCACATGGTTGGAATTATGTTCTGAAATCTTCCCTGTAGAAGCAGATCAGACCAAGGAGATGCCTTTCGAAGATTTATTAGAAAAAACAATAATTGGTTCTGAAGTTATAAGGTTTAAAAAAATGGGGTTCTGAACATTAGTTAAGTAGGCACATTATTGTTAAAGCCCAGTTTTTTCACCTTAATAACTTTGGAGTCATTAGATGAAATTAGTATAGTAAGAAAGGAAAAATTATAGTATAGGAATAATGGAAAACACTGCTCTGCTTGCCAACACGTCACCATTCTGAGAATGAAATCATCTTAAGGGCAAAGATCAATGATTTACAAACTTCCCATATTTTTGAAAGCGATTAGGTCAGTCCTGGATTGTATAAATGTTTCATTACATAGCTTTAAAAATGTTTTGAAAAAGTATCTTTTGTCTAAGAGTCAGTGCAAACATTTTAATTAATTATTGTCCTTTTGATAGATATGTATTGTTTGTTATATATTTGAATATAAGTTGATTGTATTGATGTATGACTATGACTCTGACCACCCATGAAAACAAGTTTTGGCCCATGGTCTCACCAGATTTAAATAAACAAAACAAACAAATTGCGAAAAAAAAATTTGCAAATGCAGTCAGGGTTTCAAGTTCTCATGATTTGTCAAATATCATGATTGCTGCTAGTTCAGATTCTGAGATACATGAAAAGTAAATAGATCATGACATATAATTTTTAGACATTTTTTGGCTTGCATCTAGAGCAAAAACGGTTTATAACTTTTTTCCCCAAATAGTCAGGGTACAAGTGGCTTGGTCTGAGGAAGTACCTTCTGAAGATTTTGTAAAAATACATTAATCAATTCTTTTTTTGCATTTTGCTTGTGTGTTTTGTTTATTTAAATTGCCAGTACCAAAGGCCGCAGTGGAGAAAAAAATGAAGATCATAGAGGTTAATGACTGGCTCATGAAGCGGCGTGAAGAGAGTGGGTTGGGGGTGTTAGGGAACTGGAAAGGAGTTTGGGAGGATAAGGGACTGCATGCCAAGGACAGGCTTCATCTTACCCTGTTAAGGAAGGAAGGCCTTAAACAGGGGTGGCTGACTAGATTCAAGAAAGGTGGTGTTTAAACTTGTGAGGGGGGAGGGATAAGTGAGGGGCTGACCAGAAGCCCTCTCCTCCAGATGACGGGAGTAGCCTTCAAACCCAAGGGGAAGGGGGGAAACAGACTGGGAGAGGATGTTTCAGGAGGAGCAGAGGGAGGATGGAAGTATAAGGAACCTGGGTGGGGTTCGACAAAGGGAATCATGGATAAGGGGTGGGAGGGGTGGTGTTAGTAAATGCCAGGAGCTTGGGAAACAAGTTGTTAGAGTTCTAGGCCATGCTGCTTGGGGGGGGTGGATGTGACAGTGCTCACGGAAACATGGGCCAGCAAAAACCATGACTGGGACCTAAATGTGTGGGGGTACACTATGCTTAGGAAAGATAGAAAGGAGGGCAGAGGGGGTGGAGTGGCTATGTTCATTAGAGATGACATAGAAATTGCTAGGGTAGAAGAGGTAGAGAGAAATGTAGAGGCCTTATGGGTCACCTTATGAACTCCAGCAGGAGGTATGGTCAAGCTGGTTGTAGTATATAGGCCCCCCAGGATGGGTGATGTTCAGGAGGATGGTTTGCCGGACAACATCATTGCCCAGTGTGGACCAAAAGGAGAAGGAGTGATGTTGATGGGGGACCTTAATATGCCAGGTACAAACTGGGGAACCATGTTCTCTAAGGTGGCCAAGGAGCAGAGGCTGCTGGATGGCTTCCAGGATGTGTTCTTAACACAGCATGTGATGGAGCCCTCAAGGGAGGTGCATGTCCTGGACATGGTTCTGGCAGATGGGGATCTGGTAAGGGACCTGATTGTAGAGCATCCCCTGACTGGGAGCGACCACAATACTGTCTGGTTTCAAATAAGCTGGGGGAGAGATCTAGGACACTTGCAGTGGACTTCAGGGGGGCAGACTTTTGGGCATGGGAAATTTTCTCAAGGATCACTTGAAGGGGATTATATCAATGACAAATGTGTAAAAGAGATGGGAGGTCATAAAACGGGGACTTCATGAGGCAGTCAGGACCTGTGCTGAGGTGAAACATAAGGGATCAAGGTCACATAAACCACGCTGGTGGCCCAGTGAGGTTCAGGTAGTGGTCAGAGAAAAGAAGGCGGCCTACAAAAAATATAAAACAACAAGAGGGGATAGGGAAAAGGAAATGTACCATCTTGCATCTAGAAAAGTCACCCAGATGGTGAGGGGGGGCAAAGTCCAGTAAAGAGCAGCGGCTGGTACAGGGGATACATGGAGGGGAAAAGGGGCTCTTCCAGTACATTGGGGAGTGGAGAAAAACTAAGGGCCATCTCGGCAGATTGAGATCAGAAGGAGGGTGGGTGGAAGAGGTGAGGGACCAGGTAGAGGTATTAAATGAGTACTTCACCTCTGTGTTCACTAGGGAGGGGGGTGGGATATCTACAAATCAAGGCACAATGGGTATAGAAGCAGTAGTGAGTGGGATCAGGGGAGCAACAGAAATGGAGCAAGAGGGAGGGATAGGTACCCCAGGGGTGTCACATCAGGATAAGTATAAAAACGCCAGTGAGATGGAGGGGACGGATGATGCTATCTCTACCGAAAGGGTATGGTTAGCCCTCAAGGCCCTAAAGAAAGATAAATCTCCTGGGCCGGATGGCATTCATCTGAGAGTACTATGGAATTGGTAGACATACTGGCTGCACCCCTGGCGGAGCTCTTCAACAGGTCTCTTGAGACAGGGAGGGTACCTAGGGATTGGCGAGAGGCACATGTGGTGCCAATCCATAAAGGGGGGTCAAGAGAAGTACCAGGTAACTATAAACCCATCAGTTTGACCTCGATGGTGGGAAAATTAATGGAGAGTATACTAAAGGAACGATTGGGGGGTGAACTTGGAGGAGGTGCGAGGTCTGGATAGTCGGCAACATGGATTTGTGCCAGGTGGATCATGTCAAACCAAACTTGTGGAGTTCTATGAAAGGGTAACATCAGAACTGGACAGGGGAAAGCCTGTGGATGTATTATTCTTGGACTTCAGCAAGGCATTTGACTCTGTCCTCCACAATGGTCTGGTGGAAAAACTGATGGGGTTGGGAGTAAGCCCTTTGATGGTCAGATGGATTGAAAACTGGCTACCTGGATGCACCCAGACAGTAGTGGTTGGTGGGGAGCTCTCGAACCCTAGAGAGGTCGGCAGTGGGGTACCGCAAGGCTCGGTCCTGGGTCCGATCCTGTCTAATGCATATATATCGGACATCAGGGAGGGTATGGGATGTGAAATGAGTCTCTTCACTGATGACTCCAAGATGGGAGCAGTACTTGAGAGGGAAGAGGAGAGGTTGTCACTGCAAGGGGACCTGGACAGCCTGGAAAGCTGGGCTCACACATTGAAATTAAATTTCAATATCACGAATTGCAAGGTGTTACATCTTGGATGGGGAAACCCTAAACACAGGTACACCCTGGGAGGGGAGGCACTTGAGGCCTTAATAGGGGAAAAAGACCTAGGGGTCTGGTGGATGCATGTACGGATAACTCTGAGCAGTGCAGGGGAGCGGCCAGCAAGGCAAACAGGATGTTGGGATGCATCGTAAGGGGGATCACCTCTAGGAGCAGGGAAGTGATTCTGCCGCTGTACAGTGGACTGATTAGACCACACCTTGAGTACTGTGTACAGTACTGGAGAACACACTTGAAAAGGGACATACAGCTCCTGGAGAGGGTACAGAGGAGGGCAACTAAAATGATACAAGGACTAGGGGATTTGACATATGAGGACAGACTTGAGGAGCTCTGCCTGTTTTCATTGGAGGAGAGGAGAGACGGGGGGGGGCACATGATTGAGGTCTTCAAGTACCTCAAGGGAATAAATAGGGTAAATGTGGAGGGGATCTTTAGACTAAAGCAGGAGAGTATCACCAGAAGGCATGGTTTGAAGTTGGAAGGTGGAAGGGTGAGGGAGAAAGAGGAGGAGGTTTCACTGAGAGGGTGGTGGACCCTTGGAATGCACTGCCTGGTGAGCTGGTTCAGAGATCCACAGTGGAGGCTTCAAGAGAGGGTGGGACAGACACAGAAAGCAGATGTATCAGATGATGGCCTGGCCCAGGGGGGTGGGGATGGATGATAGGGGTTTCTGGAACACAAGGGGGGAGGGCCTTGGCACCCAACTAGGGATCTGAGGTTTGAGCAGACTCGATAGACCATAAGGCCTAATCTGCTGGCAATTAGCATGTTAGTTATAAGGTTTTAAAAATGTTTATGTTGTCTATGCTGAGTAAGAGGTTCAGGATAATTGTTTTCTTATTGTATTTGCATGGTAGTGCAAGTATAGTTAGGGTTGTGCAGGCTACTTAATGTTAACACAGTGCTTAAGGTTTAGCAAGCTCAACCCTGGCTAATACACATACTGTACATGTTATCCACATTTCTTATGCATTTTTCTTTAATTTTGCAGGGTTGCCCCTGGAGTGTGGCTAAATCAGAATCAGACAGTTACAGTATCAGTGCCCCTCACCAAAATAAGATGCTGCTTGAAAGCGTGAGTTAATTTAAGTTAATTCCATTGTGTACTTTGTCTCTATTCCATCATTTTAACAGGGGCACCCTGATAAAGAATCTAATCTAGGATTCAATGTGGTGGGGTAACAGCATTCCCTGTGCTTGTGTCACATAATGAGCAACTTTGCTTTGTTACTTTGTATCCAGTCTGGTTTTGCTTGCACATGTCTTGTGTTTTGGAGTTCAGTTCTCAGAACTTTCATGAACGGACCCATCTGTTTCCTATCCTCAACCTGTTGTGAACCAAGGTGGGTGTGCTATGCACCAGTTGCAAAAAATCCAGTTTGTTTGCCAGTGGTAAATATGGTTTATGGTAGTAAAAGTTCTGCTGAAATCCAAATAGAAAATTTTCATTGATATGCCTGTGTCTATTGCTTTTGATACTAGACCATAAAAAGTTTATAAACTAGTAAGACAGTCTATTTTTGGTAAAACAATGTTGGTATTTGTCACTTAGCCCACAGTTAGCTGTTTCCTGCCCTGCATGACAATAGATTTCATAATTTTCTCACTATCTATGTTAAATTGATTGGCCATTGCTTTTTAGTATCTGCTTTTACACCTCTTTTTTCCCATGGGCAACTCACCAGTTAGAAAGGAAGTTTCAAAATGACAATTGAAGGAAGGGGAGTTAACAGGCTAGTTATTTTAGTAATCTGAGATGTAAATCTCCTGTCCTTCACATTTCTTGTTATGTTTGTGTGGGTGCATGCGCAAGAAACATGATGTGACAGCTTAGGAGAGAAGCGGATAGAGGAGGCATCACAGTGTTACAGCCAAGGCAGGCACTGCATTTGGGGGCTTGGCACTGGTGTACCAATGGGTGCACAGTGTGCCGATAACACTGGTCTCCAAAAAGTGCACCAACTTGTAACGTTTTCACCACAGCAATCAGGGGCTGCCTCGTCATTGCAGCATCAGTCATTGTGCTGCAATGAGGGAGCGACCCGTTATTGCAGGGCGGGACGTTAGCTAGCCTAATACTGTTTGTGAACATGGCGGGCGGCTTGCCGCCACGTTCAGAAACAATATTAGGCAGCCTCCCATGCCAAGGGGGTGCCCAGTCCCCCTCGGCAGCATGTGCCCCCACAAACGGTCTTTGTTGGCCAACAGGAGCCCCAATCCCCACCAGCCTCAGTGCCCGCAATGTTTATTTAGCCGACGGGGGAGCCCTCCCTGTCAGCATGATGTAACCCCAGTTTTGTTGCCTGCTGGCAGGGTGCCCAATCCCCACGTCGGCATGATATTCCCAGTTTTATTGTGTGCTGACAGAGGTGCCCAATCCCCATCGGCTACAGCTGCCCTCCAAAAAGTCCCTTGGCATGCTGGAGCCTCTCAGCATGCCAAATGCCCCTATAAAATTGAAAACCATCCCACATTGTCTTTTAATTTTTTTTTGTTCCCCTGTAAAGAAATAACGGTCCCTAAATGGTCTGCCAGACCCCCTCCTGCAACCCGCCCCACCCACTGTACCTACCTCCCCACCCCCTCACCCCATACTTACCTCCGGAGTCTGGCGTGACGATCTTCGGTGGACCAGGAACACGTCTGCAGTCTTCAAAACCGACCGCTAACTGAGGAAATGCCAGTAAGCTATATAATGTAATAAATAGAGTTTTTTCAACTTTGCTGCATATCACAGGCATTTTTCGGAATTTTGGCACCAAATTTTCAACATGTGGTTTTTGGGACCCCTCCTCATGAATTCTGTCACTGTCATGGCATTAATCTGTGCCGAAGGGTGATTTTGTGGTCACTGCACAAAATCACCTTTCGGGGCTGATTAACAAAATGACAGTGCCAGTATTCATAAGATGGGCTCTCAAAAAGCCTATGTTGCAAATTTGGTGAAAATATTCCTGAAAATAACTATATTATGAGCATGTGTTGCGCAGTTCCTACGCACGCTCATAAGTTCGCGAATTTGTAACATTTGCACTCCAGATTTTCAACATTGCCATTTTATCACACCTACTTATGAGCGGTACAGCTGTCATTTTTCACATCTCACCCAAAATGTGTTTCCGTGCATGTAGTGCACGATGGTGCAGTCGGTGTGCAAAATCAATGTTTGGGACAGATTAAGAAAATCATAGTGACACTGTTCATGAGCAGAGGTCTTAAAATGGCTATGTTGAAAATTTGGCGAAAAAATTCCAAATAATGACTGTTTTATGAGTGTGCGTTACACAGTTACTACGCACGCTCTTAAGTGTGTGAATTTTTAATATTTGCAGTCCAGAATTTCAACAATGCCATTTTACCACACCTACTTATGAGCAGTACAGCTTTAATTTTGCACATCTCGCCCAAAATGTGTTTCTGCGCATGTAGCGCACAATGGCACAATTGGTGTGCAAAATCAAGGTTCGAGACACATTAGGAAAATCACACTGACACTGTTCATTAGCAGAGGTCCTAAAATGGCTATATTGAAAATTTGGTGACAAAAGTCTATAAACTAACTGTGTTACAAGCGTGCATTGCGCAGTTTCCATGCAAGCTCGTAACTTTGCACATTTGCAATATTTTCACGCCATATTTTCAACATTGCCATTTTTCCACACCTCCTTATGAACAGTACAGGTGTCATTTTTCACATCCTGGCCAAAATGTGTTTTTGCACTTCCGGCACAGAATAGCACAGTCGCTGTGGGAAATCACTGTTTAGGACACATTACAAAAATCACAGCGACACTGTTCATTAGCAGAAGTCCTAAAATGCCTGTGTTGAACATTTGGTGATGAAAGCCCATAAAATGACTGTGTTATGAGTGTGCGTTGCACATTTTCCATGCATGCTTATAACTTTACATATTTGTAATGTTTTCACTCCAGATTTTCAACATTGCCATTTTCCCACACCTCCTTATGAACAGTACAGCTGTCATTTTTCACATCCTGGTAGAAATGTGTTTTTGCAGTTCCAGCATAGAATACCATGGTTGTTGTGGGAAATCAGTGTTCAGGACACAGTAACAAAATCACAGTGACACTGTTCGTGACCACAGGTCGTTAAATGTCTATGTTGAAAATCTGGTAATTATACTCCATAAAATGACTGTGTTACGCGCATGCGTTGCACGGTTTTCACGTATGCTCAGTAGTGCAAGCATTTTTAATATTCCCACTACACATTTTCAACATTGCCATCTTTTCATACCTCCCTATGGATGGTACAGCTGTCATTCTTCACATCCTGCCCGATCTGTGTTTTCGTACATGTGGTGCAGAATGGCAATGTCACTGTTGGAAGTCAGTTTTCAGGACACATTGACAAAATCACACAGTCACTGTTCATGACAAGAGGTCCCAAATGCTTTGGTGAGGCGAGGTCACAAAAAGACCATGTTCAAATTTTGTACTGTGAATACTAACAAATGGCTGAGGCATTATGGTTTCTAACCATAACGTCCTGCCCTGTACAGACAGATAGGCATCGGGGTGTGCCTTTGGATTGCCGCCTGTACTGCTCATGCCATCCTACCCCCACCCCCCCAGCCACTGATAGGCATTGAGGTGTACCTTGGACTGTTCATCCCAAGACTTCACCCCATTCTCCTATGCTGCACCCATTTCAACATATGTCCTTATGGAATAGGGTGACTGTAAAGCCAAACACCCTAAGGCACAGCTCAACACATGTCAGTGTCTGCAGAATAGGATGAGGTGACATGGCTTGACCATCATGGGTGACGACCCAAAACCTTACCCTAAATCCTGTCCATCTCTACAGGATGGAGATGGGGGTTCATGTGAAGTTCAGTACTTCACTGCCATTCCTATTCTGCATCCGTCTCACTCCTGCATTTCTAATGCTAATACCAGCTAGCAAACATTCGGCATTGACAAATGCTTGTTCTTTCTGATTTAGTCGCATTAAAGTCATGACATTCAGTTTCAATGAGATCCATGCTAACTGCATGGTATAGTTGCTATTGAAACAGATTTTTAGGGTTCACCAGGGATTTGATTTCCATTCACAAGCTGATGGCTACAGAGTCTGAACAATAATATTTACTGAAAGCATCAGCCATAGATGCAAGGTCATTGGTTACAGATACATTTATTCTTCTAAAACAAGCCAGATTTCTGTAGCTGATAACTTCAGAAGAAAGTTTGTTTTAAAATGTCCACCATCCTTAACACAAAAGTCAGCCTGAGGGTTCTGAGACTATATGAAAAAGATGTCTTCCCTGTTTCCCCATAAGCCCTTATCTAACATGGTGATTACTAGAATACCCAAGCTCATTTTGGGGTTTAGCCAATCTCAGGAAGTAAATGAACTAGTGCATAATGTCAGTTCTTTTATATACATAGAAAACTAGCATTTACATAATAAAAACACAATTGCTGGGACAGTTCTTTAGCACTTTCATAATAAGTAGGATTCATAAACTGCAACAGAATAATAATAAGTATTTAGTATTTTTATTTATTTTTCAAGGAAAAGCCTTAATTGAGTAAAGCTCATTTAAACCGAGATCTTGAGTAGGACAGCATACAAAATGGCCCCTGGGCTGGGCGTGCTGTCAGCTGCGTTTTGCTAGCACAGCCTTGTGCTTTGTTTTTTACTTGTTTCATATTCTGCCTGCTCCGTTTACACTGCTTTGGATTTTTGACTGAGTTTTGCTAGCATAGCCTTTTTGCTTCGTTTTCCCTATTCTGCCTGCTCCGTTTACACTGTTTTGGATTACTGAATTAGACTTCTGATTTTTGTGATTTTCTAGACTTGGCCCTGCTTATCCTGTTCCAGACCATTAATCTGCCTCACTGTTCTGCACTCTGAGCTGGTGTCAGAATGGCGGTAAGGTGCTCCAAACTTTCTATGACTTCCTTGAAGTGTGCACCTGGGCTATTGTTTCTTCTGCTTATTACCTGCCTGTTTTGCTCAGCTTGCTGGGCTGACTGTCATTTTGATCCTGTGGACTAATTCAATATGGATGCTGCTTCCTTCATTTTTTGATAAGTTGAACTGGCGTCTGGGCGCAGCAGAATAATTTGCCACTCAGATTCTGGGGGAGTTATATTCTAAAGGAAGAGATAGTGTGCTGAAGGGGATTTGGTTTAAATCTAAAGACTTTGGATACTGGCTGTGGATTATCTTTGGATTGTTTGCCAGTTTGCCTGAGTTTTTCAGGAGTAGCCTGTGTAACTGGACAAAAGTTTTGATTTGGAGCAGGGAGCTGGTCTTGGATCCTGTTGGTGGATGGACCGCAGTGTGTGGCTGAGCGGGGTGCCCAGTCTTGCTTTTCTGGGTAGCTGGCAAAGTGACCAGTGTACCCTTAGGAAATCTTCGCTGGACCTTCTAGTAAGTGGGCCTGGTTGGGATCCATAGCATAGGCCATAGGCTTGCAGTCTGATCCCTTATCAGATTTATTGGGACCCTCCGGCTCCACAGTAACATCTTTCGAGTGGATTTTTTGATCTCCTTCTCTTTAAAGACATGGTCAGACTTTTATATTTCTATGTTTAAATGTTGTCAAGAAAGCAGTGAGAGTGCTTTCATATCCTTTAGCCTCGGATCTGTGAGAGGGTACTGAGTCTGAAAAGGGCCTGGTTTATCATCTGTAAAGTCCCCTAATAGTGAAAGTATTTTGGGGACTGAGAATAATTTTAGTTTTTTAACACTTTTAAGGTATTCATTGCTATAGGCATCTCCTGATTACCTTAGGGTTGCAGACTGGGATTGAATGTTTATGGTAGTTTTACTTTATTATTTATAATTTGGTTTTCTTTATTGAGAGCTGAGGGAGTTTTAGATGTTAATTAAGTTTTGGTTTGTTTAAATTGGGAGGCAGTATAGTGCAGTGGTTTAAGGCTCTGAATTGCTAATATGGTGATATCCAGCAGGCCAGACCTGGGTTTGAATCCCACAGCTTCCACTTGCATACTGTGTGACCCTGAGCAAGTCACTTAACTTTCCTGTGCTCCCAAGTTGCTCCTGTAAAAAAGCTTTCAGCTTAGTGTGCTACTCCTGGTTAAATAAATAAAAAATATTTTTTATTTTATGAGTATAATTTAGTGAATTGTTTTTTCATGTGAAGCAGTGTAACTGTATTGTGATTATTAAAATGTGTTTGAGGCCTGCCCCCATGGTCGTGCGCTATTCATCCTCCGCCCTTCATGCCCTCCATCCCTTTATCTCTCCCCATTGCAGTTTGACATCTACCAGTGCAGTAGAGCACTAAGTATTGCTCATTGTGGGGGGAGAGGAGTCGGGGGTCGCAAACAGCAGAGGGTGAATGAGCAGAGCCACCGTACTGGAGTTGTAAGATCCAGGAGACACCCTGGGGTGAAATGGAATCCAGATCGTGGTCCTCCATGTCTGGTTTCCATACCCAAGGGCACCACCAATTTTGGTGGGCAGGTGGCCCGGACAGCCCTGGAGGCCCATCCAACTCAAGCGGTGCTATGTAATGCTAGGTCCATTAAAAACAAGACTGCAATTATGGTAGATCTTATTAGTTCAGTGGACCTGGCATGCATTACCGAGACCTTTCTGGATGAGAACTCTGGCCCCATATTGGAGGCTGCAACTATGGTCGGGTACTCGGTTATTCACCACCTGAGACTTAATCGTGGGGGGGGGTCACGGTCTGTTTCAAGACTGAACTGAGCCTCATGAGTGTACCAGTTGAGGAGACCCAGTCGTTTTAATGTACCGTGGTAGCAGGTGTAGGCAGTAGGACCACCCTCATCTATCGTCCACCTGGAGATGAGAAGCGGTCCCTTCAGGAAGTGGCGGACTTTGTTATTGACATGGCATTTGAGTCTCCAGGCTGATGGTCCTGGGTGACTTTAATGCCTGGGTCAATCACAAACTCTCGCAATTTGGTCAGCACTTCCTCCAGTTAATGTCTTCTCCGGGCCTTACACAGATTGTTTCGACTGCTACTCATAAACATGGTCATTGTCTTAACTTGGTTTTCTTTCTGGGGGTCGAAGCCTCCGAACTGGGGGTGGAACTAGTTGGATGATCTGACCACTACACCGTGCATTTCAGTTTTTGCACCCTTCCCCCCATAGGCCTGCTCCTGTGGAGATGGTCAGGTATCACTCTTTACGAGACGTAAGTTCCGAAGGCCTGGTGGTGGTGCTTGATCGACTGGTTCTTCCATCGGCAATTAGTGACCCAGAAACCCTAGTTACAGCCTATAACCAGGCCATGGCTTCAGCTCTGGAAGTTATTGTTCCTGTCCAAGTTCGTCCTCTCTCCCTTCACCCTCAGTCCACCTGGTTTGATGGATCTTTGAGGGGAGATGTGCCAACAAGGATGTAGGTTAGAGTGTTGCTGGCAGTGATCTGCCCTGGATGCTGACCACCTTAAATTGATGGACCATTATCAGGCCTATCAATCCGCAATCACCCATAAGAAAGCAGAGTTCCTATCTGGGGAGATTTAGGCTGCTTGGAACTGATCAGCTCAGCTTTTTCAAACGGTGGACAGACTGTGCAACCCAGCCTGTCTACAGGTTTGAAGAGCATTTTTGCAAGTTGAGTGCGAGGGGCTGGTTCAATTCTTTGCAGCTAAGGTGGCTGACATTAGGGCTGAACTCCTACTGACACACTCTGGTGTTGCTCTGTACCGGCATTTGGACACTGCTCCTCAGTTCTCCTGGAGTACCTTCAGCCAGCCGGAACTCGGGGACATCATGAGGATTGTCCAAGGTATGCACCCTACATGCTGTAGTTTGGATCTGTGTCCAACTACCCTGATTTTGGGTTGTGGTGACATTCTTGGCCCAGTCCTAGCACGGATAGTCTGGTGCTCCTTAGAAACAGGTGAGTATCCCAGCTCCCTGAAGGAGGTGGTGGTGACTCCCCTCCTGAAGAAATCTTCCTTGGACCCAGACTGCCATGTGAACTACAGACCAATCTAAAACCTCCCTTTTTTGGGAAAATTGATCGAGAAGGTACTGGCCATACAACTGGAGGACCATTTGCCCATCTATGATGTCTATGAGCCTCTCCAGTCCAGTTTTCATAAGAGGCATAATACCAAGACAGCACTGGTTTGGGTGCTCAATGATCTCGTGATGGCCAGGGATCAGAAAAACCATTCCATCTTGGTCCTTCTTGCTCTTTCTTCAGCGTTTGACACTGTGAACGATGGGGTCTTGCTTGATCATCTGAGGTTCATCTGTGGCCTGTCAGGTACGGTCCTCAGGTGGTTTTCATCTTTCCTCATCAGAAGAACTTAAAGAGTTATGTCACGGACTTATTCCTATGACTCAGTCGCTTTGGTATGTGGGATTCCTCAGGGATCGGTGCTGTCCCCCATGTTGTTCACAGTGTATATGCTACCCCTCAGAGACATTGTAAGAAGGTATGGGCTGAAGTTTCATTGCTATGTCAATGATACACAGCTCTACCTCTCTTTTGCGCCTGATCAGAATAGAGCTCTCTTGGTATTTAATAGCTGCCTCACAGAAATCCAGTAGTGGATGGCTTCGAGCGGGTTGAGGTTGAACTCAGCAAAGACTGAGGTGTTGGTGGTGGATCCGGGTCACCAGATAGAGGGGTTGGGGTAGGGTTACCCTCAGGACTGGTTCTTGGGGGTCTCCCACTCCCAACCATGGGGGTAATCTTTGATGAGGGTCTGACACTGCATTTGCAGATGTCAGCCATTATTAAATCTTCCTTTTATCATCTGAGGAACATCTCCAGGGTTCAGCGTCTAGTTCCGTCTGGTGACCTTCCTACGCTGGTCCATGCTGTTGCGTCCTCTCATCTGGATTATTGCTATGCCCTTTACCTAGGACTTCCTGGGGTTGATATTCGCTGCCTGCAGCTGGTGCAGAATGCAGCGGCCCAGCTATTGATGGGAACCTCTCAGTCCTGCTATATTTCACTGGTGCTGCCTGAACTGCACTAGCTGCCAGTTCGGTGGTGTATCACCTTTAACGTCGGACTTCTGACTTATAAAGCCCTACACGAATGTCTGGTTCCTTACTGCCCAAGGTGATTGCTCCACTCAATGGATGAGGGGTTGCTAGAGATACAGTACCAAGGGTTTGTTTAAAATCTTCTGGGGCCCATGCATTTATGCACGCTGCCCCGACCCTTTTGAATTCTCTACCCCATCAGATACATGAGTGCCTGACCATGGAGGGATTTACACAGGCACTCAAAACTGTTCTATGGTGTCATGTGTTGGGGACTAGTACTATTTTACTGATTGTTTATAAATATTTTATTCTGTTTTAATACTTCTAATTTTATATTGAAGTTGTTTTAAACTGTATGTAAGGTGCCTTGGTATTTGAAAGGTGCCTTATAAATAAACATGATTTGATTTGATTAGTTCAAAAAAGGCAATTATATACAGCAGGGTAATATATTATACAAGATAATGCAAGAACTACAATAGCATTAAAGACCTGGTGACACATTCAGGTGAATTTTAACAAAACATAATAGTTAGATACAGTCCAGCTTCTAGTTCCCATTAGTTCTGTATTTCTTCTCCCCATTATTTATTACTGAGGTCATTTGTATGAAA
The DNA here is from genome assembly GCA_016271365.2 of Neoceratodus forsteri. Taxonomy (NCBI): domain Eukaryota; kingdom Metazoa; phylum Chordata; order Ceratodontiformes; family Ceratodontidae; genus Neoceratodus; species Neoceratodus forsteri. Next base: position 213,500,959 of record CM057451.1, read on the forward strand.
ACAGGATTTCTGCTCCTGAAGATTTCATCTATTCCTGCTGCTTTCTCCCTACCTGAAGTCACAGAGCACTGCTTGTGACTTCACAGTTACTCCCATAGCAACAGACTATGTTGTCACAACAGAGGATTATGACTTGGGGTAGGGAGTAAGCTATAGAGGCAGATGAACTCAAAATAAACTCTAAGGGACAACAATCATATATTCACACACATTTCCTCAGTAATAAATTATGGGGAGGAGAAATATATAAAGAGAAATGGAATGCAAGCAGAATTATACTCCTTTATTATGTTTTTTAATGTTTTTCTTCAGGCATCAGTAGCGCTTTAAGATACAGTAAAATAATATGGAATACAAAATGAATATTAGGCATGGAAAATTAACAAAGGCATCAGGAAGCTAAAATGTATGCAGAGAAAATAACTTTGTGGTGTTATCCCAGTGAGCATTTGCCATATAGGCAGCAGCCTTCCATAGTAAGATGATGGAAATGATAAGCATAGCTTAGCTACAAAAAAACCATTACTACAGATGTCAACAATGAGAGCTTTAAAACTAGTATGGCTAAACAGGGACCCTGGCTTTAGCAAGGCATGCAGATTGTTCCATGCTGAGATGACACAGCTGATCTCATGTTTTCCAAACAGAGATGAAATTACATTTCCTTTGGGCGTATTGGCTGTGAGACCACATGAGAGAGACCTCTGCTGTAGGGTGGTAGTTAACTTAGCAGCACCTTATATGACCACATTTATTGATTTTTACCCTCCTTCTTATGATGAAAGTCCAATCACCTGAGGCTTACAGTAAGCTATGGTGAGTCCTGGGAGCTAAATCGGTTATGAACTTGAGTGCCCAGTGATAATGAACATTCAGTTTGGATAAACAAGTACTGTAGAAGACCAGCATTTGGATAAACAGTATTGTAGATCAGGTCTGCATAATCCATTACTGAGAGAAAAGTTGCTTGAACTAATCTAAAAGTTGCTTGAACTTAAACTATGGCGGTGGGGGAATGGCTGGTTAGGTGGATAGGAAGCTGGCTGACTGGGCGGTTTCAGAAGGTGGTGGTCAGGGGGAGGTTTACTTTCCAAGGAGGGTCATTAGTGGGTATCACAAGGGTTAGTGCTGGGTCCACTCATGTTTAACACTTACATCTCAGACATCAGAAGTGGTACCAGGAGTGAGATGAGTCTCTTTGCCAATGACTCGAAGCTGGGAGAATTGGTGGATGGGGAGGAGTGTAGAAGAGCTTTACAGGGGGATTTGGAGACTCTAGAGAGGTGGTCTTGCACTTGGAAACTGAGTTATAATGCTACAAATCACAGGGTTCTCCATTTGGGACTCAGGAACCCAGCTCATGAGTACTTTCTTGAAGGGAGAAACTGCAGGTTTCAGGAGAGGAAAAGGATCTTGGGGTGGTTTTGGATGCCAAAATGAACAACTCTGAATAGTATAGGAGGGCTGCGGCCAAAGCAAATAAAACACTGGGGTGCATCACCAGGGGGATAACCACGAAAAGGTGGGAGGTGCTTCTCCCTATGTATAGCTGCCTGGTTAGACAGCACCTTGAATATTGTGTGCAGTTTTGGCATCCATACTTGAAAAAGGACATTGCACTCCTCGAGAGGGCTCAGAGGAGAACAATCAGAATCATATAAGGCCTGTGGGAGAGATCCTATGAGGATTGACTTGAGCAGCTCAACTGATACTCCCTGGAGGAGATGAGGGACAGCGGGGATATGATCAAGGTCTTTAAAAACTTAAAGGGGTCAAATATGGTAAGCCTTGACAGGATGTTCCAACTGAGGGAGGTGGGGACCACCAGGAGGCAATCCATGAGGCTGGTTGGTGGGAGGCTTAGGGCAGAGACTAGGAGATGCTACTTCACAGAAAAGGTGGTTCAACCCTGGAATGTGCTGCCTGCAGATCTGGTGGCTGTAAATACTGTGGAATGTTTCAAGAGGGTTGGAACAGATATAGAGGGAAGTTGAAACTGAGAAATGCTGAACCTGAAGGTGCACCCCCAAAGTGGGATGGGGCTGGGGGAACTGATTGGGAAGGGAGAGGGCAGCCTGACTGGATGCTGATTCCCAAGCAGACTAGATAGACCATTAGGCCTACTCTGCTGGCATCTTAGTATGTTAGCCATTTCCATGCATAAGCAGGAAAACAGCATTTGTTTCGGTAGTAGAATCTAAGTCTTGCACTCGGTTTAGAAGTAGAAGTCATAGTAGTGGTTGGAACATGGGTGGCATTGCACTATTTGATAAAGAAAAAACATTACTTTGGTTTTACTGGCATTGAGTAGCCACTTGGAGTGGAAAAGGGTTAATCTGCAACATGTTGAAGGCAGCTTGGAGATCAGAATATACAGTGTCAAATTAATGTTAGGTCTTGAAACATTCAAAACAGTATCATATGCATAGAAGTGCTAATAAACCCAGGTAATTTATGTAAAGCATAAATAGTAGATGATCTAGAACTGACCCCTGAGGTATGCCTCTCAGAAGAGGTGCACAAGCAGAGAAGAGTCCTTCTGGTTTTACATGCTGATGTCACCCAATAAAGTAGTTGGAGAAACATTGTAAGAAGGTTGTACTGACTAATGTATTATAGAGCTTTTGTAGGAGAATGTGGTGAATGCTTTGCTTAGGTCAGGGAAAGTAGCACCTGTAAAAAAGTTATAGTCAATGACATATAATAGATCATTATTGACCTTAGCCAGGGCAGACATTGTGCTGTACTTGGGTCTAAAGACAGAATGCAGTAGCAGAATGATATAAATTTGTTTGAGATATTCCTGCAGTTGGTTGCTAAATAGTCTTTCAAGTAATTTAGCTAGTATGGAGAGGAAAGATAAGGGTCTACATTTTTTAGGTTACTGGCATCACTGGATTTAAGTAGGGGTATAATGTGTTCAGTTTTCCATGGTAAGGGAGGTTTTTCACACAAGAGCAAAAAATTGAAAAGGTTGGCAATGGCACTATGAGCTGATGGTAACCAGTTCTGAGGTGGAAAGGTTCAGGCCATCAGAAGCAGCACCAGCACTTTCTTTTTGAAGTTTAGGCCTAGGAGGAATTGCTCAACCAGCTTACAGGAGATTAACTGAAAGGTAAATAGATTATCTGTGCTACTATGAATTCTCATGGTAGCCAGAGTTGGGAGGGGATTACAGATGAAGTGAAATTAAATTCCACCTGCGAAGTGAACGCAGAGTGGCCACTTCACATTACTATTACACTACACGAAGTGGCCATTGGAAAGTGCTCACTATGCTTTATTATTATGACTTTGCATTGCTATTCCACCTTGATGCGAAGTAAGGCGGAATGACAACAATATAGGCACTTTAGGCAGCCCCCACACACATCACATGGCTTACAGTACTGTAAATCACATGCTTTAGCCAGGCAGGAAGGAAGTGAGTCATACAAGCAGATACTTTTACTTTATCCTTTGCAGAGGTAGAGAGAGGAAGCATTTTGTGCAGGAGAGGAGAGTTTGTGCTAACAAATTTCTTTTTTGGGCAAATTTCAAAAACCAAAAAGCTTTTTTTAAAAACGAATTCTTTAGTTTTTTATTGTACTGTTTTGTCAGTTCTTTTTAGTGACCAATTTATTTGTTTTATAAGTTTTGTTTTGTGTGTGTGTGTGTGTGTGTGTCTGTGTTGTGTGAGGGTGTGTGATGTCACTCATCACGTCAGAGAGGGAAGGAGTGTTTTTTTGTGTGATGGACCAGAGACAGTACGTGGCCTGTGGCTGGAGGGGAGTGTGCATGTGTCAGGGTCATAGCTAGGGGGTGTTGGACCTCTCCAAACTCTTTGATCCTGCCTCACCCCACTCCGGAAGCAGTAGCACCACCAATGCCACCGCCACATCCACCAAGTCTGCCACCATCACCACCAGTAGTAGTAGCTGCAGAAGCTCCAGCAGCACCACCTCCACAGCAGCAGGTGGAGCCCCAGGTGCGCATGACCATGCTGCCAGCACTGCATCTGCCGCTCCTGTGCATGGTCATCCCCTAGCAGCTCCACAGCTTGGCAGTTTTTCAACTGTGTCCGGTGGGACAGCAGCCTTGTGGTGTGTCTGCTTTGTGGTGTACAGGTGCGCCATGGTGCCTGGGGGACACATCTGGGGACTGGGGGCCAGAGCACACATATGCTGAACCACCACAAGGTGGAGTGACAGGGTGCCACCGAATGGGCTAGGCCTCCACCTGCTGGCCCTTCTGTGGCAGTGGCAGAGGGAGCTGTTGTTGTGCATCACTGCAGCAGGAGGAGGGCCACAGCAGCAGCTGCTTCACCACCACCCCCACCACTGCCACCAGCACCACCCTCACCACCACCACTACCTGGCCCCCCCCCACACCAGTGGACCCCACAATGCCTGCAACTCAGGCAGACATAGCACTTTTGTTGGCTGTGGTGGAGAAAAATAATGAGAGGGTGGTTGCTGTCCAGGAGCAGGTGGAGCAGATCGAGCAACACCAGTTACAGATAGTGTCGATGCTCCATCTGCTGCTGAAACATCAGAGGATCCCCATTAGCTTTTTTTTCAGCACCCTCCCACTGCTGTAGTGTTTTGTCTTTTCTTTATGTTTAATAACAGACAGAGTGAAGGAAACAGTATTAGTTTAAAGGGAAGCAGTCAGCAACAGGAGTCCACCCCCTGCAAGGCTTACCCCCCCCCCGTTAAGCCTTTTAAGTATGTTATAGTATTTTTCTCTCACTGCAACATATTTTATTTTAATAAAGAAAAGTCAACAATCCAGAAATATGGCGGATGCTGTGGGGCTCTATTATGTGTAAAGGTGCAATGGCGTGCACCATGGTCTTCAATAAAAGTATTGGAAGTGCATGATGCGTCCTACCACTTTCTTCGCACATAATGGAGCCCCCATAGTGTCTCGCATACCTTTGGGCTCTCTGACTTTTCTTTATTAAAACACAGTATGTTACAGCGATAAAATACCTGATGTACTTAAGGAAGCAAGCGGAAGGTAAACCATGCAGAGAGCTAATATACACACACTACACACACACACACACACACACACATACATGCTCCTTATTGCCTCTGTTATTGTAATCCAGTGCCTCAGTAATGTTTACTTTCTGTTGTGGAGTGGTTGTGGAAAAGCTGGTATGAGCAGTGCAAGTATGATGTGCTAAATTGCATGTGTGCAGTCAGTGTTGTTGTGTGTGTGTGTGTGTGTGTGTGCATTTGTGTGCATGTGTGTGTGTTTGTGTGTGTGTGTGAGACGTCAGACATAGTCCAGCTTCTTGCAAACATATATATATGCTGACTTGTTGCAGTGTTTATGGTATAAAGAACAGAGATAAGAATAACTTATATTTTATTGTCACCATCATCATCAGCGGACTAAGTGATATGATATTTTTTCAGAGGTGTCTGGCCAGAGTGCACCTTAGTCACGTACTGCACACATGACTTTTAGGAGAGCATGTGTTTTTTGTACTATGATCCAAGTCATGTGTGCACTGTGAGTGATTGAGGTGCACAGTGACCTGATATCTTGAAAAAATATCATATCACTTACTCCACTGGTGCTGATGGCACAAATAAAATATACATCATATATTCTTTCTTATCTTTATTCTTTACATACTGCAACAAGTCACACCATATATATGTTTGCACGAAGCTAGACAATGTCTTCACGCACAGGAAAGAACACTGACAGTACACATGCTGTTTAGTACAACATACTTGCACTGCTCAGTCCTGCTTTTTGCAAAACACTTCATGAGTCTCAACACAAAATAAACATTACTGAGGCTTCAGAAATATTTCTTTTTTGAAATAGAGATTAAAGCAGCAGTGCAACAACATAGTGAAAAGTTTGACCTATACTTTTTTATGCTGTTTTACATTGCCACTTTACTTACTTCCTGACTTGTATGATACCATTCTTTCCAGTATTTGAGTCTGCTTTAATACTTTTTTTCATGTCTGAAATAATAAAAGGAGCACTCATTTTAATACTGTGTGGACCAAGTCTTCATCGGTATTTTCTGCTGTTTTACCTCCATCAGTTGTTTATATATTACTTCTGATGTAAAATTAACCATTATGCAGCAGACAGTGTTTTATTACCTCACAGAACAATATTTGTTCAAAAAACAGTTGCAAATAGTGATGAAAACCTAGTCAGAGCCATATTAAAAGGTGTGCTCCTTTTATTTTTTCAGACATGAGAAAAAGTAGTAAAGCAGACACAAATTGTGAAAAGAAGGGTATCATAACAAGTCAGGAGGTAACTAGTGGCTGGCAATCTAAAATAGCATAAAAAAGAGTAGGTCAAAATTTTCACCACATTGTTGCACTGCGGCTTTCATTTATAATTTAAGTATGACATTATGTGCTCACAATCACAACACATAAAATGCAATTGTCTTGTGCCCAGAAAATTTCCAAGTGCTGACAAAGTGAAATGGGAGTGTTACACCATATGCAAAGTCCCCCAGAATTTATTGCACAGTCACTCATGAATGCAGTGGTCACACAGAGTCCCCAGAATTTTTCAGCATCCCCAAAATGCATCTGTCTTGTGTCCAGAAATTTCCCAAGTGCTAATAAAGTGAAATGGGAGTGTTATACCATATGCAAAGTCCCCCAGAATTTATTGTGCAGTCACTCATGTGCATAGTGGTCACACAGAGTCCCCAGAATTTTTTCTGCATCCTCAAAATGGATCTGTCTTGTGTCCAGAAAATTCCCAAGTGCTGACGAAGTGAAATGTGAGCATTACACCACATGCAAAGTCCCTCAGAATTTATTGCACAGTCACTCATGAATGCAGTGGTCACACAGAGTCCCCATAATTTTTCTGTATCCCCAAAATGCAACTGTCTTGTGTCCAGAAAATGTACATACTCTGTGACGATGATGTCACGATGCACAGTGTCTTGCCAAACCATGTGAAGGAGGGATAACATGACATGAATCCATTCAGTATTCTGTCAGAAATGAAGACCGTGAGAGAACTGTTGCTGGTCTAAAGTGTGCTGCGATTCCCATGAATGCGATGCAATCACTTCAACCAGATGGAAGGGTGCCCTTTGTGTGTACACTAATAGTAGCCTTAGTGAATTGATATATATATATATATATATATATAAATTTATGCATATATACGTATTTTCTAGGTGGAGGGTTGACATATATATACACATGTACTTATTGTATTGTTTTGTATCACAGGTCACATACTGTTGGTGTGCATATTCCAGTGCTTGATGAGAAATGTTGGCGGTGAAATTGGAAATGGAATACTCTCAAGCCAATGAAGGTAAGTATGTTTTTGTTTTTAGGGGGAAGCATATTTGCAAGTAGATCTCATTAATGGTTTATTATTTGGTTACTTCTTCACAGATTTCATATGCATCCTTCTCCAGTCTGGTAATGATGGTCATGGTCATCGACTGAAATGACTTCTACTTATTGCATGTTTGCCCCAACCTGGGGGGGCGGGGGTATGACGTTGAAGAAGTTCTTTGGATAAGGCAACTATGACACAACAAAGCATCTGGAAGTTTCCTAAAAAAAAAAAATTAAGGACTTATTACAACTTGATTGCAGCAGTAAGACATTATGTTTAAGCCATGGCAGTTCAACGGGTATCTGGATTAACACAGATAGCAAGCTGTCCCACCGCAATCATCAGATCACAATTTAATTTAGTACCAGGCTGTGTAACAAATATACAGTGTCAGTGTCCCAACTCAAGTTACATTTTAAAACCCCATCTTGTCAAGTAACACGACCTGGGTCCAACTTTTTCAACATTTTCATGGCTGCACAGCTGCAAATTTGGGATACAGTGCATGATATGTTGCAGAAGTATTTTTTGTGATGCACATGTTTATCAATCTTCATTCGGATTTGTTGCAATCTTATTAAAAAAAAGGAACAGATGAAATAAAATTGATATACTTACCAGTATGGATTTGAAATGGATATTCCATAGGTTCCTATAGACAGTACTGCTGCAGTACCATTGAAACAGATCTTCAGCGAAGGAAAGTCATTTGTTGTTAACCTGTAAAAAAACTAAATATGTTGACCTTATGTGTTTGACCATTGCAGCTCTGAAAAGCAACACAAAACAAAATACACAGCTAAAGGAAATTGAATAGCATGAAAAACATTAGCACACATACTCACTTTATAGTTGTAATAGTAAGAAGCATTGTGCCTGTGGCTGATGGATGTTGTCTCCTGTTTGACTCCCTCTGCCTCGGCATGGTCAATGTGATGGAAAAACATTGTCACAATGGCACTGGTGGTGGGTGGTGGTGGTCATAGTTGTGACACATGATGACATTCCCTCTCACATCTTTCTGCATCTGGTGGTAGTGGCAGTGGCAAACAGTGGTCTTATGGTGGTGGTACTCCAGGGGGACACACGGTCACATTCCCTATGGTGGTAGTGGCAAACAGCGGTCTTATGGTGGTGGTAATCCAGGGGTACACACGGTCACATTCCCTATGGTGGCAGTGGAGAACAGTGGTCTTATGGTGCTGGTACTCCAGGGGCCAAGATATACTGTGCTCTGTGTTATAAATGTGATGACATGACATATGGAATTTGAGTCACTATGAGTGAGACAGTGATTTAACTTTATGAAAAAGAGAACATGTATCATACAAGACATGTGATAAGCTTTTAACCACTTAAATTAAAACCTGCCAACATTAACCTCATCATCATTCATCGTCATCATCCTCAGAAAGAAAGCTGCCCTCACAGTCTTCTATGTCTGAATTCTGACCACTGGGAAATTCTTTCTCCTTTGTGTTATCAGCTACATCAGTGGTAGGCCACTTCATGCTGTCACTGCCACCAAGATGGTCCCTTTCTTCAACATCAGCAAAACCATGAGTATGCCGGGGTATGAATACTGAAGTCGCAGTCTGAGCTGGTATGAGACTCTCATTCATTTTTATGAATGTCAGCAAACTGATATTTGCAGAACAGAAGTTTGTATGATGATCCCAAGCTACTGCACCTGCTGAGGTGAATACCCTCTTGACACTCACACTGGAGGGTGGGCATGTCAGGTACTTCAGTGTCATAGCAGTCAGCTCTGGTCATTCACTGACCTTTCCACTCCAGTATAAAAGGGGATCATCAGTGATTGGCAGATGCCTGTTTTCAGACACATATTACTCAACCATTCACTGTGCTGCTCTAAGTCTAGTGCTTGATGCATCATCCGCTTCTCCGGAATCATTTATGTCACAAATTCCTACTTGGGACAAAACTTCCCAAAGTGAGATAATGCCAGCCACTTTTGATAACAGACCACCATGAACTGCAGTCCCCTTCCTCTTACAGGATATGCTTGATACTACTCCTCCTCCAGGTTCACCCTCAGCCTGATTATGCTGCTTAGGTTTCCTGACCTTGACACATGACTTCTGTGCCCCATGAACCAAGCACATCAGTTGCCCACTGACATTTTTCACCTGTTCAGCCCCACCCTCTAGTACTGAGGCAATTCCATGTTTGTATCATGGGTCCAGCATTGTTGTTATTTCAAAGTTGTCACTATGCTGACTGCTCAAGATGTGATGATTCTGGTCGAATACTGTCAGCATGTGTTTCAGCAACACACTGCTAGCACTGTCTCTGGCAACATCAAGGCTATATTGTACATTCATCAATGTCTGCCTCAGCAATTGCAACAGTGGAATTGATTGGCTAATGGAGACAGACTTACCACTCACTGCCTGTGTGGCAAGTTCAAAAGGCCTCAAGATTCTTATCACAGAGTCCATGAGTGCCACTGTTCAGTTGTCATAGACACAGAGGCCCTGGAACTGTCACGGCTAGTGTGCATGACAAGATATTCTGAGATGGTTTTATACTGTTCATACAACCTGTCTGCCATGTATAAAGTAGGGTTCCACCAGGTGACAACTTCCAGCTTTAAGTGGTGCTGCGGGAGGCTGTTTCGGATCTGCAACTGCGGAAGTTGGCCATGGGCCTTTGCAGAGCGTGAAAAGTGAGAACAGATATGGCATGCAAATGTCAGCATTTCCTTTAAATCAGGGTGCTGCAGAAACTCCTGCACAACAAGATTTAAACAGTGGGCCATGTATGGAACCCAAAGAAAGCCACCATTCGTGATGCATTTCATCACCTTTGACCCATTGTCACTTGCCATGAACCCACCACTCAGGGACAGGGCGTTCAGCCACTTTTCAGTTAGTACCACTTCCAACATGTTTTCACCAGTGTGTGAACAGGTCACATTGTGCATAGCAATCATTGCATGCTGTCAAATTCCTGGAAGATTGCTACCATGACATTCCACCTTGCTACACTGATTATTCACACTACCAACTGCACAAACTACCGCCGGCACCTGCGCCTAGTGTGCAGTTACACACAAATATGAACTCCCAGCTGTTTTGCCACTTGTCCAGATATCCATACTCAAGTGGATGGAGAGGAGGAATGTTGAGGGGCATGTCTTACTGAGTTGGACACACTATGGTACAACTTGGGTACAGTACGGGTCAAAAAGTATGTCCTGGATGGGTCTTTCCATTTTGGACAGGCACATGCAGCAAACCACAGGAACCCAGAATTCTCCACAAAGGAGAAGGGCAAAAGATCAGTTGGCAGCATTTCAGCTACAGCAGCATTAAGTTCACGTGACACTGTATGATTGGGGGGTACTTCAACTTATGCACAAAAACACTCTGTAATGTGGGCTGACTTAAACATTTTACACAGGGTGTGATAACGAATGGTTCTGCTCTGTGAATGGCAGGGGGTGGAGTGTGGATGTGTGATGAAGACTGTTGCACAGGTGATGACAAACCCAGAAATGCAGTTATTTTCCCAGATTTACCAACAGGGTTGATGTACCACTTGCACTAGACGTATTGCATTGATCACCACCGCCACCACCAAAACTGCTACTCTCACCACCACTGGACAAGACTTCAAAATCATTCTGCTCTTCCACCTCTGCATGCTTGTAGTAATCCTCTGCTGTTATATGATCATTACTTCACACATTTAATTTTCTACTTGATGCTACAATCATGGAAGGGGATAACATGCTCATTATGGTTGATGATGAGAATGAATGCCCCACTGTGGTACAGGTATTAGCTGCCATCTTGTGCAGAGTCCACAGTGGCATGTGTCTATTCTTAAAATGTGTACGCTGTCCCACGTTGCCCAGATGGCTCCCCTTTTTACCTCAACTCATACGCACCTGGCAAACCTGGCAGATTGCAACTGACTTAGCATTTGCATCTTCCACGAAAAAATCCCAAACAAGGGATTTTGATGCTCTACTGTTAACATGTCCCCCCGATGCTGCTTATTGGACACTTTTTTTTTAAGCCATGAAGTGGGGGTGTGCTACATGAATTTTCAGGCTGGACACACTTGGACTGCAACTGACCACCATGACTGCCTATCATTATTACTGGGTCATCATCATCAACTGAAACTGGTAAATCACAACTTTTTGTGGGGAATTCAAACAGACTCAGACACAGCCACCTTGAGTTTCTTTTTCTCTGGTTCCCAACTGGGGACGCTGATATCATCATCACATTCATCAACATCATCCACATCTTCTGCTTGGATGCAGGCATATGGACTGCATTTTGCAACCACAGCAACATCATCATCATCATCATCAGCACCACCATCACCCGAAATGTTTTCACCACACTGAATCACTGCATGTCAAATGCATGACTTGAACTGCAGTGGAAGAAATGTCACTTTGTGTGCTATCATTGACATGATGATCAGAATCCTCATGTTCAGTTACTGGGATATTATTGGGGAGCATGACATCGTCTACACTGTCACTCACTGCCACTGCTTGACACTCCACTATATTTTTGGACATGGTAAACTGGTCAGAAGTGGAATTTGAGGAAGCAACTATCATACCACCATCAACAACTGCACTAACACTACCAGCTGGGATAAAATCATCTCCTCCAACTATAAGTGAAGCTACTGATTGTGCTGTAAAAAACATCGAAGGAGAAATACCTTTCCTCACATCAGCAATGCACTTCTGTGACTGCCTACTACTACCATGCTATCATTCAATCTTACCACTGGCAGCAGTGCCATGGAGAGAAACAGTTTTGCTTGCACATCTCTTTGTGGGCATTTTGTGGGATCAACAGGAATATTCTAAATAAATTTAGATTTTGGAACGTTCACTCTGGGTGGGGGCCAGGGGGCTGACGCTGGATGTGAAGCCAAAAAAACAACTGTGGCTTCAACAACAGATACAGATGCAAAGTCACAAGAAGTTCACCTTAACTAACCAGTGGTGTTCTCAAGTCACAAACAATCCAATCTGGAAAAGAATACCTTTTGCCAGTGGGGAGGGCACTGACTGCAGCTTACTGCAGTGCAAAACCAAGAAAAGATACCACAATGGCAGTACAAAATCATGCAGCTTCAGTGGATAGCAGGTTCACACTGCTGTGCCTGCAATTACACTGTAGCACAATAAAAGGTGTATTATTTGATATCACGTCACGCACTGCACACAAACTCACACACACACGCATGCACACACACACACACACACACACGCACACACAGAATTTGTCTACAAGTAATGTGTAGCAAATTTAAAACTTCAGTAATATACAATGCATTTTAAACAACCTTACTGCTGCACCAGGTCCTTCCAGACCACAGCACACACAATCAGCAAAGAAATTTCACCAATTACTGAAAATATTACTGTGTGTACATTAAAAGTCAGTCATATAAGAAAAATATAACCAAAAAAACAAAGAACTCCTTATTTCTCCAACTTAAATCTACCTACACCAGATACACCCCTCCCCCAAAGCACACTTCCACTGTCTCTCAGCACAGACTGAATGTTGTATATTAACATTCAAAATCCACAGACAAACAATAAACGCTCAATGATATTACACAGGAGGGTTTCCTGCAATCGATGAACTAAAGTTTTTAAAAAAAAAGATTCAGAAATACTTTTTTAACAGCTTTTAAAAGGCTTGAATCACAGAGAGCTGTCAGTGCAGGCTGTCTCCTACAGCTTCCTACATACACTACCCTGAACTGAGGCTGTGCAGAACAATCTAGAGCCTAATGTGCCCTGAAATCCCATGAATCACAGCAAAATTCACCTTTAGAGCTTAAAAACAAGGCGAAGTGAGGTGAAGTACATTGTTCTCAATGTACTTCGCCTTAAAATCTGGTGGAGTAGTGGTTTGGGAAGGTGGAGTGATGCAAAGTCATTGTCTTCAATGGACCTTGCATTGCCCATTATAACGCAAAGTACTCCGCTTGGCGTTGTGGAGCACTCAGCGTATTCCCCATTACTTTGCGAATCACTCCATGGAGCAAATAGAAGCCACTTCACCCATCTCTAAAGGGGATATGATGTAGCTGAGGAGTTGTCAAAGGCTATTCCTGCTGATGCAAAATGAGCATTTACTTCCACCAGTACAGAGATAATTCCAGAGATCAGTTTGCCACTAATTGAAATATGCTTATACAGGGAGGGAGAAGATGGGGCTCCTTCAAGTGATTTTACCAGTTTCCAGAATCTTCCAATAAAGTTGGATAATAAATGGCTTTGGTTGTTTTAATTAGTTTAGTACAGGAATTTCTTTTTTGCCTGAAGATGGCCTAATCTGCGTCAGATTTTGTGTGACTGTGACCCAGAAATAATTCATATCACTTAGTGTTTCTCTTAATCCCCTATGAAACCATGATCATGATACATTTTAACCCTGTGTTTGACCAGTGTAAAATGCTTATTTATAACACCAAGCGAAAGATTATTAAAAATCTTTGCCACCTCCTGCTTCATAGGGGCAAGATAAAATTGTTGCCAGTTAACATTGGCTAGATCATTAGGTAATTCGGAGTACAAATATTGGTGTCATTTCTCTTAAGTATAAATTTAGGTTGAGTACCATGATTTTTCATCCCCATTACAGGAAACAGTATTATGACCACTGATGTCACTGTGGAAAACAGCAGAGAAGGTGAATTTGTGTGGTCTGTTTGTCAGAATAAGATCTAGGATGCACGGCCCAGTGGCATTGAGGGTTGAAGCACTGGATGCCATACCTCGCACCATGCCAGTGACCCATGTTTGGGAAGTGAGCCTGGGCCACCGGGGATCAGCCAGTGGGGGGGAGGGAGGAAGGGAATTTGGAATGAGCAGCCATCAGGCTACTCTCCTCTCATGGAGAGGGAGACAACTTCTTCTTGGCTCTTGGCTGCCTCTGAGTGGAGGCTTAATGGCAGTGCCATGCCATCAGGAGAAGTGATGCAAGGCCAGTTAGGGGAAGAGGCAATCACTGGGTGTCTCAGCACACATGACACCTCTACACTGTGTGTTCAGGCAGTTGGCCTGGGGTCCCGGGATTAGGAAGGGAGAAAATGGAAGAAAGAAACCCCGGGCTGCGGGTGATGACAAACTCTCCACAGATTCTGCATCCAGTGATCAGTCACTGCTGTAACCCTGTGGCAAAGGACACAGATGAAGTTAAGTCCTTGGGGAGCCAGAGTGACGGAGCTGGGGGGGTGGTCAGAAGGGGAGCAACCAGAGGTAGTAAGGAGGAAAAAAAATGAATAATGTCTAGGATGGCAGTATTTAGAGGATTAGTTGTGTTTGGCCTTGTGGGTTCTGTTATCAGTTGAGCAAGACAAGCTCATCACAGATTATTTTTAATTTGTTGAATTTATGAGATAGCCAATCCATGTGCAGGTATCCCAGTATCATAGTTTCATTGGAAACGGACCTTGTAATTTTTAAGAAGTGTTGTCGGATCTCTGAACCACATTTGGGTGGCCTATAGCAAGCAGGCACATTAATGGATTTGTTTTGAGACAGAGTGACTTTGGAAGCTACACCATCAAATTTGTTAAGAATGATGAGGAAGCTGACTGAGGCAGATGAAAGCCTGTCACTAATGCAAACAACCAGGCCACCTCCCACTCCTCCACCCCAGAAGGTCTAAGTTAAATAAATTAAAAAAAGGCAAGGCTGTCTCTTTGGAGAGCATAGAGCCACTGGGCTAGGTTTCAGTGAATAGTAGTATATCAGGATTGTTATGGGCTATCCAGGCCTTTTTCCTCATCCAGTTTCTTTAGACTATGGATATTTTTGGTCATACATTTCCGACCTTTTAGTGAGGTAAATTCTGTGGTGGTGAATTTAGTTGAGGTTGGACCTTGGTTGAACTTTGCGTTACCCAAGCAAAATGACAGGATTAGTATCACTTCTCTGCATATACTGTATGAACATTGCCACTGAGCCGTTGTTTAGAGAATTTATTTTTATACATTAGGCAGGTAATGGCTTGAGAGGTTCCTACACAAGGGGCATATATTACAGTAAGTTTCCTAAGCAGGGATGCAGTGAAATTTAATTTCATTGACAAAATTCTGGCAATATCATCAATTTCATGAAATTGGGCCCCAAGGCAAAATTTTGCCATCAATTTCATCAGTAAATTTAGCTTTCGCTGGTAAATTTCACCTTACATTATTATCAGGCGAAATTGGGAAAAAAAATGCTTGTCATATGACTTAATCTCTCTAGCAGACTGCTGGTTGCATGGGTAACTGCACTTAGGCAGGAAGCCAGACTAAATCTACTTCCTTAAGAGCTGTTGTAGCCTAGTAGGAGAGAGACAGAGTGAGCAGGAAAGCTTGTTTTTCAAAAAATATAGTGTTTGTGTGCGTTTGTTTGTAATCTCTTCTCCACTTTATTTTGAAAAGTAAATATTTCCTGTTAGGGTTTTTCTTTAGTATTATATTTTTTATCTTTGTAGTTTCTGTGTGTGTGTTTGACTCCCTCCATATATCTTTCTTTATGTTTCATTTATTTTCTTTAGTTTTCTATTCAGAATTTTTTTTATGATGGAAAAAGGGACTAGGACTGGGAGCAGTACAGCAAGGGGGGGAATGGCAGGAATGCCACCAAGAGGATCTGCTGCCTACCTTAAGAGGAGGACATTTTCCAAGCAGCTCCTCCAAGAGGAAAATGTGCCCGTTGCCCCACTAGCAGCAGGTCCCCCTCGCCAGCAGCAGGACCACCTTGCATCCCCCACCAGCATGTGCCCTCTACCCAGAAAGAGCAGCAGGAGCCCACTACCCCACCCCAGGAGCATGTGCAGCCCATTTCCACCCCCCTCCCTGCAAGAGCAGCAGCAGGTTTCTGATGAGGCGGCCCCTGCCGGGACATCAGATGAAGAAGGCCCCCCCAAGGTCTCTTTAGTCTGGTCCTTTTTTTCCACAAAGGTTTCAGATGACACTGATATCATCTACAACCTTTGTGGAAAAGAAGTAAGGAGGGGAAAAAAGGTCCCCACTTTGGGATGGGTAGACAGAAGTGCCACCTGCAGCACCACCATTCTGTAGAGGGGCTCTCCAAGCAGCAAGAAGCTGCAGCGAGAGGCAGTGATGGGGCCGACCAGGAGGAAGGCATTCAGCAGCCTAGGAGG
The DNA here is from genome assembly GCA_016271365.2 of Neoceratodus forsteri. Lineage (NCBI taxonomy): Eukaryota > Metazoa > Chordata > Ceratodontiformes > Ceratodontidae > Neoceratodus > Neoceratodus forsteri. The sequence continues at coordinate 213,517,482 of CM057451.1, forward strand.
CACTGCAATAGGAGACAGCAGCTGGAGTCCAGGAGGACTGATACACCCCCCCCAGCCATTGGTGGCAGTGCTGACGTGCTGCACCTGATTCTACAGTGGCATCCTCACAGCCTGCAGCAGCTCCTCCAGCAAGTCAGGTTGTCAGCATGGAGGACCTGGAGGCTGTATGCCAAGAGGTGGTGGCAGTGCGCATGAAGGTACAAACATGGCAGCATTTGGATGAGTTCCAACAGGATGTTGGTGGGACCTTGATAAAATAAAGGAGAACCAAAAGAAGGTCTTGGACCTCCTGGTGGAGTTGCATCATGAGGGTGGTGATGGTGTGGTGGTGGCAGTGGCAAATTTGGTGGAAGTGAGGTCACCTTTTTTTTTTCTTCTGTTTGTCTTCTCCAAGTCTCGGTCTTCTTCCTCTGCACCTCCCTAAAAATAAAAACACCAAAAAAAAAGTAAAAAATAAAATAAAAAAAAAAATAATAATTTCTGTCCTCTTTCTCTTCTACATACTCTTTGTTCTTTTTCTTATCTTGTCCAGTGGTTTTCTATCTAGTTTGTTATGTTTTATGTAATGTTTATGCTCCCTCCCTTTCCACTCTGTCTCACATGAATACCCTTACCCTGACTGAGTCTGACCCTGCATGCCCTCTCGGCCCCAACTTGTAATATTCTGCTCATAAACTATGTACCTTTCTGCTTCTTTTATGTTACTCCTTATTTATATGCTTCCTCTTACCACAAATGTCAAATATAGTAACTTGTTGGTATGAACAAACATTTTTTCCCAAAGCTATGTGATGTTGTTGTCTGTTGTGTGTGGTAAGGGCTAGTGGCAGATGCTTTGGCTGTGTGCAGCATCAGTCCCAATATGTACACAACAGTCATAGAAATAGTAACATAAGCATATAAGTGCATAAGTTATTTAAATACAGGAAAAATGGTACATAAAGTCGAGGCAGAAATATGGTCTGAGTCATGATGTGATTTGGTGCCCCCCCACCACCCAGACATTAAATTGCTGTTTTTGCCCAGTTTACAAATGATTTCAGCCTGAATCTTGGTGCTGCTGGTGTCAAACAGAGCCTATAAGTCCAAAAATGTTTCCAAAAATATTTTACAGTAAATTCTGATAGGAATCCAGTTTCTGCCTTGTTGTTACATGGCGCCCAAGCTACTACCCAAACCAAAACATGGACTTTGGTCCACTATTTACATTGATTTCAGTCTGAATCTTGTTTTTGCGAGTGCAGAACAGGCTGTACATGTCCAGAAATGTTACAGGAAAAATGGTACATAAAGTCGAGACAGAAATATGGTCTGAGTCATGATGGGATGTTGTGCCCCCTCACCATCACCCAGGCATTAAATTGCTGTTTTGGGCCCGATTTACCAATGATTTCAGTCTGAATCTTGGTGCGGCTACCTGCTGTGGTGTACAAAGTCAAAACATGCATTATACATTAACTCCAGAAAAAACACATGGTAAAATTGTGAGAGAAGGGAGATAAAGTTATGGTGGGAATTATTAAATAGATAAAAGGGGTGCATGCTGAGTAAATGAATTCCTCCTGCAAAATGCTGCTGCTGCTTGCAGTTGTTTCCTCCTGCTGCTGCTTTTTCAAATGTAGAATTAGTATTTCCCTTTGCTGCTGTCCTGATTGCCTGTGCTGACTGACTCTGTGGTTGTAACTTCCCTGGCAGTGTGGAGTGAATGTCATTTTGGGGCACTGTAGCTTGCTGCCTGCTGCTGTCTCTGACTACTACTTGCCAAGCTGCCACAAGAAGTACTGTTTTGGTTGATTGATGGTGGATCATCTTCACAGAGTCCATACTGCTGCTGCACATGTAAGTATCTGTATTTATTTCTTTTCCTGTTCAAGATAAGGGTGTTGGTGGGTTGGCATTGTGGCGTCTTGAGTTCAAATATGTTTGTACTGATTTTATACATGCATTTCGTCTGCTCATTTTGAAATTGACAAACTGTCAGTTCATAAACAAGCAATGAGCAAACGATCACAGATGGTTATTAGCTATCAAGCTTTCAAGTGTAATTGTAGCTCTAGTAGCTGTAACTAGCTTCAAACTTTTGTAATCATTGCAATCATTGCAATTAAGTTATTAAGGCTTTTTTGGGCATACAATCTCATTCACACTGCAGCTCTCGACAGCAACCCTGATCCTAACTTCATGGCTGAGATAAAAAAACGGAAGGCACTGGATGTCAATACCAAACTAGCCATCATACAAAGGTTAAAAAATGGAGAGGGACTTGCTCAACTTGCCTCTGAATTTTCACTTGCCAAGTCAACTATTTGCACCTTCCATAAACAAGAGGAGTCTTTGAGGGCTTTCGCAGACAATTGCTTAGAGAAGGAGGGTATGCAGCGAAATAAATTAAGGCTTGCTGGCAATGCTGAGGTTGATCAAGCTGTAAAAATAGAGTTTGAGAGTCAGCATGCAGCTGGTGTCCCAATCTCTGGTGCTATTGTTAAAGAGAAGGCTGATTCTTTGGCAAAACAGCTTATGGTTGATGAATGCAATTTCAAATCCTCTCCTGGCTGGCTCTGGCGATTCCAGCATAGAAATGGCATCAGACAACTTAAAATTGCAGGTGAGCAGAGATCGGCTCATGATACTGCTGCTGCTGAATTCATGCCAAAATTGATAGACATTTTAGAAAAGGGTGATTATGAACCTTGCCAGCTGTGCAACGCTGAAGAAACAGGGTTGTTCTATGAGTGTTTGCCTGACTGAACCCTCGCTGCACGAACTAAGACAGATGCCTCAAAAGGATATAAAATCTTTAAGGACTGGGTGACAGTGCTTGTTTGTACAAATGTAACTGGCGACCATAAGTTGAAACCATTATGTATCGGTCGCTTTGCAAACCCAAGATGTTTCCATCACATAAACAGAGATTCCCTCCTTTTTTTGTATAACTACAGTACCAACTCATGGAAGACCCGGGATATTTTTAGACAGTGGTTCAATAATGAATTTATACCCTCAGTACGAAGATTCCTTTGATTGAAATGTAAGGACACTAAGGCTATTCTCCTACTAGACCAGTGCCCTGCACATCCAAAAGCCGAAGAAATGGTGAGCAGAGATGGCAAAATAAAGGTTCTTTACCTTCCCAGTAACACCACATCAATCATCCAGCCGACGGACAAGGGTGTAATAGCTAATCTGAAAAAACTGTACCGTAAGCAACTGTTAAGGGAAATTATTTCACAAGACAATGGGACAGAGCTGATGAAATTTCTAAAAGCATTCAACATTAAAGATATGATATACGTTGCCGGTACTGTGTGGGACTCAATTACAGCTGAGAAAGTGACCAATTGCTGGCACGATGGCCTTGGGCCAATATTCAAGGACAATACCACTTTTACCCCTGCTGTGTCCACTCAGCATGATGAGATACACAGAGAGGATATCACCATTGCTGCACAATTAGGGCTTATTGAAGGGACTGGTCCTGATGCCCACAATCAACTTCAGTAGTGGTTTGCTCAGGATGACACTGTGGCTGTTTCGGGTATGCTAACAGACAAAGACATTGTGGCTGAAGAGAAATCGGGGCAGCACACTCTATCAGATAGCGAAGATTCAGGGGAAGGGGCGACAGACAATGAAGAAATAAAAGTAAGCTCAGCCGAGGGAATAGCAGGACTGGAGACAGGGTTGCTGTATCTGGAGCAGCAGTCCTTTGTGTCCTCCTTACAGCTGCTACAGTTAAGACAGCTCATATTGCTGTGTAACAAGGATGTGCTTAACAACGGTCTAACACAGAACAAAATGGACTGCTATTTTAAATAAATTAAGAATGTATACTACAGCTCTATATGCTCCTTATAATTAATTTTGTTAAGTATTTAATGAAAAAGCGTAATTAAAGACATTGCAACTTTATTATGTTTTGTCTCATTTTTCATTATAACGAATACTTGCTATAACAAACTATGTTAACGGCTCCCAAGGCGTTTGTTATAATGGGGGACAACTGTATTTTTCAGTGTGCTTTGGATGATATTATCATGCCTGGCAGCAGCTTAGGCTCTAGGAATGTTGGAATGCACCACATTTCCCAATGCAGATGGTAAGTATTTAATTTTTCATTACTAGTGGGGTACGTCTGTTACTGCCATCTGGATGTCTGAGTTTGATAGTAATGGTGTTCTTTTTTGCTTTTTCAGCATCAGGAATTCCAGTGAAGTTAACTCTCACTCCTGCTGCCGCTGCTGCTGTTCAACCAGATCTGGGGGACTTATTTAATTGTGCAATGATTCCAATTTCTCAGACCCTGAGGTAGGTATTTCTTAATTTGTTATTGTCTTCTGTGGGGGGGGAGATGTTGGTGGTGGGGTGGAACTTTTTATAGTCCTCAAAATTTGTTATTCTTTTTATCTTATTTCCAGGTATGCAGTACTGATAGGGGAAGGGGAATGCCTGCTGCTGTGCTTTATCATGGTCTGGAAACATGTGCCCCACCCAACATGTTTCTTCTGGGGCAATTTCCTCAGTGTAATTACATCACATGGTGTGGTAAATATACATTTTTTTCTCTGCTTGTTCTAATTTGCTCGCTAAAACCAGGTATGCAGATTTTTTTTTCCAACTCTCTTTATCGCCCCCGGAGCTGGAACTCTCTCAGGCCTCACCATTGGCCAGAGTCATTCTACCACCCACTGTGAGCCCTGCAATCCTCAAGGATGTTACTTTTCTCCACGAGCCCCCCCGGGGACATAGAGCCGAGGAGATCAAAGGGGTGGTGGAAGGGCTCCAGTGTTGGGCGTGTGGTGGTATGGCTCAGGGAGGGCTGTCACCTATCTGGACCAGAGGGTTTTTTCCATAGTGTTTACAGCTCCAATGTGGGACATGCAATGCTGCCCTAGCCTGAGATGTGGGTGCTCCCACCCACATCCAGAAGGCAGCCACCCGACCTCTATCCCTAGCTTGCTAGTGAGTCCATGTGCCCACTGGGGGCTGCTGTTACATCAGGTTACCCCTGGATCCTTCCCCAAGAGAGGAGAGCAGTCCTACAGATGCTTGATCCTCTGTTTCCCCTGATGACCCCCGGCTGTCCAGGCTCATTTCCAAACCTGGGTCGCTGGCATAGCACGAGGTGTGGCGTCCAGAGTCTCAACCCTCAGCGCCACTGGGCCGGCCCAGGTATGCAGATTGATGAGTATTCATCATTTTTTCTTATCTTTAGTCTTGCTTAGGTCATTTTCCTCTGCTGAGGTTTCATCCTATCTCTGTGTGATGACTACATCCATCCAGGCCCTGCAGGAGCTGTGTTGTGTGGAAGACGGGTGGGAAGGGGTTGCTTGAACTGTGATGTTGGCCACTGGTGTCTATACCATTAATGAGTAAAAGCCACCCACATCCAGGGAGGAACTATATGTGGAAATGGATGGTTGAGATGGTGTTTAGTAAAAAATTAGGTGGAGGGGACTAATGTCTTATCTAATCATCTGAGGTGGCATAGCTGCAGTAATCATGAAAATTTGGAATCCAAACAGAGGACAGCAAACACCTCCTCCTCCTGCCCTGACCCCTCCTAGGAACCATCACAGTTTTGGTACAAGAACTGGGAATTGGATGTTGCAAGTTGTTAAGCCTTTTCATGATTACTTGTGTAATTAAAGACTTGCATTATTAAATATGGCCACCATTCACCACTTCTCAAAATTTGTTCAGCTTACGGTGTTAACGGTTAAATGAGCATATTACATTAATGCGCTACTTGTACTAAGACTGGAGCCAGGGTTCTTCAACATGTCACCGATAATAAGTGTCAGAAAATATTTTTTTGGTTGCATGGAGTGCATGGGTGTGTCAGGTGATGGGGGGGCAGTGTGGCATGTACCAGCATGGGTACTTTTAAGGAGATCAAAACAACATATCTTGCTGTAAGATGGGGTTGATAGTCGACATGAAAAGTAAAATGTGTATCTTGATATTTTTGGCAGCAAAACATTGTAACTGTCATCTTGCAAAATCTTTATGGTTATGGTAATTATATTGCTGCTGCTTTGTATTGGCTGGGGGACCTATGGGGACCAAACACGGGTTACAGCAAAGGGTGATCAAATGAAACTGATTCACAATGCAGCAGATAACACATTACCATAACAAATCCAATGGTACATAACTAAAAATAAGTCATAACACTATACTGAGCTGAAAGTGTGTGTGGGGGTGGCCTTCGAGTAAACTCAGCCTTTTCCACTTCCACATCATCTAAGAAGCACTCCACACAGTCTTCAAAACTGGAGTTCTCACCAGGTGGGAATTCTCTCACCACTGCTGCTTCATCCACCTCGCTGCTGGTGGATGTCTTAGTCGAGGGATTGACATCATTCTCATCACCAAGACACAATTCCTGTGGCAACACCACTGACATCACTGTGTTGTATGGAATGTGCCTTTCGTACATTTTGACAAATGTTAGTATGGACACATACTTGGGTGACAAATTGGTCCTACAGTCACTCACAATGGCCCCAGCCACACTAAACACTCATTCCACACTGACAATGGAAGGTGGGCAGCTCTGGTATTTCACAGCAACCGATGTTAGTGCTGGCCAGACAGTCATTTTGCTGCTCCATTACAGCAATGACTCATCAGTAACGGCAAGATGCATTGGGTCCCCCATGTAGGCCTCCACCATTTGTTCTGCTGCCCTGAGTCCAGTAGCCTCATCTGTCTTCTCCTCCTTTTCTTCCATATCTTTCACTCCCATCTGAAAGAGAACATCCCAAATGGAATTATTTGCTGTTTTCTGCCATGCCTTGCCCATTTTCTCTGATTGGGTTGCCTGTGAGCTACTGGTGGTGGTAGCAAAACCTGTTTTCACCGCAGTGCATGCATTTTTCATGTGTGCAGCATGTACCATTCTAATGAGGTTCTCTGTCAACTTCTTACTCACTGACAACCTCCTTCAATTATAGAAGGCAGGCCATGTTTGTAGCGTGGATCCAGCATGGTGGTGATTGCAAAGTCAGCCAACTGTAAAATGTGTGATACATGAGTATTTGTGTCCAGCACGTGAAGCATGTGATCCATTAGATCACAGCAGCCATGATCCCCACTTGCCTCCATCTGGTGTTGCACATTAACTAGTGTCTGCCTCAGCACACGTATGAGGGGTATGGATAGACTTACACAAGCAGTGTCCCCACTCACTGGCTGTGTTGCATACTTGAACTGATTGAGAATGCATATTAGCCCATCCATTTGATGCCCCTGCTCTGTTGTTAGAGTGATGGACACTCCAGCACTGTCATGGGTGGTGTGAACCAGCAGGCATTCTGACACAGCCTTATGCTGTTCATGCAGCCGGTAAAGCATGTACAGTATGGAGTTCCATCTGGTCACAACATCAAGCTTCATCCAGTGCTGAGGCAGATGGTTATTGTGCCGTAGCTCACGTAGATGGTCACGAGCCTTTGCAGAATGAGTGAAGTAGACACAGATGCGACGGGCAACAGTAACTGTTTCCTTATTGTCCACATGGCTGAGAAACTGCTGAACAACAAGATTAAGCCAGTGTGCCAGGCAGGGCACCCTGAAAAAAACACCATCGCTATGCACTTCACTACATTGGAGCCATTATCACTTGCGATGGATCCTACTATGAGTGACTGTGTGTGTAGCCACCCATCAATCTGCAACAGCAGAACATTAAGTATTTTCTCACCTGTGTGAGAACCAGTAACACTTGTCATACTCATGGTCACATGCTGCCGAATACCAGATATGTTGCTACCACCGCAATTTTGCTCTATGCAGGTTTTGCCAGGCCCAAAATCAAGTACCACCCCAGGCAACTGTGCCCAGTGTGCTGTTATGCATAGATACGAGCTTGCTGCTGTTTGTCACCTGGTCCATATAGCTATGTTAAGATGGATATATTGTGATGCACTATGCTTCAATGCATGTCTAATGGAATCAGCCATTCTACTGTTCCTCTGGCATGGCACGCTTAGTAAATTAGGTTTGCGATGAACCTGCCATTTGGGACAGCACAGGCCATGAACCTGAGGAAACCAACATTCTTCACAAATAAGATGGCAACAGATTAATGGCCAGCATTTCAGCGGTGGCAGCATTTAACTCTTATGCAGCAGCATGATTGGGGGGGTACTTTGTCTGCCGCTCAAGGATGGTCCTCAGAGTGGGCTGCATCTTTGGGGCTGTTCAACCAGAATGCTATACTTGTGGCAGCAATGATGTTCTTTTAGGAGTAACACTTGACTCTTGGGGCTGTGTAGACTGCATGAAACCAGTTATTTTGGTTGCTTGTGGGTGTGGTGGTGTACTTTTCTGACTCAAGGGACTGAGACTGGCACTTCCATTGCTATGCCCACTACATGACAGAGCAAAGGATTGCGCACCCTCCTCCCCCTCCACAAACCCACTCTGTCCCCCTCTTCCTGCTCTTCTTGCTCTACTACATTTAACTTGATGAGGGAGATGCCACCAACAGCTCTGGCATCCTTCTGGTGTTGCTGCCATCACAGCGGGTGCTTTTTTTTCAGGTGAGCACATTGGCCACCAGTGCCTATGTGGCTTCCCTTTTTCCCCTTACTAACACGTGCTTGAGAAAGTCATCATATTGTTATGGTCTCATCAGCAGTATCAAGCACATAAAAGTCCCAAACTAGGGACTTTCAACTTCTGGACTTCAGATGTTCTGGGACTGGGACTGTTCAGGAACAGGTGTGGAAGTGTGTGTATTTTGGGCTGCTCTAATCAATTCTATAAAAGTACTTTTGGGATGGGGGTGATTTGACTACTTGAAGGTTTTCTAATAGGCTTGTTGACATACTGATCCATGGGCTGTGCATGTAAATGTCTGACATCACCCTTGACCTTTTTTATCTCATGCTCCCATGTGGGATCATCCCAGTCATCATCATCACCATCAATAGCAATGATGTTCTTGTCCTCCTCCTCCTCCTCCTCCATATCACTGCCTTCTTGCAGCATGGCACATTTTTCTTCCTCAACAACCATCTCAGGGGGTTGACTATCCCTATCTCCAGGATTATCAGACTCTGGTTGAACATCATCACCAGCTCCTGCAGGAAAATGGACAGTCACACCGACAGACTTATCACCCTCCTCCTGGACCACTGTTCCTCTGCTGGTGTCAGTGCCTCCCTTATTCTCACTGTCCTCACCCCCCATTAGCATGGATGCGACAATTTGGGCCTTCAAAAAGTAAGACACAGGTATGTCAGTACTGCCAACAACTCCTTTGCTGGTACCTGCCGCACCATCAGAGCCCACAGCTGAAGACACTGATGCAGACATACATGCGCTTTCACTGCTGTTTGGAACTGGAACTGAAGCTGTGCTCTTTTCAGCAGACTTCTTAGCTCCCTCATCCCCCTTGCCACATTTTCACCCTGTACTGGGCCATCTCTTAGCAGGCATTTTTGTTAGCTGCTGCTTCAAAATGTTGCCTTTCTCTGGGAGTATATCAAGAAAGGATGTATTACTAACTGTGTGAATAACACCTCACATGTCTCACCTACAGTACTGGCTACCTTACAAGTCTACACACAATCAGGACAGGTAGCAGCACTTAGAGTACAACTAATACCAAGGGATGAACTGGGTAATTATCGTCCGGTAAGTCTAACCTCCATAGTGTGAAAACTCAAGGAAATGATTTTAAAAGAAAGACTAGTGTCATACCTGGAGGACAATGGCCTCCAGGATGTGAGGCAGCATGGGTTCATTTCAGGGAAATCTTGTCAAACCAACATGATACAATACTATGACTGGGTGACAGGTGAGCTGGATAAGGGTCATGCGGTGGATGTTCTTTACTTGGACTTGAGTAAGGCCTTCGATTCAGTGCCTCATGGGCAGCATGGGGGAAGATAAATGGTGTAGGGGCAGGGGCAAAAATGATTAACTGGATTACAAGCTGGCTGAGTGGGAGGCTGCAATGGGTGGTAATGAGAGGGGAGCTCTCAACTACAAGGCCAGTGATGAGTGGGGTGCCACAGAGCTCTGTACTGGGACCAGTATTATTTGGGCTCTTCATATCAGACATTGCACATGGGTGGTGAGCAAGATAAGTCTGTTCACTGATGACACCAAAATCAGAGCAGTGGTGGATTGAGGGGAGGGATGGAAGCAGCTGCAGGGAGACCCAAGCAAGCTAGAGGAGTAGTCAGAGAGGTGGCAGCTGTGGTTCAATGTAAAGAAGTGCAAGGTTATGCACTTCAGAGTGAAGAACACAAGAAGAGAATACTGACTGGGCCAGGAGGAGTTAAGCTGGGAATCACTGAGGAGGAAAAGGACCTATGGGTAATGATAACAGGGACCATGAACAACACTGCCCAGTGCAGGAGAGTAGCTGCAAAAGTGAACAAAATGCTGGTGTGCATAGTGAGGGGGTTTTCATCCAGGCAAAGAAAGGTGATCTTGCCCCTCTACAGGTCACTGGTGAGGCTGCACTTAGAGCACTGTGTGCAGTTTTGGAGGCCATACCTAAAGCGTGATATCAGGCTACTGGAGGGGGTGCAGAGGAGGGCAACAAAAATGATATGTGGACTGGAGGGGTGATACTATGAAAGCAGGCTGGGAGACCTCAATATGTACACCCTGGAGGATAGAAGGGACGTGGGGGACATGACAGAGACATTTAAGTATCTAAGGAGGATCAATAAGGATGGGGCAGATGGGGTCTTTAAGCTATGAAGGGGGAGGAACACCAGGGGACATGGGCTGAGAATAGAGGGGGGAATGTTTAGGAGGGAAATGAGGAGACACTATTTTACAGACAGTGTGGTAGCAAAATGGAACACACTACCAGAATGGGTGGTATCATGTAAATCTGTGAACAGCTTTAAAAGAGTATGGGACAGGGGACAGGGAACAGGGGAGAGTGAGGGGAGGAGGTGAGGGTGGCAGTGGGATGACAAAGGGGAGGGCGTGGGGCAGCTGCAAACTAAGGGTGCTAGTGCACATTTGAGCAGACTTAGATAGACCGGGTGATCGATTTCTGCTGGCATATTTGTATGTTCGTATATATACTCGTAATACAGTGTATGGTAGGTAGCCTATTCTAGTAAAAACAAAAAGGTAACTTTTTGCTTTCCCCAAACAGGAATTAAAGCAACACACACAAGGAAAAATAGGCACAAGTGACCAACTTTAAATACAGATCATCTGTGTCTGGACAACTAAAGTACTATAGCGTGTTATTACTTAGTTAATACCACAATTGTTTTTTATTATATAAGGACAGAGACAACCATAAAACATTGACAAAGCCGAGTATCACAATATGGTAGTGGTCTGGATGGGAGGGATCAGCAAGCAATCTCTTGAAAACTATTATATTAATATATAGCTTTTTATACTGTGTAAGTCAGGTGTTAAACAAACAATGCTCTAACAGAGAAAGGATAAGGTAAGTCAACTAAAAAAGGAACACTGAGCAATGTACAGAGGCAAGCTCCAGCAATAAAATACAGGGGAGCAATTCAACAAAGCAGTGTAACTGCAAATGGACAAGCTCAAGTGATCAAATAAAAGTACTTAAGTTTCCATACAAAAATATAGAACTGCTGATTTTCACAGTTTAAGTGACTGTCACAAGTTAACACTCTAGCAAACAGAACTAACCACAAACAAAAAAAATAAAACAATGGATCAGCTCTGAGTGTTTAAAACTTTAGAATTCACAATCACAATTAAAAGCAGAAGACAGGTATATATAACATAGGCTAACAATGGCAAGAACTCTCAGACAAGACGGAGTAACTTTTCAGAGAAAAAAAAATTAAGATATAACAAAATTAATAAGAAATAATAAAACATAACTCACAATTTGTGAGTAATCAGTTTGTAAAAGGCTAGAAATAGTCTGCACTGGATTACATTCCTACCCTACCCCACTCATCTCCTTCAATGACACAGACAAAAGTAAAACCTAATTAAACTAAGTATTATGCAAAAATCCACAAAATTAGAAAATGGTTCCCTAGCAGCACTAGGAAAAAAATGTATATTTTGGAGCAATTAGCTCACAAAAACAAGTTTTGAAGAGGTTTTAAAAGTCTTTATTGGCTCTGATGCATCACAACAGACTGCTCTCCAACTCAACACACAGCAGAATGAATGGTAAACAAGCTTCAGGTGATATTTGACCTATTTACCCACAATGCATTGCAAATTTAGCTTTTGGAGCAAAATTTCACTGGCAAAATCAAAATTTACACCAGCGAAATTTCATCACAAGGCAAAATTTTAAGCATTAATTGGCAAAATTGGCCAACCAAAGCATTTTACGCAGAATGTTGCTGTTACTCGAAATCGAAAAAGCAGGCAAAATTTAATTTCACCCAGGCTAAAAATGTTGTGTAACTGTGGAATTACGAGAAATATTTTGCCAGGCGAAATATTTCAGTTTCCTACAACACTAGTCCTAAGGAAGAGGGGCTTGGCTGATATTAGATATAGTAGATGCAGGACCATTTTGAAGTTCTGGTGCCTGGTTGCTGTTTGGTCTAGGCTTCCAGTGACTCTCTGGGATTGGCTGGCGCTTGTGTTTCAGCTTTCTGCCTAAATTTCTATAGCTATATCATAATTCCTCTTTGGCTACTGTTGCTTCTCTGCCTGCCCTCTGTGTGATAACTACACTCACCTGTATAAACATGGTTCTTCATTACATGTTTGAGATACTCCTATTACTCCTACTCTTACTATGCCTTAATTGGGTTGTTATAACTTTCCCAGGATCCTATCCCTATAGTTCTTCTAACACCCTACATGCTGATTTCAGTTTCTCTAACCTAATTACTGCATCTCAACCTATGCTTGCTTTTAAGCACCGCCAATTCTCTAAGGGCTGTACCTTTTATGCGGTGACCACACTTAAAAAATGCCTGCTGAGTCACACAGTTCCTTTACTGTTCTGCTTTCAAAAACTATGGTTTCTCACCATCTTAGCCATCCTTCTTGCAGGGGATATCGAAATGAACCTGGGTCCACCTGCCCTCTTCTTCCCAGCTAACATCTTTGCAATTTCTAGCAAAGGGCTCATCACTGCCAATATGAACATCAGAAGTCTCTCCCGGAATGTCACTGATCTTGAGGCTTGGGGTGAGTGTCTGTAAGCCTGAAATACTCTGTTTGTCTGAAACGTGGCTAAAGCCAACTTACCCCTGACTCTGTATGCTCCCTGACTAACTACTCCCTTATCCGTAGGGATAGGCTATCCTCAAAGCATGGCAGAGGGGTTGCCTTGTTCTATAAAGATTATCTAAACATCACAGCAACCCCATCCTCAGCATTCTCCACCTGTGAGTCCCTTCATGCTACTCTCATCCTGGAAGCAAAAAAACTCCACGTTGCCTGCACCTACAATCCCCCAAATGGGAGCACTGTAGGACTGCAGGAATTATTTGATCAGACCTCTTTGCACTCCAAACATAAAGAGGTCATTATATTGGGTGACCTTAACCAAAATTGGTTAGGGACTGCCCATAGCATGCTCCTCTCTCTGGTACAAAATTATAACCTTCACCAGCTGTTAACTGAGCCTACCAGAGTTACTTCTTCATTAAAATCCTCTACTCTTATTGACTGGGTACTGGTGAACTGTCTGGATCATGTACACCAAGCAGGCATCTGGGCAGATCCACTTACTGATAATTCCCCTGTCTTCTGCATCTGGAGTCCTGAGGCTGCTCCATCCCCTCGACTGCGCTTTGTCACCTTCACAAATTTTGCCATCCTAGATATTGAGGTTTTTCATCATGATGTCTTGAGGATTAAGTGGTCTGGTATTTACCTTTCCCATAATGTTGAGTCTGCACTAAGTATCTTCCTTAATGAATTCCTGGCCATCCAGAACAAGCATGCCCCCAAGGTGACTCGGAGGGTGAGGGGGTAAACAAATGAGATGGCTTCACAAAGACTTGCTGAAAAAGTTACGTTCTAGGGACAAATGCTGGAAAAAACACAAAACCTCTGGGCTACAAACTGACTATGCTACCTACAGAACCCTATGTAACTCCTGTAAAAAACAGGTCAGAACAGCTAAGAGTGCCTGTTGTAAAGAATTGCTGCTAGGCTCTGCTGGGGACCCTAGGGAATTCTGGGGCCACGTCAAGACCTTTCTTGGTGCTTCCCAGTCAATTACCCCTAGTGACGTGGTATTAAATGGAGTACATTGCAATGACCCCAACACCATTGCTAATTCCTTCAATCAGATGTTCTCGGATCTGTCTCAGTATACCTCTGCCTTCCCATCACCTCAGGCAGCCTGTCTGCTTTCAACATCAATACAGTCCCCTATCCCAGCTATCCTTCTCGACAAATGTCTAAAAATCTCCCATTTCATTTCAAGGCAATCTCAAGGACTGAGGTCTTAAAACTATTACAGACTATCTTTGACAACACTAGCTCTGGATCAGATACACTTGAGCCTCAGCTCCTGAAACTAGCAGCACCATACATAGCCTCTCCTCTGGCTAAAATATTCATGTTGTCTCTTTCTAATAGCCAAGTTCCTGAACTCTGGAAGATTGCTCATGTAATGATTGTCTTTAAAAAAGGTGATCCCAAGGAGATTATTAACTACAGGCCTATTGCCATCCTATCAGTCCTAAGTAAAATTCTGGAAAAACTTGTTGCAAATCTAACCATTGACTACCTCACAAAGTACAGCCTTCTCTCTGACACCCAACATGGTTTCCTTAAAGGACACAGTACCTTCACAGCTCTTCTAAAATTCACTACTGATGTGCTTACCAATAAGGACACTGGCCAGCTGACAGGCAGTTTTTATAGACCTTGCAAAGGCCTTTGATCTTATTGATCAGCCCTTCCTCCTCTTCACTCTTTGTAATCTGAGCTTTTCACCCCCAGTTGTTGCCTGATATGGAAGCTAGCTATCAAATTGAACTCAAACTGTGAAATTCAATTCTTCTTTATCTGATGGTGCTGCCATCAATTTTGGGGTCCCCCAGGGCTCTATTCTGGGGCCTCTTCTTTTCTCACTTTTTATCAATAACATAGATGAGATTTTTCTTTCATGCTCATCTGTTCTGCATGTGGATGATCTTGTACTCTATTCAAGCTCTGATAAGGTCACCAGAATAAATGCATCATTTTCCTCAGATTTCACTAATGTCCAAAATTGGCTTTCTGTGCATAAGCTTATACTTAATTTTAAAAAACCCAAGCAATGTTACTTGGATCTGTCCCTATACTTAGGACATGTCAAACTGCCCTGTTGGTGCAAGACTGTAGTGGTGCACAAATATAATGCGTTATATCTTTTAAGTACCTGGGAATTCTTCTGGACCAATCCCTGGACTTCAGCCTACATGTACAATCCACCTGCAAGGCAGTGAATGCTAAACTGGGGGTCACCTACAAGTCCAGTTTCATGCTAGCTCCCTCTGCTAAACTTGCTATTGCCAGAGGCATATTACTTCTTGTCCTCACCTACGGCATGCCAACCTTTGCTGCTGCACACAAAACCATCCTTCATAAGTGGTATGTCACTTATAACATTATCTGTCAATATGCCTCCTCGTCACCATGGCTTAAGCACCACTGCCAACTGTACAGGGACCTGGGCTGGTTATCCCCCTCAGTTTGCCATCAATACTCTCTTGGCTCCCTGACTGACTCTGTACTCAGAAACCAGACCCCTCCAGCACTCGCAACATTGCTGGTACCTCAAATCTTCTCCTATGGACTGCGTTTGGTAGATAAATCCCTGCTAAATGTATCTAGATGTAAAACATCAAAAGGCTCTGTTGCCTTCAATCACTCTGCCTCTAAGCTCTGGAACTCTCTCCCTGAAGAGCTTTGAATATCAGGATCCTGTGGCAGCTTCAAAAAGGAGCTGCACCTGCATCTTTTGCTTGCTGATCTGTGCACTTGTTTTAATCTTCATTAATCCACTCACCTGCCAGATGCTTCCTGGCCTAACTTTCACCTCCCTACCTCATAGTGCTTCTTACCCTTACAGTCTCCTTGAGGGATAATCTACCCCCACCCCACATACCTAAGTCTTGTCTAGGAGGCTGTGATAATGCATCCTGCCCAGTCAGGAATGTGCTCTTGCCTTGTTTTGCTGCCTATTTGAACCTTCATTTTTGGGACTAATTTGACCAATATTTCTTTGCTGCTGTGTTGTGGTATCTCCTCCTTGCTTGTGTGGGTTTTTATGCCTAAAAATTCTATGTGAATTTCATTGATTGTTATTGTCCTCGCTGCATGTATTCATTACTACTGACTGTTTTGACCTATGCTATTGTAATTTCATTGGACTCATGCTATGTACCTGTTTTTGATGGTTGTACTCTCCTGGGTCATGCCTGAAAATAGTCATTTCATGGCTAGTGCACCTACCTGGTTAGCAAAAGCTAAATAAAAATAAATACATACATTCTGGTGATGTTAGAACTCCACAGTGGGTCACAACCCCATGTACAAAGTGGTAGTTATCTTAACATTTCCTACCTTGAGGTACCTCGAGGTACCACTGAGGTACCACCGAGGCACTCAAGTTACAATCTGCATTGACTGTAATATGATCAGGCTCATTCTGCCTCAGTATACTCAGGTATACCTCAGTACTGAGAAACATTTCTATGACTACCATGTGTAGGAGTCTGGTAAGTAATTAAAGTGAGGAGGCGTGTCAGTTGCTATAAGGCTGTGTTATACATAGGTAGCAAAGAAAGGACAGTAGTCCCAGTGCCAGCATTGCAGTAGGGACTCTAATGGTATGATTGGACAGAGTAAAGAGAATATTTATGGCTGAATGCAGGTCACAATACAGAAGGATCTTTGGGGAGTAACTAGGAACCAGTTCAGTTTTATGTGACCAAATCAGTTGAACAAGTGCCCCCCAAATAGGAAATTAAACTGAAACCTGAGTAAGTTTAAAGTTGCTAGCTCAGATGACTAGATTTAATTTGCTAACTTAGAAAGCATAACCACCCAGATCGGGCAATAAGAAAAACTATAAAAATGATAGCATTACAAACATAAACTACCAAGAAGGGACATAACTAACACTGATGAGAAACACAGAAGTCAAGCCACCAAAATATGGGGTCACCACATGTCTATAGCACAAGCTGCCAATTCATAGGAGGGTAGGGGTTCACTAAACCATGGTACATAATAGTGAGAGTACTCAGTGATGTCTATATATATTGCTAGTGACTGACAATAGCACAAAACCAGGTGATACCCTACAAACTAAGGTCCACACAAATTTGCTAGTGATAGTAACAATGTCAGTTTGCTTTTAATGATACACCTGCACACTGACTGAAAATAGCATCAGGTAAGTAAGGCACTCTGTCTTCAAATACAGCAAAGGTATTGTTTACATTACAAATAAACATCACAATTTAACAGAATTACATTAGTATACAGTCTCTGTGAGGCACATACATACCAGTTTGTGTACTCTAAATTCCAAGATGTTTAACAGGACGGGCAATCTATGTTTCAAAGGGACAAAGTAATCCAAAGGTGTTACCATACTTAAGGGGCAGCATGGCCAGCCAACAGCTGACTGCACAGATGACACCACAATATTACACCATTTGTTCTGTGGCCCTTCCTGCTCCCAACCGCAGCATGGAGAACTACCAGAAAACTGGGGATTTTAAAGATAATTAAAGCCACATCTCCCTTCAGCTTCAATTAATGGCTTGTGGCCATGGTGATGAGTGACATACAGCTCAGTTCTTAGATAGCTGGCAGACTGGCTTGTGGCTGGTATCAGGGAGAGGACAACCTTAGTTGGCTTTGCTCATCCTCATGACCCACAGGCTGGTACCACTGGTGCTCTGTGTAATTCAGCAGCTTTAGGGTGAGCAGCACTTCCATTTTGAAGGAACTACTCAATAATGTCTTACCGTCCTGCAGCTCTGATTGGCCACTTGTGGCTATGGAAGTGGATGTTGTACAGCACAGTTCTCAGGTGGCTGTCAGAATGACTTGTGGCAACTGTGGGGAGAAGGATGATCTTAGTTCGCTTGGCTTTCCCTCACTACCCTCAGGCTGCTCCTGATGGTGCCCTGAGTGATTCAGCTGCTTCAGGGTGAATGGCGCTTCCATTTTGAAGCAGTCACTTGAGAAAGTCTCACCTGCCTGCAGTTCTGATTGGCTGCCTGTGACTATATGGGTGGGTAAAGTACAGATCAGTTCTCAGGGGTTTGACAGACTAGCTTGTGACAACCATGTGTGTGAGGATGCGCTTTATTTGTTTAACTTATCCTCATGACCCCCAGGTTGGTCCTGATGGTGAACTGAGTGATTCAATGGTTTCAGGATGAATGGTCCTTCCATTTTGAAGGTTCTGCTCAAAAAAGTCCTTACTCCCTACAGTTCCAATTGGCTGCTTGTGGCTGTGGGGGGGGGGGTGAGGTAGAGCTCAGCTCTCAAGTTGCTAGATGGCTGGCTTGAAGCCATCATGGTGGGGTGATCTTAATTTGCTTGGCTCAGCCTCACGACCCAGAGGCTGGTCCCAATGGTGCTTTGAGTGACTTAGCAGCTTCAGAGTGAGTGGCACTCTCATTTACAAGGCACCATTCAAGAAAGCCCCACTTCCCTGCTGCTCAGATTGGCCTCTAGTGGTCATGGGAGTGGGTGAGATACAGCTCAGTTGTCATGTGGCTGGCAGACTGACTTGTGGCAATCATGGGAGATAGGATGAGCTTATTTGGCTTGGCACACCGTCATGACCCCCAGGCTGGCCTTGACAGTGCTCCGAGGGATTCAGCAGCATCAGAGTGAGTGGTGCTCCAATTCTGAGGTAGCTGGTCAGGAAAGTCCCACCTCCCTGTATCTCTGATTGCCCACTTGTGGCCTTGGGGGTGTGTAAGGTACAGTTCAGTTCTCAGGGTCTGCCAGACTGGCTTACCATGATTCTGGCAGGGTGAGACAAACATAGTTGGCTTGGCTTTGGGCTGTACTATGCTATATTTCCAAACAGGAACAAAAAGAATGCTATGAATACGGTATTTTTTCTTCTTGTATTATCCTTTAAAAAAGAACATCAGAATCTTCTTTCCTTAAATGTAAGTATACACTTTAACAATCAAAAATGGGAGCATTATTTTCCCATGGTTTTTATCCATAATATTGTGTCTCACTGTGCTATTTCTGTGAACAGTAGACATGTTTCCTTGTGCTGTGATTGCTTACAATTTTTCAGAGAATGACTTCTGTATTCATACAGTGTCATTTATCATTGTCATTTTTCTTCAGCATTACCTTCCACTTGAGATAATAAATTAAAGTTTCTAGTCATAGGATAACTTGATTTGAAAAACAATCATCTCCAGCTTGTTATATATTTGGAACATTCATGAGAAATACAATTTGGATGTCTTTTTTATTCTTTTAAGCTTCCTGCAATTACTTCAGTGAATGCATTTCTGGAAAACTGGATGCCTTATTCCTTGATTATGAGGGTGACAATACCTGATCAACAGTGAAGCTATGCTGTGATTGTTGGTCCCTATGGAGGTTACAGCAAAAGAGCTTGTTAGTGCTAGAGGAAAATCTATTATGCCTTTTTTAGTTGAAATGAGTTCCTTACGTCATTAATTTCTTCTCTGGGTTATTGTTAACTCTTGGGCATTTTGTAAGCAGTGGTCTTTAATTTGTAATCAGGAGTGCATTATACTAGATACAAGCATGATTTTGAAAGGTGGAAGGCACTGTATCACAAGCAATTTTTACATCCATCAGTGTCCTTCAAGTTGTGTCAAACTTGATCACCCTATTTTTCTAGAAAGTCACATTTCTGCACCAGTTTTTGCAATGTATGGCAGTTTATGTCAAAAACATTATGCATGACACATTTTCATACCACAGACATAACTATTTCAGCAGTTTTGCAACATTATGCAAAATATTACTCCACCATTTAGGTGGTCAAGTAGCATCAAACATTCTGTGTGATTGCATAAAATGGCATTAATCTGTGGTGGATTTCTGTGAAAATCCTGCCCATTGTAAGTGGACTGAGGATCACTGGAGCAGCTGCCATGTTGTTAGCGAGTGTGAGTGATCTGAAATAGGTTTCTGATTTTGGGCCATTTTGTCTGCATTTGAAACTGGCTTCATTTGTGAGTTGTGTGTGGGGATGCTGAGTGGGGATATAGGGAATTGCAGTGGATGAGGCATGGGTGACCACAGCAATGTTTGTGATATTACTATTTGCAGCTAAAACAAAAAAAAACCCTGCAAAATAGTCCAGGTATTTATACAGGGCTACTGAGCTGGTTCTCCCTTCACAAGACAGAGAATCACAGGAGCCGCCACCATGCTGCAAAGGGAAAGGGGTGAATGATCAGAAAGACATCTGATTTTAGACCATTTTTTGTGTATTGGAAAGTGATTTAAATATTGATTGTCTGAGAGGTGGGTGAAGGAGGAGGTTGGGAATTGTGGGGAGTGAGGGCAGGTGACCTCAGCAGTGGATCACCTTGCCATTGGTGGGGGTCCCACATGGCATAAGCCAGTGAACTATGCAGCTGCAATACAGTATACAAGATATTTCCTACAAGGTCAAGCTACCTCACGAGTGAGCAACACTGATACTTGAGGACCATGATGCAAGAAAACGGCATATGCAGAGATGTGTTTTGGAGGGACCCTGAGTTCGGCAGGTAACTCTGCCCAGAAAGACTAAAGTAAACACCTCCAAAACAATCAGATCCAGTATCACAGAGTAGGGTGAATGTGCTAAAAGGGGAAGACCTAAAAGGGGGGTGCAGAGTCGATTACTAAGACACTTCAAGTCACACCATATCTAGGGTAGTCCTTTTGGTTGTGTAAGTTATGAGGTCATAATCACAATGGCCAGTGCTCCCTATCTGGGGTAGGTCTGCTCAGTGGTACAGGTTTCTTAGGTAGCTAGGGCATGGCCACACTGGCCACTACTTCCTATAGGGGTAGGCCTATTTGATGGTATAGATTTCTAGGGTAACACAGAAACATAGAAACATACAACGTGATGGCAGAAAAGACTGGGGACCATTGAGTCTGCCCAAAGTTTCCGAGGACCTAGCTTCAATCTGGGGACCTACCTCCTCCCCTCAGCTCATCATTCCCTACCTCTGTACTGGGAGAGTAGCTAACTTTTTGTGCCCTTACTGTGTCTGATTCATGTTTGAAACCCTTCCATGGTCTTTGCACTCACCACCTCAGAAGGCAGACTGTTCCATGGCTCCACTATCCTTTCAATAAACTAGTACATCCTCACATTCCTTTCTTAAGCTCCCTTCTCACAGTTTCCATTCATGCCCATGTGTCATTGAGCTGGTGCTCCTATTGAATAGCTCTGTGTTGAGCACTCTATTTATGCCTTCCAGGAACGTAAACATTTCAATCATGTGCCCCTCTCTCTTCTGGCCTCCAGTAAGTACATGTCTAGCACTCTCAGCAGCTCCTCAAAGAAGACTCCCTGGAGGCCCTGTATCATCTTCAATTCCCTACTCTGCAAGGCCTTCTGACTCTCCTTGTCCTGTCTTAGGTGAGGGCTCCAGAACCGGACACAATACTTCAGATGTGGTCTCACTAGGGATCGATAAAGGGAGAGAATCACCCCCCTGCTCCTACTGTCTATTACCCTCACTACACACCCCAGCATCTTGCTTGCTTTGCTGTATCCTTTGTTGCACTGGCTTGACTGTTTTAGGATGTCACAAATAATGACTCCCAGATCACACTCCTCTGTAGTGGTACTAAGTTTAACCCCATTTAGCCAGTACTCTGTCTGGGGGTTACCTTTCCCCAGGTGCAATACCTTGTACTTCTTTGCATTAAACTGGATGTGGGCAGTCCAGAGGAGGGCAACTAAAATGGTGCAGGGTCTGCCCTGGAAGACATATGAAGAGAGACTTAAGGAGCTTAATATGTATAGCCTCGAGGAAAGGAGGGAGAGGAGAACATGATAGAAACTTTCAAGTACCTCAAGGGAATCAACAAAGTCCAAGAGGGTAGCATCTTTCAGAAAAAGAGGTGTGCAAGAACAAGGGGTTACAATTTGAAGATGGGGGTGGCGGCTCAGAGGTAATGTAAGGAAGCATTTCTTCACAGAGAGGGTTGTGGATGCATGGAACAGTCTTCCGGAGGAGGTTGTGGAGTCAAAAACAGTGGTGGAATTCAAGAATGCATGGGACAGTCATAAGGCAATTCTAGGGGGGGGGGGTGGTGGTAGGAAGAAGTAAGCTGTTGGTTAACTAGGATCTGCAGCCTATCCATTAGGTAGGGAAATGGGCTGACTGTGTGGGCCAAGCGGTCCTTATCTGCCGTCAAATTCTATGTTTCTACGTTTCTATGTAAACTTGAGCTGCCACACATTTCACCATCTCTCAAGCCTTTGGAGGTCATATTGCAGTTCCCTAACTCCATTAAAGCTCTCCACCCTTCCACAAAGCTTAGTGTCATCAGTAATGAGGGCAAGCTTACCCTTGATTCCTTTGCCAATGTCATTAATGAACATGTTGAAAAGGACTAGACCCAGGACCGATCCCTGTGGTACCCAACTTGTGACCTCCCCTTCCATTGACCTCACCCCACTGAAAACAACCCTCTGCTGCCTACCCTTAAGCCTATTTCCCACCCACCTGACTATGTATTTTGCCATTCCAAGGTCCTCCAACTTCATCAACAGGCACCTATGCTGCACTGAGTCAAATGCCTTACTGAAATCCAAGTACAGGAGATCCACAGCATGGCCCCATCCAGCTCCCTTGTCATCCAGTTGAAGAAGACAATAAGGTTGGTCTGGTATGACCTCCCTACCACAAACCTGTGCTGCTTATTGTCCTGGAGACCCATGAGGTCTTGTTTGATAAGGTTCTTCATCAGCTTCCCCACAGGAGATGTAAAACTAACCATCCTGTAGTTTCTTGCCTCAACCCTGCCCCCCCCTTATAGAGTGGCACCACATCAGCCATTCTCCAATCTCTGGGTACTACCCCTGTCTGCAGTGAGCTGTTGAATAGATGTGCTATGGGTTCAGTCAGCTCTTCTGCTAACTCCCTTGGCATTCTTCTATGCTTTGCATCTGGGCATCGTATGCTATCTGTCTTGAGGGCCGCCAGCCCTTTCCAGACCATAGAGTACCTCTGCACTCTAATAATGCCTGGGGGGTGCAACCAAAGGATAGCCAGTCACAAGAACTCTGTCTTGGAGGCAAAGCACTGGGTGAGGACTTATTCACTTCAGGTGACTGGTTAGCTGCCATTTGCTACTAGTCCAATGAATATTTTGAATTATACCAGAGATTGCTTGTTGTTTTGTTTTTCAGGAGTGCTACCATTTTTTGAAGTATATCCTTTCCAGACCATGTCTTTGGTGAATATTGGGGTTCCCTTCCCTGGGACTTCCCCTAATGGCTGCATTGATGCTGCTTTCAGGTAGTGGACTGACACACACTCTCTGATGAAAATAGAACAGAAGTAGTTGTTTAGGACTGTGGCCTTCTGTCCATCATCTTCCTCATCTACAAACCTAATGATCCCCCCTTCATTCTTTTTTTCCTAATTTTACAAAAGAAATGTTTTCTCTGGATTTAATCCCTTTAGCAATCCGCAGCTCTGTGGCTGCCTTTACCTTCCTTACTGTTCTTTTTGCTTCCCTAGTTTTTTGAATGTATTTCTCCCACTCCTCTTACCTCAGCTCCTTTTAAACCTATAGAATGCTCCCCTATTGGCACTGACCACCTCCCTAACCCTCACTAAGAACCATACGGATTTGTTATACTTATTTTTTTACAACTGATTTAACACAGAGTTTTGTAGCCTCTAGGATGGCCTGTTTTATAACCCCACATGTCTTCCACACCTTTTCTGTCACTAACTTTGGCCAGCTTGTTACCCACCAACAGTCTCATCTTGTCAAAGTCTGACCCTCTAAAGTTCAGGACCTCTATCTGTGAGTGTGTTCTTTCATCCTCTAGGGACAACTCAAACCAAGTGGAATTATGGTCACTGTTAGCTAGTGGTTCCCCTTGTCTTACTACCCTAACTGCTATTACGTTTGTGAGAACCACAACCAGCATGGATCCCTACTTGGTACCGAAGTGTTTCCAAGCATAGCTTGACTTCTAGAACTCTTTGCAACAGGAACATCCCAGTCTACTTCTGGTAGGTATAAATCTCTGACTACACTACCTTGCCTTTTCCTGTCACTCTTTTTATTTCCTCTATGAGCTCCTTGTCCCTCCATCCCCTGTTGTGGCGGTTGATATAGCAACCCCATGCAATTTTTTTTTGCCCAGTGAAGCACTGAGCTGCACCCACAGCAACTAGACTTCCTCTGAAGAGTAAAGCCTCAATGACCACTTCTCTTTATCTGGGGTAGATCTATTTGGTGTTAAAGGTTTCTAGGATAAAGCCACAAATAGCCAGTACTCCCTATCTGAGGTAGGCCTAACAGTTGTAGTAAGCAGGGGAAGCATAACTGGGTTCAGCATGAGTCATGAAATACTGAGAAGTTGCAGCATATTACAAACTTGGATTAAGGGTAAGGCTAGACTATAAGTCAGCAGAATACCAGAGGCAAAATCTTGGGCCCCAGGATGAGCATGGAGTAGAGCTATGCAGAATGCAAAATTCTATTGGCAGAATTTATTTGGAATGGTCATTCCAGTGGTAGGATGGTTTTCAGAATTTTCCCACTTATTCCACAGAATTCTGAAGGTGAAGTGGAGGAACTGTATTCCATTGATCACCAGATAGATCCATGGATTAGTATTCCATATGTGTATTAACACTATTTGAAAGTGTTGCAATTGTACTCCTTGGATCTTGAGTGGTGGTGGTCTATGTAATCTGCAACATACATGCTTATCAGAAGGTTCGTAGTTTTGTATATTTTACTGTTTTTTTTCAGTTCGTGGTTTGTACATTTTACTGTGTTTTTCCATTCTGCTGTTGAGAGTCAAGAGGAGATACAAGTGATGCCTTGTATAGTTGTAAGCAACTTTATTTAATTGAAACTGTAAAGGTTTTGAGATAGCTTCAGCAAAGGACTCACTGGTCACTCCTATGAAGTAACCATCTGCACCCAGTGCAGAGAAGACTGGCACCCTTCATTCAGAAAGTGATCAAAAGAGGCATCACATCTCTATAGAGCAGGTAGGCTGCTGTATGTTGAGAAAGAGAAGATCTGAGTGGAGATCAGTATTACAGTCAGCGGTAGTGGAGTGAGGTCAATCCAGACTGCTAAACAATTAAAACCTTGATGAAACAATACACAAAGAAAAAAGCAGCACTTGTTAGAGCTCCTTAGTGGTGCGGTGGTCACTCTCAAGAACCGACACACCAGTGCCAGCCAGCCATTGGTGAGTGTTATCAAACTTCTTTTTTCTCCCCTATTAAATATGAAGCATGTAATATTTTAGGAACATTTCATAACTAAGGGCTGAGGCATTACTGTTTGCAATGTGGTGGGGTGGTGCTTGTGTATTGTGGTATTCAGTGGTGCAATTGTTAGTAGTTATGAGGACCTTAAAAAGTCGAGGCAGTGCAACAAATCATGTGGAAAGGCTAATAGGATGCTGTGGTGTATAGGAAGCAGTTTTGACAGCAGGATAAGGGATGAGTTTTTGCCCTTTCTAAAACGGGTAGAGTAAATTCTGCTTCCTGTTTGGTTGATAAGGTTCTGAAGCAAAGTAGTTCAGGAATAGTATTAACACTTCTAAACTTTTCTTTTTTTTAACTGGACCCAGAAGACAATTCAGGGTGTTGGTTTCTGTCCCAGAACCACATTTCCAGGTGGTTGAAGTCACTTGGTGTAAGGGCCTCATGCCTCACAACACACCACGGGTGTATGGTTCAGAAACAGTAAACCACACCATGAAGTGTCTTGTTGCTCATGTAAAGGTCCCTGGTCAGATTCTTAAATTCACATCTAGCAGTGGACAAGAACCAACCAGCCCACAAGTGCAGGGTTAGCGGTACTGCACGTGGCACCAGTGACCCAAGTTCAGAAGCAAACTTGTGCTATCTGAGAGATAAACAGGAAGAGAAGGAATGAGTTCCATAAGATTGCTCTCTTCCTCTGGGGGAAAGGTTGCCCAGACCAGCACATAAGGGGAGCTTGACACACATTAATGCATATCACATGGGAGTGTGTGGCATGCATCATGATGTCATTGTACACCACACCTTCCAGGGGTCTGAAAAGGAGGAAAAGTGGCAGTAGGACAGCACTGAGCACTCTCACACTGCACACTCAACCAGCTGTGTAATGGTGGCAGTTGGGAACCCTGCTGACCCACAATATGGTGAGCAAGCCCTGTTGGAAGATGGTTGGCAGTAAGTCCTAATGAATATCAGGGTGACAGGGTTTGGGAGCTCAGCAGATTGGGGCTGACTGGAGGAGAAGAAAAAGGGGAGGGGGAATAAAAGCCTACTGGAAACAGCACGAAGGTGGAAATTAATCACTTAATAAATAAGGTAGTTAGGGATGGCAAATAACTGTAGAGAAGGTGCAATCTGAATAGAGTCATAAACTTGTGGAGATCTGATCCAAACAATTGATGGAAAAATACCCAAAAATTCTAGGATTTGGGAATAATGGCAGGAACATTAATAAATTATGTCAGTCTTGTAATTCTGAAGGGACAGTAGTGGAGTTTGTGAATTCTTTGAATACAGCTCCCTTAACAGAAATCAAGCTGAGGAGTGCACTATTGCTAGTAGTCTACTTATGAATGCAGAGAGTGTTATGAAAGAATTGAAGAAAATTAAGGTGGTAAAAGGAATGGGACCTGATGAAATCCCAATTTGGGTGTGGCAGGAGGTTTATGATGTGTTAGCTCTATGGGTATGCAATACTTTCAATAAGACTTTAATTTACAGCCAAGTCCCTTTGTAAAGGAAGGAGGCTATGGTAATTCCTATCCCTAAGACTGGGCTGTCATTTGATCTGGAGAAAGTCTTTAGGCCTCTCTAGTTAACTTATGTAATTGTTCAGTTATGTGAAGGTTTCATCTATAAGTGGCTAATGGTCTATGAACACACCAAACCAGATCCAAATCTGTTTTAGTCACCAGAGAGGTATTTCACCACCGTTGCAGTTATTAAGTTCTTAGAAGTTTGTATGTGACCTTGGGATAAAGATGACCATGCTATGGCCATGCTTGTTGATTATTACAAAACCTTTGATCTTACAGAGCATGACATTCTGTTACAGAAAATGGAGCAGTCTGGCATTCCCATATGTTTGACTAGATAAGTCTATGATTTTATTACAGAGGAGGTCTGAGTGGGTGGAAGTAGAAAGGGTAAAGTCCAAAATAAATGTTATGGAAGTAGGAGTAATGTAAAAAAAGAAATGTTATTAACAGGGGGGATCCCTCAAAAAATGAAGTTGAGTCCCTTCTTGTTTTTGGTGATAAATGACCCAAGCACTGTTGGCCTTTGTGTCCAGTATGTCGATACCGCTACTGTCATTGACCTTTTTGACAGAAATACCAACAGCCCAATGCTAGACCTTGGAAGAATTGAAGAATTGTAAAAATATGGAGGTAAATCCTTTGAAAACCATGGAACTCCAATGTGGGAAAAACAATTATTGGTCTATGCTAGCCATGATATTATGGGATAGGGAGGTGACCGTATTGGAAAGAGGAAAGCTGTTGGGTTTCCACCTTCAAATAAATTTTCCATAATCCCTACATGTGGAAAATATTGTGAAAAAAATGCTAATATCCAGCTGTACTGTTTGGTAATCCTTAGAAGAGCAGGACTGTCAATTGGATTTGCTCTACTTTTTTTCACTGCCATCAAATCAATTTTGTAGTATGGTGTAGCTATTTGGCATGGTAGATTAACCTTATGTGAGTCCGAGTACACTGTAAAATTACAAAGGGGGCAGTCAGGATTGTTTTTTGTTGTGAGGTAAATTATATTGATCCACTGAGTAGTTGCAGAGAAGAGCCTTTAGATCAGAAAAGAGAAAATTTGCCAAGGGCATTTTTTCTCAGATGTGTGCACAAAATAGCAGACTGCACTCTAAAAAAGTAGAAAGTTCTGAGTACACATTAAGAACCCAGGAACTGTGGGAAAACCTAGGGTTAAAATTAGGAAGTATGAAAAATCGATTTTTGGGGGTGTATTTATCATGAGTGTGTTGTTGAGATATAATCTATTTTTTGTACATTTTCTAGAATAATATAATTCTATATATCTATATAGGTGCAGCTGTACTTGCATCCCTTGTATGATTTTGTCACTTTTGTAATTTGTGTGTTGCAATGATATTTTAATGTATGTCAACCAGTCCTTTGTGACTAGCTGTAATTATGAACATTTTAATAAAAATCAAATCAAGTCAAAAATGTGGGTTACTAAGATGGTAAAGTGCAGTAGATAAAACATACAAGGAGATGTCAACATGTATTCATTGGTGGCAAGTAAGGAGACAAAGAAGATGTAGTTGAGACATTCAAGTTTCTGAGGAAGATAAAAAATGTAGATAGTAAGGACCTGTTAACAAGAAAAGATGAGCAGCACAGTGACAAAGGAGCATTCTTGGAGGCTGGTGGAGGTTAGTTCAGAATGGATTGGAATAAGTTCTTCTGTATTTATTTATTAATTTACTTATTAAGATTTCAGATAACATCTTTGCTCAAACAGTGCTCTTTTACAAAGGTACCATGTCATGGATAATGGACAAGTACAAACAAGAAAAGGTAGGTAGATAACAGTTAATACAATTACAGTTCATGAGATGCCAGTGACTTTGTCCAGATAAGACAAGACAATAGAATTCATAACAGGTAGAACATTACAGATTGCATGAGCTGTCAAAGGCTTTGTCAGGATCAATTTGGATCGAAACAATGGTGCAATATTGCCAGACATTATACAAAGAGAGCCTGGGGCTGTTACAATTGAAATAGTGATCTGATGAGTGCATGAGAGGGTCAGAGGTAGTTGGTGAGAGGACAAGGTTGTAGGAGGTAGGCAAGAACTGAGGGGTGGGGGATTGGAGAGATAAGGTAGGTGGTGAAGGAGAAGAGTAGGTGATGATGGAGGGAAGGGGAGAAGGGCTGGGAGATGTAAGGGAGAGGGGTAATAGGATGGGTGGGGGAAGGAGAGAAGAGTTAGGACAGGCTAGGGGGAGAAAGGAAAGAGAAATGAGAACCAGAAGGGAGTTAAGGAGGGCTATGGAAGAAAGGAGAGAGAAAATATAAGAGCTAGGAGGTGCAGGGGTAATAGGTGAGGGTAGGGACAAAGATGTAAGAGGGAATGGAGAGAGTGAGGAGTGAAATCAGGGGGGCAAGGAAGGAGGTTGAGGTGGCTGACATGAGATATTGGAAAGAGTTAATAGTGAGGGAGTGGGGTGTGGGGACAGTGCATAAGAATGGAGAGGCAAGGAAGGTGAGCATGGAATTTAAGTGTAGCAGTTACAGTAGGCACTGGCCACCAAGTGCTGTCATAGTTTGTGCTTAAAGGAACTGAGATTCAGTGCATTGGTGATATCCACTGGGAGTGTGTTGAACCAGTTAGAGGCCCTAACTTTGCAGGAGCACTGCCTTTAAGTGGTCCGGCAGTAGGGAACTGTGAAGACTAGTGTTCCAGGACTCCTGATAAGGCGAGTGGTACAGTGAGGGGAAAAGTATAGACTGAACCCTTGGTGGAAGGAGGACTAGCACTCTTTTCTTTGCAAGTAAGCATGTCTGATACTTTATTCTGCATTGAAGCTGTAGCCAGTTAACCTGTTCATAGAGATCATATGTGTGTGTGTGTGTGTGTGTGTGTGTGTGTGTGTGTGTGAGTCTTCTTCATGGAAAGGGGTGGTGGTTCAGTGGAATAGAAGAGCTCTGGTGGGTATCATAGTGAAATGTGAAATGGTGAAAGGATTTAAAGCAGGGAGGGAAGGATGGTCCACGTGCATAGAACAGTTCAATCTACTACCAAAATAAGTTGCAGATAATGGGGGGGGTTGGAAAATATGAGGGAACTGTGGTTTATACAGCCAGTAGGAAAATAGTCCCCTTTAGAAAAACTTGTAGCATAGAGAAATAAAATAATCTTTCCCACAGTATTGATGTTATCGTTTTTTTTTTTTTTTTTGTTAAGCAGTTTTTAGTGAATCTGGTCAGAGAAGCTCCAGCAGGGGAAGAGCTGAGGGACACTCATCATTCATTATGAGTATTATTGGTGGGCAAATCATGATTTCTTCACCTTTGCCTAACTCCGCTTGATACTAAGAAAAAGGCTGTAAAATTCTGCATTTTGCAAAGTTTTTCACAATGTGAAGATGGTTCTAACACCTGTAAAAACCTTTTCAAGATGACCATACAGTCCTGTGATATGTATATAATAACTGGTGGACATTTTTTTTCTATGGGTTGAGTGCCTACCTGGTCAAAATGTTGACTAACTTTGTTTTTTACTCCTTTAGATATTTCCTGAAGAAAACCTAAGGTCGAAATGTGGATTTCTAACTCTATTTTCTATTTTCAGCGTGCATTTAATATAACCATTTTGTTCTGCTCTTAGACCACATGCTGACTCAGTGCCTTGTTTTTTACAAAATGTTGTATGCTTAATAGTGTACGATAAAACCCAAAAACTGCAACAGCGCAGTATAGGACAGCGAAAGGGTATAATACTGCAAATGGTGCTGTGTGTTTTACTGCACTCTCTCACTGTTGGAGGCAGAGGATATTACCTCTGTTGGGACAGGCTTTTGCTGAGCAGCTGCCATGGCTCAAAGGGATGAGCCACTGACAGGAATAGAAGCAAGCAGAGTGGTTGGCACCAAATTCAATTCCTGGTCCCAGATGTTTGAAAATGTTATTTTTCTCACTTTGTGCAATATTTACGAACCCCCGAGTTAGATATTTTAGTTGAGGGATTCGGGACACAGACCCCTGCATAAATAAAGACTTATGCTGCATGCATTTATCATGCTGTTTTGCCAGCATGACATATGCATGTGGCAGAATGTCTTGCAACATTATGACCCTATGCCGGTTCATTGAGTTGATATTTGCCGTAATGACCCAAGAGTTATTATGGTGAACACGTGCTCTGCCTGTCAAAATTGAGTGCTCACTCATTGTCTTGTGTTCTGTGTGTGGGAGGGCTGAACAGTTCCATGAACATGGTGGCTCTGTATCTCCATAAGTGAAGAACTGCCACAACAAGCCTCGTCACTTTCTCCTAATAAATTCATTTGTATCTGTCAGGTTGATCTTACCTTTATTTAAAAAGAAAAAGCTGCATTGGGTCAATCCTGATGTTCAAAAGCTTCAGGAGTGCAACAGGGAATGGGTTCGTGTCTGACTGCTTACACTCACAGGTAAGAGCGATTGCAATTGTGAGTTTAAACAGTCGGTCACAGATCTGTTCCTTCTTATACTTCTGATGCTGGTGAACTGCAGGATCAACCAGTTACAGCTTTGCTTTTTTAAAGATAAGATAAACCAGATAGATACAATAAAATGATGAGAATAAAGTGAGGAGCCTTGTTGTGGTGGCTCCTCAGTAATGCAGATACAGAGCAACCATTACAGAGTTCAATGACTTCGCTTTCTTCCTATTGCCTCCACAGTTAGTCGTGGAAGTTTGGTTGGAAAACAAATTGTTTGTCAGTTATTAAATAAAATAAAGTATGTGGTGGTGTGTGTTATGAGAATTCAATGTACACCCTTGGTGTGGGATGCTTTGATAAACCACTAAGGCTTCACACTGGGGGTCTGCGTAGCATTCCACACCTTGGGTGAGCATTAAATTCTCATATCACACACTACCCCATACTTTATTCTATGTAAATCATAATTTACAGATTTTTTTTTCTAACAGGCATTGGAGGGAAGGGGTAAACATTTAGTTTCCAACTGAGCCATCATGTGACGCAACATTCTGAGCCTTACCATGCCTCTCGTCAGTGTCTGTTCAAATGCAGCTTGGTTTTCGGACAGAGAGGTTGTGTTTTAATGACTTTATTCAAAATTAAAAAATTATCTAAAATTGCTGTGAAAATGGCACAAAAGCCCACGAGTTGAACTTTGTCCATAAGTGAACTTATTTTCAAAATATGCTACAGTATATTATTTTGACTTTTTGTAAGTCTAGTTTGTGAGTTTAAAAATTTCATGAGGGTGTGTGCAAGCACTGCAGCCTTCTGCAGTGTAGCTGTTTGCTGGGCTTTTCTTACAGTGCAGCAGACTGCTTACTGCTGCTCTGCCAAGTGCATTTAGTGTATCTTTTTAAATATTATTTTAATAATTTGGGTAAACATATATTTTTTGTTTTGTGAAGATTATTTTGGTATTACTTTTGCAAGCAGCAGCACACCCTTACTGAATTCATCACAATGGCAATACAGTGGTGTAACAATGGCAATACCTTTGTAAGCAGAAAAATCCACAATGGTACTACCCAGTGGTACTCTGGTATCACAGTAGTAGGCAACATATTGATTTTCTTTGGTACACTGGTAGTGCACTTTCACAATGGTATCCCTATAGCATTGTTTACCCATCTCTCTCTCTCTCTCACACACACTGGTAATACAATGGTATCATGTAATTGAAAGATTTTTGTCAGTTCCCCCAAACACTGGCACAATTGTAGCACCATGGTAGTACGTTATTTTGACATTTCAGTATTTGGCATCTCTCACAGCAACCCTGGACTCATGGTAACACTGTGGTATCACTCAATCTCATTATACTCAGTACCATAATGCATTGTTAAGATAAACTACTGTACATTATAACCTCATGGAGAACAGTTAGGTAGTATTCCCCAGACCCTATACATCCTCTTCACTCCACAACCTGCCCTTATTTGACACATAAGTCATCAGTTACCCCTGAGGCACTCAGCAAGTGTCTGATCTATGTAGAGCCCTGGGAACAGACACTGCCAAACACTTTTTGTGTCTGGTAGAGCCTGCACCCAAGGTTTTGATTAAACTGGACATCCCCTCTATGACTCTAGGAGAACTAAGGGATTCTGTATCAAATAACAGTAGGTTGTGGTGCAGGGAAGAGCACATGGAGTCTGTGGAGCATAGTATTACTACTGACTAGTATGCTTAGAGTGCTTTTTAGAAAGTTGAAGATACAGCTGGCCCGATGGTGCTGAGCAATGAGGCACCGGACACCACATCTCACACCACACTGGTGACCCAGATTCAGGAATGACCTTGAGTCACCAGAGAGCTGGGGAGGGCTGGAGTGGGATTTACCCTGCAGGAGTGGGTGCCTGCTCCACCGTTGTCCCACACCCATTGGGTGGAGGTCTAATTTGTGCACAGGTGGCAGGAGTTGCAACACAAGTCTTGGGTGGGGTGGAAGGGGTTACTGGATCCTGGCATGCACAGGTGCCTCTACACTCATGTGTACGCCATGACCCTGGGAAGGGGAGAAATAAGGTAAAGGAAAAAATGTATATAGAAAAAAAAAGAAAGCTGAAGATACCTGTCCTTACACTACAAAATATAGTATATTGACAAGCTTAATCATCTTATTTCACTAACTAGAAATCTTAACATATTTAACCCCAAGATTATCTCTAGAGTTTTTTGTTATTAATGAAGAAAAAATGGCTTACATAGAAATGCAGAAATTGTTGGCAGATAAGGACTGCCAGGCCCATCCAGTCTGCCTGCAGGCCCTATACATTGTATGTTGCCATTGACCCTATGTGATCAATGGCTTTTAATCACTCCTTCCCCTCTCAAGGTTCCTTTGTGCCTGTCCTAGACATGCTTAAACCCCTCCATTGTGCTTGCCCCCACTACCTCCTGTGGCAGATTATTCCAAGAGTCAACTACCCATTCTGTGTAGAAAAGCTTCCTCATATTACCTCTTAACCTACCTACCTCCAATTTCATATTGTGCCCTCGTGTACTAGTACTTTTTTTACATTGGAAAAGGTCCCCCACCTGCACATTCTTTACACCCTTGAGGTACTTGAAAGTTTCAATCATGTCCTCCCCCACTCTCCCCTCTCCTTCAATTAGTATATATTGAGGTCCCTCAGTATCTCCTATGTTTTGTGGTGCCAGCCCTGCACCATCTTGTTGTATTCTTTGGATAGTCTCCACATTGTTCAAGTCCTTCCACAGGTGTGGCCTGCAGAACTGCATGTAGTACTTCAAGTGAGGCCTTACCAATGTTTTATACAATGGCAGCACCACCTTCCGCTAGTGAAACCCCTGCCTATGCACCCCAGCATGCCACTGACCCTCCCTACCACCTTTGCACACTGATTCGATACCTTAAGATCTTCAGAGATGATAACCCCTAGGTCCCTTTCCTCCTTGACAGTCAGCCCCCCCCCAACCTGTAGCTCTACCCAGGGTTCCCATTACCAAGGTGCATTATTTTGCACATTTTTACATTGAACCTCAGTTGCCACATCTCTGACCATCTAACAAGCTTTTCCAGGTCCCTCTTCATTTTCTGCACCCCTTCTGGAGTATCCACCCTGTTGTAGATCTTGGTGTCATCTGCAAACAAGCAGA
Source organism: Neoceratodus forsteri (assembly GCA_016271365.2). NCBI lineage: Eukaryota > Metazoa > Chordata > Ceratodontiformes > Ceratodontidae > Neoceratodus > Neoceratodus forsteri. Next base: position 213,552,012 of record CM057451.1, read on the forward strand.
CCTTTCCTTCCAGCCTCTTTTCAATGTCACCAATGAAGACATTGAACAGGACTGGTCCCTGTACTGATCTCTGCGTATGTCACCCCCTTCCCCAGATTTACCCCATTTGCCACCATCCTCTGTCTCCTGTCTGTTAACCAGTTCCTAACCCTGTTCACCACCTTGTCTCCCATGCCCAGACTACCCATCTTGTTAACCAACCTTCTATGTTAATGGTGTTGAAGGCTTTGCTGAAATCTAGGTAGGCTACATCTACTGCTTCTCCCAGAATTACTTCCCTAGTCACCCAATCAAAAAAATTCTATCAGATTCATTTGACATGACCTTCCTGCTGATAATCCGTGTAATATCAAGGCTTATATCAAGACAAAGTATCTTGTTTTATCTTGTCGAGGAAAACAAGCTTATTTTCATTGTATATTTTCCTTATTTTAATGATCTTTAATCTCAGTGACTAAAAATCTTGGGCAGGATTCACAAAAAAGGGCAAACTGCAGTGCAAATGTTTGCACCATACCTTGCCACTGTGCAGGGACCAAAAATTGATATTCACAATTGGATAGTGCACTGCCCTATATGACTGTGAATAGGTATAGGTGGGGGCAGCGCTAACCCTGGAAAACACTGAGAACCTCAGTAGCGCTGCACCCCACAGTCAGCCATGAGAATGGGCTGCCAGCAATAGCACTACATGTTAAGCACCCCATTCACAAAAGGAGACATGCAAATGTGCCCATTGGGCATTCAAGGCACTAGTGCCCATTAGCATGCCTATTATGAGACCATTTGCATAGCCTGTGGGTGGCTTAGTACAGTCCCCCCCACCTGTCCAAGCTCAACACAGCTGTAGTCTCCCATGGTGTACTGCTACCATACTCTGATCACCGTCCCAGAGTAGAAATTGAATGTTTTTCCATAGTGTAGTGCCCCTCTCTCTTCCCTGGTTCTCCGATCTCTGGTAGCTGACCCTGTATTAATAATAGTGATCTTTTCCATAGTGTAGTATCCCTTCCCCCACCTGGTCCTCGATTGATGACCCTGTATTAATAATAGTGATCTTTTCCATAGTGTAGTGCCCCCCCCCGGTCCCCAATTGCCAACCCTGTATTAATAATAGTGATCCTTTCTATAGTGTAGTGGCCTTCCCCAGTCTCTGAACCTGTATTAATAATAGTGATCTTTTCCATAGTGTAGTGGCCTTCCCTGGTCTCTGGTTGCTGACCCTGTATTAATAATAGTGATCTTTTCCATAGTGAAGTGTCCCTCCCACTCCTTGGTCTCCGATTGCTGATCCTGTATTTATAAATTATGATCTTTTCCATAGTGTAGTGTTCCTCCCCCCTACTTGGTCTCTGATCACTGACTCTGTATTAATAAAAGTGATGTTTTCCAGAGTGTAGAGGCCCTAACTGGTCCCCAGTAGCCGACTCTGTATTAGTAATAGTGATTTTTTCCATAGTGCAGTAGCCTTTCTCCCTCACCGGTCTCCAATCACCATCTGCATGTTGCCAAAAGAGATCCCTATTAGTCCAATGCTTCCTCTCCCTCCCCATTGTCTGACTGCCATCCCCGTGGTGATGAAAGAGATTGCTGTTAATCCAATGCTTCCTCCCATCCCCACTGTCTGGCAGTCATGCTCGTGATAAACACAAGGATCCCAGTAGTGCAGTGCACCCACCCCCTTCCCTGTTGTCTGATCCCCATCCCAGTCGTAATATCAAACTATCCCTGGTAGTCTAGTTGTCCTTCCCCCTTCCCCCTTGTCCGAGGGTTGACCCCATTGTAAAATTAGAATCCTGGTAATCTAATGTTCCCCACCCCCCATCCAGTAAAGGTGCGACCCACCACCTTGTTCTCCCCAGCCGGCAAGCAGCACAGCCCTCCTCTCACCAGCACAACTGGCTACTGACTGAGCTCTCAGTGAGCACATACTGTATACTGTACGGCCAAGTGACAGTGATTGACAGCAACCCAACCGTAGTTTATAAATACTGGCGCCATCAAATAGCTCACTGTGCAGATACAAAATATGCCCCTCCCCCCTTCTGCCTACTTTTGTTATTCACTATAGAACTGGCAATTGATCTGGGATGTATTGCTTTTTGCATATATTGGGTATGTGGGGGAGTACCTTTTGTATTTTATAAATAGCCACATGTATCTGCATTTGTAGTTTGCTGTTTAACTATTGCTGAACTAGGGTGATTTTTTTACTGGTTTCTTTAAGTCTTCTCAACAAATTCATGATATCAGCTCTGTAATTCCGCCCCCTAACAATGCATCACATTTTCAGATGCAAAGTGCTGGGGTTTAGCAATGTGGCTTTCCCGGACTCAATAAACAAACTTGATGATATCAAACCTTTGAACATTTAACTAGTCTGGGTGGGAAGACAAAAGGTATTTAAATGGAGACAGCCCATATAGTGGTCATAGGGCTGGTCCAGGTGGAGGGACATAGGGACATTGGTGGGAAAAGCGGGTCCAGGGGTCCCAGGGCTGGGAGGGCAGGCAGGGAAGTCATAGATGTAAAAGACTAGTCTGGTGGTCCAAAGGATTATGTGGGTGAAGGAACTTGGTGACATACAGTAGGTAGGGACAGCCAGTATGGTTTCCTAGGGATAGTCTAGGTGGGCAGAAAGGGGAGAGGTTGCTAGGAAAAGCTAGTCCTTGGATCCTAACGATGATCCAGATTGAGGGACATGGAGACTGTAGGTGGTGGAGAGAAAGCCAGTGCTCCCAGGGCTGGTCCAAGTGGGTGTACAATGGAAACATAGACAGGGGAGGCCATTCCAGTCATCCCAAGACTGATCAGTTTTGGGTTACCATGGGGACATATGTGAGGCAGGCAAGTCCAGCAGTCCCAGGGCTGGTTCAGGGTGTGTACAGAGAGAATTAGGTGAGGAAGGCTGGTCTGGGTACCAATTGCTAGTCAGGGTGGAAAGGGAGTAAGATTTCTTGTGATTGGTAACAGAATACTTCACTGTGTGACACCAGACTAGTCATTGGTCCACACTCCATTGCAGGGGCTGGTTGCAGATGCTAAAACAAACAGGAATCATTGGATGGGGTGGGGGTGGTTTCTGGGAGATGAAGGTACTACTACAGGAGCCAGAAACAGACCTGTTGTTCAAGTTTAAGATTATTGTAGGAATAACTCTATTCAGCAGGCTCATTCACAAGGAGGTCCTGATAACATTTATCAGGAACAAGCACAGATAAACATCAAGGTGGAATACATAAATAAATGTATTTATTTTTATTTTAGTCTTTGGTAACCAGGTATGACCCACTAGGCACAAATGCTTGTTTTCAGGGGTGAACTGGGAGCAATGGGTGATTAAGTGACTTGCTCAGAATCACACAGTATGCAAGTGGAGGTTGTGGGAATCAAACCCAGGTCTGGTCTGTTGGATGTACCAAGCTCGTTCACAGATGTACCAAGCTCATTCACAGCTTGTTGCTCTAACCTCTAGGCTATACTGCCAGCCCGATCAAGAGGGGTAACGCTGGATACAAAAATGTGTGCTAATTACATAACAGTGACAGTGTTTATAAGGCAGTACCATCTGCAATTAGCAGAATAAAGAGAAACAGACAGCCAACATCTTAAAACAAAAGGCATAAAAATAAGTGCAAAGTAGCCTGGGGGCCCAGATAGAGAGGAGAGAAAAGAGGAAGGTGAGAACGAGAAGGTAATAGAGTGGGACAAGGAAGGTATAACAAGGGAAGTTTTAACGGGATACTAGGGTGGTGCAGGGTGAAAGAGAAAAAGGAAGAGTGATAAAAAAGGAGAAAATGAGAGGAAAAGAGTGAGGGGAATTGGCTGAGCAAAAGAGGGAGGAAGGTGGTGAAAGTGTAAAAGACGGCGAAGTGGAGGAGATAAGATAAAGAGAAAAAGGGGGAAGTAAGAAAGAAAAAAAGCATGGGGGGAGTCAGCCAAGCAGACCAGGGAGATAGTGGTGAAAGTGTAACAAAGGAAGAATTGGAGAAAATAAGGAGTCTAGGGTCCAATAGACAAAAGTATTTAGTTCCCCACATGTTCATTTACACTGCATCCCCCTGCACAGTTTGCTCAGATGCAAACTCTGTTGGCACATGCAAACCGGGCTTTTGAACATAGGAAATCTGCTCAAAGCACAGTTTGTATGCACAAATCAGCATCTGCACAAGGGAAAATGTTTGCACATTGGGCCTCAGATTTGCACCAGTTTTTAGATTAACATTGGAATTAACTCAAAACCAGATACACCCTAAAACTGGAACAATTAATGCCCTGGCTGTAACCCACATGCTGTAGAAAATGCCTGCACAGGAATGCTCCCCTTACTGAATGGTACTACTAGAATGGGACCTTTACAGCAGTGGTATTCAGTTTAGGGAAGAGAGGACATTTAATTTGGGGTACATTCTGATTTTCACCAGCAAGCAGGCTGCCAACCAAATTAGAATGTATAGAAATTCAGAATGTATCAGCCCGTGGTACACCAAGGGTTCACTTCTTGGCATCTAGTCCCTCTCTTTTACTTTTATAGTCATTCTCCCTACCTCTGAACTGGGTACTGTTCCACTGAGGCAGTCACTGCTGCCCCCATTACTCTTGCCATGCCACTGCTCAAGCTCACAACAGCTACTGCAGAGACTAGGTGTTCTCTTTTTTTTTATTTAAGGTTTAGGGTCCTACTCCCTCAGCAGCCCCCTTCCTACCAACCCACCCAACCCGTCACCCAGCTCCTCTGGGACTTACCTTCTGCCATAAGCCTTGAAGCATGCTTCCAGCCACCGGTGTGGAGCCTGCGAGGGGTTGATTCTCCTTGTGCTACCGGGTGGATTTTTCACATTTTCTTCCCCTTAAACCCCAGAGCCCCAGCCATTCACAGATGTGCATGCGCGTGGGGGTGTGCATGCACACTGGCACCGGAGACAGACCCGATCTGCCCAGATGGTCTAACATCTAGCACCTAGCCCCCCATGCTCAGTGCTTCCACTGAACCTCTACTCAGTGCCAGCCAAGAGTCATACAAGCCTACCACCCCTGCCCCGGAGAGGAGAGTTGCCTAGTGGCTGCTCAATCCATTCCCAGCCCTTCCCCACATGGCTGAACCCCGACATCCCATGCTCGTTCCCAAACACACATCGCTGGCATGATGAGAGGCAAGGCATCCAGCTCCTCGGCCCTCAATGCCACTGGGCTGGCTCAAGAATAGGTATTCTGATCACATCCCTGAAACCTAACCCCCTCCAGTGTGGTTCAACTAGCTGAGCGAAGGGCTACCAACAGAGCAGGTTAGGGCTGGTTTGCTGCCATTGGTGGCCCTTGTCCCCCCCAAAAATACTCCCTGTCCCTACCTCCCCTAGATGTGAGTACACTGATGGTGCAATGCTTAAGCCTGTGAAGGGTGGCCCCAATGTTGTAAGGTCTGGCCAGTTAACCCTAATGGAGTCGCTGCTGCAGTGGGAGAAATCTCTGTCCCCTCCCAGAGCCTGAGACAGCTCTATAGCACTATGGTTTCACCAGCTCAGTGTTGTTGGCAGGTTAAGAGAGAATATTGCTCACTGGTTGCCCATATAGGTGTGTGTGCTCCAGTAGTGCCTCTGAGCCAGCTAGGGCAAATACCTTCTTTTTTGAGTGTTTCTCCACAGACCTTCCAACATTTGATGGATGAAAATAAATACACTGGGAAGAGGAGTGTCTGATGGGGGGGTCATGTCGCTACCCCCCACACACTTTCAAACCCACTCCACTCCACCAAAGGTTGCCTGAATCTCAGTAAGTAAAGTGCCACATATTCTGACCGGATTTAAATTGTGAATGCCTTACCGAACTGGGATCTCACAGACTGCAGTGCACACAGGGCCAAAACCTCAACGTGCCAGGCATTCCAATTAATAGTGCTCCTCCTTTTTTTTATGCTGCAGCAACCACCACCTCTCCAGTGCTGTCTTCATCGTTCATCGACCCAGACCCTGATCTGCTCCTCCTCGTCGATCTCGATTGGCACAAATTTACTACTGGTGCAAAAAAAAACTAAAAAACAGGGGCTCCACTCCCAGAGTGATCCCCTCGCACATTGCTTTTTGTGCTACCACCCACTCAAATATACGCACGTGGGCTCGAACACAGGAAATCCACAGTTGTGCAGTGCGTACTACAGAGCCAGGAGGCCGGGAATGAGGACTGCAAGTGGGAACGTACGCTCACAAACAAATTAAATCTTATGGGTGGTCAAAAATTTGCACACACCAACTAGTTAGGATCTGATACCACTGTAAGAAAGTCGGTATTGTACTGGCCAAAACAGTACAGTTGGAGGGTAAGTCTCCAAACCTTTTTTTTCTCCGTTGTTTTTGTCTCTTGCTACAAGGTATAAAAAAGTGCATTTTTTCCCATACCCCCCCCCCCCCAAAGAATAGGAGGCAACAGTAAACAGACTTAATACTTTACAGCTAAATGGGCAGACTGGATGGGCCATAGGCCCTTATCTGCTGACACTGTCTATGTATCTATGTAGCTAAATGTTACTAGGGGAGTTGATGTTGCTTTAAAAAAGGTTAGAGTAAGGCACACAACTCATCTCTCCAAGTATAGATGTTTACAGTTACAGTCTGCTCATGCCTTTGGGCAAACTGATGCAGAGCTGGGACACAGCACTGCCGAGCTGGGACAGGGGTCAACAGGTTATACTCCATAAAGCCCTCTGATAAAAAATAAAATCATGCACAAAAAATGTAAATGCCTTGCTTGTATTCAAACTTAGAGACCTAAATAGAAGGTTTATGCACTGGTGTACATTTTTTTATTTCTATTAAATATTAACAAACCCCCTACCCCTACTCTGCAATAGTCAGTTCCTTCAATATGCCACAGGAAGTGAAAGAATGAGGTTACAGTTACAAATGGCTGGGTTATGTAACTTCTTCATGAGACCAGAATGGCTGTTTTGGTAAGAGCAGGTACTTTAAATTCCTTTCTACATTACCATGTACTATTACTGATTCTTAATATGCCTATTTAAGTAGATATGCTGTTGTTCATTCTTCTTACTTTTGCAGGCTTTGTATGCAGCCTGGGAGGAAGCTACAGATGATTGATTTTCGTCTGATCAGCAACCTACATCAACAAGCTGAAATGGCATGTCTAGAAGCACAAACAGGTACACATTGTGGGAGGAAAGTATTTGAAAAGTGGGATTGTAAATGAGATTGGTTTGTTGCAGCAGTTGTGGGGATGCTGTGAGGACGTTCTGTGTACTGCGCTTACTTCTTTACCCTATTGTCTCTTTTTCTTCAGTCCCTTTCAAAAAGTCACAAAGGACTGGAGATTTGAAACAAAATAATGCTGTACAGACACTGTAATACAGTCTGTCTCCTTCAGAAAATGCTTTCTCCCTAAGCAGCACCGGTGTAATATGGGAAGAATGTGAAGTCCCCATTAACAACCGGGCCGCTGAGTTCTGCACTAGCTGCAAGCGGCAGATATCAACCCCAGGGAGCCCAAAGTAAAGGGAATTGCAGTAGTCCAAACGAGAGGTCACAAAGGCATGGATCAGTGTGGGCAGGTCGCCTGACTGAACAAGGTACTTGATCCTAGCGATATTCCTTAGATGATAAAAGGATACCTTAACAACTGCCGACACTTGCGCACGCAATGTCAGCTGATCGTCAAGGATCACCCTCAGGTCACGCATCCATTCAGAGGTAGGAAGCTCCACATCCCCCAGGAATAAACCTGAGGTTTGATTTTCCCCCAGCCCCTCAATCCGGCAGCCAGGATCCACAACCTTCACCTCCATCTTCCTAGAATTCAACCTTAACCAGCTGGACCTCATCCAACCCTGGATCTCACTGAGACAATTGTTAAATGCTGAGAGTGCTCTATTCTGGTCAGGTGCAAAAGACAGATAGAGCTGGGCATCATCGGTATAGCAATGAAACTCCAGCCCGTATCGTCCTACAATGTCTCCGAGGGGAAGCATATACACTGCAAACAACATGGGGGACAGCACAGAGCCCTGAGGCACCCCACAGGACAGAGAGGTAGGATCAGAGGAAAATATCCCCAATACAACCCTCTGAGTTTTACCTGTGAGGAAGGAGGTAAACCATCTGTGTACCAAACCCGACAACCCACAGATGCATCTCAGGTGCTCAAGCAACACCCCATGGTTTACGGTGTCAAATGCTGCTGACAGATCCAGAAGGACCAAAATGGACCGCTTTTCTGGTCTCTTGCCATCAGGAGATCACTGAGCACCCGAACCAGTGCAGTCTCAGTGCTATGCCTCTTTCGAAAACCTGATTGAAGAGGGTCGTAGATGTTATGGATGGATAAATGGTTGTCTAACTGGGCTGCCACCACTTTCTCGATTACCTTCCCCACAAAGGGGAGGTTCGAGATAGGTCTGTAGTTAGCTAGGGAGTCTGGGTCCAGAGAAGCCTTTTTCAACACTGGTGTCACCACCACTTCCTTCAGGGAGTGGTGGTATTCACCAGAGTCTAAGGAGCACCAGACTATCCTAGCTAGAACTGGGATGATAACCTCACCACAGCCCATGACCAGGCCACTGGGACCCGGGTCTAAACTACAGCTTGTGGTATGCATACATTGGACAATCCTCATAACGTCTTCAATTTCTGGCCTTTCAAAGGAACTCCAGGCAAATGGGGTGCTTGTAACTGCAGGCTGGACCACCGCATCTCCCATGGAGAGTGTGGTGCGAGTCTCGGCCCTGATGTTGACCACCTTATTTGCAAAGAATTGAGCAAGCTTCTCACACTGCATTTGTGAAAAGGCTCGACAAACCTGCGGACGGGCTGGGTTGCACAGCCTGTCTAGGGTTCAAAAGAGCTGGGCTGGTCGGTTCTGTGCAGCAACAATTTCTCCGGACAGGAATGCTGCCTTCTTATGAGTAATTGCTGACTGCTAGAGTTTATAATGCTCTAGGAGTCTAAGATGGTTGGCATCTAAGCCAGATTTTCACCAGCACCTCTCCAACCTGCGTCCTAGTTGCCGAATCTCCCTCAGATCCTGATCAAACCAGGGGGATCGAAGGCGAAGGGAGAGAGGACGCACACGGGTGGGAGCAATTAAATCCAAAGCAGTGGTAACAGCCTTATTATAGGCTAGCACCAGTACTTCAGGATTAGAGCTCGTCCCAGGAAGTTCTGATAGGTCAAGAACCACAGTTAGGCCTTCAGGAGTGACATCCCGTAAAGGGTGGTACTTGACCATCTCCTCAGAGGTAGGCCTACGCAGGGGGGTGCAAAAATTGAATCTCACAGTGTGGTGGTCAGACCATCCAACAGGTTCCACCCCCACATCGGAGGCCTCCATCCCTAGCAGGAAGACCAGATCCAGAGAATGGCCGTGTTTATGAGTGGCAGAGGTAACCACCTGTGAGAGGCCCAATGAACACATCAACTGGAGGAAGTGCTGACCAAATTGCAAGAGTTCGTCGTCGATCCAGGCCTTAAAGGAGAAGTCCACCCAGAATGTGCAAAAACATATGGTAAGTAGAGTGTTTTGATATGTATGTTAAGTCCTAGTATGTCCTTCCCTCTGTCTGCTATTAGGAGTTTTTCCTAAATTAGCCTGCTAGCTGTATGGTAGTTTTACAACACCTGGGGATCTTCATCACAAATAGGTTTATTGGCTTTCTTTCTCCTACGATGCACCTTGGCTCATGTGACAATGATGTAGCTATGCCCTTAGATTTAGCAGGGTCTGTCATAGCTCAGCCACAAAGATAATACTTCTTTCAGAGAAGAAACATTAGATTTTTGGGTGAGTAATATTATTATTTTTGACATTAGTACCTTGTCCTGCTATATTACAACCTATAAGGTGATGTTCAATTTTTTCTACTTAGTACCAGTGCAAAAACTGAAAGTGACTGAGAGGAACAGAGTAAACAGTGACATGATTTAAATACACACACACACACACACACACACACACACACACACACAGCAGAACATAGCAGGACAAGGTACAATATCAAAAAATAATAATGATTACACTCACCCAAAATCTAGCAGTGTGTCTTCTTTGGAAGACACTGGCTTCCTGCAGGGACAATTAGACATCACACCAAAGGGCACTCTGGGAAGACTAGAGGCCATAACAGAAACCAGAATGGCAACATCCAAGGGCAATAAAACAGTTAGGGAAAGTTAGAAAACACATCTCTCACAGCCAGAGGAAAAGAAAACGCTGGGAACTGGGTAGAACACAGAAAAAAAGACTACTACATATCTTTTTCTGATTTTAACATGGAGTTTTCCTTTAAAGTCACTCAGCACCATCAACCTGGGTGACTCAAATACCAGGTCAACGACGAAGTCCACCACTTCCTTAAGGAATGGCTTCTCGTCACGGGGTGGACGATAAACAAGCACCATCCTATAGCCCCCACCTGCCACTACGACACATTCAAAGGATCTGGTCTCCACCACTGGAACACTAGTGAAATCCAACTCGGTCTTAAAACAGACCACAACCCCTTCACCCCTGCGATCCAATCTTGGGCGGTGTATCACCGAATACCCAGCTGGAACTGCTGCCTCGAGTACCGGGCCAGCATTACTATCCATCCAGGTTTCGGTGATGCAGGTCAGGTCTGCTGTGCCCACCAAGTCTGCTACAATGGCAGTCTTGTTCATAACAGACCTGGCATTGCACAACACCACCCGGGTTGGATAGGACTCCTGGGATGCCCCAACCACCTGCCCACCATTTACAGAGGTGGTGCCCTTGGTATGGAGACCAAACAGGAAGGTCCATGTTCAGCACTCCATTTCACCCCAGGGTGTCTTCTGGACTTAACCACTCAGATGTGAGCACCCTCCTCATCAATCCACCGCTGTTCATGCCCTCCGCCCCTCCACAACCCCGCACGGACAATTTCCAAGGCCCTACAGCATTGGTAGACAGGGAAAAGCAATGGGAGGGAAAAGAAAGGGTGGAGGGCATGAAGAGGGCAGATGAATAGTGCATGACAGGGGGGTGGAATAACAATATATATCGTCATCCACAGACATGGAGCCAATGACAATAATATCTAAACTCCCTGTAATAAAAATATAATCAGAACACAATACAAACTTGAAAATCAATAGAAATGACTCAGAAAAAACTAAACCATAAATAAAACAGAACTTAAACATAAGTCTACTTAACATAAATTAAACTGCACAATCAAAAAACCTAAATAAACAAACAATAAAAACAATAATTAGTTAACAACAATATCCAGTCCATATGAATTCCAAAAGTTTTTTTTAGGACAGTGGAGCTCCCACCTTCCACAGCCAAAATGTCTAAATATGGGGCCACAGACTCTCACTCCATGGATCCAATAACCAGGAGAACGCAGGTTAAAATTAAGTCAGAAATCCCAAAGGTGCTCCCCCAATTCGAACCCCCCAAACAACTCTCACCACCAGGTGGAGTAAGTACAGGCAGGAGACCCTCCAAGACACAATGATGTACTATGGTAGGCAGATCCAGGAGCAGTTAACAAAAGTACAGTACCGTTAGCAATCCTTCGTGGGCTCTCACCACCACGAAATATCACACCCCAAACTGTATCCTTCGAAAAACCCTACCGGAATCGACTCTACCACTAAATAAATTAGGCAGCAGCAGCATAAAATGGATTTAAAAAAGCAGAGGTCTTACTTTGATGTAGTCATCCAGGATTAAATCAAAGGAGGAAACGGACCAGTGGAACCATTGCCTGCACCAGGGACTCACCCCAGGAACAACCCGCCTCACCTTGGACCTTACCGCCTTCTGGTTAGCTCTCCAGGTGTTCCAGTGCAGATCAGAAGTGCCAGGAGGCCTGCCGCCAAATAGCAGCAGCCTCCCAGCCCACCACCTTCAGGAGGACAGGTGCCCGAAGCACAGCCCGCCGGCCACAGACAGGAACCCTGAAAAAGTCCAGGATCTTACTTCTCCAAGTTCTCTTCTTCTCAAAGACAGGGGAACTGAGCATGAATCCATGCACCAGTAAAACAGGACCCCACTCACAAGCAGGTAAATCCAGGAGGTGGCGAAACCTCCAAACAAACAGCTCCACAGCCCTCAGTTACAGCCGTACACCTCCATTCCAATCCTCCGCTCCGCTGCACAGTGTCACACGATAGTAAAGTTTTTACCCCAACTCAAGATGTCAGTCCTCTTCAAACCACAAAAGGACCGCCGCTGTCGCAAGTGCATGTCTGCACTTGACGAAATTGGGGAAACCAGAACGCCAAAAAAATGCTACAGCAAACGGACTTCTCCACTGCCCGGAACAGATCGAAATCGAATGTGGAATAAAACATAAAATAAATATGAATTAAAGCACATTCAAACACAACTAATAAGACTAAACTAAAGTCTGTTAACAGAGCACTAGTATAAGAAAATAAAATACTGAAAAATTAAAAATCAGGAGTAGCGTAGCACGCTCAGAGACCTCGGCACAGCACAGTCGCCATCTTGCGAAAAGGGGGGTACTCTGTTTGCTACATATTGGGTGTTGGCTGTAGGTGCTGGTGTTTCTGTGTGCCTGTAGGACTGTTAGGGCTGATTTCTGTGCTGGGGATGCAGCGGGGATGCAGCAAGCGCTTGATTAGTGGGTGCTGACTGGTGGGGAGAGGACTGATGGAAAGTTTGTACAGTGGTGTGAAAAAGTATTTGCCCCCTTCCTGATTTTCTCTAGTATTGCATATTTGTCACACTGGATGTTTTCAGGTCTTTAGAGAAAATGTAATATTAGATAAAGGGAACCTGAGTGAACAAATAACACTTGTTTTTTTTTTTAATTTCACTTATTTAATGAAAAAAAGTTAACCAACACCAACTGGCACTGTGTGAAAAAGTAATTGCCCCCTTACACTTAATAACTGGTTATGCCACATTTAGCTGCAATGACTGCAACCAAACACTTCCTATAATTCAATATCAGTCTTTCACATCGCTGTGGAGGAATTTTAACCCACTCTTCCTCGCAGAACTGCTTTAATTCAGTAACATTTGGTAGGTTTTCGAGCATGAACTGCTCGTTTCAGGTCCTGCCACAGCATCTCTATTGGGTTTAAGTCTGGACTTTGACTAGGCCACCCAAAACTTTAATTTTACTTTTTAGCCATTCTGATGTGGACTTGCTTTTGAGTTTTGGATCATTGTCTTGCTGCATGACCCAACTACGCTTCAGCTTCAGCTGACGGAAGGATGACTGGACATTCTCCTTAAGAATTTTCTGGTACAGAGCAGAATTCATGGTTCCTTTAATTATGGCAAGTCATCTAGGTCCTTAGGCAGCAAAGCATCCCCACACTATCACACTACCACCACCATGTTTGACTGTTGGTATGGTGTTCTTACTGTGGAATGCTGTGTTTGCTTTACGCGAGACATTATGGGATCCATGTTGTCCAAAAGTTCCACTTTGACTCATCTGTCCATAGAACATTTTCCCAAAAGGCTTGTGGATCATCCAGGTGCTTCTTATGAATGAGAGATGAGCATTTATGTTCTTCTTGGTTAGCAGTGGTTTCGCTTGCTACTCTCACACGAAGCCCATTTTGCCCAGTCTCTTTCTGATTGTGGAGTCATGAACACTGACCTTAGCTGAGGCAAGAGAAGCCTGCAGTTCTTTGGATGTTGTTTTAGGATCCTTTGAGACTTCTTGGATGATATTACGCTGCGCCCTTGGAGTAATTTTGGCAGGCCGCCCACTCCTGGGAAGGTTCACTACTGTTCCAAGTGTTCTCCATTTGGAGATTATGGCTCTCACTGCAGTTTGATGGAGTCCCAGAGCCTTAGAAATAGCTTTGTAACCCTTTCCAGACTGATAGAGGGCAACAAATTTTTTCTGATCTTTTCAGGAACTTCCTTTGATCATGGCATAATGCTTGTTGAATCTTGTGCTGGCAACGTGACTCTGATGGTAAGGGCCAAAATAAGTGAGGTTTATGTTGAGCAGGGCTGGCTGTAATCAAGCCTGGCTGTGTTCAATCAGCTGACTCTAATTATCCCTTTAATTGGGTTGATTTAACTAGGGGGCAATTACTTTTTCACACAGTGCCAGTTGGTGTTGGTTAACTTTTTTCATTAAATAAATGAAATAAGTAAAAAAAAAAAAGTGTTATTTGTTCACTCAGGTTCCCTTTATCTAATATTATATTTTGTCTAAAGACCTGAAAACATCCAGTGTGACAAATATGCAATAATAGAGAAAATCAGGAAGGGGGCAAATACTTTTTCACGCCACTGTATATCATGTGCTGATAACACTTTCGTTTACTCAAGATTCTGTCTCATGGGTCCTACCCACCTTGTACTTATGGGAAGCAGTGGCAGTTTATGCCACAGGTGTCATGGTGGACAGGAAACTGTTTGGCCAGCAGGAGTACCGTCACAATTGGGAACACCATTGGTGAATTAACTGTATGTCCCTCACACAAGAGTACCAAAAATTCATTTACTTTTTTTGCTATGTCCCTTACCAATAATTTAGACTTTTATTTTATGTCCCTCACAAAATGTTACCAATAATTCAGACTTTTTTTTAATGTTCCTCACAAAAGTTCAGCAACAATTTCGATTTTTTTTTGTTGTTGTTGTTGCGGGGACTGCACCCCCCACACACCCTGTAAATAAACATAACCTACTTGGAAGTCGCACAATATTAGGGGGGAAAAATGTCAAGCAGGCTTTTACTGTGCAGTTGCAACTGCAGAGATTTAATTTATTCAAAACTGCTGAATGTGGAAGGCTGTGAGAATCGAGCCCCTCTTCTTATTATAATCCTACCTACCTGCCTGACTATAGTCCACCACCCTACCACTATGCCAAATGAGCATAGCTGCTCAAACATGCTACACCTCTCACCCTTGTTGTCTAATCTAGTATGTGGGTATTCGAGTGGCACACGAGTAGTCCCAAGCAGTGCTCTTGAGCAGCATGAGAGTCTCATCTGCCATACCACTTCCACTGCAAGGTATCTGCCATGACACCTGCAGCAGAAAATGCAAGTGAGCCCTGTCGGGATTTAATAATAGTTTTAATAATAGTAAGACAGTTGGGGGAGTTGGTGATGGTGGTTTGGGGACAATCTACTTGTCAGGGAATGTGCAGGGGGAAAAGTTGTGGTGGAGGGATTAGAAGGAAAAAGAATGAGGGTTCCTGCTGGGGGGGGGGGGCGTAGACTGGGTGAGACCTTGAGGGAACAGGCTGCAAAATGAGGTGGAGGGGTTGAAAGCAAACATATAGGGGTGGTCAGTACCAGTTGATCCAGCTATACGAACATATAAACAAACAACATACCCAGCAGAAAAGACTTGCAGGTCTATTAAGTCTGTCCGAGTGTGCAGCTCACAGTTTACTACTACTATTACTACTGCAGCTGCTCCACCCTTGTATGTCCTTACTCTGCCCCTGACTCTATCCCATCCCCATGTAAAGCTATCCACTATCCTTAGTTCGATTAACTCCTCCAGCAGTGCATTCTATCCCACCACCACTCTCTCTGTGAAGTAGTGCATCCTCATCTCCCTCCCGAACCTCCTCTCTTCCAACTTCAGACTGTGCCCCCTAGCTATGTATCCAAGTAGCACCCACTACTCGCTTAGTCCAGGAAAAAACTATTTAAACATAATCTTCACCTTAAAAGGTAACATTTTACATTTTGGGGAAGAGCTGCCCCCTTGAAAAAATTCTAGATGCACCCCTGGTGATCAGCAATGCAGAAAAGTACCACAATTCTTGTGCAAAATCCTGTTCTTCCCATTCCATCTACCACCTACCACCTTGTTTCCTTCCACCTTTGTCCACATCTTATCAGATTTGAGGTAGCAGGATTGATTGTTGGTTTCTCAGAAGAAGCCAGAAGGGGAAGGATCCAGATCTATTTCAGTGCAGTGCGGTAACTGATTATTGCTGTTTTTGTTCTAAACCTAGATTTGGGGTCTTTTAGTGGTACTATTATTTCTTTGTTTTCTTTATTTAGAATTGTTTTGGGGCTTGCTTTGATACCAAGTTTCGTGTGCTTTTAGTGGTGCTGTTTTCCTTTGCTGTCTATACTTGCTGTTTTTGTTTTAAACATAAATTTGTGGGCTTTTAGTGGTACTGTTATTTCTTTGCTGTCTTTACTTAGAATAGTTTGGGGCTGTTGAAAATCTGAAACCTAGTTTGGTGTGCTTTCAATGGTACTGTTTTCCTTTGCTGTCTTTACTTGTTGCAAATTTGTGCCCACTGTCCCTCCCCAACCCCCACTTTTAATTATATGCCCTGTTAAATCTGATTGACAGGAGCCAAGCACAGGGAATAGCAGGGCTTGTGGAGTAGGAGGACCATAAGGGGGAGAAAACCCGCTCTCAGCACAACAAGTGTTTTAACTAATTTTTTTGTTGTTGTTGTTTTCCTTCTTCAAAAAAAGTATCTGAGGATCGGTGGCAAGATTTTCGGGACAGTAAATTAATAAAGCAGGAACTACAAGGAGAGCTTCAGTAACAGACAAGTACTGGAATAGCAGTATAAGTGCAGTATAATGTGGGGAATGGTGCAATGCAGTGGATGCTGGGAAGCTGTACTCAGGCAGACCTTCAGGATGCTGAGGTGCTGCCCCATCTGCAGGCACATCTCTGGGCTGTGGGACGAGGTAACCAAACTCAGAGCAGAAGTAAACTGGGTTAGGAGTGCCTTCACTCCTATCCAGAGACCATCCAGTCCAATGCCACTGCCTCAAAGAATGCCAAGAGTGAGGAGCACTTGGATGACGGTGGGCTTGGGGAGGGTTAGGGTTGTTAAGTAGAGGCATATCCCAAATCCTATTTCACTCTAGAACTCATATGCTGCACTGGCAAATTGGGACAACCAAACAGAGGTACCCAAAGAAGTGGAAGGGAAGGATGTGGAGGTCAACCGAGGAGGTGACCTCAGTGGGGAGAGCAGTGGACCCCAGAGGAGGAGGAGGAGGAGGAAGCAAATCCTGGTGGGGACTCTATCATAAGAGGGATCCAGCTAGGAACACAGGAGGGGGAGAACAGGGAGGGGAGGTGAGGTGCCTACCAGGTGCCATGGATGGGATGAAGATCCTGGAGATCACCGGGAAGGCAAGACGGGATGGCGAGCTGGATATCATTATCCACCTAGGTTCTAATGACCTGGCAAATGGGGAGCATAAGGAAGTTCAGGAAGAGTTTAGGAAATTGGGAAGGGGTCTCAAGTAAGTAGCTATTTCTGTCACCTTCTCGGAAGTACTACCTGTGAGAGGCATGGGAGAGCATAGGGGTGCAAGCACCAGGAACTTTAACTCATGACTGAAGAACTGGTGCTTCGAGGAAGAGTTTGGATTCATTGGTGACTGAGAACCCACTTGGAGGGATGAGGGATTGTTCAAGCCTGATGGTCTGCATCTGTCCTGGAGGGGAATCCAAGCACTCAATGATAAGTTTAAATGCTACATGGACAAAGCATTTAAACTAGTCAATGGGGGTGGCAGGCAAGCAAGAAGGGTACCTAATTTCGCACCCTCCACAGCTAGCAGTGGAACCAGTGAACAGGAGGAGGGCATATGTCTACAAAGCAGTTTGCAAAAGGTGAAGATAAGCACCCAAGGGGTGGATAGGCAAAAGGGGGCAAAATTCAACAGAAGAGCAGACAACAGGGAGAACCAGGGATAAAGGATAACCAGGGAGGGGGCTGGAGTAGAACAGCTAAATAGTCCAGGGAGTTCACATCATAGAAAACCATGTGTGCCAATGCCAGGAGCCTTAGCAACAAGATGGAGGATCTGGAGGCTGCCCTGGTGCAGTCAGAAACTGGACATTGTGGCCATCACAATGACCTGGTGTAATGATATCCACAGCTGGGAGATGGCCATACCTGGCTGCAAGATATTCAGAAGAGACAGGGCAGGGAGGAAAGGGAGGAGGAGCGGTTATGTGAAAGATGGCATAAAGGCCACAGATATCCAGGAGGAACAAAATAAGGGAGGTATACTGTGGGTTAAACTGGAAAGGAAAATGGAGTCAGCCATCCACACAGGGGTGATCTACAGACCACTAGCCTATGAGGAAGGAACAGATAAGGAGTTGATGCTAGCCATCCAAAGGATGACAGACAAGGGGGAGGTGGTGTTGGTTGGAGACTTCAATATTCCAGACATGGACTGGAGCCTGCCAGCAGTAGCATCAACCAGGAGCAGATTTATCCTGGACTCCCTTCAATGTGCTTTCCTTAAGCAACTGGTCATGGAACCAACTCAGCAGAAGGCAATACTGGACCTCATGCTCACAAATGGGGACAGTGTGATGGGGTAACAGTGGGGGAGCACCTGGGGGACAGTGACCACTGGTCACTGTGGTTTAAAACCAGAGAAGGAGCAGAACCAAACCGCACAAAAAAACATATCCTGGATTTTAGGAGGGCAGACTTTGGGAAAATGGGGACATGCTTGAAAGAGTAACTAATGGGAATGGGGAGGGAATCTGGGGTGGAGGAACAGTGGGCAATATTTAAAACAGGGATTACATGAGCAACAGAATTATGCATTAAGCAGGTTTGCAAGGGGGAAAAGGAAGAGGAGGCGATTATGGTTTTCCAAGGAGGTAGCGGAAAAAGAGAAAGCCAAAAAGATTGCATTCAGGCAATACAAAAATACACAGACAGAAGGGGATAGGGAGAAGTACCAGGAGAAGCAAAGGGAAGCAGGGAGGTCAGTAAGGGAAGCCAAAGCTCAGACAGAAGAACGCATCTCAAAATCAGTGGGTAGAGGGGACAAAACCTTTTACAGGTACATAAGTGAAAAAAGAAAGGCAAAGGGAGGGATAGTGAGGCTGAAAGGGGAGGACGGGGGGGCCACATGGAGGATGACAACAGTAAAGCTAATATACTGAACAGATATTTCTGCTCAGTCATTACTGAGGAAGAGAAGAGTAATGGGCCTGCAGGGAGTACATGGGTTGGGAACAGCGCAGAAATGGACACAAGTCCATTTACATGGGAAAGGGTCCTAAAGGAACTGGAAGGAATAAGAGTCAGTAAAGCAATGGGGCCAGATGGGGTGCACCCCAGGGTCCTAAAGAAAGTAAGAGAGGTGGTGGCTGAACCTCTGGCAATTCTGTTTAGCTGATCACTGGAAACAGTGGTGGTACCCCAAGACTGGAGGACAGCAGATGTAGTCCCCTTATACAAATGAGGGAACGAAGAGGAAGTGGTGAACTACAAACCAGTCAGCCTGACCTCAGAAGTGGGGACGATCATGGAAGCACTACTGAAGGAGAGACTTGTGGAACTTTTAGTTGCCAATAGAGTTCAGGACCCAAGGCAGCATGGTTTTACTGGGGGGAGGTCATGCCAGACCAACCTCATTGAATTTTTCAACTGGATGACTAGGGAGGTGGATCAGGGGAGGGCAGTGGACGTGACCTATCTGGGCTTCAGCAAGGCCTTTCACATTGTGCCACATAGAAGGCTGTTAAACATATTGGGGAATGTGGGAGTGGGCAGGACAGTGGTGCGGTGGGTGGGTAATTGGCTGGGCAGCAGGGCACAGAGGGTGGTGGTAAATGGCCGTCACTCCACAGAGGGAAGAGTGACCCATGGGGTACCACAAGGATCAGTGCTGGGACTGATCCTATTCAATGGCTTTACCAGTGACAATGGGCAGGGCATAGAAGGCAGAATTCCCATGTTTGCTGATGACACAAAGCTCTGTAACAGAGTGGACAAGCCAGAGGGTGTAGCTAGAAAGAAGAGGGACCTGCAGAAGCTTGAAAAATGGTCACAGATGTGGCAGTTGAAATTTAATGCAAAGAAATACAAGATAATGTACAGTATATGGGACACAAAAACCCTGGAACAACATAGTTCAGGTTGAGGATGTAGAATGCACCAAGCAGGAAAGGGATCTTGGGTTATTATCTCTGATGACTTCAAGGCAGGGAAACAGTGTGACAAGACAGCAGGTAAAGTAAATAGGATTCTGGGGTGCATAGGCAGTGACATCACCAGCAGGAAAAGGGAGGTCATAATTCTACTACACAAGACACTAGTGAGACCCCACCTGGAGTACAGTGTACAGTTCTGGAGACCTTACCTACGTAAGGACATAGACAGGGTAAAGAGGATTCAGAGGAGGGCAACAAAGATGGTACAGGGACTGCATCACAAGTCCTATGAGGACAGGCTGAAGGACTTGAATATGTACTCCATGGAGGAGAGGAGGGAGAGAGGGGATATGATAGAGAAATACAAGCAGGAAGGAACAGGGTGCAGGAATACACTATTTTCCAGTGAAGAAGATGTTCCAGGACTAGAGAGCATGGGTTGAAGTTGGAGGGAGGGTGATTCAGAGGAAACATGAGGAAGAATTTCTTCACAGAAACGGTGGTGAGCATGTGGAACAACATGCCAGAGGAAATGGTGGGGGCTGAAACAATCACAGGATTTAAGAATGCATGGGATAGACATAAGGATATTCTGGAGGTCAGGGGTAAAGGGCAATAGACTTCTAGAAAAACATAAAGGGAACTTACAAGCTCAAATGGGCAGACTGGGTAGGCCATAGGCCCTTATCTGCCGACAGTGTCTATGTATTTATTTATCTATGTATCTACTACCTTCCCTACTCCTCCTACCTAACCATGCAGTATTTTTTTCGTAATCTACTGAGATGTCAAGCCTTGTATTGTACAATTGCTTTATCCTGACATATGCTTACCTGAGCTGCTTGTAACAATGTAGAGACTGTATTAACAAATGCTCATTTTATTACCTGTATATAATCTGTTTGTAACAACTTTTGACATGGAACCTTTGCAAATGAGCACATAGCTCAAAGGTATTCTGATGTACAGATAAATAAATAAACACTGGAATGTGCTACAGTCCTTACAGCCCAATGAAAAGGCCTTCCATAGGCCACCATTAATGGTTGCTAAAAAAGCGAGATCTGTTGGGAACAAAAAAAGCACACAGATCAGAAAATCATACAGGACAGGAGAGAACATTTGCTCTCTAATGTTGTCATGAAAGGTACTGTAACTACTCCTGTGGCCAATGTACTACAAACTGCAACAACACCTACAGAATAAAGAAAATCAGAAATGTGGCTAGAGGAGGAAATACAGATCAGATACTTCATAACATGTCAGGCTAGGGGGAATAATGCACATGAAACCCCCCTATCAATGGGGGTTTCCAAAAAGTCTTCCATGAGCTTGCCTAATTGCTCGCTGCCTGGCTGGTGTTCGGCGCCGTAGCCATTTAAATGTTTTACCAGTGACTGCCTGCGTGGCCTCCACATACTGTCACTTTAAGGGCTGCCTGTTTGCAGTAATAATTAATCTGGGAGGGGGACTGAGTGTTTCCATGCTCAGGTCCCAACAGGGCTGCCTGCTAATTGCTCTATTTCTGCCATCGCTTGTTGCTCAGTGGGAGTTCTGCTGAAGGATGTAACTATTTTCTGGAAATGTTATGGCGAAGTAATGATAATGTAGCTTGTTCTAGCCTACCTTCTTTACAGCCAAGACTGTTCTGATTATCTCCTCCATTTTGGTCCTGAACTGCTGAATTGGACCAATCAGTAACAGGGGACTCTGAAATGGAGCTTGCTCGCAGGGGCTGTATGGACCCAAACCCATGGTATTTGTAGTTCTGGACTGTTGGCACCTTTTGCTGCTGAAAGGAGAGGTCTTGCGTGATTAACAGTTGTGCTGGCCAATCGAACCATTTTGGATCTGGGGGAAATACCACAAGCTGTCTGCTGGTGAGCCAGATCTAAGCAGGGAGTCAAGAGAGAAACAGCTTGTGATAGCTGAGCAAGCGTTGCCTAGTTTTGAACGGGAGAACTGTGCGAAGGCCTAAATAGTGGCCTGCAAGTCAGCTCGTTATGAGAGAGAAGAGAAAGAGAGGGAGATTATTTATTGACTAAATCCGAGTCTGGAGAACCCAGTGAGTGACTGAAGGGTGATCAGGCTTTACCTGAGGAGGAATGAAGATTGTGCTGAATGCGATCCGCCCACCTGAAATCCTCTCCCACTTAGATGTTCCAGTGGGGTGTAGAGAGTGAAGCGATTGTGACCAAGGAGTGCTGCGTCTGGTGCTATAGGTTTCCCCATACATATAAATGTGCTGTGATCTGGAGGGGGGGGGTCGAGATCTGGTTTTCCCCCTTGTGTAACTGAGTGCTGGAAGCAGTACACAGCTCGAACTGACTGAATCCGCTGCTATCCACATGCAGTTGGGCCTTGCCACGAGGGCCCTGTCATCCTAGCCTGCTGTGCAGAGAAGAACCATCGATGAGAGACCTGCCAGGGGATCAGCCCCCCTGCTCCATGCCTGAACTGGAACAATGCTGTAGCGAATCGTGTGGGCCCTGCTTCTTCTGGCAATCCAGAGAATTCATCTACTGTCTCAACCATCATCCATCCTGTATCCAGTCCTGGGGTATTGTGAGTAACTAACAGGGTAGCTCCCTTCAACTCTCTTTTAATCTGATTGTGTCATCTGATTACTGTGTTGTTTTCCTCTTTCACGAACTGAGCTATCTGGCTCCGGATCACAAATATTGTGTTGTGCAAGGTGTGTTTTTCCATCACAGGGCCCCTATCAGCTGCAATGCCAGCCTACCCCAGGCAACGGTCCTGGCTAGCCCACCCCCCCATTCACCTGGCTACCCAGAAGTGTGACCGTGCTAGGGACTCTGACTGCTTGCATAACTGTGTGATTGTTAGGGAAAGTAAGCTAATTAACCTGATTGCCCCTATGCTTGTTCAAACCCTCCTGAATAAATCAGATCTACTTTTTTCAGCCTTTCAAACAGTCTGTGGATCCTGTTTATGTCTGAAGTATTGTGTTGCTGCCATTTGCTCTGTTTAACCTTGTTTTACAGGGGGTCCCCAGGGTCGAGCTGGAGAAACCAATCCTGGTGGTAAGTGCCAAGGTTTGGGTACTGGTAAAGCATATCAGGGGTACTGTGAAGGTAATTGTTGTATTCTGTGTGGATCACTTGCAGGAACAGAGGGGGGCTACAGTGTCCCAGAAGGCTGTGCCCACGCTAGTGCGACCGCTAATAACCCTTACCTCTGGGTGGAGGCACCCATTTCAGAACTCAGGCCCCTCAACCTACTGGTTGCCCTGCAGGCAGGGGTAGTAGCCCTTGGGGTAGCGCCACCTAGGGGTTACACACAGTGTACTGTAAAATGTCCATGTGACAAGATTTACACTGGAAAATCATCAAGACAACTTAAAATGAATATAGGTGAACACAAAAGGTAAACAAGACATTAGGACATGACATCACCAATAGCAAGACACTTTACAATGGAGAAACAAACGTTATCCTCCCTGGGCTTTTTTTTGGTATCGAGAAGGTTCAAAACAACAGAAAAGGGGGTATCTTGGAGAAAAATATGCAAACAAGGGAAGCATATTATATAGATCACATGCAACCCACAGATCAAACATATAGGTCAAATATAGGTTACATGACAGCATGTACTGTCTTATATATCTTATGTTAACATATCCAGAGCCCCCCCCCCATGGCAGAGTAAGCAGAAATAATAAATAGAAAACATTTCCAAAATACATGGAGATTTTTGTGGTTAACCTTTCAAATTTAGACACCTTCATTTCCTAATAGAAGTCATTTTTTTGTCTCAGAGGACAATCTATTCAATTTTAACAGATCTAGATCCCCCTCACACATAAACACACAATAGTCAGTAGTAAAAATAGTACAAACAATTTCCAGAGCATATGGAGATTTCTTTAGTTAAATATACATAACACCTGGGACCAGATTTCCAGGCAGTTTTTGGGACTAAGCCCCACTCCGCAGTCGCTGGCGTGGGGAAAAAAATCTCTGCTCTGCTGCCAAGTCTTAATTGCCACATGGACAGCAGGCGCAGCTGTGGAGGATGTTATTCCTTGTCCAGTCAGGCATAACGTTTTAGTGCAGCAGCACTACAAAATGGCTGCAAGCTGCCATACAACGTGGATCCAGTCAGAAATGGCTCTGTGATTGAAAATATGTAGCATGCAGAAAAACCTTGTGAATCCACAAGGTTTTTCTACATGGGCACCAGAAACAGACGGTTTTGAAAATCCAGCCCCCTCAGTTCTTGATAGAAATAGTAATATATATATAAATGTCAAAAAATAGGAAATAAATTCTTAAAGTTGTTTTTGTCTCAGAGTACAGTTTGTATTTTATATTGGTGGTTTTGAATTTTTCTCAGTTTACTCTTTCTCTAGACCAGATAGGGCCCTGATCTTGAGGCAGAAGCACTAATATGGAGGCATTAATCGGTGCACTTAGAATAACTTGAAAGTAATGTATGACAGCCTTTGGGAGTTAAGGGAGGCAGTACAGTGCAGTGGTTTAAGGCTCTGAGCTGCAAATCTGGTGATATCCAGCAGACCAGACCTGGGTTTGAATCTCACAGCTTTCCCAGCTTCTACTTACATACTGTGTGACACTGAGCAAGTCACTTAACTTCCCTGTCCTCCCAGGTCACTCCTGTAAAAAAGCTTTCAGCTTAGTGAGCTACTCCTGGTTAAACAACTAAATAAAAAAAAAAAAAAAGAGTGCAAAAAAAGTGACACAATATTCTAACCAAACACCACTGTATATTCCATACAAGCAAAACTTAGTGATGCTCTCTAAGTGGGTCAGGCATGACACTGAGCACACAATTTTCTCAAGCATGTGTCATCATGCTGATGATATCATTGGTGTCATCGAGGGTGCACATGATATCTTACCCGATTCTGGCAGGTATCCACTATAAATAGTAGGTCTGCAAAGGCAATAAGTGCTCATAAAATAGTAAAAAGTCAGTAGCCCAATGGGGCACTATATTGAGCTGGCAAGCTAACTTTTAGATTCCACATTACAGGAGATGAAACTTATAAGTAACCACAATATATCCAAGGCACACTGCCTCTAGGGTAGCTGGTCCATTCCACTGGGGTGTCAAACAGATGAGGCATACTGATGAGTCCTGGTAGGACGAAACACGTGTCTATGTCTTCTGTTAGCACCCTTTGCAAACTGTGTGAGGGCCTTTCGGCACCATGCAATTCTGCTTAAAGTTGACCAGCATAACATTCTGTGGTGATTTGATATGTAGCCCATGATGCTTTGCATTGTGGGGGCATGTGTGATTTTGTATTTTCTTGAAACTTGGCTTCCCAGCCAAATGCCCTTTGGGTAACCCTTGCCTCAGTGTTTGCGCACAGAGGTTCTTTGTCTTTAAATAGTTTTTATTTTAATGGGTTCACCACAATATATCCAAGGCACACTGCCTCTAGGGTAGCTGGTCCATTCCACTGGGGTGTCAAACAGATGAGGCATACTGATGAGTCCTGGTGACCTAAACACGCTGCCTATGTCTTCTGTTAGCACCCTTTGCAAACTGTGTGAGAGGCCTTCGCACCATGCAATTCTGCTTAAAGTTGGACCAGCATAACATTCTGTGGTGATTTGCTATATGGCCCATGATGCTTTGCATTGTGGGGCATGTGTGATTTTGTATTTTCTTGAAACTTGGCTTCCCAGCCAAATGCCCTTTGGGTAACCCTTGCCTCAGTGTTTACAGAGAGGTTCTTTTGTCTTTAAATAGTTTTTATTTTAATGGGTTCACCACAATATATCCAAGGCACACTGCCTCTAGGGTAGCTGGTCCATTCCACTGGGGTGTCAAACAGATGAGGCATACTGATGAGTCCTGGTAGGACTAAACACGTGTCTATGTCTTCTGTTAGCACCCTTTGCAAACTGTGTGAGAGGCCTTTCGCACCATGCAATTCTGCTTAAAGTTGGACCAGCATAACATTCTGTGGTGATTTGCATATGTAGCCCATGATGCTTTGCATTGTGGGGGCATGTGTGATTTTGTATTTTCTTGAAACTTGGCTTCCCAGCCAAATGCCCTTGGGTAACCCTTGCCTCAGTGTTTGCGCACAGAGGTTCTTTGTCTTTTAAATAGTTTTTTATTTTAATGGGTTCACCACAATATATCCAAGGTACACTGCCTTTAGGGTAGCTGGTCCATTACACTGGGGTGTCAAACAGATGAGGCATACTGATGAGTCCTGGTAGGACGAAACACGTGTCTATGTCCTCTGTTAGCACCCTTTGCAAACTGTGTGAGAGGCCTTTTGGCACCATGCAATTCTGCTTAAAGTTGGACCAGCATAACATTCTGTGGTGATTTGCATATGCAGCCCATGATGCTTTGCATTGTGGGGGCATGTGTGATTTTGTATTTTCTTGAAACTTGGCTTCCCAGCCAAATGCCCTTTGGGGTAACCCTTGCCTCAGTGTTTGCGCACAGAGGTTCTTTGTCTTTAAATAGTTTTTTATTTTAATGGGTTCACCACAATATATCCAAGGCACACTGCCTCTAGGGTAGCTGGTCCATTCCACTGGGGTGTCAAACAGATGAGGCATACTGATGAGTCCTGGTAGGACGCAAACATCGTTGTCTATGTCTTCTGTTTGCACCTTTGCAAACTGTGTGAGAGGCCTTCCGGCACCATGCAATTCTGCTTAAAGTTGGACCAGCATAACATTCTGTGGTGATTTGCATATGTAGCCCATGATGCTTTGCATTGTGGGGGCATGTGTGATTTTGTATTTTCTTGAAACTTGGCTTCCCAGCCAAATGCCCTTTGGGGTAACCCTTGCCTCAGTGTTTGCGCACAGAGGTTCTTTGTCTTATAAGTAAAATTCATAAGGTTTTACATGATGGTTATTGATCCACTTCTAGGCACCCACAAAAATATAAAAAGCAAGAGAGATGATATGTAAGATATTTATTAGCTTAGAGCATTTCACCACTGGGGTGTTGTTATAATTTGGCTGAATCAGGGAGATTACATTGTTTTTTAATTGTTTTTTTTCCTTATGGGATACATTATGCAATATGGAGAATTAAAATGTGCAGTGTGTACACAGATGGTTCATTTAAGTTAGCACTGTTAAGTGAGTGCAACATTATAATACACTGAAATATCTGAAGTATTTTTTTTTAATAATTGAAGATATAACCAAGTATGGAAGGATTGATGTTTTGACTTTAAAAGTGTTATCTGTATGTAACATAGAAATAAGGTGAATAATCTCTAAGTTTCATATAAGAGAAATTAAATAACTATCAATAAGAATAGCTTAGTAAAAAATGGAGACTGAGTATCGTAAAACTTATTTATTTAACTGTATATATTGGAACAAGAAAATGACAGAGAATTATATGACTAACTCTGTAAAAAGTGAAATATG
The DNA here is from genome assembly GCA_016271365.2 of Neoceratodus forsteri. Taxonomy (NCBI): domain Eukaryota; kingdom Metazoa; phylum Chordata; order Ceratodontiformes; family Ceratodontidae; genus Neoceratodus; species Neoceratodus forsteri. The sequence continues at coordinate 213,579,295 of CM057451.1, forward strand.
GGGGGGGGGGGGCGTGGCCTGACCACTAAAAAGATGGAGTACTAGACCATTTCTGCTGACGACCTGGAGCGAATTCCTCGACATTTACCCAACCTAAGCTGAGTCAGTGATAGCAAAACAGAACTGTCACTCTATAAAGACTCCATTCACCTTTGGTCAGTTTTTGTGCCACCTCTGAGGTAGGGAAATTATGAAAATTGACCTTGGACCTGGAGCACCACAGCAACGCCATCGCAAGCATGGTGCACAAAACCAAAGGATCCTGAGAGTCATCAGAATGGGATATGTTCTCCTCTACAATGTCTCAGATGGAAGACCTTATGGTGGCCACTAACAACGCTGCCGGTGCATTACAGAAATTAGATAATAGAACTGGGCAAGCTGAACAAACAGTAGACCAACATGAGGAGAAGCTGCAAGGCCATTGTGTGATTCTGAGAGAACAGGCAGCTCAAATTAAAAGTCTCCAAGAGAAAATGGACGATATGGAAAATAGGAGTCGCCATAACAATTTGCAGCTCCTTGGCTTCCTGGAGAGTTATGAGGGGACCAGAACAGTTGCTTTTCTCCAGAAAGGCCTTCCAGATCTCCTACACCTACCGCCTCACACCATTCTCTGCAGTGAAAACCGACCGTGGGTGAAAGGCCTAGACCCATACTGGCCCGCATTCTAAATTTTGCAGAAAAAGAAGCCATACAAAATAGACCTAGAGAATTTGGAACACTGGACTGGCATGGGCACAGAATTATGATTTTTCAAGATTACTCAAGCAAGCTGGCTGCACAGAGAAAGGCCTACACTGAAGCTAGAAGAAGGCTCCATGACATCCAGGTTCCCTTTACTCTCTGCAATCTGGTAGTCCTAACCATAACCCATAATGGCATGGTGCTACAAATTCACATGCTGGAGGCTGCCATGGAGCTTATACATATCACTTGGTCCCCAACTAACAATCACAGCCATAGTCCAGTACCAAATAAAAATTGACATGGCAGCCAGTGCTCATCTCGACTGGCGATCTCCTCTGAAAAGAGACCAGCCGACTACAGGAGCAGATACCCAAAGATCCACTGGACCTCATAGAGAACTAGAGCCCAGTCTTCCTAAGGGCCCAAAGAGACATCCATTCATTGGCCTTACCAGGTGGGAACACCCACAGGACAGAACAGGGAATGAAGATTACTCCTACCCACCTGAAGTACGCACACAGTGGGCTGAGACTCAAGAAGTTGAGTACACCAGTCTTTATTTTTAACAGAATAGATTTTCCCCCATTGCTCCAACAAATGCAAAGCTCACAGATGACTTTTTTGCAGAGATGGATGTATCTGTACCTGAAGTCCTGGATGATGAACAAGAAGAGGTGCAATGCCCCTGGGTGGTAGAGACAGACAAGACCCTCCCGCTTGAAGAACCTTAGCTTTGGGCCTCCCACCAGGACTGGCTCAGATGCCTGAAACTGACGCTGGAAAGGAGGATCCTCATGAAGTGCTTCCTGACTGAATGGCATTCAGATAAGTCTCTTTAGCTTCTGTGTCTATGGGCAGTATTTCTGTGAGGGGTTTAAAGGGGTTGGGGGATACGAAGTGCCACTGGGCTCTATTATAGCTTCCCCTTTGCACATCTCCCCTTTGCTCGGTTCTATGAGGTAGTAAGACGGGCGGAGTAACACCATCTTCCCCCCCCCAATGAACACTCTTCCTCTATGGCTTATATAAGATAGTTATGTATGATTTTACTGTTTGGAAGTATATATGTAAGGGGAGGGGAGGGGAGGGTTTCGGTTACAAGGGTAAGGAGGATATTACATAGGGCTATAATGTTAAAGCGGATCCCTGAAATTTGTCCAGGACCCCCTTCACCTCCCATCCCACATCCCACTCTCTTTGTTCTTCCTCCGGACATCATATTTTGACTATGAGTCATCTTCTCAAACCAGACAGCTTAGAGAAGTACCATAGAGGAATTCCACCCCCCCATCAGCCTTCTGAGGGACCCGGGCAAAGGAATATGTCCCTGATAAGGTAAATAGCTTCAGCTTAATTGGCACCCATTAATCTCAGGACTGCTAATGTGTACTCCCTGTAGCTCCAGGAAATAACTAGTCAATAAAACTGCCTTACTTGTTCTGCTTACAATACCTCGGCTGTGAGGTGTTATTAGCCTATCTTGCTTGCTCTCACAAGTAAGACATAACGATCCATATAAGAGGTTAATCAACCCCTAATTCGTCCCCCCCATAGATACAGTGGGCATGCCATTGGCTGGGGCTCCATCCGGCTAATCCTAGCTTGGGACCGCAATAGGATTTTTCAGTTACTTTATTAAATAAGATTGTACATAGGTTATTATAGTATTCATAGCAATATAAGGGACACTTAGACCCTTCCTGATCAAGACTTCCTTCATCTCCACCCTTATTCTTAGTGGGCAGAGGATATTTCTAGGGCACCTACCCCTCCATAATCACCCCATCTACTTACCTGTTACATGCAGAGGTCATAAAGATGGTATTATTTGGAGCCATGTTTATCACTATATACTGCAACAGTTGGTCACTGCCTTTCTATACTATGTACAGATACATAGGGGACAAGCAGGTAGTACCCTGCAGCTAAGGAGGATGGCTAAGATGATCTTCCACACTTGGAATGTCCAGGGACTGAACTCTCCCATAAAGTGGAAAAATGTCCTCTTTCATCTTAAGCATCTAAGATCTAAGGTGGCCTTCCTCCAAGAGACTAAACTGCCCAAGAATGACCATGTTTTTATGATAAAAGACTGGGTGGGACAGGGGGTGCACTCTGCTGCCTCCACTAGGAAAAATGGCATCCTCATTTTAATACATAAGTCATTGCAATGGACCTTGACAGGCTCTGCAACTGACCCAGATGGACAGTGACTAGTTGCCACATATCTTACCCCCTCAGGTCCTCTCACACTGTGCAAAGTCTATTGTCCCAACAATGACAACCTCCAATTTTAATGGCTGTGGGCAGAGCCTACAGCCATTTTGCTATCTGTAGCTTGAAAATGGAGTTTTGTGGAACTCATTTTTTCAACATTTCAATGTATTCTTCCACATCTACAAATCACTATGACAACTAAAATAAAATAATCCCTTCTTTCTGTTTAGAACATTGGAGACATAACTCCAAGCTGCTTTTCTGATGGCCACTGGAACTGAAACAGCTTGTTAAATATTGGTTGCCTATTAAACTGGAGATTTATTCCCCCTTTCAAAATGCAACAGTTTGCACATTTAAATAATTAGCATTTAAATGTTTTTTTGCTACTAATTCAGTTGGGGATGAATATCTTTCAAGAAAGATTCATACCTCAAAATCGTTACCCTTTCCCAACAAATTTTGTAAAGATTTACACTGTTTTTAACCTCTCACGACCTATCTGATAAAATGCCAGATCTTCAGTGAACTACACATACTAAATACATAAATTTCTTTTTGAAATAAAGGGCTGCAGTCTGCTTCCCAAACATAACAGATAAGAGGCATTGAGATCTCTTTTAGTAAGGGGGAGGAAGAGAGAGCGAGAGAGTGTGTGTGTGTGTGTGTGTGTGTGTGTGTGTGTTTGGGGGAGGGGTGGAGAAACAGTCAAACTCTAGGCAAGGGAAACCTCATCTAATGAATTAAGTGCTGACAAACCATGAATGATACAAAACCAAATGATCTGATATCTTTTATTGGACCAACATAGATGTGACATAAAGAGCGTATATCATTTATAAAATTCCTGATCAAACAACTGCAAACAGAAGACTATTTTTTGTCATTTTATAATATGATATACTGAGTTTGTATTTACTGAGTTGTTGGATCAGGGCCTTGATACACTAATATTTATTTAACTCATTCAAGATTCAAAGAGGAGGACAGAAAAAAGTCTATGAGAATTTGTCTGAAAACTAACAACTATAAGATGCAAAAATAGCATTTGTGTGTGTGTGTATATATATATATATATATATATATATGTGTATGTATATGTGTGTGAATATATATATATATATATATATATATATATATATATATATATATATATATATACTGTATATATGTCTCTATCTTTTGAAAGATTGTCTGACTTGTGATTTCTAATTTTCAGTATAGGTCATGAAATAATGAGCTTGATATTTGTTGTTTCATATAGTGCCCCATTATGCCTTTTGCATAGCATATAAATCCAAATCATTCCAAGGCCATTGTGGCATGTAATATTAATACTGAGCAGCAAATCAGAGCTCTTTTCTTAATAAAAGGCTACTGATATAATAAATAAAGAACAAAGTCATAAATCAAGAACCAGTGGCCTATGGAAAAAGTTACAGGAATTTATACAGGGATTTGATTCTGCCTTTGTTGGGAAAACACAGGGAAAATGAGGGCTTCTTACAGAATAATGGTTATTTGAATCTGGGAGCACTGAATATTTCTTATCCTATATTTTGTATCCTGGATAGGGCAGGGGAAATGCTACATCTCATTGTCACAGGGATGTTCACTCACACATTTATGCACTATATTTACTCAGGCTGTCCCAGATTAGATGCAATATCTTGTTTTCAGTGGGGTCATGATTTTACCATTTTTACAATGTATTCAGGCTACCTAGTCCAGGGCCCCCATATTCAAAGGAGATACGAAGCGCATCCTAGTGAAAAAGGGAGATGTGCTGCACTACTCCAACACTGTGCAACAGCGCAATATTCAAATGTGCGGGATGAATTGGACGCAAGGAAATAGGCCAGGGCACACACAAATGATATGCTGTTCAAGTCGAGGGGGAAAACCCATGCATATGCTGTGCTGCAGCATATTCAGTGGGAATGTACCTCTCACAGTCCACAGCACTGTGGCCCACAGTTAGGCCATGAATAGCTGGCCTAACCTGGCCAGCCACCCACAGGCAGGCTGCAGATGTGTACCCAGGTGCACAGAAGCCTGGCAGGCCTGGAAGACTAGAGGTACCCCTTTTCACCCCCAGTGTAGCCAACCCCATCCCTGAAGAGCTTCATAGTGTAGGGCCACCTCTCAGATCTGATTGCACCAGAGGAAGTCATGGTCCATATCCATAGTCTAGAGGACACCCATCCACCACCCCTGTACACAGACACCCTCACTCCCCCCATACCCTACTTGTTGCAAAGACTGGCACTGTCCTTCACACCCTGCCATGGCCAGCCATTGACTGCACTGAACCCAGGCTGGGGACCTGCACTCTGGAATGACCCAACTGTCTGTACCGTGCATTGGGGTGCCATGCCAGCTGCGGATCCACCAGTGTATGCAGCTGTGTGTATTTCCCTGGCAAATTGAAGGGGGAATTTACATACCTCCAATGCATGCCTTGTTAATACAGTATCTTCCTGCTGTCATACATTGCTGCAAGTCCACACTCTCCCCTATTCCCCTGTGTAACATGTCACCCTCTGGACTTCTGAAGTATCGCAGGTGCCATGGGGTGCGGTATCCTGTAATGTCATTTGCAGTGTATGTTTCAGGCTATAGATTGTTCATCCGCAGTTCTCCAATTATACAAATGAATGGGAGATTGACTGTAACATGCCTGTTTTGGGACCTGTGTGAGTGGGTGCAGCATTGGCCATCACCCACACTGAGCAGTGCAATGGCACCTGGATGAAGGATCCGCATGTGAGTGCCTGAGGAGTATGGCCACTGGGTGTTATCACTCACACACAGCTCATGACTATGTATAACACATTCCAGCATCATACTGCTAGTGATCTGCCACCCACTGATAGAGTGGTATGATACCAATCTTTGGACTTAGTTTTCCTCCTGGGGATCGAAGCCCTCGATTTGGGGGTGGAACCTGTCGTGTGGTCTGATCACTGCACTGTGGAGTCCAGTTTCTGCACCCCCTTTTGTAGGCCCACCCCTGTGGAGATGATTGGGTACCGCTCATTGCGAGATATAAGCTCTGAGGGCCTAGTAGCGGTGTTTGACCTATCGGAGCTTTCTGGAGTGAGCGGTGATCCAGATGCCTTGGTTCTGGCCTAAAACAAAAGTTATGATGTTTGGCTCCAATCACAAGCTTAGATCCTGTCCTCTGACCATCTCTGTCTCTGATATCGATGGGGACCCTATAGAAACTGTCACTTACTTTCGTTACCTTGGCATCCACCTGGATCAAACCTTGGACCTGAAAGCACATATACAGGAAACCTGCAAGTCAATTAACTGCAAATTGGGGGCTGCCTATAGAACCAAATACCTGCTCACCCCTGCTGCTAAATTGGCGATAGCCAGAGGCATTCTATTGCCAACCCTTACATATGGGTGTCCCATCCTGTCCTTGGCCACCAAATCTTCACTGCAACTATGGGATACTACCTTCAATAATGTGTGCAGGTATGCAACCAAAGCACCTCGACTGCAGCATCATTGTCTCTTATATCAGGACCTTGGTTGGCTCTCTCCTTCCTCTACCAGGCAGTACTACTTGTACAATTTAGTTGATTCCATCCTAAGGACGTCCAAGCCTGCTATCCTGTCTGATCTCCTCAGGCCGGCCATTCCCACAAGGAATCTTAGATCAGCTGATCAGACTTTACTATCCATCCCCTTTGTCGGATTAAAAAGGGCATGGGCTCCTTCCATCATGCTGCCCCCACCTATGGAACCTACTACCTCAGGATCTAGAGATGTCTCCACTCATGTGACTTTTAAGAGCAAACTCAGGACTTTCCTCACTACTATGGAAAAATGTGTTTGCTTTGACCCTACCTGATCCGCTGCATTTGTACTGTTTCCTCATTGCTAGCACTTTTGCCTGTCCAAATGGGTGTTCTATACTGTACCTTGTAATTAATGTTTTATTTTGTGCCTTGTAATTAATGTTGCCTTAACCTGTTTCTTTATAAGCCTAATGTTAGCTGTTGACAATTGTAAGTAGCTATTCTACTCCATGACATTCTTATCTTCACTTCACAGCCTCTCCTCACTTAACCCCACTGCTGCTCTGTTCCTCCTCTTCTGTTATATCCTCTTCCCCTTTGCCACTCCCCACCAAACTCACCTTTACCTGTCCTCACCTCATCCATGCCCTCCTTAGTCCCCACCCTCCTGGCTGTGCTTAGTCACCTCTCCACCTACTACCGCCTACTCCCACCATCTACCGACCCCCCCATCCCTGCCCTGCCATCTCTTGGTTCCACTAGCTCGGCTTGACTTTGACACTTTTGCCGCTATTGCCGTAACTCCTCCGCCTCTATCCCCCTCTCACCGGCATCCTCACTCTCGCCCTGCCGTCTATTGGTTCCACCAGCCCGGCTGTATTTTCCTACCTCCTACCGCTGTTGCCATCTACTGCCGCTCCCCCCTACCACCCTCTCTCGCCTGCCGCCTTTCGCTCCATAGGCCCGCCGCAGGTTGGTACCTCACCCCGCTGTTGCCGTATCTGACGGCACCTCCTTTCCACTTAATCTCTCCTCCCATCCTTTTGCCAGTTTTCCTTCCTTGTGTCTTTTCTACTGATGCCTATCCCTCTTATTTTCTGCCTTCTACTATTCACATTTTGAGTATGTTCCATGATCAAGTGCTAAAGTATATTTTTGTTTACTAATGTATGTTACATTGCCATATGTATTTCTCTCTGCATTTTTTGTACTCGTTGTCTTAATAATCTGGCTGTACTCTTTGTGTGTTGTAATTGTACCTCCCAGGTCGTGCCTGAAAACAGTCACTTGCTGACTAGCACACTTACCCGGTTAATGAAAACTAAATAAATAAATAAATAATAGGTCAATTTCCTCGGCTCTGGATTTAATTGCTCCCATCTGTGTTTATCCTCTCCCCCTTCACCCTCAGTCACCATGGTTTGATGGGACTTTGAGGGAGATGCAGTGATATGGATGAAGATTAGAGCGCTGTTGGCGGAGAGCCACCCTCGATGCCGACCATCTTAGATTGATGGAATATTATCAATTCTATCATTCTGTAATGTCCCATAAGAAGGCAGAATTCCTGTCTGGGGAGATTGCAGCCACTCAGAATCGACCAACTCAGCTCTTTCGAACTGTAGACAGACTGTGCAACCCAGCCTGTATGCAAGTTTGAAGAGCCTTTTCACAAGTTGAGTGTGATGAGCTCTCTTGCTTCTTTGCGGCTAAGGTGGCTGACATCAGGGTGGCTCTCCAGCCAGCATCCTCTATGGGGGAAGCCATTGATTGATGCTCGGTCGCAGTCCCTAGGCTCTCTTGGAGTTCCTTTGACCAGCTAGAACTCATTGATGTCATGAGGATTGTCCAGGGTATGCATCCTACATGCTGTAGTTTGGATCCTGGCCCAACTTCCCTCATAAAGGATTGTTGTGTTACTATTGGTCCAGTCCTAGCATGGATAGTCTGGTGCTCCTTGGAGATGGGTGAGCTTCCCAGCTCCCTGAAGGAGGCAGTGGTAACGCCCCTCCTGAAGAAAGCTTCTTTGGACCCAGGCTGCCATGCTAACTACAGACCAATTTCTAACCTCCCCTTTGTGGGGAAGGTGATTGAGAAAGTAGTGTCCATACAACTGGAGAACCATATGACCATCCATGACATCTATGAACCACTCCAGTCTGGTTTTCAAAAGAGGCATAGTACCGAGACAGCGCTGGTTCGGGTGCTCAATGATCTCCTGATGGCAAGAGATCATAAGAGCTGTTCCATCCTGGTCCTTCTCGATCTCTCTTCAGCTTTTGACACTGTGGACCATGGGGTACTTCTCAAACATCCGAAGTTCATCTGTGGCCTAACTGGTACAGTCCTCAAGTGGTTTAGATCTTTCCTCACAGGCAGAACTCAGAGGGTAGTGTCGGAGATTAATTCTTCCCCCCCAGTCTCTCTGTCTTGTGGGGTTCCTCAGGACTCGGTATTGTCCTCCATGTTGTTCTCAGTGTACATGCTACCCCTCAGAGACATTGTAAGAAGGTATGGGCTGAGGTTTCACTGCTATGTTGATGATACCCAGCTCTACCTATCTTTTGTACCCGACCAGGATAGAGCTCTCTCAGTGTTTAACAACTGCCTCACTGAAATCCAGCACTGGATGGATTCTAGCTGGTTGAGGTTGAAATCAGAGAAGACTGAGATGATGGTAGTGGACCCGGGTCACTGGATAGAGGAGACAGGTGCTGGTCTACCCTCAGGACTTTTCCTGGGTGGTGTCCAGCTCCCTACCTCTGAATGGGCATGGAACCTGGGGGTGATATTTGATGACGAGCTGACACTACGATCACAGGTGTCAGCAGTCATAAAGTCATCCTTTTACCATCTGAGGAACATCTCCAGGATTAAGCACCTAGTTCCGTCTGGTGATCTGCTTACATTGATCCATGTCTTTGTGACCTCACATCTTGATTACTGCAACTCCCTTTATCTAGGGCTTCCTGGGGTTGATATCCGCCGCTTGCAGCTCGTGCAGAATGCTGCAGCCCAGCTATTAACGGGTACTTCTTGTACCTGTCATATTTCTCTGGTTTTGCGCGATCTGCACTGGCTGCCAATACAGTGGTGGATCACCTTTAAAGTTGGTCTTTTGACCTACAAAGCCCTACATGGACTAAGCCCCGACTACTTGAAAGAGCTTTTGGTACCTTACTGCCCTAGTCGATCACTCCGCTTAGCGGCCGAAGGGTTGCTAGAGATTACAAGGGTTTCCTTAAGATCTTCCAGGGCTCGTGCTTTTATGTACGTGGCCCCTGCCCTCTGGAATTCTCTACCCCATCCGCTTCGGCAGTGTGCATCCATGAAGGAATTTAAAAAGGCCTTAAAGACCTATTTATAGTCTAAAATATATGTCTGATAATGTTATTTTATTGCACTTCTATGAATTCAGTTGTCTTCGATCTGTTGTTTACTTATTGTTCTATGTGGAATTTTTGTAAGGCGCCTTGGTTATGAGAAAGGCGCAGTACAAATAAAGATTTATTATTATCTATTATTATCCCATTACAGAGCCAGTCATCTCAATGGGATGAGGTGGGGGGCAGGGAGGGGGCTGTCTGTGCACCTTTGAGGAGGAGTGGGGGCCACTACACTATGGACATGGACTGTGGGTATATTCAGGTGCAATTAGGGATGGCATTGGGGTCCCTACAATATGGAACTGATAGAGCCTGCACTCCAGTACAATCAGGACTGGTGGAACAGGTGGGGGGTGTCACTATAACGCCAGAGACTTCAGGGCCTGTCCCACATGGGAGCGATCAGGGTCAGGGCTTGGGGGCGAGAGCTGCTCCGGTGTGTTCATCCCCATACCAACATGCAAATGGGCTGGTAATGAGCATGCGTAAGACCCCTTTGCACCCTACATGCTCAGTTAGTTCATTTGCATTCATGGGCTGAATATTGCCCATGGGACTGTGGTGCATGCTGTTATGTGCCATGCATTCCCCCAGGAAGGTATTCAGTCGGAGTCACCCTGGATGCACCTGACTTGGTGTCTGGCTGCACTGCAACTCCCATCCAGGGTCACATTTTCAACAGGAATGACGAAGCCCGCCAAGATGAAGTGCAGTGTCACAGGTTTACTGCATGACAAAATGGATTAACTCCCTTTGAAATTGCATTGTTTGCTGCAGTAATGCTACTGTAGAATTATGCAGTGCTGCACCTCATCCTGGCTTCATTGTATGCACACTCTGTACCAGTGGCTCATTCTCTTTGAATGTTGTATCAGTACTGACCGGCGCACTCTCTTTGTGCAATGCATCTTTCTGCTCATGCATCAATCTGGCACTTAATATTTCCCCCAGATATAAAATATTGTTTTTAGTGCATTCTGATTTTACACAATGCAGCATAATATTTTGTAGATGCAGAGCCCCACTGAAAATAAGATGCCATTTCTTCTGTGAACTATCCAGACTAAATATATAGCAATCAGCAGGCATATTCTAGGAAAACACATTGTAAAGATGTGTAAAAGGAAGACCACATAGAAACTGCCTCTCCACAGATCTACATTGTGCAAATTCATTAGAAATAATGGGTAAAAGCATCTCAAAAGCTCTCCACAGCCATATCAACCCTGACCAGAACTTGTTTCATAAGCTGGCTGAAACAATCAATACATTCCTACCTGCCAACTGCCCCCTACTCCTCAGGGGAGACTTTAGCTTAACACTGGTCCCATCCTTAGATAGGAATGATAAGGGCAGATAAGTGCATATTGGGAGGGTAGAGCATTGCACCAACTGATAAATGGCCAAGGTCTCACTGATGTGTGGAGATCGTTTCACCCCAGGAACAGGGACTATATGTTCCTTTCAGAACCCAATGCCTCATATAGCAGACTAGACTATTGGCATACATCCCCTTCCCTTCCTCACAGTTCTCTAGATGCTACTATTCTCCTATGAGTCATCTCTGATCATGCACCAGTCCTGCTGATAATACAGTGGGGACCAGCATCACCCTTGTCTCATCAGTGGAGACTTGACCCCCTCCTTATATGAGATGCAGATTTCATTCCTTGGGCCAGGACAGAGGCATCCCTGTTCTTAAAACACAACCCCCCCCCAGACACCTTGACAGGGAATACATGGGAGGACCTTAAGGCCACCATGAGGGGTAATATTATGGGTTATGCTGCTGCCAGACGTAGAGAAAAGGAACAATGCATCCTAGACCTTGAACAATAACTGGCATCAGCTGAAGCTCAATTTAAAAAGATGCCCTCCCCCTCCCCTGGCTCCCCTATAGATAGGTCTTTCCTCGGCCTAGATTTTGAGATCAATCAGCTCCTAACTAGGAAGGTTGAAGTGGCCATTCTCCATCTCTGGCATACCTTTTGGGAGGGAGGAGATAAAGGGGGTAAAGTGCTGACCTTCCAGCTTAGGCGCCAGCAGATTAGCCGGCTCATCCCTGGCCTGAGAAACAATCAAGGGACATTGGCTACCACCCAACAAGCCATAAATCAGATTGTGACATCCTTTTATCAGGGTCTGTACTCTACTACCAGCTTGCAGCCAGTCCCTAGTACCCAGATCTTCCTGGACAGCCTGTTCCTTCCCACACTCTCTTCACAACAGTCCTCCAAGTTGAAAGCCTCAGTTACTCAAGAAGAGGTGAGTATTGCTATCAAGAGTCTCCAACTAGGTAAATCTCCTGGAAGTGACAGCTACACTGCCGATTTCTACCAGACGCTGGTCCCAGTGATCACCCCACTTCTTACAGAGGTTTTTCAGGAGGCTGAGACCCAAGGGATCCTCCCCCCACCCTTCGGGAGGCAACCATTGTAGTTATACCAAAGAAAGGGAAAGACTCTACTAGTCCATGTAGTTATAGTCCAATTTCCCTCATAAATGTGGACAGTAAAATTTTCATCAAGGTTCTGGCCACCAGATTGAGCCCCCTACTCTCACATCTTATTCACCCCTCCCAGGTGGGATTCATCCCGGACCACCACAGCACTGATCATCTCAGAACCTTGATGAATATTATGCACACAGCAAGATACCTGACAACCCCATCTGCGGCCATTTCTGTGGATTTTGAAAAAGCCTTTGTCTCCTTAGAATGGGATTACCTATACCTGATCCTAGCCCATCTGGGAATGGGTGAAAACCTCATAACCAAAGTGCAGGCCATATATAACACCCCATCAGCATGGGTCACCACCAACTCTACCCTTTCTTCCCCCTTTCCACTAGCATGAGAGACCAGACAAGGATGTCCCCTCTCCCCCTTATTATTTGTCCTTGCGGTCAAACCACTAGCAGCCACTATTAGACAACACACACATATCCGCAGGATAAGAATTTGGGACACAGCTTACCCAACTCTGATATACGTGGATGACCTCCTTCTTCCCTTGAACAATGCCCACTACTCTTTGCCCCCATTTACTAGTCCTGCTTGACTTCTTTACCACCTACTCAGACCTGAAACTCAATCAGTCTAAGACTGAAATCCTTCACCTTAATGACCATTGTCTGCAACATACAGCAACTACCCATGGGCTGTTATGAGCCCCCATGGGGCTGACATATCTGGGCATTAGGCTCACCCCTAAACTAGAACACCTCTGGCATGCCAATATATAACCCCTGATTAATACCACTAAAAACAAATTTGATAGGAGCAAACAGCTCAAGCTCAACTTAGCAGGTAAGATAGCAGCCATAAAAATGGTGACTACACCTCATTTTCTCTATCTCTTGGCCCCCATACCCATCACTCTGCCCAAATTGTGATCCCAACCCATAGACAAGCTATTTGGGAACTTTCTATGGGAGGGAACCAAACCCCACTTTAGCCAATCTAAATTGGGGGCCCATTGGATACATGGGGGTTGGGATCTTCCGTGGCTGGAGGGGTACAATTGGGCATTTCAGGTGGCACAAACTGTCCATTTGTTTCATACTCCCTCTTCCTTCACCAGAACTCAATGGGTCCACATTGAACTAGAAATGCCAAACACTTTGGTTCCCTCCTCTCACCTGTATACGACTGGAAGGTCAGCTCTCTCACAGGCCTCTCCCTCAGACAAAGCTTCAATCTCTCCTACAGTGGAGATGTCTAAAAGAGCCTGGTATCACATGCTCAACAAATTGGCCACTGATCCGCTTCCACTGTCTTAAGCCCCACTCTGGCAGATCCCCTCCATCACCATAGACAAGGGCAGGGTGACTTAGATACATTGGCTCACTAAAAGCCTCCAAACTATGGGGGACCTGTGTGATTGTGATCTTAACAGTGTTTCTACTTTTCAGTACCTACAGAAACAGTGGGACCTTCCTCACAAGGAGTTTTGAAGGTATCTTCAGATCCAAGCGGCGGTCACACACTTGCGGGGACACCCCAAACAGTGGGCTAACCCTTCACCCTTGCAATCCTGGATGCAACACCCAAAAGGTCTTGCAGGTTGAATCTATGCCAAGTTGAGGGACACCCTGCCCTCTAAATCAGGGGAGTCAAATAAAAGATGGGGAAAAAATATTACAGTGTAATATCACTAACACAAGCCTGCAGGGATGCCCACAAATGGCTCCAAGATGCCAGATCCAGGCTGATCCAGAACAAGGTTTTACACTCATGGTATAAGACCCCCCTTTGCACTACACAAAGCCAGGCTCTTAGAACCTGACTGCTGCTGGAGGTGTGAAGCAGAAGGGGGGGAGCCTGGCTCATATACTGTGGTTTTGTCCTAAGATACAAAATCTCTGGAGTGAGGTAGGTTTATTGGCTTCCAAGGTTCTCCACAAACCGATCCCTCAGACACCACTTTTCTTCCTGCTGGGGATTTTAGATGACCTCCCACTGCTGCCCCCACAAGAATACCGGTGGCTAGCCTTATTGGCCATACAGACAAAAAGGGCTCTATTATGTAACTGGTGTACCTGAATTACCCCTGCACTTCCTAAAGTGGAGGCCTCCTTTTTAACCTTAGCTAAGTTAGATAGGTTGCCCATCTGAAATCCTGTTAAATGGTCAAATTTCAACAATGCTGGGCCCCATACCTAGAGATATGTACAACCACTACAAGGAGTGGGATGATTTCCCCCTACACCACAGACTGGACTCAGCAGAGATTCTAACAGATGGAAGAACTGGATGAGGGGTCAGGCTAATAAAAGACTCCCCCAAAGATATGAAACTTTAGTTAATTTAATAGGATTTAACCTCAGTTCAGGGCAGATACCCTGAATTCTTATGACTCTCATACTTAGGCCCCCTACCGTAAGACAATATGCTGTCCCCTAGATCTGGGTGTGCCCCACAAGTTGAAAGACTATGTTATTATGTCATTATATTGTATGTTAATGTAGGTAATACAGTAGATTTAGTACACATATTCTTTGTGCATGCCTCTGCTCTGTTTTAGAAAATACCTCCTGTCATACTAGAATGGAAACATACGTATCCAGATCACCTGCTGCCTTGTCATGACACGGATCCCCCATCAGAAGGATGGGTGTGTCTTCAGTCATGCATTACTGTCGTCCTACATAGAATGTGGATGGGTGAGTACCGTATCCTGTCAATTCATTGTTAATCCCTGTTTGGAGTTTTCTCACAGCTATATATCCTTGTTTGTACCAGATACATTATAGTGACTTGCACTCTGTAACCCTGTGCAAAATGTGATTATGTATTCTTCTTTATTTCCTTCACCTTAACCTCCCTATTCCTTCCCACCCTTCCCTCGTTATACCCCCATTTAAAGTACTACTGTTTAAAATGCTACTATTTAATAGAATTACATACTAAGATGTAATGTACTATATTATCTTTGAAAATAACAAAAAATGTTTCCAACGAGAAACTGAAATATAGCCCACATAACCATGCAGTGAAGTAGAAATTTTTATTTTCTATGCAAGTTTTTCTTCCAATGAGAATGGCAGACAGCTATGGTGTCTCCCTCAGAGGGGCTCATACTCCAGTCCCCGGCTGTCCTGCACCTGACCCTCCAGGTAGGTCCACCATGGGTTGCCCCACCATTGGCAGGGCCAAGGGCAAAGGGCGTCGACTTTCCCTCCTCCCCAGAGGCCAACATCTAGACTCCGGGGGAATGGTGTGGGTCCTGTGTGGCCATCATGGAGCCTGCCAGCTCCATTTTTCACTTTTCTCTCCCCCCCTTGCCACGGTTGCGCAGGTGCATGTGAAGGCACACCCACACAGTGATCTGCGGCATCCTCCATACTCTAGTCATTCCCATCTGCACTACCCTCGGGCTTCCACCCGGGGGCAGTCTTGCAGCTGTTGCAACTGGGTCCCTACCTGGTAGAAAAGAGCTGCCTGGCAGCCACTCAATCCATCTCCCGGCCCCCCTGCCAATCCCCACTGACCCAGGCTTATTCCCATACCTGGGTCACCAGTGTGGCATGAGGTGTGGCGTCCAGTGCCTCAACCCTCAGTGCCACCAGACCGGCCAGTGGTAAAGTAGTTTAAATGTTTCCTAGTTGGTGAAATTTGTATAATCTGTCTTACAATAGATAAAAATAATGAAGTTTAAATTTGCCAAAATGTTTGACTGTAGCTCAGTCCTTTTAAAGTTAGGACTCTGAAACATGGTACGTACATACATATGTGTGGTATGGTCCTGCCTACATGTCAAACATTTAGAAAAGTGCCTTTAAAATTATATTGATACTGAAAGGGAAATTTAAATTTTGGCAAAATGTGTGGGTACCTGAAACACTCCCTTTAAAGTCTGAGACCTAAAACTTAGTACATATACTCACATTCTAAGGTTCTTTAAATATTGGGCCTGTGAAGACATTTGGATTAGAAATGTTAAAATTAAATGGAAATGAATGAAAATTATATTTTGCTAAAATTTTTTGTCACCTACTGTATGGTTCAGCCTCCTTTAAATCTAGAAACCTGAAACTTGGTACACCTATACATGTTGTATAGCTCTATATTCCTACCACATTTGGAAACATTTGTAAGAGAAATCTTAAACTTATTTATTTTTTGAAGAGTTTCACCAGGAAAGGCATACTGAGCTGAAATAACTTGTTTTCAGATGCGTCCTGGTGGAGGGCGAGGAGGGAGTACAGTACAGAGTACAGTAAGATTATAATACAGGGTACATAAATATTGGTAAACAAATACAGCAATATAGCTAGACAGATAGACAGATATATATTTTATTTATAGAGCACCCGTTGCCAAAGGACTCAGAGCACTTTACAAAATTAAAAACACAATATAATAAACAAAAAACACATAAACCGATAATCCAGATGTAGCGACAGCTGTATAAAAAATTATCGAGCCATAATTCATTAGTTAAACCCCATTAAACACCTGGTTAAACAAAAATGTTTTTAATCCCTTTTTGAAGGATTCCACTGAGGGTACCTCCCAGAGTTGTTGAGGATGAGAGTTCCATACGGTGAGTGCTGCCACTGAAAACACTCAATCACCTGAGTGACGCAGCCTCACCCTAGGAACACTAAGGTGGCAGCTCTCAGAGGAACAGAGAATCCGGGACAGGCTGTGAGGCATGTGGAAATCTTGCAGATAAACTGGTCACCTACTGTGTAGGGCCTTATAGGTCAGTAAACTGACCTTGAAGACAATCCTCCACTTGACTGGCAGCCAGTGCAGCTTGCAGAGAACAGGCATAATATGATCATACCTTCATAAGCCTGCCAGTAATTGATCTGCTGAATTCTGCACAAGCTGTAGCCAGTGGATGTTACCACCAGATAGCCCTAGGTACAAGGCATTACAGCAGTCTAGCCTGGACATGATAAGACCATGTACCAGTGAGGCCAGGTCCTCTGGTGGTAGCATGTGCTGGATCCAGGCAATGTTCCTCAGATGATAGAATCCACTTTTAATGATGGCAGACACCTGAGAATCAAATGGCAAGCCATCAGCAAGGATCACACCCAGATCCCTTACCTGCTCAGATGTGACTAATGGTAGCCCCCCCCCCGAGTACAAGACTGGGGGGATCCCAATGAGTTCCTGCCCCACCTCAATAACCTGGATCCACCACCAATACCTCAATCTTGTTAGGGTCGAGTCTTAACCAGTTATGAGACATCCAAGTGTGGATTTCAGTCAGGCAGCAGTTAAGCACAGCATCTGCCATCTGGCTACCCGTTGCACAGGACAGATACAGCTGGGTATCATCTGCATAGCAATGAAAGACCAGTCCGTACTGCCTGATAATGTTCCCCAGCAGCAGCATATAGACCATAAACAACAAGGGTGACAAGACCAACCCCTGCAGAACTCCACAAGTTAGAGGCTTCAGGTTAGATGAGGCTAACCCCATCACCACCTTCTGCACCCTGACTGTCAAGTATGACCTGAACCATTTAATGTCCCTAATGGACAGGCCATACCAGAACTGCAATCGGTCAAGTAACACCTTGTGGTCCATGGTATCAAATTCCACCCTGAGATTCAGGTGGATCAAGATGGTCCATTCTCTCCTGTCTCTCACAACTAGGAGATCATTCAGCACCTTCACCAGGGCAGTCTCTGCACTATGCCAGGCTCTGAATCCAGACTGGAAAACCTCATAGGTGTAGGGAGAGGTAAGATGCCTCTTGGACTGAATGGCCGCCACCTTTTCTATAACCTTCTCTAAAAATGGGAGATTTGACATTGGTCTATAGTTGCTGAGGCAATCTGGGTCCAATGCGGGTTTCTTTAATGTGGGTCTAACCAGAGCATCTTTCAAAGCTGATGGAGAGACACCACTCCACAAGGACCTCTAGACAATCTCAGCCACCACAGAACCAATCAGGTCCAAACATCTGACCAAAGGTTGGGCTGGACCTGGGTCAAGATCACAATGTGTTGACCGCAGCTTTAAGATAACATCCACCACCTCCTCAACCCAAACTGGATCAAACTCAGCCATAACAGAGGAGTGCCATAGCACGTCACAGAGTGAACCTTGCAATGCCTATGAGAGGCATCCAAGGAAATCTCAGCCCCGATGGAGGACACTTTGTCGACAAAGAACAGAGTGAACTCCTCACATCTTATGTTAGAACCAACTCCCCCGACATGGAGATAAGCCTGATAAAGGAGCCCATCAACCATGCAGAAGAGTTGACCTAGTCTGTCCTTTGCTGAAGCAATCTCTCTGGACAGAACAGCTGCTTCTTAAGAGAGATCGCTTCCTGATAGTCCTTACTATAGGCCTCAGGACCAGTTTGTCTACCTTGAGGCTGGAATCCCTCTAACGTACCTCTATCCTCCGTCCCTTAATCTTCAGCTCCCTAAGTTCCCCATTGAGCCAAGGGAATCTCCCGTGCACAAATAAGGGTCAGACAAAAGTGGGTGTGATAGAGTGAAAGGCTGTGGTGACAGCCTCATTATAGGCCACCACTGCCTCCTTTGTCCCAATCGCATAAGCAGCTTTCACCCTCGTTAGATCTAGTACCGCCGATAGTCCAGTTGGGGACAAACTCCATAAAGGGCAGTACCATGCTATCTACATAAAGGTAGGGACTATCGGAGGGGTTGCTAGCATGAACCTCATGACTCTGTAATCTGACCAAACTACCGGATCAACCGCTAGTTCGGAGATCTCAAAACCAGTTGAAAATATCAAGTCCAGTGTGTGGCCATGTGAATAGGCCACAGAGGTAACATTTTGCATCAGGCCCAGGGCCTCTATGCTCCTAAGAAGATGGCAACCAAATGCTGAGAGCCCATCATTGACCCAAGCATGGAAGTCCCACAGAATTAACCATCTGGGGGAGACTCTAACAATAGGTAACATAGAAACATAGAATTTGACGGCAGATAAGGACGCTTGGCCCACCCAGTCTGCCCATTTCCCTACATACTGGATAAGCTGCAGATCCTAGTTAACCAGCAGCCTACTTCTTCTTACCTCCACCCCCCAGAATTGCCTTATGACTGTCCCATGCATGCTTGAATTCCACCACTGATTTTGACTCCACAACCTCCTCCGGAAGGCCATTCCGCGCATCCACAACCCTCTCTGTGAAAAAATACTTCCTTAAATTACCTCTGAGCGGCCCCCCCATCTTCAAATTGTGCCCTCTTGTTCTTGCACACCTCTTTTTTTGAAAGATGCTACCCTCTTGGACTTTGTTGATTCCCTTGAGGTACTTGAAAGTTTCTATCATGTCCCCCCTCTCCCTCTTTTCCTCAAGGCTATACATATTACACAGGTTGGCAATAAGCTCTTTGATCTCCTGTAAAAATTCACCCCCTGAGCCTGGGGGGCGATAGAGCAGGAGTTATACAGGTAATATACAAGTAGTTACACATAAATTCTCAAAATGTACCCATAATTATTTTTATTTATTTTTATTGAATTTTGTTCACCCGGTAGGCCCACTGAGACTAGAAGTCCCTTTTTCAGGGGTGACCAGGGGGAGGGAGATACAGATGATATCCAACTGAAATTGAACCAGATTAACTTTTTGGTGGTATATTTAGTGAATGAGGGAAATTTGGACAGGACACCGTGGAAATTCCCCTACACTTGGGAAGGGGGCACTGTTGGCCCACTTCCTGTCTATGGAGGAGCCAGAAGCTACAGTGATGCAGGGAGAGGAGGTTCTCTCCCCAGAATGAAATGGAGTTGTAATGGATATTTCTGCCCAGAATGTGACTTTGGCAATGGTTGACATCGTGGATCCCTCTGTGGATGTGGAGACCCCTGCACAACCGGTTGCGATACTGGATGATTCTACTGGAGATATGAGCCCTGCAGAGGCTCTTTTGGGTCATAATATGATGACAATCAATGATCGACTTGCTGAGGATATGAAGCTTGCAGATGCGGGTTTACAACAGAAACCGAAGGACTTGCTCAAAAACGAGACAAAACGCCACAAGTGGGAGAAATCTTCTAGTTCTTTGCCTAAATGGAAGGCCACTCAGGCTGTGCCTTCCCACAGGAGGAGCAGGCCATCATCCCGAGATGTGATTAAGACTGCCTTTAATGTTTCTACCTCGGAGACTGAGACTTCTACTTGGATGCCTGAATCTGCATTGTCCAAGGCCAGGTGGAAGCTGACTCACAGGGAATTTGGGTACCAGACCCAGCCTTTGATGTGGTGAGTAGTGACTCACCTCTTGATGATGCACTTACTCTTAACACCACAGCTATGGAACCGCAGTAAGCTTCAGTCCCGGTTTTGGATACAGCTCTCCCTATGACTCCTGGTGGGGTAAGTACTCCTTCTCTTCCCCACATTGCAGTGTCACAGCTCATGATTGTGCTGCCTGAGACTGTTACTATAATGGGTGTTTGCGATTCGCAAGTGAGTGCTGTGGATTAACGTTATCTGTTCCACTGTATCTGAGCCATCTATAGGGCTGGAGAATCCAAGTGACAAAACTGATTTACCTGATATATACCTGTTTTTCACCCTACAGAGGCTGTAGGAACACCTGAGACACCTATTCCTATTGTCACCCCTGCCCCCCTCCAAGGTGCACAGGAAGTCTGCTGAAGATGATGTTCCTCCATCCAGTGTGGTTAGTTCTAGCAGAGAAGAGACAAAGGATGAATGACCTGCCCCCCCCCCCAGCAGCAACGCTTCTCTGATTTGTTTGATAGATCTGCTCCTAAACCCTGAAGGATTGCAGTCTGTCTGCATTACAGAGGATGCCTGGACCAGAACCCTGATAGGGAATACGTGGGCAAGGTCCTTATTAAAGACTCTAAAATTTTCCCCTGGCGATGTGCATGCATTAATTCACATCTCAGGAGAGGATAATTTCAATATTAGCTTTACCTCTTCTCAAGGGTTAGACGTTTCTGGTTTAAACACAACCAAGTAAAGTTTTCCCCCTCTCTGGACCCAACTTATGGTGATCCTTTTGACCCAACCACTAATTAAGCAAGTTACAGTGATGTTCAAAACAGAGGGTATCAGTGTGAGTGATATTCACCACTGGTTGCAGAAATGGTGTAATGTTCTTGGTGCACCTGAACCTATCATCGATTCTGAACAGTTCTGGACTGGGGGGCGGCATTTTAGAGTAAGGCTTCATCAGACTGCCCAAGGGATAACACATGTCCCAAACAGTTTTTTCATTGGAAAGGATCGAGGGGTCTGTTTTTATGCAGGACAGCCTAAAGCTTGCCATAGGTGTAGTGAACACATGCATCTTGCCAGTACCTGTGATAAATTGCTCTGTATTCTGTGCAGGGAATACAATCATGTTAGCACTGCCTGCCAGAATGTAGCTAAGTGCAATTTGTGTGATGCCCGGGGACATGTTTTTCACAAATGCCCCTGGGCTGCTCATAATCATGCTGATGGGATAAATCAAGATGCTCTGATTAGAGAAGCACAGCATAAGGCAGCAACTGCCTCTGATGCACAACATACTACCCCCCCCCCGGTCCTCATCTGAAAATCAGGTGGCGGGTACGGAGGTTCCGCCCCAGGAAACATCCCCTGACACTGCCAATGGGGATACTGTACCATCGGCACCTACTGAGCCTGCTTCTCAGGTTTCTCAACATGACTTACCTATTGACTCTTTGCCCAGTGTTATGCCTGATATACAGACTGAGGCTACTGACTCTTGTACCACCATGCCATCACCTGCTATGGACTGATCTGTTCGTTCAACAAGAAAAAGTGCCAGTCTCCAGGCTTTGAAAACCCCACCTGTTGCCACTATGAACAGATTTGAGGTCTTTGCACATTCTAAGAACTGGGGGGACTCTGATTGTAAAGCAATGGAATCAGATGCTTCTTCACATTCTTTGCCTTTACCGGACAATCTGGATGGTAGGAAGAAGAGGAGAAAGAAAAAGTATGTTGAAGAAATTGACTTTCCCTCTTAATAACTTCTTCCCTGTTTGTTTGGGTGTGATTCTGTTGACCTTACCATATTTCCATGTCTCAGTTACATTGTGCCACTCTTAATGTATGCAGCATAAAGAATGCTAGAAAAATGTTTACAGTTTTTTCAGCTTTACAGCAATTGAATTTTGATGTCATCTTTTTACAGGAAACGTGGATGGCAGATTCCTATAACCTCAATCAATCTAAAAAGGAATGGATTTAGGGCCCGTCATATTGGTCATTTGGCCTTGATAGGGCGGATGGGGTAGGAATCCTTTTTACTGGGCATGCATTTAAACTGCACAGGTTGATAGATATACTTCCTGGTTGACTCCTTATTTTAGATGGATTATGGGACATGAAACCTGAAACCTTGTCAATTTATAACTGTTTATGCCCCTCGGGCAAAAGCTGATAGAGTGGACCTTCTAGAACAACTTCAACCTTATCTGACCATTGCCAGAATGGTGTTCTAAGGAGGAGATTTTAACTATCCCATTGAAATTACAGATAGGATAAGTGCTGGGAAGAAGGTATATTGTGACACTTATGCTCTCATTCAATGTATGTCCACAGCAGGCCTCCAGGATGCCTATCAATTGAAGGGTAAAGCACCTGAAAGCACATATTGTCGGGGACACTTAGCAACCCATATTGATTTCTTTTTTCTTCCCCCGAATCTGAAAGTGTTGGACCTAGGTACTATGCCTTGGGAATTTTCAGATCACTCACTCCTTCAGGTTTGTGTGCAGCTGGAAACCTCTGTTCCCAGCTCCCACAGCTGATGGAGGGCTAATGTCTCTACTTTTCACCACAGCCAGGTGAAATCAGGCATATTTTCCATACTCCAGGCATGGTGATAGGTCCGCAGTCTATATGACTCTGTTGGTGAATGGTGGGAGGACTCTAAAGTAATGGTCAGAACATGGCTAGGACACAATCAGGAACATTTTTGAAATATTTGGCATTTAGACAGCAGTTATAACTGCTATACTCCTGTACAGCTCATGTTGGCACAGATTATTCAGCCCAGATTACCCAGGCGAAACAACAGATGAAGCTGTACCAATGTGACCAGGCAGCAAATTTGAAGGCTGAACTTAGTTTTGGCACTAGGAAAATGCCTGGACGTGATCCCCGTGCTGCCTGTAAATCGAAAGTTGATTCTACTACATTTTCGACATTAACTGACGATGCTGGTAGACAGTGTACTGACATCTTGGATCTGGAAAAGATCATTAGATGTCATTTTTAGACTTTCAATGATGCCCAGATAGGTAACACCCATGAACTGGATTTATGTTTTGATGGTTTGGCTGCCTCCCTCTCACAGGAGGATTAACTGGCATTACAGGCCCCTATTTGCTTGTCTGAAATAGAATTGCTATTTCTAAAATGAAAAAGAACATGTCTCCTGGGTGGGATGGACTGCCTGGAGAGTTCTATCAGACTTTCTCAGATGAAATTACCCCATTTTTGTTTCTTTTATTTCAAGAGATCATGGAACAACTTTCAGTGAATCCGAAATTCTCTAGTGGTCTTTTGCAGTTTCTCCTTAAAAAAGAGGACAGGACATTCCTGCAAAATTAGAGACCTATTTGTCTTCTTAATTCTGATTGTAAAATTTTTATGTCTATTTTGCACCTTAGATTGCAAAAACCCCTCAGCTCTTTGATTCATTTCTCCCAAACCTGTTCAGTCCCAGGGAGACATATTCAGGACAATTTATGTAGTGTAAGGAATTGTCTTGAACATTATAAAAATACTGATCAGGCTGGGGTTTTACCAGTCTCTGTTGACTAAAACAAGGCTTTTGACAGGGTATCGCATTCTTGATTATTTCACTTACTACTACAGTATGGCTTGCCTCACCCTCTGATCACTTGGATTCAACTTTTGTACAGTTCTGCGACTGTTGCTCCTCTGATTGAAAATTATATTGGTGTAAGGATTAAACTCTAGTGGGGGACGACAAAGGTGCCCCCTTAGTCTGGTTTGATATGTCTTCTTTTTAGATGCCTGTATTAAGCGGATTTGGAGTAACCCCAGTATACATGGCCTGTTAAACCCCTATGGACACTTGGGTCTTAAGTCCCTTGTTATGTGGATGATTTGATATTGTTTTGTAAAGATGAGGGCAGTGCACTATGTGCTATGGAAGAATTATCTGCATTTTATGCAGTGTCGGGAGCCTGCATCAATCCAGATAAAAGTTGTGGCATTTACATTGGCTTCCCAGGTCTGGTGACCCAGATTGCCAATATTCGGATTAGTACTGACCCTATTAAAATTTTAGGAGTTTCTTTTAGAGGGGAAGATGCAGCTGACAGGAACTGGGATACTTCCCTTGCTAGATGTGAGGCTTTAGTTGGCCCTTGGAAAGGGTGGCAATTATCTAAATTTAAATGCATTTTCATGATTAAACAATTTTTAGTCCCTATTCTTTTATATGTCGCATGGATATTTCCCATTCACTCTCACTATGACACTAGAGTGTACAACCTGTCTTTCCAGCTGTTTTGGGGTAGTTGCTTGAACCCTAATAAGAGAGAGTTCGCCTATCTGATGAAGAAACAGGGAGGGGTCTTGGTATGTTGCATCCACTGGTGTTTTTTCATACCTTGTTTTGGGTAGAGACTCTGAAGACTGGGTTACAAGAAGCCTCGTCCCTCTGTAAAGAATGGATCTGGTGTGTCCTTGGACCTTATTTTATAAATGGGATATTGAACCCCCAAAATTGATGCCCTCTACGAGTTTACCTGGGTGGTATAAATCTTTGCTGAAGAAGCTTCACCTATGGAAGGTGACTAAACCGGATATACTGACCTTACCCAGGCAGCAATTATATTGTTTCATTTTGGGCCATATAAGCACCTCAGCTACTGCCTTGCCTGAGTGTAGAGCTGTGCAGATTCCTCTTGCCATTCACCAACTGAATAATTTGAGGATACCACTTTGAATGTGGGATGTAGTATGGTTGTACATCTAAAGCAGAGTGAATGTGAGAAGTAACTGGAAGCACAAGCCTGCTGAGGACAGATTCTGCCCTTATTTGAAATGTTTGGCCCCTGCAGAGTCTATGCCTCACTTTTTCTTTGAGTGTACTTATACAGTTCACTTTTGGGAATTTTTGGTGCAGTTGTCTTGGATCATGAATTTAACTTATAATCAGTTTATTTGGGGCATTTATTCAGGCAGATTGCTTCGCTATGATTGTACTACCCTGGAGGTGGTATTTGCTGTTCTGAAATTTTATTTATAGCAGGCAAGGCATAAGTATGTTTTTCAGCAACAGAGAATGCCTTATTTATCTGTGGGGAAATCGTGTGAAGCTGCTTATCTAGGAGTTTTTCTAAAAGACTCGTTATCACACCCCAGACACACTGTGATGGCTATCTGGAGGGGGTTTCAACACCTCCTACATCTTTGATTGCTATGTGTTTTGACAGCCTTGCATTGGGTGTTATGTATTGGTGGGTGGAGGATTTATAGGATTTTTTTGAATTATATTGTCTGCATTCATTTGATTTACTGCTTGTGTTTGTTTCAGTTTGGGGGGATCTTTTTTGTTCTATTTTATGTATTGTTGACAGTTTGGGGATTTTTCTTGTATATTTTTATTTGTATACATTGTATTGACATTTCTGCAAAAAAATACCCCTACTCTTCCTGCAGGGGTGCTGTCACTTCCTGTGGACAGGATGGAGGGGCCATGTGCAACTGATTCTCTGGAGAGGATGGATGTACAGGGGGTGGAGGAACCAGTCTCCTTCTCTACCTCTTCAGTAATAGAGACTGAGAATTTCTTTCATGCTGCAATTGAAAACATGAAAGAATCACTTCTACTAGAAGTAATAGAAACAGATCAACAGAAAATAGCAAATGAGGAAAGCAACTTGGATTAAACTGGATGGAATGAGAAAACTCCAACTAGTGAATCACAAAAGGGATCTACTAACTTGGCTTCTACAACAGAAAAATTACAAGCACTTCTACAAATAGAAGAAGAGCACTTTCAGCAGAGACAACAAGATATCCATTAAGCAATTGCACAACAACAGATACAGATGCATATAATGGAGCCTCAAACTTCTACAAATGCTTTGGCCCAGCTGCAAACCTCTGGTGTGACTGAAACACCACACCCAGAATTGATTCAGCAACAGCACCCTAAGGAAAGCTGAAAAGAGGATAAAGCGACCACTAAGACCTTCACATCTGCAACAGGTACCAAATCTTTATTTGTATTTGAAGGAAATAAGACACAGCAAAATGAAGAGGTCTTGTCAGGAATGGCAAAACTGGACTTAATTACATCCAGACTAAGATGAGACCCTAATGTTACAGAGACAAGTGTTAAGAAGCCTGAGTGGTCGATAGACTCTGCTGTAAGAGCTGTGGGTTGAGAAAAATCCCAGACAGGACAATGAGTGTCATGCCCCTCTCCAAGTGAGATACCAGGAAGAGAGAGGCAACAAAATGAAGACTTAAATAATACTGGCAATGATATAGTAGCAAATTGACAAAATACAGCAAATAAAAAGGCAATGAATAATGCAGACAGGGGAAAATTTAACTTGTAAATCATTCCTCCATCTTCCAAGGGGTATGCTGCCTGGAGAGTATAACCCTGACTGCAAAATCCCCCACAGCGACAATTTTGACAAAATTTGAAATTGTCACTGTGGGAGACCCGTGGGGGAAATTTCACCCTAACTATGACTTTTGCCCCCCATTTGCGTTAACTCTGACTCAAAGTTAACAATCCTTAGAAGGGGCATGGGGGCCCAGACCCCCAATATGATGGTACCAGGGGGAACAGCCCCCTGATAGAAATACAACCGATCTCTGACAGGCAAAATGTTGCCTGTCAACATCGGGAATCATGCTATGCTGAACCTTGACAACACTGTTGTTGAGTCGGCATAGGTAAACTGAATATAGAGGATGCAGCAGTGTGACCTGAAAATAATCAAACAGAACCTAGCACTTCCAGTGACCAACCTGGTATGTACCAACCACAGTCTGATAATTCTATACCTGGGACAAATACAAGAAGACATAGGTCTTATGCTTCATTCTTTAGGCAACCTGAATATCCAGCAAAATGGCACAAGGTAAGTAGGGAGAAAAAGAAAAAAAAATATAAAAAAATAAATAAATAAATAAACAGACGGAAGAGTAAGTATTCAAAACAACAATTAAGGGGCCAGAAATAAGACATGATGGTAGTGGTGCAGTGCAGTGGCTGTGGAGCAGCAGTCTTCCTGGAGACATTCTGGAGGATGCAGTGTTGTCCCATCTGTAGACACCTCTTGGGGCTGAGGGAGGAGGTTGCTTATCTCCAGGCTGAGTTGGCCAGGATTTGGGGGACCTCCTCTCCCACCCTTGGACCACCAGGGCCACCGTCACTGCCTCAGAGGTTGCCAAGAAAGAGGAGAGGTTAGACCAAAGTGGGCTCAGGGAGGGTGAGGGTGGAGGAACAGAGGAGCATCTCTCCAGTGGTACTTCTCCACAATTCATATGCCACTCTGGCAAAGTGTGGTTCCTCTATAGAGGTACCCACAGTGGAGACCAAGGAGGATGTTGGGAACCTACACAAAGGAGACCCACAAGAGGGTGGCATGGGACCCCACGGGGAAGGAAAACAACTCCTGGTCGGGGACTCCATTGTTAGGAGGATAGAACTGGGGGAGGGAGGGGAGATGGAGGTAAGGTGCTTTCAAGGTGCCATGGCTTGGAGGGACAGGGAACAAATCTTCAGGATCACTGGAACAGCTGCACAGGGGAGGGAGCTGGATGTCATTGTCCACCTAGGGACAAATGATCTGGCTGGGAAAGGTATCAGAACAGTGCAGGAGGAGTTTTTGGAGTTGGGGAGGGGCCTTAGACAAGTAGCACACATAGAAACCTTCTTGGAGGTGCTGCCTGTCTATGGCATGGGTGAGGCTTGGGTGCTCCACACCATGGGATTCAATCAGTGGTTGAAAAATGGATGCAGAGCTCAGGGGTTTGGCTTCATTGGGGACTGGGGGTCCACCTGGAGTGATGCAGGCCTATACTGGCATGATGGTCTGCATCTGTCCAGGAGGGGAACCAGGATCCTAGGTGATAGGTTTAAATGCTTCATTTGCAAGCATTTAAACTAGCCAAGGAGAGAGGCACTGGAAAGGACCAGGGAAATCCTAGCCCCCCTAAAAATCAGGGTAGTTAGTGAGGTAAACACCAAGACAGAGACGTTGATAGGGAGATGGGCAGGGTAAATGGAGAAAACAACAAAGGCAATAAGGAGAGGGATGGGGCAAAAAGGGGTAAGGCCATAAAGAAATGGAGAGTAATGATTACCAATGCCTGTAGTCTGGGCAACAAGCTCCCTGAAATGGTGGCCTTGTTGGAAGAGGGATGCCTGGATATGTGGCAGTCACAGAAACATGGTACACAGAGAACCATGACTGGGATGTTAACATACCAGGGTACACAACCTACAGGAGAGACAGGGAGTGTAGAAGAGGGGGAGGAGTAGCTCTGTATGTAAGAGAAGGGATAAAAGCAACAGAACAAAGGAGTAAACAGGAAGGAGAGGAGAGGAGGCACTATGGGTCACCTTAGAGACTAAAAATGGCACCACAATCCACACAGGGGTTGTATACAGACCCCCATCTCAGGGGGAGGGAATGGACAAAAATATGATAGAAGGCATCTTTAGGATGGCAGAGAAAGAGGAAATATTGTTGATGGGGGACCTGAATATGCCAGATGTTAACTGGAGCACCTTTGCTGCAGCCACATCCAAGAGCAGGGCCATTCTCGATGCCCTACAGGGGGCATGCATCAGACAGCTAGTGCTGGAATCCATTTGGAAGGGAGCAATCTTAGATCTCCTACTCTCAAACGGGGACAGTGAGAGGATCTCAGATCTAGAAGTGGGTAGCCATCTGGTAATAAGTGACCACCAAACAGTGTGGTTCATGATAAATTTGGCTGCAGAGTCAAGCCATACAAAGGTGACAGTACTGGACTTCAGGAGTGCTGAGTTTGTCAAAATGGGAGAGTGCCTTAGAAAAGCACTAGCAAACAGGCAAGAAAAAGGGGTGGAACAACAATGGAAAAACATCAAAACTGCCATCACAAAGACAAAAAGCCTTTGTGTGAAGCAAATAAACAAATCAAAATGAAAGAAAAGGCCACAATGGTTCTCAAAAGAGGTGGCAGGGAAGGTTAGGGAGAAAAAGATAGCATTTAGGAAGTATAAGGAAACACAGATGGAGCAGGACAGAGAACTGTACCAGTTAAGGCAGAAGGAAGCAGGGAGGGCATCCAGAATAGCAAAGGTTCAAACTGAGGAAAAGATAGCCAACTCATTTAAGAAGGGGGATACAACACCAAACAATGTGGTTCATGATAAATTCAGCTGCAGAGTCAAGCCATACAAAGGTGACGGTACTGGTCTTCAGGAGTGCTGAGTTTGTCAAAATGGGAGAGCGTCTTAGAAAAGCACTAGCAAACAGGCAAGAAAAAGGGGTGGAACAACAATGGGGAAACATCAAAACTGCCATCACAATGGTGAAAAGATGAGAAGGGACTTGGCAAGGTTAGAGGAATGGTCAAATGTATGGCAGCTTAGATTCAATGCTAAGAAGTGCAAGGTAATGCACTTGGGAAACAAAAACCCAGGGGAAGAGTACACAATGGGGGGTGAGATACTAACAACAACAAAAATGGAAAGAGACCTGGGGGTAGTCATATCAGATGACCTAAAGGTGGGCAAGCAATGCGAGAGGGCAGCAAGGAGGGCTGGGGGAATGCTGGGATGCATAGGGAGAAGCATCACCAGTAGAAAACAGGAAGTTATTATCCCTCTGTACAGACAGCTGGTGAGACCCCCTCTGGAGTACTGTGTGCAATTCTGGAGACCCAATCTCCGCAAAGACATAGGATGGAAGCTGTCCAGAGGAGGACAACTAAAATGGTGCAGGGTCTGCAACTGGAAGAAGACATATGAAGAGAGACTTAAGGAGCTTAATATGTATAGCCTCGAGGAAAGGAGGAGAGGGGAGACATGATAGAAATGTTCAAGTACCTCAAGGGAATCAACAAAGTCCGAGGGTAGCATCTTTCAAAAAAGAGGTGTGTAACAAGGGGCACAATTTGAAGATGGGGGGGCGGTGGCTCAGAGGTACTTAGGAAGTATTTTTTCACAGAGAGGGTTGTGGATGCATGGATCTAGTTTCTCCTGAGGAGGTTGTGGAGTCAAAACAGCGGTGGAATCTAAGCATGCATGGACAGTCATAAGGCAATTCTAGGGGTGGGGTAGGAAGAAGTAGGCTGCTGGTTAACTAGGATCTGCAGCTTATCCAGTAGGTAGGGAAATGGGCAGACTGGGTGGGCCAAGCGGTCCTTATCTGCCGTCAAATTCTCTGTTTCAATGTTTCTATGTTTCTATGTAATCTTTTATAGGTACATTAGGGAGCATAGAAAGACAAAGGGGGTGGGGGATAGTGAGGCTGAATAGAATAGACGGTGGATGGGCAGAGATGGACAGTGAAAACACAGGAATACTGAACAAATCCTTCTGCTCAGTATTTACAAAAGAGGATGAGGGGGAGGTACCCAATCCAATTAACAGAAGCACTCTGGAAAGGGGGGCTGATCCCAGTCCTTTCACAGAAGAAAGGGTTCTGAAAGAACTCCTAAAACTGAATGTGGACAAAGCAATGGTGCCTGATGGGATTCATCCCAGAATTCTAAAAGAATTAAGGGGAGAATTAGTGACATCACTGACTACCCTTTTTTAACAAATCATGGGAGGATGGTGTAGTACCTGAGGACTGGAGGAGTGCAGATGTTATTCCCCTTCACAAAAGTGGGAGTAAGAAAGAGGCAGGAAACTACAGACCTGTCAGTTTGACCTCTGTGGTAGGGAAAATTATGGAATCACTTCTGAAGGAAAGAACTGTTGAGTACCTAGAGGCCAGTGGGGCACAGGACCCAAGGCAGCATGGATTCACAGCAGGAAGTCATGTCAGATGAATCTAATCGATTTCTTTGACTGGGTGACCAAAGTAGTAGGCCAGAGAGGGGCTGTGGACATGGTCTACCTAGACTTTAGCAAGGCATTTGACATAGCCCACACAAAAGATTAATAAACAAATTAGTCATCCTGGGAATGGGTTCCAGGGTGGCAGCCTGGGTAAAACATTGGCCAGACAACAGAACACAGAAGGTAATAGTAAATGGAGTCCACTCTGAAGAAAGTGGGGTTACTAGTGGGGTACCACAGGTTCAGTACTGGGTCCAGTCCTTTTTAATGTCTTTATAGGTAACATTGCAGAGGGACTGGAAGGAAAAGTATGCCTTTGCAGATGACACAAAGATCTGCAACACGGTTGATACACGGGGGATGTAAAGAATGAGTAGGATTTGGCAAGGTTGAGGAACGGGTCAGAAGTATGGCAGCTTGGATTTAATGCAAAGAAGTGCAAAATAATGCAACTGGGAAACAAAACCCAGGGAAGAGTACACAATGGGGGCAGTAAACAACTACAAAATGGAAAGGGACCTGGGGGTAATCATATCAGATGATCTTAAGGTTAGCAAGCAATGTGAGAAGGCAGTAGGGAGGGCTGGGAGGATACTGGGATGTAAAGGGAGAGGCATCACCAGCAGAAAACAGGAAGTTGTTATCCCTCTGTACAGACAGTTGGTGAGACCCCATCTGGAGCACTATGTCCAGTTCTGGAGACCCCATCTCCGCAAGGGCATAGACAGGATGAAGAAAGTCCAGAGGAGTGCAACTAAAATGGTGCAGGGTCTGTGAGAGAAGCCATATGAGGAGAGACTAAAGGAGCTTAATATGTATACCCTTGAGGAAAGGAGGGAGAGGGGGGACATGATAGAAACTTTTAAGTACCTCAGTGGAATCAACAAAGTCCAAGAGGGTAGCATCTTTCAGAAAAAGAGATGCGCAAGAACAAGGGGACACAATTTAAAGATAGAGGGGAGACGCTTGGGGCATTGCAAGGAACTATTTTTTCACAGAGAGGGTGGTGGACACATTGAAATGCCTTCTTGAGGAGGTTGTGGGGTCTAAAACTGGAAGGATTCAAGAATGCATGGGACAGACATAAAGCAATTCTTGTAGGGGGTAGGAAGAAGTAGGCTGTTGGTTAACTAGGATCTGCAGCTTATCCAGTAGGTAGGAAAATGGGCAGACTAGGTGGGCCAAGCAGTCCTTATCTGCCGTCAAAGTCTATGATTCTATGTTTCTAACACCTTTCTCCTCATCTATAAAGGGGGACTGGATACATTCCCAGACAGACTGTTTGTAGCGCGAACCTTACTAAAAGGCTCCATGAACTTCTCTGTAGCTGAACTCTACACCCTTATCCATGTATCTGGATAATCAACGTTTGATATAAGCCTCAGGCTCGGCAGTGGACTACAGAAATTTTGGACAATGTATCAAACATGAAAAAAAACACCATTATGGGTCCCTTTGCATGTCATACCACTTACAAAACCAGCAAATAGAACTAATACAGTTCTGTTCCGAAATGAGGGGGTCAGTGTCACAGATCTCCTTTACTGGCTTAAACAAAGATGTACTCTATTGGGGCACCCAGAAGCTATTTTTGATGAAGAGACAATTTGGACTGGAAGGCTGAAAATCAGGATGGTTTTAAATACAACTGAAGAGGGATTGCAACATCTCCCGAATTGCTTTTTTGGGGAAAGATAGAGGGGTGCTATTTTATGCAGGGCAACTCAAAGCATGTTACTGCTGCAGGGAAACAGGACATATCAGCAGTCTGTGTGACAGACTAAAATGTACACTATGCAATGAATTAGGACACACTAGCAGTTTTTGCAGACATGAACAAGCATGCAATGTATGTGGACAACAAGGACATTCATACCATTCATGCCCTGGGGCAGCACTCAATCTGCAAGACCAAAATAACCATGAGAAGCAAAGGCTACTCATTGCTGTAGCGCAAAGAAAGCAAAACAGTATACCCCCCCCATCCCCACCCTCAGGGATGAGGACATACTGGAAGACAGACAGACTATGCCCCCCTCCTAGAGAGGTACAGCAAGAAAGTAGAACCCCTGAAGTACAAGAGTCAGAAATGGTTAACCTGGATGAAGTAAGACAGGACATTCCCCCTGTAGAAACACAGGAAATACCCCCTCCTCAGGCTAAATCTAAAGAAGTAGGCCCAGGTAAACCAGCCATGAGATGTAAACAATCTTGGTCCAAACCATGCCCTAAACTTTTATGAATGACAGACATTCCTACCACCAACAGGTATGAGACCCTAACAAATGCAGCATACAATTCAGGAAATGAAACAAATGACTCCTCTGCCAGATGTGACTTCTGACAGGGAGACCCCCCCCAGTTTGTACTGAAAAAGATAACCCAACCCCAGCTATAACACCTGCTGGGAAGAAAGCTAAATCCAAAAAAAGAATACCAAGCAGACCAGAAATAACAAAGCAAAGCCACCCTGAATCAAGAATAGTTAAAATAGAGGACATTCTTCTCACTCCACTATAATGGAACCTAATAGTCCACTATTTACCATCATTGTCAATAGTATCAAGACAGCTAGGAAAAACTTACAATCATTAAAGCAAGGAATATTCTTTTTACAGGACACAAGACTCCATACTATGACTGAATCATGTCAAGCAATATCACAGTGTCATATAGGGCCTTCATACTGGTCCTTGGGGACAGACACTTGCATTGGGGTGGCTATATTGTTTGATGATATTTTCTTTAAACTTGTTAAACTAGTAGATCTGGTCCCAGGTACGGCATTAATACTGGACGTAAAAATCCAGGATGTTTTGTTTCACCTAATTAATATTTATGCAGGTCAAACTAAAGCAGAAAAGATTGAACTCTTCCAGACAGTGCAACACTACCTATGTTCAGGCAATAATACTGTGTCTGTTGGACATTTCAACTGTGGCTTCTCCCTCTTGGATAGAGGAAGTAACACAAAGATGAAAAATATATTAGTATATGGCTTTTCTCCAGAAAACGATTAAAACTATTAACTTGAAAGATGCCTATTTATAGGCAGCAGGACAACTAGAACCAATGTTTTATAAGGGTAATTTAGCAATAAGGATAGACTATTTTTTCATTACCCCATCTCTATACATACAGAAAGCCCAAATTCCAACTGCAGAATTTTCAGACCATAATATAGTACATGCTGTATTAGGCAGTGTGCATATACCACCATATGGACCAGGCACATGGAAATTTAACTCTTCCTTATGATAGGATATTGAGACCAAACACATAATACAGTACTTCTTATCAGCAAGAAAATCAGTATATATTATATACAAGGACCCTATAATATGGTGGGAAGACACCATATTATATATTACATTATTATTAAAACAGCACAGTAGAACATTCAGGAACAACACCTACCATCAATATTTACAACATAGAAAGCAATTACAAAAACTTCTTACTCTTTCTTACATGACAGGGCAAAACTTTACTGCACAGATTACTAACGTGAAAAGATTGACAAACTTTCATATAAGGCAAGCACAAAATTTATAGCATCAGCAGAAATTTGGAAAACAGGGAAACAAGGGTCAGATTTGCCCTTATGAACACTGCAGTGACAACAGCAAACATAAACAAATGGATGAACTGTGGGACTCTAATAATATCTTATGTACAAATATGACAAATATAAAAAATATAGTAACGAAACATACAGCCCAGCTATACAAATTGACACCAACACAGTCCCACAAATCAAAAGATTTTTTTTCATAACCTTCAACACTCCACCTGCTCTCTAGAGGAACCAATGCAATTAGTATGACCAATTACCCCAGAAGAAATAGAAAAACCCATAAAATCTCTACCTTCAGATAAAGTCCAAGGGGAAGATGGTTTAACAGGAGAATTCTACAAAATAATAGGGGAAGAGCTCTCAGTAGAAAAGGCACAAGCATTTATATGTATATTAAATACAAAATCCCCATTCCTGAGGATGACAAAAGGTCACTTAATACATATCTACAAAAAAGAGGATAAGAAGGACATCCAGAACTGGCGTCCGATCTGCCTTCTCAACACAGATTTTAAGGTACTAACTAAAATTCTGAACTCAAGACTACTGGATGTAGTGCAGCAGTTGTTTACACCAGCACAAACATGCACACTACCAGTAAGAAAAATTACTGACCATTAAATTTTACTACGAGAAATATTTGAATTTGGAAATACAGGGCCCTGTCTGGATTTGTGATATCATTGGACCAGCAGAAGGCTTTTGATTATATTTCACATGATTTCCTTTAGACAGTCTTGCAAGCATATGGTATACATACAACATTTGTTGGATGGATACAACGTCTTTATAAAACAGCTACAGTTACACCCATGGTAAATGGATGGCAAGGCCCGATGAGTCCAGTATGTAGAAGTGTTTGACAAGGCTGCCCTCTAAGCCCTCTACTGTGCTTATTCTGCATAGATCCACTGCTAAGACTAATAAACTCCTCTCCAAATATATAGTACTTAAGTAATGTACAATTTTCCACCCCTCATGCAGCCATTGCATATGCAGATGACCTATACATTTTAGTTAAGGACAAAAAATCAGTTGAAGAGGCAATTCAGTTAGGCAAACTGTATGCGTCTTATTCAGGAGCCACATTAAATTCAGTAAAAAGTTCAAGGAAACAGATAGGAACCGAAGAACTTAGAGATGCTGAAATAACAGGTATACCAGTTAATAATGAACCTATACAGATATTATGTATTAATTACGATACAGCAAATTTAGATATGATAAACTGGGAACCTAAAATACAGCAAGGGAAACAAATCATAGCACAATGGAATAGATGGCAACTTGGCAAGAAAAAAGAGTTCACCTTGTTAAAACCTTTCTGGTACCAATATTTTTATATATTAGTTATATATTATCCCCACCAAAGTTGTTAGAAACAACAATACTTGATATATTCTTTCACACAATCTGGGGAAGCCGACTCAACCCCATCAAGTGAAATATAACCTATTTGCCCATTTCACAAGGGGGCCTTGGGATGATAAATCTGATTACGTTATTTTTTAGTATATTTACTAAAACAAATTTGCAACCCTTGTTAGTGTATACAGGACATGGGTGGTCCCCCTTTCTATATGCAACATGTATGCCATGGTTTCTCCAGTGGGAACAAGGTTGAATAGGACTTCTCCGGCACACAGCTAACACTCCAGAATATATTAGAGAAACTTTCTTTAAAGTAAAAAAGTGGAAACTTACATGCCAAATGGTACTTAAAAAACATTCCTATACAGAAGATATATTATTGGATCCAGACTCAGTACTATCAGAGAGAAATTACTTTTCCTATACAACACATTTCAGCACTATTACACTTATTGAGAGAAAAGAGAGTACCTCAAAAGATGTGGGACCTACACTGGTTGAGCTGCCATGCCAAAATTAACGTAAAAGCTAACCATAACATAAGCAGCAAGCAGATAACATGTGTAACAGACCACAAGGTAACCAACAAATTGAAACAACAGATCATCTTTTTTTTGATTGCTCATATATAAATGGGTTCTGGAAAACATTATCACAGGAATGGCAGGAACCATGGTTCACCAAAATTAATGTAGAGATTTTAATGTTTGGACAATACCCAAGACAAACAAATAAATGGGACAGGAGCACCTTACATATAATTTTATTAACCGTAAAATGGTGTATTTGGAATATAAGGAGTTTCTTCACACTACATCAAAAAAAGATTACCCATGTAGAAATTATTAAAAAGATCACAGCAGAATTACACTCCTCAATTATGCTCAATAGCGCAACTCCTTTGAATATCACCTAGGCCACACCCCTGCGCAACTATTTTGCACAGCGCAAGGGCTTGCGCCTCAGAATGGTGCAGTTTGAATATCCAGCCCTATATATTTTCCTCAAGCAAAAACTATAAATAATAGATGGTTTACTACAGTTTGGAGAAACTTGCGGTACATTATGAATTCTGATATACCAGTTACTTAAGTAAAAATGTCAGAAAGAATACATATAAGAGTGTAACATCAGTGTCGAGATAGATAACTAACATAAGATCACTTGTTATTTCTAGCCAAAGGATCTATTTGTTCTCTCTTTTTTTCCTCCTTTCTTTTTTTCCTCCTTTATGGCTCAACAAATATTTATGCTGAAGTTAAGCAACTCATTAATTTAAGTTTTTGTATACAAGTATTATAGCTATTCCCTTTTTCTTTCTTTTTTTTGGTTATGATAAAATCTAGGAAACATATATACACAGTATTATGGAAATTATGTATGTATTTTGTGATGCAACATTGTTTGATTTTCTTCCATAATAAAACCCCCTACTCCTTTTCAGAAGTGCCATGGGATCTAAAATGTACAAGCTAAACCAAAACAGATGTGCTGCAAGCCAAGGCTTAGTGGGGTGGTGCTGAAACAAAGGGTAGCCAGCCCGAAACAGACAATGAACCAAAAATAGTTCAGCACACTTCAGCCTGTAAAAAGATAAATCCAGGTCCAGATGCGGTAACAGGCAGATAAAAAATTTATTGTGTTCCATAGAACAAAAGGACCAGCAGGCAAACAAAACAAAACAAAGTGCTTAACGTGCCCCAGCACTTCGACCCCCTGATGAAGACTCATTAGTGAGTCGAAGCACTGGGGCTTGTTAAGCGCTTTGTTTTTGTGAAATTCTGGCACTTCATGATTATTATGTGGAAGCCATATCCACAAATATGCCTCAGCCATACAACTGAACTGCCATGCAGGAGAATGAAAAATGATAGAGAGAGTAGCCATAAGGTTGAATTCATAGTGGACTCCATTGCAAAAATAGCAGAACTATTGAGGGATGAGTGGGGGACCTTTATGTTAATGCAAGTAAGGTAATCTGACTGCCTGCAGTGCAGGTCAAATGTGTGTGATCCATACCTAAGCACTGCATGTAGAGGGAGTAGCAGACTGATGTGTGTTTTGTGATAGAGAGTGCAAGTCCTGAGGACAAGAGGATGTCGCTTATTGAAGGAGAGATGTTCCTAAGGGGAAAGGTGTCCACTGGGATCTTCTCCAAGGTCCTCAGGATTCTGGGGCCCATGAGGAATGACAGTGGTGTCAATTACAAAAGCTAACATTTTATAAGATTCTGCTGAAAGAAGAAGGGTTTTCTTTTTCTGGCAAGTAAAGTAGCATTCTGGGGTAAGGAATGCCTGCATGCTCAGCGTGTCCTGCAGTTGCGCGGATAAGGAGGTGATACTGATCTTGTCAAGGGACGTGAAGTTGTGGGATTCAAATTAAAGAATGTGGGTTTGAGAAGGACTTAGAGCAGGGGGTCACCAGTTGCAGGAGTTAAATGCACGTTTTCACCAAGAAACAGGCAGCTAAGCCAAGTGACACAAACATAGTACACCTCACCCCCAGCTGTAGAAAGGAAGCTGAGATTATCAAGATTTCTAATTTGAATGTTGATTATATAAAAGGACACACCCAGCAAAATAGACAGTCCAGAAATCCTGATGCAGTTGAAATTCGACTACTTACAAGTACTCAGAAAGAAGTGGGGCAAGAAAATATCTAGTGCACTATGAAGAAGGAATTCTGACTATTCCAATGGAATAGGTATGAAAAGAAAAGGAATGGAATATGTTGCCTTTAAGGGCATGTCACTGTAAAGAACCAGGAGGATATTAGGGGGAACAGCAGTTAAACTGAGTCTGTCTGGCTAGGTAAGTAAGAAAAGGGGGTACACAGTAATCAGCCAGGTAGGACCATAGGACTGCAAAAAATTCAGCTCAGCTTAACAGATGAAGTAGTGATATTGGGAGAGGGGAGATTTCAGAAAGG
Source organism: Neoceratodus forsteri (assembly GCA_016271365.2). Classification (NCBI taxonomy): domain Eukaryota; kingdom Metazoa; phylum Chordata; order Ceratodontiformes; family Ceratodontidae; genus Neoceratodus; species Neoceratodus forsteri. The sequence goes on from CM057451.1 coordinate 213,618,502, forward strand.
TTAGGCACAAAAGCAAATGTATGCTGTGTCTTTCTCTCCATCCAGCCCTTCAGCTATATTCAGTAATTGCATCTGTTAATGACAGGAAGTCACACTTTGCAGCAGAAACAGACACAAATTGCAAGTTTCATCCAGTATGGATGTAATCATGTCTGTTTTTAGTTACAAACTTTGGACCCTGTTATGCCATATAATAGATGATCCAACAGGTTTGGATGCATTTCTGCTTCAAAAATAGCAGCAGATGCATATTGGGAGAATCCTTTTAAATATCCTGTCCCATGTGTTTTGTGAAAGTTAAATTTCACCAGAGGTGTTCTAGATACATTACCCGTTATACTACTCCACATGTTTTAGAAAATGAGCCAATAATAATTTACAGTATTTCCACTGCAAATTTAAAACTGCCAAACTATTTGTTCCCAGTTTTGTTAGATGCCAGGTTACTGTACATTGACATTGAATATGCATGAATGTTTATGAAGAATGAGCAATCCTCAAGCAAACAAATGAGGGACGACCTAGTTGCCGATAGAGATGAACCCACCGACTGAGACAGAAACACTCTGTTGAACTCTCTCTGTTTCCTTCAAAACTTTTACAACACTTTTATTATTATGAGTACCCAAGCTAATGTAAGTAAAGCTGAAAAGAAGACATTGAAAAAAAACTGTAGACTACCCATAAAACTGGAGAATTTGTGCTGCAACCAACTGTAACGCAGTCTCAGGTCAGGGTTCATACTGAGTCCACAATGGACTCCATCTCAGATGACAACAAGCTCCTGCATCATTGAGTAGAGTTGTTTTGAGTAAGTTGCTTTCATGTTAGGGACACTGAAAGGACTACAAAGCTTGAAGAACCCACATTAATGTCTCTTATTAAACTGGTTACTGACTCCAGAGGTGCAACCAAAAAAATGATTATTAATTGTAAAACGGCAAATTCGACTATAGCTTTAACCATTTCAGTGATTACTCAGAATGAGAACTTAAATGATGACAGGATTGTCTTAATTGAGAAAGAGTTACTGGGCGCTTCCAGTGCAGTCACTTTCCTTAACATTTCTCATCATATCTTTACTCATGAACATGTCATGTTAAATAATAAACTGTAGCATATAGATGGTATGCTGCGTGAGTATAACATTAATTATTCAGGTCTGCCTGTGACTTTCAGTCAAGAAAACACTGTGCCAGTCATGGAACATTTGTTGAAAGAGGAAGTTGCAAAGGAATAATGTATGGTGAAAGCTTTCCATATTCTGATTGAACAAGGTCCTGATACCAGATCAGCTGGGGACTCAGCTTTCAATGGATCTGCACAGCTGGTCCCTACATTAATAGTTACTCTGGCTTCTGTGGATTATATATGCAATAATGCATGAGGTGATGTGTTTAACGAGTTTTTACACACACGCCGAGGTGTTGCATGCTACATAAACCCTGACAGCAAAGCTTGAGTGGTTTATTTAAGCATCCAATACCGAGGGGTGTGTGTAAAAACTCAAGTTAAACACACTACCCCATGTTTTATTTTATATAATTGCTGGGGAGCCTTTTCTCACCACAGTAATTATATAAATTAAACAGTCATTGTGGCGGTTTAGTTGCCAGACTGACTCGCTGTCTGCAGCTGTAGAACGAGCTCCTGCAGAACCTTTTTTCTTTTTTTTTTTTTAGTTTTACCAGACCATGATTCTCCTGAAAATCGCCATTTACCATGGACTGGTGAAGTAATCTGTTGATGCTTTTTTTAAAAGAAAAAAACCTTGCCTTATCGCCGAGAGGAGCGAGGCGGCGAGCTTTCCTGCACTGTGTAGGGGGAAAACAGTAGCAGGCACATGTGTGGAGCGAGGGAAACCCAGCACAGATGCTATTGCTTAACTGATACTATGCTTATTTGCATTACTGTTATGCCTCTTTGCACAACTGTCTATATTGTTTTATAGTGAGGTGTTATGCTTATTTGCACAAATGTCTAGTCTCATTTGTGAGGGTGTATATCTGTATGGTTGTCTAGATATATGTACATTTATTTTGTATTTATAAATTGAAATTGATGTAATACCTGCGACCTCATTGAAAATTAGCTTTGCTCAATTGAGTGTACTTTATCCCTATTCTTATTAATAAAAAGATCTACTACTACTACTACTACATACTTTTAGAGTTAGCAAATCTTTATTTTTTTATGATCAGATAAATTTTTTCTCAAAGAGGCTGCCATACAATAATTCATTAAAGGTGATTAGAAACAGTTTTTTACACGTCTTGATGCCCTCCTGCTTTTGTGTTTAGTGTTTATCAAATAATCCAATATTTTGATTCATTGTTTTTGTTAAATTAATCATCTATATTTTACTTCTGCTTGTGCAGCTACTCTAAATCCCTTTCTCCTCAGCTGTTAGCGCTCTCTCTTTTTAAACTGCCTGAAAATCCATGACATCAGTAACATCATTTTAGGCCATTCAGATGCGTAGCATGAACCAGTGTGATTGCTATCATGGAATGTCTTAGAAACATGAAAAGAAAGAGCAGTAGCTGCTAAGGACAATGGAACTCTTATGTAGATATGATAGTACTCAACATCTATATTATTTAGTTATCAAAAATTGATCAAACCATATCAGAAAACAGAAATGTCATGGAAAGGAAAATGGCAGGCCATTTAACTATTAAAAAATAATTTTCTATGACCTTTAAGAGCTGAGTTTCTTTTGGTAAATCCAAATAAGGGGATATAGATAGAGATGACTCTTTAGTATTAAATAAAACAGATTGTGCAGGCCCACTGGCAAAGTGGTTGGATTTCTGCTTGGGATGCGGACGGCCTGGGTTCAGGAATGGACCCGGGAGTCTCAAGACTGGCCGGGCCAGAAGGATTGAGCATCCTAGGGACTGTTCTCCTTCTCCAGGGGGAGGGAGGGGAAGCGGGTCCAGTGTATCATGGACCCCTAGCAGAGCCTGGGGGATTACCACAGTGACAGGCTCCATTACACTTGGGGGGGCAGGGCAGATGTTGGATGTCATTGCATGTCCCTGCCCCAAGAGATCAAACATTGGAAAAAACCAGCCACCCGGCATGAAGATCTGCTGCACTCCCCTGTCCACTGCCTTGGATGTCTACTGGGGGGGGTCCCACTCCCGTGGCTCCAACCCAAGAGGTAAGCCAGGGCTTTGCCAACAGTATCTGTTTCGGGAGCCCCTCCAGCAGCCCCACCCAGGGGGACAAGCCTGGGCATGGGGTGGTGGGAGGGGAGGGTCTGAGCTCAAAATGGGGGGAACTGGAACAAAAAAATGAAAAAAATAAATAAAACAGATTGTTTGTAAGTGACAACTGCTAGAATATTACCAAATGGAAATATAAATGTAAGTGTTATTATTTTTTTTTATTTAAATATTTTTATTATTATTATAATATCTCATTGCATTGTACAGTCATAAGTCATAGTCTACAGACATGAACAGGGCACAGTTACAGTTCATCACAGATATCAGCACAGGACCAGTCAAGCCTACATAGAGAAGGTACATCCTTTTATAGGTATTGCCATTCAGTAAGAGACAGATAAAAATCAATTCAATAAGTAGGGCCCTCCCAAACACGTATAGCCCATCCAGTTTTGAAGAAGGGTATATCCCATGTTTCCTCCATCCCCGCTCCCTCTCAAGATCTCCCAAAGTGGAATTGTAAATTAAGTCTGTTCCTCATGGTACAAATTCTGGGAAGTGTTCCAACTGATACAAGACCCATTTTCTCCATCTAATCTCAAAACTAGGTAGACAGTTATTTAATCTGGCTGTGACATGCTCCAGATTGTATATTTCATAGGTTAAACACCTCCAGGAGTCCTTAGATGGAACTTTAGGGGACATCCAAAGTCTCGTAATCATCTTTTTGGCTGTGAAAATTAAAATAGTCAACACATTATATATATTTTTATTAAATTTAGTGCCCCTTGGAGGAACTGCTGTAAGGATAAAGGCAGGAGTGAGCATTTATGGGCATTCAAATACAGCAGTTAATACAGATAGGACATCCTGCCAGTAACTGGATAAGTATGGGCAAGACCATAGGATATGGGTATGTCCAGCCTCACTATGCCCACAGCCCCACCAACATTGGGCATAGTCTTCACCCTTGCATTTTGATGTAACCATTGGGGTCCTAAAGAACCAAAGCCATAGCTTCCATGCATATTCCCAACAGTAAATATTGGAAGAAATCTTAGAGTATACCAGTGTGTATTTGCACCTGTCTTCCTCGTCTATTTCTACCTCCAGTTCCCTAGCCCAATGTAGCTTAGGGCCAGATAGAGAGTGTGTAAGATAAGCCCCCAGTACTTTATATAAACAACTGATAATATGTTCCTGCACCATCCCCCTTAAGTGATGTAAAACAATCTGGACAAAGCTAGAGGGCCTCTCCACCACATCCGCTATCCCCTCTTTGAGAGAGAGAAGTCTGTTCCTGAGAGCCATATATGCCGAATGTTGATATGCAGGTATCTTATAGGTAGCTCTAAGGAAGGAGAAGGAGTGGATGCACATGGGGCCTATTACTTGAAATACATATTGCAATTTATATGGTATCCACTGAGGGAGTGCAAGGGTCGAGAGATGAGATCACTCAAACCGAGAGAGAAGTGACCACCAGACTTGCAGCCACTGCTTAAAGACCTCCACCATGAAGGGTTGAAATCATGTCATAGGGCAGCATCTGGGGGGTCTCCCAAAATATAGGGAGAAAAAACCTCCAAGCCATTCAGAGTAGCCTCTATATCTTTCCAATATGCCTCATAGTGAGAAGCAGATGAAGAGCTATCCGAATCTGTGCCACCTGGGTGTACCTTTTCATTTTTGGAAGATTAAGACCCCCTTGAGATCTGAAGAGTTGTAAGGTAACACATTTAATCCATAGTGCATGTTCCCCCCAAATAAACCTAGAAACTAATTTATCCCATGCCTGAAAATACATGGTTGATGGGAAAATTGGGAGTATTTGCAAAAAAAAAAAAAAAGATACATGGGAAAATGTTCTGCTGTGTGGTTTCAGCGCTGTTGAGGATTCCCATTGGTAGTCTAGCCCATTTAGATAAATCTGAGGTGAGCTGCTGGGTTAGGGGCTCCAAGTTTAACAATTCTAAGTGTAACATTTTAGACGGTATCTTAATACCAAGGTACCGCATCTGCACACGACTCCAGCGGAAAGAAAAAGCAGCTTTCAAACTAGGGGATGGTAAAAAGAAAAGGTTAAGCTCTTCTGTCTTATATCTGTTAATTTTGTAACCTGCCAATGTCCCAAATGTGTTGAGCTGACACCAGACTGCCAGGATGGATATTTCTGGTGATGTTAGTGTAAGAAGTATATCATCGTCAAAAAGTGTGAGTTTGTGGGCCCTCCCCCCATGGGAATCCCCTTGATCTCATCCCTCTGATGGATATTTACTGCTAGGGGCTCAAGGTATAGGGCAAACAGCAAGGGGAATAGGGGGCATCCCTGTCGGGTACCCCATGTTAAAGAAAAAGGAGGTGCCAGTGCAGCATCTACTTTAAGATAAGCCACTGGGTTCTGGTACATCGCTTTAATTTGTGAAATGAATTTCTCCAGGAAGGCAAAATGATCTAAAACAGCCCAAAGAAAGGGCCAGGAAACCCTATCAAATGCCTTCTCTGCATCAAGGCTGAGAAGGACTAGGGGGATTCGTCTCTCTAGCATAGGAGGTAAGTAGCAAAACTCGTCTCATCGCATCTTGTGCCTGTTTTTTCTGGCCAAAGCCCACCTGGTCACCATCAATAAGAGTAGGGAGAAGAGCATCTACTCTATGAGCTAAAATGGACATGAATAGCTTGTAATCGCAATTTAATTTGGAAACTGGGTGATAGGAGGACATCAATGATAGGTCCTTCCCAGGCTTAGGGATGGCCACCATTTCCACATATCTCCAGGATGGTGGAGGGGATGCCCCTCCCGTACCTCTCTCAGGGCTTCCACCAAAACCGGAGAAAGCCAACATCGAAATGTTTTATTGAACTCATTTGGGTAACCATCTGGCCCTGGAGCCTTTTGGGATTTAGTCTTCTTAAGGGTCTCATGTAACTCAGCTGATGTAATGGGACAAATAAGGTCAGCTGCCTGAGACTGAGAGAGGTGAGGTAAAGGGGGTGACTTTTAAATATTCCATAATGAGCTGGGTTGGGGGGGGTGAGTCAGCTGCATAAAGAGCCTTGTAATATTGAGTCACAGCTTGTCTGATATCAGTGGGATGGGATAATAAATGCCCAGTGGTGGAATCCTTCAATTTAGATACCGCAGTCTCGGATTTGGCTCTCTAAGGTGGCGGTCTAGATTCCGAGCTCCCTGGGGCCCACCTTCCTGGTATTTGAGTTTTAAATCGAGCAATTGTTGCTCCACTTTCTGATCCAGTAGCTGCTGGAGCTTCTGCTTAGTATTTTGCATTTGTGTCTTCACCGTCAGGTCCCCCTGAAACATTTTATTCTGAAGTTGTAGCAGCTCTGAGTCAAGCTTATTCTGGAGAGCTTCCCTGGCCCTCTTCTGCCGGGTTGAGTACTTTATAATTTCTCCATGGAGAATGGTTTTAAGGGTATCCCACCACACTGCCAAAGAAGTTTCTGTGGAGTTGTTCTCTGCTAAGATAACTGAAATTGTTTCTTGGACTTCTTTGATAAATTCTGGGTCCCAAAGGCACATAAGATTAAAATGCCAGAAACTTTGGGATCCAGGTCTATCAATCACTAATTTGAGATATATGGGGGAATGGTCAGAAAGAATAGATGCCCCTACATATATGTCCCTAATATTTTCTAAATGTTTGATAGAAGATATAAAATAATGTAACCTGGAGGACGTGTGTATCCTGAGCAAATGATAAGTGTACATTCTCGTTGATGGGTAAAAATGTCTCCAGATGTCTACCAGACCTAGTTCTGGGAGGACTGCATTGATATATTTTTGTAAAGGGGTGGCTCTGTGCCTTGCAGGTTGTGAGGTATCCAACTCAGTAATAATAGTGACACTGAGATCACCCTCAATTAGACAGATGCCCCCCATATGTGGCTTTAGTGTGTCAAAAAATGAGGAGGCAGTATAGCGCAGTGATTCAAGGCTCTGAGTTGCAAATCTGGTGACATTCAGCAGACCAGACCTGGGTCTGAATCCCACAGCTTCCACTTGCATACTATGTGACCCTGAGCAAGTCACTTAACTTCCCTGTGCTCCCAGGTCGCTCTTGTAAAAAAGCTTTCAGCTTAGTATGCTACTCCTGGTTAAACAACAAAAAAAAAATGTCTTATCCACTTGTGGGGGTGTCCAAGGGGTAAATACAATGAGGCCAGAGTAATAGGTTTAGAATAATAAGCACCCACTGCTATAGCAAATCTGCCTCATCAACTATTTCATGTTGTAAGTGAAAACTTACCCCCCCCCGGGGAATCAGTATTTCAACCCCTTCCCCCGGTGACCAGAAGGGTGAGAAGACCCATTACCATTTGAAATCTCCAGTGTTTGAATTTTACGCATTCTTCCGGTGGGAAGTACGTTTCTTGTAATAGAACAGTATCTGGTTTATCCTGCTTAAAAAATTGGAGCAACCACTTTCACTTCACCAGGTTATGGATTCTATTCACATTAAATGAAAAAACAACTGAGGGCTTAGCCATTGGAAATTGTTCTACAAAAGCTTGTAATAATACTGCTGAAATCTCTGACCTCTGTCCCACCCACCCTCTCGAGTCCCATCCATAGGATCCTCCTTTTCACATTTCCAAGGACCCCCATCCCTGCAGCTCCCCAGGCAGACCATGCCAACATATATCTGACCTGAGCTGGGGTGGTAATAATTGGTACAAGATTACCCCTACGGCCCCTTTAAAAATTGTAATGCCCCTTTGTACCTGGTAAAGCAATATACAATACATTATTATGTTCAGCACCAACAACTGCAATAAGATAATTGCCAACTGGGTATACCAACAGCTAATGAGGGTCATAGACAAAATAATGGTGATAGACCCCCTAATAGGGTCTAAACTACCCAATATAATATGTAAACAAATTGAATTATGTATAATAGAAGCTTCCAAGGTGCGGGAGACTATACTAAGCCTCCCTAGGATATCTGGAGAAGCTATGCTGTAATCAAGTTCCCATCCAGATAAGGGGGTAAGGCCAGGGTTGTGCAGGTCCTAGGCCCCCTGTGAGCCCATGTAGCTCAAACAAAAACAAATTAAATATGGAAGAAAACAGAAAAGGGGAAGTAGGTAGCTAAATAGCCAGAGGTAATCCTCTGCATGTGCATCCGAGGAATGTACCATAACCAGCTAGTTCCACATCCACCCCCTTTAAAGATTTTGCAGTAACAGCATGAACCAGGGCAAGGGTGTGGGGGGAGGGGGGGAGAGCTAATAAACGAACATCACAATTTAGCCCTTCCACACCCGGGGTATAGTAAAATCCATATACAGCCCAAAAGTTCAGACTCCAAAATAATATTGTGATCAGTCCCAGAGTGCATATCACTGTAACTTCAGAGCTTTTAATAAACTGTTAAGAACCCCAGAATGTCTCTCCAAAATATGATAGAAACAAGGAACATTTTATAAAAGTCCTTAACAAAAGGTACTGGATTCATCTGGTGAGAGTATGGGGGGGGGCGGTGAAGGAATGGCAGTGGGGCAGAGCTCAAACAAGTGGCCATATACGTCCCAAAACCATAGAGGGATATTCAATAAAGTTATTGTCCTAGAGTTAGATCTTTCCCCCGTGCCCAGGCTGGAAAACTAATTCCTTTCCTGACCATCTCCTTCCCCCCTTAAATATACCCTGAACCCCCTACCTGAGATGTATGAACAGGTAAAGTTCCACTGCACTTGAGTATCTTCAAGTGTCCCCAGCATTATTATCAGCACATCAAAATTCAGCAAGCTTCTGCTTTAGGTTGGATGGAGGATCGTCAGCATTCCTTTGTGTGTGTTGCTTCTTCTCTACTGTTTTCCATTTCTGAGGATGGGGGTTTGAAACCCAATTCACCTTGGAGTACTCTGGAAAAGATATCCCCTGCTTAGCCAGTTCCACATGCGCCTCCTGTGCAAAGGAAAATTCCCTCCTCCCCATTGGTAACATGACCACCAGCTGTGCCAGTAGGGAGTGGTAAACTTCAGGCCCTGGGCTTTCAGAGTGGGAAGAAAAGGCAAGTATGCTCTCCAGAGTCTCATGGTGTTTGGCACGTAGTCGTGGTCAACATAAAACCATGTTTGGTTGAGGAAAACTATGATTGCGCCATGCGATCAAAAGGATCTGTTACTTTGTCGAGTAGCTGCCAAAAATAGTGATGATGGATTGTGGGCTAACTGATGGAGAGGTAGGCTTATGGGCTAATGCCTGGTGTACTCACTCAAAGTCCAATCCAAAATCAGCTGGGAGATCTAAAGCAGTTTTGAGGAGGTTAGTTACAAAGTCTTTAATGTTGGTACCTACAGCCCCTTCTGCAATACAATAGAGGCAGGTATTTTTCAGTCATGCCCTGTTCTCTGCGTCTTGTTGTTGGGCCTCCATAAGTGCTTGCTGCTCCTGTAACCTCTGCATTAAGTTTTCTAAGTCATCCACGCGGAGCTCCACGACAGTAGGCTGCTGTTCCGAGTCGTCTGCTCGTTGCTCCAGCTGAACCAGATCTCTCCTCATTTCACTGTAGAGCTGCTTGATATCAGCTCTAAAAGCACAAAGTTCATTATAAATAGTATCTAGCTTGACTTCATTTCTTTTGTTCTTAGAAGCATGACAGGCAGCCCCCAACATCTTGGTTGCAGAAGCCCGCTGTCCCACTGGCACAGAATCTGTGTCGTCGACCTCTGACTCTGATAATTCATCATTTGGCACTAAATCATCTGGTTTCCTTGGTGGCTCTGGGTCACCACTTTTATTTCCCCTCTTATTCATTTTTAAAAAAGTTTTGCGTCTAAAAAATGCACCAGAAGAGGTGGAAATAGTTTGAGGGAAGTGGAGCTATCCGACTATGTGGTCATTAATCTCGTAATTTTTAATAACGCACTTTAAAACATGTTCAATCTTTTGAATAGTTTGGATGTGTAAGCCCCCCCCCCTCCAATTTGTGGTTTATCTTAATGTCTTCCTGGGCTCATTAAATGCCCACTGCCAGGCTGGTGCCCCCTCTAAGTGTGATTCTGTTTATTGGCATGAGAGTGCCATGATGAGCCTCAGTGCCTGTCCCTTTAAGAGGCTAGCTGACATGTGTGTAGTGAATGGTTTGAGCTGGGTCTGAGGGATTTAGGGCTTGTGACTGGCCAGCCACCACTCTGATTTGCTCCATTCTGCAGTCAATATTTGTGCAGAGGGAGCATGTATGGAAAATGTGATAATTTACTGCTTATATGCTGTTACATTTGACACAGAGGAGTTCATTTAACCTGCTTTCCTTGCAGCTTATTTCTCTGAATGGAAGGCACCGTGTTCGGTCTGGGACCAATCAGACTCTGGAGACCTAAAATGGATCCTGGCCCAAGGGTCTCGTGGGAAGGAAAATTGTAGTTTTTAGGTTGGCATAAAAACTAACCTGGAGGGGAGCCCTAACTGTGACCGACAGCTTCCCCAGCCAACCCAAATCCTGGATTACAAGGGAAATTACCAGTACTGCAAGAGACAGTGGATCAGTTAGAGTTAGAGCTGGGAGTGTGATCAGCTTGAGCTATCGAGCAGCTGCTCCCTGAATGGAGTGTAGGGGGAATCATCAGGAAGAGGCCTATCCTGCCTCCCTACCACATTTCTCCTGCCTGGGACTGCCTATAGCAGAAGTCGGACTTGTTTCAGCTGAAGCCTGGAACTGCGACAGAAAGAGGAAAGAAGTTTATCAGTACCACTGCATTTTGAACCAAAGATTAGCTCCAGTGAAACTATCAGCCCAGCTTGTGTGCGAGAGGAATTTTGGATCGAGAGGTTTGCTCAGTGAAACTGCTGAATAAACAACTGGACTGTATCCAAACTGTACAAAGATAGTGCTGCTCATTTTGTATGTGCTGAATGTGTTTCATGGCTCAAGACCTGCTTGCCCATGACCTAACCTGTTACTCCAGCTGGAGACTTCACCAGCAAGAAGACAAACGGACTTTGCCAATTTGCTCATCCTGCCTGGGTCTTTGCCAGTCCAGCCCAAAGTGATTGCTCTGCACCAGAGATTGCTTCAGCGAGAGACTTGCTTTGGGAATCCAGCCCCTGTGCAACAACAACTTGCAGGTTGCAGCCACCTGGAGGAAAGGCCGTGAAGAGGAAGTGCGTTGTGTCGGCCCTGATTCCCCATGCTCATCCGTGAACACCACAAGTTCTCCATATCACCTGGCTATCTGAAAAAGTCTAGTAGCATGAGTACAATCAGGGGAGCTCCATGCAAAGGCTACTTGTTGTTAGTACCACACCTTCCATTGTGTACTCTTCCCCTGAGATTTTGTTTCCTAGGTGTATTTCTTTGCACTTCTTTGCATTGAATCTAAGCTGCCATACTTTTGACCAGTCCTCCAACCTTGCCATGTCCCTTTTCATCCTTTCCACCCCCCTTGTGAATCAACCCTGTTGCAGATCTTTGTGTCATCTGCAAAGAGGCATACTTTTCCTTTCAGTCCCTCTGCAATACCACTTATAAAGACATTAAAGAGGACCAGTCCCAGAACTGAACCCTGTGGTACCCCACTAGTAACCCCCCCTTTCTTCGGAGTGGATTCCGTTTACTATTACCCTCTGTGTCCTGTTGTCCAGCAAATTTTTTTATCTAGGATATCACAATGGGACCCACTCCAAGGCTGGCTAACTTGTTTATTAATCTTTTGTGTGGATTGTTTATTAATCTTTTATGAGAATTCATTCTGATCAGGGGAGAGACCATGAAAGCTGTCTGATTAAAGAAATGCTCTCACTCTGGTGGGTGTGGAAATCCAGAACCACCCCTTATCACCCTTAAGGGGATCCACAGCCTGAAAGATTTAATTGAATATTACTAGACATGTTGGGCACACTTCACCCCAGAGATAAGCCAAGATGGAGCCAGCAAATAAGAAAGTTAGTTCACGCCTATAACTGTACTCAAAAACGATGCAAGGTTACCAGTAGATATCTGTTTTGGAGTATCCCCCGATGGAGTCAAGGCAGAGAACTACCTCCAGTATGTTCAAAAACTCAAAGCTTAGCTCAACCATGCCTATCAGCTAGCACATACCATGACGGCCAAGAGAAACTTGGCAAACAAAGAAAAGCATGCCAAACATGTCAAGGCCCAAGAACTGCAACCCGGAGATCAAGTCTTGCTGAGAAATTTAGGATTGCATGGAAAACACAAGATAGCCAACAGGTGGCATCACAACTGTTATCAGCAAGCTGGTGGAACTGTCAGTATACAAAGTGTGCCAGAGAATGACCCATGAGTTGTAAACAATGCACAGAAATTATTTGTTGCCAGTCTGGCAAATCATCATTGATACTGCTCCACCTGGGCCTGTGACCTGAGCTGCAGTCAGAAAGAAACAGTCAAACTCTCCTGCTGTTGTTCAGAGTTCAAAGCCTTCTACCAGCCATGCTCTCATTAAAATTGACAGCAAGTCTGAATCTGATGGTAGTGAGATTGGGGTTATCTATTATCCGTCTTATGAACTGAGCCAGTTATTTCAAGGAAATCTCCTGTATAAAATGGGAGAACAGGCTGGACCCTTAGGACTACCTAATCTGCCAGCCTTCTCCACTACTCCTGCGCCCTCTGAAAGTGAGGTGCAAAGTGTGACTTCTGATATCGCTGATTTCTTGTGTCTCATGAAATTAACTGAGCCTCAAGAGGCAAATCCTGACCACGAGAGCCCAACTGGTGACGTATCAGATGAACATGAAGTGTTTGAAGCTAATGACTCTGATATTATGATGGACAATAATGCAAATGAAAATAATGATGCTGACAGTATCAATAATGTGTTACCTGATTTAAATTCCATGGAATTTTCTCCTGATGATGAACCTGGAATTTCAGAGCAAGCAAATGAAGGTATTCCTTCTATTTCTGAACAGACAGCCAGTGCAGAATTGGGACTGATCAGCCCAAATGCAAAGGTTGAAAGGACTGAGCCTGTGCCTGACCCTCCCAGAAAGCCTGGAAGAGCCACAAAACCTGCCCTTACAGAAATAACTACACGAAATGTTTCCATGCTGCTCACATAAAACTACCCATGTGATATGCATGCTGTAAGCATGATTTAAATGTTAAATTAGAATTGACTGCATGCATATGGCATGTGCGCAGCAAGCAAGTGTGGAAAGCATGCTCTTAATTTTTAATTATAACAGACTGCATGCATGTGGCATGTGTGCAAAAAGCAAGTGGTCACTGATAACTGCACAAATAAAAGTTAAGTGACTTGCTCAGGATTGCACCATATACTGTACGGGGGGGTGGTTGAAGAGATTCAAACCCAGGTCTTCAGGTCTCCAAGTCGCCTGGTTTGCAGTTCAGTGATTTAACTGCTAAGCCATACTGCCTGCACACATATGACTCACTTGCACTTCAATACAAATTTTAATTCATCTGCATGCATGTGGCATGCTTAGAGCCACCGTTATACTTTTTAGTTTTCTTGCCTCCCCTTATCTCCTCTGCACAGCTAAACTGTAGCACACATACCAATGGAAAAAAATGTGTGGTTCTTCCCATCCCCAATACACACACTTACCCACAAAACTATTTAATTATTTCTTTCTGGACAGTACTCATAGTAAAGTATTTTCTCTCCATAGTTTTGAATGCTTCCATGCAAACAGATTTTAAGGAGCAAAAACACAAAAGTAGCAATAACTCGATTCCCACCCACATGGCCAGTCCCCCCCATGCACTCACACTGTAGCAGGTGCAGCCATGCTGCTACAGACAACCCACCAAGTATCAAAATAAGTCAAGAATCTGTTACTTGAGTACTAGGGAGCCAGAGGCAAGAGTCTTTAAGAGATGATGTCCATGGGTCAGAGTGCTGGAGTGTACCCACTTGAAGTGAATGGAGTTATTTTTTATTACTATTTTATACATTATGGTGGTGAGCTAGAAAATACTGAAGGCCACTGTTCTATTAATAAGGCCCTTGTTGTTAGTCGAGCAGTGGTCTTCATTAATCTCCAACTGTCCATCAGTAATGTACAAAATAATAATAAAAAGATCCCCCATTAATTTCAAAGGTGCACACCCCTGCAGTCTCCCTTGCCCTATGTCATAATGTAGCATAGGGATGTGGAGGTCAGCTTCTCTGGGGGGGTGGGCATCGCCTGACTATAGTGGGGCTCAATAGTCCATGCATACCATACTGCTCAACTGTCCTTAAATGCAAGGGACAGTCCTCATTTACCCCTGAAAACTGCTCTACTCCTCATTCATCCCTCATGGAAAATATATTGCACAGACAGAGGAGGCCACGTAAATTTAGACTTCATGACAGGGGCGCCATTTCAGAATTCAGCTTGGGATCCAACAACCAGTAGAGGTCAGCTGCTTGTTAATCCCTAGGTGGCAAGCTCTTTAATGTCTGGAACATCTCTAAAATGTAAAACATATTTGTTGTGGCTGAAAAACCTGGAAAAATTCAAATGTATAAGATTCATCTGTCTATACCCAAGTGCAGTGCATCAGATTTGCACTGAAGCCCACATAGTTACTAACCAGTTTTTTGTTGGCTGATGTTTCTCTCCCCAACTCCATTCCATTCAATGCCCATGCCATAAGGTCATGAAGCCACCCGAAGGTGCTGAAATGTGAAAAACACATTAATATTTCAGTCCATCCTCCTTCCTCAATCCCCCTGTAAAAAAAATGATTTACGTTTACTTACCTGACCATCTGGTCAGAACCTGCAGCCTGGCCAAGTGTGCCATACACCCAGTTTTCAGTCCTCTCCTCCTCTGTCCTTCTGCCAGAAGCTGGATGCCAAAACTAGCCATCCCAGGTTCCCAACGTGGTCTGTGATCAAGTCATCTCACCAACCGAACCCACCCATCCTGTGTTGTTTGCTTCTTGCTTGGCTGCTGCCATGACTGCTGCCACACTGTACTGATCCAGGCCTATGCAGGTCACCCAAACCACTGTGACCACTGCTGCTAGGTCTAGCTTGCTACCATTGGGGCCTGTTCTGTTTTTTTTTCCTAGGCGAGCCTATTTGAGAAAGTAGGTAACCTAGTCTCTAGTTAGCTTCTAGCTTACCCTCTGGCCTTTCAGCCATCAGTGGAGATGGAGACTCAATAAGAGTAGAGAAATGAAAATATGCTGCCACAATACTGCTATTGAGAGTTCAGTGCTCACTGAGTCCTCCAGGCTGTAGTGTGCAGCCTGTATACTCTGTGGAGAGAAAGACAGTGTCAAAATCATATGACTCATGCTCTTGCTTGGCTGGAGCTCCTCCACATCACCTTGTGATACAACACTGCTAATAGGAGGAAAGTGTGGACAACACAGTGCAGACACAGTTGAGTCAGGAGTGCAGCTTCAGTGTGAGTGCACACAGGCTGAGGGGGCACTTATTGTGCAAAACATTAAATCCAAATCTGCCATCAACATCTATGTATCAAATGTAATGCCATTATTGCCACACCATAACAGCAACCTAGGCACAAATGCTGGGGAAGGGGGGCAACTTCCCCCCCTCTGCCCTACCTAAATGGCACTCTTGCTTTATGGTAGAAATTCATTCTCAGGTGCTAATACTGGTACAAGTAAATGCAATGGTTTCCATTGTGTTCTGATGTACTTTTTCTCCATGTTTCAGGATGTGTCCTGATCATCGTGAGGGTCTGTGTCCCTCATTTTGAGTGTCCATGCCCCTCATTTCAATGACAAAGTGTGAGGTATGGTGCATGCTTCCACAACCCTACTCAGCACAAAGAGTTCCGTCACCATAGTGTATATGCTCCATACAGAATGACAAAGGGAAAGTTAGTGAGCCGAAACAGTTATGGAGAAGCACATTTGTAGCATTAAATATGCATCAGGGAATTTGCATGGCCCAAAACAAAAAGGTTAGGCTTTACAACACAGAGGCCCCTCTTCACACATCTGAAATAGGGGATGTTGACTGAATATATCCGAAGCATTTAATTCAGTAAGCAAACAATACTTTACAAATTAATGGTGATTTAATGACAAAAATCAAACACCCTTAAATAACTTGCAAAAGGATCAGAATTGAGTTTACCTAATTTTAAAGGAAACTAAATGAAAATGTATTTTAATGGCTCTAGTTGCTAGCAGTAGTATAAGAAATGGAAACTGATGTGTTTTTTAGATGAGATTTGCTCCAGCTTAGCTGCTACATACATGGCAAGCAAGTAGCATGTGAACCTGAAGTGATTTTTAAATGATGTTCACACCAGCTTAACTGCTATATTCATGTCAAGCATGCAGCATGCAAACCTGATGTCATTTGTAGAATATGTTCACACCAGTTTACCTGCTGCACATATGTCAAGCTTGCAGCATGCAAACCTGATTTCCTTTTTAGACCTGGTTTGCTTAGGTTCACTTAGTGTAAGCGAACCGCAAGCAAATATTACACAATTGAGCATGTGGCATGCATTCTGCATGTACACAGCACATTTATATTTCTGCAAGGGTGTAGTGCATCTTATTTATGATTCCCCAGGAAGGCCTGAAGATCTGATCATGAATGTAGTTCATAAATGGGTTTACATTTCTGAGAATTCTCTTCCAAAACTAGGTTACACTGCAACCTCTAAGCTGATAGTAAAGCCATCCAGTCAGCATGCTAATGATCTTTCTCTATGCAACACGAGTTTAACTGATAGGGTCAGGCCCCAAACCTTGTGGGTTAGTGTACAGGAGGTAATACCAACAGGAGTTGTGCAAACAATGTGTTTAACTACTTGAACTGGTTTCATGAAAAGTAATGTTTTCTTAGGCAGTATTTGTGGCAAAATGCAAAGGTGTATGGTCATACTGTTGTTATGGCTAGCTTACTTTTCTCTGATGCATCAGAATGAACATTTGTGGTATACCAATGGAACATTTTATGGTTGCAACCTGTATTGATCTTCATGCATGTATTTACATATAATGATTTCTATATAGAATTGTGTATTATGTGTAGACTTGACGAGGATGCCAAGTTTTTCCAGGCAGGGAAAAGTGTAACCCCCCCTCCAAATTGGGGTTTACCTTAATGTCTTCCTGGGCTCCTTAAATGCCCACTGCCAAGCTGGTGTCCTTTTTCAGTGTGATTCTATTTATTTGCATGAGAATACCATGCTGAGCCTCTGCACCTGTCCCTGTAAGAGACTAGCTGATATGTGTGTAGTGAATGGTTTGAGCTGGGTTCGAGGGATTTAGGTCTTGCGATCAGCCAGCCATCACTCTGATTTGCTTCATTCTGCAATCAATATTTGTGCAGAGGGAGCCTGTATGGAAACTGTGCTTATTTACTGCTTATATGCTGTTATATTTGACATAGAGGAGTTTGTTTAACCTGCTTTCCTTGCAGCTTATTTCTCTGAATGGAAGCCACCATGTTAGGTCCAGGACTTCCAGTAATTGGATCAATCAGACTCTGGGGGTGTAAAATGGATACTGCCCCGAGGTTCTTGTGGGAATGAAAACTAGTTTTTGTAGTTTTTAGGTTGGCACCAAAACTAACCTGGAGGGGGTGCCCTAACTGTGACTGACAGCTTCCCCAGCCAACCCAAATACTGGATTACAAGGAAAATTCCCAGTACTGCAAGAGATAGTGGATCAGTTAGAGTTGGAGCTGGGAGTGTGAACAGCTCGAGCTCTCGAGCAGCTGCTCCCTGAATGGAGTGTAGGGAAATCGGCGGGAAGAGTCCTATCTTGCCTCCCTGCCATATTTCTCCTGCCTGGGACTGCCTATAGCAGAAGATAGACTTGTGCCAATTGAAGCCTGGAACTGTGGCAGAAAGAAGAAAGAAGTTTATCAGTACCACTGCTTTTTGGACCAAAGATTAGCTCCAGTAAAGCTATCAGCCCAGCTTGTGTGCGAGAGGAATTTTGGATCGAGAGGTTTGCTCAGTGAAACTGCTGAATAAACAACTGGACTGTATCTGAACTGTACAAAGATAGTGCTGCTCATTTTGAATGTGTTTTGTTCGTTATGACCTGCTTGCCCGCAACTCTACCTGCTATGCCAGCTGGAGGCTTCACCAGCAAGAAAACAAATGATCTTTGCCAATTTGCTCATCCTGCTTGGGCCTTTGCCAATCCAGCCCAGACCGATTGCCCTGCACCAGAGACTGTTTCAGTGAAAGACCATCTTTGGGGATCCAGCCTCTTTGCAACAACAGCTCACAGGTTGTGGCCACCTGAATGAAAGGCCGTAAAGAGGAAGCGCGTCATGTCAGAACTACTTCCCCATGTTCATCAGTGAACACTACGATGTCTCCCTATCGCCTGCCTGTCTGCAGAAATCTGGTAGCATGAGTACAATCAGGGGAGCTCCCTACAATGACTATTTAAATCATCTGTGGTACAGTACAATCTGATTTCATTTGCTTTCTAGGTTTACAAGGGACTGAGCCAACCGGATCAGGTTACAAATAATTATTTAGCAATTGAGCATGCTAACTGCTTTTCTTTCCAAGAAGGGCCCCAACATCAGCTGCACTGCCAGCCACCACCGGGTAACCCCCCCGGCTGGTCAAATATTGCATCCTGGGTACCCAGTGTTGTATGACTATTTATTTGGGACTAAAAAAGTTCATGCCAAACCTGAATCAAATCAGATTTCCAATCATTTACCTTGATTTACGCCCCTTCCTTGTTCACAACTCCTAAATAAACCTGATTGCCTGTTTTCACGTTTAACCTGGCTAGTGTGCATATTATTAGTTGAGTTACTATATTGAAAGTGTGTAGATTTGCTGCTAACCTTATTTTACAGGGGGTCTCCAGGGAAATCATTGCAAGTCTAACCCTGGTGGTAAGTGTAAAGGGCAATAGTATTACTGTTTTTCACTTACTGTGAATTTACTGCTGTACCAGGTACTGGACCACTAGGAGGGCTGGTGGGTGGTTATAGCTTCCCAGAGGGCTATAGCAGAACAGGTAGCCACCCTTAATACCATTACTCTGGGTGGAGGACCCTTACTACTGAATCCAGGCACCTCAACCTGTGCCCAGACATACAGGCAGAGGTAGTAACCTTAGGCATAGCACCACCTAGGGGTTACAGATGGGAAATGATTTGCTTATTAATAACATTCATTGGAAGGATCGTATTTAAAGTGTGAATTTATAGCCAATCCAGTTATATCTTTAAGATCTACTTATTAATTATATATCAGCTGCTTTCCAAGGTATAATTTAATTGTATGGGATCCTGAACCATAGGGTTCCATTATTTTCTTTTCATTTTTTCTTTTCTCTTTCCTTTCAGTGTGAACACAATACCTTGATATTTACTGTACAATTGTTTCTTTTTTTTTCATCTGGAAGATTTATTTTTCATTTAGATTACTGTATTTTATGTACAGTATAGTAGTATTTAATGTATATTTTTAAACAACTAAATTTGGGCACTCACCACCTCGAATAATGTGGATATCAAGCACAGAATAAGCCGACATTGTCATTTATTTAAAATTGACAATCACACCAAATAGCTGACCCACATGATGTGTTTCAGACCATTAGGTCCTTCATCAAATGCACAGAATGAAGGTCAACTGTTTTGTGTGATTGTCAGTTTTAAATAAAAGACAATGTAGTCTTATTCTGTGCTAGCTATCTCGATACACTGGTGATGAATCCCCTACTTTTGTTGTTTTAAAGTTGCTGTTTGTTCACGTAGCACCACCAGCCAAATGCTGAACATTTTTGTTTTTAGCATTTAATGCATATAGACTTTGACGGCAGATAAGGACCGCTAGGCCCATCTAGTCTGCCCATTTCCCTACCTACAGGATAGGCCGCAGATCCTATTTAACCAACAGCCTATATCTTCCTGCCCCCCACAAGAATTGCCTTATGTCTGTCCCATGCATTCTTGAATTCTCCCACAGTTTTAGACTCCACAACTTCCTCAGGAAGGCTGTTCCATGCATCCACTACCCTCTCTGTGAAATAATACTTCCTCACATTGCCCTAGAACGCCCTCCTTCTATCTTTAAATTGTGCCCTTGTTCTTGCAAGTCTCTTTTTCTGAAAGATGCTACCCTCTTGGACTTTGTTGATTCCTTGAGGTACTTGAAAGTTTCTATCATGTCCCCCCTCTCCCTTCTTTCCTCAAGGGTATACATATTAAGCTCCTTTAGTCTCTCCTCATACGGCTTCTCTTGCAGACCCTGCACCATTTTAGTTGCCCTCCTCTGGACTGCCTCTATCTTGCTTATGTCCTTGCGGAGATGGGGTCTCCAGAACTGGACACAGTATTCCAGATGGGGTCTCACCAACTGTCTGTACAGAGGGATAACAACTTCCTGTTTTCTGCTGCTGATGCCTCTCCCTATACATCCCAGTATACCCCTGGCCCTCCCTACTGCCTTCTCACATTGCTTGCTGACCTTAAGGTCATCTGATATGATTACCCCCAGGTCCCTTTCCTGTTTTGTTGTTGTTACTACCTCCCCACCCATTGTGTATTCTTCCCCTGGGTTCTTGTTTCCCAGGTGCATTATTTTGCACTTTTTTGCATTGCATATGCATTTGTCTTTTAAAACAATATTACGTCTAAGTACAAAAAGAAAGCAAACTGATATCATTCTGAGGAGAACTGTTTCTTTGAGCTTGCTGATTACAAAGAAACTCAGAATTGTTGTATTATGTATTGACTTTTAGCATTCACAGGTTTACAGGGTAGACACTTGGGCAGGGGTGGAAAAAATTAGGAGGGACTTGGGTAAACTAGAGGAATGGTCAAGAGTGTGGCACATATGATTCAATGTAAAAAAGTGGAAAATCATGCATTTGGAGCACAAGAACCAAGGGGAGGTTTACAGATGGGGGGGGGATTGATGGCCACCAAACAAGAAAGGTATCAGGGGGTAATCATATCAGATGACCTAAAGGTGGCCAAACAATGTGCCAAGGCTGTGGGGAGAGCCAATGTGGTACTGGGGTGCATAGGGAGTGGTATTACCCATAGAAGAATGGAAATGGTGATGCCTCTGTACAAATCAGTGAGGTCTCATCTGGAGTACTGTGTCCAGTTCTGGAGGCTGCATCTCCTTAAGGACAAAGACAGGGTACAGGCAGTTAAGGGGAGGGCAACAAAAAATGGTGCAGGGCCTGCACCAAAAATCATATGAGGAAAGCCTAGAGGACCTCAGTATGTATACCCTGTAGGAGAGGAGAGAGAGAGGGTGGATGTGATAGAGACCTTCAAATATCTCAGGGGCATAAATAAGGTACAGGAGGGTAGCATCTTTCAGAAAAAGATGTTCTAGAACAAGGGGCCATGACATGAGACTGGTAGGGGCTAGACCAAGGGGTAATGTGAGGAAGTATTTCTTCATGGAAAGGGTGGTAGATGCATGGAACAGATTCCAAGCTGAGGTGGTGGGGGCAAATTTGGTAGGGGGATTAAAAAATTCATGGGATAGGCACAGGGGAATCCTAGTGATAGGAAAGCGATCAAAGCCAGTGATAAATTAGGATCTGTGGCTTTTGCAGCAGGTAGAAAAAACGGAAGACTGGGTGAGCCTAGCAGTCCTTATCTGCCATCAGTTATTATGTTTTTATGTTTTTATGTGTTTAAATGTTGTATGTAATAACTCAAATCAGTAATATATAGAATCCATCCACAACAAGGCTGTGTTTCCATCGACGGAGTTGATGACATCATAGAGACCTCGAGAGTGAAGCTTGAAAGGTCTCTGTGATGTCATCAGCTCCTGAGTTGGAAACACAGCCTTTAGTTGTGAATGGTCACTGATCCAGTATTTAATATAGTATAAGGTTGCTTTCAATTTTTTTCAATACTTTTTTATAATTTAGCCTGAACTTAGCTTCTAATATTTCTTTGACTGAGTAAGCAGGGTGATGGATCAGGGAGGGGCAGTGAACATGGCCTACTTAGATTTTAGCTAGGCATTTGACACCATCCCACACTGGAGGTGAGTAAACAAGTTGCGCAGTCTGGGAGTAGGTCCTAAGGTGGTACACTGGGTCTGAAATGGGCTGAGCAACAGATCACAAAGGGTGGTAGTAAATGGAGTTCAAGCCCAGGAGAGGGGGGTGACAAGTAGGGTGCCACAGGGCTTGGTTCTTGGGCTGGTCCTCGTCAGTGTTTTCATTAGTGACATTTCGGAGTGGCTGGAAAGGAAGGGAAGCTTCTTTGCGGATGACACCAAGATCTGCAATAGAGTGAACACTCCAGATGAGGTGGAAAAAAAGAGAAGAGACCTAGGCAAATTGGAGGAGTGGTCAAGAATGTGGCAGCTTAATTCAATACAAAAAAGTCATGCTCTTGGGCCACAGGAATCCTGGACAGGAATACAAAAAGGGGAGGGATACTAACAACAACAGAACTGGAAAGGGACCGGGGGGTAAACATAATAGATGACCTGAAAGTGGCCAAGCAATGTGGAAAAGTGATGGGGAGTGCCAGAGGGATGCTTGGGCGCATAGGGAGCAGCATCATCAGCAGAAAACAGGAGGTGGTAATGCCACTGTACAGACAATTGATCAGGCCACATCTAGAATACTGTGTTCATTTCTGGAGACCACGTCTCCGGAAGGACATTGACAGAATGGAGGTGGTCCAGAGAAGGGCAACAAAAATGGTTAACAGAATGCATCAGAAAACATAGGAGGAAAGACTGAAATATCTCAATATGTATACCCTGGAGGAAAGGAGGGAGAGGGGGGGGGATATGATAGAGACATTCAATTACCTCAGGAGACTTAACAAGGTCCAGGAGGGCAGCATCTTCCAAAAAAGGAGATGTGCAAGAACAAGTGGTCACTCTGGGCCCTATGCACCAATGGGTGCAAGTTACACATGAATCGCGCATAACCCACCTGTGCAGCTCCACCCCTCGGACAGGTGCAAACCGGGGGTATGCACAATGGATGAACACCCATCCACAGCCCAACCACCCGGTGCTCATGACTCTGCATGGTGGCTGGGGGTGGAGCCATGGTTCCAGCTGGGCATCAAATCGGATGCCCGTCCTGGACAGGGAGTGGATCCCTTGTGCAGAGAGGCATGGGTCCGGGTGAGTGAATGTGCCCTCCAGGCACCCAGACCCAAGCACATCTGCCGCAATGTCCGGCTATTGGCTGGCAGCCCCAACCCACCTGCCACACTGCAGGGCCACCACCATTACTGGCATCTGAATCCCCCCATGCCCTGGACCATAGCAGCCCAGCACCAACCTGGGTCCCCCTGTCGGCAACTGCATCTGCCCACGGTTGCTCTGACTGGTGTGTTGACCATCCGTCATTCTTCCCCGGCACCACATCCCCACCCCTTATACATGTGTGTTGGTTCCCCCAGGATGGCTGGTGGCACAGCCCTCCTCACACCGCCATGTCTGCTGGCTGGCTGTCTGTAATACGTGGCACGCATCAGCTGTGGCACCTGCATAAGTCAGACAGTTGGTGGCCATGGGGTGTGTGGAGGGCTGTGCTGCCGGCCATCCCAGGAGGCACCAGCATGCAGGTATGGGGCTGGGAGGGTGGTAGGGCTGGTGCCATGGGGGGGCCAGTGCACATCACTGTTGGGGGGCATCAGGGCATGTAGTGGTGCAGGGGCAGCCATGCTAGTGGGAGGGGGTGGTACTGCCATGCCAGCCAGACCAGGAGCACTGTCGGGTGGGATGCCACCAGGATGTGGGTGTCTCAGTGTGCTGGGGGTGGGCAGCTCTCTTGTTGCTGAGGCTGGGGGCAGACCCTGTGGATGTGTGAGCTTGGCCACATACTGCAGGTATGGCATTGTCCCCCATGGCATAGCCGACTGTCCAGTGCACCTCCCCTGTGGATGCACTATGCACCTTGGTGCATGGTGCATAGTGCCAGCTTGCCCCTCACCCGCACCTAGTGCATTGCTCTTCATGCAGCCGGGAGATCGGGTGCATATGTGCTATGCACCCCATAGTGCATCCTCGAGGGGCTGCGTAGGATCTGAGTGGTTGCACACTCCAGATATGAGCACATAGTAACTCCATCCCTATAGTGCACAGGGCCCAATATGAGACTGGGGGGAGACTCAGGGAAATGTGAGGAATAGTTTTTTCACAGAAAGGGTGCTGGATGCATGGAACAGCCTCCCAGCGCCGGTCATAGAGGCTAAAACGATTGGTAAGTTAAAGGATGCATTTGATAGACAGAAGGCAACCTTAGAGATAGGAAAGTGAGGGTAAGCTGCTGATCATTTAGGATCTGTAACTCAAGTAGGTAGGGAAATGGGCAGACTAGGTGTGCCAGGCGGTCCTTATCTGCCATCAAACCCTATGTTTCTATATTTCTATGTTTTCCAGTGCCACTCTCACTCGTTCAGGCTTCTTCCGCCCACCATGGCTTCTCATTTTTTTTTTTTTTTTTTTATTTAGTTGTTTAACCAGGTATAGCACACTAAGCTGAAAGCTTTTTTACAGGAGCGACCTGGACCGTGTCAGTCCAGAGAGCTTGTGTGTGGGGGTTACTTTTGTATGTTGCCACGCTGTTTTTTTTTTAAATAAAAAAATAAACAATTTACTTGTGCGACACCAACATAGAGCTGTGTGCTGCTCTTGGTGCCTACACTGGGTAGGTCTGTCACTTGGCAATGCTGAATCACGCCGCCATGTTTCCTGTATTACCCATTGGAGCAACCTTTAGTGAGCCAATCAGATGGCAGGACAAGGCTGAAAAGTTGTTGTACTATCGATGTGACGTTAGAATGATAGTACAATTTATTTATCCTTTGACCTGTCCTACAAAAACATTTAGAAATCCACTATTTCCATCTGCAGTATGCCCTGATCATTTACTGTAAGTCAATCAAAAAAAGTGAATCCGGAAACAAACTGACCCTAAGGACCCAAAGAAATCCACACACAGCATACATTTCTATTGTTTTTTATCCCCATTACCTGCTGTATATCCAGATACACCATCATAAAGAAGTGTAGTGTCAGCTCAGGACCAAAACTCATTTCTATTGTAAGGAGAATTATTTTTATTAAAAAAGGATATTTGCTAAACAAACAAGCCCATCTCTGAAAGATACACCCCTAATCTGGGGTTTCACATATAAAGAAACATTTTTATAACCTTCTAGCTGCTCTGTTCAGTTTGTTTTAATTCTCTGGTTTGTAAACAATAGTTGTGCTGCGCCGCACCACTTCAAATATCAGTGTGGCTTGGCACAGCTCACTTGTACTGAAAGCATAAAATGACTCACGCCAAGCTCCACTGATACTCAGAATGGTGCTGTGCAGCACAACCATTGCTTACAAACTGAAGGATTAGCACAAACTGAAAAAAGTAGGTAAAAGTTACTAAAAACTTTTCTTTCCATATGAAACCCCAAATTGGGGGTTTATTTGTTGTAGGGTGTGATTATCTGTTTAACAGAAATTCTCCTGTTAAGTTTTCATTTTTCTTTCAAAAGACATTTAGAAGCCATACAATATGGTGGTAAGCACATCAGTACATCAAGACAGGATGCCATCCATCAATAGAAACATGCCAACAAGGTGTAACTAACAGGTGTAACTGACAGGTCTGCATCAAGAGGTGGAATCCAAATCTTCATTTCCAAGACTTTTATATTCAGAAAATTTAAAGCAGCAGTGCTAGCTAAATTGACCTGTTTTTTTTCACATTACATAGATGATCAGCTCCTTATTATTACTGACCTGCCTTTTTTTCCTTTCAGCAAACCACATTTTCCTCATAAAACATGATAATTTTGTAGTGTGTTTGTTTAGTTCTCTGCCGTAACATTCCACAGATCACTGTTGCAAAGCTGTTCTACAGCACATTTGCTAGTGTGATGGTAGTAAATGTTACTCCTCTTCTGTTGTGGTGCGCAGACACGATAAGCGAGGGGTGAAAGGAGCAGTACTGGATAATCAGGACGTGTTATCCAATTTTCCAATTTTTGGCTGTGCTTGTGCAGCCTTAGTTCTGATTTCCAGATCTGCTAATGTTTCTGAAGAATGAGCTATGTTTTTTTAATATATTTATTAAATAAAAACTTCAATGGAAGAGAGGGAACATTTGGGACAGGGTCAGAAGGAAATAAACAAAGGATGTTCTGCAACGTGAAGGGGGACTGCAGCTGTAAATATGGCACCAGCCATATTTCTTGTGGGTCCACAACAATGGTAATATTTATTAAATGTTTAAAAATTATAGCTCATTAAAAAAAACAGCAGATCAGGCAACCAGAATTAAGGCTGCACAAGTGCAGCTAAAAATTAGAAAACTTAAAAACACTTCCTGATTATCCAGTACTACTCCTTTAAAGGGTACTGCACAAAACCTGAAAGTCATTTTTCCTAGTAGAAACTGATGTTTTTAAGCACTGGATACAGTTCTGCCATAGTTCCATTCCTATAGGCCTTTTAATAACCCACTAAGTAAAAACAGCGACCATCAAAAACAGCTAATACAAAATAGCTTGGTCAAATACAGTAAGTTTTGTTTTTGTGGGGGGGCAAGCCCTACACACTCCCCTCCTTATATATACCAACTCCAGGGGAGATGCACTTCGGGGGAGAGGGGCAATTTTTGATTGCTGTATTTGACTTAGCTGTTTTCAGTGGCCACCTTTCTGGCGTACACTCTGGTGTTAACTGCCATTCTAGATCTGTATGGTGTAGTTTATGTCCCTCTGAACCACAGAATTCTATATAAGAACATGACTGCATTATACCAATAATGGAAGAGCTAAGTAAGGGGCATATGGTAAACTACATCACACAATTCTGGAATGGCATTTTGTTTAGTTTAATTTAGTTTTTATTTCACATAAAACTCTTTAGGCAGAGCCTATTTCAAAAGGGTTTAGAGTAAGATACAACAAAGGACTATAATTACAGAGTACAAACATACGAACATACAAAATTTGCCAGCAGATAAAGGCCTAGAGGTCTATCAAGTCTGCTCGAATGTGCAGCTAGCACCCCTTATTCTGCAGCTGCCCTTCCCTTCCACCCTTCCCCTTCATTGACCCTCCCACTTGTCCTGTCCCATTCCCTTTTGAAGCAGTCCACTGTTCTACTGGATACCACTTCTGCAGGCAACGCATTCCACCCAGCCACCACCCTCTCTGTAAAAAAGTTTCTTCTCATCTCCCTCCTGAACCTTCCTCCCTCCAGTCTCATATCATGGCCCTTGGTGTCCCTCCTCTCCCTTACTTTGAACAGCCCCTCTGTACCTGTCTTGTTTATTCTTTTCATGTACTTAAAGGTTTCAATCATGTCCCCCCTGTCCCGCCTCTCCTCCAGTGAGTACATGTTCATCTCCCTCAGCCTCCTCTCGTATGATAATTCCCCCAGCCCCTTGATCATCTTTGTCACCCTGCGCTGCACCCCCTCCAGTAACCTAATGTCCCTCTTCAGATACGGGCGCCAGTACTGCATGCAGTACTCCAGGTGCGGTCTAAGTAATGACCTATACAGTGGCAGAATCACCTCCTCCCTCCTCGAGGATATACCCCATGCAATACAACCCAGCATTTTGTTGGCCTTTACAGCTGCCTTCCTACATTGTGCCGAGTTGTTCATTGACCCTGTAATGAGCACCCCCAGATCCTTCTCCTCCTCTGTCTGGGCTAGCTGCACTCCCCCCAGCTGGTAACTCCTTCTTGGGTTCTTCATCCCAAAATGCAGCACCTTGCACTTTTGGCATTAAACCCCAGTTGCCAGGTGTCTGACCAGGTTTCAAGCTTTGCCAGATCATCCTGCAACTCCTGCCATCCCCTAGGTCATCCACCACTGCTCCTACCTTGGTATCATCAGCAAACAGACTGATCTTGCTCTTGATGTCCAATGATATGTCTCGATGAATATCCCAAACAACACTGGTCCCAACACCAAGCCCTGTGGAACCTGCTCATCACTATCCTTGGGTGTGAGAGCTCCCCACCACCATAACCCTCTGTTGCCTTCCTGGAGTCAGTTCCCTACCCATCTCACCAGCTTTACACCTGCCCCTGTGCCTACTAACTTACTTCCCAGCCTTCCATGTGGCACCGAGTCGAATACCTTACTGAAGTCCAGATACAGGACATTCACTGCATGGCCCCTATCCAGTTGCCTAGTTACCCAGTCATAGAACTACACCAGGTTGGTTTGGCAGGATCTGCCCCATATGAAGCAATGCTGTCTGCTGTCCTGTAGTCCTCTGACCTCTAGGAGGGCCACCAGCCTTTCCTTCAGGATAGTCTCCATTAGCTTACCCACGGTGGATGTGAGGCTTACTGGTCTGTAGTTTCCCGGTTCATCCTTGGGGCCACTCTTGTGGAGGGGCACCACATGAGCCATCCTCCAGTCCTGAGGTACACACCCTGAATGTAGTGAGGCATTAAATAGGTCTGCCAAAGGTCCTGCAAGGACCTCTGCCAGCTCCTTCAGTACCCTGGGGTGGATGCCATCTGGGCCTGACGCCTTATCCACCCTCAGTGCCTTCAAACCCTCTCAAACTCTGCCCTCCATGATTTCCCCATCTGTCACCCCTTCCCTCCGTTTCTGCCATTTCTCCCCCCTTGGGTGTCACCCCCCTCTTCTCTTTAGTAAATACTGAGCAGAAGTACTCATTTAGTGCTTCTGCCTTATCACATCCTGCTTCCACCCAACCCCCCTCCTCCCTAATCCTTACTATGTGGTCCTTACAGCTACTTTTCTCCCTGATGTACCTAAAGAAGTCCATCTCCCCCTTCTTAATGCCTTGTGACAGCCTGAGTTACGTAGATACCTTGGCTCCCCTTACTGCCCTTGTCACCTCCTTCGATTCAGTCAAGTACTCCTCCCTGTCCTCCCCTCTCCTGTTTTCTTGTATGTCCTAAAGGCAGCTCTTTTCCTCCTTACCTTTTCTATGACCTCCTTGCTCAACCAGCTTGATTTCTTAGCCCTAGCCTTCTTGCTCTGGGCCTTGCAGGCGGTTTTGATTACCTCCACTATCCCCAGCTTTATGAGCTCCCACCTCTTGTTAGTGTCCATATTAGATTGAATACTGGCCAGGTACCCTTTTACCACTTCCCCCATCCTCCCAAAGTCAGCCCTCCTGAAGTCCTGCACTCTTGTGACAGATTTCACTCCTTCCTTGCCCATATCCAATGTGAGCCATACTAAGTGGTGGTCACTTCCTGACAGTGGTTCCTCCACTGTAAGTTCTCTCACAAAGTACCCATTTGCCAGCACAAGGCCAAGGGTATTCCCTAACCTGGTTGGTTCACTGACCATTTGCAACAGGAAGCTGTCCTGGAAGGCATCCAGCAGTACCTGCTCCCTTCTGTTCCTGGTTGTTGAGGTATTCCAGTCCACTCCTGGCATGTTGAAGTCCCCCACAATCACCACACTGCCCTTCTCGCAGGTCCTCCTGATCTGTCCTGCTAGTTCCCTGTCTAACTCCTCTGTCTGAGATGGCGGCCTGTACACCACTCCCATTCTAAGAATCCTATTCTTGGAATCCTGGATTTGCATCCTAATTGACTCCATACTACCCTCCTCCCCTTCCTCCCTTACACACTTCAGTTCTTCCTTCACATATAGTGCCACACCCCCCCTCCTTTCCCAATCACCCTGTCCCTACGAAATAACCTGTACCCTGGTACAGACAGGTCCCAGTCATTGTATTGGGTGGCCCATGCTTCTGTGATGGCTGCAATGTCCACCTCTCCCTCTGCCATGAGCACCTGTAACTCTGCAGTATAGCTGAAATATCAGGTGCAGGCTGTTTCCTGCACAGCATATTGTGTGTTGAGTCAGAGATCAGTTCAGTGTGGCAAATAACAGCAAATAAACCCTTCAAAAACCATTTTATTTGTGATTTCTGAGAGTTAATTGTTCCCAGAATCTCAATTTAGTTTCTAGTGCTGCTTGTGAACCATTTTTTGTTTTGATATCTTTGGATAATACTTAGTTAAACTTAGGTAGAGTTTTCAGCTTTCTCTGTGTCTGCATCTCTGAGGGAGTTGAGTGGGGGAGGGTCGACCATGTGGGTGTGTGTGTGTAAGTAGAGCAGGCTTGTTCCTAATATTTGATAGATTTCTCACAAGTTATGAGTGAGTTTCTGTAATTTCTTTTAAGTCTTAATATTTTTGCTGGTGTACTACTTGTTACATTTTCCTTACATAATGACCCTTTTTTGGGTAACTTTATCTGAACAGTTACTCATTCTTTATTTTTTTATTGGAAGTATTCATGTACATTGACCACTTGACTTACACATATCCAGGTACACTGCGTTGTTCAATTGCTCACAGAAATTAAAATTGTGATCTAGCCTCTGCATTGCAGCGTTCCTGTTGTTCTGTTTAATTTGCTTACCATATTAACCTTTCCTCCCTGTTACACCACTGGTGTTTACTACCTGACCCTACTATATATGGGGGCATGTTAGGCAGTGGCACCACCACAGTTAGGCCTGAAAACCATTTGAAATGGTGCAGAAAACAGCAGATTTGGGTCCTGATGGTGGATGTGAACCATGTAACTGCATGTCTGACACCTGATTTCTGTCTAAATGTACTGCAAAAATTTTTTTAGAAAACATTTCTGGACTTCTGGGCCATGTTAGGCAGTGGCAACACCATGATTAGGCCTTAAACCATTGGCAGACAGTTAGCCAAACAACATGTTTTGGTCCAGGTGGAAGGCATGCAACATATAACAGCATGTCTGACATCTGATTTATGTCTGAATTTACTGTAACATTTTCTGGGAAACATTTCGGGAATTCTGGCCTTCTGGGGCATGTTATCAGTGCCAGCACTGGATGTGCTACATCTTCGTAATATTGCATGCAACAATATGTGATGCAACATCACATAGCATTGTGAAACCATTTTTAATAGGCACAATACTTGACATTTGTGGATAGGAGGAGGAAACATGTTAAAGAGCAGGTGACGCCTTCAACATAACTTTAAACAAAATATAACATTGACTAACAGTTTAGTTGCATTCCCCATATATGGAGTTTGCAAAGGAAAGGCCGGCACCAGTCGAAGGCTGGGCGCCATTAGGGCCCAGTGCACAGAGTCTGTATTTTTTTAATTCAAATACCTCATGTGAGTTGCTTTGACTCAAAGTAAGAAGTAATCACCACAAGCACATATCCATAAAGTGCTCTTTGTTTATTACAGTGTGGCATGCAAACAATGTAAAAAAATGCTCCCATGTAATAAGATAAAAAATGCCCACTCCCTTAAGGCACCATACTTCATGATACATATAAGGAATGATGATGCCTTGGGGAGGGGGTGTTTTTAACTTGGTTATATGGAAGCACTTTTTACATATTTACTTGCCACACTAGAGAATCAAATAAAGAACAAGCACCTTATGGACATGTGCTGTCATAAGTATGTCTAACTTTGAGTTGATGTAACTCACACAAGGTATTTTAATTAAAAAAAATTTACAGTAGTCTGTGCACAAGGCCCAGATGGCTGACAGCCTTCATCAGGAGCCAGCATTTCATTTGCAAACTCAATATATAGGGAATGTAACTGCAATACACATCATTATTTTGTTAAAGAGGAATCTCGTGGTGTAACCAACTCTAAGAAGTAACACACACCACAAATAATAAGGAAATAAGATGTTTATTATGGGAGGGATACATGGACACAGTACAGAGTAAGCATAACAAATTTCAGACAGGATCAGGAGGACAAGGATAATACAACAATTAGTGAGGAGAACTAATAGAAAGAGAACAAGAAAAGGGACTGAATTCTATAGGGAGCATAAGACAGTAGCAAACACAACAGCAATGGTCAATAAAATTATTTTACATACAAAATAAAGAAACAAGAGGACTTAAGGAATGGATGTAGATTAAAAAGGATGGAATAGCTTTTTTTTATAGGGGGGAGCATACAAACAACAGAATGTAAGATAGAAAAATGAAAACAAAAAAGACAAATTAATTTGTGCTGTCACGTTAAGTGCCAGTGGGGCTGCCATGGAGTTCATACAGGATGCCCATGATTTTGTCAACATCACACTGCAGTTTAGAAATCCCCCCCCCCCGTGCATCACTAAATTCCTGTCTGAAATTATTTAACTCCTGTCGGATTTCAGACACGACAGCTGATAAGTATGCATGTGTCCTAGCACTGCTGGCATAGCAGGGGCTGCCTGTGCTGCTGGCTTTGGACAGGGGGAGCCCTGGAGGGGTCTTAATGTTACTGACTGCTGCTGTCTTCTGGTACAGTGAGCATGGCAAGTACATTTAACTGGTCCAGCCATGCCTCCCTTCTGCTCACCCCCTTCAGTGCTTACACCCCCCACTGCTCCCCACAGCTGCATTTGATGATGCCACCACCTCCTGCAATTTGAGGTCCCATTGCAGTGGGTGGTGGTGGACCATGTGGCTACACTGGCCAGTTGTTCTGAAATGGGATCCACACTTTC
Organism: Neoceratodus forsteri; assembly: GCA_016271365.2. Classification (NCBI taxonomy): domain Eukaryota; kingdom Metazoa; phylum Chordata; order Ceratodontiformes; family Ceratodontidae; genus Neoceratodus; species Neoceratodus forsteri. Next base: position 213,651,082 of record CM057451.1, read on the forward strand.
CTTGATGCACTTCCTGCCTGAAAATATTTCAGGTGACCACTGGGTCACCAACCGATATTAAGTAAAAATATTCCAAACAAGAGAACTTCAGGGTTAATGGGGCCATGGTGGGTTGTCTATAGATAATGCCCCAGGCACTGACTCTTCCAGATGCTCAGAAGGGGACACAGTCTCCTGCTGCCTGGGCAGAGGAACAGTATCCTCCTGGTGTGGGAAGGGGGCAGTGTCTCCAACTACTACTGCTGTGGTGGAGGGGCCATGGTCTCCTACTGCTGCTGGGAAGGGGGCACAGTTTGCTGCTGGGTGCTGGTGCTGGAGACAAAAGTCTCCTTTTGTGGCATTTCATTGTGATGGTTGGCTGAAACACACATACAGGTGCCCCACTGTCTTCATCCTTCTCCATTATGTCCACAATCCACTCAAACACCACCAATCCAAACAAAACAAAAACACAAAAATAAACAGAGATAGAGACTCAGAGAGAGCCAGTGGTGGGGGGTGGAGGAATCACACACAAACAATCACACACACACACAATCACACACACACACACACACACACACACACACACACACACACAATCACCAGGTACTAAAATAAAAACAATGGCAAAGATAAACAAGAAAAAGTTGGAATAAAATAGCACAAATTCAGCAATTTAGGTGAAAAAGTGCACTCTGCAGTCACAGGGAATATAAATGCTGCCTGCTTCCTGAAGATATATAGCACAGAAAATGAACCACTCATTTTCTGCCTGATTAGACTCAACCATGTGTCCACCAGCAGAGCGAAAAGTCCAATTTTGCCTAATTGATGGCAACATTTCACTTGCAAAATTTTGCCAAAAGGCTATAATTACATGAAATGTTTTGCTGGGCAAAATTGGCAATTTCACCATAATTTTGCTGGCAAAATAAAATTTTGCTGCATCTCTATATAGCACACAAGTGTGTGTGCCGTTTTTTAGACTAAGTGCAAAGTGTCAGGCCCTATTAAGGAGACCCCCGACTCTGGACATCGTGTTTTCACTCACAGAACCATAAACTGTGATCCCATAATCAAGTATGCTTGTGATGAAGCACTGCACAAGTAGTATCCCAATCTCTGGAAGGAAATTGTTTTCATGCCCATAGATGCCTTAGCCTAAAGTTGCCTGCCTTAACCAAGAGGTCAACATTCACAATGAATGATAAAGCACTTTCAAGGGTAACCTCAAAATATTTAAAGGTTTGCATTTGTTCCAGGGGGTGCCAGTTGTGGTGGTAATGGTTAAGACAGTGGAGGTGTGGGTCTTGTGACAGGTACCAAAAAGGATACATTTAGGTTGTTTGTGTGTGTGTGTGTGTGTGTGTGTGTGTGTGTGTGTTCATTAAGGGCAGGTTGGAGGTGAACTATTTCTGGATGGCAGTAAAGTCAGCTTGAAGCCTCAGCCTTAGTTTCTTCAGGCACTTGTCAATGGAGAAAATGACAACGTCATCTGCATAGTGTAATATATTAGTTGACCTGCAGATGTCAGGTATATTATTTATAAATAGGCTAAAGAGGAATGGTCCTAGGATTGACCCTTGGGGAACACTCACAGTGACTAATCTATCCTGCAAAAGGAAGTTGCAGCATTTTACTGCTTGGATTCTACCAGCCATGTAGCCTTTGAACCAGCACACCAAGTCTTCAGAAAAGCCCTGTTTAAGCAGTGTCTGGCAGAGAAGGACATGGTTCACAAGGTTGAATGCCATAGTAAGGTCTATGTATATGGGCCCGGCTATTTCTCCTCTGTCCAGGATGCAATGAATTGAGTCAGCAAACTCAATGAGAGCAAACATTATGCTGAAGTGTTTTTATGTTGTCATGTGCTCGCAGTGCAAACAACATATTGGGGTTGCTTGAAGTGGAAGAGCAGGTTTCGGAGGCACGGTCGTGTTGTGGCCAGTGGAGCCACTGCTTTTTAGGGCTGGGCTCCATGGCATGAATTAGATTACACGCTGTCTATGACAGCAGTTGCTAAATGTGCCACCAACCTGAAACGTTTTAGCAGCTGCAATGAGGGAGTAACCCCTCATTGCAGGGCATGCCTTGCCTGATGTAACATTTCAAGAAACATGGCGGGCGGCTGCTCGTCACCTGCCGCACGCCACTCACAGTCCCTAGGAAGCCGACTTGGGGGTGCCCAACCCCCCTGTTGGCATATGTGACCCCTTTACTGATGTGGTCTGCCAAGGGGGTGCCCAATCTCCCTCGGCATCATGCCTTCAAACACAGATATGCTTACCGATGGGGGTGCCTAATCCCCCTGTCGGCATGTTAACCCCTTCCCCATTTTCCTGCCACTGTATCACCCTGATTGTGTGCCACACTGGGAGCCCACTCCAGTGTGGCTAACATGGCCCCCTAAAGAAATGTGCCACAGTGGGAGCCCACCCAAGTGTGGCCAAACCTGTAAAAAAAATGAAAACGGTCCACTGTGAATTTTTATATTTTTGTTACCTGAAACAAAAAAAACAGTCCCTGGTCATCCTGTCCCTTCCCCCAGCCCACAGCCACCCTCTGTGCACCCCACCTCCTCACATCACCCACCCTACTTATCTCTGGAGTCTGGTGCGACGATCTTCATTGGGTTGGGAACACGTCTGCACTCTTTAAAGCCTGAAGAAATGTTGGTAAGCTGTATAATGGCATAAATTGTTTTTTTTTTTCAACTTTGGTGCATATCTCAGTCATTTTTGTGAATTTTGGCACCAAATTTTCAACATGGGTTCTTGGGATGCCACTTCATGAATTCAGTCACTGTCATCTCATTAGTCAGTCCAAAAAGGTGAATTCGCGGTCACTGCGTGGAATCATCTTTCGGGACTGATTAATGAAACAACAGTGTGACTGTTCATGAGGTGGGCTCCCAAAAAGCCTACGTTGCAAATTTGGTGAAAAAATTCCAAAAAATGACTGTGTTACAAGCGTGCATTGCACAGTTTCCAAGCATGCTTGTAACTTCGGGAATTTTTATTATTTTTACTCCAGATTTTCAACTTTGCTATTTTTTCACACCTCCTTATGAACAGTACAGCTGTCATTTTCCACATCCTGCCTGAAATGTGTTTTCACACATCCAGTGCACAGTGGCACTGTTGCTGTAGGAAAACAATGTTCAGGACAGAGTAAGAAAATCACAGTAACACTGTTCATGAGCAGTGGTCCCACAATCCCTATGTTGAAAATTTGGTGAAAAAATTCCAAAAAAATGACTGTGTTATGAGTGTGCATTTCACAGTTTCTGCACACGCTTTTAACTTCAAGACTTTTTAATATTTTTACTCCAGATCTTCAACATTGCCATTTTTTCACAACTTCTTATGAACAGTACAGCTGTCATTTTCCACATCCTGCCCAAAATGTGTTTTCGCACATCCAGTGCACAGTGGCGCTGTTGCTGTAGGAAAACAATGTTTGGGACACAGTAAAACAATCACAGTAACACTGTTTATGAGCAGAGGTCCCGAAATGGCTATGTTGAAAATCTGGTAAAAAAATTCCACAAAAGTACCATGTTACAAGCGTGCATTGTGCAGTTTCCACGCATGCTTGTAACTTTGAGAATTTTTAATATTTTTACTCCAGATTTTCAACATTGTCATTTTTCCACATCCTGCCCAAAATGTGCTTTGGCACATCTGGTGCACAGTGATGCAGTCACTGTAGGAAAACAATGTTCTGGACAGAGTAAAAAAAACACAGTAACACTGTTCATAAGCAGAGGTCCCAAAATGCCTATGTTAAACAGTTGGTGAAAAAAATTCACAAAATGACTATGTTACAAGCATGTATTGTGTGGTGTACATGTACAGTCATAGGTCTGAGCATATTTTATATTTTTGCTCCAGATATTTAACATTGCCATTTTTGCACACCTTCTTATGAACAGTACAGCTGCCATTTTTCACATCCTGCCCGAAATGTGGTTTCACACATCTGGAGCACAATGGCACAGTCACTGTGGGAAATCAACATTTGGGACAGATTAAGAAAATTATACTGCCACTGTTCATGAGCCGCGGTCCCAAAATGCTTATGTTAAAAATTGGTGAAAGAATTGCAAGAAAAGACTGTTACGAAGTGAGTGTTGCACAGTTTTCATGCATGCTCGTAACTTTGAGAATTGTTAATACTTTCAATCCAGATTTTCAACATTGCCATCTCTTCACAGCTCCTTATGAATGGTGCAGCTGACATTTTTATGTGGTGCAGAATGGCGCGATCACTGTGGGAAATCAACATTTGGGTCACATTAACAAAACTGCAGTGACACTGTTCATGAGCAGAGGTCCCACATGCTTTCATGAGGTGGGGTCACAAAAAGGCCATGTTGAAAATTTGGAGTGCAAATATCAGTAAATGCCCTGGGCATTAGCATTTCTAACCATAACATCACACCCTGTACAGATTAACAGGCATCAGGGTGTGCATTTGGATTGTTGGCTGTAATGCTCATGCCACTGCACCCCCACCCCCACCCTGCAGCCACTGACAGCCATCCAGATGTGCCTTGGACTCTTCGGCCCCAAAGTTCACCCCATTTTCCTGTGCTGCACCTATCTCAACATACTTCCTTATGAAATGGGGTGAGCGTAAGGCCCGATGACTCAAAGGCACAATGCAACATTTGTCAGAGTCTGCAGGGTAGGGTTAGGTGAAATAGCATGAGCGTTCTGGCCAACAACCCAAAGGCACACTCCAATGCTTGTCACTCTCTGCAGGGTGGGGTGGGATTGACATTGGTTCTATACTTCATTGCCGTTCCTATTATGCATCTCTCTAATGCCTACACTACCAATGCCAATGCCAGCAAGACAACATTCAGCATTGACAAATGCTTTTTTTAAACCCATGTTGCTCATTTACAAGGGGCTTATGTTGATTCAGGTATTGAGTGAGCTCATCATTCGCTACTGTTTCTAAGGTTTTAGATAGAGGGGGTAAGATGGAGAATAGGTGGTAGTTAGATGGCAGGTTATAGTTACCTCCTTTAAATACAGGGGTCACATAGGCTTTTCTCTATAGTTTGGGTACTAGCCTGTGGATAGGGACAGGCTGAAAATAATCTGCAGCAGGTAGGTGACTTCCCTAAGTACTAATTTGAGCTGTTTCATAACTATGTTCTCTGGACCAAGCAAAAGCTTTACAACAGCCATTAACAAACTTTTAAACTAAAACCCGGGGGAGAGATCAGTGACAGAAGATCCTGTTCTCTAAAGAAACCTACTACGGACATTTCTGAGTGTGAGGTACTCAGTTTAAATGCTAGATCTTTAAATCAGGTTAAAATGGCTGAATTAGAAGCTATGTGTCAACTGAATAAATATGGACTCATCTCCATTACAGAAACTTGGTGGGATCCTGATACTTCTTGGATCCAGCACATCCCAGGGTATAAACTGTATCATAAGGACCGCCAGGGACAAATGGGGGGGTATGTCTATATGTTAGAGATGACATATCCTCATTTCAAATCCCCTCAACAAGTGATACTGAATCAATCTGGGTTAACATCCAGTTCAAGGGTTACCCACAGCTGATGGTAGGGACATGCTACAGGCCCCCGACATCAAATAAAGAATATTCTACTTGCTTAAATAATGAAATCTTAGATATGGCCTCTAAAGGAAAAATCCTTATACTGGGTGATTTCAACCTGCCTACTATAAATTGGTATTCTTTAACTGGAAGTACGCAGGCCAAGAAAGACTTAATCACACTCATGGTTGATATGGGCCTTGAACAAATCGTTACAGAACCAACATGAGGTGACAATATACTGGACTTGGTTATTACTAATATAGGGAACTTAATATCCAAAGTTATAACTGGTGCCCCACTAGGATCAAATGATCACTACACCATTTCCCTTACACTGTCATTTTGTCATCATATCACCAACTGTACTGAATTGAAAAACTATAAAAAAGCTAATTTCAATGCTATTAATAACCAATTAAACTCAATTCCTTGGGATACAGCACTATCCTCTCTTACCATGGAAGAATCCTGGGTCTTTTTTAAAACTTCCATTTATAACTCAGAAAAATTATATGTTCCTACAACAAACAAATATAATAAAAAGGGGAAAATACCCCTGTGGTTTAACAAAACTATCAAAGCTCTAATTAAGAAGAAGCAGAGGCTATTTGCATGAGTTAAAAACAGTAAGGGTGACACCAGAAAATTATTGTTCACTCAATACAAAGAAACTCTAAAATCACTAAAACAAGCTATTCTGCAGTCTAAAAAGAAACTTGAGTTTCATCTGGCCCATACCAAAAACAACTATAAATCACTATTTTCCTACCTTAATAATAAAAAAATAAATAATAGACACATGGGGCCCCTATGCATACATGACACAATTATATCTACAGACAGAGATATGGCAGACACATTTAACAAGCAATTCTGCTCAGTATTTACCAATAAAGAGGTTCCTAAACGATTCAAACCTGCGAACAATGTTACCCCCTCTTCCATCATCACTAAGGATGATACACTAAAAGCAATTTTATCCCTAAAACCTAATTCCAGTCCAGGTCCTGATAACATCAGCCCGATTTCTAATAGAGACAGCTGCTGCTATTACTAAACCACTCTCAATTATATTCAACAAATCCTTATATGAGGGAATTATCCCTCAGGACTGGACAATGGCTACTGTAGTCCCAATCTTTAGAAGGTAACCATTCTAGACCAGAAAATTACTGTCCTATAAGTCTGACTTCTGTTATAAGCAAGATCATGGAGAAAGTTATTAAGAATCTACTAGAGCACGAATCTATTGGGGTAACTTTGACTGACACTACACAACATGGCTTTAGACAGGGATACTCCTGTACTACTAACTTGGTTTCCTTTTATAATCATGTCAGTTCAGCATTGGATAATGGCATCCCTATGGATGTGATACTTCGACACAGTAGAGCATTCGACAAAGTCCCTCATGACATCCTACTTGACAAAATGAATGATATGGGATTCTCTTACTACATAATCAACTGGGTGTCAGGTTGGTTGAATGGAAGATATCAGCAAGTCAGAATTAATGGCTCACTTTCCCACCCACTGAGTGTGACCAGCGGGTCCCACAGGGTCTGTGTTGGGACCCACCTGTTTAACATCTTTATTAGTGATCTGCAGGCTAGCCCTGAAAATGTTCTCTCAAAATTTGCTGATGACACCAAGCTGTGTGGATCTGTTCTTACATCGACAAACAGAGAAACCATGAGGAATAACTTAAAATCCATCGAAGAATGGGCAGTTTTAAACAAAATGACACTCAACTCAGACAAGTGTCATGTTGTACACTTTGGTAAGAACAACCCTAGGCAGACTTATTTTCTGAACAGTGTGGCCCTTCATGTGTCACCATTAGAACGTGATCTCGGGGTAATCATTAATAATAAACTATCCTCTAGTGATCATTGCAGGATGATAGCTAGGAAATCTAATGCCTTGTTCACTTGAATCCAACATTCGTTTGTGTCTAGGACACAGGAATGCATAATCCCCTTGTACAGAGCTTATGTCAAGTCCCATCTGGACTATGGATCCCCCTGCTGGAGTCCCTACCTGGGGCAGGATGTTGACAGGGTTGAGAGGGTGCAGAGAAGAGCCACAAGAATGGTCCCTTATTTATCCGAACTTGACTACGAGGAAAGATTAAGAGTTACAGGGTTACACTCACTACACACAAGACGTACTAGAGGTGACCTTCTCCTATTGTACAAAATCAAGAATTCTCAGGAGTTAATGCACCACTGTGGCTTACATTTCTCTTCCAGCTGGACTTCCCCACGGTATCATAACAACCAGATATTTGTATCTAAAGCTAAAACAACAAAAAGGTTAAACTACTTTACAGTAAGAACCCCCAAACTGTGGCATCTCCTTCCACAATACTTAGTGAACAGTAGCTCTAATACAGTCTTCAAAAAGGGGCTGGACTGTTGGCTCGAGTCTAACAACTTCAAGGTATAATTATCCCACCAATGTGGTGGGGGACAATCTCGATGGGCAGTAGCCTTCTTTTGTCCTTTGAAACCAAGTAAACCAAGTAAGTCTAGTTTTAATTTTGCTTCTTGTTATGTAGTCATGCACATCAGTCCAATTTAGTCTTTTAAAATAGAGTTTAGGACTAATGGGGTGGTCTGTTGTATCTCCTATGGCAGAAGGGTGGGTAATTGGGCCCAGTATGTATGATGCTAAGTCACTAAAAGTTTTGTTAAATGAGTCAGCAATACTCTTGTCCCCTTTAATTGTGGTGCCAACCAACTACAATGGAGTGGGGCAATGATTTATTTGGGGTTGCCCATGATTTAATTGGAGCCCCCCCCAGTTATTTAGATGGTTAATGAGTTTTATTTGTAGTTTCGTGAAACTCGCCTTGGCTTCCTTAATGTGGAATTGTGCAGTATTCTGCAGCTCGTTGTATTTATTGAGGTACTTGTTTTGGCACAATTCTTTGTATAGAGCCAGGGCTTTGTCCCTTTTCCTAGTCAAGGACATGTTGGCAGGATTAAACCAGGCTTGGGAGTTTCCCATTCTAACAAGGGTCTTGAAAAGGGTGACAGTATCATATTAGATTCTGTGAAACTGAGAATGAAAAACTGCAGGGCCACATTGACATCATGTGTACTTGTCAAGAAAGACCGGTCAACTTGCTGCAGTTGAGCTTAGAAATATGGAAGCCTTTGGGTGCAGAATACTTGGGCTTTGATGTTGTAGGGCATGTAGTACCTGTGTGTCAAACAGAAACACCCACAAAGATAACTAGAAAGCCTGTAGTGATAGAACAGTAACAGAGTTGGAACCAATACTAAAAAGTCAGCTTCTACAGGTAACAATGATGTGCAGGTTCAACACAGCTCCCCTTTAATGCAAATTCACGGGTGCTATTAAAAATCTGAAGTGCATTTACAAACAGGCTGTCTGCAGCAGCCGCAGTGTTGTTTATTGCAATGGCAAACCGAGTTCAGGAATGAGCCCGGGATATTGGGACCAGCTGGGGAGATGAAGACTGAGCATACACAGGCCATTTCCCTCTTCTGAGGAGGGGATGAGGCAGTCTCCACTACTGTACCCCCAGCTGGATGACCGCAGGTGGCTTTGCAGCTGCATAGGCTTGTTCGAAGATACTGCACACCCATGGAGCTCTGGTTGTTGTGTGCCCCGTTATTAGGGTGCTAAACCTGAATGTTGTTGCACCTCCCTGAGGTCCAACTCCCCCAGAGTTAGAATCCTAAGTAAGAGTATGTGTGGGGCTCAGCCCCCCCAACAAGGGGGGTGCTGGATGCCCAGACCCACATGAAACCCGATTGATGACTTGTGGGTTTGGCACCCTAATGATGGGATGCACAGCAGCCAGAGTATTCCAAGGGTGGAACCTCTGCACTCTGAAGTTGAGTAAAACCTAGGAGGAAAAATCTAGTGCTTTAAAAATGATGCTGGTACTCTTGGGCCTAGCCAATCCCAAGTGCCCATCAGTCTTTCACATATGACAGACCTGGTGGATAAGGAGCATTTTTGTTTCTCTCCCATGATTTGTTTTGAGTATCTGTAATGGCTAGAATAATAAATCAGTGCTCCTTTATTCACATTGCATGCTTGTATGACAAAATGTAATGGACGATCTTTATAGAAGTGACGTTGCAGCAAAATGTGGTTTCATAATATATTATAGACCATGGCACTGCAGATGACCACTAAATGTGCTTTACATTTTATACCCTTTTTACATGCTGATGATTATTTAATTGCAATCTTTGATCCTCAACTATATAATTTAATTCCCATTTTCTCATTGCAAACTGTTTTATGATGTCTCACTAATAGTGTACAAATGGCAATACTATTAAGCAGTGCCAAGAATTAGTTGTAAGGAGCCTTGCAGCATGGAATTTCATAGGTTCCGAGAAGGCTAAATGACTCCCTGACAGAATAACTGGTGAGGCTCCATGACTAAAAAAGGAACTTGCACAGAGGCATCACCCATAGCTGCCCCATGGCAAAATCTATCACAGTTAGTAAATCAACATAGGAAACCCCACCATAAAATTCAAGGAGGAGCTGACCTTGAGTCTTGGTACCAGAGTGCCAATCAACACAGTGTCTGCTGTTCGTGTTTCTCTCTCTCTCTCTCTCTCTCTCTCTCTTTCTCTCTTTCTCCCCCCTCCCCTCTCTCTCCATTTCTCACTTTCATTCTTGCTCTCAAAAAAGTCTAACTGAACTCAAGAGCAAAATAAGTGTCATTTTCATAGCTACAGCATGATACAAGTTGACAGCTTGCTAGTGCATATTACCTTAGAGACTGGATCTCCTGTCTCTGACATTTTCAAAGTAGTGGCTTCCCCTATCACTGGAGAGCTAACTTACTGTATACTGTATGAGCTCAGAAAACCCTCTGAAAACTGTCTGCAGTCACTGAGGAAAAAAGAGTGTCACTAAGTCAAATGCTTAGTAACATTTTACTTCACAGTTTCCTCTTTACCTGTATAATATTTACCCTTTTAGCTAGCTACACTTTACTGACAGTGCACCCATTCATATTACTGCAAAGTCTGTTGAGATGGCTGGACCATAAATATGATTGGTTTTCTTTTAATAATCTTTATTCTTTGAAATGAAGCATAAAGATGATAAAGATAATTGTATATTGGTTATTCACTTGTCCTTAAATAACAAGACAGAAACATTTGCTTTTACATGCTCTGCTGCACATATGGAAAGATAAAACAATTTCTGTAGTCATAATGTTTAATGTACAGTGTCAGCAAGGTTTTTTCATTTTAGGAACATGAAAGCTGGAGTCAAATAAATGCATCCTTTCAGAAAATGTTATATGAACAATTCTTTAATTAGTAAGTTTAGGAAAAAGTCTTGCATTTCTAAATATACCTCAAAACATCAGCTAGACAATCAATCTGCATCTTAACAATTGGGTTTCTGTTGTACTTTATATAAACCAATAAAAGCATCACAACCTATTAATACTGCACTTCAGCAACATAGAAAAATAAGTAAAACTGTAATATATTCCTTATGAAATTTTAATAATTTAAATGTATGGGAGTTGAGCTTGCAGCTTGATTGAGCACACAGATTTCTTCTCTCTTCTTTCTCTTACATATACTGCAGATTATTTAGACTTATAGATATCATTCCTTTAAAGTGGAGCATTATAAACAGCTGCCAATTAGAAACCAATTCCTGTCCTCTTTAATTCCATCAGGCCTTCTGGCCTATGCTCAGCAACCCAACTCATCATCCAGGAAATTGAGTGCTCATCATGTGGTGCAATGCAGCAGGGTAGAGCTGCCTGAGGATTGGTGACCCCCGCTTCCCCCATGAGAGCAATGATTGCCAAATTCAACTCACCTTCACCTTATTTACCTTATGTATAGAGTGCAAAATGGGTGTAGTGGTATTGATGGCCACCAAGCAGGAAAGAGACCTGAGGTAATCATATCTTATGACCTAAAGGTGGCCAGGCAGTATGACAAGGCATTTGGGAGGGCTAGTGGGATGCTGGGATGAATCAGTTGGGGTACCACTAGTAGAAAGAGGGAGGTGGTGTTGCCTTTACATAGATTACTGGTAAGACCCCACCTAGAGTAATGTGTCCAGTTCTGGAGACCACATTTCTGGAAGGACATGGAGAGAGTAGAGGCTATCCAAAGGAGGGCAACTAAAATGGTGCAGGGTATGCATCAGAAGTCCTGCAGAAACAGACTAAAGTGCCTCAGTATGTACACCCTGGAAGAAAGAGTGGATGTGAAGGAGACCCTTAAATACCTCATGGGTATTAATAAGGTACAGGAAGAAAATATTCTTCAGAAGAAAAGGTGCTCAAGAACAAGGGGACATGCTATGAAGCTGGAGGAAGGTAGATCCAGTAAAGATGTGAAGAAGTACTTCTTCAGAGAAAGAGTGGTGGACTCCTAGAACAACCTTCCAGTGGAGGTGGTGGGAGCAAAAACAGTGGTGGAGTTCAAGAATGCATGGGATAGGCATAAGAAAATCTTTTGAGAAAGGAAGGGGAGAAGGGAGATTGGGCCAGAGACCAAGTAGGGTCTGGGGTGATACTGTAGGTAGAGAAAATGGGCAGACTGAATGGGCCAAGCAGTCCATATGTATCATCAAATATATTGCTCAGTTGGAACTTACTGAGTCAGTTCAAAGTGCTCTTGACCAGGGTTAACTGTCTGGTTCTATCCTCATTGATCTAATAAAGGGATTTGATCTTGTCAACCATACTCTCTTTTGTCGTAGGTTGCCATCCCTTGGCCTCTCGATGGATACAATCAACTGGTTCATGGACTATTAGTCTACTAGAACCCAATAAGTTAAATTTAGGGCTGCATTATAGATGTCAGACCAGTTAATATTGGTGCCCACAGGGATCAACACTTGGGCCTCTGTTATTTGGCATATTCGTTAATGATCTACCCTCTGCAAATCCTCCCATATAATCCTGTACACAGAATGACACAGTCATCTTCTCTAATGACAGGAAACATAAAAATATAGAAACATAGAATTTGATGGCAGAGAAGGACTGCTTGGGCCACCCAGTATGCCCATTTCCCTACCTGATGGATAAGCTGCAGATTCTAGTTAATCAACAGCTTACTTCCTCCTACCCCCCCACTAGAATTGCCTTATGTCTGTCCCATGCATTCTTGAATTCTCTCACTGTTACTGACTCCACAACCTCCTCAGGAAGCCTGTTCCATGCATCCACAACCCTTTCTGTGAAAAAAATACTTTCTAACATTACCTCTGAGCCGTCCCCCCACTATCTTCAAATTGTGCCCCTTTGTTCTTGCACGTCTCTTTTTCTGAAAGATACTACCGTCTTGTACTTTGTTAATTCCCTTGAGATACTTCAAAGTTTCTATCATGTTCCCTGTCTCCCTCTTTTCCTCAAGGGTATACGTATTAGGCTGCTTTAGTCTCTCCTTAACCTTAACCACCTAAAGCAGAGGCTGCAGGATGACTTTGATTTGGCCCAAGCCTGGTTTGTCAGCAACCTGCTAGTCATGAATGTGAATAAAACAAAATGCATGTCATTTGGCAACCACAGCAGGGAAGGCCCATCCTCTGGTCTCACAATCTTAACCAATAAAGGTGCTTGTATTGAGCAAGTGCAAACTTTCAGATACCTTGAACTTGATTCTTGGCTGTGCAATTTCATTCTCTGACCATGTAGACCACTTAGTAAGGATAGTTAATGCAGGAATCAGATTCCTATCTAGACACCAGAGTAACTTCCTACCAGAGGTAAAAGAAAAACCTCTTTGTTCAACATTTTATCATTAGTATCATCGACTGTGGTACTGTGGTCTATAGGTCTATTAATGAAGAGGTGCTAAAACAGATAAGGGGACTACTTAATAGGGCCTACCACTTTGCATTTGACATTCTACTTGATATACATAATTGCCACTTGTATTCCAAACTAAACCTGTTAAACTTCATTCCTCTACCACACCCTTATCATAGGCCTCAAAGCACTGCATGGCCTACTCTCTCCAGGCTTGCAGTCTCTGTTCACTTAAATATAGGCAATAGATATGCTACTAGAGGTATAGTGAGCCACATGTTACTGCTTCCCAGGAGGAGAACTATATTAGGTCAGAACTCCTCATACCGGTTTGCTAAGCACTGGAATGACCTTGTTAGCACTATTAGAGACTCTGAGCCCAATTCTAAGTTGGGTTAGGCATGTTGCAAGGCAACTTGCACCAAACCCAATGGTGCAAGTCACGCCCTACAACGTGTGTTACGCCGATCGAGAGATCAAGAGGCGGCCTGCACCATGGAGCAGGCGGCCTGCACCCAAGGAGACATCTGCCAGCCACAGCTCCCTATGGCATGGCGGAAGGTGGGGTTACGGCAGCAACTGTGCCCTATTCTGAGAAGGTGGCTGACGTAACCCAGTTACAAAATTCTAAGACCCATTGCAGCACTGCAGGATTAGACTAGCTGTTAGCTAGTCTAAGGGTCTTCCATCTTGGCAAAGCGGTGGTTGCCCCCCCTGCAGAGCCTTGACCCACACACAGCCGTGCCCCATGGACCCCCCTTACAAAGCAACCCCCCTAATACCAGGGTGCCAACCACTGGCACCCGGATCTGCATTTCTCTGGTGCCACCCTTGAGTCTGTGCCACTCTGCCAACCCCCCCATGGCCCACAGGGGCTTGCAGGTCTGCTTCGGGGCTGAGGGGGCTGCACCTTGTGGTCAGTGGCTTATGGCACCCAAGTCCATTGCACTTTTCCTGTGGCACAACCCTGCAGCTGCTGCATGTCGTAGGGCAAGTGCTGGGGACCCTGCCTGTTCTGGAATAGCGAGGGTCCCCAAGCAAATGTCGCACCGTCATACGCCTGCAAGTTGTGACATTCATCTTGAAATCGGGCCCTTTGACTCTGTTTCATTTTTTAGATCTAGGCCGCATACCTGTCTCTCTAAAAATGGTATTTGTAAATACTTCAATTTAATTATCTTGTAACCCAACAATGTAAACTTTGTTTACTGAACCCTTCATTATGGATTGCTCTGTTATAATGTAACTATGTCATTTTGTTTGCTATTGCTTGAATTGTATGTCCATTTCCTATAGTGTGTATCAATGATTATGTAATGTACATTTGTGACTTTATGTATTAATGTTGTTTATGACTCTGAACCCTTTAAAAATAGGCATCTGCCTAAAGGATTCTCTGTGAAATAAATAAATAAATAAATGAATAATCAAAAATAAATTTGCTTCTGTTTTTCTATTTAACTTATAGGTGGGCAGAGAGGAGGAGGTCCACAACCCCCACAACAGACCAAAAATCATGCAATAGACAGCTAGAATTTAAATTCAGCATTATTCCCCCATTGTGGACACAATCCCCAGTCCCTAAAAGTAAAAACTTCACCACCACTCACATGCATAACAAAATAGTTTAATTGCTACTGACTTATACTGTTTCCTGCAGTATACTACAGCATTTTGTGATATACTGCAGCATTACTACCCAGACCTGTCACCTCTCCCTGGCCCCAAGCTCAGGCTTCCATTTCTCTCAGCCAACTTGGTGCATTTTACTTCAAAATGTCTCTAGATAATAGGCATTTATGTATGTATGAATAGTTCTAGATGTGTAATCAAGTATATTATGCCACCCTCCCTGTGGCACATGTATGTAGTGTCTCCTCATGTAACAAGTTTATAAAGCCACACTTAACTATGTAACAATTGTTTAAATTGCTTGACTCCAAGTTCAACCTATTGATTGTTTTATGTATACCCTCCTCCCTTATAACCCCAGTTCACACCGTGAGACGAGCATCTTTTTTCTCAGTGTGCCTCTCCTGGTGAAACATTTTCAATAAATAAATAAACAATAAATAAATAAATTACTGTGTTGCATCCTGGCTGGCACTACTGTCTCTTAATCACCAGTAAATTAGGAGATGCTTAAAGTACCTTATACTGTAGAGTACATGACTCAATCATAAGGCATTTTCTGCAGAGCTTTCTCCTGCCATGTCCGACTTACACACTTTTGGTGTTCATTGGAAAAAAGAGGTAATGTCTGCAAAATAAGCTTGTGGTATGTCCCCATTTACAAGCAGTCTCTTCTCTGGCTTTCCAGTTTTGCTCCAAGCTGCCAGCTGCAACTGAGCTTCCAGTTCCTTGCTCCATATCTTAGGACACTGAATGTCTCTTATCCTCAAGAGGGGTACCATGTCAAGGAGGGAATCATATACGACAGCTCCCATCTCATTAAACACATTAAGTCTGATGGAGAAAAGCAGTTGGGTCTTAATGTCTTTTTTCTCCTGCAGTTCTTTTACGAACAAATGAAAATTCAAGAAGATAAAGGCCTTATGGTCTGTCTATGCTACTGGAGTGTTCAGGTCCCCTGTGTCTACAGAAGGACCTGCCTTGCCCCCTCCCCAAATCCCCTTTGACACCATCAAGTCCCCCTTTCCCCCTCCTCCTCCAGCAACTTTCCCTTTCATTCTGTCCCATAGTCACTTGAAGCTGTGCACCATTTGTATGGTGACTATCTCCTCTGCAACTCGGTCAACTTGGCTACCACTCATTCGGTGAGGAAGTACCTCCTCATCCCTCTCTTGAATCTTCCTCTTACCCACTTTAGGCAATGCCTCCTAGTGCATTTGTTCCACTAAAACTGAGGAGGCCCTACATATTTACCCTGTTAATGCCTTTAAGGTATATGAAAGTCTCAATCATATCCATTCTCTCTCTTCTGTATTCAAGGCATTACATGTTAAGCCCCTGAAGTCTGTCTTCATAGGCATTGCCCTGCAGGCCCTGGATCATATTTGTGGACCTTCTATGTACTGTGTCCAGCAAGTTAACATCCTTCCTAAGCTATGGAGACCAATACTGCACACTGCATTCTAGGTGCAGTCTTACCAGTGACCTGTATAGCAGCAGTATGACCTCCACCTTCCATGCTAGTAATCCCCCTGGCTATTCAGCCCAGCATATTATTTGCTTTTGCTGCTGCTCTCCTGAAGTGAGTGAGTGTTTCAGGTAACTTGTGTTGATCAAGCCCAGGTTCTTTTCTTCCTCTGTCTTGGTAACCTGCACACCATCCAACCAGTATTTTGTTTCAGGGTTTCTTGCCCCCAAGTGCATAACATAGGCCTGGCAGTTGATGGATTGTATCTGGACTTCAGTAAGGCCTTTGACTAGGTGCTTCATTGGAGACTGGTCAGGAAGCTGGAGGACCTGGTGTTGGAAGCAAACATTTCAGGATGGGTCAGAAGCCGGTTGCAGGACAGAAGGCAAAGGGTGGTAGTAGGGGGAGAAATCTTAGAAGTGGCCTGTGACTAGTGGGTTCCCCCAGGGCTTGGTGCTTGGTCCAGTGTTGTTTAACATCTTTATAAGTGACATCATGAAGAGGATCAATGGTAAAATCTGCCTGTTCACAGATGATACCAAGCTCTATGGGAAGGTGGACACAGAGGAGGTAAGACAAGAACTCAGGGAGGACCTGACTAGGCTAGAAAAGTGGTCTGACATTTGGCAGCTGGGGCTCAATGCTATAAAGTGTAAAGTTATGCTTTTGAGTGAAGAATCCAGGGACCAAATACTGGCTGGGCAGCATGCAGGTAACCGAGTCAGAGGAAGAATAGGACCTGGGATTAAAAACCACAAGTGATCTGAAACACTCCTCACACTGTAAGAAAGCAGTAGACAAAGCAAATTGGATGCTGAGCTGCATAGCCAGCAGAATTACCAATAGAAAGGTGATGGTCATTTTCCCACTGTACAGGTCACTGGTAAGATCACACCCATAGAAGAGTGTGCAGTTTTGGCTCCCACATCTTAGGAAGGATATCATCTTGCTGGAGATGGTCCAGAGAAAGGCATCCAAGATGATCCAGGGCCCAGATGGTAACACCTATGAGAAGAGGATCAGGGCAGCTCAACATGTACTCTCTTGAGGAAAGAAAGGAAAGGGGTACTAACAGGGTAAGTACTGAGGGCTTCCTCAGTCTTAGTGGCAACAAGACCACTAGGGGGAACAGCCTGCTGCTGGTGGGGAGACTGTTTAGAATGGAGATGAGGAAGCACTTTTTCACCATAAGGGTGGTGGCCAGGTGGAATGAGCTTCTAGAAGAGGAGATATCCCTATAAACATTGGACACAGCCTCAAGAGGGGGTGGGACAGGGTGAGGGGAAAAGTTGTGGGTAGAAGGTGGGCAAGTGGGAGGAGTTGAAGGAAGCCAAAAGGCACATGTGGAGGGGCAGTTCCCGTTGTAAATACATAGGGGACTGCACAATCAAGCAGACTAAGGCCTTTATCTACTGGCATATTTGCAAGTTTGTATAACTTTGCACCTTTTTGTATTAAACCCCAGATGTCAAATGCTAGACCTGCTTCTCCAACATAGCCAGGTCTTCCCTAAGTTGCTGTCTCTCCTCTTCCATGTCCACCCTCCCACAAAGCTTTGTGTCATCCATGAGCAGGCAAATTTTGCCTTTGATGCCATCCTCTATGTCACTGATGAAGATATTAAACAATACCCAACCAAGCACTGAGCCCTGTGGGATCCCACTGGTCATTGGCCTACTTACTGAGAATTCTGACCAATCACCACCTTTTGGTTTCTAGCCTGTAGCCAGAGTTTTACCCATCTAGCAGCCTTGGCTCCCAACTCCCTAAGCCCTGGTCTTCCAGTATCCTGACCAGTCTCCTATGAGGTGCACAATCAATGGCCTTGCTGAAGTACAGATACAGGACATCAACCACTTAGCCTCTGTCCACTGTCCTGGTCACCCAATAGAAAAAGTAAATTAGAGTATTCTGACATGACCTTCCTAACATAAATCTATGCTGCTTCTTGTTATGCAGCCTGTTTTCCTTGAGAAAGCTTACCAGTCATTCCTCCAGGATAGTCTCCATTAGTTGCCCTACTATTGAGGTCAGACAGAATGGCCTGTAGTTCCCTGGTTCATCACTTGGACCAGTTTTATGAAGAGGCACCACATGTGCAGTTCTCAAGTCCCAGAGCACACTCCTGGACTCCAGAGAGATGTTAAACAGGTCTGTCAGGGTGCCCGCCAGCACCTCTGCTAGTTCCCTTAGGACTCTTGGGTATATGCATTGATTTTAGTCGGGCATTTGATAAGGTACCACATATTAAACTTTTACAGAAATTAAAAACACTGGACATTCTCATGTACCTTGTTAATTGGATAACTGACAAGCTTACATGTAGGACCCAAAAGGTCAAAATTAATAACATCTTATCAGACTGTGGCTTGGTCATGGGTGGAGTTCCTCAGGGATCGATGCTAGGGCTCACACTGTTCAATATATTCATTAGTGACGTGCAGGCAGGACCAAACAATTATCTGTCCAAATTTGCTGATGACACTAAACTGGGAGGTAAAGTCAATGATCCTAATATTTTGACAATACTAGTTAGTGATCTAGGGAAAATCAAACACTGGGCTACGGAAAAAAATATGTTTTTCAATCATGATAAATGTATTGTTCTTCACTTTGGAATAAATAACCCAAAGCAAGACTATTATCTGAACAATATAAAACTTAAAACATCTATTTGTGAAAAAGATCTGGGGATACTTATATCTAACAAATTGACATCTAGGGAACATTGCATAAAAACAGCTAAAATGACCAATGGTCTCTTAAAACAAATTAAACGCACTTTCATTACCCGTACAGAACAGTGTATCATCCTATTGTATAGGACCTTCATAAGACCATATATTGATTATGGCTCCCTGTTCTGGAACCCCCATCTTAAAGGGGACATACGTTGTCTGGAACAAGTACAGAAAAGGGTTACTAAAATGGTACCAAGACTTGCACAACTAGATTACACAACAAGATTAAAACTTACTGGACTATATTCACTGGAAACTAGGAGGAAAAGGGGTGACTTGTTGATGACTTATACATTACTTCAGTCATCTACTCTTATGAGTCAATGTGGACTTGTTTATTCAACAAGAAGAATAGTATCTTGATTGCATAATAAGCAGTTAGAAGTCCAATCTTTTAAAACTAACAAAAGGGGACATTTTTTCTCCATAAGAGCACCAAGGCTATGGAACACCTTGCCACAGTAACTAGTTAATGCATGTCGCCTTAACGCTTTTAAAAATAATCTAGATATTTGGATAAAGGAGAACTTATATTAAGTTCTAAAATGGCCCCACAAAATGTGGGGGACATCCTCGATGAGCTAAGGCCTTCTTTTGTCCCTTAAACCAAGTAATACCAAGTAATACTGTCTGGCCATGGGGACTTCTTTGCCTTCTGGGTATTCAGGCCCTTATGAACTTTGTCTACCTCTATTACACCATCAGAAACTCCCCCTTTCCCCACCCCCTCCCCTCTGCTTCCTTGTGGCACTGATCCATCCCTCTCTCTCTCTAGTGAAGAAGGAGCAAAAGTACTTGTTAAGCACTGCCACTTTCTCTTCATTTCCTTCTGCCCATCCCCTCTCCTTTTTAACCTGACAGTCTTGTCCATAATATCCTTCTTAATATCCTTCTTCTCCCTTATATATTTGAAGAAGGCTTTTTCACCTGATTTTAGACCCTGTGCCAGCTGTACTTCCTTTACAGGCTTTGCCTCTCTAACTGTCCACCACCAACCTTGACTTAGCACAATATGCCTCCCTTACCTCCTCATTTTGAGTGCATTTGTACTTCTTGAAAGCTGCTTTCTTTTCCCCTTATTATATTTACCACTTCCTTTCTGAACCAGATGGGGTTTTCAGCCTTAGCTCTCTTGCTTTTGAGCTTGGCACACTCACCAGTGGCCTCCATCAGTCCCTCTTTAATTATGGTCCATTTCTGTTCCACCTCCATCTCTTTACTGATCCCAGTAAGGTTTCCAACCAGAATTTCTCCCATCCTCTTAATGTCAGCCTTCCTGAATTCCAAAATTCTCATCTTGCTCCCAACCAGCTCTCTGTTCTTTTATTACTCCCTGCACCACATGTCTTTTTGCTTGAAGCCATGACAAAAAGTCATTATTTTTTTTTTTTTAGTTGTTTAACCAGGTATAGCACACTAAGCTGAAAGCTTTTTTACAGGAGCGACCTGGGAGCACATGGAGGTGAAGTGACTTGCTCAGGGTCACACAGTATGCA
This sequence comes from Neoceratodus forsteri, assembly GCA_016271365.2. Classification (NCBI taxonomy): domain Eukaryota; kingdom Metazoa; phylum Chordata; order Ceratodontiformes; family Ceratodontidae; genus Neoceratodus; species Neoceratodus forsteri. The sequence goes on from CM057451.1 coordinate 213,671,779, forward strand.
AGTGGAAGCTGTGGGATTCAAACTCAGGTCTGGTATGCTGGATGTCACCAGATTTGCAGCTCAGAGCCTTAGACCACTGTGCTATACTGCCTCCACGTATTATTAAATACTTATTAAAGAAGATATGGGTAGATTCAAAACTGATTGATTTTGCTTGCCATGCCATTTAAAGGATGAATTCCTTCAATTGATAGTGTAGCATTATGATTATAAATTACCTTGACTAGGCCCACAGGTCTGCTGGTTTGGAGCTGAAGGAGTGGTGAGACCACTCAATTGTGAGAGGTAAGCCATCTGGGAGTTTAAGTTCTTTCTGTAAAATGTTCCGTATAAAAGCCTGAGGGGAATGCAAAGCCATTTTCTAGTCGTTCTCTAAGGTCTTGGAAATTAATGCTGTTTATTTGGCTCCTATTTTCTTCATCCTCCATCTGTGCCTGGAGCTGTCTCTCCCATCTCAGTAGTAGAGATGTGCGAAATTAAAAAATGTCATTACTCAAAAATATGTCACTAAATTCATGCATTTTACGAAATGCGAAATTTCACCAGTGAAACATGAAATTTTGCCCACAGAATGGTAAAATTTTGCCCATGAGCAGGCAAAATGTTGCCATTTTTGTGAAATTGTGCGATTCATGGCAAAAATTCCATGTTCCACGGGCAAAATTCCAGAACTTCGCACCTGGCGAAAAATTTCAAAGGATGGCAGAATTTTGCAAAATGTTTCACATGGCAAAATTGCCGATTTAGTGGCAATTTTGCCACCAAAATTTAATTTCACAACATCTCTACTCAGCAGAAACAGGAGTATCTGATTGTGGGCCCCCACAGTCTCTGTCAGGTCACTGACTTGCTGCACTGTCACCACAACCTTTTTGTCCAGTGATTTTATGTCCATTCTTAAATCTTCAAATGTAGATTCAGTTGTATTGTATGTATTGAAAATGTTTGTATAGTCACTTCTGCTGGCAGCAACAAATCTTCATCTCTGCTTCCCTCTCTACTGACTATCTACTGTAGGTGAGGAGTCACGGGGCCTGGGTAAATCACCTCACATTTTGTCCTCATCTCTGGAATCCTCATTGGTCAGAGCTTTCAAATGAGCTGCAAGAGTGCTGGTACCATTGCTACATTTTGATGACATCTCTGTTCTCCCTTTTCGGGAATTATTAGTCTGCATTTAGAATTTTTTTTATAAGTTTCTTAAACTGGAAATTGGCCATTCAGTCTGGAGCTCAAGGTTCAACTACTGATAGTTAGGGTTGTGCAAAATTAGCAATTCCACTTTTGCAGAATTGTGTATGAAATTCCACAAAATTCAATAAAATTTCACATATCTTGCAATTTTGTGGTATGTTCCAAAATTCATTTATTGGTCATACCACAATCAGTATTACAGCTAGAGATCTCTAGTTTGGCATGCATATTGCCTGTAAAAGGCTTTAAAAGGATACCGAGTATCTAATGGGGGGAGTTACAGGGTTTCAAAGTCTGGAAATTTATAGTTTATGTGAAAATTTCTGTGCTTATAACTTAGCTACCATTGTAGCTAGAGAATTGAAAATTTATATGCATAGTTTCTTGGAAGAGTCAGAGAAACTGCTAAATAGAGAAGTAATTGATTGTGTAAATTGTAATTACAGGAGTTCAAAGTTTCGTAATTTAATTATTTGTTAAACTGTATGAACATTTTCAAAATAGTTGGGATGTTTATAGCTCCAATGCTATTGCAGGTATAGACTCAAGATTTGGCATGCAAAGCAAAGCAAATATGTCCTGGAATCAAATTAAGTTGGATAAATGTTGTTTAGTAGGATAACATCTATTGTGGATACTTTGTAAATTACTAATTGGAAAAATTTGCCTCACAATTCATGGATGCATAATAGTTAATGTCATTAGAATTCCACTTGTGGAAATTAACTATCATGAAGTACTTATCAACACTGACTCACCTTACCTGCACTAGCATCATGGTCTTGCAATACCGTCAGCACACCTGTGACAGTGATGTCCTGTATCATGCTCCATCATGACTAAAATATCCAGATATTTCTGTCACAATGCCCTAAGTCATAGCTTGTTTTAAGGTTTGGCATCACTTGGTGCTACTGTTTTCAAATAGTAACAACACAATGTTGTCTACAGAGTTATAAAAAGTAAGCAGGTGGCATCGTACAGCAACAATGCTGCGCATACATATGCTTCCACAAGTCATTACGTCTGTGGGCTCTAGTGGTTATCTGCCATATTTCAAGAATTCAGGTTAGTGCACAGTGATGTCCATGACTATTATTCATGGTCCATCATTGATATAGTAACCTGACATTTGGTACCACTAGACATTTACTAAGCAGCCTCCTGTAAATGCTACCTTATTGCCACTTTGCCCAGCCTTTATCTTCTTCTGTAATGGCAACTCAATATGACTGGGTAAAATGTATGGACATTGTTTTGCCAAAAGTATCACAACAGTCCACATTTTTTTTAAAGCACATGAAATTCAACTTTTTTATTTATTATTCTTTATGCCCCTTCATACTTAACTGGCATCCTCAACAGCAAGCTGCTTCATCCAGCCCCATCACCTTCCATGTCTGGGATGTACCTTACTTCCATGTGCCCCAAGGATGACCCTCCTTGGGAAAGGCTGCATGAGGTCAAGGCCTATCCCCTGATAGATAAGTGTTGGTTCCTGGAGGTCAAACCTGATCAGTGGTTCAGGGCCTATTATGAGCAGTGGCAGCATTATACATGGTCAAGTATTTTTACTCTTCTTTCTGTCCCCATCCTCTGGTCATTGGGAGGTCCCAAATACTGACACAATCATGCTAGGTTGCTATGTAGAGGTTGGAAAAAGTTGTTATTTTCACCTTAGCAGAGCTTCCACAAAATGGTACAACTTTCACTGAAGTTTCCAAACTCCTGCCTGTGGTGGATCGAAAAACTTCTGACTGTTTTGTGCAAACTTTTGCCCTGTTCTGCTATGACATCGGTGAAAAAACTCTTTACATGGTGCCTGTGCCTCCCCCCAGCCATGCCCCAAATAAAACATTAAAAACCCTTTGTGGCTAGGGTCTCTCTCCCCAACTGATCACATACCCGATGTGTAATTAAAAAAGCCCTGGTGGCTAGCGGTCCCTCCCCCCAACCCACTCACTTGCCTAACATGAAAATAAAAAAGCCCTGGTGGCTAGCAGTCCCTCCCCCGGTCACCCACCTATGTCCAGTCAGTATAACCCCCCATCCCTATCCCCCATATAGAATATAAAAAAATTTTACCTGGAGGTCTAGTGAACCTCCCCTCCCAATCCCCTATCCCCAGTCCATGAATTAAAATTTGATTCCCTGGTGGTCTAGTGCACCTCCACCCCCCCTCCCACACTGGCAGTCAGTATTTCACCACCCCATTCCATCCCATCCCAGACCTGAGTGAGTGAAATGCACAGCACTCCTATCTCCTCAATGTCCAGCCACCCACTGGGTTCTCAATGAATCAGTGCATATCCATGCATTTTTGTGAAACTTTACACAGTTTCACAGAATTCATCAGAACTTCACCAGATTTTTGCTGGCAGAAGATAAATTTCACCCAGCCATACTGATTATGTTGGTGACATCACTGGAAATCCCACAGTAGAGATCTTACTCTAACTTTTTATTTTATTTATTTCGGAAGACACCTTTGAGCCAAAGCTCTTTTACAAATGTTCCACGTTGAGAAAACAATACAGAACATAGTGAGGACAATAACAAGTACATTAATTTCAAGCAGCCATAGGCTTTGTCGGGTACATTAAATATTTCATATGGAATTACTGTAATATGTACAATGATTCACAGTATGTATGTCAAGTTACAGTAATGTGTGTATATTATTCAAGAACATATGTACAATAAAAAAAACACAGTTGTAATATGGTTCACTGGAAAAAAATTAGACTTACATTACATAATAACTTGCATTACTCCTGGCTACTGTGGCCTCCTGGGCATCATACCATGTCCACTCTATGACCATTTTTCTGTGGGGAGCTGGCATAGTTGAAGGATAAGGGTGGAGGTTGGTTGGGACGTTCTTGGAGGAGATATGGGTCTGAGAATTCAGATTGACTCTGAGCATCCATTATAAGATGTATCTCTCAATGAAGTGATTAATCGCATTTTTCCAAATAAAATAAACTAGAATGATGGTACACCATTTAAGAAGAAAACTTAATTTCCATGGCATCCTAAGTTAAACTATGAGTTACACATTAAGGGCCCCATTTTCAAAGGGGATGCAAGGGTACAACTTGGGGTGCACTGCACAAACCTGGAAATGCAACAGCTGTCGGGGGCCTGCCCATATTAAAAGGGCATAGATGCTCACCACTGATAGCACTGAGCCGTACAATATTGTGCTGCGCCTATGCAAATGAGGAGTCCCCATGAATATGCGATGCAACAAAATATTGAAATGTTTCAGAAGCACAAAATGGCCCCCAACAGTGGTGCAGATTTTAATTTCTGAAACCCTGCCCTAACTAGTGTGCAGATCTGGCTACCCACTGTTAATTGCATGGAACCATGGCAGTACAGCAGTCCTTCCCTAGCCCTGGGCACTATGATAATTATAGTAAAATTCCCTCCCACTCCCTGTATCCCCAGTAGACTAGTGGTTCCCCCCAGCCCCAATCACTGTCATAATATTAAAATCCCTCCTGATCCGTGTATCCCTGGAGGGTTAGTAGTTCCCCTCAACCCCAATCCCCATATCTCTGGTATTATAGTGGTTCCCCTCTCCCCAGCCCTGATCCATATAATAATAAAAAAGTCCCCAGTCCCATGTAGTCAAGTGTCCCCCCACCCCGAATAGGCAGTAACCCACCACCCACTCCCCCCCAACCTGACTAGAGCCACCCACTGGCACAGCCCACTTCACTCACTGGCCAGCCACCGACCAAACTGTACAGGAGCACGTACGGTATACAGTACATGCCACTGGTTGATCTGTCTACCAATGGGCATGTACTGTACTACTGCTCATGCTCCTGTACAGTTCTGTTGATGGCTGGCCAGTGAGTGAGCTGTGCCAGATTGCTGGCTCCAGTCTGGTTGGGGAAGTGGAGGTGGGTCACTGCCTAATGGGGTGGGGCGGCCACTTGACTATCAGGGAACGGGGACTTTTTTATTTTTACATGGCTCAGGGCTTAGGAGGGGGGACCACTAGACTACTGGGGATAAAAGGGGCAGGAGGGAGTTTCTTATTATTCTGACAGTGATCAGGGCTGGGAAGGGGACCACTAGACTACCAGGGACATTGGGTGGGATATGTGTTGTGACAAAGATTGGAGATGAGTGGGACTAGCCAGGCACATTCCACGGCAGTGCATGCATGCAGATGAGCCCATAATGGGCATGCAAATGGCTCCATTGTGCTGTGAATACACAATGGGCTGATCTGCAAGTTTAGGCTGAATGTTGCCCATGGGGGCCATGGCACATATCAGTGTATGCTACATAGTACTGTGACAGGAAGATCCTGCCACTCTTGAGGACAGACCTTTTCTTAAATCTGTTGCAACAGTTCTTCTATTTCTTAGCTTAATCTATCCTTTACAATTTCTGCTCCATAAGGTTGGCCACCTATGGGCACCCCCTCCCCTTTCTTGACTATGCTATAGGGTCCTCTTTAATTTTCATTTTCCCTCTCAGGTCCTCATACAGGGAAGTCATTGTGGTGGCCTCCGAGCTGATGTAAAACAACAGGCTGTGTTCTTCATTGTTGGATTTAATATGCAGTAGCACTATGTCATAAAATACCTTGATGTATGTACCATATGTGTATGAAACCTGTAAATGTTAAAAATACCACAGCGCTAGGTGTTTTTGATAAAGGTAAAATGTTACTAGGGGACTATTATAAAAATTAAGTTACCAGGGTAGAGATATCAGAAAACCCCCATTGTGTTATTTAAAATGCATGTTAATTACAGATTGTTTGAGAGGCCCTTTAGCACCATGCATTCCTGCTTTAAGGTGAATCAGCCTACATTTCATCATGATTTGCATATATATCCCATGATGCTTTGTATTATGGTGGTATGTGTGATTCTGTATTTCTTCAAAACTTTGCTTTATAGCCAGTGCCCTTTGGGATAACCTTGCTGCAGTTCTTCTGCACCAAGAGTGTTTGTCTTTTGCTTATTTTGTTTTTTTTTCTTTTTTTGAGCTCCCCATCACCCAAACACACAAGACCAACATAGGGAATGAAATAATTTTCACTAAAGAGATAGCTCAGTAGATCAGTGGGCAGTAGGTGCTGACTAAGTACAGATAAAGGACATGCATAGTCTATTGCTGCAAACTGATGTATTGAAGAAGGGATATGTCATTGCTTAAGGTTATTCCCTGTGTTTTAAATAAACATCTCACAAAGATTGTGTGTTGAACCTGAAGGTCGGTGTCTGGTCCATCTGTTATCCCACAACCCCTACACAAGTACCCTATATGAGCAGTTGTCAGCCCCGCAACCTGGTTACACTGTGAAGAACATGGTGACCCCCTGCTGTGCACCATGCACCCTGTCCGATATTCAAACAGCTTGCGTGGTCTGTTCAGATTGCAGAATCTGTTTGAATATGGCACCAGAGCTGGCCAACCCAAGTTTATTCTACAGCACACCATTTTACATGATCATTCAACTTGCTGTGAATATGGGCCACTAAAAGAATGAAAGACTTAATCATGTATACTGATAAGGCACTTGGTGGCTGCTTATTTCCCCCACCACCACACCCTCATAAAGTGTTTTTCTTGTTATTTAACTTGTACCTATGTTTTGAGTTATTCTGTAAGTTCAGAATTCAAGCTGTGTCGTTAATTGTAATGTACCTTTGCTTTCTCCTATTGTACTTTGTTTTGCAATCTATGACGTGGAACCTTTGTAAAAGAGCTTGTGCTCAAAGGTCTTTTCAGAATCACTAAATAAATAAAAAATAAAATACAAATACAAGTATATGTGCATGTTACAGCAAAAATAATAAAAACATAACTCGGTGATAACAAAGTTAAATACCCAAAGTTCATAGTTTCTGTTTATTGCACTCCAAAATGTTTCCTAACAAATAGTATCAACTTGGGTTCATACACCAATATGGGAACTTCACATCTCCATTGACCAACTAAACATTTGATCAAATGAAGTGACTGGTCCATACCACAGACAAATCTGAATAGACATGAAGTTCCATGTTCTAGGGACAGAAATAGCAAGGGCTTGATTACCCTTTGAAGTCTATATCTTTGGCACCTCAAATTCTGGGCCTACTAATGCTGGAGTCTAGGCTGGTTTGGCAGAAGGATAAGAGTTCTGTAATATGTTCCAGAACCCTCTTCTTTATTCATTGGTGTGTAGTCAAACAAATGTGTCTGATTTTTGGTTTTGATAGATGTCTGCTCTAACCTGCCATATCTATCTATCTATCTATCTATCTATCTATCTATCTATCTATCTATCTATCTATCTATCTATCTATACTGTATGAGTATTATTTTAAATTTGTAAAATAAAACAGGCCAAATGGTTGTACAGCACCTTAAGTCTGGTTAAGTTGACAATGGCCATCCCCTAGTTCATATCCTTCAGTCTTGCTTTCAAGGACAGGCATGCCAGACTCTACACAAAGAAATACCTAATGCAAGCATTGTACCCAAGGGGAAAACATGTGAATCCTAATTTAAATGGCAATCCAGCAATAGCCACAAATATTTATGGCTATTTATTGTCTTCAGAGAGGACTAATCTATTGTATTTATAGTAAAGGATGTATTACAATTGTCAGTCATTCCTTATGAGCTAAAGATCATCATATGAGTTTCTCGCATTCAGAGCAAGTCTGTTTATAATCAGATAATTCTGAACCTCATCAAACCCCAGCTACCAAGTGTTCTGGACCCACATCTGCTCCCTGCTAATACAGTAGACAACTGTGTTATTGTCATGCAGGAGTACATTGACTCTATGCAGGCTGTAACTGAATTTCTTTAAAAACAGTGAGAAAAGAAGTGGGCCCAGAACTGAACCTTAGGGACCACTTTTTGGACAGGAATAACTTTTGACTGTTCCCTCAAATCTCTAGAAACTTAGTCATCTTTCTTAAATAAGTAGCAAATAATTTTTATTCTGTCCATCAATAATCCAAGCTAACTCATTTTCTCAGTGATAAATTGTGATCGGAATGTTGATGACCCAGTAAGGTTAATAAAAAAAGTACCCTCCATAAATCCCTTATACACAGCAAGCTAATTATTATTCACTACATTTAATATAGTTGTGGAGGTGCTGCTTTGAGGCCAAGACCCTGTTATATTCTTATTTAATAAATTATGTAAGTCCAGATAACAATTCATCTGTTTGGGAAAAACATCTCCATGAACTTCAAAATTACTTAAAACAAAGAAACAGGTCTACAATTAGATGGCAAATTTCTCCCAACCTTAATAATGGGCACAACTATAGCTGCTTTCAACATTTCAGGGAAGGTCCCAGCTTCCAATGACAAAATAATATATATATATATATCTCTCAAAGGTTTACATATCACAGGGACAGTGCATATTAACTGTCATCTGTACAACTCAACCAAATCACCAACATATTTTATTTTTAAACTCTTTAAGCACCTCTCCCACCTCAAATGAAGGAGAATAATGAATTTGTTGCAGTTTCATTTTCTTACTTCATCATACCATCTCAGGAGGAACCATTATTAGATAAGCTATTACTTGCTTAAGTATAATACTTATTTTTAAAGCATTTCCCACTTGCATTGGTTATCAGAGGGCAATCACCTTGAAAAAAATACAGAGTTCCTGTTAAAGCTAATTGATGCAGGGAAACTGACTCAGCTTTCTTCCACATTGGAGAAACTCCTGCAACCCCTTTGACTTATGTCCTAGAGAAAATAAGCAGCAAAGAGGCATGAAGAATTCCACTGGTTCTTCCTACATAGGGTGTACTATATTAGAGCTGCAACCCTCCCCATGTGTTCTGTCAAAGACCAGTAGTACTCAACCAGAGCTGGACATGAGAGCTCCTAGCATGAGTTTTAACCAATTTTGGGAGACAAGATGCTCCAGGTGCTCAGTGCTCAATTCCATGTCTGCTGTACTTCAGACCCAGGAAAGTTGCCAGACAGTCAACATGTCATGGGCCTAGTGTTTGCAGGGATTGTCAGGTGTTCCCTTTAATAGGGGTTCTTTTCCTTCATGCTGAAAAGGGTAGTGGTGATAACTTTCTGTGATAATCCACTTTTGGACCCTGCAAACCTCCTTGTTTTATTGAAGATTATTGAGAAGGTTGCAGCAGTGCAGCTCAAGTTCCACCTCAAAAACTATTACATCTTACAGCCTCTACAGTAGGCTTTATGCCCTGGAAAAGCATGAAGACCTTGCTTGTTATGGTGTGAAATGACCTCCTCTTAGTGAGGGAAAAGGGAGCAATCCATCATTGTTCTCCATGCTCTCTTGTCATCATTTGACACTGTGGATCATTGGTTTGATGGATCACCTGAGAAACTAAAGAAGACTCACCAGAATTGTTTTGGTATAGTTTGAGTCATTTCTTTACTGTAAGGTGCATCACCTCACATTAGGTAATTTAATGTAGCATCCAAGTACTGTTAGCTATGGAAATCTACAAGGCTTGATTTTGACCACATGCTGTTTGCAGTGTCCATGTTGCCTTTAGTTAAAAACATTAGACATAATGGTTTGGAGTTTCACTGCTGCACAGGCAATACTGTACATTTCATTTGCACCAAACAGGGCTGATAGAGTCTTAGTGATGGACCTGTAGTATATCTCGCTGTCATCACAGACTGGATGGTCTCCAGCAGGATGAGCATCAATCTGGTTAAGTTGGAGTTGCTGCTGCTTGACTAGGTACCCACAGGTTCGCCAGGGTGAGAAGGTTGACCACATTGCAATCATTAAGAGGCACTCAGCTCAGGCCTGTGGATATGGTTAAGAATCTGTAGGTTATTGTTTACTTTTGATGTACACTAGAACATCTGGGGCCTGATATTCTAAAGAGTGCAAAGCAGAGCGCAAAACCTTGTGCTGCACTTTGTGATTGCCCAGGAGCCCAAGAATGATATATTCAGTTGAACAGCACATTGGCACTATTCGACTAAATATAGGACCATGACAGCAAAGCACTGAGTCATGTAGCACTGCCCTGACATGGCTTCCCAAAGCATGCCATCAGAGTGGATAGCACCTGATCGCTATCTGCAATATTCAAAGGGATCCATGTAAATGAGCCCAATGGGCATGCAAGGTACTAAGGGATCATTTGCATGCCCATTATGGGTTGATTTGCATGGGTAGTAAAGGCAGGTTAGCACAGCACCTCCCCCAATTGCCTGATCCCAGATGTGTAGACATCCCTGGTGCTAGTGGTCCCCTCCCCCGACTGCCAACCCATACTGTGATAAAACAAAATCCCTGATGCTAGTGGCCCCCCTCCAATCGCCAGCACATACTGTAAAAATACAAATCCTTGCTGCTAGTGCCCCCCCCCAATTGCTGGCCTGTACTGTAAGAAAAAGAAAATCCCTGCGGCTAGTAGCCCCTTCCCCAATTGATAGCTCACACTGTAATAAAAAAAAATCCCTGGTGCTAGTGCTCCTACCCATTGGTCACCAGCCCATACTGTAATAAAAAAAAATCTCTGATGTTAGTAGTCCCCCCTCCCTCTGATCAACAGCCCATTCTGTAAGAAAAACAATCTCTGATGCTAGTGGTCCCCCTCTCTCTGATCCAGTACTGTAATAAAACAAATCACTAGTGGTAGTGGCCCCCCTCCCTCTGATCACCAGCCTGTACTGTAATGAAAAACAAATCCCTGGTGCTAGTGCCTCCAATTGCTGGCTCATCCTGTAACAAAAAAAAATTTCCTGTGCTATTGGTCCCACACTCCCCATCTCCCTCCGATCACCAGCCCATACTGTAATAAAACAAATCATTGATGCTAGTGGGCCCCCTTCCCTCTGATTGCTGGCCTGTACTGTAATAAGAAAAATCTCTAGTGCTAGTGGTACTCCCCCTCCATCTAGTCACCAGCTCATTCTGTAATAAAAAAAATCTCTGCTGCTAGTGGTCCCCTTCCCTTCAATCACTGGCCTGTACTGTAGGAAAAAATATCCCTGGTACTCCTGGTCCCCCTTCCCCTTCCATCTGATTGCCAACCTGTAGTAAAACAGAAACCCTCACTGGCATACAGTGGCCCTCCCAAGCACCAGTCCATGGTACTGCTGCTTGCAATGTTATAATCCCTGGCTTCCAGCAGCTTCCTACTATGACACCGAACACTCACCTCTCATTCACCTTACAAGTACCTTCAGTACAGTGGGTGTGTACAGCAACCATCACAGCCCTCCTTACACCTCATCAGCCAGTTGCCATATGTCTAGGCAGGGAGCACATCCCTTATTTGTAGGACATATGACCTATAAGGGAAAGGGGGGAGGTGTACCACTACCACCAGGAATATTGTTATATTGCAGTATGGGCTGACAATTGGATGGAGGGAGACCCTAGTACCAGGATTTTTTTTATTACAGTAGATGCTGGTGATTGGAGGAAGGGGCAACCACTACCACCAGGGATTTGTTTTATTATGGTATGGGCTGGTGATTGGAGGGGGAGGGGGAACAACTAGCACCAGGAATTTTTGTTTATTACAGTATGGACCAGTGATTATATGGAGGCCGGGACCACTACCACCAGGGATTTTGTTTTATTACAGTACAGGCTGGTGATCATGAGGGGGGGACTACTAGCACCAGGGATTTTTTTTTTCATTACAGTGTGGGCTAGCAATCAGAGGGGGGACCACTAGCACCAGGGAGTTTTATTTGTACATTACAGGCTGGCAATCAGTGGGGCAGTGCCAGGGACCTCAGAGGGCAGGTGTGCTCCCCCAGTGGTCAACTGGCTAGGCACCTGCATTACCTATGGCTGCCACTAGGGTTACCAGGAGTAAGTCTGGGTTTTGGTTGGTGGTATTTGCAGTACATAACAGGCCCAGGCTAAACTCTTTTGCACAGCACTAAGCTACTGAATATGGGGCAGTGTGGCTATTCATTGCCATACCCTTCCCCTTGCACACCTGCATACATTACGTTTTGCATGGGTGTTAACATTCTTTCCCTGTGAAGCATCCCCCTTTTGAATATGGAGATCGAGAGCAAACCCTGGTTTGTATGGGCAAAGACCCGTTAGTGCTTGCACAAATTTTTGAATATCAAGCCCTGTGTTGGCAGAAGTCTGGAATGTTCTTTTTCTTTATCCATAATATTTGCCTTAGGAGAGAAGTCCTGGCTACACCGGTGCATGCTATCATTAACTCCATGCTTGATTACTGCAGTGTATAATACCTTGTGCTATCGGGGGGGGGCATTGCTTGCAGTTTCTGTACAATGCAGCAGCATGACTGTTAGCAGGAAAATACTGTTAGGAGAATTTCATGCTGGATCTGCACAAACTGCACTGGTTGGCAGTGCTGGTGAAGCTGTGAGTCACCTACTGTGCAAAATGGACTTGGTGGTGTACATGACACAACATGGAGAATGGTATGGGGCTATATGATTGGAAAGATATCTTGGCCTTGTATGCTCCAGGCCACCCTCTCTGCTCTGTTGAGGAGGACCTATTGTTCATCCCTTGATCAGACCTGAAACAGTCATGGATAGGTAATTTGCAGTGCCATTCTTCTTCTGTATAATTCAGTGCCAGGCATCTGCAGGTGCTCCCCTAATTGTATGACATCAAAAAAGTGACATACACTGTACACTAACTCTTTAACATGACCTATGCATGATGTCAATGGCATCATTATAAGTGACTGATGACAGGTAGACCTGCTTAGTTAATTGAATTGTACTGCTAGTTTTAAAGGTTCAAGCCTTGTAGTGTATCTCACTTTTTCTCATATTACTGTTTTACTCTGCTGAACTACAATTGTAAAGCACCATAAACCTTCATACAAGGGTGCCTCATAAACAGGGCCACTGGAAAATTGCGGAAAATTTTATCAAAAAATGAGGGGATTTTCTTGCAAAAATTGCGGGAAAATTGCAGGGGTTCACTATACATCCCCACTGCCCCCTAATAAATATTTTATTATTTGCTGCAGCATGTATTGATCACATAAATTGTTAGATAAATGTATTGCCACTTGTAAATGCTTTTAATATGAAGAAAGATGTGTATTTTTGAAATGCACTGTAAACTAATCATTATGTAGTATAACTTCTAAAAATCAGGACATCTAAGTCATGCAGTGCTAACTAGATTTTATTCAGTAATTTACAGTTAGTCTGTACTGAATACATCCTGAAACAACACATTTTGCCAGTTTCTAGATGTTAAATAATGAAGCCTGTTTAAACTACTTGCTTTGGTGCAAGAAAAAAATAAACAGATAACCAGGGTGCCTAATAAAGGTCTAGTAAGAAAAATATTTATTTTTTTTAAATGATTACTGTTCTTAATCAGCACTGTAAGTACATTTTAAAATCACATGATAAAAGTATCAAATCATACCAATAGCTTTTCATTACATCATACAATAGTTTTTAATACATTGTACTTTTGTTCTACTCGGTTTGCAGTGATTTCGGTTGCAATTATTTTGTCTATTTGAAGGTAATTGTTTAACTATACTTAACCTGTTCAGCATGTTTTCAGAAATGTTTGCTTTTTGTAGGCTTTGTATGTGAGTATACAGTTGTGGCAGACTGACATGTAAGGAATCACTGTCACCAACCCCCTCAGAAGCACATTCAAGTTTATAATCAGCAGGGCCATCCAAACTCTTGACACATTTGAATCAAAATCCTTTCAGATTGAAAGTATTTATACAAGGAAAATCTACCCTACCATTCAAAAACAAGCATTGTGGTCAAGGCTTCATTTAGGTGAATGGGGCACTTTGCACCTCTTCTCACACATATTGTTTCAGTCTCTGTGTCAGCAAAAAGTTCTCTGATAGTCTGCTTTAACACAGATTTTAACTGTTCAAGTCTACATATGCATGACCAGAAGATTCTGAAACCAAAGCAGTGAAGTGAATCACTTGAAAGCAGAGTCACATTTGACCCCTTCTCACCTCACACTGTACTGTTTTGGTCAAATCCAAGTCTGTGTACCATATCTGAGTAGATTTCCTTGAGAATTTAAATATTTTTATACAATTTCAGTCAAAAATTCCATAAATGTAAGAAATTGCGGATTTTGTGCGGAGAAGGGTGGAAATTGCGGAAAAATTGCGCCCGCAATTTTCCAGTGGCCCTGCTTATAAATACAATTGCCCTACATTATCTTAAGTGACATGCTGCAATAGTTAAAATCACTGAAATGACGCAGAAGGTGCTGTGGGCAGACACTAGAACATCAGGGATCAGCAGTAGCGTTGAATGTGTGTTTTCTTTTCTATATCTGAATATCTGTCTTGGCAGTGGGGACCTGCTACACTAGTACATGCTTTCAATAACTCCTTGTTTGACTACTGTAATGCATTATCCCTAGGGAGAGAAGGGTGGATGCATTGTTTGCAGTTTTTGCAGAATGCAGTGCATGGTTGATATCAGGAAAATGTTGCTATGAGGATTTAATGCTGGACCTGAACAAGCTACTCTTGCTGACAGTGCTGGTAGGGTGGTGCATCACCTACAAAGTTGACATATTGGTGTTCAAGGCCCTGCATGGTGAATAGCTGAAAGATACCTTGACCTTGTATTTTCCATTTCTGCTCCAATGAGAAGGGGCTGTTGCCCATTCCCTGATCAGACCTGAAACAGTCATGGATAGGACTCTTGCAGTGCAAGTCTTCTCTGTAAATCAGTGCCTGGTCATCCGCAGGTGTCCCCCTCATTGGAGGACATGAAAGAGTGACATATAGTCTAACTCTTTAACTTAACATATGCAGGATGTTTAAGACATCATTATGACTGGTTAATGACCAGAAGGACCTGACTAATTATTTAAAGTTTATTGCTAGTTTTAAATGGTTCAAACCTTGTATTTCATTGACCTTTCAATCTCATCTAACCGTTTTATTCTGATCTTTTGTAATTGTGCAGCACCCTGAGTCTTCAGAGAAGGGTGATCAGCAAACAAAATTACCCTTCATTACCTTAAGTGACATAATAGTTGAAACCTCTATAAAGGCACGGAAGGCACTGGGTCCTAAAAATATGTTGTTAAACAAAATAAGTAACTTGAATGTGTTTAACTGATTTGTAGATTAGGAGTGAAATGACACTCTGAGCTGTGACAACTTCTTTCGAGTTTCAAGATGAATTCAAGATGGTTGATTACAAGGCTGTGTTTGATTAACTGAAGGAATCTTATAAAAATGTGAACAAAACTGAGTGGATGAGCCAGGGTTGAGCTTGGTATGTCCTTAATTACCAAATAATAAGGAGGAGTATGGACATTTCTTATTTAGCATGATCCCTACTAGTTAACTATGGGCACCCTATGGACTATCACTCTGTTTAAAGAAAGGAAGCAAGTGAGTAGTCTTCACACAAGACAAACTGAAAAAATAGCAAGACCACAGTTTATACTGGCATATTAAATTAGTAAGTACAGTATACGACATACTGTATGAGATGGTGGCCTTGTTGTCAGTGCTCAGGTTTCATCACAACTCAGCTGACTTATGAAACTAAAACCTCTTTTACATATCATGGAATGAAAAATAAAGTGTGCAAGGCAACAGGAAAAACTTTAAGAAGTATTTACATGATCTTTGAACTGCATGGGATGCTCAGCATATTGTACTTTTGATATTGATAACAAACAAGTAGCACCCTTACAAAAAATTAAAAAATTAAAGAAATGAGATTAAAACTCAGTGGCAAGTCAGGATTCAGCTTGCGATGTCCTTAATTATGAAATGATCAGTTGACGTGTGGCCATCTCCTATTTAGCATGATTCCCCTAGTCCCCTGCAAGACACTTACGGTCAGAACGCAGTTTAAAGATGAAGCACCGAGAGTGACCTTCACACAATACAGATAGAGAAAGCTACTAAATGGTCAGCAGAAATGTGGCAATCTACTGTTCAGTATGCTCCCCACTTGGCACCTGTCAGTCCCTTCTAGGTCAGCACTTGCTGTAAAAATGAAGTCAAAGACTGGTTTTCACACAAGAAAGATACATAAAGCAGTGATATCACAGCTGATATTAGCATGTTAAAGTTGAAAGAGTAGGTACCTGACCTTTGAGGGGGTCACCTTGACATTGGTGATCAGGTTTAATCACAACTCAGCTGATTTAGGAAACTAAAAGCACTTTTTTTTAAAATCATAGGCTGAAGAACGGCAGTGGATAATAAAATAGAGAAACTCCTTTGTGCAGACTTTTGTGGGGTGCAGTGCACTGGATATTGTTTGTTTAGCATGCCTCTAAAATTTTAAAAAGTATCAGAAATGTGATTAAAACTGAATGCCTAAGCCAGGGTTGTGTTTGCTACAGTACATCCATAACTACCTAATGAGCAGGAGAGATCTCATATAAAACATATTCCTCACTCACCACATGTAAACCACATCTGGGCCATCATTCTGAAAACAAAGCCAGAGAGTGGTCTTCACACAAGACAAATACAGAAATCAATGAGATCACTGCTCATATTGGCATGTTAAAACTAAAAGAGTAATTACCTGACTGGGGGGGGGCAACTTTTATTTGATGGTCAGGCTAAATAACTCAGCTGAATTATAAAATGAAGAACCCCATCAAGTCATGAAACAAAAATGTAAGTGTGTAACAGAACAGAAAATAAACTTCAACATAATTAGCAGACTCTACTGGGCAGTATTTGGGGATGCACATGTTACTGTTTGTTCCTGACACTGGCCACACACCAGTTAACACTCCCCCCAAAATTAAGACTCAGACTAAGGAGAAGTCTATTAACAAACCAAAGATCTGGACTGGGACTTGCTCATCATCACGGTCACGTTCTCATTCCTTTCTAAGCAGTAATTTCTGGCAAATGTGCCTTAACCATATTGATCTCAGTCCTGGCAGACTACTTCTGGTTTTCCTCTGATTGTAGTAGGCAGGGAAGTAGCAGTCTTGAAGTGGTAGCTGCCGGTGGTGGCATGCTCTGAAAAAAAGTGATCCCCATGCACATTTGTACATTTTAGACATGACCACTTTCCATGTTTTTTTCTGTCAAAAACTGACCTCTTTAACTCAAAAACAAGGAGTTAGTTATGGCCTCCACCCCCTCCTTTTCACTTCAAGTGAGGAACGTGATCATAGGTTTGCATCAGATGTACAGTGGCAGCCATAGATGCACAATATTTGTAAACAGTAATCAAGATTAGAAGACAGGGAGGCAGTATAGCACAGTGGTTTAAGGCTCTGAGCTGCAAATATGGTGACATCCAGCAGACCAGACCTGGGTTTGAATCCCACAGTTTCCACTTACATACTGTGTGACCCGGAGCAAATCACTTAACTTCCCTGTGCTCCCAGGATGCACCTGTAAAAAAGCTTTCAGCTTAGTGTGCTACTCCTGGTTAAACAAACAAAAAAAAAGATTATGTAAAAGCTTGATTTTTTTGTGAATGTGTGCTTTGTCTGTTTTGCAAAGGTTCCACATCAAATGCTGTACAATACAAGTAGACAAGACAGTCAGCAACAAAGGCAGGATAACAGGTTAACAATCAGTTGCACGTAAATGAATAAGACATTTGGGTAAGACTAGTGCTAGTTGTGCTGACAGGGGAATAGAAGAACAGGACATGGGAGGGGCAATAAGAAAGAGCAACCAGAGGCATTGTCACATCACAAGGGAAGTGCTAGTGTCAAAGGGAGGTGATAAGGAAAACAAAAGAACAAAAGAAAAGGAAGAAAAAAGAAATGGAAAGAGAAAAGAAAGAAGAAAGGTGGGGGAGTGGGTAGTAGAAGTATAGGGGAGAGTAGTGGAAGTGCTATGCTGAGAGGAGGTGAGGCAAGGATTAGGAGTAGGTAGAGTAAGGCAGTTTAAGGAAGACAGTCACAGGTGCTAAAGGCAGAGAGGAGAAGACAGAGCTTGGATTTGAATGGACCAAGCTTAGGTGTAGAGGAGATGTCACTACAGAGACTGTTCAACCAACTGGGGGCCCTATATGCAAAGGATCTTTGACCCTTGACGGTATGGCAGTGAGGAACCTGCAGGAGCTGTGTTTCAGAGCACCTGGTGTGTCGAGGATTGCTGCTGGGGCAAAGGAGAGCTTGGACTCTGGGGGGGGGGCAAGGCCCATGCTTAGTTTCTTTGCCAGAATACAGGTTTGGTACGTTATCCGTTTAGAGAGTTGTAGCCTGCCAGTGTGAGCATATAGGTCACACGTATGAGTGAGGCGGTGCAATCCAGTGATGAGTCAACAGGCTTTGTTGAGAGACATGGAGATGTGTCTGAGAGCAGTAAGCAAGGCAAAGCCATATGTGGACAGTCTGTGAATTCAGGGGACTGGCTTAGGAAGAAGGAAGCCAGGTGTCTGCATTTAAAAACTGACATAGATAGATTTTGGCAGAGAACAGCAAGAGGAAGGACCTGCTGTTAGAACTTTACTACTGTACTGGACTAAAGATCTAGAACTCTACTACTGGGAACTGCAATTTAGGGTAAAAACAAACAAAAAAAGAGTCAGTGTGTTTGTCTGAGTTGGGTGAAGCAATTGTTATCTTTGCAGTTAGCTAGGTGAAGAAACTGAATTACGGGGAATGGCTTAGGAAGAAGGAAGGCAGGTGTTTGCATTTAAAAACTAATCTAGTTAGATTTTGGAAGAGAACAGCAAGAGGAAGGAGCTGCTTTTAGAACTTTACTGGGACTATATTACCCTCCATCCCTGCCCTCCACCCCCACCCCAACCCTTAGCAGGTTCTACTTTTATAGGAACAGAATTTGACTGACAACAGGAACTTCCTGTTTGGGAGCAGGAAGGAAGTGATTACAAAGGCAAAAAAGACTCCATCCTAGAAGGAAAAAAGTAGCTCTCCATCCCCACCCCAGCTGCTCGAGGTCTGACTCTGAGCAATTATAAAGGAGACTACTGAGGAATATAGGAACTTTCTGTCTCAGAACAAGAAGAGCAGGAGCTTGAAGGGCATGGAGGCAGTAGAAAAGTACGGAGAAGAGAAAAAAAATGATATATAAAAAAATAAACAGAGAGAGGAAAGAGTAAGTATACAAAACAACAGTTAAGGGGCCACAAATAAGGCATGATGGGAGTGGTGCAGTGCAGTGGCTGTGGAGCAGCAGTCTTGCAGGAGATGTTCTGGAGGATGCAGTGTTGTCCCACCTGCAGGCACCTCTCTGGGCAGAGGGAGGAGGTTGCTCATGTCCAGTCTGATTTGGCCAGGATTCGGGGCACCTCCTTTCCCACCCAGGGACCACCAGGGCCACTGCCACTGCCTCAGAGGTTGCCAAGTAAGAGGAGCGTTTGGACCACAGTGGGCCCAGAGAGGGTGAGAGTGGTGGAACAGAGGTGCATCCCTCCAGTTGTACCTCTCCACAATTCATATGTCATTCTGGCAGAGTGTGGTTCCTCTATGGAGGCACCCACAGTGGAGGCCAAGGACGATGCTAGGAACCTTCACAAAGGAGACCCACAGGAGGGTTGTATGGGACACCACAGGGGAAGAAAACAACTCCTGGTGGGAGACTTCTTTGTTAGGTGGGTAGAACTGGGAGAGGGAGGGGAGAGGGAGGTAGGGTGCCTGCCAGCGCCATGGCTTGGAGGACAGGGATTAGCTGCATGGAGGAGGGAGCTGGATGTCATTGTTCACCTAGGGACAAATGACCTGGCTGGGAAAGGAATCAAAGCAGTGCAGGAGGAGTTTGTGGAGTTGGGGAGGTGCCTTAGACAAGTAGCATGCACGGCAACCTTCTTGGAGGTGTTGCCTGTCTATGGCATGGGTATGGCTAGGGTGCTCTGCACCATGGGATTCCATCAGTGGTTGAAAAACTTGTGCAGAGCTCAGGGTTTTGGCTTCATTGGGGACTGGGGATCCACCTGGAGGGATGCAGGCCTATACTTGCATGATGGTCAGCATCTGTCCAGGAGGGGAACCAGGATCCTAGGTGATATATTTAAATGCTTCATTGGCAAACATTTAAACTAGCCAAGGGGGAAGGCACTGAAAAGGAGCAGGGAAATCCTTGCCCCCATCCAAAAAAAAAATTAGGGTATTTAGTGAGGAAAACACCAAGATAGAGAAGTTGATAGGGAGAAGGGCAGGGGTAAATGGAGAAAAAGATAAAGACAGTAAGGAAAGGGATGGGGCAAAAAGGGGTAAGGCCATGAAAAAATGTAGGGTATTTATTTTTGTTGACTGGGTAAATGCACTAGACAAATTCTGCCTATTTTCAGGCACGACCCGGGGGAGCAGGATACAGATGAATGCCAGCTGACTTTGAACCAGATTAAGCTGTTGGTGGTATTTTTTTAGTGAATGGGGGGAAATTCCCCTACTTTTTTTTTGGAGAAGTGCCATGGGATCTTTAATATCCACCTGAACTACCACCAGAACAGGCAGATGGGACCTCGGTTGAATGTCTCATCTGAAAGACGGCACCTCAAGAGTGCAGAACGCCCCTCATGCTGCACCACATTGTCAGTATTGGGATATTAACCCAAGTGCCTGGTGTGGGGATAGAACCCACAGCCTTCTGATCTTCCGGCCTCAGAGGCGAGTGTGCTACCTGTTGAGCCACTGACACTGACATGAGTACCAGTGTGGGTAATGAGTACCAATGCCCATAGTCTAGGTAACAAGCTCCTTTAACTGATGGCCTTGATGGAAGAGGGATGCCTGGATATCGTGGCAGTCACAGAAACATGGTACACAGAGAACCATCACTGGGATGTCAACGTAGCAGGGTACACAATCTACAGGAGGGACAGGGAGGGTAGAAGAGGAGGAGGAGGAGGAGGAGTAGCTCTCTATAAAAGGGAAGGGATCAAAGCAATGGAACTAAAGGGTAAACAGGGGGGAAAGGAGGCACTGTGGGTCACCCTGGAGACTTGAAGTGGCACCACAATCCGCACAGGGGTTGTATACAGACCCCCGTCTCAGAGGGGAGGAAATGGACAAGGAAATGATAGAAGGCATCCTTAGGATGGCAGAGAAAGGGGAAATATTGCTGATGGGGAACCCGAATATGCCAGATGTTAAGTGGAGCACCTTTGCTGCAGCCACATCCAAGAGCAGGGCCATTCTTGATTCCCTACAGGGGGCATACCGCAGACAGCTAGTGTTGGAACTCACTCAGTAGGGAGTAATCTTAGACCTGGTACTCTCAAATGGGGATGGAGAAAGGATCTCAGATCTAGAAGTGGGTAGCCATCTGAGAACAAGTGACCACCAAACAGTGTGGTTCATGATAAACTCAGCTGTAGAGTCAAGCCAAACAAAAGTGAAGGTACTGGACTTCAGGAGGGCTGATTTTGTCAAAATGGGAGAGTGCCTCAGAAAAGCACTAGCAAACAGGCAAGAAGGAGGGGTGGAGCAACAATGGGAAAACATCAGAACTGCCATCACAGAGGCAACAAGCTTTTGTGTGAAGCAGATAAACAAATCAAAATGAAAGAAAAAACCACTATGGTTCTCAAAAGAGGTGGCGAGGAATGTTAGGGAGAAAAAGACAGCATTCAGGAAGTATAAGGAAACTCAGAATGAGCAGGACAGAGGACCAGTTAAAACAGAAGGAAGCGGGGAAGGCAGTCAGGATAGTAAAGGCCCAAACAGAGGAACAGTTAGCCAACTCAGTTAAAAAAGGGGATAAAACCTTTTATTGGTACATTAGGGAGTGAAGAAAGACAAAGGGAGAGATACTTAGGCTAAATAAAGAGGAGGGTGGGTGGGCAGAGAGGGACAGTGAAAAAGCAGGGATATTAAATGACTACTTCTGCTCAATATTCACAAAAGAAGAGGAGGAGGAGGTACCTAATCCAATCAGTAGATGCACTCTGGATAGGGGGGTCGATATCGTTCTTTCACAGAAGAAAGGGTTCTGAAAGATCTCCTAATACTGAAGGTGGACAAAGCAATGGGACCTGATGGGATTCACCCCAGAGTTCTAAAAGAACTAAGGGGAGAACTAGTAACACCACTGACTACCCTTTTTAGCAAATCATGGGAGGATGGTGTAGTACCTGAGGACTGGAGGAGGGCGGATGTGATTCCAAGTGGGAGCAAGACAGAGGCAGGAAACTACAGACCTGTCAGTTTGACCTCAGTGGTAGGGAAATTAATGGAATGACTTCTGAAGGAAAGAAATGTTAAGTACCTAGAGGCCAGTGGGGCACAGGACCCAAGGCAACATGGATTCACAGCGGAAGGGCCATGTTAGATGAATGTAATTGATTTCTTTGACCGGGTGACCAAAGTAGTAGGCCAGGAAGGGGCTGTGGACATGGTCTACCTAGACTTTAGCAAGGCATTTGACACAGTCTCCCACAAAAGATTAATAAACAAATTAGCTAGCCTGGAAGTGGATCCAAGGGTGGTAGCCTGGGTAAAACATTGGCTGGACAACAGGACGCAGAGGGTAATAGTAAACAGAGGCCACAGTGAAGAAAGGGGGGTTACTAGTGGGGTGTCACAGGGTTCAGTACTGGATCTGGTCCTTTTTAATGTCTTTATAAGTGACATTGCAGAGGGACTGGAAGGGAAAGTATGTCTCTTTGCAGACGACACAAAGATCTGCAACAGGGTTGATACACAAAGTGGGGTGGAAAGGATGAGCAGGGACTTGGCAAGGTTACAGGAATGGTCAAATGTATGGCAGCTTAGATTCAGTGCAAAGAAGTGCAAAGTAATGCACCTAGGAAACAAAAACCCAGGGGAAGAGTATACAATGAAGAATGAGATACTGACAAAAACAAAAATGGAAAGGGACCCCGGGGTAGTTATATCAGATGACCTAAAGGTGGGCATGCAATGTGAGAAGGCAGTAAGGAAGGCTGGGGGGATACTGGGATGATTAGGGAGAGGTATAGCCAGTAGAAAACAGGAAGTTGTTATTCCTCTGTACAGACAGTTGGTGAGACCTCATCTGGAGTACTGCGTGCAGTTCTGGAGACCCCATCTCTGCAGAGACATAGACAGGGTGGAGGCTGTCCAGAGGAGGGCAACCAAAATGGTGTAAGGTCTGCACCAGAAGACACACGAAGAGAGACTAAAGGAACTTAATTTGTATACCCTTGAGGAAAGGAGAGAGAGAGGGGGACATGACAGAAACTTTCAAGTACCTCAAGGGAGTCAACAAAGTCCAAGAGGGTAGCATCTTTCAGAAAAAGAAATGTGCAAGAACAAGGGGGCACAATTTGAAGATAGAGGGAGGACAGCTCAGATGTAATGTGAGGAAGTATTTTTTCACAGAGAGGGTTGTGGATGCATGGAACAGCCTTCTTGAAGAGTTTGTGTAGTCAAAAACAGTGGCGGAATTTAAAAATGCATGGGACAGACATAAGGCAATTCTAGTGGGGGGTAGGAGGAGGTAGGCTTTTGGTTAACTAGGCTCTGCAGCTTGTCCATTAAGTAAGGAAATGGGCAGACTTGGTGGGCCAAGCGATCCTTATTTGCCATCTAATTCTATGTGTCTATGTTTCTATGATACAGCAATGGTATCCTGTTAAAGCAGAAGTACTAGTGAACAAAAATACTTTGTTAGGCAGTCAGAAAAAAAACAAGACATTAATATGTCTGAGACTCTTGTCATTTCATTCCTGTGGCAAGAGAGAGGACTTTGTAGGTCTTAAAAATTATTGAACTTTTGCCAGGTCCACCAGCCCAAATATAAGCATATCTGGGTGATGCTGTGATGCTGGTCATCAGAAACATTTGCTGGCAACACCCTGACAAATTTCAGTTAGTGTGTTATCTAAGGGGAGAAGCTTATTGACAGTTGCTGGGGCTGCCATCTTTATTGCAGGCTCATGCAAATTACAAAAGATGCAATTAAATACAGTCTTAAAAATAGTTGATTGAATTTAAAATACCTGAATGAATCTCTAAGACTATCAGGAACACATCACTTAGAAAGGTAGGATGACATTTTTTGCTGGCTAACTACTACTACTGCCTTAATGGGGAATGCAACTTGTAGACAATTAGGGCAGTCAAGGAGGAGTTAAGGTCTACTAACATACTGTAGTGCTATAGAATTCACCATGTGACCATGGTGGGCCACTTGTTTCTCTGATGGTCTCTAGTCTGTGCGGGATGGTAGATCAATGATACCACAACCAAAGTATCTTGCTTTACACTGCTGACAACTCTGTGTTGGTCATCAGTGTGTCATTGATGTTATTGACATCTTTATGGAACACTGTTTTTAGAAGATGGTTTAATGGTGTTGTTTAAGTGCTTTTAGATTGGTCAAATACTGTACCTTTCCAAGCTGAATAACAGCTTCTTAAAAATATAATGGACCAGAACACCTTGTATCGCATTGCTCCCAGCTCTGTGTTGCTCATCGAGGCATCTTTCAGGACTTCATAGGAGACCAGGTTCTTAGAAAATTATTTAAATGTGTTGTTTGACTGCATAAGTATTTTTTAAAAAGCCACCTTTACTAGCCAAATTTCATTGCCGGGTAACTATAACAATCTGTGGGATACTTTTGAGACCTTGCAATGCATTGCTGCCAGCTCTGTGTCTGTTACTGTGGTGCCATTTAGGTGTTTATTGAATATGAGGTTTAAAGAGGGTTTAATTGTATCATTTAAGGGATTTTACAACAATTCTTTAAAAAAGCATGTTTCTTGGCCAAATGCCGAATACCAAATAATGACTTTCTGAATAAATGAGACCTGCATACTAAATATTTAATGAAATATTAGGTAAATGGTATGTGCACCACCCTAATCCTAACATTACCTCTAGATTTACTGCTTCTGAGCTTCAGGGAATGTACATGTATCTTGTATGGGGACACAACATGAAACATCTGTGTCCAGTCTTGTTAATAACCTTGTGTATGCAGAAGATAGTGAATATGTCCCCCCAGTCATGGCTCCAGAAATTTGGACTGACTGTGGCACAGCAAGCATCTAGACATACTGTTGTTGGGCACTTGGAAACTGCAGCTAACAGATCATTTGACATTAGGAGATTTAGTTTCCTCCACTCAGATGAACATCCACATACCACTGCTGATGGCATTGGGCTGCAGTCTCCTGAATGGTAACCTAAGTCTGTCTCCCTTTCCTCATCGTAATTCACATCCCCATCATCAGCCTGATTCATTCCTCTTAACTGTCTCACATATATGATGAGGGATATACCACATGTTACACTTCAGTTTACTGTCTCAAACTGAAAAGATGCTGCCCCACTTAGTAAAGGTACTCAGAAGTAATTTAAAATAGAAATTTATAATACTTCATGATGAAAATGATGCAACAAAATTTTTTTTTACACAAACTTATAAACATGGATTTTCAAATGTGCCTAAGAGCGGCGCAAGGTGCATCCTAGGACAGCATTGTGTCAAAAACGTGTGCGTTAAATGGCATGCATCAAATTTTAAAAGAAACTCTGATGCAGCAGCAGCATCCCAGCACATGACACACGGCAGTGCTTGTGGCATAAAAATGGCACCAGTGTCTGAAATGATGCTGTGAGCCCCATTTGGATTGTGACAAGCATAATGGCACAAGCAAGCAGTGGAAGCAGGCCACCAGCCCATAGCTGCAAACACAGCTTCACAGAAAGGAAGACAGACATCATGATTGATGAAGTGTATGCCCAATATAACCTACTGATGTCCTGTGGTGGTGGTAAGAAACAGTGGGGCAAGAGGAAGCAAGCCTGGGCTCATATGGCTACAAAGGTCAATGCAGTGGCACCCATGAGGAGAACAATAAGGGAACTGCAAAAGAGGCACAGTGACTTCAAGAGGAGGTCAAAGGAGAAGTTGTCACACAATGCATGCTGTGCCACAGCTACAGGTGGAGGACCTTCACAAATAATAAAACTAACACTACAGGAAGAACGTGTGTCTGCCCACCTCAGGCAATGCACAAATGCAGGGAACAGCAACATCGACCTATACAGGCAGTAGAACCTGGCTCAAGGTGAGTATCAACAGATGCTAAATATACATAACACCCAGCATAGTTGCAGCACAGCAGTCAGGACAGCAATGTAGGTGGCAACAGAAAACATGTTCACAGTGAAACTAATGGAAAGCCTCTGTGCACATGTATGCAGTGCCCCCCTTCAACACACAAACACCCATGGGAGTCAGTGACACAGGCAAACAGCAATGCACAGCACTGGCAGGCCTGCAGGTGTGTCCAAAGAAGCCCATGTGCCTCCCATACCTCCCAACCACACAGCAGTATAACTCATAGTACTGTCTAGAAATGCATAGCAAATGGTCAGAATGTGAAGCACTGTAATGTGAAACCTAAATATGTGACCCAGATAGGTACTGATACGGAATGAGACTGTCAAAATAATGCAATGATGTAATAGCTGTAGCCAGACATAGCTCCAACAATGTGAAGAACATCAGTGAACTGATGTGTAGCAAGGGTAACATTGAATGTGCACAGTAATGTGCCATACAAAATCTACTGCAGTAGAGATGCATGCCAACACCCATCTCCCAAGCACTGAGGTACAAATATCTGTGTGCACCATAGCAGGGGACAACAGCAGTACAGGTAAGCACATGACACCATCCGTATACGTGTGTAACACACACACGCTGGAGGTACACACTGTGCACATGAGCAAAATGTGCACATCTGACAATGACAATCAAAGGTGTGTGACCAGCCTGTGTCACTCAGTCCTGTGTAGGACAACCAGTGTAAACAACACTCTTACTGTGACAACAATCTAACACACTGTTACCAAAACACCCCTGTAGATGACCTGAATGCCTAACAGACATAAACAGTGACAGTGACTGTGATGTCCACAAACACATGGCCAACAGCTGTGTACCCTGCATGGCTCTGGTGTGACAAACCACACCCATATGCAGCCAGCACCCTCCCCCCGAATGTGCAGTAGTCAGGACCACTGTGTATGCAGACATGTATGATCACAATCAACAGCAGCAACACCCAACAGTGAACAGTGCCAGACACAAACATGTGCAATGAAGGACATAGCGGACTCACAGTGGGACATACAGTAGTGTCAATAACACATGGCTGTGTGTCCTGCATAGTCAGCCGCCTGCACACTAGGGGGTGCAGTGCTACAGGAGACAGCAGGACACATACCAGGATGTGGTACCCCCCCCCATAGCAGGTATCACAGTGCCACAAGGAAGCACACACACAGACATGCAGATATACAATGCATGACAGAACAGAAGACCAAAGGCAGGGTACAGAACACAACAATCACAGAAAGCATACATATATGGACAATATGTGCTGCTACCAACAGACATGTAGACACCTGACACACATTAGTCTGGCACAACATCCCATCATGTGATGTAACAACATAGAACATAGGGAGGAAATTCCAAGCACAACAATAGCTGTACAGTGACCCCCCCATGGAGCAAGGTGACACAGTGGCAAACATTGGTAGGGTACACCCACCATCCACAGAGTCAGACACGCACACAATAACATTGGAGCCATGACGACTGCATGACCCAACGCCAGGAAATAACCAGGGAAGCAGGCAGACAGCAGCAGATATTAGGGTGTATGATGTATACTAAATGAAATTAATGTGGTGTAGCAGTCAGAAGTACATGACAGGCAGGTAATGTGCATATTCGCAGGGGGAACATGCATGCACAGTACAGAAATATGGCAATGGATGACTCTGTCGCACTGTTACTGTGGGGAAGTGTCCACCTGTTGCATGTCAGAGATGGGAACAGCAGCAAGCATGAGTGTGATCAGAAGTGTAGTAGGTCTACAAGGAGGTAACACAGATGACATGGTACAACAGTGGCAGCAGTCAGCAATGCTGGTACACAATACATAACAAGGCACCACACAAGGGCCAAGCAATGAGGAATGTAGATGAGGCAACATAGCAATGCAAAACAGGATAATATGTACCTGCACAATGCAAGGGACCACAAACAGGTGTGACAGAGAGATGTATGCACAAAAGGCCATGTAGATGACACCACATGGACCGCACAAGGAAACACAGCTCTGTGCACCAATAGTGTCAAACAGAGGAAATACACAATGGATGAAGCACCTGCAACATGTCGGTGTGCATGTGAGACACACTAACAGGTACACATCCATATGTCCAACACCAACTGGTGCAATATGTACCATTCAGATGTGTTATGTCCACGTGCATAGCACACAGTAGTGTGCTGTGCAAGGGACAGCCCAGAAACAGTGACATCCAACTGTGCAGACACCATCACACATGCAGCCCCATATATAACCTATGCACAGTCCACAATAACAACCACACACAGCACAACAAGTGTGTAATGACACACAGCTGATATGATGTCATACCATTACACAGCACCGCCACAAACACACAGCAAGTGTAGAGAATCAGGATGGTGGACACACACACATGCAACACAAATAGACCACAATGTGCACACCACAGAATGACAAGCGAAGCACAATATTGTATTGTACATGCTCTGTGAGAGATCACAAATAGACCACTTAAGCATGCTGACACAGCCGTGGGACACCTAGTCCAAGCAATGTGCATAACACAGGCCAGTGCCACTGCATGCAAGAGGATGCAGACATCCTGCACAGCAGGGCAACATGCCAACAGCATGGTGGGGATGTAGACAGGCAGTAGCACACACAGCCTGGTCAGTCTGTCACTACATAGTACAACTGTGATATACACATGTTGAAATCAACAGGCACAACCAAGCGAACATTGTGTGTGTTCCATGTCCACAGATGACACTGATGACAACAGCAGTTCCACCACAAGTAGCACAACAGCAATAACCACCTCAACATCATCACCGGCAACACCAACTGTCATGGGGGATGAGGACGAGGAGGAGGACGAGGTGAAGGAGCAGGTGGAGAGGACACAGGACAACAGTGATACCAATGACACCAGCACAGAGGATCACTTTGACCAGGACACAGCAGTCAGGGACCACACACCCAGCACTGCAACACCCCACAGTACCAATGGTGATGCGCAACACAGCAGTGTGGAGACTGGAAGACATGAGGCAGAGGACAGTGACAGCACCCATACTGGACACAGCAGAGCCAGTGCTGCACACAGTGACAACCCTTGGAACAGAACCAGCGTGCAGGCACTCCAGAACAGCATGTGGAGGGTGAGGGTAGCTCACCAGACCATGATGATGACCTTGGATGTTACTTCCATGATGTTGTGAATGTGGAGGAGTCCATGGCTGGTGGAATCACCAGACTATGTGTGGCACTGAAGGCACACAACAATGCTATGATGGAATAGCTTGCCACATCCATGGTACCATGACTGGATTATGTGACACACTGCAGTCCGGTGTCAGGAATACACAGTTGGCCAACACAGACATGTTAGCAATACTGCATGGGATTCAGGCCTGTGTACAACATCAGGCAGACAATCAGGAGAGAGTGACAGCTGTCCTGCAGCAACAGATCCAGGTGCGGCAGCAATAGATCCAGGTGCAGCAGGAACACAACCAGGCAGCGCAAGCAATGGCCACAGCGCTGCAAGACATAGCTTAAGCACTCAGGAATAGGCAGGTGCAGGTCACACAGATGCATGCTGCTGGCATCCAGGCTCAACATGACAGGAGGGAAACAGCAGGCCAGGACACACCATTCAACACAGGACTGACAGGCATTAGCCAGCATGTGAGCAACACACAGCCATACATGGGCCCTATGAGCTATGGACAAAATGCACATGCCATGCAGGGACATGCCTACAGTTGGGGCCATGACATCAGTAACAGCTACAGAGATGGTTACCCTGCTGCACAACAACATAGCAGTGATATGGTTCCCATTAGCATGTAGACAAGCCAACATATGACATACCACATGCCAGCATACAGAGACAGCAACACAGGTGACCACAGATACAGATGCAACACCATGTACAGCGCCAGACACAGCTCATACACAGAAACAGCCATGGACAGTGGACATGGATACACCAGTGTGTGCGACAGACAACCAGCTGTTATCATGCACATGCAACCCCACATACAAGCTGACCCCAGACAACACACAGACAACATGGCCAACTCAAGTACACATTGCACATGGGTAGCCAGCCATGAGGTGCAACATTCAACTGGTGTCACAGCAGCACAGTCCCACTCTATTGCCCCAACACAGTCCAACAGCACAGCAATACCCACCGTCAGCAATGTCAACATGTCAGTGTGTACCTGCAGCAACACACAGGCAGCCATGGCAGAACAATGACAGAGCAAACGCCCAGGGCATTGCCATAGTTGAGAGACAGGTATCTGGTGTACCAGCACTACAGACCACAAGTCACCAGGATGTGCAGTGCACCAGTTCATTGATCAACAGAACCAGCAAGCAGTGACACAGCAGCACAGCACAGTCCACTGGGCCACAGACAAACACACACAGAATACTGGACTATACATCCCCACACGCAGCCACAGGGAGTACACTGGCATGTGATAGCACGAGGGGAAACATCCCAAGCACAACCATAATGCAGGACACAGTTGACATCAGTGACTGTGTACAGCCCACCACTGCACACAACAATGAGCACAGCTTAACAGCAATGGATGCCACAGAAAAACAGGCAGCACATGGATGAGGCAGGCCATGTAGACAATGTGAAGCTGATGTGGGCCCATCAGAGATGCAACCCATGGGACCCAGCAGTCCAACAATGAAGCACAAGACAAGGCCACAGCCATTACCAGGGCCTTGGCAAGCACAGCAACAGTGAATGTTGAGGATGCACATGATTGTGCATTGCTTGCATCCAGTGGGACTGTGGAGAGTGCTGGGAGAGGACAACCAGATGTCCAACAGTTCGCTACCGCTATGGTGGACATTCGACAATCACAAAGGATGGCAGCAGCTGTACAATCCCAACAGTCAGAGGACAAGTGGAGGAAAACAAGAAAGAAGGATACCTGATGATATGTGATAGAGCACTGCATGCACAGATTGCAAATCTGTGCTACACATGAACACATGTACACTTTGGATGAGATTATGGACACTGTCACAATTCGCACTGCACAAGACCTGTGATGGTTATACTGACACAATGACCACCACGCACACACAGACACAACATTGTGAGATCTGAACTGCTCTGGCAACAGAGTACCCCAATCATGTACACACCATGCAGTGCACTGTGCCACATGCAAACATGTGCCACAGCACTGTGCAGAAACCCCTACATATTACCAGTGGATGGCCAGACTGACCTTGTGGCCACTATTACATGGTCACACAGCACCACTGTTGAATGATGACTGTACCATGCATCCAGCAGCATTACTGTGTGGGCATACACAGAACTTGTACCCCTGACAGTTATCCTGGACATGCATGACCTTGGACAGCATTACGGATATTGTGTAATAAAACCCAATGACATGACACACTCAGGGGGAAACATATACCTTGTCTGTGCAACTGGACACATAGGTGTCTACAGGTATACCCACAAACCCTCTTGTCAACACAACCATGACACATGTGTAGTGCACACAACATAGGTGGCAGCACATGATAGTACTATGTACCTAAGTGTGTCTCTGCCAGATGTGCATATGGACAGTGGGCCACAATGTCCAAGTGCTGTACAGCATGGAGACACATGGAACAACTTAGTACGACAACAACAACACCTGCACAGTATCTCAGTACATGGTTGATTGTGTTGCTGTCAGCCACTGGTGCAGGCCCACACAACTGGAGGTGTAACACTGTCATCTGTGTGCAGCTGAAAGCAGTGGCTGCAAGTAGTGCCACAGGTGTCTGCACTGGCATGTGCATATATCACCTGGACATGGCACCATGGTGCACACTGCACACCACTGTGTATTGTTATGTGCATATCACAAATGTGACCTAACAGTGGAATGATGGCATCAGACACAAACCTGTTGCTGTATAAAAAAGGCATATATTGTTGACACTCTAAATGGTATACTGAACAGATAAACATGCAAACAACAGTTAGATGTAACATATGAAAACATTACAACACATTATAAGAACTACAACTAAAGTCCAACAATATTCAAACATGGCTGTGTGACACAGCCAGGTCAGATCTCCCAGATTGTGGCCTGTGTTAACCCACACATGGCATGAGACCTAATAGTTCCAGGGTGCACAACAGTGCACAAACAACATAGACTTGGATAGAACAGCATGCAGGAAAGCACAAAACTAAGGATATGCAGTGCTGCATGGCAATGACTGTCCATGGTCACGCCATGCTGGACCTCCACTCAACAGCCATGCCCTGAGTTCTGTAATTGTTCCAAATCCAGTAATGTGAGACAGCATATTACTACACATCCAGCTTCCCTAGCATGTCCACCACTGCTTGTATCGATGCCATTAGTGTACCCAGGAGCATGGCCACATCCTGCAGCTGCCGCTGGCAGTGGCCAGAACCCGACAGACATGTCGTCACCTGCAGCTGTGCCTACAGTCCCCCAATAGCCACCTGGCATTGCCCATCACCTGCAGCTGAAGCAGGCACCATGGGCTTCCCCATGTGTGAACCACTGTCTCCATTGTCAGGTTGTGCTGCAGTCAAAGAGTCAGCACCCACGTGATCGGTGTCAGTAAACCCCCTGTTACTGGCCTGGATGTGATAGATTGTCCTCCGCAGATGGCTATCTGTCCTGTGATCCGTGCAAGACATCCTGAAGCCCTGAGCCCTACTCACCACTCTGCACATGCTGACGTGCTGGACAACCTCCATCCTGCTTCTCTCTGGTTCGCTGTGCATATTGACTTGCCTCCTGCTACTTCAGGTCTCTCATTTCCCTTGTGAGTGCCCTGAGACACCTTGATGGCCTGCCATCACAACTCTTTGCATCATCGTCACCAGCATCATCATCATCGCTGCAATCATCGCTGTCCTCTGCAAATATAATTGGGAGTGACATGAGTGTCATACTGCTACACAGACACACAAGCACAATGCAGCTGTCTGATACAATGACACCTTGAATATGCAAGAATGTTCTGCTGACCCTGGGTATGTCTCACATGCTGCTGCTGCTGGGCTACATGCATGTCTAACCAGTGTAGGACATGTACATGGTGCTGTGTGTGTCATGTCGCACGTGCTGTGAATGTGTGACATGTAAATGTTGTGGCATGTGTTGCACACATACAACGAATACACAATGCACATGTTTAGCTCAACAGTTACACATGCCTTCATTGTGACCCCACACATGTAGATGTGTGCCATGTGTTGTGTTGTCATGATGTACACACAGACAGTGGTGATCTCATAACAGCTGTCATGTGCTGAGGTATACCTCAAGGTACCTTGAGGTACCACTAAAGTGCTCATGGTCATGTGGTGAATGTATACAGGTGTGACATTGCTTAGGTACACCACGAGGTACCAGGCACTGCCTCAGCACTGCCATACTCTAATACGATCACCACGTGAACATCACTGCCCCAGTGGTATGTCAAGGTACCTCGGGGTGTACCTCAGCTGTGCGGAACCTTTATATAATCAACACTGAATGCGGTGTCATGACTGACCTATGATACATGTCAAGAAACACACATGCATGACAGATGTCCACATGTGTCCAATGTTCACACATGTGTGATGCACACAGAACTATGACCCATGACCACCGTGTCTATGCTGGATATGTGTGCATGGCATATATACAGACATCACTGGTACAACATATGCTGCAAAGACCTGCAACACCACCCCCACATGCCTCATATACACACAATACCCACATGCTGTGTGGCACTGTAATGTGTGTGTCCAGCACACAGTGTGCATGCATGCACATAGACACAGTCTGACCTGCATCACACATATTACAGTGTAGGCAACACCTCAGTTGCAACAACCATCTAACTGCACAATTGACATGTCTGAGCACATACAGTGAGGCCTGCCGGGATGCAGCACAGTGTGACTGGTGTACTGCCTGACAAAGGGGATTCACTCCCATTGAATTGCATTAATAACTGCAGTAACTCTACAGCAGATGTCTGCAGTGCTGCACCTTAGTCTGGTGGGCTTAACTGTTGATATGTGTGTTGTAGCTTCCTGACAGCTGTGTGCACTAGACTGTTGTTGATGCAGACATACCTCTCCACTGTGCATATGCTGCTGTTATTAGCATTTCTTGCCTGCCACACTGATGTGCTGACTACACATGCATGTGTACCCTGTGTTGTGCTGGCCATGTCAGGGCTGAGCTGCACAGTCTGTGCCACTCACACATGATGTAGGCCATAGCTGTGAGAAGACACACTATCACACCACTGGCAAGGCACTGTCATCCATGTGTACTGTTGGCCACATGTAATGCACCACACTCACAGTGGCACAGTTTGATACCCACTGCATGTTGTGCATCTAACACCTGCCTAATGGCCCTGGAACACACTGACTGCAGATGTGGAGCATATATGTATATGTGCAGCTGTGCTTGTGTGCAACATGTGGCCCAACATACCATAACGTCACTCTGCACATCACTGTTTGCCCTGTGTACATAGCAGGCATGCATAACAATGGCAGGCACACCTGTCATGCATGGTGGCATGTGGCCTGTGGAGCCTGCTTGCAATACACAATCACAGTGTATATGGATAGTTGTGTCCAACACAGGGTGCTCTTTTATTACCACCTGACGTTGTCATCACCATACACTGAAGGGCATCCAATGACACTGTAAACGCACCACTCAGCTACACAACCCTCCACATGGCCTCTCACAATGACGGTGTTGCATTTTGTCAGCATGTAATGTTCACCACATGGCACTGACACAGCCACATACAGAATGCATGCAATTGTATCTGGCACACACCTCACTGCATGATACAACACTGTTGTTGTTTCCTCCCTTGGGTGTACTGATGGTGTCACAGACACTGTCCAAGAAGTTGTCCTTTGATCCCTGTGTCACTTTGCGTGCCACTGCTCACCACTGGGAGACCTTAGTGGCATTTGGCCCATTGGCTGTGTGACTGCCAGGATACTTTGTGGCAGCAATATATAACATGGCCTCCCAGTAGTGCAAATACTGTACATGATGGGAGCGATGGCTGTATGTCAGATAGGGGCTGTGTCACTGCGATGTCTATGACCACTCTGTGTGAAGTAATGCATAACCATGTGGGAGCTTGCCCATGACTGTGTATGTGGCTCAGATGGGCATTGCTTGACTTTGTCATCAGTGGCCAGTTCCAGTTGCTCATCTGAATGGTACCGAACAGTGGACATGTGTATTTACAGGATAGGATACAGATGTCTCTGCTTACCCAGGGGGTACAGGCCTCTATAACAGATTGTTGCATGTGACATGTCAATAGTGGTTATTCAAAGTTACAGGATTGTGTACGCTAACATGTACGTTGTGGGGGACCTCTCAGAATCTGTTGGGGCCATCAACATTTGCAGTATGTTACTGTTGTTGTCCTCCAGTCAACAGCAGCTGTGCAATGTGCACTTCAAGGCAGCAGGCCGAAGGGACAGTGGTGGCTGTTAGCATGGGCATCATGTGCAACTGTGAGAGTGGTACAATGTGTGCAATCTCAGTGCATGTGATCCTGGATGCATGAAGAGGAGAGCGGCAGATTACGGAGGAAACACACTCTGGTGGTAGCTGCACACCATTCTCAGCTGTGCATGTGTGTGCCTGTTGACATGTCCTCAGTACAGTGTTTCAGATGAACATGTGGACACGCACTAACATGCACAGTGACACATGGAGTGCACACCAGATGGGTATAGTACCTCCAGACAGGTCAACACACACCCTCATGTTCAGTTCACATCCCTTACAACTGCCCTCAGTGTCCCAGGTTGACCACATCACATGTTGCACATCCCAACAGCACCTGTCCACACACATGCCTGGTTTCCATGTGAACATGCCCTGTATACACTTCCATGTGCCTTTTGCACATTACATGTAAACATGTTACCACCATAGTCCATATCCACACACCGATATGGAGCATAGTTCAGTATGTTACAGTTCCCTGTTGTACCATGGCATGCAACACCAGTATGGGAATGTGAACAACACCTGACATGCCTTTGTACCCTGTGGCCAATTGTCTGTTGTGTACCATGTCATGCAACACACACCAATGGTCGTATGTGGCCATGTGATGTGTTGTACTACATTTCCTGCTTCATGATGATAGCATGGTTTACACACTTGATGTGGTGTCATGCTTACATGAGCCATGTCGTGTGAAGTGTACCAATGACACCCTGTCCATTATGTCATATATGCACTCCCCCGTAGCACATCACCTACAATGAAGTATACACTTACCTTCATAGTCATTACCAATGCCAGCATCATGCGGTCCACTCGACTCACCATCTGGCCTTGGATGTCACTGTGTGGCTGCTCCCTCTGGTGGATCTGTGGAGATGGTGATGTCACATGCATTAGTCATTGCAGGTATGCCCACATTTAGGGTACTGTGTGACATTCGCTGTGTGGATGTCTTGCTACCCTCACCTTCATGAGGATGATGAACAACCACACATCTGGATTTCTGCCTCCCTTGCCTGCACCTTGAGGCTCTCCAGGACATCTGGCTCCCTGCATGCCATGTCATTCAACTTGTGTTTCAGCTGTCTGATCATATGTTGCACACCTGACAGTGCCTTCATTCTGTTGACAATCCATCCAGCGCCACACCCTGTCCCTGTCCTGTACAGTGTGATTGGCTGAGCCTGGGGGCATCAGAATATGTGACCACTTGATCACACAGCTGACAAGCATAACTGTCTCTGTGTCACTGAACCTTGTGCATGTTGGGGAACCCTGTGGTATTTCAGCGTCTGTGTACAGGACTACACACTTGGGTGCACCTGATGGCGCAGTGCCTGTTCTTCACCTTCACTGCTGCTAATGGCTGTCAGCCTGCATGTGTGCTGTGTGGTGGCCTGTGCTGGTTCCAGAAAGTGTTACTGGGTGTAGCAGTGGTACCGCTTGCACATTACATTGTGCTGGTGTGACAGCTGTGACACTCAAATTTTGGGAAGCCATATATGGGGGGACTTTATCAGTGGGCCTGCATAGGTGCTAGGGATGGGTGGCGGGGGGAGGCTGGTGTTACAGATATGCTATAGTCATGGTGGACATGGGTGTGACCAGTTCTGGTTGTGTTTGCATTATGGTGTCACATCTGACTGCCACTCAGATGTTGCTTTCACTCAGAGTGTGTGTACTCTGTCACGTGTCCTTGCTGCTCTGTGTGCTTATCACTTGTACGCAGGTTACCATTTACTGATGATTCATCACGTCACTCTGAGTCACACAATAAAGTAGATTTCATTGTGTGTGTCACAATGGTGTGTGTCATGCATTTCCTGACAGTGTTACAGAATCATTTGTACATTGGTATTGCACATGTGCTATCCATATAATGTTTCTTGTTGACAGTGGTCATGGCCCTGTAGTCCACTGTGAGGCCTACAACACCAGCAAGACATTGCCATGGACAGTATTAATGACCTGTCCCAGTACATATGGAACGTTCTGTCGCATGTCGCAATATTGTCCTGTGTCACCCCCCGCAGTCACACATCCATGGTCTCTGTAGTCATGGTACTCTCATGCCTTGTGTCGTACTGCCCACCCTGCTCACACCCTTTGTGACATTTCCAATCAGATCACACCCCCATCCAATTACAGTTCATGTCACACACTACACTACACACCTACCAGGTGACCAGGCTGCATTCTGACATGTGACTTCTTATCAGGTTGTGCACTGTATACATGGTCATTCACCACTGGGATGGTTCATAGCATACCTGTACTGCCACGTTGCTGCAGCATGTTAACAACATTCCTATGCGGTGCCACATGGGATGTCTGACATGCAGCATCTGCTGACAGTTGGCTTGCAGAGTATGGTCATGTTGGTTGCCGTGTTTGCTCCCTTAATAACTTTCAGTCTATGCTGGGTAAATTAAGGTCACCAAGCATAATTATTCTATCTGCTGGATCCAGAGCAGCTATTTGTTTCATCAAGGCTTTATCATCATCTGATGATATACCAGGTGGTCTATATATCAACCCCACTATAATTTTAGAACCATCTTGGGGTAGAAGTTTAACCCAGAGAGTCTCCAGCTCTGCAACATCTTTTTCCTGATCTATGCTTTTTATTGACTCGTGTACGTACATTGCAATGTCCTTTGGAGGGTCCATGGCAGCAGGGGTAGCCATGATGTAGCCTGTGGCATCATGCCTGCATTGCTAGCTGACTACCTTAAGAAGACCAAGCAAGGTAATTCCCTTGAGAGAAACAAGATAAACCTGTGGATCATAGTGGAGCTATAGGGATAATTGGTGGGGCCAATAGCAACAATCTTTCAGGAATCCTTCAGGAATCTGTCTGGGCAGAGTTTTGATTGAGGACTGAAAAGTGGCTGGTGTGATCCCTATCTTTAAAATGATGTAAGGCTGAACCCAGGTAACTAGAGGATGGCCAGCCTGACACCAGTTTGGGGCAAGGTATGGATGCCATTTTTATAGCAGAATGATGAAGCACTTGGTTGAGACCAAGGTTTATCTCTCTCTCTCTCTCTCTCTCTCTCTCTCTCTCTCCCATCCTGGACTACAGCAGAAGGTATTGGATACTACAAGAGGTAATAACATCCTCAACATTGTATTAATAAATATGGGAACTACAATAGACAATGTTAGGGTAGATAGCCCACTTGGTAATAGTGATCATTATGCAGTCCATTTTAGGATCAAGGAGTCTCGGGTTTTGACAGAGGAAGGATCCACAACAAAGCTGAACTTCAGTAGGGCAGACTTTGATCAGTTTAGAAGGGAAATTTCACTTT
This sequence comes from Neoceratodus forsteri, assembly GCA_016271365.2. NCBI lineage: Eukaryota > Metazoa > Chordata > Ceratodontiformes > Ceratodontidae > Neoceratodus > Neoceratodus forsteri. Next base: position 213,710,863 of record CM057451.1, read on the forward strand.
GAGACTGGGGTAAGGATTTTAAAAATCACTCAGTAAATGAGACGTGGAACTTGCTTCTCACTGAACTAGGGGACCTGACAAAAAATATATAAACAGTTTTAAGAAATATAAAACAACAGGGAAAAAGCAACCAAGTTGGATCAACTCATCAATTAAAAAATTGATAAATAATAAGAATAGAATGCTCAAAAAGTACAAAAAAGATAAATTTGAGGCAAACTATCAGGCCCTTAGGTATCTTACAGAGAAAGTGAAAATGGTCATCAGAAAGGCAAAAGCACAGCTGGAGATTCTTTTAGCAACTAAGATCAAGGACAATAAGCAATGCTTTTTTAACCACATTAATAAGTTAAAATTTAGTCCAAGTACAGTAGGTCTCTTTAGGAATAATAATGCATTGGCAACGTCAGATAAAGAAATGGCAGACATCCAGAATGAGTACTTTTGCTCAGTTTTTAACAAAAGAGCTTACCTCCCATTCATAATGAATAACAGCCCAGCCCCTGGATGAATAATAATCGACCCAGATGAGGTCCTGGAGAGATTACGCAGGGTGAATGTTAATAAGTCATCAGGACCAGATAATATTCACCCTAGGGTGTTACATGAGTTGGCAGCACATATATCACTACCCTTAACCCATATCTTTCAATCCTCCCTTGATAGTGGGTAGGTTCCACGGGATTGGAAGGTTGCAGCCATGGTACCACTATTGAAAAAGGGGCCTAAAATTATCCATCAAATTTCAGGCCTGTAAGCCTAACTTCTATTATAGGTAAAATATTGGTGGGTATTTTAAAAGAAAAAATTCTAACCTTTCTTGAGGAACAGGGGTTGGCAGATCCCCTGCAACATGGATTTACAAAATCAAGGTCATGCCAAACTAATCTCTTTTCTTTCTATGAGAAAGTTAACAAAGAATTAGATGGGGAAGTTCAGTGGATGTTGCCTTTATGGACTTTGCTAAGGCATTTGATAAACTACCTCACTTAGAGCTATTAACCACAATGAGAGAGATAAAGTTGGAGACCAATATTGTATATTGGATCTCGGAATGGTTGCAGGACAGGAAGCAGAAGGTTATTACTGTATAAAAGGGCACTATCGGATTGGGGACCTTTTACTAGTGGGGTTCCACAGGGGTTCAGTTTTAGGGCCATGCCTATTCAATATTTATATTTCCACCTTACAAATAAAAAACCCAAACATTTGGCTCTACAAGTTTGCAGATGACTGTAGAGTAGGGCCGGTTGTTAATAACTCTGTAGCGGGGACTCGATTACAAGAAGCAATAAATTAAATCTTAGAATGGACCAGTGAGAACAAACTTGAGTTGAATGCATCTAAATTCAAAATAATGCCTTTGGGTAGACATAATAATGAAATAGTTTATAAACTTGGAACAGATCCACTTATTGTGATACTTGAGGAAAGAGACCTGGGAGTCAAGATTACTAATGATCTTAAATTTAATACACACTATAACGACCAGATAAAAAAGGCTAACCAAAATCTAAATTGTATCTTAAGACATATCTCCAGTAGGGAAAGGGAGGTTCTGATGGCACTGTATAGTGATTTGGTTAGGCCTCATTTGGAATATTGTGTCCAAGTGTGGTTCCCATATAAAAGGGAAGACATCCTCAGAGTGGAGGGGATGCAGAGATGGGCCACCAAAGCTATTGAGAACCTCAAAACTAAAACATACAGGAAAAGGTTGGAAGCATTGAACCTCTATTCACTTCAGTGCAGGAGGTATAGCAGGGACATGTGTATGCTGTTTAAAGCCATGGGGGACAATAATTTTATGAAAGTATTGGGATTCACACTCAAGAACAGCAGGGGTAGCAGTAGGAGGCATAGCAAACAGTTATTCTTATCCAGATGGAATCTAAGCACTAGGAAAAATTGGGTTAGCCAGAGGGTAATATCATCATGGAATGATCTCCCACATATGTAGTACATAGCCCTAACATGGATACCTTTAAATCAAGACTGGACATTTTTTGTAAGGATAGAACAACTGAGTTTTCAAATGTAATGGATTGGCAAGTCACAAGGACTATAGTCTATGATGCTTGAAATTTCCTATGATTCCTATAATTCCTACATGCTGCTACTGATGTCAGTGTGCATTTGTGGCAGGGCAGCAGTGGTCACATTACATCATTAACATTGCATGTGTTTCTTTACACCTTCTGGACTTGTGACTGTGCTGTCCTGCATGCCTGTGTGATGTTTGTCCAGTGTGTGTCATGCTCATGACTCTCTTGACACATAGTGGTTTTACTTGGAGGGGCCATGTGTGGGCCGGTAGTTCACATTGTGTTCCCTCACCAGTCCATGTATTGTGTTGCAGACACCATGTGTTCTTCATTGTTCTCTGACAGTCTCTATGGACAGTCCCATAGTGCATGCGATATTGCCTACTATTGTGTTGTCATTGTCTGCAATCTGCTATGGTTCATGACAGGGTTGAATGTTATGATTATGCAACTACCAATTAGCCATCCATCCCATAGGTGTCCACGCTGAAAGGCTTCACAAAGTCCACTGTGCCTGAAAATATATGCATCGTGGCATTATCCTGGGTACCATGCCACTACATCTAGGATCTTGTAGTGGCTGTCACATACTACTTGCATGTTTATTGAGTGGTATCCCTTTCGGTTCACATAGGTGTCACCATCCTGTGTCAGTGCTTTGATGGCTATGTGGTTGCAGTCCACTGCACCCAGTACCCTTGGTAGTTGGGTTATGTTGTAGAAGGCCTGCTGTACTGCCTACTGCTCCTGGTTGTCTTGTGGGAACATGGTCCTTGTTTGGTACACCATGGGCCTGTATGGTCTGCGTGGCATTTATTGTGGCTGTTGTCTCACATTCAGTTGTGCCCTTGCAGCCACCTGCCATTTCTTCCTAGTCCATCACTGCCTTCTCACTGTCCTGGCTACCATGAGTAGCAGTATGGCTGCTGCTCCAGGCATGCTATCACTCTTTTTCTAGGTCTCTCTCTTCCACAGTGCTTCACCCGTGTCCAGCTTTCAACACTGTCTTCTTTTCTGTGGACCTTTTTATATGCTCCAAGTCTGCTTAGATCAGCTCTGGCTGGTCTAGTAGATGCAGGTACTATAACATTCTTTGATTGGGTGGGCAGGCTTTGAAATTACCATCTGTGGAGTTGTGGGCCAATTCCTTTGGTGCAAGACTGCTTGCATCATGGAGCACCACAATTTTTGTCGCAAGTACAACCCAGCGTTCTTTGGCGCAAGGTGGGCCGGGTTTGTTGCAAAGCGTAATTGAAAATACCAGTTTGGTGCAACCATTGACGCAAGGTGGTCTTGTGTCACTGGGCTTTGAATCAAGCCACCTGTATCATTTTCAGGCCTTTGAAAATCTGGCCCAAGACTTTGATGGCAGATAAGGACCACTTGGCACACCCAGGCCGCTCATTTTCCTACCTATTGGATAAGCTGCAGATCCTAGTTTTAGCAACAGCCTACTTCCTCCTACCTCCCACTAGAAGGTAGAAAACCAGTAGTTTCCACAGTGTTCTGAAGTTGCAGTTTTATGCTTTCACAGTGTGCCAAATGTTCTCACTTTTGCTGTTAATGCCCCACTTTTATGTGTTAATCCATCTCCTCCTCCTCCTCCTTCTTCTCCTCCTCCTCCTCCTCTCTCATATCCTTTCCTATTCCATCAATCCAAAACCTGGGAAGCCTAACACCCAGATCAAGATTCCAGTCCTGGTCTGGTGCTCAGCCTGCCACTTCCCTGTAGTCCAAGACCAACCTTTATTACATTCACTCAATTACTCCTCAGTTCAAAGGAGCACAGCAGGGATGGTCATGATGTATGATGAAATGAGGAAAGCAGCTGATTTGGCTGGATGTATGGGATCCTGAATAGGTCCAGTCAGTCATCTTAGAGCAATAGACTATGATTAAATTACCTGAGACTTCAGCCTCCAAACTGTTGATCAATATATTGAACAGCGGTAGCACTAACTCCTATCTTAATGGACAAGATTTAGGGCCTGATTCCCTGCAGAATAGTGCCAACCAACCACAACCCTCTGCTTTCTACAGGAAAGCCAATTAGCAATCCAAACTGTGTACGCCACATGAATAAACACAAGTTCACTTTTTTCTGAAGCTTGGCATGGACTGAAATGTCAATGTCATTGCTGAAATCCAGCCAGATCATGTCTGTGGTCTTGCCCCTGCTCACATTCCTGGTCACTCCCTCAAAGAAAGTGATCAGGTTGATCTGGGGCAATTTGCATGTTAAAACCATGGAGAGATAGGGGAGAGAGGGGAGGGGAGGGAGAGAGAGAGAGAGAGAGAGAAACCTTGGTCTCAACCAAGTGCTTCATCATTCTGCTATAAAAATGGCATCCATATCTTGCCCCATACTGATGTCAGGCTGGCCATCCTCTAGTTATCTGGGTTCAGCCTTACATCATTTTTAAAGATAGGGATCCCACCAGACACTTTTCATTCCTCAATCAAAACCCTGCCCAGACAAACTCCAGAAGGATTCCTGAAAGATTGTTGCTATTGGCCCCACCAATTATCACTATAGCTCCAACATGATCCATGGAGTTTATCTTGTTTCTCTCCAGGTAATTACCTGGCTTGGTTTTCAATCAATCAATCAAAATTTTATTTGTAAAGCACTTTTCAATAAATCAAAGCGCTAGTACATAACAAGAATAAAACATCAACTATAATAAATAATGACATAAAACAATAAAATGACCATAAAATAATCTATCCGAATTCTAGTGCAAATAAGTGGCTTTTCAGAGACCTCTTAAATGATTCCACAGACAGGCACTCTCTAATCTGATGAGGTAGAGAATTCCACAGGGTTGGGGCCATAAAAGAAAAAGCCCTGGCCCCAGATGATTGAAGACAAACCCTGGGAATCTCTAGCAATCCCTCGCCAGTGGAGCAGAGTGGGCGGAGAGGGCGGTAGGGACAAAGGAGATCTTGCAGGTAGCCCGGTCCCTGACTGTGTAGCGTCTTATAGGTCAGCAATGTGACCTTGAAGGTGATTCTCCACCACACTGGCAGCCAGTGCAGTTTGCGCAGCACAGGTGTGACATGGCAAGTTCTTTTTAACCCAGTCAACAACCTGGCTGCTGCATTCCGCACCAGCTGCAGGCGATGGAGATTCACCTCAGGCAACCCTAGATATAGAGCATTACAGTAATCAAGGTGAGAGGAAACAAAAGCGTGGACCAACACAGGAAGATCATCATGCGGAACAAGGTGTTTTATCTGAGCGATATTCCTCGGATGGTAAAAGGAAGACTTGACAGTGGCCAATACCTGTGTCTTCAGCATCAGTGCACTGTCAAAGATTATGCCAAGATTTCACACCTGTTCAGAAGGTCTCAACTGGGTACCCCCCCTAATAAAAGACCAGAGGGGACCCCAGGAGTTAACTTCTCTACATAATGACCTGGGTCCACAACCAGCACCTCAGTCTTATCCGGATTTAACTTCAACCAGTTCACACTCATCCAGTCCTGAATCTCAGCGAGGCAGTTGTTAAAGGCCGATACTGCGTCATTCTGTTCGGGTACAAAGGACATATAGAGCTGAGTACCATGTGTGTAGCAGTGAAAACTCAGCCCATAATGCCTTATAATGTCTCCCAATGGCAGCATATACACCGTGAACAGCATGGGGGAAAGCACAGAGCCTTTCGGCACCCCACAGGACAGAGCAAAGGGAGCGGAAGAAAAAATTCCTGAAATTACCCTTTGACTTCTGCCTGTGAGGAAAGAGTGGAACCATCTGAGGACGGTCTCTGACAGTTCACAGAGTAGTCACAGGTGATTCAGCAACATCCCATGGTCCACAGTGTCAAACGCTGCAGAGAGATCAAGGAGAACCAAGATTGAACGGCTCTTTCGCTCTCTTGCTATTAGGAGATCATTGAGTACCCGAACTAATGCCGTCTCGGTACTGTGGCTCTTCCTGAAACCAGACTGGAGAGGATCAGAGACTTCATGGGTGGTAAGAAAGTCATCGAGCTGCAATGCGACTACTTTCTCAATAACCTTGCCCAAAAAGGGCAGGTTAGAGATCGGTCTGTAGTTAGCGAGGCAGCCAGGGTCAAGGGAAGGTTTCTTCAAAAGGGGTGTCACGACAGCCTCCTTTAAAGACTCCGGGAACACCCCTTGATCCAAAGAACCCGAGACTATCCTCGCAAGGACTGGTCCAATCACATCCATGCACCCCACAAGGAGGCGCATAGGACCAGGATCCAAACTACAGCAAGTTGGTCATTAGCCCTGGACAATCTTCATGATATCCATGATCGCTGGCTGGTCAAAATCTATACGGTAGACCGAGGGCATGTAACCCCGCATCAGTCACTGCAATGCTCATTTGAACGTATGCTGCGGATCTCCGACCTGATTGATGACACCTTATCCTCAAAGAACTGAGCAAACTCGTCACACTGTATTTGTGAAAAAGCTCTCCGACCCCACAGACAGGCTGGATTGCACAGTCTGTCGATGGTCCGGAAGAGCTGAACAGGTCGGTTTCTTGATGCAGTTATCTCCCTGGACAGGAACTCTGCCTTCTTATAGGAGATTACTGATTGATAGTCCACATAATGGGCCATCAATCTAAGTCTGTTCCCCTCCAGGCCAGATTTCCACCAACAACACTCCAATCTTCACCCCACTCTCCTCAGCTCCCTCAATGTCCCATCAAACCAAGGGGACTGAGGGTGGAGGGAGAGGGGGCAAACACAGACAGGTGCTATGGAATCCAGTGCCCTCAGCACCATATTATTATAGTGCACTACTAAGGCATCTGGTTCTATGCACTCCATAGGCCAACTCGATAGGTCCAGCACTGCCATCAGGCCCTCAGGGGCAACTCCCCTCAAAGGGCGATACTGGACCATCTCCAAAGGGGTGGGTCTCATAAGGGTGGCCACGAAATTGAACCTTATGGAGTGATGGTCAGACCACCCAACTGGTTCCACCACCAGTCCCATGATCTCCATCCCCAGGATGAACACTAGATCCAAAGAGCGACCTTGAATATGGGTAGCAGCGGTAACCACCTGTGTGAAGCCCAAAAAACTCATTAGTTGGAGAAAGTCTGGATCAAAATGCGAGAGTTCATCGTCAACCCAGGCATTGAAGTCCCCCAGGACCAACCACCTGGAGGGATCCAGCACCAGGTCGACAATGAAGTCTGCGACTTCTTGCAGAAAAACTTTCTCATTACTGGGTGGACGGTAAACGAGCAGGATTCTGCAGTCCACACCTGCTCCCATGATACACTCAAAGGATCTAGGGGATGCCACTGGAACCTCCACAAGGCCCAATTCCAATTTAAAACAAATAGCGACCCCCCCACCCCTACAATCCAACCTCAGGCGATGTATTATTGAGTACCCAGTTGGAACAGCTGACTCCAAAATGGGACCAGCATTTTCATCCAGCCAGGTCTCGGTAACGCAAGCCAGGTCAGATGATTCAACAAGCTCAGCAATAATTGCTGTCTTGTTTTTTATAGACCTGGCATTGCATAACAATGCCCAGGTTGGATGAGAGGCCCTGGAGGAGTGGGCTACTTGCCCACTCTCAGTGGAGCCCTTGGGTATGGGAACCAGGCATTGCACTCCCCTATCCTGGGCCCATTTTGCCCCATGGCATCTCCCTGACCTCACCACCCTTATTCGCCCACTCCATTCCCCCCCTCATAGCTGGGGAACCCCCCTCCCTCTCTGCCTCCTCCGTGCAATCCCCAGGGCATAGCAACACCTATATACCTCAGGTTGCATTGGGGAGCTATAAAAAGGGCGCACAAGGTAGTCAGCTACCAATGCAGGCATGATGTCACAGGCTACATCATGGCTACCCCTGCTGTCATGGACCCTCCAAAGCACAACCTTCCCTTTCATGGCATCCTTTGATGAAAACAGTAGCAAAATATTAATTCTGAATCTCAGTCATTGTCACTGGCTTTCTCATAGCTTCCTCACCCCATTTCCTTGATTTTGGGGCTAAATCACCTCCTTCACCTTCCTACTTCCAATTATGTACTGAAAGAAGGCAGTGATGTTGCCCATACTTCTTAGTACTAGCCAGGATTTTAGCCTCTCTTTCACTTTTTTAATTGTAGTCTTGCAGTCCCAATGTGCTGCTTTGTTCTTACCTCTAACCAAGAAACAACCAGCCTCTTGTCAGTGGTGATAGATATTTTTGTTTAAAATCAGTTGTCTTAGGCCGCTGTTAAGTTATAAGGATCACTTCTTATCATTTTTTTTCCTTTTTGCGTGTGGTTTAAAATTCACCAGATATGATAGTGTATAGAGCTGCAGTTCCCTGTGGTTGCTTTAAGCACCCAGTTCAATAAATCTCATACGTTCTTTGCCTTATCAGCCTTATGTTGCTGCTTCATACCTTTGGATACATCTTCCTTCATCATGGACATGACAGTGTAACCAGTCAGGTATCTAAAAGGAATTTGCATAAGAGATAAATGATTTCTTTATTTTTTTTAACTTACATACTGTTTAGTAGAAAAATGAACTGAAATAAATGTCTTGTTTTCAGCCATGTCAATGGGTAAGTCAAGCATAGCAGCCACATACAATTGTAGAAATAAATTTACATTGTAGTACATTCACTGATGTAACAATAGAGTACAAATTCACAACATAATATTAAAGCTACAAATTAGGCTAGACAAATATAGTAGAACCCAGATTATCTGAACTGTCTGGATAACATCTATTCTGTCTGGGTAATAAGGAGTTTGGAAAATCAGGACTGTAGGATTTTAAGACACATCTACCCTCAGCACAGCTTAATATACTGCACCCAGTCTTCCACTGTTCACTGCTCATGCTCATCACTCTCCTGAACTTTCCATGCTGATCATTCTGTCTTCTCCTCACTCATCTGCCAGTCAACAGAACCAAAACTGGAAGCATACAGTAAAGTGTCATAGAGTCATTCCTGACTTCTGTCTCACACAAGGATATAATATAGCTGCCAATAATGCAGGTCTGGCTGATAATAAAACTGCTGGCAAAGAGCCAATGTGTTCACCACCTCCCAAGCAATTCAATTTTGTGGTTTGAATTTTGCCCCAAAAAGCATTTTTTGGGGACACCAAATTATGCCTTTTTGGGATCTTAAAATTACTAAGGGTAATATTTTAAAAGTCATAAAATAAGCAAAACTAGTTTTGTTGAATAAGATTTTCAGAAATCATAAAATGGACACAACTCATACTTACATTGGATGGGAATTTTCAAAAGTGATAAAATGCATCTATTTTCAAAAGTTGGACATACAGTATCTACAGAATTTCTAGCTGTTTTACAGTACTTTGTATCCAGCTTTTGGATAGAAAAATTTATTCCTGAATTTTACAAACAGGAATTCAGGATTCTGAAAATTGGACTTACCGCTGTCCTAACTTTGAAAACTGGACAAAGGGTCAATTTTGTTTATATGCAAAATTGTACAATAGAAAATTGCAACTAGACATAGGCTTTGAAAATCCCCTCTTACAGTCCATGTGGAGGCACAGTAGGTTTTTTTGGAGGACTGTTTAGATTATTTAACCTTTCTTTACTTTTATCTAGCTTTTTAGTCCCCATTGCCTCCTCCAGCTAACTGGCAATGGGGACATATATGTAGTTTTTAGGATTTTCTTCCCCTGACCCATCCTGAGGCCCCAGCACACAGCTGTGTGAGTGTGTGGAGGCACGCATCACACCCCCGTGACACCAGATCAGCCCCTTCCACCTCCTGATTCTTTTTGCCACCCCCTCTCTGCCTATGCTACCCACCGGACCTCCACCCAGTGGGAGCAGAACTATGGGGGGGTGACAACCCACCCTCACCACCCTCTGGAAAGGATAGTTGCATGTTCAATCCTGCTCACCCACCCACGCTGGCACCCTGACAACCCAAGGTCATTCTCGAACCTGGGTCACGAGTGTATCACAAAGTAAGGTACCCAGCACCTCAACCCTCTGTACCACCACACTGGCACACCTTTTTTGTTTTAGTTAGTGATCAATGGTGAACTCCAGCACAAGATGGTGATTGTCTGAGATGGAGGGAGGGCTATGCCAATCGCCCTCTGTGGGACCATCAATAAAGTATTTACCAGGTGACTGTGGGGGGGATAACCTGGGTGATAGAGTGTGGGTGAGGATGGGGGCCTTCAGTTTGTGGCTAGGAAGGGGGAGAAAGTTAAAGATGTCTGATACAGTTGAAAGGATGGTTATATAATATGTAAGTCCAGGTTGGTGTGAGAATTAGAGTGTTATCAGCGGCAGTGGAATTTGGCTCATGGTGACCTAATTTTCTATTTCATTTCCTGTCTTCAACACCAGAAATGGCCATCCAGTGTCGGAATGAATGTTGGGCCATAGCACTGGTGTGAGGCTCCCTGTGACAACTTGTTTTTTTATTTCATTAGTGTCTGAAACTGGGATTGGGAAGCTGTTTCCAGAATATGGTGGGAGTACTTGTTACCCCAGATTTGGGCTTGTTGTGAATGCATTTGCTTTTTTTAACTTTATTGTCCAACACTGGACTTAGGCACCTGGTGTTGTAATAGGAGTGGGTATGTGCTGGATTGGTATGAAGCACCACGTTGGGGTCCCACTGACTATATTGCTTTTTTTAAAACTTTATTGTCCACCATATGGGTGGGACACTCTGCATCAGAAAAGGAGCAGGTGGTTACTGGACAGCAGCAGCAAAGTTTGTTCCCGGTTACTGTTTATTATTTAAAAATGACTGCTTCAGAGTTTTAACCAGAAGTCATATTTGCATGCCTCTGATGCCTTTGCATATGCCAGAGACAGTAGGGAAGAATTTAACTTATTTTTATAAATGCATTAATTTAATGTTCTTTGCTCATCTCTAAACAAAAAGCCACTGAATCAAATTTTACTAAATTAGACAGATCAGAAAATTCTGGGCCACAGATCACGCTTTCAAAGCTTTTGTGAAAATTCATCATGAAACAACCAAGATATAAGTGACTGAAAATGCAATTTAACATTAAAGTGACTTCATAAATTTTAGTGGTGCTACCATGCCACTATTATCATCATCATCATTATCACCACCACCATCATCATCATCACAATAAATGGTTATATGTTTTGCCAGACATTTTCAGGAATTATTTTAATTAAATTACATTAGCATAGTCCACAACAGAAGTAGTGTTATTATTGATGTTTTCTCATCATAGGTAAAATATGCATGGAAAATTCTAGTTGGTGTTTTATCAAAATAAGTGAATATACAAACATGGAGCTCATTGGTTCTAACCTTGCACTTTACAAAAACAAACATTATGAATGTGAATTGAGGTCCTTTGTATTAAGCCATGTTTGCTTCTTCCCCTTCTACAATATCTATGTGTGGTTTCTGTTGGAGAAGTGTTCAGTTGCACAATAAAATCACCCCTAATAACAATCTAAAAAGACAAGTTGGAACTTTAACAATTAAAATGGCTGCAATAACTATATCTGCCCCAGCAGCAATAATTGTTGATTTATCTCTAAGAACAGGAGTTTTGTCTAATATCTGGAAGCTGTCATATGTGGCACTTATGTATAAATCTGGAAACCCCAGATCAAATTGAAACTATCAACTAATTTTTTGACGGTGACTGTAGGAAAAATAAATGAAAGTCTTGTGTTTAATCAACTAATGGTACATTACAGTATATTCAAAATTTCTACTTTTTGTCTCCTAGACAACATGGCATTATGCCAGAACATTGTCATGGAACCATAGCTGCCTTGGCCAGGGTTTTGAACAATATTAACACAACAATGAACAAAAGATTGTCATCTGGTGTTGAGTTTGTTGAACTGACAAAGGCTATTGATCTTGTAAATCATGGCATTTTACTTATGAAACTATGTTACTGTAGTTTCCCACAGAGCTTTAAATTAGCTCTCCAACTACTTAATGAATAGGAACCAAACTGGATAATTCCCATTGCAATATAATGCTTAAAGCTGATGAAGTTCCACACAGCTCCATTGTAAGCCCATTGTTGTTTTCATTGTACATCAAAAACCTTCCTGACATTGTGATGAACTGTAGTACTTTGCTCAATGCTGATAATCTGAATGTGATCATCTGTAGTAGCTACAGTAACAACCCCCCAGGAATTTAAATCATTGCCATCATGATTACTTCTTCCATGTACAATCTTGGTTTATCACACAGCAAATTGATCCTGGAGAACCTATAAATAAAAGGCACACAGTTTGGCTCAGAACCTAAGCTTGTAGTAAACACATGCGTAATAATTTACAGATTGACAATTTAGATAAGGATCGCCCTAATAAAATTGCCAAGTGCAAATACTGTACCAAGGAGATGATCTTGAATGTCATTTTCAGTATTCCTTGCATATTTTATGTATCATTAAAGCAGCAGTATTTGTTAATGGAAAACATGATGTCAAACAGTTGTTATTAATAATATATTTCTGGCAAAAACATCAATATATTCATTTTCTTTTAATTACATTTTCCTCCTGAAAGTGAGATATTAGGTTTTACCTTTTTTAAAAGTCCCTGCTTTTTGGCCACACCCAGTATAAAATAAATGAAGCATTTTGGTGTGGTGCTGGACTGCTTATCCTCAGAAATATATGCTTTTACCTTCCTAGTACGTCCACAGTGTAAATCAAATATGTACAGTAAAGTCAAAAAGTAACCTCAAGAAAATGGGTTTAAAAAAAAATGCTAGTGGCAGAAACCTTTAATGACTTTTGTAATAAATTCTAAAATTGGCAATAAAATCTAGTTTACAGACATTCAACCAATCAGAACATTCCACTCCTGCTCCAACTGTTGAATCCAGCATCTAGATGTGTAAAATGTAGGTCAAAAGGAATTGTAACTACTTCAAAGTCAAAAAATGCGGCATTCTGAAGGAAGTCACCCTTGGTAATTTTAATGAGTAAATAAAAAAATTAAATACTTCAGAGCTAAAATATTCTTAAAAAGAGTTTACAATAATGTCCTTAGTATGTTGCAAGCTTCAATAAAATATTAGCACTCAATAATTTAATGCACAGTTTGGTCATAGACTTTTTTTTTTTGCACTGTTTAGTGCTCAGATTTCATAAGGTCCTTCCCAATAAGTTTTAAAGAATGTACTGGTATTACACAGAGAGGTAAAGTACTTCTGTGCAAACACTACTTAGATTAATTCTTGTGTAATGAAATCATGTGGTAAGTGATGTTATCAAGATAAACTAAACAAGTGGGACATCCAGGGTTCAGCGTTCAAATTTAGAAAAGGTTCCAATAGAAAATGACAGAGCAAAATAGGTGGGGTTGTGCCACAACGGACAGAAACCTCAGAACAAACTAGGTTTAATAGGGGGTGATACACCTCCTCAAAAGCATGAGTCAGCAGTAATTTAAAGAGGGAGTCTGGTCAAAAGTACTAAATAGCAGAATTAAATCAGTCTACCCCTAATAAATCTCATACCAAAAATGTAGTTTCTACTTTACTTCATTTCAAAGATATGAGCTATTTTGTAACACTGATTTCACTCCCTGTTCAAAAAGGCCAGTTTCAGGGAAAAGCCATTGATGATGTGACAACCAGAACTCACAGACTAGTCCTCCCTATCAGCAACCTTATAGGACCTACTTCTTCAAAGTTATTGAAACTATAGCTGTAGTAGGGTGGAAGACTAGGTTTGCTGGCCAAGGCACCTAGCTTCACCTGAGCTCTTTTCTTCTAGGTTGCTAGAAAGGACAGAGCAAAGAACCTTACCAGAGCAAGGATGAGGATTAAGGCTTCTTTTGGCTAGGCAGATTTACTGTGTGCTGTTATTTTTATTTTGTACTCCCAGCAATTGTTACTGTTTGTTTCTAACATTGTATTGCTTTATTTTCTCTTATTTAAAATTATGTTGCTGGGTATAACTTCTGCTGCATTATCACAGGATGTACATACTGGTGTGTGCTTACAGATTACTGCTGTAGTCTTCTGATTCAAATTGTCTTTTGCAAGGTATATCTTCTGTTACTGCTTTTTTTTTCTCTGTAGCAAAGTGTTTCTTACAGGGTATATTTTCTGTGAAATTATTACAGGTGGTGCTTTACAGTTTTATCTGTCATTAGGATAAGCTTTCAGGGCTACTGCATTTGTTGCTGGCTGATTGTTTCTGCTCTTACCTCCTTGTTTCTTTCGTCTGTGGTTCTTCTTGTTTGGCAGGGGAAAGGCCCAACCACCCACCCCCATCCCCAACCACCCCACACTACACTCCTTTTATAGGATAGCACAGTCATGACATTCCTGTAGCAAAGCAGGAAGGGGCAGATCAGAGGGGTATCCACACAGTGACCTCATTTATAGGGGCACTAGTACTTTAACTTGTTATAACAAGTTGTACAAAAACAAACAAACAAAACACAAAATCAAACTTTTTCTTTAATTTTCTTCCTTCTTATTACTCTGACCAGGTTATAAACCCAGCAACTTATCTGGAATGGATATCATTAACTGCAGGTACTGCAGAACACTTTTCAGATGGGCAGTTTTACAGGATTTAGGACACTGTACTACATGCTGGGCCATTGGAGATCTAAGGGCTCAGCTCCAGGCAGCATGGGCAGAGACTGCACGCCTCAAATTGCATATTCAAGAGGAAATATATTATAAGAACTGCCCGCCATTTCCCCAACATCCAACAGAAGCACCTCAACCGCAGAGGGTAATTGGTTCAGGAGGTTGGCAGGTGGTTAGGAGGGGCAAATCAGGTGCCCCATCACTCGGTGCTCTCCAACATATCACCTCCACAAATTATATAAAAACTACAAACAGGTATCTGCCTCTATCTCTGAAAATCAAACAAAGGGGCAGAGGACACTGCAGCACAGGAGCTAGCACAACAAAACTCACCCAAAACAGGAAACAAAACAAAAAAAGCAAAAAGGAAATCCAAAAAACTTCTGATCATATGAGACTCCATGATTCGGGGATTTGATACGTATCTCCAGCTGGGGTAATGGTCAGATGTCTCCCAGGTACATCAGCGTGGAGAGACACTGACTGCATTGCTAAAATTGTTCAGGAAGCAGGAGAAAACATTGATGTCCTGGTACACACAGGGACTAATGATCTCACCAGCCGGTCAGTCGTGGAGACCAAGGAACACCTGACCAGGCTAGGTGACAAACTATCATCCATTTCATCCGGCATCTCCTTCTGAGATCCTGCCAGTCTGGGAGAGGGGAGCAGATGGACAGAAGGTCAGAGAAGGGAGATAGGGGAACTAAACATGTGGTTCAAGGGCTGGTGCCAGGAAAAAGGACACAAATTTGTAGGGAACTGGCAACAGTTTTGGGAGTGAAAGTTCTTTAAATTTGATGGACTGCATCTGACCAAGGAGGGAGTCAGTGCATTAAGGCAGAAGTTTGACATCTTTGCAGAATATTTAAACTAGCCAATGGGGAGAGGGGTGCAGCAGCCCATATGTCAAATGGGAAGAACACCCCTCCCCCTTCAGCTAGTGGGCAAAGAGTAGTTCAGCATGTTTGTAGTTCATTTGCATCACCAGGTAAAGAAAAAGGTCCGGCTCCACATATGATGCACAGGGGAAATGCTGGACCTCGCCCAACAACTAATACACCAAAATCTGGCCAATGGAAAATCATGTACACAAATGCTCGCAGTCTGGGAAACAATATCCCAGACCTGCAGGCAATAATGATAGAGGCTAAACTGGACATGGTAGCCAATAGCAAGACATGGTTTACCAGTAACCACACTTGGGGGACTTCAGTACCTGGCTATGTACTGTTCAGAAGAGACCAAGGTCCAAAAAGGGGGGGGTAGATAGCCCTTTATGTCAATGAAAATATCAAAGCTACAGAAATTCAGAATACACATAACGAGCCAGAAGAACCGTGGGTCACCCTGGAAACAGGAAATGGGACGGCCATAAAAACTGGGGTTGTGTACAGGCCTCCAGACCAGGGGGAGGACTTAGACACATTACTGTTAGAAGATATACAAAACATAACATCTCTTGAGGTTCTGATAATGGAAGACTTCAACATGCCAGATATAGATTGGACAATACCAGAAGGGACATCTGCCAGAACTAGACAAATGGTGGATTCCCTGCAGGGGGCAGGCCTCAAACAACTGGTACAACAACCCACAAGAGACAGGGTTATCCTAGATCTAGTACTGACTAGCACTGAAAGGATCACAGATCTCCAGGTAGAAGGTCACCTGGGTGCCAGTGACCATCACATGGTATGGTTCAATTTGGCCACTAGGACAAAATCATCCCATTCCAAGGCAAACATATGGGACTTCAGAGGAGCTGACTTTGATAAGATGGCCAACAGAGTTAAGCTAGCCCTGGCAAAAAGAAATACAGGTGAGGGGGTACAGGCAAAGTGGGCAAGCATTAAAGATGCAATACTTGAAGCAACTTGCCATTGTGTTAGTGAGAAAAGGAAGTGCAAAAGAAGAAGGAAACCACTTTGGTTCTCAAACACAGTAGCAAAAAAGGTCAGAGCCAAAAGGCTGTCCTTCAGGAAATATAAGGGAATGCAGCAGGATGAAGATAGGGAGGCATACCAAACTTCCCTAAGGGAAGCAGGGAAGGCAGTAAGGAAGGCAAAGGCCCAAACCGAGGAAACACTAGCATGAACAGTAAAAGAAGGTGACAAGACTTTCTATAGATGCATTAGTGAAAGGAGAAAGTCCAGAGGGTGTATTGCTAAGATCAAAGGGGATAAGGTGGTGTGTGAGGAGGAGGACCCTGTAAAAGCATATTTCCTAAATAGATAGATACTTCTGCTCAGTATTTACTGAAGAGAAGGTAGGACAGGGCCCACAGCTCAGCACCATGGACACAGGGGGGGAGAGAAGTGTGCACTAGTCCCTTCACAAAAGAAAGGGTCCTATAAGAGCTCAATAAGCTCAAGATGGACAAGGCAATGGGACCTGATAGCATACATGCCAGGGTACTAAAGAAGCTAAGGGTGGAACTAGCAGAGCCATTATCAGAACTGTTTAGTGAGTTTCTGAGCACAGAAGAGGTCCCAGAAGACTGGAGAAGGGCTCATGTGATCCCACTCCACAAGAGTGGTAACAGGGAGGAGGCAGGGAACTAGAGACCAGTCAGTCTTACTTCAGTAGTGGGCAAGATTATGGAGACACTCCTTAAGGAAAGGCTAGTACAACACCTGGAATCCATAGCAGCACAGGATCCAAGACAGCATGGGTTTACAAAAGGAAGGTCCTGTCAAACTAATCTCATAGATTTCATTGACTGGGTAACCAGAGTGGTGGACCAAGGGGGAGCATTTGATGTTGCCTACTTTGACTTCAGCAAAGCTTTCGATACTGTTCCACATAGAAGATTGATTAATAAGCTGGGTAGGCTCAGGGGTGGTCACACATTGGTCAGCTAGGTGGCAAACTGGTTGACGGGCAGAAAACAGAGAGTGGTGGTAAATGGTATACAGTAAGAAGAGATGCAAGTCACAAGTGGGGTACCCCAGGGATCCGTCTTGGGGCCAGTTTTCTTCAATATCTTCGTCAGTGACATTTCAGACGGACTGGAGGGTAAGGTTTGTCTGTTTGCAGATGACACCGAGATATGCAACAGAGTAGATGATCCAGATTGGGTGGGCAGAATGAGAAGAGATTTGGATAAACTAGCAAAATGGTCAGAAGAGTGGCAACTGGGGTTTAACGCAAAGAAGTGCAAGATCATGCACATAGGGATGAGAAACCCTGAAGCCACCTATAGGCTGGGAGGGGAGTTGCTGGCAGTCACAAAGGAAGAAAGAGACTTGGGCGTCATCATCACTGATGACGTGAAATCATCCAAGCAGACCACTAAAGCCATAGATAAGGCTAGAGGGATGTTGGGGTGTATTAGTAGGGGTATCACAAGTCATAAGAGGGAGGTAATAATCCCTCTTTACAAGACACTGATTAGGCCCCATCTGGAGTGCTGCATGCAGTACTGGAGGCCTCACCTTCACAAGGACATTAATCAAATTGAGGCAGTCCAGAGAAGGGCAACCAAAATGGTGCAGGGACTGCATCAGAAGACATATGAGGACAGATTAACTGAGCTCAATATGTATACCCTAGAGCAAAGGAGGGAGAGAGGTGATATGATTGAAACATTCAGACACCTTAAGGGCATTAACAAGATGAAAGAGTCTAACATGTTTCAACATAAGAAAAATAGCAGGACAAGAGGACACAGCATGCGATTAGAGGGAGGTCGATTAAGGGGTAATGTGAGGGAGTTCTTTTTCACTGAAAGGGTGGTGAATGCATGGAATGGCCTACCTCAGGAAGTGGTGGATGTGAATACAGTGCAGGCATTCAAACAGGCATGGGATAGGCATAAGGGAGCAATACAGATGAGTATGAATAGATAGGCCATTGACAGAGCAAAGGCCAATGGCACATTCATAAGGTAGAAAAAGAAATAGCAGACTGGATGGGCCTTGCAGTCCTTATCTGCCGTCAACTTCTATGTTTCTATGTAGTATTTATTTAAAAAACAAAAACTGTCACAGGGTTGCCTGCAGGTCTTGCATTTCCAGAATGTTCAGATGCATGGTACGCTAGCAATAATACCTAACAGGGTGGGCAACATTGAGCAATACCAGACCACTCAAAGGCATAATGAGGCCCAACACCACAGGTGGAGGGCCTTGTAGCCCTTGGAAGGTCTGGTATTGCCCATTTTGCCCACCCTGGAGAGTACAGTAGTATTGCACTTAAAAAATAGACTGACTGTGTCATTTTTTATAGTATTACAAAAGAAATGTAACATGATTTTATAAAAATGGCCAGAGTACCATTATTCTTCTTTTTGTGTAAAGTAGTCCCTGCATCTCTGGTCAAGTGCTGTTTTAACACCCCCACGCACATTACTTTGTACCTTTGTTTCTTACTGCTGAAATATTTTTTTTTTCATGTACTGTTAGTAGAAGTGAGAGGGGAATGCAGGACACAGAAAGAAAGTTGTAAGGAGTGCCCATTTGCCAACCACAGTAAGTTGAATACCGCAGTATTGTTATAGGAGGCTGGGAGAGGTGTGTGGTGTGCTTGAGAGGTGGTTTCATGAAGCTGATCTGTCTGATGGCTTTGCTGTTATTTTGTTAAACGAGCCCACTGCCTAATGTCCATTTTAAATTATTCAAAAATAAGGGAGATTGAGGAGAGCACTTCTATGGAGATAGAGGGGAGCTTTTCTCTCGGGGGGAGGGCTGCCTTGCTCAGCAATCCGCTACAAGTAGTTTTATTTCTCTGGGGTGAACACGGTCGATGGGAGGAGGAATAAGAAAGTGCAGTCCACTGTCACAGAGTCCTGACATGCACATTAAATTAAAATAACAAAGAAAGATAAGTCCAGCTGAGGTTGTGTGTGCCTATCGTTAGTAGCTGGTAATGAAGTCCAGAGCATTGTGTGCCACTATCTTCTGCTAAGTGAGACAAAAAAATGGCAGAAATTTCAAACTGAAATGAGGGCATTTTGCTGAATTAAGAAGCATCATGGGCACTAGGATACTTCAGTGGGTTGGGATACCTGGAACTTGTTATTTACAAGGTTCTCACTGCAATTAATGTACTCCTTTCGGTCAATGAGAGTTCTTATATTTTTAAGCCCATTTTCTAAAGTACTTTACAATGTATCAGGAGGTGATTTTGGAATGCAGCGCTGAACAATGGTATAGACTGTCAAAGTGGTGGCTTTGTTTCTTACTGGTGAAATTTTTTTTTTTTTTTACATGTACTGTTAGTAGAAGTGAGAGGGGAATGCAGAACACAGAAAAGAAAGTTGTAAGGAGTGCCCATTTGCCAATCACAGTAAGTTGAGTACCGCAGTATTGTTATAACAAGCTGGGAGAGGTGTGCGATGTGCTTGAGAGGTGGTTTCATGAAGCCGATCTGTCTAATGGCTTTGCTGTTATTTTGTTATATGTGCCCACTGCATAATGTTCATTTTAAATTATTCAAAAATAAGGGAGATTGAGGAGAGCACTTCTATGGAGATAGAGGGGAGCTTTTCTCTCGGTTGGGTGGCTGCCTCTCGAGACCGTCCGCTACAAGTAGTTTTATTTTTCTGGGGTGAATGCAGTGGATGTGAAGAGGAATGAGAGAGTGCACTCCACTCCCAGAATCCTGATATGCACATTAAATTAAAATAACAAAGAAAGATAAGTCCAGCTGAGGTTGTGTGTGCCTACCGTTAGTAGCTGGTAGTGAAGTCCGGAGCATCGTGTGCCACTATCTTCTACTAAGTGAGACAAAAAAATGACAGAGATTTCAAATTGAAATGAGGACATTTTGCCCAATTAGGAAGCAACATGGGCACTAGGATACTTTAGTGGGTTGGGATACCTGGAACTTGTTATTTACAAGGCTCTCACTCCAATTAATGTACTCCCTGCAGTCAATGAGAGAGCTTATATTTTTAAGCCCATTTTCTAATGTACTTTAGAATGCATCAGGAGGTGGTTTTGGAATGCAGAGCTGAACAATGGTATAGACTGTTAAAGTGGTGCACAATTTTAGAATGTTGGGGGTGGCATGTAATCTTGGCATGTGGCAGAGATGTGCCATCTCGCAGTGTGGTGGGATACTCAATCTCAGAATGTGACAGGGACACATATTGAAGAATTTAGTGGGGAATGGCAATTGTAATATAAGTAAGGATGTACGCTGCTGGAATATGGCAGGACACCATTTTACTTTGAAACTGCTTGTCCTTGCCGCATTCCAGAATTGTATGCTTCCACCACATTTTAAAATTGTGCATCACATCCCCACCACAATCCAACAGTGTGCACCCCAGCCATATTTAAAAAATAGGACATCATCACCACATTCCAGAATTGTACATCCACACCACATTCCAAAGTTGTGTTTCAGTGCCACATTCCGAAACTGTCACCATCACATTCCAAAATTGTGTCATTGCCACATTCTGAAACTGTGCATCACCACCACATTCTGAAACTGCACATCACCACAGTTCAAAATTGTACACCACTGCCCCATTCTGAAACCGAGCATCACCGACAAATTCTGAATCTGAGCATCACCACTGTAGTCCTAAACTGTGTGTCACAATGGCATTCCGAAACTGTGCACCACTGCCACATTCTGAAATTGTGTCACCACATTCCAAAGCTGTGCATCACCATCAAATTCCCAAGTTGTGCATCACCACCACATTCAAAAGTCGTGCGTCACCGCCACATAATGAAGTTGTGTGTCACCGCCACATGTCATGCATCACCACCCCATTCCGTGTCAGGCATCACTGCAACATTCTGTAGTCAGGCATCACTGCCACATTCAAAAGTCATGCATCACTGCCACATTCTGAAGTCATGCGGCACTGCAACATTCTGAAGTCATGCGGCACCACCACATTCAAAAGTTGTGCGTCACAGTCACATTCCGAAGTCATGTGGCAACATCGCATTCTGATGTCATGTGGCACCGCCACATACTGAAGTCATGCAGCACTGCCACATTCTGAAGTTGTGTCACCACCACATTCTGAAGTCGTGCTGCACCGCCGCATTTTGAAGTCGTTCGGAACTGCCATATTCTGAAGTCATGTGACACTGCCACATTCAGAAACCACCACATCCTGACACCACCACATCCAGAAGTTGTGCAGCACTGCCACATTCCGAACTTGTACAGCACCACCACATTCCAAAGTCGTGCGGCACCACCATTTTCTGAAGTAATGCATCACTGCCACATTTTTAAGTCAGGGGTCACTGCCACATTCTGAAGTCACATGGTGCCGCCACATTCCGAAGTCACCTGTCGCCACCACATTCTGAAACTGCATGAGTGTTCATCAGCACTGCCACCACATTCTGAAACTGCACAAGTGTTCATCAGCACCATATTCCAAAATTAAGCATCAGTGCCACATTCCAACATTGAACATCAGGCCACATTCTAAAATTGTGCATCAGCGCCACATTCCAAAATTGTACCTGACTGCCACATTCTGAAATTGTACCTGCCTGCCACATTCTGAAATTGTACCTGCCTGCAACATCTGAAATTGTATGCAAACTTCCATGCTCCAGTATTGCCTATCACTGTCACATTGTGAAAATGTGCATTCCCACCATATTCCAAAACTGCACATCCCCACTACATTTTGAAGATGATTGTCACTGCCACATTTAAAAATTGCATGCTCAAGTTATATTCTAAAATTATGCATCCCTGCCTCATTCTGAAATTCCTTGTGGCTACCAGATTCTGAAACTGCGTCACTGACGTTTTCTGAGATTTCATGTCCACGCTGCATTCTGAAATTGAATGTTGCCACCACAATCTGGAATGAAGCATACCAGCCACGTTTTGAAATGTTGCATTACTACACCACATGCCAAATTAGTCCATCCAAGACACATTATGAAATTACATACTCCTACCACCTTCCACAACTATGTGTCTCCCGCATTTCAATATTGTGTATCTCTGTCACATTCTAAAACTACTGTATATGACACTGCCACATTAATAATTTTTGGCATCCCTGCCACCTTCCAAAACTGTGTGTCCTGTCTACTTTCTGAGATTGTGTCATTGCTGCATTCCACAATTGCAGTCTGGTGACATTTTGAAATCTCATCCCTGCACTATTATAAAAATTGCACATATTTTTGTCATTCTAAAGCCATGTTTGCCACTATATTGTAACCCCCCCACCACCACCATCACATTCTTAAGTACTGTACCTTGCATTTGCATATTATGGGAATGCATGCTCTGACTCACCCATTGTCAGCTTTCCTTTTCCAGATGTTTAATACCACTGCAGTTTTATGTAATGTGGGAGAAATAAGTCTTGTAAGGTAGTCTGCAAGAAGGACTAGGTTGTGAGTTCTGGTTGTGACATCATCAGTAGATTTTTATTGAAACTGGCTTTTTTGAACAGGCAGTAAATTTAGGGTTACAAAATGACTTGTAACTTTTAAAGAAAGTAACTTAGAGATCTCATTTTTGGCATGTGGCTGACTGGGGATATGCTGATCCAAATTCTGAATTTACTGGTGCTAGAAATTTTGGCCAGACTCCCTCTTTAAACTGGAACAAACCTGCCCCACAGGTTCTCCTTCAGTGTTCAGGTCCAACAATGATCCTTAATTCACAAGGCAAGTGCTGAATAACTCTTCACTGTGAGTAAGCCAGGGGTAGCCCAGGAGTGAACCTGACCCACAGGTTCTCCTTTAATTCTCAGGTTAAAAAAATTATCATTTTTATTAATGGCTGGTGTTAAATAAATCTTTACTGTGAATGAATAAAAACCAGTGGCAGACTGCACAACCACGTTTCACATTATTACTAAGAATGGTCCAAACTCATATCAACAGTGGCAACTGTGATCCACAACCAAAGATTAATTGGAACATAGATCCCTATAACTTACTGTGAAACTTTTTGTATAAAAAAGGTAAAATTTAGTCATAAACTTAGCTGTAGCTGCACTGCTGCGGCATTGTAACCTTAGGTAGACCACCTCGCTGGATGTTCCAATGTCCAAGTAGATAGTGCAAGACAAGTAGTATGTAAATCTGTAAATCCATGAGTACTGGGAAAAATGTTTAAAGACACTGAAAATGGCAGAAAGACAGCTCATGAAACTGTGCTCATGCAAACTGTGTGACTTCCTGAATGCTACAAAGGACGTTCTACATCAGGAACATACGTGATTACTTTTTGGGTCGGAACCCTTCATCATGGGAGCTGGGACTTTTCTGTTTGTAGCTTATACACATCTTAAAGAAATGCAAATATACTGATGATGAATCTAAGTATGTGAGAAACACAATAATACTAAATAACTGTACGATTAAATTGTTTACCGAGTAACAAACTGCTGCTATAAGTTTGATAATATTCTTCCAGGACTGTCATTCAGGATCAGAAGTAACCTAATGGACAAAAACATGGCTGGCAAATTGCATTGGGTGTTATTTTTCCTAAATTGGTATATGGTTCATTGTACTGTATATCATGCTATATTGACTGATGCCTATAAAATATACATTGCCTAAAACATATGTCGGTTTACTCTCTCTGTGGTACCACTGACTTACCACTGTACTTTGCATACAGCCCTTTGTAAGTTCTACCCTACCTCCAAATGTTTCATCTAGCTGGGTTTTCTCAATGTCAGTGTTGTAAGAACTCAGTCACAATCTTTACTCTTTGAATTGTTCCACATCTCATCCAGTTGTCATAACTTACACTGCACTTAGAAATTTCAGCTGACTGGACCAAGAGTGTGGACAAGTATTGGGGTAGTGAGAACCAGAAGATGCCCTGGGGTGAAATGGAATCTGGAATAAGATCATTTCTGTCTAGTTTCCATACCCAAGGGCACCGCCAATATTGATGGGCAAGCGATCGATCCATGCAGCTCCAGAGGCCCATCCTACACGGGCGGTGTTGTGCGATGCCAAATCCATGGGGAACAAGACTACAGTTATTGCTGATCTTATTGGATCTGTGTATCTGGCATGCATTACCAAGACCTGGCTGGATGAGGATACAGGTCTATATTAGAGGCCGCAGTTCGAGCTGGGTACTCGGTGTTACACCGTCCGAGGTTGGACAGCGGGGGGGGGGTTGCTGTCTGTTTCAAGACCGAACTGGGCCTCACAAGTGTACCAGTTGAGGGGGCTGAGTCCTTTGAGTGTACTGCAGTGGCAGGTGTGGGTTGCAGAATTGCCCTCATCTATCATCCACCAGGTGACGAGAAGCATTTTCTGCAGGAAGCAGCAGACTTCGTGATCGACATGGTGTTTGAGTCATCCAGGCTCATGGTCCTGGGTGACTTTAACACCTGGGTGGATGACAAACTCTCACAGTTTGGACAATACTTCCTCAAATTGATGACATCTTTGGGCCTTACACAAGTGGTTACTTCTGCCACTCATAAAGGTGGTCATTCCTTGGACTTAGTCTTCCTCCTGGGGATTGAGAAGCCTTTGATTTGGGGGTGGAACCTGTCGGTTGGTCCGATCATTACACTGTGGAGTTCAATTTTTGCACCCCTCTTTATAGGCCTACCCCTGTGGAGATGGTCAGGTACCGCTCTTTGCGAGGTGTAAGTTCTGTGGGCCTTACAGTGGTACTTGACCTATTGGAGCTTTCTGGAGTGAGCAATGATCCTGATGCCTTGGTTGTGGCCTATAATAAGGCCATCTCCTTTGCCCTAGATTTAATTGCTCCCATCTGTGTTCGTCCTCTCCCCCTTCGCCCTTGGTCACCATGGTTTGATGGGACTTTGAGGGAGATGCGGCGACAAGGACAAAGATTAGAGTGTTGTTGGTGGAGAACTGCCCTTGATACCGACCATTTTAGACTGATGGAACATTATCAACTCTATCATTCTGCAATCTCCCGTAAGAAGGCAGAGTTCCTGTCCAGGGAGATTACAGCCGCTTAGAATGGACCAGTTCAGCTCTTTCAAACTGTCAACAGACTGTACAACCCAGCCTGTCTACAGGTTCAAAGAGCTTTTTCACAAGTTGAGTGTGATGAGCTTACTCGCTTCTTTGTGACTAAGGTGCCCGACATCAGGGTGGCACTCCGGCCTGCATCCTCTATGGGAGAAGCTGTGGATCAGTGCTTGGATGCAGCCTCTAGACCTTCCTGGAGTTCCTTTGACTGGCTTGAGTTCATCAATGTCATGAGGTTTGTCCAGCATATGTGCCCTACATGCTGTAGTTTGGACCTCGGCCCGACTTCCCTGATAAAGGGTTGTCATGATATTATCATCCCAGTCCTAGCATGGATAGTCTGTTGCTCCCTAGATATGGGTGAGTTTCCTAGCTCCCTGAAGGAGGTGGTGGTAACGCCCCTCCTGAAGAAAGCTTCCTTGGACCCAGACTGCCATGCTAACTACAGACCGATCTCTAACCTTCCCTTTGTAGAGAAAAAGGACACAGATTTGTAGGGAACTGGCAACAGTTCTGGGAGCAAAAGTTCTTTAAATTTGATGGACTGCATCTGACTAAGGAGGAAGTCAGTGCATTGGGACAGAAGTTTGACGTCTTTGCAGAATATTTAAACTAGCAAATGGGGAGAGGGGTGCAGCACTCCATACGTCGAATGGGAAGAACACCCCTCCCCCCTGGGCTAGTGGTCAAACAGGGATTCAGCATGTTTGCAGTTCATTTGCATCACCAGGTAAGGAAAAAGGTCCATTTCCCCATACGACGCACAGGGGAAATGCCAAACCTCACCCAACAACTAACAAGCTGAAATCTGGCCAATGGAAAATCATGTACACAAATGCTCACAGCCTGGGAAATAAGATCCCAGACCTGCAGGCAATAATGTCAGAGGCTAAACTGGACATAGTAGCAATTAATGAGATGTGGTTTACCAGTAATCACACTTGGGAGACTTCAGTACCTGGCTATGTACTGTTCAGAAGAGACCGAGGTGCAAAAAGGGGGGGTGGAGTGGACCTGTATGTCAATGAAAATATCAAAGCTATGGAAATTCAGAATACACATAAGGAGCCAGAAAAACTGTGGGTCACCCTGGAAACAGGAAATGGGACAGCTATAAGAACTGGGGTTGTCTACAGGCCCCCAGACCAGGGGGAGGACACAGACACATTACTGTTAGAAGATATACAAAACATGACTTCTAAAGGGGAGGTTCTGATAATGGGAGACTTCAACATGCCGGATACAGATTGGTCAATACCAGCAGGAACATCTGCCAGAACTAGACACATGGTGGATTTCCTGCAGGGGGAGGGCCTCAAACAACTGGTACAACAACCCACAAGAGACAGGGTTATCCTAGATCTAGTACTGACTAACAGGGAAGGGGATCATAAATCTCCAGGTTGAAGGTCACCTGGGGGCCAGTGACCATCACGTGGTATGGTTCAATTTGGCCACTACATCTAAATCATCCCATTCCAAGGCAAAAATATGGAACTTTAGAGAAGCTGACTTTGATAAGATGGCCAACAGAGTTAAGCTAGCCCTGGCAAAAAGAAACACAGGTGAGGGGGTACAGGCAAAGTGGGCAAGCATAAAGGATGCAATACTTGAAGCAACATCCCATTGTGTTAGACAGAAAAGGAAGTGCAAAAGAAGAAGGAAACCACTTTGGTTCTCAAATACAGTAGCAGAAAAGGTCAGAGCCAAAAGGCTGTCCTTCAGGAAATATAAGGGAACACAGAAGGGATGAATATAGGGGAGGCATATCAAACTACCCTAAGGGAAGCAGGGAAGGCAGTAAGGCAGGCAAAGTCCCAAACTGAGGAAACACTAGCACGAACAGTAAAAGAAGGTGACAAGACTTTCTATAGATACATTAGTGAAAGGAGAAATTCCAGAGGGGTATTGCTAAGCTCAAAGGAAAAAAGGGGGCATGTGAGGAGGAGGACCCTGTAAAAGCATCTATCCTAAATAGATACTTTTGCTCAGTATTTACTGAAGAGAAGGTAGGGCAGGGCCCACAGCTCAGCACCATGGACACAGGGGAGGGAGGTGAGCACTACTCCTCACACAAAAGAAAGGGTCCTACAAGAGCTCACTAAGCTCAGGTGACAAGGCAATGGGACCTGATGGCATACATCCCAGGGTACTAAGGAGCTAAGGGTGGAACTAGCAGAGCCATTAGCAGAACTGTTTATTTAACATACTTAACATAACAAATTTGACAGCAGATAAAGGCCCAGAGGTATCAAGTCTGTTCGTCAAATGTGCAGCTAGCACCCTTATTCTGCAGCTGCCCTCCCTTCCACCCTTCCCTTCATTAACACTCCCCTTGTCCTGTCCCATCCTCGTTTGAAGCTAGTCCACTGTTCTACTGCATACCACTTCTGCAGGTAATGCATTCCATCCAGCCACCACCCTCTCTGTAAAAGTGTCTCCTCATCTCCCTCCTGAACCTTCCTCGCTCCAGTCTCATATCA
The DNA here is from genome assembly GCA_016271365.2 of Neoceratodus forsteri. Lineage (NCBI taxonomy): Eukaryota > Metazoa > Chordata > Ceratodontiformes > Ceratodontidae > Neoceratodus > Neoceratodus forsteri. The sequence continues at coordinate 213,738,900 of CM057451.1, forward strand.
TGGCCCCTGTGGCCCTCCCTCCTTACTTTGAACAGCCTCTGTACCCGCTTTGTTTATTCCTTTCATGTATTTAAAGGTTTCAATCATGTCACCCCTGTCTCTCCTCTCCTCTCCAGTGAGTACATGTTCAACTCCTTCAACCTCCTCTCGTATGATAAGTCCCCAGCCCCTTGATCATCTTTTGTCACCCTCGCTGCACCCTCCAGTAACTAATGTCCCTCTTCAGATATACGGACGCCAGTACTGCATGCAGTACTCAGGTGTGGTCTAACTAATGACCTATACAGTGGCAGAATCACCTCCTCCCTCCTCGAGGATATACCCCTTGCAATACAACCCAGCATTTTGTTGGCCTTTGCAGCTGCCTTCCTACATTGTGCCAGGTTGTTCATTGACCCTGTAATGAGCACATCCTGATCCTTCTCCTCCTCTGTCTGGGCTAGCTGCACTCCCCCTAGCTGGTAACTCCTCCTTGGGTTCTTCATCCCAAAATGCAGCACCTTGCACTTTTGGCATTAAACCCCAGTTGCCAGGTGTCTGACCAGGTTTCAAGCTTTGCCAGATCATCCTGCAACCTCTGCCATCCCCTAGGTCATCCACCACTGCGCCAACCTTGGTATCATCAACAAACAGACTGATCTTGCTCTTGATGTCCCATGATATGTCTGCAATGAATATCCCAAACAACACTGGTCCCAACACCGAGCCCTGTGGGACACGCTCTCACTTCCCTTGGGTGTGAGAGCTCCCACCACCACCCTCTGTTGCCTTCCCTGCAGCCAGTTTCCTACCCATCTCACCAGCTTTGCACCCACCCCTGTGCCTACTAACTTCCTCCCCAGCCTTCCATGTGCACCGGGTCAGATGCCTTACTGAAGTCCAGATACAGGACATCCACTGCATGGCCCCTGTCCAGCTGCCTAGTTACCCAGTCATAGAACTTGACCAGGTTGGTTTGGCAGGATCTGCCATGTATGAAGCCATGCTGTCTGCTGCCCTGTAGTCCTTTGGTCTCTAGTAGGGCCACAGCCTCTCCTTCAGGATAGTCTCCATTAGCTTACCCACGATGGACGTGAGGCTCACTGGTCTGTAGTTTCCCAGTTCATCCTTGGGGCCACTCTTGTGGAGGGGCACCACATGAGCCATTCTCCAGTCCTGGGTACACACCCTGAATGTAGTGAGGCATTAAATAGGTCTTCCAAAGGTCCTGCAAGGACCTCTGCCAACTCCTTCAGTACCCTGGGTGGATGCCATCTGGGCCTGGTGCCTTGTCCACCTCAGTGCCTTCAAACCCTCTCGAACTCTGCCTCCATGATTTCCCATCTGTCACCACTTCCCCCCTGCTTCTGCCATTTCTCCCACCTTGGGTGTCCCCCATTCTCTTTAGTAAATAATGAGCAGAGTACTCATTTAGTGCTTCCGCCTTATCGTCACCCTGCTTCCACCCAACCCCCTCCTTCCTAAATCTTACTATATGGTCCTTACGGCTCCTTTTTCTCCCTAATGTATTAAGAGTCCTTCTCCCCTTCTTAATGCCTTGTGCCAGCCTGAGTTCCGTAGATGCTTTGGCTCCCCTTACTGCCCTTGTCACCTCCTTCGATTCTGTCAAGTACTCCTCTCTGTCCTCCCCCCTCCCTGTTTTCTTGTACTTCCTAAAGGCAGCTCTTTTCCTCCTTACCTTTTCCATGACCTCCTTGCTTAACCAGTTCAGTTTCTTAGCCCTAGCCTTCTTGCTCTGGGCTTTGCAGCAGGTTTTGGTTGCCTCCACTATCCCCAGCTTTATGAGCTCCCACCTCTGGTTAGTATCTATACTAGATTGAATTCTGGCCAGGTACCCTTTGACCACTTCCCCCATCCTCCCAAAGTCGGCCCTCCTGAAGTCCAGCACTCTTGTGCCAGATTCCACTCCTTCCTTGCCCATATCCAATGTGAGCCATACTGAGTGGTGGTCACTCCCTGACAGCGGTTCCTCCACTGTAAGTTATCTCACAAAGTCCCCATTTGCCAGCACAAGGTGAAGGGTATTCCCTAACCTGGTTGGTTCACTGACCATTTGCAGCAGGAAGCTGTCCTGGAAGGCATCCAGCAGTCCCTGCTCCCTTCTGTTCCTGGTTGTTGGGGTGCTCCAGTCCACTCCTGGCATGTTGAAGTCCCCCATAATCACCACACTACTCTTCTCGCAGGTCCTCCTGATCTGTCCTGCTAGTTCCCTGTCTGACTCCTCCGTCTGAGATGGTGGCCTGTACACCACTCCCATTCTAAGAATCCTATTCTTGGAATCCTGGATTTGCACCCAAAGTGACTCCGTACTACCCTCCTCCCCTTCCTCCCTTACACACTTCAGTCCTTCCTTCACATTTAGTGCCACCCCCCTCCTTTCTCAATCACCCTGCCCTACGAAATAACCTGTACCCTGGTACAGACAGGTCCCAGTCATTATATTGGGTGACCCATGTTTCCGTGATGGCTGCAATGTCCACCTCTCCCTCTGCCATGAGAACCTGTAACTCTGCAGTTTTCCTCCCAAGGCTCCTAGCATTAAGGGTAACCACCTTCCACCCTTGTCCCCCCACTCCTATCCTGCCCTCCTTTCCTAGCATCACCAATAGTACTTGCCATTTGTCCTTTGTCACTGTTATGGGGGGTAAGCTCATATGATTTCCTAACCTGTGGTCTCTGCATATCTCTTCCCCAACTGCCACCCCCAACTCTTAGTTTAAATTCCCAACTTCCTCTATATACTCTTTCATCCTCTGTTTCAACACTTTCTTTCCCTCCTCACTCAAGTGTAGTCTGTCCTTGGCATCGAGACTACTGTCCTCCCAGGTCCCTCCCACCCCCCAACAGCCCATACCCTTTAGCACAACACCAGGTTCTTAGCCATCCATTAAATTCCTCTATTCTCAGCTTTCTTGTTGTGCTTGCCTTTGGCACCGGAAGTATCTCAGAAAAAGTTACTGATCTTCCTGCCCCCTCACATAATTGTGCTAGTTCCTCAAACCTCCTCTGGACTATATCTACTGTCTTGTCAGCCAGGTCATTTGTCCCAAGATGTATAATTAAATGAGGCTTGTCCCTACCCCTTCTAGCATATTTCAGAACAGACTGTCCCACCCTTTCCCGCTGTCATTCCTGGCATGGCCTCCACCCAAATGCGACTATGTCTCTCCCCCTTGCTACCCCACCTAACTCCTCTTAGTATTGAGTCCCCCAGCACTAAGATTCCACCCCTCTTACTTCCTGCTTGCTTTCATTCATCTCCCTCTCCCTCTCTCATTTCCAGCTCCTCTTCTTCCTCCTGCACATTATTTCCCCCTTTTATCCCTGTTGCAATTCTCCCAGCAGAACTTCCCCCCGCTCCAGTTTAGTCCAGGCATTTATCAATTACTCCTCTAATTTCATCATTTCCCTCCTTCACTTTCTTCCTCTCTAGCAGTGCACAGCTGTTTTCTGAAGACCCTTCACAAATGCCCGCTCCCTCTCTCTTCATAGTAACCTGTTCTCTCCTTTCCACTCCATGACTTTTGCCACTTCTTCGCCTCCCCTCACAAGTCCCTATCTCCTCCTTCCATTTGTCTTTTGTCTCCTGACCTGGTTTCCCCAGTAATCATTCTTCCTGGCCTGGGCCCCTTTGTCTCTGCTTCCCTTCATCTGACCCTCTCCTCACCACTGTTGGCTTTAGTGAGTCTCTGAGCACAGGACAGGTCCCAGAAGACTGGAGAAGGGCTAATGTGATCCCACTCCACAAGAGTGGTAGCAGGAAGGAGGCAGGGAACTACAGACCAGTCAGTCTTACCTCAGTAGTGGGCAAGATTATGGAGGCACTCCTTAAGGAAAGGATAGTGCAACACCTGGAATCCATAGGGGCACAGGATCCAAGACAGCATGAGTTAACAAAAGGAAGGTCTTGTCAAACTAATCTCATAGATTTCTTTGACTGGGTAACCAGAGTGGTGGACCAAGGGGGAGCAGTTGATGTCACCTACCTTGACTTCAGCAAAGCTTTCAACACTGTTCCACATAGAAGATTGATAAATAAGCTGGGTAGGCTCGGGTTGGGTCAGAAGTTGGTCAACTGGGTGGCAAACTGGTTGACGGGCAGAAAATAGAGAGTGGTGGTAAATGGTATATAGTCAAAATAGATGCAAGTCTCAATTGGGGTACCTCAGGGATCAGTCCTGGGGCCAGTCCTCTTCAATATCTTCATTAGTGACATTGCAGATGGACTAGAGGGTAAGGCTTGTCTGTTTGCAGATGACACCAAGATCTGCAACAGAGTAGATGATCCAGATGGGGTGGGCAGAATGAGAAGAGATCTGGATAAACTAGCAAAATGGTCAAAGGAGTGGCAACTGGGATTTAATGCAAAGAAGTGCAAGATCATGCACATAGGGAAGAGAAACCCTGAAGCCACCTATAGGCTGGGAGGGGAGTTGCTGGCAGTCACAAAGGAAGAAAGAGACTTGGGCATCATCATCACCGATGACCTGAAATCATTCAAGCAGACCTCTAAAGCAGTAGGTAAGGCTAGAGGGATGTTAGGGTGTATTTGTAGGGGTATCACAAGTCATAAGAGGGAGGTAATAATCCCTCTTTACAAGACACTGGTTAGGCCCCATCTGGAGTACTGCATGCAGTACTGGAGGCCACACTTTCACAAGGACATTAACCAAATTGAGGCAGTCCAGAGAAGGGCAACCAAAAATGTGCAGGGACTGCATCAGAAGACATGCAGACAGATTAACGGAGCTCAATATGTATACCCTTGAGCAAAGGAGGGAGAGAGGTGATATGATCGAAACATTCAAACACCTTAAGGGCATTAACAAGGTGAAAGAGTCTAACATGTTTAAATATAAGAAAAATAGCAGGACAAGAGGACACAGCATGAGATTAGAGTGAGGCCGATTAAGGGGGACTGTCAGGAAATTCTTTTTCACAGAAAGAGTGGTGGATGCATGGAACGGTCTACCTCAGGAAGTGGTGGCTATGAATACAGTGCAGGGCTTCAAACAGGCATGGGATAGACATAAGGGAGCAATACAGATGAGTATGAATAGATAGGCCATTGACAGAACAAAGGCCGATGGCACATTTATAAGGTAGAAAAATAAATGGGCAGACTGGATGGCCCTTGCGGTCCTTATCTGCCATCAACCTCTATGTTTCTATGTTTCTATGTTATTGAGAAAGTAGTGGCCGTACAACTGGAGAACCATTTAACCATTCATGACCTCTATGAACCACTCCAGTCTGGTTTTTGTAAGAGGCATAGTACCAAGACAGCACTGGCTAAGGTGCTCAATGATCTCCTGATGTCAAGAGATCGGAAAAGCCGCTCCATCTTGGTTCTTCTTGATCTCTCTTCAGCTTTTGACACTGTGGACCATGGTATACTTCTCGAACGCCTGGAGCTCATCTCTGGTCTGTCGGGTACAATCCTCAGTTGGTTTAGATCATTCCTCACAGGCAGAACTCAGAGGATGGTGTCGGGGATTAATTCTTCCCGCCCGATCTCTCTGTCTTGTGGAGTTCCCCAGGGTTTGATGTTGTCCCCATGTTGTTCGCAGTGTACATGCTACCCCTTGGAGACATTGTAAGAAGGTGTGGGCTGAGGTTTCATTGCTATCCAGATGATACCCAGCTCCACCTATCTTTTGCACCAGACCATGATAGAGCTCTCATGGTATTTAACAACTGCATCACTGAAATTCAGTGCTGGATGAGTTCAAGCTGGTTGAAGTTGAACTCAGAGAAGACTGAGGTAATGGTTGTGGACCTGGGTCACAGGAAAGAGGGGATAGGAGCTGGTTTACCTTCGGGACTTTTCCTGGGAGGTGTCCAGCTCCCTACTTCTGAACTGGTGTGGAACCTGGGGGTGATTTTTGACAATGAGCTGACAATGTGTTCGAACATGTTGGCAGTTGTCAAATCATCCTTTTACCATCTGAGGAACATCTCCAGGATTAAGCACCTTGTTCCATCCAGCGATCTGCCTACATTGGTCCACACCTTTGTGACCTCACGTCTTGATTATTGCAACTCCCTTTATCTAGGGCTTCCTGGGGTTGATATTTGCTGCTTGCAGCTTGTGCAGAATGCTGTGGCCCAGTTATTGATGGGTACTTCTCATGCCTGTCATATTTCTCCGGTTCTACGCGATCTGCACTAGCTACCAATACAGTGGTGGATCACCCTAAAAGTTGGTCTTCTATCTTATAAAGTCCTACACAGACTGGTCCCGGACTACTTGAAAGAGCTTCTGGTACCTTATTGCCCTAAGCGATCGCTCCACTCGGTGGATGAGGGGTTGCTAGAGATTCCGAGGGTTTCCTTAAAATCTTCAGGGGCTCGAGCTTTTATGTACGCTTCCCCTACCCTCTGGAATTCTCTACCCCATCCGCTTCGACAGTGTGCGTCCATGGAGGAATTTAAAAAGTGCCTTAAAGACATATTTATGGTCTAAGATTTATTATGACTGATATGCTGTAGGAATTTTATGAGCTCAGTAATCTTTGTTTTATTTTCTTATCTGTAGTTTATTGTAAGGCGCCATGATTGTTAGAAAGGCATGGTATAAATAAAGTTTTATTATTATTATTATTATTATTATTATCAATTAATCAAGCAATCAAATATTTATTTTTAAAAAGTGCAGTTCCAAAAGTTAATGCTTGTACAATTAAAACATAAATTAAATACAAACAACATAACATTAAAAACAATACAATTATTAAAACCCCAATTAACAAATCTAAAAACTCTTCAAAAACACTTTACCTTGTCACCATAAATCAAGTAATCATTATTATTTTAACCAGTTCAGCAACTCACATAGTCTAAGAAAGCAAGACCAAATAAATATGTCTTCAAGGCAGTCTTAAAACTCTGGACAGTCAGGCACTTCTTCACCCAATGAGGTAGAGAATTCCACAGGATAGGGGCCATAAAAGCAATTGAACAGGCCCCTGAGGCCTTATGTCAGACCCTGGGAACCTCTACCAATCCCTCATTGGTAGAGCAGAGAAGGTGGAGGGGGCGTTAAGGATAAAGGAGATCTTGCAAGTACTGGGGTCCCTGACTGTGTAGGGCATTATAGGTCAGTAACCCGAGCTTGAAGATGATCCAGCACTGAACTGGCAGCCAGTGCAGTTCACAAAGTACAGGTGTGATGTGGCAAGATCTTGACAAGCCAGTCAGCAGCCTGGCTGCCACATTCTGCACCAGCTGCAAGCAGCAGATATCAAACCCCAGAAGCTCTAGGTAAAGGGCATTGCAGTAGTCAAAGTGGAATGTCATGAAGGTGTGGACCAAAGTTGGAAGATCATCAGGTTTATTCCTCAGATGGTAAAAAGAGGTCTTGACCACAGCCGACACCTGAGATTTCAGCATAAGGCCACTATCCAAAATAATGCCCAGATTCCACACCCAGTCAGACGTCGACAGCTGGACACCCCCGAGCCAGAGTCTGGAGAGCTGTCCTGCCTGCAACCTGATATTCAGATGACCTGGGTCCTCTACCAACACCTCAGTCTTCTCCGGGTTCAAGCACAGCCACTTGGCACTCATCCAGTCCTGGATCTCAGAGATGCAGCTTTAAAACTGAGATATCTTCACCCTATTCAGGCACAAAGGACATGTATAGCTGATTGTCATCTGCATAGCAGTAAAAACTCAGCCCACACTGCCTAATAATGTCTCCCAATGGCAGCATGTACACTGCAAACCACATGGGTGACAACATGGAGCCCTGCGGCACCCCACATGATAGGGAGAGAGGAGCCAAGGAATAATCCCCAACACCACTTTCTGAGTCCCACATGTGAGGGAAGATCAAAACCAACTGAGGATAGTACCCAACAGTCCACAGACCAACCACAGGCACTCCAACAACACACCATGGTCCACAGTGGCAAACGCTGCAGAGAGATCAAGGAGGACCAAGATCGAATGAATCCTCTGATCTCTTGCTATTAGAAAATCATTAGGTACCCAAACAAGTGCTGTTTCGGTACTATGCCCCTTCCTAAATCCAGACTGAAGAGGTTCATAGACATCATGGGTGGTTAAATGATCCTCCAGCTGCAATGCAACCACCTTTTCAATAACCTTACCTACAAAGGGCAGGTTAGAGATAGGTTTGTAGTTAGCCAGACAGTCCGGGTTGAGGGAGATTTTTTAAGGAGAGGTTTCACAACTGCCTCCTTCAGGGGGTCAGGGAACACCCCTGTCTCCAACGATCTCCAGACGATCTCAGCTAGGATCAGACTGATTACCTCAATGCACCCCACAAGGATGCATGTTGGGACTGGGTCCAAACTACAGTGGATTGGTCTCAGTCTGGATAATCCTCACAATGTCAGTGAATGCCAGCTGGCCAAAGTCAGACAAGGTAAACTGGGTGCTCACAACATCCTGCCAACCTCCACAACACCCAACAGAGGGGGCTAGATGGATTCCGGACCTGATGGTGGCAGCCTTATCTGCAAAAAAGTGAGTGAACTCATCACACTTCCTTTGTGAAAATACTCCCCCAGGGTGAAGATAGTTTGGATTGCACAATCTCTCAACAGTTTGAAACAGCTGAGCCAGTCAATTTTGCACAGCGACAATCTCCCTGGAAAGGAAATCTGCTTTTTTATGGGAGATTGCTAATTGATAGTCTTTATAATGATCCATCAATCTAAGTTTGTCCTCAACCAGATGCTATTTCCACCAGTGCCTCTCTAACCTTTGTCCCACTCTCCTCAACTCCTTCTAGGCCACATCAAACCAGGAGGACCTTGGGTGAAGGGTAAGGGGATGAACATGGACAGGAGCTATAGAGTCCAGGGCCACTGTCATCACCTTATTATAGGCATGTACCAGATCCCCTGGCTCCAAGCTTCCATTCAGCACACCAGATAGGTCCAGCACCACCATTAGACCATCTGTGGTCACACCCCTTAAAGGGAGGTACTGGACCATCTCTGTAGGGGCAGGTCTACTGGGGGGGCCACAAAACTGAACCCTGTTGTGTGATAGTCTGACCATCCAACTGGCTCCACCACCAGGTCAGAGATCTCCATCCCCAGGATGAAGACCAGATCCAATGAGTGACCACAGTTGTGGGTCACAAGGCAATTATCTGTGTAAGGACCAATGAGATCATCAGTTGGAGGTAGTCTTGACCAAATTGTGAGAGTTCATTGTCAACCTGGGCATTGAAGTCCCCCAGAATTAACCATCTGGAAGACTCCAATACCATGTCAATGATGAAGTCCGTGATTTCCTGCAGGAATTCCTTCTCACCACCGGGTGGACAGTAAATGAGAAGTATCCTGCACCCCACGATACACTCACAGGATCTAGTCATTCCCATTAGAACATCCACAAGGCCCAGTTCTGATTTAAAACAGATAGCTACACCCATGCACCTATGATCCACCCTCGGGTGGTGTATCACCGAGTAACCAGCCAAAACTGCTGATGCCAATATTGGGCCAGCATTTTCATCTAGTCAAGTCTCGGTGATGTATGCTAGGTTAGGTGTACCAACAAGATCTGCTATCACCATGGTCTTGTTTTTTATAGACCTGGCATTAGACAACACCGCCTGAGTAGGATGGGTAGCCAAAGAAGACTGCACTGCTTGCCTACATAACACAGAGCCCTTGGGTATGGGAACCTGGTGGGGAAGACCCCTATTCTGAACCCATTTCACCCCAGGGCATCCCCTACACTCCCCTACCAGGCTCAGTCCCCCCACCTCCTTGTCCTTCTAACTATCCCTAAGGCATAATGGTGTCCATAAGTCTCAGGAGAAAGAGCAGGCCAGTTGAAAGGGCAGAGGTCCCTGATCCTGGAGGGAGAGTAGTGCCTGACTGCCTGCTCTCACTGCCAACACATATTAAACACCAGGCAACCTGTACAGCAGCCAACTAGCAGTCAGCAATAAAACACTCACAATCACACACTCACAGACCAACACACACACACCACAAATTTACCCTATAGACCTCCACAAACAAAAAAAAGGACACTAATCACCCCTAAAATAAACAAACTAAAACCCAAACTATCTAAAAAACAGCAACACAACCAAAAACATAAACCAACAATAAAGAAATGAAATGAGTTCAAGTAAAGTCCTTTGGCAAGTTCTTATCAGTTTCTCCACAGTTATTTAAGAGTCACCAGTTCTCTTTTAATGGTTTAAATAACAGACTGCTAGCGCTCACACCTCCTCAAGTCACTATGTCCAAACGAAAGCTCCAGTAAGTCCTAAACTCTCACTTAATATACCCAAATCCTGACCAATGTAGATGAAGTTTTTCAGCATCCTTCTCTCGGACACCACTTCTAATCATTCTCCTCCTCCAGATCTTCTTTCATTGCTTCATCAAGCTACTGCTGGGCATTCAGTGCAGGCCTCCCCAGTGGCCACCACCTCCACAGTAGACACAGGGGATCTGCACAGTCCACCGCCAAGGACGCAGACTGAGAGCAGGGAGCGGCACCAGATTCACCCACCTCCAGAGGACAGCCACCCTGCCCAAGTGGTCCCAACACTATGGCCATGGGCCACATCTGCTCACTCAGCAAATGTCCCCAGACAGCCTAGAGACATTTCAAACAATGCCCACCCTTCAGTGGACATACACCGGTGTCTCCATGCAGGACTGGGCTCTGCAGCCCCCGGGGCAGGTGATTCAGCACCCCACACTCAGTCGGATCTCAAGTTATAAAGTCTCAGCAGATGTTCTAAACTCATGGGCTGGTCAACAGGATGCCCAACTGAAGACAATAAGATCAAGGCCACCAACATTCAAAAGCTGATATTCTGGTGCTCCACACACAAAACACCTCACTCGGCTCCCCTCCGCAGACACTCCTCAGCTCCTTCAGACCTCTACAGATTCAGTGCTCCCAGATGGTTTCAGAACACTTCCAACAGGGCTGATAGGCCAAATTCATGGAAGGTGTGGATACTAGCACATCAAATCGGTAGTGCTAGTTAAAATAACAGCCATAAAACAGCACAATGTGTAACAGGACTTCTGGCAAATGTAAAGCAAAAACACAAAGTAAACTATGCTGCTTTCACCTGAAAAAGCTGTCTCCTACCTTACTTAGTCACTTCAGGACCCTGACTAACTAATTAAAAATACTTTGAACTAAATCCTAAAGATGAAATTAATATCAAACTAAAAGGACAAAAAAGAGTCAAAAACAAGCTAAATAAAAAATAAAACAACAGCAAACTTCTAAGTAGTATTGCTGCTGCTGACGGCTAGCCCAGCATGGCTGCCATCTTGCTCTTGGGTGCATTATAGATTACAGATACAAATAATAAATGGATCACAACATGTCAACAAAACAGGTACTGCACATGAATCAGTGGTAAAAAAATTATTTTGGTGAGGATGTAACCTCTTAGTCCTCCAAATTCTTAACAGTCTACCTGATAACTTAAAATATGTTGTTAACTTAAAATATGTTATTAACTATGACTAACAATGCCATGTCCTTCACCAAAATTATCTTTTTACCACTGATTCATGCACAGTACCTGTTTTGTTTGACATGTTGTGATCCATTTATTATTTGTATCTATAATACTTTTTGTTTGTCATCTGTGAACTTTTTAAATATTAGGTCAGGCCTGAAAATACAGTAGGCACTCACGTGTCTAGTCCACCTACCTGGTTAATAAACAAATAAATATCTACATAGATCACACTTTAAGTGTCAGTTTCAATGTAATTGCTGGGTACATATTCATTAATTACATGTAAGGGGGTAATTACACTGTTGTTACATATTTGTTGTATGTAACTGCATTGCAATTGCTGTGCAGTTACAGTGCAGTTAGACTATAGTGGCCATGTAATTAAGGAAACTTAAAATGTTACCTAAACATACAGTGGGACAATAGTGCCACTGAGGAAGGTCATATTGATCAATAAGCCAGCAGTTTTATATACTACATACAACAAATTATACAGTCAATATTTATTTTTATGAAACAAGCAACACTTCATAAAACCTGAAGAACAGATTTACCTAGTGACGCCCCTGTGTGGTTCTATGTTTTTTGTGTTGATGCTCTTGCAGCATCTTTTTTAAGTTCTTGGTTCTGCTCCCAGAACAGCATTTTAAGATGTACCTATTCATCGTAGGGACCCCAGCTTTACTCTCGATGGAGCATTTCAACTGTAATGGTCCCACTTGAAGCCCTGCTTCTTTTATAATGGATCATATTTAAAAGTATTAGTAAAACTTATGGACCTTGTTCTACTCCCATAGGAGGAATTTTAAGCTTACTTTTCCTGTATCAGGGACTGTCTCAGCTCCAGATGAAGCATTTTTAACTTTTACTGGCATGAATATAGAGATCTACTCAAATGATGAAGAATTTTATAAATGCACGTACCCCAATTACAGTAGGGGACCCAGCTAAACTCAAGGCCATGTGTAGTACCTTGCTATTTCAAGAAAAAAGGAAGGGCTATTTGGGTTTAGAAAAGGTATTCAACTCCAGTGGGAAATTTATAAGCCCATTTAGAGTCATGCCCATTATTTCACACTTGCAGGAAAAACATAAGAATGGACTCGGACCACACTACAGGTAATTCAACACAGGAAGGAGCTGAAATGATACTCTTGTGACTCTTTGTAGGTAGAAATGTTGCAAAGATTTAATTCACCTGCAAAGTTGGAGCAAATTTTGGAAATCCACAATTCACAAAGCTTTGTAAATTTTCTGGAGGGTACACCCACTTTGCTGGAATTTTGGCATTTTTTAAAAAAAACACATTAACATTCCATAAAATCCTTCCCCCACCCCCACTGTGGTGTAATTTCAACACTCCCACCTGCAAAGCATTTTTAAATCTAAACCCCCTCCCATCCCCCCAGCACCTTCCTCCCTCTCTGTCCAGATGAATAAGTATAAAAGTAAAGTACTGCCTGTTCTGACTGTTCAGAAAGTTGTTTATGTGCCCTTCCCTCCACCTCTGAATCAAACACACTCCCACTCCACCTTCTCTACTCAACCACACACTATTACACAAGAAGACCCTCCACCTTATCCCCAGCCCCTACCACTCTCCTTGCCTACCAGCACCCATAATAATCTGTTGTGACCCTGTTACAAAGAAAACAGTTCCTTGATGCAGAGTGTCAGCACCGTTCAGTATCCTCCTTAGTAATGGCCCTTGTGCATGAATGAATGGTGTTGTCTTTGCTCTTAGTAAAACCTGATTGGCTGAATTGTCTGCCAATCATGTTTTAGTAGGAGCAAACACATCATCATTAACCATTCATCTTGTGACAGCATCATTAGTTACTAAGGAATAAACTGTACAAAGCAGATGCTCTGCACTGTTGGACTGTTTTCTTTAGTAACATATTGTTTTCTGATAGTTGGAAAGAAAGTACAATTTTTCCAATTCACAAAAAAGGCGATCATTTGGGTCCATCTATGTACAGACCCATAAGTCATAGTCATAATTCAGAAAAGTCTTTTGCAAAGATATTACTTTATAGGCTCACTGAATGGTTAGAACAGGAACAAATAATCAGTAACCTACAAAGTAGTTTCAGGGCAGGACATTCAACCAGTCTGCACTGTCATGCACTTTTTCATCTAATTTGGAAATATGTAAAAGTTAAAAATCATAAACCTTATTGTTGATTTGTGACCTTTCTTCTGCTTTTGACATTATAAACAGAGTCCTGTTATGGCAGAAACTTATAGAGCTTAAAATAGACCCAGATTTGCTTAATATTTTAATACGCCTGCATCAGAATACTTGGACATGAGTACAGTATAATCATCAAAGTGATACTACAGACACAATTTCTACCAATCTGTGAGTTCAGCAAGGTTGCATATTAGCACTGACACTTTTTAACATCTACATAAATTCAATAATATTAGCAATGGATGGTCTGAAACTTTTATTCTCCCACAATACATAGTCAAAAATCCCTTGTCTTGCATATGCAGATGACATTGTTTTAATTTCAACTTCTAAACTGCGGCTTTAAAGAAAATGAATTGACTTTGCAGATCTATGTGACAAAAAAATTGTTTAACCATTAATAACAATAAGACCAAAATGGTAATATCTGGCAGCCGTTCAAAAATTCTACCTAGAATTTTTCTTAACAAAACACATATAGATATAGTAAAATTTAATGATTATCTAGGTGTTAGATTTTTGCAGAACTTAAAATGGAAGGACCATATTGAAATGTTACAAACTACAATATACACTACTGTCAATACTTTGAAAATCTTTAACACAAAATTAGGCAAAGGCATAGTCAAAGGATATCTCAAAGTGATAAATGCCAAAGTGCATGCCAGCATTCTTTATGCTTCGGAGATCTGGGCTGTTGACAACCTTATGAGTCTCGGAAATATTATGAATAAATTATATAGAAATACACTTATGGTGTCTCAATCTGTCCCTGCGGAAGTTTTAAAATTAGAACTGGCCCAATATTCCTTACAAACTTTGGCAACTGAAAGGCAGTTAATATTTCCTGTGACTTTGTTGAATGCTCCTTAGTCCTCCTTATATAGACTATGCATTGAGGAAGAAACTGAGTATAGCACAAATGGTTTCGCCTTTCCATCAATTCAGAAAATTAAGAAACATCTCCTTCCTCTGGGACTAGTATATGTTATTGGTGAATCTCATCTCTATTCTATCATCAAACTGAAAGAAATGATAAAAAATAGAGTAAGAGATGTAGCCATAACTAAAGACTTGGAAAGACTGAACAAGCTAAACTTTTTTTGTTGGTACAAACAAATGAAATTAACACACAGTCTTGAATCATATCTATTAAAAGTCGTTAACCCTAAATTAAGAAGACTCATACTGTAACTAGATTTGAATTTGAATCTCAGAAAGCTAATTATATTATCACCAAAAAAAGACTGAATGTTGATGCTTCATGTTGTAAATGTGATTTAAATCTGTAAAATGATCTTAAACATATAACTTTACTTTGCCCTCTTTATGTTCAATCCCAGAAATATTGGCTATGTGACCTTTTGGCTTCCCTTAGTCTCCCTCTCTCTCAACTAATAATAACATTGTTTACATCACATGATTATTCATTATTATATAAATTAGCCAAATGTTTGACTTCTACACATCTATGGAATAAGACTGTCTACTCTCTCTTTTTATCATGATGATATATTGTATATTTGTTAAGAATGTATTTAACTAATGTACACAGAATTCAAGATATGTTGTAGAAAGCCTGATGGCAATGTATATTTCTGCTATTGTCATTGCATTTTTAATTGTGCCGGTTCTTAAATTGTATGTATTTATTTTGTAATAGCACTTTGCTGAACAAATAAAAATGTTTATACTTGTACTAAAAATAGGTCACAGAGAAGCAGTTTTTTATGGGTGCTGGCAAGGGGGAGCAGGGTGGTGTGAGTCAGAAGGGGGTTGGGAGAGTCTTTGTTTGCAATAAATTGTGGTCGGTTGGGGAAGTGGGGTCATGTGTTTGGTGTGCAAGTGGGGGAAAGTATATAAATAACTTAAACGGTTGGAGCAGGCAGAACTTCACTTTTATATGCAGTGGCAGCCATAAACATGGTCAGATATTTCCTGAAATTTCACTGATATCTCTGGAGAAATTTCCCGCTTGCCTGCAGTACCACTCTGGGCCACCAGAGAGAATCTCTTTAGATATATCACAAAATATCTGGAACTATCTGACCATACAATGACTATGACTGTATATATTCACCAGGTAACAGGGGATGGAGGGAGGGAGGAGAGTGCTATGAGGAGATGGGAGGGAGTTATTATGAGATTGAAAAGTGTTTGGGAGGGAGGAGGGTGTGGAACTATACCATAGTGGGTGGGGGAGTATTTAATATGACAATCACAATTTGTTTTTTTTTCACCAGCAAAATGCAAACATTTGTGTGGTGGAGCCTCTTAAATTGATAATTAGTCCACGGATTGGACATTTTCATAGTTATCCCTCCACAAATTTGGACAATTCACCTGGTGAATAAATACACAAATTGAGGTTATCGGCAAAGCAAATTTGCAGAAATTCACAAAGTGATTCATGGAGCAAATTTCAGCAACTTCCCACAACCCTAACTGAAGGCATGTGTGACTTAATGATACACAATACACTATAGCACACAGCCTGCTATGTGAACTATTGCCCTGTGCAATGTCAATAGTTATGTCATTTTGGTTGCTTAGTCATTAATTGGCCAATCAGGTACCTGGACAAAACAAAATTAAAGTATAATGATAGTATTTTTGTGCCTGCTTAAAATACCTACAACTTGACTTTTGTGAATTAATTTGAATATTCAAAGCAACCGAAATAAAAACAGCAGGACTGATTTCAGAGAGGTCAGCACTAAGACGCTTGAAAAAACAGGGATGTTCGAAACTTTCAAATATACAGTTAATCACCTTTATTACAAAAAATGGCTTTGCAGTGACTCTAAAAACAGCGTTCTGGTTGAGAAACCAGTAACAAGTTTACCACACATGGAGTAGGTCCTGATGGAAATCTCATTTTAAACATACAGCTTGCTGTTGGAATAATCCAAAAAGTTTTTTGGTCCTGTGCTGCAGTCACCAAATTTATCCTGCATGCTAAGTCATATCTACGACTATATTAACATCGCAAGGTTGGCTAACAAGAAAGCACTCACACATGAGGATGGACTTCAGCTAAATCACAGCTAGTAAAAATGAGTGGACCTGCTTTCTGGTAGAGCGCTTACGTATTGACCTCCCTTAGATCATCATCAGGGAGTACTATCAATTGAAAGCCATTACCTCTGTGTTAGTTTATTTAAAGTGATACACCTTTAAGGTGCTCAGATAATCTAAAGTGCTGAGAAGAATGAGATGCAACAGCCAATCAAAGTGCAATGTCTGATAAATAAATACCACATATCCAACTTGATTGCCAATAAACTCATAATATGTAAATAACTATTTAAAACATATTTAAAAAACCCAATACAACCATAATGTGCAAAAATACAACTTTACAAAGCAAAGTGGCAGAGCTGGCAAGTCATGCCCTCTGACACCGAAAGAGCATGAAAAGTCATGACAGTATGTAATACAGCAGTCTCTAAAATGAGACAGATCCGGCAAATCTAATCTTCCACAAGGTTAGAGGCCGATCAAGTCATACCACTGTGCTCATTAATAATGTCACAAAATAATAATACAGAAACCACCTTTACAGGTCAGACAGATAAAATCCTGGGGATGGGTTCAACGACTGATGTAACTGTAAAGTGGTATATCTTCATTCAAGCCTGAAGGGGTCAGGCTATTCAGTTGAAAAATCCAGTATGCCTCTCGCTGTAATAATTTTAGCCCCAAATCTTCTCCTCTCAGTCCAGTTTCAACTTTGTCTAATCCAATACATTTCAGTGATGCTGGGGATCCATGTCTAGCTTCATCATAATGCCTCACCATAGCATAATCCAAGTTTGAGTTTTTAATGGCCCACTTGTGTTCTCCTATTCTGTGTTTCAGGATTTTAACTGTCTGACCCTGTAAATATGGTTTCTGCATTACTGCACCTCCCCCGCACCCCACCACTTCTATATAACAAATTCTAAGTCAGAGTTTCTTAGAAATAGGGGGAAATCACTGGCAAAAAGGTGAAATTTTGCCGGCGGTTCATCACAGAGACAATCTTGAGACCTGTCGAGATTGTCACTGAGATGGGTTTTGCTGTCAATATGTTGCTGTTTCACCAGCATACTGATAGGGATATTCTGTGGATAGATAGATAGATAGATAGATAGATAGATAGATAGATAGATAGATAGATAGATAGATAGATAGATAGATAGATAGATAGATGGGTGGGTGGGTGGGTATGTGGGTGGGTGGATGGATGGATGGATGGACGGACGGACGGACGGACGGACGGATGGATGGATGGACAGATGGACAGACAGACAGACAGATAGATACAATAGATAGACAGACAGACAGACAGAGACAGATTGATTATAGTGGTGCAGCAGCTGCACTACAATTAGGGTTGAAGTGGGTTTTTATGTTAAACTCTAAATTTTGCACTTTAACATCTTTGCAACCATTCAACCATTTTACACAACATTTTGCATGTGTGGTCTGGTGTGGTAGAGCTCTAGATGTGCCAAGTTTCATTCTGGTTGGATGTGCAGTTTCTGAGATCTGGATAGTGAAAAAAGTGAATTTTTCATATTTTTTCCCCCTTTGGTTTAAATGGGAATTCTTTGAATTTTGCTACAGCCCAAATGGTTTGGAATTTTGGTCTGCACTTTCATCCTAGAAGGGGGCTGGGCCACAGATATTCCTTTTGCTTGTTTGGTGAAAAAATATTAATCCATTCCAAAGTTATTTAATTTTGAAATTTTTTAAGACTAGGTGCTAGGCATACACAGTAAGGACTTCTGAACCAACCCCCCACCCTGACCTCCCACTTGAGAACCCACCACCCCACACACCCACATCCCCCATGCACATTCACTCACCAGAACAGCTTACTGGCCAAAGATCCACTTTCCAGTCAAAGACATACCTTGCTGCTGGAACCACTGACTGCATTATGAGAAACTAAGGTAAATACAGTTCAATGTATTTCAATGGCATTTTCAACTTTGATGCATAACTTTGCCATTACGCATATTTTGATGTGAAATTTTCAACATGGCCTTTTTGGGAACCCAGCTTATGCACATTGGCAGTGGAATTATTCAAATCCCACCAAAAAGGTGATTTTACACTTGCATGGCGAAATCACCTTTTAGGCAGGATTTGAAAATTTTCACTACCCTTGTTCATGATGTGAGATCATAAGAAGGCTATGTTGAAAATCTGGAGTCAATATATGTAAAAATGCAAACATATAAGTATCAGTTCAAAATTTTGCTATGCTCACTCATAACTTTGGAAATTTTAAATATTTGGACCCAAAATTTTCAACATAGCCTTTTTCTTACACCACCTCATGAATGTCACAGCTATCATTTTTCAAATCCTGTCCAAACTGTCTTTTCACACCTGTGGAGTGGAATGATGTTATGCTGGTGCAGAATCACATTTTGGCAATGATTTGAACTTTTTTTCAGGAGTGGGTACATGAGGTGAGGTAATAAGAAGGCTATGCTAACAATCTGGTTGCTGCTGCCCTACAAATGAAAACACATGGCCTGGAGGACCCTGTGCTTCCATAGCAACATATATATACTGTATATACAGTATATATCTATATATATATCTATATATATATGTATAGATATAGATATATATATATACATATATATATATATATATATATATATATATATATATACTGTACATCTATGGAGGGATAGGAGGGCAGGGCCCAAATAAGTATACAATTACACTATCTCAAAAAATATGGATGGATGGATGGATGGATGGATGGATGGATGGATCAATGGATGGGAGTGCAAGGCCCAGAGGGCCCTGTGCTCCCATGGGGAAATAAGGATACAATTATACTATTTCAAAAAGTAATGAAATTCTTTGCAAAAAAAAACTCTGTTTATGCATTATTTAGGTTAATACTACAGCAACAAATGTAGGGAAGAGGGATTTTAGAATTTTCAACCCTACCCCCCCAAACACCTGAAGCAAATCAGGCATGGAGTCTTCCTTGGGGTTGTCAACCCTAAAACTCACTCCACTGCTGTAGCAAGAAAGCTCAGATGTGATGAACACAGGTGTGTATGCTTCAGGACTGTATACAATGGGGTGACCTTTAGGGCTGAGAACCCCAAGTAAGTATCCACCCTTGATTTGCTTCAGTTGTCGGGGGAGTTAGGGTTACAAACCCTAAAATCACATTTCCCTACTTTTGTCACTGTAGTCTTAACCCTAAATGGTACATTAATGGAGATTTTTGCATATATATTCCTAACAATATTACTGTGGTCCAAGCTGCTGTCCTGTTATTTTAGTGAGCAAGTTCTTACAGACAACCTTTTAAAACTATTTACAGTGAAAAGATAACAAAATGTTCTAAAATCATGTTTAGAGCTACAACATAAATGCTTCCCATATACATTTTTCCTCAAAATGATGACAGGTGTCTGTATGTGAAGCCTACTGCCATTGGCCCAGTTTAGAGTATTACTGTTCTTTGGGATCTTACAAAATATGACTACAGATATCAGTGCCCTGTTTGTCTGAAAACTATTACTGTTAAACTCTAGTGTAGGTTCCTACTATCCAAAAATAAAATGCCAGTCATTACTGAATTATATTTAAAATGTTTAGTTTGTTAATATTACGAAAACATTAATTTCTCAGTTCTGGGGCCTAGCAATAGAAATGCTTTAATGAAGGAATATAGTCATTGCATGCGTACGCAAAGATAAGACAGTATGAAAATAAATGAGCACAAACAAAGGGAGTTAATTATTTGAGAAAATGAAAGTAATGTTTCTGACAGAACTACAAAAAGAGGCAAATTATACATCACAGCATCTTTAAAGAACCAAAGAATAGTCAGAAAACAATTCTAACAAATAAGAACATTATAATTTTAATTATTGTAATTATAGTTTAAACAGTGTACTGCCTTTTTCACATTTATAAGAATTGTAAATCTAGATTAGGTAAACTACCTTATTCCAAACTGCAACATCTATCTGTTGGTATATTTCACAGGAAGTACAGCTACGTAAATATACTGTACAGTACTGGTATACTTTAAAATATGCTGTTGTTGTTAATCAGTAAAAAAATAAATGAAGTATATCTCTTCGTATGTATTGCACTGGTGGTACGTTTTCAACAATGTCAAAGCTTTAGTCATGTTTTTTATACAAATGCTATTGTAAAATAGCCTAGGGCTCAATGTGCTTTTCATCAGTAAACTTCAAAATATTAAAGAACTGCATTATATCTCTATTAAATATATGCACCTTCTTACTGACATAATATGATTTATGACTAACATTTTAAGTTTCTCAGATGTTTATTGCTGCACATTGGAGTAAAAAGTACTAAGGACAAGTATTAGAGTTGATTAGCTGGAGATCCAAAACTACACCATTCATGTTCCAGGGAATTTCTTATTTACTGTATCTGAAGATTAATCTTATCTGCTCCAGGTCAGTTTCCAGATAATCTTTGCTTATCTTTGTTTCATTATCTGTTATTCTGATTTTTCTTTCTGTGTCAGCCATATGGGCCATAAATAATATTCCAAAGCATTCTTCAAGTACAGAAATGAAAGGGGAAAGGTGAAGGAGAGGATTGAGCCCTTGAAAACAGGGGTGAGGGAAGGAACCTGTGAGAGATTCAAAGGCAATGACTGAGATGTGTACAACATATTGTGCTTCCATTTTCATTAAATGGATGTTGATGGGGTATGGAGTCAACTGGCAGGGTAATAACATCATGGATATTCATAGTACATCCATTTGCCATCATGCCTGTCCTGATAGCTGACTACCTGGTAAAAGATCATGCCATGTATGTCACAAGAGCCAGAAGGAATACACTCCAGGAGGATACTAGCAGAATGGAGCTATAAATAAAATTAGCAGTGCCACTTGCAATTATCTATCAAGAGTCTGTTCAGACAAGTGTGATGTCAGAGGATTGGAAAGTGGCCACTGTGGTCCCCATCTTCAAGAAGGGGACAATGTGAGGCCCTAGCATTTAATGGCCAGTCAGCCTGATATCAGTGCAGGACAAAGTCTTGGAGGCTGTTATTAAACACAGCATAATGTAGCATTTCATTGAGGCCAAGTTTCTAGCCCCATCTCAGCATGGCTTTATAAGGGGGGAGGGGACACTGTTTAACCAGGAAAGGCACACTAAGCCAGAGCTTGTTTCCAGGTGTGACCTGGGAGCACAGGGAAGTTAAATGACTTGCTCATGGTCACACAGTATGCAAGTGGGGGCTGATGGGATTCAAAACCAGGTATCCATGTTTGCAGCTCAGTGCCATTAACCACTACGCTATACTGCTGCTATAAGGGGCAAATCATGCGAGATCAACCTGATCACATTTTTCGAGGGGATGAACAGGGAGGTAGACTGGGCCATGGCAGTAAATATAGAAATAAAACCAAGTCCCTTTGAAAAATTCTACATAATTAGGTGAAATGTTGGGGTGAATTAAATAAAAAGAGAATAATCTGGAAGATAATGCATTGTGGCATGAGTGGCTGTATCACAAGATCACAGCAAGTCAGGATCTTCAGAGCAAGTGATTATAATACTGCCATTACCCAAGTTCACAGCAGCAGCCTCAGTAGATATGGTCTATCTGGATGTCAGCAACACATTTGCTACTGTGTTGTATAGCAAGCTTCTGGGGACAGTAAACCAGTGCGGTACAATATACACAAGACATGTACAAGGTGGATTGAAACTGTATTTTGGGTAGAAAACAAAGGATGGTTGTGGATGGGCATTGCCCCGCGTAAAGAGGAGCACTCAGTGGCACCCCTCAGTGACTAGTGCTAAGACTACAGCTCTTCAACATCTTCATTAACAATCTGAATCCGTGGGTCTCCAGCAGGTTACTTAAGTTCATGAATGACAGTAAACTAGCCAGAATGGTGGACTTCATTGAGGAAGGGGCCAAACTTCAGGAGGAACCGAACATGCTGGCTGATTGGTCCAACTCCAGTAGCTACAGATTCAATGTAGCCAAATGCAAAGTGTTACACCAGGGGAGAAAAAAACAGAGGTAGGACTGAAACACTTTGTGGCACTCCTCATACTGAGGTCAATGAAGAAAAGGAACTGGAATTCATAGTATGAAGTGGGCTGAAGGAGGACAAGGAGTATGTGTCTGCTGTCAAGTGAGGCAGTTGAACATTGGTTGCAACAATAGGGGGGACAAATGGAGCAGGGGAAGTAATGTTACCATTTTAAAAAGCCCTGGTCAGACCACACTTTGGGAACTGGGTTCAGTGTCTCAATACAAAAAGAAAACTGAGGCAGTCAGGGAGTGCAATACAGGGCCACCACAATGATCAGTGGTATGGGGGAAAGGTTTGAGGTGAGGCTGGAGGCTGTTAACATATTAACCCCCAAGAAAAGGAGGCTGGGGGGGGCATGAACACAGTCTTTCACGTACTCATCGATGTCAACAAGAACAGTCCCTTCTCTCCATATTAGAACCATTCATGTCCTATCCCTCCCCCTCTGCTGTTTTACCATTTATACCCATTTTCACCCACTGAGTTGTATAGCTTACAACTCAATATACTATGTAATCTGACATTTTCATTCTTTGGTAGTAGGGTAACATCCACTAGGCAGAAGGCCAGTTTTCAGGGGTGACCCAGGAGCACTGGTGAGGTTAAGTGAATTATTCAGGGTCACACAACATGCAAGTAGAGGTTGTAGGAATCAAACCCAGGTCTGCTGGATGTACCAAGCTCATTCTCACCTTGTTGCTCTATACTGTAAGTTGTACTTGCCATCCTTATGAGTTTGGTGCAAATGGATTGCCCTACATTGCTGCTTCACTCTCTTAACTTTCAGTCTGGCTACTTAATACAATAACCAACATACTTGTACACCTTTTACATTGTTTTTGTCTTTCTCTGAATTTTGTTACTTTTACTGTGATTTTACTGTACATGTATATGCACCCAATGCTGCCAGTTTGTTATTGCTGTGCCACCTCATGTTGTATGCTTTCCCTGGGTCACATCTGGAAATGAGCCCTGGCTCAGTGTGCCTATCCCAATCACTAGATTTTAAATAAAATAAAATAAAAGCAGTCTTGACATGTTTTGTCTGATGTCCTGCATCAGGAAGCTCAGGTGAGGTAAATCCAGCACTTTTCCTGCCAGAAAGTGTAGAGCGTATGAAACAGCCAACCAGTGGAGAAAGTGGACATGAAAACAGTACAGAGCTTTAAGGCGAGCCTCAACAAATGTTTGCTTAGAGAGAGAACCGACAGGTACCTTGGTTAGTATAGTAATTAAGGAATCCCTATAACTTTGTATTTGTTCATATACCATGTTTTCTTCATCCCTGCTTTTGTGGTGGAAGTGTGGGGCAGAAATGATGGACCTAATGTCCCTTTGGACCTTAATTATTATATTACTATAATAAATCAAGTAGACGTCATTCGAATTTGGTGGTAAAGTACCAAAAATGTATATGCTGTCACACATGTTGATTGTTTTGATTGAGTTTTATATCAGGAATACCAGTTCACATGATGATGATGATAATGTTGAAGAAATGTCAGGTCTTGCAGGGCACAGAGCAGGTGGGTAGGTAGCTAGTAGGGGTAGTTACAATGTCATAACCATAGTAGTCCATAGTAGCATTGGAGGGTTACTTGTCTACATAGTTTTTGTGGCTTGATGAAGCAGACTTGAAGGAGAACTATGGAGGAGGAAGACAAATACACTTGTCTCAGCAATGGACTAATTGTGCTGAAGTAATCTCTTTGTTTTAAACCATACAGGGTCAGATTAACCTTGTACTTTCCATCAGTCTCCAGTTCTGCTCTGTCTTTTACAAGCTGATGATCAAATCTGCAAGAAGTAAAAAAGAATTCTCATTAGAAAATGTTGACAAAATCATAAAATGTGAAATAGCTGATCAGGTGAAATAAGAATATTGGGACAAATGCATGAACCTAGAGCTGCAGGTGAGCAACAGCTATGTTTAATGGTATACATGAGTACACCATGTGTGCCACAGCCAAGGGGAATTCTACGTATGCATGTAACAAATTGCACACAGGGCACATGGGTATCCATGCACCAGCCACTCTTGGCCATGGAGAGAGCTGCCATAAACTGCAGGCACGTAAGACAGGCACACAAGTTACAGCATGGAACACCCATTGTGCATGGTCCCAGAAACACAGGACATGACAGCTGCCGTAGCTATGACCCACAGCACCACACAGGAATACTCCCAACCTCCTGCTGTTCAACTCAGAGGCAAATGACCAAGCTCAGGAACACATTTGAGGCAATGATAACATCAGATACAAATGCCTACCACAATGGGTGAACACAAATAAAAAGCATGTTCTGGTGGACATCCAGACTGTAATGCTAATGTGTGACACATAATGGTATGTATCAAAGCCATACGGTATAGATTCACGGACAAAGGGCATCCTAAGGCAAAATCAGGGACATCCCTGAAAACCAGGGACAGATTAGAGGATGCACACAGCATTGAAAAGGGAAGGTATCCATGGTGACTTCCTCAAGCCCACAGATCCGGATGACGGCAACACATTGTGACCTGGAACAAGGACAACAACGGTGTGTATAGTAAAAGCTTAAATAAACACAACATTGTTCCACAAGCAACCACCCAACAGGCTGCACCAGCCTCTGCCACCCCATCATCCCCCCTTCAGCCATCATCATCCTGCGAGTCCTTGCCAGACTGCTTAGGTGTAGTGTTTGTGTACCAGTGCTGAATCTGTGGAGTAGGCCATCACACCCTGTGACAGAAGCCAAAGAGGACAGTCATGAGTGGTCTGTACATGCTGGGCCACTGCTGTGCACAGCTGTCACACACATTCCCCAATAACATTGCTGGTACAGATCATTGAGGCTCCTCAATGGCCCACAGCTCCCCCACATTGTCTTCATAATACATGTCCTGGGACCCCACACACCAGGACACAAAGCATGGGACATAATGGGACACATGCCTCCAGCATGCCACTACCACTGATGCAGTACCATTTGGCTGCTCCACATGATGGAACACCATCCTCTCCAGATCACCATGATAGTCCTGCAGAGACAAAAGGAGAGGGGGACACATCACTGACACAGCAACATACCCGATAGACAGACACACACACATACACACACACACACACACACACACACACAGGATAACAGATGGTGTAAAATATATGCTACCCAACACAAGGGTATCTTGGATAGGATAGGACACTATACTGACATGATAGGATGTGCACCATGGTACAAAGGTACACAGCTCTTATACTGTAATATGACAGGACCATGGAGATGTGGACAAGAATGTTGTAGATAGGTATACCTGACATATGTACACTTACATCTGCAGGTTCATTGACCTGCCGCAGTTTCCTCCATCCAGGTTGTCTTGGCATGTCATGGAAGACCCCCTCCACAGCTTGCAGGGGAATGTGACACACCTCTGGCATTGTTGCTGTGTGAGTGCACTGTACCGCTGCCTCAGCCATTCCTGACACCCCTAGTGTACAGTGCGAATTGATGCCTGTTACGTGGCATCACCCCGCTGTTGTGCCAGGTCACCATTCATTTAATGGTGGCCTTGTAGCAATGGATGCCTAAACAGGAGCTAGAACAGTGCTGTGTGTGGATTGCAGGGTTGCAGACAGTACACACTGTGGACAAAGAGGCCAACAAGATGTGCCCAGCCCTACTGCTAGATGTCCTCCAGATGAAGGGTGAACAGGAGTGGGAAAGGGCTATGAGGGCACACCCTAGGCCCCATACATTCAGGCCATGCTGAATGTTGGGTAACTGTGGGATATGCTTTGCACTAAATGAAAGCACCTGGACTACGCCACGATTGCAGGGCTGTGTGACATGCTCCATCCACAGCTGGCACCATAGACACAGAGGTCACTGGCAATGTCTTTGGAAATGAATGTACTGTGATTCCTGTCATACTATGCCATTGGATCCTTGCAGAGGGTTGCTGGGAACATCATTGGCATCAGCCAGTCATTTGTGTCCAAGGCTCTACACCATGTCACGGACGTCCTACCACAGCATGTACATGAGCGCACAGCATTCCCCACTGCACTGGGCACCACCTCATACCAAAAGGGAGTGCTTCCATGCCATGCATGGTGTGCCCAATGTACTTGGGGCAATAGATTGTACACATGTGCCAATCCTAGTACTGACCATGGATGAGGTGGCATACAGGAACTGCAAGGGTTTCACAGTATAAACTGCCAGATAGTATGTGATGTGGGTGGGTTCATCACCAACGTGTGTGCCAGGTACCCTGGGTTCTGTCATGACTCCTACATATTCAATGGTTCAATACTGTATGCTCTCCTCGCGACATTCAGTGCAGGGTATTAAATAAGCCAAAAAAAATTGATTGACAATTTTACACATGACAGTGCTAATCAACTGTAAAAATGCATAGCACTTGGCACATAATGGTTAGCAAGATATACAAATATATATACTTTTATTCATTTTATCTACTGTGTCATAGACTCACTGGAAAAAATGGTTAGCAGTCTACTGCAACTCATTTTTGGAAATAGGTAGTATTACCTCCTGTTTTACGTAGTGTTTTGCTATGCTATACAAGCTATTTAAAACCCTGCAGTAATGCTACTGGATGGCTGGTAGATGAGTATGGATATGCAGCAGGTGCAACACAGGTGGGTGCAGTGCCACAGCATGTTAACATGTCTGTTCTTGCCCACATCCTTGGTGATAGTGGGTACCTACTACAGCCATATCTGATGATGCTGTTCCTGTCGGCTAGTGGCACAGAGGAGGAAGCATACAATAAGGCCAACAGAAAGATCCATACCTTGATCAAGAAGAGAACTGGGCTGCTGAAGATGAGTTTCTGGTGCCTGGATCACAACAGTGGCATGATGATGCAGGCCCCTGGGATGCATGCAGAGAGATCACTGTATGTGTTGTTCTGCAAAACATGGCTGTGCACAAACAGCTTCCCATGCCAGACTGACAGGGTGATATCCCATAGGGCAATGAGGTGGGGGCAACTGGCAGCATCATGGTCCTGAGACACTCTCCAGCCATATGGCTTACCATGCACTTGTGCAGGGTGCATTCCACAGATAGGAGGGACACTGTTGTGGCACCGTGATGAGTCTGATAACACCTGAGTGCCCATTCATGTGAATGGGGGGGGGGGTATGTGGACATTCCCATGGCTGTTGTGCACAAATATCTGTGTTCATGTTCAGGGAGCATTAGTGACTGTGTTCAGGTGGGGTTATGTGGCTGTGTGACATGGGTGTTGGTTGCTATGCACAAGGGTTATGTGGCTCTGGGACAGTGGACATTGATGGCTGTGTTGGGGTGGTACTGTGGCTGTGTCTACTTGTCCATGATTGTGTACAGTAGTGTTCTGATGTTCCCATCATGGTAGCTCTGTGCTGCCATGGCCATGGCTCACATCCTGCTGGCCTGGTGCCTTCTGTGGTGTGTAAATGACCTTGTGCCCAAATGCCTAGTCTTGGCTGTCATCTTGCCACCCTGATGCATCCATTTAACAGACTGTATGACTGGCAACTGCTGTTGTGGGCCTTCCACTGGCAACTCTGGCACTCTTGAAGTGGTGGATGCTAGTTAGATGCTGCCTTCGGTATATGGCATGGGTACTGGGGAGCAGTGAGAGCTGGCTGGAGAGGGCAGTTCTTGTGTGCCATGGGGCCAATGTGACTGGTGGTGGTGGGCTGGACTGGGACATCCACATGTGGTATGATTCCTCAGGGGCTAGTGGGCACCAGATGACCAGGGGTATCTGGCTGTAGTACATGGACTGCAAGGGCTAATGTGATGGGCACAGCTAATAGATGTTCAGTCAGCTGGTCTAGTAGGTCACCAATGTGGTCAATGTCATGCCACCCCCTCACTTCCACATTCAGGTCCTTCAAGGCTTCTGTGTTCTTCTGCTATACCTGGAGGCAGTCACGTTTCAGCTGGCACACCTCAGAGTAGTACGTGTGCATTATGCCACATGTGAACACCTTCCGTAGCTGGCTGGGTAGGCAGATTGACAGGTCCTTATCCCCACTGTTACATGGCCATTGTGTGGTGGCCTAAGGCATCCATGTGCCCCTGGCTTTGTGCATGTGGTGGCAGGACATACAGAATAGTTGCGCACATGTGGCTGTGTCTCTGTGCTGTTGGTAACATGTATTCCACCACTGAGAAGCCAACTGTGTTGTGTTAGTGGAGATGGTGCAGGGCTGAGAGTGGCTGTTGGTTGGCTCTCTATGGTTGTGTCCACATCCTGCACATCCTCCAGTGTCTCCACTATAGCCTCTGGATATGTGTCCTCAGGTGAGAACACCTCCACCACTGTGACCACTGTCTGCTGTGTTGTACATGTGGGCAAAAGTAAAGGGCATTGTTATTTGTAGCTGCACAACCATGGGTTGTCACATGTTCTGCTGTGCACAATGCAGTACTCATACCTGCACCATATGTGCATGTCCCAGCCTGTGTGTTGTCCCCCATAGTGGGCAATGTCTGTGTTGGGTGCTGGGCACCATCTCAGGCTCTACAGGGTGCAACTCTGGGTGATTAGTTTTCCCATGGCATACAGTACATCCTGCCCATTGTCCCTGCAATGTACCCCATACCTGGCAATGTGTCTATGCCCTCCTCCTCCCCATGCAGGACATCAGCAAGGGTGTTGGCCACTGTTCTTTCAATGGGGGTTAGTCTGGGCAACTGTGTGGGCAGGCCACACCACTTTGTCTAACTATGGATCGTCAGTAAGAGCACTGGGTTGACTATGAATAACGGGGAATATTCTAGCTTTTCATTATGTTAAATGTATTTTAATGTAAGCATGGTAATGTGTCAGGGTATATGTGGGTTACACTTTATATGGGGATGTGATGTCAACATTGTTTTAAATTGTTTCTTTAAATATGTATGTTAATTTGTTTCCATGTTATTGACTTATACCTACAGTAGGTCCTTGCTCCTGAAGAAGCCCAGGAAGGGTGAAACCTTGGGCATAATCAGGGGCTCATGGTGTGCCAAGCTATGAAATGAAAGGTGTTTGACTACTACATTGGTGCTGGCTTTTCCTTGCACCTATATTGTGGCTGCCAGCTCCCAATGGACAAGCGACCAGAGGTCATGCAACTAGTGTTCAGTGGCCAACAATGACTGTGCCTCTGGACCGGCTGCATTTACAGTTGCCTGGATGTCCAGCTACAGGTGGGCTTTCATCTCAGCAGATGCCTTGAGGGACTCTGCACCATACAGCACAGCATAAGTCGCCCAAATATCTGCCAACATGGCTGCCACCTGCCTGCCTGTGAAGTTCGTGGACTGTGATCTGGTGCCACGTTATGCCTGGTGACCTCCATGGGTCTATCCTGTGCCATTGGTCCCTTGTGTTGGGCTGGGTACCCCAGGCATAGCACCACTGTCCATAAAAGAACCTATGTAGGTAGGTATCCAGGGAAATGGTGATAGTTCTGGTAGGGTATGCACTCCTGTGGTGTCCACAAATTCAAGAAAAAAATAATGTTGAGGGATGCAAAGAAATCTTCACGCAACTTCACACTGGGTTTTTCAAAACGAAATTCTTTTTATTTTGCTTGATAATATGCCCTAATGTTTCACACTGTTTCAAAGTGCTTTTCAAATGGCTTTTTATTTATCTGATAAATAAAAAAACCCTATGAAGAAGCACTTTGAAACAGTGTGAAACTTTAGGGCATATAATCAAGCAAAATAAAAATAATTTGGTTTTGAAAAACCCAGTGTGAAGTCGCTTGAAGATTTCTTTGCATCCCTCAATATTATTTTTTTCTTGAATAGCACCACTGTCCCATGCTACTGTCCAGTCTCCCTTCTCCATCAAGGTATTCACTTCCTTGTCTATGCATTGGATGGCACCCATGCCCCTGTATGGTGGAGTCAAGGGGCAGGGCCACATATGTTCAGACCATTCAGAAGTACAACCACATGGCCCTGCAGGTATCCGTAGGCCACATCTATGCCTTAGTGTGCACTGCACATGCATTTGTGCATAGCATATAGTTGTTCTGGCAGTCAGGGCACATGGCAATGCACTGGTAATATGCTTCTGGGTGGATTTTGCACATTTTTGTGCATAGGCCCCATTATGAAGGTTTTGTACTGGGTTAAAGAATTCTCATTACAAAGGAATAATACATAATTATATGCAGACCAGGTACCCAATATCACATATTTTAATCCATGGCTTCAATAAGGTTTTATAATTTCAGCCGCAGCTTCAAAATGAGGGTGTCCCCCCTCTGGGTGCTGCTTTTATTGTTAATGTCTGCCAGCATGCAATCATATTGCCATTTCTGTTTACTACTTCATAGACCAATGTCTTGACTACTTTGTGTGCCTAACATTTACTGCCTCACAAATCCAATTCTGGAGCCAAGTTTATGGATGAGGACTGAGGGAATGATCATGGAGACAGAGACAGTAAGATTGCTCATTTGCTGTGGACTGCAGCATGACTTCAGGAATTCAAGAAAAGTGCACAGAGCTGGGGGACTGTAGCAGCCAGAAGCAGGGTGAAATTAATGCTATAAAAGTAATGTAAAATAAAAAAATGCCTTAGGATAAACTTAGAATCAGGGGTGGATTTGGGAGCAATCACAGTTACAGAGACACAACTTGTGTGTAGTGCATTAACTGCCTCATAAACCTATGACTGGATTAACATGAATAATTTGCATTTACTGCATCACAAACAAAGTCTGGAGAGTGAAAGTAATTTAAGTTGGAGTGGACGTGATCATAGTGACAGAGCAAGAGACAGAACTGTACTCTGCTTTTTGCCTTTTAATGTTCATTTTACAGTTTAAAAACCATGGCACCCAAATGGGGCTGACTTTTATTAGTACCATTTTTTCTGCTATGGCTTTAATATTTGGGAGTGGCTACTAATTGGGATAGTATTTAAATTGTGAAATACATTAAACATGATTTATTAGTCTGCCTGCATTTGCCACAGGAGGGGCAAAAATGAGGCTTGTGTTTTTTGGAAGCTGCATAGGTGAAGTAAGTTATGGTGAAACTTGTTTGAAAAGGTGTATTTATTATTGAGTGAAGGGTACATTTGAGACCAGCCATAGCAGCCCACATTTAGGGTCCATATGTGTCCAGCTCTGTAGTTTGTCTGGCCTGGGGCCTCAGAAAGTTGATAATTGGAGGTGGGACTGAATCACATTTCTGATTGCAGGTTGGTTGTGGTAGGGTGAAGAGGCAGCCAGGGAACCAACCAAGGACTCAGTAGTCCAACAGGCAGTTTCAACATAAGGAGGCTGCAGAGGAAGGATAAAAGGCAGACACTTCTCGTATGTCTCACATACATTCATGCCTCTGCACATAAATGGAACAGCAAAGGAATGGAACAGGTGTGAGACTGGCATCTTAGGTGTCAGCCAACATCTGCAGAAGGACGTAGGGTAATAGTGGACTCTGCCAGCCGACTAAGGCAAGGTTCCTCTTTACTCCAGTTGTAACACTTACTGCAGGGAGAGGTGGAAGGTAAAAGATAAGCCCTAACTGGCAGTAAGTTCAACACCTTATCTAGCGTGTGGGTATAAAGGAATTAAGAGGGAATTGGGGAAAACTAATAACACCCTATCTAGGGTAGGGGTAATAAGGGATTAAGGAGTCCACAGGGAAAACTGTTAGCACCCTATCTAGGGTGAGGGGATAAAGGGGAATGCTAGTAAGGTCTTTCTAAAAGCATACAGGGAAAGCTAATTAGTAACCTACCTAGGACTTAGGCTATAGAAAAAAGGGTAAACCAAACAAACAAATAAAGGGAAGCCAAGTTATTACCTATGGTATAGCATAAAGGGGTAAACCAAATAAATTAAGGAAAATCAAGAAAAACCCTATTGGGTGTAAGTGCATAAATTATTTTTCAGGATATAGAGGGAATACATTTGGGAATGTTGGGAGTGGTACAGTGCAGTGGCTATGAAATGGCATTCTTCAGGGAGACCTTCTGGAGACTGAGACACCATCCCATCTGTGTGCACCTCTCCTGGCTGAGGAAAAAGGTCTCTGGACTATTGGCCAAGTTATCTAGAATTCAGGGGACCTCTTGTCTCACCCAGGGGCCCCCAAGTTCACCACCATAGCCTCACAGTATGCCAAGAAGGAGGGCTGGCTTGACTACAGTGGGTTTCTGGAGGGTGGGGATGGGGTTAGGGGACACATTCCTCAGCCAGTGCCAGTATGAAAGTCTTTCACCACTCTGTTGAGTTGGGACTACCAGAGCAATTCACCCATGGTACTGGCAAGGCAGGATGTGGGTGTCCTTCAGAGCTGAGGACCAAAGGTTGGAGGCAGAGAAACCCAGCAGAACAGGAAGCAACTTATGGAGAGAGATTCAATTGTTAGGGGGTTAGTTTTCAGAAAACCTTGGGAGGCAAGGAGGGAGGTGAGATGCCTACCTGGCACATCAGCACAGAAGGGTGGGGAGTGGATCCTTTGGATCACTAGGGGGTGGGGCAGGACGGTGGAGCTGGATGCCATTGTCCATCTGGGGCAAATGACCTGCTAGAGGATGCAGCAGGGTGGTGCAGAATAGGTTAAGGGAGCTAAAGAAGGGCCTGAAGCAGGTAACATGTATGGTGGCCTTCACTGAATTGATACATGTCCATGGCTGGAGAGAGGAGAGGGAACATTGCACCATGGTCTTCAGCAACTGGTTGAAGGCATGGTACAGGGAGGAGGGTCTGGCTACAGTGGGGACAAGGGCCCAACCTGGAGGGCTAAATAGGCCTATACAAATGGGGTTGCCTCCATCCTTCCAGGAGGAGAAAGGCAGCCCTTAGTGGAAAGTTTGTATACTACTTCAATGGTTATTTAAATTAGCAAAAGGGGTAGGCAGAAGAAACAAGGGAAGCAGTGAATGCCCACCCTCAGAAAATGGAGTAGCATTGAAGATAAGCCCTGGGGAAATAAATTCTCCAGGATAGTGGGGAGTAGGGGCAAGAATGTGAGGGATGGAAGTGTCGTGTGGTAGATCTAAAACTGAGAAAAATAATAAAGAGTAAAGAGGCTAGACAAATGGAGGATAAAAAGGGAAAGGACAGTAACAGGGAAAAGAGAAAGGTGAAGGAGGGACTTGAGAAGGGAGGGCAATGTAGGGGTTGGAAGGGATGAAAGGAGTGGAGATCCATGTATGCCAATACAAGGAACCTAGGAAACAAAATTTATGACCTTGTGGCTACCATTGTGGAGTTGGACCTGGATCTGATGGCCATAACACAACACATAACACATAGTGCACTGACAACCACAGCTGAGAGATGGCTATACCAGGTTACAGCATGTTTCAAAAGGATAAGGCAGTGAGGAAGGAGGAGTTGTCTTATATGTAAGGTAAATTGTAAAGACCACTGAAATACAAGGACATAGCAAGGAAAAGGAGGATCTGGATATAAACCTGAGAGTTGCATATGCTGCTATTTTAAATGAACAATTGCACTAGGATTTGTTTTTAATAGGAAATAAATCAATACTGACAATTGCTGAGTGATTGGAGCCCTGCAACGAAAAACCGGAAGCAGAAAGAGAGACTGTAGTTCGGGACTGTGCAAACAAACTACAAATTAGTCTAAATTAAAACTTTTATTTAGAATTTTTTACTTCTGGCACTCTATATCCTTAGAAAGTCCCTTACTAGACTTGTGAGCAAATAAAAGTAACGTTTGGCTTTATTTTAAAAACGAGGGGTCTGCGAGACACTTCCGGTCTGTATACACTATTAAAGGATCCACTCCAGTGAGCGGAGCGAGATTTAAACCTGAGAGTTGCATATGCTGCTATTTTAAATGAACAATTGCACTAGGATTTGCTTTTAATAGGAAATAAATCAATACTGACAATTGCTGAGTGATTGGAGCCCTGCAACGAAAAACCAGAAGCAGGAAGAGAGACTGTAGTTTGGGACTGTGCAAACGAACTACAAATTAGTCTAAATTAAAACTTTTATTTAGAATTTTTAACTTCTGGCACTCTATATCCTTAGAAAGTCCCTTACTAGACTTGTGAGCAAATAAAAGTAACGTTTGGCTTTATTTTAAAAACGAGGGGTTTGTGAGACACTTCCGGTCTGTATACACTATTAAAGGACCCACTCCGGCGAGCGGAGCGAGCTGAGTGAAGCGCGAATCGCACGCGGAGATGCACGCAGAGACACGCACGTTGTGTGTCTGCTGTGTCCGCTGGGGACACTGGGGACCATTTGGGGGAAATACTACTGAGGCTCAGCAAACATACGTGAAGTTTGGTAAGTGAGCCCTAAAACTGCAAACATTTAAAAAGTCCTTTATATTTAAGTACTGGGACCTGAACAAACAATAAAAATGGCCAACACAAGGCAAAAAAAATTAAAAGGCAGAAAATCATGCCGAGAGTGTCATATGTATATGGATGATGGCGCTAACACTGAGTTTACTTGTGACAAATGTGCCACTAACTGTGAATTACAAAAGAAAATACTTGAACTTGAGGCCAGAATACAGACCTACAAAGACATATCTAAATTAGAGGACTACATAGATGAGGCTGTATGTGACGTCAGTAGTAGACAAACGCTGATTCTAAATAACTCAATTCACCTGGACAGTATTAATGTCAACAAGGAGACTAATGATGTATCCCAGGCACTTATTACAATAGATGTACTAAACAGATTTGAGTGCCTTGCTAAAGATGAGTCTTTAATTATTGGGAATAGTTCGCTAAGTGAAATTAATACATCTAAAAATACACAATGTGTGCAGGTACCAAATGAAGTACCAGGAGGTACCACAAATTTGGATAACCCCATAAACTTTGTTGGAAAAATACCAACTGGTGAAAATAAATTGAAAGAAAGGGATATTTTGATAATAGGAGATTCAATTATCAGGGGCATAGACACATATATTTGTCATAATAGAAATGAACATACTACAGTTAGCTTCTTATTGGGAGCTAAAATTCATGACATAGTTGGTATGTTGCAAGATCTCTTTGAAAACACAGAAACCCCTCTAGTTATTTTACATGTGGGGTCAAATGACGTAGGCAAAACCAATTGGAGCCTCATGCATAGGGACTACAAGATTATTGTTGATGCAGTAAGGAATTATGGTGGGGAAATTATTGTCTCTGGAATAATCCCTATGCAGGGAAACAAAGCATTCACAAACAAACAGATATCAATAACAAATGGTAAACTCAGACAATTTTGTATTGAAGAAGAGATTGGTTTTATGGACAATGATAAAACATTCAATAGAGCTTCTTTATACAGAAGAGATGCTGTCCATCTAAACTATGCTGGAGTCAGGATTTGGGGTAAAAAGGTTCAGGAGGTTGTAAACTTCCATTTAAACTGGACAGAATGGGGGGTACACAAAATAAAAACTTGAATGTAAACCCATCCTCATCTGATGACACTATGGAGTGGAATGCTATATTGATAAATGCACGTAGTTTACAAAACAAATATGATGAGCTAACAATAATCCTACATAGTAATAAAGTACATATAGCCTTGATCACCGAAACATGGTGGGATGAAAATGATGAATGGGACAAGGAAATTGTGGGGTATAAACTCTTTTCCTATTGTAGAAAGTATAGAAAGAGAGGAGGATTGGCAATTTATATTCACAACGATATTGTTTCAGAAAAATTAAAATGGGATGTAGGTCAAACTGAACTCCTTTGGGTTCAATTATCACCGATAAACAGACCTAAAATCATATTAGGGCTACTTTATAGGCCACCATCTATGTCACGTGATGACGATAAAATTTTACTGAATATATTTGAGAAACTGGACACAAACACAAGACTTTTGATAACCGGTGATTTTAACTTACCAGATATAAACTGGGTAAAAGGTACGGGCACTTGTCCCCTTGAAAGGCAATATATTGATATAATGGACCACAGGGGCCTTGTCCAGCTAGTACATGAAAGCACAAGGGGCAATAATACTCTCGACTTAATTTTTACTAATATGGGAGATATAGTAAATTCCGTGGTAGTTAGAGCCCCATTAGGTAACAGTGACCATAATATCATATCATTTAATATAAAAGAAATTGAAACTAACAAACCCACGGGAGCTACTTTAAAACTGAATATGGGGAAAGCTGATTTCCATAATATGAGAACTAAGTTGAGCTATTGGGATTGGATTTCTGAATTTAACAATAAACCTATACAAAGCATGTGGGATTATCTCAAAAATAAATTGGACGAATTGATTGCTGAATTCATCCCTGTAATAACCAAATACCACAAGGATAGAGCTATAAGACCTGCCTGGCTCAACATAAAAATTAAAAGGCTAATAAACAAAAAAATAGATTATTTAAGAAGCTAAAAGCCCACAAAACAGTTAAGCTATATACAGAGTATAAGGAATGCCCAAAAAAGGTTATAATCAATATTAGGAAAGCTAAAACTACATACGAGTATAACCTTGCTAAGAAAGTACAGGATAATAAAAAAGCTTTCTTTTCTTATATTAATAATTGGAAGAAGACATCAAACAGTATAGGACCTTTCACTATTGATGATGGATCCCCAGCTTCTAACCTACAAATGGCAAATATTCAAAATAAATACTTCTGTTCGGTTTTTAATTCTAACGATAATGATACATATAACACAAAACAACCTTTTGCCCAAGAAACAATAAGTATAAATCCAGAAAACATATTTAAACAGTTAGTTGGACTTAACCCAAATAAATCTCCCAGCCCAGATGGTTTGCATCCTAGAGTTCTAAAGGAATTGGCAAGTGAATTGACCTATCCTTTGACACATATATTCCAAACTACTATTAATACTGGATCTGTCCCTCACGACTGGAAATTAGCAAATATTGTACCCATTCAAAAAAAGGGACCTAGTACTCATCCAGAAAACTTTCGGCCCATAAGTTTGACATCAATTCTGGGAAAACTCATGGAGAGCATAATTAAAGATATATTAACAGAACATATCGAGGTACAAGACATGAGGGATCCTATACAGCATGGGTTTGTGAAGAACAGATCATGCCAGACAAATTTACTGTCCTTCTATGAAAGAGTTAACAAAGAATTGGACAGTGGGAACCCTGTGGATGTGGTGTTTCTCGATTTCGCAAAGGCCTTCGATAAAGTGCCACATAAGGAATTGCTGTCAGTGTTGGAAAACTAAAAACTACCCAATAACATATGCAGATGGATCTCTGATTGGCTGTGGGCTAGAAAGCAGAGGGTGGTCATAAATGGGGAATATTCTGACTGGGCGTTGGTGACCAGTGGTGTGCCTCAGGGATCGCGTTGGGCCCCATTCTGTTTAATGTATACATTTCGTCTTTAAAGATTAGGAATAATAATATATGGATGCAAAAATTTGCCAATGAGTGCAGATCGGGTGTGGTCACAAATAAAGATGAACATATAATAGCATTACAACATACACTGGACTTAATATATGAATGGACAATTAGCAATAAGTTAGGCCTAAATAAAGCTAAATGTAAAGTCATGCATATGTGGAAAAATAACATAGAAGCAACTTATCAAATAGATAATACTACACTTGGGGTCGTATATGAAGAAAAAGACCTGGGAATTATAGTTACCAAAGATCTGAGGTTTAGAGAGCAATGTAGAAACCAACTTAGAAAGGCTAACCAGATTCTAAATTGTATACTTAAGCATGTAACGAGTAGAGATAGGAATGTGTTGATGCCTCTGTACGTTGCATTGGTCAGGCCACATTTGGAGTACTGCACAAGGGTTTGGTCACCATATAACAAGGAAGACATACTAAATATAGAGGGAGTCCAGAGAAGATTTACAAAAAAAATAAAAGGTTTAGAAAATAAAACTTATTACAACAGACTGGTCAGTCTAAATCTTTATTCTCTACAGTATCATAGAATAAGAGGAGATCTATGTTTCCTATACAAGAGTATGGAGGACGACAAATTAATAAATGAACTGGGGTTCACATATAAACTTGGGAGAACTAGTTCAAGATATCATAATAAACAGTTGTACCAACAAATTTGGGAACATAACTTTCGAAAGCACTGGTACAGTTTAAGAGTTGTGGGAACTTGGAATAAACTACCAAAGGAAACTGTAAATAGTACAACAATGAATCAATTCAAGAATGGGATAGATCTATTTTTTGGAGAAAATAAATTCATATGTCAATAAAAATTGGAAGGCGAGCCTTATAGGATGGTATTCTATCCTCGGCTTGAATCAACCTATGAACCTATGGAGGATCTTTGGGTTGGCTTAGAGTCAGTGTCCAGAGCCTTTATAGGCATGGGTCTGGTGTACAGGCCAGCAATACAGGAGGAAGGAATTGTACAGGGTTTTGGGGGAAGCCATAGGCAAAATGAATTGCAAAGGGGAAGTAGTAATTATGGAGGACTTAAATCTGCTGGTTGTAGACTGGAACATTCTGGCCACAGCCACAAGTAGGAGTAGGGTCATCCTAGACTCCCGGGAAGGGGGCATTCTTCAGGCAGCTGGTTACAGATCCCAGTAGAGATGGGGCACTGCTAGATCTGGTTCTTGCAAATAGGGACATCATTGTGGTATGCCAACCGAAAGTCAACACCCGATGGCAAAATTACCCACAGTGATGATTTCAACAAGTTTTGAAATTGTCGCTGTGGGGGAACCATGGGTGAATTTTCGTACTTTCACTGACTTTTGTCCCCCTTTCAAGTTAACTCTGACTCAGAGTTAGTCCTTAGAAGGGGGCATGGAGGCCTCATCCCCCCACATGGGGGGGTTCATGGAGCACAGCCCTCCTATAGAAAAACACCCAATGTCTGACAGGTGAAATTTTGCCTGTCAACATTGGGGATCATGCTATGCATTTGGACTGGAGATAAACCATGCTAAGATGTAGGTCCTGGATTCAGGAGAGCAGATTTTAAAGAAATGGGAGACTGCCTTAGACACATAGAACATAGAAGTTGTCGGCAGATGGGGACTGCGTAATCCATCAAGTCTGCCTTTTATTCCTACCTCCCCACGTTACTTAGCTATCTGCTTGAGTACCCAACATTGTCTATCCTATGCCTGCTTGAATTCACCCACTGTCTTGGCTCCTACCACCCCCTCAGGCAGGTTATTCTATGGTTCCACAATGTGCTCAGTGAAGAAGAATTTCCTCATATTGCACCTGAACTTTCTTCCCTTAAGTCGAAGGTCATGCCCTCTAGTCTTGTTGTGGTCTTTTACCTAAAAGATGTTCTGTACGTGTACCCCTTTTTTTCCTGTTAGGTATTTAAATGTCTCAATCATGTACCCACGATCCCTACATTGCTATTGGGAGTATAATTTGAGGTCATCTAGCCTTGCCTTGTACGGTATTTGATGCTAGCCCTGGACCATCTTTGTTGCCTTCTCTGAACTGTGTCCAATCTATCTATGTCTTTCCTGAGGTGTGGTATCCAGAATTAGACACAGTACTCCAGGTGAGGCCTCAACAGGGACTGATACAGGGGCATGATTACCTCATGCCTTCTGCTTGTGATGCCCCTCCCCATGCACCCCAGGATGACACTAGCTTTTAGTGCTGCCTTCTCACATTGTTTACTGACCTTGAGGTCATCCGATATGATCACCCCCAGATCACACTCCTGCCTGGTAGCCACCAGCTGCTCTCCTTCCATTGAGTACATGTTCCCTGGGTTGCATTTTCCCAGGTGCATTACCTTGCATTTTTTGGCATTGAAATTCAGTTGCCAGGATTTGGACCACTCCTCCAGTTTTTAGAGATCAGCTTCCATGCTATACTGTCCCTCAGGTGTATCCACCCTGTTGCCGATTTTGGTGTCATCTGTAAACAGGCACAGCTTTCCCTTCAGCCCATCAGCAATGTCATCAGCAATGTCTTTGATGAATATGTTGAAGAGGATCGGCCCCAGAACCGAGCCCTTGGGGACCCTGCTAGTCACCCTCCCCTCTTCTGACAAAGTGCCATTCACTCATACTCTCTGAGTTCTCCCCTGTAACCAGTTCCAGACCCAATTCATTATCTCAGGCCCGAACTCCATGTTGTCCAGTTTTTTGACTAGTCTCCTGTGCAGAACAGAGTCAAAAGCTTTGCTGAAGTCCAGGTAAACCACGTCCACTATCCCACCTTGATCTACTGTTTTGGTGACCCAATTGAAGAAGTCAAACAGGTTTGTCTGGCATGACCTCACTGTCATGAAATCATGTAGATTTTTGTCACGCTGACCAATTTGAAAAAAGCTACAATTCTTTCCTTCAGCAGGGACTCCATCAGTTTTCCCACGACTGATGTTAGACTAACCAGACAGTAGTTTCCTGGCTGCTGTTTGCTTCCACTCTTGTGTAGTGGTACTATTGTAGCTCTCTTCCAATCCTCTGGCACCTCCCCACTCCTCAATGATTTTTTGAAGAGCACTGCTAATTGTGCTGCTAGTTCTCCCCCAAGTTCTTTAAGTATTCTTTGATGTATTCCATCTGATACCAAAGCTGTATCTACCATTAAATTGTCTATTTCCTCCAGGACCCTTTTCTCTGTGAAGGGACACGTGTATATTCCTTCAATTGGACACTTTGTTATGCCTATTGCTGGTCTGTTTCCATCAGATTCCTGTGTGATGACTGAGCAGAAGTACTCACTGAGTGCCTCTGTCTTCTCCCCATCTTGCTCTGTGTGTTGCCCATCCTTTTTTGTGATCCTAACAATGTCCCCTTTGGTCTTCCTTTTTCATGTATGTACCTATAGAATGTTTTGTTACCCTTTTTTACTTCCTGAGCTATCCTAACCTCTGTCTTCACTTTTGCATTTCTTATCCTTTTTCCTGCCTCTTTTAGTTTCTGTTTGTATTCTGTTTCATCTGCCTTCTTCCCTGACTCCTTGTATTTCTAAAGTCTATGTGCTTTTCTCTCACCATTGTTTTTTATCCTTCTGTTCTTACTAACCTGGCGGGCACACTGTGATGTGACCATTGTTATTGCTTCCTTCAACCTTGTCCAGCATTCCTCAATGCTCCCTTCTGTTGGGTTACTAAGGTCGTCCCTCAGACAAGCCTTCATTTTTGTGAACTCTGCCCTCCTGAAGTCAAGGACCTTCAGTTTGGAATGTGTGAAGTATTCAGTCCTTTTTACCCTGACCCATTCTACAGTATGTTATAGTCACTGTTGCCCAGGTGGTTCCCTACTTTGACGACCCAAACTCCATTACTATTTGTGATTAACAGATCTAGAATCAAGTTACCCCTTGTGGGTGATGTCACTAGTTGACTTAGGCCTGCTTCCTGTATGGTGATTAGAAATTCCCTGCTTTGTTGTGATGCCACTGTGTGGGTACTCCAATATATGCCTGGCAGATTGAAATGCCCCACCAGCATCATGTCCCCTTTGCCTGACATCTGGAGGATGGTTTCCAGGATTTCTTTATCCTTGGTATCCTGATTTGGGGGTCTATAAATTACTCCTACCTGAATTGGGTTCTGGCTTCTGGCCCCGATTATGATCCATAGATCCTCCACTTCCTCTTGAGCGTGGTGCATTTCTGTAGCTTTGATGATGTCCTTAACATAAATAGCTACACCCCCTCCCTTTTTCCCAGTTCTGTCTCTCCTAAACAAGTTATACCCTGGGATAGTTACCTGACAACTATGATTGTTTGTGAACCATGTCTTGGTCACGGCAACCCAGTGGAGTCCTGCCTCAGCTATTGTGGTGGTGAGGTCAGTCATCTTATTAGCCAGACTGCATGCATTGAGGCATAGTGCTGACCATTCTTGATCTGAAACTTTGTTCATCGTGCCCCCCCGATCATGTTTGTCCCTTTGCCTTCCTTTATGGTTTTGATTCCACCCCTTCCTTTGTTTTGATCATCTGCAGAGTCAGAAAGGGTTTCCCACTTCCTGCTATCTGCTTTTGTTATCCTGAAGCCTGTATTTATGGTGCTAGCTGGAGGGGGGGGAGAGATGGCAGGTTCTATGTGTGCTGCTCCTAGAGCTACCATCACATCCCCTCCTGCTAGTTTAAATGTCCCACGTGTACATCAGATTTGTGGCCCAGTACCCTAACTCCTTCCTTGGTCAGGTGGAGGCCATCAAATTTGAAGAACTCCCTTTCCCAGATGTTGCCCCAGTTTCTGATGAAGTGATGCCCTTTTAGAGCCTTAAGAGACAGCCAGTAGAAAGCATAATGGAAAAGAATAAAGAAGGGAATAACTAAGGCAATGGCAAACTGTTTTAAGGTGGTTAGCAAAGGTTAGAGGAGGCAGAGGTCACTATGGTTCTCAAAGGAGGTGGCCAAGGTGGCAAGAGAGAAAAAAGCAGCTCTCAGGAAGTACAAAGAAATGCAAACAGAAGCAGACAGGGAGGTATATCTAGAGAAATAAATGGAGGCAGAAAGGAGGGTAAGGACAGTAAAGGCTCAAAATGAGGAGAGGATCACCCAGGAGGTCAAGAGTGAGCATAAGACTTTCTTCAGGTACATGAGCAAAATGATGAAGGTGAGGGATGTTATAGTGAGAATCGGTAGACCAACAAGTGTGGACTATGCAGAGGAAGACCATGAAAAAGCTAACATTTAAAACAAATACTTCTGCTCAGTCTTCAAATATGGGATGGTATGGGCTGACATGCATTAATAAGCACCGGGTCAATATGCCACTTCAAGAACAACGCAGCAAGAACTGCGCTGTGTAAAGTGCTAAAGCATTTAGAGCCACAGGGGTATAATAGCTTTAGGGAATTACCGCTATTCCTGTCACTCACTGTGGAGTAGAGGAAGGGCTGAAGAAGCCTCAGGTGCTATGCTTTGTCGAGTTGCTCCCATGGTGGAGTGGCTAAGGCACAAGCACCTGACATGGGAAGACCTAGGGACCAGGGTTTGGTTCCCCATCTCCCAATATTGTTTTTTTTCACTCTGAAACAAAGTTACCACTCCTGAGTTTCTCCTTATCCCCATGTTCTACCCTCCCCCGAGTTGGGATTATTACAATTTTGGGGGGCATGAGGGTCAAAATAAAAAAGCCCATTTTTTCTATGGGTTGCACTTTTCTTGTTAAGGTCTGTGTTTTTACTGACATTATTTTAATGGATGGCATTATGCTTGCTGCATTGTTTGCCACATTGTTTTTGTTGTTGGCATTATGACCCCATGCCCCAGGGGAGGGGAAGGCCTATAGAAAAACAAGGCAAAGTGGCCAGATGGGATCCAGCAAGGGTACTAAAGGAGCAGAGCATGGTACTAGCCACCCCTCTGGCAACACTATTTAGCATCACTTTGGAGATGGCATGGTTTCTAAGAATTGAAGGAGGGCCAGTGAGGTCCCACTTTACTTGAGCAGCAGCAAGGAGGAGGCTAGGAATTAAAGATCAATCAGTCTCACATTAGTAGTGGATAAATAAATGGAGTCCCTGCTGAAGGACAGACTGATAGAGTACCTGGAGACAAAGGGGCTATAGGACCACCAGCACCAAACCTCAAAGTGGGGAGGTCATGTCAAACAAATCTCAGAGATTTGAGTACATAACTAAGGAGGTGGATCAGGTGAGGATAATGGATGTGGCCTATCTGGGCTTCAGTAAGAACCTTGATACTGTAGCACACAGGAAGTTAATAAAGAAACTTAGCATCCTGGGAGTCTAAGAGAAGGTGGTGAACTGTATATCTAACTGGCTGAATGATAGGAGGCAGAGGGTAGTGGTAAATGACATCCACTCAGAGCA
Organism: Neoceratodus forsteri; assembly: GCA_016271365.2. Classification (NCBI taxonomy): domain Eukaryota; kingdom Metazoa; phylum Chordata; order Ceratodontiformes; family Ceratodontidae; genus Neoceratodus; species Neoceratodus forsteri. Next base: position 213,783,410 of record CM057451.1, read on the forward strand.
TGAGAGGGTAACCACTGGAGTACCACAGGGATCAGTATTGTGTTCTGTCCTCTTCAATGTCTTCATAAGTGAAATTGCAGGGTAACTGAAGGTGAAGGTGTGTCTCTTTTCAGATGGTACAAAAATTGGCAGCTGGGTAGACACCCAAGAGGGAGTGGAGAGAATGCAAAGGGATCTAGGGAATCTAGAAGAGTGGTCTAAGGAGTGGCAGTTGGGTTTCAGTGCCAGAAAGTACAAAGTCATGCACCTAGTGTGGGAAAACTGAGCGCTATGTATAAAATGGGAGAGGTACTTACAGTTACCAAGCAAAAAAGGGACGTGGGGTAATCATATCTGATGACCTCAAGGTGGCAGGACAGTGTGACAAGGAAGTATATATGGCTAGCCAAATGTTGGGGTGCATAGGGAGGGGGGCTTCTAGCAGGAGAAGGGTGGTGATGTTGCTCTGTAACCCTCCCTTGTTAGACCCCACCTGGAGTGCTGTGTCCAGTTCTGGAGACTGCATCTCTGCAAGGACATTGACAGGGTGGAAGCAGTCCAGAGAACGGCTACCAAAATGGTGCAGGAGTTACACAAGAAATCATATGAGGAGGGACAGTGGGAGCTCAACATGCACTCCTTGGAGGAGAGGAGAGTGAGAGGGGACATGATTGAGGCCTGTAAGTACCTCATGGGGCAAACAGTATGCAGGTGGGGAGTCTCTATCACAAGAGAAGGCATACCAGACCACGAAAGCATGCTATGAAGCTTGAGGGGAGAGTGTTAAGAGGGATGTGAGGAAATACTTCTTCACAGAAAGAATAGTGAATGCCTAGAACAGCCTGATAGAAGAGGTGATGGGGCAAACACATTGGGGAGCTTCAAATATATGTGGGATAGGCACATGGGTATAATAAGTAGTGGTAAGGGGGGAGGGAGGAACACCTGTGACCAAATATGGTCAGGGTGTGGTAATAGCTAGGGAGAATACGGCAGACTAGATGGGCCTACTGGTCCTTTTCTGCAGACACATTCTATGTCTCTGTATTCAGAGTATTCATCCATTTATGCTATAGGCAGAATAATTCTCAAATCTGATTGATGAGTTTGGGTCTTTATTGGTACTCAGTAAATCCAGCAATGATCCTGCAAGGATGAGCAGAGATCTGAGAAAAGTCAATGAGTGGTCAAAGTTATGGTACCTGAGTTTCAATGTGATAAAGTTCAAAATAATGCACTTAGGGCACAGAAACACAGGAGCAGAGTACAAAATGTGTAGTGTGTTATTGACAACAACCAAGCAGGAAACAGACCTAGTGATAATCATATCACAAGACCTAAAGGTGGCCAGGCAGTGCAACAAGGCAGTGGGGAGGGCTAGTGGGATGCTGGGGTGCATAGGGAGGGGTTTCACCTGAAGAAAGAGGGAGGTGGTGTTGTTCCTGTATGGAACACTGGTAAGACCCCCTCCTTGAGTTTCTAAGACCACAGGCTCAATTTTCAAAGACTCAGGACTGGTGCAAGGGGCTTGCATGATGGAGAAACAGTACACAGTTCACCTAGTGCTTCACCTTGCACCAGACCCTATTTTAAGACAATCCCTGTGGTACCTGGGGGTCCACCTTTCCCAGCTGGCCTTGTGCCATCCTTGTGACAGACACAACAGTGCAGTCATGCAGAGTGGGGCTCATGCTAGGACAGCACTGCAGAATCCCTTTAATTGGGATTCTTCAACCTCCTGCAAGGGGAGCAAGGGCCATGGGAGTTATGACCAACCAGGAGCTGGTCTAATGGCCCACACACCATTCCATGTGCCCTGCCATGGTGGACAGTGGCCATGTCCCCAGTTACAGCCCCTGTCAGTGGGCATCTGCCTCTCTCCCACACCCAGACAATTGTCCCATGAGTGGGTGGGGCACTGTTTGTGGGATCCACAGCTGCCCCAGTACTGCCCCTCCACTGCCCACCATGGATAGAGCCATGATCAGTCACCACCCCCCACCCCCAACTTTCCCCGGACCACCCTCCATGGACCCTGCTGGCAGCTGGTGAATCTGCTTTACTGCTGCCAGTGCTGCCTAAAAGCCACAGTCTGAGGCATTCCCTGCCTGTGCACCAGGTGTTCCACATACTGGATGACTTGCAGCAAGCTTGGGGTGTTTGGTGCTGGAAACCTGTTTTTTATGGCATTGGGCACAAGGTCCCTGGTGCATCCAAGTTTGCCACAGTCAGACCATCAGCACAAGATGTCCCACTCTAGTAGAGCTCTGAAAATTGGGTCCCACATCTCTGGAAGGACAAAGACAGTGTGGAGGCGATACAAAGGAGGGCAACCAAAATGGTGTACAGTCTGCACCAAAAGCCTATGACTAGAGACTAAAAGATCTCATTATGTACACCTTTAAAGAGAGGAGAGAGAGAGGGGGACTGGATAGAGACGTTTAATTACCCCATGAGGGTAAAAAAGGTTAAATTGTTCAGAAAAAAAGGTGCTCAAGAACAAGGGGACATGCTATGAGGCTGAAGGGGGTAGATTCTGGAAAGATTTATGGAAGTACTTCTTCACAGACAGAGTGGATGATTCCTGGAACACCTTCCAGCAGAGGTGGTGGGGGTGAAAAAAGTGTTCAAGAATGCATGGGATAGGCCTAAAGGAATTTTAGTGGAAAGGAAGGGGGTGGAGAAAGAGCTGGAGATCTATTAGGGTCTGTGGTGATACTATAGCTAGGAAAAAAAGGGTAGACTGGGTGTGCCAGACTGTCCTCTGCCATCTTATTCTATATTTCTGTGACCAACAGGTGAAGAACCAGATGACCTTTTCCCATACAACCAGCAAAGAACATCTGTACACCAAGACCTTAGAATTTGCAAAGTTCAAAATGCAACCATTTTTTGGTGAATCTGTCTCTGTTCAGCCAATACTATGTTGAGTTGTGACAAGTAAAGAAATACAGAATACAATAATGAAACAAGTAAAAAAGGAAAAAAAATTAAAGTGATGAAGGTGACTGTAGGTTAAGACATAATGTAAGGCATAAACTATGCAAACGGTATATATTAATGGTATAAAGCTATCAGAATTGTGGTGGCATTTATAAACTACGAGGTCATGGGCCAATGGGACATATTTGTCACCAGAAACCCAAGATAGGTTTACACTCTTTCTGATGTAAAGTCAATCGTAATTTATTTGTTTTAATACACTTAAAATGCACCAGGGGGAGAGAGGGGAGGGGAGAGGACAGGAAGCTAGAATGTCATATGATTTAAAGTCAAATATTGATTTGATTAGCTACAGTAAAGAATAATAAGACTACAAAGTGCTGTAGTTTATAGAAAATATAATTCACTATGTATTTTAAATGTGTAACATTGTTTGGCTAAAGTTTGTATGTTGCATACCAGACTACAAAAAGAGCATACTAGTAGTAGTAGAAGTAGTAGTAGTAGTAGTAGAGTAGTGATTACAGGTAATAGTACTCTTTATTTTATGTGGCACCTTCCCCAAGAGGCTCAGGGCATCATTACAATCAGACAGTAGCAACAATCTAAACAAAATCTGGTCAGAGCCGATATGGCTGCTCAATGAGGTGGGAGTGCGGCAAATGCGAGTTAAGGAATACTCAGAACTCTCACCGCAATCTCTCCACACGAGAGTCTGCTGTGTCCAAGATGGCATCACCAACAGAACTGTGCATGCGTATAAACAGCACCACTGGACATTTGACAGAGCACTGTGGAAGTACACCAGACAGCGGTCCAGTCACATGCTTCTACAGTACTATTCTAAAGACATTGTGATGGTATAACATCTGTGGAGCTCCACCCACACAGCCATAAAAACATCTAAAAAGTAATTTAATAAATCCTCAAGAAATAAAATTTTTAAAATAATACAGCATTCACAACAAATAGATAAATAAATTAATCAGTACTTAAAAACTGGGATAAAACGATTGTGGGGAAGGGTAAACCTAAAAGCCTGAGCAAATTAAATGGTTTTCAGACCCTGCTTAAAGGCCTCCACAGAGAGAACCTCCCTCAAAGTTCCTGGCAAAAAATTCCAGAGGACCAGACTTGCTACTTTAAAGGTATGCTCCAAGGTCTTCAACCTTGCCCTTGGAAGGCCCTCCTTAATGGAGTGGAGAGGACTTGAGTTTATGTAAGGGTAAAAGAGCTCAACCAGATAGCCCAGCCCATGCAAAGCCTGATAAATTTTCAGTCCAACTTTAAAGGAGATTTGCCAACTGACAGCCATTACAGATCATGCAGAACTGGGAAGACATGACATGACCTCAGGAGGTAATTCAAAAACCAAGAAGCTGCATTCAGCACCAACTGCAGGCTTTGCAGCATACCCTAATTGACCCCAAGGTATAGAGAATTAGGTTCCACCAAGTTACTTTGACAAGAAAGTTGTCGAAGGACTTTAAAGTGACACAGTTTTTCCAATGGCAATCACATCACTGCGGCAAAGCGTCGACAGACCCAACAGCACTGGAGACATTTACTGTTTGCATGGGGCATTACCAACTCCGGAGGGACAGATTTCAGGGGAAAGAGGGCAACACCAGGAGTTGGTGTGTCAGCACATCGTTGCGACAACCTGTTTGACACTGTGGTTGTAAAACGGGTTGTGTCGCTGTGCCTGATTCACTGTTGGAGGAGTTTTTTCTGACTGCGCAGCTGCACGCTAGAGAGGCTGAGGAGGAGCACTCCAGCAGGAGCACCAGAAACGCTTGCCACTGCTCTATAGCAGGTATGCCACCATTGCCTGTGCAGAGCTCAGAAAATGTTTTCCTTTTATGAGAGTCTGAATAATCTATAGAGCAGTGAGAGGTGGCGGTAGCACCTTAGTTCTGGTGCTTTTTACAGGTTAACCTGTGTTGCAGAATTAAAACAGACTTGCTGAGGAGTCCTTTTTCTCTCCCCCGGTATTAGGAGTCTTGGTGGAGAGCCGTACCGGAGGAGGGGACAGCTGGAGCGGTCCTGCGGAAGATCAGCATCCTCAATAAGTTTTGTGTTTTCATACAAAATTGGAATTGGAGGTTCAATAACGAAGGAGATTACAGAGTACAACTATAGAAGTTTTTCCTTCGTTCATCAGTGTCAGATATCAGTCTCGCTCTTTGATAACTTTTAGAAAATTTTTAAACATATAAATTATAAAGCATATAGCGGAGAAGACCACGGAGGCCAGAAGGATCCAAAATATATTTAAAGCCATCTTAACTAAAATTCCATCACACAGTTTATTGTATTTTATTAATCTGTTTCTTCCGTTAAAGTATTTGTTATTCAACTTAATGTAATTATGTTTGTTTGATTAAATCTGCAATTTTATTTTTGGTTAAAAATACAGGGGTTCTGTTCTGGGACTTATATGGTGGAGATCTCGATTTAAAATATTCTGGATTGATTGACTGCTTTATATGTTATTTTTCATTTCTGCTTTGTATTTGTTTTTTAATGTGTTTTCGTATTTAGTGCACTTAGTGCTGCAGTGTCTAACGTTGTATGTATGAGGTGGATGCCTTGGTTACTTTTGGGGCATATTTTAATTAGTTTAGCTACATTTTATACTTTTTTGGTTTTGGTCTCATTGTTAAATAGAAGTTAGTTAAAATGCCTAACTAGAAAGCATGAGGTGTTCTTTAGAAAACTTTGTGCAAATTGTGCTTACTGTTGTTTCAGAACCAAAGTGGCTAACTCGGTCTAATTGGTTTAATTGGACATAATTAGACTAAACTGAATTAAAATTAAGTTGAAATTTCATTAATCCCTTTATATTAAATTTTGATTTAACTTAATGCATCTGAAATACTTGCTAATGACTTCAATAATTATTCACCGGTGAAGAGGTTCTAAATTGCTGCCAGTTAGTCAATTGGGGAAAGAAAAATATCTGCTGCTCTGCCTTTGTAATTGAATTGCACGAGCAGATTAATTGACCAGTTCCTTTGACTAAATCATACTGAGTTTATCTAAATTGGATGTTAACGGTTGCTCTCTGTACTGCATTCATTTGGCATCGTATGAGACATCGAGCCAAAGGAGATTGAAGAGAACGACCGTGTGTAGATTTGCACTCTCAGTTTAAGTCCACAAACACTGCCTTGCTCTATGTTTATTTTATTTTAAATACAAAAACACATTTCAGCGCTTGAAAATTAGCATCGTTAGCGTTGTCAGCATTGTGTGCCATGTGTCGGCATTGAGAAGGCACTGTTTTTTGAAATAAAACATTTTAGGACATCACTTGAGTGGCTGGCATGCACTTTGGAATCTCTCTATAATAGGAGTTGACAAAAGGGTGCTATATTTCGAGCACTGAGGGATCTTATCTGAAATTATTGAGAAGTGAGTATTCTAGCATCCTATCTTAATTTTCTCTCTAGTGTATATGTCTAGTGTATATGTTAGTATTTAGGATCCTTTAAGGATTTATTTTAGACAAACAGTTTAGTCCTTTGGTGGTACCCCTCCTGTTAGATACATTCTGGTTTAATCATATACTAATTTATATACTGATGCACTTAGAACTGTGTTAAAAATTGCACTGAATACTGTTATTTTTATCAGTCCACTTGCCCTATTAGCCCTATTAGCCTCCTTTTTTCCTTTCATTCCCCTCTAGTGCAGAGAAGGACAGGAGGTGCACCTGTGCAAGAAGCTTTCTGCTGTACATGGTTCACCATTCCAGGGTCACAGCCAAAAGGGGACTTAAAGCCACTACAAGACATTACAAACTCAATGTCTTGATAAGGCTTTTTAATTTCCTCAGTGGTTTATTACAACAGGAACGTAAAGACTTTGAAAGACTCTTCAGTGGTCCACGCTGCAAATCATTATCATTTCTAATTGTGCTGGTATACCGTGCTGGAATATCCTGGAGCTGGAGTTTGATCTTTTCCTTTGGATCAATATGTTTCCAGTCCATTGACTTCTGGAACTGACTAAACTATAGATTTCTATTGACAGAGATTGTTCTTGAATTAGAATTTGAACTTGTGGAAAAGTTTTTTTTTTTTTTTTGGAGTATACATTGTCTCAATATGGTTCAGACTAGAAATGGAAAGAGAAGTTTGACCCTTGGGGCAACTTCTCCTGAAATTGAAGTTAAGGAAATAATTGGTTCTGATAGTATCTTGGGTTCGAAAGTAAAATTAGCCCCCAAAGAACCAAAAGTTAAAGGCAATAATAAAGGGAAAAAAACCTGCCATGCAGGAAAATAAAGTTAGTTTACAGTCTAAATCACTGAATTCTCTATCCAATTCAAAAAATATGTCTGCAGCACAGGATAAAAACTATATTGATAGTAGTACAAATAAAAAACAACTGAAAATAACAGATATATGGGCTGATAAGAAAGGAGGCCCCAGGTACCTTTCTACTCCAAAATGCATTGCCCCATTAGAAATAAATGGAGCTGGCAATTTGGGAAAAGATTATTGTTCTCCAGAAAGGGCGTATAATGAGTATTCCCAAAACTATTTCTCAGAAGAAATTTCTTTTAACAACTATGCATGGGAAACATTTTTTTCAGAAAGAGAGTGGAGAAGGTAATAGCAATAACAGCTCCAATCACTCAATTATAGCCCTTTCTACTGATGGATCCCCTTAATCCTTCTAACATGGAAAGTTATCTTACTTTAAGAACTAAAAATAATACTGACTTAAGGTGTGAAGGATCACCTTTGTACCCTTCCAATTTGGATGTATCATATTAAGGGAATAAAGGTAATAGGGAATTAAAGGGGATTATTCAAGAACTAAGTACAACTATAGAAGGTCTCAAAAAAATGGTTTAACAAAATGGGGATATTCTCATGGACAGCCACTGTTCTGAAGTAAACTCTTCAGAAATTAGAGATACCCCTCAGACTGGATTTATTGATCATGAAGAAGATCACACCTACAATAGGAGAAATTTTATGGTCAGTTCCTCACTATCCAAACAAATGTTGGAAACAATCAAAAACAGATATCATGCAGATATTACTGTGTTAGAGAATATCTTAGTTTTGAAAGAAGAACTGACTAATATTAGAGCAGATATATTCTATAATCGGGTACTTATCCAAAACCTTAATAAAGACATTAAAACACAAGAGAACACTACAAGTGAAAAGAATTTGTCACCTAAAATTAAAAAAAACGGAGAACGGGGGGGTTCAAGTTTCATTGCCATCACCATTTGAGTTAAATAAAAATTGTTTTTGTTTTTGTCAAATTAAAACAACAGACAAAATAACAGACAAAGCAAAAACAGCAACTTCTACAGTACTTAAAAATGGGAAAGTAAACAAGGGAAAAGAACAACTAAAAAGAAAGTTAAGACTACAGAACACAATAGCAAGGAAGTAAAGAAAGGGAAAACCTTGTTAGTATATAAAAAGATAATGAAAATATTGGAGCAGAGCCAATAGAATCTAAGGAAAAAAATAAACAAAACAGAAACAAAGGAAAAGATTAACCTTACTTATGAGGATGTGTCTAGCTTTATGATGTCAACATTGGTTAGTAGTATGGCCAAAGACAATAAGACTGAACTACCTCAGGCAACAAAATCTCAGATTAAGCTAATAGAAGGGGAAATGGAAGGGGAAATGGAATACTTGATTGAAATAGCTGGAATTTTAAGACCTATAACAGAGACTAGGGAGGATTTAAAGGAGAGAGTGTTACACATGTTGGATATTATGCCATCATTAGTGAAGGAAGAGATATTCATTATGAGACCACCAAATATGGACTTCTATGATACAGTTTTGCTATATTGTGAAACTAAGGAAATGGTTAAATTGATTATGGACAAAAAATGTCTCTAGAGGGAAATAGAATTTCAATTAAGTTACCTCTCTTAGTCCCTAAAAGTATCAGTTTAGAAAATAAATTTGATAACAATGGATCTAGGGAAGTTAAAAATTTCTGTAATTCTGTTGAAACGGTTTCTATGAGAATAAGCCCCAAAAGGATAAGAAAGGAAAAGATGAGGCTACAGATATAGCAAAGATAACTGAAATAATTGATAAATATGGGAAAAAAAACAAAATGAGAGTTGGCTGTGTAGAACAGTGGTCATATTTGGATGGGAGACAGTCAGACAGGATTCTGATTTTAGTATAAGAGAAGAATTGCTCTCCTTTCTCTCATGAATTTCTGGATCTAAAATATCTAGGAATATGGTAGATCATATTAAAATTTATAAAAATGCATCCAGTTCTAGTCAAATTGACTGTACTTTCAAAAATCCAGAAAAGGCCAAATTATTTATGGATCTGGCAGAAAGTTTAGACAAATTGGGTATATATATTATCTACCCAAATGAAATGGGAAGAGAAATGGGGGGAGGAATCCATCAGGAAAGATGAAAATGATATAGATTATCCCCTTATAGTCCTTGAGAATTGGAGGGACCTAAATGATTTTGAAACAGTAATAAATCTGGACCCAGAATGACACTCAGAATCTGATACACCTGTCTGGGGGAATAGTAATAAAGAGGGAAAATTAACCATCCTGTCATGGAATATTGAAGGTCTTCACTTGAAAATTATGGACCCTGAGGTAGTTAGCTTTTTGGAAACATTTGATATAATTGCTCTCCAAGAGACTTGGTGTATGAAAGAAGCAACTCCTAGATTTCCTGGTTATGCACCTTATAGTTTTCCAGCAACCAGAGATAAAAAATTTGGTAGATATAAGGGGGGGGGGTTAATATTATTAGTAAAGACGTGTCTAAATCTGAAGATAAGAGAATTACCACCTAAGACCTATAATATTTTGGCCCCTTGAACTCTCTAAGGATTCCCAGAAAATAATATTGTGCAATGTTTACTTTCTCCCAGAGCCCAACTCTACAGAAATAGAGGATCCCTATATTTTGAATCTTAAATTACAATTAAATATTATTAGTGAAACAGAAGGAAACTGGCCTATTTTTATTTTGGGAGATTTTAATGCTAGAATAAAGGGAGGAATCTCGGAGAGTCAATATTCATCTTTAGTAGATGCTCTGGAAGTAATTAACCCTAGACTGACTTCATTAAGATCTACATTGGAAAAAAGATTCAATCATAGGGGTAGAGAATTATTTACAGCACTGGCCAGTAGGAATATTTGTATCTTAAATGGAAGAACTAATGGGGACAGCATGGGAAAATTAACCTTCAGGGGTCCTTTGGAATCTTCTATTCCTGATTTGATATGGGCAAATCTCGAGGGATTAAAAATAACTTATCAACTGGAAATCATTGAGCGATCAGAATCTTCTCATTTTCCTTTGTTCCTTATTATAGAGAATAACTTTATAAGAACAACTCAAGATGTGGGGAATACTATTGAACATGTGGACATAATTAATGAAAAAAGAATAAGATGGAATCCAATTCATCAAAATCAACTGCAGGAAATACTCTATTCTGGAGAAATAACTGCAATCTCCTCTCAAGACAAGGCTAACTTCGACATTTATGATATCTGGGAAAATATTAAAATAAAATTGAGTGCTTTTTACAGGAAAGATAATATAATTAAAAAAGAAAGCTTAAATCATGCCAAATCATGGTTTAATCAAAGATGTAAAAAAGCAAAAGCTATTTTTTTCTAAAATATTAAGACAACATAGGAAGATTACAAATAAAAATAAAATGGATTATCAGAATTTAGGGAAAGAAAGGGAGATCTATAAGAAAGTTTTAGAAGAGGAAAAAAATAAAAACTCTACTTCTATGGGAAAAATTAAGATCAGCGGTTATTGAAAGAAATAGTAAAGAATTTTGGAAAATAGTAGCACAAGGTTATAATAAATATCAAAAGAAAATAGAATGTCATATTACACCACAAACTTGGATTGCATATTTCCAAGAGCTATATTTTTCAAAAGGCGAAGAATTAGTGGAAATAAATATAAGATATGAGGCAAATTTCCTGAAGCCATTTATGATCACAGAATTAGAAATATTTAACTCCCTAAATTCTTTAAAATCTAATAAAACACCTGGACCTGATAAAATTATTGGAGATGTTTATAAGTCCTTTAAAGAATGGTTGACTCCACTCCTTTACTTAATGTATAACGGTTTTGTTCAGAACTTAAGATACCCTAAGAGTTGGGCTGGTAGTATTATATTTCTGATTTTTAAAAAGGGTAATGTAAAGGAACCGAGGATGTACAGACCCATTAGCCTCATTGATGTGTCTCAAAAAATCTTCTCAAAAATTATACTTGGCAGGTTATTAACTTAGAAGAAAACTCAATTCTGGAAGAGGCTCAAAATGGATTTAGAAGAAATAGGTCCACAATTCAGCATTGCTATGTTTTACATCATTTAACATGGAAATATACAAAAATACTCAAATCAAAATTATATTGCTGTTTTGTGGACTTTTCAGCAGCCTTTGACAGTATCAGTAGGAAAATACTTTGGACCACACTGGAAAATTTTGGTCTTGAGAAGACACTCTTGGACATCATCATGAGATTACATGAATATACTTGGGCAAAGATTCAATATAATCAATATGGTCATATTACAGAGGCATTTTGGACAAATACTGGTGTTAGACAAGGCTGTATATTAACACCTACACTTTTTAATATATATTTAAATTCTATTTTACTTGAAATTAAAAATACAGATTTTCATGCGCCAAAAATTAATGAAAGTAGAATTGACAGTCTAGCATATGCAGACAATTTGGTCCTATTATCCACTACTGCATTGGGACTCAGAAGAAAAATGAAATGTTTTGATACTCTCTGCAAAGAGAGAAATCTTAATGTAAATTTAAACAAAACTAAAATTTTTATTTTTGGACATACTTTTAGACAAGAACCTAAATTTGTAATAAATGGCAAAAAACTAGAGATAGTCAAAACTTATGATTACTTGGGAGTTTGTTTTTCTTATAACTTAAATTGGAATAAACATATAGAATACATTAAAAATAGGACAATGTCTTCTGTGAATGCATTCAAAATATTTCATGCCAAGATGGGGAAGACCTCGATAAAAGGGGTTTTAAAGGTACTTAATACTAAAATTAAAACCAGTATAATATATGGAGGAGAAGTATGGGGATTTGCCAATATTAACCCATTGGAAACGTCACTTAATAAACTATACCATTAAATTCTTATGTTACCTCTAGGCACTCCTAACTGTATCCTTAGACTGGAACTAAGCCAATATTCTCTGAGTTCCTTAATAAAGGAAAGACAAAATTTGTTTTTGCTCAAATTTTTTTACTTCAGGATTATCGATTTCCTAGAAAGTGTCTTGAGGAGGAGATTAAGATGGAAAAGTTGGGTTTTGTACATCCCTTTATACAGTTAATTAGGAAAATTATGTTTCCTTTGGGCTTGAGACATACTCTTTATGAAATATATACAAAGTCTTGGGGTGAGATTGCTTCTATAGTTAAATACAGAATACGAGATCTAGATTCAAATCAAACATTCTCTAAACTGGCTCAGTCCAAATGACATAATGATTACAAACGATTTAAAGGCCTCTGGGGTTTTGAGCCATATTTAACATATCTAAAGTGTCCAAAAATTAGGAGAGCATATTCGAGATTTAGAACTGAAAGTTATAATGCACAGTTCATTTTACATAGGCAAAAAAGAAGTAATGTTATGTCTCCTTTTTGTAAAAGTGGTAAATCATGTAATGATGATTTGAATCATGTTATTTTATTATGTCCTCTTTTTGAACAAAATAGAAGAAAATGGTTGGGCTCCACACTTAGTGGACTCACTCTCTCTTTAGATGAGATTATTGAATATCTTTTTACTTGTACTGAGAACATTGTATTACAAAATGTAGCAACATTTTTATTAACAACATTTCTTTAAATCTAAACTTAATAAATTATTAAATGTAAGTTTTTATATCTTTAAGACTTTTATAAATGTATATAAGCAGCCAATTATATGTCTATGGAATAATTGTATTTATGTGATTTCTGACTACAATTAACAATTTGTAATAGCTTTGCTGAACAATAAAAATAAACTGAAAAAATCCTCCCAACATGATATGAGAGAATTACAGTAGTCAAGCCTGAAAGTCATGAACGCATGCACCAGTGTGGCTAGATTGCCAAGTGGGATAAGGGATTTTATCTGGCTGATGTTCCACAGATGGTAAAAGCCATTCTGGACTACTGCTGATACCTGCGTATCAAGTGTCAGCACCTCATCCAGAATGACTTCAAATGTTTCAACTTTGTGGCAGCCAAAAGCCTACAGGGACTGAGCCAAAGCTCCAACTCCCTCTTGATAGCTGCCACACACCCTCATGTCCTGACTCAACCACCAGTACTTCAGTTTTCTCTTGGTTCAGTTTCAACCAGCTCGATGACATCCAGTCTTGGATTTTGGTCAGGCACCTATTAAGCACATCAACTGCACCCTGTGTCCAAAGTAGAAAGAACATGCAGAGCTTGATGTCATCAGCACAGCAGTGAAACCAAAGCCTATACTGCCAAATGATCTTACCCAGGGGCAGCTTATAAACTGCAAACAACATGGGCAACAGAACTGAACCCTGAAGTACATCACAGGACAGAACTTCTGGGAGCAAGGAAAACAATAACTCTGGGGCCTGTCACTGAGATAGGATTCAAACCAGCAGATGACTCTGCCAGCAAGTCCTATATGCTCCCTGAGCCAGTCCAATAACAGTCTGTGATCCACAGTGACAAAAGCACTTGTGAGAAATCAAGGAGGATGGGAATTGACTATTTTCTTCTTTCTCTTACTATGAACAGGTCATTGTGCACCCTAACCAGTGCGGTCCCTGTGCTATTCCTAGACCTAAAACCAGACTGGGAGGCTCAAAGATGTCAAAGGCAGAGAGGTGTGGCTCATGCTGAAGCACAACAACCCTCTCAATAACCTTTCCAAAAAAGAAAGTTTAGATACTGACCGGTAATTTGCCAGGACATCCATGTCCAAAGATTGCTGTATCAGAAGAGGTTTCACTAATACTCTTTTCTGCACAGTTTGGAACACAGCCTTTGCAGGGAACACTGGACAATCTCTTCTAATATTGGGCCCAGTTTTCCAACACAGCTCACAAGTAGATGTATCCAGCCTGGATCCAGATTACAGAATGTTGGCTGCGGCTCGGAGATTACCTCACTCGCCTCTTTTTTAGTCACTTGTCAAAAGTCCCTCCAAGACCACCGAATGCATCCCAGACTCATAGACTTGACCCCACTGTGATTTTATTCCCTTGTGCTTGTCCCAGGCATTCTTAAACTCCACCACTGTCTTTGCCCCCACCATCACTGCTGGAAGTCTGTTCCAGAAATCCATTACTCTTTCCGTGAAAAAGTATTTCCTCACATCTCTCCTGAATCTGTCCCCTCCAGCTTCATTGCTTGTCACCTTGTTCTAGAGCACCTTTTTTTCTGAAAAATATTTCCCTCCTGTACATTCTTTACTCCCATGAGGTATTTAAAGGTCTCCATCATATCCCCCCTCCTCTGTTCCAGGGTGTAAATATTGAGGTCCTTTAGTCTCTCCTCATAGGTCTTTTGATGCAGACCCTGACCATTTTAGTTGCCCTCCTCTGGTCCACCTCCACTCTGTCTCCAGAACTGGACACAGTACTCTATGTGGAGTTTTACCAGTGATGTATACAGAGGCAACACCACCTGTTTGCAGATGACATCAAAATCTGCAAGAGGGTGGGCACTTTGGAGTGGTGGAAAAGGATGAGCAAAGACCTGAGAAGACTAGAGGAGTGGTCAGGGGTATGGCATATGGGGGTCAATGCAAACAAGTGCAAAATAATGCACTTAGGGTGCAGAAACCCTGATATGGAGCACACAAATGGGTGGAGTGGTATTGACAACAACCAAGGAGGAAAGAGACACAGGGGTAGTCATATCAGATGACCCAAAGTTGGCCAGGAAACATGACAAGGCAGTCAAGAGGACTAGTGAGATGCTGGGGTGCATAGAAAGGGGTATAACCAGCAAAAAGAGGGAGAAGGTAAGACCCCACCTGGAGAATTGTGTCTAGTTCTGGAAATTACATCTCTGGACGGACATAGGCAGAGTTGAAGTGGTCCAGAGAAGGGCAACTAAAATAGTGCAGGGTCTGCATCAAAAACCCTATGAGGAGAGACTAAAGTATCTCAATATGTACACCCTGGAAGTGAGGAGGGGGATATGATAGAGACCTTTAAGTACCTCATGGGATAATAAAGTACAGAACAGAAGTATTTTTCAGAGAAAAAAGATGCTGAAGAACAAGGGGACATGCTATGAAACTGGAAAGGGGTAGATTCCAGAGAGATGTGAGGAAGTACTTCATCACAGAAAGAGTAGAGGATTCCTGAAACAGCCTTCCAATGGAGGTAGTGGGGGTGAAAACAGTGGTGTGGTTGAGAAATGCATGGGATAAGCACAAGGGACTCATATTGCACTTGGGCACTTGGGTTAATATCCCAATACAGACATGCTAGTGCAGCATGAAGGGGGGTGCTGCACTCCTGAGGTGCCGTCTTTCAGATGAGATGTTAAACCGAGGTCCCATCTGCCTGTTCTGGTGGTAGTTCAGGTGGATGTTAAAGATCCCATGGCACTTCTCGAAAAGAGTAGGGAATTTAGTTTATTCAAAAAATCATACATAACTTTGAACCAAAAATATTATACATAACTAAATTCAATGCAGAAAACTAAAATAGTAGCATCACATTTGTTCCTTTCTTTTTCCCTGAAAAAAATCCTCTTAAGTTTCTATACCTATCTCATATTTAAGTAACTATAAAATCATTATCAGTTACCCATGGTAAATTTTTCCATAATCTAAGAACCAAACATTTATTCACAGACTTCAATTCATTGTAATAAATATCATGAATATCTTTCAAAATCTTCCCCTGCAATTCCATATGGGACACTAATCTTCCCCTGCAATTCCATATGGGACACTAATCTTCCCCTGCAGTTCCATATGGGACACTAATCTTCCCCTGCAATTCCATATGGGACACTAATCTTCCCTTGCAATTCCATACGGGACACTAATCTTCCCCTGCAATTCCATACGGGGCACTAATCTTCCCCTGCAATTCCATATGGGACACTGTTGTTTGCTGAAGTGTAAAAAGACACCTCATATTCAAGATATTCCATTTAAAAACAGCAAAAATAATGTTTAACATACTTTTATCCCATTTATATCAATAAGCTGCATATCTACCATATATTAAAATCTCATAATTTATCAAAGAAAAGAGTTCTCCCCCAAAAAAATTAGCTACAAAATCCCAAAACATTTTTATATAGGAGCATGAAAAAAGAAACAAATGTTCAAGTGTTTCCTGTTGATTAATGCATTGTAATGTAGAACATCTCCTCTCCTCCACACTTTCATGTTTTTGATTTGCTTTAACGTTAAGCGGTTCATGACAGCATAACCATAGAAAATTTTTATATTTTTGAGGAACCTTCTTATCTACTATTAAAGAATGCAAGGAAGAAATAAATTCCAAAATACATTTAGGGAAAATCACTTGTTCTGAAAAATATGTTTCTATGACATACATATATACTGTATTTGTTTTTTAGATTGATTAAGAACCTGCACACTTGAAATTTGCCACACTTTCATTTTTACAAATATTTCTCTTAAATACAGAGGTTTTGTAATGTCAGAATGAATTACTTTCAGAGTTTCTGCTTCCCATGCTCAGTACCATTTTGATATATTAGAGAGAAAAATATGGATCCAGATTTTCCCTAAACTACCAGTTATGGGCCTGATATTAGTAAACATAAATTGGTAGAAAAAAAAGCAGTATGGTATTCACCATATTTAGCCTGCCCCTCCTTAAGGGTAAGTATAATATGTTTCTTTTTATATAGGATTTAGTCTGCTCCCCAAATGGCTTGAAAAAATAAACTTAAAATTGCAGTTTCTCTTACCTTAGGTGGAGGAAATATATTACTTAGGAAAAGAAATAATGGTAAAAGATAAGTTTTAATCAAATAAACCCTCTTGATTTTACTCATGGTCCACTTATTCCATTTCTGAACCATTAAAGTCCCTTGCTGGATTTTGTTGTCCCAATTTAAACAATCCAATTGAGTTGATCCAAACTGCTTACCTAAAATATATATAGGATCTCTAGTTAAAACTATACCTGCTACCTGCTCCTTAAATAAGTTATTTTTTCCTAATTCCCTACCTACTCTTTTATCCATATTTAGAACAGCCCCTGAAACAGTCCCATACCTAGAACATATCTGTATTGCTTTTTCTGCAGACTCAGAATCATTCAAAAATAAACAAATGTCATCTGCATATGCCACTGCTGGAAAAGGAACTTTATATTGAAAAACTTGGATGGTGTGATATCCGGTGCTTCATTTAAATATCTTAATAATGGGTCAGTACCAAACACATATAAAAGAGGACTAATCGGACAACCCTGTCTGACTTTCTTTCCCACCATAATCATGGAACCACAAAACCCATTAATTTGTGGAATGACTCACATTTTTATATAAAGTTTTCAGCCAAATAATAAAAATTTCCGGAATACCATATTGATGTAAGGTAAAAAATAAATCATGACTAAGAGAATCAAAAGCCCTTTGCTGATCAAGGGACACAATTTAGCCATCCAGACCACTATAATTAACAATTTCTATAACTTTCCTTAGTAAAATAAGCTGATCCATTATTGGTCAGTTAGGAACAATGCATGATTGAGCTGTTGTTATTAAATATGGCACTACAGTCAATAAATGTTTATTTAGAATTTTTGTTAGGATTTCTAAATCCACATTAAGGAGACTAATGGGGTACCAATTAGTAAATAGTTTTTTATCTCCTTTTTTATGTAAAAAGATAAGGATCCCTGTTACCATGTCTAAAAGTAGATTATTGTCTTTTAATAAATAATTATAAACTTGTGTCAATTCTGATACAGTTTCTATGCCTAAAAATTTATATAATTCCATGGTAAACCCATCTTTCCAAGGTGCCTTTCCCATTTTTAGGGTGGAAATGGCTGGCTTCTTCAATTTCATTAGATAGAATTGGTACAGTAAGGTTTTGCAACAAGCATTTGTCAATGCCAAATGTTGCTTGCTTCTATGTGCTGTTTAGGTATTTGGAAGTCATTGGAGTGCAAATATTGAAAATTTGCGAACTTACGAGCGTGTGTAGGAAGTGTGCAACGCACAGTCGTAAAACAGTCATTTTTAGGAATTTTTTCACCAAATTTTCAACATAGCCATTTTAAGACCTCTGCTTATGAACAGTGTCACTGTGATTTTGTTAATGTGTCCCATACATTGAGTTTGCACACCGACTGTGCCATTCTGCGCTACATGGGCGGAAACACATTTTGGGTGAGATGTGAAAAATGACAGCTGTACTACTCATAAGAAGGTGTGGTAAAATGGCAATGTTGAAAATCTGGAGTGAAAATATTGAAATTTCATGAACTTACAAGCCTGCATAGGAACTGCCATGCACGACGCTGTAAAATAGTCATTTTTGATTTATAATTAAATTTCAATATAGATTTTGATCTCTTTCATGAATGATGATACATTGTCATGGCAGTATTCAGCCTGAAGGGTGATTTCGCAGTCACTGCGTGAAATCACCCTTCGGGCCCGAATAATGCCATGACAGTGACATCATTCATGAGAAGGGGTCCCAAAAACCCCATGCTGAAAATTTGGTGCAAAAATTCCCAAAAATGCCTGAGATATGCAACAAAGATGAAACCCCCCTATCTAGCCCATTATACAGCTTACCGGCATTTCCTCAGTTTGTGGTCAGCTTTGAAGAGTGCAGACGTGTTCCTTGTCCACCGAAGATCGCCGCTCGGAGTCCGGAGGTAAGTATGGGGTGAGGGGGTGGGAGGCTGGGTGCACAGTGGGTGGGTGCGGGTGTGGGGCTGGGAGACGACCGCTGGACCGCTTTTGTTTTACAGGTTAAAAAAGACATCGGGTGGACGCTTGCCACGCTTGGGGTGGGCTCCCAGTGTGGCACAGGGACGTTAGCTGTTTCAGCCGATGGGGGATTGGGCACCCCGCCGGCCATGGTATTTGCTGCCATGCTGGGGTGGGCCTCAGCCGCAGCACAAGGATGGGGGCGCCCATCCCGACGGGGATTGGGCACCTGCTGGCCAGCGATTGCTTGCCATGCTGGGATGGGCTCGCAGCATGGCACCTACTACTGGGGGACGTGAAGCCAGCTGATGGGGATTGGGCACCCCGGCCGGGCTATACAGTGCGAAGCAGGGCGCACACGCCAGTGTGTCGGAGCTACGCATGAGCAGCCGATATCTTATCAGTGCTCACTCAAGCATAGCTCCCTTTTCAATGGTGAGTGATATTTGCATTTTGAGCGCGGTCATAGACAGCTCCAAAATGCATTGGCTTATAGGCCGTGGCTCAGCACACTGACTGAATTGGAGGAGGAGGAGGTGACACACCTCCGAAATCTCTGATGATGGCACTATGTTTCTTGCACATGCGTGCAAGCAACATAATAAATCAACTGGACAGTCTGGAATTACAAAATTTTGAAAAAAGGAAGGTATCGCTGAAGTAGCAGTGCATCCTTATTGAAACAAAAGTTTAGCATAGTTAGCCACTGTATCTAAAATAGTTGATTTGTGGTTTGCAGAAAATTATTGCAACCATACACTGCCTCCATAGTTTTTCTATTTTCCCTTGCCCTACAACTTAAAAAAAGACATATTATATCCAATTTTGCTTGAGTGCCAAAAGTTTGCAGCATTTCCAATGTAACTGTTTGTCTAATATAGTATTCATACATTTTCTGTTTAGTGACTTGAATTTGTGCTGTATAATTATGTTTTGTACTTTGGACTAAAGTCATTAGTTGCTCTAAATGCTTCCTATTCAGCTGATAGCAAATATATTCTTCATTTCTATTAGCTTTACTTAAAGATGATAATAAAGTCTTTAAGTCTATTTTAGTATCTTCCCACCATAATGAAGGATCTTCATAGATTTCAAACATAGTTTTCCTACTTTTAATAAAATATAGAATCTTGTATTTAATTCCCTCTTTCTATAAAAAGGGATGAATTCAATTTCCATAACCCAGGACCATAGCCCCATTTAAGAAGGCCCAGGACTACATATAATTATTTATGGTCGGAGTATTCTATTGCAGTCACTTTAGTAGACTGTATCAATAAATCTTTAGATAAAAAGAAAAAAATCAATACAAGTGGTCAGATTACCTTTTTGAACAGTAGGTTCTATCCATTTAGTTTTTGAAAATTATGCATCAATTAATCCAGCAGTCTGTATGGTATTTTGCAAAAAAGACATATCACAAAAAATATTTTTTGTAGTAGTATTCCGGCTTCTGTCCTTACTTGTCAAGCCACAATTAAATTCCCCCCCCCCCCAACAATATTTTTTAAAGAAAAAAGATACGGTTTTATTTGACTAGAAACTTCAATTCTATCTGTTTTCTTCTGTGGTGCATAGATAGTGATCAACCTATAGATACATAGATACATAGATACATAGACAGTGTCGGCAGATAAGGGCCTATGGCCCACCCAGTCTGCCCATTTGAGCTTGTAAGTTCAGTTTGTTTTCCTAGAAGTCTGTTGCCCCTTACCCCTGACCTCCAGAATTCCTTGATGTCTATCCCATGCATTCTTAAATCCTGTGATTGTTTCAGCCCCCACCACTTCCTCTGGCAGGGTGTTCCACTTGTCCACCACCCGTTCTGTGAAGAAATTCTTTCTCATGTTTCCTCTGAATCGTCCTCCCTCCAACTTCATCCCATGCCCTCTAGTCCTGGAACATCTTTTTCGCTTAAAAATAGTGTTTTCCTGCACCCTGTTCCTCCCTGTAAGATACTTGTAGGTCTCTATCATATCCCCTCTCTCCCTCCCTCCTCTCCTCCAGGGAGTACATGTTCAGTTCCTTCAACCTGTCTTCATAGGACTTGTGATGCAATCCATGCACCATCTTTGTTGCCCTCCTCTGAACCTTCTCTACCCTGTCTATGGCCTTACGTAGGTATGGTCTCCAGAACTGTACACTGTACTCCAGGTGGGGCCTCACTAGTGTCTTGTATAGCGGAATTATGACCTCCCTTTTCCTGCTGGTGATGCCCCTGCCTATACATCCCAGCATCCTATTTGCTTTACCTGCTGCCTTGTCACACTGTTTCCTACCTTGAGGTCATCAGAGATGACAACCCCAAGATCCCTTTCCTGCTTGTTGCATGCTATATCCTCACCCCCAACTGATATATTGTGCCAGGATTTTGTGCCCCATATGCATTATCTTGCACTTCTTTGCATTGAATTTCAACTGCCAAACCACTGACCATTCTTCAAGTTTCTGCAAGTCACTTTCATCCTGTCTACACCCTCTGGTGTGTCTACTCTGTTACAGAGCTTTGTGTCATCGGCGAACAGTGAAATTCTGCCTTCTAGGTCCTGCGCAATGTCACTGATGAAGATGTTGAATAGGACCGTCCCAGCACTGATCCCTGTGGTACCCCACTGGTCACTCTTCCTCTGTGGAGTGACAGCCATTTACCACCACCCTCTGTGTCCTGCCACCCAGCCAGTTACCTACCCACCACACTACTGTCCTGCCCACACCCATATTCCCCAGTTTGTGTAATAGTCTTCTATGTGGCACAGTGTCAAAGGCCTTGCTGAAGTCCAGATAGGCCATGTCCACTGCCCTCCCCTGATCCACCTCCCTAGTCACCCAGTCAAAAAATTCAACGAGGTTGGTCTGACATGACCTCCACCTGGTGAAACCATGCTGCCTTGGGTCCTGTAGTCTATTGACAACCAGATGTTCCACCAATCTCTCCTTCAGTAGTGCTTCCATGATCTTCCCCACTACCGAGGTGAGGCTGACTGGTCTGTAGTTCCCTGCTTCCTCTTTGTTCCCAGTTTTGTATAAGGGGACTACATCTGCTGTCCTCCAGTCTTTGGGTTCCTCCCCTGTTTCCAGTGATTGGCTAAACAGGATAGCCAGAGGTTCAGCAACCACCTCTCTTAGTTCTTTAAGGACCCTGGGGTGCACCCCATCTGGCCCCATTGCTTTATCAACTCTTATTACCTCCAGTTCCTTCAGGACCCTTTCTCATGTAAAGGGACTTGTGTCCATTTCTGCACCATTCTCACCCCTTGTACTCCCTTCAGACCCATTACCCTCCTCTTCCTCAGTAAAGACTGAGCAGAAATACCTGTTCAATATGTCAGCTTTACTGTTGTCATCCTCCACATGGCCCCATCCTCCCCCTTCAGTCTCACTATCCCTCCCTTTGTCTTTCTTTTTTCACTTATGTACCTGTAAAAGGTTTTGTCCCCTACCCACTGATTTTGCAATGTGTTCTTCTGTCTGAGCTTTGGCTTCCTTACTGACCTCCCTGCCTCCCTTTGCTTCTCCTGGTACTTCTCCCTATCCCCTTCTGCCTGTGTCTTTTGTATTGCCTGAATGCAATCTTTTGGCTTTCACTTCTTTGCTACCTCTTTGGAAACCATAATGGTCTCCTTCCTTTTCTCTTGCTAACCTGCTTAATGCATAATTCTGTTGTTCTTGTAATCCCCATTTTAAATACTGCCCACTGTTCCTCAACCCCTGATTCCTGTCCCATTCCCTTAATGCCTCTTTCAAGTATCTCCCATTTTCCCAAAGTCTGCCCCCTAAAATCCAGGATACGTGTTTTTGTGTGGTTTGGTTCTGCTCTTTCTGTGATTTCAAACCACAATGACTGGTGGTCACTGTTTCCCAGGTGCTCCCCCACTGTTACCCCCATCACACTGTCCCTGTTTGTGAGCACAAGGTCCAGTATTGCCTTCTGCCGAGTTGGTTCCATGACCAGTTGCTTGAGGAAGGCACCCTGAAGGGAGTCCAGGATAAATCTGCTCCTAGTTGATGCTGCTGCTGGGATGCTCCAGTCCACGTCTGGGATATTGAAGTCTCCAACCAGTACCACTCTCACTTTGTCTGCCATCCTTGATGGCTAGCAAACAGCTCTGTATCTGTTTGCTTCCTCTGGCTGGTGGTCTATAGACCACACCTGTGCAGATGGCTGTCCCCATTTTCCTTTCCAGCTTAACCCACAGTATCTCTCCCCATTTTATTCCTCCTGGATCTCTGTGACCCTTATGTCATTTTTCACATACAGTGCCACCTCCCTTCCTGCCTGCTCTGTCTCTTCTGAATATGTTGTAGCCAGGTATGGCCATCTCCCAGTCGTGGTTATCATTACACCAGGTTTCAGTGATGGCCACAATGTCCAGGTCTGACTGTACCATGACAGCCTCCAGATCTTCCATCTTGTTGCTATGGCTCCTGGCATTTGCACACATGGCTTTCCATTATTTGACCTCCCTAGACTGTTTCACTGTTCTACTCCAGCCCCTTCCTTGGTTGTCATTTATCCCTGGTTCTCCTTGCTGTCTGCCCTTCTGCTGAATTTTGCCCCTTTTCTGCTTATCCACCTCTTGGGCACTAATCTCCATCTTTTGCACACTGCTTTGCAGAGATAGCCACTCCTCTGGTTCACTGGTTCCACTGCTAGCTGTGGGGGGTGAGCAAGTAGGTACCCTCCTTTCTGGTCTGCCACCCCCCTTTGCTAGTTTAAATGCTTGTCAATGTAGCATTTAAACTTATCATTGAGTGCTTGGATTCCCCTCCAGGATGGATGCAGGCTGTCAGGCTTGAACAAACCTCCATCCCTCCAGATGGGTCCCCAGTCACCAATGAATCCAAACCCTTACTCACAGCACCAGTTCTTCAACCATGAGTTAAAGTTCCTGGTGCATGCACTCCATGCTCTCCCTGTTTCTCACAGGTAGTACTTGAGAAAGTGACAGAAGTAGCTACTTGCTTGAGACCCTCCCAGTTTCCTAAACTCTTCCTGAACTTCCTTTGGCTCTCCATTTGCCAGGTCATTAGTACCTAGGTGGATAATGAAATCCAGCTCACCCTCCCATCTTGCCTTCCCAGTGATCCCCAGGATCTTCCTTCCATCCCTCCATGCCGTGGCACCTGATAGGCACCTCACCTCCCTGTCCTCCTCCTCCTGTGTTCCTAGCTGGATCCCTCTTATGATGGAGTCCCCCACCAGGATTCACTTCCTCCTCCTCTCTGGGGTCCACTGCTTTCCCCGCTGAGGTCACCTCTTGGCTAACCTCCACATCCTTTCCTTCCACTTCCCTGGGTACTCTATTTGGTTGTCCTCATTTTCCAGTGTGGCATATGAGTTCTTGAGTGAATAGGATCTGGGATGTGCCTCTGCCTGACTGCTCTAACCTCCCTGAGCCCACTGTCATCCAAGTGCTCCTCATTCTCGGCATCCTTTGAGAGCTGTTGCATTGGACTGGGTGGTCCCTGGATAGGGGTGATGGTACTCCTGACCCAGTTTACTTCCACTCTGAGTCTGGCTACCTCATCCCACAGTCCAGAGAGATGCATGCAGATAGGGCAGCACCTCAGTGTCCAGAAGGTCTGCCTGAATATGGCTGCCCCACAGCCACTGCATTGCACCACTCCCCACATTATACTGCAATTCCACTACTTGTCTGCTACTGAAGCTCTCCTAGTTCCCTTTTTATTAATTTACTGTACTAAAAATCCTGCCACTGATCCTCAGATATTTTTTTTAAAGAAAAAGAAACCAATAAATAAATAAATGAGTCAAAACACTTGTCGTGCTGAGGGTGGGCTTCTTCCCCCTTATGCCCCTCCTACTTCACACCCCTTACTATACCCTGTGTTTAGCTCCTGTCAATCAGATTTAACAGGGCATATAATTAAGAGTTGTGGGAAGGGGAGGGAGGGGGGCGAAAATTTGCAGCAATTAAAGACAGCATAGAATTACACCACCACTATATTTTAAATTTTCAACAGCCCAAAAACAATTATAAGTAAAGACAACAAAGCAAGTATAGTGTCACTAAAAGCCCACAATCTAAGTTTAAAAGAAAAATAGCAATTACCAGTTACTCTAAAGCACTGAATTGAATATGTTTCCTTCCTTCCCTTCTGGCTTCTTCTGAGAAATAAACTTCTGCTTGCTACTTTAACTCTGACTAAGCTCCACCTCCAGTTATCACGTAGCTGAGGTCAGAGGCCAGACAATTAACACCCTTCACCCAACTACAGGGCAGTCAGACAAGCCAAGATAAAATTTGCAGCAATTAAAGACAGCACAGAATTACACCACCACTATGTTTTAAATTTTCAACAGCCCAAAAACAATTATAAGTAAAGACAACAAAGAAAGTATAGTGTCACTAAAAGCCCACAATCTAAGTTTAAAAGAAAAATAACAATTACCAGTTACTCTAAAGCACTGAATTGAATATGTTTCCTTCCTTCCCCTTCTGGCTTCTTCTGGCTAGTAATTGATTATTAGCTTAATATCTAAAATTAACACTCACCCTGGAATTAAACTGATTATTCTCAAAACCTGCACATCAGAATAATGAAAGAGAATACCTACCTCTGAAAACCCCTCCAATCCCATAGACCAATAAGAAACACCAGTATATCATTCCTTCCTGGCCCCTCATATTTCTGCTACAGTGTGCAGTCTGGTGTCTTGTAAAAAAATAATATCTGCCTTATTTTGTCGCAGATGTGAAAAATAAACTTACTTTTACCATTATTCTTGATACTGTTAACATTAACAGTAATCAAAGTCAGGGGCAGAGCCATGGAAAGGCAAAAAAAAAAACTGGGAAGGAATTCATCCCACATAAGGTGGTCTAGTCCTGCTGCTTCTACCTTCCAGTCCTAATTTCTTTTTTTTTTTTTTTAACTTCCCTTTAGGCTTAGTACTGTGAAGGTTTTCTGATTCACTAGTATCAGGCTCAGAGGAGGATTCAGATTGATCAGAATCCAAGGAGGAACCCTCAGAATCATCCCCCGAACCATTACTTAAAGGTTGATATTTATTTGACTTAGATATGATTGAAATTTTAGGCATCTTTGATGCAGGTTGCTGCCATGCCTGCCTTCATCTGGTGGAAAATCTTATTTTGGGCTCATCTTCACTGAAATCTGGTTCTTGGGGGGTGGGGGTGGAAGCATAATGACAGTGTCTATCACCTCCTTTGTCTGAGCTTCAATCACTTCCATCACATCCTTTGTGACATCCATCTCTGGTACTGGAGATCCCTCGTCTAAGGATACCACAAGGCCTGGAACTGGTTCCCCTGCAATCAATCCCCCTTCCTCTACCACTTGAGAGGTGTCTGGGGCCTGGTCCACAAGTGAAGGCACAGAGGGACCAGACTCAGGAATGTCTGGCTGATTTTTAGAAAATGTTCTTTGTGCCAAAGTTATCAAAAGTCTTTGTTCTGTCATATCTGCAAAGTCTGTCATATTGTGAGTTGCTTTGGGTCATCGAGCATAGGAATGACCTTTCACCCCCCCACAAATTACATAGTGCCCCACCCCTACATTGACTGCTTGTGTGACCTAACATGTTTCATAAAGAACATCTTAGCTGATCACAAGTGCTACTGATGTGCCCTGGGTAGCCGCATTTGTAGCATGTCTTGGGCTGCCCCTGATAAAAAAAGCACACCTCTGTCCCCCCACCCCCCATAAAAAGCAGTTTGGGAGATGCTGCAACCCCTGCTCTATGGACTTCAAAATCACTCTAATCTGCCATACTCCTGTCCAGATGCTTTCTGAATCAAAAATTGCTTCTGGAAGGCCGATTACCATACAACCTTATTTTAACAAAAAAATGAGGTCAGTAACACTGACCCCTTCATTGCAAAACAACATGGTAACAGTTCTGTGAGCTGGTTTAGTTAAAGGAATCACCTCAAAAGGTGTCCATAATGGTGTGTTCTTAACCCTATGGTACCTACTCCCCAAGGCCTCCCAAAGTGCTATTTAATTTAAAGCTCACATCAAAGGAGGCCTCACC
This sequence comes from Neoceratodus forsteri, assembly GCA_016271365.2. Taxonomy (NCBI): domain Eukaryota; kingdom Metazoa; phylum Chordata; order Ceratodontiformes; family Ceratodontidae; genus Neoceratodus; species Neoceratodus forsteri. The sequence goes on from CM057451.1 coordinate 213,810,345, forward strand.
TGACACATGAATCATAGCATTCAATTCTGTTGTATGAAAATGCCAATTTTCTTTTAACAAAGTTCTTCCCATATAAATCCTATCTGGAAAAATGTCCAGACCTCCTTTATATAAAATACGCACAGCATTATGTCTTTTAGCTGGATACACTGTTTTATGAAAAAAGGAAGCATCAGATCTTGATTGTTGTTCCCTCTTAGGCCTTGAAACATTTTTGTCCATTGCTTCAGAGCAATTACTAAACCTGTCCTGATTCAGTCCTGTATTATCAGATACATCTGCAGGAACACTAAATACCTCTCCATCCCCATGTTCCAGTTTCAGTTCCCCTGTATTTGTCCTCATCTCACCCCTCGGTAAATTCAAAACAGAGTTTTATGTAAAACTTAATTTAGTGGGCAACTCAAAAGAATCAATACATTTCATTTTTTTTCATTTTTTTTTTTTATACTTGTAAGCCGGATGAGCGAAACTGCCCGTTTTCACCAGCACCAAGTTACATAACATAATTAAACATACACAATTTTAAACACAATCAATAATTAACATAATACAAAAATACAACAGACAACAATTATTTAGCATGAATAGATATAATTTTCCATCAACCAAGATTTCAATCTGGTTTTAAAAGACCAAATTGTCATACTCTCTACAATACCAACAGGTAATGAGTTAAAAAACAGAGGACCCCTGTATAGAGTAGATCTCTGACCAAAAGCAGAATGAAACAATGGAATTTCATAAGTCAATTTGGTCTGGGATCTAGTACCGCTACAGCTAAAAAATCTAGGAGATAATGTAGAAACTACAGGAGATATAAGACCATTTTTGACCTTAAACATCACTATACCCATTTTATACAAAATCTTATTTTTAAGGGATAAGCTATGAGCATGCTTTACTAGAAGACAATGACGTGTTCAAAGGGGGCATCAAGCATGAAATGTAAAATAGAGTTATAAATTACCAAAAGTCAGTTAAGCAATCAACCACAAACATCATCATTATCAGGGACACTGTTAGTCTGTACTGAATTAATGTCAACATTCTTATTTTGTTCATAATTTACAGATGCAGTATACTGTTGAGCTGTGGTTTGATGCACGGAAGAGCTTACCCCTTGGAGCCAGATGGGTGCAAATCCTGATGTTCAGTCTCCAGAACCTGGTGGCCACACCCATCCAGCTGCTTGTAAAGTTATTTCCACTGTCAAGGGTTCTACCTCTGATTCCACCATATCTGCCCAAGAAGTATTAGAAGGAACAGGTTTTCTGATCATTCTTACAGCAGTCTATGCAGTACAGGCCTTGAAAGAAAAAATTGTAGCACTGTCCTGGTCATCTTTAGTTGAGAAAATAATCTTCTCAGGCAAAGTCTGTCACCCAACCTCCAGAGCGATGGAAGCATTCTCCACTCGCACACAGCTTTTGTCCTGGATCATCTGCTTATCATGGTTCTCTTCTTGTAAAGCCTGCAATTTGCACTCTGTTAGCACCACACTCAGCTCTGCTCTCTGCATATTAAACCGTTCCTGCTCACTTTTCATTAAAGCCTCCAAAGTCTCTTCTGGAGTTGTATTTAAATTTTGTACCTCCACCTGTCTGGCCTGGTCAGGTAAATCCTTTTCAGTAACAGTCATTACATTTTCCATTGCACCAGTTTGCATAATTTGTCAATGGCATGAGTGAGGCGAGGGTACTTTGCACCATGCAGTTTAATGAATGGTTGAAAAAATGGTGTGGAGCACGGGGCCTTGGCTAAATTGGGCACTGGGGTTACACCTGGAGGGACACCAGCCTATACATAGAAACATAGAATTTGACGGCAGATAAGGACCGCTTGGCCCACCTAGTCTGCCCATTTTCCTACCTAACAGATAAGCTTCAGATCTTAGTTAATCAACAGCTTACTTCCTCTTACCCGCCCTTAGGACTGCCTTATGCCTGTCCCATGCATTCTTGAAGTCCCCCACTGTTCTGGACTCCATGACCTCCTCAGGGAGGCTGTTCCATGCATCCACAACCCTCTCAGTGAAAAAATACTTCCTCACATTACCCCTGAGCCGTCCCCCCTCTATCTTCAAATTGTGCCCCCTTGTTCTTGCACATCTCTTTTTCTGGAAGATGCTGCCCTCTTGGACTTTGTTAATTCCCTTGAGGTACTTGAATGTTTCTATCATGTCCTCTCTCCTTCTTTCCTCAAGAGTATACATATTAAGCTCCTTTAGTCTTTCTTCAGATGTCTTCTGGTGCAGACCCTGCACCATTTTGGTTGCCCTCCTCTGGACAGCCTCCACTCTGTCTATGTCTTTGCGGAGATGGGGTCTCCAGAACTGCACACAGTACTCCAGATGGGGTCTCACCAACTGTCTGTACAGAGGGATAACAACTTCTTGTTTTCTACTATTGATGCCTATTCCTATGCATCCCAGTATCCCTCCAGCCTTCCTTACTGCCTTCTCACATTGCTTGCCCACCTTTAGGTCATCTGATATAATTAATCCCAGGTCCCTTTCTATTTTTACTGTTGTCAGTATCTCACCCCCATTGTGTACGCTTCCCCTGGGTTTTTGTTTCCCATGTGCATTATCTTGCACTTCTTTGCATTGAATCTGAGCTGCCATACATTTGACCATTCCTCCAACCTTGCCAAGTCCCTTCTCATCCTTTCCACTCCATCCTGTGTATCAACCCTGTTGCAGATCTTTGTGTCATCTGCAAAGAGACATACTTTTCCTTCCAGTTCCTCTGCAATGTCACTTATAAAAACATTAAAAAGGACCGGTCCCAGTACTGAACCCTGAGGTACCCCACTAGTAACCCTCCTTTCTTCACTGTGTACTCCATTTACTACTACCCTTTGCGTCCTGTTGTCTAGCCAATTTTTTATCCAGGCTACCACCTTGGGACCCATTCCAAGGCTGGCTATCTTGTGTATTAATCTTTTGTGTGGGACTGTATCAAATGCTTTGCTAAAATCTAGGTAGGCCATGTCCACAGCCCCTCCCTGGTCTACTACTTTGGTCACCCAGTCAAAGAAATCTATTAGATTCATCTGACACGACCTTCCCATCGTGAATCCATGTTGCCTCGGGTCCTGTGCCCCAATGGCCTCTAGGTACTCAACAATTCTTTCCTTCAGAAGTGATTCCATCATTTTCCCTACCACTGAGGTCAAACTAACTGGTCTGTAGTTTCCTGCCTCTGTCCTGCTTCCACTTTTGTGAAGAGGAATTACATCTGCCCTCCTCCAGTCCTTGGTACCACCCCATCCTCCCATGATTTGTTAAAGAGAGTAGTCAGATGTCACTAGTTCTACCTTAGTTCTTTTAGAATTCTTGGGTGAATCCCATCAGGCCCCATTGCTTTGTCCACCTTCAATTTTATTAGTTCTTTCAGAACCCTTTCTTCTGTAAATGGACTGGTATCGACCCGCCTTCGAATGTTTCTCTTGTTTGGTTTAGGTAACTCTCCTCCTCTTCCTTTGTGAATACTGAGCAGAAATATTCGTTCAGTAACCCTGCTTTTCACTGTCACCCTCTACCCATATTCCCTCCCTTATTAAGCTTCAGTATCCCTCCTTGGTCTTTCTTCGCCCTAATGTACCTATAAAGGTCTTATCCCCTTCTTAACAGAATTGGCTATCCTTTCTTCGGTTTGGGCCTTTGCTATTCTGACTGCCTTCCCAGCCTCTTTCTGCTTTAACTGATAAAGTTCTCTGTCCTGCTCCTTCTGTGTTTCCTTATATTTCCTGAATGCTCCCCTTTCTCCTTAACCTTCCTGCCACCTCTTTGTGAACCATAGCTGTTTTTTTTCCTTCGTTGTGTTTATTGATTTTTTTTACAGAGGCTTGTTGCCTCTGTGATGGCTGTTTTGATCACTCCCCATTGTTCCTCCACCCCTCCTTCTTGCTTGTTTGCTAGTGCTTTTCTGAGGCACTCTCATTTTCCCAAAGTCAGCCCTCCTAAAGTCTAGTACTCTTGCTTTTGTATGGCTTGATTGTATGGTTGTGTTTATCGTGAACCACACTGTTCGGTGGTCACTTGTTCCCAGATGGCTACCCACTTCTAAATCTGAGATTCTTTCTCCATCCCCATTTGAAAGTACCAGGTCTAAGATTGCTCCTCCCTAGTCGGTTCCAATACTAGCTGTCTGAGACATGCCCCCTGTAGGGCATCAAGAATGACCCTGCTCTTGGATGTGCCTGCAGCAAAGGTGCTCCAGTTAACATCTGGCATATTCAGGTCCCCCATCAACAATATCTCCCCTTTTTCTGCCATTCTAAGAAAGCCTTCTATCATTTCCTTGTCCATTCCTCCCCTGAGATGGGGGTCTGTATACAACCCCCATGCAGATTGTGGTGCCATTTCCTGTCTCCAGGGTGACCCAAAGTGCCTCATCTGTCCCTGTTTACTCTTTAGTTCTGTTGCTTTGATCCCTTCCTTTACATAGAGAGCTACTCCTCCTCTTTTACCCTCCCTGTCCCTCCTGTAGATTGTGTATCCTGGTATGTTGACATCCCATTCATGGTTCTCTGTGTACCATGTTTCTGTGACTGCCACAATATCCAGGCAACCCTCTTCCATCAAGGCCACTAGTTCAGGGAGCTTGTTACACAGACTACGGGCATTGGTACTCATCACCCTCCACTTTTTGATAGCCTTACCCCTTTTAGCCCCATTTCTGTCCTTACTGCCTTTGCCTTTTTTTACATTTAAATCTGTTCTGCTCCCTAATAACTTCTGTACCTTGGTGTTTACCTCACTAATCACCATGTTTTGTGGGGGGAGGCTCAGATTTCCCAGCTCCTTTTCAGTGCCTCCCCCCTTGGCTAGTTTAAATGCTTGCCAATGAAGCATTTAAACCTCTCACCTAGGATCCTGGTTCCCCCGACAGATGCAGACCATCGCACCAATATAGGTCTGCATTCCTCCAGGTGGCTCCCCAGTCCCCAATGAAGCCAAAACCCTGAGCTCCACACCAGTTTTTCAACCACTCATTGAATTCCCTGGTGAGAAGTGCCCTAGCATCTCCCTTGCCATAGACAGGCAGCACCTCCGAGAAGGTTACCGTATGCGCTACTTGTCTAAGGCCCTTCCCAACTCTACAAACTCCTCTTGCACTGCTCTGATCCCATTCCTAGCCAGGTCATTTGTCCCTAGGTGGACAATGACATCCAGCTCCCTCCCTCGTGCAGCCCTCCCACGATCCTGAGGATTCGCTTCCTGTCCCTCCAGCCATGGCACCAGGAAGGCACCTTACCTCCTCTCCCCATCCTCCCCATTTCTACCCCCTAATGATTGAGTCCCCACCAGGAGTTGTTTCTTCCCTGTGGGGTCCCATGCCACCCTCCTTTGGGTCTCCTTTGTGAAGGTTCCCAGCATCCTCCTTGGTCTCCACTGCAGGTGCCTCCATAGAGGAACCACTATCCACCAGAAGAGTGAATGAATTGTGAAGAGGTACAGCTGGAGGATGCAACTTGTTCCACCACCCTCTCCTCCTGAGCCCACCCTGGTCCAGCCACCTCTTCTTGGCAACCTCTGAGGTAGTGGCATTGGCCCTGGTGGTCCCTGGGTGGGGAGGAGGTTTCACAATCCTAGACAGGTCAGCCTGAGACGGCAACCTCCTCTCAGACCAGAGAGGTGCCTGCAAATGGGCAGCATCACAGCCTCCAGAATGTCTCCCAACACTGCCACCCCACAGCCATTGCACTGCACCACTCCTATCATGTCTTATTTTGTGTCCCTCTACTGTTTCTCTGGATGCTTACTCTCTCCTCTCACAACTCTCACCCTTCCTGTTCTGGGACAGCAACTTCCTATCTTCTTCAGTAGCCTCCTTCTTCCTTGCTCAATATCAAACCACCAGCAGCTGGGGGAGAGTGAGCTACTTTTTCTACTTCAGGTTGACAAAACCAATGTTTCTCTATGATCCTTTTCTTCCTACTGCCAAACAGGAAGTTCCTGTTGACAGTTAAATCCAGTGGCTATAAAAGTAGAACTGGCTTTGGCTGGGTGGGTGGAGGGGTGGGATGGAGGGCAATTGCTAAGAAAAAAGGCTAGCAACAGGAAGTTGTAATTTGACTCACCTGCTTTTCTAGTGTCTAAACCACACCCCCAGGTAAGCTCTCTTTCCTCCTACTGGTTTAGCAAAGTCACCTGATACAGTACCTTTCCCTGCACAGAACACACACTGCCTTTCTTTCTTTTCTTTCTTTTTTTTAACCTTAAATAAGACCCCTTCTACTTTTAATAAAGTTATCTGTCTACTTAATCTTAACTGACACTGACTCCTACTGAGATATAAGTTTTAAATTAAGAAGAAAATGTAGCTTCTTTTAGTTAGCTGCTTTCTGCTCTACAAGCAAGGCTAGCAACAGGAAGTTGTATACTGGCAGGATGGTCTGCATCTGTCCAGGAAGGGAACAAGTCTTTTGAGCAATTGGTTTAAATGCTTCATTGGCAAGCTTTTAAACTAGGCAAGGGGGGAGGCATTGATAAGCAGCAGGAAAATCCCAGCCTCTCCCTACAAAACAGGGTACTAAATGAGAAAAAGACCGAGGTAGAAAGGTCAGTGGGGGATGCTGCAAAAGAAGGTAAAGCCATCAAAAAATGGAGAGCAATGAGTACCAATGCCCGTAGTCTGAGTAACAAGCTTCCTGAATTAGTGGTCTTGATGGAGGAGAAACATCTGGATATTGTGGCAGTCGCAGAAACATGGTACACACAAATTCATGACTGGGACGTTATCATGCCAGGATACACTATCTACAGGAGGGACAGGGAGGGTAAAGAGGAGGAGGAGTAGCTCTTTATATAAGGGAAGGAATCAAAGCAACAGAACAAAAGGGAAAACAGGGAGGAGAAGAAGCACTGTGGGTAAATTTGGAGACTGGTAATGGCACCACAATCCACACAGGAGTTGTATACAGACCCCCTTCTCAGGGGGAGGAAATGGACAAGGAAATGATAGAAAGTATACTTAGAATGGCAGAAAAAGGAGATATTGCTGATGGGTGATCTGAATATGCCAGATGTTAACTGGAGTCCAGTTGCAGCAGCCACTTCGAAGAGTGGGGTTATTCTAGATGCCCTACAGGGGGCATGCCTTAGACAACTAATATTGGAGCCCACTCGAGAGGGAGCAATCTTAGACCTTGTTCTCTCAAATGGAGATGAAGAGTAGATTACAGATGTAGAAGTGGGTAGCCATCTGGGAACTAGTAACCATCGAACAGTATGGTTCACAATAAACACAGCAATAGAGTCAAGCCATACAAAGGCAAAAGTACTGGACTTTAGGAGGGCTGACTTTGCCAAAATGGGGGAGTGCCTAAGGAATGCACTAGCAAATGGGCAGGAAGGAGGGGTGGAAGAACAATGGGGAATAATAAAAACTGCCATCACAGAGGTAACAAGCCTTTGTGTGAAGCAAATAAACAAAACAAAATGATGTAAGAAACCACTATGGTTCTCAAAGGAAGTGGCAGTGAAGGTTCAAGAGAAAAAGAAAGCATTCAGGAAGTACAAGGAATTACAGAAGAAGCAGGACAGAGAACTGTATCAGTTAAAGCAAAAGGAAGCTGGGAAGGCAGTCAGAACAGCAAAGGCCCAAACCGAGGAAAAGATAGCCAACTCAGTTAAGAATGGGGATAAAACCTTTTATAGGTACATCAGGGAGTGACGGAAGACCAAGGAAGGTATAGTGAGGCTTAATAAAGGGGAAGGAGGGTGGGCAGAGGGTGACTGTGAAAAGGCAGAGATACTAAACAAATATTTTTGCTCAGTATTTACAAAGGAAGAGGGGAGGTACCTAAAACAAACAGTAGAAACACTCTGGATACAGAAGTTGATACCAGCCCATTTACAGAAGAAAGGGTTCTGAAAGAACTCTTAAAACTGAAGGTGGACAAAGCAATGGGGCCTGATGGGATTCATCCCAGAATTCTAAAAGAACTAAGACTAGAACTAGTGACACCACTGCTACCCTCTTTAACAAATCATGGGAGGATGGGGTGGTACCTGAGGACTGGAGGAGGGCAGATGTGATTCCCCTTCACAAAAGTGGGAGCAAGGCAGAAGCAGGAAACTACAGACCTGTTAGTTTAACCTCAGTGGTAGGGAAAATGATGGAATCACTTCTGAAGGAAAGAATAGCCGAGTATCTAGAGGCCAGAGGGGCACAGGACCCAAGGCAGCATGGATTCACAGCGGAAGGTCATGCCAGACAAATCTGATAGATTTCTTGACTGGTGACCAAAGTAGTAGATCAGGGAAGGGCTGTGGACATGGCTCACCTAGACTTTAGCAAGGCATTTGACACAGTCCCACACAAAAGATTAATATACAAGTTAGCCAGCCTGGGAGTGGGTCCCAAGATGACAGCTTGGGTAAAGAATTGGCTGGAGAATAGGACAGAGAGTAATAGTAAATGGAGTCCACTCTGAAGAAAGGGGGTTACTAGTGGGTACCGCAGGGTTCAGTATTAGATCGGTCCTCTTCAATGTCTTTATGTTTACATTGCAGAGGGACTGAAGGAAAGTATGTCTCTTTGCAGATGACACAAAGATCTGCAACAGAGTTGATGCACAAGGTGGGGTGGAAAGGATGAGAAGGGAGTTGGCAAGGTTAGAGGAATGGTCAAATGTATGGCAGCTTAGATTCAATATTAAGAAGTGCAAGGTGATGCACCTGGGAAACAAAAACCCAGGGGAAGAGTACACAATGGGGGGGTGAGATACTAACAACAAAAAAATTGAAAGGGACCTGGGGTAGTCATATCAGATGACCTAAAGGTGGCAAGCAATGAGAGGGCAGCAAGGAGGGTTGGGGGATACTGGGATGCATAGGAGAGGCATCACCAGTAGAAAACAGGAAGTTATTATACCTCTGTACAGACAGCTGGTGAGACCCCATCTGGAGTACTGCATGCAGTTCTGGACACCCAGTCTCCGCAAAGACATAGACAGGATGGAATCTGTCCAGAGTAGGGCAACTAAAATTGTGCAGGGTCTGCACCGGAAGACATATGAAGAGAAACTTAAGAAGCTTAATAAGTATAGCCTCGAGGAAAGGGGGGGGGCATGATAGAAACTTTCAAGTACCTCAAGGGAATCAACAAAGTCCAAGAGGGTAGCATCTTTCAAAAAAAGAGGCGTGCAAGAACAAGGGGGCACATTTGAAGATGGGGGGCTCAGAGGTAATTTAAGGAAGTATTTTTCACAGTGAGGGTTGTGGATGCATGGAACGGCCTTCCGGAGGAGGTTGTGGAGTCAAAAACAGTGGTGGAATTCAAGCATGCATGGAACAGTCATAAGGCAATTCTAGGGGTTGGGGGTAGGAAGAAGTAGGTTGCTGGTTAACTAGGATCTGCAGCTAATCCATTAGGTAGGGAAATGGGTAGACTGGGTGGGCCAGGCGGTCCTTATCTGCCGTCAAATTCTATGTATCTATGTATTCTGGTGCCACTGCTGCATTATAAAACTCTTCCACCTCCTTGTCCATGTTTGTTGGGGAAAAGAATCCAAAGGTAGGGAAGGGGGCCATCTCCCCTGCCACATCAGCATTTCCTCCTCCTCTGTCCGGCTCCAAACTGGGCTCCTCCATTCCTGTTCATAGGAAGAAAGGAAGAAGAGCCCCCTGGTGCAAGAGTAGGGGAATTTCCCCGTGCCCTGGCCAAATTTCCCCCCATTCACTAAAAAATACCACCAACAGCTTAATCTGTTTCAAAGTTAGTTGGCGTTCATCTGTATACCCTTCCCTTGGGATGTGCCTGAAAATAGGCAGAATTTGTCTAGTGCACTTATCCGGTCAACAAAAACTAAATAAAAATAATAATAAATAATAAATAAATAGTGAAAAGGAAGAGGGGAGGAAGAAAGAGCTGTAGATCAATTACGGTCTGGGATAAGAATGTTGACTAAGAAAAATGGGCAGAGTGGGTGGGCCAAGCAGTGCTCATCTGCTGTCACATTCTATGTTTTTTTTTCTATGTTTGAATATGTCTTTTTCAGAAAAAAAGATGCATTAAATAATTATTACTTTCTTGTGTTTCAGTGTGCTACCCCAGCATCGCCATGGACAGCTATTAGTTTCCTAGTATGTCTCAGACATATACTGTGAAAAACAGACTTTTCTCGCTGTCTTTAGCTTGAATATTAGCAGCTAAAATGTAACCAATGAGATCCCCATTTCAGTTTCATTCACATACAGTATTCCCACCAGCAGTGCTGAAAAGGGAAAAAATTGACTGTGGGAAACCATCAGTATTGATACAGAATTAAACATTCCTGACAGGGATCTGGGACATATTTCTCCTTTATATTTTACATTTGTGCAATTTATTTAGTCAGTTGTAAGCCTTTTGGGGATGCAATCTATGCAGAAGCAGTCCCTCCTCACTCTGCTTATGGAACTGAGTCACACTTTTAATTACCCACCTAAAACCGAGTTCCCTCATCCCCACCCACTTCCACCACTGCCACTGGTTTCATTTCAGAAATGAATCAGTTCCATTGCAATAATCTCTCTGCACACTTTTTTATCAGGTATTCTGGGCAAGTTTATTTCAGAGTAGTGGGCTCATGAACATTTACTGTGTAAAACAGCCTTTCTTCGCTTTGTCTGGCTCGAGTTGTAGTAGGTAAAATACAACCAATGAAATCCCCATTTCTGTTTCAATGACATGTCCACCACTACTCTGAAACAAATTTGCAAACTTGCTACCTGACGAAATGAGGACTGTATACATCTCAGGAAAACTAAAACACACTCGTCATTTCATTTATAAAATGGCTAGAAAAATCTATAAGTTTAATTGGCCAAGAGAAGTCACCTGACCATGCATTAACTTTCTATAAATGCATGGCCAGGTGCTGACTCTCATTTCTATCCCAAAATAACCACTTAGAACCATTTTATAAGTGTAGTAAGCCCCTCCAGGGTGTGCAATATAGGGTTTTAATGCACTTTCCATGGTTGTAAGTACACTCTGGGGTGTGCATTGAAATCCTATAATGCATAGCTGGTTCCATGGTGCAATGCAGTGGGACACCTGCTTGGCACCTGTTGACCTGGGTTTTTATCCTTGAGCCTGGGACATCAGGAGCAGAGGCTGTCAGGGAGTGTGACAGAGCATCTTTGCAGAAACTCTGCTCCCAGGGGAGGGTGCTGCAGAGCACAGTTCGGAGAGTGATACCTGGTGGTATGCAGAGCTTTGCAAGCATAAGTCGCCACCCCTTTCCTGGCTCCACCTCCAGGGCATCACTATGGTGCATGCACTTGCATGAGGGGAGAGGCCAAGAAAATGGGAAAGCAGCACCTATCTCAGCCTGCCAGATGATGGGCTGCCTAGTTTCTCTGTACCAACTGTCCCCCTAGTGCACTGCTCCTGCCCCCCCAGCCCTGCACACTTTGGATGACCACCCCAGGAACTGTCACACCCCACCTCCTCCCCATGTGAGGGAGCCACCAAGCAGGAGTAAACTATACCTACTGAGGAAAGGTGATAGCCTGATGAGCCAGGTAGCAGTGTGCAGCAGTGAAGGGAGAGACTGAAGGGCAGCAGAGTATGATGAGCAGCCAAAAGGAGTGGCAGTTCAGGGGATGAAGGGAAGAAGCAAAAAAATGTTATAAGGCTCACCATCTTGTGGCTTATTACTCTAGTGTGTAATATTATTCCTACAGAAATCAATCAGTTTTCCTATTGCACTGAAAAAGGTCTGGCACCCCATATGACAAGCAGGTTAATGCTGGACCTCGCCCAGCAACTAATGCACTGAAATCTGGCCAATGGAAAATCATGTACACAAATGCCCACAGTCTGGGAAACAAGATCCCAGACCTGGAGGCAAATATGACAGAGGCTAAACTGGACATAGTAGCCATTAGTGAGACATGGTTCACCAGTAACCACACTTGGGAGACTTCAGTACCCAGCTATGTACTGTTCATAAGAGACAGAGGTGCAAAAAGGGTGGGGGGGAGTAGCCCTTTATGTCAAAGAAAATATCAAAGCTACAGAAATTCAGAATACAAATAAGGAGCCAGAAGAACTGTAGGTCACGCTGGAAACAGGAAATGGGAGAGCCATACAAACTGGGGTTGTCTGCAGGCCTAGAGACCAGGGAGTGGACATAGACAATTTGGCCACTAGAACTAAATCATCCCATTCCAATGGAAAAACATGGGACTTCAGAGGAGCTGACTTTGATAAGATGGCCAAAAGAGTTAAGCTAGCCCTGGTAAGAAGAAATATAGGTGAGGGGGTACAGGCAACGTGGGCAAGCATTAAGGATGCAATACCAGAAGCAACATTCCATTGTGTTAGGGAGACGAGCAAGAGCAAAAGAAGGAGGAAACCACTTTGGTTCTCAAAAACAGTAGCAGAAAAGTTCAGAGCCAAAAGTCTGGCCTTCAGTAAATATAAGGGAATAATACTTATAATAAATAATAATAAACTTTATTTGATATAGTGCCTTTCAAATATCAAGGCGCTGCCCCATTAGATAAAATCAGAAAATACAATAAATACCAATAAAATCAGGATAGGCTTTACCCCACAAAAAGGTCTTCAATGTCTGCTTAAAGCACCCCGTTGTCCTGCACTCCCATAGCTGACGGGGCAGAGAATTCCAGAGGGTGTGGCAACAAACCCAAAGGCGCGAGCACCAGATGACTTTAGACTAACCCTCAAAATCTCCAGCAACCCCTCGTCAACTGAGCGGAGCTGTCGCAAGGGGGTGTAGGTAACCAGAAGCTCTTTCAGGTAGTCAGGACCCTGTCCATGTAGGGCTTTGTAAGTTAATAAATCTACCTTAAAGGTGATCCGCCACTGAACAGGCAGAAAGTACAGATCATGCAGCACTGGGGTAATGTGAGTTCTCCTAGATACCCCAGTCAATAAACATGCTGCAGCATTCTGCACTAGCTGCCAGCAGTGGATATCAACCCCAGGAAGCCCTAGGTAAAGGGAGTTACAGTAGTCAAGGTGCGATGTCACAAAAGCGTGGACCAAAACAGGCAGGTCACTGGACGGAACGAGGTACTTGATCCTAGAAATGTTCCTAAGATGGTAAAAGGCCAGCTTGACGACTGCCAACACCTGATGTCGGAAGGGTCAGCCCATCATCAAACACCAATCCCAGGTCATGCACCCACTCAGAGGTAAGAATCTGAGCCCCCCCAGGACTAAACCAGAGGGAAGATCAGTCCTCAACCCCTCTGTCCTACGGCCCAAGTCTAACACCAAAACATCAGGTTTTCCCACGTTCAACTTTAAACCGCTAGAACTCATCCAATCTTGGATTTCTATGAGGCATCTGTTCAGTACCAAGATAGCACGAACCTGGTCGAGGGCAAAAGACAGGTAGACCTGGGTATCATCAGCATGGCAGTGAAACCTTAGTCTATACCATCTTACAATGTCTCCGAGGGGCAGCATGTCAACTGCAAATAACATGGGGAGACAGCACCGAGCCCTGAGGTACCCCGCAAGACAGAGAGAGACTCAGAAGAAAATATTCCCTAGAGAAATCTCTGAGTTCTACCGGCGAGGAAAGATGTAAACTATCTGAGTACTGTCCCCGACAGCCCACAGATGCACCTCAGGCACTCGAACAGAACCCCATGATCCACAGTGTCAAAAGCTGATGACAAATCAGGGAGTACCAAGATGTAATGGTTTCTCTGATCTCTCACCATCAGGAGATCATTGAGCACCCGAACCAGAGCAGTCTCAGTACTATGCCTCTTACGAAAACCTGATTGGAGAGGTTCATATAAATTATGAATGGTTAAATGGTTCTCCAGTTGAGCTGCCACAACTTTCTTAATAAGCTTTCCCACAAAAGGAAGGTTAGAGATAGGTCTGTAGATTGCTAGATTCTCGAGGTCCAAAGAAGCTTTCGTCAGGAGGGGTGTCACCACCGCCTCCTTCAGGGAGCTAGGAAACTCACCCGATTCCAAAGAGCACCAGACAATCTGAGCTAAGACAGGGCCGATGATATCACTACAACCCAATAACAGGGAAGTAAGGCCCGGATCTAAACTACAGCATTTGGGATGCATCCCCAGGATGAACCTCATAATGTCAATGAACTCCGGTAGATCAAAGGTACTCCAGGAAACTCCAGGCTCTGTGACCAAGCACCGACGAACAGCATCCCCCATAGAGCGAAGCTGATGACACTCCTGCCTGATATCAGCTACCTTATTCACAAAGAATCGAGTGACCTCATCACACTCAATTTGTGAAAAGGCTCGACGGAACTGCAGACAGGCTGGGTTGCACAGCCTGTCCACAGTTCGGAAGAGTTGAGCCCGTTGGTTCCATACAACGGCAATTTTCCTGGACAGGAATTCTGCCTTCTTACTGGAAATTTCTGTTTGATAGAGTTTATAATGCTCTAACAAAATAAGGTGGTCGGCATCCTAGGCAGACCTCTGCCAGCAATGCTCTAACCTATGCCCCAACCTCCACAACTCCCTCAGAGTCCCATCAAACCATGGGGCCCTGGGGCAAAGCGAAAGGGGGTGAACTCAAACAGGAGCAATCATATTGAGAGCTGAAGAAATGGTCCTGTTATAGACCGTGACTAACAGCTCAGAGTCTGTCCTGATCTTGCCAACCATCGAGAGGTCAATCACTGCAGCCAGGTCTTCAGGGACCACATCCCACAAAGGGCGATAACTGACCATCTCCAGAGACGCCGACCTACCCGCGGTGGGCAGAAAAATTGAACCCAATGGTGTAGTGATCGGACCAACCAACAGGTTCCATGACAAAGTCGGAGGCCTCTAACCCCAGGAGGAAGACCAAATCTAGAAAGTGACTGCCATTGTGAGTAACTGAGGAAACAACCTATGTGAAGCCCAGTGATGTCATCACCTGGAGGAAGTATTGTCCAAAAAGCGAGGATTCGTCATCAACCCAGGCATTGAAGTCACCCAGAACCATCAATCTGGGCGACTCCAATGCCATGTTGGTGGCGAAGTCCGCTACTTCCTGCAGGAACAGCTTCTCATCACCTGGTGGACAGTAAATGAGTGCAATCCTGCACCCCACACCAGTTACCACAGTACACTCAAATGATGTTGCCTCCTCAACTGGTACCCCAGTTAGGCCCAATTCAGTCTTATAACAGACCGCAACCCCAACCCCCCGTGGTCCAATCGCGGCCGACATATAACCGAGTACCCAGAGGGGATAGCTGCCTCCAAAATTGGGGCAGCATTCCCATATAACCAGGTCTCAGTAAAGCAGACCAGATCCATTGTTCCAACAAAATCTGCAATAAGAGCAGTTTTGTTCCAAATGGATCTGGCATTGCATAACAGCGCTTGAGTTGGACGATGTTGGCGAGCTGTCCCAACTACTTGCCCTCCCAAAGAAGAGGAACCCTTCATGGGGACCAGAACAGAATCACCACATTCCAGGCACCATTCACCCCAGGGCATCTTCTGGTCCTAACCAACCCGATGGGAGATTGCCACCATTCGAATTCTGCTGTCCATACCCCCCCACCCACCACTGTCCCCCTCTCCTGCGAGCAATCCCAGCACTCGACAGTGCTGATAGATATGAACAGGGGGGGAAGAGAAAGGGTGGAGGGCACAGAGGGCGGAGGCCGAATAGCACAGGACAGGGGGGGCAAGCAAGCACATTCCACCAATTATTACAAAATACAATGGGAAAAACACAAAACTCAAATTTCTTAAGTTAATCCAAAACAGAGCTGCAATTTAAAGTTAAAAATTCCTAAAAACCCAAAAGCAAAAACACCCCAAAAACCCAAATCAACAAATAATAGGCACTCTCACTACCAAAAATAATACAAAAATAAAACTAATAATAATTAAAAAATCAGAAACAACAAAGCAAATAAATAACTTAATAAAAATATAATAACTTAAAACAAACAACACTTCAAAACTGTTACTAATAAAACCATTTACTAAAAGTCTCTCTAATGGATACTGTAATTCAGGAGCTTACACCTCCACTGAATAAATGTCCAGAAAAAAGGTGCAATCTGCTCAATCTCTCACACAGGCAGATGGAACCACAAACTTAATGTGGGTAAAATGGTAGCCAGATACTCCCACTACTCGAAAAGGTACAGTAAATCCAGAAACAATCCACCTGCGCTACCTCTCACATAGGTAAGAAAGGACTATAAAGTTATTTGAAGGAAAGCTGACTGGGTACTCTCACTACCTGATAAACTGAAAACCAAAAATGGTTCTGTCTGGGCTACCTCTCACATAGACAGGCAGAGCCAAATATTGTAACTAACTAGTACAAGCACTCTCACTGCTTTCCAAATGTGGTATGGATAACAAGTAATGAAAAGGTCTGTCCATATCCCAGGTTGAGTCAGTACAGTTTCCAAGGCAGGTCCTCTCCATATGTTCCAAGGTCTTGGGCCACCTAAAGGCTGGCAGGGGGCCCAAAACACACTGCCCCAAAGAAACCACTGTCTGAAACAATCCCTCACTGTGGCTTCGGCCCACAGCTAGAATTGACTCACCAGCCAACTCCCTGAAGGCCTAGGAGCACCCAGACCAGAACAGCCAGCTCCTCGACTGACTCAAACCCCGACTCCTGCACAACGAAGGTTCCAACAACTAAGCACAGTGGAGCAGAATTGAGCCCCCTCCTCACCACCAATGGCAGACCCCACAAATAGCCGGTCCTACGACAGAGAAAAACCTCCTGTTCTCCACGATGGGAAAAGGTTGAGCTTTAGTTCCTATTCTTCACAGAGGGAGAAGCTGAATGGACAGTCCACACAATCCAAACAATGAAAACAATCTGGAAACAGCCAGAATGCAACACAGCACAGCTCTTCAGGCAAGGGGGTTCCTATTAACACAGGGCTCCCGAATCACACCTCCACTAGTCACCAGTCCACAAGTCAGGCCAAAAATAAAATAAGAACCCAAGAATCTGATTTTTGTAAATGCACAAAACATGTTTGAGTGGTGTTAAAAGAAAAAACGAAAAAACATTTACACCACTCCGAAAATACACTCCGGCGTAAAAATAACAGAATCCCGCAAAAAAACGCTAGCCACACTTACTGACTTGACTATAACATCCCTAACTACTCTATGCTTCCAAACCACTGGTTCCAAATGCTAAAAACAAATTGCAAAAAAACAAATTACAGACAAAACCATTAAGAAATACGATGAAAAAATGTGTTACAAACAAACACAATTAAAGCAAAACATGCAGCTCTCAGCTCAGAGCTCACAGCTCGCCCAGCCTGGCGGCCATAGTTGCAAAAAAGGGAATGTAGCGGGATGAAGATAGGGAGGCATACCAAACTTCCCTAAGGGAAGCAGAGAAGGCAGTAAGGCAGGTAAAGGCCCAAACCTTGGAAACACTAGCATGAACAGTAAAAGAAGGGGACAAGACTTTCTATAGATACATTAGTGAAAGGAGAAAGTCCAGAGGGGGTATTGCTAAGATCAAAGGGAATAAGGGGGAGTGTGTGGAGGATGACAAAGGAAAAGCATCTATCCTAAATAGATACTTCTGCTCAGTATTTACTGAGGAGAAGGTAAGGCAGGGCCCACAGCTCAGCACCATGGACACTGGCGGGAGGGAGGTGTGCACAAGTCCCTTCACAAAAGAAAGGGTCCTACAAGAGCTCACTAAGCTCAGGGTGGACAAGGCAATGGGACCAGATGGCATACATCCTGGGGTACTAAAGTAGCTAAGGGTGGAACTAGCAGAGCCATTATCAGAACTGTTTAGTGAGTCTCTGAGCATAGCAGAGGTCCCAGAAGGCTGGAGAAGGGCTCATGTGATTCCACTCCACAAGAGTGGTAGCAGGGAGGAGGCAGATAACTACAGACCAGTCAGTCTTACCTCAGTAGTGGGCAAGATTATGGAGGCACTCCTTAAGGAAAGAATAGTGCAACACCTGGAATCCACAGGAGCACAGGATCCAAGACATCTTGGGTTTACAACAGGAAGGTCCTGTCAAACTAATCTCATAGATTTCTTTGACTGGGTATCCAGAGTGGTGGACAAATGGGGTGCAGTTGATGTCACCTACCTTGACTTCAGCAAAGCTTTTGATACTGCTCTACGTAGAAGACTGATTAACACGCTGGGTAGGCTTGGGGTGGGTCAGAAGTTGGTCAACTGGGTGGCAAACTGGTTAGCGGGCAGAAAACAGAGTGTGGTGGTAAATGGTATACAGTCAGAAGAGATGCAAGTCGCAAGTGTGGTACCTCAGGGATCAGTCCTGGGGCTGGTCCTCTTCAATATCTTCATCAGTGACATTGCAGATGGGCTAGAGAGTAAGGTTTGTCTGTTTGTGGATGACACTAAGATCTGCAATAGAGTAGATGATCCAGATGGGGTGGGCAGGATGAAAAGAGATCTGGATAAACTGGCAAAATGATTGGAAGAGTGGCAACTGGAGTTTAACACAAAGAAGTGCAAGATCATGCACATAGGGAAGAGAAACCCTGAAGCCATCTATAAGTTGGGAGTGGAGTTGCCCGGCAATCACAAGGGAAGAAAGAGACTTGGGCGTCATCATCACAGAGGCAGTATAGCACAGTGGTCTAAGGCTCTGAGCTGCAAATCTGGTGACATCCAGCAGACCAGACCTGGGTTTGAATCCCACAGCTTCCACTTGCATACTGTGTGACCCTGAGCAAGTCACTTAACCTCCTTGTGCTCCCAGGTCGCTCCTGTAAAAAAGCTTTCAGCTTAGTGTGCTATACCTGGTTAAACAACCAAATAAAAAAAAATAAAGATGAGCGTAAACCATCCAAGCAGGCTACTAAAGCAGTAGGTAAGGCTAGAGAATGTTAGGGTGTATTAGTAGGGGTATCACAAGTCATAAGAGGGAGGTAATAATCCCCCTTCACAAAACACTGGTTAGGCCCCATCTGGAGTACTGCATGCAGTACTGGAGGCTGCACCTTCACAAGGACATTAACAAAATGAAGGAAGTCCAGAGAAGGACAGCCAAAATGATGCAGGGACTGCATCAGAAAACATATGAGAACAGATTAACGGAACTCAATAGGTATACCCTAGAGCAAAGGAGGAAGAGAGGTGTTATGGTCAAAACATTCAAACATCTTAAGGGCATTAACAAGGTGAAAAAGTCTAACATGTTTCAATATAATAAAAATAGCAGGACAAGAGGACACAGCATGAGATTAGAGGGAGGCTGATTTAGGGGTGATGTAAGGAAGTTCTTTTTCACAGAAAGGGTGGTGGATAGATGGAACGGCCTACCACAGGAAGTGGTGGATATGAATACAGCGCAGGGCTATAACAGGCATGGGATAGGCATAAGGGAGCAATACAGATGAGTATGAATAGCTAGGCCATTGACAGAGTAAAGGCCTATGGCACATTCATAAGGTAAAAAAAATGAGTAGACTGGATGGACCTTGTGGTCCTTATCTGCCATCAACTTCTGTTTCTATGTTTTGTTTCCCTATTGATTTGCTGTCACTAATATCAGATGTTCCCCACTCTATGTGGTCTGATGCCCCATTAATGTATCTCGCCACCACGTATACTGTTGTACCTTATCTAATGTTTGAATAAATGATCTGCCTTCTCATACATACTGTTTGTTCTTGATCTGCATTTTAGTCATTTTCATTTGCCTCATTCTCCTGTAAGACTCTAAGTTGTACTGTATGTCTTCAATTTTTGCAACTGTATGTATTATATTTATTTATTATTAATGCCAGGTTGCCTCTGAAAAGGGGACACTTTGTCTCAGTGGGCTTACCCAATTACCAAAATTCAAATAAAATTAAATTAACTTGCTTCATTTATGAATTCATTTACTAGACCTCAAGGTTCCATTTTCAGGAAAAATAAGGGATAGTGTGCAGTAGTGCAAGAGTAAGAAAGTAAGTTGTAACATAAATGCAATTGTACAATAAGCCATGCCAATAAATACAGAATCAGGAAATCAGTCACAGGAAATGATGGAAGAGAGTTATTTTGCCAGTTCAGTATGATGCACACAAAACCAGGGTCCCATGAGTCCCCATTTACTTTTTTCAAGATAATTCTTAATCACTCTAGGAAATAATTTAGAGCTACCTTAGTGAAGAGCCCCGTTTATTACTATTGTCTGCTTTGACTAAAACATGCAAAATCTTTGGGTTACTGCATCTTGAATTGCCAATAGAGTCTCTGAGCATCTCTAGTTAAGTGTACAGTGTTAAATCTGTAATATGATATATGGCAAAGGTGCTAGCTTGGATGCATCCTGAACACCGAAAATAAAGTAAAAATATATTTTTCTTTAGACATTATGGTAACTGTTTAAATTGTTTCTGAATGCACACTGTGTTTAAAAGTACAATATATTTATAATATCATGTAACTACAAGTTAACTACTCAGTAGTCTAGTGGTCTTTTAGGGATATCATCTTATAGGGAGGAGAAGCATGTTGAGAAGAGGAGTCGCAGCTGCACACTAACCTGCTGTGGAGTAGCGGGCAGAGCAGGAATCTGAGAAAGCTTTCTTTTGATTAAAAAAGAGATAAACCACTGTTGCCTATTTATTTTATTATCTCAGATTCTTTTCTAACCTTCTTGTGCTGCCGATACTTGAAACCTTGTTTTTCTCACTCTGCTTTTCCCTGCAGGATCAGAGGAGTCCTGGGACTGGTGGAGCTCCCCACCCTTGTGAAGAGTGAAGGCACTGAGTCCTGCGGATGGCCGAGTTTAAAAGGTGGAGAAAACAGATCTTTGTTTTTATAAAGTGATGATTATAGAATTACTAGAAAACCTCATCTGCAAGCTGATACAAGGGATAACTAACAGTGTTTCTGTGTCACTTCAGCATTTACATTTCTGTCATCCACCAGACAGTGAGAACACATTGAATAACTACCTGACCGTTTTCTCACAGGAAAGTACCTTTCTCGTTTGGAAATTTAAATATCCTTCAGCCAAAGACTTAAAAAATGACTCTACCTACTTCCTCACAGTAGCTCAATGGGCAATTAAGATACAGTGGGTATTGTAATACCCCTTCAGAATGTTATCTTGGTTTTATTGTTTTTAAGTTTTACTCTCGAGCACCATACATATCATAAGCAGCCCAAGTATGTCTTGAGATAACAGGGAAGCAAATAAATTAACCTGACAAAGGAACACATTTTTATAATCAATCTATATATTTTGTAATATATTTGATGAAAGCTACCAAATTTAGTTAACGTTAAAAGTTGATTCAAAATTCACTCCACAGAGGGTAGTGTTTCAGGTGTTCCCTGGTGTGATCTCCCATAAATACACTTCTGCGGCATGTTTGTGGCCAGGTTAAGTTGGAAATTCACCTGAGAACACCACACTCTGTCTCACAAGCCACAAGCTTTTAGCAGATGCTGCAGAAATCCTCTTGCTTTCCTGGCCAGTGACTGAGTTCTGATTTAACATATCTCCTGATATGAGGGAGGAAACTTTAAATATTTTTCAAGCCGCTTGGCAGACCTTACTTCAGGCAATAGTTTTAGATAACAGCTCAAGAGATAAAAACTCATAGAAAGATCCTGTTAAATACCCTTTTTCCTCCCCCCCCCTTTCCCCCCTTTTTTTAATGTTTATATAATTTGGGCTAAAACTACCTTTTAGGATATTCTGCAGGTTTTTGGTTTTTTTTTATTGAGACTCTTATTTGTCTTCTTTTTAACACACAGATTTTGCCTATCCTGAGAGGTCACAGAGTCAAGCTCATAACTCAAAGTTGGTTTAAAAGGGAGCCAGTTTATTTTATCTGCAAGTCTACCAACCCCAGAAGTGTGGTCTGTACCACATACGTTTTATGATTCTGCACTTTCCACAGCATTACAGCCTGTTTTCAGTGCTATTGATGGACAAGCTTCTTCTTTTTTTTTTTTGCAGACTAAGTTCTACAGTCTGGCTGGGATATTCAGAGCAGTTGCACTATGCACAACAGGGATGCGCCAGTTCATGTGCAATAATGCACTGGAGAGCGATATTCAGTGGCAGGAAATGTGTAGCGCAGTTCCCGGTGCACCTCTGTGCAATGGTAATAAATGATTGTGTAAGTGCAGGGGGCATAGCCATGAATAAGTGGTGCACTGCGATATTCAACTTTAGGTGAATGGCACAAGCGTGGAGCAAATGGGAACTGCACGGAGCAGACCTGAGCACATAAAAAAAGGGAACAAGGGAGGGAAGGAGGCTTGAGCCACAGGGCATAACCCAGTTGTCTGCATCATGGCTCCTCACACAATTCCTCAGTGGACTGCTGCCACATGCTGTGGAGTACATCCAGTTCCCCAGCACACAGACAGAGGATACAGAGCATACAGCAAACATGCAGGGGTTCCACAGAGTGGCATGGTTGCCTGGCATGCTAGAGGCCATCAACTGCACCCATGTTGGCATCTGTGCACTGCCTGACCCTGAGGGAGTGGCCTACATCAACAGGAAGGGCTACCCCATGTCAACTGCCAGGTGGTGTGTGATGCCAGGAGGTGCATAATCAATGTCTGTGCCACACACCCTGGGGGAGCACACAATGCCTTCATCTGGCACCAGTCAGCACTGTGCCAGAGGTTCAAGAGTGGAGACTTTCCCACTGGCCACCTAGTCAGTGAGTATGCTGTGGATGTGATATGCTGGGTACAGCAGGGCAGGGTGTGACGGATGCCAGGGCATGGGTGCCACAGTGTGACCGGGATGGTGGGGGGGCAGGGAAACAGACCACCATGCTAACCTGACATCTCTCCACACAGGTGACAGTGGCTACCCACTCTGGCCATGGCTGCTTACCCCAAACCGGCACCTATTGACCCCAGCACAGGAGCACTACAATGAGGCACATGCCAGCACATGGAATATAATCAAGCAGTTGTTTGTGCTGCTGAAGGCTCGGTTCCATTGCCTGGACAGGTCCAGTGGTGCCCTACAATACAGCCACTCGAAGGCCTGTAGTCTATTCCTGGCCTGCTGTGTACTACACAACATGGCCACCAACAGTGGGATAGCTATCAAGGTCAAGGAAGGGGACAGCAGTGGGGACGATGAGGCCGCCAGGCCTGGTGGTGACACAGAGACACAATTGCTGAGGAGCACTATGGAGTGCACAGGTGGGTATGCATGGCCACAGGCAAGGGCAAGGTCCCAGCATACAGTGGGCAGGCAGGCATGAGCAGACCCCCCTGCCAGGGTCAGCAGATGGGGGAGACCTGGGCAGGCATGGGGAACAGACACACATGCAGCATGCATCAGGGGCACACATGCTGCGCACGCACACACACACAGACACACACACTCACATATGCACAGAGGACCCATGGCACTCCCACCCCACAAGGGGCACCAGACGTGTGTCAGATGTGGAGGGGTGCTGCACAGTGGCCAGCAGCACAGTGCTGGCATCATCATGCACACACCATGGTGGCCAGCAGCTGGGTGAGTGGGCACATGGGCCATGTGCAGGGTCACCACGCAAGTCACAGACATGTGATGCACATGCACACACTGCACCAATGTGCACACAGGGCAGCAAAAGATGGTGGATGCAGTGGGGGTTGGTTCAGGACTGCTGCACAGTAGTGCAGCTGCCACAGACACATGTACAGCCCCACTGAGAATGCTCAGCCAGTGCTGGCTGACTGTCTGCCACAGGGGGTGTCACAGACGGTCACCCAGGGGTGACACTGTGGGACCACGACCAGGTCCATGCAGATGTCTGCAGGCCCACAAACATGCCTGCACCAGGCATGATTGGAATGCCCACAGCAGGACCTGGTGTTGACACAGAAGGGGTCACCCTATGCTGGGCCTGAGGGGTGGAGTATGCACTCCACGGGGTGAGCGGCAAAAGGCCTCGCAGCAGTGTGGCCAGTGGTGCAAGTCCAGCCATGACCGCAGCGGTCAGCTGATCCATAGCTGCGGCCATGTCGTCCTGCAGTCACATGGTCTCCACCAGATGTAGGGTGCTGCCCCTGTTCCGCCACTCATCTGCCTGGTGCAGCTCAGCACGAAGTGCATGCACCCCTGCCACGAGCTGCAGCTGCTGCTCAACAAAGGCCAGGAGCAGACAGGTGTGCTTGTCCAAGTGGTCAGTGCTCTAAGTCGCATGGGCACCCTGCTGACCCACAGCTGTCCCTGACCTTGCAGCCCAGCACCCCGCGATGGTGGGTGCTGCACAGTGGGTCCCTCCTGGGGCTGGAATCTGTGCAGTGCCCCGGTGGTGGGCACTGTCCCAGGCCCCCCCAATGCTGTCTGGCTGCCGCTGCTGCCTCTCCAGCCGCTGTGTGCAGGGTAACACCAGTGTGGCTGCACTGCCACCAGCACCAATGTCATCACTGCCAGCCATAGCTGCACCTGTTGCAGCCACAACCACAGCAGCAGCAATGTGCCACCGGTCTGTGTCCACCTTCTTGCTCTCCTGTACAGACCATTGGTGGCTACCTTGCTTGTTCACAGCATGGGCCACACCCTCCCATGCTGTTGCTCGGGCCTGTGGGGTACCTGTGGAGCCCGTCAGGAGTGGCTCCTGGTCCAGGTATGCCTGGAATATGGCGTCTGACTCTGCCCTGGTGAAGTTGGGCCTGTGCTTCCGAGCAGGCCCACGATCCTCACTCTACTCAAGTTCTGACATGCTTCTTCCTGTGGAGACAGATACATGTTAGTATGGGCTGGCTATGCTGCATCTACCCTCCCATGTCACTGCCTGGCTGTCCCGCAGCATGTGGCTCACCTGTTAGGGATGCAATACCGGTCCTACCCTGTACATTCCTCTGGCATCTTTATAGCACATCGCATGCTAATGAGGGCTTGTGCAACTATAATGACATGTAAATGCGGCTGCTGTGCTGCAGATAGGGTGATCAGCTGATTTGCATAAAGTGGCTGAACATCGTGTGATTGTGTATTGTGCAATGGGGTTGCGCATGCACAACTCAGGGTGCAGCATTGTGACATGCACAACATGCCGTGCCATGTGCATGCGCATGGGCCCATCACAGACGCCAGTGGTGTGCCATTCACTATGTGCATGATAGACAGTACAACACCCATCCACTATTGCACTGGTGGTGCTCGTGTACTATGTGGCCTACAGTGACAGGGTGCCACACAGCCGATGGTGCTGTGGCACCATGCCATCGATGGTGTCCCGTGCCTGATGGGGCCTTGTACAAAGGCTCACGCATGGCCCTACTGCACAGCATGCCTGCAGTTCCCAATAGTGCTGTGGTGCATGGTGCACCATGTGACACGTGGTAGCAGTGCAGCATTGAGTCGCGCATCCACGTGCCTGCGTGATGGCTGGTGGCAGCGCATCACGCTGCTAGGCGTGCGACTCCAGCACGTGTTGCATGTGTGCTGCTGGGTGCCATTTTGTCTACACCGGAGTGCTGGCAGCATACAGCACAGGACAACACCCAGGGCACATACATGTTCCCAGGTTGAGTTGGTCAACCTGGTGGCCCTCATGGAGCTACATGCTGGCACCCTGTCTGGTCAGATGCCACTCAACAGGCCTCGGTCTGAGGTGTGGCAGGAGGTGTCAGATGCAATGGAGGAGGCCACAGGTGCACAGCACACTGGTGAGCAGTGCAGACACCGCTATGAGGACCTGCGGTGGAGGGACCAGAATTGGCTATGGGCTCTGCAGGCATGCATCTGGGAGGGGCACCATGCCACGGCCAGGTAAGTGCATGGCGCATCTGCCCATTCACATCTGGGGGGCTGTGGTGCAGTGGCAGTGGCATGCCCTGCTGGGGGTGGCTGGGGCTGCAAGCCCTATTGGGGGGGTTGTACACCATGCTGCCCTGTGCCACCATGCCACAGGCATGTTGCGCGGGGGGCACACCATGCCAAGGGGTAGGGGACTGTGTTGTTACATGGTTCTGATGTGTTCACCTCCATTACTTTATTCCAAGCCCTGAGGATAGGAGGTGGGCATGCCTCACTGGGGTTGCCACTGGGCCAGGACAGGCCACTACAAGGGGTGGTGCACTATCAGCGAGAGGCATGGGCATGGCGGCCGGACAGGCACTGGGTGCATCTTTGCATGCAGGTAGGCACTTGTTCTTGTTTCCTCATTGTGCAGGGTGGTCAGCATGGGTGTGGGTGGAACCCGGCTCCCTGTATGCATGGCACCCTCCAGCTGTGCACTGCTTGTGGTGCTGATTACACTGCTCTGTGGCTATCACACATGCTGGTGGCCACTGCAGGTGGGCTGTGGGTGCACCCAGGTTCTGGCTGTGTCACTGGTGGCCACCTGCATGGCCATGTCACCTGCCGGCCATGGTGGTGGTGTGCTGCACATGGGCAGTGCTGTCATGCAGTGTTCAGCATGGCTTTGGGACCCTGGGTGAGTGGCTCATGTGGGCTCACACATTGTAGGTGGCAGAATGCTGGCCCAGAGGTGCATGTCACCAATGCTCCCTGTGTGTGGTGGGTGGGCTGTGGCCTTCTGGACATCCACTCATACAGTGTTCCCTCCTCTGTTCTAGGTATTGGGACCAGTGATGTGCATACATGGCTCCTGAGACAGATACTGCGTGTCACCACTGTCACACTCCAGATGGTTCAGCAGCTGGTGCAGGACCAGCGCAGATGGAGGCATCAGTGTCAGCGTTGCCCAATGGTGGGCCATGGTCACTCCTAGGACCCATGTGCTGGACAGTTTCTCCTACCCTGTGCATCCTCCTTTGCCTTCCCTTACCCCCTTCCATTGCCTTTGCACTGCCCTCCATCCCTGACCTCCCTGTCTGTGGGTGATGCCTCCTTTCCCTGGCTGATGTTAAATCTGTAAATATGTTTTATATGACTGTTACATTACATTCATTTTGGTTACCCATCTGTGTCCATGTCTGCTTTGTAGCTGGCGTGAGGAGCCATGCTGCAGTGGTGTACATGGCTGCTGTGTGGTCCATGTGGGGTGGACGGGGGTTTGTACCTGGTGGCATTCCACCATGGGTTGTGTGTGGTAGGGTGGCAGTGATCTGTCTCTTCAGGCCCTGTGGTGGTTGCCTTGTGTGCTGAATGCCTGTATGTGTGTTGCTCCTTGGCTTGCTCCCCTGCACATCCTTGAGTGCGCTATGGCCCATCTTGACTTGCTCCCTGGTTCTTCCCTGGGGTGCTTTGGTGCATCCATGTGAATTTCAGCCACGTTGTTCAGGTGCATCCAGCCATTTAAATATCGAGCCCATTGCACCATGGCGCATTGTATTTGTGCTGTGCATCTCTTGCGCCTCCTCTCGAGCGCATTTCTGAATATCCCAGCCTCTGAGTAAAAGGCCTTTGCTCTTCACATTTAATTCGGAGATCAGAATTCTATGACTCTATAGCTTTGGGACATTATCACTTTCTTTTTTTTTAGTTAATTAGGTGGAAAGGGACCTCTGCCTCTACTATTAGTATTAAAGCATCATTTCAGCAAGCTCTTTTATTGATTGTTACCAGTGTCTGGTTAGTGTCTAAAGACCTTTACCTGTATTAATTAACTACAGAGATTTTTATTTAATTATCTGAACATATATTGGCTATTAGATCTTAACACATTTTACACTATGAACACTAGAAGTGGGAGGATATTAACCAAGGGGTCTGGAAAAGGGGAAATGGGAAGCATTTTTATGGGCAATCTAGCCATTTCTACCTCTACACTGATAGAAACAAAAAAAAAAGTGACATACTCTGAAGCTTTAGAAAGCAATACATTCACACCAAATTCAAAAGATGAACAAAAAATTAAAAGGGGAAATATTGGATTAAAGATCTGATTTACCCTGATAGATGACCAGGGACCGAACAAACAACAGACAGTAAAACCCATAGAGCAGGACTCAAGTAAGGTGGAATTTAAAAATAAAAGAAAGAAAAAGTAAACACAATGTGAGGGAGTGATTACAGGTGTTCCCCAATATTAGTTACTAAACCTGAAACTAGTGAAGCAGACAAAAATAGAGAGGCTGCAGAAGATATACAAGATAATGCTCCCAACCAGGAGATTATTAGTAATTAAATTATAAACCTTATTTCACAAGAGCCAACTGGAATCTATAAAACTAAACTAGAACTGTTTTAACCCATTGGACCTTTCTAAGAATCCATATGGTTTATTGGCTAAATCCCCCCTTACTGGAACCTCTAGCACAGGCAAGCTTGATTGACTTCTCTACTTCTCCCAACACAGTATTTTCCCATCTGGATAAAGAAGTTGAGCAAATTCAGATTGATTCAGAAATAATATAGCAACATCAAAATAGCATTACAGATTACACATTAAAAGCTTCAGACCATCCTTTGATGGCCAATGTTGCTCTCTTGGAATCACCCAATGAAATAAAGAACAAACTGGATCATCTCCAGAGTATAGGTCAGGAACAAATAGGTGAATTAATGAGTAAAATAAATAGAATAGAAACTCAATGTGTTAAACAATAGCTATTTTCCACCAATACATTAATACCTGATACACCTCTGATGAAAAAGGAAAAAGATATCAAAGAGAGAAAAAGGAAAAAAAATAGGAATGCAAAGAATAAAAATGAGCAACCCATTATAATGCAATATAATCCACCAAATAAACAAATTGCTGAATCAGGAACAGCAGCTTTAGAGGAAAAATAACCCTGCAAATCGTTAAACTGAGGAATTGATTAATTCAGCAAAAGAACTACCAGTGCATAAAGGGCATTTTGTGCCACAGTTAGACCAAAATAAGAGAGAAACAATAAGTGATGTTACAAAAGATCAAACGACAGAAACTGTTAGGGAACAAGAGATCGCATGTCCCCCCAAAACATCAATAAGCAAAACTCCTGTATATCACTTACGTGAGACAAGACTGTCTTAAGAATTACTGGCAGATATTTAAAACCAAACAAAAACACAAACTCCCTCAGAGAGCTTATAACACATTTGTTGCAAGCTGAACTGAGAATAAAAAAAGCCTCGCCAAACATTCAGATGGTCCATAGAGATAAAACTGCTGTTCCATTTCCAGCATATATTATTGTTTCTGGGATAGGATTTGCCAAGTGAATTTGTTACCAGTACAGTAGACTGAAATTCTTAGGATTAGACATAGCAACACCTGTCACATGGAGAAAAACAGAAAAATCTATACTGGTCATTACCCAACTTAGGAAAGAATGAAAACTAGATACTTAGCTTTTAGCTCTTCTGAAATATTACTTGGAAACCACAGAAGGGAGAACAGTTCTGGAGATTCAACATGGAAAACCCTGTATATTATCAATTTTGGGGTAACTTGATTACCAGGGGAAAATAAAGTACTCTTTCCTCTATTTATAACATCCACCTTGTCTGCCATGATGGATGTTAATATTACAAAAAAGACTTTTATGACATCAAAAGAGTACATGTGGAAGGAATGCAAGCTCAAACAGATGTTTACCAGGAATCTGCTGGACTAGCATCTCTCATAATGAACAAAGCTAATAGAATGGAAATGCATGTCATGAATGCACGAATGCATGTCATAGTTGACATGCATAATCTATACAATAAGATACTCCTACAATAAAATGTTTGACTAGAAGAAACTCAAAGAGGGAATGATTTTATAGACTCTAAACTCAGTGATTGGGGAGAAACTGCTAATTTTATTTATTGGAATGTGGCAGGACTATTTGGTGTACTGCACCACAGAGAATGGTATGAATGTATTACTAGGCATATGGTGATTGTACTGCAAGAGACTTGGCTGCAAGAGTCTGTTAATTTGAATGGGTATGAAGTTGTGATCTCACTCACAACCAAGGGAAAAAGGTTTGGAAGGAAAATGGGATGTTTGGCTATGTATGTAAAGATTTTTAATAAGAAAAAGATAAACCAGATCTCAAAATTCCATGAGAACTATATTATTTTATTTTTTTATTTTATTAAACTCTCTGGGTGAGAATTTCAGAAATGCACCAGACGCCAGCACAAGGCCGGCACAGCACAAGTATAATGCACCATGGTGCAATGAGTGCGAAATCAAAGGTTGCACATGGTACCATGTGCCAGCGCAACATGGCTGAATATCACATGGATATGCCACAGAGCAGACAGAGGTGTGCCAGGGAGCAACTGTGAGAACTATATTATTTTATTTTTTTATTTTATTAAACTCTCTGGGTGAGAATTTCAGAAATGCACCAGACGCCAGCACAAGGCCGGCACAGCACAACTACAATGCACCATGGTGCAATGAGTGTGAAATCAAAGGTTGCACATGGCACCATGCGCCAGTGCAACATGGCTGAATATAACATGGATATGCCACAGAGCAGACAGAGGTGTGCCAGGGAGCAACCCAACATGTGCAATAGTGCAACCATGGATGCACAAGGGGCTGAGGAAGATGCACCAGGATACA
Source organism: Neoceratodus forsteri (assembly GCA_016271365.2). Taxonomy (NCBI): domain Eukaryota; kingdom Metazoa; phylum Chordata; order Ceratodontiformes; family Ceratodontidae; genus Neoceratodus; species Neoceratodus forsteri. The sequence continues at coordinate 213,840,730 of CM057451.1, forward strand.
TATGGACCAGCCACAGGCACAGTAAGGGGCAAGGCACCGGGGAAGAGGGGGTGGCTAACAGGGAGGCAGTGTAGCCAGGTGAAAGATACAGCTGGCCCATGATGGAACACTGCCCAAGGAGCACGGATATGTAGCTGGCCCCCTGACCATGTGCACCACAGCAGTTGATGTAGGAAAGGCGGCACCAATGGCCAAGGTTGGGCCACCTCCGGCTACCCCCCTGCTGGATATCATGCACCATTACAACTGGGCCACAGCCGGCCATACCCTGGCAAATGGCACCCAACACATATACCACACATCCTGAACATCCAGCCCATGGCCACCACGGGGCACAGCCACTGACTGATGGGTGAACACCACCATGCTCATCCCACAGAACAACACAGACACACCACACAGCCGCCCGGCACACCACTACAACATGGCTCCACTCGCCAACTACAAAGCAGACCAAGACACAGATGGGTAACCATATAAAATCTGTATTAAACATCAAGTAAAATAACACAACAGGGAACAAGATAGGGGAAACTATCTACAGAATAGGAACATGGAAGGGAAGAGAGGGATGGGGATAGAGGACAGGGCTATACAAAAGGACAGGGGAATGCATGGGAAGGGTGGACAGGTGCACGAACAGCAGGTTCAGGCCCAACAGGCCCTACGGGTGGCCACTTCCTGTGCCTGGTGCTGGCCCCGCAGATGGAGCCATCTGGTGACTTGGGCAAACTCCAGTGTGGCGGTGGTGATGGTGATGAGCCTCCACAGGAGGCGGCCATAGTTCAGCTGTCAAAGACCCCATCGGACGCCTATGGCAAAGGAGGGAACAGGTGATCAATGTGTGTCCAGGGCACCCTGGTCCACCTACCATGCACAGCAGGCAGTGGTGACACGTGCCCCTGGAGTGGAACCCTGACCACCTGCAGTGGGTGGGCCCACACCTGCCACCGAGCCAACATGCCACAGCTATGCAAAGTACTGGACACTACCACCCATAGGCCAACCACCAGCACAGTGGCAGGCAGGTGGCATGGTGCAGCAGCGGGACCACAGTGGCACAGGTGGCAGCGGGACACACCCACAGCCCACCAGCAACTGCCACACACATGTGCAATGGCCGACCAATGGCATCACACACACCGTGGGCTAAACACAGCTGCCATGGCTCAGCGCACACGGGGCTGAGGTCACACCCCCACCCACACTGCCCACCCTGCACAACAGTGTATTAAAGCACAGTGCCTACCTGCCCGCTGTTGTGCTGCTCATGCAGGTCCAGCAGCTCCACCCCTCTGTCCTGCAGCTCCAGCCATAGGTCCCACAGCAGTCTGCCATGTCCCTCCAGGCACGCCTGCTGCCCTGACCCTCCTTCAGTCCTCAGGGCCTAGGATGGGAACATAAACAAGCAGACATCAGTACACAGCAACATCATGTGTCCACTGCCCTCACTTCACACACAGAGTGCACCCCAGCCTGGCATGGCCGCAGTGCAGTGGTGCAGCGCACCAAGTGCGTGCAGTCCCAGGCCTCAGGACAAACAGTGACAGCGTCCCCCCCCCCAGCATGGCATGAAGCCCTGCCAGACCCATGGAACACTCAACATGCACAAACGCAGGTGGAGTACACTTACTTGGCCATGGCATTGCCCCCCTCTGGATGTCCTCCTGCAGCACCCTGAGCCCCTCCGGGTCCCAGCTATGTAGGTCACCATTACGGTGGCGACACTGCTCCCTGCTGTGCCGCACACTGGTAGCTTGTTCTAGGCCATCTGCAAAGTCCTGCCAGACCTCCATCCTGGGCCTGTCAAGAGGCTGCTGCCAAAACAGACAGGCAGAATAGGGCTCCACCTGGGTCACCAGGTTCACCAATTCAACTTGGCTCCAGTTCTGAGCCCAGGGTACTGCTCACCACGACATTCCTACTCCACAGTGTAGCAATTCAAAATGGCATCCTGTAGCGCACGAGCTCCATGTGCTCAGGATGTGTGCCTCACTTGGTGATGCGCTGCCCTCATCAATCATGCATCCCCAGGGATGTACGGTATAGGCATGGCCGCACTAGCTTGTGGGGCAAAGGTCCCTGCAGGGCATATGGCAGGGCAGGGGTCAGGGGTCAGCACACGCACTGTGCATGAGTGTGCGATTGAGACCATAATGCATGGTGTGCAACAAGGTCCTGAGGGCACCATGCCCTACAGGCCTTATTGTGCCCAAGTGCTATAGGTCCTATATCACTCAGGCACTATAGGGCATATGGCACTAGGCACTATTGGCCCTATAGCACCTGAGTGCCATAAGCCCCATTGCGCCCAATCGCCATAGGCCCCATAGCTCCCGAGCACAATAGGCCCCCTAGCATCCAAGTGCAATAGGCCCTATAGCGCCTGAGTGCCATTGGCCCTATAATGCCCGAGTGCCATAGGCCTCATAGCACCCAAGCACCATAGGACCTATAGCAATCGAGCACCACGGGCCCTATAGCACCCAAGCATGATACGCTTCATAGTACCCGAGCGCCATAGGCCGCATAGCGCTTGAGCACCATAGGGTCCATATTGGCCAAGTGCCATATTGCCTATAACGCACATAGCCTACGCTATGCAATAGGTGCTGGTACAGGTCGTGGCACATGTGTAGTGACAGGTGCACCACGCAAGTCACAGCATTGCGCCATGACTTGTGCTGGTGAAAGTCCATTGTGCAAGGCGCAACAATGCGATATTCAGCCGGCATATGCAGATTAGCTCATCAGCCTATCCATGGTGCACTGGGGGAATTGGCATCTCATTACGTTGTACATCAGCCCATTTGCATGCAATGCACTATAAAAGCACTGCAGGACTGCACAGGACATGGACCGGTATTGCAACCATCCGAGGTAAGTTGCTGCCGCTGAGGGGATGGACAGCACAGCAGGATGGGTGGCTGATGTGGGCCGCAGCAGCCACTGACCACATGTCATTGCCCACAGGTAGCAGCATGTCCGAACATGAGGAGGATGAGGAGTGTGGGCCTGCAAGCAAGGGCAGGCCCAACTTTATGAAGGCAGAGGCGGATGCCCTGTTCAAGCCATAACTCGACAGGGAGCCTCTGATGAGTGGCACCACTGGCACACCCCAGGCCAGGGCCACAGCATGGGAGGAGGTAGTGGAGGCCGTGAACCAGAAGGGCGGCCACCAGAGATCTGCGCAGGAGTGCAAGAAGAAGGTGGGCAATGAGAGGTGTTGGATCAAGGAGAAGGTGGCGGCCATCTAGGCTGAAAGGGCGGCCACGGGTGGAGGACAGGCTGACATGCCACAGATCATGCTGCAGGAGGAGCTGGTGGCATCCACCATGCAGTGCAGCACTGTCAAGAGGGTGCCAGGTGGTGGCTTCCAGACCGGTGGGAGCCCATCATTGCATGGTAGGGACAGCAGTGTCAGGGGTGGGGGAGTGTTGGGGGATGTCGGGGGAGGGGCTGTGCATCATTGACATTAATGCAACTGTTTTCCCTTTCAGCACCGGAATGCCAGCATGCAGTTGCAGGGGCGGTGAATTCTGCCGTGTGGACCAGCCATCCATCTCCACTGGCATCCAGGGGCCTGATCATCTGCAGCACACCACCACTGTCTGGCCGGATGTCCTGGGCATGGTGGCAGACAAGGCCCTGGCTATGTTCCAGCAGGATGCCAGCCATGGCTTGCAGTGTATGGAGACACAGATCGGGGCAGGGTCTGACACAGATGATGATGCGACCATTGTCCTGGACAGTGTAGGTGTTGTAGAAGGGGAGACACCCATACCATACATCATCCCTAGCAGCACTGCCAGTGCCCTGTTGGCAGTGTGTCAGCTGCCTGCCATCGCCCCTGGTGCCACTGTGTGCAACCGTGGCATGGTGCTGGGGGATGGTGGTAGTGGTGGTGGTACAGCCACAGAGGCGCTGCCCAGTGCACGGCAGCTGGAGGGGCAGCAGTGGCAGATGGCTGGGGACATTGGAGGGCTGGGTGCAGCTTCTGCCACCGGTGCACCAGTCAGTGAGCAACCCCAAGGGGACCATGCTGTGCAGCGCCCACCTGAGCAGGGGGCTGGACAGCATGGTCACACACCATCGGTGGGTCGGCGCAATGCCCATGCACCTCCGGGCACCAACCTCTTGCACCAGCACACCCAATTGCTGCGGGCCTCTATGGAACAACAGATGCTGCTCGTGGCTGGGGTGTGTACACTCTGTGGTGCCAGGCAGCAGAACAGTGTGGAAGGAGCTTTATGCAGGTCAAGGAGGCTATCAATTGACTGTAGGAGGATACTACCATGGCCTTTGATTGCCATGCCACTTTGGTCATGGTTGGCCTAGCCCCACGGGCCACCATGGGGTGTGGCTGGCTGCCGCAGACCCCACGGAGTGCATTCTCTCTCCCATGGTCACGGTGTCATGTGACCCCCTCGGTGTCAATGCCGGTATCTGCTGTTAGTATCCCAGGCACGCCCGGTGCAGGCTTGTTCAGGAACCTGCAGACCACTAAGAGTACACAGTTGCATTCCCGTAGTATTACCCCTGGGGGACAGTCGCAGACACCCCCTGTGGCCTCACACAGCCTGGGTCTGCTGGGTGGCCATGGCGAGGCTGTCCATGTGTCCGCGGCAGCTGTGTGACCATGGGACGGACCTGATGTGCCCACCACCCTGTCTGCAGTCTGCTGCCACTGCCCTGTGTGCACATGGGTGTTGTGTGTGCATGTGCATCCCATGGATGTCACATCCGTGGACTGCGCCACCCATTGGCTGTGTGTGCACCTGCCCAGTCACTGGCCTGTGTGGCATGTGTGTGATGATGCCACTACAGCACCGGATGCACCTATGCACCGGTACTCTGTGTCTGATCCATGCCACATGCTAACGCCTGCAGGTGCCAGTGTGCATGTGTGTGTGTGTGTGGGTCGGTGGGTGTGTGGGTGTGTGTGGGTGGGGTGTGCTGTGCTGTGTGTTGCGGCGTGTTGCTGCATGGACTGGCCCCACACCCGCGCATGCTCCCTGCCCATCTGTTCAGGCCACAGGGCACACCCACACATGCCTGTGTGCCATGCCACTGTGGCCATCCCATAAGTGGGTGTTTGTCCACCTACCTGCATGCTCCGTAGTGCTCCTCTGCAGTCATGTCCCTGTGCTGGCATGCCATCCTGGTCAGCCAGGAATCCCTCCACCCGGGGGGGGTCTGCCCACTGTCATACAGCCCGTCAGCCACGTCGGCCCCACTGCTGTTCTCCTCATTGACCTTGACAGCTACCCAATGGTCAGTGGCCATGTTGCACAGCATACAGCAGGCCAGGAATAGGCTGCAGGCCTTTGAGGATGGATACTGTAGGGCACCGCCAGACCTGTCTATGCAATGGAATCGTGCCTTCAGCAGACCAAAGACACGATCATTGATGTTCCGCATGCTGGCGTGTGCCTCATTGTAATGCTCCTCCACAGGGGAAAATGGGTGTCGGTAAGGGGTGAGCAGCCAGGGCCAGAGTGGGTAGCCACTGTCACCTGTGTGGATGGAGATATGGTTAGCCTGGTGTCCTATGTTGCTGTGCCCCTTGTCCTTCCCAGCCACACCCTGCGGTGCCCCTACCCTGGTGGCCCCCCATGCCCTGTTGTACCCGCCTGCCTGTGGTCTCTGCATACTCACTCACAAGATCACCTGTTGGGATGTTCCCACTCTCGAACCTGTGGCACAGTGCCAGATGAAGGCATCGTGTTCCCCCAGGGTGTGTGGCACAGACACTGATTATGAACCCCTTGGCATTGCACACCACCTGGCAGTTGATACTGGAGTAGCCCTTTCTGTTGATGTAGGCTACCCCCTCTGGGCCAGGTGGCATGTGGATGCCAACATGGGTGCAGTCGATGGCCTCTAGCATGCCAGGCATATGTGCTACCCTGTGGAACTCCTGCATGTTCTCTGTACGCTCTGCCTGTGTGCTGGGGAAGTGGATGTATTCCATACCATGTGGCAGCAGGACATTGAGGAACTGTGTGAGGAGATGTGACGCGGCTGACTGCATTATGCCTGTGGTGTCCCCTGTTGGTCTCTGGAAGGTGCCCATGGCTAGCAGGCACATGACAGCTGTTACCTTCATCTCCACTGTCAGGGCATGGCTCCATCAAGTGGGTGCCTGCTCTTCCTCACTGCACAGCTCACAGAGCTGCCTCAAAATTGCTCAGTTCAGTCAGTACCAGCCCACGATCATGGTGTCAGTGTAGGTCTCATAGCTGATGTGCGGTCGGTACCGCCTGTTCTGGGCATAGCACTGATGGGACCTTCCATGGACATGCTGCCCTGTCTCTCCACACCCCTCATTATGGCCTCCATCTGGAATATGGCACTGGCCATGGCCCCTGTTGTCCTGTCCCCCCGAGCATCTGACTCCATAGGCCCTACTGGCTGTGCAGGTGGTTCTGAAGTGCCCTCGCTTGTGTACCCTGCCCCCGGGTGGCTGTCTGTTGCCTCGGGTCTCTGACTCTCACCCTTGTGGGGTCATGTGTCACTCCACTTGGGCCTGGTCCCACTGTGTCATGCCCAGGCACACACACACCCAGCATCGCCTCCCTGCCTGTCACATTCACACTCACTCACTCTCTCTCACACACTGTCATTCCCTCTCTGTCTCTGTTTCTCTCTCCTTGTCCCCTACTGTGTGGCTTGCTGGCCTGTCTGTCTCCCTCTGTCCTGCTCCCTTCTGGCACATGTGCCCTTCTCCTACTTGCTCCCTGTTTTATAGGCTCAAGTCTGCTCCGCACAACTGTCATTTGCTCCACGATTGCTCCATCTGTCCGGTGATGAATATTGCACTGTGCCACATATTCATGACTATGCCCCCTGCCCTTACGCATGCATACATTGCCAATGTGCATTGGCTCACTGCCACTTGAGCTGCCACTGAATATCGTTTTCTGGTGCATTTCCACAGTAGTGCATGTGCAACCCACTTTGAATATCCCACCCTAGGATTACAAATACCTTTGAGCAGGAACTGCTCATTTACAAAAGCTCCATATCAAAGGATGTAGGGTAACATATATACAAAGGTCAACAATGGTTACAGTCTTAAAAGCATAAAGATGTCTAAGCATTTATTATACAGCCAAAAATGGAGAGAGAAAACATAAGCCAGCTTCAGACAAGTTTCAGGGTGAACAGCATATAGTTAGTATACGGTAGGATTATAATAGTACTTAATTGGGATATCCATTTGGTCATATTGGTAAATATATATATATATATATGTCCCCCCCAAATTAACTCCCAATCATTAATCTTTAGTAATCTTTCTACAGATTTAGATATTATACAATCAAACTTTCCCTCCGCTCTATGCTTGATTGCTGGTGATTTCAATGCTTGAATAGCTGATTTTGATGATGCAGCCTTTGGGGAAGAATTTATGGAAAGGGGGGATTTGGGCAAATGGGCAAACAAAAATAAAGGTGTTAATGAAAATGGAACAAAATTATAAAATCTTCTTATTGAAAACTCATTATTAATTTTAAGTGGAAGAGTTAAAGGTGACGAACAAGAAAACACCACTTATGTTGGTCCTAATGGCCAAAGGCCCGATAGATTATATCTTCTGTAGTTTACATAGTTACCAAATAATAGAAACTCTTTGGATTGGTATGAGAATGGCGAATGATCATGACCCTCCCCCCCCGTTCTGAAACTTAATTAAGACAGCAACACTCCATATAAACCTAATAGAATAGATCCACTGTCCAATGCATGTATGTTGGGAAAACAGAAACTTTGTATTTCATCTCCAATCCTGGTACAAATAATTGATTTGCTGAAGGGTTCAGAATATAATAATAAAATACACATTATTAATGAATCTACCCCACCTATACAATTATATCAAATTTTGCATAGTTTAACTATATTAATAAGATCTAAAGTCTATAAAAATCATAGTGACAAAAATAAAACTGACAAGTATAATAATACTTGGTTTGATAATTCTTGTAGAAAAAAAGGAACTTTACAAAAACGTTAAAATATGCTAAAAAGTATCCCTGCATAACTCATTTTAATACATTAAACAAAGCCAGGAAAAATTATAGAGAACTCTCAATAACAAAGGCCCACATTTTCAAAGGAGATGCACAGCACAAAATGGAGATGCACAGCATATCCCAGAAATGATGCAGAACCGTGATATTCGAAAGGGAGCGATGCGGTGTGCATTTCTGAAAGTGTTATTTGCAAATATAATGCATGCAGTGCAAAAAAAAGGGGGCATATAAATTAATATGTCTTGTATCCATATATTCAGCCAAAATATGCGGCGCATCTGCCACACATCACAAAAATGCTCCAAAATGCCGACAGACCACCCTGAGACAGGATGTGCTCCAGGCACCCATACACAGCAGCCATGCCAGGACAGATGTTGTCAATGCCACAGGTGCCAACACAACATAGGCACCACCCAGACAGCCATCCCCCACACCACTTCCAGGATGTGGACACCCAGCTTCCACATGCCAGTGCTGTTGGGTGCCCCCTGGCACACCAGCAGAGGAGATGCAACACTGCAGCACATCTACCAGGGGCCATTGACTGCACCCATATGACCTGCAGGGTGCCACCCATTGGTGGCATGCACCCAGAGTGATGTCTGGGGCAACAGTGCCCAGATAGCCTGGTGGTACTAGTGGCAGCATGGCATTGGCCAGAGACTGACCTGTGGCATACATCCATGGTGGAACACCATTGGTGCACACAGGTTGGACCCACCCATTTGGGTACCTGGCCACCTTCTGCACACTGCCATTCCTTGCAATTATCACCATGTTCCTGTCATATGGGCTGTGTGGAGTTCTGCATGTGACTGTACACTGCATATGGAGCTGGTTTATCACATGCATGTGGTATAGCAATCAGATTGTGTCACCCTGTGCCCTCTCCTGTTGCTTGCCCAGGTGGGCCCCTGTGGCCACTGTCCAGGTGGGATCCCTGTACCACAGTCTGACCCAGTGCATGACTATGGGTAATAACACTGTACACAGACCAATGCAGTCCACCCACCCACACACAAACATTCCACCACACCTGCCTGCTAGGTTGCAGTACCTCCTGTTCACCTTTGGGGAGTGGTGGGGCAGTCCTACAAATCTAGAATTGTGTATGCCTTGGGTATGCAAATAGACTGAATACATTCCAGTAATGAACTACATTCCAGTAATGAACTGTGCATGTGGAAAATGGGCTTGGAATGTGCAATGAGATCATTTGCATATCCTTGCTAAATATTGCATTTTTGCACACTGCACAAGTGGCTTTGCAATGCACATTTCCCTATGCTCTGCACAGGTCCCAGGTTATCTGCTGCACTGTGCATTTCCCACTACACGATTGTGCATATTCAGGATATTCAGCTGGACATGAGTGATCACATCCTATGGCACAATGTTTGAATATATCATTATCTTGTGCCAGCGCATCTCAGTTGCACAGCATAGGCACTTGTTTGATGCAGCCTGGGACTTTTGAATATGGGGCCCAAAGAAACTAGAACACTCAAACAATCAATGGCCAATAATTTTTAAAATAATTGAAAATATTGACCAGAAATCTTTCTAGAACTTAGTGTCAAAAGGTGCTAGATGTTTTAATACACCACTGCTGTCTTGTATCCCTAAAGAAAAATGGTCATCATCTTATTGTGCCTTATTCAATACAGAGACCAATAGAGTTTCACAAGACTCTTGTCAAGGCATTATATAGTTGGACTTCAATCCTGTCATAATTACACATCTTGAAGTTGAAGCAACAGTCCTTAATGTGGCAATGAATAAAGCACCAGGTCCAGCTTCTACCCCTGCTGAAATTTATAGAGGGAGTATTTATTTTGGGTTCCATTTCTTACTAATTATTTTAATACATGCTTAAGAATGAGCTTATATTCCTGCATCATGGAAGACCAATATAATTGTTCCTCTGCACCCCAGTTTATGACCCTCAGAATTATCAACAGATTAGCTAATTGGACATAGTTTCTAAAATGTTCACCAGAATCTTACTGGGTAGACTTACTACATGGGTAAATCATAAGGCATTTCTTTCTTCATTTCAGACAGGATTTAGGCCAGGCTTTTTCACCCCTGACAATTTTTTCCCTTGTACACATAAAGAAAATGAAACATAGAAACATAGAATTTGATGGCAGATAAGGACCGCTTGGCCCACCCAGTCTGCCCATTTCCCTACCTGATGGAGAAGCTGCAGATTCTAGTTAATCAACAGCTTACTTCTTCCTGCCCCCCACTAGAATTGCCTTATGCCTGTCCCATGCATTTTTGAATTCTCCCACTGTTCCTGACTCCACAACCTCCTCAGGAAGGTTGTTCCATGCATCCACAACTCTCTCTGTGAAAAAATAATTTCTAACATTACCTCTGAACCGTCCCCCCCTCTATCTTTAAATTGTGCAACCCTTGTTCTTGCACATCTCTTCTTCTGAAAGATATTACCCTCTTGTACCTTATGAATTCCCTTGAGATACTTGAAAGTTTCTATTTCGTCCCCCCTCTCCTTCCTTTCCTCAAGGGTATACATATTTAGCTGCTTTAGTCTCTCCTCATATGTCTTCTGGTGCAGACCTTGCACCATTTTGGTTGCCCTCCTCTGAACAGCCTCCACTCTGTCTATGTCTTTTCGGAGGTGGGGTCTCCAGAATTGCATGCAGTACTCCAGATGGGGTCTCACTAACTGTCTGTAGAGAGGGATAACAACTTCCTGTTTTCTTCTGCTGATGCCTCTCTCTATGCATCCCAGTATCCCCCCAGCCCTCCTTACTGCCTTCTCACATTGCTTGCCCACCTTTAGGTCATCTGATATAATTACTCTTAGGTCTCTTTCGACTTTTGTTGTTGTTATTAACTCACCCCCCATTGTGTACTCTTCCCCTGGGTTTTTGTTTCCCAGATGCATTACCTTGCACTTCTTTGCATTGAATCTGAGCTGCCACATATTTGACTATTCCTCCAACCTTGCCAAGTCCCTTTTCATTCTTTCCACCCCACCTTGTGTATCAACCCTGTTACAGATCATTGTGTTATCTGCAAAGAGGCATACCTTTCCTTCCAGGTGCTCTCCAATGTCACTTATAAAGATATTAAAGAGGACTAGTCCCAGTACCGAACCCTGCGGTACCCCACTAGTTACCCTCCTTTCTTCACTGTAGACTCAGTTTACTATTACCTTTTGCATCCTGTTGTCCAGCCAGTTTTTTATCCAGGCTACTACCTTGGGACCCACGCCAAGCCTGGCTAACTTGTATATTAATCTTAATTCTTTATTCATTGACTTTTCAGCTGCTTTTGATTCTATTAATTGAAATACACTTTGGGAAATTATGATTCAAAAAAGGTTGATTTTCTCACTTTTGGTTCCTATTTATCAACTATACTCTGGAACTACAACACAGAACAGATATGATTTATGTGGTAACCTCACAAATCCATTCTCTATAACATGCAGAGTAAAGCAAGGATGCTTGTTAGCACCAATACTGTCTAATATTTACATTAAAGACATATTACATTTTGAGGATGATAATCAGTATGACCCACTAACAATTTAAAGCATTCCTTTTCACTTATTGCCTTATGCTGATGACATTGTTCTTCTCTCATTAACCGAAAAAGGGCTACAAAGGGAAAATAAACACATTTAAAGAATAGTGTGACAAATTAGAAATAAAGATCAACTTAAAAAAAGCAAACATTTTTGGATCTAACCATACAAACATAACTTTACATCTTAACAGGGAAAAAATAGAAACCGTGAAAGAGTACACTTACTTAGAGATCAAAGTTAGTGCTAACACTAAGTGAACTCAACACATAGAAGCTCAAACTCAAAAAGCAAAACATCTAGCTGAGGCCCTTCTGAAATTTACAACTATGGAGGAAACACAATATGTGCACCCCTTCATGCAGGTGAGATGAAGAGCAATCCCTTACTAACACATGGAACTAAGATCCAGGGCACTGAATATTCATGCTCACTAGAAACTCCCCTACTTTATAACTACAGATTTCTACTCAAAGTTCTTCTGATCATTTCTTCAGCAATGGTCAGAGCTGAATTAAGTAGAATCACCATACATGCACTTATAGGACTTAGACTTGGTTGTTACTGGTGAAAAATTATAAATACTAGGCAAAATCCTATACCTTACTTGTATCTCCAAGAGAAAATAAAATGGATGAACCTAAATCTGAGTTAAAAATGGCTCAGATCATTGATACCTAGTTTTTAAAAATTAATATTTTCCATGTATCTACTGATTCCTTGAAGAAAATCACTTTATCTACATGTTATTAAACAGTTATTAAAAATAAACTGGATGAATTATAGTAGCACAGAATATGGACATTGGAAGTATAGGAAAACAAATGTGCCCCATGGTATAAAATAAACAAAATGGCTCACAGTATTGAAGATTATCTGATTTTATCACTTTGTCCTACTCATAGAAAAGCCTTTAACTTAGGCCAGGTTTGAAATAATAAACTCAAGGCATATTTACTTCAACAAAATGTTGTTATCAGACTCATCCTCACAAGAACATAACTATCCAAGCAAATTTGCATTTACAGACTTGATTGCTTACATGATAATCCAGTGCCACCATATGCGTACACTAGGGAAACTATTTAAAAACAGCATTAACATGGTATGCACATCTTAATTAGGTTGTAATTGTTATGTTGGCTCGCACATGCGCATCAGCCAACATATTGCAATAGTAGCAGATTTTGTGGTGCGGTCACTGTGGGAGAATGCAGGGCACGCATCAGTAGGTGTGTCCCTCATTCCCCAATAAGCCAGCATGCAGGTGCCACACGAGTGATACTTAATGAGGTGAGCACATCTGAGAAAAGGTCTGCTGCAATGAGAGCCAAGCTCATCATGCAGCGGCACCAGAACACACCTCCCGATGTGCCCTTGATGGTGAAGCACTTTCCTAATCATGGTGCCACTGACTGCTGCAACCACTTCATTTGCTGATGGGGGAGCCCACTTCCCATCGGCATGATGTTCCCCTCCCATTCCAAGTGTGTGCTAAGGGTGTGCCCAATCCTTGTCGGCATCATGTGCTCTCCAACAGTCTTTCCTTGCTGATGGAGGGCCCAATCACTGTTGGCTTCAGTCCCCCCTGCCTAGTTTAGTTTGATGACAGGGGAGCCCACTCCCCATCAGCATAATGACCCCAGCCCCAATGTGTGCTGTGTGCTGATGGGGTGCCCAATCCCCTTTGGCATCATGTGCTTCCCCCACCCATTTCTGTGCCGACAGGGCACCCAATCCCTGTAGGCTGCTGTACCCCTCCCGGTTATGCAGGTGGTACACTGGGAGCCCACCCCAGTGTACCAAACAAACACCTGCAAAAAATAGAAAACCAACCCTTGTCTTTTTTAACCTGTAAAAGAAGAAAACGGACCCTCGTGGTCTCTCCTACCCCCACCCCCATCCAGCACCCACCCTCTGCATACCCTGCCTCCCCACACCCCCTCACCCCATACTTATCTCCAGTGGACCGGGAACACGTCTGCACTCTTCAAAGCCGACCATGAAAGAACAAATGCCAGTAAGCTGTATAATGGCACAAATAGGGTTTTTTCAACTTTGGTGCATATCTCGGCCATTTTTAGGAATGTTGGCACCAAATTTTCAACATGGGGTTATTAGAACCCCTCCTTATGAATTCAGTCACTGTCATGGCATTATTCAGTCCCGAAATGTGACTTTGTGGTCACTGCACGAAATCACCTTTCACGACCGATTAACAAAATGACAGTGCCACTGTTCATGAGGTGGGCTCTCAAAAAGCCTAAGTTGCAAATCTGGTGAAAAAAAAATCCAAACAATGGCTGTTTTATGAGCATGCATTGGGCAGTTTCCATGCACACTCATAACTTCATGAATTTGTAATATTTTCACTCCAGATTTCCAAAATTGGCATTTTAACACACCTCCTTATGAACAGTACAGCTGTCATTCTTCATATCCTGCCCAAAATGTGTTTTCGCACCTGTGTCACGCAATGGCGTGGTCGCTGTGGGAAATCAACTTGTGGGACAAATTAACAAAATCACAGTGCCACTGTTCATGAGGGGAGGTCCCAAAATGCCTATGCTGAAAATGTGGTTAAAAAAAAATCCCCAAAAATAATTTGGTTACAGCCATGCATTGCGCAGTTTCTATGCATGCTCGTGACTTCACCAATTTTTTTTATATTTTCCCTCCAGATCTTCAACATTGCCATTTTTTTACCCCTCCTCATGAACAATACAGTTTTCATTTTTCACATCCTGCCCAAAATGTGTTTCTGTACCTGTGGCGCCAAATGACGCAGTCACTGTGCAAAATTACCTTTCAGCTAACAAACTGATAGTGCCGTTCTTCATAAGGTGGGGTCACAAAAAGCCCATGTTGATAATTTGAAGTGAAAATACCAACACACACCTACAGTGTTAGGGTTTCCAGCTATAACACCCCACCCTGTAGAGACTGACAGGTGTCATGGGTGTGACTTGAGATCATCAGCTGTAATGCTCACGCCATTCCACCCCCACCACCACCCTGCAACCAGTGACGTGCATCGAGGTGTGCCATGGAGTGTTCAGCCCCAAAGTTCACCCCATTCTCCTACACTGCACCCAACTCAGCATATTTCCTTATGGAATGGGTTAAGTACAATGCCCAAAGACCACAAAGCACACAACACTTGTCAATGTCAACAGTGTGGGGTGAGGTAAAAATGGCATGAGCGTTATAGCCGATGACCCAAAGACATACCCCAATGCCTGTCAGTCTCTTCAGGGTGTGGGTGGGGTTGGCGTCAGTTCAATACTTCACTGCCATTCCTATTATGCATCTCTAACTCCTGCACTACCAACACCAATGCCAGCAAGACAACATTCGGCATTGACAAATGCTTGTTATATTTTTACGCCCGTTTGTTGCTAAGGATGCAGAAATGATAGCTAACTTCCTTATCTCAGTAATAAAATGCAAAAAAGAAATTTACCAAGAAACATACACCTAACAGATGATACTTTATCATCCTTATAACGATGCCAGTTTAAAGAGCAGGTTCTCACTTAACACCCTATTTGCAAAAGTTGATTCAGCTCTGGACTTTGATCAAGTCTGTTTCTTCCTTTTTCGAATCTTCAATACATAAAATGTGTTTTACTTTATTTTTGCTGTCTCCCAATGAGCACAGGATGAAAATAGCGCTCTCCCCACACTGCCAAATTGGAAGTCATTGTGACATCAGAAAACAAATAACAAGCTGCTCCAGAGTGAAATATTTTAGTCAGGCAGTAGACACGCCAGCGCACATGGAGCCAAAATTAGGTAAATATCAATTTTGATTCCAGTACTCAGTGCTTTGTATTTCCTGCATTATTGCCTGATAAAGTTCCCTACCCATCTGTATTTATAATTTTTGCAGTGACTGGGTTGAAATACTGTGTTGTTTGCAGTGAAAAGGAGCATGCACCTCAATATTCCCCATAACGGGACCTTCTGGTTGTCGTACAGATACTGTTCTAGGCGGACACTTTGACCCAAATATGTTCATTGATTCCATTTACTCTAGCATGATTTTTTCCATCGGTGAAAGTTGGAGTAGTTTGCTGCAAAGGGTGCATTCATATTGCCACACTGTCTGTTCCTCATGGAGCCTTTTTCTGCTCAGTGGATGCAAGCTGTTGGTCTGACCATGACCACGCATAGGATTTAAATATTCAAGTGTGAGCCTAATGCATAGCCTAAGCCCTGTAAGATTTGTGTTCCTCTAATTTGTATTCTTGTTGTTTTTGGGACCATCCTCTCTTCCTTGTCTTATGGTGTGCTGCTATTTATTACAAGTGCAACACTGCCGCTGTGTCTTGTGGTGCTTCATTATTTAATTTTACGTTTGTCTGTTGTATGCAGTGTCATTATGGTTCCAGTCAGTAACAGTGCAGAACAAAATAAAGTGGACAAAAATAAAGCGACAAAAACAGTGGCAACCACAATATCGGCAGCACAAAATCTAGCATGACAGAACAATGCAGGCCACATGACACACAGGTATCACACAACACCCACCTCAAGGAGACGCTGCACCAGAACACACAGCAGCAGGCAGCAGTGCAAAGGACCAGAACAGGGGTGCAGGGAGAAGGAACAGGGCAGCGTGCAACCACCACTGTGGGAAGCAGGCCACTGGACATCTACCATGGTAGTCCAATGGCACAGGCACCAACACAGGGAGATATCCCCACCCAGAATACTGAGTGATGGAGACAGTGCACCAGGGCAACTGCTGGAGGACAGGTGGACCATGGCATTGTGTGGATGGTGGAGCATATTGTAAGGGGCCAGGAGCACAAGCCAGCAAGTCCCCAGCAACACACGCAACATACACAACACACAGGATGGGGGAGAGGTCTGTCATGGGGATGAGCAGGGCAGGACCAGTGGGACACAGCAAAAGGTGACATGGGAGACTGGGCCAACAGGCAGGTGCCAAGGTCGCATGCATCTGCACAGTAGAATGAGACAGCAGGCCAGCTAAGCGTATATGGAACACAGTTTATTACAACATGCAAAAAACAGTACGGCACACAGTGCCAACCACAACCAGCTCCCCCAACACCAGTGACATAACAGCAGTACAACCCCTATGTGCAACTCACCACCCCGTCACCAATGTGGCACACCCCAGACCAACCACGGGTACATGATCAGTGATGCCTACACACACACAGCAGGGCACGCACACATACAGGTGGTGCACAACCCCCACCCCAGCTATGGTGCACAGCCACACATACAGGCACAGCTATATCACCACTCTCGCCACAGTACCTCTTCAGAGCCCCCCCACCTGAATCATAACACAGGGACCCCCCCAAGGAGTATACACACTCTCAGGCATGGGTAGGGAACAGTCTGCAATGCATGGGGAACATCCCCACACAGGCATTCCCCCAGCCCCCTACAGCCCAGCCACAGTGGCGACAGCTTCTCAGATCAGATACTGCACCCCCACCCCAGCAGCAGCAGCACAACATCCCACACAGCGGGGACACCCCCCAGCTGTGGTATGGTACTCCCACCCCCACAACCTGGAGGTTGTGGCTCAGTCCTGCAGCAGCTGCACAGTACCCCCAGCCCCAGCACCCTGGTGACAACAACAGCGCCACACACATCTGATGCATAGTAACCCCCCAGACAACAACAGCACTGTCACAAGGCCCTCCCCAACACCCTACAGCAGGAGAACAGCCCCATGCACACTGACACTGTGGTGTCCCAGGCAACAGTGCACAACTGTTACAGCACAGCACAGGAGCATGCACAAGCACAGTACCATGGATTCAGTCCATCCACATACAAGTACAGCAATTTGGTGTGAATGTCAATGCACAATGGCAGGTGGGCAGGTGCCTGCATGGTCACACCTGCAGCTGGAAATTGTGGGTGATGCCATGCAGATAGTCATATGTGCATCATGTACCATACTCTTCCACTATCTGCTGTATGTGGGCTGTGGCATCACAATACCTCTTGTGAGCTGGTGGTGCATACTGGCCTGCAATGCACTGCTCAGTCCTGAGCTCATTCAGCCACTGTTCTGTTTTCAGGGCATTGATGAACTTCCACAAACATGGACGGCATGTGCCCTATTAGGGTCCTGAAGGCACGGTGCCACCCCTCCATGGAATTGTTGGCGCATGCAGTGCCGGACCTGCTGGCCTCATAACAGCTCCAGAGCTCTACTGGAAACAGGGGCACCTGCGAACACCACCACAGATTGTGAGTCTGACCCACGTGTCCTCGAAGTAGTCCAAAATGGGTGCCAGCAGCTCATAATTCTGGATTTAGAACTCATAGGAGTGCACCACCTTGAACACAGTGGCAACCTTCCCTGGGGCACAAATACCAGGGCAGGCAGCAGATGGACATGTAGTGCAAAGTCCTCCTCCACCGTATAATGTTGCATCACCTCTGGCACCTCCTGGATCCTCCGCCATAGGGCCTATCACAGATGAAAGCAGCAGCCATGCTCTGTTGCACCAGGGAACACTGCAGAGAATGCTGTGATGGCAGCCTGCTCAAAGTCTGTCACAATGGTGGTTGGCTTCAGGCCTGTCTGCAGTCCATTCAGTGCATTGAATGCCTGTGTATATGTGGCCCCAGTCTTGTTGGGCAGCAGGAGGTACGCACATGGGACCACTGTGCAGTACTGTACATCATGAATGGTGTACAACTGGCAGAAGTGCAGTGGAGCAATCTTAAACATGCTGCCAGCATACCAGGTGGTGCACTGCACCAGGTATTGCAGGTTTCTGTCAGTAGTGAAGATGACTGTCCATGCAGCTCCTCCACTGTCATGCAGCAGGAAGGGAACACCATTGTGTGTCTGCCTGTACACCTCCATGATGACGATGTCCACAGGGAATGATGGCAGGGCTGGTGGCCAGCTTGCAGCATTCCTGACACGGCAGACACTTCGTTTCAGCAGGTGTACACTGGGCATTCTGCCCCTCACAGATATTGGTATGGCAGTGCTGCAGGTTGTCACCACCTGGTGCAGTGTTTCATGTGACTACATTGCCCTCTGTTTTATGTCATTGATGGCCTCACGTACACATATGGGACCACGATTTGGGACATGGGTATGTATGTTCACAACCTTGACAATCTCGTCCACTGGGGTGTGCACTCTGCCAAGGCATTTACCCCAGTAGTACTCTCAGCACTTTCAATATGTACTCTCCTCTGTTGGGTGCTACTTGTAGTACACATAGCCATTGCGCTGCAATAGTGTCTTACCCTTGTGGCTCATTATGTATGTGAGTGGCATTGCTGTGGGTCCAGTCCATACTCACACACTACACATTCGCATACAGCTGGAGGCCCAAACACGACCACTGTTGCCTGTGCATGGCTATGTTATGTAGGCCCACCCCCTGTGCATGGAATCCACAGCACCTGGCCAGTCAGGCCCCTCCCTGCCACAGCTGTCTCCTGTTGGCAGTATATCACAGCATTGTTGCATGACCCTTTCCCCTGTATTGCACCCTGGGGGTCCACCAAGGCAGCAGGGAGCTGCTGATGGTTTTCTAGTTGTGTGACACCTGCATTGTGCCCTGCATTGTGTCTGTTCCCTGGGGTGCAGCCACACAACTTGGCCATGTGTGCCCAGCTCTGTGGTACACCCTCTGTGTGTACCATTGCAGTTGCATATTATCCGCCCCGCCTACATGAGTGTGCCTCAGTGGTACCACACTTAGCACACCCACTACAGTTGCCTCGGTGGGTGGCCTCTGCCCTGCCACACTGCCTCTATCTTCCGCACTGTAGTTTGCATTCATTGCCTCCCCCCATACCTTATGGACCTTTCTGTGGGCTCCGTGCCTTGCCTTGTGTTCCTTTGGTCCTCAGGTGGCTGTTGTGCCTGGCACCTCCATGGCATCCCATCTTGTGCACTCCTCCATTTGGTGCCCACAATGTGGTGGGCCATCTTTGCTCCACTTGGTTGCCAGCCCTCGTGCCGACACTCAGGGGCCATGCTGCATATTATCCCCCCTCCCCCGGTCAGAGTCACATCGGTGCTGCTCCCCTGCACTGTTGCATTGTAAGGCTCCTTTGTCTGTGGTGTGCTTCCCTAGTGGCATTGTGGCCTGGCATTGTTGTCTGCCTCGCAATATTGTGGACAGTGAAGTTTCATCCACAATGTTCACACCACACTGTTTCGGCCATGATGTTCCTGATGTGAACCATCATTATTGTTGTGCAATGCACTTGGTATCTCTGAGGAGACAAAACATGGGCAATGTAAGACCGCAATTTGATGTTCACAATGAAAAATCCCGATTGGACTATGTGGTCTTAGTAAACATCCACCCACCCCCTTTGTAGAGATCCATCTGGTATCCGCAAAGCAGCCACTAACTGTGGTGTAAATTGTAGATACTTTCATCATGGTGCTGTGTACAAAAACATTTGTAGTACAGTACATACTACTACTAACACATAACACCACTCAGCTTATCTGTTATATTTTATGTGCATGTTACTGCGTGCCACACTGCATGTCACCCTTACTGAAGACCCCCCACACCTATGTCTCTTTCTTGATATAACACTCCCTGCTGACACCGGACCATCTGTATGCAAGTGTTTCAGTCACAGTGTTGACTACCCTTCAAGGATATGTGGGGCACGGACACATAGGGCTTTCACACTGTAGTATGCAAGCACACTGCCCAACCAGACTTTTTTCTGTCTCCTTCTTTCTAACATTATCATATTTCATACATTTCATATTCCTTGGTTTGATTCCCGTGACCTCCACTTAACATGACATGTGACTGTCATCATTTTAACATGGAACCACACAGCCCTTTCTCCTCCTATTGTACCTGGTGTACCTTGTTCTTCATTGGCAGCAGCAGAAATGCAAGACACCATTGCCCATTCATGCCAAGTGTGTGGAACAAGGAGTTAAAACCCCGGCCACCAGGAGGTAGACAGCGGTCCCGGTGGCACTGCACATGGCCATTGCTGGCCACTGGCCATCTGACACTTCTCAGTTCTGCACTCATGCTCCAGGTCCCGAAGGGGAGTACTCTGTCTCTGATTTCTCACTGTGTTAGGGATTCAGGCAGGCGGTAGCACTGGTCTAGTGGGACTCAGCCAAAGGGCCTTGTGCCAGCGACCAGAGTAATGAAAGTTGAAAAAAAAACATAACAAAGAAAAGATAAAAATTGGAACAGAAATGTTTTTTCCCTCTGGCAACAAAGGGCATGATCCTGCCACTTGACAAAATAGTCCTTGCCTAGAATAGCAGATTTCATCCCAGATATGCACACAGAAATGTGACACATAACTACTGTTGTTATGTTTCAATGTTACTGTGTGTCAAAGTATGGTGTGCTGCACGCACAACATGATCATGAGTCCACCCTCACAATACCTCCACCCAGTCCAACAACCCCCAACAAAGAGTCCAGTGAAGAATTCATTGCAAGACTCTCTCACACTGTTTCATTATCTGTTTGTGTCATCTATTGGTTTCTTTCACTGCACTTATCCTGGTCAACCTTCATGTACCTTCCTAGTCACATTCCTACTCTTTTGTGTTTCTCCCCAAATGCTTGGAGGAAGCCTATGGTAGTGGTGGGGGTGGGACACAAAAGCCATAGGTCAAAAATCCAATGTGGGTGACTGGGCACAGTTCATTGGAATTTCAGTGAAGCATTCCAGCACTGGAAACAACTGGTCTGTATCCTATCTTTTCAATGCAGTGCACCATGACACCCTACTTGCATCTTCTCTGTTGTATGTTTCTGTGTGTCTTCCACTGTGTGGAATGGTGGTGGGCAAAGTGGACCCACACCATGCCACACCCACCCCAACAAGCACTTCCTCCACCCACCTCTGGTACATAACAAAAAACGGTAGTTTATCCCACACACAGAATGCTGATTTCTTACAAATCAGTGTACACTCTGTTTTTTTCATTTCATAGCATGCCTTCATGGAGCATCCACATTTGTTGTTTGTGAAACAAAAGTGTTGCCCATGCTCACTCAAGCAAATACATATTGCACTTTGTTGCTAGACATTGCGGCCTGCCCCACACCACCAAAGAACCCCCCCCCAACTGCGCTACCCACAGTGGTTCTGCCACAGATTTCAGCTGTAATGCACGTGACCTAAAAAAACCTTGAATCTATGCTTTTGCTCTTAATTTTTCACCCTGAGACATGATTACAAATAAACCAGTGCTCGTAATATGAGCTAGTAAGCACCACTTCATATGACTAGAAATAGTGTAAATATTTATTTATTGTACAAAAACAGTGCAAACAAGCAGCTATGCAATCCAAAAAATGGGCTAATTATAAAGCAATTTAATTTGCTAAAAAAGTTGATAATGAAGTATTGCACTAAAATGTAATTCTAGACAGTACCAAGGTCCAGAATAAATTATCAAGGGTCTATTGCAGCTAGATATTGTTATTTTTGTTGTTTCATGGCATTCCGGGTAAAAGGATCTCACAAGGAAAAAATGCAGTGTTGGGTAAGTTACTTTTTCTATTACTTTCTATAACTTTTTGAAACTTGTGCCATGAAGCTCTGTGCAGTCACTAGCAAGAATGGAGAAGTACTGGAATAAGTAATACACCTTACAGTTACAAAAACATATGTCTTTTTATACAAAAGTAATACGTAACTGTAACTAATTACATTTATTTGAAAGTAATTAGTAACTAACCTATTACTCTTAAATAAATATAATCTGTTATAGTTATTTATTATTTTTGCATTGTTTTTGCATAAAAAGAAATAAGTAACAATAACTGTAAGGTATATTACTTTTTCTAGAATGTCTCCATTCTTGCTAGTGACTGAACAGAGCTTCCTGGAACAAGTTTCTAAAAGTAATTGAAAGTAATAGAAGAAGTAACTTAGCCAACACTGAAAAAATGTAAGGAAAAACTTACTTTGCCAAAGGAATAATTATATTTAGAAGCTAATGTGTAAAGGACCAAAAACCGTTAACCAAAAGATTGCTGCTTTCAAATGCACTGCCATGCCTCATGCTGTAACCCATCGACTTTGTGGGCATGGATACTAGGACACTAACATTTCAACAATTGTCATCATCAGAGCATAATCAATAATGTGCAGTAGTGCTTTTTAACTTACTGGCCACCTGAAAGTGATAAAAAAGTGAAGGGAGTTGAACAAAAGTTTTTTTGTGCCCAAACCCCCCAATTTATATGAACGTGCAGTTAAAACCAGCTTGCTCATCATATGGCATTTATATAAAGTGAGTTATTTATAAAACTATTCAAGCTAGAAAAATGTAAATATAAAATTCTAAAGCCCATGAGACATTTAATGCACACATAGATTGAAGACTACAAAAAACCTTCAACCAGAGCCTGCAAGTCATATTTGAAGGTGACTAAAAAAAACATTATTTCTGAAGATACAACCAGCCAGAGCCTGCAAGTCATGGTTGGAGGGGAACAGATGAGGAAGGAGAAGGGAGAACAATAACACACAACCTAAAGGTATAACCAAAGAGCCTACAAGTCATAGTTGTTCTCCCTTCCCCTTCCTCATCTAGTCCCTCCGCTCCAATCATGAAATCTCCTCAGAGCCTGACAGTGATGTAGGAGATGACAAACTGAGAAATAGATCTATAGCTAGACCATTTTTAGGTCGGGGGAAAATACAGAATAGATTCAGATATGAAGGTATATTTACAAGAAGGAGAACTAGGAGGGGGTGGGGAAAGAGAAAGAGGGTGAGGATTCAGAGGAAGAAGGAGGGGCAGCATTCCAGAGTGAGACAGAATTGGGGACAAGAATGCAGGTCTCTGAGACAACGGAACCCGAACTGAAAATAGGTAACTTAAGTGAACATACGTTAACTGAAAGTCAAACAAAAGTTTTAAAATAGGTTCTATCTTTTGTCCCAACACATTTTCCTGATCCCTTTAAAATAGAGGTTGATTTGTTTACATTTTTTAGGAGACTACAACTTAAGGATTTTTTCAGTGAGAGACCACCCCAAATGCTGAATAACAATAATAGAGAAGTCACTCCTTTTAAAAAACCCTCAATTTTTGGCCCCCCCAAAATAACCCAACCCTCACCACTTTCTGTAATTTAGTTCAAAAAGACATACGTGATCTATTAAAGGAGAATGAACATGTTGTAGTAAACCATAATATTATATGCAGTGAACATAAAGCTATTAAAGACCTGCAGGACAATGATCAGACAGTCATCAAGCATGCTGATAAAGGTGTAGCCGTGGTTATCTGGGCCAGAGACCAATATGTTATGGAAACAAATCAACAGCTGTCTAATGATATGATTTATGAAAAATTGGATTATGACCTGACAGATGAGGTACAAGAAAGGGCTAATTCTTTGATTAAGAGAGGAAAATATTTTGGTTGGATTACTGATATTGAAGTGAAATATCTGACAGTTAAAGCACCAAATAAAAACAGTATTGTACTTGCTTCCCAAGATTCACAAAAATAAGACGCCAGTGCCAGGACACCCTGTTGTGTCCTCAATAGGCTCTATTACAGAACCAATTTCAAATTTGTTGATTTTTTCTGCAATCAACCAGTTCCAGAATTGAGATCTTATACAAAGGACACTAATGATGCTCTGAGATTAATCAATGATTTAGAGATTGAAGCAGAAGATTGGCTTGTAACAATTGAAGTAGAAAGATTATTTTCTGATATACCGCATGGAGGGGGTTTAAATGCCTTAGAAAATGCATTAGCAGCAAGAGAAATGTCATTGCCCCCCACAAAGTATATTATTGTGTTGGAAGCCAATTACTTCTTCTTTGAAGAGAAAGTATATGTTTAACATAAGGGAACTGAGATGAGTACAACATTCACACCTAATCTGACAAATTTATACATGGGAGACAGGGAAACAAAGGTTATTTTTAACAAACAACAAAATCCATTTAGGGAAAACATAAAGGTCTGGAAGAGATATATTGATGACTGTTTGGTTATTTGGTCTGGTAGTCAGGACCAGCTATCTGGGTTCATTGATTTAATTATTTCTACCAACAGCAATCTATCATTTACATTTGAAGCAGATTTAGAAAAAATGCCTTTTTTGACATCTTGTTAGAGAAAAAAGAGAACAGAATACACACTAGTTTTTACAGGAAACCTTTATCAAGAAATACTATTTTGAGAAGAGACAGTTTGCCATCTGAAGCATATCACAAACAATATACCCAAAAGTCAGTACACTCATGCAAAAAGAATTTGTTCCTCTTCAACTTCATTACCAGTAGTTAGTAGTGAAATAACAAATAGACTTCTGAACCGAGGATATGAAGTCCCTCTGTTGTGACAAGCTTTAATGAGTAGTACAGAAAAAGAGAGAACAGAACTGCTTAATAATACAAGAATTCAGGAAGAAGACGACAGACCTACATTTGTGACTGACTATGACCGTTTGGGAAATAAAATGAGGTAGATTATTTATCAACATTGGGGCTTGCTAAAATTAGATAACAGATTGAAAAATCTGTCAGAAAAAATCCCAAGAGTATCGTTTCAGCATGGCCAGACTTTAAAAGACCGATTGACATCAGCAACATTGCCAAAATTGCAGCAACAAGGACATTGGTTACCAAAAAAAAACGAAGAGAAATTTTCATTGTGGACATTGTACACATTATGCTAATACCAATAATGTAAAGATTTTTATTCATTCTAGTTCTGGGAAAAAGTTTGATATCAAACATTTTGTCAATTGTAGCACAACTGGAATAATTTACTTGCTCACGTGTCCTTGTGGTAAAGGTTATGTTGGACAGACAGGAAGATCTTTAAAGTTGAGAACCGGTGAACATAAGACAGCAATTAGGAATATGAATCTTGATTATGCCATGGCTAGACATTATCAATAGGCAAGGCATGGCTGTGTCCCTACCTTGTGATTTACTGGGATTGAAAAAGTGGAAATTGGTTTTGAGGGGGAGATTTAGGTGATCTTTGCTACAATGTGAAGCATACTGATATGTACATTAAATACATTGTTCCTAAATGGGTTGAATGACTATATTCCGTGTTGAGGTATTGGGCTATTAGCATAATATTCCAATCTGAAGATTTTATTATGCTTCTTTAGCAATCCCCCAAAAAAAAACACTTTTATTCTGGCTCCTTTTACAACTACAAATTGTAGGCTCTGGTTGGTTATATCTTTAGGTTGTGTGTTATTGTACTCCCTTTCCCTTCCTCATCTGTTTCCCTCCAATCATGACTTGCAGGCTCTGGCTGGTTGTATCTTCCGATATAATGGTTTCTTCAGCCGCCTTCAACTATGACTTGCAGGCTCTGGTTGAAAGTTTTTTGTAGTCTTCGATCTATGTGTGCTTTAAATGTCTCATGGGCTTTAGAATTTTATATTTACATTTTTCTACCTTGGATAGTTTTATAAATAACTCATTTTATATTAGTGTTGTATGATGAGCGAGCTGTTTTTAACTGCACGTTCATATATATTGGGGGTTTTCGGCACACAAAAAAAACTTTTGTTCAACTCCCTTCACTTTTTTATCACTTTCAGATGGGCAGTAAATTAAATAGCACTACTGCATATTATTGGGTATGCTGTGATGATGATAGTTGAAACGTTAGCGCCCTAGTATCCACGCCCACAAAGTTGATGGGGTTGCAGCATGAGGCATGGTGGTGTGTTTGAAAGTGGCATTTTTTGGTTACCGGTTTTTGGTCCTTTACACATTAGCTTCTAAATATAATTAGAGCATTGAGTCAATGCCTTTCACCACACCAGGTATTTTTCTTACTTTTAGATCTCATTGTTAGCACCGATAACAATTTGGAATCTCTACATTTTCGAGTGCACTCGTGATTCTGATCTTTCAGAGGTCTTCTTTGAGAAGTAAGAATGTTTTGGCTGTTTTTTGGATTGATTATCCATTTGGCAAAGTAAGTTTTTCCTTACATTTTTTCCTTGGGAGATCCTTTTACCTTTAATGCCATGAAACAACAAAAATAATGATATCTTCCTGCAATAGACCCTTGAGAATTTATTCTGGACCTTGGTACTGACTAGAATTCTATTTCATTGCAACATTTCATTATCAGCTTTTTTAGTGAATGATATTGCTTTATACTTAGTCCCTGTTTTTTGGGTTGCACAGCTGCATGTTTGCACTGCTTTTGTACAATAAATAAATATTTACACTATTTCTAGTCATATGAAGTGGTGCTTACTAGCTCACATTGTGAGCACTGGTTTGTTTTTGGAACTCTGCTACTCCCAGGCAGTGCACACTTTGTGTTGTATTTTTTTTCAAATTATGTAGTGAGCCCAAAAATTTGTTTTTTTGTGATATGAATACAAATACTTTGTCTAAAACTGTAAACAATTTTCTGTTCTTTACTGTCATCAATAAGTATAAGTGTGCTTGGTAATACTTTCAGCTACTAGTTTAATGTTTCTTTTTTATTTTCCAGGACAATATGTCATCACAAGAACAATGATTTTGATGATGAAGGGTTTAGCCCTAGCACACATTCTGACACTGGGTATGGCTCAATGTCATTGGGATTGGATGACTCATTTGATTCCAGTCACTACAGCAGTGGGGCCAACATGGATGATAACTCGCATGAAGTTCTTGGCATTGCTCATTACCACTTTGAACTGATTTCCAGAGTGGACAGTGAGCATAAAGTACCTCAGGATGTGGAGGGTGACATAGTGGAGACAGATCGTGTAAGCAACATGGATTGGTAAGGAACATCTTATGTTTGTGTAATTTTTCTATGTGCCTAGCATATATAAAAACTGGGAGAGGTCCAGTCCCTGTAATACTGCTGATGGCGATGCCGGCAAGCCAGGTTCGGGAAAGAGTTTGGGGAGTTATAATGCCTGCCAGGGGGAGGAGGTTTGAGCATCTCAGGGACTGCTCACATTCTCTTGGGGGGGGAGTACATGATTCTGTGCATGACTGGCCGCTGGTGGAAGCTGAAGGCATAGCTTGCCTGAGCCACATTTGAGAGGGAGACATGACGGACATCGGCACATGCATTGCTGTCATGTGCACATCACATCTTGGGCAGGTGTACACCAGAAAAGCTTGTCCCCAGTGTGACACTGTGTAGAGAGCCAGGAATAGCTCTCACCCTCTGGTGCCTGGACCATGGTTGAAGACACCGATGAAATTGAGAGGTATGGTAGGGGGTCAATCCTGGGGGGCCCCCTCTCCCAACTCATCCCAGCCTGGGGAGTTTAACCACGGCTCCATGGGGGGGTACTCCAAGTTGTATTGGTGCCTGGGGGTTTGTGGGGTGACAGTGCCATTGATCAAGAGGTCTTAGAAGTACGATTTAAAAAAAACAGTGGGTGAGAACTGTGCAGCACTTGTTCAGAGCTGTATTATACAATACTTTTTTGTACGATGCTTTAATTCATGTTAATAATTGGATATAACACAGCATAGATTCACAGTTCCACTGTCATGTCCAAAAAAAGTGATATCTATCTTTGACTTTTTCACCATCGAAGTACCACTGCTAATGTTGGTGGATGTGTTCTGACATTATGCCAGACATCCCATCCACATTATTCCAACTCAGTTTACCACCATATGTGGCCTTGTTGAGATCCTTTTGGACACTGTAACCACCCTTTTTGTATTTTCTGTACCAAATGATGTATCTGTTTTTGTCATCTTTGGTCTTTGCATGCACTCTATTGCAATTTTCATTGTAGTGCATTGCAGCCAGTATCAACCTTTCAAGAAAGTGAAAAACACAAGTTAGATTCATGTGTTCAGTGCACTGCTGTACTGCTATACTAATTTTATCTTAGTTGTCATCATGCAACACATACAACCTTGTCCGCATCCCAAGATTGGAGAATGCCATATGCTTGGGGTCATAGTGCAGTATTAAACTGTGAAAGGCTTCAAGACTGAATTTTTGGTGTTGCAGTAACAGTTTTTTAACATCATTTACAAGCAATCTGGATGTTACAATGGCGTCCAGTTTGACTGTTCCTTTATCGGCAGCAGTAGATAAATAAAAATGTGTAACTTTTTAAAATGAACATTGGTGCATGTGGTATGTGCTAAAAACTTTGGAGTAACATACTGATCTTCCTGGACATAAAGTCTCCACCACTCATTCACCCAAGTGGGACTACGCCGGATGTGCTAGTACCCAGCGAGAGCCAAAAATCTTCATGAGTGCCATCGCTGAGGTAGGACTGTGCATGCATGGTGCCGCTAGACTGGCTCACACTGTATAGGCTATATCAGCATCTACCATCCAACCACATCAGTTCCTTTTTTCTTGCCATTGCGTGCGCTTCAGTGACTACATCGCTAGTCCTCCAGGAGTCAAATCTTCACGTCTATATGACAGCAGCAGCATAGCCTTTCAGTTTTGATTAGTTGTAGTATATTAATTATTTATTTATTTTTAAAAAAGTGTATTCTTTTTCAACAAAGAGCAGAAGAAGTCTTCTTCAGCCCACCTTTGATGGAGTTGACCACAAACAGGGCCTGTGACAGTAGGGGGACTTCTCTTGAATGCTGTTTTAGCAGCAGGGCTGGGTCCAGTCCACTGCCCTCTTTGGGTGAGGATCTGACCACGGGCAGTCCAGTGCTCCTGAGGAAGAACGGTCCTCCTGAAAGCACAAAAAGAAGCTGATCTGTTCCCAATCGAGGTCAGGGACCCGGCAATGCTCAGCCTTGAGCTCTTCCTCATCCCACCAGTCGAAGAGGAAGCAGTACCACTCAAGGTCACCCTCTGGTACTTCTACATGGAGATCATTGGTAGCAGGGGACAGGAAGATGACCCTGACTCCATTGGGGTCACCTGCTGCTTCGGTTCCCAGCAGCCACGATCCTTGACTCCGGAGTCCTTCCCTGCCGAGATAGCCTATATGGTGCAAGCCAGGCCCCCGGCACCGCACATAGTATTTCCTACCTTGGCGCCGACTCTCCTGAAGATTTTTGGCTTCTGCTGGGTCTTAGCACCTCCAGCATAGTTCCATTTGTGTGACTGAGTGGTGGAGGCTTCATCTAAGAAGATTAAGGATTACGATAGGTACTTAATTTACATTTTTTACATGTCATGTTCAGTAACATTAAAAATGCATAAGTCTTACTTGGTTTTAACCATTGCTTATTGTGGCACTCTCCCTTAAGCGGCCGATGTGAACGTTGGTTGAATAACTGGTTTGTGTGCCCCTCATGCACATTGGTGATGTGATTCATCAGGCTGTCCCACTTGGCCACAGTCAGGTCTCTATTGCCATCTTCTGTTGAAATAGTAGACCAGTACTGGTGGTTGGCTTTGGATTGGCACCACAGACCAACATCTTCATGGCCATGCATCTGGGCCACAGCATCAAGTTTTTTTCCAACTGCTTCATACAAGAGAAGAAACAAAATTTCAGTTTGGTTCCCATCTAGTGCTAAGTTTGTTACTACAACTAATTGTTTACGTAACCTTATTATTCTCACTCCAGTGGTCCATTAGCATCTGTAACACTACGCCATTGGTGGACTAGGTAGAACTACCCTTGCGGTCGAGATTATGATAATGAATTAGCCAATCAAAAAAAACAGATTGAGGGTGTGCGGCGGGGGAACCTTGCTGGGAGGCACCAGAATTTTTTTCTCCACCTAACTGAGAAACAGTGCCCCTGAGGTGCTCTCTCTCTCTCAACCATGAAAACCTTTGTGCCCACTTGATAACTATAAATTTAGCAGTTTCTTTCTTTTAAAGTGTGCTGAGTGTTTTTCTTTTGCATTCAAACAATTCTGGTACCCTTTTACCAGGTTCTCCCTCATCACACCCTCAAGCTCTCAGCATTTTTCTTTTAATAGTGAGCTGAGTGTTTTTCTTCTGCTTTCAAACAATTCCAGTACCCTCTAGCCATGTTCCCCCTCATCACACCTTCAAGCTCTCTGTTGATAGCCTAATTCATTGATT
Source organism: Neoceratodus forsteri (assembly GCA_016271365.2). Lineage (NCBI taxonomy): Eukaryota > Metazoa > Chordata > Ceratodontiformes > Ceratodontidae > Neoceratodus > Neoceratodus forsteri. Next base: position 213,871,316 of record CM057451.1, read on the forward strand.
CATTATCGTACTTTCCACCACCCGGGGCAGTTCTACCTAGTCTGCTAGCTTCATAATGTTACTGATGCTAAAGGACCCCTGGTGTGAGAGTAGTAAGGATGCCTACTTCCACATTCCAATAAGGCAGTTCAACAGAAAGTTAGGAGGTTCTGTCTCTCATGAGGATACTACCAGTTTGCAGTCTTGTCCTTCAGTCTGACAATTGCACCAAGGGTATTCAACAAATGCCTGGCTGTTGTGACTACATATCTAATAAAACAGATAATCTTGGTCTATCCTTACCTGGATGACTGGCACAGAGTGGGAAAAAGCACTCTGCAAGTAGAAGAGGCTCTCTTCCTCACAAAGAACACTCTGCACTCTTTGGGGTTTCTTAGAAACCAGAAGAAATCCCACTTGGAACCAGCCCAACTCCTTACTTTCATAGGACAACAATGGGATACTCAGCAGTGCTGGACTTTTTTTCCAACAGAAAGAATTCAAACCTTCTTGTCAGTGGAAAATTCTTTCTCCCTGGGTCAGCCCAGGCTGGCCAGACATTTTCTGCTGCTCCTGGGATACATGGCATCCATGAAAGCAGTGGTCACAGGTGTCACATGCAGAATCCAGGACATACTGTACCACCTGTGGTCTTAATGGTCCAAAATGAACAATTCTTTGTCCAAACTGACTCAAGCCACAAAGAAATTCTTTGGGGCCCTAGAGTGGTGGAGACAAACAGCCAACCAATTTCCTTCCAAGCTTCTTCTCTCACAAAAATCATCACTACAGATGATTCTGTTCTGGGATGTGGAACTCATCTGGACAGTAGTTCAATCAGTGGCACCTGGTCTCCACCTCAAGTATGTTGCACCTTTACTTTTTCTACGTTAATGCCCCACCTACACTAACATCTGTCAGTCTGTCTCTGTCTGTCTGTGTTGCTCACTGCATCTTTCTATGTCTTGGTCTGTCTCTGCCTCATCGGTCTGTCTCATTGGTAGGTTTCTATCTCTCACTCTATTGCAATGTCTCTGTCTGTCTGTCTCTCTCTGTCTGACTCTGTCTGTCTCTCTGTCTAACTCTATGTTTCTCTCTCTCATTATGTCAATGTTTCTTTCTCTATATATGACTCTGTCTCTTTCTGTCTGTCTATGTTTCTGTCTAGCTACATGTTTTTCTCTCTCTCTCTCTATGTCTCTATGTCTCTCTCACTGCCTGTTTATGTCTCTCTCTCTCTCTCTCTATGTCTCTCTCACTGTCTGTCTATAGCTCTCTCTGTCTTTATGTCTTTCTCTATCTGTCGGTCTATTTGTCTTTGTCTGTATCTCTCTGTCTGTGTCTGGTTTGTTAAAGTTGTCCCAAAGGCATCAGCCACTCTGTAATGACCTCACCACCCAAACTGTACCTTGCCCTTGTACCTCTTACATACAACTTAGAATCATTCTACTGTTTCACTTACCAGCCACAACCCTTGTACTCCATTCAAATAGTTTTCCTCATCCAAAATTGTACCTTCCATGTATTTATGAGCAATCTCACCTTTGGCAACATGCCAAATATCATATTGATGATGCTTGTTTGGTAGGTTCTCTCTTATCCATTTCATAATTTGATGGTGATGGTCCATGATAATGACATCAGTTGTCATGTTCTCCTTCTTGTGCAGATATGTTATCACTCATTTGAGACTTTATAGTTTGCACCATTAACTATTCTTTACCTTGTTGCTCAATATGAATGAAAAGATATAATACTATACACATTGCGTGCATCAAATACTACAAACAAATGGTTCCAGAGATGGCTAGATACTAGCAGCCAACAGGCAAATTAAGTTAGAGATGTAGCTTACCATGGTAAATGAGAGAGTTGTGTGTTGTACTGGTTCACTCACTTCAACTGGCACTTGCACGCACGTTATTAGGATGCCATGTAGTCAATGTCATATGGTGGCATGTGCCTCTCAATAAACTGGTACATTTTATGCTCTATTACAGCATCGATCTCTGTGTGGCTGCCAGCACTACACAGCTGGGACATGTTATTTATTTTATGCATGATATTAGTCTCAGGGTGTAGGTCACAGCTAGACACAAAGAAACTTGGCTGTGTAATGAGATGGTAGTCTTGTGCAAGGGCACAATAGAATGCTACACTGACACTATATACGTGCAGCAATCAACCAACTAAAGCCATGATACTGCTCCTCTCCTGTGGTCATACCTCTCAACCCCCTGCCTCATAAATCAAGGACAAGGCTTAAAAAATCAGGGACAAAGGACCAAAATCAGGGACACACCTTCAAAACTGGTGATATCTACTCAGGAACCTGATAGAATAAGGGGCTTAGTGTAAAATGCATTTTCTAAGGAAGAACAAATCTGTAACTTTAATGTTTGACATTATTTTGTGCTTACAACTCTACTGTTTGGTCACGGAAACACAATTTGTAGGATGGACAGAGTAAAATATTGAGGTAAAATCAGGGACGTTCCTGAAAATCAGGGACAGTTGAGAGGTGTGCCTGTGGTGCATGGGAACTGTGCTGCCTAGGACATTGTGGGATTGTGAATTGGCGATATGCGAGTCGTATGTGCCTCCAAACCTAATGTCTGTCACTTGATGAGCTTTCCACAATAATTGGCCATGCTAATATCACAGTACCAAAAAAAAGGTGAAGAATCATTTTTTTATACACCTGTCTGCCCCACACACACACACACACACACACACACACACACACACACACACCACCTGCAGCACAGCACACATTGAAAAGCAACTGTAGCAATTGAAGGCAATAGGCCAAATAACCATGCGACTGCAATGACATTTGGTGTGCAACAGTGCATTAACAACCAATGTGATGCTGGTAAAAATGGAGCAACAGTAATGTACAAAACATCACACTGTTTGGGCACACAATGTTATGCATAGGGACAGAGTGACATGCGATAGCTACTGCGAGGTGATGGCCAGTTTAGCAATGGCCATTCATTGTGTTGTTTGACAAATAGGAACTGGGACCTTTTGTCTGAGTTTTGTGTAGGTGCTTGCATGCAAGGATGCAAATATCTTGTAAAGGGGATTGTGATGGCTGTGTGTTGCCCATGTACTTACTGACTGTAAAAGCTTGGTGCATAAACGTATGCAATAACTAACCTGGCCAGGAGAGCACTGTCAAAATCCTGCATTTTAATTCCCCTTCTTGAAAAAGTTACAGCCCTCGTAATTTAGGTGTTTGGCATAGTCGAAAAAAACAAGACGACTTTCATAAATCAAAGCAATCGATTGACTAATAGGGTCCCGGTTAGTCGATCAAGCACTTTGATTTATGAAAATCACAACTATAAGTAATCTAAAAATGTATGGGAATATTGCTCCCCTAGAAGGAAATGGGGTGTGCTCACGCAGCCTTCATTTTGTGACATCCCAAAACTAGGCAGCGTGGGGGCATGGTTTGGGAATCGGGAAGCCCACTCGCTTTTTTCAGCTATGCTGAACACAAAAATTACGAGGGATGAAAATGTTTCAAGAAGGGAAACTAAAATGCATTGCAACATGGCACAAAAAAGAAAGAGGAAAGGAAGCAGTCAGACAGGTTGAAACACACCAGCTGGCACAGTGCAAACCATGGTTTAATACCACAGTAGATCACGGTAGACACCAGCCGCGTGCAAAAAGAAGTAGAGGAGACCCTCGGTCGCACATGCACCACCTGATCTCGGGGACGAGCCAGCCCAAGACGTCTGCACAGCACATCGAAACCTATGGCGCTGAGAGCAGTCAATTGAAACCACGAGTGGCACAGGAGAGCAACCTAACGAGTGGCAAAGGCAGAGGGTGGCAGAAGGGAGGAAATAAGCACAAGGAGCCTGTGAGGGGAACAGATGCTGATCCGCAGAGAGACAGTGGGGCAGCCGAAGTGGTAGCGGGTTGTCAAGGCAACGATGCAAATCAGCAGGCACACCCAGCATGCAACAGGACAGTTTCAGCAACCCACCGTGCATCACACCTGACACAGCACAAGAGAAGCCATACAGAAGAAAAGTAGCGACAGGCAGCAGGATGTATACTAGAGCTGCAGATTTTAGCCACCTCGGTTCAGTTTCATGAACAACAGATAAGTATAGAAATGGATGTTAGATGTGCAACGTGCACGTGCACGCTTGACAGTGAATTCAGCCTTATAGAGACATTTGTGAGAGACACAAACGTGATGTTCTCCGGGCACTGAACAAGTCATATCCACGTATGTTCTTAATAATAACACATATCAAGTTGCTACAGTCCTTGCCATGTTACAAGCGGATTAACCCACTTGAAAGCATGGGTCTACTGTGGAATTAATCCATGGTTGGTTGGTTGGACCCACTCAGCCTTCAGCCTCGTGATCCAACTCTCCCAACCATGGATTAATTCCACAGTAGACCCATGCTTTCGAGTGGGTTAATCCTTACATATTTTGACTACGCAGTCCTGGCCAGGTTAGTTATTGCTCACACTTGGGGGGGGAGGTAGCAGCCATCCCACTAGTGTGGAGCTGCTCTGTAAAGTATATCTACTGGGAAATGCAGTGGGACCACCGTAACATACGGGTGATTCAAACTCTGTGCCCACCACCCTCCCATAGCAAACAATATTTAATCATACACAGCAGGTAACCTCTCGTAAATTTAGATAGTACTTGTGGCACAGTTGGAATTTATTGATCCTGTGAATTGTAAACCTCTCCCCCCAGCTCCAGTTCACAGCACCAATAAAACACAGGTGTTATGCAGTTCTTATGCCCCTAACAGGATAATGCCCATATGTGTGGAGAGGTACACAAGTTTTGATCGTACATGGCAAGTGCTATGTTTTAAGCAAAGATTGCCATTTATGCCATGTATGTGCTGGCACACCCGTGGCACACATGGTTTACAGGCAACCTCTGATAAAAATAGCACTGGTTATAGCAAATATGGATATTTCAAAACCTCTGTACATAAGGGCAAGACACTGTTAGTGGCAGAACCACAGCAACAAATCAAGGTTTTGGTCAAAGATTCACAGAGGGGCTGATACCAGAATCATTAAATATCAGCTGCACCCAAAAGAGAATTGAATGTTGAGCAGTAGAGTATTTCTAGGACTACATATATATTTTGACTACAGGGGTGAGTGGTGTGTTCATGTCCAGTCTATGCTACAGTGGTGCCTCTACATTTAAAAGCAGTTAACCTTAAATGTCGAAGAGTGGATATAGTTATATTGGCATTACCTGTACAGCCTGCAGGTTGAGCACTTTATTAATTTGGTTCTCGAGCACAGTGAATGCTTCATACTTGGCACAATGTCCAGGGCTATGTGAATGTCCATCCCAGGACAAATTTAGCCCTCCAGGCAACAGTCTCAGGTGTTCCAGATTTTCTTTTTGCTGCTTGTGCTATACATTAAGTATTGTGGGCTCCAGATATGCATGCTGGTACTTAAAGAAAGTACTTCTGGAAATGTATGGGATATTCATGGAGGCAAACATTTTTTAAATATTGGATGACGATTGTCCAGAAAACAGTATTGCAGCCAAAAGGAATAAATTCCCTGCTGGGAGTTGGGCAATGTATGGTTGGCTGTACCATGAGCATATGTACCCACATTTATTGTAGTGCTGCACGATATGTATGGCAGTACCACTGATTTTTCTTATGACACCACTTGAGTGTGCTAAGCAGTTTTGCACATTCAGAAAAGTTGCATGAGCTGTTCGTGGAATATAATATAATGATTTTCATTTTCGATGTCTGTGTCTTCTTCTCTGAGCTCCACCATCTCCCTGTTGTAAAACAAAAAACTCATAATGTCAGTGCTTTCTGACTAAGTCACTGCAGTTCTTTCAGCCTAATTCTATTGATAAAAAACTAACTTTTCCTTACGAGTTTTTTAACTGCGCACGTCTGCCCATGGCATGTTCCAGACCTAGTCACATGACCACATATCTGCCTCCCTTCCTCCCACACCACTTTCCCACATGACATGATTGCATGGAGTCCCATCAGCAAGCAGAGACTGGATTCTGCTTCTGTCGGCACTATGCATCGGTTAGGCCCATGCACATTTCACTTGTTCATGTATGCCAAAGTTAGACAAGTTTCAGCATGGAGATTGCCTGTTGGCTGCTCTGCCGACATACAAACATATGACATTTTTCAGCAGAAACAAGCCATGTGGTCTATAAAGTTGGCTCCAATGTGCAGCAAGCACACCTACCTTGTGTCTGCCAGGTAGGCCCCTCACAATAACACCCCTCCCTGTCTCATCCTGTCCCATCCCCTTTTAAATCGCCCCACTCTTTTTCAGAATACCACCTCCTCTGGCAGGGTCAGCTCCAGCTGGTGGATGCTGAGGGATGAGGCTTCCTCCAGAGGTAGGGGCCACAGCAACAGAGAGCACAAAATGGCAGCAAAAAAATAAATAAAATTTGAAATGCAGTGCCGGCTCTGTGGCGTGAAGTTTTGAGGGCCTGGGCGCCTCGCCTGCTGCCACACTGGTAAACCTGGATAAAGACTAGACCTGGGTCACTCGAGGGCTAACTGCATGAAGGAGGACTGAACATTCATTAATGGCTCTCTTTCTGTGGGGGGGAGAGCAGCGTAAGCCACTGACTGGTCACCATCTAGCAGAGGCTGGATGACGCAGCAGTATAACATAGAAACATAGAATTTGATGGCAGATAAGGACCGCTTGGCCCACCCCATCTGCCCATTTCCCTACCTACTGGATAAGCTGCAGATCCTAGTTAACCAGCCGCCTACTTCTTCCTATCCCCACCCCCTAGAATGGCCTTATGACTGTCCCATGCATGCTTGAATTCCACCACTGATTTTGACTCCATAACCTCCTCCGGAAGGCCGTTCCATGCATCCACAACCCTCTCTGGAAAAAAATACTTTAAATTACCTCTGAGCTGCCCCCCATCTTCAAATTGTGTCCTCTTGTTCTTGCACACCTCTTTTTGAAAGATGCTACCCTCTTGGACTTTATTGATTCCCCGAGGTACTTGAACGTTTCTATCATGTCCCCATCTCCTTCTTTCCTCGAGGCTATACATATTAAGCTCCTTTCATCTCTCTTCATATGTCTTCCGTGCAGACCCCTGCACCATTTTAGTTGCCCTCCTCTGGACAGCTTCCATCCTGTCTATGTCTTTGCGGAGATCGGGTCTCCAGAACTGCACACAGTACTCCAGATGGGGTCTCACCAGCTGTCTGTACAGAGGGATAATAACTTCCTGTTTTCTACTGGTGATGCCTCTCCCTATGCATCCCAGTATGCCCCCAGCCCTCCTTGCTGCCCTCTCACATTGCTTGCCCACCTTTAAGTCATCTGATATGACTGCCGCCAGGTCCCTTTCCATTTTGTTGTTGTTAATATCTCTCCCCCCATTGTGTACTCTTCCCCTGGGTTTTTGTTTCCCAGGTGCATTACCTTGCACTTCTTAACATTGAATCTAAGCTGCCATACATTTGACCATTCCTCTAACCTTGCCAAGTCCCTTCTCATCCTTTCCACCCCACCCTGTGCATCAACTCTGTTGCAGATCTTTGTGTCATCTGCAAAGAGACATACTTTTCTTCCAGTCCTCTGCAATGTCGCTTATAAAGACATTGAAGAGGACCGTCCTAATACTGAACCCTGTGGTACCCCACTAGTAACCCTCCTTTCTTCTGAGTGGACTCCATTTACTATTACTCTCTGTGTCCTATTCTCCAGCCAATTCTTTACCCAGGCTGTCATCTTGGGACCCACTCCCAGGCTGGCTAACTTGTATATTAATCTTTTGTGTGGGACTGTGTCAAATGCCTTGCTAAAGTGTAGGTAGGCCATATCCACAGCCCCTCCCTGATCTACTACTTTGCTCACGCAGTCAAAGAAATCTATCACATTCGTCTGGCATGACCTTCCCGCTGTGAATCCATGCTGCCTAGGGTCCTGTGCCCCTCTGGCCTCTAGATACTCTACAATTCTTTCCTTCAGAAGTGATTCCATCATTTTCCTATCACTGAGGTTAAACTAACAGGTCTGTAGTTTCCTGCTTCTGCCTTGCTCCACCTTTTGTGAAGGGAATTACATCTGCCCTCCTCCAGTCCTCGGTACCACCCCATCCTCCCATGATTTGTTAAAAGGGTAGTCAGTGGTGTCACTAGTTCTACCTTAGTTCTTTTAGAATTCTGGGATGAATCCCATCAGGTCCCATTGCTTTGTCCACCTTCAGCTTTAAGAGTTCTTTCAGAACCCTTTCTTCTGTAAATGGGCTGGTATCAACTTCTGCATCCAGAGTGTTTCCACTGTTTGTTTTAGGTACCTCCCCTTCATTTGTAAATACTGAGCACAAATATTTGTTTAGTATCTCTGCCTTTTCACAGTCTCCTCTGCCCACCCTCCCTCCCCTTTATTAAGCCTCACAAGCCTTCTGACTGTCTGTGTGCAGGGGTGGAGTACATGCAACATCTTTATGTCACACACCCACACCATTGCATGTGTACCAGCCTGAGTGATGGGGAAAAATATGGGGGTGAACTGAAGCATAGCTCCCCCTTTCAACTGTATGCCACTGCATTTTGGAGCTGTCATAGACAGCTCCAGCAGGCATTGAAGAACTGCGGTTGCGCCTGCAAACACACTGACTGAATTGGAAGAGGGCTGACACACCTCCGAAAACTCCGATGATGGCACTATATTTCTTGCACACGCGTGCAAGCAAACATAAAAATAAGCAGTTAGTAAATGCTGTATGCATTCAGGTTGTCTGTGACTCTGAGCTAGCTAACTGGCTTTTCAATTTAACCCAAGAAGACAAAAACAGTAAAGTAAATACATCCCCCACCCCCCATTTCACCCAGACAGAAAAAAGAAAGTAAAAAAAAAAAGTTATCTCTACAGCTTTACTACACTATTATTTAACTCTCAGCTCAACTGTGAGAGCTTTGATTTTTTCAATCAGTTAATGAACTGAGTATGTAGGTATTCAAGTTATGAACTTCAGCTTTCTTTCAGGCCAGAAAAAATATAAACTCCAAATCTGCTCTGCTGCACACTCACTCTACCAATGCCAACAACAACTGCGTCACTATTTTTCTACACAACACAGTGGGACTACTAACTGTACCATGTGTGTGTTGGAAAAGCACACCACGTGTTTGTGTACTGATTGGGTCACTGTGCAAGCAGCTACTATGCTGTTGATAGGAAGACTATGAGGTGGGTGCCAGTCACAGATATAGAACCCGCCTCCCTCCCTCCATCCAGTCCTCACTCTAACCCCACCCCCACTTCATGCCATTTAAAATGGTAGTCACACTCACAGCTCAGCAGCAGCAGCAGTAGGACAGGCAGGCCTAAGGGGAGCCTGCCTTGCCCTAGTAGTCTACTCTGCAGTTGCAGTTAGTTAAGTGCCCCTTGTTTGCTTAGTTCCACACCACAAAAAATAAACATTGTTGCCTTCCCTTCCCCCCCAAAGCGAACTCGAAGCCACACCACACAGTGTACTACCTGAGTCAGTGCCCTTCATTCTCCTGACCTGGCCCTGTCTGGGATCGCAGCGTGTTTGTGGCGTGCGCGGTTGAAATCGCATCATTTCCCACTCCATCTTGGACTCCTTAGTCCTTCCTAATCCTAGCTGCAATCTGCGGCTGCAGTGAGTGCAGATAGGTGGGCATGAGTTGCAAAAGCCGGTCCGGTCGGTGAGTGGAGTTGTGGTCTGATGGGAGCCGGGATACAGTGGTGCATGCAATATCTCCTGGCATTTCCAGGTATTTTTGGATGGCTAACATGAACATCAATGGCTTAATTTTTTACCTCAGTCTAAACTGCATGCTGCTGAATCAGATCAGTGATCTGCATGCAGTTCAGACTGAGGTAAAATCGGAGGAGAACAAATCTGATCAGGAACTGTGCTAGTAGCGCTATCACTTGCTAAATGAATTAGGATGCGGAAGGGGGGTGTGTTACTGAACACATACAGTGCTGGCCGGTGTATAAAGTGTGGTGTGCACATCCATTTTAGCATATTAAGGTGCCTACAATGTAAGCCAGAATGCATATTTGTTTAATAAATAACGAAAAAACTTTCGGTCAGGGACCCATAAGGGGCATACTTTACATGCATTCATGCTGCAAAGAGGTGGCGAGCATCTCACCTAACTCCCTAACTATTTATGGATGACAATGCAAAACTAAGTAAATAATGTCAGATGTGTCCAGAAAAGTGGAAAAGGCCCCCTCCACACATCCTAATTCATTTGGCACTGTAGTGATACGAGTGTTTACCGCTGTCATCATTGAATCTGTTTGCTGTCCAGTCAATTTTCTGTACATGTTGACACTGGAGGTTACTACAAGGTTTCACATCATTCAGGGAAAATTAAACTTGCTGTAGTCATGCTGTCTCTGCTAACACACATCGATTCAGATGTCAGTATGATGGTGATGCTGTGGTGGGAAGAGACAGGGTGGGAAGGAGAAAACAACACATTCAGGTGTGGAATACTAATGCTCCAGCTTAGCTAAACTGTCGGCTTGCGCTGCAGCTGCCTTAGTGCACCTGTGCGAGTCGCTCCCCTCCGCTCTACTCCTGTCAGTCTGTCTGCAGTCTGCACAGTTTCATCAGGCTGTCTAGAATTTTCTTTTTTTTTTTCCTCCAGACTTCAGTAGCAAGTTGCAAGGATTAAAGAACTTAAGGAAGTCAAGTCACAAAGTAAAAAAAAGTATATGGCTGCTGTTTTTTATGTTGTTTACTGAAATGATTGGGGGGCTTTAACTTCGATTGTCGGGGGGGGGGCTGTAGCCTCCCCAAAATCAGTGTGGTGACGCCACTGGTGCATACACTGCGATTTCATTATTCCAAGTGGAAAGCTCAATAGCTTTATGTAGATGATCAATAGGTGATACGACAAATGATCAGTGTAAACACATCCCTTGTCTTTGTATGGTAGACCACGGTTAATCAAGGATACAAGCCCATTCATGTAGTTCTACAATCCAATTGTAGTTGGGCACTTCAGTTTTGTGCTAGGCATCTTGAGTGTTAGTGAAGGATCCACTTGCTTAATTATGAATGCCCCATATGCAGAGACATCTTCCACCCCATGTACTAGCTGCATAAGAGTGGTACATAAAATATTATTGATTGTGCTGTGCTTACCTTTGCTTCTACGGTGTGGCTTAAAATGACATTGTGTGCCACGTGTTGTTTGCTGTGATCCTTGTAATGGCATACTTGATTGCAACTGATAAGTCAAGAAGTCCATGTCAGACACCTGTGAATATGAGGTGGTGGATTCCATGTCAGCAGCACTGATCACCGTGTTCAACTGTAATCGGTCGACTGTGGATGATACGTGTGTAGATGTGCTTGATGGCTCTTTATGCGCACACACTGAAGGGCCCTGCGCAGTGTGTCATTGTTTACACCTCCTTGACTGTTGCCACATGAAATGGACAAATGATGATGTAGATCCTATACAGGAAGAAAATTGAAAAATTAATAGATGTCTTTTAACATTTTCCTTTTCCAAACAACCAAGCATGTGAAGCTTTCATTCATCCTAATGGCAAGGCAACACATCCACTCAGTGGTGGCTGTCTGAAATGTGAAAACACAGATGCCAATCAGAGCAATAGTTACTAGGCACACCCTTCCCTGTGTGCTGTGGAAGGGGCACATGTAACAAGAAGCTCATCAGCACAGTTTGATATATACCAGTGTAGAATCTCTTCAGTTGGATGTAGCTAATAAGACATGTACTGAGAATTGTCATTGTAGCACATAACTGCCATTGTGGCAAATATTTTGTGTGCATGGCTGCTTCTGGCCATTTTCAACAGCAATGGCATGCAGTAAAGCTGACACATATTTTTCAACCCTTCCATGCAAAATGGATTGTGCCTGTCTTTACAGCTGCACGCAAGTCACTGAAGCTGTCTGGGATAGCTGTTATGACATGACATCTGCATACCATGAATGGATGGCGACTATTTCATTGTTATTTGTATTGACTGTGCACAATGAGATCAAGGAAGGCAAGTGACATTGCATGATGTGTTATAGATTACTCACCCGCATCACATAGCGTCACGGGGGTCCTGCACTCAATAACACTTGAACACAGTTGCCAAGAAGAGCAAGAAAGTAGAGGGCCATCCCAGTCAGTTGTACATAATTTTAATTTTAACAATGGTCAATGTTTAGAGTTCAGAAATTTGTACACACTTGAGCTGCTCCACCTTGTCCTCTGTTGTGCGCCTACTGCTGTATCCACAAAGAGTTGCGCTTGCATTGTCACGCTACATGTATGGGCAAATGCACTGTGGGTAACCTTGATTATCCACTGCTCAGTAACGTGTGTTGCTGTTCATGTAGCAGTGTAGTCATAGCTGTAGAAGACAGCAGTTTGTGAACAAGTGCCATTCATAGGAGACACATTTCAGGTCCCACCCACAACAGTGATTGATGGATAACAGTCAGACCTGAACAGGTTATTTTCCAGTAACATTGGCCACTATGGTCAAGACAGTAATTGGCACAAGTCACAGAGACAAAGCAAGTTCGGAGAGCATAGTTAGCATTCCTAGTCACTGTGTGCATGGCAGATGACTTGTACAGGCACAGCACCAGGCCACACTTTTCCATTGCCCAGGGAAGTGCACAGTATGTTGCACATGTGTTCTGATGTTGTCATACACCCCGACTTGATTGATAATCATTCAGAGGGTGTGTTAGAGACATCATATTAGGAGAACCACGTAAGTGCTTATTTGATTCTCACCTACAGTGTTTCAGATCGCTGTTAAAGAGGTGTTGCATGGAAATAAAATTATAGTTTCTAAATGCCTCAATGGCAAGCATGTATACTAGCCTGGGGGGGCCTGAAAAGGAGCATGAAAATTAACCCCTGGCCCTCACCAATCATACCAAACAAGTCAGTTAGCGAGACAAACATCAAGATGGAGCAGGATGGGGTAAATGAAGAAAGCAAAGGCAGTAAGGATAGGGTTGGTGCTAAATGTGACAAGACAATCCAGAAATGGATGGTGATGAATACCAATGCCCCTAGTATGAGTAACAAGCTTCCTAAAGTAGTGGCCTTGATGGAAGAGGGACACCAGAATATCATGGCAGTCAGAACCATGGTACACAGAAATACGTGACTGGGATGTCAACATGCCTGGGCAAATAATCTATAGAAGTGACAGGGAGGGTAAAATGAGTAGGAGTAGCTCTCTATGTAAGGGAAGGGATCACAACAATGGAGCTAAAGAGTAAATATGGAGTAGAGTATGTACTGTCACTCACCAGGAGACTGGAAACGACAATGAAATCCACAAGGGGGTTGTATATAGACCACCATCTAAGGTTGAGGAAATGGACAAGGAAATGATAGAAGGAATCCTCACAATGGGTGGAAAAGGTGAGATATTGTTGATGGACGAGCAGAAGATGCAAGATGTTTACTGTAGCACCTTGGCTGCAGCCACATCCAACAGCAGGCTCATTCTTGCTGCCCTGCATGTGGCCTGCTCCAGACAGGTGGTATGAGAACCCACCAAGTGGAGAGCATTCTTATACGGGGTACTCCCAAAGGGGTCCCGAAAGCTGATCTCAGATTTAGAAGTGGGTAGCCATCAGAGAACCAGAGACCAAACAATAGTGTTGTTCACAATAAATTCAGGGACAGAGGCAATGCAAAGAAGTGCAAAATAATGCATCTGGGAAACTAAAACCCAGGGGAAGAGTATGGGAGGTACTAACAACCAAAATGGAAAGGGACCGGTGGGTAGTCCTATCAGACAACAAAAAGGTAGGTAATAAATGTGCAAAGGCAGTCAGGAGGGCTGGGAGGACACTGGGATGCTTAGGGATAAGCAGCACCAGTACAAACCAAGAAGTTGTTATCCCTCTGTAAAGACAGTTGGTGTCACATTTGGATCACTGTGTGCTGCTCCGGAGGCCACATCTCAGCAAGGACATAGACAGGATAGAGGCAGTCTAGAGGAGGGAAACTGAAACGGCATATGGTTTGCACCAGAAGCAATACATAGCAAGAGTAACAGAGCTAAATATGTCTGCTCTTGATGAAAGGAGGAGAGTAGTGACATGATAGAAACTTTCAGGTACCTCCAGGGTAAACAAAAATTCCAAGAAAGTAGAATATTTCAGACAAATGGATTTTTAAGAACAAGGCGAAGCAATTTGATAATGGAGAGGGGCCGGTCAGGGGCAATGTGTGGAAGTATTATTTTTAACAACAGAGTGTTGAACATAGGGAATGGCTTGCCAGAGAAGGTTTCAGGGTCAACAACAGTGGGGGAATTCAATAATGCATGGGACAGACCTAAGCAAATTCTAGCTGGGGATAGGAAGAAGTAGGATGTTGGTTCACTATGATCTGCAACCTAACAGATCTGTAGGTAAATGGGTGGGCATGGTAGGCCAAGCAGTCCTTATCTACCATCCGAGTCTATGTTTTTACATATGTTTATATGGGGTGGGGGCATGAAATTCACAGTGGGGCATACAGTGCACTCAAAAGGTGGTGATACTTGACAACTGGAATAGGCAATGCACACAATGAGAAAGCATGTGTGCTGTGTTGCCCTAGTTGTTCCTATGCCCTGTGTAACAAGTGCTGATGATTTGTGAACACAAAAAAAACATGGCCACATGTAATATAGTGAGCTAACAACAAACCATATCAGTTGGTGGCCATGGTGAGAGTAGTACCCAGCAGGGAGACTATGCAGCGTGCATACAAACAGACATTACACGTGACAAAGGAATACAATAATAGCAGGTAAATTTATGTTTCAGTACTGATGTGTTTCCAGTGCTAACAAGCACATTATTTTCAAAGCAAAAGAATACTTCTACAGCAGCAACCCGAATGCTAATGTTTCTCAGTAGTCCAGATGGCATGAATGTATTAGCAGCTCATCTAAAACAGTAATTTGCAGTCTGTTCAAGCAGATGAGCAAAAAACAGATTGAATGTGAGTCATTATCACCATGGGGTTAGTGCTGTTAGCTCATGCTCAACAGGTAATCAAGTCTCTATAGAGGTTACATTTACTGAATGTGTGTATGTTTCTGAAGAAGTTACCAACATATTCTATTTATATGCTGCTTATCTGTATCCATAGTTGGACAGACAACGTGGTCAGTAGCAGACTTTGTGCTTTCTGAAAGATAACATTTGACCACCTCAGCTGTACTGCTTTATTCCCTCATGCCCATTCTACCACAGTTTCTATGCCATGCCAGTCTCTGTAGAGCAATGAAAATTATGCCATGCACATGACCAGACTGAATGCAATACTTGAAGTTACTGGTGCATGTAGGGTTTGCACATGCATCTTGCAACAACTGCATGACTACAAGCTATATAAAAGACACATGACAGTTGTAGGAAGCAACCACCGATCAGTGTTATCGCTCCTCAACACAGGGACAGAGTGATAGACTCATGCAAGCAGATGTTGCCATACTGAACAGCATCCTAGAGGGGCATATAGAGGTTATTACCGCACAGATGGATGATAAACAAAAGTGGGTAATCATTAGGAAGGGACAGAATTAGGCCGCAAGCACATTTGCCAAGTATCCGAGTAAACAGTCCAGGTTCAAAAATGCCACCACACCCAGAGGCGAAGACAGTAAATAGGGAAAAACCAAGGGTTGGGAAATTGACACAAAAACTGAGAACATAGATAGATAGCATGTGATAGATAAGGGAGAATGATGTAATAGTGGAGGCCATCCAACTAATGAAAGATAAGGAAGACTAGTTGTACAAACAGGAGCTGATGGGCAGGAAGACATGGTGATAGGAGGGAAGTTACTTTAAGTGAAGGTCGCTAAAGATGGAATGACCCTTTGCACAAATTTCCTTAGCCTGGGAAAATAAAATGACAGACCAAGTGGCCTTGATGGTGGAGGATTACAGGGACATTGTCGCTGTTAGTGAGACAAGGCACACGTGGAACCATAAATGGGATACAGCCATACCAGGTTACATTCTATGTATAAGTGATTGAGTGGGGAAAAAATGGTGGATTAGTGGCAATGTACATCTGGGAAAGAATTAAAACTGCTCTGATTCAGGGAATGCAGGAGGCGGAGGAAACACAGCTGGTGACCCTGGAGACAGGAAATGGCACTGGCATTTGTAATGGTGTGATCTATAGACCTCTAACACAAGTGGGGGAGTCAGATGGAGTGTAAGTGGAGATCATCCACTAAACAAAAGCCAAAGGTGAAGTGCTGCTGGTAGGACACTTCAATTCGAGCACCCATGCAGTGACAACCTGCAGCTGCCTCACACACACCACATATGAAGGCCAACCATTACTGCATGTGCTCCGACTTCAGTATCAGATGGTATACAGGTACACAGATGGTAATGGCAGATAAGGACAGTATTGCCCAACTAGTCAGTCCCTTTTCACCATGTGATGCATTACCACAGACCATAGCTGATCTGTGGTGCACCCAATCTTTCCAATTGAAACATAGATACAGAGAAACTGTCGGCAGATAAGGACCGCTAGTCCCATTGAGTTTGCCAGTATGCACTATACAAGTATGCATCCACTGACCTTAAGGGATTGATGCCTTTCCATCACTCCATCTCCACCCATGGTTCCCTGGTGCCTGTACAAGGCATGCTTAAACCCCTCCATTGTGTTTGCACCCAGCACCACTTGTGGCAGACTGTGTGTTCCAAACATCCTCCACCCTCTCTATGTAGAAATACTTACTCATGTCATCTCTTAATCCACCCCCCTCAAATTCCATAACGTGCCACATAGTTCTGGTAGCTTTCCTACTTTGGAAAATATACCCTACATGCACCTTGTTTATGACATTGAGGTACTTGAAATGTCCTATCTTATCCTTCATTCCTCACCTCTCCTCCAGTGAGTACATATTGATGTCTCTTAAACTCTCCTCATATATTTAATGATTCAAGCTATGCACCATCTTTGTCACCCTTTTCTGGATAGCAACCACCTTGTCTATGTCATTACACAAGTTTGGTCACAAGTACTACACGCAGTTATCCAGGTGAGGCCATACCAGTGTTTTATACAATGGCATCATCACCACCTCCTGTCTCCTGCTAGTAATACCTCTGCCTATGCACCACAGCATGCCACTGGACCTCGCTGCAGCATTTGCCCATTGCTTTGATACCTTGAGGTCTTCAGATATGATAACCACCACCCCCCATACTGTTGCCCTCCCCTCGGGCTCACCATACCCAGGTGCATTATCTTGCACTTCTTTGGCATTGAACCTCAGCTGAAGCTCCTCAAACCATTTTTTTTCTTTCAATTATGTGTTTATTCTCCAAGCATGGTGGGTGGCTATGGTCCCTACTTTGGACCGTTCCCCAACCTGGCACCCCCTAAATCCCCCAGGTCCCTCCCCATGGAAGGGACAAGGCAATGGGGCGCCAGCATTACCACTCTCCCAAAGCAAAATCCTGACATTGCGGTACCGGTTCCAGCACATTTTACACCATATTATCTCCCGCCGCCCCATAGGTGGCGTACATTGGCAACCTGGCTCCCAGCTTGCATTTCACCCTGACTGACACCAGAAGGTGATCGACGAGCAGGATGGCAAACCCTCCCTCCCTGAAAAAGGAGAGCAGTCCTCCAGATGCTGAATCCTCCATTTCCCCTGACAACCACTGGTGACCAGTGGTCATTCCTGAACCTCTGTCTCCAGCTAGGCATGAGGTGTAGCGACCGGTGTCTCAGCCTCCAGCTCCATGGGGGCCTGCACTACTATAACCTTCTTTGAAGCTTCTCTAGGTCCCTCTTCAATTTCTGCACCCTTTCTGGAGCATTCACCCTGTTGCAAATCTTGGTGTCATTTGCAAATAGGCAAGCATTTACTTTCAGCCCCTCTGCAATGTGACTAATGAAGACCAATGAATCCACTGAACTGGAGTGGTCCCAGTAATGACCAGAAAATAATATTGAGTAGTCTCCAGTGCTAGTAACCACATTAATCTGCAGCAAAGACAGCTCATTTACCAGCTTTCCAGACTAATGTGGACCAAACAAGAACTCTGAGTGCTATACAGTGCTATTAATACTCACATTGCTTAGCAGACAAAGGCAGTTTATTTAGCAACTGTCCAGACTCTAATCTATCTCTGTGTTAAAGACGTTATGGTGTAATTAGCAGGCCATCAAGAGCTGCAATTAACAGTCTGTACCAGAAGATAATACAAAAACAAAGTCAATCTTAGCCGTGAACAATAGATAGAAAGTGCCTACAGGTAATAGAAACAGAAACATAGAAGTTGACAGCAGGTAAGGACCGCAAGGCCCATCCAGTCTGCCCATTTTTTTTTCTACCTTATGAATGTGCCATAGGTCTTTACACTGTCAATGGCCTATCTATTCATACTCATCTGTATTGCTCCCTTATCCCATCCCATGCCTGTTTGAAGCCCTGCACTGTATTCATATCCACTACTTCCTGAAGTAGGCCGTTCCATGCATCTACTACCCTTTCTGTGAAAAAGAACTTCCTCACATTACCCCTTAATCGGCTTCCTTCTAATCTCGTACTATGTCTTCTTGTCCTGCTATTTTTCTTATATTGAAACATGTTAGACTCTTTCACCTTGTTACTGCCCTTAAGGTGTTTAAATGTTTTGATCATATCACCTCTCTCTCTCTCCTTTGATCTGGGGTATACATATTGAGCTCTGTTGATCTGTCCCCATATGTTTCCTGATGCAGTCCCTGCACCATGTTGATTGCCCTTCATTTGACTGCCTCCATTGTGTTAATGTTCTTAAGAAGGTGCGGCCTCCAGTACTGCACTCAGTACTCCAGATTAGGCCTAACCTGCGTCTTGTAAAGAGGGATTATTACCTCCCTCTTATGACTTGTGATACCCTTACTAATACACCCCAACATCCCCCTAGGCTTACCTACTGCTTTAGTGGTCTGCTGGGATGATGTCAAGTCATCTGTGATGATGATACCCAAGTCTCTTTCTTCCCTTGTGATTGCCAGCAACTCCCCTTCAAACCTATAGGTGTCTTCAGGATTTCTCTTCCTTATGTGCATGATCTTGCATTCGTTTGCATTAAACCCCAGTTGCCGCTCCTTCAACCATTTTGCCAGTTTATTCAGATCTCTTCTCATTCTTCCCACCCCATCTGGATCATCTACTCTGTTGCAGATCTTGATGTCATCTGCAAACAGACAAACCTTACCCTCCAGTCCATCTTCAATGTCACTGATGAAGATATTGAAGAGGACTGGCCCCAAGACTGATCCCTGAGGTATCCCACTTTGTGACTTGCATCTCATCTGACTGTATACTGTTTACCACCACTCTCTGTTTTCTTCCCACCAACCAGTTTGCCACCCAGTTGATCAACTTCTGACCCACCCCAAGCCTACCCAGCTTATTAATTAATCTTCTATGTGGAATAGTATAAAAAAGATTTGTTGAAGTCAAGGTAGGTGACACCAGATTAGTCCACTACTCTGGTTACCCAGTCAAAGAAATCTATGAGATTAGTTTGACAGGACCTTGCTATTGTAAACCCATGCTGTCTTGTATCCTGTGCTCCTATGGATTCCAGGTGTTGCACTATCCTTTCCTTAAGGAGCGCCTCCATAATCTTGCCCACTACTGAGGTACTGTAAGACTGACTGGTCTGTAGTTTCCTGCCTCCTCCTTGCTACCACTCTTGTAGAACGGGATCACATGAGCCCTTCTCCAGCCTTCTGAGACCTCTTCTGTGCTCAGAGACTCACAAAACAGTTCTGATAATGGCTCTGCTAGTTTCACCCTTAGCTCCTTTAGTACCTTGGGATATATGTCATTTGGTCCCATTGCCTTGTCCACCCTGAGCTTGGTGAGCTCTTGTAGGACCTTTTCTTTTGTGAAGGGAGTTGTGCACACCTCCCTCTCCCCTGTGTCAATGGTGCTGAGCTGTGGACTCTACTACCTTCTCCTTAGTAAATACTGAGCAGAAGTATTTATTTAGGATAGATGCTTTTCCTTGGTCCTCCTCCACACACTTCCCCTTATCCCCTTTGATTTTAGCAAACTCCCCTTTGGACTTTCTCCTTTCTTAGTGAAAGTGTATCCATAGAAAGTCTTGTCCCCTGTTCTTGCTAGTGTTTCCTTGGTTTTGGGCCTTTGCCTGCCTTACTGCCTTCCCTGCTTCCCTTAGGGAAGTTTGGTATGCCTCCCTATCTTCGCCTCGCTGCATTCCCTTATATTTGCTGAAGGCCAGTCTTTTGGCTCTGACCTTTTCTGCTACTGTTTTTGAGAACCAAAGTGGTTTGCTCCTTCTTTTGCTCTTGCTTTTCTCCCTAATACAATGGGATGTTACTTCAAGTATTGCATACATAATGCTTGCCCACTTTGCCTGTAACCACTCACCTGTATTTCTTCTCATCAGGGCTAGCTTAACACTGTTGGTCATCTTATTAAAGTCAGCTCCTCTGACATCCCATATGTTTGCATTGGAATGGGATGATTTAGTTCTAGTGGCCAAACTGAACAATATGATGTAATGGTCACTGGCCCCAATGTTCAGTCTATGATGAAGGGTATACAATTGCAAAGTGTCCAAATGTATGACTTATGAGTTATGAGATATGGGAAGGCTTTATAAAGTACCAAAAAGGAGAGAACATAATTATCACAGATAATGACAGATGCCTGTGCAATCAACGCTGTCTCTTTTTTTTTGGGGGGGGGGCATTCAACACAGGTATTGCTGATAAAGGCTGATGCCTCTCATTATATCACTGTTTTGTGTGGGTGTGGCTTGTCCTGAGGTCATATGAACGTTGTATCCCCAGGTCCCATTACTGATTGTTGGATGCCAGTACCCCCCCCCCCCCATTTTTTATAATTCTCCAGTGTTTCAGCTTCACAAGTGCTTGACATTGCATATTTTTTAGATGTAACAGAATATGTCACTTTTTCTGGTCACCCATTCCACCTGGAATGCTCCTTACTCATGGTTTCTGTTCCATCTGGGGTGTCAACTCTGTTGAAGATCTTACTGCCATCTGCAAAAAGACATACTTTCCCTTCCAGCACCCCCAACATGTCACTTATAAATAGATAAACTGTCAGAGGACAGATCACTGTGTCACCCCACTGGTCACCTTACTTTACTCATAATGAACCCCATTTACCAGCACCCTTTGTGTCCTGCCCTTCAAACAATTTGTGATCCAGTTTACCACATTAGGTACCATCCACATGCTTCCTAATTTGTTTACCAACTTGATACAAAAAGGCGGCAAAACAATGGTGTATATAACCGTTTGCATAGCAAAACCAAGTACATGTAATAAGTACAGTAACACACCAGTGGATATGGGGTTATTGTGATTGAATACAGGCACCTGGTGATGTGAGGTCCAACATTATCTAGCATAACGACTCACAATCAGCCCAAGGTATGGATGTAAAGATGCACCATGTCACCTGGTATTGATTTGCAGCTACTAAGAAAATTGGAAACATACAGTTAGTGCAACAACTGAAGTAAGGGAATTGCCTGACATAGACTTACCATTTGCTTCTTAAACTTCAAAGCTGCTTTACATGAATGGGATGGCAAAATATGACTGTTGCCAGCCTGCCCAGAAGCTTTTTGGGCATTATAGTGGGCACAGCACTCTGTAACAGGTCTAATTTCTTTTTGTAGCAAACAACGAGCCCACTGGTGATAACTGATGAAATTTTCCTGAGCTTTGAAATGTGCACCACAAATAGTGCTTGTCTTTGAGCCCGTCAACAACATTTTGTGGGTGGATGACACAAACTTGACCCAGGTGTGGCACAGATTCTGATGTTTTGGCCAATAATGCAGACTGACATGCTCAGCACTGGTATTGCTGCATCCACCAGTAACACAGCATTTTGGCATGCTAGTAGCTAGTGCACAAATACGAGATCAAACTGGTAAGAACAACAGACACAGACAGAGACAATATATATTTGTGTACATAAATTTAGGCAATATGGTATGTCTGGAAAGTTTGTATACTAATTGATAAACACAAACTAGCAAATAGTAGGTAAACAATGGATCATGCAAAAATGGGCACAGTGGATAACACACCCTAAGAAAACACAGAGACAGTTCTGTAATATATCTCACTGGTAGAATAAGGTATACATAATTATGAACATTAGACTCATGTTGCAAAGACTGATCTATAATTTAATGATATATCACAGTACAGGATGATGTGGCAGGACCTCTGCATCCAGCCCGCCACCCCCTGACCAAGGAAAACAGACACAAGCCCAAACAAGGCTATCCACTTCAGCTGAGTGGCCCTGGCACTGATACCTGCTGGTGGCAGGACTGCTGCATCCAGCCCGCCACCCCCTGACCAAGGAAAGCAGACGCAAGCCCAAACAAGGCTCTCCACTTCAGCTGAGTGGCCCTGGCACTGCTACCTGCTGGCAGCAGGACCTCTGCATCCTGCCCGCCACCCCCTGACCAAGGAAAGCAGGTACGTTTGGGCAGCTCCTAGCTCAGAGCTGTCAGGCTTCAATCCCCGTAATTGGACTGACTCCTGGGGACTGTGGCTGCTTCCTAATTGGATGCTGCAGATCCCCACTGAGAAAGGAAGCACACAAGGTACCTTTTTCTAAACACAGCTCAGCCACTGCCTTGCTGTACTGCTCTCTAGACAATTTTTTCTGCTGAATTTACTGCTCATGTGGAAATATATGTATATATATATTTTTTTCTCTCCTCCTGGAATTTTCGGCTGTTTAGCCTACTGTATTAGCTAGGCCTGACTTCTATATAGCTTATGTTTTGCACTACTGAATATTTATATTGCTTAAACATTTTACTTTTAAACTATTGCACTGTATATGTAGGAATTGCCTAGCAGAGTTGTAGTGAACTTTGACTGCCTGATGTTTATATAGCTTACTAACTGCACTACTATTTTTTTTTTCTGCTAATTGCCCAATATTGTAGAATAGCTAGAACTGACCACTGCCTGCTGTTTGCTCTGCCACACTTTTCCCATCACAGTTCCTCTCATTCATCCTTATTCCCCACAATGTTTCTCTGCTGCCATCTACTGGACCCTGATTCCCTCCTGACACCCCGAACCAGCACATTCTGTAAATATTGCCTGCCATTTTTTTTGGGCCATCTTCTCTACCCATTCCAGACTACCCTGAGTCCTCTCAACCACATGCCTCCATCCCAGCTCTCCCTGGTCCCACTGAAGGGGCCTCCCCCCAACCTCCTGAATCAGCCTTTTGTTTTGCTAAATTCCCACCTGGAACCTTTGACCAAACCTCTCTACAGGAACCTTTCTCTCCCACTATTTGCACCTACTCCTTCCCTGAGCACTAAATTGCCCAGAGCCCTCCCATCAATTTACTTGACCTTTGTCTCTGGCTTTTTAACTAACGGCCCACCTTTTTTTTCTGCTCTGTTTTAGACACAAGCCCAAACAAGGCTCTCCACTTCAGCTGAGTGGCCCTGGCACTGCTACCTGCTGGTGGCAGGACCTCTGCATCCAGCCCGCCACCCCCTGACCAAGGAAAGCTGGTACTTTTGGTCAGCTCCTAGCATAGAGCTGTCAGGCTTCAATCCCCATAATTGGACTGGCTCCTGGGGACTGTGGCTGCTTCCCGATTGGATGCTGCAGATCCCTACTGAGAAAGGAAGCATACAAGATGCCTTTTTCAAAACACAGCTTGGCCACTGCCTTGTTGTAGTGCTCTCTGAACAATTTTTCCCCCGCCCCGCCACCCCCCCTCCCTAGGTCAGCACATATGGAAACTTTGGACTCCGGACCTCCACACTCAAACTTATACTAGATCCAGAAAGATTTGTGCTTTCAAACTACTCCTCGCTGCCCTAAGGAAAATTGTGTTCCTACTACTTTTGTGTTCAAACAATGTTGAACTCTATCCTGGTCCCACAAAAGCTTTCTCATCTCCATTTGACCTTACAAGACTGAAAGGAGTCAGCTATATGCACATAAATGTTTGCAGTCTTTTAAAGAAATTTACATCAGTCCAGGCATGGATTAATCATACCGCACCAGACATTTTTATTTTTTATTTATTTAGCTTTTGTTGACCGGGTAAGTGCACTAGACAATTTCTGACTATTTTCAGGCACGACCCGGGAAGGGGGGATACAGATGAATGCCAACTGACCTTGAACCAGATTAAGCTGTTGGTGGTATTTTTAGTGAATGAGGGAAATTTGGCCAGGACACTGGGGAAATTCCCCTACTCTTTTCGAGAAGTGCCATGGGATCTTTAACATCCACCTGAACTACCACCAATCCAGACAGATGGGACCTCGGTTTAACGTCTCATCCGAAAGACGGCACCTCAACAGTGCAGCACCCCTCTCATGCTGCACTGCAGTGTCAGTACTGGGATATTAACCCAAGTGCCAGATGTGGGAACTGAACCCACAGCCCTCTGATCTCCCGGCCTCAGAGGTGAGTGTGCTACCTACTGAGCCACTGACACTGACATACTTGTGCTCTCTGAATCCTGGCTTCGGGCATCCACCCCAGATACAGAGGTTAACATCCCTAACTACTTCCTGTTTAGAGCTGATAGGCAGACCAGGGGAGGCGGATTAGTCATCTACGTCAAAAACAAATTTTCAGTGTCCATCCTAGACCCTACTTCTATTGCAGGTGGATTCGAAAGTTTGTCCTTTAAAGTTGAACTTTCCCCATCAATGGCTTTCCATGTCATAGGCTGTTACAGACCACCAGCCATGGGGCCTCAGCTCCTGTCCCACCTGTCCTCTATTATGGGCTCTGTCTCCATTGAAACAATTATTCTAGGAGACCTTAATTATGATTGGTTGACTAAGGTCTCGTTACCCCTGAAGCAATTCTGTGACTCCCATGGGTTCACACAACTTATTACTGAGCCAACTCGCATTAACAAGAAAAAAAACAATGAACAGCACTCTACTGGATGTCCTTCTCATAAGCAAACCATATTCCTTTTCCCATACCGGAATTTTTTCAGCTGATCTTAGTGACCACTGCTTTATTGCTGGTATAAGGACTGACGCTAAACCCTCACCAACATCTAAATTTTCCACTAAAAGGTCCAGACGGAACTTCGATCCTCTCGCATACCTTAATGAATTAAAAAACTCTTTGCACTTGCTACCTTGCTAAATTGGTGAGTAATGCCTACGACATCTTCCATGAAATTATAACCAGTGCCCAAAATAACCATGCTCCTCTGGTAAAGGCACATATAAAAGCTAGAACATGTCGCTGGTTCTCAGCAGACCTCAAGGCTGCCTTACTAAAAAGAGATCAACTCTGGAAAAAGGCTCGCAAATCACACACAGACGAAGACTGGTGTCTCTTCAGGACAGCTAGAAATGCCTGCACTAAGATGGTCAGAGAGGAAAAGGCCAATTTTTACTGAACTGAGCTAGATTCGGCATCAAAATGCCTTACCAAGTTCCGGTCCTAACTAAAAGAACTGACTGGTCATTCTCCAGGAAAAGTGCTTCCCTCCAAAATTACCACTGACAATGCTATAAACAATGACAGAAATGAGATCCTGCTGGCCTTCAACAATCATTTTGCCACTGCAGGCCTAACATTTGATAATGCTCCGATAAGCAGACTACACCTACAGATCAACACTAAGCTCCCAGAACCGAGTAGCAATATTGTAACTTTCTTATTCTTACCCACCTCCATAAAGGAAGTTGAAGATCTTCTCCTAAAATTGGACTCTTAAAAAAAGTGCTGGGGCTGATTTCTTCAACCCATATTACTTGAAAATTTCTTATCACATCCTTGCCGCACCTATCTCTCACTTATTCAACCTGTCCCTATTGAAAGGTTCCTTCCCTCAGTTATGGAAAGTTGCTCACATCATCCCCCTGTTTAAATCAGGGGATCCCTGTGACCTAAATAACTATAGACTTATCTCTGTCCTCCCCATACTCTCCAAGCTCCTAGAAAAAATTGTGGATACCCAGCTGAGATCTTTCATAGACAACTCATACTTACTAAACCCTATGCAGTCAGGCTTCAGGGCAAAGCACAGTACCAATATGGCCCTGGCAAAAGTAACTAACGACTGGCAACGGGACTTAGACAACAAAAAATTCATCTATGCAGTTTTCCTGGATCTTAGTAAGGCCTCAACACCATCGACCACTGTTAGCTTCTCTCCACTTTACAAACAATAGGCCTAGACCGAACCTCCTTGTGTTGGTTCCATGACTACCTCGCTGGAAGACAACAACAAATAAAGGCTGAAGGGGAGCTTTCCTCATTTAAACTGATAAAAAGAGGTGTCCCTCAGGGGTCCATATTGGGACCATTACTGTTTGCTATCTATATCAACAGCCTGGATGTAGGCATTAAGGAAGTAAGCATTCACCTGTTTGCTGATGACACGGTGCTCTACATAAGCAGTGAATCTCCTGAACCTGCCTGTGGCAACCTGCAAACCGACTTTAACATCCTGCAGCACCAGCTCCTCAGTAAAAGACTATAATTTAATGCCAAGAAAACCAAGGCAATGCTATTCTCACCAACTGGCCAAGGGGCATATTCTGCCACTGCTGGTCCGTTACCTTCTATCTCCACCTTACTAGGTGAACATCTTGAATACGTACCGAAATTCAAGTATTTGGGTGTCTGGATAGACAATAAACTCTCCTTTGTGGAACATATAGAAGAACTGCTGAAAAAGCTGAGGCAGAGGCTTGGACTCTTCTTCAGAATAAATTGCCTCCTGACTGCAGATGCCAAAAGACAGCACATCCAATCTACGTTCCTCTCACTAATTGACTATGCTGACTTCACACATGGCCAGTACTTAGCCTCACACCTTGCCAAATTGGACATACTGTATCATAGAGCTCTGAGATTTATAACAGGCCTCCCCTTTTCCACTGACCACTGTTCATTATATGCAGCTGTGGGTTGGCCCTCCCTTCAACACAGGCAATATAGAAATGCAGCCCTCTGGACGCTCCGAGCCATCACCAATAAACTCCCACAATACATTTATGACTGTCTCCAATTAAACCTGATTGGGAATTATGACTTGAGAAGTCACTCGCTGGTTTCCCTGAAAGTACCTAGGGTTGGTACCCACTTTGGAAGAGCAGCCATAAACTTTGTCCTGCCCATGCTTTGGAATAGGAAACAGAAATACCTAAGACTAAGCTCCCCTGTTAGTCTTGCTATGTTCAAGACTCTGTATGCCAAAACCTTTGTGGAGCTCTGTAACTGTTTCCACTGTTCCTAGTTGTCCAGCTGATGTTTCGGCTCAATCTAAGTCCTTCCTGTTCAAACTAAGTGTTCCCTTACCAAGATTACTCCCCCCTACCTTAGTCCATTCTAGTCCCAGGTACTACTGGTTCACCTCAGTCTATTCCAGTCCCTCCTGTACTACATACTCACTGCAACACCCCCCCCATCGCCCACTCTTATGCCCTGATACCACCTGCTTAGTATGCCAGAATCTTTCTGCCAGCGTCCCTGCCTCCTAAGCATGCTCTTTTCCATATCCAAGGGACTCCTTTACAGGCTATGAACATGTTATTGATGGATAGGATTATAAAGGCATCTCTGTATATTTTATTTACCTTTATTTCTACACTGTATATATTTTGTTGAATACATCTTGCTACTGTTTTATGTATATTTTTCTTGTACTCTATTCTGTACCCTCGTCCTTGCAAACTGCAGGTCCACCTTGTAAATGAGTTTGCTCAATGGTGATTGCCCAGGTAAATAAAGATTTTGTTTGATTGATTGATTGATGAAAGGAGATTGTGAAAGAAACAATATAGAGGGATAAGTTCATAAAGTTTAAAAAACACTGTATGGCTAGCAGAACACAGTGAGATAATAAAATCAAAGACTGTTGACTAACTAGGAACAGAACACTTGTAGCTTGCACTGAAGTGATACCATGGACAACAGTTGCCTTCAGTAGAAGATGTGAAAAACATTCATATCACAAATCATTTTCACTTGAAGACAACTAAGGCCCTTTCCACACTACCCCTCTGTAACGTTACAGAGTGCCCAAACCATTACCGCAACAGTTTGCATTTATACTTGTAACGTTACAGAAGGCATGTTCGTAACCATTGTTGAAACCACATATGAGGTGGTTTCAACAATGGTTATGAAACCGGTTACGCCTTGGTAACATTACCGGTGGTAATGTGGATGGGCGCTAACGGTCCTCTGCAGGGCCCATAGTGCAGCGGGAGCTGCATTGTGGGATTGGGCACCATGGTAACGGTCACCCGGTTCATGAGGTGTGGACTGGCGGTACCGGTATTGTACCGGTCACCACTGTAGTGTGAACACACTGTACTGCTCCCCGGCTGTAATGGTTTCTGTCTGTTATGGAGTCTGAGCAGTGTAGTGTGAACGGGGCCATAGTGTTGAGCAAAAAGCAGCAAATAAAATATTATGAATATACCATTGGAAAAACAAACTTCCAGAGCTGTTAACTGCCCCGACGGCATGTTCGGCAATTCAAGGTGAAAAACAAAATGCATTACCGGAATGGAGCAACAACATCAAAAAATTACTAAAATCAGGGCTCAAGATAACTGTATCAAATAAGTAAAGTCGCTACACAAGGCTGCTAATATTAGCCGTCCAAAACCAGTAGATAAACTATTCAATGCTGTGATTAGAGAGAATTGTTAGTAGGATAAAATGATGGTTATGGGCTTTGGGGAACATAAAAATGAAATTTAAATGAATCTGAAATATCTACAATAACCTGCATGCTTGAAAGCACATGATCCAACACAATAATCTGATTTCACATAAGGGGACACCGGAACAGATACTTGGGTCACCTGAAGTGGCACTGTTGAGAGACAAACTATGGAATTTTATAATCTCACAGTGGCAAAAGGATTTCACTAACACATGTATGTCACAGAAATTACACTTGCTGAGAGCACACAGCACCAAAAACAAAACGCAAAATGAAGTGACAGATCAAACAGATGCAGGTTAATATAAAGGAATGTACACCAGAAAATAGTATTGCATATGAAACATAATCCTGCACATATGTACTTTAACTTGGCAGTGATAATAGCTCAGAAGTTTGTTAATATGGGTTTGCAGTGGCACAGTAGGTAGGGAATATATAGCTGAGCATGTGGGCCAATAGATCCTTATCTGCTGACAGTTAACATAGAAACATATAAGCTATCTCATTCTTACATGAACTAAGCAAAGATTAACAAAAGAGGTTCATATTAGGAGTTTAAGGCATATAATGTGTTTTCACTTTTAAAATAATCTTGGTAAGAGTCAAATATTACCATGTAAATTGAAGTGCATGAGAACACAGTAACTAGCAGGCAGTTTTTTTTTATTGTTGTTTTTTTTTTTATTTATTGTACATAGATTGTTGATATGACATTTATATAAAGTAGTGAACAGTAAAAAAAGTTCAAAGTATACATGGGCAACATAATGTATCAGTAATAATGGCTTGCTCTCTAATATAGGAAGCAAAAAAAAAAAGCAAAGAAATCCATGAGAAACAAAAGAGACCTGTGTCAAAGGCAGGTATGGAATCTGTAGTGTAATATTAGAGATCTCACCCACCTCATGTGTAATTGATTATATAAAGGATGTGTGAAAACATAAGTAAATATGAATTGTTTTTATTTTACTAGACTGTAATCCTATGAAGCTACACTATGTGAGAAGTAGCAAAATGTTGATTTGAGTTTGCTGATGTATTACAGGTCATAACGTAGCAACATTGAAATTTTATATATATATATATATATATATATATATATATATATATATATATATATATATTTGTATATATATATATATATATATGTAAAACTGAGAATATCTGGTGAGTTTTTGTTCATAATTTTGTCCAGATCATACATAATGAAGACTAAGAATGGCTAGTTTGGCTTTCCATGGCATGTGTGCATCAATCTCCAGGCATAATCTGACAATGGACTGGTGTATCAGAGACCTGGTATCACAGTGCTGTCAAGACTAAAATTTCTCCTCCTTTTGTTTGAGATGATTTTCTAGGCCAGCTAACTCCTTTTATTGCTCTCTCCATTTATTTGTGGTGTAATCAGTAATTTGGCCCCTGATCATAGCATTGAAGGACTCCCACAGGGTGCCTACCAGTGTGTCCCCTGTGTTATTGAGACAAAACAATTCCTCTGCCTCCTTCTTGCCCACTCCCGGATGTGTGGCTCATGTATTAACAGGGGATCTAGATGCCAGAATGGAGAGTGGGGAGTAACCGGGCTCCAAAGAAGGTAGAGTTGTACTGGAGCGGGATTCAGTAAAATTAAGGGGTGATAGTAATTGCTATCAGCTTCATGAAGATCTGTGGGGAAGTCAGCTACATATCCAGGTGGCTGTGTGTCCCACGGGTGGTGAATCATGCAACTGGGGATGGATGGTGCAGGTGCCAGATGTCCATTTCAAACTCAGAATCAGAAACAGATGACATTTGGCAAAGGATATGGTGTGCAAATGCTGTAAAAATGATGCACTCAGAGTGACAGAGTTTATTATAATACACAATATTTATTATGCACCATAGAGGTTGTTCAAAATGGGGAAACTTGCTACAGAACTTTCACAAGATGTGGAGGAGCCAGAGGCACTCTGCTACATATATTATGGGAATACTGTAAGGCCAGAGGTCTTTGAGAGCAGATTAATGCTAGAGGGGTCCACTGCTGTGTTTATATGACCTTTTCACCCCAGAAATATGCCGGATCAGAGACTTCAGAGGTGTTACTGTAGCAGAATGAAAATACCACATGACTGATTTCTGCAACTGGCAAGCATGTAATTCTACAACACTGGCTTGACCAGGATTGCATTACCTATAATGAATGGTTTCAAAGAGCTTTTATTGAACTTATGTACTGAAAGAAAATGATTGCAAGTCTCCATAAATGATACCCTATCTTATTTTGAGAAATGCTGTGGAAAGCTCCATACACTTTACACATTGCTTGCTGATTAGGGAGAATAGCATTGCTATGAACTCATGCCTGCTGAACTCAGTAGAAGCAGAATCTACTATTAATCTTTCAGTTTATATCCTGTATCAATTTATATGCACCTTGATGTAGTTAATGTCCTTTGTGCAGTTTTATATATCATGTCTCCTAATTGGTTGACAGGGTTTGGAATCCAGTGGTATAAGGAGTAACAACCACTGTTCTGGGATTATTTTCCAGCCACCTGTGAAGTGGCTACCTGAAATAAATGTCTTTACCACATTCTTTTGTGGAATGCCTGACCTCCATGTTAGTAAAGCATCTGACTCAGGGAAACTGGCAAGTGTTCGCATCATAAAAATAAAAAAGAAACATGAGTCTATGTAACAAATCACTAAACAATTAAAATATAAGCCAAGCAAACCTTAGTGGGTAATGTTAGCAGCATCACTGTCCCTCCCCTAAACAGACCTGCAGTGTTTGTCTTAGTAGGCCACACATCCAGTGACTCATAGTGAATGTACAGCCTGAACACTGAATGTCAACATCGGGCAACTGTCCTACCAGCTGACTGCACACTCGCTCACCCCTCTTCCCCAAAACAGTACCAAACAATGTCTAGCCGCATCTCTCTCACAGTAAACGAGTATTCACATCATCAGTAGAAATAAATGTAAAAATAAGAATAAGACTTATCCACAACATTTTTTTCTGTGCATTCCAGCCTCAGTTCCATTCCTGTCACACCGGGTGCTAGCCCTCAGCACCACACACACATATGCACATATTTCACAGTAGTATCAATGGAGAATGCAATCGGCATAACAAAACTGCTAACATTGTAAAAAGCATACTTGAGCAGTCCACAGATGGAAGTCACAATGTAGGCAAGAAATCGCAGGTGAGATGGGAGCACTGTTAGACCGTTCACCCCCGACTCCTGATGCAGTGCTACCCGGTAGCAAATAAATAAATATAGCAGAGCAGCAAACAATTTTAAAAATTTGCAAGGCAACACTAGAGTAGAAGTAAGCATAAAACTCTCCAGGTGAAAATAAATGCACAGAGCCATAGAAGTAAAAGTCGATCAGTTCCCGAAATGGCAGTGCTCATTGCATGATGGTAGGCACCAGAAAATTAAAGAAACAGCGACCGTAATGAACAGGGAGGCAATTAAAACCCTGTGAAAGTATAAATAAATGTCACAAGAGAGCGATCCTTAAAGAGCAACCATGACTTTTCCCAATATTAAAGCATACACTGTTGTCCAAGTATATAAATGTAAAAAAAAGTAATGTGCTATGACAGGATTGCATGACAACCAAGCACAACATAAGAACATAGCAACGGTAAACGAGTTTAAAATCACCTCATATAAAGAAAAGTGTAAAAAGTCAGCATCCCACAGACAGAATAGCTAGAAAGGTAAGACAAAAAGAACTGTAAGTGAAACGCAGCTACATAGGCTCAAAAGTAGTTGGCACTAAAGCAGCAAAATCAGTCAGTTCACGAAGTTAAATGGTTGTTAACTGTGTGTAAAAGGGAACTGTCAACATAATACTAGTGTGTAAAACATTGTAACATGAAAGAAACTTTAGCAGGCAGCATAGCCTTGTGATTGAATGCTCTGTGATGCAGTTCTGGAGTCCTGGGTTTGAATCCCACAGCCCTCACTTGCATAATATGTGATCCTGATCCAGTAAGTGAACTTCCCTGTGTTCCCAGGTAGTACCTGTGAACACGTTTTCAGCTCAGGAGTGTAGCCAGGGATTTCAGATCTGCACACCAAGTGGACTCACTGCTACACCCTCCCCCTGGGTGTAGCCAGAAGGCAATATACAAATGTACACCAGGACCATGTTTTTTGCCTTATTTGGCACAATAAATGCAACTTTTGTATCTCATGACAATCGTTGTTGCCATGCAAGGGTAAATACAAATGCCATGCATTGTTCCCTAAGACACTCACATACCAGCCCAGAGCCTGTAAAGCTGTATTGTCCTGGGGATGCAAAGAGAGTATTAGTGACCAGTCCTTCTAGTTTCGACTCCTATGAATAAAATTACAGAAAGGTTCAGTATTTTCTTTGTTAGTTTTCATGGAAAAAGGAAGCAGTTCAGAGCCTATTTGCTAAACCCCCTTAAATAAAATTGCACACCATGAATTGCTTGGAGTATGCCTGCCTACACTCATGTTTCAATTTAGTGTGTCTTACCTGGCAAAACATATGTAGAACAGAGAATACAGAATACTAATTCCAATACTAATAATAAGCATTGAGAATAGTCATTTTTTTAAGTTCTCGGAAAAATAAAATAGCAACTAACAGCAATCTTTGGAAGCAACAGTCTACTTGATGATAAGAATTTTCACCATTGTTTACCATTTATCTTCCATAGCTGAAAATCGACAGCCATGTCAAAAGTACCTCAATTATATTTCTCACTACTGCAGCATCCCAGAATACAGCAAATACTACAGGAAGTAGAAGAAAAAACGGATGCCACAAGTAGCCATACAAATGTAGAAATATGTAATGATGCGACAGCAATCCCCTCAAATATCAAAGCTATACTGCAAGTCAAGAGAGACAGAGCAGAGACACCAGCAACGACACCACCCACCAGTGAAACAGCTGAAGCCACCAAAGAAAAAGCCATTGCATCTACAAGCAAGCATCTCACTCTAACTGATGCTCAGTTGACAGCCATAGAGAAGCTTAAAGATGAGCGAAACACAGTTAAAACCACAAACTGGGCTCATTGAATTTTCTTGAGTCGGGTGTCAAAATGTGAAATAGTAATTGATTTGAAAACTGTCCCAATCAGTGATTTGAATATTGTACTTCGTAAATTCTATGCTGAAGTTCGGAGCAGTACTGGTGTACAGTACTCCATCTCTAGCTACCTTGGACTTCGTGCAGGTCTCAACAGATTACTGAACAGTCCTGACATAAGGCACTGTGTTAACATAATAACAGATGACCGCTTCACCACCATGAACAATGTCTTTCTTGCAGTAGTCAAGCAGCATAGAAGAGAGAAAAAGGACATGTCCTCTCACCACCCACCACTATCAGATGTTGACCTGCACCAACTGAAGACTTCCTTGATACTGTCATCATCAACACCATCAGGGCTTGTACGTAAAGTATGGGTTGATGTACAGCTACACATGGTTCGTAGAGGGATAGAGGGACGAAGGGACCTACATCCAGAGTCATTCAGAATAGAAACAGATGAAAATGGTATTGAGTATGTCAGCCTCAAATACAACGAATCAACAAAAAACCACAAAAGTCACACTGATGGCAACAGAGACTAGTACAGGGGCTTCATATACATCTTACCAGATGATCCACTCTGCCCAGTGAAGTCATTCAAGCAATACCTGTCCAAACTACCACTAGGGGCACTAGCTTTCTATCTTCACCCACTACGTGCAAACCAGGAATATCTGAACAGCAGTCTAATCTGGTATTCCAAGGAGCCTATGGGTGTGAATTACCTGTCAGGCATGATGCCTCGATTGAGCAAGGAATGTAATCTAAGTCAAAGATACACAAACCACTCAATTCAAGCCACCGCTGTTCATCTACTTTCAACTGCAGGACTACAAGCAAGAGAAATAATGGCAGTAACAGGCCACAGATCAGAAGCAAGCTTGAGAAGTTACTGGAGTGCCTCTGCTGAAGATAGAAAAAAGTGGAGTGAAATCCTAGCACAAACCACAGAAGAAAACCAAAGGTCAGAATCTTCAAGCAAGACACACAAAGTGGAACCCTCAGTCAAGTAAAGAAAGCCAGAACCAGAAATAGAGTCAACCACCAGCACATCTGAAGCACCATCCTGAGAAACAATGGTATTGGAAAACATGCCATTTAACCTCATGAACCCAATATTCCATGGTAAAGTACAATTCATAAAGTACAACAAGTAGACTATTGCTTGCTAATTTTATTGATAGTTGTTATTTTTAACCATTCAAAAAATTTACCATGGGACTATTTTATCTCAATGCTTTAATAAATTCTCTATTCTGTATTTAATAAATGTTAAAAAGTTAACAAAATTCAAAACCTTGTCAGTGTCTTTTTTTTTCATAGTTATTACCCATTTTATAGGTGCAATAAGACACTCCAGGGTGGTGGTTGCTACGTGATAACCTCACACCTAGGTGCGGAAGGACACTCGACCTTCAGCCTCATGCATCACCATGCACCTAGGTGTGTGGTTATCACATAACAACCACCACCCTGTTGTGTCTTATTGCTTACGTAATGGTGTAAGTATACTTAACCTTGTTTTGTTTCAGACCCTTGATCTACTTTTATTACATACATCCGGAACATGAGGAACACCCCCAAACAGAGCAGACAGTCATGATGCAGTAGCCTCCTCTCTTTCTATTGCATTTTGAGTGGCTAAAATATGTTAGGGGTGTTCCCAAGTCCAGGAAATATGTAGTGGGAGTTGATCAAGGAATGTAAGCAGACACATTTTAGTGTGGTAACACTAGTACAGTGTGCAGTCTGTTTTTCACTTTTAAAAGGGAAAAAGGATGAGAATCAAACTACCAACTACATCCACACAATCTACAGAATGCGACCAATCATAAAATGTCTATTTTGAACAAGGGACAGTTTGATTGTGTCCCTTTAAGCTATCTGACAAAGAACTCACATGTGACCAAATTAAGGTATTTGAACATGGACTGAGTTTTATACCTTCACCAAAGTTCGATAAGTAAAGTTTAACATCTTCATTGAACTGTTTAAGATTTACAGGAAATTAAATCCTAAAGTATTTTTTGCAAACATGGGGGTGATAGTAATGCACTTCAACATAATAATACTTCTTCAACGGAATCAAATTAGTAAGAACTTTGTTTCCTGATAGAGATGCAGGAAAAGGATACTGATACAGTATTAACATATCTGATTTTGATGTGCAGGGTGAAGTTAAACCCAAAAGTAACTCACACCGTCTCAGTGTTTCAGATGAGTGTACTCCTAGCTCTGAGAATAGACAGTTGTTAATTAAACCAAAGTCACAGTTCCCAGCAGGTACTGTACCACAGATCCAGCTGTATTATTCTTCCAGGGAAAGGTAATTGTGAAGCAAAAAATTAGTTTCCCTGGTACCATTAAGATTACCAAACTCACTCAAGGGGAACAGAAAGCAGTGGAAAAATTAAGGACAATGGAAAACAATACTGAACAGGGAGAATTACATAAGAAAGACACGTAGGATCTTTAGTGATAATACTACTTATGGGAAGCTTTTACAAGAACCCAGTTGACAGTTTCAGGATGGAACTCGATGAATTATTAGACAGCTGAGTCACAGATGGGTCTATAACCTAAAAGAGTATGAGTTTCTCAAAACCAATGACCCCATCCCATCAACCTTCTATTACCTCCCTAAGCCCCATCAGAAGCTTACCACTCACGTGTAGGGCCACTGATTCAGGCATAGGGACCCTCACAGAAAATCTTAACAGATCTATTGATTACTTCCTACAACCCCTAGAGTGTGGTCTGAAATCTTAAAGAGGATATTCCATGTATCTCTTTTCCAAACTGAAGAATCTGAAATGGGAGAGAGAATTCATTATATACATCAGTACTACGTAAATCTGGCATAAGAGTGGTAGAATACTTTCTGCATAGGAGCAGCAGTACCAGTGCACTACTTACCACTTTATTGCTGAAAGATTTAGAATTTATTCTAACCAAGAACTATTTACCTTTTAACAGGGAGATCTACCTCCAGAATGTTGGACAGCAATGGGGGGCCACTGTTGTGCCCTCTTTTGCAAACCATTTTCTTGGTTGGTGGAAGCAGATCTTTGTGTACAATGACAACAACAATCTTTACTATGTACAAATGGTACACTGGCACCACTTTATTGATGATATCTTAATGATATGGAGTGGGACAGCAGAATCAGCAGACACACTTGTTAGGGAATTGAATAACAGCACATTGAACCTAACATTTACCTCAAAAATTCACAAGAGGGAGACAGAATTCTTGGACCTTAGATTAATAGGTTGAAGTTGGCCATGACATTATCACATCAGCATTTAGAAAGCTCACAACTGGTTACTTACTTCTACATGCCACCAGTGAACACCCACAATGCTGATTTCCTCAATCCCCTATGGTCAGTTTATCAGGCTGAGATGAAATTGCTCTTACAGTGGTATTCAAAAATCAAGCTGAAGAAATGTTCTTGTGCTTTAAAGCTAGGAGCTCATGAGATAAAGTACTGACTGAGGCACTCAAAAAAGGTCTGAACCCTTGGTAGGGCCACCAGAACCAAGGCAGAGGCCACAGAGCTCAGATAACCCACTAACGTGTATTTGAATTCATCTCTATGGCCCCACAGAGTAAGAACATACTGATCCAGAATTGGCCAGTCTGCAGCATTACAGTACACCCAATAATTTTTCTGAGAAACCATGCATGACCAACAGCAGGGGCAAGAATCTCAATGACATTGTCACACACGGTCAATTCCTATCCATAAATTCTATTCAACCTATCTGGCTACCACCCAAGCCAAAATATCTTTACACCCAAAGAAAATGTATGGTGTGCTCATATGGGCTGATTGATAAGGAGTTTGTGGGCAGCAAATGGCAAGTAAAAGTGACCATTAATGAATCTGCAACCTACACTATAAATGATGTGGTCTATGTGATATGTTGCCCCCTCCCTGTACATACAGTATGTTGTCAGAACCATTAGGCAGGCCAAAGTCTGTATACTGAAACATTTGAGGGACATATGCTCTGGGAATTGTAGCACAGCCATAAGAAAACACTTTTTTGACAACCAGTCAAGTGACCGTAAACTAGCTAAGTTTTGTGTAACTGAAGCAATCCTCTCCCCATGACCAAGGGAGCAGACAGGGCACAAATTATTTTACAAAAAGAGGCCAGATGAATTTTTAATCTGAAAGCACTGAAACCCACAGGCCTGAATAACGAATTAAATTATTCTGTCTTTTTGTGAATTTTGTGTACTGAGATCACGGATAGGAACTGTGGGCCCGATTTTCAAAAGCTGTCATGTCAGATGCAAAATGCGTCCAAGTCAAGGGTTGCATCAAATGCAGCTGCATACATGCAAATAGTCGTTACTATAGAAAAAATGCAATTTGTGTCCGGATGCAATAAACCAACATCGCATGCAAACTGTGTCATAAAAAGGCGCGCAAACTGCCTGTCGGATGCAGACGGATGAGGAAAGTAGGGCAGAGTGAAAAGAGGAAGTGGGGTGAAACAGGACCCAGATAAAGCAGAATATCGATACAGGCAAGTACAATGAGGTACAGGACACCACAAAGGTGTACTGCACACCTACCTGCACTTCAGACACAGTACGAATGAGTACCTTTTGTGGTTTACAGCACCAGAGACCACCCAAACAACAGCACCAGCTGGAGGTGGAGTGGAACACCCCTCCACCCAGGAAAGGTATCCCTGCTGCGTGTACCTACTGTACTGAATGCACCAGCATGGTACACCTGCCTGCACTTCGGCCATAGTTATGAGTACCTTCTGTGGTTTACAGCACCAGAGACCACCCAAACAACAGCACCAGCTGTGGAGTGAAACACCCCCCCACCCAGTTAAGATATCCCCACTGCAAGTGTACTTACTGTACTGAATGCACCAGCATGGCACACCTGCCTGCACTACTACCACTGTACCAATGTCTCTGTTCTGAGTCTGACAGCACCGGAGACCACCCGCAGAACAGAGCTGTGTAGGACATGATTGTGGAATGGCCGACCAGCAGATCAAAAAGCAGGCACAGAATAAGAACTTCATGGTGGAGGAGACAGATGTGCTCCTAGAGGCTGTGGAGGCAAATGCTGCCCTACTCCTCAGCCAAGGTGGGAACAAGGCCCACAGACATAAGTGAAGGGTGGCATGGAAGGAAGTGGCCAAGAAGGTAAAAGCTGTCAGCAGGGTGAAGCACACAGTGCAGTAGCTCCACAAGAGGCACAACAACCTCACACAATAGTCCAAAGAGAAATTGGCACAGATCCACAGGAACAGTTTTGCCACTGGAGAGGGACCACATAAACCAGTGTAGCTCACCAGCCAGGAGGAGATGGTGTCATCCCAGATAAGCAGGCAGAGCATCGAGGGAGACAGCAATCTTGATGTGTTCAGGATACATAGTGGTGAAGGTATGTGGTAGGGAACAGCATGTATCTGGATGCAGGGTTGTGTACAATGGCAATGGGCATGTGTGCAGCACATGGCAGTGTGCATGACCCAATACATGTTATACAAGGGTGCTCTGTGGATGCTGGTCAAATGTTATCTGCCACCATGGCCAGTGCAGCTGAGCCATGCCATAAGTAGGGAACAAACATGCTGCACATGGCATGGGCCCATGACTGCAGCACAACTGATGGCACACCACACAGGACACAACCTACCCAGCAGTTGAATGACACACACAGGACAGAGGTCCACAGAGGGTGTCAGATAGCTGTGCAGTGTATCATGTGGCACAGTGTAAACAACTGTAGCACAGTGGTCCCAGAGGCCCATGTTGGGCATGCAGTGCTGCATACTTGTAGATGTACACAACCATCGAAAACACAGTCACTGTTCGGGACTGACAGCTGTTAACCCTCTGTTACAGTTACCAGTGGAACATCAGGAACAGGAGGGCCATGAGCAGATACTAGTGCAACATCAGGAACAGGAGGGCCTCGAGCAGGTACCAGTGAAACGTCAGGAACAGGAGGGCCATGAGCATCAGGATCCAGTGCTGGACAGCTAAACACTGGACACACACAGACCAGTGACAAAGATGATGGCACGTCCACCGGTGGTGGGGGTAGTTACAGTAATAGTAGTCCAAATGACACCGTGGGACATTTCATAGATGCCACAATGGAGGGTGCAGAGGAACTCAATGATGAGGAGGGGGAGGGGTGGGTAATGCCGAGGGGGAGGCAGAGGAGGGTGATGATGGGGCAATGGATGTGGATGGTGGGGAAGGGGTGCGGGTGGAGGCTGAGGAGGGTGAGAATGATGACACAGAGTTTAGCCATGAGGACATCCATGAGAACATTGCCCCAGACCTATCCCCAACACCATCCATACTTGAGGGAGGTGGGGGGTGGGTGAGCATGGTGGGGAAGACACAGTAGGGATGTCCATGAGCATGGACGATGTGGACAGACTGTGCCACAACATGATCTCTTCCAAGTAAAGCCTCTCCCATGAATTGTCAGCAATACAGGAGCACATTGGCACACACACCACTGCAACAGAGGCACACTACCAGTGAATGCTTGATGACATGGCAGGTGTCAGGGACACTATCACACAAGGCATGAGGAATGTGGCCAGCCAGTTGCAATGGCAGGCTGACATCATGCAGGGGTTGCAGATGATTAGTGAATGCCAGACTGCCATACTGGAGCACATATCTGGTGCCCTGGAGTGACTTGTGTAGCTACAGAGGTCTGGCACAAAGATCCCTGACACTGCACACCCTGTATGCAGTGACAACAGGGGATGGCAGCAACACTCCATGTCCATGCCCGGCCCCTCAAACAGGGACACCAATGTGATGCACCACAGGAGCACAGCATGCAAACACAGCATTGGGCAGATACAGTTGGCTGGGCCACAGATACAACATGCGGACCTTCTGGTGTGAACAAGACAGACTGCACTGCCCACAGTGTGGCCAGATGGCATAGTGCCACACCACAGTGCCTCAAGACTGGACATGCACCAACTACAACACACTGAATGGTGGGTGTAACAGATGAGCACCTGCCAGCAAGCCACACACAGCAGACTGTCACTGGCAATGTGCCGTGGTCATGCCAGCCAAACAGTATGGCCACACCTGATCTGGACAGTGCACTCAACACATCACTGAGTGGCAATGACACACCACCATGCAGCTATCTGAGTGTGCAAATACAGTGACGGATATACACACAGACATAGATGCTGTCATGGCTATGTCAGCATTGTAGTCCATCAAAAATAATGTGGGCACAGACATAGCTGTACCCATGGACATGTCACAGAACCCTGTGCAAGCTCTGCACTCAAGAGTGGATTTGCCATGCCCGACCTGGGCCCCACCACAGGCCACTGACACACACACAGAGGACATGTCCTGTGCCACCCCTGGCATGTCCACACAGGGCACCTGCAGCAACACAGCAACATGTGCCACTGTGACAGTTGACACAGTGGCACAGAGTACAGAGGAACAGGGATGTGGCAGTTAAATTGTAGGACAGTGTACAGTATCCAGTCATGAACCACAGGCCCATCAAGGGACCACTGTAGCCCCCAACAATGCTGTGCACACCATGGTAGTGTCCAATAACACAGCAACACATGTTCCTGTGATGGTCAGCCATGTGGAAATGGACACCATAAACCAGGCAACTGGACAATGATGGCCATGGGGCCATAGGCCATGCCCTGCCCTGCCTGAAACAGACCCAAACATAGGGGCACAGTCAGCTGCAATGACAGCAACAGTGCTCTTCCACACACCCTGTCCAGCAAGCAGCCACTGGCAGTGCTCTGCAACAACTGAAGGGTAACAGTGGCAGCAGGGGCCACGGGCAGGTATGGGTGGACACTACAAGAACAAAGTGGCAGGCACAGGATGTGGCTGGGGCAAATAACATTCCACAACACATTTCCACTGTACAATAGACACATGACCAGGCAAGCATGCCCAGCAGACTGTAACCACACTACAGTGGACAATGTCCACTGACAAGGCACCCCCCCACAGGTTTGGCACCATGTGTGTACCCCTAATGCCACCATACACAACCCCCACATACACATACACAGCTCCCCCTATCACAAACCCACCACAACAGAGCAAACCCTGGACACACACAGGCTGTCTATGGTGCTGTGTCATTCGATATCCATCACTGTGGCCATGCAAATATCCAGCAGCACACTACAACAGCCAGTGCTGGGCCTGACTGACACAGACAGTGGGCTTTGCCATCCAGACCAGTCCATGAGCTAATGCCTTCCCACACCCCAACAGTGACACAGCCAATATGCTGCTGTCCAACCACCCATGTTGTGTGATGGTCACAATTCATACAAACTCCAAGAACATAGACAGCAGCTTTACACCACTGTCCCTCCTGTACCATGTCCCATGCCATGCAGTCCCCCCATGATGGGTGCGGTGTCCTGCTGGTACACCATGGCAATGTGCACTTACAAGGGCACATTGTCATGTGCCAGATGAGTGTGGCCTGCACAGCAGGCCATGGCCACCTTGCACAGTGAACAGCAGGACGTGACTGACTGGCACTGTACACAGCAGGAAATGACTGCAGGCATGTGTGGCATGCCATCTGCATCATCACCATGTCCATTGGTACCTGCCCTGCTGCAAGTCTGTACACTGCAAATGGGTCTGGTGGTGTGCTGGCATGTGCTCATCAGCTGTATGTGCTAACATGTGTCTCACCATAGGGTGTACTCTTGTTTGGGCATGGGGTTTGCTGTTGTCCACATGTGCCATACTACTTTGCCACTAAATGTATATGTGACTGATGATCACTATGTCACCTGCACATAATATCCAACATCCCCCCTGCAGACCACAGCAGGTGAGCCACAGCGTGACTACAGTACAATATAGTATGGTGGACAGGGAGGCAGATGCCCCCACAGGGGTGTGTCCAGTGACATCAACACATGCAGCCATGGCATGAGACATGGTGATGGCACTAACCAGTTGGCATGTGAACATGTCATGCACTGTATGCGATCAGCTTGTCAGGTACACCATGGCCATACAGTATGTGCCATGCGCATCAAGGGTGCAGTGCATATTCACAGTACTGTACACAATGGTACATGGCCACATGCATGTACATGCCCATGTCCCCAGCATGCTCCACAGGTGAATGCACAACATATTGTCGCATATCTCCACCAAAAATGTCTGGCGGCATGCATAGTGCAACACAGCACAGCGGCGTTGAAGAATTCATGTCCACACAGATAGTCCCGGAGCCCTGTCACTGGCAGTACCATCGATGTGCACAGCAGATACATGCTGTACAGTATCCAACTTAGCATGCCACATTGCCAGTGTACCTCATGTTCAATCCTGGTGGCCACACAACTAAGCACAACACACACAAGGATACCAGTCCATGCACACTGCCCCATCAACGTGCCACTGCACTGTGTTGTACATGGGCCAGGGTGCACATGACAGTATCAGCAACACACACAGCACCCACATATGCATGTCCCCACCACGACACCCGG
Source organism: Neoceratodus forsteri (assembly GCA_016271365.2). Taxonomy (NCBI): domain Eukaryota; kingdom Metazoa; phylum Chordata; order Ceratodontiformes; family Ceratodontidae; genus Neoceratodus; species Neoceratodus forsteri. The sequence goes on from CM057451.1 coordinate 213,914,711, forward strand.
CACACTCAGCAATACCCATATACTAAAGGGGACATAAGTATAGGTCTGTGAACAGATTTAACTTAGTGGCACACTGCACACATGTGTTTAAACCCAGCAATCAGTGCACATGAATAACAGAGGGCTACATGTACAACAGTATATAGAACTGCTACAACCATCAGTACATGGCACAATCTACAGTGCTAGGTGTTTACTGGGAACAACAGACCTGTGGGACACAAACATAAGCAACCCTAATGGCTGGACAGGGCACAAACATGCAGGACTGAAACAGTAGGAACACGGACCATGCAATTTATTTGAACAGCACCTATGGGAAACTTACAATGACAGGCAATCCCATGACTATACAGTAGTGTGATAAACTACAGGTGCAGAAACAGAAAAAAAATAACTATATACAACTATATTCATAGTGCACGGTACTCCTACGGTGTACTTTAATGGGTATGGGGGGAGTGTGCAGATGGTGCAGTTGTGCACAGTGCCATCCAGGTGTGGATGGTTCTATCTGATAAGGATGAATTCGGCATGCCGAATGCCTTTATCGCAACTTCAAATTGCAGAAATTCAATTTTGGCGATGTGGAATCCCAGCACATGGAAATGCACCCCCCCTGGAGAGGGCTTTGCCTCCGGCACACCCCTAAATTTGGATTCTCAACTCAAGAGGGGTGCATGTCGGGGGGGGGGGTGCATCTTGTTACAAAAAAAAACAAAACACGCTATCTCAGGCCAGGCGCAACAAAAACTACCAGAGCCTGGTCCCGAACCCTGCATCCCCGCCACCCCAAGTTAGCACCTAGCCCACCATGCAATGATGCCAGCTCACCACAAACCTGTGGCACTACCCCTCACATACCCTGCCGCCCTACATTCGGCGGGCTCACTCCCACCCCACTCCACATGCATATAGGTGCGTGACATCCTGTCACCTTTTCATGACTCACCCTATCCGGTCGCCAACCCCACACCCCCCGCTGTCGGGGCACTAGCCAAAACAGGGTCACCATTTCAGTAGGCATCCACTTGCTAGTGACCCATATCATGGGATACCAGTGTGGGGCAGTGCAGCACAACAGTCTGAATGAGAGCGCCCTGCATGCTGCAACACACTACTGCTTGTAGTTTTGTATGGCCTAGTCCATGGCCTCAACTCTGCCCAGCATATGGCGGAGATCTGATGCCAGTCCCTGCAGTCTGGCCTGCATTATGGTTGCCAGTGTGTGCTGTTGGCATTCAGAGCCAGGCATATCCCATCCTTCTATATACAACCTTTGCCAGTCCTCGGTCTGCACAGCCACATTGACAGTGTTGGCTACTGCCACAGTAGCAACCTGTTCTACATCCTCATCCATGTCCCCACAGTATGCGTTTCCCTCCCCACCATGCTGCACAGTTCCACACAGCTCCACCACATCACTGCCCATCCCATATACCTGCCAGGATGCTCCTGCAAATCCCTGCTGTCCTTGTGGGGATGCACGTTTCACACCTCCCACAGCTCCTGTGCCTCTGTATTCTGGGCCTGCAGACCCCAGCAGTCCTTGTGGGGGTGCATATGTCACACGCCCCACAAAACATTTGTGCCTCAGAATGCTGCACCTGTGGACCCCTGCTGTCCTTGTTGGGGTGCATGTCCGACATGTTCCCCAACATCTGTGCCTCTGTCTGCCGCTCCTAGGCATGGCCTCTATGACACACAGGCTCATGCCCTCACAATGTACCTCCTGTTCCTTGCAGCATAGGCAAGCATATCATGGTGCTTCAGGCTCCACGTCACCCATTTGAGAGCAATTTGCCATGGTGACAGTGTCCTTTTCTGGGCCTGCGTTCGAACACTGTGACCTGTGGAGAGGCAAATGTATGTGTATCAGTGTACAGCAATACACGTACATTGTGGCAGCCTTACGTCACTATGACTACCGCTAATGCCCCCCCCCCAAGCAGCGGTTCCCAGTGTGCATGTGCAATGCAACATCACATGCTGTGCTCAGTTGCACTGGTGCATGCCGGCTGGTAGTGTGTGTCCTCCAGTGGAGGTACAGCTGCATGGACATGCATCTGCTGTGTCATCATAATGGGTCAGATATGTACAGCACTTGTGGCTGCATGAACTGTGGCACTTCCGGTTGTCAGAGCTGGAATTGTGAGCCGCTATGCACTGTACAGATCATGCACTCAGTAGGCCATGCAGCCATGTCATGGTCAGAATCCTCACGTGTGCCCACCTACACTGCCGCCAGACTGGTGTATGCCATGCCCTGTCCCGTGTCCCATGTTGTGTTGGCCTCTGTATGTGTCCAGCTGAGTCTTAGTATGTGTGTGGCCACTCCCACCATGGTGGGCACAGATGCTAACCCATATGGCTGGTGACCATCTGGGATCCCCTGCCATCCTGGACTATCTGCATGAATGACGTGGGCATGCCGCTTACCTTCAGCTTCTCTGGTGGTTCTATCCCCTCCACCACCAGGTCTGGTGCCTGCTCCATTGTCCTTTTGTGGTCGTCTCCCATTCCTGCCTGTACGGGGATACAATGCAAAGTGCAACATTAGTTCACAGCATAATAGTCATGAGTTGAGACTTTGGGGGTTTGGGGGAAGTCACATTGGGCCCAGCACATGGTAGATACCTGTGTGTCTGTGATGGGCAGCAAGCATTGCCACCTCAGCCACCTCTGTTGTCCTCATGAGGCCTGCCAGTGTGTCCAGTATTCATGTTTGCATATCGTTAATGTGATGGCACAGCTGCCTGGTTGTCCACATGACCCCTGACACTGCCATTAACCTGGCAGCTATGCTACACCACACCCTAGCTTTCAGTGCCCTAGTGCATTCCCCACCAGTTCTGCACTGTAGCACCCTGGACCACTGTACCTCTTGGTTCACAAGCAGTATCATCTTCTCATCTGTAAAATTTAGTGCCCTCCCTCTTTCTCTTGGCATTTTTGTTGCACTCCATGTGTGTATGTGTACTCAGTGCCTATTTTGTCTATCCAGTGTGTCTGCGTGTCTCTGCCACATTTCGCATGTTCCACATGTGGCAGCATACTTTGCTTCCAGGACATGCCGTCACATGCGCAGCATGCATCACTGACTGGCATGGTGTGCATTTTGAATACTGCATGGCCCTGTACATGTAACTACTGCAGATTTCTGTCCTGGATCATGCTGTAGATCAGCTCCTCCCTGGTCTAACTGGTGTGTCTACTGTTGGACGCATCCTTGTGTCCTTGGCTTTCTAAAATTCCACTTTGTGGCCAATGGCATCTGGCTAAGTAAAATATGAAAACAACCAAATAGCATGCTCAAAACCTTTGCTTTGCTCAAAATGCAATTCACATTTCTGGAGAAGGATCTGCTGGTGTGTGGCATCCAGTGCACCCCAATAAAACATGGCATATATTCAAAATTCAAACATTTTAACTGCGTAATGGCTTTTCTTACTTTAAACTCCATGTAAAGAAGGGGGTCCTCTTAGTTTTCAGATTGGAATTCCAAAGTCAACAAACTATACCACCACTCCACGGTGGGACCCTTTCGGCATAGTCCCTACACTAGCTTTTCAGCTCTGAAATGCCTGCAGTGGCTACTCATAAATATAGAGTACAGCCTAAATTGGCTTAAATCACAAGTCCTTATTGGCTCCTTAAATTGATTCCACCCAGGAATTTCCAAACGTGGTGGCAGGGAGCATGCTAAGGGGAGTACCACAACTCTAAAAACAACCAAATAGCATGCTCAAAACCTTTGCATTGCTCAAAATGCAATACACATTTCTAGAGAAGGATGCTGCTGGTGTGTGGCATCCGGTGCACCCCCCAAAAAAAAACATGGCATATATTCAACATTCAAACATTTTAACTGCCTAATGGCTTTTCTTACTTTAAACTCCATGAAAAAAGGGGATCCTTATAGTTTTCAGATTGGAATTCCAAAGTGACCAAGCTAGACCACCCCTTCACAGTGGGACCCTTTCGGTATAGTCCCTACACTAGCTTCTCAGCTCTGAAATGACCTCAGTGGCTACTCATAAATATGGATTACTGCCTAAATTGGATTAAATCACATGGCCTTATTGGCTCCTTAAATTGCTTCCACCCAGGAATTTCCAAATGTGGTGTCAGGGAGCATGCTAAGGGGAGTACCACAACTTCCAAAACTCTAAAAACAACCAAATAGCACACTAAGGAGCCAATCAGGCAGGCCAATTCAGGTAGCACTCTATATTTGTGAGTAGCCACTGCAGGCATTTCAGAGCTGAAAAGCTAGTGTAGAGACTATACTGAAAGGGTCCCACCATGGAGTGGCGGTATAGCTTGATCACTTTGGAATTCCAATCTGAAAACTAAGAGGACCCCTTTCTGTACATTAAGTTTAAAGTAAGTAGAGCCAGTGGCCATGAAATTGTTTAAATGTTAAAATATACCATGTTTGGGGGGGGTGGTTTGTGCACTGGTATTTTGTTTTTAACTGCTGTTATTTACCACAACCCAGTAGCACCCCCTAACAGAAATGTGAATTACATTTGTGAGCAATGCAGAGTGGAGCATGGTGATTTGGGGAAGGTGTGGCACCCCTTACAGCACGCTCCCTTCCACCACCTGTAAATGTTCCTGAGTGGAAGTACCTTATTTAAGGAGCCAATTAGGCAGGCCAATTCAGGCAGCACTCTATATTTGTGAGTAGCCACTGCAGGCATTTCAGAGCTGAAAAGCTAGTGTAGGGACTATACTGAAAGGGTCCCACCATGGAGTGGTGGTATAGTTTGCTAACTTTGGAATTCTAATCTGAAAACTAAGAGGACACCCTTCTTTGCATTAAGTTTATAGTAAGTAAAGCCAGTGGCCATGAAATTGCTTAAATATTATTATGAACTGGGGATTGTAAATCGACGTCACTGATTGGCCGAGACGTTCTTGAAGCCGTGATGATATCGAGCTACATCATCACAGCTTCAGAAAACCTCCAGTCACCAGCCTCCTCACTGACCACAAAATCATCTGACTAGCTACACATCAGTGGCAAACACCACTTTAGCACCGTCTGTTACATATTAAGCTCATATTGTGCTGTTAAACAGCAGAGCGTGTTTCATGTGAAACATTTTTTAAACCGTCCATTAAACGTTCGCACTGCCACCCCAGTAAATTGACTAGCCAGCCCGTAATGCGATCACTGTCCCGGTCTCATCTGCTTGAAGCTGACTCCCAATCCCATCTCAATCTCACAGATTAAGCGCGCGCATTGCACTTCCCTTACCAAAGCTGCCTTCCACTGCTGGCTCACGGCCGTACTGAAAACAGATAAATTCAGTGCACATGCTCCTCTGAACTGCAGCTTACACACACATGCTCAGGTCGGAGAGCGTACCGCAGTTAGGCAGGTGAACATGTGGCAGTTAGAGAAATAAAAACAGAGAGAGGTTACAGACTTATGAATGGCATGTACAATGTAACAGTGCCACCTATTGATGGCGACAGATACATAACTATTTTCTGAAACTGTATTACTGCACTACCCCTTCTAAATAATTTTTCATATATTACAAAAGTGTTTTCTTATTTTTACAAATTTAAATCCAGTTCATAATAGCAATAAGTCACTCCAGGGTGAGGTATATCATGGGATATCGTCACTTCTCGGGCGGTTGGACGCACTTGGCCTGCTGCCTCATGCCCAACCACCTGAGGCGTGACGATATCCCATGATATACCACACCCTGTCGTGCCTTATTGCTTAAATATGTACCATGTTTGGGGGGGGAGGTTTGTGCACTGGTATTTTGTTTTTAACTGCTGTTATTTACCACAACCTAGTAGCACCCCCTAGCAGAAATGTGAATTACATTTGTGAGCAATGCAAAGTGAAGCATGCTGATTTGGGGAAGGTGTGGCACCCCTTACAGCACGCTCCCTTCCACCACCTGTAAATGTTCCTGAGTGGACGTACCTTATTTAAGGAGCCAATTAGGCAGGCCAATTCAGGCAGCACTCTATATTTGTGAGTAGCCACTGCAGGCATTTCAGAGCTGAAAAGCTAGTGTAGGGACTATACCGAAAGGGTCCCACCATGGAGTGGTGGTATAGTTTGCTCACTTTGGAATTCCAATCTGAAAACTAAGAGGACATCCTTCTTTGCCTGAAGTTTAAAGTAAGTAGAGCCAATGGCCATGACATTGTTTAAATATTAATATGTACCATGTTGGGGGGGGGAAGGTTTGTGCACTGGTATTTTGTTTTTAACTATGTAAAATATGGTCTGCATCAATGCTATTGCTTTGTGACATCGCAAATCATATTTGTGTTCTGGCAGAGCCCATGGTCGGACGCATTTTGGGTCACAATGCCCTTCAGCGCAGTGTGACTACGTTGGATACAGTTCACGTACGAAAATTGTGTTCGGTGCTACTTTACACACATTTTGCATTTTGCACCCAGCATTGTGGACACAAGCTGCATACGTCACTCGAAGTGCTTTGAAAATTGGGCCCTGTGTGTTAATGGTTCACGTATTTGTCTTGCTCACTGTCCCTGACTGAACATTTATTTTTCTTTTCAGATTTTTGAGCCATGAAACATACAAAGTACTTTGTGCTTTTGTTTATTTTTCTAGCTGAAAATGTTGAAGGCAAAAAATATTTTTGCCTTACCACTTAATGCCCTATGTATTTAATGAATTAATGTATTTGATTGGCCTTGTTATATGAGTGGTCTATGCATCTTAGTGTATTTCTTGCGATTTTGCTGAATTACATAGATACATAGATACATAGACAGTGTCGGCAGATAAGGGCCTATGGCCCACCTAGTCTGCCCATTTGAGCTTGTAAGTTCAGTTTGTTTTCCTAGAAGTCTATTTCCCCTTACCCCTGACCTCTAGAATTCCTTTATGTCTATCCCATGCATTCTTAAATCCCGTGATTGTTTCAGCCCCCACCACTTCCTCTGGCAGGGTGTTCCACTTGTCCACCAGCCGTTCTGTGAAGAAATTCTTTCTCATGTTTCCTCTGAATCGTCCTCCCTCCAACTTCATCCCATGCCCTCTAGTCCTGAAACATCTTTTTTCGCTTAAAATAGTGTTTTCCTGCATCCTGTTCCTCCTGTAAGATACTTGTATGTCTCTATCATATCCTCTCTCCCTCTCTCCTCCAGGGAGTACATGTTCAGTTCCTTCAACCTGTCTTCATAGGATTTGTGATGCAACCCATGCACCATCTTTGTTGCCCTCCTCTGAACCTTCTCTACCCTCTCTATGTCCTTACGTAGGTAGGGTCTCCAGAACTGTACACTGTACTCCAGGTGGGGCCTCACTAGTGTCTTGTATAGCGGAATTATGACCTCCTTTCCTGCTGGTGATGCCCCTGCCTATACATCCCAGCATCCTATTTGCTTTACCTGATGCCTTGTCACAGTGTTTCCTACCTTGAGGTCATCAGAGATGACAACCCCAAGATCCCTTTCCTGCTTGGTATGCTATATCCTCACCCCCAACTGATATATTGTGCCAGGGTTTTTGTGCCCCATATGCATTATCTTGCACTTCTTTGCATTGAATTTCAACTGCCAAACCCTTGACCATTCTTCAAGTTTCTGCAGGTCCTTCTCATTCTGTCTATACCCTCTGGTGTGTCTACTCTGTTACAGAGCTTTGTGTCATCAGCTAACAGTGAAATTCTGCCTTCTATATCCTGTGCAATGTCACTGATGAAGATGTTGAATAGGACCGGTCCCAGCACTGATCCCTGTGGTACCCCACTGGTCACTCTTCCTCTGTGGAGTGACAGCCATTTACCACCACCCTCTGTGTCCTGCCACCCAGCCAGTTACCTACCCACCACACTACTGTCCTGCCCACACCCATTTCCCCAGTTTGTGTAATAGTCTTCTATGTGGCACAGTGTCAAAGGCCTTGCGAAGTCCAGATAGGCCATGTCCACTGCCCTCCCTGATCCACCTCCCTAGTCACCCAGTCAAAAATTCAATGAGGTTGGTCTGATGACTCTCCCTGGTGAAACCATGCTGCCTTGGGTCCTGTAGTCCATTGACAACCAGATGTTCCACCAATCTCCTTCAGTAGTGCTTCCATGATCTTTCCCGCTACCGAGGTGAGGCTGACTGGTCTGTAGTTCCCTGCTTCCTCTTTGTTCCCACTTTTGTATAAGGGGACTACATCTGCTGTCCTCCAGTCTTTGGGTACCTCCCCTGTTTCCAGTGATTGGCTGAACAGGATAGCCAGAGGTTCAGCCACCACCTCTCTTAGTTCTTTAGGACCCTGGGTGCACCCCATCTGGCCCCATTGCTTTGTCAACTCTTATTACTTCCAGTTCCTTCAGGACCCTTTCTCGTAAAGGGACTTGTGTCCATTTCTGCACCATTCTCACCCCTTGTACTCCTTCAGACCCATTACCCCCTCCTCCTTAGTAAAGACTGAGCAGAATACCTGTTCAATATGTCAGCTTTACTGTTGTCATCCTCCACGCTGCTCCCATCCTCCCCTTCAGTCTAACTATCCCTCTTTGTCCTTCTTTTTCACTTATGTACCTGTAAAAGGTTTTGTCCCTTTAACCACTGATTTTGCAATGTGTTCTTCTGTCTGAGCTTTGGCTTCCTTACTGACTTCCCTGCCTCCCTTTGTTTCTCCTGGTACTTCTCCCTATCCCTTCTGCCTGTGTCTTTTTGTATTGCCTGAATGCAGTCTTTTGGCTTTCACTTTCTTTGCTACCTCTTTGGAAAACCATAATGGTCTCCTCTTTTCTTCCTCTTGCTAACCTGCTTAATGCATAATTCTGTTGTTCTTATAATCCTATTTTAAATACTGCCCACTGTTCCTCAATCCCTGATTCCTGTCCCATTCCCTTAATGCCTCTTTCAAGCATCTCCCCATTTTCCCAAAGTCTGCCCCTAAAATCCAGGATACGTGTTTTTGTGTGGTTTGGTTCTGCTCTTTCTGTGATTTCAAACCACAATGACTGGTGGTCACTGTTACCCAGGTGCCCCCACTGTTACCCCATCACACTGTCCCTGTTTGTGAGCACAAGGTCCAATATTGCCTTCTGCCGAGTTGGTTCCATGACCAGTTGCTTGAGGAAGGCACCTGAAGGAGTCCAGGATAAATCTGCTCCTAGTTGATGCTGCTGCTGGGATGCTCCAGTCCACATCTGGTATATTGAAGTCTCCAACCAGTACTACCTCACCCTTGTCAGCCATCCTTTGGATGGCTAGCATCAACTCTATCTGTTTCTTCCTCCTGGGCTGGTGGTCTATAGACCACACCTGTGCGGATGGCTGGCCCCATTTTCCTTTCCAGCTTAACCCACAGTATCTCTCCCCATTTTGTTCCTCCTGGATCTGTGTGGCCCTTATGTCATTTTTCATACAGTGCCACTCCTCCTCCCTTCCTGCCTGCTCTGTCTCTTCTGAATATGTTGTAGCCAGGTATGGCCATCTCCCAGTCATGGTTATCATTACATCAGGTTTCAGTGATGGCCACAATGTCCAGGTCTGACTGTACCATGACAGCCTCCAGATCTTCCATCTTGTTGCTAAGGCTCCTGGCATTTGCACACATGGCTTTCCATGATTTGACCTCCCAGACTGCTTCACTGTTCTACTCCAGCCCCTTCCTTGGTTGTCATTTATCCCTGGTTCTCCTTGCTGTCTGCCCTTCTGCTGAATTTTGCCCCTTTCTGCTTATCCACCTTTTGGACACTAATCTCAACTTTTGCACACTGCTTTGCAGAGATAGCCACTCCTCTGGTTCACTGGTTCCATTACTAGCTGTGGGGGTGAGCAAGTGGTACCATCCTTGCTGGCCTGCCACCCCCTTTGCTAGTTTAAATGCTTGTCAATGTAGCATTTAAACTTATCATTGAGTGCTTGATTCCCCCAGGATGGATGCAGGCCGTCAGGCTTGAACAAACCTCCATCCCTCAGATGGGTCCCCAGTCACCAATGAATCCAAACCCTTCTCACAGCACCAGTTCTTCAACCATGAGTTAAAGTTCCTGGTGCATGCACTCTTAATCTCCCTTGCCTCTCACAGGTAGTACTTCTGAGAAAGTGACAGAAGTAGCTACTTGCTTGAGACCCCTCCCAGTTTCCTAAACTCTTCCTGAACTTCCTTTGGCTCCCATTTGCCAAGTCATTAGTACCTAGGTGGATAATGACATCCAGCTCACCCTCCTGTCTTGCCTTCCCAGTGATCCCAGTATCTTCCTTCCATCCCTCCATGCCGTGGCACCTGCAGGCACCCTCACCTCCTGTCCTCCCCCTCCTGTGTTCCTAGCTGGATCCTCTTATGATGGAGTCCCCACCAGGATTCGCTTCCTCCTCCTCTGGGGTCCACTGCTTTCCCCACTGAGGTCACCTCCTTGCCTAACCTCCACATCCTTTCCTTCCACTTCCTGGTATTTATTTGGTTGTCCTCATTTGCCAGTGTGGCATATGAGTTCTTGAGAGAATAGGATCTGGGATGTGCCTCTGCCTGACTGCTCTAACCCTCCCTGAGCCCTGTCATCCAAGTGCTCCTTGTTCTCAGCATCCTTTGAGGCAGCTGCACTGGACTGGGTGGTTTCTGGACAGGGGTGATGGTACTCCTGACCCAGTTTACTTCCGCTCTGAGTCTGGCTACCTCATCCCTCAGTCCCGAGAGATGCATGCAGATAGGGCAGCACTTCAGTGTCCAGAGGGTCTGCCTGAATATGGCTGCCCCACAGCCACTACATTGCACCACTCCCCACATTATACTGCAATTCCACTACTTATCTGCTACTGAAGCTCTCTTAGTTCTCTTTTTATTTATTTACAGTATTAAAATCCTGTAACTGATCCTCAGATATATTTTTTTAAGGAAAAAAGAAACCAATAATAAATAAATGAGTCAAAACACTTGTCGTGCTGAGGGTGGTCTTCTTCCCCTTATGCCCCTACCTTCACACCTCTTACTATCCCTGTGTTTAGCTCTGTCAATCAGATTTTATCAGGGCATATAATTAAAGTTGGGGGAAGGGGTGGGGGCGAAAATTTGCAGCAATTAAAGACAGCACAGAATTACACCACCACTATTTTTTAAATTTTCAACAGCCCAAAAACAATTATAAGTAAAGACAACACAGAAAGAAAGTATAGTGTCACTACAAGCCTACAATCTAAGTTTAAAAGAAAAATACCAGTTACCAGTTACTCTGAAGCACTGGATTGAATATGTTTCCTTCCTTCACCTTCTGGCTTCTTCTGAGAAGATAAACTTCTGTTTGCTGCTTTAACTGTGACTAAGCCCCACCTTCAGTTATCACGTAGCTGAGGTCAGAGGCCAGACAATTAACACCCTTCACCCAGCTACAGGACAGTCAGACAAGCCAAGATAAAATTTGCAGCAATTAAAGACAGCACAGAATTACACCACCACTATTTTTTAAATTTTCAACAGCCCAAAAACAATTATAAGTAAAGACAACACAGAAAGAAAGTATAGTGTCACTACAAGCCTACAATCTAAGTTTAAAAGAAAAATACCAGTTACCAGTTACTCTGAAGCACTGAATTGAATATGTTTCCTTCCTTCACCTTCTGGCTTCTTCTGAGAATTGTATTTTAAATTCTTTTATTAATCCATGGAACTCCCAGCCTCCTTTTTATCCTGTCATCTTGTCTTTACTATTTTTTGTTTCTCACTTTGCACTGGTCCATTTTTCATGCCCCCCCCCAACACACACACACACACACACACACACACCCTCTTCTTCTGTTTTACTGAACCCGCTTTTTCCTTCACTGTAATACACACCACCATGTCCCTCTGGTCACACCATTAGCCTATCTCTTTTTCAATCCTTTTCTTCCCCCTCACCTTGTCTTACTGCTTAATCTTTTCTTTGGTTTCTTCATCAGGATCCTTTAATCACAGTTATTTGTACTATTGGTGTTCAACCTTTTTGGCTATCTGGGTAACAGGACACCTATTCATTCCTGTCACTCTTAATTCAGCTCTAATTAACTGCTGTATTAACTGTAAATGTCAAACCTGCAGGATCACCATCATGGCAGAACTGCAGCTCAGCTGTTTATTTAGGAAACTGTTACCCAGTGACAGCCTACGTAGCACAGCTGTCAGTAACACAATGATGAGTCAGTCAGTGAATGGGAGACATTAAGAGCTGTCACTTTGCCATCTAAGTTAGCCACATCCCTGAGGAAGAGGCAGAGCACCTCAAAGCATTAAGGCTAGCTTGCATGTAACTGATACTTTGTACTTTGTACATGAATTTTGGAATAAACCTCTAAACTTTATTTTGCAGCAACCTTCATGAGCACTGAGTTCTTTGTTTTGTCCATTGTTGCCTGATCTTGCAACCACAGCTTCGCAGCCTGGGTATCTCTGGGATGGGGCTCCACTGCTCTATGGCTATGGTCCACTGTACAATACAAGATTAGATATGGCTAAAATTCTCTCCAATGAGTGCTGGGGTATTGCTACAGTTAAATTGTGAAAAGAGGCCAATGAAGCTGTGGAAGAAAAATGCAGAGTCACCATTAAGAGCACATAGGTTTCTTATCACCAATGGTCTTGTCGGGGCATCTAAAAGCGCATGCACCCACTTGCCATCTGAGTCAGAAGCAGACTTTAGCACCATCCTGTGCAATGCCTTGTGTACTGTATCAAGATTGAAGCTCTTGGCTTCTTAACCCATGCTGAACTATGTATCTTGAGACTTATTCCTTTTGAAGTGTTTTTGACTTCTGGAGAAAGTAATTTCATTCTTTATAGGGCAATCTGAGAAGTAGACATTTCAAATGTGCTAGTACTGTTTTCATTTCAAAGGGGAGTGCACACCCCTCACATTTAACCAATGACAATGCAGGTCTGCCATCATAGGGGGTTATTTAGGGAACACTTGACTTGGTGTCCACCATGAAAACCACAAGCAGGCACATACCTATACCCTGGGGGGATCTCTGTCTTCCATATGACTCTAAGGGGGCACTTTAAATCTCCTGGGTCCCAGTTCAGTGGTATCAGTCAGGAGACCAACACACACATGAGCAAATGAGAACCTTGTAATAGCTGTGAAGCAGGTCGACTATCCAAAAGACAGAACATGTCTTAAAAATGATAGTGAAAAAACAGAACTATATGCAGTAGTTGGTCTCCATGATGTCATCGAATCTGGGTGATCTCACATGGTAGTTTGCTGCAAGGCCAGTAACCACATCTCAAGAGGCATGTAAAATCAAGAGGATAATAATAACAGTCTTCTTAATCTTTTCCTTCCCCTCAAACCCCCATATCAGAACAGTTATTTAAACATATTTTACTCCTGTCCAGTAGTGCACTGGATTGTCTGTGTAGCAGAGTGTTGAGGAGGCTCCTCTGTAGTCAGAAACCCCATTTTAATATCCAGGAAGCTTTTTAAAGAGAGCTGCCATTGTATTCTCCAAGGAGAAACTGAATAACTAGGGTCAAGGGAGGGCTAGTGGTCCCAAATATTGCAGCATGCTGGAGGCAAGCAACAGACAGTCCATCTGTGTCTGGTGTTAAGGCTGGAGGTGTGCTTCTGTATTTACAGTCTATTGCCTGACAAGCCATTGTCTACCTTTAAGGAGTGAGATGGGACAAGGGTGTAACATACAGTCACTAGTGTGTCACCCTCTTCTCAGGCAAAAGCATGTCTGTGGGCTACCTGCTAGTGATGAGGTAGGCGAAGGATGCCTGCAGAGCTAGTAAGGGGGCACACAATCTACATGCTTTGGAAACTGGGGGAGTAAACCAGCCAGCAGTACCCAAAGCAAGAGATATACTGCAGGATGTTTAAGCATGCTTGAGTTGCATTGTGATGTGGCATATATGCTGCTTTGGGATGTTGTCTGGTGGAAGGGTGTCCCTGACATAGTGGTGTTGCACAGAACTTCATGGGTTAGGGCTCTTTCCTTCTTTGCTCCCTTCTGTCCTGTTGTTGCACATATAGCTGCCTTTAGACAGCTTGCCCCCCCCCCCCAATCTGGGCAAAGAGCACACAACTCCAGGACACCAGCAGGGTCCCTGGCCTGATCATTTCACTACACAGGGGGATTCAGGATGGAGAGATAGGTTGTAGTACTGCCAGCTTGGATGGTGCCTAGTACCCAAGGCTGAAGGCCTCACAATACTTCCAGCCTCTCTTCTGTATACTGCTGTCTGAGAGGGGGATATATAGTAGGCCATTGATGTCTCACTTGTTCATATTGCTACTGGTTTATAAGCAAAACCATTTTTTTTTACATTGTTCTTTATAGCTCTTCAGAAAACCAATATTCAAAGCATCAGTCTGTCATCAGTACGCAGTCAGCTGATAAATACTGTTGTGTATGTTGTTGACATTTAGTAACAATCATACTGTAAATATTTTTATCTGAAAAGGGAAGAAAATCTACACAAAAATCAAATGTGATTCCACTTATACATCAATATAAAGAATAAAAAGTGGGAAGTGAAGCTAGCTTTTAAAGTGTTTCTTCAAACTCTGTATCTTTTGTTGCAACATTTACCTACAGTACATCTAGGTAAAACATTTTGGGCTCAGTTCACAGTTGCAAAGCTTTAGGGTCACAAAGGTGTGTTTTGTGAATGCAAAAATACGAATAGACTCCTTTTAAGAAACAAAATCAAAATTCTTTATTGAAAATGTTATTTTGCAATTAAGCAGTTAGTACATTTACAAACATATGAAAACGCCAGAAGAAAGAGGACTTACAGTCTGTCAAGTTTGCTCGATTGTGCAGCTAGCCCCTCATCTTGCAGCTGCCCCCCCACTCCTCCCCTACTTAGATTTATCTTCCCCCTCAGCCTGTCTCATCCCCTCTTGAAACTGTCCACCGTCTTACAGGCCACCACCTCCTGTGGTAGAGTTTTCCACTTGCCTACCCTTTTCCGTGAACAACTGTCTCCTTTCCTCCCTCCTGAATCTTCCCCCTCCAGTCTGAGACTGTGCCCTCTCAAGTCTCTTCCTCTTCGTCACTGGAAGACCTCCTCTGTCTGAGTCTTGTTCATCCATTTACCATACTCTGAAATCAGCATATGCTTTAAAAAAGTTCACAGACTTTATATATGTGGTATATTTAGAATATAGTTATAAGCTTGCATAACTTCATTGATGTAGATATGGTTCTTTTAGTAGGCATTAAATGGACACTGTCAATCCCCTTATGCCTCACATTGTTCCTAGTTTAAAAACACGTTATAATTGATCACATTCTCTATAGACTGCTGAAGTAACTGGTTGCTTTATCCTGATTTCTTTTTTCTTTTAAAAAAGTAAAAAGCAGACTGCCTACAATACTGATGTTACACATCAAAACATTGTTTGTTTACATTCCTTGATCAGCTCCCACTGCATCTTTCTTGGACTTGGAAACACCTCCAGTTGCAGTCTACACACACATGATTAAGTGGGAAGAGAGGCCACTATTGCATCATGAGTGGTTGTGTTCTCTGGGTGTTCGTAATGCTCAGTAAGCATGTACCATGCCATTGGCTCTACTTACTTTAAACTTCAGGAATTCTATCAAGGATTTGAAAGAAAACAAGGCTGGGTGTAATTAGACTATTAGCAGAAGATGGCCGCAATGCTGCTCCACTCCATGTCACCCTCTCCATTGCGTTAGGAGTTTTTCACCCAGGCACTATTGCTAATGTTGCCTTTTAAATATTTTTACTATTTTTACTAAGTTGGCTATCATTGTGGAGTACCCTCTGTAGTACTCGGCTGTAGTCAAGGCCCCTGGAATTCTGCGGTTCTGAGGTTGCGGAATTTGCCACAGAATTTGCATCATGCCGCAGAATATATATAGTGCCGCAGAATTCATTGTTTTTGGTGAATTTTCATATAAATATACTGTTTTTCCATAGTGTCAGGCTTTCTTTCCCACCTCGTTTATCCTGAAGCCCCTCCTCTATGCTCAGCATATGATGTCACTGATGACATCACGTCATATTTAGCCAATGACAGGACTGCATTCTGCCAGAGAAATGAATAAATCATGCCGCAGAAATCAGAAAATGCTGCCGCAGAACACCAGGGGCCCTGGCTGTAGTCTACAGCTGCTCTAGTAAAAGTCCAATCAAGGGTGGTGCCACATTAATGGTGTTTTGAGCTGAAATAAATTTGCACCTTTGCTACCTAGCTCTGCAATCAGTGATTTGACTTGAGGTTTATGGAGGTAGATGATCAACTTCTACTGAGCTATAGTAGCGTTTGCACCATGGGGTGCTATATGCAAGACCTAACATTATTTACAGGTACATTAACTTTGCCAAGGGGAACCAGGGGCTGATTTAAAATTCCTGACATTGGGCCCGGTGGTGCTGAGGGTTGAGGCACTGGATGTCACGCCTCACTCCACACTGGTGACCTTGGTTCGGGAACAAGCCCGGGCCTCAAATGGTCAGCAGGGGAGGACTAGGATTGAGCATCCATCGACAGCTCTCCAAGTCCTGGGGAGGGCTGGGGAATCACACTGCAGTCTGGCAGTTCCTGGGGATGCCTGGAGGCACTGCAGGTGCAATGGTGTGCAGTAGAGAGGGAAGCGCGGCAGACGTCTGCACATCATGCATGAATGTCATTGCATGTATGCGCACCCACTGGGGAGAAAACCAGGAAAAAGACTGGATGCACCATGTAGCTTGATGGCTGCACCCTGCCTCACTGGGAGGACTGTCGTGGAATTGCGCTGGGGGGGTCAGGTGCTGGTCCAGCTTGTCAGGGTAAGGGGAACCCCCAGTGGGTCAGTGATGGCCGTGCCAAACCCTGAGTGAGCCTGCTGCTCTCCTGACGGGCAGGGCTGGTGGCTGGATGCCCCTGCCGGTAACTCGCTGCAGCGGGAGAAACTGTGGCATGATACAAAATAAAATTACTGACATTATTTACTGTGCTCAGAGAGCGATTTTCCTTTACCATTCCAGGTTTGTGAAACTGTGCCTTGAGTGAGCGAAACCGGTAAACAGGAGACTGGAGAAACATGGAAAAGCTGAACAAGATTGTCAAAATTTGGATTCCCTGAATTATAGTTGTTTTGGACAGCAGAATTCATTGTTTGCCTTTGTCTGGCTATACAGTACTTGGACCTCAACACAGAGTTGTTTGCCTTGATATTTACTTGAAATTAGCTAAAAGTGCTACATAAAAGTGCCACATTACAAGATATAATAATTACAAATGATTATGCCTGGTACTGCCTCTCTTTTTAGCTTAATGTATAATGTAATGTTTGTGACTTTGGGAGTGCAGTCTGGAGATGCATCTGCTCTCTGAAATAGAGTTGAAAGGCACTTACAGTAATTAGCTGATCAAAATAATCAAGAGTCCCACATGGGGTATCAGCTTGAACCCAGCCTGCTTTACTATGGAGAGGGTTTGAAAGCATAGCCACTTTCAGTGAATAAAGGTCTACAGACTGTTGATGGCTTTACAGGCCCTATACAAGGTAATTTAATGAGGCTTTTTAAATTTCCACTTAACCGCTTTAATTATCCTCTCGGAAGTACTCTCCCACAGGCAAACAGACTAATATAGTAGAAACATTAAAAGTTGGATGAGTTTGGTAAACCAAGAGTCCTCCAAACTAGCACTCTTATAAATGGGAAAATGCTTCTAAAGAACTAAGAATATAACCTACCTAAAATGTTGATTTCATCTTGCAAGATTTGAGGAAAACTGTTGGAGCTCAAGAAACCATTAAAAAAAAAATTCTTACACAGGAACAAAAACTGCTATATACATTAGGAGAATGTCGTGATTTAGTAGTATACTTTGACAACTTTTTAAATTTTTAGCCTTTTTGCCTTATATAAATATCTATGTTTTCTGTCTGATTACTTTGCAAATAATTATGCAAGGTGATTTGTACTTTATTGTGTTTAGATATTATGGCCCAGATATTCAGAGCAGTTGCACTGGCGCAAGTGCGGTATTGAGCCAAGAAGCCATATTCAGCAGGAACCAGTGCGCAGTGCAAAATCTAGTCCGCCAATGTGCAACTACAATTAATGCAGGTGCAAGAGCAGGGTGCGTTCCCATGAATATCCAGTGCAGTGGCATGTTAAACCTTGAATTCATGGCGCAAGCGTAGAGCAAATCGAAGTTGCTCTGAGCAGACTTGTTCTTATAAATACAGGGCGAAAACACACAGACAGCACTTGCACCAGGGGTGTGAGTGAGAGGGAGTGAGTGAGAGAGACAGACAGAGAGTGAGAAACACAGACACAGACCAAAGCTCACACATGGAGGGGGAGGGACAGAGGTGGCTTTGGAAGGGGGGAGAGGGGAAGAGAGAGAGAGACACACACACAGACAAGCAATGCACCCAGAGTGGCACACAGCCAGCAGCCAACTGCCTAGGGGGACAGTGGACATCAAGGGCCATGGACAGTGCACCCTTCATGGTAGAGGCAGTAATGAGGGGTGTGAGGGTGTAGGATGGAACAGCGATGTGGCCAAGGAAGGGCCCGTCAACGGTATCCCCGACACAGGTGATATTGTGCCCGCATCACCTTTGAGAACTACAGTGACAGTGAGATCATGGGTCGGTACCACCTGAACAGGGGCATTCTGAGGCAGCTGTGTGAGCTGTGCAGTGAGGAGATACAGGCACTCACCAGACAGAGCCATGCCATGTCTGTGGAGATAAAGGTGACTGCCATCATGTGCCTGCCCACCACGGGCACCTTCCAGAGACCAACAGGGGACACCACAGGCATCACCCAGTCAACCACATCCTGCCTCCTCACACAGTTCCTCAATGCTCTGCTGCCATGTGCTTCGGAATTCATCCATTTTCCCCAGCACACAGGCGGAGCGTACAGCAACCGTGCAGGACTTCCACAGGGTGGCACGTATGCCTGGCATAATTGGGGCCATTGACTGCACCCATGTGGCTATCTGCATGCCACCTGGCTCTGAGGGTGTGGCATACATCAACCAGAAGGGGAACATGAGTGCCAACTGCCAGGTGGTGTGCGATGCCACGGGGCACATCATCAATGTCTGTGCCACACACCCTGGGAGTGCACATGATGCATTCATCTGGCACAGCTCTGCACTGTGCCACAGGTTTGAACATGAGGACATCCCCATGGGCCACCTAGTGGGTGAGTATGGCATGGGCAAATGGCGATGGGCAGAGCAGACCTGGGGATGGGGTGGGTAGGGTGTGCATGGTGGTGTGGACACCAGGGACAGGCAAGGGGTGCAGCATAGAATAGCAGAGGGCTAACCATGTCAATCCTCACACAGGTGACAGCGTGTATCCACTGAGGCCCTGGCTGCTCATTCCTACCGGTGCCCATTGTCCCCAGCAGAGGAACGGTACAATGAGGCACACGCCAGCATGTGCAACATTATTGAGTGTGTCTTTGGCATGCTGAAAGCACAGTTCCATTTCCTAGACAGGTCAGGTGGTGCCCTACAGTATAGCCCCTTGAAAGTCTGTGGCCTATTCCTGGCCTGCTGCATACTGCACAACATGGCCATTGACTGTGGGATAGCCGTCAAGGCTGATGAGGGTGACAGTAGTGGGGACGATGGAGGCAATGGGCTGGAGGGTGGTGGATAGCCACCTCTTGGGCAGAGGGACCCCCGGCTGCTCCAGCAGGCACGACACCACCGGGACACCATTGCACAGGAGCACTATGGTGCACACAGGTAGGTGGTGTGGTACACATGCATGGGCCACACAAACATGTACAGCACACATGTAGGGTCATGCATGGCAATGGGCATGCACACACAGAGGCATGAGGCAGGGGTAGGGGAGTCAGTGGCACACAACCCCACGCAGCAACACACACACACACCCCCAGGCATTGGTATGTGGTGTGGATCAGATGCATTGCACCGGTGCACAGGCACAACTGATGCTAGACTGCCTTGATCACTCCCACGCCACATGGTCCAGTGATAGGCAAGCACACACACAGGAAGTGTGAGCTGTGACACACAGGCATGACACCAGTGGTAGGCACACACACACCACCCATGTGCACACAGGGCAGCAGCTGTGGACTGTGATCAGGGTGGCCCACACATCAGGGCCACTGCATGGAACCATGGCCACCACAGCCATGGGGGTGGCTGTGCTGGGGCTGAACAGCAGCCATAGGCTGCACATCAGCCATGGGGGAGTTTGCAACAGCCTCCCAGGGGTTGAACAGCTGGACCATGACCGTGTCCATGTGGGGTTGTGCAGGCGCCCAAACAGGCCAGCCCCGGGCATGCCTGGGATGCCTACATCAGAGCCTGGCATTGACTGTGTTGGGGTTGCCAGACACTGGGTTCATGTGGTGGACAGTGCACTGCAGGGGGTCATCTGTGCATGGCCATGCCCTGTGGCAGCCAGCAATGCAAAGCCATCCTTGATCACAGTGACAATGCGATTCAAGGATGCAGTCATGTCCTCCTGCATGTGCTGCATCCCCACCAGGATCTGCGCAGTGCCCCTTTCCTGCTGCTCAGCTTACTGGTGAACCTCCACATGCAGTGCATGCACCCCAGTGGCAAGCAGCACCTGTTGCTGAATGGACGCCAGCAGCAGACGGGTGTGCTCAGCCAGCCGGTTGGTGTCCTGGGGCTCCAGGGCGAGACACTGATCCTCATGTTGTGACCGGCCATGCTGAAAAGCCCTCCTGTCTGGTGGATGCTGCCCAGTGGGGTCTGCAGGGGGAATGGGCACAGCAAGTGCACTGGCGGAAAACCCTGTGTCTGGCTGCCTGGTGACACCTGCAGCCTGCTGCTGTCACCTGTCCGGCTGCTGTATGCCTCCCAGCGCCTGTGTGGCCACACCAGCACCACCACCACAGGGCACAGCCAGGGCAGCGCACACTGCAGCACCTGCAGTGGTGGCAGGCAGCTGTTCCACCGCTGGCAGAGCTCTGGATATAGTGCCTGTGTCAGGTGCCAGCAGGGGCGTCTCACCCACAATGTTGCCCATACTATCCAGGATCAGTGTGATGTCGTCATCATCGGAGTCAGACCCCACCCCAATCTGTGTCTCTGCACATAGGACACCAAGGCTGGCATCCTGCAGGAACACAAGCAGAGCCTCTTCTGACCCCAGGTCCAGGACATCCACCTGCACCGTGGTGATGAGCTGCAGCCTGTCAGGCCCATGGATGCCAGTGGAGGTGGACGGCTGGTCCTCTGGGGCCATACCAGTGTCCATGGTTGCTGCTGCTGCTGGCACCCCATCATCTGCAAGGAGGTGTGCTGGTGCTGCAAGAGAAAGAAAGGCATGTCACTGATGCAATGCCCACATGTGCCCCCCCGTACACTGATGCTGCATGTGTCCTGTGGCATGGCATGCATGTGGGTGCACACACATGCACATGACTTGCATGTTGGCTGCATGCACGCTAGTATGCCCATGTATGCACCCTCTGTGCCACCAGCTGTGCATGGCTGGCACACTTACCATGCAGTGATGGGCTGCCACCCCTTCTGGAATCCTCCTCCAGGCACACCCTCCACCATGGTGCAGCACATGGTGGCTGCCACCAACTCCTCCTGCACCGTTGGTGTGTGTGCATCCATTGGCCCTCCTCTGGTGGTGGTAGGGGATGCCCAGATGGCTGCCACCTTCTCCTTTATTCACCGCTCATCCATTCCCACCTTCTTTCAGCACTCCTGCACCAACCGCTGGTGGCTGCCATGCTGGTTAATGTAGGCTGCCACCTCCTCCCATGCACCAGCCCTGGCCTGTGGTGTGACCATGGCACCACTCAACAGGGGGCTCCCTGTCCAGGTAGGCCTCAAACAGGGCATTATTCTCAGCCTTTGTGAAGTTGGGCCTGTGCTTCCATGCAGGCCCCCGCTCCTCGCCCTCCTCATGTGCCAACATGTTGCTGCCTGTGGACATGGACAGCACAGTGTGACAGTGGCAGCATCTCCCCGGTCTACCCCACCATGCAGTACTGTCGGCAAGCAGGGAGCTGCAGCAGCATGCACAACTTACCTATCAAGTTTGCAATACCAGTCCTTGGCCTGTGCTGTTCGATGGTGCTTATATTGTTATTGCAGACTTTGTTGGAACAGCTGATCTGGCTTGCATCACTGAGACCTGGTTAGATGGAAATGCTGGCCCCATTTTGGAGGCAGCGGTTCCAGCCGGGTACTCGGTGATTCACCGCCCAAGATTGGATTGTGGGGGGGGGGGAGTAGCAGTCAGTTTTAAGACCGGGTTGGGACTCATGGGTGTACCAGTTGAGGAGGCTGAATCCTTTGAGTGTACTATAGTAGCTGATGTGGGTTGCAGGATAGCCATTGTCTACCGTCCACCAGGGGATGAGAAGCGATTCCTGCAGGAAGTGGCAGACTTCGTCGCGGATATGGCATTGGAATCACCCAGATTGATGGTTCTGGGCAACTTCAATGCTTGGGTTGACGACAAACTCTCGTCTTTTGGTCAACACTTCCTCCAGCTGATGATATCGTTGGGCTTTACACAGATTATTTCTTCAGCTACTCATAATCACGGTCACTCTTTGGATTTGGTTTTTCTCCTGTGGATTGAAGCCTCTGATTTGGTGGTGGAACCTGTCAGTTGGTCTGATCACTACACCATGGGTTTCAAGTTTTGTGCTCCCCTTCTTAGGTCTACCCCTGTGGAGATGGTTCGTTATCACCCTTTACAGGATGTGTGCCCGGGAGACCTGATGGAGGTGTTGAACCTCTCAGAGTTTCCTGTTGCCAGCATGAATCTGGAGTCAATGGTTCTGGCTTATAATCAGGCCATTTTCTCAGGTCTCGACTCAATTGCTCCCGTCTGTGTTCGTCCCTTCCCTGTCTGCCCTCGAGCCCCTTGGTTTGATGGGTCTTTTTTTTTTTTAATATTTTATTGGTAGTTGGGTAAGGCCATGGTACAGGCAAATTAAAAAACATTACATTTGGAATAAATCAAGTCCAATTCCATTACTTAGTACCTCAGAACATCAAAGGAATACATATTTACTCTGATACTAACATAGTTCAGTATACAGTAGGGATATTGATTACTCAACCTAAGAAAATGCAAGGACAGTCACAGTCAATAACCCAGCACTTTAACCAGCCACTAGGGTGGGCCATAATAATGATCCTTCAGCAATATTCTTGCTCAACAGTGATGCCAAAACATAAGTCAACCCACATACCGTCAGATAGTGAAGTTTAGCACTTAAGTAGGAAAGCGACCATCCTCAATAGCCGATTGCAACGGCTCCCACACTGATTTGAATCTATCACCCATGCTCATAGCATTCCGTTGCTCCCTTTCTAGCTTCAAGCAGAGGCAAAGATTATTACTCCACTGCTGTATAGTGGAAGGGGAAGGGGCGAGCCAGCATTGGGCAACTGTTTTCCTAGCATTAATCAATGCCAATGACCAAAGCATCTCAACTGGTCCGCCTCTAGGGCGGTGAGGGTCAGCCCTGAGCAGGAACTCTAGGGGGTGCTTGGAAGAGCACGACTCAACACCATCTCCATGATACGGTGTATTTCGAACCAGAATGGGGTGATCTTTGGGCAGGTCAAAGCTGTATGTATAAAGTCACCTTGGTGAACCAGGCATTTGGGGCAGGTGTCTGATTTAGATGGATCCATAGCATGGAGTTGAGTTGGGGTCACATACATTCGATACATAAAGTTAAATTGGATTTGTCTTAACTTGTTACTTCTAGAGCATGTGTTAAAATATTGGATAGCACTCATCCTGATACCCCCCCCGCCATCCAGATTTAAGTCAGCCTGCCAGTCTTTCCACGTCCTTTCCGCATTATCCCCATTATTTCTCAATAGAATTTTGTAGAGTATAGTTAAAGGTTTGGACAGTGGTTGGGGGAAGAAGACCTCTTCCTCGATTGGCGACGGAGTTCCCCACTCATATTCAGGACCTAGTGTGTTACCCAGAGTGCTTCCAACCTTAACAAACACAAAAAAATCGGCTATCATGATTATTTATTTATTTATTAAATTTTGGTGACCGGGTAGGCCCACTGAGCCCCAAAGGTCCCTTTTTGAGGGGCGACCCGGGATAACAATACATGTTTTGATGCAGTGGAAAGACATTAGGTTACAAGATTATTCAGGTTTACATGGAGGTTACAGCCATGGTTATCAACATGACACAGTTTTTACCTAGTAACTACCTGGTGTGGTTATATACATGACAAGCAATTTGCAGTTTTCAGGTGGAGAGCTACCTCCAAGATAAAAGTTATCTATAGGACAATAACAGGACCAAGATACCCTGGGTCTTGAGGGGGCTACCTGGGTGGGCTCACTTTTGGGAGGGTTGATGTGGGAGATGGGGGCAAGTTATGAGCCGTGGCAGTGGCATGTGCTGCAGTCAATCATATGAGCCTTGAGTCTGGTGTGGAAGTTCCTAAGTGAGGAGGCCTCCTGCACCAGAGGAGGGAGCTTGTTCCACAGGTTGGGGGCTAGGTAGGAGAAAGATCTGCCACTGGCATTAGTCCTGACTCTGGGGACTTCCAGTAGAGTTCATTCTGACTTCCGTAGGCTCCTGGGGTTATGTTTAATTGCTATGGTTCCTACTATGCTAGGTGGAGCGGGCAGCTTGAGTAGCTTGAAGGCCAGGACAAGCAAGGGGTATTGTAGGCGAGCGGCCAATGAAGGCCACCATAGCTGGGCCAGTGTGTCACAGTGGTGATGTCCCGGGTGGTCCTGGGTAGTGAACCGAGCTACCTTGTTGTACAAAATTTGCATCCTGGAGACCTCTTGTTTAGCCATGCCCTGTATAATCGGTGCAGTATAGGTCAGGGTAGGGAGCAGGACACTTGTGGCAATGGAAAGCCTGGCCTCAGGGATGAGCTGGTCCTTGAGTCAGTACAAGGTACCAAGTTTATGGTGTAAGGTCTTGGTGACCTGATCCACATGGTTCTTGAAGGTGAGAGATTGGTCAAGAGTTAGGCCTAAATATTTTAGGGAGGGCACTACTTTGATGTCTCTTCCAGACAGTGTGGTGAGTTGCAAGGATGAAGTCCTGTCATGACCCAGGGATCTGGGCCCAAATAGCACCGCCTTGGTTTTGTCTGCATTTAGTACCATTTTTGTATCACTCAGCCATGCCTCAAGTGATGTGAGGTCACTTTGGAGGAGGGACCAAGAACAGCCACTTCGCCCAAGGATCGGTAGATGACAGTGTCATCCACATACTGAACGACCGTGCTACCCCCACAGTGGGTACTTAGGTCATTGGTAAACAAGGAGAAAAGGAGAGGGCTGAGGATTGAGCCCTGTGGTACACCCTGTTTTAGAGGTTGTGGACCTGATATGGCTCCCTTCCAGGTGACCCTCGGTGTCCGGCCAGATAAGTAGCTCCCAAACCACTTGAGGGCATGGGGGTCTAAGCCCACATTGTTCAGCTTCTGTAGCAGGAGTTTGTGGTCAACAAGGTCAAATGCCTTGGACAGGTCTATAAAGACAGCGCCTGTGGGTATCCCTTTGTCCATTGCTCTGAGTACTTCATCCGAGAAGTTGATAAGGGCTGTGTCAGTCCCATGGTTAGATCTAAATCCGTGTTGTGAGGGGAGCTAGGAGCTGATGAGCCTCCAAGTTGTCATGGAGTTGGTCATAGACTAGCCTTTCTTGTAGCTTAGCAAGTGTGCAGAGCAGAGAGATAGGCCTGTAATTGCTTAAGTTTTCCCTGGGGCCACCTTTATGGATTGGGACCACATTGGCCTGTTTCCACTTATTGGGAACGATTCCTTCCCGTAATGATCTGTTTAAGAGCCAGGTCAAGGGTCTGGATATTGAAGGGGCTCCAGCCTTGAGTAGTCGAGGGTTTATCCCATCTGGTCCCCCTGAGCCTCTAACTTTCAGTGCCTTTAGGAGGGTTAGGACCTCTTTTCACTTTACCAGGCTCAGGTGGAAAGAGGGTCATTCATAGTATGTTGGCTCACCTGTGCTAGGAGCCGAAGTCGGGGGGGGGTGACTGCCCAGCCTTGTAGGCCTCAAGGTCTGTGAAGTGGTTGTTAAGGGCGGTCACTATTTTAGTGTAGTCACTAACAAGCTGACCATTGACCTCAAAAGGGCAAGGTTCAGTCTTTTTGTTGCCCTTGATCAGGTCGTTGACATGATTCCAGAATTGCTTAGGGTTGCCTAAGTTGGTTTACTGGAAGTGTGTGACATACTCCCTTTTAGCAAGTTTAATGGCTTTCTTGGTTTTGTTTCTTAAGGCTTTGTATGCCACAAGGTCTGCCGGAAGGGAGGAGAGCTTGAACTTCTTCCAGGCCTTGTCCCGACTAATCATGAGGGTTTTAAGGGATGGAGAGATCCCCTTGTAGCAGCTGCCTTTAGCTCTCCGTCTTTTCAGAGCGGCGAAGAGGTTAGCCGCTGTACATAATATGTCCTGGAAGTATTCCAAGGCCTCTGTCAGTGTAGGGAGGAGTGTGATTGGGTTCCAGTCTTGCTGCTTAGGTAGTTATTGAATTGCACTTCCGAGAAGTTGGTGTAGTCATGAGCAGTGAGTATTC
Source organism: Neoceratodus forsteri (assembly GCA_016271365.2). Lineage (NCBI taxonomy): Eukaryota > Metazoa > Chordata > Ceratodontiformes > Ceratodontidae > Neoceratodus > Neoceratodus forsteri. The sequence continues at coordinate 213,941,211 of CM057451.1, forward strand.
TGGGCTGGACCTTGGGTGCTCTGTTCTTCCAGATACAGAAAATTGGGGAATGGTCTCTCAAGGATTCTGCCATTATTCCGGTAATCTGGATGTTGGCAGGGTTGGACACCGGAGCCCAGTAGAGGGTAGTGTGATTCCCCGTTTTGTAATTAAGTCTGGTCAGTTCAGAGATAATCTGTGCCAGACCTGCCTCTTGGGTCAGTGACATCAAGGCATGGCCAGGGTCCGGGGCCCAGTTCAGGTTGAAGTCTCCCAAAATGAGAAGCCCCGAAGAGACTTCTTGGGCCATGGCATTTGTGATGGACTCGAGGGATTGGAGGGCTGATTTGGGAGGATGGTAGACACATCCTGTAGTAAGTTGCTTGGAAAGTCCAAGGGTAATACAGATGAATACAGCTTCTCTGTCAGAGGGGGAGGCTTTGCTGTCCCACTGATTACATATGTAAGGGAAGGTTAAGAGCAATCCTCCCATGTAGAGCTGTCTCACCAAACGCAACCTTTTTTTACACCATACCAAAAGCCTCTGGATTAGGGAAGCTGAACATGGACCATTGAGCTGCATTGCTGTGACCAAATCTGTATTCAGGGAGGGGGCAAACTTATGCCTGCAAAGTTCATGGACTTTGCTCCAGCACCGAAGAGTAGTTGCTGTAAATGGGTTAGCCATTTGCACCTTATTGGTACTTGGCTATAAAGCCCCCACCAGAAGACCCTCACGTAAAGGGGTCTTGAGTAGGTCTTCTTCAAGGCACAGCCACAGAGGGGGATCTGAGCCATCATCACCAATAATGTAGGTCAGCTGAGCAGCTAAATAGTACCAATAAAAATTTGGAAGACCCAAACCACCCCGAGCAAGCGGCATAACCAATATAGATCTCTTAATACGCACAGGCTTGCCCCTCCATAAAAAATTGTGAATGATCGCATTAAGTTGTTTAAAATGTGAGAGGGTAAGGGTGATAGGAAGAACCTAATACATGTACAGACACATGGGGAGGATCATCATTTTCACCATTCCCACTCTACCAATTAACGAAAGGGGAAGCCCAACCCATCTGTCACAATCCCCTGATATGTTATGCAGGAGGGGTTTTAAATTTAGACCATAGTGCATATGCATGCGCACTGAAAGAGGAACTCCCAGGTATCTCAGTTTCATCACCATTTGTAGGCCTCCAAGATTGGCTATTAAACCAGCCCTATCTCCAGCCCTTATGGGAAGTAGTTCGCTCTTGGTCCAGTTAACTTTGTGGCCAGACAGGTCTCCGTATTCACTCATGACCTTGAACACTTCAGGTAAATCATTGGTGGGAGATTGCAGATAGAGCAACAGATCATCAGCATACAATGCCAGTTTGTGGTGAACACCCCCCCACAGAAATCCATGACTGTTATTATTCGCCCGAATTCTAGCAGCAAGAGGCTCCAGTGATAGCACGTAAAGGAGGGGTGAGGGGGGGGCAACCCTGCCTCGTACCATGCCCCAACTCAAAGTTTGGGGATAATGCCCCATTGGCCGAGATCTGGGCAGTAGGGTGTTGATACCACGTGCGTACCCAAGAGCAGAAGCCAGGGACAAACCCAAACCTTTGAAGCGTGTCAAAAAGATACCCCCACTCCACGCGCTCGAAGGCCTTTTCAGCGTCAATGGAAAGAATCAGCTCCATGGGAGCTGGCCTTAGCTCTCCACTGATGTATAACATTCAGGGTACGTCTGATGTTGTTTTTCCCCTGCCGCCCCTTGATGAAACCAGCCTGATCCTTGTGGATGAGATGAGGAAGCAGGACCTCCAACCTCATTGCTATTGCTTTAGCCAGGATTTTATAGTCTGCTGTAAGCAGGGATATTGGCCTATATGAGGCACAATAGGAGGGATCCTTGCCTGGCTTGGGGAGAACTGTGATGGTAGCTGACCGCGTGGAAGGGGGAAACACTCCCTTCGACAGGCATTCCACTAACATATTGTGCAAAGGTTCGCGGAGAAGGTTCTGAAAGGATTTAAAAAAGTCAATGGGGAGCCCATCCGGTCCCGGAGCCTGACCCTCCCGAAGTCCTCTGATTGCACGAGAGATTTCGACCTCTAATAGGGGTCCATCCAACTCATTCACTTGGGTGTCAGATAGCTCAGGTAATGGAGCTCAGGCAAAGAACCTGTCAAGGGTCTCTTGGTTTGGGTGACACTGTGAGGTGTATAACAATTCATAGAATGCCTCAAATGCCTTGCCGATCCCAGGGGTATCTCCCTTAACCGCACCCCCCTCATCCCGAATGAGCTCTACCAACCTGTCTCCCTCCTGTCAGTGAAGCTGCCATGCTAGGTATTTACCACCCCTGTCTCCATCAAAATAGGAACCAGCATTGGATAGCAAAATAGCCCTCTCCAAGTTGGCACTGCTTAGGGTATTGTACTGCCAATTTAATTTTTGCAAGACCCCACACACAGCAGCGGTTATCTGTTTTTATGCGCCATCTCACAGGCCTCAATTTTGGTTCTGAGTATTTGTAAATCACGATGGGAGCCCCTAGCTTTATGGGTCACATAAGCAATGGAATAACCCCTTATAGAAGCTTTCAATGCTTCCCACCTTGCTTCACGTGTTGTATCCCCACTTTTGTTGAAGATTAGAAATTCACTAATCATATCGGATACCCCATACTGGAAATCATTATCTTTAAGTAATAGGGGATCTAACTTCCATTGCTGAACCACAGGGGTTGAATCTCCCAAGGCCAGATCCACCGTGAGGGGAGCATGATCAGATAAGAGCATTGGGAAGTAGACTGCTGTTTTTGAGGCCGTGATCAGAGAGTGGGACAGCAAAATTCTATCCAGCCAGACATACAATTTGTGTGCATGTGAGAAGAAACTATAGTCTCTCCCAGTTGGGTAAATATGCCGCCAGATGTCTATTAGGCCCAGATCCCGCTCCAATGCTGCCAATGCGAGGGCATTTTTAGAAGGGGCACAAGGGATCGTGCTAGACCTATCCATCACCCCATCTAGGACACAATTTGAAGTCCCCACCTAAGATCCAAGGCCCCGACCACTTTGACATTTCCAGGGCCAGTTGCTGGAAGAAATCAGGTTGTTCAATATTTGGGGCATAGATAGACCCCATGGATACCACACCGACCGAGGGGAGGGACACTCGAGCTAGGGCAACTCTCCCGTAATGGTCAGTAATCTGTTCAATTACATTAACCCTCATCCCCTTAGGGAACCAAAGCACTACCCCTCTGGATTTAGTTGAAAATGTCAAGGATACCCAGGTCCCACCAAGTGCCCCAGCAGTTTTCACTGCCTCCCCTGAAGACATTTGAGTCTCCTGCAGCATCACCACTTGCCATTTAGATCTTTTGACTTCTGTCTGCAATCTCTTCCTTTTGATCACCGATTTCAAACCATTGATGTTTCAAGAGGTAATTGTAATAGCATCAGCCATATTCCCACATTGAACTAAAGAAAGACCCACGTCGCTTACATAGGCATATAATAAGTTGCAACCTGACCTTGGTACCCAACCAATTTTTATAATGCAACTGATAACAAACCCCTAACATGTGGGGGTAAGTGAGAGGCTGGACTCCAGGACAGCACAAATTTAGAGTCCAGCGAAACTCCACCATCCCCCCCAATTAAATAAGCCAACCACCCTAAACCTTAACCCCATATCACCCTTCCATAGCTTATGTAACACTCAAAAAACATTATACCAGTGGAAGCTAAGGGCAAGTCTGACTCTAATACAGCAAAAAGGTTGAGTCCAACCATACTCCTCAGTCCCCACCCCACCCATTAAACCCACAACCAGAAGCACAAACCCTGCCCACCCCCATGATGGAAATAAAGTCCATCATAGAATCCCTTACAAACAAGGACTTTAATACTAAAATACAATGGATAATCATATTTAAAGGCACATACACACTAATCAAGTAATGTGAAACCCCCTTATTAAGGCATAAAAGCCATATTAACAGAGTTCACTAGTTCGGTTCTCCCGAGGGGATAATTAAAAAAAAAAAAAAAAAGGAGGCAGCTAAATCTCGCTGAGTCTTCCACCCCCAACCCCCCCGGTCAAATATAAAGCAGACTTATATGTTCCTCCTCCATTCCGACAACAACCAATTATAACAAGGGAAACCAGAAGGAGCATTAATGTCAAGAGAAAGGTGGAGGGGTGGAGGATGGGAACATTGACACAATTTATATAAAGCCGTTAGGACACTGAATATAACATCTCCATTAGTCCAATTACATGATTGGATTAGTTCCACAAGTGAGATTCATTCGGTAAAGCAAAAACCTCTGGAACCCCGCCGGTACCCTGGTCCCTAGACCAGGTCGGGCATTAAGGAGACAAGGATCCCAGTGAGCTTAGATAGGCACATATTGCTACCTCCGTAGAAATACAAATAATAACAGTTGAAAACTAACAGCATCAAGTACCTTGTGGCATAGCTGCACCGATATAAAGAGATAAGCCATCAGCATTTTAGATCCCAAGTCTAGGCCGCCCTTTCAAGGCGACATGTTGAAGCACTTTCGAAAAAGCCAGGGCCTCACTTATCTGAACCGGCCACTTCAGCCGGAGCTTTCCTCCCGCACCTCTTCAACTCCTCCTCCAACCATCGTGCAGCCTCCTTAGGACATAAGAACACTCCAGGGGCGCTCCCAGGACGGTTAATGTAAAGCTTTGCAGGATACAGAAAGGTAAATTTCCATCCCAATTGAAACAGTTTAGATTTAATCTCAGCAAAGCGTTTCTTGAGCTGAAGCTCTCTGCTGTAATCCTGAAAAATCATGACCCTGCCATTCTGCACTGCAATCGGGCCCTGTGATCTGGCTTGCTTGAGTATTGCCTCTTTCTCCGTGAACCTTAAGTACTTTATCAGGCACTGCCTGGGCCTATCACCCACTTTAGGAGGAGGTCCCACTCTGTACTTGCTCAATTTCACATTGTGAAAGATTAGGAGATAAATCTAAGTGCTCCATCGGCCACTTATAGAGGAATGATTCTGGCTCATCCCCCTCAAGACCCTCAGGCAGCTCCACAATCCTTATGTACGATATCCTTGAGGGATTCTCCTGGTCGTCTACCTGGGCCATAAGCTCATGCACAGTATTTTGCAGGGAGGTCTTATCTCTGGCAGACACAGTGAGAGAGTTTTCCAGGGCGCCCACTCGTTGTTCCAGCTGGGCAATTTGATCTGCATGTGCGGCGGTGGTTTCTGACAAACCGGTGACTACGGACTGCATGTGAGTAATCTGAGCAGTAATATTAGCAAAGCCTGCCTTCATGTCATGTTGAATCTGTATCAGAGTGGCAGGGACAGCTGCGAGGGATTTTTGTAGATTGGACATGTCTCCTCCGTTGTTAGCAGGCCCCAGCCTCGTGTCTTCGGAATCAGGCACCTGCCCTGAATGATTTGGCTTGTCCCCAGTTCCAAATTTAAGTTGAGATTGTTTATCTTTCTTTATCACGGACGACATCCGTCTCACAGATATTACATGCCAGATTAACGGTTGAACCGGCAATGGGGGTCACACAAACGCCGACAAAACTCTAGTGCCTTAGGGAGCTCAGCTAATCTGCGTCCGCCATGTTACAGAGCTGGCCACGCCTCCCCCCTCCTGATTTGATGGGTCTTTGAGGGATTTGTGGTATGTGGGATGACAGTTAGAGCATCGTTGGTGGAAATCTGCTCTAGAAGTTGACCACCTTAGTTTGGAGGGGCATTATCAGCTCTACCAATCAGAGAGCTCCCATAAGAAGGCAGAGTTCCTGTCCAGGGAGATCGATGTTGCTCAGAATCGTCCGGCTCAGCTTTTCAGAACCGTGGACAGGTTGTGCAACCCAACCTGTCTACAGCTCTGTTGAGCTTTTTCACAAAAGGAGTGTGATGAGATTGCATGATTCTTTGCAAATAAGGTTCCCGACATCAGATCGGAGATCCGCCTTACCTACTCTATGGGGGATGCTGTTAGTTGGAGTTCGGTCACGGTACCTCGAGTCTCCTGGAGTTTCTTTGACCTGCTGAAGTTCGAAGATGTTATGTGCCCTACGTGCTGTAGTTTAGATCTGGGTCCAACCTCCCTGATTTTGGGTTGTGTTGAGATTGTGGGCCCGTTTCTGGCTCAAATAATCTGGTGCTCCTTAGGATTGTGTGAGTTCCCAAACTCCTTGAAGGAGGCAGTGGTGACTCCCCTTTTGAAGAAAACTTCTCTGGACCTAGATATCTTTGCTAACTACCAACCTATCTCTAACCTCCCCTTCATTGGGAAGGTTATTGAGAAGGTAGTGGCAAACCAGCTGGAGGACCATTTGACCATCCATAATATCTACGAACCTCTCCAGTCTGGTTTTCGTAAGAGGCACAGCACTGAGACTGCTCTGGTTTGGGTGCTTAATGATCTCTTGATGGTGAGAGATCAGAGAAACCATTCTATTCTGGTACTCCTTGATCTTTTTTCAGCCTTTCACACTGTAGACCATGGGGTTTTGCTCGAGCGCCTGAGGTCCATCTGTGGACTGTCTGGTACAGTGCTCAGATGGTTTACATTTTTCCTATCTGGGAGAACGCAGAGTTGTATTGGGGATTTTTTCCTCTGACCCTTTCTCTCTGCCTTGTGGGATTCCTCAGGGCTCAGTGCTTCCCCCATGTTGTTTGCAGTGTATATGTTGCCCCTCGGAGACATTGTAAGATGGTATTGGCTGAGGTTTCACTGCTATGCTGATGATACCCAGCTCTACCTGTCTTTTGCTCCTGACCAGGCTAGTGCTTTCTTGGTATTTAATAACTGCCTTGCTGAAATCCATGATTGGATGAATTCAAGTTGGTTAAAGTTGAACGCAGGTAAGACCGAGGTTATGGTTGTGGACCTGGGTCACAGGATAGAGGGGTTGGGAACTGGTCAGCCCTCTGGTTTATTTCTGGGGGGTGATCAGATCCTTATCTCTGAATGGGTGCGTAACCTGGGAGTGGTACTGGACGATGGGCTGACCCTTCTTTATCAGGTGTCAGCAGTCATAAAGTCTGCATTTTTACCATCTCAGGAACATTGCCAGGGTGAAACACCTTGTTCCATCTAGCGATTTACCTGTGTTGGTCCATGCCTTCATGTCATCTCACCTCGACTATTGCAACTCCTTGTACCTGGGGCTTCCTGGGGTTGATATCCGCTGCTTGCAGCTAGTGCAAAACGCTGCGGCCAGATTGTTGACAGGGGTGTCAAGGAGGACACATATTTCCCCAGTACTGCACGATCTGCACTGGCTGCCGATAGAGTGGTGGATCACCTTTAAAGTAGGTCTTTTTGACATACAAAGCCCTGCATGGACTTGGTCCCGAATACTTGAAAGAGCTTCTGATTCCCTACAGCCCTGTACGACAGCTCCGTTTGGCTGACGAGGGTTTGCTGGAGGTTCTCTGGGTTACTTTAAAATCTTATGGGACTCAGGATTTTATGTTTATAGCCCCAACCCTCTGGAATTCTCTGCCCTGTCAGCTTCGGGAATGCACGACCATGGGGAGTTTCAAGCGGGAGCTGAAGAACCATTTGTGTAGACAAGCGTATATGGGTTAATGTTTGTATTATCAGTATTTTTAAATATGTATTTATTTTTGTGATTTTATTGTTTACCTGTACAGCTCCTTGGTGCTTGAAAGGCGCTTTATAAATAAAGTTTTATTATTATTATTTATTATTTTATTATTATAAGGAGCACCACATGCAAATGAGGTAGGGCACACCTGTAATGACATGCTAATGCACCCACTGAGCCATGCATTGACTGATGAGCTAATTTGCGTGTGCTGTCTGAATATTGTGATATTGCACCATGTGCAATGGGATTGCACCAGAGCAAGTCACGACGGTGCAATGTGCATGCATGCACAGTGTGCAGGCCCACAGTGTGCATGCGTGTCATGGCATCATGGTGTCAATCACACACCATGCATGGACAGTGCGATGCAGTGGCATTGCACATGTTGTGCATGGGCCAGCTATGCACATGGCAGTGCATGGGGTGCTGTGCCCTATCACGCATGTGCTCAATGCCAGTCGACTCCTGACCCCTGGGTCAGACCTCTTACACTGTGACCCCATGTAGCCACATCCATTCCATGCATCTTCAGCTCTGCATGATGTGCATGCACAGCGCATGCTCCAGTGCATCATGCAGTGGATGCATGGTGTGGACACATGTGCCCTTGCTGCCATTTTCACCACTGAATGTGTTGAGCTGACCATGGCGCAGGCAAGTTGCAGGAAGGCCCAGAACTGGACACAAGTCAAGTTGGCCTACTAAGTGAGCCCCACACCCCCCAACTCTTTGGGCAGGTGCCCCTGCAGCGGGCCAGGGGCATCATGTGACAGGACATAGCCAACAGCTTGGAGCACAGGACGGGGGTGCCCAGAACAGGGGAACAATGTTGCCACCGCTATGGGGACCTCATGCGGTGGGACCCAGAGTGCCTGAGGAGGCTACAGGCATGCATCAGGTGAGGGGCTGTACCACAGCCAGGTGAGTCATCCCATGTTGCATGTCTGCCCTGGTGCTGTATTGTGGTGTTGGCTTGGCTGCCTGCCATGCCCTGCAGAGGGGTACACTGTCATCATGCACATTGCAGGGTGGCATTGCCAGCTTCTGCTTGTGCTGCGATGCAGCCGTGCAGCCATGCGGAATGTGTCGGACAGGAGCACACCCTGTGCACAGGGGTGGGGGGCAGGTGCTGTGTTCAGTTCCTGATGTGCATCTGTCTTCTTTCCATTCCCAGGACCTGAGAACCATCAGACATCCCAGGCTGCAGCAGTGCAACAGGCTGCAGTGAGACATGGTGGAGCAGTACCAGCACCAGCAGAGCCGCAGAGGGCAGGTAGGCACTGTCATGGTCCTTCACACTGTACATGGGGGTGGCAGGGGGAGTGGGTGCAGGCATGGCCACCTGTGCCATGTGCCATGGCAGCTGCGTGTGTCACACTTTGCGTGGTGCATGCCACTGTGGTGCATCCATTGGACACATGTGCTGGCTGTTGGTGGGGTGGGCGTGTGCCCAGCTGCCACTGTGGTTACTGTGGTGCTGCCGGTGCACTGTGCCATGTGACTGTCATTGCATAGTCATGTGGCCATTGTGCAGCAGGGACCACCTCTGTGCAATGTCATGGCGGGCCGAGTTGCTGGCTGGCATTGGCCCACCCCCCCTGCGGGTGGCCGTAATGGGCCCTCCAGGGGTGTGTGTTCCCGCTGCCCATTGTGCACTGTGGGTGGACATGGTTTCTTGGGACATTGCACTGATCATCTGTCCTGTCCCTTGTTGTTATAGGTGTCCGGCGGCAAAGACCGCTACACTCCATGCTCTCTAGACTGCTGCAGCGGACTCTTCTTGTGGCCTCCACAACACTGGACGTGGTTGTACAGATCCGATGGATGCTGGTAGTGGACCAGAGGCAGCGTCTGCATGCCAGGGCAGCCGGCTGGGGCCACCTTTAGTTTTGCCCCTGTTTTCCCTAATGTACCTCCCCCTACAGTCCCCCCTCCCACTGTATAGTCCCTGTTCCCTGTCCCCTTCCCTCACTATATCTACCCTTTCCCAGCCCCTAGTTATTGTACATAGTTTCATACAGATATATATTTTCTCACTTCCTGCCTGTGTCTGTGTCTGCTTTGCAATTTGAGTGAGGAGCCATGCTGCAGTGGCCCAGTGTCTGTCCATGTGGTGTGCATGTGAAGGGGCGCATGTTGTGCTTCCGTTGTTCACTGCTGTGCGCTGTGGTGTTTCCACTGTGGTGGTGTCCATCCCCCTGGGTCAATGACTGTGCCTTGGGGTGCCCATGGGCCAGCTGTTAGGGGTGTGTGGCAGTTGTGTGTGTGGTGGTGGCACATGGCCATGGTCATTAGTCAGGCACTGTCTACACACTGTGTTGGGGTCCCTGCTTGGCATTGTGTGGGCTGTCCCATGTGGACTGCCATGCTACCTGCCACCCAGTACATTCAGTGCCTACTGTGTGGGTTTTCTGTGTGCCTGTGTGGTGTGTCAATGCTTGGCTGTATGGTCATGGGTGTGGCCTGCTATGGTCGGGGGGGGCACAGCCAGTGGCCTGTGGGGGGGCTTCCTTGGTGGCTCCCCATTGGCCATTGGCACCTGCTTTCTCTGCCACTGTTGTGTTCTGGGATCCGTTATCTGGGTGCCTGTGGCTGACCTGCTGGGGGAGGCCTCCTGTGGCCTGTCACTGTGCTTCCATGGCTCTGTCCCTGTGTCTGTTCCCTGTGCCATGCCCCCCTCTGTTGCTCTGCTGCTCTGCTCCCACACTTGTGCTGGAGCATCTCTTATTGCACCATTGCACAACTCTGTTTGTGCCATGGCACAACTCTGCCATATTCAGCCAGGCTGCGCTGGCACAGTTTTGTCTGCACAACCTCTGAATATGGCTCCTGTTGTGCTATGGCACATTGGATTTGCACTGCGCCAGACTTGCTCTGGGCCTTGGTGCATTTCTGAATATCTAGGCCTATATATTTATTTTATTTATTTTTTTTATTTTCATTTAGGCTATGTTATTTGTGATAACGTTTAAATGAGTACTCTTGTTAAAGAATTATTTTCAATTTAGCAGCTGTTTCAAGTGACTGACTAGGAATAGTTTATATATTTGATTACATAATATGGGATTTAGCACACTGGAGATTGCTCCTAGGATGCTAATTAAGGCATGACTCTATAGTACCTCCAAACATGGCAGGTATGGACCATTGAGGGGCATCCTGACCTAGATTTTCTGTTGATCTTCGGGATTTTTGTGGGTTGAAATGTCCTAATGTGAGGATATGGATCTGATCCCAGAGGCCTATAATTGATACCAGGATGCAGACCAGTCAGGAGCAGACATCTGGGGACTGATTTGCAGAGCACAGTATAGCATGCACTATGGGATGCTCCTGCAAGATCTCCTCATGGTGGTCTCTATCTGTGAGCACAGGTTGGATAATTTTTATGCTAGTGGCTAAGATCCTTTAACTCTGACCAGGACATAATAATCAACTCGGGTATCCTGTCTTTTGGTTGTCTATTCTGTGGCTTGGGATTTGGCCCAGACCCTTCTTTGAGGGCTAATTATGCCTATTGAGTGAGGTCCCAGATGATTGTTGCACTACATGACATCCTAAGGATTTTAGGGAAAATTTATTTAAAGGAACAATCCTAGGGAAGTGAATATTAACTTGAAGTTTGATATTAATAGTTGTGCTTAGTATTTTTATAAATTGCAATGGCTTGATGGAAAATAGTACTCGATGCTAAAAGTGTTGTGAATGTAAGGTATCCTATGAATGTGGCCTTTGTGTTTCCAGGTTAGAATGGTCATTTTGAGTCATGGCCTGGACTCAATACTGATTTTGAGATATCTGTGGGATGAAATGACCCGACATGAGAGCATGGGCCTGGCCTGACAGCTTAGATTTGATCCCAGGATGCTGACCAGTTGGGAGTAGACACCTGGCGATTAATCTGTGGAGCACTGGATAGAATGCACTATAGGGTGCTCCTCTAAGATCTCCTAATGGTGGACTCTATCTGGGATCATAGGATGGATTACTTTGGTACTAATGGTCATGGTCTTTCAATTCTGACTGGGGCATAGTAAATATGCGGGCACCTTGTTTCTTGGTTTGGTGTTCAGTCCCCTGAGGGTTTTAACCAGCTCTCTTCCTGAGAGCCACTTTGAGCCTTTGAATGAGGCACCTGATGACTATTGCAGAATATGGCATTTTAAGGGCTCTTAGGGGTACAAATTCTAAGTTGTTTTGATATGAAGAATCTGATATTATAGTGATGCATTGTTTCTAACAATGTTTTATGATACTGTATATTTTAGATGTTCTGTTAAATTGTAATGGCCTGAACGGCTGAACAATAAAATTGAAAAACAAAACAAAACAAAACTATTACCATGCATCTGTGGGTTCAGTTCCCACATCTGGCACTTGGGTTAATATCCCAGTACTGACACTGTAATGCAGCATGAGAGGGGTGCTGCATTTCTGAGGTGCCGTCTTTCGGATGAGACGTTAAACCGAGGTCCCATCTGCCTGGACTGGTGGTAGTTCAGGTGGATGTTAAAGATCCCATGGCACTTATCGAAAAGAGTAGGGGAATTTCCCCGGTGTCCTGGCCAAATTTCCCTCATTCACTAAAAATACCACCAACAGCTTAATCTGGTTCAAGGTCAGTTGGCATTCATCTGTATCCCCCCTCCCCGGGGTCGTGCCTGAAAATAGGCAGGATTTGTCTAGTGCACTTACCCGGTCAACAAAAGCTAAATAAATAAAATAAAATTTCTGTTCTATTAAGAAAGGAAGCAGATCAATAAAAAAATTAAAAAAAAGAAGAAAGGAAGCAGATAAAATAACCAGCATCACCAATAAACTTTAGAGAAGGCAAGCAGTTGAAAAATGTGTTTTCAACCCAAAACAGAATGATCCCATAAGAGTTGACAGTATCGCTTTAAGGTAACCGTATGACCAGGAATTGGTTTAGCAGTAGTTAAGCCAATCTTCAGCTACAGTATGCAATGAGGCACCGAGGCATGGCCAGGGGCCTCATGCAGCTGGGAGTTGGATTAACTATTGGTAAAACAACTCCTGGGAATACTGCAAAGCTACTGCAAAAATCAGCAGATGCACAGAAACTTTTCTATGCATTTTTACTTTACTCCTAAGTTTTAAAGAGATTTATATTTTCCACTATACATTGCTGGTTTATGAGAAAAAAAAATCTGTTTTTGTTACATTTTCTCTTTGTTTGAAGTCAAACCCTTTGATTGGTTTATTGTCTTTCTAAAACAAAGGACTGTTAAATGTACACAGTAATACAAAAGAGAAAACATTTTTAGGTGACTTGCTAATATCCAAATCTACTGTTAAGTTACCTCCAACCCTGGAACTGTCCAAATCTCCTGTGATTGTAAAGTGGCTAAATCATCCCTGCTACCTTCACAGCACTAAAAAAAAAACAGGCATTATGAACTAGGTAAACATAATGAAGAAATCTGATTGTCAGAGAGGTGATTGGAGCAGTGATTAAATCCTATTACCTAATCATGGCTTTTGAAAACCTCCATCCCGCAACCCTTTCACTGTGCACAAATTCCTCTGCTTGCTCTCTGTGGGATTCCCCATACACAAACAAATCACTGACCCTGCTGAACAGTTCCGAAATGAATGAACCTCAACCTAAACCTGAAAAACAAAAAACAAACCAAGCTCAGCTCCACTTCACGTTCCTTGTCCAGTCTCACAAATGTAATGCAAACCCAAATCACATTTTTTCTTAAAAGTGGTGCTGCATGTGGCTTCACAATCTCACTCACCATCAGAGGCGTGCACTCGGCTGCCCGTTTCAATCTGAAGTTGCATGCAGCAGCAGTTTCAAAAATATGTTTCTTATGTATTAAATTGTCCACAGCTAAAAACACTGGCCTTGGATATTTAATAAACTTTTAGCTCCCAAAGTGAATAGCAGACCCAAGTGACTTACTGATTATTTAGAAGTACCGGAAGTCTCAGTCATGCTACTCAAAGGTTTTGGTTGCTTGTCTGGCTCCAGCTGCATCATAGTATATAAATCCTTCTTTTTTTGTGGCAAGTCTTTCCAGTAACAACCTTTTCATGCCCCAACATGCTAGAAGTTGTTTAAAAGTCACTCTGCTACATATAGGCAGCCTGGTGCCTTACCAGACTATGCAGACATTACAATACTGCCACCTGCTACCCATAGCAAATACTAAAAGGACTATGTTGTTTCAATATATGACTACACATTAGGAAATATATTATTAAAACATTTTTAAAAACCTATTTCTTATTTATAACAGTAAAAATATGTATCTAGTTCAAAATAGCAGTAATACACTCCAGGGTGTGGTATATTCCAAAATCACACTCTCATTGATCGTGCTATAACATCTCACCCCCACAGAGTAGTAACAGCGGGCATACTCCTGGATGCCCTAAGCGACCACCATCTAATCTATCTGTTGTGCAAAATTCAAAGTTTAAACCCCCCCCCCACAGATTATTGTGCCATGCTCCTTGTCCTTCTCCTGGAGAATCTATCATCCTCTGACTGATCTCCCATCTCTGGTGCTATCTCCAGTGACCTCACATAGGACTACTTTCAATCCAAAGTCCCTGCCACTTGGAATCAATATGCCACGCTAAGGCACACAAGGGTGCATTGTAACCATCTCCCCTGGATTACTCCTGAGTTATTAACTTGCTTTTGCTCATGCTACCTAGCCCGGAAGACACATAAAGCCTCTGGCTCTCCTACATTACCAGGCAATCTGCAGTAAGTGCACTTCGTCAATACAGTATGACAAGGCTGAATACTTTCAATTTACCTTTCAAACCAATTTAAATCATCCTTCAAAATTGTGGAAGGTAGTACAAGCCCTTTCCTCCCCACCTGCCCATCCCCCATCCCCGTACTTAGTGTTGATGGCTCAAATTTGTCGGACTCCCTGGTGGTTGCCACCGAATTCAACTCTTGCTTTACCACCTGTGCTTCCTCCCTCTTCTTGTCCTTCCCCCCTCCCTATCCTCCTCTTCTTCAGCTGTTTTCCTCCTGATCTGCTCTTTCTCCTTCCTTTCTGTATCCCTCTCTACTACTCTTGAGGCTCTCCTCACCCTAAACCCCTTATTTGGCACCTCCCCTGATTGTCTGGATGCCAAAAGTCTTTATCTATCTTTCCTAGCCAGTGCTTCCCCTCGTTCTTCTCTGCTGAACCTTTCCTTCACTCTCACCTCTATTGCTGTTGCTGGGAAACATGCCACTGTCCTCCTGCTTCCTAAAGGTGATGATTCTTCTGCTCCACAAAATTACTGCCCTATCTCACTTCTCCCCATCCTAGCAAAACTCCAGGAACATGTGGTGCTCTTTCATCTCTCCTCCTTCCTTGACACCATCAGCTTCTTCTTCCCTTTCCAGTCTGGCTTCTGGAAGCAACACTCCACTATCACATCTCTCTTGAGGCTCACTGACTTGATCCCTACTGGAATGGACAGTGGCCTCATTTCCTCTGCCATCTTTGTCTACCTTGTTAAGCCTGTTGACACTGTCTCCAGCTCCTTCCTTCTTATCAAGCTCACAGCAGCAGGTCTGTCTGACTGTGCCACAAACTAGTTCTGTGTCTATCTGGTTGGTAGGACTCAGCTCTTATTGCTAACTTCCTGTTCCCCCTTCCCCCATCAAGACAGGTGTACCTCAGGGTTCTGTGTTTGTCCCTTTCTTTTCTACATCTTCCTTAATGACCTTCCCGCTGCCTGCTCCTCTGCCAATATCCACATGTATGCAGATGACACAGTACTGTATACCTCTGAATCTTCCCTCTCTGAAGTGGCAACTAGATTTCAGCATGACTTTGATAATGTTTAACACTGGTTGCATCTGGGATGCATAGGCAGGGGCATCAACAGCAGGAAAAGGGAGGTCATAATTCCACTATACAAGACCCCACCTGGAGTACAGTGTACAGTTCTGGAGACCTTACTTACGTAAGGACATAGACAGGATAAAGAAGGTTCAGAGGAGGGCAACAAAGATGGTACATGGATTGCATCACAAGTCCTATGAGGATAGGTTGAAGGAATTGAATATGTACTCCCTGGAGGAGAAGAGGGAGAGAGGGGATATGATAGAGACATACAAGTATCTTACAGGGAGGAACAGGGTGCAGGAATACACTATTTTTAAGCTAAAAAGATGTTCCAGAACTAGAGGGCATGGGATGAAGTTGGAGGGAGGACGATTCAGAGGAAACGTGAGGAAGAATTTCTCACAGAATGGGTGGTGGACAAGTGGAACACCCTGTCAAAGGAAGTGGGGGGGGCTGAAACACTCACAGGATTTAAGAATGCATGGGATAGACATAAAGGAATTTTGGAAGTCAGGGTTAAGGGGCGACAGACTTCTAGGAAAACATAAAGTGAACTTACAAGCTCAAATGGGCAGACTGGGTGGGCTGTAGGCCCTTATCTGCCGACACTGTTTATGTATCTATGTATCTATGGTTTCACTCACAGAAACTTTTCCTGAACATCAAGAAGACAGTATCCTTGATCTTCAGCACAAGGCAGAGACTATCTCGGCTCCCTTCCCTCACCACTTTCCACATCCTCAATGGGACAAAACTGGAGGATGCCTCCTTTTTTAGGTCTCTTGGTGTCTGACTCGACTGGCACCTCAACTTCTCTGGACACTTGGATGCTATCTTCAAAAAACTGCACCCCAAGTTAGGTGCATTGTACAGAAACCATGACTGCATCCATCTGCCTGCCCACAGGGCACTAGCCCAGAAAAGGATCCTTCCAGTTTTTGACTATGGAGATATAGTCTACAGTACTACCCCATAACTTCTCTAGCCAGACTACACACCAATTATCACTCTGTCTGCCACTTTGTCCCCAGCAGTCCCCCTCATACTCACCACTGCAATATCAATCAGTCACTTTCTTTCCTCTCCCTTGCTGATAGGTGTCACTCACACTGCATTTCCTTCAACTCCAAATTCTGTTTTGGTTCTTCCCCCCTTCCTTCCTTTCTTCCTCCCTCCGTATCTCCAAACCCCTCTCCCTCCCACTTCCTCCAGAGCTATGATTCTTGCACCTAGATCCACCACCACAGGCCAGTCTGCATTCTCTCATCATTTCCCAAAACTTTGGAACTCCATCCCTCTGGCAATCTGCTATGCCAGCTCCCCCTCCACTCATTCATCTCTACTTCATAACTTCCCCTACCCAGCTTGTAACTGCCTTTAATTTTCCCACCACCACTCTCTCTTAGGCATCTCCTACTTGTTGCATTTCCATAGTAATGACTGCCATATGCTTATTGTTGTATATTTTGTAAATATTGTACATCTTTGCTCAATCTATGACTGTCTTATTCCAATTCTTTAATTCTCGGTATATATGAATCCAAATTCCATTGTATCTTGTATTGTATTATTGTGTTTTAAATATGTTGTACTTCCATTCCTCCTCCCCCAAGGACACACCTGGAAATGAGCATTATTGCTCAGTGTGCATCTCCTGGTGAAACATTTAAATAAATAAATAAATAAATAAATAAACAACTTAATATCATGTGATATTGTCACTTCTCTCATGCATGTGGCACTCTGCCTGCATCCTCATGCCTCACAATGCACCTGAGGCATGATGATATCTCATGATATACCACACCCTGTCATGTATTATTGCTTAAATATATAGTTGCAAGCTTTATTTTTATTTAATGTCCTTACCACACTGATATCGCAGAGGTGGTGCATGGTACTGTCATGCAGGTGACCTGGAATTAGGAGGGAGCACAGGTGTCAAGTTTTCTTTTCAGTATCAAGAAAGTGTTGGTTGGGGGGGCTAGATGGGTTACTTAATTACATGAGATACCTGTAAAACATTTTTGGGGGGGAGCACATAATGATTAACTTGGGGATTATTGACTCTCCTAAAATGTTCACTTGTTTTCCTTCAGTGCTTATGAGACCACCCCATGTTTAAATTAAAAAAAATGGAGTTTGAAGACATCCTTTAACATAAAAAGCTTGACTGCAGATAGAACAGTGTATGCCCACTGCATACAGCAGATAACTCATCTGAAATGTAAACGTCTGCCTGACAGTTTTTTCAGAATGCTTGAAATTTTAGACAGATCTTGTTTTCCCACTCTAGAGCATGCATCTGCTGTGCTTTCTAGTGATAAAACTTCAACCTCAGGTTGTCCTGCAGCAAATCAAGGGACTTAGAATGTCTGTGAGCCAATCATATTACTACTTTCTGTTTGCCCTTTTTATAACTTTTTATTTATTTTCAAAAGTTTTATCAGGAAAGACATCCTGAGCTGAATAGCAGCATGTTTCCAGATGCATCCTGGGGGAAGGGGCAAAGGGAGGCAATAACAGAACATTTACAGAGCATTTACAAATAGTCTGTACAAATAAATCAGAGCATTTACAATGTACAAAAAACAGAACATTTACAAATCAGTATTTACAGTATAGACAGATTAGTTACAGCATATGCAAAAAGCAGTAGGGTCAGCCATCTCAGCAACATGTGCAATAAGAGGCATTCAGTGGTTAGGGAATTATAGATTGAGGGAGCACTCCTGGACAAGTGGAGTGCTCCTTTTCTCATGTGTAAGACACTCTTTTTCTCTGATAAATGTCTCATGAACAGCTGCTCTAGAATTGTGCACATTCGAGACAGTTTTTTTTTTAAGTTTTAATATATTATTGATTATTCTCAGTTGGTAATACATAAATACTGCTGTCTAGACTGATGTTACATTTGTTTATTGTTTATTGTGAAATATTCAGAAAGACCCTTGAGTCAGATACTCATTTATAAAGGTTCCACATCATACATCAAGGGACAATACAGACAATTGATGCAACAGAGAATGGCAGTACAGGATAAATAGATAACGAAGGATTACATTACAATTCAAAAACATGAGCTACAGGGTAGATAAGGAGAGTATTAGGTAACAAAAGTAGATGGGTCACAGTAAAGCACAGCCGAAAGAGTTGCAGAGGGGTCTGCAACAGGCTGGTAGTCGGTAGCTGGTTTGGGAATGATTGCACTGGGAACCGGGAAAAAAATTACAGGGGATGGTGGGGCAGGAAGAGGCAGGGTAGAGTTAGGTGCAATCACATACGTTAGAGTTTAGGAGGAATTCCCTCAGTCTAGCTTTGAAAGAGCCTAGCCTTGTTTTGTTTGCTATTTGGATAGGGAGGGAGTTTGTCAGAGTAGGGGCTTGGTAGCTGAAAGTTCTTTGAAGTTGGGAGGTATGTAGGCGGGGAACCCTTAGCAGCTGTCTGTTCGAGTTTCTTGTGGGTCTTGCTGGGTCAGCTGTGCGGATAATAGAGGAGAGAGAGGAAGGGGCGAGTCCTAGGAAGATCTTCTTAGATATTAGGCAAGAATGATACGGGATTCTGCTATCAAGGTTTAGCCTTTTAGAGGAGTTGTAAAGTGTGCAGGTGTGGGTGCGGCGATCACAGCCTAGGATGAGGTGGTAGGCTTTGTTGAGTACAAAGCGGAGACTGTTTAGGGCTGAGTTGAGGGCAGCACAGTATATGGTAATACCGTATTCAAGGAGGGCAAGGACTGAAGAGTTGACAGTAAGCCGTAGGGCTTCCGGGGTGAGGCAATGTTTGTGTCTATAAAGCACTCCTAATCTCGAGTTTAGGGCCGTGATGAGGAGGAGAATGTGTTGCTTATAGTTGAGGGCTGGGTCTAGAGTGATCCCTAGGTATTTAAAGTAGTTAACTTGCTCAAGGGGGTTGTGGTTGACGGTGAGAAAAGGGGACAGTGATTCTTGCGGGGGTTCTGTGGGTTGGAGAAGATCATGACTTTAGTTTTCTTGTAGTTGATAGTTAGCCGCTGGTTGAGAACCAATGTTCTGCTTCTTGGAAGTTATGTTGAAGTGTTTGGTGGAGATTAAGTGGGTCAGAGTTGGAGGGGAAGAGTACGGCATCATCTGTATAGAGGAGTAGGTTTCCAGGGATGGCCGATGGGAGGGAGTTTAGGAATAGGCTGAAAAGTAAAGGACCAAGAATTGACCCCTGAGGTACTCCAGAGCAGACCGGGAGGCAAGGAGACAGGACATTGCCTACCTTTACCTGTTGTGTTCTATCCGACAGGTAGTAGTAGTAGCAGTAAAATGTTTTTATTCATAAAAAAAATGAATACAGGATAAACTTGATTGAGCATAGCTCATTTTCAGTGAGGTCCCATACATAAAAATACAATGTATAAAAACGAAAATATTACAACAACATACAGCACTAGTTTTTCAGGAAGTACACAAATACAGACAATATACCATAAATTACACTATATTAATAATAACCCCCTATTATATAGATAATTATAGCACCTTTTTATATCAGGAACAGCATTACCTTTTTTGTCGTGAACTAGTTCGATACCAATGTTGAATCAGAGGCCAATGATTTTTTACATTAAACAAAAACAAAGACTCAGGGATTTCATTCCAACTCATGGCCCCTCTATAATACAAAGACTGTTGTCCTATCTCCAAATTACATCTAGGCAATTCCAAGCTAGGCACTTTACAATTTCTCAGTGAGGCCAATTTGTCCCTATATATCAAATTTTCTACCACATACTGTGGATACTTCCCCTGCAATCCTTTATGAATAAAGGCTAACAAGTGTTCGTGGTTACGTTCATAAAGCATTGACCACTTTAACTGGTCATAAAGTAAACATCTATGAGTTAGTCGAGGTGCCCCTAAGATAAACCTGGCTAAATTATTATAACTTACTTCCAACTTCCTTAAAACCTGCTTTCTCTGACAGGAATAAAATATATCCCCATAATCAATCATGGGGATAACCATCATGTTTACCACTTTTTCCCTTACCTCCATACTCATTAATGATCAAACCCTATAAAGAGCCCCGATTCTTTTGTTTACACTCTTTATCAAATTATTAATATGAATATCCCAACTTAATGAACTATCAATCCAAAGACCCAAATATTTATACATGTATGCCTGTTGGATCGGGGCCCCCTCAGAAGCAACCAATCCCAGGGCCATGTCCCCCAACTGTTCACTTTTTCGATGTATCAACATGGACTGTGTTTTCTTCATATTCAAAGTCAGCCTACTATCGTTTAAAAAATGTTGCAGATCATCAAATGCTAACTGAAGCCTATGTTGTATCACCTTGTTAGATTCATGTGATGTATATATTATGGTACCATCTGCATAAAGATGGTACTTTGTTTCTGAATCTGGAAAAGACAGTCCATTTACATATATGTTGAACAACAATGGCCCTAGGATGGAGCCCTGAGGGACCCCCGACCCAACAGGCAAAAAACATGATTCCTGACCTCCTAATAACACCTTTTGGCTCCTATTCAACAAATATGATTCTAACCACTCCCCCCTCAAACCCACCACCCCCAGGGATGCTGCCTGGACAGGAGGACACAGTGGTCCAAAGAATCAAACACTTTGGATAAATCCACAAAGATGACCCCTACTAGTGTCCTCCTGTCAAGGGCTACCTGCATATCCCCCACAACCTTAGCAAGTGCTGAAGTTGTACTATATAATTTCAGGAAACCAGACTGCATATTATTCATTAATCTAGAAAAATCCAAATATTTCTTCAATTGTACTGCCACCAATCTTTCAAATATTCTGGATACATGAGACAAAAGAGAAATGGGTCTATAGTTATCCACATCTGTTCTATTTCCTCCTTTAAAAATAGGTATAACCTTGGATTGTTTCCAAGCCAGTGGATAAACACCTGTAGTTAAGGATATATTAAATAGGTATGTTAGGGGATAGACTATAATTGGAGCAGCATATTTTAGTAATTTTGGTGAAATATTGTCCAGGCCAACAGCCTTGGCGGTGTTTAACTTTAATAGTTCACTAATCACTAACTCAACTTTTATTTCTTCAAACTCAAATGAATTATTAGATCCATTATCTTCCAAGTGGGGTTGATTACCAGAAAACAATGTGTTCTGGATGGACCAGAAGCTACTATCAATTTCGCATTCAGTCGATCCAACACACACTGTGATATTGGTATCACCTGGCCATCAATATTTAACACTTTTATTTCATCAAAACCCTGTCCCTCTACTAAAGTATTTATTGTTTTCCAAAAATCTTTAGGGTTTTTTGAACTATTTTTATCCAATAAATGGGTATAATGACGTTGTTTTATCCTCCGAACTTCTTTAACATATATTTATTTCCATAACATTTTAAATCTATCCCAATCCTGTTTACTACCATTTCTTTTAGCCAAAAGCCATGCCTTGTCCCTTAATAATTTTAACTTTCTAAGCTCCTTTGAATACCATAACTTAGAATTTTGCTTCATAATTCTAGTTTTAATTGGGGCATGTTTGTTACAGATTTTCATAAATTCTCCCAAAAAGTAACTCCATAGATCATCCACTGAGGGAATCAAATACATACGCTCCCAATCAATAGCACCTAAATCCAACATGAATTCAGTATAATCAAAATCTCTGAAGCTACACCAACTAATTTTCCTTTTCTCTTCCGATTTTGTATAATAAGCCTTATTACAGAATATAAATTGATGGTCTGAAATTGAATCTGATAGAACCCCACTATCAATCATATTTTCAGAAACATTAGTAAAAATCAAATCCAAAATTGAAGAATTTAAGACTGATGCCATATTAATTCTCGTAGGCTCTTTAATTAACTGAATTAAACCCAAATTATTCTGTAAATCAATCAAAGGATGTGATTCATTTATATTTTGCCAATTAAAATTAAAATCTCCTGCCATCAATATTTCATGACTATCTTTATAGCTAAACAACCAATCCTGTAGGCAATTAACAGCCTGGACCTTAATCTTAGGAGGACAATATATCCCTACAATCAATATTTTCTTTAGATAAGGCAATTTTAATTCTAGGGCCAATATCTCCAAACCCTCCATATCTTTATTTATTTCCAATTGGGCCAAAATTAAATTAGATTTCCCATAAATCAAAAGTCCTCCCCCCTTTTTATTCATATCACTTCACCATATATTGTATCCTTGTATATTTAAATGACTGTCTTCTATTTTATAATTTAACCAGGTTTCAGAAATTATCACAATCTCAGGGTCATGATCAATCACCCATGGGCCAATCAAGTCCATTTTTTAAACATACTCCTAGCATTTAAGTGTATTAATCCTAATCCTTGTTTAATATAAGAGACACCACTTTGCTCAGCACTCAAATCATTCAATACCATTTCCCCAGAATCCTGAGACATAATGTATGAAGACGCTTGTTGTAACTCCAGGGGTCCTGGGTTTGGATGTATATCTCCACACAACATTAAACCCATAATTAAAAGAGCCTTAAAGATTCTAGTGAAATTACTTTTATAATAAGTCTCACTCAGAGCTTTAATTAGCCATCTTATCATAATCAATTGTATTATCCTTCTGGGATTAGTGCAGCTCAAAAAATAATATTCCTTATATAAAGCATTATTACAACTATTTGGCCATAAATTTGCCCCAACAATAATATGCCCAGTTATACCAAAACTTCTAACACTCAGTGTGCTTGATCTATTCAAAACATGTTCTTGTAGGGCTTTATGCCCCTTCCAATTGTATCCTCCTTCTCCTAAGGTCCAGAAACCCCATGCCGTCAATGTAAGACCAAATATAAACAGTCTAAAAAACATTTTCCTTGTATGTAACATTTTACTCTATTTAATTAAAACACCACCAAACAGTATATCAATAATTTATAAAATTAGAACCCAAGAAAACTGTACCTGACACTATACACCAGTCCCTTCTCTCTCACTAGCTATCACTTTTTTTTTTGTGCATGAGTGGCACTCGCGCCACTCATGTTGCTCTTGCCACGGCACTCGCACCTTGTGGCGCAGGGCTTTTTGATGTGAGCAGAAGCCCCTGCTCCCCAGCTGCTATCAATCGCAATGGTGCGCTACCGCACCCCCTCAGCAAAACAGCAATTAGTAAATGGCAAGAGTCAGTGTCAAAAATGCAGTTGAATACCAAACTGTTATTTGTCAAACAGGAATTAAATGAAGCAGTTCCTGCACAGTCTCCGATGTCCCACGGCAGCAATAGGAACACTCTGTAGATGCCCTCCTGCCGAATGCAGCTCTCACCTGCAGCAAAGATGACCAGGGCTGAGTTGTTTAATGACTTCTTGTGGCATGTAGCTTTTTGATGTGAGCAGAAGCCCCCACCACCCAGCTGATAGCAATTGTGATGGTGCACCACCGCACCCCCTCAGCAAAGCAGCAATTAGTAAATGGCAAGAGTTAGTGTCAAAAAAGCAGTTGAATAGCAAACTGTTATTTGTCAAACAGGAATTAAATGAAGCAGTCCCTGCACAGTCTCTGATGTCCCACAGCAGCAATAGGAACACTCTGTAGATGCCCTCCTGCCAAATGCAGCTCTCACCTGCAGCAAAGATGACCAGGGCTGGTGAACCATTTTAAAGCATCGCTGGAGTTGTCTCACTTACATCCTATATTTGTAAGAGTTGTCTCACTTACATCCTTAGGGTATCAGAACCATTCACCTTCAGTTTGCAGTTCTCATATCCTATGAATGCACAAGATGACTCTTACAACCATTAAAGTAGTCTCAGCGGCAGTATTAACATACACAATAAGAGTATATATCAGGTATCTTATCTTTACTGCTAGATCTATTAACCTTTATGATAAACCATCAAGAGCTGCATTCACATCTTCATAACAGTAAAATAGTTATCACTCTAAACCTCAGATCAAGACCGTTGGGCTAACTTCTTCCACCAGAGTGGGATTGTTGATGTGTGGTGGGTCATCACTACATAGAAGTGAATTAAGGTACGGTTATCACTTCAGCTGATCTTGCAGTTCCCTATGCACTGCCTTATGGGGCATCCCTTTGGAGATGGCCAATCATCTGGCCAGGCATCTGAGAAGGGAGGGCGGGTCAGGTTGCTGTAGTGGCATAACATGGAGTCATTTGGCCTCTGATAACATAGATACAAGCCAGTGGCAGTTATGTACTGAATGTGGCACTGCTCCCCCTTATCCCCATTAGTATTTGGGATGGGGACTATAGGATATTAGTACAAAGAACACCATTGCATTCCTGAAAAAACACCTCCCAAAAATTATGCAGTTGGAGGTAATGGTATTCAGTGAACAAGGCAACTGAAACTGGGTGCCTACAAAGACGGTGACTCAATTACAGTGCCTGTGTTCATGGTTACCAAGTGGGGGGTGACTGGATACTGGGGTGGGTGAAATACCATGACAGGAAGTAGCAGGTATACATGTGCATATGCACAGAGGAGATGCAGTGGAGGATTGATATGTGGGAAGGGGTGTGACAGGCAGCTGCCAAGCTGGTCCACTAGTGTGGTGGGAAGGGTGGTCAGCTGGGAGGCTCATGGTACAGGGTTCAGGTCATGTGCAGTGCAGATTTTTTTTTTTTTGCCGGCAGGTGGCTGCATATTATTTTAAGTTTTTAACCCCCCCAACATGCACACCCCTGGAGTTGAGAATGCATAAGTAGGAGGTGTGGGAGACACAGTCCCCACATTAAAAATGAGACCATAGGTCTCTGGCACTATTTTTGTCCACGCTGTGAGTGTGAATTGCCGAAATTGATTTTTGGCTATGTATACTAGCCGTAATGATGATTGCCTTTCCGTGATCACCATTATGACATGGAACCTGAAGTAACAACATTTTATGTGGGATAAATCAGCACTGTCCTGTGAACATTTCCAAAACAGGGTTTTTGTGAGGAGGCTCTAGACTTAAGAAACTGCGGAGTACAGTATCACTGATTTAAAATTTTGGTTTGAATTAGTATCCCACTGGAGTGTCTGCATGCAAATGTGACATGTAGATACAGCTAGTCCATCTCTGAGGTGGAATGCCAGTACCAAGTTCTTTTTCCCAAGCCATCTGACTTTGTTCTAATGGGTGTGGGCAGCATCCCTGAGTACAGTAAGAACTGTGTGGATATTACATGTCCCTGTCCTTACAAAACCCTGTTTGAGCTACATATTTTAGAATATAAAAAGCCACCTATTGATGGGTGGCCAAAACATTTGCCAAAATGTAATTCTCTGCTATGATTAATGAAACTGGCATGTCATTTGCCCTTTCCAGGACATCCTTCCCCTTTTTGGGGAGGATGCATTATTAGGTCTTCATTAAGTTATGGGGAAGCTTTTTTTTTATTTTGTTTGTTTGTTTTTTGTTATTCCTTGTCTCATTATACATGTTACCAGAGAGAGAATAATTTGATCTGGCATGAGTTGGATTAGGTTAGCTGTAAAGCTATTCCCTCCTGGGTCCTTTCAGAAACCATAAGTGCTATTGTTGCATGAAGATCTTCCTGCATGATAGATGCATCTAGAGACTTCCTCAGCTCTTCCACCAGTTTCCAGATAGGGAGGTATTCAGAAACTTTGCTATCTGAGAGATATGGTCCCTGGTTAGACACAGAGAGAGAGAGAGAGAGAGAGAGAGAGAGAGAGAGGTGGGGGGGATACAATACCTCTTAATATAAGATCAAGAAATGTTATTTTACAAAGAAAAAAAGCTTATTATAAGAACAAGAGCATTTTCTATTTAACAAGGAAAAAATATCCCTTACCATAAGAAAAAGAAAATTTACCATTCAAGAAAAAAAATATTTGTCATAGGAAAAAAATAAATACCATTTTACAACAAAACAAAGAACACTGATCATAAGAAAAAGATTTACCAATTTACAAAAAACATTAACATAGTATGCAAGAAAGAAATCCTTAAAAGAACAAAAAAATACCATTTTACAAGAAAACAAATACCCCTTATCATAAGAAAAGCAAGTTTACCATTTTAGAAGAAATAAAATAACCTTTACCATCAGATCAAGAACATGTACCATCTTATAAGGAAGAAATACCCATTAAAAAGTTTCAATGAAAAAATAACCCCCAGGATCTTCTGGCTGCTGAGGCTGGATGGACTTGAGGAGAGAAAGAGAGTGAAACAGATAATATTATGCTTGGGGTTACAAAAATAGATAAATAAAATACCCCATCCCCTGGACTCCAACATAAATGTGGCTTTTGGCTGCTGAGGAAGGATGGACTTGGTGAGAAAGAGACAGAGACAGAGAGAGAGAGAGACAGATAGAGAGACAGAGAGACAGAGAAAGCTATGCTGGGGGTTACAACAAATCAATAAATAAAATATCCCATCCCCAGGACTTCAACATAAATGTGGCTTCTGGCTGCTGCTGAAGGGTGGACTTGGTGAGAAAGAAAGAGTGAGAGAGAGAGAGAGGGGGGGGGAGAGAGAGAGAGAGAGAGAAGGCTATGCTGGGGGTTACAAAAAAATCAATAAATAAAACACCCCTTCCCCAGGATCCCAATATAAAAGTGGCATCTGGCTGTTCAGAGAGGATGGAGTTGGAGAGAAAGAGAGATGTAGGAAACTGTGCTGGGGCTACAAAAATATATAAAATACACCATCTCTAAGACTTTAAAATAAGAGTGGCTTTAAGAAAAGAAAGAAACTAAAGAGATACTAAGAGAGAGAAATACTGTAGATGGAGAGATAGAGATATCAGTCAGTTACCATACTCATGTTGTCCTAACCCGACTCGTAGCACACTATTTTACTTTTCAAATTTTTTGTTAAAGCAAAGGAGGAAACAAAAAATCTGTCATTTTTGAAATTAGTTAATTTATTGAGTTAAGAGTGGATTTCTGCAGCTGTAGACAACACTAGTCTCTAGGGATGCAGAGAATTTAAAATTTGCCAGCGAAGCAGTCACGAAGTGTCCACTTCGTGTTACCATAATGGTATGCGAAGTGAGCATTACAAAGTGCTTACTTCACCTTTCCATTCTGACTTTGCATTGCTATTCCACCTTAATGCGAAGTAAAGTGAAGTGACAACAATATAGGCAGCCCCCCACACATCACATGGCTTACAGTACTGTAAGTCACATGCTTTAGCCAGGCAGGAAGGAAGTGAGTCAGAAAAGCAGTTAGTTTCACTTTCTCCTTTGCAGTGGTAGAATGAGGAAGCATTTTGGGTGTAGAGAGGAGAGTTTGCTGGTATCTTGCGACTTGACAAAAAAAAACACTTTTTAAAAGCTAAATCTTTAGTGTTTTCTGTAGTGTGTTTTTTCAGTACTTTTTTGCTACTGATTTGTTTTTTTTATAAGTTTTGTCGTATGTGTGTGTGTGTGTGTGTGTGTGTGTGACTGTTTGTGTGCATGTGTGTGAGACTGTGAGTGCATGTAAAGGAGTCTTGTGAGGCATCAGTCACAGTCTGAGGGATTTAGACAGTTATGCGTGATGGACCCGGGAAGAGAGTCTGTGGCTCTTCAACATGGGCAGAGGGGAGGGCGCACACGTGGGGACAGTTGGGTGCCATTGGACTGCTTATGACTGTTTGGTGTTGTGTCTCCCCCTCTGGAAGCAGCAGCAGCACCACCAGTGCCACCGGCATGGCACATCCACCAAGTCCACCACCACCTGCAAGGGCTCAAGCAACACCACCTCCACCACCTCCACAGCCACAGATGAAGCTCCAGGTGAATGAAGGTGCTGCCAGCAGTACATCTGCCCCTCCTGTGCCTGGTCCCCCCCCGTAACTCCCCAGTGTGGCAGTTTTTAACTGTGTGGGGGGGAACAGTATCATTGTGGTTTGCCATTTGTGTGGTGTGCAGGTGCGCCATGGCCCCCGGGGGACACATTTGGGGACTGGTGGACAACACACACACATGGCAAACCACCACAAGCTGGAGTGGCAGGCTGCCACCAAAGGTGCCAGGCCTCCACCTGCTGGCCTTTCTGTGGCAGTGGCAGAGGGTGCTGGGGGTGTTGTGCCTCACCACCACCACCACTACTACCTGGCTTTCCTGCTGTAGTGGACCCAGCCACAGTGCCTGCAATGCAGACAGACATTGCACTGGTGCAGGCAGCCCTTGAGAAAAGCAACAAGAGGGTCAGTGTTGTGCAGCAGCAGGTGGAGCAGATCCAGCAACAACAGCTGCAGATACTGTCAATCCTCCACCTGCTGCTGGAACACCATGGAATCCCCCATTACGGTATTTTTGGGACCCCTTCCCCCCACTGCTGTGCTGTAGTCTTTTGTGATTTTTTTTTTAATAATAGACACTTGCCCTTTTGTTATAATGCAGTGCCTCAGTAATGTTTACTTTCTCTTGTGGAGTGCTTGTGGAAAAGCTGGTGTGAGCAGTGCAAGTATGATGTGCTAAATTGCATGTGTGCAGTCAGTGTTCTTTCATATGTGTGTGTGTGTGTGTGTGTGTGTGTGTGACATCAGACATTGTGCAGCTTCTTGCAAACATATATTGTTGACTTGTTGTAGTGTTTATGGTAGAAAGAATGGCGAGCAGAATAAAGTATATTTTATTGTCACCATCATCATCAGTGGACTAAGTGATACGAAACTTTTTCAGAGGTGTCTGGCCAGAGTGCACCTTAGTCACATACTGCATACATGACTTTTAGGAGAGCATGTGCTTTTTGTGCTATGATTTCCGGTAAGTCATGTGTGCATTGTGAGTGACTGAGGTACACAGTGACCCGATATTGTACCTGTAAAAAAATTTCGTATCACTTACTCCGCTGGTGCTGATGGTACAAATAAAATATATGTCACGTACTCTTTGTTATGTTTATTATTGAGATACTACAACAAGTCACACCATATGTATGTTTGCATGAAGCTGGACAATGTATGCACACATAGGAAAGAACACTGACGGCACACATGCAGTTTAGCACAACATACTTGCAGTGCTCAGTCATGCTTTTTGAGAAACACTTCAAATCATGAGTCCTGAAACAAAGTAAACATTACTGAGGTTCCATAAATAGTTCGTTTGTGAAATTGACATTAAAGAGATTCATCAACTTACAGCATTGCACTCAATATATGGGCACCTTACTTCCAAGGGAATCTTTCTTGCTCCATATGTCCTTACATAGTGCAATACATTTCTGTCAAAAATGCCAGTAATTTCATTAAAGTGTGTCACAGAGGAATTCCTGTTCTGAAAAGATGCCCAAATTCTGCCTCCCCATTCTCAGCAATGTTATGATGTGATGTCAGGGAGAGCGCGGGTGCACACTCCATTATAGTGAATGTCTGGCAGCTTTCCAAATGTTTCTTTATGTTATAATGGTCAGTTTGTGGTGAAACACATGTGTACGTTTCCAGTAACAAGAGCCTTGTTAGTGGAACTGTGCTCACATTTCACCGCAAACTGACCATTATAACATTAAGAAACATTCAGAAAGCTGCTGGATAGTCACTATAATGGAGCACGTCCCCACGCTTTCCCTGGCATCACGTCATAATGTTGCTGAAAGCAGAGGGCAGAACATGGGCAGCTGTTCAGAATGGGAAGTCCTCTGTGACCCGCTTTCATGAAATTATGGGTGTTTTTGCCAGAAAAGTATTGCACTATGTAAGGACATGTGGAGCAAGAAAGATTCCCCTGAAGGTAAGGCACCCATATATTGGGTGCAACACCATAATAACTACTGTATGTAACTTGAATATTGAATCTCTTTAAAGCAGCAGTGCAACAATCAATTGAAAACTTTGACCTATACTTTTTAATGCTATTTTGCATTACCACTTTACTTACATCCTGACTTGTATGGTACTATAGTTTCCCATATTTCAGTCTGCTTTACTACTTTTTTTCATGTCTGAAATAATAAAAGGAGCACTCCTTTTAATATGGCGCGGACCAGGTCTTTGTCAGTATTTTCCTCTGCTTTTCTCCATCAGTTGTTATATACCACTTCTGTTGTAAAATTAACAGTTATGCAGCAGGCAGTATTTTGTGACCTCACAGAACAATATTTATTGAAAAACAGCTGCAAATAGGGATAAAAAACTGGTCAGAACAGTATTGAAAGGCATGCTCCTTTTTTTTCAGACATGAGAAAAAGTAGTAAAGCAGACACAAATTGTGAAAAGAAGGGTATCATTCAAGTCAGGAGGTAACTAGTGGCTGGCAATGTAAAATAGCATAAAAAAGTACAGGTCAAAATTGTCACCACATTCCTGCAATGCTGCTTTAATTTATAATTTAAGTATGACATCATGTGCTCACAATCACAACACACACAATTCTTCTGTCTTGTGTGCAGAAAATTGACAAGTGGTAACGAAGTGAAATGGGAGTGTTACACCACATGCAAAGTCCCCCAGAATTAATGGTGCACACGGTCATGCACGCAGTACTCACACGGAATCCCCAGATTTTTCCTGCATGCCCAAAATGCATCAGTCTTGTGTGCAGAAAATGGACAAGTGGTAATGAAGTGAAATGAGAGCGTTACACCACATGCAAAGTCCCATCAGAAATGATGACCGTGAGAGAACTGTTGCTGGTCCAATGTGTGCTGCGATTCCCGCAAATGCAATGCGATCATCTCAACCGGATGGAAGGGTTCCCTTTATCTGTACACTAATATTAGCCTTGGTGAGTTGATATATATATTTTTTTAGGTAGGGGGTTGACATATATAGACATGTACTCATTCTATTGCTTTGTATCACAGGTCACAGATACTGCTTGTGTGCACATTCCAGTGTTTGATGAGAACTTATTGCATTGAAATTGGAAATGGGTAACTATTGAGGAAGTTGAGGCATGCGGGGTGAAGGCTAGAGCGGTGCTGGCAGAGATCTACCCTGGATGCCAACTGCCTTAGATTGATAGAACATTATCATGTCTATCAATCAACAATCTCCCATAAGAAGCAGAGTTCCTGTCCAGGGAGATTGCTGTGGCTCAGAATTGACTGGCTCAGCTCGTCTGAACTGTGGCCAGACTGTGCAATCCTGCCTATCTTCAGGTCCAGAGAGCATTTTCACAAGATAAGTGTGATGAGTTCACTCAAATCTTTGCCAATAAAGTGGCTGACATCAGGGTTGAGATCCATTTGGCATGCTCTATGGGGGTCTGCAGTTGTCTTCCTGAGATCACTTTGACCATCCAGCAATCCATGGTGTTATGCGGATTGTCCAAAGTATGTGACCTACCTGCTGTAGTCTTAACCTGGGCCCTACATGTCTCATTTTGATGTGTGTAGACGTTATCAGCCCTGTCTTAGCAGAGATAGTTTGGTGCTCTTTAGAGTTAGGTGAGTTTCTGAACTCCCTAAAGGAGGCAGTAGTTACACCGCTCCTTAAAAAAGCTTCTCTTGATCCAAACTGCCCTGTTAACTACAGGCCAATCTCTAACCTTCCCTTTGTTGGGAAGTTGATAGAGAAAGTAGTTGCCCTTCAGTTGGATAACTATTTGGCCATCCATGACATCTACGATTCCCTCCAGTATGGTTTTAGGAAAAGGCACAGTACAGAGACCACTCTCGTTCGGGTGCGCAATGATCTCCTGATTGCTAGAGATGGGAAGTGTCACACAATCTTGGTCCTTCTTGAGCTCTCATCAGCCTTTGACACCGTGAACCATTTGGGGCTGTTTGAGTACCTGAGAGAAATCTGTGGCCTGTTGGGTACAGTCTTCAGTTGGTTTAGATCTTTCCTCACTGGCAGAACTCAGAGAGTGGTATCGGGGATATATTTCTCGGCTCCATTCTTACTGCGATGTGGGGTTACTCAGGGCTCTGTGCTGTCCCCTGTTGTTCTTGGTGTATTTGCTGCCATTGGGAGACATTGTAAGATGGTATGGACTGCAGTTTCATTGTTATGCCGATGATATCCAGCTCTACCTGTCTTTGGCCCCCGACCAGGATTGTGCAGTCTCTGTCTTTAATAACTGCCCTGTAGAGCTCCTGGACTAGATGCGGGCCAGCTGGCTAAAGCTGATCCCTAATAAAACTGAAGTGTTGGTGGTGGATCCAGGTCACGGGATAGAGAAGATGGGAGTACGGCTTGACCCGGGGGCTTTTGCTCGGGGGTTGCCAGCTCATGTTTTCTGTTCAGGTGTGGAATCTGGGCGTTATATTTGGCGAAGGGCTGACACTTCGTTCGCAGGTGTCAGCTGTAGTCAAATCCTCTTTTTTCTATCTGAGGAACATTGCCCAGATTAAGCACCTTGTTCCGTCCTGCGACCTTCCAACGTTGATCCACGCCTTTGTGACCTTCCGCCTTGATTGCTGAAACTGCATATACCTAGGGCTTCCGGGGGTCGATATTCACTGCTTGCAGCTGGTGCAGAATGCTGCAGCCAGGTTACTTACTGGGGTTTCTCGAATTAGTCATATTATCCCTGGGCTATGTGAACTGCACTGGCTGCCTGTCCAGTGGTGAATCACCTTCAAGGTCGGTTTACTGACCTATAAAGCCCTGCATGGACTGGGTCCTGGCTACCTGCAAGAGCTCCTGGTTCCTTACTGCCCACTTCAACCCCTCCGTTCAGCTGATGAGGGATTGCTAGAGGTTTCCAGGGTCTGACTGAAAACTTCTGGTGTGAGAGCATTTATGTATGCAGACCTGACCCTCTGGAATTCTCTACCTCACCGGATTAGAGAGTGCCTGACTGTGGAGAGCTTTAAGATGGCTTTAAAAACACATTTATTTAGCTGTGCTTATGGGGATTGTTGAAGTTATATTATGATGTTTTATTGGTTTTTAGCATTTAATGTTTATTTGTGTTTTAATTGTTTGTACAGCGCTATATGTTTGAATTGCGCTACATAAATACATTTTATTATTATCAAGCCAATGCAGGTAAGTATTTTTTTTTTTGTGGGGGTAAGCATATTTTCAGGTTGGTCTCATAATGTTTTCTTATTTGGTTACTTCTTCACAGATTTCATCTGCGTCCTTCTCAAGTCTGGTTGTTCATAATGGTCATAGTCATCGATTGAAATGACTTCTGCGTGTTGCATGTCTGCCCCAGCCTGGGGGGCGGGGGCCCTGATGTTGAAGAACTTCTTTGGATAAGGCAACTATGACACAACAAAGCATCTGGAAGTTTCCTAAAAAAATAAATGAAGGACTTTTTACAACTCGATTGCAGCAGTAACACATTATGTTTAAGGCGTGGCTGTTCCATGGGTATCTGGATTATCAGCACAGATAGTAAGCTGTCACAATGCAATCAGCAGATCACTCACAAGTTAATCTTGTTTTCAATGCACTTCACCCTAAGATTTGGTGGAGTAGTGGTCTGGGAAGGTGAAGTAATGCGAAGTCATTGTCTGCAATGGACTTCATGTTACCCATTATAACGCAAATTACTCCACTTCATGTTGTGGAGTATTCATGACTTTGTCTAATGAATCACTCATGGAGGAATTGAGGCCACTGTGCCCACCACTAGTCTCTGCCTGCTTAAGTATAAAGAAGTATCATCATCAATCATCATCCCGATTCACTATTCTCATTATTTTCATCATCACCAACACCATGCCAGTGCACCCCACATAAAATCATAAATTAAATGTCAGCATCACCAATTTAAATTTCAAGGCCTTAGTAACATTGCACTGTTGAGCAGCTGAACAGAGTAACTGAACAGTAACACTATGAGTCACTCTGTCTTTTATGAAAGGACGTGGTGGTCATTATTATTTCTGTGTTGCTGGCTCTGCTGTGTACAAATTGGGCCCATTGGGGATAGGAGAGGGAGTCATGATGATGTTATGGAATGTGGAAGAATATTTTTAGAAAATAAAAAAAAATATCAAACAGTAAAAGAATGGATCAAAGTATTCAGAATCAGACTAGCTCTGAGTCCCAGGAAGACACTTCAGCTTCAAGCAATCAAAAGGGAGTTAAATGGCCAGTCTAAACAATCATCCTCCTGCACAAGTCAAACACAATCAAACCCCCAAAAGTGATTCTGGCAACTCTAAAGTGTCATCTTCCAAGTGAATGCTTGAGTCCAGTAAAGGTACATTTGTTTGATCAGTCCCCCGAAATAAAACATTCTGTAGTTGAAACAAAAGAGTTGGAGAGTACCACATACAGGGGCAATCTCAGGTATAGAAAAATTACATACTATGGTAATGTTAGTCTCCCACAGACTACATCTAATTCTTCTGAGGCTGAGCCCATTGAGGATAAAGACAGTGATCCGGCACAATGTGTACTGGTGGAGGATAAGGAGATAGAAATTGAAAATATGGAAGACGTGGAAGCAGATGTTTCTATGGTAGAGGAGGGGGAGGATGGATTAGAGGAAGGGAAAAGAGCACAACAGGAACAGGCTCGAGAAAATTCTATTAAACAGAACACAACAAAACAAAATCTCTTGAAAAGGAGTCTGAGCTGCAGTGCCTACTTAGAAAAAAAAAATTAAAAAAATAGCATCTTTTTGAGGGGGTCATATTTTTCAATTATTGCCTTTAATGAGTTGGTGGCAAAATGCTTTATTTTTAAATAGGCAATCAGCAAGGGACATATTTCATAATTGTAATGAAAAATCCATTTTTGAGAATGGAAGAGAAAGTGACAGTGATGGTACTACAGTATTCACTACACTCAGGGGTATCTCTGACAGATGATAGTAGTGGCAGCCCCCATAGCAATACTGAAACAACTCCAGCACTTCCTTCCATTTGGGTGACTCCTAGTGTTACTAATACTGGTAGTGGCTATGTGTTTAAAAGACACCCTCCTTCAAGGAAACAGTTTACCATCGCCAAAACATATGAACATAAAGCCAAATATCCCTTGCCCACCCTGTTGCTGTTACAATAGCAAAGAAAATTTTAGAGATGATAGCCATAGACTTGACGTCATAAGACATGATGGAATATATAGAATTCAGGCTGCTGCTAGAGTACCCAGCACCTCAGTATAATATGCCATTGAGAAAATACTGCTCTTCAACAGGGATTCCAGCTCTCCACAATGATGTATGTAAAAAACTCCTGAGAGTGTTTACCAGTTCTTTTGGGATAGTGGTGCATCTCACAATAATAATAATAATAATAATAAATTTATCAAGCACAATTCAAATATCAAAGTGCTGTACAGAAATAAATAATAAAAGATCGAAAACAAGAATTAAAATCCAATGTACACAACCAGTTAATTATTCACAGAAATTCAAAAAGGGAAGATTAAATAGGTGGGTTTTTAGTGCCTTTTTGAAGCTCTCCATGGTCTGACACTCTTGAACCTGCTGAGGTAGAGAATTCCACAGGGTAGGTGCTACAAAACAAATGCATGAGCACCAGATGTTTTCAGCTGTACCCTGGGAACCTCTAGCAATCCCTCATTGGCAGAACAAAGGGGGCAGAGGGGGAGGTAGGGGCAAAGAAACTCTTGCAGGTAACTTAGACCCTGTCCGTGTAGGGCTCTGTAGGTCAGTAAGCCGACCTTAAAGGTGATCCGCCATTACCCTGGCAGCCAGTGCAGTGCATGCAGGACAGGAGTAATATGGCTAGATCGAGAAACCCCAGTCAGTAACCAGGCTGCTGCATTCTGCACTAACTGCAAACAGTGGATATCAACCCCTGGTAGCCCTAGGTAGAGGGCATTACAATAGTCCAGGTGAGAGGTCACAAAGGCATGGACCAAGATTGGAAGATCACCAGGTGGAACCAGGTGCCTAATCCGAGCAATATTCCTCAGATGGTAAAATGAGGTCTTGACCACAGATGGCACCTGAGACTTCAGGGTCAATCCCTCATCGAGGATAATGCCCAAACTATGCACCTGTTCAGAGGTCCTCAGCTGGCAGTAACCCAGTACCAGACCAGATGCACTCCCTGCTGAAGACCCCTCTACCCGGTGACCCAGGTCCACCACCAAAACCTCAGTCTTGTCGGAATTCAGCTTCAGCCAGTTAGCACTCATCCAGTCTTTGATCTCAGATAGGCAGGAGTTAAATATCGAGAGTGCAACATCCTGGCCGGGTGCAAAGGACATGTACAGTTGAGTATCATCTGCATAGCAATGAAAACTCAAGCCATACCACTTTACAGTGTCCAACAGCGGCAACATGTACACTGCAAACAACATGGTGGAAGCACCGAGCCCTGCGGAACTCCACATGGCAAGGAGAAAGAATCACAGGAAAAAATCTCTGACACTACTCTCTGAGACCTGCCAGTGAGGAAAGAATGAAACCATCTGAGGACTGTACCTGACAGTCCACAGATCAGCTGCAGGTGCTCTAGCAGTACCCGATGGTACACGGTGTCAAATGCTACCGAGAGATCAAGGAGGACCAAGATAGTATGGCTCCTCCAATCTCTCACAACAAGGAGGTCATTGAGCAACTGAACAAAGGCAGTCTCTGTACTATGCCTTTTCCTGAAACCCAACTGAAAGAGATCATAGATGTCATGGATGGCAAGATGATCCTCCAGCTGCAACACAATCACCTTCTCCAAAACTTTACCCACAAAGGGAAGGTTTGAGACGGGTCTGTAGTTAGCAAGACAGTCCAGGTCGAGAGGAGATTTCTTAAGAATGGGAATCACCACTGCCTCTTTCAAAGAATCAGGGAATTCTGTACAAGCTATCAGCCTGAACCCTTTATATTTGTCACTGTACATTTGGCATGTTTTGCTGATAATTTTGGTGGAGGCAGTGAAATGCAGTTTTCTGTTATATGAATGTTTTATTTTCCATTTGAGCACAATTCGTACAATATCAGTGAGGAACTCAGACAAAAAAACAGCAATGGCTTGCATCCCAGGGCCTGTCAGTTGGCTTTATAATTGCAGAGAATGGGTAAAACATAAAGAAAGCCTGGGAAGGGGCTTTGTTCAAATCTGCTGCTTTAGCATTGCTAGAATTTAATAGTTCATAGCTTTCTTGATGAGAGCAGGGACTTAAAGACTCTTTTTAGAATTGCTAAAAGAATATGCACTTATTTCAATCACTCAAGCAAAGTCCATCACCTGTTTGAAGAAAATACAGGAGGAGCACAAACTATCTATCAAAACAGATTCGTAGTACTCATAAAAATGTTTCAAGTCAGTAAGCATTAGCCATACTTGACTTGTAATTTTTCAATGGATTTGTAAAAAAGTTTTGCCTCCCAGATATCTGTCTAATTGGAAAGGCTTTGCCTGGAGTTCGGTGGCCAAGCAGCCAGCCACTCCCACTTCCTGAGCTATATAAGCAGTTTCTCTCAGCCTCATTGTGAAACATTTTTTTTTTTCTTTGCAGCCGAAGGCTCTATCAGTCTGTCCTCTGAGTTGGTTCAGCCTACCTGGTTGGCCGGGGCCTGTGACCCTCCCTCCACCTTGCTGCTCCTGCTTGCCTCTGCTGGGCTTCTGTGTTTGTTTTCCTGCTTCTGGTTTGTATTTTGCCTTCAGCTGTGTGTGCTTCTGTTTGTTCCCTGTTTTCTGTGTTTGTGTGTCTTTGGTTTTTTCCTTTTGGGGGGCTTTGTTTCTAAGCTCCTAGCATACTGCTACTCTGAGCTCATACTACTTGATTTCAGTTACTTACAACTGCAGCCACTGCTACTGTTTACTCCAATTACTATTATATCCAGTGCTTGTGTTTTTTACACAGTTGCTTACCACTCTCCAACTACTGCAATGCAACTGCAATCATTATCTGTGTGTGACCCCATCTGGAGTACCGCGTCCAGTTCTGGAGACCCCATCTCCGCAAGGACATAGACAGGATGGAGGCAGTTCAGAAGAGGGCAACTAAAATGGTGCAGGGTCTGCAAGAGAAGTCATACGAGGAGAGGCTAAAGGAGCTTAATATGTATACCCTTGAGGAAAGGAGGGAGGGGGGACATGATAGAAACGTTTAAGTACCTCAGTGGAATCAACAAAGTCCAAGAGGGTAGCATCTTTCAGAAAAAGAGATGTGCAAGAACAAGGGGACACAATTTGAGATACAGAGGGGACAGCTCAGGGGCAATGTGAGGAAGTATTTTTTCACAGAGAGGGTGATGGACACAAGGAACAGCCTTCCTGAGGAGGTTGTGGGGTCTACAACTGTGGGAGAATTCAAGAATGCATGGGACATACATAAGGCAATTTTTGTGGGGGTAGGAAGAAATAGGCTGTTGGTCAAATAGGATCTGCAGCTTATCCTCTAGGTATGGAAATGGGCAGACTAGGTGGGCCAAACGGTCCTTATCTGCCGTCAAAGTCTATGTTTCTATGTTTCAGCTCAACCGTAGCTACTTCAAGTTGCATATTCAATTGTTTTCACCTGATGCAGGTTTACTCTGACCCTAACTGTGCTGTTCATTCATGTTCTCATTCTACTTACAGCTTCATTGCACTGCCTGGCTACACCTGCTTTCAGAGCATTGTCTCCATGTTTTGTTGCAGTTTTACAACTCAGTGTACTCCATACAGTTGTTGCTTCTATATTTATTCAACATATTCTACTCTGAGGTCAGTCAAAAATCTCCCGCTGAGGCTGTTAACCTAGCTTTAATATCTGCATGTGGTTCTTAGCCTTCTATCACTTCCTTGTTTGTCCTATGGCGGGGACTGGGAGGTGTTTGGGGAG
This sequence comes from Neoceratodus forsteri, assembly GCA_016271365.2. Lineage (NCBI taxonomy): Eukaryota > Metazoa > Chordata > Ceratodontiformes > Ceratodontidae > Neoceratodus > Neoceratodus forsteri. The sequence goes on from CM057451.1 coordinate 213,980,263, forward strand.
CCGTGGTCTCATGTGGCTACTTATTTCTGTTCTAAATCCTGCCTTCACCGACGAAAATCCTCAGAGTATTGGTCACCTTGATTTGGCTTTTAAATGCTGGCTGGCTTGCCCCACTATTTAGTGCTGTTTCAGTGTACTACATTATGAAGACATACATGCAGGACCACCTATTACTACTTTGTTTACTGACCTACGTACAGGTCCACGCTTGCTTACGTATTCATTGCTTACGCAACTCACTGCTTCATGCCTACTGCCATCCCTCAGCTTCAGCCTCTGGGATTCTGCTGCACTCCAATCTACATTTGACCTGCAAGATCTCAGCACTCACTCTCATTATGATCTCAGCACATCAGTGCTCAATCAGCTCACAAGCTTCAGCTCTCAATCTATTTCTGGGGCATACCAGCCATTCCCTATTGGTGTAGGGCTCCTGCAGCCGATGGTCTAACTCTGCATTTAGTCCGCATCATTGAGCATGTCCAACTTGGGGCGGGATCCTTCTCACCTGGCCCATAGCTGGGAATGTCCTCACCCCAGGCTAGGTTTTAGCTGCCTGCTATGTGACAGCAGATCCTGGTGTAGACTTTAAGACTAGGGGTGAAGGGTGGTTACAATGATGTCCTTTGGCTCTAGTGTTCCACTATAATGATTGTCCATTGGCTTTAGTGGATTACCTAGCAAGGCAACTTCACTGCATTCTCCCTACGCCTGCCTCTGGTTCACCTGGTTTAAGTAGGTGAGTGCCTCAGCAGTCATTGCTCTCCTCCTCTGCCTTGGTTGCATGTATTGTTGCAGAGTTTTCTCACAATCTTCCATGGTAGTCCCGCTAGAGGGTTCAAGTGAGAGCCTTACTCCAAATTGGAATATTTTCCACCTCCCCTTAAATTGGCTTTCCCAATTGCAGCTGCAGAGCCATCACTAGATATATTATCCCAAGTCAGGAAGGAAGGTGACCTAGGCCTTGGATACCCAGAGGTTTCCTCCTCATAGGGGTTTTATTCTCTCCTCCATTGCCTTAGGTCATAACTGTTAGTTATCATGATAGTGTCCCCTAGTTTCTTTAGGTAGGTTCCACTGTTGGATAGAGGTGGATGGTGTCCCTGCTGTTCCCTCTCTCCTTAGAGGATCCCCTCATTCTCAACACAAACCTGTTTCATGCTATGTAATCCTGGGCATTTCATTACGTTATCAAACTGAGCATCTCATTACATGACCAAACTGTCTATGCTTCTCCGCTACTGTGTTGCAGTTACTGCCCCTACATCACAGTTACTGCTTGCTCATATGCTTCATGTTGCCTCATTCCTTTGGGATGCTTGTACTAAATTTCTTTTGGGGATTCCTAAGGTACCTTTAGCCATGGGAATCATCCTATGGCACCTCTAGGGGTGGAACCCTCTCTGAGGGTTTCTTGCCTTTTGTACCCCTACAGGGTGGTAATTCCTTTGGAATAGAGAGTGCGAACAGCTAAAACCAAACTAACACAGTTGCACAATCATAACACTATACTGGCTGCATAGGACAGTGAACTGAAAAGACTTTGCCTGGACTTCGGTGGCCAAGCAGCTGGCCACTCCCACTTCCTGAGCTATACAAGCAGTTCATCTCAGCCTCATTGTGAAGCATTTTTTTCTTTGTCCCACCATCCTCCCCTCCTCCTCCAGCGGCAGCACTTTTCTCCTTAGGGGATTCTTAAGGTACCTTTAGCCACGGGAATCATCCCGTGGCACCTCTAGGGGTGGAACCCTCTCCGAGGGTTCTTTGCCTTCCGCACCCCTACAGGGTGGTAATTCCTCTGGAATAGAGAGTGCGAACAGCCAAAAACAAACTAACACAGTTGCACAAGCATAACACTATACTGGCTGCGTAGGACGGTGAATATTAACTTAAATGTTTCCATAGTCATGTTGTATGCAACAGTTTCAGGTAGACTATTATTCCACATGGTCATAACCCTTTGATTGATCCAAGACATTTCTATTAGGTGGAATTTGACCTTTCTTTGTGTACCAAAGGCTGCTAGAGTAAAGGAAAGCTGCCATATGGTACACCTTGGAAAATAAAACTGGTGAAGCAGATGTTTATATCACTCCATCACAATGGGCCATGTTGGAGTTTGTAATTTTACTTCATCTGCCATTTGAAGAAATTACAGAAGAGATGAGTGCAGACCCAGCAGCTCTGAGCCAGTTGATACCCTTAATATACAGTTAAAATACAGCTTGAATCTGATTAGGGACAATTCGTAGAATACAAATAATGCATCCCACATGCTGTCACCACTGCTTACACAAACAGGTTGCCCAGCAGAATACAGAAACATCTGACCAAACATATGATCAAGGAAGTTGATGAAGATGAAAAACACAGAAAGATAGAAGGTAATGGCAGATAAGGACCATGTGGCCTTCATAGTCTGATTCTTTTCACGACCTAATGCATACCACAGATCCTATTGATCTGCGGCTTACCCTTTGTTACCTATTGCGAGAGTACTCTTATGTCTACTCTATGCTTTCTTGAATTCCACTACCCCTTTTTTCCTCCACCACTTCTGCAGAGAGGGTTTTCCAAGCATCCACTACTTTTTCTGTGAAAAAGTACTTACTTACGTTCTTTGTCCCTGAGCCTACTCCATTCTAGCCTCAAATCATGCCCCTTGTTCTTGTACACCTTCTTTTCTGAAAGGTCCTACCCTCCTGTACCTTGTTTAAATTTAAATTTAAACTACAGAAAATGTTTCAGTCTGACCACTATAATAAAGCAACTATCCTGGACCCTCAATACAAATCAAACCAACTGCCAAATGATGATGATGACACATAGCTTTTGCGATAAACAGACAAGAAATAATTGGTGAAGTCCATGCTATCTTAGAACATAGTACAGATTCAGATTATTTTTTTTTTAAACTCAGCTTTATTGCATAAAATGGTGTCACAAGCAATGGTATGATTATCACAGTACATATTATCAGTACAATAAGTGCGAACTGACAGTTAGTAAACCATTAATATGGTTAATAAAGCTTCTCCAGATACCTTTCCAGTAAACAATAAACAAAAAATGAAAATTTGGTGTATTCAATCCATTATAACTCTTGCATAGGAGCAATTTACTTCCTTGTAAAATAGTTCAGTGCCACCTCTGTTATGAATCACCAGTAAAACTAATAAAAAAGGGCTAACAGGCCCAACTAAGTAGCCGCACCTTCCACCCTCTGCTCTGCACTTGAATAGTAGGTATACTAAATAAAGCTATTAGCACATCAGCAATATTCCCCGAGCCTACCTACCTCATGAATTTGGTATATGAGTTTTATAGAATTTGCTACTCTCCTCCATAATCCCCCCACCCCAAAACAATAGTTAAATAGTGTTAATTCCTTGTGCTATAAGCCAGGCCTCCCATCCCTGCCACCTTTGAACATGTTTGTTTTTACTGAAGTCTTATCTTTGCTGTCATAGCTTCCATTGTCGCCACTTCCCATACTTTCCCAATCCAATCTCTGCTGGTAGGTATATCCAGGCTAAGCCACCTGGCTGTGATACACTTTAGACCAATAGTTCTTAGACTTTGTCACAGTGAGCCTCCCCAAATCCATGGAAAAGAGTTTGAGCCTCCCCCAAAAACTGGAATAATCAAAAATAACATACTGTACTTTGCGCAGTACACCATGAATAAACTGAAACCCCTTTGAGTACTTGGTTCACATTCAGTTCTTTCATCAGTTCTTTGTCTTATACTGACATGGAACCTTTGAAAAAGAGCTCCTGTGCTCAAAGGTGTTATCTGAATAATAAATAAATAAAATAAATATTATTAGTCAGCTTATTGTAACCCCCCCCCCATACACACACACACACAGGTCAGCCTACTTGCTCCGCTATTTTCATTCTTGAACCATTGTTACCCCTTGTTGCAGTACCTTCATGGGTGAGACTACTTTCTCTGTTTGCTTTCTATATGAAATAATCTTCCTACATACTTTGCCTATCCGTCTCCTTCCCTGCTCCTAAGCAACTTCTTGGGGAATACTTTCCTCCTTCCTGCTATTGCTCTTAGCACTACTATGCTCAACCCTTGTATTTGGACTGTTCTGCCATCAGTCTAAAAATTAATCAATTACCAGCACTCATTATTAGTTTATTGTTCATATTTATTTGCACTATTGTTCATTGTGTATTTCTTGATTGTTTTGCAGTTACCTTTTGAAATGTATTCACTACCTACCCTTCCCTGGGTACACCTGAAATAAGCCTTGGCTCATTCACCTTTCCTTGTCACCTATTAGTAAATAAATGCATAAAATTCACCTACTATTATCCTCTTTCAGTTTGCTTAATCTCTTCACAAAAAATACATGAAACTCTAAATTTAAATACAGTACTTTTTCAGACTTGCTTGAGCCTCCCCTGGAACAGATTGGGGCCTCCCCAGGGAGGCTGGCCTCACCATTTGAGAACCCCTGCTTTAGACCTACTGCTAGTAGGATCAGGCCCACTTTTCGTACATCTCCCTTAAGATGAGTCACTGTGGGTATTCCCAGAACCTATTCCTCAAATCTGAGGTGGATTAGTACACCCAATATCCCCTGTATCACCTCCTGTAAGGCAGCCCAGAATGTTATGAGGTGGGGTCAGCCCAGAATATATGCCAGTGATCCCCCCCCCCCCAACAGAGTCTTCAGCAGTTGTCTGTATTCGACAAGCCAAAGTGTTGTGTGATGGTGGGTACTCTGAAATATCTCAATAGTATTTTCCAGTAAAACTCCCACCACACTGGGGTGGAAGTTACCTGACACCCCATTTTAATTCTCCTCTGCTAGTCTGCCTCTTGTATGATTATCTGTGCCTCCTGCTCCCACAGTCCTTTCTGAGATTGCACCAAAACACTTTTAGCTCTAATTAAGAGCATGTATAAACTCAGAATGTATTTAAATTTACCTGCAATTACCACCATCCCATGTAAGAAATTTTCCCAATCTGAGTATGGTCTGATTAAGTTTAATCTGTTAATAGTGGGGTTAATAAAGTGTCTAACTTGCATGAATCTCAAAAATTATGCATTCTCCCACTGAAATTTTTCTTTGGCCCTCTGACAGGAAATGCACTGGTCATTTTCTATAAGTTGAGTAAAGTAAACTATCCCTTTTGCCTGCCACCTACAGTAGCGTATCCCAGATCCAGGGTGGAGGAAAAAACTCTGACTCATAGCGAATGAGTGACAGAGGGCCTACACCCCCTGGGGTGGCAGTTAGTTTTATCGCCTTAGCAAGGATGTAGAGGCCATGTTTCACCCATCAATTACTTATCTGCTTTCGATACTCTGGTGTTACTGGGATGAGTGCTAGGGTAAAAAAGGGATTCCCCCTGAAGTTTCATTTTCCATCTCATACCATCTCAAGGAGACTCGTTGTTTGGCCCATGAAAGTACGGGACCCATTTGGGCTGCTACGTAGTATAACCAAAAGTCTGGTAATGCTAGGCCTCCCTCTTCTCTGGGCAGATGCAGGATAGTCCTGGCTATTCTTGGTTTCTTGTAAAGCCATATGAAATCCTGAGTGTCTTTTGTAATCTGACTCCAAAAATGTATAGGGAGTCTCAGTGGGAGACACTGGAATAAAAAAAGAAGTCTAGGTAACACATTCATTTTTATGACAAATATACGACCTGCCAGGGTGAGGGGAAGCTGCTTCCACCTTGCCAAATCATGTACAATGGTATCCTATAGCTTAGTATAGTTAATATTGAATAGTTTAGAAATGTTAGTTGAGATTTGGATGACCAGGTATCTAATTTGGTTCTCGAGTGCCCATTTAAAAGGAAAGTGTTTTTAAAATCCTGTGTTACCCTTCCACTTAGGATCAACGTTTCTGACTTGGAGAAGTTAATTTTGTAGCCTGATAGTTCCCCGAAGGTGTGAAATTCCATGGTCAACAGGGGCACTGTAGATTCTGGAGAGGTCAAAAAGAAAATAGAATCATCAGCATAAAGTGAAACCTTTTGCTCAGTGCTCCCCACCATCACTCCTCAGATCACAGGGTTCTGCCTAATCTTGGCTGCCAGGGTCTCCAAGCATTGGACAAATAGCAAGGGGGAACAAGGGGCACCCCTGTTTAGTGCACTGGGATAGAGGAAAGGAGCCCGAACTTATGCCATTCACCCTCACCAGGGCCCTTGGGTTTTGGTAAAGTTGTGTAATAGCTTCTAGAAATTTGGGGCTGAATTTCAATTTTTCCAAGGTTGCTTTTAGAAATTGCCAATTAACCCTATCAAATGCTTTTTCTGTGTCCATGGAAATAGCTAATTGGAGGTGTGGGATTGAGTCTTGGGAGGAAATGGTATTTAAAACTCTTTGGATATTATCTGATAAATATCGCCCTGAAATAAAGCCCGTCTGGTCTGGATGGACAAGTGAGGGAATAAGCTATTGAAGTCTTCCCGCCAACAGGCCTGTAAATAACTTTAAATCTACATTTAATAATGAGATGGGCCTATAGGATTCACACCTCAGGGGTCCTTCCCCTCCTTATGGAGCACAGAAATATGTGCTGCCTGCCAGGACACCAGAACAGCTCCACCCACCATAACCTCATGAAACACAGGCAACAGCAAAGGAATGAGGACATCACTAACTGTCTTAAAGAATTTGGGGGGAACCCATCTGGGCCTGGGGATTTACAATTTTTTAGAAGGACTATTTGGGATTTCAACTCCAATTGTGTGATGGATTTGTCCAGTTGGTCAGCTTCAGATTGTCTTTAGCAGTTAAGGATAAGGGCATGGAGATATTCTGGAAGCTTGACTTCTATCTCCGGAGTTAGATCCTGAGTGTATAGGGATTGGTAGTATTGTGCGAAGAGCTGGGTGATTTCCCTAAGGTAAGACACTCTGGTTCCTCCCTCACCCAGGTCCTCAAGTTGGAGAATCAGCCTACTTTTTAGTTGCTGCTGCAAGTTAGCTGCCAGCAATTTACTGGCTCTATTTCCATTCTCATAGTAATTTTGCTTAAGCCTTCTATAAGAGGCCTCTAGCTGAGTTGTGAGCAAAGATTCTAATGCCCTTCTTCTGTCTGCTAGTTCCCTCTGACTTGGGGATTGAGAAAGATTTTGTGTTGGAATTCTAAATCTGAAATCTCATATTCTAAATCCTTTCTCCTTTGTTCCCTATGTCTCTTCTCCTGTGAGGCATACTGGATTATGGCCTCCCTAAGTACCCCTTTTAAAGCATGCCATCTGACTGCATGGGAGGTAGTGCCTTCTGGGTTCTCCTGGATGTATAGTTTAATAGTGTCAAAAACTAGATCTTTAAATTGCTGATTGTTCACAAGGCCTATATTAAGTCTCCAGTGAGAATTACGATACGGGGGGCGTCAGGACCAACTTGGCTGGAGTATGGTCTGATATTGTGCGGGGCTCGAGTTGACAACTTTTAACTGTGTATAACCATTCTTCAGAAAGACAAAAAAAATTAATGCTAGAGTAGCAGAGATGCTGGTCAGAGAAGTGTGAGTAGTCCCTATTTTGACCATTCACTACTCTCCAGACCTCGGCTAGGCCCAGCATGCTACTTAAGCGAAGTAGTGTTTTACTAGTTAATCTCTGCCTTGTGGTCCGAGTGCCCCCTTTTCTATCTAAAATAGAAGACAGAACAGTGTTAAAATCTCCACCAATGATACAAAGATGGCCTGCCATATTAAGGATGTTTGTGAAAAAAGTCTGAACAAATAAATTGTCATCCAGTAGTCACTGTAATAAAATAGCCAGAACTTCCAACATAATCATAAAACAGATTAGGAGAACATTTATTAACTAGTCAGAATACTGTTTGATACCCCTATGTAGGGTATATATAAGACCACATTTAGACTATGGGTCACCCTTTTGGAACCCCTACCTGAGGGGTGACATAAACCGATTGGAAGAAGTTCAGAGATGATTTACAAAAACTATCTCAAGACTGAAAACAAAACATTACAACACCAGACTTACGGAAACAGGACTCTATCCCCTTCATTTATGAAGGCAATGGGGTGATATTCTGCTAACTTACAAAATCATCAGAACTCCACAATTAATGAGACAATGTGGGCTAACATTAGCAAATAAACATACAGTGGGCAGATTGCATAACCAGCAGCTCAAAGTTCATTGAGCAAATACAAACAAACATGACAACTTTTTAAATATAAGAGCAGCTAAACAATGGAATATACTACCTCAGGAGTAGATTGATTCTACATCTTTTGATATATTCAACTCAAAGCTTGACAAATGGCTAAATTTAACCCACATTCATCAGTGACCCACTGTTGTGGGGAACGAAGGTGATGAGCCTTGACCCTTCTTTTGTCCTACAAAATCCAGTAAATAAAGAGGCTGCTTTGTCCTCATTTGGGACATATACACTGGCTAATATACACTCAGAGTCCAGGAATGTTGCATAAAGCAGAAGAATGCATCCCTTGGGGTCATAATGATCTGAGGTAACCTGTAGGGAGCAAGAAACATAGAAACATAGAATTTGACAGCAGATAAGGACCGCTTGGCCCACCTAGTCTGCCCATTTTCCTACCTAACAGATAAGCTGCAGATCCGAATTAACCAACAGCTTACTTCCTCCTACCCCCCACTAGGACTGCTTTATGTCTGTCCCATGCATTCTTGAATTCCCCCACTGTTCTCAACTCCACGACCTCCTCAGGGAGGCTGTTCCATGCATCCACAACCCTCTCTGTGAAAAAATACTTCCTCACATTACCTCTGAGCCGCCCTCTCTATCTTCAAATTGTGCCCCCTTGTTCTTGCACATCTCTTTTTCTGAAAGATGCCACTCTCTTGGATTTTGTTGATTCCCTTGAGGTACTTGAAAGTTTCTATCATGTCTCCTCTCTCCCTCCTTTCCTCAAGGGTATACATATTAAGCTCCTTTAGTCTTTCTTCGTATGTCTTCTGGTGCAGACCCTGCACCATTTTGGTTGCCCTCCTCTGGACAGCCTCCACTCTGTCTATGTCTTTGCGAGATGGGGTCTCCAGAACTGCACACAATACTCAGATGGGGTCTCACCAACTATCTGTACAGAGGGATAACGACTTCCTGTTTTCTACTATTGATGCCTCTCCCTATGCATCCCAATGTCCCCCCAGCCTTCCTTACTGCCTTCTCACATTGCTTGCCCACCTTTAGGTCATCTGATATAATTACTCCCAGGTCCTTTTCCATTTTTACTGTTGTCAGTATCTCAACTCCCATTGTGTACTCTTGCCCTGGGTTTTTGTTCCCAGGTGCATTACCTTGCACTTCTTTGCATTGAATCTGAGCTGCCATACATTTGACCATTCCTCCAACCTTGCCAAGTCCCTTCTCATCCTTTCCGCTCCATCTGGTGTATCAACCCTGTTGCAGATCTTTGTGTCATCTGCAAAGAGACATACTTTTCCTTCCCGTTCCTCTGCAATGTCACTTATAAAGACATTAAAAAGGACTGGTCCCAGTACTGAACCCTGCGGTACCCCACTAGTAACACTTCTTTCTTCACTGTGGACTCCATTTACAACTACCCTTTGCGTCCTGTTGCCTAGCCAATTTTTTATCCAGGCTACCACCTTGGGACCCACTCCAAGGCTAGCTAACTTGTGTATTAATCTTTTGTGTGGGACTGTATGAAATGCCTTGCTAAAATCTAGGTAAGCCATGTCCACAGCCCTCCCTGGTCTACTACTTTGGTCACAGTCAAAGAAATCTATTAGATTAGTCTGACCGACCTTCCCATCGATGAATCCATGCTGCCTTGGGTCCTGCCCCACTGGCCTCTAGGTACTCAACAATTCTTTTCTTCAGAAGTGATTCTATCATTTTACCTACCACTGAGGTCAAACTAACTGGTCTGTAGTTTCCTGCCTCTGTCCTGCTCCCTTTTGTGAATAGAATCACATCCGCCCCCCTCCAGTCCTCAGGTACCACCCCATCCTCCCATGATTTGTTAAAGAGAGTAGTCAGCAGTGTCATTAGTTCTACCCTTAGTTCTTTTAGAATTCTTGGGTGAATCCCATCAGGCCCCATTGCTTTGTCCACCTTCAATTTTATTAGTTCTTTCAGAACCCTTTCTTCTGTAAATGGACTGGTATCGACCCTAGTCTTCAGAGTGTTTCTCTTGTTTGGTTTAGGTACCTCCCCCTCCTCTTCCTTTGTGAATACTGAGCAGAAATATTTGTTCAGTATCCCTGCTTTTTCATTGTCACCCTCTACCCACATTCCCTCCCCTTTATTAAGCCTCAGTATCCCTCCTTTGGTCTTTCTTCACTCCCTAATGTACCTAGAAAAGGTCTTATCCCCCTTCTTGACAGAGTTGGCTATCCTTTCCTCGGTTTGGGCCTTTGATTTTCTGACTGCCTTCCCAGCCTCTTTCTGCTTTAACTGATAAAGTTCTCTGTCCTGCTCCTTCTGTGTCTCCTTATATTTTCTGAATGCTATCCTTTTCTCCTTAGCCTTCCCTGCCACCTCTTTTGAGAACCATAGCATTTTTTTCCTTCGTTGTGTTTTGTTGATTTGCTTTACACAAAGGCTTGTTGCATCTGTGATGGCTGTTTTGATTACTCTCCATTGTTCCTCCACCCCTTCTTCTTGCCTGTTTGCTAGTGCTTTTCTGAGGCACTCTTTCATTTTCCCAAAGTCAGCCCTCCTAAAGTCCAATACTCTTGCTTTTGTATGGCTTGATTATATGGCTGTGTTTATTGTGAACCACACTGTTTGGTGGTCGCTTGTTCCCAAATGGCTACCCACTTCTAAATCTGAGATTCTTTCTCCATCCCCATTTGAGAGTACCAGGTCTAAGATTGCTCCCTCCCGAGTGGGTTCCAGTACCAGCTGTCTGAGGCATGCCCCCTGTAGGGCATCCAGAATGACCCTGCTCTTGGATGTGCCTGCAGCAAAGGTGCTCCAGTTAACGTCTGGCGTATTCAGGTCCCCCATCAACAATATCTCCCCTTTTTCTGCCATTATAAGGAAGCCTTCTATCATTTCCATAATATTTGTGTATTAAAATTGTGTATTATGTATTAAAATTAATACATTAAAAATGTATTAAAATTGCTGTTCCCCTACGATGGGGGTGGGCCTGGAATGAAGAGGAGTAAGTTTCCCTCACCCATCTATGACTTAATTTTTTACTTTCCTTCTCATCTAGATCAGTCTCCTGTAGTAGGGTGACATCAACCTGCATCCTTTCTAGTTCTAGAAGAAGCTTAGTTCTCTTGATGGGGCCATTAATGCCCCATACATTATATGATATAATGATTAGATCCCCCATTGTTATTTAGCAAGCCATCATGCAATAAGTTTTGGTACAGGTATGGTGGGAGCTTAACCCCTCCTGCCTGTAGCATTAATGTCCAGCATTGAGGGGAGGTGTTTGACTTGAAAGGAGACTGGCACCCACAGGGAATACCATGTGCAGGAGAGAAGTGCAGCTTATAAGATGATAAAAATATAAAACAACAATAACAAACTGTAAATTTAACCAGAAGGAACTGTTTTAACTGTGCAGTTAGCTTACACCCAACTGGGAGAGCTTGTTCTGCAACCTTTTGTAAAAACTTGTGCTCCCAAGGTGCCACAGAGATCCCACCACTGTATTGATTCCCAGTAGTGGTGGGCTATGTTGAGATTAACCCAGCACTCGGCTGTGGTATCCATGTCAGTTCAGGGTTTAGCAACCACTGTGGGATCCACCTGTTCAACATAGACAATCCTACCCCCCTCCTCCAAAACCCCCAACCAGTTTATAAGATATGGTGCATTGAAGGGGGAGATCTCCTACCAACATAGTGGTGTCTGTCCCACCCCATTATTTTTATTCTCCCAGGATTTAGGTCCCCACACAAATAAGCTATATTTTATATCGTGACAACAGTCCTAGTAAGCCCATTATTTAAGGTGTTTCTTTAAAGCCTTCATTCATTTTCTCTCTCTCTCTTCCCTCCCTAACCACCCACTCAAATGTAAATGACTGCTCAATATCACCAAAGGCCCCCCCCTTTCTTTTCTCAATACTCTCTTAGGCCCAATAAGGGATCAGGATTTCTCCAGAAGCCTGGGAGTAAATGTTCTAAAAGTGTAAAAGTGGTTACAGTCAAACTCCAAAGGGCATTTCAGGAGGTTGAGAAACTAGTCTCTGTGCAAGTACATTTATGTAAATAAATGGATAAGTCACCATTTTTTAAGGGTCATAGTCCTGCGATCTTGTCACTTCTCCCTCAGGCCTCTACTGCATTTTCACTTGCTCTCTGAGCCTACTCCAAGTGCTTGGGCTGTCTTGGCCTGAGGTGGGGATCGATCAGAAGCCTTTTCCTGCTCGAGTGCCTGGGGTAATCCACTACCTTCTTTCAATCTCTTTAATGGCATCCAAATCCATTAGTTCCTCCATCGGAATGTCCAGGAAGGTCAAAAACTTCTTGGCATCTGGCATAGAATCAAACATTTTTACACCAGCATCCGAAGTGACTCGCAGGCACTTGGAGAAATCTACTCTTGCTTTAAGGCCTCTGTTACGTAGAGCTTTTACAGTTGGGAACCAGATCTTCCTTTGCGCCATGGTAGTGGGTGCATATCTGGCTCAAAAAACAGCTTAACATCCCCAAACACAATTTCTTTCTTCTCCCATGCCTTCCTCAGAACCATTTCTCAGGTTCTGAAATCCAGAAAAGCCACAATGAGGGAGCTGGATCTTGCTCTGGGGTCCTTTGGGATTGCTGTGAGTGCTCTGAGAGCACAAATTACATTTAGAGGTATCTCCTTTCCTATGCCCAGTAGTTCTTTCATGAGACCTTCCACATATTCAGGAACATTTGTCGATTCTGAGTGTTCTGGGAGTCTGTGTATACAGACAGTAACTCTGTGTGACCTAATTTCAAGGTCTTCAATGCGGCTTAGGAGAAACTGTGACCTGTCGTGGAGCTACAGAATCGTACCATTGTGCAGGTCTGTAGTGTTTGAGTAGCTGGTTAAGTGTTTTTCCATTTGCCAGATCTGGGTGCTGTGAGAGACAATATTCACTCTGTTTTCTTTTATATCAGCTTTTATAGTGTCCAAGGTATTGCTGAAACTTCGGAGCTAATGGCAAAGCTGGCAAGAGGTAATAGTGAAATCTCCTTCTTCCTCAGACTCCCTCTCACAGCCTTGGTCTACTGTTTCAGCTGGTCTGGAGGCCTCCATGTTCCCCGCTGCAGACTTCAGAGGCAAGTTTGATTTTTGTTGCTTTAGAGCCCTCGCTTGGGCATTTCAAGGCTTGTTTCTGGTCACAATTTGAGTTGGTATGGGCTCCACTTAAGTTTTTCATGGAAATCCTGGGCTGCATAGGGAGAGGCATCACCAGTAGAAAACAGGAAGTTATTATGCCTCTGTACAGACAGCTGGTGAGACCCCATCTGGAGTACTACGTGCAGTTCTGCAGACCCAGTCTCCACAAAGACATAGACAGGATGGAAGCTGTCCAGAGGAGGGCAACTAAAATGGTGCAGGGTCTGCACCAGAAGACATATGAAGAGAGACTTAAGGAGCTTAATATGTATAGCCTCGAGGAAAGTAGGGAAAGGGGGGACATGATAGAAACTTTCAAGTACCTCAAGGGAATCAACAAAGTCCAAGAGGGTAGCATCTTTCAAAAAAAGAGGTGTGCAAGAACAAGGGGGCACAATTTGAAGATAGAGGGGGGTGGCTCAGGGGTAATTTGAGGAAGTATTTTTTCACAGAGAGGGTTGTGGATGCATGGAACAGCCTTCCGGAGGAGGTTGTGGAGTCAAAAACAGTGGTGGAATTCAAGCATGCATGGGACCTGTCATAAGGCAATTCTAGTGGGTGGGGGTAGGAAGAAGTAGGCTGCTGGTTAACTAGGATCTGTAGCTTATCCATTAGGTAGGGAAATGGGCAGACTGGGTGGGCCAAGCGGTCCTTATCTGCCATCAAATTCTATGTTTCTATCCTACCCAGGAGTTTAATTTAAAAGATTTTGGTTGGAGGGTTTGACAGAGCACACAAACTAGTGTCTGCATTGAAAGGTGATGTCACTGGAAGTCCCACAGATTCAGATTCAGAACAATCTTCTTCATAACTCCACACAGTATCAGGTGACACCACCTCTGGTGTCACAGTTATTTCTTCTTTCTATTTTTTGCTCACTGAGCCATGGTCTTCTTTTTTGCCACTTTCACAAAATAGCAGTGTTTCACAATAACAGTTTAGCTTTAGGTCTCTAGACTCACTAGCAAGATTTTATTGTAACTTCTTTATCCACTTCTTGACATAACCTCAGAACAGACCATTGTTGAAATGCATCTGGCAGAGTCCAGTAATGATCCAAATGCAGATCCTTTGAAATACTGGAAATCCAAACAAAATATATGGGCTGCTTCAATACAAATTGCCATGAAGTACATGTATTGCCTTCCTACTAGCTTTTATTCAGAATGATTATTAAGTTCAGCTGGTAATGTTATTTCTTACCCAAGATCCTGTTTGTCACCAGAAAATGTTGAGCATTTGACATTTCTTAAAGTCAGCATTCCTCACTTTAATTTCAACTATGATACCCGAATGAGACATACCATGAAACAGTTTATCCCATCATGCCTGTGATGAAAATCTTACGTGAATAGGGTCTACTTATTAATACAATAGGTACATATGAGATAGTGGCAACAAGTCAGATCAGGCCAAGCCAGGATTACTTGAATGAACACAATGAGCACAGAGAAGTAAAAAAAATAAATAAATAAATAAATAATTAAAATAACATATGTAAATACAGAGTCCATATAATATAACAACTGAATTTCATGTCCTGACCATACTTGATAGTACTATTAATCTGATCTGGATGGTAGGGTACTACAGTCTACTACTATTTCTTGTCAGCAACTGCATAAAATATTATTTTACAACCTGAATGTACTGTAGTCCGATGTTAATACAGTACTATAGTTACTATTTTGTTTACAACATATGGCTTAGCTGAAGCCTAAATGCTCTTCTTTGGATAATACATTTTTCATATTCTCAACCATATCCATATTTGGCTGCAATTACTTTACAGAGAAAAAAATTACTTTAATGCTATATCTTGGTTACAGTGACTGGCTTGGCTGGGATTATAAAAACACAGAAACATTGAAATTGATGGCAGATAAGGATTGCTAGACCCATCTAGTCAGCCCATTTTCCCTGCCTCCTGTAAAAGCTGCAGACCCTACTTGATCTCTGGCTTTACCTCCTCATTCATGTTGCTAGGGTTCCCATATGCCTGTCCCATGCAGGCTTGAATCCCCACACTGTGTTTTCCCCCACCACCTACACTGGGAGTCTATTCAATGCATCCACCACCCTTTATGTGAAGAAATACTTCCTCATGCTACCCCTTAGTCTACACCCTTCTAACCTCATGTCATGCCACCTCATTTCTGGATATCTCATTTTCTGAAAGATGCTACCCTCCAGTGCCCTATTTATGCCTTTAAGATATTTGTAGGTTTCTATCATATCTCCCCTGTCTCTTCTCTCCTCCAGGGTATACATATTGAGGTCTCCCAGTCTCTCCACATATGACTTTTGGTACAGGCCTTGCACCATCTTTGTTGCCCTTCTTTGAACTGCCTCTACCCTGTCTATGTCCTTACAGAGATGTGGCCTCCAGAACTGGACACCATATTCCAAATGAGATCTCACTAATGATCTGTACAGTGGCATCACCACCTCCTTCCTTCTGTTGGTGATACCTCTCCCTATGCACCCCAGCATCCCACTGGCTCTCCCCACAGCCTTTGCTTATTATATATACTTCTAGTACTTAGCACTGGCAGCAATTGTTTCTTGGATCTAGGAAGGATGTATTATGGGTGCTGTCATGTGCACACAGCAGTTGCACACTATTTATTTTATTATTGACTGCACCTGACTAATGTGAGCACCTGGGTAGTGATCAGTAAGATATCTTTCATTTCTAGCTTAAAATATGTTGCAAAGTAGAAGAAGTAGTAGAAAACAATACCAGTGTTTGGACCAGGTAGTGTATAGTAACATACTACAATGGGAGATGCAATGCAGCTGCTTCACATGGGTAGGATGAGTGAGTTCTTACAGCTGCTCATTTGACCATTAGCCATTTTTTTGTCCTGGTCTTCTCTGGAACAGCTAGCAGAAGAGTATATCCAGCATCAATAAAAAATATCTTAGCTGCTTGGTATTGGTAGATTGCAGGTACTTGTATCTCTCTCTCTCATTCTCCTAGCACTAACAAGCCCAAGCAGGTATGCCACCAAGAGAGGCATGAAGGAGCTACAGATTGCTTTGTTTTAGCAATTTTACTTTATTTTTCATACAAATAATGAATTAAAGAGTTTGGTCCATTGTTATGCATTTGACTATATATATATATATATATATATATATATATATATATATGTATATACAAATATTTATAAACAATCAGCACTATTCAGAACTAATCAGATATGCCTGTGTTCCAGTTCTTATTTAATAATGGTCAGAATTTTAACAAGTTCTTTCAGCTTTAAATACAACACCATATTCTTAAAGCATTTATTACACTACAGTATCATATATTAGAGGTAATTCATCAACTTTCTGAAGATCAATTGATACTTAAGTGTATTCAAGGTAGAGGAAAGTTGGGTTCCCTTTTTTTAGTTCCCCTACACCTTTTTTACTGTTGCCACCTTGATTTGTCACCTGTCTGCTTGCTGAAACTTTTAGTGACAGTAGATATATTAGGTTTCACTCTTACATGTTCTGGCATCTCTCCTCAAGCATCCCCTGCAGACCTGTGGTCCATATCCAGAATTCCTACAGAGGTCCTGCAGGTGCTCACAGGTCACATGTTTTACTCTTGCTTTATCCCCCTCACTTGATGGAACACAAGTGTAATGGAAATCACTGGGTGCACATCTCAATTTATTCACACAGAGCACCTTCCCCACACAACAGTGAGCTTTCAATGCAGAATTAAAACAGGTTGCAATAAGGATGTTGACCCCATGGCACCTCCTCCAAATTATCTGCTAGCCCCAGACCTTAAGTCAATACTATTTTTTTGCAGCCCCCAACTTCAGGGCAGGATATAGCTCCTCAATATTGCTCCATAATTGCAGGCCTAGCTGGCTTATCCTGTGTACCCTGTAGGCCCTATATTTTTCAGCATGTTTAGATTTTCTACTTACTGTCCACTCCTAGAATCAATTCCTGATAACTTCCTTCCTAGTCCTAGGACCCTAGAAACAGCAACTCTGTTGCTTATCATTCACTGTATAATAACAGAAAAAAATAATTTCTTGTTTATATATGAAGCAGATGGCATAAAATAAATGCCTGCACTCATATATGATGGAAATAATGTAAGGGTGAACAAACATAACTGGAAGAACCCCTTCCTCATCATTTTAAAGCTAGAACATGTAATGGATTACTTCCTAGTAAAAGTATTTCTGACAGAACCCATAGCAGCATAATCTAAATAAACACTGACCAACCAACTGCATTTCACTTTGAGTGAAAAATATGTTATTTTTTTGACTCAGTTTGAAGTGTCTATTAAATAGTCTCATTACTACAATTTTGACATTTACTACTCTTCTCTGTAGCAAATTTGGAAAGTCGTTCACAGCTTTCTAAGGCCTTGTTCATTTAGTTGATCCATGTACATTGTGAAAGAACAGCACTGAAGCAGATGCATTTTTAAATACTATACATGAACTGATATGATGGTCCAATGTTCCCAGCTCTTTTTATTGGGAAGGAGTATTTTTTTGCTTAACACTGAGATACAAATGTCCAACTTCTCTTTTGTATTAAAAACCTCTCTAGTTTCCATGGAATTTGGAACCTGCATTATGGGCTGTGCAAAAGAAATTTGTCAAAAAAGACAAGCCATTCTGTTGAAATCAATCTGGTATTTAATTTGAGGCAGTTCACAACTTGTTCAATAACATGAAGGGAGTATGATGAAGCTGCAAAGGTGCTGGAGCTGATGCCAATATTTAAATCAGATCATGAGCTGTAGCTAAGACACTTCTCAAGAAAGCCATTGAATCTTTTCTAACAAGATGCTTTAACTTTTCAGGTCCATTTAATAGTAAGGCTGAAACTGAGCTTAAATCTCTGATTAAAGACTGAAGTTAAAAAAGGGAGCAATTTCAAATTCCTATGTCTGTTAGTTCCCATTCGGCAAAATGTCAGTATGATCTCACTGATGTTGCCATGTGTAAAAAGCCAAAAGATGTGCTAAGGACCAATATCAAGACAGCAGGTAATGAGCATTATTAACAGACATCAATAGGCCTCTATTGACTCTATATGCTATGTCTGTGCTATGACCAGCTGGAAGACCAGATTGAAAACTGTCAAGAAGGTCATGTTGCTCCAAGTAGTCTCCAACAATTTGGATGCATGAAAGAGATTCTAGATGCATCTATAAATTGCTTAAAGCATTTGTATCAAGACTGATGTTCATCAATGTGTAGATAGCAGTGGCAACCTGAAAAACAAATGAACAACTCATTCAGTATCAAAAGTGTACCTACCATATGGCCCTTTTAAGAAGACATGGAGTTCTTCTGGAAATTCCACAAGAGTGTCCACATTTAATAACTGATATACAGTACATACAATTTATCTCCTTTTAGAGGTATTAAAAGAGGTTTCAAATATACTATAAACAGCACTAACAAATAATTTTAGCAGAACATCCACATCTGAATGCCACAGCTTGAAAACAAACCTCAAGTAGATACAGTATAATGTAAAAGTCCAAACAGTGTAAATTAGTACTATATATAACAGCTGTTACTCAATTCAGGACATGAGACTGTAAGTACAAAGTCAAAAATGCACATGGAAGCTTTATTTTCTGCCCAGCTTACCACTTTAGAAAGATTCAATCGGCTGACTGGTGTGGCATGCAATATATCCAACAAGTAATTTAGGTCCCATACTTCAAAAGTTTAACACTAAAGAAGTAAGTCCAGACACAAATACAGCACTTAAACAAACACTTCAGAGGGCTGTGATACTGAACTCTGCACTGAGTCATGATTTAACAAGTGGATCAGGGCCATTGACATACCGTGGGACAGGATCCACTAGAATGCTGTCACCAGCTAATTGTCTGGTGCACAGGCAGAAAAAGTGAAAGTCCAAGTCAGACTCATGCAGTGAAGTTAATAAAGGCACTCTAAATGATGAAAGCTTAGCATATCTGTCAAAGTAACTGGGTAGAGGTCAAGGAAACATGCTCTGTTTTTCATCCTTATATGTATGGCATACGTTAAATTTTATTTCCAGTTTGGCATTTTACTTAGGCAGTGGGGCTGTTTTAGGTTCTTTCTCATAACAGACTGAGTGCTTCTATATTTTCTTGCTGACTGTATGAGACTTAATAGGACTCTTTCTGAATGCAAGCACTTGATAATCAGTTGGCAGCAGTGTGGTAGTGGCTTCTCTCTCACAGTTCAAGTTCATGTTTATTGGTACAAATATATAAAATCACATGCTGTATCACATTCATAGAAAGATCATAATACAATAAAAACAATTGTTGGCATACCAGAAAACAAAAAAACCCTCTTCATGTCATGTAGAAGTGAAGCATCTACATGTTCAGTAATAATAACAATTATGATTATGGACACATACAGAAAGCAGCTTTAATTATGTAGTTGTCTAATAACAATGTTTTCCATAATTTACCATGGCATAGATAACATGTTTTAGATCTAAAGATAAGAATTATCTCTCTCATTATCCATACATGGAATTTTTCCACTTTAACACAGACATAATGCATTTTTTTGTATTTCATTCTTGGTGCAGGGCAATGTAGGATCAAATGATATAAACTTATCAAGTTTTCATTTTGACAAACACACTGAACTAACTGATTTTTCCCAAAATGGTGAGTGATGTTAAGAAGATACCAAACCAATAGCACCAATCTAGAATTGCATAACATATTTCTTCATTCACACAAAATAATAAAAATCCCTCCATGTTTAGAGATTTTTTTTTTATTTTACTGAGCAGTTTGTTATTATCTATACAATGGGTTTCTTCTCAATCTTTTTGCAAAGAGACATCCATTACTCTATTTATAGCTTCAGATATGTATGCAGATGGATACATGTTTGCTTCATGTGACCAAAACTGCAGTTATCCATTTCTGGTTAGGATATTATTTAATTAAAAAATATATATTATCTGAGGACTTTTTTGTGGTATCTAATAAAAAAAAAAATATTTGAGGACTTTTCATGGCATCTTAAAAACAACATCTGGGTAGTCTTTTTTCCTCAATGTCCAAAATGCGACTCCAATAGCGTATTGCACTTACAATTAAGTTATAAGTAAGATAACTTATAATAGAGGCTCCTCTTTTACAGAATGTCAGCACTGGTGGACCTGGTCCACTTCTAAAATCATGGTGACTGAATGTAGATTTAAAGTGTTTGGGATAGGGCTTCATAATTTTTCCAGGCTTGCTACTTTGGTGTTAAATTCTTGAAAAATGAGGCTTTGGACCTGCACTGGATGCATGCTATGACACTGAGTTGACTAGAATTTTCTAAAGTGGTACATAATATACTAAGCTACAGTTTTTGTGCACATGTTGGCTTTGTACTTGTTACACTTAAAGGGGATAAGAAATGTATCTCATTGTCAATGCAATCCCTGTTCTACCTGTTATGATGCTATATCTTCCTTAAATATATACTAAAATATAAACGTATCTCAGGACATTTACATGTGTCTAAGTTTCACATCCTTGTGCTATAGTCCATGATCACTCTGCTGCTGTATGTCACCATAACTGGGTAACTTTCTCTTTTGTGACAAGGAAGACTAGTCTAACCTCAGTCACCAAGAGCCAAAACATCATAACAGTAGACCTTGCAAAGATTAAGCACCTGTGGTCCAAGGGTCTTAACTAGCTTCATGAGGCTGGTAATGCATGCAATGTGGGATTCATTGAAGAGATTGCTCTAAGGTAACTGATTGTTAATAAACAAAAAGTCTAACACCATGGTCACCAACAAATGAGAGATGACTACAGAGCAGTATCAAGAGACTCAAAGAATAGAATAAAGGAAGCTAAGAAGTGACTAGAAGTTCCATACTTAACATAGAAACATAGAAGTTGATGGCAGATAAGGACTGCTGAGCTCATCCAGTCTGCCCATATACCCTACTTGTATCAGTGGCTGCTGACCCAACTTGGTCATCAGCTTTAGCTTCTCCTTCCCTGCTCCAGGGTTCCCTTATGCCTATCCCATGCATGTCTGAATCCCACCACTGTGCTCGCTCCTAGCACCTCTTGGGCAGGCTATTCCATGCATCCACCACCCTTTCTGTGAAAAAGAACTTCCTCACATTACCCCTTATCATGCCCTCCTCCAATCTCAAATCTTGCCGCCTTCTTCTTGTACCTCTCCTGTACCGAAAGATGTCTTCCACTTGCACCTTGTTTATGCCCTTAACGTACTTTTCAAAGATTCAAAGATTGTTAAGAGAATAGTTTATAGTCAGCTAACTGAATATTTGGAAAAGTATGAAAAGCTGACGAGATATCAGTCTGGCTTCAGAAGAGGCAGGTCCATGGCCACCACACTAATGGACTTTTTGGATATAGTAGCTACCCCTTGGGGAAGGCAAGGCCCGCTAGTGCGGTGTACATGGACCTGTCAAAAGCATTCAATTTGGTGACCCATAACACCTTGATGGGAAAACTAAAAAACATAGGATTGACAAATGAATCTTGCCAGTGGTTCACTTCATATCTAAATGGAAGAACACAGGTAGTAATAGCAAATGGATTTGAGTCAGACACTTTACCAATAATCCATGGTGTGCCCCAGGGATCTATTCTGGGGCCACTATTGTTTATTATTTACATTAATGATATCCTGGACTTTGTGGAGAACTCATTTATCTGACTTTACGCAGATGATACTGTATTGGTGGCTGAGGGCAGCAGCCTCAATGAAGCAGAAACCAAATTGCAGCAGAATTTCTTGGCAGTGCAGGAGTGCTTTACTTCTCTGGGTTTGATCATCAATAGTAAAAAAATACAATGTTATTTGGATCTAAGCAATCTAGATAAAAAAACTTGTGCTTACGTATAACAACAATGGAAGGGAAATGTTTGACTTAAACTGCATCTTACAAATACTTAGGAGTTTACTTTGATCAGTATTTAAGCTTTGATTGCCATATCTCAGATCTTGTAAAAAGAAAGTAAACGAACATATAGGGGTGGCAGGAAGGTTTACAACAAGCACAACAAAATATGTATGTTTAATAATAGCAAATCAACTAATTTTGCTGATAATTGATTATGGGAATTATATCTATAGAAACACAAGTAAACAGCAGTTGGAAAAACTTGATCATCTTTATAATAGATCGGCAAGATTTGTTTTGAGGTGTAGCTATAATACTCACAACTGCACAATGTATAATAAGCTTGGCGGCAATCACTTGACCTAAAACGAAGGAACATTTGGACTAACCTTGTCTGGAGTATGTTTAGAAATAAATCACCCCAACATTTGATAGAGAAATTACAAAGACCTAGACACAGTTTAAATCTAAGAAAAAATGGGGCTAGAGATCTGCTACAGCCTAGGATTATTAACAATTTTGGTAAAATGACCTTTGAATTTAGTGTAGCTAGTACCTGGAATGCACTACCTCCAGACCTGAGAAATCTGGATCTCACAGAATACAGTTTTAAAATAAAGGCTGACAGCACTTTAACTTTAGATGTGAGTGCAATTGACAAGTGGAATAACACTTAAATGTTATTTGTAGTTGGTATCTGTATGTTTAGTGCAGTCTTTGATGACCAGTGTTGTAATAATTTATAATGTGATTGTTAAATGTTTGTGTTTTTCTTATTTACCTATAGGGTATACAACCTTATTGTGATCTGTTAGTCTTATTGTTATGTATGGAAACTTGAATTTTACATGTTCACTGCACAGATACACCTTGTAAATAGGGTGTGGATTGCCCTAATTTTGTTATACTGCATAAATAAATTTTATTACTACTTACTACTACTTCAAGGTTTCTATCATTTCTCCCCATTCCCTCCTCTCTTTCAGTGTATACATATTGAGGTCTTTTAATCTCTCCTCATACATCTTCTGTTGCAAGCTCTGCACCGTCTTAGTTGCCCTTCTCTGAACAACCTCCACCCTGTCTACATCCTTACAAAGATGTGGCCTTCAGAAATGCACACAGTACTCCAGATGAGGCCTCAACAGTGTGTTGTGTATGGTATCACCATGTCCCCCCTTCTGGTGGTGATACCCCTTCCTGTGCACCCAAACATGCCATTGGCCCTCCCTACAGCCTTTGTACTCTGCTTGGCCACCTTTAGGACATCTGAGATGATAATCCTCAAATCTATTTCCTCCCTGGTGACTGTCAGCACTCCCTCCATCCTGTAGCTCTCCACAGGTTTCTGTTCCTCAAGTGCATGATTTTGTACTTCTTCATGTTGAACTTCAGTTGCCACACTTCAGACCATTTTTACAGCTTTCCTAGGCCTTCTTCATTTTTGCCAGCCCATCTGGAGTGTATACCCTGTTGCAGACCTCGGTGTCATCTGCAAACAGGCAAACCTTCCCTTCCAGCCCTTCTGCAATGTCACTAATAAAGACATTAACAAGGATTGGCTCCAGGACAGATCATTGAGGTGCCCCACTGGTCTCCTCTCTTTCCTAGGATTGGATCCCATTTACCACCACCCTCTGCTTCCTGTTCCCCAACCAGTTTCTAACCCAGTTCACCACATTGTGGCCCACACCCCAGCTTCCCAACTTGTTTACCAGTCTTTTATGTGGATCGGTGTTGAAAGCCTTTCTGAAATCGAGATAGGTGACATCTACCACTCCCCCCAATCCACCTCCTTTGTCACCCAGTCAAAAAAATATATTAGGTTTGTTTGGCATGACCTTTCTGCTGTGAATCCATGCTGCCTTGGATCTTGTGCTCTATTCGATTCCTGGTGTTCCACAGTTCTTTCCGTAAGCAGCACCTCCATAATCTTACCCACTACTGAGGTTAGGTTGACCAGCTTATAGTTTTCTGCCTCCTTCCTTCTTAAATTTTTGTGAAGAAGGACTACATGTGCCCTCCTCCAGTCCTCTGTAACTAGTCTTTTATTGAGCAACTCACTGAACATGGCTGACAGTGGTGCTGCCAGCTCCATCTGTAGTTCCTTTAGTATCCTGGGATGTATGCCATCTGGTCCCATTGACTTGTCTACCCTCAGTTTTGTGAGGTTCCTCTAAGACTCTCTTCTGTTAATGGACTGGTGTTCACCCCCCCCCCCATGTATCTGATGCCCAGCTGTGGTCCCTGTCTCTCCCCTTCTTCAGTGAAAACTGACCAGAAGTATTTATTCAGTGCTACTGCCTTCTCCAGGTCTCCCTCCACAAACTCTCCTGCCTCCACTCTGAGTCTCACAATCCCACCCCTGGCCTTCCTTCAATCACTACTGTACATATAGAATGTCTTGTCCCCTTTCTTCACCATGTGTGCTAATCTTTCCTCTGTTTGTGCCTTTGTGCTCCTCATAGCTTTCCTGCTTCCCTCAGACAATTTAGGTACACCACCTTATTCTCTTCCTTCGTGTCTCATTGTATTTTCTGAATGCCCTCCTTTTGGCTCTTACTTTCTCTGCTACAACTTTAGAGAACCATAGTGGATTGTTCCTTCTCTTGCCTTTGTTTCTCAACCTAATGCACTGGTTTTTCAGCTCCATTATGGCTCCTTTCAGGTGTGCCTACTGCTCTTTAACTCCACCCCCATTTTGCTTCCCTACTTGCCAGGTATGGAGATTCTTGGAAAATATGGACTGCAGGACAAGAGAAAACATGGGATAATGGGGACTATGTCACACAAACTTTGATTTCTTCAACTGGATGTCAAAGGCAGTAGACAAATTACAGGTGGTGGACACGCTGGCAATAGACAAATTACAGGTGGTAGACATACAGTGCCTTGACATTAACAAATTAACAAGTGGTTTGTTATGAAGATGCAGGACCTCAGAGTAGGGGACAAAACTACTAGGTGAGTGGGATATGGTTTATGTGACAAGACTCAGATGGTAGTAATAAAAGTGGAATCCTCAGAAGTCAAAGTATTTATTAGCAGTGTGCCACAAGGATCAGTCATAGGACTGGTCCTCTTCAGCATCTTTTTCTGGGACATAGGAGAAAATATCCAGGGCAAGATATGCCTTTTCAGATATGATACATACTAAGATCTGTAGCTAAGTTGATAGGGAGAAATGAGTCACAGTCATGAAGCTGGACCTTGGCATACAGGACAATTGGTTGAAATTAAGGTAGCTAAAATTGAATGCAAAAAAATGCAAACATGCAATAGCATGACAGACTTCAAAGCAAAATTACATACATACATCAAGCAAAAAAAAAAAAAATCCAGGGGTATAATTAACATCTTAAGGTGAGCTCCATGGACTTCAGTCTATTATGCTCTTTGATAACCTATGAAACCTATACAGGAACAAAATATATTAGCACTGTATGTAGGATGTGAGAGGTAGTAGTAGAAAACACTGCAGAGAAAATGAACCTGGGAATAATAATATCATACCACCTGAAGGCATCAGCATTATGCAATAGTGTAGTGCCAAAGGCAAATGAGATACTTGGGTGCACAGCGAGAGGGACAGGCTGCATGAGAAGGGAAGTGCTGCACCCACTGTATAGATCACTGCTTCAACTTTATTTAGAGAGCTGTATGCAGTTTTGGAGCCCATATCTGATGAATGACAGGAACAGGTTGGTGGCAATGCAGTGGAGGGTAATCAAGATTATGACCAGAAAGTCCAGTTAAGTTTTATTAAGATCCAGACAATATATATAACCAGGCAAATATTAATAATAAAAAAAACACTCATTAAAAAAGAGATTTCTTGAAAAATTACACAACAGATTTAAAAACTAACATTTGATTAGTGTTCCTTTCAATGCAGAGTGCCATATGTTCAAACAAGACCACTGCAAAGATTACCTTAGTACTAGAATCATACTGAGTTTAAACAATTACATCAGGATTACATTTCACTTTCAAATTTACTAATTGAAAAGGATGCTTCATTTTCATCTCGGAGATCCTGCCAGTGCCAAGGGCTACACCAACTATTACACTAACAATTAAAGCAATAAATGAATAGCTAAGGAAGTGGTGCCTCAAGCAGAAAATCCCATGTCTTACACACTGGGAAACATTTCAGGATAGAAACTCACTATACTGCTGGGATGGTCTTCACCTTAGTCGCAGGGGTAGCTCATTATTGGGGAAGAGTGTTACTGCCACCATAAATCAATATGAAACTAATATCCAACAAGGAGAATGGCTGTGTACCCAGGTATCTAAAACAATATCAACAAAGTCATTATAACACATGTAATTTTTTATCCCTAAATGCAAGATCATTAAACCTGGTTAAACTAGCAGAACTTGAAGGTAAATGTAGAACCTTGAATCTAGGTGTTGTGGGGGTTACAGAAACCTGGTGAGACTCAGCCTCTACATGGTCAAGAGACATCCCTAATTATAAACTTTACTATAAGAATAGATCCAATAAGCAGGGTAGTGGGGTATGTATTTATGTTAGAAACGATATCCCCTTCTTTGAAGTACATTACCCCTCTACATCAGAAAGTATTTGGGTCAAAATTCAATTAAAAGGCCATTCATACATCACGGTTGGTTATTTATATAGACCCCCATCGGCAGACCTGGATTATACATCTAACATGCTCCAAAAGATTTCCTTCTTTTCAGAAACTGAGGATGTTGTTGTCCTTGATGACTTTAACATGCCCCACATTGATTGGGACTCCTTATCAGGTCACTCTAGTGCAGATAAGCTCTTAATTGATACAGTAGCTGGGTTACAGCAATTTGTTATGGAACCCACTAGGGGCCCAAATATTTTGGATTTAATTCTTACAAACATAGAAGCACAGGTTAGTAACCTTCATATCTGGGATCCACTGGGTGCTAGTGATCATTCCTCTATTTTATTTGAAATTCTGCTGGATGCTACTAACTTAAGAAAACATATAAATATTACAAATTATAACAAAGCCAACTTTTCAGACATTAATAAACAAATAGTTGATATTAATTGGGAATCACTTCTCTATAACTTATCAATGCAGCAAGCTTGGACCATGTTTAAAAATATAATTTATCACCTAGAAATCCTTTATATTCAAACTAAAAAGAAATATAACACCAAAGGTAAAATACCCCCATTGGTTTAATAAAACTATTAAAACACAGATTAATTGAAAAGCCAGACTGTTTAAGAAACTCAAAAATAGTACACAACCTTATAAAAACATCTTACTTCACAAATACAGGTTCGCAGTTAAAATCTTAAAACGGTGTATCAAACTTACAAAAACTAAACTTGAATTTAAATTGGCACATACCAAAGACTGTTATAAGTCTTTTTTTATATATAAATAATAAAAATGGTAATTCTAGGACCAAAGGACCCCTAATCAATAATGGAGCCAGATTATCAGATATTGATATGGTTAAACATGTCAATAAATACTTATGTTCTGTATTTTCCAAACAGAATACAGCTATCCTGGTACATCCACATTTCCTTGGCTCCTATAATATTACACTATCCGACATCCTACAAGCAATAAAAAAATGTTATAAAAATACCAGCCCAGGACCTGATAACATCCATCCTTGGTTTTTGATTGAAACCTCTCAGATCATATCTAAACTCCCATCAATCATTTTCAATAAATCTCTGCAGGAAAATTCCATACCCAATGAGTGGTGTACAGCCATTGTTACCCTGATATTCAAGATATTCAAGAAGGGTAACAGAGACAATGTTCAGAACTATCACCCTATTAGTCTAACCTCCATAGTTGGTAAATTTATGGAAAGGGTTGTCAAAATGAAAATTGAACAGGAATGTATAAAATTAAAAATTCAAGATACTCTACAGCACAGGTTTACACCAAATCATTCATGTACAACAAACTTGATATCTTTTTATGACAATATTAGTACACAACTGGATCTAGGTATTCCCACCGATGTACTGTTACTTGATTTCAGTCAGCATTTGACAAAGTCTCACATAAAAAACTTATAGCAAAAATGTATAAAGTGGGTTTGTCCCCTGACCTAGTAAAATGGACATCTGACTGGTTGACCAACAGAACTCAAAGAGTCAGGATTAATGATATATTATCCAGCTGGGGTACAGTGTCGAGTGGAGTCCCCCAGGGTTCGGTCCTGGGACCGATATTATTTAATCTTTTTATATGTGACCTACAGCCTGGACCCAATAATTACTTGTCAAAATTTGCTGACAATATAAAACTAGGGGGTAGGGTTAACAATCAGGATAATATAGCATCTTTAGTTTCTGACCTGGAAAAAACTGAACAATGGGCCAAACATAATGATATGTATTTTAATCAGGGCAAGTGTGTGGTTCTCCACTTTGGTAAAAATAATCCAAACAATGTTTATTATCTCAATAAATTACCACTTAAAACATCTAAATGTGAAAGGGACTTGGGCATACTTATCAACAATAAACTTACACCAAGAGATCACTGTATTAAAACCTACAACTTGGCAAATAGTCTTTTGAGGCAAATCAAACAAGCATTTGTAAACCACTCTGAACAATGTCTCATTCCCCTGTATAGAGCGTATATTAGACCTTACTTGGACTATGGGTCCCCTTTTGGAACCCAGGTCTAATCGGTGATACAGCTCAGCTGGAGCAGGTCCAGAGGAGAGCCACTAAAATGGTACTGGGCTTAGCATGCCTTGATTATCCCCTCAAGACTTAAGACCACTGGACTCTATTCACTCCAAAATAGAAGAATAAGAGGTGATATGCTTTTAGTCTACAAATTACTTCAAACACCTGACCTTATGAAGCGGTGTGGACTTTTACACACCAATAGAAGACTAGTTTCAAGGTTGCATAATAGACAACTTGAGGAGAAGTCCTACAAAACCAATAAAAGGGTATTTTTTTACCATTAGGGCACCGAGAATATGAAATACTCTACCACTGGATTTGATTGAAGTAGAAAACATAACCAGCTTTAAAAATAAACTAGGTGACTGGATTAGGGAAAACTATTAATACTTCTAAAAGTCCCACAATGTGTCGGGAAGAGTCTTGATGGGTCCTGGCCTTCTTCTGTTCATTTATACCAAGTTACATATGAAAACAGGAGATATTCCAACATTCTGTTAATGTTTCCAATTGATGGTTTCAATAGCAGTTTCCCAATTACATTGAGAATAGGTTTTATCTATTTAGATCTCAGGTTATCAAATCTATGACATTCTAATATTACAGGACCAACTACTCATAACTGTACTTCCTCACAAGAGCAAATTCCATCTGAGCTATACCAGGAATATTTTGAAAATCCGAACTCAATTTCATTTATTAGATTCATTCTAAACAGAGTATGCTTTCCTATGATAGGTTTTTTCACATATTTGAAGGTTGGGTTCAGTTCGCCAAATGGTTGTCAGACCATTATACTGTATTTTCTCAGATATTCACAAGAGGCTAGCTTAACAAAGTCCTATTGTATCATAACATCCCCTACCCTCTGAGTATCAGTTTGTACATAATTCTTAGGGGTATGTTAATGCTTCTACTGAATTTAAGTCTGTTAGACATATATTTTCTCAGTGATTGATTAATATAGGAGAACCAGTTTCCTTCCTTACCCTGTAGGTATTCCAGTAAGCACATCTCTGGGAGACAGTTTTCATTCATTTCCATTATTTTTATCCACTTTGATAACATCCATTTGATTATTCAATATTTAATACTCCATGTGCCTCTTTCCACCCTAAAAGTAGCTCCCAATGTGTCTCTTGTGAGTCCTAATAAGCTTATTAGAAAGTTACTTTGGACACATTCTGATTCCTTGAGGCTATTACGAATACCCTATGTCTCTGCATACATCAACAACACATGGACTTTTGCCTCAGAGCAGTTTTTCATTTTCTTTAAGGGGGTAGCAAGCATGTTCGTAGCAAATTGTGTGATGTTTTTAGCCCTGGCTATTGCTATGAATTTTACTGATCTGATGTGTCCACTCCAGTTTGACTTTCTATTTACTGTTACTCCCAAATATTTGAGATTTTCTGTTCCTTCAATAAACTTATTTCCAACTAGTCACTTTTGGCATATTCTCATCTTTATACTGAACACCATTATCTTAGATTTTTAATAGTTCATTTCCAAAACTAAGGTAAAAAAAGTGGTCCTAGACTTTGGTCAAACTTTGGCTTAGGTCTTGAGGGGTATTGAACAGTAAAACCAAATCATCTGCATATAGCAAAAAATGAATAAGTTAACCAAATAAAATAGGGGGTAAATGTATCAGTTGTAATGAGTTCTTTAAAGGAAAACTAGGAAAACTACACACTAATATCATGTAAATGTTATTTGTTTCCTTGTCAACAGACAGCTCTTTTCCAGTAGCTGATGGTGACATATGTGTTTACTTTACTTTGTTTTCACTGTTCATACTAGTCTCATGTAACTATCCTGTGGGGGTTTCAATTTTATGGTTGTTTGAATCTCATTGTCCATGAGAGCTGCATTAGCATATGAGAACATGATGTTGAATCAACTATTTATGCTGTGAATCTCTATGTTGAAAGGACGAGTATTCTGAAAAAAACAACAACATGGAGACTCACAGAAACTGGAAGCAATTTAATGAGGAAACCCCTGTATTATAACTCAGATAGTCTGCAAAGCTAACTGACGGTAAATGTGATATTTCACACCTTGCTGTGACTATTCTGCAGAATTATCCTATGACAAGTGCTGTATTTTAGCATCCCCCTTTGTTGGCAGAAAAGAAAGCACAGACGTTAAGGGATAAATTGGTACATACAGACCACCTATAAGGGAAACAGTCAGAATGTAAACAACCTCTTCTAGGCCCTTTAAGCCCTGAGATGGTACCATGTGGGCACTGTTCAGTCTGTGTTCATACAAGCAAAAAAAGTGTATACAAACATCCGTTTACAAAAAATAAATATCAGATTAAACATTTTGTGACATGTGATACAGCAGGGATAGTTTATGTATTACAATGCCCATGTGATAAAATACACATTGGAATGACCACAGATCCTTTAAAACAACAAATTCAAGAACATAAATCCAATATCCAGAATAAAATAAGTACCACAGTAGCAGAGCATTTTACACTGGCAGACCACACAGGGGCATCGCTGAGATTTTGTGGCTTGGAAGCAGTAAAACCTCCAAATAGAGGAGCCGACTTTAGTGAAATGGTAGAAAGAGTAGAGACAAGGTGGATTTTTAAAATGGGGTGCTAAACCCTGATATAGGATTAAATAAGGACATTAAATGGAATTGTTGCAGAAAATAAAAAAAAATATGATATGGATATGTAACAATGATGGAAGGCATGAATGCTGCCTAGAGGATAAGGGTTGATATAAGGTACATATCAGCTGATATGAAACATACATATATGTATTTACATGAGGATTATGCATTATAGGGCATTGTCTCCAGCCCTACCTGTGCCACTCTTTTTGTTCAGTTTGGCCCTTTTATTATTATTATTACATTTAGGAGTCATGTCCAGCAACAGGTAATTGACTTGCTGGACCCTGTCCACCCCTTTTTTAGTACAAATAGGGGGCTTAACTATATTGGCACTTTTTTCTTTATAAATTAAGAAAAGATCATGATTCATAGTTTTATACCATTAGCACTAAATTGCATAGAAATGGCATGAGTGGAGCGGTTCTTCCCCTGTATCTCATCAAGCTCCATGAATGTTTTAAAGCCAGGCACCTTTATGGTATTTTTGCACAAGCTTCACAGTATAATAACCCAGTGAAAATGAGAAAAGTAGTGAATCCACATTAAGGTAAAACAGTAGAGGACGGATTATATGTACTTTATGGCATAGTGAATAGTTTTAGAATATTAGGAAATAAAGTATAAAAGGCTGCAGTTAAAGTCATGGTAAGTGCATGTCTTTCCATGGTGATAGGAAGTATACTTGCCAAAAATAAGCCCAGTCAAAATAAAAATAAGGAAAAGAAGATGTATGGGAATCAGAGGAAAATACAGCACTCTCTATAGTATAATGTTTAATGGCAATAAATGCCTTTGACTCTGTGGTATGATCTTCGTGGCTGAGCTATGCATGGGGATATACACATGATGTCAACATTGATTAGCTGGTCAACTAAATAAAATGTCCTTCTATTTGACAAAAAAACATGAGCAAAGCATTCTGGTGTCTAGGAAGATGTGGATGTGGTAAGAAATTTTTTTTGCCTTTGGTCTTTCTTGAAATCTTGAAATAAGTAATAACTAAAGGCATCTCCTGATGAAGCCTACCACCGTAGGTGAAACGTCAAGATTGTGAGCAGTTTTAAGTAATAAAAAAGCATTTCTTGCACTGTTTGAAACATGTATAGGGAGAGGCATCACCAGTAGAAAAAGGAAGTTGTTATCCCTTTGTACAGATAGTTGGTGAGACCTCATCTGGAGTACTGCGTGCAGTTCTGGAGACCCCAACTCCACAAGGACATAGACAGGGTGGAGGTAGTCCAAAGGAGGGCAACTAAAATGGTGCAGGGTCTGCAACAGAAGCCATATGAAGAGAGACTAAAGGAGCTGAATATGTATGCCCTTGAGGAAAGGAGGGAGGGGGTGGACATGATAGAAACATTCAAGTACCTCAAGGGAATCAAAAAAGTTCAAGAGGCTGGCATCTTTCAGAAAAAGAGATGTGCAAGAACAAGGGGACACAATTTAAAGATAGAGGGGAGATGGCTTAGGGACAATGTGAGGAAGTATTTTTTCACAGAGAGGGTGGTGGCCGCATGGAATGGCCTTCCTGAGGACATTGTGGGGTCAAAAACAGTGGGGAAATACAAGAATGGATGGGACAGACATAAGGCAATTCTGGTGGGGGTAGGAAGAAGTAGGCTGTTGGTTAACTAAGATCTGCAGCTTATCCAATAGGTAGGGAAATGTGCAGATTAGGTGGGCCAAATGGTCCTTATCTGCTGTCAAAGTCTATGTTTCTATGTGATGAATGGCTTTTCATCACTCCCTCTCCACCCAATGTTCCCTTGTGCCTGTCCCAGGCATGTTTAAACCCTTCCACTGTGCTTGCCCCCACCACCTCTTGTGGCAGACTGTTACAGGCATCCACCACCCTCTCTGTGTAGAAAAACTTCCTCACGTTACCTCTTAATCTGCCCCCCTCCAATTTCATATTGTGTCCCCTTGTTCTGATATCTTTTCTACATTGGAAAAGATCACCCACATGCACATTGTTTATGCCCTTGAGGTACTTGAAGGTTTCTATGATGTCACCCCCCCCCCTCTCCTTTCCTCCAGTGAGTACATATTAAGGACTTTTAGTCTCTCCTCATATGTTTTGTGATGGAAGCCATGCACCATCTTTGTCACCCTTCTTTGGATAGCATCCACCCTGTCTATGTCCTTACGCATGTGTGGTCTCCAGTACTGCATGCAGTACTCCAGGTGAGGCCTTATCAGTGTTTTATACAATGGCAGCAACACCTCCTGTTTCCTGCTAGTAATGCCTCTGCCTATGCACCCTAGCATGCCATTGGCCTTGCCTGCAGCCTTTGCACACTTCTTTGATACCTTAAGGTCATCAGATATGATAACTCCTAGGTCCCTTTCCTCTTTGGTGACAGTCAGCACCACCCCTTCATTCTGTAGCTTAACACAGGGTTCCCCTACCCAGGTGCATTATTTTGCACTTTTTTGAATTGAACTTCAGTTGCCACACCTCTGATCATCTTTCAAGCTTCTTCGGGTCCCTCTTCATTTTCTGCACCCTTTCTGGAGTATCCACTCTTTGGCAGATCTTGGTGTCATCTGCAAATAGGCAGACCTTTCCTTCCAGCCCCTCTGCAATGTCACTAATGATGACATTGCACAGGACTGGTCCCAGTACTGATCCCTATGATACTCTGCTGGTCACCTCTCTCTCCCTAGATTGGATCCCATTTACCACCACTCTCTGTCTTCTGTCCATCATCCAGTTTCTAACCCAATGTATCACCTTATGCCCCATGCCCAGACTCTTTATCTTGTTAACCAGCCTTCTGTGTGGGCCGGTATCAAAGGCTTTGCTGAAATCTAAGTAGGCAATGTCTATTGCCCCTCTCTGATTCACTTCCCTAGTCACCCAATCAAAGAAATTTACCAGATTTGTTTGACAAGACCTTCCTGCTGTGAATCCATATTGTCTCAGATCCTGGGTACCATTGGATTTCAGGTGTGCCACTATCCTTTCTTTCAGCAGTGTCTCCATGATCTTCCCCACCACTGAGGTGAGGATGACTAGCCTGTAGTTCCCCACTTCCTCCCTACTGCCACTTTTGTGCAGTGTGACTACATGCGACCTCTTCCAGTCCTCTGGAACCATGCTTGTGTTGAGTGACTGTGTGAACAGGGTGGCCAGAGGCACTGCTAGTTCCCTTCTCAGCTCCATTAATATCCTCAGTGTATGTGGTCTGGCCCCATGGCTTTATCCACCTTCAGCTTTGAGAGTTCCTCCAGAACTCTCTCCACTGTGAATGGACTGGTGTCCACTTCTCCCCCACCATTGCCTCTTCTCCCCAACTGTGGTCCTTTACCCTCTCCCTCCTTAGTGAACACTGAACGGAAGTATTTGTTCAGTATTTCTGCTTTGTCTAGATTCCCCCTTATTACACTCTCCCTCCTCCCCTTTGAGCCTCACAATAACCCCCCTGGTTTTTCCTTCTATCACTGATGTACCTATAGAAGGTTTTGTCCCCTTTTTCCACAATCCATGCTAAACCCTCCTCTGTCTGTGCCTTGGCTCTCTTAACAGCCTTTCCTGCTTCCCCTGGACATTCAATGTACACCTCTCTGTCCTCCTCCCTTTGGGTTTCCTTATACTTCCTGAAACTTGCTGTTTAAGCCCTTACTTCGTCTAGATAACCCATGAGGTGGGCACATGGGGAAGGGTGCCATCCATAACATTGACTCCTTCCTGCCACAATCCCTCAAGGCGGCGGAGGGGGCGACTGGATGAGGGTGGGTGAACTGGGTGACAGGATGTCGCTATATGTATGCACATGTGGGAGGAGCGAGCATGGCGGCGTGGGCTGGGAGGGAGCAGAGGGGCTGTAGGGGGTGGCGCTGCGGTGGATGGCTGAGCTGCACTGTGGCATCAGGGGTTGGCTATTGGTTGGGGTGGGTGAAGTACCAGGTTCAGGTCCAGGCACTGGTGCGATTTGATTACGCCTGACCTGAACCATTATTTTTGTAATGCTTTCACCCCCCCGACATGCACCCCCCTGGAGTTGAGAATCCTTAAGTAGGGGAGTGCGGGGGTGAAACCCATGAGGGTGGTGTGGGGGCAGCCCCACAAAGCATTAAAAAAAATCTCCTGGTGCCATTGTCCTGTTCGCGGGGTTGTCAGAGTGCCGAAAGGTTTTCGGCACCATGACTGTGCGATAATGGTGATTGCATTTAGGTGTTCGCCGTTAGCACATAGACCCCTTTGTTTGCTACCTCTTTAGAGAACCATAGTGATTTCCTTCTTCTTTTCCCTTTGGCCACTATCCTAAGGCATTGGTTAATTACCTCCACTATGGCTCCTTTTAGTCTCCCCCACTGTTCTTCCACTCCCTCCATTACCTCTCCCTTCACCAGGGCTGCTCTTAAACATTTACCTATTTCACTGAAATCTGCTCTCCTGAAATCTAATACTTTTGCCCTTGAGTGGCTTAATTGAGTCTCTGTCTCCATGCCAAATTACACCATGTGGTGGTCGCTGGATCCCAGCTGCCCTTCCACCTGGACTACTTTGACTCTGTTTCCATTGGTCCATACCAGGTCCAGAATAGATTTGTTTCTGGTTAGCTCATGCACCAGCTGTCTAAGTCCAACCCCCTGCAGGGATTCCAAGATGGCCATGCTTCTGGCTGAAGCAGCTGCCTGATTGGTCCAATCTACAACTGGCATATTGAAATCCCCCATCAACAGGATTTCACCTTTAGCTGCCATGTCATGAATTTCCTCAATTAGTATCCTGTCCACTTCCTCCCTCTGTGCTGGAGGCTGTAGATCACCCCAGTACATATTGTTGTGACATTCCCTGGTTCAAGGGTGACCCACATTGCCACAGTCTCCCCCTGTCTTCCCTGTACTTATGTAGCCTTTATGCCTTTTCTGATGTACAGGGCTACCCCTTCCCTTTTTACCTTCTATGTCCCTTCTGAACAGTGTATAGCCTGGTACACTGACATCCCAGCCATGATTAGCAGAGTACCATGTCTCTGTTATTGCTGCTATGTCAAGGTCTGCATCCATCATCAAGGATTCCAGGTCTAGAAACTTTTTTCCCAAACTGTGGTCATTTGTGAGCATGACCTTCCATGTTTTATACCCTGCCCTCCCTCTGCTCTTGTTCTCTCTCCTGTGCCTGTTTCCACCACCCCAATTTTCTTGTTAGTGTGCTCCTGCCCCATCCCGCTTTCACACATTTCACCTGCTTGCTCCTCCCTGCTCACTTCAGTTGTTCCTGTTGTCAACTTGTGTTTTTGCATGCTATCATGGGGGAGTGATCCTAAGCCACCTGTCCCTTCTTACTGTCCCCCCTTGACCAGTTTAAATGTACTCTGCTGAAGCATTCCAACTTCTCACCAAGGAGTGAGGTCCCCTTCCCAGACAGATGCAGGCCATCCCCCTGATAGAAGCTCACATCTGCCCAGGTGGGGCCTCAGTCCCCTATGAAGCCAAATCTGTCCCTTTAACACCAATCCTTCAACCAGGTGTTAATAATAATAATAATAATTTTATTTATAAGATGCCTTTCAATTGCCAAGGCGCTGTACACAAATAAATCAAAACAGTAAAAATCATAAAAAAATACAATTAGATCAAAACAGTCATAACAATTGGTGTTCTAAAAATTCAGTTTCCCATAAAAAAGTCTTCAAACCTCTCTGAAAGCCCTCCACAGAAGTGCCCTCCCACAACCAACGGGGTAGAGAGTTCCAAAGGGTGGGGGCCGCATAGGCAAATGCCCTAGAACCCGAAGATTTCAAATTCACCCTTGGAACCTCTAGCAACCCCCCATCAGCCAAGCGGAGTGATCAATTAGGGTAATAAGGAACCAGAAGTTCTTTCAGATAGACTGAGCCCAGATCATGTAGAGCTTTGAAAGTCAGCAAACTGACTTTAAAGGTGATCCACCACCGAATTGGCAGCCAGTGCAGTTCATGCAACACCGGAGTAATGTGTCAGGATCTACTAGAACCTGTCAGAAGCCAGGCTGCAGTGTTCTGCACTAGCTGCAGGTGATGGATTTCAACCCCTGAAAGACCTAGATAAAGGGAGTTGCATTAATACAAGCGCGAGGACATGAAGGCATGGACTAACATTGGTAGGTCAGCAGACAGAACAAGATGCCAGATCCTGGTGATGTTCCTAAGATGGTAAAAGGAAGTCTTTATGACTGCCGATACCTGTGAATGCAGTGTCAGCCCATCGTCAAGAACTACCCCCAGGTACCGCACCCATTCAGAGGTCAGGAAAGAAACGCCTCCAAGAAAAATTCCAGAAGGCGCATCAACACCCGACCCCCCTATCCGATAACCCGGGTCCACAACCAATACCTCAGTCTTATCAGAATTCAACCTCAGCCAACTAGAATTCATCCACTCCTGGATTTCAGTTAGACAGCTATTAAAGACCGAGAGAGCTCCCATCTGGTCGGGGGCAAAAGAAAGGTAGAGCTGGGTATCATCTGCATAACAGTGAAACCTCAGCCCATACCTCCTTACAATGTCTCCGATGGGTAGCATATACACCACAAATAACATGGGTGACAATACTGAACTGTGGGGCACCCCACAAGACAAAGCCGTTGAATCTGAGGAAAAAACCCTGTACACAACTCTTTGTGATCTTCCAGTGAGGAATGATGAGAACCATCTTAAGACGGTTCCAGATATTCCACAGAACAGCCTCAGGCATTCTATCAACACCATGTGATCTACAGTGTCAAAGGCTGAAGAAAGGTTGAGGAGAACCAAAATGGAATGACTCTTCTGATCTCTAGCCATCAAGAGATCATTGAGCACCCGGACCAACGCTGTCTCTGTACTATGTCTTTTATGAAAACTGGACTGGATGGGTTCATAGACTCATGGATGGTCAAATGGTCTTCCAGTTGTGCAGCCACTACTTTCTCAATCACCTTCCCAACAAAGGGAAGGTTAGAGATACAGTAGGTCTGTAGTTTTCCAGACAGTCGGAGTCCGCAGTAGCTTTCTTCAAGAGGGGTGTCACCACCGCATTTTTCAGGAAGCTGGGAAACTCACCAGATTCCAGGGGGCACCTGACTATCTGCAAAAGGACTGGACCAATGATGTCAATACAACCCAAAATTAGGGAGGTTGGTCCAGGGTCCAAACTACAGCACGTAGGGCACATATGCTGGACGATCTTCATGACATCAATGAACTCCAGCTGACTGAAGGAACTCCAGGAAATCTGAGGCACTGTGATCTTGCCCCGGTTCACGGCAACCCCCATAGACTGTGATGGCAACAACTCAGCCCTAATGTCGGCCACCTTATTTACGAAGAACTGAGCTAGCTCATCGCACTCCAATTGCGAAAAAACTTTCTGAACTTGAAGACAGGCTGGGTTGCACAGTCTGTCCACAGTTCAAAACAGCTGAGCTGGTTGATTCTGAGCAACCGCAATCTCCCTGGACAGGAACTCTGCCTTCTGACGGGTGATTGCAGATTGATAGACCAAATAATGATCTATCAATCTAAGGTGGTCGGCATTGAGGGCGGACCTTCGCCAGCAATGCTCTAACCTTTGCCCCTGTCTCTGCATCACCCTCAATGTCCCATCAAACCAAGGGGACTTGGGGTGGAGGGAGAGGGGGCAAACACGAACTGGAGCAATGAGATCCAGACCCCCAGCAACGGCTGTGTTATAGGCTGACATGAGGGTCTCTGGATCACTGCCTACCAACGCAGGAGATGAGAGGTCAAGCATTGCCTCTAGGCCTTGGGGATCTATATCGCACAAAGGGTGGTACATAACCAACTCCATAGGAGCAGACCTTCTAGAAGGGGATCAAAAACTAAACCCCACGGTGTAATGATCTGACCACCCAATGGGTTCCACCCCCACATCGGATGCCCCGACCCCTAGAAGGAAGATTAGGTCCAAAGAGTGTTGAAGGCTCGGATGTGGATTGCCCTATCCTCCCCTGTGCCTTGGATAGGTAGCATCTCCGAGAATGAGACAGAATGTGCTACCTGTTTCAGATCCCCTCCAGCTTCCTGAAATCCTCCTAGACTCAGGCTAACTCCACCCTTCTCCCCATTCCTATTCTTCCAAAACAGTGTAGGAGTTATTCAGCTGGACCAGTTGGGGAATGTACTTCTCACTCCCCCTCTGACTCTCCCTGAGCCCATTGTGGTCCAGTCACACTTCTTTCTGGGCATCCTGTGAGGTTCATGTTGTTGACCCATTGGTCTCTGGGTGGTGATGGTTGCCACCTGTAACCTGGCCAACTCTTCACGGAGACAGGAAACCTACTCCCTCAGCCCAGAGAGGTGCCTGCAGATAGGGCAGTATCACAGCCTCTAGAATGTCTCCCTGAAGACTGCTACTCCACAACCACTGCATGGAACCACTCCTATCATGACTGTTACTCTCCTCACTCTTCTGCCTGCTTATACCTCCTAATTGCTATCTGCTATCTCCTAACCCTCTTCCCTGTTCTGCGTACTAACCCTTTTTTTCTTCTCTTCTCCATCTCTCCCTGTCTCTCTTCTTCTGTAGCTTCTCTCTCCTCCTCTTGTATGTGCCCTTGTGGACCTAGTTGATAGTTGCACCCTTTGTACTTCTGCCTATATAACAGCTAGGCTATTGCTTGTGCTGTGTTGCCTAACTGTTCTTGTGTCTTTAAGTAGGTATGGCTTGGCCTACCACTATAAAGTTAGACCACCTGGGGTTGTTGGGGAATGGGGGTGGGTGGAGGGGTTGTTCCCTTGGTACTTTGTGTGTATAGAAACAATCAGGTAAAAAAAAAGACTTTGTTCTGTAAACTATAGAAAAATTACATAAAACCTGTTACAAAACACAGAAGTTACCTGGAATCTGTTACCAAACACAAACACTTCCTGAAGTGTCTCAACAAAAGAACTCACCAAAAGCAGACTATTGAAAATCACTTTAGAACTAAAGGTAGTGAAAAGAGCACACAACTATATAAACTCAGTTACATAAGCCTGTTACAAAACAGTCGTTACCTGGAATCTTTTACCAAACACAAACACTTCCTGAAGTGTCTCAGAAAAAGAACTCCCCAAAAGCATGCCACAGAAGTGAAGTTATCCCTGCATGACCCACACCCAGGAGTGCATTATTGCTATTATACAATGGCTCATTTTGAAATAAAAGAAGAAAATAGAAAGAAAATGTATTTTTTGTGTGTGTGGATGTGTATGTTTTAAAAAGAATCCATAGTTCCTATTTTGGCCAGTATATGATGCTGTAGCATATGCTGAATTGTTTTTTCTTTGGTAGAGGTTTCCTTTTGTGACCACACACAGGTGTGACCCTTTGTCAAACTAACATAATAGATGGTGGCCTTGTTTTTGTGTGTGTACTTTTCATTGCCATTTAAATACAAAAAATGAGTGTGCACTGGGAGTGGCGCTCAGAAACCACCTAAAGTTGCAATCCAAAAGGTTTCGGTAACTCACAACCTCATACATGGGACACCACTGCCAAGGTCTATTAAAACTTCATTTTATTGCACAAATGGAGATAAAAACATCTTGCTTGATGCATTTCAGACATTCAGGTCCTTTATCAAAAACTAAAGATTCTACAAGTATACTCTTACTTATATATGTTTAAAAGACCACATGCCTTCATGACTCATTCAATTTTACCAATTTATCTAGAGGAATTATTACCTGTGTTGTTCCCCCTTTAAATATCCTAGAACAAAATACACATCAAATTACAAACCATTATCATAAGTAAGCATATATTTTTTACATGACATGGAATTTTTATTCCTACTGTAATCTATGTTTTGTATTTAATGTATAACTTTATTTGATGCTGTTTGTCTATGTATTTGAATTGACCACTGGTCGTACCTGTAAAAGGGGATTGTATTGCAGTGTGCTTACCAGTATACAAATAAAATAAAATCAAAAATATCAATCATCAATACATATTACAACAACTCTCATATCCAAGAAAAAATA
Source organism: Neoceratodus forsteri (assembly GCA_016271365.2). Classification (NCBI taxonomy): domain Eukaryota; kingdom Metazoa; phylum Chordata; order Ceratodontiformes; family Ceratodontidae; genus Neoceratodus; species Neoceratodus forsteri. The sequence continues at coordinate 214,021,731 of CM057451.1, forward strand.
CAATATACATCTAATTGAAAAAATAATTATTATAGCAATACCAAAGGAAAAAAAAAGGAAAAAAAACAAGAATGGGAAGGAAGGAAGGGAAAGAAAAAGGGAAAAGGGGAGGGAGAGGGGAAAAAGAGAGGAAACTGGGAACAACTATAATTAGTAATAAAAAATACAGTGACTATAATCCCATCAGGATATGTAATTTAGATGAAATCTCATCTCAAAAACATTTAAGTCCAACAGAGAGAAAGGAAAAAAATTCCAGGGTATAGTAAGGACAGTTACTTCCTATTCTGCAAATATGGCTGTAGGTCCAAATGACTGTTTAAACCAGGCAGTATATGAGCCTTCAGAGAGAATTAAAAAAGTTTCCCTTCATAGTACCAAATTATCAAAATCTCCCCTTCTAGGTTTGTGATTAACTTTGTCTATAGCTATGAAAGAGAACCCATGTTTTTCTCTCTCACAACTCTGCATCACATGGACTGCTGTAGCCTAAAGCACATTTTTTTTGGCAGTCGCACGTATGTGCTCACCCATTCTCATTTTAAAACTCCTGGTAGTTTTCCCAACATAGAAATGACCACAACAACATGTCGCTAAATAGATAAGACTTTTGTCTGAGATACTCTATCACAGTACATGCAGTTCTGGCATTTAAAGCAACCCTTAGGTTGTTGTAGCCATGTACCTAGTTTTCTTTCTTGAAAGTGACTATGCACCAACTTGTCTTTTAAAATATGTGCTCTCCTATAGCACATTCATACTGGGTTGGTACATAGCATCTGTAGACTTGGTTCTCCCCCCCCATATGTTCCAGTGTCTTCTTAAAATTCCTTCTAGCTGCCTGCCTGTGCTGAATAGCTTGTGACAAAGTTAAATCTCTAATTGTCTTCTTCCTGCCTCTCTTTAGAAGTCTCATTCGTATTGTAGTCTCAGACTCCTGTGTGGTAGTGCTGGACCTGAGGAGGTCTGATACTGATAATCTTGATTCCCTAATCTCTGATTCCTGTTCTGACACAGGAACGGGGGGGGGGGGGGTGGTTGGAGGTTTGTGTATCCTGGTACAAAAAAGGGCCACTAGCATTCTCTTTATTTTCTGAGCCACTTTGATCAGTGCTAAAGTCAAAAGAAACATTGTCTGATTTCTTAAGTATACCCTTCGGTGTCTTCTTCTTCCAATTAACTATATACCCCCTTTCATATTCTCCTTTGTCTCTGTTAAACTTGTTGTGTTTGGTTCGCTGTAGATCATAGTCCAACTTTTGAATATAATCTTTGAATTTCTGATTCATTCTATCAAAGTCTGAGTGATCTTTAAATTTTAAAACCACAGTTTCCTGCTGTTTCAAATCTTCTATTAATTGCATTTCTTTTTCTTTACTAAAATGAATAATTAATTCAACCAACTTAGCACTTGCATCTAGTAAGATTTTTCTCCCACTCCCTCATAAATTCTTCATTCTCAGAACAACAAGCTGGATGTTTTGCCAGTCTTAAGCCTCAAATTACTCGTTTGATTTGTATATAGGCATCTAGATTTGTGTAATTCCAGTAAATCTATCTCAAAAGGTGTGTATTTTTTTTCCAGACCTAGAAATGCTACTAATAAGGATTGGACTTCTGGAATCATATTAAAATTAGTCCCATTTTCCACAAAAAAAGGGTTAACTGTGGTCACTGTTAATAACAATTGTTCCACATATTGAAGTGGGTTATTTTCTCTCCTATTTGAAGTTCCTGTTGTATCTGAGAAAACCAAATTTGGTGTATTTTCTAATGACATCTTGATTCTTTATATTCTTCTCACAGCATAAAAAATATTAGTGGCGTACACCCACAAGGTTTTACGTGGGTTAGCACAATTAGTTTGATAACTTTTTTTCCCAATCCAAGGGTGCACTTAAGGCAATTGCTACCCATCTGCTTGCTAACCTGCAACCCATGCGTTTCACTCACCTGAAGTCTAAATACAAAAAATGAGTGCGCACTGGGAGTGGTGCTCAGAAACCACCTAAACTTGCACTCCAAAAGGTTTCAGCAACCCACAACCTCATACATGGGACGCCACTACCAAGGTCTATTAAAACTTCATTTTATTGCACAAATGGAGATGAAAACATCTTGCTTGACGCATTTCAGACACTCATGTCTTTTATCAAAAGCTAAATATTCTACAAGTATACTTTTACTTATATATGATAACTTTGTTAATTTTCTACACTATTTTCTACAACCATTTGAGATTTGCATATACAGTGAGTAAAGAGCAGATAAATTACTTAGATCTCACGATTAGTAAAGATATGGATTATAGAATGGAGAATGACTTATTTAGGTAAGAAATTGATGTGAATACCATCTTGGAGGAAAGTAGTTGCTGCCACCCACATGTGGTAGCTAATATACGAAAAGGACAGAGAAATAGGAAGAACTGTTCCACAGAAGCAGGTTTTGAGAGAGGAGCACAATATTTAGCAGACAGGTTGATAGAATGTGGATATAATGAAACTAAGGTTATGACTGCATGGACAGAGACAATAAGTCTGGAACGTAGTAGTTTGTTACAAGAAACAGTGAAGAAAAACAGAAGAGAGTTAGAGATTTAACTTTGTCACAAGCTATTCAGCACAGGCAGGACAGCTAGAAGGAATTTTAAAAAGACATTGGCACATTTTGGGGGCAGAACCAAGTCTACAGAAGCTATGCACCAACCCAGTATGAATGTGCTATAGGAGAGCACCTATTTTAAAAGACAAGTTGGTGCATAGCCACTTTCAAGAAAGAAAACTAGGTACATGGCTACAACAACCTAAGGGTTGTTTTAAATGCCAGTAGTGCATGTACTGTGATAAAGTATCTCAGACAAAAGTCTTTGGTAGTCGCAACACAGAAACAGAATTTCAGGTAAAACAATTTACAACTTGCTACACAACAGGAGTCGTCTATTTAGTGACATGTTGTTATGGTGCTTTCTATGTTGGGAAAACTACCAGGAGTTTTAAAATGAGAATGGGTGAGCACATATGTGTGATTACCAAAAAAAATGTGCTTTAGGCTACAGCAGTCCATGAGATGAGGAGTTATGAGGGAGAAAAACATGGGTTCTCCTTCATAGCTATAGACAAAGTTAATCACAGCCCTAAAGGTGGAGATTTTGATAATTTGGTACTACTAGGGAGAATTTTTGGATTCTCTCTGAAGGCTCATATACAGCCTGGTTTAAACAGTCATTTGGACCTACGACCATATTTGCAGAATAGGAAGTAACTGTCCTTACTATACCCTGGAATTTTTTCCTTTCTCTCTGTTGGACATAAACGTTTTTGGGATGAGAGTTCATCTAAATTATATATCCCAGTGGGATTATAGTCTATGTATTTTGTATTACTAATTTTAGTTGTTCCCAGTTTTCTTTCTTTTCCCCCTCTGCCTCCCCTTTTCTTTCCCTTCCTTCCTTCCTTCCCATTCCTGTTTTTCATTTTTGTTTTCTTTGGAATTGTTATAATAATTCCTTTTTCAATTAGATATATACTGTATTTGTTTCTTGGATATGAGAGTTGTTGTAATGTGTATTAGTGATTGATATATATGCTTATTTATGATAATGGTTTGTAATTTGATGTGTACTTAGTTCTAGGATATTTAAAGGGGGAACAACACAGGTAATAACACCTTTAGATAAATTGGTAAAATTGAATGAGTCATGAAGTCATGTGGTGTATTAAACATATATAAGTAAAAATATACTTGTAGACTCTTTAGCTTTTGATAAAGGACCTGAGTGTCTGAAACATGTCAAGCAAGATGTTTTTATCTCCATTTGTGCAATAAAAGTTTTAATAGACCTTGGTAGTGGCATCCCATATATGAGGCTTTGAGTTGACAAAACCTTTTGGATTGAAATTGCCATTTAAATACAGTCATTTACTTTTTTTTAAGGAAGGAGCACAGTCGTCAAGCTGATCACAGACTGAAGGTACTTTTGCACTGTAGTGTCAGCTAGGGAGTGTGGTCACTGAGAGGATGAACAGTGGAACTGCCATGGCGCTGTTGTGGAAGACAAAGCTGATGAGAGGTATAGCTTTGTTCTAATTTGTATGTATTTGGTTTGATTTGCAAGGTTTAAACTTGTACATCAGAGCTATTCCTTTGTGAGGGAGCAAGGCGTTGTTGTGGGAATGCGCTGCAGCGGTCAGGTTGCCAAGGCAGCGGGTTTTTTGCTCTACAGGGTAAACATGAGAAAGAATTTATAATCGTGTTTCCTGACTGAAATGCTGCAAATGATTTGGTAGGCTGAGGAACGGGAGAGTGGGTTGTATGGGGGGGGTGGTGGCCACCGGGGTGAGGTAGCAAAGAAAATTTGTTCTGTGGTTCATGTTTTTGGCAGTTTCAAGGTTGTGGTGTAGTATGGCACTGTATTTCCATGGGGCACTTAGTTTCAAAATGCAAAAGGGGCAGAAATGGGATGGAAACTATGAAAGGGGCAGAAATTGGATTGCTGAATCCTTTTACCATTTTTTGGTGTGGTAGAGTGATGCTGTCTATATGAACTGGTGCAGTGATTTTTTTTGGGGGGTGTCCTGAGGTCATCTTCATGCCCGATCATCATACTGTAGAGTGAGGTTATGCTGAGATGATCTCACTGGTGAAGGTGGGCACTGACCAATCAGATTCTAGCATTCTTTCTTGCCATTGTATAATTTTCCTTTAGCCACAGTATCTATAGTTAAATAAACATGAGGCTAAATGCAACCCTGCCTCACTCAGCTGTTAGTTTCAATAGGGGAAGATAGGACACCGTTTCTACTAATTCTGACCCTAGCATTGATATCCTTATGCAAGATTTTCAAGATTTATAAGAGCCTGTTGTCTATTCCCTATTCCTCATTTCTCCTACTTTCCAAAGTACTTCTCTATTTAAACAACTCAAAGACAGACTTTAGGTCCTGAAAGACAGTATACAATACCTTATGATTTTGATTAGTATACTTATCAATCATAAATTGTAATGAAAACATTTGCTCAACAGTCCCATAACCCATTCTGAAACATCCATGGGCTTAAAGAGAGCAGTGCTTGTTCCTCTATCCAGGACTCTAGTTTGTCATTAATCTTATGTACATTTAAAGTGGCATGCACAACAGGGTAATGGGACTATAACAGTTTGGCTGAGCCTAGTCCCCCTTTTTATGGCTGCAGTGGGCATAGCTCTGTAGATGTCTTGTGAGCACATTACAGTAAAAGGAGCTAACCAGATACTGGATTGACTTGTAAATAGTGGAGGTGAATGGCAATCACTGTGCGTTCACCGCACTATTTTGTCTGCTGGTAGCTAGTGGAACAAGGCACTGGCTTCTGTGTTTCACCAGCAATCTCATTTTTCAAAGGTTTACTTACAACACTGAAGCACTGAAATCTACAGATTGATTTGTTTTGCTTTATAAATAATCTCAGTATACAGTGTAGCAGGGGCTGGGGAAAGGAACAGAGAAAAGTGTTAGTGTGATTTCTGAAGTTGAAGGAAAAGACCATGGGCAGATCAGAGGCAGGCGGTGTTCACTCAACTGGGAAAACGTGGGTGTTGCTGTTTGTTTAAAAATGGTAATGTGCTTGAAAGCCATGTTTGTATTCACCTTGCAGTCCCTGACTGAGTAAGTAGTCTGTCTTCCTTTGCGGGAAAAGAAGGGAAATGCCTTGATTCAGAGCTCAAGCTAAGCTGGGAACACAAATCTCTTATTCGAGGGCAGTGGGTTGGAAAAGCAGTCAGCACTTGCACTGACTGGATTCCTCCTGTAGGAGAAGAAAGGGGAAATAACTTTACAAAACATGATCGGGGCTGTCACTGGCAGCACCCATCTGAATGATGCCTAGTGCTCATGGTGGCTAGAAAGTCACCAGCTGACAATTTTTTTTATCCCCATAATATGCAATATAAGTTTTATCCAGGCTCTCCCTGCCCTGTGGATCTTAAGGTGGGAACTCATGCTGTACTTTTTGAGGTACATACATCCCCCCCTTTATCTTTCTGATGCCTTACTTGCTGTTCCAGCTCCAAATGAACAATGCAGCTTTCCTTTTGTTTTTCCTGGTGGCTTGTGCACGTCCCTTCTGCCTGCCCCCCCTCCCCACTTGCGTTGTCCCAGTCCTATTCCTGAACAGTGACTTGCTGCTTGTTTGGTTGAGGTAGGCTGATTACACTGAAGCACTGAAGTCCACAGCTTGATTTGTTTCCGCTTTACAAATAATGTCTGTGTACAGAGTAGCAGGGGCCAGTGAGAGGAACAGAGATATGTGTTAGTGCAATCTCTGAAGTCAAGGGCAAAGACTATGGGCAGATCCAAGGTGGGCAGTGTTCACTCCACTGAGAAAATACAGGTGCTGTTGTTTCTTGAAAAATGATAACGTGCCTGAAAGCCATGTTTTTATTTACTTTGCAATCCCCGACTGAGTAAGCAGTCTGGCTCCCTCAGCAGGAAAAGAAGGAAAAAAGGCCTTGATCCAGAGGTCAAGTCTGGGGGGAAAAAACACTCATATTCAAAGCTAGTTGGTGGGAAAAGCAATCAGCACTGGCACTGACTGGATTCCTCCTGTAGGAGAAAAAAGGGGAAATAACTTTACAAAACATGATCGGGGAGGGGGGCTGTTGCTGGCGGCACCCATCGAAATGAAGTCTTTTGCTCGTGGTGGCCAGAAAGTTGCCAGCTGAAAATGTTTTTTTGTCCCCGTAATATATATAAGTTTTAGCCAGGCACTCCCTGACCTGTGGATCTTATGATGGGAGCCCCTGCAGCACCTTTGGTGGTATATGCAACCCTCCTCCCCCCCAGTTCACATTCTGATGCCTTACTCACTGTTCCAGCTCCAAATGAACAGTGCGGCTTTCCTTTTGTTTTTCCTGGTGGCTTGTACATGTCCCCTCCCTGTTGACCATCACCTGTCCCGGCCCCACACTGGCATTGTCCCAGTCCTCATCTTGACACTGTGACTTGCTGTTTGCTTGCAAGGGGCAGTCTGATTAAACTATGCAGCTCTTAAGCCCACCAAAGACCATCTGTAATCATTTGGGTGGTGGGTCTGATTAAAACAATGTGGCTTTTCTTTTTTGTTGTTGCTGGCCTGTGCATTTGTATAGGCAGAAAAGGGAAATGGCAGTGGAGTTGGGCACCCGTTGTCTGTTATTTAACACTTCAAGCAGTTGGACTGCTGTACAAATTTGTGCTTTCAATATCAGTAGCAGTTATGGGCTCCCAATCCCCAGCAGTATGAAACAAAAGTAGAGGTCATTTTCATGACTTGAAACTGCCCCAAAATCGCAGTTGCAATTTATGAAAATATCGATCCTCTCACAGAACACATGTACAGTATGTCAGTTTTGCAAAATTATTCCAGTGAGGTGAATATTACAAAAATTTGCATGTGGCAAAATGGCATTTTACTCTTTTAATAATTTAAAAACTAGCAATATTGCACAGAAGCTGGAGTCACAACTGAAGAGAAGCAGGGCTATACCAGGATAAGTAAATCAATTTTACGCAAGGATGTCTGGCATCTTCTAGACATAAGAAGCAATAATTCAAGCCAATGAAGAAAAATTAAAAACTTTTAACCATGAATCCACTATGCTTTTCTTTACTGTAGTGCAAAATGTATAGACACTCACAAGAAACAACATATAATCCAAAAGCAATAGCATATGTTGATTTCCGAGAACATTATGAACCCCCAGACTCGATCATATCACCACGCCTGACACATTCATGCATGAGCACTTTGTCAAAGATGGTGATGTCTGAAACTCTCTCTCTTGTATTTGACATTCAAACAAGTGCAATTCAAGTGGTGTAAATGGTTCAAAACCCAAAACAGAACAAAATAATAAAAGCCAGATTAGCAGAAGTCCCAATATTGGAATTGTACGATTTCATAAAGACCGTTATACATTGATTCATTCCTATACTGAGAATGGTTAAAAAGGTGCAAACATTTAACATGCAGAGGTTAGTTGCTCCGTATTCAAATTCACTTCTTAACTAGAAAATGCATATGAAACCAATTTCTTAGTAAGCAGGATGCAGCTGAAAAGCTAGTAATACATACAAACAGATTTGTGCAATTGAATGGCTATACACTGAACAATTAACATATTTGTGAGACAACACAACAGCCAAAAGTGAGCCCTTCAGTTCATATAATGTGCAACACAAGAATGTATCATGGCACCATAGTGCAAACTACTAATCTGCAATCACACTTAAAACCAGCACACAAAAGTATATCTTGCAGATGTAGTGCACTGTGTAAAGACAATTAGGTGCAACATACCAGCATGTTATTTAATTCCTGTTTTGGGAAAGAAAAAAAATGTTTAGTTTTAATAGAATAGGCTACTGTAGTAGTTTTACAGAGTACTGATACCTGTCCTGATTGTGGGAGGTGTCTGGGTTTGTTCACTTTAAATTTTGTTACCTTGGCCTTGTCATATTATATAGACATAAAAAAATTATTGGGCCAATCCACCGGCGCAGCAGTAGTGGAACCCCTTGTGACGCTGGTGATCTGGGTTCAGGAATGAGCCAAAGAGCTGGAGGGCTGGCCTGGGAGGAGGAGGCTTTAGCACCCGTGGGCCGCTCGCCATCTCCAGGGAGTGAGGAGGGACAAGGCTTGGTGCTTCGCTGGCCTCTGGTGGAAGCCAGAGGTACAGCCAGCACATGCCACACTGAGAGAGGGGATGCAGCCTGAAGGACATCAATGTTAGTGCCTTGCCATCTAGTCATGAGTGACGCTCCACAGGAAAAATGGAAAATCAGCCTGCTGTGCTCCGGGAGACAGAGCGCCAGCATGTATCCCCAACCTCTACCTCTACCTCTACCTCTATAGTGGCCCGATTGAACACTTAAGATTCGGGGTGCATGGGATCCACCTAGTCCCTGCCTGGGGATAACCATGGCTTGATGGGGGAGCACCAGGAGGGAAGAGGGGGACGAGATTCCTTGGTGACTACCAAGGTTGCGGAGCACAGTGGGCTTGGGTAAGAGAGTAAAAGAGAAATATTAAAAAAATGTATTAACTAACTACTACTATTACTACTACTACTACTACTACTACTACTACATTACAGTAGTTGACGTGTCCAGACACTGCTGATCCCTACTGGGAGAGGTTTTGTCTGTCGTTGTTTTCTTTAAATTTGCTTACCCCTGCACTGCTACCCTGTGTTATTTAATTCTTGTTTGAGGAAAGAAAAAAATGGTGTTGTTTTAATAGAACAGGCTACTGTAGTAGTTTCACAGAATGCTGATACCTGTCGCGATTTGTAGTTTGCAGTACTGCAGACTTTATTTACAGTAGTAATAGATCATTCAAGAGCAAGGCAAATGTTGGAGTAAGCATATAAAAATGTTTGCCAAGGAATGATACAGTAAAGTGAGAGGTGCCACTGCCAGGAGGGATGAGAAGCAGCAAAGAATTTTGTGGAGGAAAGTAGTGCAGTTCCACTTCCCCAAAAGCCAAAGTATGCCTGCATCATTGTTTTCTGTGGGCTCTGGTCCAATGGCAGGTACCAGCAGCAAAGAAGAAGCTGGCAGAAGTAGCATGAGTGTGGTGACATTTTTTTTCAGCCAAATCTGTTGCATCCCTGCTGGGGGAAGATGATGAAAGAGAGAATATGTGAGATACCAGTACAGGAACAGTGGTACAGGAGGAGGAGAAGGCTGCTGGTGTGACTTTCCCCATTTCTGGTGGTGATGGTGGTGGTGGTGATAGTGTTGCACTGGAGTCAGTGCATAAGGGAAATATGGAAAGTCAGCCTACTGAGGAGAGGGTTATAGTTATAGAGGAAATAAAAGTTGCTGTTGAAGAAGAGGGTGCTAGGGAGGAAGAAGAGGACATCTTCATTATCAGTGCTGATGATGGTGACATGTTGGATCCCCTATGGGAACCAGAGGTGAAAAAGTGCAAGGGTGATGCAGCTCATTCAGATGCTGAGGGTCACGGTATCATCAAGTCTCCAAGCACTACTCAAGTCACCTCCCCTCCTAAAAGTAATATTATGGAAGTGATGAAAGCAGCACAAAAAGCACAAATGTCCATGCCTTTTGCTAAGCTCTCTCAGTCCCATCACCATGTGAAATACAGAGGTGCAAAGTCCCTAATTTGGGACTTTTATGTGCTTGATCATGCTGATGAGACCATTGCAATATGTCAGCTGTGCCAAGCACATGTTAGTCCGGGTAAAAAGGGCACCCACTAAAGCTCCGGTGGCTAACACTCACACTTCAAAAGCTGGCACTCCTTGTGCTGGCAGCAACACCAGAAGGAAGCCAGAGCCGGGGGTGTCATTTCCCTCATCAAGTTAAATGTTACTGAGAACAGTGCAATAGAGCAGAAGGAGGGAGGGCTGAGAGGGTGAAGGAGGAGCAATCCTTTGCTCTCTCTAGCAGTGGGCATGGTAACAGTGGTGGTGCCACTCCCTTGAGTCAGAAAAGTACACCATCACAGTCAAAACCCCCTAAAATAACTGGTTTTATGCAAGCTACACATCCCCAAGGGTCAGCTAGTGCTCCACAACAATGCTGCACATTTTGGCCAACCAGCCTCAAAGATACAGTCCACACTAAAGAGCATCTTTGAGTGTCACTCAAAGTAACCCCTTCCCCACAGTCATGCTGCTGTACATGAGTTAAATGCAGCCGCTGCTGAAATGCTGGCCATCAATCTATAGCTTTGTCTTTCATGGAGAATGCTGGGTTCCACAGCATGATGGTCCGTGCCAGTCCCAAATAACAAGTTCCATCGCAAACCTATTTTTCTAAATGTGCCACACCAGAACTTTATGGGAAATTGTTACAGTCCATAATACATGCCCTGAATCATTCTTCATTAGAATATATAGATCTTATCATGGATATGTGGACCAGTGGACAAACAGCTTCAAGCTCATGTTTATGTATCACAGCACACTGGGCACAGGTACCTGAGGTGGTAGTTGATTTTAAACCTGGCAAAACATGCACAAAGCAAAATTGTGGCAGTAGCAACACACCAGGGATTTGGCAGCATGCTACCCTCAGTATGAAAAGTGTAACTGGTTCTCACATGGGTGAGAAAATGCTTCATTTGCTGCTCAATGAGATTGATGAGTGGCTACACACACACACACTCATTTTCAGGAGGGTTTATTGCGAGCGATAATAGCTCCAATGTTTTTAAGTGCATTAGCGATGATGTTTTTTTTCAGGGTTCCCTGCCTGGCACACTGCCTTAATCTGGTTGTGCAGCGCTTTCTCAACCATGCAGAAGTTCAGGAACTGTTGATTGTTGGCCGTCTTATCTGTGTGCACTTTGTTCTGCAAAGGCCTGTGACCAGCTTTGAGAGCTCCAGCTCAAAAACCATCTGTCTCAGCACTGTATAAGCTGGATGTTGTGACAAGGTGGAACTCTACACTGTACATGATAGACAGGCTATATGAACAGTATAAGGCAGTCTCAGACTACCTGCTAATGCACACCACCCGGGACAGTGCTGGAGTGTCCATGGCTCTAACCACAGAGCAGTGGCGCCAAATGGATGGCCTAATACACATTCTCCATCTATTTGAGCATGCAACACAGACAGTGAGTGGGGACACTGCCTGTATAAGTCAATCAATACTGTTTGTACATGTGCTGAGGCAGGCACTGGTTAATGTCTGGCAAGAGATGGAGGCAAGTGGGGATGGTAGAAGTTGTGAATTTATGGAACACATGCTCCATGTGCTGGACAGCAATACCCATATTTCTGACATTCTAGAGTCCGATGAATTTGCAATTTCTACCATGCTGGACCCACACTACAAATGTGGCTTGCCATCAATAATTGAAGGTGGTCTTGAGCAGCTGCAAAAGTTGACTGAGTAGTACCTCATTCGGTGGATATACGGCGCACTGAGGCAAAAGGCACAGAAGGCACAAACTGCACAGAGACATGGTGCTGCTACCACCAGCAGCTCACAGAGGAAAACCATCTGAGAATCCCTCCAAGTTGCAGCAGAAAACAGCAAGTAATCCCACTTGGGATATCCCATATCAGGTGAGAGTGGAAGCCATGGAAGAAAAGGAGGAGGAGGAGACTGATGAGGCAGCCAGATTCAGGGCAGCGCAATGAATGGTAGAGGCCTATATGGGTGACACAAGGTACCTTCGCATTACTAAAGAGCCATTGCTGTATTGGAGCAGCAAAGTGACTGATTGGGCTGCACTGGCATCAGTTGCTGTTAAATACCTGAGCTGCCCACCATCCAATGTCAGTGCAGAATGAGTGTTTAGTTTGGCTGGGGCTATTGTGCATGTCAGGAGGATCAATTTGTCACCCAAGAATGTGTCAATGCTAACATTAATAAAAATGAATGAGATGCACATCCCATATAACCCAGTGATGTCAGTGGTGTTGTCACACAAACTCGGTCTCATGATAATGATGATGATGAAGATGACGGCAGACTTGGTACTCCCAAAGGTTCTACCATCATCAAGACTGATGAAGCAGCAATGCAGAGATAATTCCCACCTGGTAACAACTCAGGTCTGGAAGACCATGAGGGCTGCTTCCTGGATGATGCGGCAGTCGAAGAAGGCTGAAGTAGGATACCCCCCCTCCCTTTTTCCATTCAGTATAGTCTTTAAAGTTATTATTCTACAAAGTTTTTTGATCCCTGATTTTGTTTTGTTGGGTGTCTGTGTGTGTGTGTGTGTGTGGGGGGGGGTAATGTACCTGCCGTTATTCAATAAAATCTGATTATCATTGCCCTGGCTGTTACCCCATTGTTTAGTCCCCGTTCTATATAGCAAAGTACATTTTATTAACCACTACTACAGTAGTTGTCTAAAAATATACTGCTGATCCCTAGGGGGAGGTGTTAGCTGCTGTTGTTCAGTTTGATTTTGCTTATAAAATGGGTCAGGAGTATTCTGCATCCTGATTAGCTAAGAGGTTCCTTTGGCCGTGTGCTTATCAGGGCATATTGTGCCAACCGGTACGTCTTTAACCAACCAGGACACAGTGCAGTGAAAGATCTATACTTGCCCAATGATTTTCCTCTGTGGTTCAAGCGTACGCTCTCCAGCCAGTAATGCTACCAACACCCTCCACCCAGCTGCCTGCACAAACACATGCTGCAGTCCAATAAATCAAGTGAAGTACCTAAAGCAGCATTAAAATGATTGGGCTGCAGTTTCTTTACTTATTTATTTTTTAACCTTTCAAATCAGAACTGCAGCCAGCACTCCCTCTCAGCCACCAATGAAACAATGGCACTAGGAAGTTTCCCAGAAAAGCCACTTTAAAGTGTCTAAAGCAGCATAGAAATGATCAGGCTGCAGTTTCTTTACTTATTTATTTTTTAACCTTTTCAACCCAGAACTGCAGTCGCGCTCTCTCTCCACAACAAATGAAACAATGGCACAAGGAAGTTCCCCAGAAAAGATGTGTTAGTTAGAGTTAGTGGCACAAAGAAACTGCAGTAGTCTGTAAGCCACTTGCTGAAGAAGCTGAAGCACAAAGCAGAAACCAGTAAAACAGGAGCTGGTGAGGGACACACTCACTGTCAATGAAATTGGCCGCTCACTGTAAATCCAATGGTGGCTCTGAACATTCCTCAATCTGATACCAAAGAAAAGACATCCTTTAAGGAAATATATCTGGGAGGGAGTGTAATGTTAAAAACTAGCAGAGCTGATCTGTGTGTGTGTGTGTGTGTGTGTGGAAAGAATCGGCAACTGATAAGGGACACTGGCTGTCAAAGAAATCAACTGCTCGCTCTAAATCCAACAACCATTCTGAGCATTCCTCGGTACCAAAGACAAGACACCCTCTATGGAAGTATATGTGGGGGGTGTAATGCAAAAATCAAGCAGGTAAATAGTGTGTGTGGGAAGGAAAAACCTGACCATGAGCAGGACGACACCGGGGAGCCCTCTACTGGCCACAACACCCTTCAGAAATCAATAAGGGGACTATGTTTTGTATTTCAGCTATTGGAACTTCATTTTTCACGTTTCTTGGAGGGGGCAGGTTTTTTTCTTCTTCTCATATATTTACTTGGGGGATCCATTTGATAAGCAGAATAAGACACTCTGAGGTGTGGGTTATGGGCTGATAAGAGCACTTCCCAGGTGCTAAAGGCAATCGGCACAAGCACCTCATGTCTCATTATGCACCTGAGGCATGCACTTATCAGCCCATAAACCACACCTCATTGTGCCTTATTCCTTACTTAACCCTTTCATGTTTTATCCAGTTGTTTATTCCCCATTCCACATAAAAAGGGACATTTTATTAACTACAACTACAGTAGCTTTACAGAGACACTGTTGATCCCTATGGGGGAGGTGTTCTTTGCCGTTGTTGTTCAGTGTAATTTTGTTTAATCCTACCATCTTACCCAGTTGCTTAATGCCCATTCCAGATAAAAAAGGGACATTTTATTAACTACTACTACAGTAGTTGTACAGAGACACAGCTAATTCCTACTGGTGGGGGGAGGTGTTCACTACCAGGTTGTTGGTCATTTAAATTTTCCTTACTACTGTTCTGCTACCGCAGATGTCAAGACACAATGCCTAACTCCATGAATATATATTACACCACCACCTTCTCCTCCTCCTTGCTCTCCATCCTGTTTATGCCAGAGAGTGTAACAGCATGGCCCTTCACTGTCATATTGCCGAAAAATGATACTGAAAACTAACCAGGCATAGGCAGATGAAATGATGCTTGCTCCATAGTAAACAACAGTTACATTACATCAATACTGCCACCACCTCCTTTTCCTCCTTCTGTGTACCTATAACCTCTCAGTCATGATGACAGCACATCTTGGGCGAGTACCTCCAGAAGAGTAATGCGCCATTTGCTACCAGCCAGCCCACTTGTTTTGTTGGCCTTCAAGATGATCGTACAGCCAGACAGCTTATTAAGGCGTAAAGATCTCTGCTACACCTCCATGGCCTGTCTTCATCTTTATTGATGCATGGTAAGTCACTTTCAGTGGTGTTCTCAGTACTTATTCCACCATTCCAGTCCTTGGCGTGAGCTGGCAGAGGATGAAAGGCTGCCACCTTATGCAGAAATTACTTCAAAATGAGTTCACGTCTTTCCGTTTGTCTCCCTGTAGGTTTTACCATCAGCACACTATGTGAGGCCAGGAATCCTCCTGATACATGGCACCGCTGGTGCCAACATGGCAATCATCAGTACTGTTCAGGTAAGTGTCATCACAATTTACTTTTCTAAATAATTTCTTTATCTTCTGTTTTCACCAGTAGATGTGTCCAGCAAGTCCAGTGGACAAATTTGGAGACAGCATAGTTGACTCATTTTTAATTCCATGTGTAGAGATGTACAGTGACTGCGCACATGATGTGTGGAGATTTCCTCACTGCACAGATGACAGCGGTAAAATGTGGGCAAATTAATTGCTGTTTTTTAGCTCATGCCAGATGATGCAAGGAGTTGAGTAAAGAACAATCTCTCTGTATTCTTTTTTTCATCACAGGTGATGCAGCTGATAACAGGACAGTTTCTCTGTATTCTTTTTCATCAGAGGTGACTCAGCTGATAAAAGAACAGTTTCTCTGTATTCTTTTTCATCACAGGTGATGCAGCTGATAAACCCTTACAGAAATAATTACATTAAATGTTTTCATGCTGCACACATAAAGCTACCCAAGTGATATGTATGCTGAAAGTATGATTTAAATGTTAAATTGGAACCAATTGCATGCATATGGTATGCGTGCAGCAAACAACTGTGGAAACCATGATTTTTGTGTTAAATTGGGAAAGACTACATGCATGTGGCATGCATGCATGCAAAAAACAAGTGGTCACTGATAACTGCACATGTAAAAGTTAAGTGACTTGCTCAGGATCACACCATACACAAGTGAGGGTTGATGAGATTCAAACCCAAGTTTTCATGCTTCCAAGTCTCCTGGCTTGCAGTTCAGTGCCTTTAACCACTGAGCCATGCTGTCTGCATACATGCATATACCTCGCTTGTACTTAAGTACATACTGTGTCTGAATACATCTGCACGTATGCGGCATGCTTGTAGCCACGGTTATGCTTTTCCATTTTTTTCTCTCCCTCATCTTATTGTCACAGTTGAACTGTAGCACATACACCAGTGGAAACACATGTGGTTTTTCCCACCCCAATACACAAACTTACCTACAAAACCACCTAATTACTTCTGTCTGGCCTCTACTCCTATTATTTTCTCTCCATAGTATTGAATGCTTTCTCGCAAACAGACTTTAAGGTGCAAACACTGCAAACACAAAAGGAGCAATAACTTGAAACATGCCCACATGGCCAGTCCCCCCCCCCATACACACACACTGCAGTGGATAGGGCCATGCTGCTACAAACAACCCACCAAGTATATATATAAGTAAAAAGTCTTACTTGAGTACTAGGGAGGCAGAGGCAGGAGTCTTTAAGAGATGATGTCCATGGGTCAGAGTGCTGGGGTGTACCCCCTTGAAATGAATGGAGTTATTTTTTATTACTATTTTATACATTATGATGCTGAGTTGGAGAATAATGAAGGCCACTGTTCTACTAACAAGGCCCTTGTTAGTTGAGCAATGGCCTACATTAATCTCTAACTCTCCATCAAGAATGTATAAAATAATAATAACAAAATAGCCCCAATCATTTCAATGGTGCACACCCCTGCAGTCTCTTTTGCCCTTTGTCATAATGTGGCTGAGCATGGGGATGTGGAGGTCAACTTCACTGGGAGGGAGGGAGGGACATAAGCCTGACTATAGAGGGGTTCCAATAGTCTGTGCATACCATACCACTCAACTATCTGTGAATGCAAGGGACAGCTCTAGAATGTCTGTAACATCGCTAAAAGATACACCTTATTTGTTCTGACTGAAAAGTGATATGCAAATCATAAAAAATTCAAATGTATAAGATTCATCTGTATATACCCAGGAGCAGTGCATCAGATTTGGGCTTAAACCCACCAAGTTATTAATCAATTTTTTTTCCTGGCTGAAGTTCTGCCCCCTCCCAAAAAAAAAGAACTCTGTCCCAATTAATCCTCCCAACTCCATTCTATTCAATACCCAGCCCCTATGGGTCATGAAGCCACCCAAAGGTGACGAAATGTAAAAAACACATCAATATTACAGTCATTCCTCCTTCCCCAGTCCCCCTGTAAAAAAAAAATATATATATATATATATATTTACTTTTACTGACCCAGCCATGTGGCCAGAACCTGCAGCCTGGCGTAGTGTGCCACCAGCCCAGTTTTCAGTCTGCTCCCCCTCTCTCCTTCTGCCAGACGTTGCTTGCTACAACTGACAATCACAGGTCACCAATATGGTCTGCAACCAAGTCACCTCATCAATTGAACCCATCCAACCTGGGTTGCTTGCTTCTTGCTTGATTGCTACTGTGGCTGCTGCCACACTACACTGATCAAGGCCTATGAAGGCCACCTACACCACTGTCACCACTCCTGTTAAGCGTAGCTTGCTGCCATGGGGGTCTGTGCTGTTTTTTTTTTGTTTTTTTTTTGCAAGGTGAGCCTAGTATAGCAAGTAGGTAACCTAGTCTTGAGTTAGCTTCTAGCTCACCCTCTTCCCCTTCAGCCACCAAGGGAGATGGAGACTCATTAGGAGTAGACCAAGAAAAATATGTTACCACAACACTGCTATTGAGAGTTCAGTGCTTACTGACTCCTCCAAGCTGTGATGTGCTGTCTGTGTACTCTGTGGTGGGAAAGACAGTATTGCACTTGCAAGGCTCATGCACTTTCTCATGGCTGGAGCTCATCCACATCTTATGTGATTGTGCTGCTGCTAATAGGTGGAGAGAGTCGATAACACAATACAGACACAGTCGATTCTGGAGAGTACCTTTAGTGTGAGCACACACAGGCTAGGTGTGCATTTATTGTGCAAAGATTAAATCCAAGTTTAAAGCCATTTTTGCCGTACCATAAGAACAACCTAGGCACAAATATGTGGATGGGCAACTGTCCCTCCTCTGCCCTACCTAAATGGCACCCCTGCTTAATGGTAGAAATTCATTCTCAGGTGCTAATGCAATGGTTTCCACTGTGTTCTGAGGTACTGTATCTCCATGTTTCATGATGTGTCCTGATCATCATGTGGGTTAGTGTCCCTCATTTTCCCTCATTTTGAGTGTCCACGTCCCTCATTTCAGTGACAAAATGTGAGGTATGGTGCATGCTTCCAAGTCCCTACTCAGCAGAAAGAGTGCTGAGCATGGCCATAGTGTATATGCTCAATACAGAATGACAAAGGGAAAGTAAGTGAGATGAAACAGTCATGGAAAAACACATTTATAGCACTAAATATGCATGAGGGATTTGCATGGTCCAAAACAAAAAGGATAGGCTTCACAACACAGAGGCTCCTATTCATACATCTGGTATGGGGGATGTTGACTGGCTATATCCTGAGCATTTAATGCAGTAAGCAAATAGTACTTTACAAACAAGCATTTGTCAGTGTTGAATGTTTGCTTGCTGGTATTAGCACAGGAAATGCAGGAGTTAGACAGATGCAGAATAGGAATGGCAGTGAAGTATTGAACTTCATGCCAACCCCACCTCCATCCTGTAGAGACAGACAGGCATTGGGGCAAGAGTCTGGGTTGTCTCCCATGATGGTCATGGCATGTCATCTCACCCTATTATGCAGACACTGACACGTGTTGAGGTGTGCCTTGGGGTGTTTGGCTTTACAGTCACCCCATTCCATAAGGACATATGCTGACATGGGTGCACCATAGGAGAATGGAGTGAATTGTGGGGCCGAAGAATCCAAAGTACACCTTGTCAGTGGCTGGGAGGGTGGGATGGCATGAGCAGTACAGTCGGCAATCCAAAGGCACACCCTGATGCTTGTCAGTCTGTACAGGGTGGGATGTTATGGTTAGAAACTCTAATGCTCTGGGCGTTTGTTGGTATTTGCACTACAAATTTTCAACATGGCCTTTTTCTGACCCCACCTCAGGAAAGCATTTTGGACCTCTTCTCATGAAGAGTGGCAGTGTGGTTTTGTCAATGTGTCCCGAACTTTGACTTCCAACAGCGACCATGCCATTCTGCACCACATGTATGAAAACACAGATCGGGCAGGATGTGAAGAATGACAGCTGTACCATCCATAGGGAGGCGTGAAGAGATGGCAATGTTGAAAATCTGTAGTGGGAATATTAAAAATGCTCGCACTTCTGAGCATATGTGGAAACTGTGCAATGCATGCACATAACACAGGCATTTTATGGACTTTCATCACCAAATTTTAAACATAGGCAGTTTAGGACCTTTGCTCATGAACAATGTCACTGTGATTTTCTTAATGTCTCCTGAACAGTAATTTCTCACAGCAACCACACTATTTTGCGCCTGAAGTGCAAAAACACATTTCGGCCAGGATGTGAAAAATGACAGCTGTACTGTTCATAAGGAGGTGTCGAAAAACTGCAATGTTGAAAATCTGGAGTGAAAATAATGCAAATTCGCGAAGTCATGAGCGTGCATGGAAACTGCACACACACACACTTGTAACACATTCATTTTATGAACTTTCATCACAAAATTTTCAACATAGGCATTTTAGGATCTCTGCTCATGAACAGTGTCATTGCGATTTTCTTAATGTGTCCTGAACACTGATTTCCCACAGCAAGCATGCTATTCTGCGCCGGAAGTGTGAAAACACATTTCGGCCAGGATGTGAAAAAGGACAGCTGTACTGTTCATAAGGAGGCATGGCAAAATGGTAATGTTGAAAATCTGGAGTGAAATGTCGCAAATTCGCGGTTACAAGTGTCTTGTGTAGCTGTGCCTACGCTTGTAAAACAATAATTTCTTGGATTTTTTCCACCAAATTTGCAACATAGACTTTTTGAGAGCCCACCTCATGAACACTGTCACTATTGTTTTGTTACTTGTCCCGAAAGGTGATTCCACGCAGTAACTGTGAAATCACCTTTTGGGACCAAATAATGCCATGACAGTGCCTGAATTCATGAGGAGGGTTCCCAATAACCCCATGTTGAAAATGTGGTGGCAAAATTCCCAAAAATGCCTGAGATATGCATCAAAGTTGTAAAAACCCTATTTATGCCATTATACAGCTTACCAGCATTTCTTCAGTTCGTGGTCGGCTTTGAAGAGTGCAGACATGTTCCCGGTCCACCGAAGATCGTCGCGCCATGCTCCGGAGATAAGTATGGGGTGAGGGGGGTGTGGGGAGGCAGGGTGCACAGAGGGTGGGCTCGGGTTGGGAGGATGGGGGCACCGGACTCAACGAGGGACCGGTTTCTGGGTTGCAGGTTAAAAAAACATTGCGGGACGGTTTTCTGGTTTCACAGGGGATTTGGCTTGCTGGGGTGGGCTCTCAGCATGCCAACCAGTGTTTCTTCTTGGGAGACGGCTATAGCTGATGGGGGATTGGGCACCCCAGTCGGCACATACAGGGAGCGCAGGAGTCGAGGGGGATTGGGCACCCCCTCTCAGCATAAACCTACTTTTTTGGGGGGGACATTATGCCAATGAGGAGTGGGCTCTCCATTGGCAAATTAAACTCGGACCAGGGACATTATGCCAACAGGGAGTGGTCTCCCCTGTCGGAAAATTAAACTGGGATGGGGACTGAAGCCGACAGGGATTGGGGCCCCTGTCGGCAACTAAAGACTGTTTTGGTGGGCGCATGCTGCTGAAGGGGATTGGGAACCCCCTCAGCAGTGGGTGCTGAGTAATATTGTTTCTGAACACGGCGGCAAGCCACCGCCATGTTTACAAACAATATTACACTACTATCGTTCTGCCCTTGCAATGACGGGTCGCTTCCTCATTGCAGTGGAATGGCTGACACTGCAATGACAAGGCAGCCCCTGATTGCTGCGGTGAAAACGTTACAAGTTGGTGCCACTTTTGGAAGCCAGTGCCATCAGCACACTGTGCTTCCATTGGTCCACCAGTGCCAAGCCCCCAAATGCTGTGCCTCCCTTGGCTGCCACAGTGCCGCGCCTCCACAACCTGCTTCTCTCCTAAGCTGCCGCATAATGTTTCTTGCGCATGCGTGCAAGCAAACATAATTAATGGTGATTTAATGACAAAAATCAAAAGCCATTAAACAAGTTGCAAAAGGATCAGAAATAATGAGTTTACCTATTTTTTATGGAAATTCAAATAAAAAGGTATTTTAATGACTAACAGTAGTGTAAGAAATAGAAACTGATGTGTTTTTGTTAAATGAGATTTGCACCAGCTTAGCTGCTGCACACATGGCAAGCATGCAGCATGTGAACCTGATGTGATGTTTAAATGATGTGCACACCAGTTTAACTGCTGCACTCATGTCAAGCATGCAACACGTGAAACTGATGTCATTTTTAGATGTTCACAGCAGCTTACCTGCTGTGCACATATCAAGCTTGCAGCATGCGAACCCGATTTGCTTTTTAGATCTGGTTCACTTAGGATCACTTTGTGTATGCAAACTGCATGCAAGCATTGCACAATTAAGTATGTGGCATGCATTCTGCATGTACACAGCACGCCAATATTTCTGTAAGGGAAAGGAGAGTGTCTCTATATTCTTTTTTCATCACAGCTGATGCAGCTGAGAAAAGGACGGTTTGTCTATATTCTTTTTCATCACAGGTGACACAGCTGATAAAAGCATAGTTTGTCTATACTCTTTTTCATCACAGGTGACACAGCTGATAAAAGGACAGTTTCTCTTTATTCTTTTTCTTCACAGGTCTCCTGGCTGTGCTGCTACATCATTCCTGAAACTGGTGGCCCTCAGCGCAGCTCAAGCAACCATCCATCACCATGATGATCCATTGTCCGCACACCTGCTCCTTCCTGACCAGGAGGCAGTCATGGCACAGACAGCAAAGCCAAAGCCGCATGAGAAAAAGTACCTATAATTACAGGAACAATGACAGAGGACATGTACAATACTCAGCCATCTGCGAAATGTGTAGCAGTGAATTACAGGACAAAAAAAAAGAAAAACAAGAAAAACAAAAATAATACTTACCTTCCATTGTTACTTTAAACTTCTAAGAGTGTCCAAAAAATGTACAGGCTGGTCCCATGAAGCACAGCAGCAGGCAACGTAACTGGCAGAAAGAGCTGCGTACCTGAAAATCAGAGAAAAATAAAGAAGGAATGATGAAAATTGTTACAAGTGCCCCCCCCCCCGCAATTAGAAGGAAAAAATACTTACCTCATGGACTAGCTCTGAAACATGAACAATTCTACCCCTAAAATAAAGGTCACACATGTTTTTGTTCACAGCAGCAGCAGCAACAGACAGACATATGCAGAGAAAAGTACGTGGAAGTGGAGCAACACAAACAGAAAACAATTACTGTCACAGCCACACATCTTTACTGACTTAACCCCACCCTAAATAAATATATACTTACCTTTGTGGTTGGAAAATGTCTTGCATTCCAACAGCCATGTTGTAGCTTTCCGGCATTATGATGTTATCATCATCACCCATAACTGAAAATTAGTGGAACAGCAGTACGAACATGTTAGACTTCAGGTGGTAAGAATAACAAGGAAACACAGAAACAACCACACGCTCACAAAGGACTCAAAAAAGTAGTAATTTTACTGAAGATGTGGATTCAAAATGGACACAAACCTCAGCGCTTCGAGGGATCTAAGCCTTCTTCATCAGGTGGTAACAATAACAACCCCCTCACAATGCAAAGAAAAAAAAATTAATTTTTTTTGTGTAGTATGTGTGATACATCCACAGACACCAGGCAAGAGTACTTCTCTCAGCAACCACAGCAGCATGCAGCAGAAGCGCAGCAACATTCAACTATTCCCTCCACTCTGTACAACAAGGTAGGACATCATCACAGGATGGCTAACTTCTGTCTCTTGTTTCCTCAAGCACTTGTCACCACAGTGTTTTCAACCAACATCATCAAGAGCAGCTCCAGCAGAAGCATAGCAACCAGCACCCCTCCCAACTGCAGCAGCAGGGCAGGAGGACACCTACTTATCAAGTTTTCTCATGTATTTGGACATCATCACCACAATTTCTTCACACAAAATAGTGAAACTTTACTTCTCCTCATCTGAGTCTTATTTCTTAGCCTGGAAGCAGTTTTTCACTTCAAACACAGTCACTTGATATTTGTGTCGAGTAGTGGGAGGCTCAACGTTCATGGCTTCCACAAGAATAAGGTTTAACTTCACTTGAAATTTTCTTGTGCTTCTTCCTGACTTCTCTTGCCTGTGCAACAACAGTGTTTAGCAGCAGGAAAGCAGTTTTTCACTGTGGCTACCAGTTGACATTTTTTGGTTAGTGGCGAGGTGGCAGGAAAACAATTCATAAGTTCTACAATTATGTGTAACTTCTCTTGAAATGTTCTCATGTGGTTTTTCACAACTTCTCTGGCCTGTGTAATAACAGTATTTTGCAGCAGGAAAGAAGATTTGAACTGGGGACCCAACTTAACATTTTTGGCTTGTGGTGGGATGGCAGGAAAAAAATTCATACTTTCCACAATTATGTTTAATGTCTCTTGAAATTTTGTCATGTGGTTTTTCTTGACTACTCTGGCCTGTGCAACAACAGTATTTAGCAGCAGGAAAGCAGTTTTTCACTGTGGCCACTAGTTAACATTTTTGGATCATGGTAGAGCGGCAGGAAAAAAATTCATAAGTTCCACAATTATGTTTTTTTACCTTTGTTTTACCAGGTGAGACACACTAAGCTGAAAGCGTGTTTACAGGTGCAACCTGGGAGCACAGGGAAGTTAAGTGACTTGCTCAGAGTCACACAGTATGCAAGTGGGGGCTATGGGATTCAAACCCAGATCTCTAAATCTGCAGCTCAGGGCCTTAAACCACTGTGCTATACTGCCTCCAAACTTCTCTTGAAAATTTCTCATGTGTTTTTTCCTGACCTCTCTGGCATGTTTAACAACATATTTAGCAGCAGGAAACAGTTTTGATCTGGGGATCCAAATTAATATTTTTAGCTAGTGGTGGGGTGAAGAAAAAAATTTAATAAGTTCCACAATTATGTTTAACTTCACTTGAAATGTTCTCATGTGGTTTTTCCCCCGACTTCCCTGGCCTGTGCATCAATAGTATTTAGCAGCAGGAAAGCAGTTTTGAATTGGGGACGCAACTTAACATTTTTGACTAGTGGTGGGGTGGTAGGAAAAAAATTAATAAGTTCCACAATTATGTTTAACTTCCTTTGAAATTTTCTCATGTGTTTTTCCCCTGACTTCTCTGGCCTGTGCAATAACAGTATTTAGCAGCAGGAAAGCAGTTTTTCACTGTGGCCACCATTAGACATTTTTTGCTAGTGGTGGGGTGGCAGAAAAAAATGCATAAGTTTCATAATTCTGTTTAACTTCTCTTGACATTTCCTCATGTGGTTTTTCCCAGCATCCCTGGCCTGTGCAACAAAAGTATTTAGCAGCAGGAAAGCGATTTTGAACTGGGGACCCAACTTAACATTTTTAGGTGGTGGTGGAGTAACATGAAAAAAAAATTACAAGTTCCATAATTGGGTTTAACTTCACTTGAAATTTTTGCAAGTGTTTTTCCTGACTTCTCTGGCCTGTGCAACAATAGTATTTAGCAGCAGGAAAACAGTTTTGAATTGGGGATCCAACTTAACATTTTTGGCTAATAGTGGGGTGGCATGAAAAAATTCATAAGTTCCTCAATTATGTTTTTCTCTTGAAATTTCCCCATGTGTTTTTCTCAACTTCTCTGGCCTGTGCAACAACAGTATTTTGCAGCAGAAAATCAGTTTTCACTGTGGCCATCAATTGACATTTTTGACTAGTGGGGGGATGGCAGGAAAAAATTCACAAGTTCCACAATTATGTTTATCTTCTCTCACAATTTTCTCATGAAGTTTTTCCTGACTTCTCTGGCCTGTGCAACAACAGCATTTAGCAGCAGGAAATCAGTTTTAAACTGGGGATCCAACCTAACAATTTTGGCTAGTGGTGGGGTGGCAGGAAAATAATTCATAAGTTACATAATTATGTTTAACTTCACTTGAAATCTTCTAATGTTTTTTTTTCCAAATTCTCTTGCCTGTGCAACAACAGTATTTAGCAGCAGGAAAGCGGTTTTGAACTGGGGACCCAACTTAACATTTTTGGCTAGTGGTGGGGTGGCAGGAAAAAATTCATACCTTCCACAACAATTATGCTTTCACTGCTCTGGAAATGTTCTTGTGTTTTTTTTCTGACTTCTCTGACCTGCTGCACAGCACAGCAACAAGCGGCAACTAGTAGCAGAATGGCAGTTTTGAACTGTGGATACAATTTAACATTTGTGGCGAGTGCCAAACACATGATAAGCACTAAAACCAGATTTATGTTTAACTTCTCAGGAAAATTACTCATGTTTGTGTGAGTCTTGTGCACTTCTTTGGGCAGTTGCACACCACAACTACTGCCGCAACATCACATAGCATCTGGAAACCATTATTTTTTACTGGGTACAATACTTAACATTCGTGGATAGCAGAAGGACATGTGAAACAGTAACACAAAAAATAGTCAGGAAAATTGTTCATGTTTACAAACTAACACATGATAGTGCAGGGTCATCAGGGCAAGGAGAATCCTATAGGCTAAATGAGGGAAAAATTCATGGAGTGAACCAGGGAAAGTATGGAATGAAATAGGGATCCTAGTATGTAAGACAAAACATTGGGAAAGAAAACTTTTGCAGAACTAAACAAGAGGATAGAGAGGAAGAGGATAGAAAATATATTTTTTTTTTACTTTTTTAACTTTTTATATTTTTTGTCCTTTTTGGGGGGTAAACTATTAATAACATGGTGAATATAATAAACAACATGGAAAGTTACTTTTTCCCACCACCACTACCAGTAGCACTGCCAGGCCCACTACCATCACTCAGCTCCAACAAGAGGTTCAACATCTGCTCCTAGTTGGCCATCATTTTCTAAATATTGTTCATAAATTCCTGGCGGAATTCTTCAAAATCTTGGTACAGATGTTGCACCTCATTCCACAGGACAGCCAGGTCTGCCTGGGTGACAGGTGCTCTGGGGTCACTCATTGGTGGGGGGGTGCAGGTGCTGTCACTTGCTGTCATGGTGATGATGATCAAGTACTGCTGTGAGTACTACCATGCCAACTCAGAGCAGCACGATGGTCTACATCCCACTGCCCCCTTCTCCTTCCATATTGTCCCCCCCCACTACTGTGTACTGCTGCTGCCACCACCTCTTGCTCCTTGGCCTGCCACTCTGCCCTGTGGTAGATCTTCAGGTGGGTCCTTTGACCACCAGTACCCAGGTGGCTACCTTTTTCCCACGCTGGACACTGCAGCCACAGACCTTGCAGATGACAACACTGTCATCTGCAGGATTTATGGATAAAAACTCCCATACAGCAGATCTTTGTGGCGGGGAAAGTAGGGGGCTCCAGAAGAAGTGGCAGTGGGGTGCTCACCATCCCCACTGCTGATGGTGTTGATGTCAGTTGGGGATGAAAACCACAGGCTCCTTCTGCTGCTGGGGGGCAGGGACTACAGGAACCTGCTGCTGCTGCTGCTGCAAGGGAGCAGTGCCACTCCAATCCTTAGCTGGGACCAGTGGGGGGTACCTCAGTCCCTCTTTGAAATGTGCGCTGGTTGAGGCGAATAACTGCCCCACCCTTTTGGTGACATTCTTCCCCTTGTCCCTTGATTCTTTTTATAATAGAAAACAAAATAAAAACAGACTAAGGTAGAGAAAAAGAGAGAGAGAGACACATACACACACACAAAACTATCTCAACTTACAAAAAATAAAGATTATAAACAAACAACAGCTCTCACTACAGAAAAATAAAGATAAGAATTAATAGGAAATGGGAAACTAAATACTATTTTTTGACAAACAGTAATGAAAAGCACTAAAGCACTGAGCGCTCCTGCAGTCTGATGTCTAATCAGTGAGCTACAACTGCCGAAATTAAGCAGAATCATTCACTTCCTACTTGACTGGAGTCTCCCACGTGACCTGCAGAAAGTGAATCATGTGACAAAGCCTTTTTTTCAATATCTTCAATGTTAGTAATGCAAGTCGAAGTTAATGTCAAACTTAACTAGCAACGTTTTGTCATTAGCAGCAAATTTCACAACATTTTTCACAGGGCTGAATTGGCGACTTTGCCAGAAATTCACCAAAGGTAATAAACTTTGCAACATCTCTATTCCCAAACTGGAGTTATATTATTAACTATCCCCCCATACAACCTGTTCCTCATTCTTACAAGATAGTAACTGAGTTCCTTCTGTTTGAAGGTATTACTATTCATATGCTTTCTTTACCCCTCTCATGCCTAACTCACATGACGGTATAATTTCTGCAGTTAGGACCACCAGGATAGTGAGATGGTTTTGAAAGTCTTCTTTATCCGTATTTTCCCAGTGTGTCTTAGTCATAGTGTCTGGATATTATAGAGACCTTCTGTGCTATATTTATGTTATGTCAATGTAAACAATGTTTAACAATTGAAATTTTCTGCTTTCCTCTTAGATCTGGCAAATTTGTAACTGCCCCAGCTGGGTCTGGGAGTCTATATAGTGATGTACAATCAAATATACCTGAAGGATGCTAATAGTAATGCACTAGGGACAAATGCTGTGTCTAATATTTGTAAATTGATTCCTCGACTATCTTTTATGAACTTGTATGCCTTTGTATACTTTTTCAACTTTTCAATATGTGAAAGTTTCTGCTGGTATGGCTCTTCCCAGTTGTCTTTATATGGCACACTACATCTGTAAGATATGCTTTTGGGTATTGGAGTTTAAATGTGATCGCAGTTTAGTAAGTTGTACTATGGTGCCATGAGAAATGCTTGTGAGGAACATTGTGTTTACTGGGGGGCTTTCCTTTCATAAATATTCTATGTTCAGTGTATAGCTGGGTAACTGTACAAACCTATCTTTATGTAGTTCTAGTATTTCAGCTGAATCCCGCTTACTAAAAAATTGGCTCCATATGCATTGTGTATTTAAGCAGCTTACTTGAATAAGGAACAAATAACCTCAGTATGTTAAATGTTTGCAGTGTTTTAATCATTCCTGGTTTACTACAATTTCTCTTGAAATGATTCGATGTATACCGATCTCTATGAGATCATAAGATTCCACTATTAGGACTTCTGCTAATCTGGGTTTTATATGTTTGTTGTATTGTGGGTTTTCCATAGCTTACAACACTTGAATTGCACTTGCTTGAATGTTTTTATACATAATAATGGATATTGGGAACATTTCCCTTTAAGTGGGACCATACAAAAGGGAGAGAGTTTCAGACTTCACCAACTTTTGCCAAAGCACACATGCATGCGTAGGTCATGTCAGGCATGGTGATGTCATCAAGTGGAGAAGGGTTCAGGAAGTTCTCTGAAATCGTGCATGGTATTGCTTTTGGATTATTTGTTGTTTCTTGTGAGTTTCTGCATGTTTTGCACTACAATGAAAAAAAGCATAGTGGACTCGATGTAAAAAGTGTTTCATTTTTCTTCACTAACTAGATTCTTTGCCTTGTGTCTCTAGCAGGTACCAATCACCCTAACATACAATTACAGTACAGTACTTTGAAAACTACTCATATTTCAGTAAACCCACCTATCAAAGAAACATTCATGGGCCAATCTTTAAAGAACCTGAAATTTTCAAGTTTCAACTCCCAGCCATTTCTGTGGTATTGGTGAGCAAATCAAACATCCTGTTTTAGTTTTTAGGTGTTTTCAACCATCTGGAATGATTACATTGCTGATCTAACCAAAACCAAATTTACAGGATCTGGAGATCCTGGCAGGAACTCCATACCAAATGTCAAGATATTCCCTACAGGGATGGAAATGTTAGTAAGATGCAAATATAGTGGTTTAGCATAATTCCCTACTGAAGCCTAATAACATGCATGCAATAAGACATAACAGCGATGTTGGTTGCCTGTGATTAATGCACACCCTGGCGTGTAATGAGGCATGAGCCACTTGCACCGAGTGCCTTTAGTACCTGGAAGTGTATTAGCCACAGACAAACAACAACCCTGGAGTGTCTTATTGCACTTGTAAAATTGATCCCACGTTAACAAAAAATAGATGGCATCAACTTTTGAAGTTTTAAAGATGCAATACATTTATTTGTAAACCTTTACATTTAGATGCAAAAAACAAACTCTTGGGTTACATTTTTCTGTTGCAAAATGCTTAGTGACTCATGAGTTAAATTTTTTTGTCACTTGAAGTCCATGAGTGAGAGAAATCTTTTTGCCACAAGAAGTAGTGTGAGAGAGAAAGTGTGTGGTGCTGTGCAGTAGCAGAGAAAGAGAGAGAGTGCTTCTTATGAACATACGAGCATAAGAAATTGCTGGCAGAAAAAAGGCCCACAGGTCTATCAAGTCTACCCAATTGTGCAGCTCTTAGTTTAAAATCAGTACCACTGCCCCACCACCACCCAAACTTCTCTCTTCCTCCTCTTTTCTGGTCCTTCCCCCCTTTGTGTTTTTATCTGTACTAACCCTGCCCTTGACTCTATCCCATCCCCACTTAAAGCTATCCACTGTCCTTTGAGTGATTAACTCCTCCGGCAGTGCGTTCCAACCTGACACCACTCTCTCTATGAAGTAGTGCCTCCTCATTTCCTTCCTAAACCTTCCCCTTTCTAACTTCAGACTGTGCCCCCTAGTGACCCTTCCCCCCTTTAAGTGGAACAATCCTCCCTCCCTCCCTGACTTTGTTTATGCCTTTCAAGTACTTAAAGGTCTCTATCATGTCCTCTCTTAGCCTTCTGTCTTCCAGTGAGTACATGTTGAGCTCTTTCAATGTTTCCTCATATGGCAACTCCCCTAGTCCCATGATCATTTTTGTAGCCCTATGCTGCACCACCTCCAGTAATCTCACATCCTTTTTGAGGTATGGGCACCAGTACTGTACATATATTCCAAGTGGGGCCTCACCAGTGATCTATACAATGGCAGGATGACCTCCCCCTTTCGAGAGGTGATCCCTCTGCTCTGTTTATTTCTCTTTCTCTCTCTCTCTCTCTCTGTAGGAATGATATGTCCTCAATTTTGTTTGAATACTTCTAGTTTCTCTGTCAGACCAGAGCTCCTAGCTATGCATTAATTTGCCCTTCACAGTGTTTATTTATTTTAAAATGAGCTTTTATACAAACATATGAAAATGCCACCAGAAGCAGGCCTATAATGTCTATCAAGTCTGCTCGAATGTGCAGCTGGCCCCTCAACTTGCAGCTGCCCCACCCTCCTCTTTATAGTAACCTTCCTTTACCCTGTCCCAGTGTGCCAACCAAACATAGAAACTTTTATGGTGAAATCCCTCACAGCGGCAATTTCGACAGGTTTCAAAATTGTCACTATGAGGGATCTGAGGGTGAAATTTCACCCTCTCGCTGTGTGATGCACTCCATCCTTCAAAAACTCCAACTGAGCTGATAATCTTTAGAAGGGGGCATGGGGGTTCAGGGTGCAGCCCCTCTTGAGAGACACTCCAATGTCGGACAAGCGAAATTTCGTCTTTTGACATTGGGGATCTCGCTTTGCCGAACTTTGACAATGGTGTTGTTGATTTGCCATAGGTAAACCCCCTGTCCCAACCCCTCTTAAAGCTACCCACCATTCTACAGGATACCACCCCCACGGGAAGAGTATTCCACCTGTCCACCACCCTTTCTGTTAAAAAATGTCTCTTGATTTCCTTTCTGAATCTCCCCCCCTCCAATCTCAGAAGATGCCTTCTCGTATCCATCCCTTTTATAAGCTGGAAAATCCCTTCTGTATTAACTTTATTTATCCCCTTCAGGTATTTAAAGGTTTCAATCATATCCCCCCCATCCCACCTCTCTTCCAGGCAGTACATGTTCAGCTCGCCCGATCTATCCTCATAGGACTTTCCCTCCAATCCCTGGATCATCTTTGTTGCCCTATGTTAAACCCCCTCCAACAATTTGATATCCTTTTTCAAGAATGGGTGCCAGTACTGCATGCAGTACTTCAGGTGAGGCCTAACCAGGTACCTGTACAGGGGAAGGATCACCTCCCTGTTCCTGGAGGAGATTCCCCTCACTATACACCCTAGCATCCTATTGGCCTCTGCTGCCGCCTTCCTGCACAGAGCTGAGTTGTTCATGCTGCCTGTTATAACCACCCCCAGATCCTTTTCCTCCTCTATACTTTCCAGCTGCACCCCTCCCAGCTGATAGTCTCTTCCCTGGTTTCTCATTCTGAAGTGCAGTACCTTGCACTTCTTGGTGTTGAACCCCAGCTGCCATGTTTCTGACCACTCCTGTAG
This sequence comes from Neoceratodus forsteri, assembly GCA_016271365.2. Taxonomy (NCBI): domain Eukaryota; kingdom Metazoa; phylum Chordata; order Ceratodontiformes; family Ceratodontidae; genus Neoceratodus; species Neoceratodus forsteri. The sequence goes on from CM057451.1 coordinate 214,053,124, forward strand.
TTTGCCAGGTCCCCCTGCAGCCCCCTCCACCCTTCGATGTCATCTACCACTGTTCCCATCTTCGTATCATCAGCGAACAGATTAATCCTGCTCCGGACCCCATGTGAGATATCAGCTATAAATATCCCAAACTGCACTGGTCCCAGTACTGATCCCTGTGGCACCCCTCTCATCACTTCCCTTGGTGATGAGAGCTCCGGACCACCACCACCACCCTCTGCTGCATTCCATTCAGCCATTTGACAATCCATTTGACCATCTTTGTTCCCACCCCTATGTATTCTAGCTCCCCCCCCCAGCCTCATATGTGGCACAGAATCAAAGGCCAAGTACAGGACATCCACAGCATGGTCTCTGTCCAGTTCTCTGGTCACCCAGTCATAATAATCAATTAGATCTGTCAGTCAGGATCTGCCCAAAACAAGCTCATGTTGATGACCATCCTGACCAAGAAGGTCATTAGCCTCTCCTTTAGGATTGTCTCCATGAGTTTCTCCACAATTACTGTGATGCTCACTAGCCTGTTGTTACCTGGCTCATCCCTGGGGCCACTTTTGTGAATAGGCACCACATGGGCCATTATCCAGTCTTGTGGTATGCATTCTGTGTCCAGGGAGGTATTGAACAGGTCAGTCAGTTATCTTGCCAGGATGTCTGCTAGCTCTCTAAGTACCCTAGGGTGAATGCCATCTGGTTCTGGTGTCTTATCCACCCTTGGTGCCTTCAATCCTTCCATAACCCTTCTTCTGCAATCCCTATGTCAGTTGTCCCTAACCCCACTACCCCCCTACATCCCCTTGTGGTATCTGCCCCCTTTCTCCTCCGTGAACACAGAACAGAAGTATTCATTTAATGCCTCTTCCTGTCCCCCTCTTCTCCACCCACCCTCTGTCCTTCCTAATCCTCACAATCTGGTCTTTGTTCTTCCTTCTTTCTCTAATGTATCTGAAGAAGTCCTTCTCTCCTTCCTTAATAACCTGTACCAGCCTCAGTTTTCATGAGGCCTTGGCCACTCTGATCAGCCTGGTAACCTCCCTAGACTTCTTCATATACTCATCCTTATCAGCCCCACCGATCCCGATTTCTGCAGTTTCCGAAATTCCTTTCTCTTGGCCCTTGCCTCCTCCATAACCTCCCTAGTCAACCAAATTGGCTTTTTGGCCCTTCCCTTCTTACTCCATGTCTTTGTACATGTCCCAGTAGCCTCCATCAACCTCTTTTAATAATATCCCACTTTTGACTAGCATCCATGTCTTGATGAATGCCTGCCAGATACTTACCCCAAATTTCCCCCATCCTATTAAAGTCTGCCCCTTTAAAATCAATCACCCTGGTCCCCATACTCCCTGTTTCCCTACTCATATTGAATGTGAACCACATAGAATGGTGGTCACTCCCAGCCAGAGGGTCCTCCACCCCAAAATCCCTTATACCCTCCCCAATTGAAAATACCAGTTCCAGAGTCCTCTCCAATCTTAGTCAGCTCATGTACCAATTGTACCAGGAAGCTGTCCTGAAATGCCTCTAGTATGACCTGCTCCCTCATGCTTGTGGTGGCTGGAGTGCTCCCATCCACCCCATGTAGATTATAGTACCCACCACCACTGTGTTCCCCTTCCTACAGAGCCTTCTGAGTCTCTCAGCTAACTCTTTGTCAAGATCATCCCCTTGAACTGGGAGTTTCTCTCTATACTACCCTCATCCTCAGTGTCCTACCTCTCGAGTCCAAAAACTACATCCATAGGGCCTCTGTTCTGCCTTCCTCCCTTCCCTTCCTCCCTTATACACTTTATCCATTCTCATACTCAGATTGCCACCCCCCCTTTCCCTTTAGCCCTATCCTTCCTGAATATTCTGTACCCTGGGATCATCATATCCCAGTTCTGGTACTGGGTAGCCCATGTTTCTGTTATGGCTGCAATGTCCACCCTCCTCATTGCCAAGAGAGCCTGCAACTCAGCTGACTTATTACCTAGGCTTCTTGCATTCAACGTGACCACCCTCCACCCCATTTCTTTCCTTGTCTTACCCTGGGTTCCCCCCTCCGCTCCTGTGCCTCTACCCTGACTCCTCCCCTGTTATCTTGTGTTATCTTGGGGGTTAAGCTCATAAGGCTCCCCTCTCTGGGTTCCCTGCTACCAGCTGTCCACTCACCACCCCCCAACCTAATTTAAATTCACCTTTGCTGTTATGTACCCCTCTATCCACTGTTTTAATGTTCCCTTCCCCTCTCTGCTCAAGTGTAGCCTGCCTCCTGTGTATAGATCGCTGTTGTCCCAGGTTCCTCCCCAGCCCACCATACACCCATAACTCCTGGATCAACACCAGCCCCCCAGCCATGTGTTGAACTCTCTAATCCTCCCTTTTTTAACCATACTCATGCATGGCACTGGGAGCACCTCTGAGGAGGCCACCGATTCTTCCAGCTCCTCACACACCCTTCCCAGTTCCTCAAACCTCTCCTTCACTGCTTCCAACATCTCCCCCGCCAGTTCGTTTGTACCCACATGCACCACAAGATGAGGTTTCCTCCTGCCCCTCCTTGCACACTTCAGAATTGACTGCCTCGCCCCGCCCTGCCCGCCGTTAACCCAGGTATAGACTCCGCCCACATATGACTGCCTTTCCCCCTTACTGCCTCATTTTATCCCTTTTAGTATGGAATCCCCCAGCACTAGTATGCCCGCTCATCATTCCTCGTTCCCGCTCCCACCCAGCTACCAAGGGTAACTATCCCTGGAGTCTGCCACCTTTGTAGCTCTGCCCTTCCCCACTATGGTTCCCTGTCTCCCCACCTCTGACCTGTCCCCCGCCTCCCTCCCTGCTCTTTCACTATCTTACACAACCATCCCATCCTCACTGGACCACCCCCATACACTCTGCCCTTCACAACCTCCCTCCCAGCCCTGTTCCCCTTTCATTCCTCACTGCTCCCTTTCAACTGCCCTTCCAACTGTGCCCCTCTCCCCTGTACCCTTGGCTTCCTCCTCCGACATATCTCCAACCCTTGTGCCTTCCCCACCTTTCCTTCTCTTGCCCCCTCCTGGCGATCCTTTTCCCCCCTCCTTCTCCATCAATGTTGCCAGGACCACAAACCTATGTCTTGCCCCCACTGGCTTGCTGTGCATTGGCTTTTCCCTCCTGACTGCGGCCCTCCTTACAGTGCCTGGTCTACTGTTCAGGTTGCTTCTGCACCTCCTCCCCTCTCTCGACCCAATGTTCCTCCCATGTGGTTCCCTTATGTTACCCTCTGGGGGTGACCCACTTGCCCCAGCAGCCCCCTCCTATCCTCCAATCCTCTCCAAATCCCTACCCAGCCACAGCACCTCCTCTTTGAGCCTTCTCAGCCTGTGACAGATTGAACACCCTCCAAGCTTCCACAAAATGTTCATCCAAACCACCACCCCACATCCATTATAGCCCACAATTCTACTCATGTTTAGTCAGTATTTAACTAACAGGAAAGAACAATACAATTTTATGTATTTTAATTAAGGGTACATTCTATGCCAAACAATATGCTTTCCAGGAACAGTCAGAGTGAGTTGCATCTCAGTGATAGGAACTGGGGAAGCAGATGCCACACTTTCAGTTTCTGTTGCTCCTATCAGCTGTTTAATGTACTCGGAGTGGAGTGTGTGTCTATGCAAGGTGCTCGGGGAGCAGCCACCACAGTCTCAGTTACCAGAGACCAGGTAAGCTGTTTTCTCCCTCTGGTCAGCTGTTCTAGCTAGTCAGAGCAGGGCATTCATAACTGAGTGCTGTGGTTGGAAATGCCACTACTATTTTTGGGATCATGTTTAAAAAAGAAAATGGCAACATTATTTAAATAGAAGAGGCATTCTATGCCTCTAAGAAAAAGTTTACAGAAGGAGTTGTCAGAGCATACCTGTGGTGCAGAATGACATTTTGGTGGTACAGAATGACATTTTGCTGGGAATCTAAAAATTTTCACCTATTGAGTTCATTAGGTGGGATAATAAGATGGCCACACTGAAACGTTGGTGCATAAATACGGCAAAATGCCCAGGTAATGACTGAATGTTACACTATCTCAGTGTTCACTCATAACTTTGCTAATTTTTATGTTTGCTTGTGCACATGTGCAAGAAACATGATGTGGTAGCTTAGGAGAGAAGCAGGTTGTGGAGGTGCAGCACTGTGGCTGCCAATGCTGCCACTGCATTTGCGGGCATGTTCCTCTTTATCCAGTGTGGTGGCACACTGCTGATGATACTAGTTCAGCAAGCGTGCCACCAACTTTAAAGAAATTGGCTGCTGCAATGAGGGAGCACCCCATAATTGCAGGGCATGCCTTGCCTGCCAAAAAAATGTCTGTTTACCCCACTCCTTCCATTCCAGCACCAGGAGTGCAAGTAAACCCTCCCTCTCCCATCCAGGCACCAGCAACCGTACTGTCTGTCCCGCTCCCTCCATTCCCTGTCCCAGTCCCAGCAACCAGAGTTAAAGTAAACCCTCCAACTACGTGCTGTCTGCCCCGCTCGCTCCATTCCCTGTCCTGGCAACATGAGTTCAAATAAGCCCTCCTGTGTCCTCCCACTACATGCTGTCTGCCCCACTCCGTCCATTCCCCGTGCCAGCAATCAGAGCTCAAATAAACCCTCCTGCTCCCTCCCACTGCATGCTGTCCACCCTGCTCCCTCCGTTCCCCATCCAGGCAACCTGAGTTCAAATAAACCCTCCCACTCCCTCCCACTGTGTGCTGTCTGCCCGGCTTCCTTCATTCCTCACTCCCGGTAACCAAAGTTCAAATAAACCCTCCTGCTCCCTCCCACTGTATGCTGTCCACCCTGCTCCCTCCATTCCCCATCCAGGCAACCTGAGTTTGAATAAACCTCCACTCCCTCCCACTGCGTGCTGTCTGCCCCACTTCCTCCATTCCTCACTCCTGGTAACGAAGTTCAAATAAACCCTCCCGCCCCCCCACTGAGTGCTGTCTCCCCGCTCCCTCTATTCCCCGCTCTAGCAACTGGAGTTCAGGTAAACCATTTGTGGTCAAAAGCCATTATTATCTGTTTGTAGTGGTTCAGTGAATGCCAGTGCTGGCAGGCAAGGTGATGATGTCAAATCCACCAAGAAGGAGATAGCAAACTTGAACAGGACGGAAGATCAAGCAACTGAAAAGTGAAATTGAAAACATTAAATGGCAGGTAGGAAATAGTCAGTTTCCAAAAGATTAAATTACTGGACTGTGCAAAGTAGTGATAGGAAAGAGAGTCATGCTTTTCCTTTCCAATTAAGAAAAATGTTCCCTCTTTCACATGTAGTAAGTAGTTGCAGGAGTTGCATTACCTCACATTGTCTTGCCAGCATGACTGATGATGTTTTAAAGGATGTGATAGTTGAGTCAGGTGCATGTTGCTGGTTTTAAATGCACATGCACTTTCTTAGGGCTGCATGACCAATCCTGAAGAGTCACTGATGTGATTAATTTTAACTTTAATTTACTACAGTTGCCCTAACAGCCCCAGCTGATATTGTACTGTTGTTAATTCAGGCAGCTGGGGGAGAGGGTTCATAGGTGAATCTGGAATTTATGTGCTGCAGAGTTGGTGTCCAGGTGCATACACGCCCGACCTCAGACCCCCCGAGGCACAAGAAGCCGGCAGTTGGGGTTGTGAGGGTTCCAGGAGACATCGCCTGCCCTCCCCTGCATCACGCGCCTGACCTCGGACCCCCCCCGAAGCACAAGAAGCCAGCAGTTGGGGTTGTGAGGGCTCCAGAAGACATCGCCTGCCCTCCCCTGCATACACGCCCGACCTTGGACCCACCCCCGAAGCACAAGGTACTGAAAACAGCAGCAGAGCGTGATTTACAGGCGCCAAATTCAAATATTAAACTGCTGATTTTCGTTCTAATTCCACTCCAGCTTGACCACTGTTGCTTCTCTGGACTTGTGTGTGCTTATTTAATGTCATCACAGGAGTTCTGATAGTTTTTTTCAACCCAATTCCTAGCCTGTTCCACCCTGCTTTGTACTGTTTGCATAGTTGCTTTAATTAATTTATACTGTATTTCTCCTGTGTCAAGCATAGTGCCGAGTGGAGCTTTAAGGCTTGAATTTTGCTTCCCCTGGTAACTTTGTTGGCTCACTGAGCGTTAAGGCATCTGGGGCAATATAGCAGCCAACAGAAATAGGGATCTCGAGCCCTTAATTTCTAAATTCCATTCCACTGCCTAAACAAAAATTCTGCCCCAGCCTGTGCTGAATTGTCTACACAGCTAGCGAGGGCTTACAGGTAGCCTGTGCAGAACTACCTGAGCTGCTCCACAGTAGAGGCTACTTTGTCCCTGACTCAGTGGGACCACGCCAATGCCAGGATCGCGGTGGCCATTTGCCTCGTGGTCTCAGACCGCCCCCCACTACCGAGACAGCCAGCTTAAATCCAACTTGCTCCATACTTGTAATCCAACTCCTTAGTTAATTCCCTGCTGAATTTTGCCTGTTACTTACTAAAAGCTTTCTATTTACTCCTCCCACTGATTTCCTTTAAATTCCCTTCTTTTCCTCCACAGAAGCCGGCAGTTGGGGTCGTGAGGGCTCCAGGAGACATCGCCTGCCCTCCCCTGCATATGCACCTGACCTTGAACCCCCCACGAAGCACAAGGTACTGAAAACGGCAGCAGAGCGCGATTTACAGGCACCAAATTCAAATACTAACTGCTGATTTTCATTCTAATTCCACTCCAGCTTGACCACTGTTGCTTCTCTGGACTTTGGTGTGCTTCTACCCCGCCGGCGCTGCACACCAGCTTCCCACCACCACCCTTGGTCAGCTCCTCCTTTTATAGGCTGTGCAGGCAGTAGTCACATGACTGAATAAAACCTATCAGCCCACTTTTCCATTTGCAGCTAATCAGCTGCTGCCACTAGAGGGCACCTACCAATTCTCTCGCAACTAAAGCATATACCTGTCCAATGATGCTGCTTCTCACTGTATTCCTCTGCCTCTCTATGGTAGCACAAACCTCCTTACCACCCTCTACCCTCCCAATGCAGGAACCCCCACAGACCCTGCCCCCTCGATGCACCCTGCAGCCACACCTTGACGCTTCCCTTCACTTGCCAGTACTGGACTTGGTTCATGTCCACTACCACATTATTTCTGCTGCAATCCTGCCACCCTCTTTTCATCCAGGGCTAACAATCCTAAAATCATCAACCCTCTGTCACCCATCAGCCTCCTCTCTTCACTGCTACACCAACACATGCAAAACCTATTTCAGGACCAAAATGATGTATCTCTATGCCCTTCTCCTGCTCCTGTCAGGGGACATAGAGGTAAACCCAGGTCCAAACCCACCCATCACCCCCACACCTTTCTCTCTCTCTCTCTCCCCAAAGGCCTATGCATACTCCACCTAAATACCTGCAGCCTGCTATCCAAAATCTCACTACTACAACCAATCGCACTAACACTACACCCCTACATACTGACCATCTCTGAAACCTGGCTAAAACCACATCATACTGATGCCGAAGTCTCCATCCCAGGATACACAATAATAAGGCATGACAGGAGAGGGAAAAGGAAAGGCGGAGGCATGGCTACATATATCTCAAACACTCGTCAATTCACTCCTATTGAGATCCCTTCCCTCCATGCAAATTTAGACTCTACACTAATTAAATTATCACTTCCGTATACTTCCCCTATATACGTGGCATGCACATACTGCCCCCCAGGCACACCAACTGATGTTATCCTCTCCCATCTTACCACGTTACAATCCCCAGCTAAAGGAGGTGAGCTCCATGCCACAGGGGATTATAATGTCAATTGGTTAGGTGCAGACAAAGTCCAACTGAAGACTAAAATAAAGGCCCAAAACCTCACACAACTGATAAAAGAGCCTACCAGACTTAACCACAAGACAAAAACCACTCCCTTCTGGACTGGGCCCTCACCACGCATCCACATAGAATCCTTAAAGCAGGCCTACTTCCTGACTTTATTAGCGATCAACACATGCTTTACCTGGATCAGGAAGGTTCATAGCCCCCCAAAGACACTGCACACCAGGTCTTACAACTCCCTAGACCTAGTATCTCTCCTGGCGGACCTGGGTATGGTAAACTGGTCCTGCATCACCGAGGCATCTAACATCAACATTGCCTTTAGTGCATTCAAACTCAGATTCCTAAAAGTATGGGACAAGCACGATCCACTGCGCACAAAGAGAGTAAGAGGAGCACATCTCCCCTGGATCATGGCTGACTCAATCAGAACTTGCCACACCAGGGACCATGCCTGGAAAGCTTATAAGAAACTGGGCACCCAGGCCTCCCTTACTACCTACAGAGCCCTTCGAAATGCTTGCACAAATAGCATTCGCCAAGCAAAAAAGGCTTACTTCCTATCATCCTTTAGTAATAATTTTAACCACCCTATGGACCTCTGGAAATACCTGAAATCCTTGTTCTCTCCCCCTACCCAACCACCCCCCCAACACTTTTAGTAGATGGCACCCTCATCTCCGACCCCATCGGTGTTGCTGAAGCTTTCAACATGCATTTCTCCAGCTGTGCCGACAACCTTCTACCCTCCCGCCGGAATATGCACACCCCAGCCCTACCACACAGCACCCCCACACATACACTCACCCCCAAGTCCCTCCTTTTGTATTCCAGCTAGTATCCCCCGCAGAAGTCCACCACGCCCTACGGGCACTGAACCCTAACAGAGGCCCGTCATCTCTGGACGCCAAGATGCTATTCCTGTCAGCCCCTGCCATAGCCACCCCACTGGCCGCACTTCTCAACCTCTCCTTCTCCCTTGGTAAGGTACCAACGACCTGGAAAAGGGCCACTGTCATACCCCTCCCTAAAGGCAGTGACCCCTCCTCCCCAGGTAACTACAGACCTATCTCCCTACTTCCAATTCTGGCCAAACTTCAGGAGCGACTGGTCCTGTCCCAACTCTCCCAGTTCTTGGACGCCTCCTCCTTTTTTACTCCTTTCCAATCTGGCTTCCGCAAATCCCATTCTACCATCACCTCCCTACTACGTGTCACCGGGGACATCCTCACAGGTATCGACAAAAGACACATCACCATGGCCATTTTTATAGATCTAGCAAAGGCTTTCGATACCGTCTCGCATCCCCTACTTATCTCAAAACTTACGGATGCAGGTCTAGCTCACCCAGCTATACACTGGTTCCAAGGCTACCTAGCAGGTAGGACACAAGCGGTCAGACTGGCCTCTCACACATCAAATCCCCTTCCAGTCATAGCGGGAGTCCCCCAAGGATCAGTCCTAGTACCAATACTCATCTCCATTTGTTCTTAATGACCTCCCCTCTGCATGCTCCCACTCCTCCATCCAAATCTACGCAGATGATACAGTTCTGTATGCATCAGGCCCCTCATCAAGCAGTGTAGCATCGCTCCTCCAGGAGGACTTCTCAGCCATCCAGCACTGGTTAATGTCAAACCAGCTATCTCTTAACCCTAAAAAAACTGTGTCTTTTACATTTGGCTCACAACAAAGACTCTCCCGATAAACCCCGTGTCCCCCATTCTCTACCCTGGAAGGGACACTCCTTGAGCAATGCACTAGCTTTAGATATCTAGGCATCTGGCTCGACCAACACCTTGATTTCGCCTCTCACATAGACTCCCTGCATAAGAGGCTACTCCCAAAACTGGGGCCACTCTATCAAAACAAAACCTGTCTCCCCAAGCAAACGAGGCATGCCATAGTACAAAAAAATAATACTCCTTGTACTGGATTATGGTGACATAGTTTACTCTATTTCCCCTGCGACTATCCTGGCAAGCCTCGACACCCTATTCCACTCCTTCTGTCGTTTCATCCTCGACTCTCCACAATCCACTCACCACTGTACTTTATACAGCTCCCTAGCCCTACCATCTCTACAAGACCGCAGATTAATAAATTGCGCTAGGTTTGCTGCTAAATTTTGGAGCCTCTCCCTCCCTCACTATCTTGAATCTACTTTATCCCAACGACCTCCCCTGCGTACTCCCTAAGAGGCACAGACCTCAGACTTCTACATGTCCCACTTATGCGCACTACCAAAGGCCAGTCAGCTTTTAAATTTAGAATGCCCCAGATCTGGAACGCCCTCCCCACCCCCATCAGACACACACAAAATCCTGGTCTCCGTACCAGACTACTCCAAGCACATTTCTCCTCCATCTGCTCCTGCTAATGCTATAAGCTCCAGCTCTCACAAATTAAATATTGTACAGTAGAAATCCTGTTATGTGTTATGTGTATATCTGGCTGCAAACTCCGGTAGTGTTTTGCCTGGAGTTTACATCATACCTATACCCTATTGTACTTCTTACTCAAAAAGTGTATTATAATTGTATAAATTCTTATGCTATGTATGTCAATCACTGTACTTTGTAATTGTTCTGTATTTGCCATGTACTGGGCCTAGGCCCCCAGGTCGCATCTGGAATCGAGCATGTTGCTCAGTATGCCTTCCTAGTAAATCTCGTAAATAAATAAATAAATAAATATAAATGAAGTGAATACAGTGGTGCTGATGGCTTCACTTTCAATTTTTAATTTTGGGAAAATCAGGAAGGGGGATATGCACAAGGACCAATTGAATTAATGGGTAGGGAAACAAGAAAGGATAATTTGACTACTTGAGACTATGGAAGATAGGATTTTACTGTTTTTTAAATTGGGAAGTACTGGCAAACTCTCTGGCAGACAGGTCAAGTGTGGGCAACTAGGTCATGTAAAAGGAGTAATTTTTATGAACATGTCATGTCTGTGTGCTGGGACTTGATCTGTAATATTGTGCTGAGATAACATCATGAGTCACATTCTCAACTGACCAATCAGGTTTCAAGATTTATTCATGACATTGTATAATGCAAGATTTACCCACAAGTGAAGACCTTAGCTGACGAATCAGGCTACAGGAATATTTGGGTCCGCTGTATAATGTTTGACATTACCCAGCCACATAATCTGGATGCTAGACTTCTCAAAACCATAGCTGCCACATGTTTAGAAGAAATACAGAGGCAGTGTGCTCTAGCAGTTACATTACTGGATTGAGAACTTGGTGCTTACAGATCCAAACCCTCCTAGGGCCACACATACTCAATGTGTGACCTCAAGCACATTACTTAATCTCTCAGTGCTCCAGTCCACCCAGCTACAGAAGTAGGCAGAACAGGGCCTCACTGAAAATGAAATGTTGCATCTCAGCTGGGTTATGTTGGATACAACTATTTCCTAGTTTTTAAATGGTCCTTACCACAAGTGTGTGAATTAGAAACACAGTGAATTTACTAAAAGGACAATGAAGATAGATGAGACAATTACAAATTATGAAACAATATTTGAACTGCTGCTTCTACTGCAAATACAGGCTTGTGAGTTACAGTCAGTTCTCAACTATGAAAATGTTGCCAGTGATCCATAAATCCATGTGTAACCTCCCACCACCGGCGCCCCCCTTGTTCAACTAGCAGGGCTGCTCCTCTCACACCATGGTGCCAATGAGAGGGATGGGGGTTGTCACTACGAACAGTTCTGTTTACTAATACTTCTACTTCATAGCCTGCCATCCTCAGACAGGCAAACCAAGTGTGGCAACTACCTGGCTTGCACCTGGGGGGACCATTTATTATGGCCATCAACCTGGGTCCCTGGGAGAAAACGTTTGCTCAAGATTATGCTAAGTTTGTACTTCTGGTCAGGGGCACCCAAGTAAATCCTGATACTGGAAGCAATAACTGAACTGTCCAAACCAGGTTGGGATTCTAGAGTGTGGCTTTTATTCACATTGCAGAGAATAATACACAGCGATGATGGAACCCCACAGGGCTACTCCCAATGGTAATGCAGATTACTGAGGTACAGAGCACACACACAGCGAACCCTCTGGTTCTGAATGAAATGGACACAGCGAATGCACTCTGCTTTGGAATGGCACACATGGCCAGAACTAGTACACTTCCCTTGACTTGGCACCCTCAGCCAGTACTAGGAGACTTTCCCATATTGCATGAGGAATTATTGGTGGCTCACTCGACCACCAAAGAGCACACTCCGGCTCACAGAAAATCCCAAATCCCATGTCTGGGTATTTTCTTCAGGCACTGGCCAAGTGCACTGAGAGAAAACAAAGGTGCCCAAACTGATCCCGGAGAGGTAAACATGGTTACTCCAGATGGGGGGCCTCCCACCTTTTGCTTCTAAATTTATACTCAGCCATTCATCTGGTTAATAACACCTTTCTCAGAAACTCTTGTAGATGCTATCTTGAAATGTCTTTCACGTTTAACATTCTACTTTCTCACACCTCTGAGGTGTCCGGAAGTTACAAGTTCTGTAATTGGCAATGTCTTTACACTAGACCCCCACTTTAGCAGATGATTTTAAATCAGAACGAACTAAAAGTACTGTACTTGGCAAGTCTCTCTCTGGACCCCATAGTAGGCAAACACTTTTACACAGAAACAATCTTTAAAGTTCTGTACTTGGCTAGTCTCTCTCTGGACCCCATAGTAGGCAGACACTTTTAACAGAAACACAGTCTTGGTGACAGAGTCCCTTTATCAGAGAAAAACTCACTACATGAATGCAGGTGCCCCAGGTTTTTTTTCCATGAAAAGTCCCAGGTACTCACACAGCAGGTGAATCCAGACAGCTTCAACACAGTAAACAAAGCAGTTCGGCATCCCAGTAAATCGACAGAAAAATAGACCTGTGAGCTAGGTCCCGTTAAAAAGCTTTTATTATGGCAAACAAACAGCCAGCCAGTGTGTTATAAGTGCTGGCTGTTTGTATGCTGTAATAAAAGCTTTTAACGGGGACCTAGCTCACAGGTCTATTTGTCTGTCGATTTACTGGGATGCTGAACTGTTTTGTTTACTGCTTCACTCTTTTTTGTTGTGGCTCCAGTACTTTTTGCCGGTAGCCACCTTCTGTCTTTTTTAGCTTCAACACGGTCCAGGCTGGACCAGGGGATTGCCACTGAATCCTGGAATTCCCCCCATCCCTCCGGGGATGGGGCTCTGGAAAACCTTCTAGGAATGGTCTGTACCACTTCACGCTACAGGTCTTCTGTGTTCTCCATCTAGGGTGAGAACTACCCAATCTACCAAGGTAGCTTTGTGTCAGAGCTAACTCTGAGGAGCTGCCAACTGCAGCACTCCTCACTCTACATGCTGTGTCTCTCCAGACTACTAACTCTAACTTAACATTCCACTGCTAACCCCTGCAGCCAACATTCTATTGTGGCTTATGCTGCTGAAACAATTCTAAGGTGACATCATCACTCCAGCTCAGCTGAAACTGAAAACAGTGTGTCAGTGTGAAACCCATTTAACTGACATCTCACAAGCTGCCTCTCCCTGCCTGCCACTGATTCTAAGTGGGATTCTAGTAACCCCTGGGAACAAGGGGGTTACACATGAATACTTCAACATGGTCTGGCTCATATTCTCCCTTGGTTGTCTTCATGTGGCTTAACTATCATGATTTCCTGTTTGTTAAGATACTCGTTCAGCTTTGCTGCCTTCATCTTACTGTATCTCCTTAAGATGAACTCAACCAAGAAATTATCAGCTGGAACCAGTTATCATTGTAGTTGGTCTATTACTTGGCTACACTGTTACAGAAATGTTAACACCATCCTAGAGAGCTAAAGAAGTATAACACAATGCATTGTGGGTTATTCTAGAATTTGTTAGTGACACATCTGTTTTCATAGAGCTTTAAAATAACTCCAAATAAGGAAATGTATTCTTCCACTAAGAAATAAAAGTTTTTTAATGAAGAATGAACAATGTGTTATGATAATTTTAAGAATATGTTCTTTACCTGTGTCATAGACATCACAATACAAAAGTTCTGTTTTGTAAAAGATGTTCAGAAAATATACAATGACAGTAACATACTGAAAGATATTTCTGAGAGAGAGAGAGAGAGAGAGAGAGAGAGAGAGAAGGGGTATTTTAAAGCTGTTGGTGCTTCAACAAATAAACTCAGATGCTCTTTTTGGTATTTCTCTAGTCCTTACAAGAATGGTTCATTTTCAAATGTAACAAACCATGTATGACTAGCATTTCCATTTGATTGTTTCTTTACAGCACTGAAATACAATTTTCCATTCAGCTGCGGTGGAAAATATATATTTTTTCCTTTTTAAAAGGTTGGTTTAAATTTGGAAACTCCTTCCTTTTGTATTATCTCTGTTCCCTATTATTTGATATCTTCAATGAATTGCACTGAAAAATAAAACTAGTTGTGGGTGTATTGCTTTTGCTTATCTTCACAAGAATTTTTGTTTTAATGAGGTCCACCTCGAAAATGAGCTTGCTCAACGGTGATTGCCTGGTTAAATAAAGACTTTGATTGATTGATTGAATTGTAAATGCCATGTTCTTCTTAACCAAAAATTCAAAGTTGTAGCTTGATACTTAAAGGGGCACTGTCCGCCCCCTTCAAGCCCTGAAGTGTTCCTACTTTTAAAAAAATGCATTTTGTGATTGCTCGCATTCTGTAGAATTTGCTAATTGCATGAAAACTGTCATACACACTGCATTTCAAAGTGTTTTACAAGTCAGGAGTGGTTGTCTGACCCATAATGTAAACATAGGGAGGCTTGAAGATAGAGAGAAATTAAGGAAAGCTCAGGAATGTTAAGCAGAGTTGGTTGCTTGAAAGGAGCTCATACCTTTTGGTTGCTTCTGCAATCTGCCAAAAGCTGACACTTGCAGCAAAAAACGATCCCCCTCCTACACTGAAGACCTGATGTTATTGCTGTCCATTTGTAAAAATATATTAATCCTTAATCACACTCTGTTCTGTCCAATGCCATTTTATTCACAGATTGCCATGCCATTGATCTTTTTTCCCCCATTATGTTTCTAATCTTGTCACTCCCACCAGCACCCTTCTGGACTAGTCCACAGGCCCCATCACCTGGCATCCCTGAGGCTTATCTTTTCTGGGGTTGTCTAGCCAGAGGACCTGGCCGAAGGTGTCCAATGATCAGTACAGGGTCTGCAAAGGAGCAGTACATCCCTGTGCAGCAGTTTGTTTTTTCCTTTATTTTCTCTGCATGTACTATGACACATGTGTGTACTCTGCCTCCGTAGAGACACCCCTGATGTCCAAGTATGGGGTCACTCACCCTTGCTACCCTTAAATCACCACCACCTCTATGTGGCAGTTGACCCATGGGACTGGCATCCCCCCCCTCCTCGAGGGAGGAGAACTGGCTATGGATGTTGCATTCTCTCTACCCAGCCAGGCCCTCCAAGCAATACTGGTTCATTTCTGATTCTGTGTCATTGGCACAGCAGGCAGTGAGGGAGCAGTACCTCAGCCTGCCATTTTCTCTAGTCTAAGGATTCAAAAAGGGTCTGAAAAATCAAGCAATGTGAAAGTATATACTGTAGAGCTGTGCAATGGGCAGCTGCAAAAATTAGAGGCTAAAGGGCTCTACTATTTAAACCAACATTCAAAGGCTTCACTATAATTTGTGAAATCTGTAATGTAGGAGGAGGCATAATTAACCTAATACCCAACGTGAGAGCCTTCACACAAATGGCAAGACTGTAAAACATAGAGCTGCAGTAATCATGCAAAATACAGTAGAATTCTGATTATCTAACCAGCTGGGTGCCATCAATTTGATTAGGATAATCAGGAGTGTCATAAGCAGGGCAGAGACAGAGCAGACTGGATGGACCAATGGTGTTTGTCTTCCGACATTGTCTATGTTTTTCTGTAAACTGGGATTGCGAATTGTGCTAACCTCTCCATGTCTCCTCTGCTGCAGATCAGTTGAATGGTTTCATTGCAACCTTGGACACTTGACTTTTTTTTACCTTAAAGTCGGACTTTCCTGGCAGGGATCAATCCAGGTAAATCACAAGCGGTTCATTGGATACTCCAAAGGATCATAGTGAAGCTAAGGAAACAGTTGCTGGGGCTTCTTGTAGAAATCATTTAGGAGATAGTTAAGGTATAAGGTCAAACTCAAGGAACTATAGGCCTGTCGGTCTAACATCAGTGCTGGAAAGGGTGTTGTAATCCATTACAGAGGCCAAAATAATGTCTCACTTGACTGATGCCAATGTTGTCACTCTTTGTCCCAAAATTGCTGGGAATCAATCCCAGGACCTTAAATTCCAAAGGAAGCAGATCTAATCTACAAGCAGAAGGAAGTTTCCGGTAGCTAGACTCCAGTTCTCCTAACTGAACAATATTTAGGTTAATGGATGTAAAACCATGCAGTACAAGGTTGTGTTTCCATCAAGAGTATTCTGATGACACCATAAACCTAAAGAGTTATCTGATGTCATCAGAACTCCAAGATGTAAACACCTGCTTTGTCTGTGCATTGTTTCCATCTGTTTTTTATATACTGTATGACTCCATTGTGGCACCAGGAATGCAAGTAAACCCTCCGTCCCTCCCAGTGTGTGCTGTCTGCCCCGCTCCCTCCATTCCCAGTCCTGGCACCTACAGTGTAAGTAAAGCCTCCCACTGCCTCCCACTGCGTGCTGTCTGCCCGGTCCCACCGTTCCCCCATCCTGACACCAGGAGTGCAAGTAAACCATCCCGCTCCCTCCTGCTGCATACTGTCCGCCCCTCTGCCTCCATTCCCCATCCCAACAACTGGAGTTCAAGTAAACCCTCCTGCTCCCTCCAACTGCATGCTGTTCACATTCTGTGGAGACTGTTTGTGTATTTCCCTACTTTGATAACCTGGCAGACAGGGACTGCTTGGCCTACCCAGTCTGCTCTGATGTTCCCTGCCTAATTCGTCTCCAGTGACCCTCACTCCTCCATGCCTGTTTACTAATATACCACTATGACTATCCCACACATTCTTGAAGACTCCCTGTTGTTTTCACCCCCACCACTTCCACTGGCAGCCTAGTATGTTCCACCCTTTACGTGAAAGAATATCTCCTCACATCTCTCTCAAACTTCACCTCCCCCCTTCAGCTTCACTGCACACCGCTTGGTCCTGGTACTCTTCCACATTTTAAAGAGACTCCCCTCCTGCACCTCATTTGCCCCTATGAGGTACACATAGGTCTCGATCATGTCTCCTTTCACTCACCTCTCCTTCAGGGTGTACATGTTTCCTGGTAGGGCTTCTCTTGCAGCCCCTGTAACAAATTGTTGTATACCTTTTTGCCTCCTTCTGTGTGCCTGGGCTGCTTTTTCCCCTATTCTGGCAGCCACCTAGGGATTCCAGCTGCTGTTCAGGTGTCCGAACTCCTTTAAGGTCATGCCTGTTCCCCTGCAGCTTGCCCCCCACAGCGGGGTGGTGAGGACCCCTCTAAATTCACCCGCCCTTAATGAATCCAGTTTAGTACACTCCAGAGCCAGCACCTATGGACTGCCATCAAGCTGCTCTGCCCCCGACACACTCCTCCTCTATTTTTAATGGTTACTCCCTCAGGTGCCAATGGCATGCAAGGATGCCAGTGAAAGGGAGCATACACCACTTCTTCATGTCCCCCTTCCTGGTGTCTGCCCCTGACTCCACCCCACAGTACAGCATATTGCCTTGTCCCCTGGTTGGGATCAAAATAAAAAAAAATGTTTAACAACCTATTTGTGTACTGCCTATCAGTTCTAAACACCTGCACAGCATATACCTGCAAGCAAATGTTCGGCATTGACAAATGCTTGTTTTAAATATCAGGGAAGGTAGCAATATATTTGACATAGGGGCATCATGCGCTGCAATACATATAGCATCCTGTTCTGTGAAATTATTGCAGCCACAGCAACGTATATCACATGGTCATACAATAATAGGGATGGTGTGGCGAATGTTAATTAACACTTTGGGGCTTTACATAGAGGAATAATAATACTCGGGACTGCAGTGAGGATTCTCAGTCTGAACTCTGAAGGTGATGCACATGGTACCTAGCCATAGTTGTAATTATTACATTTAACTGGGGTCAACTTTTCTGCCACCAAGTTTGCATAATTAACAGTGTTGTTCGTCAAGGGATTTTTTTTTTACACGTTTTTTATTTCAGCAGTATTGGTCAGTTTAATCACTTGCGGCATCAGTTAATATTTGCACCAGAATTTATTTATAAACATGGGCCCGGATATTCAAAAGGGTTGCACATGGCGCAACAGTGTTGCACCATGCATAACCCACTGATGCGCCCCGGCACGATATTCAAAAGGGAAAAGTGCACCGCACAAATCCTGATGTGCTGGAGTGCATATGTAATGTATGCAGGCACAGGTAGGGGGGGCGTGCCCATGCATAACCTGCACAGCCCGATATTCAGCCTGATGTGTAGAGTCATGCATGCCAATTACCTGCGCCTGCATAAAGTTAAGCTAAAAAAGGAACAAGTGATAGCCACCCACAGGTGAGCTGCCGCATTGCAGGGTGCAACACGGCAGCTGCCACCTGTGGGTGGCCATCCGAGTTCCTGCCTCACCAGGCGGCGCCCCCCCATGTCCCATCATGGGCATCCGTGTAGAGAAACCCCCCCCCGTCCAATATCCCTGGTGGTCCAGTGGACCTCTATGTGCCCGATCATGGGCATTTGTCATGAAGATTAAGCCCCTGTCCTATATCCCTGGTGGTCCAGTGGACCACACTCAGCCCGATCGTGGGCATCAGTAATAGAACCCCCCCCACATCCAGTATCCCTGGTGGTCCAGTGGGCTGATCGTTGCCCGATGACCCAGACCATGTTCAGGACATTCAGCAGTGTTTCTTGACAGGAAGGCTTGTGCAACCTTAGGAGCCAGAAGTGTGCCTGGGAACCCTCCACAAAGATGTACATGTACCTGGGTAGGCTGATGGCACATCTAGGATGTTGGACCCCTAGGTTTTGAATGATCTACTGTTCTGGTGCTTTTGCAGAGCTGTTGTCCACTTTGGTTCAGGATGGTGCTTAATGAACAGCTAATACTTTGTATTCACTTAGCCAGTGAAGGGTGTACACATCATGGAGGTGACACACTTGTCCTTTGGGAAGGGACGCTTAGAATGTATCTCTCTCCAGCCCCCCTTTTTGGTTGAGTTTGAGTTGGGACTATGTGGGTGTGAGAGGAGAGATCACTTAGCCACACCTAGACCTGCAACTGTGGGTGATATTCAGTGGTGCGCTTCTCCTCTCCACCCCTTTATGATGCTTTCCTTCCCCCCAGCAGTAAAGGTAAGTGTTATAGTTCCATTTTTCTTTAAAGGGCCCCCCGAATGTCATTGGCACATGAAATGTCATATGAGTGTAACCCCCCCAGTGGCAGGGTAGTACCTGGACTCGTACTGCTTCATGAAAAACTGCCAATGGCCATCCTTATGCTCACTCTGGCCCCAAGGACTTCTGCCTGGTGGGATACCAGAGCAGCAATTCCAAATCACTGAACTGTTTCCTTCACAGCAACTGCCACACAGCTGCAAGGAGTATGTGCGCCTTTCAGCAGCCACCTGCTGGAATGTGCAAACTATGGTGATTCGAACACTGCTCTTCTCAGGGATGAGCGTACCTCACTTGAACTGCTGTGGACTTCACCACCACATCCCTCAGCCAACACAGAACAGCAGGTACCTCCTTTAGTGTGCTCTTACCCCAGAGACACCAGCAGCCATCAGGGGGCATGGAGGCACTGGAGGGGGAGAAAAGGAAGACTTCATGTATTCGGTGCCACTGAGCCTTTAAGATACAGTGCAGCTTGCAGCCATTTTCTCTAAGGACATTGCTGTGCCTGGGGGAGCAGACTGCAGAGCTCCCAGTGAGAACAGAAAGCCCCAATCCACCTAACACCATCACCAGATAATAAATCACATTTTGTGCTATAGAGCTGGGGGGGTCAGCTGAGCCTGAGCCTGACAAATTAACTTTAAAGTAAAGCTCTTTTTTCTTCAGGGAGACAGCCACCATCTTGCTGACCCCTGACCTCAGCCACAGCCAGTCAGAGGTCAG
This sequence comes from Neoceratodus forsteri, assembly GCA_016271365.2. Classification (NCBI taxonomy): domain Eukaryota; kingdom Metazoa; phylum Chordata; order Ceratodontiformes; family Ceratodontidae; genus Neoceratodus; species Neoceratodus forsteri. The sequence continues at coordinate 214,073,077 of CM057451.1, forward strand.
AGATGGCAGAGGACCACAGGAAATGTGCTGAGAGAATGACTGTGCTGAGTGGTGGCACCCTTTCTGCCAGCCAGTAGGGTGTTGAGTGAATTTTCTGCAGACTGACAGCCCTCTGTGCCACTCATAAGCTGCCTTCCCCCAGAAAATGTTGAAGGCAGTTCCGGAAGAGGGAAGGCAGTAGTTAGCCCTCGGAGAGAGATAGGAGGACTAATGTGCATCCAGCCAGAGACATCTGGGGCAGCCTGCCTGGGCTTCCACGGCCAACCATCAGGGAGTGACTTCACTCAACCTGTATATACAGAAAGTGAACTGTGGAAGTGTCAAAATGACATCTTACTGAGATACTTTGACCTGCCTTGAGAGAAAAGGAGCCAACTAGATGCCACAGCTGCCAGTCTGTGGGCACCAGAGACTGCTTGAGCATAACTGTGAGAAAACCTGCATCGAGAGAGAACCTGCATCGATCCAGAAGACAGTCAGAGAGATGGGTGGTTAGTGCTAATTCCAGGTTTTAGTTTATATTGGGGCTCCTGTAATCACTTTGCTATCATGCACATAATAGAATGTCTATGCTGCTGTGAGGTGAATGCTATATTGACCGACTCTGATGAAGAGCAGTATTCCTGTATAACACAGCTGGAGTTCTTTTGAGGCAAATCCAATGCATTTCTTTGCCTGGTTTTACGGGTTGCTTAAAAGGAGCTTTCAGCAGCTATACTGAACTTGTGTGACCAGTGTACCTGTAATAACACCTACCTGTATGGCAAAATAAACTATTCATGTACTCCAGCATGAGTAGCAGTAGGATTTGTTAGCCAAATTTTTAAAACATTTACTGTAGCTCAACCAAGCACATTACCTTAGTGCGCAGTGTAGTAGAAATTTCTGAGTTCATACTAATATATGCTGTTACAGGGTTACAGAATGTCACTGAGGTTACTTGAGGTACATTTGTAGAAGCAGAAAGCAAAATAAAACTGGATAGAACTGGTTGGTACCTGCCTGGATAACAGACTTGGACAAAAATATAAGATAAAACATGCTTAGGCAAAACATATAAGATAACAGCATGTTAAGGCATTGAAGGTAAGCTGTACGTTGCTATGGTGTGAGTGAAACTCATTGTTTCACTCAGGTCAGCTTGACCCAGGCATATGTATCAAGAAGCATTGGGAAAGAAATGAGAGTGTTTTCTGTTACATTGGTATCAACATGTTTTTCTAATTCATGATTGGTTAATACTGCAATGTTGGTATTTTTCAAGATAAAAGTATGCCTAACAACGCCTTGATAATAAGGGTATATAAGTGATTGACTAATGAAACTCGGGGAGCCTTGCATGTTGTTGGAAGCAGACTCCCATATGCATATGCATTAAACTTTTCTTTTTACTACATGCAGTGTTCCTGAGCCTGATTTTAAAGTAAAGTGTAAGAAAAATATATTTTTTCCACAACAGCAGTCAATATTCCACTGCCAGATGCCTCTTCTCAATGAGAATATGGATTGCGCGTGTGCAAATTTCATGAACAAGTGTGAGTGACAGTTGGGGCTAAAAGTGCATGCTCTTCTGAACATGGAGATCTTCATTCACATTGAGAAGAGGCATCTGGTAGTGAATGATTGGCCAACCATTAAGGCAATGTGTGTGCTCAAAGCTAAAGTATATATTTTTAAAATTTAGATGGCAGATCTTACTGTTACTCATATGGGGGCACAAGAATAGTTTGTTTTGCCATAGATGTTATTACAGGCACACTGGTCACACAAGTTCAGTATAGGTGCTGAAAGCTGACAGTGTCCTTTTAATGTGTGCACTGCTCATGAGCTCTATTGATAAGAGTTTCTAGAGAGCTGCAAAATATAGTAAGCCGAAACTGAATAGCAGCTAGAAGCAAACCATGGCCACTCTTAGTAACTGTGACTGTGTCACCTGTGCCTAATCCTACTGTTATTGGTAGTTTATCTGTCCTGCATAGCACCCATCTCCCCCCAGTGGTGGGCAAAGTGGGCTCAATCCGCTCCGCAAAGTGATTAGCAGAGCAAAGGCGGATTCGCGGAGTGCTCCACAACACGAAGCGGAGTACTTCGCGTTATAATGAGTAACACGAAGTTCATTGAAAACAATGACTTCACATTACTCTGCCTTCCCAGACCACTACTCCACCAAATAATAAGGTGAAGTGCATTGAGAACAATGCACTTCGCCTCACTTCACCTTGTTTTTGAGCCCCAAAAGGCACATTTTGCAGTGATTCATGGGATTTCAGGTCACATGGGCTCTATATTGATCTGCACAGCCTCTGTTCATGGTAGTATGTGTAGGAAGGAGTAGGAGACAGTGTGCTCTGAGAGCTGTCTGTGATTGGAACCTTCTAAAATCTGTTAAAAAGCGTTGTTTCGTTTTTTGAGGGGCTCAAACTTTAGTTCATCAATTGTAGGAAACCCTCCTGTGCTCATATCATTGAGCATTTTGGTTTTTGTGTGGATTTTGAATGTTAATGTACAACATTGAGTGTGTGTAGTGAAAGACAGTGAAAGTGCACTTTGGGGAAGGGTGTATCTGTGGTGTAGGTAGATTTAAGTTGGAGAAATAGTGGTTTCTTTGTTTTTTGGTTATATTTTTGTTATATAACTGACTGTGTTAATGTACACACAGTAATATTGTCAATAATTGTTGACATTTTCTTGCTGATTGTGTGTTGTGTGGATCTGGTGCAGCAGTTCATAATTTCAGGTTGTTTACATTACAATACGTGGCATATTACTGAACTTTTCAATTTGCTACACATTACTCATTCAGCATTGTAGACAAACTGTTCTGTGTGTGAGTGTGTGTGCGGTGCTGTGTGACATCAAATAATACACCTTTTATTGTGCCACAGACTACTGTAATTGCAGGCGCAGCGGTGTGAACCTGCTATCCACTGCAGCTGCCTGTTTTTGTACTGCAATCATGGTATCTGTTCTTTGTTTTGCTGCTTGTACTGCAGTAAAAATCTGCAGTCAGTGCTCCTCCCCACCCCCACCAGCAAAAGGAATTTTTTTGCCAGATTGGATTGTTTTTGTGACCTCATCAGCACCACTGGTTACTGAAGTTATTTTCATTGCATGACAGACTAATCTCTTATCTGTTCCTGAAGATACAGCTGTTTTTTTGGCTTCACAGTCAGCGTCCCCCCAATCAGAGAGTGAACATATCAAAATCTAAATTTGGTTATAATATTGTGGTTGATCCCCCAAAATGCCCTCAAAGAGACGTGCAAGCAAAACTGTTTCTTGCCATGGCAATGCTGGCAGTATGATAGTCTGCGGGTGTGGTAGTACGCAGACGCAGAAGTGCATTGCTGATGTGAGGAGAGGTATTTCTCCTGCAATGTTTTTTACAGCCCAGTCAGTAGCTTCACTCATAGTTGGAGGAGATGATGTTTTCCCAGCAGGTGGTGTTAGTGTTACTGGTGTTAGTGGTGGTGGTAGTATTAGTATTGGTGCATCAAGTTCGAATTCTGACCAGTGTAAAGCATCCAAAAATATTGAGTGTGAAGCAATGCAAGTGAGTGGCAGCGTAGATGATGTCATACTCCCCAATAACATCCCAGTAACTGAACATGAGGATTCTGATAATCATGTCAACGATAGCATGCAATGTGATATTCCGTCCACTGTGGCAGTTAATGACACGCATTTTCCATGCAGTGATTCACAGTGTGGTGAAAAAATATCAGGTGATGGTGGTGTAGATGCTGATGATAAATGTGATGATGATGATGTTGCTGTTGTTGCAACTTGCAGTCTACATGCTAGCATCCAAGCAGATGATGTGGATGTGTGTGATGTTGATGAATATGATGATGATGTAATTGACCCCAGCTAGGAACCGGAGGAAAAGAAATTCAAGTGGCCGCGCTTGAGTCTGTTTGCAGGAATCCTCCCCCCCCCGCCATAAAAACTTGTGATTTACCAGTTTTAGTTGATGATGATGACCCAGTAATAAATATGATAGGCAGTTGTAGTGGTCAGTTGCAGTCCAGGCGTGCAGTGCCTGAAACATCACTTGCCCCCCCACTTCAGTGCTTAAATTAACGGACTTAAATAAGCCACATCATGGACATGTTTAAAGCAGAGCATCACAATCCCTTGTTTGGGATTTTTTTGTTCAAGATGCAAATGATGAGTCAGTTGCAGTCTGCCAGGTTTGCCATGTGCGTGTGAGTCGAGGTAAAAAGGGGAGCCATATGGGCATAGGAGGACAGCATACGCATCTTAAGAATAGGCAATTTGCACTGTGGACCCAGCACAAGTTGGCAGCTAATACCACAGTGGGGCATTCACCCTCGTCACCGGCAACCATAGCGAGCATGTTATCCCCTTCCATGACTGTTAAGTCCAGTAGTAAATTAAACGTGTGCAGTACTGAAGTAATAAGAGCAGAGGATTACTACAGGCATGATGAGGTGGAAGACCATAATGACTTTGAAATGTTCTCCAGTGCTGGTGAGAGTAGCAGTTTTTGTGGTGGTGGTGGTGAATGCAGTATGTCTTGTGCAAGTGGTAGATCAACCCCAGTTGGCAAATCTGGCAAAATAACAGCATTTCTGGGTTTGTCCTCATCACCTGTGCAACCGTCTTCATCAAACATCCACACTCCACCCCCTGCCAATGCCATTCATCACAGAGCACAACCATTTGTGATCACACCCCATGTAAAATGTTTAAGTCAGCCCACGTTACAGAGTGTTTTTGCGCATAAGCTGAAGTACCCCCTGAATCATACAGTGTCACGTGAACTTACTGCTGCTGTAGCGGAAATGCTGGCAATTGATCTTTAGCCCTGCTCCTTTGTGGAGAATTCTGGGTTCTGGCAGTTTGCGGCACGTGCCTGTCCAAAATGGAAAGTCCCATCCAGGACATACTTATCTACCTGTGCTGTCCCTGAGTTGTTCTGCACTGTGCCCAACTCAGTAAGACATGCCCTTCAGCATTCCTCCTCTACATGCACCCATTTAAGAATGGATATGTGGACAAGTGGCAAAACAATGGAGAGTTCATATTTGTATATAACTGCACACTGGGTGCAGGTGCCGGGGATTGTTTGTGATGTTGGTAGCATGAATAATCAGTGCAGTAAGGTGGATTGTCGCAGTAGCAATCTTCCAGGAATTCGACAGCATGCAACAATTGCTATGCACTATTTGACCTGTTCACACACTGCTGAGAACATGTTGGACGTGGTACTGACTGAAATTGACAAACGGCTAAACCCTCTGTCCTGAGAGGCTGGGTTCATAGCAAGTGACAATGGGTCAAATGTGGTGAAATGCATCACGAATGGTGGTTTTTTTCATGTTCCATGCATGGCCCACTGTTTAAATCTTGTGGTGCAGGAGTTTCTGCAGCACCCCGATGTAAAGGAAATGCTGACCGTTGCATATCTGCTCTCACTTTTCACGATCTGGAAAGGCCCATGACCAACTGCGGCAGTTGCAGATACAAAACAGCCCGCTTGAAGCTGGAAGTTGTCACCTGATGGAAACATAGAAACATAGACTTTGACAGCAGATAAGGACCACTTGGCCCACCCAGTCTGCCCATTTCCCTACCTACTGGATAAGCTGCAGATTCTAGTTAACCAACAGCCTACTTCCTGCCACCCCCCACTACAATTGCCTTGTGTCTGTCCCATGCATGTTTGAATTCCCCCACTGTTTTAGCCCCAACAACCTCCCCAGGAAGGCAGTTCCACGCATCCACCACTCTCTCTGTGAAAAAAGATTTCCTCACATTACCCCTGAGCCGTCCCCCCCCCCTCTATCTCTATCAGATCACCTCCACTTTATACATGGCAAAGAGGTTGTATGAACAATACAAAGCCAATATCTTGTGATGCACACTAGCCGTGACAGTTCCGGGGCCTCCATGTCTATGACGACTGAACAGTGGCACCTCATGGACTCTGTAATAACAATTTTGTGGCCTTTTGAACATGCCACACAGGCAGTGTGTGGCAAGTCTGCCTCCATTAGCCAATCAATTCCACTGCTGTGGGTGCTGAGGCAGACATTGGTGAATGTACAGCATAGCCTTGATGTTGCCGGAGATGGTGGTAGCAGTATGTTGCTGCAACACATGCTGACAGTATTCGACCATCATCACGTTGTGAGCATTCAGCATAGTGACAACTTTGTCATTGCAACAATGCTGGACCCATGATACAAATGTGAAATTGCATCAGTACTGGAGGGAGGGCCTGAACAGGTAAAAAATATCAGTGGTCAACTGGTGCGCTTGGTTCATGGGGCACAGAAGTCACGTGCCAAGGTCAGCAAACCTCAGCAGTATAATCTAGCCGAAGGTGTACCTGTAGGACTATCAAGCATATCCTGCAAAGGGACGGGGACAGCAGTTCCAGGTGGTCTGTCATCCAAAGTGGCTGGCATCAACCCACTTTGGGAGGCTTTGTCCCAAGTGAGTATTTGTGAAATAAATGATTCGGGAGAACAGGATGATGCATCAACAACTGGACTTAGTGTGGCTCAGAGAATGGTTGAGTCATATTTGTCTGAAAACAGGCATCTGACAATAACTGAAGATCCTCCTTTGTACTGGAGTGGAAAGGTCAGTGAATGGCCAGAGCTGACTGCAGTGGCACTGAAGTACCTCACATGCCCACCCTCCAGTGTAAGTGTTGAGAGGGTATTCAGCTCAGCAGGTGCAATAGTCAGGGATCGTCAGACAAACCGGTCTCCTGCAAATGGTAGTTTGCTAACATTCATTAAAATGAATGAGAGGCACATACCAGCACAGACTGCAACCTCGGTATTCATACTCTGGCCTAGTCATGGTGGTTTTGGTAATGTGGAAATGGACCATCCTGGTGGCACTGGCAGTGGCTGCCTGAAACAGCCCACTACTGATGTAGATGACAACACGATGTAGAAAGAATTTCCCAGTGGTCAGACTTCAGACACGGATGACTGTGAGAGAAACTTTCTTTATGAGGATGATGATGTGGTTAATGTCAGCAGGTTTTAACTGAAGTTGTTAAAAGGCGGTATGCCACCCCGGACCACCAACACCACCACCAGGACTGATGTTAGCCACTGCCACCACTGAGCATGAGTCTGTCTGACCTCCAGTCCACCACCACCAGGACTGATGTTAGCCACTGCCACCACTGAGCCTGAGTCTGTCTGGACCTCCACATCCATCAGCCACAGACACAAAGCTTCTTAATATTTAAACCATAATGTGAGTATGTGCACTCATGTTTGTTATGCTGTTTCACTTCCTTTAGTTGCATGTTTTGTTTTCTATAGTTTTTCAGAGCCACAGTGGTAAAACACATACGGTACACTTATTTTGTTTTTTTACAGGTTAACAAAAAAAGTCTCCATCGCTAAAACTCGGTGGGAATGGTACTGCAACTGTACCGTACATAGAAGAACCTATGGAATATCCATGTGAAATCCATTCTAGTAAGTATGAAGATTTTATTTCATCTGTGTCATTGTTTTGGAAAGACTGCAGCAACTATTGCACACAGGTTGCGTTAGTTGACAAGATGTGGGTTTGAAATGTAACTTGACTTGAGATTGAGAACCAGGGAGGGACAAACAATTAAGTTGTAAGAAGTCATTCATTTCTTTTTTTAGGAAACTTGCAGATGCTTTGTTGTTCTGTCAAAGTGGTCTTATTCAAAAAAGTTCTTCAACATCATCAGGCACCCCCCTCCCCAGGGCTTGGGCACATATGCAACATGCAGAAGTCCTTTCATTAGATGACCATGACCATCATTAACAACCGGACTGCAGAAGGATTCAGATTAAATCTGTGAAGAAGTAACAAAATAAGAAACCATTAAAGACAAACCTGCAAATATGATTCCCCCCACCCCCCAAAAAAAATACTTACCTTCATGTGCTTGAGAGTTATCCATTTCCAGTTTCAATGCAAAAAATTCTCATTGAGCACTGGAATGTGCACACCAACAGTTTCTGTGACCTGTGATACAGAACAATACCTTGAGTATATGTCCATGTCAACCCCCCCTCACCTACAAAATACACAAACTTATCTATATATATCTACTCACCAAGGCTACTATTAGTGTACAGCCAAAGGGCACCCTTCCATCCACTTGAGATGATCACATTGCATTTGCTTGAATCGCCTCACAGAAGACATTGTACCAGCAACGGGATGCTCACAGTCATCATTTTTTTCTGGGGGACTTTGTGCTGAAACACTCCCGTTTCACTGTGTTACCACTTGTCAATTTTCTGCACAGAAGGAGGATGCATTTTGGGCCTGCAGAAAAAATCTGGGGACTCTGTGTCACCACTGCACACATGACTGAGTGTGCCATTAATTCTGGGGGACTTTGTATGTTTTATTTTTTATTATTTTATTTATTTCAGTCTAGGATTACAATACCTTTGAGCTGAGGCTATTTTACAAAGGTTCCACATCATAGGTAACATCAGGACAAATACATAAATGGCAATGAAACATTGAGGATTGGTACATAGGCAGAGACTTTAAGATACAGTGCTTTAATGTGAACTAGCAAACAGGATGAAATGGAACAGAAATAAAAGACAGAGCAGAAGATCAAAAGAACAGCTAGGGAGGTAGGGGTGTGGCAGGGGATGTTAAAGGTAAAGGGAAGGAGGTGGGAACAAGGCAGGGGCTGCGGCCGGGTGGCTTTGTCAGAGAGCATAAGTGCTGAAACAGTCTAATTTCACTGTGTTACCACTTGTCAATTTTCTGCACACAAGGAGAATGAATTTTGAGTCTGCAGAAAAAATCTGGGGACTCTGTGCCACCATTGCATGCATGACTGAGTGCGCCATTAATTCTAGGGGACTTTGTATGTGTTGAAACAGTCTCATTTCACTGTGTTACCACTTGTCAATTTTCTGCACACAAGGAGGATGCATTTTGGGCTTACAGAAAAAAATCTGGGGACTCTGTGCCACCACTGCATGCATGACTGAGTGCTCTATTAATTCTGGGGGACTTTGTATGCGCTGAAACACTCCCTTTTCACTGTGTTACCACTTGTCAATTTTCTGCACACAAGGAGGATGCATTTTGGGCCTGCAGAAAAAATCAGGGGACTCTGTGCTACCACTGTGCGCATTACTGAGTGCGCCATTAATTCTAGGGGACTTTGTATGTGCTGAAACAGTCTAATTTCACTGTATTACCACTTGTTAATTTTTTGCACACAAGGAGGATGCATTTTGGGCCTACAGAAAAATCTGGGGACTCTGTGCCACCACTGCACGCATGACTGAGTGCGCCATTAATTCTGGGGATGCATTTTTTGTGTTGTGTGATTGTTGTGAGCTCTTGATGTCATACTGACATTATCAATTAAAGCAGCATTGCAGGAATGTTGTGACAATTTTGAACTGTACTTTTTTATGCTACTTTACATTGCCACAGCCACTAGTTACTCCAAGTCGTGACTTGAATGATACGCTTCTTTTCACAATTTCTGTCTGCTTTACTTAGTTGACTACTTTTTTCATGTATGAAAAAAAAATGATCACGCCTTTCAATATTGTTCTAACCAGGTTTGTATTTATTTGCAGCTGCTTTTCCATAAATATTTTTCCGTGGTGTCATAAAACATTGCCTGCTGCATAACTGTTAATTTACAACAGAAGTGAGATATAACAACTAACTGATGTGATGGAGAAAAGCAGAGGAAAACAATGACAGAGACCTGGTCAGCACCAATTTAAAAGGAATGCTCCTTTCATTATTTCACACATGAAAAAAAGGTCGTACAGCAGACTCAACTACTGGAAACACTGGTATCATTCCAGTCAGGATGTAAGTAAAGGAAGCTGTAACACAGCATTAAAAAATATAGGTCAGAGTTCTCAACAGACTGTTGCACTGCTGCTTTACAGAGATTCACAATGTTACATAGTTATGGTGATGCACATAACCTAATATGTGGGGGCCTTACTTCCAGTGGAATATTTCTTGCTTCACAGAGTGCAATATATTTCTGAGAAAACTGCCCGTAATTTCATTACAGTGTGTCACGTGATGGAGGAATTCCCATTCAGAAAAGCCGCCCACATTCTGCCCCCCTTTCTCAGCAATGTTAGAACGTGATGCCAGGGGGAGCGCAGGTGCATGCTCCACTATAGTGAATGTCAGGCAGCTATCCCAATGTTTCATTATGTTATAAGGTTCACTTTGTGGTGAAATGTGGGAACGTTTCCTCTAACAAGGCTCTTCTTACTGGAAACATGCCCACATGTTTCACCACAAACTGACCATTATAACATAAAGAAACATTCAGAAACCTGCCAGACAATCGGACATTCACTGTAATGGAGCATGCACCCATGCTGTCCCTGGCATCACATCCTAACATTGCTGAGAAGGTGGGCATAATGTGGGAGGCTTTTCAGAACGGGAATTCCTCCGTCACGTGACACACGTAATGAAATTATGGATGTTTTTCACAGAAATGTATTGCACTATGTGGAGCAAGAAAGAGTCCCTTGGAAATAAAAATGTGTATTATTAAACAACAACAAAGAGAAAACACACAAAAACAGTACAACACAGTAGTGGGGTGGAGGGGCCAGAAAACTATCCCTTAATGTGGCCGTGGGATGCTGTGGTGGTCCAGCAGCAGGTGCAGCATTGCCAGTATTTGCTGCTACTGTTCTTGCATTGTGTGGACCTTCTGCTGCAAAGCACCGACCCTCTGATTATTCTCCTCCAGGGCTGCCCACACCAGGGCGATGTCGGCCTCTGTTGCAGGGATTGTGGCAGGGTCCACTGCAGGTGGATATCCAGGTAGTGGTGGTGGTGGAGAGGGTGGTGCTGATGGTACTGGCTGTGGTGGCGGTGGTGCTGGTGCAGCTGCTGTACTGGCCCTCCTGCTGCAGTGAGGCACAACTTTGACCCCAGCAGCACCCTCAGCCACTGCCACAGAAAGGCCAGCAGGTGGACACCTGGCCGCTTCCATGGCAGCCTGCTACTCTGGCTTGTGGTGGTTGAACATGTGGGTACGCTGTTCACTGGTCCCAAAATGTGTCCCCTGGGGTCCATGGTGCACTAGCACACCATGACTGTGCTGTCTCTCCCCACAGAGTTAAATAAATCACACATTGAGGAGCTGCGGGGGGGGGAACAGACACTGTCCTCACACCACCTATGGTTTCCAGGGGCACCTCCTGTGGCTGTGGAGGTGGTGCTGCTGGAGCCCCTACAGCTGCTACTGGTGGTGGTGGTGGTAGTGATGGAGAAGGTGGATGTGCAGCAACCACTGGTGGCACTGGAAGCAACACCCAGGAGTCGGGAGTGGTCCAGCATCACATGACCATCCCCATGTGTTCGCACTCCCCTCCTCTGACCACTCCCATGGGCCAGCGACTCACCTTCTCCAGGGTCCATCCCTCCCACACAAGTCCCCGGCACATACACACGCACACAGTTACACACACACACACACACAAAACAAAACAAAACTTATAAAAAAAAAAATTCACTACCAAAAAAAAATCACAAACACAATACAAAAACTAAATAAAGATATAGCTTTTAAAAAAGCTGTTGTTTTCTTCACAGAAAGGCAATAAAGCACATTCAGTCACTTACTCTACACTGCTCTCTCACAAAGCCTTCTTCCTCTTCGAATGCAAAGGAGAAAGTGAAACTGCTTCTCTGACTCCCTTCCTTCCTGCCTGGGTAAAGCATGTGACTTACAGTACTGTAAGCCATGTGATGTGTGGGGGGCTGCCTATTTACTTGTCACTTCGCCTTAAGGCATAATGGCAATGCAAAGTAATAATGATAATGTGAAATGAGCACTTTACAGTGCCAATGTTGCTTTGTGCTCTGCCAACGCAAAGTGTCCACTTCTTGTTCACTTCACCAGTGGATTAAAAATTTGCTGCATCTCTACTCCCCCCCACTTCCTCCCCTGCCTGGTGTGACCCCACTGAGCACTTACCACCATGTCCTCTCTTTATCCCCCCACCTTCCTGTTTTATCTTCACAAATATTAATCTCCCCCTATTTTCACCCCCCCGGTTTCTCTCTCACCTCACCCCCCACTTTAAAACCTTTCCCTTATCCCTCTCTCCCCCACATTACCCAGCCTTGCCCTATCACCTTCTTACATAATCCTGGGTTGATTCCTATCAATCCCACCCTCTAACTACTCAACCCCTTATTCTGTCACCCTTGTCTCTGCCCCAGCCTCCCCTACTCTCATCTATTCTGTCCTCCCCCTCCTTTGGTCATCACCACTTCTGACCCTCCATAACTCTACCTGTATGCTCTAAAGTTCAGCTACCACTATAAATTGCTTGTCCACTTTAGGTATGCTCTTAGTACTGTTGCAATAAAGTTGACCTCTCCTACCTGATGTATTTTAACTGTACTTGCTTGAATCTGTATCTGCATGCACCATAATGTACTTGCCTGCTGTATATACCCCTGTCTGTTTTGTAATGTCTACGTACCTTGTCTTTTTCCTTACGACGTGGAACCTTTGTAAATGAGCTTTTAGCTCAGAGCTGTTATCCGAGATTCCAATAAATAAATAAATAAATAAACTTTTATTAATTCATTGCAGCGAGAAGTGCACACGTTAAGCAACTAGCTGAAAAATGCTAAACCAGTGAGTTGGAGGGGCAGTTTAATGTTACTTGTACTGTATGTTATACTGGAATGTATATGTGTATATGTATTAGTCAGTGTATATATGTGTGTATCAAAACAATTAGAAAGTGCAGTTAGGTGGCTCAGTGGTTTGTGCAAAATTTGCTAGTCTACGTTCCCCACTATCTAGATCAGTTTCAGCCTTATGGCTGTCATTGCTTATTTAAATGAGGTGTCTAGTGGAATCCTCCCCATCCTCTGATGTCCCTCAGATTCTGAAAAGAAGAACACGATCCCTGAATGTCTTATTTTAATCTGCAACAAAGGTCCATTGCTTATGCAACCATGCACCCCCAGCCTGACCTCCTACTGAGCACCAACCACCCCACACCCCCCCAGACCCTTCCACACACCCTCACTCACTCACCTGAACAGATCTCAATGTGAAGATTCACTGTCTCATGGAAGACATGTCTTGCTGCTGGAACCGGCAACTGCTATATGAGAAATAAGATAAGTGCAGTTGAAAACCCATTGAAATACATTGAACCTTGCTTACCTTATTTCTCACGTAGCAGTCCCCAGTTCCAGCCACAAGATGTGTATTTGATGGGAGAGTGAATCTTCACATTGGAACCTGTTCAGGTGAGTGAGGGTGTGTGGGGGACTCTGGGGATGCGGGGTGGTGGGTGCTCAGTGAAAGGTTGGGCGGAGGGGTGGAAGTCGCATCACCACTCAGTCTGCCTTGTTAATCCCTATCTAGTGTGAGGCCCCATTCCAAAATTGAACTCTGGATCCACTTGCCTCCAGGATATCCTTGTGTTTATCCCACCCCTCCTTAAATTCTATGACCATTTTAGCCCCTACCACCACCCCTCTGGTAGACTGTTCCAGGCATTTTTCTCACATTTTCCCTGGGTCTTACCCCACTAACTTCATTTTGTGCCCCCTTGACTTGGAGCAGCTCTTAAATGGAAGATGCTTCCATCCTGTAATCTGTGTATAACGGTCATGTATTTGTACAGTATGTCTCAATCATGTCTCCCCTTCCCTCCTTTCCTCTAGGGAAAACATATTTAACTCCTTTAGTCTTTCCTCCCAGGTCTTATCCCACAGCCCATGCCCCAGTTTACTTGCCCTCCACTGCACCGCCTCCACTCTGTCTATGTTCCTTCTTAGATGGGGCCTCCAGTACTGGACACAGTATTCCAGGAGTGGTCTCAGGAGTGTCTTATACAGGGGCAAGATGACTTCCCTCTTTCTACTCATGAAACCCTTCCCTCTGCATCCAGACATCTGGCTAGCCTTTCCAGCAGCCTTATCACACTGCCTAGTTTATATTAGGTCCTCTAAGATAACTCCCAGGTTCCTTTCCTGCTTTGTGATTTTCAGTACCTCTCCACCTAGTTCGTACTTTACCCATGGGTTCTTCTGTCCTATGTGCATGATCCTGCACTTCTTTGCACTGAATCCCAGCTGTGATTCTTCAGACCATTTCTCCAGTTCTCTAAGATCTTCCCTCATTCTTTCAACATCTCCTGGAGTTTCCACCCTATTGCATAGTTTTGTATCATATGTGAAGAGGCATACCTTCCCCTCCAGTCCCTCTGCAATGTCCCTAATAAAGACATTGAAGAGGACTGGCCCCAACACCGATCCCTGCGGCACTCTGCTCATCACCTCTACACAGTACTCCCTGTTTACCATAACCTTCTGACTCCTGCCATTCAGCCAGTTCTCCACCCACAGAACTTTTTGAGGATCCACCCCTGGGCTGCGCAGTTTGTTAATCAGCCTTCTGTGGGGGACAGTGTTGAAGGCCTTTCTGAATTCCAGATAGGCCACATCCACCACACATCCCTGGTCCACTACCTTAGTTACCCTGTCATGCCATAAATTAGTGCAATGAGTTAGTGCAAAATACAGTGCTTATACTTAATACAGTACAAGTTAGGGATAGATGTATAAGTAAATAAATGCCATATAAGGCAGTGTATGTGTGTTAGTGTGTGTGTGTGTGTGTGTGTGTGTGCGCGTGTGGCAATGCTCTCTGTGTGTGTAGACAGTTCACTGCTATGTTAAACTGGAATATATATATGTGTATACGTATTAGTCAATGTGAGTGTAGCATAACAATTAGAAAGTGCAGTTTGGTGGCTCAGTGGTTAGTGAAAAAATTACTACTTTAAACATTTCTCACTGCCCACAGTACCTTTCTTTTGGAGCTGCATTTGCTCTTGCTAGAACTTCTTAAACAGCTATACTGTTATGCCAGTTTTACAGCATTCTGAGAATTTTAGAGTCATATTTATTTCTGTATACTATTTGGTTAGAATTTCTGCCCACTATTTTACATCAAACTGGAAGACTTCACACAGAAGGCCCGCTAAGTCTTGTGATACTGTTTTACATGGAAATGTAGAATTTGATGACAGATAAGGGCCACTTGGCCCATCCAGTTTGGCCATTCATCCCTACCTACACTATTGTCACAGACCGTACCTGATCTTCAGCTCTTTTTCCCTTCCCGCTTCCTTTCCACTATGATTCCCTTGAGCTTAGCACATGCATTTTTGAACCCCACAACTGTTTTTGCCACCACCACATCCAGTGGAAGGCTGTTTCATGAAGCCACCACTCTTTCTGTTAAGAAGTACTTCCTCACATCTCTCCTGAATCTACCCCCCCAGCTTAATAGCCTGTCCCCTTGTTCTTGAGCACTTTTTCTTCTGAAAAATATTTCACTCCTGTACCTTATTTACCCCCTTGAGGTATTTAAAGGTCTGTATCATACCCACTCCCCCTTTTCTGATTCAGGGTGTACATATAGAGGTCCTTTAGTCTCTCATCATAGGGCTTTTGATGCAGATGCAGACCCTGCACCTTTTCAGTTGCCCTCCTCTGGACCACCTCCTTTCTGTCTATGTCCTTCCAAAGATGTGGTCTACAGAACTGGACACAGTGCTCTAGGTGGGGTCTTACCAGGGACCTATGCAGATGCAACACCACCTCCCTCTTTCTGCTGCTAATACCCCTGCCTATGCACTCCAACCCTCCACAATCCCTCCTGACTGCCTTGTTGCACTGCCTGGCCACCTTTTAGTCATCCAGTATGATTACTCCAGGTCTCTTTCCTCCTTGGTAGTTGTCAGTACCATTCCACCTATTTTGTACTCTGCCCATGGGTTTCAGTGCCCTAAGGTCTATTCAGCTTGGGAGGCTGTTCACCATTAAAAATTAAACTTTGCTTTCAGAAGGTATGGGTACTCCCCAAGATAACAGCCAGATGTATTGTGAACCAAAACCCACAGTAGAGTCACCCTTCAGGAATGCCACTTTCTGTTTTTGAGACTTACGTAGCTATTGATCAAAATTAAACAGTAACCAACGAGATCACCAACACTGACATCTGCAGCTCTGTGTTAGGATCAGATACAAAAGTGGATGAGAAGGACAAGAAAGGCTTTTCCTGTTATGAACCACTGCTAAAACCTGCTGAAGTCTGGGCTATGTTTAAGAGGACCCGATGTTATGAAGATCAAAGGGAGAAAAAGGATTTTGGATGGGGTTATTCATTTGAGAGACACACAGAAACATTGTCTTGTGTCTCTTCCTTGCAAACCCTGATGAATGAGTTTGCCGAGCATGAAGGTTGAACTATGGCTTAGAGCTCATGGCTCAGTCATGGCTAACAGGTGATAACCTTTTAACATTTAAAATCATTTTCTTTTAGACCTTTTCTACTAAATAAAAGGACAGACTGACTAAAGTAATTAAATATGAAAGAAAAACAGTTCCAGGTATGCTGTTTGACTCCATTTATTATTACAATACACTAAGCAGTTACTACACTACACAGCTAGAGAAACAGTGATATGTTAAAATTGAGCCACAGTAAATTCCTGTTATATGCTGCTTCAGTTACATGCACAATTTTTACCTGTCCCCAGTGCCGGCATATAAGTGGAATTAATTTGAAAACACATGTTTCACCATTTCACAGATTATAATGATGTGGTAATGTCACTATAGTTAGGGTTTGGTAGGGTGTTTAATAGTAAACCCCAACCCAACTTTGCACCTTAATAGCTTTGCCTCTGTTCAATGGAATTGCACAAAATTTACATGCATGGTCTGGGGGACAACATCTCTTCATTTGCCAAGTTTCATTCCAGTCAGATTTATGGAGTCTGAGATCTGGGTAGTGGGTTTTTAGAAAAAAACATGGATTTTTAGAAAAAAAACGTGTTTTTTTTTTTTTTGTCATCACCTAATGCCCAGACAGTTTGGAATTGTGGTCTGAAATGTTCAGGGTCAAAAGGGCTTGCCCCAGAATGGTGCCTTTCATTGGTTTGGTAAATAAAATATATTGATCCATTACCAGGTTATAAGGATATTGCTAGAGTCCCCACACCTGCCACAAGCTGATTTAAGTAATCTTGTAACCTGTTAAACTATGCCCCCTTTTGGGGCAATTTAATGCTTGTGATTTGTAACCTGTGTACTTCTTGATAAAGAACCAGTGTGGCTTGAAACATTTAGGACTGATTCTGTGGGGGTTACTGCATGTGTGGTATGCTGATTTTTACATTTTTCTTAATAAATAAATGTTGAAGCAAATGAGACAACAGGTGTCTGGATTTTACTTGTGAACTTTGTGTTGAGACCAGCTTCCTGGATACTTGGGACTGTTTTTACACTGCGGATCTACCAGTTCTCTCTGAGTAGTCTTCTCCTTCTGCACTGACAGAAATTCATGACTTTCACAAGGACACTCACATTACCCACAATATGGCTGTGGGTACAACTAACATTCCATCCAGTGACCCCACAAGCAGTAACATGCCTTCACCCATGTTTGTGAACTCATTGTTTCACATAGAAGGGGAGGAAAACACATTCTTATCTGCACTACCAAGCCCCTCAAAGTCAACAATTGGAAGCAATAATGCCAATTTGAACAACAACATGGAACCCATTACAATTAAGGAAGTGTTTGTTGCACTTGAAAGAACTGCCCTAAAAGTTAGGACATTATATTGGCAGCATGTCAACCTGGAAGCATATCTCCAAGTCAAAAGGGTCCCATGTGGCTTACGACTAATCAAGTTCCCTACATTTGGACTCGAGAGAAACACCTTCATAGGTAAATGGAAAAACGTTTTGCTAACTTTATCAGCTGGCCTAATCAAATTGATTCTGGATGGTGCTAAGGAAATTGAGGAACAAATTAAGAATGAATTGATCATCAGAGAGACCGCGACCAACAGACTTACATCCTCAGCCGAATTCAATGATTACAAGGTAGCCTGTCCCTCCATAACCTAATTAGGCACTTCTCATTTTGCCCACATATTTTGCTTTCCTTTTAGGCAGCTTACCTTATTAGACTATAATGATACATGTCAGGTCTCCCACTGTGAAACTGTATGGAATACTATACTATTTACTTTGCAAGGTCTGGTTTATACAATTTGAAGATAGAGGGGGGATGGCTCAGGGGCAACGTGAGGAAGCATTTTTTCCCAGAGAGGGTGGTGGACACATGGAACAGCCTTCCTGAGGAGGTTGTGGGGTCAAAAACAGTTTGGGAATTCAAGAATGCATGGGACAGACATAAGGCAATTCTGGTGGGGGTTAGGAAGAAGTAGGCCGTTGGTTAACTAGGATCTGCAGCTTATCCAATAGGTAGGGAAATGGGCAGACTGGGTGGGCCAAGTGGTCCTTATCTGCCATCAAAGTCTATGTTTCTATACATATAGCTGATTTCCTTGAATCTGTATTTGTTTCCTCTGTGTCGCTGAAATGCCTAACATAAGCCTAGTCTCCTGATTTCAAGTATTATGTCTCTGTCTCTATTGTAATATGTTTGTCCTAAGTCTGCATTATGTACCTGTCTCCACTGTAATGTGTTTTACCTATGTCTGTAACTCTCCATGGTCATGCCTAAAAATAGGCAATTTCATTGTCTAGAGCACTTACCCGGTAATCAAAAACTAAATAAATAAATAAGGTGCAGCTTGCAGAGACCATTAGATACCATGATGCCCAAATTAAAAAGACAAAGCACAAAAAATTCCCATGGGACAAAAATGACTTTGAAAAGGTCTGGATCTTTGACTGGAGCAAACAAGAGCGGGAGCTACCAGAACCAATCCTGCAGACCGAAACTCCCTCACATAATGCTCAAACTACTGTACAAACTAATGATACAAATAGGGACACTTACACCTCAGGCAGTGAGACTGAGGAAACTAATAAAAAAAATCCTTTTTTAGCGCATCGGGGTGAACAGCAGCCTCGACCACGAACTGCTGCAACAACACCAATGTATCCCTTGCCTCCATAGAGAAGCCCAAGGTTTGTGTGCTTTCAGCAGCAAGTCCAACAACGGTTTTACTACAACATGAAGAAACCGGAGGGGCAAGAGGAAATCTACACAATTCAAGAGGTAGGTTCAGAAGACAGCTGTTCTGAGGCAGGAGACACTAATGGACAATAACTTACCAACGGATTGTCCAGAGGAACCCCATAATGTGGTAAATATTAGCCAATATGTCCTTAATGAAACTGAACTAACAGTGCTAGCAAAGGGCTTAACATTTGTACCAACTAACAGTATTAATGAATTTAACACAATTGTGGACCTGAATAAATTCACTAGAAACATCATGCTCAAAGCAATATATGGAGACAACAGTACTATGACAGAGATGAATGCAGTGTTGGGGGGGGGGGCCAGGAAATTGATTTAAATGATTTAAAACCAAGTCATTTAACAAAAAGGATCATTATATATCCCAACCTAGTACCCAGCTGTCATGAGATTTGAAGATTTATGTACTAAAGATATACAGAAACTTTGTGCCAATAGATGCAGGCCTAGTTTTTTTAATTGCACCAGACAGGAGAAGTTGGCCATTGAATCCTTACAAAATAACTCAAACATAGTCATTAAAGCTGCAGATAAAGAGGGATCTATTGTTGTCATGAATAAAGTGGACTGTGAAAAAGAGATCTTATCCCAATCAGGCAATAGGAAACATTATAGTAAGATACGGATCCTATAAGAGAAACAGTGATATCTTTCTGTATGAGTCACTTTGTAATGGCTTAATTAGTCAAAAAACATGAATATTTGGCAGTCCACTATCCAGTCAGAGAAACCATATACTGTGTTCCCAAAATTCACAAAAACTCCACCCACCCCCCGAGGCAGGCCCATTATCTCAAGTACTGGCTCCCTGATGGAACCATTGGCTAAGTATATTGACTCACACATGCACATACAGATAGTTTCTTCATTTTTTCAAGCCTTTGTGAAGAACACTAAAGACATGCTTAAGCTTCTAGATCATATGCAATTACCTGAGGGATAGAAGCTGATTAGTTTAGATGTTAAAAGTCTGTACACGAATATCCCCCATGAAGGGAGAATTACTGCATTACTAAGAGCATTGGAAACCAAAACCAAGACAAGGAAGGAATTTATTACTTTCATCGTGGAACTGATTGAAATGGTCTTGAAATCTAACAGTTTTCCTTCTTTTGGGAAACATTATTTGAAAACTAGGGGACAGTCAATGGGGGCATCTTTGCCCCCCCTAAGCTACGCTAACATCTACAGCATATGGGAATCTGGGAAGATTTTGTTTTTGATGCATCTAGTAACCCTTTCTTTGATTTGATTCATATGTAAAAATGCTTTATTGATGATATTTTTATTATATGGAAGGGGTCTGACATTGAATTGAGGCATTCTATGTAATACTTGGAAGACAGTAACAGCTACTTGAGTTTTACACTCAGTAGTAGTGATCAGGAAATTCCGTATCTGGATTTACATATCTTTGCTGATGAAACTAGACATATTCAGACAGACCTATACTGCAAGCAGACAGACAGAAACTCTGTTTTAGAGTTTACTAGTTGCCACCTAAGACATCAGGTAGAGAGCATCCCTATTGGGCAATACCTTAGGGTGAGAAGAGATTGCTCACTTGACTCAGAATTTGAATCTGTATGTAGTGAACTTGATACCAGATTTATACAGTGAGGGTATAGTGCTCACAGTATCACATATGGTGAAAACCAGGCAAGGATCATGAATACACAAACAGAAATGGAGGGAGGTAACAGACAATATAATGGAAACAGGGAACACAATCTCAGATTTCTTATTATGTTCTCTCCACAGGCCTTCGAAGTTGAAAACATTTTGGCTAAACAGCGGCATGTTCTCTGAACGGACAGAAGATTGGCATCAATTATTGACAGAGGACCATCTGTTGTATATAGGAGGAGAGTAAACTTGGAAGACTGTGATGCTCACAGCTATCATGATGGCCATGTTCAACAAGGTAATAGAAGCATACTGAGAAGATGTTACCCATGGACAACTGCCAATTTTGTGCCTCTGTGGACCGTGGCAAAAACTTTTCCAGTCCCAATACCACCCAGAGTTTTGAGATTAAGCAGCTCATTATCTGTACAACTGAAACAGTGGTATATACAGTGTGGCAAGTTGTATTATCTGTGAGGCATTTTGCATGGGTAAAACCCTTCGACAGTTTAAACAAAGTATAAGGGAGCACATTGGTGAAATAAACAACATAGTTCTAGAGAGCAACCAAAACAATGCATTAGCTATGCATGTTTTCAGAGAGAGACCAGAACATAGATTTTATATTCACTGATCTAGAAAAGGTGTCTCTAGGACCAAGGGGTGGTGACTTGGACACCCTTTTACTTGGAAGAGAAACTTTCTGGCAATATACTGTTTGAACAATGTTGCCACCAGTCCTAAATGAAAAATTTCAACTAAGTCCTTATTTGATTAAAAGGTAGTTTATTTGTTGATTCCATGCTGTATCAGTATTTCTGATTAACTAAAAACCCAGTACTGTATTTTTACCCTATAATTACCAGGAACTTTCAGCAACATGTGTTTTGTATGTTTGTATTTTTTTTTTTTTTGTGAATTGTATTTCTGACACCCGCTGACCAGGGGCATCTCTCAGAGGTGCCCTGTCAACTGCTCTTACTCCACACCTGAAGGCCTCGCCCTTCCAGCCCCCACCCCACCCCACCCAGACATTCCAGCCCCCTGATCACCCTCTGGGGGAGGGCACACCTCTCCTACCTGGTGGCCTTCCTGTAATTAGAGGGTCCATCCTGTGGGGGAGATTTGACCATGCTGTCTGGTAGATGGCCTGGCATAGTGAATGTGAGGGCCAGCCACTGGAGCAATCATTGCCTCCCTGGTCTGTGGGAGATTTTTCCATTGTTTCCCCTGTGGAACTCGGATGTGCAGTGACATCAGAAATGATGTCTGCCACAGTTCTGCCCCACACTCTTGTGAGCACTGCATATTTACCTGCACCACTGCCAACCGATGCCGGGGACTGCCCAAAAGCAGCCCTATCCCTGATCCCACCCAAGAAGGGAGAGCAGTCCACTGGATGCTCAATCCTTTCCCTCCACTGCCAACCCCTGATGGCATGGGCTCGTTCCCAAACCCGGGTCGCTGGCATGGCATGAGGTGTGGCATCCAGCGCATCAACCATCAGTGCCACTGGGTCAGCCCCATATGTTTGTATTTATTATAAATGTTATGGCTTTTGCACTTTATTGTCACATATGGGAGGCCTAATCTTGCTCTTGTCTTTTCCCCTTACCCCTTTATTCCCCCACTCCCTGTCTCTCTCTTTCTTTTCTTCTATCACCTCCTCCTCTCACCTTCCCCCCACCCTACCTTTGTCCCTTTCTTCCTGGCAATTCCTTATTCCCCCTTTCACCCTTTTCCTAGTTCCCCATGCTGACTCACTGTTTTTGTTTTTTCATGACCCTGTCTTTCGAATGAGACATTAAACTGAGGCCCAGTCAACCGGTTCTGGTAGTTGTTCAGGTGGACGTTAAAGATTCCATGGCACTTCTCAAAAAGAGTAGGGGAATTTTTTTATTTATATATTCAAAAATAAACATATGTACAGAAATCAGAGAAAACAGTATTAAAGTAAAACAATCAAATACTTAACTGGTAATTCATTAAGAACCCTGTCTATATTATATCTGCAAGGATGCAAAATAATATTATAAGGTATTCATTTTCATACCGTACAACAATAAAACAGCAAATTATATAAGTACTAAATGTATACCCAGTGTTTATAAACCAATAACTTCCTAATGGTAAGAGCAAATGCAAGTGTTTTAAAAAATGCTATTTCATGAAAGGGATGAATGTGAACAGTTCTATATTGCTAATTGAAGAAAAATCCAGAACCATAAAATTAAAAAACAATGTACCATGGAGTAAACCTAATTCTAGTTACAGTCTGTAGAATAAATGCCCTACCATATCCTGTCCTGGTAATGTGAAACAAACAAAAAAATGATGTTATGCATCTCAGATTATCCCATTTGGTGCCACTACTTCAGATTTCTGAATCATCTGAATATCTTTCAAAATAATCATAACTAATTCCACTGGAGTAGTTTGTTTTTGTTATAGGACAAACTTACAATGAGTTTGCCAAATCTAGTGCAGCCAGGAGACAATGAGAATATGGATACTACCTGGATCATAACAGTTCCACTGTGGTGGAAAGTTACCACTAAATAAACAGGCAGGGGTTAAAAAGGGGAAAAAAGGATTCTGCCATCTATTTGCTACTAGTGCCCAAAATTCCAAAATAAATTTATAAAAAAAAATACAAATGCTCCATTATCTCTAAAACTACTGCACACAAGCCATTCATGATGACCAAGGCAACGTTTCTACATTTGGACCACCTTAAAGCAGTAGCACTTAGTGTTCCACCTAATCCTAGGGGCATCTACCTTCACAGCACTTCATTGTCCCACCCTCCCGTCTACCCACCTCCCTTCCCCTCCCCACTGGGCACCCTTTCCCCTCTCTGTCCCCACCCTAATACCCCCCCATCTGCTGCTCTGCTAGCCCCATTGTCTCCAACCTTTCTTAAATCTGTTCTTAACCACTTACGCAGGCATACATTTCAGTATACCACAGCTGTGCCTGTTCTCCACTCTGTTTCTCCCCCCACAAGTATACTTAACTCTCCAACGCAGGCACTTTCTCACAAATGCTGTAGCAGTGTCTAAAATGTTATACCTTAAGCTAAATGCTATCCCAATCATGTAATTCACATCAATTTATTATCTTACTAGCTTGTAATGTGTTGTTTTGTACCAGAGCAATTTTGTACTTGCTTGTAATGTAATGCCTTACAATGTAATACTACGTACCTGTTCATTTTTTTCTTGTAACTGACATGGACTCTACAAATGAGCATCTACTCACAGGTGTTCTCCAAGATAGCATTAAAAAAAAAGCATCTTGGGCAGTTCCTTTCATGACACTGTTTATGCTTGTGGTTGCCCTTTAAATTTATTTTTCCTTGGGTCCCTAACCAAACTGTATCCCACATGTATTGGGGGGAGTCTTTGCTCTGTTAACAAAAAGCCAATCTGTTTTTGTTCACTAAGTGAGTATTGCAGAAAAGGTGGATCAAAAAAATGTTTTTGTAACACCTCCTGATACATTATTTTCCTTGGAGTGCTTAAAATCGTTATGGGCTTAATACCCCATTTTCTTATATAATCAAAACATGGCATCCACATTGGAAAATATTTTCTGTGCCCTTTTTATTCTTATGAATGAAAGCATTTTTGTACCATTCCGTAAATATATTCCTTAAGTAAGGGGTTAACCATTGTACCCATATTTTTTCTCAATATTAATGTTTCAACAGAGGGACTAGATTTGCATAAAGAAATATTTTCCAGAAGAAAACTATGGGAGTAACCATCCCTAGGCCCCCTTGATTCATTTTTAAATATGTGACATTCCATTTTACATGATTTAAATGGCTATCCCAAACACACACAAAAAACAGGCGTGTACGGTGACTTTTAAATGTTGTGGAACCATAAAAACATAGGCAAGATAAAGAAATGTAGGAAGTAAAAAGGTCTTCATCAAATATATTGGATTAGCTTTGCACATGTGCCACTGGTTCCAGTGTGCCACTTGCTTTTTCCCTTTTGAAATTTGTATCTCTCAGTTATATGTAGTTACTGTAAGTCCCCTAGGGCAAAAATAAACAGCTAAAATTTTGCAAGGCTGTGTTGAAATGGGAACATTTGCTAGGGTTGTTACCGGAGGGTCAATATTTCCAATCTGAATCCCCTGACTTTTGTGAAAATTAATTTTCAATCCAATAATTGAAGATACAGTGTGAACTAGAGCCCCCGCTATGTCTCCTGAGACTTTATCTTGTGCTATTAAAACCAAATCATCCACATAGGCTAATGTCTTTAACATATGTGTTCCTTCAGTATAACTACTCCTTATGTTAGGAGAGGAGTGTACATGATGAATTACTGCGTCTATGATCAAAATATACAACTATGGGCTAAGTGGGCACCCCTGCTGTACCCCAACTTTAATGTCACATCTTTTTCCTACCCATTTGTTATCATAAGGTTTAACATGTGCCTTGCTATTACACACCTGCGTCAATTGAACAACTGTGGGCGGGAACCCATACACTATTAAACAGGACCATAAAAATTGGTGAGACACTTTGTTGAAAGCTTTCAACTGATTTAAACTCAATAAATAACCTTGGACCTTTTCTTGGGCTCCTTGTGCTAAAATTTCTCTTAAGAGAAAAAGAGTATCCTGAATATGACATCCTGCGACAGAACATAACTGAGCAGGATGAACTATAGAATCTAAAACTAAGGACAGTTGGTTACTCAATATTTTTGACAAAATTTTAAAATCTGTGTTTAACAGCATAATAGGATGCCAGTTCTCCAGATCAGTTTTGTCTCCTTTTTATGCAGAAAAATAAGTAGCCCTTCATACATTGAATCTGTTAATTTACATTCAGTAAGGCAGCATTATAGACCTCTACTAATTTGGCAGATATTAATTCCCATAGAACTTCATACATTTCCCTAGGCATGCCATCTGCCCCAGGGGGTACAGATGTATGTAATTGAGCAATTATGGCCTCTAATTCTAAGGGAGAAATTGGTGTAGTAAATTGGACCAAATGTTCAGGTAAAATCTGCAGCACATTTGCTGCTTGTAATAACATCAACATATGTTCATTTTGTTCTGTAGGTGCCCTGAATATGTTTTTAACATGTTTTCTTTTTCTGATAAGATACCCTTGTTCTCAAACATTATTTGCCCTGTATCTGTTTTAAGTGTGTCTATGTGTCTTTTATGAAGACTCTATTGACAATCTTCAAATGGAGATGTCTGGTACCCTGTGTGCTGAAGCGTTGTTCTAGCTCAAGTGAAAGTTGTCTGTTATATTGCAAATAGAACATATCAGTTTTTATGGCCTCTATTTGTGAGAAAAACACATTTGGTCTTGTGTGTTGT
This sequence comes from Neoceratodus forsteri, assembly GCA_016271365.2. Taxonomy (NCBI): domain Eukaryota; kingdom Metazoa; phylum Chordata; order Ceratodontiformes; family Ceratodontidae; genus Neoceratodus; species Neoceratodus forsteri. The sequence continues at coordinate 214,099,142 of CM057451.1, forward strand.
AATGACATTAAGTCATAAAATGTTTTCCTTAACTGTAAATATTTGGTATATTTCTGTGTTTCTTTAAGTTTACCTGCTGCAGACAAAAAGGCTTGTATGCATGATTTACTGTCTTCCCACCATGGGAGAACTGTATCATATAAAAACCTCACTGATTGTCAGTCAGAAATTACCTGGGCTAGTTGTTCTTTAACCAGAGGGACATGCAAATACTGGTGTTTAACCTCCAAATACCTTTCCCTGAAGTGCGGGAAGGGGAAGAGGAAACATATATGCTTATCAGTGCATGGTCCGAAGTTTCTACTGGAGTTGTTTTAACTACTGAAATGGGTAATGACTGTGAAGCGAATCAAAAATCTATATGGGTAGAAAGCTTACCTTTGAAAAAGGTGTGGTCAGGTGTATTCATGGAAGCGTGAGTGTCTTTCAATCTAGCTTCTTTAAGTAATGATGTCAAAAAAATCAGTATCACAAAATACTTTTGTTGTTCTGGACCATTTATCTGATTGTAATAAACTAACGTTAAAATCCTCACTAAATAATATCTGTTTACTTGAGTATAAATAGGGTTGACTAGTTTTCAACAAATCAGTTCTTAGTGACTTTGTTTGGGGTCCAAAGATATTTATAAGTCGATATGCTGTATCTGCAAACAAAACATCCAAAATCAAAGCTCTTCCTGGCAGAACATCAATAATTCTGTGAACCTGAATGTCGGAGTTTGCAAAATAAATCCCTAATCCACAGCACTGATCATCTCCCAGTGACCAATAAGAACTCCCCCCCAACCAACCTGCAGTGGCTTTTTGCACCTCTGATATGGAATATAATCTTGTGTCCTATAAAGAATAACTATAGACCAACTGATATAGCATAGCAAAAGTAGTTATACGCTTCACATCCGACTTAGTATTATTAACATTTAGGCTTGCTAGCCTTAAAGATGAAACATAATTATGTCTAAGAAGTCACTGGGTTTTTTTTCTACTCGGTCTGGTCACTCTCCTGTCAGGTTAGATGTTAGAGATAAAGGGCAGGATATTCAGACTGCGTCAGGCTGTGGCGCATGCCTGGTGCAGCGCAACTGGGATGCGCATGGGCATTGACAGGATAATATTCAATGGAGCTGTGCCATGGCACAGCATCATTGAATATCGCTCCTTGGCCACCCGCAGTGTGCATGGTGCAGTGGCACTGTGCCAGCGCAAGTGGCCAGAGTGGAGCAGGGGGATGAGCTAGCGCAAGTGCCATTGCGCTAGGTGCAACAACCACAATATTCAAAAGTGCATGTGCAAATAGGGCCATAATGCATGCAAGGTGCAAATGGAGCCATTTGCATGCAGGTGTGCTGTTCCCTGGTGACTTGCACCTGGCACCCTGCCAGGCTGCAGTCTTTGAGGACCGACACCCCCTGCACAAGCGGCAACACGCTCCGACGCCTGATCGTGGGCATATGTATAAATTGCAAACGTCCCATATTCCTGGTGGTGCAGTGGACCGCTCCCAGCCCGATTGCAGGCAAATGTAATAAAATAATAGTCCTATACCCCTGGTGGTCCAGTGGACCACTCGCAGCCCGATCGTGGGTGTCAGTAATAAATTATGACAAATAAATCCATCCCTGGTGGTCCAGCAGTATCCTCCCCACCCGCCCATTGAGCCCCACCGCCCCACTTCCCGGTCAGCGGTGGGCAGCAGCTCCCACCCGCTTGCTGCCCCACTGCCCACTGACTGACTCAGATGGTAGGGCTGTACACCCATTGGTCCATGGCGTGAGCCAATGGGCGTGCACACCATACATAATACACAGACCAGATATGTGAATCCATTCACATTTCTGGACTGTGTATTATGGTACGGGCTGAACACCCATTGGCTCATGCTGTGGACAAATGGGCATACAGCCCTACCATATGGAGTCAGTCGGTGGGCGGCAGAGTGGCAAGTGAATGCACCATGCTCAACCCTTCTGAATATCCCACCCAAAGTCTCCATGATCGAGTCACTCTGAGATGATTGCGCTGAGACATCCGAATCAATCTCTTCTACCGTGTCACTCCAAGATTGTAACACCTCATATTTGTTGTCCAATGGTAAATGCTCAGGTGGAGATGATGGCAATTTGACCACTGCTTTAGTTTTAGAGGCCTTGGTAATAAGGAGAAAGGGGTCTTGTTCCAAATCACTGTTGGACTGGCTTAACATAGAGGTAGTTGTAGGGGGGAGGCATTTCTGTACAGTCAGAGGCAGGAACGACATCCTGAGGTAAACTTTGTACTGCCTGATAAGAGGAATTAATAAGGGCAGTAACAGAAGAACTTCTAGGCTGTTTTGGAATTGTCTCTGGGCTCACTGAAATCCACTTCATTTCAGACAACTGAGGTGGAGGATTAGTCATTGGAAATGGACCCTATTATGGGATCTGAAAGATTTAGTGGTCTGGTTAATGTAATAATCTTGCTCAACAAAATCCCTGGTATTGTGTGCTGCCCATGGACAAGATCTGAAAGGCTGTTCTGTTTCCCCACAGAGATTACATTTAGTCCACTCCTCCTGTGTCCTTCTGCCAGAAGCTGGACGCTAGAACTGACCATTCCAAGTCCACAATGTAGTCTGCGACCAAGTCACCTCGCCAACAGAACCCACCCAACCTGTGTTGCTTGCTTCTAGCTTGGCTGTTGCCACACCTGCTGCCACAATGAACTGATCAAGGCCTATGAAGGCTGCCCACACCACTGTCACTGCTGCAGCGAGGCCTAGCTTACTGCCATGGGGGGCCCACGTTGTTTTTTTTTGTGAGGTGAGCCCAGTAAAGTAAGTAGGTAGCCTAGTCTTGAGTTAGCTTCTAGCTCACCCCCAACCCCTGCAGTCATGAAGGAAGATGAAGACTCACTAAGAGAGAACCAACAAAAATATGCAGCCATAACACTGCTATTGAGAGTGCTCACCAACTCCTCCAAGCTGTAGTATGCAGCCTGTCTACTCTGTGGTGGGAAAGACAGTTTCCCTCTCAAGTAAATCCTGTGCTTTTGCTTGGCCGGAGCTCCTCCATGTCACGTGTGATGCCGCTGCTAATATATAGAGAGAGCGTACAACACAATACAGACACAGTCGAGTCAGAAGTGCACCTGCAGTGTGAGTGCAACACAAGCCATGGGGGCACTTATTGTGCTAAAGATTAAATCCAAATTTAATGCCATTATTGCCACACCATAGGAACAACCTAGACACAAATGTGGGGGGGGGGGCAACTGCCCCCCTCTGCCCTACCTAAATAGCACCCCTGCTTTATGGTAGAAATTAATTCTCAGGGGCTAACATCAGTACAAGTAAATACAATAGTTTCCACTGTGTTCTGAGGTACTGTATCTCTATGTTTCAGGATGTGTCCTGATCATCATGAGGGTTAGTGTCCCTCATTGTCTCTTGTTTTGAGTCTCCATGTCCCTCATTTCAGTGACAAAATGTGAGGTATGGTGCATGCTTCCAAGATCCTACTCAACACAAAAAGTGCTGAGCATGGCCATAGTGTATATGCTCCACACAGAATGACAAAGGGAAAGTAAGTGATCTGTAACAGTCATGGAGAAATACATTTATAGCACTAAATATGCATAAGGGGATTTGCATGGTCCAAAACAAAAAGGTCAGTCTTCACAACACAGAGGCCCCTCTTTGCACATCTGGATTCAGGGATGTTGGATGACTATATCCTAGGCATTTACTGCAGTAAGCAAACAATACTTTACAAATGAATGACAATTTAATGACAAAAATCAAAATCCATTAAACAACTTACAAAAGGATCAGAATTAATGAATTTACCTAATTTTAATAGCAAATCAATGAAAAAGAGTACTTTAATGGCTCTAATTGCTAGCAGTAGTATGAGAAATAGAAACTGATGTTTTTTTAGATCAAATTTGCACCAGCTTAGTCGCTGTACACATGGCAAGGGTATGCCCAGTGTACGGCGACACTATTACAGCAAACACGTTGATGCTGACATCGACTTTTTTGCTGTAGTAGTCCACCCAAGACCCAGGCACTCTGTCTACCGGTCCTGCACAACCCTCTGATCCAACTCCGACTCAGAGTTAGAATCTTATAGATCGGGGGTGCAGGGGGCAGAGCCCCCCAAATGGGCTGTTCAGGGGGAAAATCCCCCAATGAAAAAACAGTCAGGGTCTCCAGTTGGATTTATGCCAATTGCAAGTTATGGTCAACATAAATCCATTGCTGGGATGATAGTCAACAACTTAGTTATTAAACCGGCATTGTAGAGCCCATGGCAAGCATGCACCATGTGAACCTGATGTGATTTTTAAATGATGTTCACACTAGTTTAACTACTGCACTCATGTCAAGCATGCAACGTGTGAACCTGATGCGCGTTTTAGAAGATGTTTACACCAGCTTACCAACTGCATACACGTCACGCTTGCAGCATGTGAACCTGATGTACTTTTTAGACCTGGTTCACAATAGGTTCATTCTGTGTGAGAGAACCGCGTACAAACATTGCACAATTAAGCACATGGCATGCATTCTACATGTATGCAGCACATATATTTCTGTAAGGATAATGCTCATTCCATTCTGATATACAGTAGCCTTCAATTATACAGAATTTTGTCTTCCCACATGTTGTCAACAACGTGTGGGCCCTGCCTGAAGAAAACAGATCACATCTGAACTTATTTTCTCAGGGAATGGGGTGATCTTTAGGGTTGAGAACACCAAGGGAGACACCACCCCTGACTTTGCAAGATGCAGGAGAGGCAAAACCATAATGTGTTTTTTCTTTTGCTGCTTGGAGGATGGAGTGGGAAGTTAACCTAACACCACATTTCTCTACTTTTGTCACTTTAATCTGAACCTTAACTGGTGCATTAATGCAGTTTTTTGTAAAGAATGTACTATACATTTAAGAATTTAGGTAAGCAGGTTTTCCACCATTTTATGGATACACATTGAGCCTCATATTCAAAGGTTGCACTGGCACCAATGAATAAGCACCTGTGCTAATCTGGGTTTGTGCTGGTGCTCTGGGCAGGGTCATATTTATGCCACTGTACCTGTGCAAATGAGAGAGTCCCTCATGCATAATGGGATGGTTTCAGTGGTACTAAATAGCCCCCACAATAGCACTATTTACTGCCCCTAAAACTCCATCTAAGTGCAGTGGTACAGATTCACCCCCAGCCCTCGAAGCAGGGTGGGTGTACTGTGGCTTTCTGCCCTGTATCCACTGAAGCCTCTCAGTATACTGTTGTTTCCTCGACTCCCCTACAGTGAATCCATCACATCGACACTGACCATTCGATATCCAGTGTCGAACGGGTTGTTGCAGCAATGTGTGGATATAGTGACTCCACTGTAAGTCGATCTCCCCCGTAATCTGCCCCTTCCCCAGAGTTGAGAATCCTTAAATCTGAGGGATGATGGGGGAATGTGGTGGGGCACAGACCCCCTGCATTAGTACCAAGAAGGTGTTGGTCTGTTCTCTGGTCATTGTCTGGACATGGTGGTATCATGGATGTCGGTAGCAATGTGTCATTTTATTCACTGTGACTTGGTGGAACCCAGCCTTTCCCCTGATTGCCTCCATAGTATAGATATTCAGAGATTCCTTGCAGACTTGTCATTTCTACTTCCCTAATTGACCCCATAGTATACAAACTGTATTCAGAGATTCCTGTCAGTCTAGTTGGTTACTCCTCCCCCATATTCAGAGATCCCTAGTAGTCTAGGCATGCATCTCTCCCCAATCAACACAAGTCCACTGTATAATGAAAATCCCTGGTGTGCTAGTGCCCCCCTCATGAGAACCAAAGCCCCCTCATGTGTGAACTCACTCTCTGACTGTGAGTGATTTGCTGACCACAGAGGTGAGCATGAGATTGTGCTGACTATTGATTTGCTGCATTTGTACCAGTGAAAGGTGATTGAAGTGAGTGGGGTTTAGGGCAGGTATCCTCAGTGGTTGGGCAGGTGTTGGTGGTAAATGCGTAGTAGGTTTTGTTGCTCTATGGGGGGGGCTAGCCCACTAGGGATTTTAATTATACATGAGACTCAGGATGATCAGGGTGAGGAGTGACCACTAGACTGCCAGGGTTCTCTTAATATTTTTACTATGTGGACAGTTGGGGCAGGAGGGACCACAAGACTATCAAGGATCTCTGACTATATATACTGCAGGGGTGATCTAGGGAGGGGGATCACAAGAATGCCAGGAATCTCTGAATATGTATGCAGCAGGAGCAATCAGAGGGCACCACTGGATTGCCAGAGGTCTTTGCATATGGTTACTGCAGGGGAGATCGGGGGCAAGGGGCCCACTAGACTGCCAGGAACTCCCCTGCCTACTGCCCAGCATGAGTATTATGGAGTAATTTGCATACATGTAAATGAGCTGATAATGGGCAGGTAGATAGCCCCTTAGTACCTTGCATGCCCAATGAGCTCATTTGCATGCTTAGGCTGAATTTAGTTCACAGGAGCCCTGGTGCTATTCCATTTCAGTCTGCACTGTCTTGCCTGGTCCATATGCAACCTTGGTCTGTGAAAGCATAATGCAAATCTACTTTGTGCTGTGCTGACATGGCATGATATTCAGTCACTTAGCGCACTGTGTCTGTGAGTGCTAACTGACTAAATATTGATTAGAGGAGCCTGAGCTATTCTTAGTGCAGTGCAACAGGCTGTGTACAGCCAGTTCTGAATACACTGGCCTATATGTTTAAGTATTCAGTAAAGCAGATTTTCCACCACTTCACAGGTACACAGTATGTGTAAATACTCTAAGTTAGAAAGCTGGTTTTCCACAGTTTCACAAGTGGAAAAGTGGATTTTCAAAAGTTTCAAAAGTGCTAAGGATGAGCCTATGCCAATTTTGCATTCAATAAACATGATGAAATCCAACATATTGGACACTGGTGAAGCAGGTCCCAAGGAATTTGTTTTCTATTTAGCAGTTCAACATCATAAAATGGAACTTTTTAGAGGAAGTACACACTGAGCATGTCCAAGTTCTTGGACATTGTGAACTCCCCAAACTGTGCATATTTCAGTGCCACTTCCATCTCTCTCTCAGAGGTGAAAAATTTGTGTACTGAAGGAACTACTCTCATATGAAAAATAGTGACTTTTAGTAAGCAAAGTTTTGAAATATTTCCAGAATCATGTAATATCATTGCAACTAACTAATTTGCAATGCATGTAACTGTTTGTTTGTTTTTTTTTATTATTTTTATTTCAGGCAGGAAGGTTAGTGAAATTATGCTGCAGAGGGGAGAAGACATGCTCAGTGTAAGCCTACATTGGCATCTGTGGACACTGCAGCATATTGAGGCATGGTGAATTTACCAGACTGGGAATGGTAAAAGTGTGATTTGTGAATGATTAAATTGACAACTTTTTTAACTCTGCACTGGGGTCGTAGAGGGTACAAAAATCCATATTTTTTGTATTTTATTCTTATTTTTGTCACCTCAGTGGGTGCAGGATAGGGCACAGATCTTATGAATACATGTCCTCATTACTGTGGAACTCCTCCACCTCTCCATTAAAATATCACGGTCACGACACCTTCTAACTAGCCAACAAGGAGCACCTCCTTTCCCTATCCAAATGTAACTGCTGAAACTCTACCACTGGTCTTTGGGCTTGGTCACTGAGTTGGTCATAGTTTATATAGTAAAATTAAGTTTCAAACTGTCCTTTGCTATTATAACCTATCCATAATTTTTATTCTCTTCTGAGAAATATCTAGCGACTATTTGTCATGAACTGTCAAACTTTTGTAGTGTCTAGTCCCTTGTTGTATCAATTTGTTCAAATATTTTTGCACAATTTAAATTTTACACAATTTTCCTTCAATGTTTGGATCCTGTATGCATATCTCTTGGTAACTAATCATGGGTTTCCAATAAAAATTGTATATTTTGCTCCAGATGACCTACTCAATTTCCAAAAACAATAAATAGCCATAGGAGTGTATTTGGCAAACTGAGAAAGGTGAAAGGGGGAGTTTAAAAGATTTGACAAATAATGTGACTGCTACTGGTGCAGAACAGAAATCCATCTTTCTTTTGTGTTCTTTTTTGCCTGTGTGGAAGAACTATTTGAAGGACTGCAGGCTGCTGCAGTAGGACATTAGGGCCCAGATATTCAAAACTTTGTGTCAGGTGCAAAATGAGTGCACCCACGTTGCATTTGGTTTTGCACCAAAATCCCATATTCAGAGGATACCTTTGCACACACTAATAGTGCTAGTGCAACAGCTCAGAGACAATGCATGCAGTGTGCAAAAGTGGGCATAGTATCATGCATATCAGGGCAGTACAATAGTCAGTGTGTTAGCACTGCACACATAGGTTTGTGCAGGTCATGTAGTGCTGCACAACTACCACCTATAAAAAGGCTGTCTTAACCCAGGGCAAATGCTAGAGGTGGGCAGAGACACTGCAGACCACACTACAAGATGGCACTCATTGGAGCACACATTGTCTACCTTAGGCAGGAGGTCCTGAAGAAGGATTAGAAGAGGGCCAATGCCCACCCTGGACCCAGACATATGCCACAGAGGTGTTATGCCGCACATAGACAGTACTGTCCGTAAGTCACATTTGAAGTCTTCAGTGATAACCAGATTGTGGGCCTGTACAGGCTCAACAGGCCCATGTTTAAGTAGCTGTGTGAACTGCTGCACGACCAGCTCTGGACAGATTCCTATTGCAGCTATGCATTATCCATAGAGCTCATGGTGATGGCTTTATTGTGTTTTCTGGTTACTGGAACATTCCAGTCATCACTGGGGGGCACCATTGGTATCAAGCAGTCATACACTTTGTGCCTATTGGACCAGGTCCTACACACCCTGTTGGCCCATGCTGGAGAGTTTATCATATTCCCCAGCACACAAGCAGAGTGAACAGTAACTATGCAGTGATTCTATTTGGTCGCGCACCTACCATCTGTACTCAGTGCATTGGCTGCACCCACATTGCCATCTGGACACCCACTGGTGATGGAGTGGAGGCTTGTGTCTATAGAAAGGCATGCCACTCCATCAATTGCCAAGTAGTGTGTAATGCAACATGGTGCATCATCAGTCTTTGGCATGGTGTCCTGCCAGTGCCCATGACACCTTCACATGGCACAACTCCATCCTGTGCCAGAAGTTTAAATGTGGGGACATACCTAGTGACCACTTCATCGATGAGTGTACCCCAGAGGCCCCCCTTCTCATGTTATGCATTGTGATGCAAACCAATGCCCTTTACCTACAAAGGGGACAGTGCCTATCCCTGGCATCTCTGGTTCCTCATACCTGTCCTATGACTTGTATATGTTGCAGAGGACAGGTACAATGCAGCAAACAGCACCATGTGCAACATCATTGAGTGTCTGGTATGCTCAAGATGCAGTTCTGATGCCTTGTTCATTCTTTTTGTGCCATACAGTACACCCCTCAGAAGGCATGTGCCATATTTCTTGCCTATTGTATACTATACAATATGGCACTCAACTGTGGGATGTGCATGCTGGCCCCAGAAGAACAACCTGCAGTGGATCCAATGCCAGAGGACCAGGGATACAGGAGTACCTCGACAGATATGACCTCAGAATGGCCAGGAGGGTGCAGGAGTACAGAGTCTGACTCATAAGAGACATCTTCAGAAATGGAGGGGAGAGTAAAGACCACGCAGAAGACTGTAATATGTTTGCTCAATGTATTATGACCCATAATAACTTTACATACAGAGAGCATCATGCCTGCCGGGGGGTAACTGAAGGGATAAACAGTAATGCATTTCTACCATGGGGGAAGAAAATAGGACACACACAGAAATTAAGTTCATATTATCATTGGTCCTAAAGGGGTGTCAACATAGACTCATAGAAACCAGGTGGGTGGGGGGCACAAGGAGAGGTGATGGAAATACCGGCCTGCCAGGTGAGGGTATTAAATTGGGGTATACACACAGACAAGCCATGGTAGGGAGCCTCAGGGATGTTCACATATGTACCTGCCAGCCAGGTGGGTTGCAATAGTATCAGCTAACCATTAGGTCACAGGGGCAGATGGCAGTGTCACATGGGTTATGGGGGGAAGGTAGGGGAACATGATGGTGAGGGGTGGCCATGCACTACCTATGTGTGTTCCCTACCACCTCCCAAGGTAAGTACAGAATGTCTGTGCTGTACCCAGTAAGGCTGGAGGGAACCTCATCCATGGTATGGGGGATGAGGGTAATCCATGAACAAGGTGAATGCAATTGACTGCCTACAAAAATGGTGACTCAATTACGGCACATGTATTGATGGCTATTTGGAAGGAGGGCGACCAGATACTGGGGTGGGCAAGGTATGGTGATGGAATGTAGGTGCACACATGTGCATAGCGGGAGAGGAAGGGAAGGGATGGTATGTGGGACGGGGTGTGGTGGGCAGCTGCTGAGCTGGTCTGCTGGTGTGGTGGGGAGGGTAGTCAGTTGGGAGGTGGAGGGAGCAGGGTTTGGGTCCAGCGTGGAGCAGTTTTTTTTTTGCAGGCAGGTGCACTCACATTTTTTAAGTGTTTCACCCCCCCGACATGCACCCCCCTGGAGTTGAGAATCCATAAGTAGGGGGTGCGGGGGGGGGTGCAGCTCCTGCATTAGAAAAATCAACCCATAGGTGTTGGGTGATGTATTTCTCCTTGTCATGAGTGTGCATCACTGAAATTCCTTTTCGGCGATGTACACTCACCATAATGGTGATCGCTATTCTGTGATCGCCATTATGACATGGATCCGAGGATGAGCATGGGGCAGTTTTATCTACCCCCAGCCACAGCTCCATGGGATATTGACCCCAGGAAGGAGCAGGTTGCCACCTGGTGTGCAAGGTGTCCTTAGTGACCTGGGAGTTCCAGGTGTGCTAGGTGTTCTTATTCCAGCACTGCTTGATGTGAGCATAGACCATGGTGTCTATTATGGGATGGCACTACTCCTACTGGACAGATCAGAGCTATGGACAGCCCTGGCAGCACTTGCCACCATGGCTGCAGCCTCCAGCACAGTGGCACACATGCAATCCATGGTGATGACAATATCCTGGCACAGGTCACAAATGGCTACCATATGCTCCACATCATATGCTGTTTCCTCATAACATGCTATGTCCTCATGTATCATGTGACAGAGGCATGTCAGTTCATCTTGCACAGCACTCTTTGCCTTCACAGCAGACTGCAGCAGTTTTCAGTTGCCAGCCACATCCACTGTCATTGGGAACTGTCCATTGGGACAGGGTCAGGCTGCACCCTCAGTTGTTGTATGGTCTGGGTTGCAGTGTGATAGGTGCTGTGGTCTATTGTGGGTGTTTTGGACTGGCTGTGGCCAGCCTGGTGGTATGGGCATGGGGTGGCATGGCTGTGGCCATGCCAGGAGATGGATCATGGGGAGGCACAGCTGTGGGTGACCCTGCGGTATCAGCTGGGGGCAGCAGAGTGATGGCCCAGCCACAGCTGGGGTCATGGGGTGGCTCAACAGTGACTGTGCTGGGGGCTGTAGTGCGCTGCACTACTGTGACCTCTGAGCCATTTGGGGACAGTGACTGGGCCCTATTGGTATGGGCGCTGGAGGGGGAGCAATCTCTCCTGGCCTTGGGCTGACCTCTTCTGTTCCCAGCTACCAATGTAGGTCTCATTGTCCTCTTCTTCCACATCCTCCTAGTTGCTATCCACTGGCTGGCACAGACAAGTGGGTACTGCAGTGTCCTTTGTCATTTCCGGTATGATGTGATGTGCTGTTTGGAGAGGACAAGAGGGTCATATAGCACTGTAACATGCAGAGCAGTGTGCTGGCTGAGGCAATATGCATGCCCAGCATACAGTGACACTTCACCCAAGCTGTGCGTGTGGTGCACTGGCTATACATCCTGTGTCCCTACCCAACCCACACCCTTACACTGATGAGCACACTCACCCTCATGGTGGGACACACAGCCCTGCACCAGTGAGCATGTGTCCTAGCAGCAGGGACCACACATTTCAGCACCAGTAACACACACCCAACACCACTAGGCACACACCCCAGCAGCAGTGTGCACACACCCCATCCCCAGGGAGCACACATCCCAGAACTGGTAAGCTCTCTGCAACAACACATGGGGCATAGTCATGAATCTGCACACAGATAGCTACACACTGGACGATATGGAAACAGTACTGTGGCCTACACCCAATGTGTCACCATAAACTGGCATATGCATGTACCCATATTTTCATACACACACACACACACACACATGTACATGGCTGATGGAACATCACACTGGAACTCATGTGGCTGTGCAGGTCCCACTTGGCTCTTGTAGCCACCACCATGTACTCCTATCACCTTCATGGGCTGTTGGGTGGATGCTATGGCCTCCCCTGCAGGATCCAGGAGACATTCAGCCTGTGATGCCTACGGGCCCCTGCTTGTGGCATGCAGCTCCCTGCATTGTGTTGGCATAACCTGCTTCATCCGTTACCTTGTTTAGTGTAGAATTAAGGAAAACAAGAGATTTCAAGTGGATTTGTTTGTCTTCTGTGATGTCGGCCTCAATGGTGGCCCATTCAGAGTGAAAATAGATATTAATGTTCAGCATCCTAAATATTCAGAATTCTTATCCATTTGCTGTATTGTATTTCTCTGTGTGCCAGCTAATATAAATAAAAGTCAGGGACTTTTAGTACCCCATTTTCCTTAGCTCTACTTAATTTGTAGGAGGCTTAGAGTGGTCTCTCATGGCGCCATATAAATTTAGTGATGGCATTTTGAATAGATATAAACCATTTCTTGGAATACAATTTGTAATGAGCATCAAATGTTATATTATCTTAGACAGTAGAGTCATTTTGACTGATTAGATTCTAGTCCAAATATTTAATGGAGGTCACTTCCATTTATCTAGGTCTTTATTAACAATGGTCTGAGCTGAAAAAGGTTTTGTTTTTCGAAAAATGTTGGCTAGTTTGATCCATAAGAATGTAATTTCATTGTTTTGTCCACTCAATTCCAGTATCTTTTGCGTCACCCAATAAAAAGTATTTATTTAAAGCCAGAATTTGAGATTTTTCTTTATCTTGTAGCAAGAAATATTACTGTATCTCTGTATGACATTCATTATTTTTGACATAGATGTCTGAGGGTGGGAAACAGTCAGTAAAATGTCATCTGCATAGGCAGAACAGATGTATTTTTCCCTTTTATGATCACACCCTTCACATCTTGTTCTTGCTTTAATTTTTGTAACAATGGTTCCAGTAAGAGAACAAACAAACTTGGAGATAGTGGACAGCCTTATTTGGTACCCCTTTGGATATCAAATTAGGGAGATATTTTACCGTTGATCAAAACAGCTGACTGAGAGCTGGCATATAAGAGCCTGATCCATCTAATAAAGCTTTCAGGGAAATTAAAACTCTGTAATACTTTAAAGAGATACACCCAACTGACCTGATAGAATGCTTTTTCTGTACCAGTGAGACCATTGCCTTTGGAATATTGCTTTTCTCAGCTATCTTGATAATGTCTCCCTTTTACAAAACCAGTCTGATGGGGCCACCTTTTCCAATTTTATTGTAAGTTTCTGTGCAAAACTGTTCATATCTGAATTTATATGTGAAATAGGCCTGTGTTTTTTTGCAAAAATCAGAATAGGTTCCTTTTTTTATAAATTACCATGATCAGCCCTTTGTTTAAAGATCTAAGAGAGGAGTTTGTCCCCACATTTCAGTGAATACTTTATGCAGAATAGGGATGATTTCCTTAGAAAATGTTTGATAAAAATTGAAAGGGAAACCGTCGGGACACAGTGACTTATTTGTGTTTAAGGAAGGAATAATTTGTCATATTCATTTGTGGCCTTTGACCATTCTAGTTCAAGTTCAAGTTTCTCTGCAGTTTTCCTATGACTTATTAGCTTGGAGATCAATTTTGATACTATGTAGGGATTTTATTTTCACAGAGATTTGGAATAATCTTTATTTTTCTTTTTTTGAGGCTATACTAATACAAATGCCCCTAAGGACACATTTGAGGGTCTCCCGATTAATTGGCCAGGATATATCATTAGGATTGTCTTTCTAAAGAGATACTTTCATTTACTTGACTATGATCAAGTAAAAACATGTTTAGTCACCACTATGATCAAGCAAAAACGTGTTTAGTCGCCACCCATTTGGGTCAGTGATCCTTACTTGATTGATAACATACAGTAGACATAGATGGGGCATATTCTAATACAACAATGGGATGAATTTCAGTCCTTTCAGAGCTTGATATAAAGGCCTTAGGAATAAAAATCTGATCCCTCCCAATAGCTTCCCTACCCACCATTAAATCCCCTCAACAAAACCTATCTGCTGTGGTACCCACACTTCCCCACACTCATTCATACTCCCCATTCACACTTATCTCCACTTCCATTCCTGATCTAGCTCCCTAAGCCACTCCCAGGTGGTTCTTTCCCCCCTCCCTTATTACTCCCTCTCTATTGCAACCTCCCCTCCCTCTTGTACATTAATCCCTTGTCTATTTCTTTTGCCATGATTGCCTGTCTTGTAGTACAGTACTTTTTTTACTACGACTGTCTTATATTATTGCTTATTGCCACCTGATCCTGCTATGTTTTTTATTCTACTTTCATATTGTTCCTTTGTTAATAATTACCACATTTTACTGTACCATCCACTGTATCTACTGTACCTGATGTTATGTTCCCACTCTGACGTGGAACCTTAGTAAATGAGCTTGTAGCTCAAAGGTTGAAATCTGAGACAGTAATAAATATATAAATAAATAATCTGGGGTGCTCATCATGGCAGTAATGAACAATTCTGTGCAATGCAGAAAGGCAGCAGCAATGGCCATAAAAATGCTGGGGTACATTGCAAGGGGCATTACCTTGAGAAGAAGGGAGGTTATTCTACCATTATACAGATCCTTGGTTAGACCCCACCTGGAATACTGCATGCAGTACTGGTGCCCATACCTACAAAAGGACATTAGGCTGCTGGAGGGGGTGCAGCATAGGGCAACAAATATGATTCAGGGCCTGAGGAATTGTATATGAGGTCAGACTAAGAGATTTAAACATGTACACACTGGAGAAGAGGCTGGACAGAGGGGACATGATTGAGACCTTCAAATACATGATGGGGATAATTAAAACAGACACAGAGGGTCTATTCAGGAGGAAGGTGGGGAGAGACACTGGGGCCATGACATGAGATTGGAGGAGGGTAGATTCCAGAGGGAGTTGAGGAGGCATTTCTTTTTGGAGAGGGTGGTGACAAAGTGGAAAGCACTACCATCTGAGGTGGTGGCATGTAACACAGTGGAATGCTTCTAGAAGGAGTGGGACAGGGCAAAGGGGAAGGTAAAGGAAGGGAGGGAAGGGTAGGGGGTGGGGCAGCTGCTGAATAGGGAGCTAGCTGTCATCTCAAGCAGCCTAAACAGACCAGGATGGCCTTTTACTGCTGGCAATTTTGTATGTTCATAACATGAAAATGTAAGTGTATATAGAAAACAACCATAAATTCCTCAATACTCCAATGGGGGTAATATCAAGAAGCCCTCCTGAGAAATTCCCAGATGCTAACAGTGGAAGGTGGATGATGTGGAGTTTGCCACCCCACCAAAAAAAAAAAAATACTGTAGTAAAGAACTAAAAGGGTTTTCCAAAGCCTCACAACATTATGACATAATTTCCCAGTGTCAGTGGCTCAGCAGGTAGCACACTCACCTCTGAGACTGGGAGATCAGAAGGCTGTGGGTTCTATCCCCACACCAGGCACTTGGGTTAATATCCCAATCATGACACTGTAGTGCAGTATGGGGGGGGTACTGCACTCTTGAGGTGCTGTCTTTAGGATGAGACGTTAAACCAAGGTCCCATCTGCCTGTTCTGGTGGTAGTTCAGGTGGATGTTAAAGATCCCATGGCACTTCTAGAAAAGAGTTGGGGAATTTATTGAGGAAAAGAAATCATGCAATACAATCATCACAAAATCAGTTTGCACATAACATACACAAAAGTGTAAACAGGGAGAAAAAAAACATGACAAGGAACTAATATTAAACATGTCCATAATAACTACAAAGATATCCATATAACATACTCATTTAGAACAGTACAGAAAAACAATAAAATAAATAATAAGAACTCCAACAAATACAATGAAAACATATCCCCACTAGTTTACTTGAAAAAAAAACAGCACCAATTCCAATTCCCTTACACCCACACTGAAAACCTCCAGTAGCCTAGAACCCAGATAATTATGAAATCTTTAAGTAACTTGTACATCAGAATCCATAATCCAAGGCATATTTCTCCAAGTTCTAATCAGAACTCTGTATTGCAAAATCTTCACATCTTCTCTATATAAATACTGCAGTTCCTTGGTAATTTTTTGTATAAGTTCCTCCTGCTGCGAGTGCTTTTATTGCAATGCAAAGAGGCATCTACTGTTCCAAAGGAACCATTTAATAACTAGCAAAACTTTATGTAAGGTCTCAGTGTGCCAGAGGATCCCAACTCTCATGTATTTACCCACCATAAATCCAACCATTGTGATTGTCTGAAACCACGGAGCTGCCCAAGTAGCAGCCAGAGCAACCCAAAAAGATCTAATATACATGCAAGTAAAAAACAAATGTTCTGTGTCTCTAATTGTTGAATACAGCCTGGTCTAATACAAATGCACTCTTTATACCTGCTTGTGTTTTTGGTTGGCCTTGACGTTAATTCTATCATGGCAATTCAGCCAGTAGAAGTCCCTCATCTTCTCTGGTATCCTAAGCGTTCGTAATAATTGCAGCAGTGTCTCCTTATACTGGGGAGGGCACCTTGGAAAAGTATCCACTTCTGTAAACTGACTATCTAAAACCCTCTGATAAACCACTTTCCTGGGTTTTATAATTAATAAATTACTAGTTACCTGCCATTTTTTTAAATAAACAAATGTCTTTTATACATAAGGGGGAACATTTAGTGATCTTTTTAAAGGGCCCAGATGTCCTCTATCCCATTACTGAAACCAAAGTCTACAATTATTAAAAAATAAAGATACCCACCTTAAATCAAAGAAAACTAGCATGAATCTCAGATTAGCATACATAAAAATGCTGTAGTAAAACAATATAGGATTAACCATCCATAGACATCCATGCTCTATCGGAAGATATACTATATTTCTTTTAATGGGGTTTAGCCTAATTCCCCACACTGCCTGAAACAATAAACTATAAATTGTCGTTTCTAATTGTCAGGCTGGAGGAAAATCATAACTAATAAATAAAAATACCAGAATTAGGAGTGTTTTAATTAAATGTATCCTTTTTAATTTTCCAAATTTCCATTTATTCCATTGTGAAACCAAGGCCCTACTTATTTGAACCCGTGGTTAGAAACATAGAAACATAGAATGTGATGGCAGATAAGGACCGCTTGGCCCACCTAATCTGCCCATTCTTCTACCTAACAGATAAGCTGCAGATCCTAGTTAACCAACAGCTTACTTCCTCCTACCGCCCACTAGGACTGCCTTATGTCTGTCCCATGCATTCTTGAATTCCCCCACTGTTCTTGACTCCACGACCTCCTCAGGGAGGCTGTTCCATGCATCCACAACCCTCTCTGTGAAAAAATACTTCCTCACATTACCTCTGAGCCATCCCCCCTCTATCTTCAAATTGTGCCCTCTTGTTCTTGCACATCTCTTTTTCTGAAAGATGCTACCCTCTTGGACTTTGTTGATTCCCTCGAGGTACTTGAAAGTTTCTATCATGTCCCCTCTCTCCCTTCTTTCCTCAAGGGTATACATATTAAGCTCCTTTAGTCTTTCTTCATATGTCTTCTAGTGCAGACCCTGCACCATTTTGGTTGCACTCCTTGGACAGCCTCCTCTGTCTATTTCTTTCATGGAGATGGGGTCTCCAGAACTGCACACAGTACTCAGATGGGGTCTCACCAACTGTCTGTACAGAGGGATAACAACTTCCTGTTTTCTACTATTGATGCCTCTCCTATACATCCCAGCATCCCCCCAGCCTTCCTTACTGCCTCCTCACATTGCTTGCCCACCTTTAGGTCATCTGATATAATTACCCTCAGGTCCCTTTCCATTTTTACTGTTGTCAGTGTCTCACCCCCCATTGTGTACTCTTCCCCTGGGTTCTTGTTTCCCAGGTGCATTATCTTGCACTTCTTTGCATTGAATCTGAGCTGCGATACATTTGACCATTCCTTCAACCTTGCCAAGTCCCTTCTCATCCTTTCCACTCCATCTTGTGTATCAACCCTGTTGCTGAGCTTTGTGTCATCTGCAAAGAGACATACTTTTCTTTCCAGTTCCTCTGCAATGTCACTTATAAAGTCATTAAAAAGGACCAGTCTCCCGGCCCGGTGGCGCTGAGGGTTGAGGCGCTGGTTGCCACACCTCACGCCACACTGGCGACCCGTGTTTGGGAACGGGCATGGGTTGCCGTGGGTTGGTGGAGAGGAGATGGATTGAGCATCCAGGACTGCTCTCCATCTCCGAGGAGGAGTTTGGGTGGCTTGCCTGACCCCTAGCGGAGGCTGGGGGTCGACAGCATGTAGCTGCAAGTTTGGGGGCGTCGTGGCAGATGCTTGATTGGGCACGCACGTGAGCGCA
The DNA here is from genome assembly GCA_016271365.2 of Neoceratodus forsteri. NCBI lineage: Eukaryota > Metazoa > Chordata > Ceratodontiformes > Ceratodontidae > Neoceratodus > Neoceratodus forsteri. The sequence continues at coordinate 214,117,835 of CM057451.1, forward strand.
AGTGCACCCAGTCACTGGCGCTCATTGCACGCCATGACCTGCCGAGGAAAACAGTGAAAAAGCGAGCCCAGCAGCACGTTGTTCCCCTGTGGCGCCATTCCTGGAAGGGCACCTCCCTGGCATGGATCCATTGGGGTGGGTTGAGTCCTCACCACCACCCTGCTGCCAAGGGTAAGTCGGGTGTATAAGGGAGGGTGTCTGATGTCCGGGATGGCGCTGGGGAACAACGGAGGGCGGGGTCGAGCCGGAGCTCTGAGGAGAGAAAATAATACCCCAAAAAACAAAAAGGACCAGTCCCAGTACTGAACCATGCAGTACCCCGCTAGTAACCCTCCTTTCTTCACTGTGGACTCTATTTACTACTACCCTTTGCGTCCTGTTGTCTAGCCAATTTTTTATCCAGGCTACCACCTTGGGACCCACTCCAAGGCTGGCTAACTTGTGTATTAATCTTTTGTGTGGGACTGTATCAAGTGCCTTGCTAAAATCTAGGTAGGCCATGTCCACAGCCACTCCCTGGTCTACTACTTTGGTCACCAAGTCAAAGAAATCTATTAGATTCGTCTGACACGACCTTCCCATCATGAATCCATGCTGCCTTGGGTCCTGTGCCCCACTGGCCTCTAGGTACTCAGCAATTCTTTCCTTCAGAAGTGATTCCATCATGTTCCCTATCACTGACGTCAAACTAACTGGTCTGTAGTTTCCTGCCTCTGTCCTGGTCCCACTTTTGTGAAGAGGAATCACATCCACCCTCCTCCAGTACTCAGGTACCAGCCCATCCTCCCATGATTTGTTAAAGAGAGTAGTCAGCGGTGTCACTAGTTCTACCCTTAGTTCTTTTAGAATTCTTGTGTGAATCCCAACAGGTCCCATTGCTTTGTCCACCTTCAATTTTATTAGTTCTTTCAGAACCCTTTCTTCTGTAAATGGGCTGGTATCGACCCCTGTCTTCAGAGTGTTTTTCTTGCCTGTTTACTAGTGCTTTTCTGAGGCACTCTCTCATTTTCCCAAAGTCACCCCTCCTAAAGTCCAGTACTCTTGCTTTTGTATGGCTTGATTGTATGGCTGTGTTTATCATGATCCACACTGTTTGATGGTCGCTTGTTCCCAGATGGCTACTCACTTCTAAATCTGAGATTCTTTCTCCATCCCCATTTGAGAGTACCAGGTCTAAGATTGCTCCCTCCCGAGTGGGTTCCAATACTAGCTGTCTGAGGCATGCCCCTTATAGGGCATCTAGAATGACCCTGCTGCAAAGGTGCTCCAGTTAACATCTGGCATTTTCAGGTCCCCCATCAACAATATCTCCCCTTTTTCTGCAATTCTAAGGAAGCCTTCTACCATTTCCTTGTCTATTCCCTCCCCCTGAGGTGGGGGTCGGTATACAATTGGGGTCTGGTTCCCAAATGAGCATACCCAGATCCCCAGGACCATATAAAACCCCCAAATTTTAACAGGATCTGATGTCAAACGTATCCCCCCCCCCCAATTTCCAAAAGGGACTGCCTAGGAACCCCAAGCTCTGTTCCTACAGATTTGTATAGGTTCAGTGATGCCCCAAATGGACACCACATGTTTCACAGATTTGCAACGCTGTTTCTGCTGAAGCACTGTCTGCAACTAGGATGCAAAGATCATCTGCATACACCAAAACTGTATGTGGAATAGGTGTATCATTAATAATAATAGGCTTAAGAAGATCAGATGTCTTGAGTAACTGCAGAAGTGGGTCTATACAAAAAGCGTAAAGTAGGGGGCTTAGAGGTCACCCCTGCCACACACACCTCTTAATACTGGTAACATTGGACCTTTTCATCCCTTTTGCTAGTGGTGTAACCATTGCAGTTCGGTATAAACATTTAATCCAATTAATGAATATAGCAGAAATGCCATATTTACCCAATGTTATCCATAAAAAGGTGTTACTAATGGCATCAAAAGCTTTCTCTGGTCCAAAGAAAGAACAAAGCCCTCTGACTTATTCCTGTTACTGTGCTCAATCAGTTCCCTAAGAAAAAACAAGTTTTCAGTTATACTTTTACCAGGAATAGCACAGGTCTGAGCCTTGAATAGTATAACTTTTGCGTTAGTCAAGAATCTGGAATTCAAAAGTTTGGCCAAAATTTTGAAATCTGTATTTAACAATGAAATTGGTCTCCAACAGCTGGCCTGTCGGCGCAGCAGTGGGATTTCCGTTTCTGACCGCTGGCGGCCGGTCGAGGGAGCCGGACCCGGATCGTCGGGAGGAGGGTTGGCTGGGGGAGTAGGATCGAGCATCCGATGGACAGCTCTCCTACTCCAGGGGAGGATGTGGGTAGCGCTCGGAACACTGAGGACTCCTGGCGGAGGCCAGGAGTTCCAGTGCTGCCAACACTTGACGTGGGAGTGGGGAGGTGGGGCAGACGCTGGCGTCATTGCATGTCCCCACCTCCTCTGGGGAGGAAAAATTGGAAAATGACAGGTGGGACCACCGTAGGATGAAGCCTTCCCTGGAGAGCCTTGCCTCACCACTGCCGCTGCGGGACCCCAACCAGTCACAGTTCCGGGGTCACGAAGGTGGCCTGCGGCCCCACCCTCCGGGGGGTAAGCCGGGGGTGACCGGGGTCCTCAGCAGCTATAGACGGTGGTGGAGGTCTCCGGGGGCCGTGACCAGGGCGGAGGGCAGATGGTGGTACCGCCAGGAAAAAAGGGGAATAAAAGGAAAAAGAAAAAAGAAATTGGTCTCCAACTATCCCATAATCGTTTATCACCTTTTTTAAATATATGAATTAACAATCCCCCTGTCATCCGGAGGGAAGGGGTTTCAGACTTTAAAATAGCTGTAAACACCACGGCCAATTCTGTATATAACCATGGCCCCATAAATTTATACAGTTCCCCCATTAACCCATCACTACCCAGAGCCTTACCAGATCCTAATGCCCAGTTGGACATTTCCACTTCCAGAGGCGTAATATCCAAAATTGAAGGTTGAATCTGATCTCTAGGGAAATCTAGTGTGGGTACTGTGTCTAGAAAAGCATTTAGGGAGTCTTCTGCAATGGGAGCAGGTCCCAGTAAGTGCCTAGTATTTTGTGTAACTATATGTAATACATCTGAAGGATCTATACATAAGTGATTGTTGCTATCAAAAAGCTCATCCATAATTTTATTTCTGATTCTTGCAGAACCTCCTTCATATGGGCAAATCTGACCTTTATTCCCCTGTGTGTTAAAATTCTGCTGAAACTGCCAACTCTGAGCCTGTATCATATGGTATTCAACCATCTACTGTTTTAATTGTTGTATCTGGGGAGAAAATTCTTCTCTAACCGATGCAGACGAGGACAGTAGCTTTTGCAATTGTCTGTGCAAAATGTATGCCCCATAAGCTGCATCCCTTATGACTTTACCTTGCAACCATAAAAATGATATCAAGACTGTTAAAGTATCTTTTTTTTGTAATTTTTTTATTTTAGTCTTTGGTAACTGGGTAAGGCCCACTAGGCACAAGTGCCTGTTTTCAGGGGCGACCTGGGAGCACTGGGGGGTTAAGTGACTTGCTCAGAGTCACACAGTATGCAAGTGGAGGTTGTGAGAATCAAACTTAGGTCTGGTCTGCCGAATGTATCAAGCTCGTTCACAACTCATTCCTCTAACCTCTAGGCCATACTGCCACCACTGCCCTGGATCCTCATAAAATATCAACACCGATTTCCGAGCTTGGAGGAAATATTGCAGGTTTTGTTGTATTGCTGTCTGTTGCAGAAGTAATGCATTAAATTTCCAATACCCCGGCCCATGTGGAGGCCTATTAACATTACCAAGTTAGAGAAATAGAATTTCATGGTCTGAGAATTCCGCTACCATCATCTTAGTAGAGTTAAACTTCAAATGGGATGAAATAAAGAAATAATAAATTCGGGTGGCTAAGGGGCCTTTATGAAAAGTGGGATCAGCCCTGCCAGTTTTCTCTATATAAGAATCTCTCATATTCAAGGTTATAATCATGTTAGACAAAAAGGTCATATCACAAAATACTGTGCTAGTGGTGGCTTGATGACCCCTATCCTTTAGTTGTAACCCACAATTGAAATCTTCCCCTAAAATAACATTTTGTGCTGAATATAAATAAGGCTGAATTAACTGAAATAATTATATTCAGTCAGCTTTAGTCTGACCTGCATATACATTAATCAGGTGGAATAGGACAATCCCAATTTTGATATCCAGGACTAAAGCCCACCTGGTATCTGGTCAACCAATTTAATGAAGTGAAAATCAACATTATGAAACAGTATGGCCACCCCTGAGCAAGACTCTGTGCCCAGTGACCAGAATGAAGGCCCAGAAAACCACAACCTCATGGCCTATTTCGGTTCTAATAAAGTGTGTAACCATGTATCTTGCAAGAAAAATATGCCGAGGGGGAGCATTCGAAAATATGAGTACACAGCCTGTCGTTTTTTTACATTCTAAATGCCATTAACATTGCTGGAATAAAGGGAAAGTGATACCACCATGGAAAAAAAGGGAAAGGCCACATCCAATCAAGCAATAAATCAAGGGGGCTTCTTACACAAGGCTGTAGTGGATCTTATATTTTTAAGTTTAGTCACTGCTTTGCATGAAGTAGTTGGGGCTTCTGTTACCTTTGCAGGGGATTCTCTCGGCCTGAACCCAAGTCTAGGAGGGAAGAAGCCAATGATGAGCCATCCAACTCATCCCCTAAACCTAACACCTCTGCTGGTAAAGGAGCAAACCTATTCTTTGTGGTAACCTCTGGGGATTTTTGGGATGGGCTGCTGCCAAGCTTGTCGACGTCTGGTACTTCTGAACACCTGCTCTTTAGATGGAGGGGGGTAAAGTGGGGGTGGGGGCGTGACTTCATTTGTCAGCAATGGTGCTACCAAGTCCTGAACCGCACAGTGTGAATGTACCTCTACTATAGGATCTGACACCTGGAGTGGTTCAGACGGTGGGGGTACCACTTGTGGCGGAATGCCTGGGGCTGGTGTTTATAGGTCAGACACCCCTACTTCTGGGATTTCAGAGGAGTGTGCACTGGACCTAGCATCTCTGAAGTGTTGTGCACTCTTGAGTTGAGCTAATGCAATAATGACCCTTTGCTCATCCCAGTCTGCCTGGTCCAGTTGATTATGGGCAGCTGAAGGGCACGAGTGATAGGTGTGTCCATTTAATTCACATAAATCACACACCTGATCACTTTTACATAACCCAGAAGTGTGGCTTAGCTCATTACAATTCATACATTTTAACCTATCACACATACTACTGAGATGGCCAGTAGAGCTGCAGTGATAACAGGCCTTGGGCTGACCAGCATAGAACAACACACCCCTGTCTTTCCCCAAAGAGAAACAATTAGGCAGATGCATAAGTCCTGTATCAGTAGTGTTGAGTATCACTTGTACTTTCCATCCCCTGGTCCAAATATTATACTCATCAAATATGGGCTCTGGGTTACCCTGGACAATACATCTTTGTTTCAACCAAAAGGTCTAATCCGTAACACTAACCCCCTCACTGCGAAACAAGATAGTAATCATTCGATGGGCTAGCTTGGTCAGGGCAACCACTTCAAATGCGGACCATAATGGTGAAGTTTTTAAAGTACGATATAAAGCCCAGAATTTCTGCAGGCCACTGCCTTGTTTGAAGCTGATATCAAACACTGGCTCCCCTGAAACATGAATAAAGGCATAAAGTTCCACAGGGGTAAAATGCATGGACCCTTTTAATAAGTTGCGTGCCACATGTTTATGGTTTGGAAATCTATCAAGTCCACCTTTATAAATGAGTCTGATGGCATTATATCTTTTAGCTGGAAACACTGGGGCCCTGAATAAAGAAGCATAAGATCAAGACCCCTCTGGGTCCTGAGAGTTCCTAGGTGCAGTCCACTGGGCAGTAGGCCTATTTGGGCCAACAGGCCATTGTTGTGTCATCATATCCATAGTATTAATGGGTATAAGTAATGTCAAAATGGGGTTCTGGGTTAAATCCAGGCCATCTGGAATATGCAGTGGGGAAGCAACATCTATTTCCGAGCCCCAATCAGGTTTAGCTTTTTCCAATACCAGAGTTTCCTTTGGTACAGTCATGCTAGTGTTCAGAATGGAATAGCTAGATGGACCTGAAGTCCACTTACCTTGAGCAGCATTTTTTTCTCCCAACCCGCCTCTACTAGTGCTTTATCAACAGACCAAGCCTCTGTAGCCATATTTTGACAAGTTTGTGAAGCAGATGCCACGGAGGCTTTCATTGTACAGGGCTTTGTAGTACCCCCATTTACTATTCCTAGCAAACACTGCTGCAATCATTATTAAAATTGCCCGCAAACACAAAAAGAGGAGATTTACTCGTACCTGGCTTCAGTGAAAAGGATTGTGGTACCTCCTGCTGTGCACCTGTATTGCCCACTACAACTGCTAGCGGAGATGCTAGCATCGTAGAAGCACTAGGGTCTTCCATATCAGCACCTTGCTACAGTACCTCCACATCTGGTTTGCCGGCCTGCTTAGCCGAATCCTGTTGCTGCGCACTGCAAGAGCCATTTGCAAAGTTAATCATCTTACCATTAACAAGCTTCTCCTTTCTGCAGTAGTAATTGCAGCTCAGTAGTGGAATCCTCCAACATGATCTCCCGCTCCGATGACTTAGTCAATTCCACAGAATCAGATTCTGAGACTCACTGGGGTGTCTCTTGCACATTCACTGAACCACTGGTAAGCCCCTGTTCGGGGACTTCTGTAATCACATCAGTACTTTTAGCAAAGAAAAATTCAAGTTCTGTTGCAGCTACAACCGCAGGTAAGACCCGCTTCTCAGGTACCTCCATCCTGCTCTAGCTCTCCAGCTCAAATGATGATCCAGCAGAGGTTCCCCTACAGGAGAGTAGGGGAATTTCCCCCGTGACCTGACCAAATTTCCCTCCATTCACTAAAAATACCACCAACAGCTTAATTTGGTTCAAGGTCACTTGGCATTCATCTGTATCCCCCTCCCCTGGGCCATGCCTGAAAATAGGCGAATTTGTCTAGTGCACTTACCCAGTTAACAAAAACTAAATAAATAAATTGTTTTGCCTAAATTGTTGCAAACAGACTAACATAGGTAGCATATTATTTGATCAATATTTTTTTTTGGTCCGGACCCTTGATCCTCCAGTTGGAGATCAGCCCAGTGCCCCACCTGCCACCCCCCTATTCCTAGGCTTGCCCCACTGGGTGGGGCTGCTGGGAGGGCTCCCCCTCAAAGGTCACTTTTGGCAAGCCCCAGCCTACCCCCCCGGGTTGGGGCCATGTGAGAGGGACCCCCCAGTGGACAATGGTGGCAGTGGGGACATTGGCAGAGCTGGGCATCATGCTTAGGGACCAGCTTTTACATGCACGCTAGAGCCCTGGGGGTGGGGACATGCAATGATGACCAGCGTCTGCCCCGCCTTCCTAAGTATTGGCACCATCCACAGTGGTACCCCCGACCTCTACCAGTGTCCAGAAAGTGGTGGACACTCTATCCACTTTCCCTGGAGAAGGAAAGCAGTCCCAAGACATTCAGTTCTTCTCCACCCGGCCAGCCCTCTGACTCTTAGGTCCATTCCTAAACCCAGGTTGTCGGCGTTGCAAGCAGAAATCCAACTGCTGTGCCTGTGTGCTGATTATCTTAATCAATCTAAAGAAAATGGTTGCTACAGTTTCTATCTAACTGTGAAAAACTCATTCTCTTTTAAGGAATAAGTGACACTTGAAGGGTGCCTTTTTGGAGTTAGAATGTTTACCTTAGATTTCATCGGTAAAAGGAACTCATCTTTCAAAAAAGTGTTCTCCTTCATAAGTCATCGCAAAAAGTAGTTTACTTTTATTTTACAAGCCCCAATAGTATGTTGGGAAAAGTAAACTGAAATAAGTTCTTCATTGTCAGACCTCACCAGCGGTTTGTCCTTCATTATCTTGAGACGGGTATGCACAAACAGCTCCCTCCCATAATGCTCCAGAATACGGGACTAACCAGTCCACAGAGGTTTTGTGGATATCACAAGACAAAGAGCTTGCACTCTTCCTGAATTTGGAGTACTGTTTAGATGTTAACTGAAGATTGAAAAACCTTCTAGTAAAGATGGCAGAAAATGACAAAATTCTAAACACACCAGGGTGATTGAGGATGATTTAATCTATGCCTGGTGAGTGTAGAAAAGGGGCACCATTCTAATGCAAGTACCACAGTTAAAGATCCCAGCATTGAACTGCTTACATTCTGAAACCATTACAAAATTATGTGAGAGATCATTTACTTGGTATTGGTGCATGCAAGCCTTATTTCAGTGTTACATTCCACTTAACACATGCTGATATAAAAATCCTTTGACAGTAGAATACAACATTTGCTGATCTGTCATCCCCATTAGCCAGAGTAAAATGCAGTCTAAATATAACCATTGTGGACTGATGTAGAAAGCCCCTAATTAGGTGGAGGTTTAAAATAATACATTTCAGTGACACAGAGTTGCCACAAAATCTCCAAAACAGCAATACCAACCCCTTCTGGCCATGCATTTCAATAGTTAAGCTGTACCAGGAACACACCAGTGGCAAAGCAGATCAGTAGTGTGTCGGTGGAAAAAGGATCACCCACCAGCTGGAAAAGCTGAGCAGATCTCTACCCTCCTAACCAACGGGCAAGGTCTCTGCCATGGAACCCCTACTGCACCTCATGCCACCTCTGTTAAGTAAATTCTCGACTATTGAGATTTTCACAATTGAAAAGCAGGGTATAAAATAGTATGGCTAAGTGGCTAACTTTGGGCGATCAATATGAATGAGTTTAGACCAGGTTAGCAATATTGAAACAATCATGCTGACTAGAAATCAATGGGGAATAGTACACAAGCACAGATTATGCTCTGGAGTTAAGCATTTTAAACTTTTGAGATGTCAAAGTTTTGGAACAGAGCAGGCAAGTATTTTCTAAGTCCTTCTTTTGCTGCTTGTAAACTAGAGTATGATATAATGCTTTCTGGAGTCCAGATTTGTAACATGGTGGGATGGAGGAGACTGAATTTTTAGCCACAATCTTTAATTCTCAATGTTGTAGAAAGCTTCCCTTTTCTTCAGCAGTTCGTACAGTAGCTCACTGAAAATGTTTAGTTCAACACCTTGGTATTCCAGGGAGGGTTTATGATAGACAGCCTTCTGGAAAATAAGTTTTTCTGATAGTTTAGAAAGCGAACAATAATAGTTCTCAGCTTATCCCTTTTGCTTTGTTTGGGCTGTAACAATCTGTGTGTCCTTTCAAGAATGTAACTGATCTGATCAGGAGGGGGTCCAGCCAAATGGAGTAAAATATTATTAATTAAGTATACTGTATCAATGCCTTCCCAACCCTCTGGAACACTGATTCTTTTTTTCTATTCCTGGATTCTTGGTCTTCTGTTCTGATCTCTAACACAGTGATCTGATGGGTGTTGTTTATAACTTTCTTGAGTTCTTAGTCATTGTTAGAGATGCAGCGAAGCTTAAAATTGAATGTGAAGTGAACACAAAGTTGCTCACTTCGTGTTTGTCTACACTTCACATAATTATCCCTCTGGTGACTGGACTTTGCATTAACTTAGCATTCTTACTTCGCCTTACTTTGCTACACAGGCGAAGTTGCCAGAAAACAAGCAGTTTGGTCACATGTGTGCCTCTCTGCAGGTCACATGACCAATTTCCTCTTCAGGAAATGATTGTTTCCATTTGTTGAGTCAGTCTGAGTCAGGTTGTGGTGTGTGGAGGACTGCAGGCAGCTACATATACAGATCAAATCAATTCATTCATTGAATAGTTATTATAGTTTCATACTTTTTTCTTTAAGTAGTACCAATCTATCTTTTAATTTTTCCTACTGCATTTTGCTAACTGTACTACCTCTGTTTTTTTTTAAACTTGTGTACTTTACTCTGTCTCTCTAATTTTCTGTTTTTTCTTTTTTTTCTTTGTCAGTCAGATCCTCTCTTCTGTAGCTGTTATGGATCATCCAGCTGGACATCATGGCCCAAGGACATGTAGCGGGTCACGCAAGATAATCCTAAACAGGGCAGTTTTGGTGAGGTGGAGGTGCAGCAGCAGGCACATGAACAGGAGCAGCTGCAGCCAGTGGAGCAGGAACAGCAGGAGCAGCAGCACACAGGAGCCCCCCTGTGGTTCCATGCCCAGAGCATGATACATCTGCTCCTCCAAAACAAGAGGCAGAGACATCAGTTGTGCAAAAGCAACACCAGCCTCGGGGCCTTGGGAAGAAGACCTCCTCCATGTGGGCATATTTTCAGTGTGACCCCAATGATCGAAGTGTGGCTAAGTGCACCATATGCCACTAGGTGGTCCATAGGGTGCAGAGTGACAGGTGTATTGGGAATGGGGGGCAGTGGACACATCTAGCCCAGCCCCACCATGCAGAAAGGCAGGAGGCAAAAACAGCAGCATCAAGCAGAAAATAAAACTGCAATCGACAGTTGCCCCACCACTGTAGAAATACCACCACCAATAGTTGCTTCAGTGGCACCAATGCAAGTAGCAGAAGCAGCAGCACCACCACCAGTAGTGGCAGCAACACCATACTTGCAGGAGGCAATGAGCAGGAGGAATCAATGTGTCAGAAAATTGTCAAGCTGAGATGCATGATGATGGTACTCCAGCAGACTGTTGCTCAGGTCTGTGACAATCAGGACTGTGAGACTGCAATTTTGACAGTGATCTGAGACTGTCTTTGAGGTGGTGATAGAGGTGCCACTGAGTAAATTAATATGGTGCACAGTTTGAACTTTATACTCTATTCTGCATCTGTACCCCTTTCTCATATTTCATTTTATCTTGTATTTCTTTAACACCTATGGCCTCCCCCCCAAAAAATACAAAAAAATAAAACATTATATAAAAAATGATGATACAAAAAAATCTATGCTATCCTTCCTTGAGCTTTTCTCACCTTATCTGTTTCATCCTGCTGTACGTTCCTTTTCCTACTTTCCTTCTTCTATCCACAAATGTCAAATATTGGACCCATTACAGAAAGACTTAAATACCACTCATGCTGCTGTTACTGCTGCTGTTCTGATGCACTGGTGGTGTGCAAGTAAGACGAGAATTCCAGAATCATAGAAAATGAGCATCTTTTGTGTGAGCATTGCAACATAAGTCTGTTTGTATTGCTGTATCCTTCTTCTATCCAGAAACGTTAAGTATTGGTCCCGTTATAGAAAGGCTTGCATGCTGCTCATGCTGCTGCAGCTGTGCACTGCTGATGCGCTGGTGGTGTGCAAGTAAGAAGAGAATTCCAGAATAACAGAAAATGAACATATTTTGTGTAATCATTGCAACATCAGTCCATTCATGTTGATGTCTCCTCCTGCTAGCCACTAATGCCAAGTAGTGGCCCCATTACAGAAATGCTTATGTGCTGCTAAGTAAAGCTGCTGCTGTACTAGAGTGCAAGCAAGAAGAAAATTCCAGAAGATTCCAAGTGAGAAAATACCTGCTGTTTAAATGTCATGAAAAGTCTCGACTCCAGAGGAAGAATAATCACAAGAGAAACTGTTTATAAAGGTCACAAGTACAACCAAGACGCACTGATTAAAGCATGCACCTAAAGCCTCAACTCTCCATAAGTGTCCCAAGTGAGAAAATTGTGTGCTGGCACCTGCTGCTGCTGTTGTCCTGCTGTTTACTGGTGCTGCTGATGTACAGTGTGTCGACTCACTACTAGCTAGCTACTTACTAAATGATCAAGTCATGAAAGGTAAGTATGTTTTTTTGTGGGGGTGGGGGGGCATCATTTCAAATCAAGTTTTATTAATGTTTTTGTCTTCTTTCTAGGTTTTTGGTTCGCAACTGGGGTCACTCGCATCATCGTTATAATCATTGTCTGCATCCACAAATTCAATTTGGATGCTGTCCTGTAGTGAACATGTTCCAATGATGGCTGCAGTATGATATCCGCAATTTTTTCATCAACATTTGAATCTTTGGATGGCACATCAGGCATAACCTCAACATTGCTGGAAAATTAGATTAATTTGTGAGTCATCATCAGATTCGTCATCAGAATCATGTTCAACTACTGTGGGGATGGGGAGCGTATGTAACATCAACTACTCTCTGAATCACAACTTTGGACTCCACAACATTTTGGCAAAATGATAAGTTTTTACGGGTTGAACTTGGGCACTATTCATGCTGTCACTAACTTCACTACCACCATCACCACCAGCAGGGACAACAGCATCTTGAACCATCATTGAAGTGATTGATTGTGCGGAGAAAAACATAGAGAAATACCTTTACTTGCATCAATGGTTCCTTTCTGCTGCATACTACCATGGACATGACCACTCTTGGTACTGGCCGCACTGCCACAACCAGAAACATCTTTGCATGCACGTCTCTTCATCGGCATTGTTTGGGATTACACAGACAATTAACAACAAATTTAAATTTAGGCACTTTTGGAAGGGTGGGAAGCCAAAAAAACAGCAAGTGTGACTTACAGATGGAAATTGGACCCTAAAGAGATGCAACAACACAGACAGATGGAGGTTGCACACTAAAGAGATGCAGCTTAAGCAGTGGCCAGCAATCCAAAACTGGAAAAATAATACCTTCTTTTGATGGGGGGGGGTGGAGGTACAGCAGTGCCTAGACAGAAGCAGTAAAAAATAAAGCAGACAGGCGAAGAAATTAGGAGTACTGCCATTACGGTGCCACAATAAAATGCATTTGACTTGATGGCACGCACACACAGTAAAGGTAAAGGGCAGAAAATTTAACAGTTCAGTATACTGTCTACAAAGCAATCTTTTAAACAGACTGAAAAAATGCAAATCAGCCCAGCAAACAGCAACAAATGTTAAAACTTACTAGAAGTATTAATGTGTATATGAACACACAAATACTAAGACAGTGCCCAACACGACAATTGGAAAGACTGCATTTCTCACTCTGAATCTCCCTTCACAATCACCACAGATATGCCCCTCCCCCAAAGCACACTTCTACAGTGTCTGTTGGTACAGAGACTGAATGTACTAAATTAACATTCAATATGCACACAAAATCAATAAACACTCGATGATATAAACACACAAGGGTTTCTTACAATTGGTGTACTAAATTCTGACACAAAAGTTTTTTGCAAAAATGATTTTTTAAAGGTTTTTCAAGTTTGATTAACTGTCTCCAGCTTTCCGCTACACACACTACACTGAACTGAGGCTGTGCAAGACAATCTAGAGCCCACATGACCTGCCATTCTATGAATCACTGCAAAATTAGCCTTAATGAGCAATAAAAAGGCAAAGTTAATGTGAAGTCCCTTGAAATCAATGGAACTTTGCATTAAAATGAAAGGAGGAGTAATAAAAAAGGTGAAGTTAATGCCAAGTCAATTGAAATCAATGGAACTTTGCATTATTGGTTAAAGGTGAAGTTATTCACTTTGCATTGTGGAGAATTTCACGAATTCCGTCTTATAATAGGGCTGTTGCGTCGGCTCTGGATACTATTGCTCCTGTTCGGGTATGCCCCCTCTCCCTTCATCCCAAGGTGCCCTGGTTTGATAGGACATTGAGGGAGATGCGGAGACAGGGGCGAAGATTAGAACGCTGCTGGCGCAGATCTGCCAGTGATACCGACCACTTTAAATTGATAGACCATCACTCTGTCTATCATTCTGCAATCTCCCATAAGAAAGCAGAATTCCTGTCCAGGGAGATTGCTGCTACTAGGAATCGACCGGCTTAGCTTTTTCGAACTGTGGACAGGCTGTGCAACCCAGCCTGTCTACAAGTTCGGAGAGCTTTTTCGCAATTAGAGTGTGAGGAGCTCGGTCGTTTCTTTGCTAATAAGGTGGCCGACATCAGGGCGAATCTGCATCCAGCGGCTTCTAAGGGGGATGCGGTTGAACAGTGTGAGTTCACAGTGCCTCAGTTTTCTTGGTGTTCCTTCAGCAGACCTGATTTCGTGGATGTCATGAGGATTATCCATGGTGTGCACCCTATAAGCTGTAGTTTGGATCCTGGACCCACTTCCCTAATATTGGGTTGTTGTGACAACATCGGTCCAATCCTTGTGCAAAAAGTCTGGTGCTCCCTGGAATCAGGTGAGTTTCCTAGTTCCATGAAAGAGGCGGTGGTGACACCGCTCTTGAAGAAAGCTACCTTGGACCCAGACTGTTTCACAAACTACAGACCCATCTCAAACCTACCCTTTATTGGGAAGGTGATTGAGAAAGTAGTGGCGGTCCAATTGGAGAACCATTTAACCATCCATGACATCTACGAACCCTTCCAATCCAGTTTTCATAAAAGACATAGCACCGAGACTGCGCTGGTTTGGGTGCTTAATGATCTCCTGAGGGCGAGAGACCAGAAGAGACGTTCTATTCTAGTTCTTCTCGATCTCTCATCAGCTTTTGACACCGTGGATCACGTGGTGTTGTTAGCACGCCTGAGGCAGATCTGTGGAATATCGGGAATCGTCCTCAGATGGTTCACCTCATTCCTCACTGGGAGATCACAAAGAGTTGTGTTGGGGCTTTTTTCCTCTGGCCCAACTCCTTTGTTGTGTGGGGTGCCTCAGGGTTCTGTGCTATCTCCCATGTTATTCACGGTGTATATGCTGCCCCTCGGAGACATTATAAGATGGTATAAGCTGAGGTTTCACTGCTATGCAGATGATACCCAGCTATACCTGTCTTATGCTCCTGACCAGGCTGGAGCTCTCTCGGTGTTTATCTGAAAGGAATCCAGGATTGGATGGATTCTAGTTGGCTGAAGTTGAACTCAGAAAAGACAGAGGCTTTGGTAGTGGATCCGGGTTGTCGGCTAGAGAGGCTGCCTGTTGGTGCACCCTCAGAAATTTTTCTTGGGGGTGTGTCACTTCCAACCTCCGAACGGGTGCGTAACCTAGGGGTTATCTTGGATGACAGGCTGACACTACAGTCACAAGTGTCAGCAGTCGTCAAGACTTCCTTCTACCATCTTAGGAATATCGCTAGAGTGAAGCACCTTGTTCCGTCTGACTCGTTACCAACGTTGGTCCACGCTTTCATGTCCTCCCGTTTGGACTACTGCAACTAGTGCAGAATGCAGCAGCCCAGGTTTTGACTGGGACAGGCAGGTCTTGCCACATCTCCCCGGTGCTGCGCGATCTGCACTGGCCATTCCCGTTTGGTGGCGGATCACCTCTAAAGTCTGTTTACTGACTTTTAAAGCCCTACATGATCAGGGTCCAGCCTATCTGAAAGATCTTCTGGCTCCTTACTGCCCAGGCCAATCACTCTGCTCGCCGATGAGGGGTTGCTAGAGATTCCAAGAGTGAGCCTAAATTCATCTGGTTGCAGATCTTTTTTCTATGCTGCTCCCACTCTTTGGAATTCTTTACCCCATCGGTTGCAGCAGTGCACCTCCATGGAGGAGTTTAAGAGGGATTTTAAAACCCATTTGTATCAGTCTGCCTTCTTGGATTATTGATCCTGTTGTATTATTGTGAAACTGAAGTTTTATCTGTGTTTTGTTATGCTTGTACAGCGCCTTGAAAACTTGAAAGTCGCTTTAGAAATAAAATTTATTATTACAGTATTATTATTATTACTCTGTGTGGCGAAGTTTTAGGAACTTCGCCTACCACTAGTCATTGTATCCTCTATGCTTGAAATTCTTGCTTCTGCATCTGATATCCTTATTTTATTATTTTTAGCATCTTCCATGACCTCCTTAATTGAGGATATCAGATTGGACTTCAGACTATATAATGAGTCCATTTGCTGGGTTAACCTGTTGAAATGTGAGTGGGAGACAGCACTAACCACATTGGTAGAGACTGTGCTTAGCACCACAATAATTGCTCCCTTCATTGGTCTTGTATTTCCACTTGTGGCATGGGAATTAATTTGTGAAGAGATATTCATTTATGCAATGACTGTGAAAATAACATTTTGCAAATAAATGCATTTATTTTCATGTGTGTCAGGACTGCAGTGGAAATAAATCATTTATTTCAATCTTAGATGGGTCATCAGCATTTATTTCCACTTGAGGCTGGTCACAAAGGAGCTCTTAACCAGTGGGAGAAAAGTTTGAACAATGCCTGATAACATCACAATGGCATCTGCTGCAGTTAAGTAAGCAATGAAACATGACAGGGTGAGCATGGAACAGATATTACTGCATGCCCAGGCATGTAGTGAGGCATGAGGCTGCAGGCTGAGTGCCTTCAGCCCCTGAAAGTGCAGTAAAAACCATTCCATGCACACTCCTGGAGTGTCTTATTGCACTTATAAAATGAACTACATGATTTTTACTTTTTACAGTGAGAGAAAATTATGTTTCTATGGAGACTGTGCAGATTTGCTTATGCAAATTTATGATAAAATAGTCCTTCTGCATAATTGGTAATGACCTCATGCTGTACAAAGTGTGTCCTTTCATCAGCTCTTTTTTTAGACTGGGTCAGACAGGCTAGGGAAGGGGGGAGAGAGAGAGAGAGAGAGAGAGAAAACTGTGTTTTTTTAATGTTTTTAAAGTGAACCATGAACAGATAACAGTAGGAGGGGCAGAGAACTGTAGAGCACTGCACACAGTAGGAGTGGGCAGGAACTGCAGCAGAAGTGGGTTGGGACTTATAGAAGTTGAAATGCATTGACATTAGAAACAGTTTTTGTATGGTAAAAATTGAACATGTTAGTTATTTGTGTGACTTACAGTAACTTGTGCTGAGGATTTCATAAGCGTTTTTTCAGTATAAAAACTGAAGGGACAGGAGCACAATTTTTGAACAAAGATGGGAGGAGCAGGCATGCTGTGTGATCTGCACCTAGATGTCAGTAGTTATCAGAAAGCCAAAGAATGGGAGCAGTTACTAGAGTTACAGTATATGTCTCTCTATGCTGTGTTGAAACAATGGTTACTTGTGTGAGCGAGAATGTGAAATACAGAGAGAGTGAGACGTTTACTATTTATTTGCAAGAGTTTGGCTGACTATTTTGCCTGCTCCTTCATGAGAAACAAGTTCTGGTCAGAGCCAGAATGGCTGTGGAGAGCTTTTAGGAGTGGCAAAAGTGGTGAACTGAATATTATGTGCTCTCGCTGCACAATAATCAGCTGTAATACTGCAGCGATTACAGTACTGTGCATGAGTGATACTTGCACATGTGCAGTTTACCCCGGAGTCAGCCTGGTGCAACATGGTGATGCTGACATAACTACTTGTAACTATACAGTTTTCTGGGGTTACTAGACCCCAATTAGTACTAGTTTTGGACAGGTAGGAAAAGTCAGCTGGTGGGGAGCTCATTAGGAGCTTTCTACATAATGACATCATTGTTTACTCAGCTAGCCTAAGAGAAAGATAATTATGTCATTCAGAACTCTTGCAGCAGCATAACCATTTTAGAGTCAGCTGCTCTCGGGGAGCTTAGAATGTTCATCAGTAAGTTTACTTGTGGCAGTCAGAGTTGCAGGAGGTCTGCCATTGGGGATCTGTCAAAGGGAGCTTTGTTATTTCTCACCCTAGTTTGGCAAAATCTTCAGTTTGCCTGAAGGACTCTTTAGTTTCACTTCAGGAAAAGTGAGAGGGAATGCAGTTCTTGTGGATCCAAGGGACAATCCTGAAGTTCACAGCTGCCTTAATGAAGAACAATGAGTAGAATCTGACAGCGACCAGAAAAAGAAAAGGTGTCTTTTGTTCTTTCTGTGACTGGGAGGAAGGAACAACTAATCTGTGAGTACAGAATTTGAGACTGTTCTCTGAAGAAGTTGACTGAGGTGTGTGTGCCCTAGATAAGGCTTGATCACAACCGTCAGGACCCCTTTCACCACAACTGTGCTGAATTTAAAGTTAAAGTTGGGAGTCTTTAGCAATTCGTTGGGGATTGGAGACTCATTTGGTGTAACCCTGAAGGGAATGGCAGAGGCTGTTTGGGGCAAAGGGTGGGAGGAATGCCATCTGCAGTTTCAGGCAGGGCTAAGTGGTTCATTGATGGGCACCAGTGTTCCCTGGGCAAAGACCATGCACCAGGAGGATTTTAAAGTGTGTGGCACATCCCAGAGATATGGTATCACATCAATACATCACAAACATTTCATTGCAAACATTTCTTCACAATCAGCTGATCGCAAACAACTTCAGCGCAACAAACAATTTGACGCATGACATTATATCACATCAGACTGACATTACAAAGATTGGAGTCCTTACAAGCCTCCACTCACCATCCTTTTCAAAGCACATGAAACATACCTTCATTTACTGATATAGTCTCATTGTTTTCTAAAGTGTAAAACAATCACCTTTTTTTGAAAAATATATTTTAAATGATGACGCATGACATTATATCGCATCGTCCTTACAAGCCTCCACTCACTGTCCTTTTCAAAGCACCTCTGAATGAATGGAGAGAATGGGGAGCTGGGCGCTACCTCTCTTTATAACATTTACCTTTGACTTTCACATCACCTATTGCTGTCGAAAGTAGCAGTGGAGTAGTGCGTCTGGGATTCTATTTGAAAAGCTGCTGCTGCGGAGTGGATCTGAAGAGGGATTTTAAACCCACATCCTGGCAATGTGCACATCACTCATGTGATTGCAGTCGGTTTTGGCAGACCAGCACAGTTCAGAATTTACCTTTAAAGTGAATTTTACCGGCAGAAATAACCCTTGCTCAATAATAGTGCTGTCGGGACACAAATCACTCTGTCTCTGCAACCCCCCCTCACACACACACACACACTTCTCTCTTCCCTTTCTGTTGACAAGAGATGCCATCTTTTGTGACCAATACCTTTTGTCAAGTTTCAGTAGTGCAGCTTCAAGAGGGACTGGGAGCAGGAGAAACATTGTTTACATTTAGACCATTCAGTAAGTGACCATCTTATCTGCATTGCACTTTTGAATTTTGCATGAAAGATCCTGGCTTATAAACTCCAGCTGCACAACAGAACAGTTAATGCGCTGAACTGTCGCGCGCTATAGACTCAATGCGCTGCAATGTATTGCGCTCTTATTACCACGCGGAAATTAACCGCAACAAAAAGTTTTGCGCTGAAAAGACATGGAACCCAGAGATATACACTTTTGAAATGAAAATGTGTGGAAAATGTTTAAAGTGTGTGGTACATCCCACAGATATGCACATTGGAAGAGAGATAGAGATGCTATTGTGGAAAACAGTACTTACTTCCTACTTCAAGTCATAATGCTCTGTTGTGACATCACAATCCGTTGCCATGAGAGTAACTGTGATGTCACAAGCAATGCAATATGACCTCAGGTAGGGAGACAGCAACAGAAATAGATGAACTCTTCAGGAGCAAAAATCCTATTTTCATGGAAATTACCACAGCAATAAATAATAGGGAGGAGGAATAAAGAACTAATGTGAAATACAAGCTGAACTTTATCTAAATATTATGTTTTGTTAAAGTTCTACTGAAGGTGTCAGTTGCTCTTTAAGCTTATTTTTCCTTGTGTTTTAAACATTGTCATTTACTAATGTTAGCACAGACACACATAGATGGTTTTAAAATGAAGTTTCACTTGGGTTATAGCTTTCATCAGGGAGTGAACTTTCATGTCAGTGAAATTTGACCTAGGGATAGCTTTCTGTTGATGGAACTTATGTTGTCTTGTTTAGAATTTCACTTAACTGACGAAGTAATTTGCAAAGCTGAGGCTGTTTAGAAGGGCAATAGGAGTTATGCCAAACAAATATAAATATCTTTAAAAGTATACAAGTTACAGATAAAAAACCTTATGAAAGTTGTTCAGGACAAATCAACCTTTCAAATGAGCCTATTCATTAAGCTGCACTAATTATATTTTTTGAACTATGGCCACCTGATTACCTGTTTTCATTTTTCATAGGAGTCATGCCAAACAAATGTAAATATCTCTAAAAGTATATGTGTTGCACATAAACCATCAATATGAAAGCTGCTCAGGACAAAAACACATTTCCAATGAGCCTATTCTTTAAGCTGTTTTAATTATATTTTTTAAACTATGGCCATTTGATTACTTGAATGTTCATATTTCTTCAAAATGGTCACCTTTTGGATGGCTATATTTAAATAAATCTAATGAATTCAGATTAGTGACTACCCTCATGTAAAATGTGTTTTTGTCCTGAACAACTTTCATGCTGGTTGTTTTTGTGCACCTTGAATAGTTTTAAAGATATTTAGATTTGTTTGGAAGGTGTGCACATTTGCTTTCAGAGAAAAACAGCTAAGAAAGAAGGGAGTATTTTTTTTAATTGCCATAGGGATTTGCAGTTATGGAAGAATACACTGAAAAGTACTAAAAAATGTGTTCCATGGAAAGCCCTTTACAAGCTAAAGCAGGATGGCTGTAGGCTCCACCCACAGCCATACAAATTAGTAGAAAAGCAATAGTCAGTTTTGGGAGAGAACAGAGTAAAGTGCCACAGCAGCCAGTTGACTTTTTAAAACACTTCTCTGTATTTGTGCTGAAATGAGGAAAGAAGTTAACAGCGAGTGGCAGCAGAACTTCACTGATCGGCCACAGGACCACAATGAGCCAAGTTAGTGAGGGGAAGAATGGAGGCATTTCAAGGCAAGTGTTCTAATGGCACATTGATTTTTCGAATTTGTAATGCAGCCCCACTTTCAGGTAATTTTTACTACCTGTGCATGGAACAGATAGCAGGATTTGTTCTCACCATTTTATAAAAACAGAGCAGTGAAACCTAACAGAAAGAGTAAAACCTTCATTGAAAGAACTAATCCTTGCTGGAGAGGCACTGTCATTGTATAAATGACATATGACTCATCTTCACCTCTCAGGGATGCAGCAGCTTTGCAAAACCTATCCCAACTAGTGACCATTGCCACTAGACTCAACCTGAGGACTGGCACTGCCACCCTCTTTGATCTGGTGTTAACCAATGCACCCCACAAAGCCACCCAGGTCCGGGTAGTACCCAATGCCCTGAGTAATCACTCCCCAGTGCTTTGCCACTGGTCATATATTGCTAAAAGGCCCCCTCCCAAAACTATCCTCCAATGCCACCTTAAACCAGGCAAACTCATGTCCCTTAAACAATGTCTTGCAACTAGTGACTGGTCCCCCATCTCAACTGCTGGGAACATTGACTCTGCCCTTGAACACTTCATTGCCACCTCCAATGCTGCCTGTGACCGTTACATACCCCTAAGCAAACAGGTCATCAAAGGGGTAGATACACTGTGGATGTCACAAGCCCTATTAGACCAAATGTGAGATCGTGACAACCTGTGGCATATTGCCCTGGAAACTGGGAAGCCTACTGACAGGCAGCACTACCAAGAGGTGAGAAATAAGTGCACTTGGAATATTCGCAAGGCCAAAGTGGAATTCTACCAAACTTTGCTCACTGCCAGTTGGGGCTCGGGTTGCAAGTTCTTCAACTGCCTCAAGGAGCTCAGTGGCAAAGCCTCTACCACACCCCCATCCCAACTCTGGGCCAATGGGTCTATCACCACAGACCCTGCCCTGATTGCAAACACATTTAATGCCTCCTTCTCTGACCTTAGTAGTGTCCTTCCCTCAATTTCTTCTCCCCCGCCCCTCTGCTTCCTCTGCCTTCCTCACTACCCCCATGTTCTGCTTTAAAATGGTCTTGCATCATGAAGCCGTCCCCTTTCTTCTCAAGGCCCTCAGCAAATCATGTTTTAGTAGCAACACACTCAATCTCAAGCTGCTTAGGCTCTCCTTTAATGAAGTTCTCCTCCCACTCACCATGCTACTGAACCATTCACTCTTGCTGTGCCAGTTTCCCTCTAAATGGAAATCTGCCCTCATTACACCCATCCTTAAAAGTGGAAACCACACCCAGCGTGGGAACTATCATCCCATCTCAATCTTGCCCCCCTCCAAAGCCCTGGATAAAATTGTAGCCTCCCAGCTTACAGATTACTTGTCCAAATATAGCCTCCTGTGTCCCAAGCAGCATGGCTTCTGCCACAACCACAGTACTACCACAGCCCTCCTGGAGTTTACTAATGCCCTCCACACATCTCTTGACTCTGGCCACATTGCTGGTGCTGTTTTCATAGACCTCTCCAAGGCATTTGATACAGTGCACCACTCACTTCTCTTGGACTCCTTCACACAAATAGGTCTGTTTCCTGAGACCACTGACTGGTTTGCCAGCAATCTGTCCTAGAGAACCCTGACAATCAGAATTGCCCAAAATGGTCCTTGCCATTACAAGTCAACTCGGGGGTCCCACAGGGCTCCATCCTGGGACCACTACTATTCTCCCTGTTTCTCAACTCCCTGGCCAAAGATTGTTCAGGGAAATGCTATCCTCTACAGCTCCCATACTGATCACACCGGTCTCCAGAATACCCTCCAAAAATCATTTTCAGAAGCTGAATCTTGGTTTGTTCGGCATAGGTTAGTTCTGAACTACAAAAAAAAAAAAAACAAATCTATGCATTTGCCCATGCCCAGAACAAGAACTACAGGCTATCCCTGCTCATTCTGAACTCACAAAATGACCCCCTTGAGCAGGTCACTTCTTTCAAATATCTGGGTATCACTCTTGACTCAGGGCTCAACTACCATGACCACATCTGAAAAGTGTGCACCGCTGTTAATGTGTGTAGTGATCTGCTTCACCGGTACAAGCACTGCCTCCCCCCCTGAATCTCTACACTTAGTTGTATCGGCTTCTATACTATCTCTCACAGACTATGATATCGCAATCTATGGAGCAGCTGACAACACGCACCTCAACAAAATTAGGATGGCCCTAAATAAGACCTGTAGGCTAGCCACTGGCTGCGACAGGCTCACGCATGCCTGCACTCTTTACTCTTCCACCAACTGGCTAAACTTCAATGGGAGGCTTAAATATCAGACCTGCTTCTTCGGTAAAAAAATAACTGCAGGGATACTCCTTCCCTCCTGCTCTTACCCCCCTACTCCAAGCACCACTGTCCACCTGCCACACTCGGCAAACTGAAACAACCCATTTCAGGTACCCCACTGCAAGACCTCCCTGGGTCAAAGAATGTTTAGATACCTGGCTCCTGGCTGGCTGAACTTCCTCCCTAACTTCCTCCTTACAGAACCTAAATTTGGCCAGTTCAAGTCCCACCTACGAGACCTAATCTCTCAAAGATCAATCTGTGACTGTCCCTGAATTTTCAGGCCCTCCTGTCTCCCACATGACAATGGACCTCTCTGGTCCTGCCACCTCAGAGCATGCCTATATTTGACTATGGGCTTCTTCAGTCTAGCCTGAAATTGCATATAACTACCAGGGCATGGCTGTGCCACCATCCTATTGTGTATGCACTCTATTAGCTGTTACCGCCTGTACTCTGCTCCTATTCTTGCAACTCTATGTACCAGTGTATTAATAGCTGTAAAGTTCTGTTACCTGTAACCATGTTTGACACTGTACTGAATGTAATACTTGCTCCTTTTGTCACCTCTGTTTGTCACACTGTTTCCATTGTATTTGATGAATTGTTTTCATTTCATTTGACTCTGTATTCAATTGACGTGGAACCTTTGTAAAGGAGTCTTTGACTCAAAGGTATGTTTTTCGATACTCTTCAATAAATAAATAAATAAATATGCCATGGGCTGGTTAAAAATAAGCATGTTTATTTTTATCTGCAGGGTTTGAACTCTACAGACCTCACTCATGGCTCTGCCACTTGTGAGGTCATACAGGTTAAAAACCTGCAGATAAAAATACATGTGATATTTTTAGTCAGCACATAGCATATCCCATATAGTTGTTTCTTTATCCTCTGCTATCACCACAGCTTCAATTGAGGAAACACCAGTTATTGTTCACTCTACTGAACACCACTGTGGCATCAATTGGTACTAGTGTGTGTGTGGGGAGGTAACTATGGAGCTCAGCTCAATGCAATCAGCCACATTGGCTGCATTGGACAGAATCGTTGTCTGCCTCCTCCTGTCCCCAAAGTGCTTCCATACAGCTTCCATGGGCTTGTTGTAGCTGCTGATAGAACTGACCATGAAAGTAACCTACTCCCTGGCGTGCTATACCTGCTCATTCATGGTCTGCCTCTTGGATAACACCTCTTCTTTCACAATGTAGACTTGTGCCAGCACTTGTATCTCCTCTGCAGAGAGGCCGTAGGCCCCAATTCTGTCAGTACCCTCTGTGGTACTTGCTGGACAGAGTTGTTGAATGCAGTTAACTGGGGAGTAGACACAACAGCACACTCCTGAACTGGACTGTGTTGTAGTCCCCCGATGACATAGGTGTCTCAGCAATGCATTTCCTAACAAGCTGTTGGCCAACTGATATAGGCTTGCCCATGTGTAGACACAGCAATTGTCAAGGTTAAAGACAGACTGGGGTGGACATGGGCATGGGCAACCCAGGGCCACCGCCACTTGGATACTTGGATCTGTAGGAGTAGAAGTGTACTGTTGGAACTACAAGTCCACTTCCCACTGATCAGTAGTCATCAAAAACACCCACCCATGTGTCCATTTCCATATCTAGTAACAATCTGAATCAATGTTATAAGCCTCCACCACTTTGTATGGCAATCTGTTCCACAGACTCACCACCCTCTGCTTGAAAAAGGCCCCTCTGTTGTTAATCTTATAGGGAGCTATTCATGTGTATGAAGGGTCAACTTTGCTGTCAGTGTGCAACATGGACTATGGTAGGAGTATACCTCCTTTCAGACACAACAACACCAACACCACTAGATGCAGATATTAGTAGCCACCACCACCAAATGTTGAGGGTACCACTGCACACGCCATATACACAGGTGTAACACTGGGCAAAAAATCACAGGAACTTTGTTCCACCACCTCACTGAAACATATGACAGGGCAACCACCCCAGTCAGCCTGTCCCACTGAGTACTATAGGTAAGTCCCCTCACCTATTATTAACATTTCCATCACCCAGAAATTTTGATGTGAGCTTTCCCCCATGCATTTCCAATGTAGCAGGGTCTCCAGATGTACACGACTTTTTGTATTATTCAGGGCAATTGAGAAAATGTACAGGTAAATTGTTCCCATGGACTTACATTGGCTACACAGGACAACTGACTACTTTTTCCTCCATAGTATGTAACAGATGCTTCTGGAACACTGAGGAACTCACCCTGGAGGTACATAGAAAATGCCAACACAATCTTGGAGCCATGCTGTGGCCACTGCATACACACAGTCCAGTGCTTATCCATCCCTTTCTAGGGCATTCCCGGGACATCTACCTCTATTCACCTGCAGTTCAGCTGTGGAATCTAGGTGGTACACTGTGCTCCTTTACATCCTCAAGGCAAAGTCAGGCATGCGCTAGTAATAACATGCAAATGTGGTTGTTTGTCCACTGACTGTGAAATTAGCACATTTGTATACAGTACCTTGACTGAATATCTCATCACTTTTGCCCTCTGTGCTAATGTGTTAGCACTAATGTGCTGCCTTCCACTGTGTCTGCACTTGTTCAGTGTTGAGCCATGGTGCAACATGACATCACTCATTGCCTATGGTGTCATCAGTCTGTGCAGCCCTGTGTACTAGGCCATTATGCAGTAGTGTCATGCTGTACTGCACAGGGCTGCACATGTGCAACATATGTCTGTACATCCAGTACATGTGCCAATCCATGCCTGATGTATCCTTCCAGTTCAGCCCTCCAGACATGTGTGTTGTCCAGTGCAATGCAACGTTATGCAGTGCTACCATGCCAACTCACTGCACAACACTACAAGGCACACCCAGACAGGCCAGAACCTGGCAGGAGTGTCTGACACATGTGAGACATATATAGTGGATGCCAATATGTCAGACAGGAGATACAAGACTGTGAAGCAGTGGGATCACAGGT
Source organism: Neoceratodus forsteri (assembly GCA_016271365.2). Taxonomy (NCBI): domain Eukaryota; kingdom Metazoa; phylum Chordata; order Ceratodontiformes; family Ceratodontidae; genus Neoceratodus; species Neoceratodus forsteri. The sequence goes on from CM057451.1 coordinate 214,143,719, forward strand.
GGTCCACCACTGATTTGGCAAATCTGGTTGACATGGCGGAGAGTCTACTGAGTCTGACAGACCTTGTAGGGAGGTGTGCCACCTATGGGGTGGCACCTCACATGCCACACTGGAGTCACCCACACCAATGACCAGTGTAGGCACAGATATAATGACCTCCAATGGAGGGAGACATACTGCCTGCAGTTCCTGTTGGTGATGGTGGATGGTGGTGCCATGCCCAGGCCAGGTGAGTACAGATGGTTGTATATATTGTGGGGGAATGGCCTGTGAGCAAGACTTTGTCATGATAGTATGTGACATTGTTCCTGCCCCTGAAACAAGGTGCACATTACCTGAGTGTGCATGTTGTTCCCCTGTGTGCCATAAGACATGACACACTGCATGTCTTGCCTGTATGTATGCTGGTGTCTAGGCCCGCTATCTCACAGTACTGTCCTGTTTTCTGTACATGATAGGACCTATCATGGTTGACTGAAGCCTGTACCTGCTCGGGCTGCATGGTTTGCAGCCAGCACAGTGACATGGTAGCAGTGTCGGTGTGCAAGACAGATCCATGTATAGTGTCATGGTATTTTATGCTAGGTCTGTTTATTGAGTACAGTGACCTGGACATGCCACTGCCCATTGCTGTGTATGACTCTAGGGGCAGTTGTATGTGTCCTACATGTGACTGTGCTGGTAAGCATCCCCAGCAGGACAAGGATACAGCCACTTACTGGTCTGTGATCACTGCCTGTACTATCCTGCAAGGGCACTGGTAGGCATATGCCAAGGACACCCTGGGGTACTATGTCACTGCACATGGGGTTCTGGACATGTTCCAGCCACTGTGTAGGGCCACACCTACTGAAGCCAACCCCCCAGCTATTGCACAGGCATGCCATGCATATCCTTGTCATATGGGAACTGGTGTAGAATGCATACCATGACCTAAAAGGATCTGGAGCTAACTTGTATTGGTCTATTGTATAGTCGCTGGAGGCAGACAGGATGTGGGCACTACACAGGCCAGTGTACACTGTGTGAGGCCATATCTACCAAGGGGTTATCATAACTGCTGTGTCTGGGCCATAGTATGCATGTGTGTGGTGCCACAGGGGGTCCTACTTGTACACCGCACCTTGCTCAGACCTGTCCATCTGCATCATGCACATGTGGTAACTGGTGCACAGTAAAGATGTATGGGCATTTACACTGCACAGTATTTCCTGAATGGTGCACTATGATCCACTGCAGGTTACTGATCACACCTCCCTTTCCCTCCTCTCCAGACCTGAGGAGACAACCAGCCCTGACCAGGGCCACAGACCAGCAGGACCTGCTGAACCACAGTGCAGACTGGTCTAGATTGCCAGACCATGTTGGGGCCCAAAGAACTGCTCACAGGTGAGGCATCCACAAAAGTACTCTGTATTGAGTGTTGCAACTGAGGTTGCACGTTTACTCATATAGGTGCTGGAAAAGTTTGGGCCGCTACGGCCATGACACTGCTGCTGTCATAGGTGTTAGAGCCTGGCTCTGTTTGTTATTACAATCATGGCAAAATGTTACACCAGTGGAATGTGCCTTGACACAGCAGCATATGCCATTCTCAGTGTTACTTACACAACACCCTCTGTGGGGTATGCAGGTTGTCAGTGGAATTGCGGAAAGTGAAAGCATTGTCATTGTTGATGGGGGTGGGCAAGGGTCATGCCCCACTCTGTTAAAGCACAGTGTGCATAATTTACAAATAAATAGAACAGGCCTTGCCAGGGGGAGCACAGCACAAGGTGATGCCATCGGTGGGTAGGGAGAGGTACAGTATACCACATTCTACACCTATTCAGGGAAACAATATGGGTATGGATGAACACAGTCAAGGAGGGAGACTTCATTCCTTAGATCCTTGGGCCTGAAAAAGTTTAGACTCTTCCACCACTCATGTCCACACTATGCTGCATGCCTCTGTGGCCAGTGATAGATGTCCCTGTGTGCCCTGCCATGCAGGATACATGCCTGTGGGGGCATCACCTCTAATGATGTAGAGGGGGACCCATGCCCAGCATGTGGGGCATTGACTCACCAGTGCCACTGTGGTGTGTCATTGTCTGTGTAATCTACTGCTGTGCACCTATGTGCCATGGGGATGGTACCCTGTGTCTGTTTATTGTGCTGTGGCATGCCTTCCACCATGCTGTATCATGTCCCCTGTGTCACTGACCAGGTGCCACAGGGGGTTGGTAGTAGTGCTCACAACCCTGGGTGAGACCACTTCAGTAACGGTCAGGTCTGTGCTGCCATTCTGTACTATCATATGTTTGGGAGTATGTATGTGTGGCTGTCATCAGGTGGTTAGCAGTGGTCACTGTAGTACTGGTACACCACCATCTCCTGTCATGCACATCATACAGCCTCCACTGTAGTCCACCTAGAGTGGTGCCACCCCTGGTGCCATATGCACCGTGCATGCCTTTGCGACTCACTGGAGCTCTGCATATTTGGTGTGGGGTCAGCAGAAGGAGGAGCCATTGGTGGGAGGTACATTTAGAGTACCATATGTGATCGACATTTTTATGCATACGCGGTGGTGTCTAAGTGACACAGTGATGACTAGAGTATGAGAACTCCACTGTACATAGGCAGGGCAGTCATAGTGTTGAACATGACTGGGCTTTGCAGGGCCAATGACCTATGCAGGCTCCGTAGTAGGGGACATCCTCAGCTTAGAGTGGAACCTGCATCCACCAGAATGAAAGTTGACTCCAGGCCACCGTGCATCATACACTGGTATAGTGCTGACCAGAGAACAGTATGCATTGTGCCTACCCACTTACTCGATTGCTACAGTTGCATGTTACCATGCCTGCTATACATAGTATTGCTTGACAGTCCCATCCATGTACAGCTGTGCTGTGTACTCCACATGTGTGTGTATGAGTCCTCCCTGCTGCCTCCCTGGGTGGCTTATGGATGTCTGTGTCCTGCATGCCAGTTTTGGCCTGTGCACTGGATGCCTCATCAGTGAGTGGGGGGTGGGTGAGCGTAACTCCTTGCTATTTTGGCCATGACACTGCCTATCGGGCTCTGGCTTGGTGCTGCTGTTGCATGTGCTGTATTCATTCATCTGGCATACCATTTGGAGGCATTTGCCCATTTCACAGATTGGGCCCACTCTTGTGCATCAGAACAAACCCATTGCAAGGCAATCCTCTACTATAAGGGTCCACATTGCTGTCTCTCATGTGCCATGACTTGTCCATTGTGGCGGATTCACTCCTGTCACCAATGTGTAGCATAGTAGCCCATGTGTCAGCTGGTTGTACCTTGGTTGTGCATGTTAGAGCACTCCTGTGTCTCTCATAAGGTGTGCACAGCTGGCTGAGGTCATTGTATTTCTGTCCATATGTGTATGGAGGACTGCCAATCATTGTGGGCATACTGAAGATGGAGAGGGACAGGATCACCTGCTGTGCAGGCTGATCCACCTGCAGTGCATTTTGATCCAGCAGATGGAGGACTCTAACCAGGCCATCCGTGACCTAGCTTGGCTCTCCAGCAGCAACAGCATCCACCACCACCCACAGCAGAACCCAGATATAGGACTGGAACTGGCAGGGGAATGGGTTTCCCCTTGGCATTGTTCGCTTCCTTATTTATGGTCAGTTGCCCGTGTGTTTTTGTTTACCCAACCCCCTATGTTATTGTTGTTGCTGTGTTGTTTTGTTCAGTATGACCTGTTGCCTTTTGGTTACATAAAAGTATATTTTTGCTAGATATGCTGCTCTGTCAAGTGTCTATTATTGATGCTCTCCTCACCCACCCACAGCCAGCCTCTGTGTGCAGTTCTGCAACCAGTGTTGTAGTCATGGCTGTGCCACTGCATGTTCCCCCATGTTCATTGCTTTCCTCAGTGCTATGTTCAGAGCTCCACTGCTGCATTGCACTGCACTAGCACTTGTCATTTTCATGGTGCACAAACCGCCCTATATTTATAGGGTTTAGCACCAGTGCAATACATCTGATTATAAAATGGGGGAGAGAAAATCCTGCATCCTGATTGGTTGTTACCTGCGCATCAAATCCATTTCATGTACAGGTAAAAACAATCACCAAAATTCAAAATCACAGTACATAAATCATAGTGCCATTAGAACTCTGAACTTTTGAAATGCCGCCATTCTTTTTATCACCTAACTGATGAAAACAATAATCCTGCTGCCTGCGCCCGCTCTCTCTGGAAAGGCGAGGGAGCAGGGAGGGTTACCGGATGTGGTGGGGTGGGTGACCCTAGCGAGAGGATGTCGCTATGTGTACACACGCGTGGGGGCAGAGTGAGCACGGCGAGCATGGCCTGGGAGGGGGCAGAGGGGATGTAGGGGGTGATGCTGTGGTTGGCTGCTGAGCTGCGCTGTGGCTTTGGGGGTTGGCCTCCGCTTGTGGTGCTGGGATTCCGGGTTCGGGTCTGGGTCCGGGTGCTGCTGTGCTTTTCTTGCACATGACCCAAAATCGTATTTGTTTTGCTTTTGCACCCCCCCACTGACATGCAGCCCCTGGAGTTGAGAATCCTTAAATAGGGGGGTGTGGGGGTGAAGTCCCCCATGTGGGAGGGGCACAGCCCCCCCTACAGAAAGCAAGTATTTTCAGTCCCCGGCGCCGTGGTTGTCAGGGTGGCAAAATTGTTTTCACCTCCCTGATGTCACTTTTCTGCGGGTCACCCTTCTGCGGTCACCCATATCACATAGAACCATTCCACTTCTTCAGCAAAGGGCACTGACTCAGTCACAGCAAACAGAGAGGCTGCTCCCTCCTGTGTGTGTCTCGTCTGACCAATCATGCTTCCAAAAACAAACCAAAAGAAGCATATTTTAACTTTGTTAAAAAAATTGTATTTTGAAAAACTCTCTTTACTTTATGCCACAGATCGTACTGCTACTCCCACAACCCGTCTCCTCCCCATTCCTGATTCTGAATTGGCTCCCTCCTCCAGGTTTTATTTCCGCTTGTGTTTCCAAAACCAAAGACAATTCCTCCTCACCAAAAATTGTTTCTGCTTGCATCATGCACTTCTCAGAGTCCCTGCTCGCTCCTAGAATTTAATGACACAGAATATCTTGATTGACTCCCTCATTCTCTCAGTCAGTACATTATATGGGGTAGGACCTGGCATACTGGTCTGGATTAGATTGCCACTAACTGTGTGAACCAAGTCCTCCAAGCAGGTACTATGGCCAACTCTATCAGTGACCACACCCCTACATATATTGCTTTAACCACCAAATCAATATGCCTTCCCCACAAATTGTTATCTTTTAGGAAATTCAAAGCCCCCCAACTTGGACTTAGTGCTAAGGGATGCCTGGGCCATACATTGGTCCTCACTTTACCAACTCAAAGATGTCTTCAAAGCAGTGATGGTTTTTATGGAGGCTCTTTGTAACCTCCAGAACAAATATTTCCCAATCACCACCAGGAGGATTAGAGGTGGCAACACTGGTTGGCTTTCACACGAACTTCTGGCCCAAATGAAAGTAAGGGACAAAACATGGAGAGCCTTTAAGGCATCCCCCTCAATTACGGAATGTATACTTGCAATTTTGAAACTCCTGCAAGCAGGTGGTGAAATCACTTAAACGTAAATATTATACCAATCTGCAAAATGAGTCTCTTAGAACCCCCCGTAGCTTCTGGGCCTCAATTTACACCATCTTAAACCCTAAATCAAATAAACAAATAACCAAACTTACCTCCCTTTCTGATCCCACTAACAATCCAGGTGAGATTGCTAAAATCTTCAACACAATGTTCACTGACCTCATCAATCTAGCCCTGTCTTCTACTTAAGAGCCATTGACCATAGGGTCACTGGCAAACTCCTAAAGATGCTACCAACCAGAGGCAGCCCAGCAAGTGATGGCCTGCATCCCAGCTTTTTGAAAATTCTCTCCCCAGCCCTTGTAAGGCCACTGACCCACATATTTAATCTTGCCTTCTCATCATCGACCATGCCTATTTTTAAATCCGGTGATCCCGCTGCACCAGAAAACTACTGTCCCATTTCCCTCCTCCAGCATCTAAGCAAACTATTAGAAAAAATCACCACCAATTATCTGAGTATATAGAAAACTACAACCTCCTGAGCCCACTCCAACACGGCATCCACAAACAATACAGCATCTCCTCTGTCTTGGCCCTTTTCTTCAACCATGTCCTTAGAAACCTGGACAGGGGCATGATCACAGGTGTGGTGTTTGTGGTCCTATCAAAAGCCTTTGACCTTGTTGACCACCACCTTCTCAGTTCCACCCTGCTAAACCTAGGCTGCTCCCCAGATGCCACTGCTTGGTTCAGCAGATACCTCTCAAACAGATTCCAGTCTGTTCTGATAGGCAAAGCTACCTCTGCTGCGCTACCCATCCACACTGGTGTACCCCAGGGCTCCATGCTGGGGCCTCTATTATTCTCACTTTTCATAAATGATCTTCCTGTGGAGAGCATAAACTGTAATGCACTCCTCTATGCTGATGACCTCGTCATCCACTATGGCACCATGTCACTCGAAGCTACAGTAGTAGCATCGAATTAGTATAGGGATTTTTAAGGATTTTTAAAAATCCCTATTGAGAACTGTGAAACCTTTAGTTAGGGATTTTGTTTTGTTTGTTTGTGGGTTCACTGCTATCCAGAGAGGGTTATCTTATCTGATAGTGTAGTTGAAAATCTACCAGATGGCACTTAAGTACTGTAATAGGAACTGGTCTCTTTCTGTAGGTATAACAAAAAGAATTTTAGAGGATTTTTTTCCCTAAATTTTGTGAAGGATAAATAGGGAATTTCAGAAAATTGCTTGACAAATTTGGCACTGCTATTGTATATTCTCCACCCTCACCACTAACTATGGGGCAGCTCAAAATTGGTTCCTCTCCGAAAAACCTCTGGTAAATGAGGAAAAAACAAAGACAATGCTCTTTGGCTCCTTGCCATACCTTGCAAAGGCTGACAAAACAGACACTGTATTACACATTGTAACCCTGCAGGCCCTCCTCTTGACATTGTATCCTCCTTCAAATACCTAGGAACAACTCTTGATCCCTTCCTTGTCTTCCTTACCTACAATGTCCAAACTGATAAAATTATAAAGGGGGTCCACCAGAAGCTGGGGGCAGGCTACCATGTAAACCACCTCCTGACCCCTGTGGCTCACCTTGCAATTGCCCAGGGAACTCTCCTGCCCCTTCTTGACTATTGCTCTCCTGTTTTCTCCTCCACATCTACCTCACTTCTCTCTTGTCTAAGTATCACATATAACTCTATATGTTGCTTTGTCCTTCAGGTCTCTTTCTCCACTCTTCACTGCTCTTTATATCAGTCCTTAGGCTGGCTCTCTCTGTATGGCAGCTATGAATAAGCCATGGGCTGTCTAGTCAACACCTCTCTCAGGAACTCACAGAAGTCCCCACACTCCCCAATTCTTACCGCCAGGGTGGTAACTCATTCTCTTAGAGTCTCTTCCATTCCTCCCATGGTTGTTCCCCATGCATCTACTGTCATGGGGAGCAAGGCCTTCTCTGTCTCTGCCCCCTCTCTCAGGAACAGACTACCGCCTGCCATCAGAATGTTACCGTCTCATCGGTCCTTCAAATCAAAGTTAAGAGATTGGCTCAAGTCTCAGGCCACCTGTACATGCTCCCTAGGTAACACCCTTTACAGAAATCCATCTTAGAGGCAAAACGGTATCACATGCCATACTTCCCATGCACTGACTACCAAGTAAACTATCTGGCACTTTTTGGTCTGCTTTGCGAAAACATCGATTGCTGTAATGAAATCCATTATGCACTGTACTGTATACTCTTGACTGGCTCAATTATGTCTTTGACTCGCTATAAGTGTAAATGAACGAGATATCTGTAATCAGAGATGCACTGTTGAATTTATGAATTTGTTCTTTTTCTCTCTTAGATATGATGTGTATGTACCATTGTTTTTTGATTTCCATTGTACTCAATGTATTATATACACCCACTGTATTGTAACTTGTACTATTATCTGCAACTTGTACCTATTGTGTGTCTCTGTATTGTCTGTCACTTAATGGCCCTGGTCTCAACTGAAAATGGTCCTTTGGATCAGTTTGCCTACCTGGTTACCAAAAACATAAATAAATACATACATACATACATACATATATGCATACATACATACATGCAACCACTGGGAGAAAAAAAAAGTTGTAAGCTCCCTGCAAGTCCTGCATGGGGGGGGGGGTGTTAGAACTTGGTATCATAACTACAGTATGTATGCCACAACAGGACAACGTGCCCCATGGCAAAATACAATTACATCATTTGGTAGCAGATGGAAGGACTATTTTTTTCTCACATTAACATAATAATTTATGTTTTTAGACATATAAAATGTTTTTTTTTTTTTTAGGGTGAGAAAATATTTGAAAAAAGTAACCCATTTCATAAGCGCAATAAGACACTTTGGGGTGTGCACTGAACAGATATTACTGCATACCCAGGGGCTGAAGGCACTTGGCCTGCAGCCTGTGCCTTACTACACCCCTGGGTGTGCAGTAATATCTGTTCAAAGCACACCGTTGTGTCTTATTTCTTACATATGGCATGATCAGGTTCAGGTGCAGGTGCAAGTGCAAGCTCAGACCAGTCAGTGCACTTGTACGCATTTCTGAATATCTAGGCCTAGGTCTCTCAGTGAGAGTGAGGAGGAGGGTGTGTCACTGGGCGATGTGATAGAAACATAGTAACATAGAAAATTATGGCAGAAGGGGACCTGTGGTCCATTTAGTCTCCCAAGCATGGTTTCCTGGGACCTACTGTCACACCAGGATCCTGTCCCCTGAGATGTCAAACCTAGCCTTCTCTAATGCTGTTTGATTTTGCCCAAGCCTTCTCCCACATGTGCCTAAAACTTGACACTGAATTTGCAGCCACCACTTCGGGTGGCAGTCTATTCCATAGCTCCACCACCCTCCCTGAGAAGTAATACTTTCTGATGTCCCTCCTGAATGTCTCAACCTTTAATTTCCACTCTTGCCCCTGTGTTGTAGAACTGTTGTTCCTGGTGAAAAGCAATGTGTGCAGCACTTTATTTATGCCTGTAAGGAACTTGAAGGTTTTCCTCATATTCCCCCTTTCTATCCTGGTTTCCAATGAATACATGTTCAAAGCATTTAGCCTCTTCTCATAGGTGACTCCCTGAAGGCCATGTATCGTCTTTGTTGTCCTTCTCTGAACCACCTCCAACCTATCAACATCCTTTCTAAGATGAGGCCTACAAAACTGGATACAGTACTCTAGGTGAGGCCTCACCAAGGACTTGTAGAGGGGCAGCACCACCTCCCTGTCACTGCCAAGACCCTTCCAATACATCCCAGTACCCTGCTAGCCTTGCTGTAAGCCTTATTACACTGATTTTGCTGCTCATGGTCATCACTAATAATGACCCACAGATTCCTTTCCTGTGCTAAGAAGTTAGGTTTGAGCCCCACAGGTCTCTAGCTGTACGAATGGCTGAGTTATGTCTAATTAATGAATTTTGAAAAATTCCACCAAATTCTGTGAAATTCCATGAAATTTAAGAAATTTCATGAGAATTCCATGAAATGCAAAACACAAAGTGACCAGAGCACCCATAGCAACAACTCCACACACCATATGGATTGAAAAATGGTTATCGTCTATTAATACAACAAGTGCAGCATACTATCCCAAACTAACAGTGTGCGGAAACAACCCACCAATGTGTACCATTGACATCATGGCTATGCTGCTGAAAATTGATGTTTTGCTCTGGTTCACCCAAGCTTCCTCAGAGAACTCTGAGGAAGCTTGGGTGAACTTCAGTGAAACATCAGTTGTATTAATAAATGGTAAGCATTTTTCAATCAGTTTGGTGTGTGTTCTTCATACATTTTAAGTGTAGCTTTGTGCACTTACCTTGCAAATACATATTGGGCACTAACTGAGGAAACAATCATTTTTATAAAACCAATAAGTAATTATATAAAAGAAGGATATGTACTGTATAAGTAAACAGTGTAGTTCCCTATTAATTACGATAATTGCTGTAGGTTGCATGTACAGTATATTAAGTGGTAGGTTCGTGAGAGACTGATGTCCCAATATGAAAATACGTCACACAAATAGCTTTGATGGTTGAAAAATGCAAGTGCATAGTAGTTACTTGCAGTTGCTTTCTAGTACTATCTTAGTAACCTTTCTTCTTAAACTTTAACTGTCAGTTTTTTGCACTCACCTTGCAAATAAATGTTAGGCATTAACTGAAAAAACAATGCAGTTATTTCTTGATCACAACATGTTTACAAAGTCAGTAAGTAATTATGCAAGTGAAACATTTCAATGTATAGTTACAAATCAGTTATCAGTATTAAAGTACATGCTTATTAACCTGAATGTTCATGAAAAACTGGTTTACAGAGATGGACAAACATAATCTACAGAGTTGTGAGCCAATCTATTTAAGTACAGCTGACTGAAGTTACATTATTATCATAGATACTAGTCTAATGGTAGAAAAAAGATTAAAGGTCCATTCAGTCTTCCCATAGTTGCCTGAGACCTAGTGACCTATCCCCCCCCCCCAACTCATCCTTCCGGCTCCCCTAGGGCAGTGCTTGCTATTCATGTCTTTACTCTGTCCCACCCATAGTTGAAGCCTTCCATGGTTTTAGCACCCAAAGCATCATCAGGCAGGCTGCTCCATAGTGCCACCACCCTTTTGGTAAAATATTTCTTTCTCAAGTCACTCTTGAAGCTCACCTCGTTCAGTTTCCAGCCGTGCCCTCGTGTCACTGAGCTGATGTTCCTATTAAATAATTCTGTGTAGTTCACTTTATTGATCCCTTTCAGAAACTTGAAGATATCTATCATATATCCCCTCTCTCTCCTGGCCTCTACCGAGTACATATTTAATGCAGTTAAACATTTCTCATAGGAGTACCCCTGCAGGCCCTGAATTATCTTTGTCACCCTATGCTATACAGCCTCCAGCCTGACTTCTCCTTTCTGAGGTGAGGGCTCCAGAATTGGACACACTACTCCATATGTGGCCTCACCAAGGATCGATAAAGGGGAAGTATTTTTTTCTACTACTATTTGTACCCTTCCGTATACACCCCAGCATTCTGTTTGCCTTGCTACAGGCTATGATGTACTTGATAGACTGCTTCAGGGTGTCATTGATCATGACTCCAGGTCATGCTCCTCTGTTGTACTAAGTTTAACCCAATTTAGCCAGTACTCTGTCCTTGCATTCTTTTTCACAGGTACACTGTCTTGTACTTCTTGGCATTGAATTTCAGTTGCCACACATTTGACCATCTCTCTAGCCTTTCAAGGTCATTCTGTAATTCCCTAACTCCATCAACACTATCCATCCTTTCGCAGAGTTAAGTGTCATCTGAGAAGATGCCACTCTACCCCTGGATTCCTTTATCAATGTCACTAATAAACATGTTAAAAAAGACCTATTCCTGTGGTACCCAACTTGTGACACCCCCCTCCGCAGAGTTAACCCTGTTGACAATGACCCACTGCTGCCTACCCTTGAGCCACTTTTCCACCCATCTGACAATGTTACTTGCTTCCACCATCTTCCTCATCAAGCATCTGTGTGGCACTTAGTCAAATGCCTTGTGGGAATCAAAGTATAGTATGTCCACTGCATGGCCCTTATCTAATTCCCTCATTACTCAGTCAAAGAAGACAATTATGTTGGTCTGACAGGATCTCCCTGCTATGAATCCATGCTGTTTACTATCCTGATGACTATTTTTCTCAAGGTAGTCAACAAGATCCTACTTGATCAGAGTTTCCATCCGCTTTCCTACAATAGATGTGAGACCAGCTGGCCTGTAGTTCCCTACCTGTTTCCTCGCTTTATGTAGTGGAACCACATCAGCCACTCTCCAATCTCTAGGAACCACTCCTATCTGCAGTGATCTGTTGAACAGTTTGCCAAAAGATCAGCCAGTTCTTCTGCCAATTCCCTTAGCAGTCTCAGACACATCCTTTCCAGACCTGGGGCATTGTCTATCTTGGAAAAGCCTGTGTTCAGGTGAAACGTGCGTGAGGAGTTTTTCTGTGTCTGCACTGGTTTGCACTTTATGTCTGCCGTCGCTGTTTTTAGTAAAGTAAAGCAAATATACTATCTGCCATGTGTGGTGAGTTTTTTCTTTTGTCCTGTAAAAAAGGTGTGCCAAGCCTTTTTTGTTTGCTATCTTGAGGGATGCCAGCCATTTCCAAACCCTATCTCTAATAAATACCGGTGTTTCTATCTCTGAGATCCCTCTAGTGGCTGCTTGGATGCCATTTTCAGTTACAAAGCCACTATACTCCCTGGTGAAAACAGAGCAAAAGTAGTAGTTTAGAATGACAGCCTTCTAGTCACCATCCTCAATTACCCTACCCCCATCTGACAACCTAACGATTTCCCCTCCCTTTCTCATTCTTTCCCTAATGTAGTGGAAGAAATGTTTTTCTCCTGATGTGGTCCCCTTGGCAATCTGCAGCTCCATGTCTGCTGTTGCCTCTCTTATTGCCCTCTGTCTCCTTATTTTTCTGGATGTATTCCTCCCAGTCTTCCACCCCTGTCACTTCTTAAGCCTACAGAAGGCTTTTTTTTGGCTCTGACTGCTTTGTTTACCATCACTGAAAACCATATAGGTCCCTTTTTACTACTGTCTTCACACATAATTTTGTTGCTTCCAGGATGGCCCCTTATATAACCCCCCACATCTCTTCAACACCTATCAACCACTCTAGTTAGTTTGTCCCACACCAGCATTCTCAGTTTTTTTAACTCTGTCCCCTTAATGTCCAGGACCTCCATTCCCAAATGTGTTTCTTTCTGACTTTAAGGTCAAATCAAACTAAATGGTATTATGGTCACTGTTTGCTGGTGACTCCCCTACTCCTACTGCCCCAAATTTGTGAGAACCACATCCAGAATGGATCCTTTTCTGGTAGGTTCCTTTACCAGCTGCACCAGCAGGCAGTCCTGAAAAGTGTCCAACATAGCTTTACTTCTAGAACTCCTTGCTACTGGAACATCCTAATGTATGTCTGGCAGGTTTACATACCTGACTACCACCACTTCCCCCTTCCTCATACCTGTTTTAATTTTTTCTCCTAGCTCCTTGTCACCAATTTCTCCTTGTCTAGGTGGTTTGTACAGCACCATGGGCATAGTTTCCTGCCTGATGCCACTGTGAGCTGCACCACAGAGACTCAGCCTCCTCCATACCACACCTGATCTTCCATTCATCTACCACTTCAGTACCCTCCCTGACATAAAGGGCTACCTACCCCACCTTTCCTTTTATCCCTTCTTAATAATGAGCACCCTGGCGCTGTGAGGTCCCTATCATTATTGTCAGTGACCGGTGTTTCAGTGATGACAACAAGATCCATCTTACTATCTGTTACCGTTCCCTGTAGCTCATTTTTTTTGATGCCCAGACTCCTAAAGTTTATTTATTTATATATTGGCTTTTGATGACCAGACAAGTACTGTACATTAGGCAAATAACCCTGCCTATTTTCAGGAATGACCTGGGAGAGTACAAAGTACAGCCATTACAAACAGACAACAGTAACCAGTACAGTCAACATGATTACAGAAACAGGTAATTATCCACACAGGGGTAGTTGAAAGAAATATACATACAACTCAATATCATCCACACAGGGATATGATTAAGGCAGACCTTTTCCCAGATACCCTCAAAGTATTTTTTCTTATATATTGGAAGTTCTCTTTGCACCTCCCTGGCCCCTTCTGTCCTGCAATATCTTCAGCACCCTTTGTGTACCCTTTTTCTGTTATCACTTGCTCTGCTCTAGTTTGGATCTGAAATGTTTGTTCCTGTCTTGTCAGTTTAGTTCCAGCCTATTGATGTGGGGGAGCATTAGCCAGGTAACGGTTCCCCCTCCCATCAGCCACAGTGGTCCTCCAACCCTTAGACTCCCCTGCAGTCTGTTTAAACAGCTGATGTAGACATCAAACTTCTGCCCTAGTGTGATGGCCCCTTCTTATTCAGGTGGAATCCACTGGCCCTGAATAGTCTTCTTTCCCAGAAGCCTCTCCAGTGACCCACAAAGTGAAGCCCTTTTTTCCTGACACAATCCCTTGAGCCACTCATTAAAGTAATCTGTTTCTTTTTCCCTGTATTTGTCCTCAATCCTTCCTCTGCCTCACACCGGAAGGACCTTGGAGAAGGCCAGGGAGGCCGACTGTGCTGCCAACCAGTTCTCCAGCCTCTGAAAGTTTTGCTTCACTGCTTCCACTGACTGGTTCACCTGACCATTGGTTCCCAGGTGAACCAGCACCCCTAATTCTCCACTCCTCCTTTCCACCATCCTCCCTATGTGTTCTATGTCCCCATGGGCCAAAACACTAGGAAGGCACCTAAGCATCCTATCTTCCTGAATGTTTCCACCCACTGCTTATTCCACAGCCTTGACCATAGAATCTTCCACCACTAGGATCTACCTGTCTTTTTTATATTTGTTCTCAGATATGCCTTTGCGTGCCACTGTGATGTTCATCCTTAGCCCTCTGATTGACTTGGAGTCCTCCCCAGCTGAGTTAGGTTTCTTAATTTCTACAAGGGGTGCAGATCAATTTACAGTGTGAATAGCATTGGGCCAGATGATCTCCTTGTGACTAAACCTGCCCCCTTCACCCATCCCCCATTCTCCACCCCATGGGGCCAGTGGGTCACTGTTGGAGTGGGAGTGTGGAGGGTGAGCTCCAGCTGAGCTGATGGCACAGCATGGATATTTCTACCTTTGCTGCCTCCAGCTGAGCCCTGAACTCTGATAGTTTCTTGCAAATGGAGCAATATTCCTTCCTTCAGAACAGTCCCCTAAAGGTGAGTGTCACACACTCATTAAGTTGACAATCTCCATTCTATTCATAAACAACAAATTAGATAAGCTCAGCACATTCACTACAACACATTCAACACCAAATGTGTCATGCTAAGCAGACACTGACGTATGGAAAAAAATCTAGCTGCCCTCGATACAATCAACCCCAAATGAGTCAAGTTAAGCAGATAGTATAGAATAAGGTACAACTACAATAAGCCACAATAAGAAAGTTTTAGCTAAACAACAAATTAGATAAACAATGAATCCTAAACAAGTCAAGTTAAGCAAGAATCTGTTAGGATGTTTGTAGTCATCTCTTTGGGCCCTGAAAGCATCAGGGGAAAAGCAAGAGAAACAATAACGTGGCCACAAATAATGGAGGAAGTTGTGAGCAACTAACCATGAAATAAAATTTAGGGAGGTAAAAGGTGAGTTGAGCAGTGACAATTTTCTTGAGTACCTTACTCAGAACAAGTAGGATGTTGACAGGTCTATAGCTACTAATTATTTTACAGTTCCCTTTTTTGAACAGGCACAATGTTAGTCATTTTCTAGTCTGTTGGTAAAATGTTAGAAAGAAGAGAAAAACTGAAGATTCTTGCAAGGGGAGATGCCAACTCATAAGCAGCAAGTTTAAGGAGTTTACGCTCTATACCATCTGAGCCAGTTTATTTGGATACAGGAATCTGCATCAGAAGCTTGTAAACCTCAGGGATGCTAACTCATTTGAAGAGGAAGGGGGGATGTTACCCTGAGGGAGGAAATAAGAATGGGGTCTTACTATTCAAGGGGATATTGAAAACTTCAGTGTATGGAGAGAGGTCAGAAAATAGCATGCTGAAAGCATTGGAGATAGTGTAGGAGTTATTATAATTTGCACCCTCAATTTCAAAGTCAGGAGGGGTAGTGGTGCTGCCATGGCCAAGGGATTTTTGAGGCAATTCCAAAATTGATGAGGGTTTTTGTAAGAAGAGGCTAGCTGGGATATACGACTAGTATATACATTTGCAAACCAAGTGATACCAGTTTCACATAAAGATTTACATATACTTTTTAACCACAGAAAAGTAAGGCTGGAAAGAAAAAGATAAAATCATCAAGAAACAACAAGTGAAGGCAAGAAGATAGCAGAGGGGTCGGATATTAGGAGAGGTCGGTTCCTTAGGTGCCACAGGCAAATCTGATTTCACAGTCAGATGGGCAAAAGACAAGAGAAGAGACAGAAACAGGTGGGGAAAAGAACAGCTCCTTGCTTTAACTTACTCTGCATAATAAATGGGACAGGGTCTTATTGAATCATGTCACAATATGATTTGATTAAATGAACATAATCAGATTTCAGACAGTTTAAATTAGAACTAGTGTTTAAGTATTTGCAGTGTTTAACCTTAGATCTATGGCTATGTCTTTGATAGAACCCTCTTCAGATTTTACTGTGGGAATATTCCAGTCTAATTGTAATATATCATAGATAGATATTGTAGTATATAAGTAAGACAGTGGTTTGTATGTTAAATTGTGTTTCTAACTCTGCATTTTATTCATGAATTGCTTAACTTTTTTTTTTATGTCAGATATTGTTTGTACAGTAGTTATTTTATTCCTATCAATGTTTTTATCTTCCCTTGGCAGACTGGGTGGACAATCAGCCTTGTTTCCTTGCTTCATGACACCCAGTGCTACTCTCCAGTTGGGAGTATGTTCTTCCGTGCAATCTTCCTATGATGGGGTCAGGGAGAAGACCATCCTACCCCCCCTTCCAGAAGGACACAGATCTAGAGTTCTCTCTGGACCAGAGTGGCAGGGTGAGTTGCAGAGGCCCGAGGAAGGCTTCACAAGGCCCAATTCCCACTTTTTCCACTTTTCTGATCCCTCCTCATTCTGAGACATCAGAACATGTGTGTGGAGGTGCACATGTCCTATGCTGCTGCAGCCTCCCTTCAGGTTACTCTAGACTGCACTGCCACTGAGCCTCCACCCAGTAGCAGTTATGGGCAAAGATCGCCTGCCACCTCTCCCGAGGACAGGAGCGCAGTCCCTGGGACACTGGATACTCTCCTACCTTGCCAAGTCCCAGCAACCAATACTCATACCTGAGTAGGGGTCACCGGCATGGCTGGAGGTAAGAAGTTCAATGCCTTGGCCCTCTATGCCACCAGAACAGCCATTATTTGAAATAGTTAAAAAAATAAAAATTTTACTGACAAAAATCTGCCTATTGTAATCCCTATATGAAATGGGCAAAGAAATCTCCGTGTCCTGATTGGCTGAGACTTGGTTTTAGCCATTGCAGTAAGAGAGTGCCACCACTGGCTAAAACAAGTCCCTGTCAACCAGAGCAACTCACAGAAGCCACCTATTTCCTAGTTTCCATCACAAACATGGCTACAGCCTTTACTCATATATAAAAAACTTCAACTAGGCCCTAAAAATAAGTCCATTACATTAAATAAAGTAAGTAAATAATTTAATGTTATTCACACTCATGAGCCCCCTTTACACAAATACACAAATTTACTATTCAGAGTTTCCATTGCTGGTGTTTCTTTGATGGCCATGACAAAACCCCCACCTATTTCTATGACTTGGCCAGAGAACTCCCTGATCCTTACCTGGCAACAGATAAAACTGAGGTTCTGGCTTCACTTCAGGCCTGTGTGTGTGATTGTTTGTATGCCAGTTGAGCTCTGAAGAATGTTGAATTCATGTGTTCCATGTTGCCATTCTGTGTATGGGTTGGGGGGAAGGGGGGCATTCTACTACTGGAATAATGCAGAGCTTTGAATTCGTCTATTCCATTATAAAAAATCACACAATGTACTGAGTGTGAAGGAAGACAGATGACTGACAGGTGAAAAGCATCTGAGGAAGGACTATTTTACATTGTTTAGCAACATTTTATTATATTTTTTGTGACTTTGAAAACTTTTAGAATGTTCTTTTTTTCAAACTTATGTATGGGCCCACTTTATATAAGCAAGAAGACATGGCTGGGTGTTGGTAGTACTGAGATACCCACACACCCAGAGGCTGAAGGCACTCAACCTGCGCTCTCGTGCCTAACTACTCTTTAGGGTGTGTGGGTATCTCAGTACTACCAACACCCAACCATGACTTATTGCTTACTTCTCCATCTTTAGTATCTAATTTGAACCAGACAAAATTGCAGACAGGGTTTCAGATGCTGCAGACTCTTTTGTAGTTTGCGGCAGCAGAAATGTGAAGTTATGCATCATTAGGGGGTTATTCATTGTTATGAATATGACTGTCTCAGCATTTTGGGGTAACTCATATGTGCATTTTTTAGTAATGATGGATCAAATATTGTACCATACATAGACTGCACACTCCCCTACATTAGCTCTCAAACTTGCTACCCCATCATCTACGTACTGTACGTTGTACACTACTACATTCTTTTTTTCATTCTTGAATTTACTTTACATATACATTGCTTGTATTGTTCAAACCACATGAAGTCTTACTGTATTCTGACTATTGCAGTTAGCCCCAGCACTCAAACTGCCCCGGAGAGAAGAGGGTTAATTTTCTACGCAGAGCATAGAACATTGAGCTCGAGCTCGGTTCAAACCTCTGTCTGCTGCACTTAGAAGGACAACTGTCAGATTCTTACTCTGCCTAACTGAATGGTTGCTCCAGAGATTTCTCCTTTGCTCGCAGTTCGAAAGTTGGTTAAAGTCTTGGGTTTTACCGATTAGTTTTTTGCAAGTTTCGATTCAGATCTCTGTCTGTGTTGCAGTAAGTACTAGGTAGTGAACTAGACATAGTAAACTTGTAGAAATTGTAAAAATTGATTTTTGACCAGTTCGACTGAACTACCCATTTAGTGAATTACATATTCTGTCTGTTTCTAAACTTAGAGTGTGGTTACTGGTCCTTATCGGTTTTAAGAAAATTTCATTTTCTTGCATTTTTTTCCAATACCCGTGACACGGTTAGAAACCGATAAGGGTGTCTTGCCTGGTTGTTTGCCATAAAAAGAGTAAGTCTGAGGTTAGGATGGCTATGTCTGAGAAACCCAAAAGAAAAACAGGGCCCACTGGGTTTCCACACTGCAGTGTGTGTGGGGAGGTCTTTGCTAAGGCTGATCCCCACACCACCTGTGTTTATTGTCTGGGGTTTGACCACCTCTATTCAGACTGCCAAATCTGTAAACATTTCCCAAAGTCTACCCTGGAAAAAAGATTAGGTAGGCTTAAGGATAAGGAGGCCATGAAGTCCACTGACCTGGATGGCCAGCCCGGTTCGGTTCCGACCGAACCTGAGGGAGTGCCCTCTGACCAGGGCGATACTTCTTCGGGCAAGAGGAGATCCGATCCTAAGGGATCGGTTCCTACAAAAAGACAAAGAAAAGAAAAATCAGCTGATTCGGATCCAGAGACCCATTTTCCGACCACCAAAGAGATTGCCAAAGTGATAAGGATTGTAGAATTGCTCCACCTGGTTCCGTCTGAGCCGGCGCTTTCTAGAAGACGCTCGGTTCGGTCGGTTCCTCTGGTTCAAGGTTATGCCTCTGAAGATTTCTATGAACCGGATTTGGAGGGGGATGAAGATTATGATGATGATGACGATGACAATGGTGTGGAAGGTCTGGATGAGCACATTGAACCGGACATCTACCCAGACAGTCCTTCTGGTGTTTCCTCTCCTTGGCTTTCTGAGTCCCCTTCCCACTACATGTTTTACAGGAAAGTGGCAGAAACCCTCCAGCTCCCTGTGGAGGAAGCCATGGAGGAACAAGATGACCCTGATTATGTGGAAATGATGGACATCCCAGAGTCCAAGAGACTGCCTAATCCCCTTCATAAGTCTTTTGGGACACAGACACAAAAGATTTTAAAAACTCCAAATTCTGTACCTCCTGTCAACAGAAGGATGGACAAATGGTACACCTTATCAGGTTCAGGTACAGAGTACTTGTATCAACAATGCAACCATGTTGGGGTTGTGCAGGTTGCAGCCTGTAATAAGGATACTGTAGTATACCCTTGGCTTCACATCCCCCAGATAAAGACTCTAGGAAGCTGGATGCCATGGCAAAGAAACAGTACATGGCATCCGCCTTGAGAGTCAGGCAGGCTAATGATATGGCCTGTGCAGCCAGGTACTAGAAATCCAGGTGGGACACTGTACTGGCACTGGCTAAGCAGGCTTCCCCCCAGCTAGCCTCAGAGCTGGAGGGTGTGACTGCTGATGGGATTGATGCATCTAAGGTATAGTTCCATGCTGCTGTGGACTCCAATGATGTGTCATCTAGAGTCATGGTTACATCAGTGGCTCTTCGGAGAATGGCTTGGCTCATATGTACTAGTCTCTCAGAGGACACCCAGGTGAAGGCCATGGATTTCCCTTTGGTGGGTAATTCTCTGTTTGGGGAGCAGACAGAGAATTACATGAAAAAGATGGATGAGTATAGGACCACCTATAGGAGTGCACAGGCCAAGGAAAGGCAGGCAGCTCCTCAAAGGCAGCAAGCTAGGGACAGGGGCAGGCTTTTCCATAGGCCTTTCTACCAAGCACAGGCCTCTTCTCCTTTTCCTCAGAGGGGGTTCTTCAGAGGGAGAGGCAGAAGGGGGATTAGCAGGGCTGCATCCACCCCTCAACCTAGGGCTCCTGCCAAGCAGACACCCTGATGTGTCAGCCCGGGTCGACTTCCCCATTCCAGTAGGAGGCAGGCTGGCTTACTTCGTCCAGGACTGGATGTCTGTTACCTCAGACAAGTGGGTCCTGGAGGTGGTAAGCCAGGGGCTGGTTCTCAGCTTTAAGAAATTTCCGAAGCTGAGGGTCAGATCTTTTCCACCTACAAGCATCTCTGAAACCATTGCCTTAGAGGCAGAGTCTTCATCTCTACTGGCTCTAAAGGCTGTAGAGAGAGTTCCTACATTGCACAGTGGCAAAGGTCTGTACTCCAGGTACTTCCTTACCCCAAAAAAGACAGGGGAGTGGTGACCTAACCTGGACTTAAGATACCTGAAACATCTTTTAAAACCAAAATTCAAAATGGTGACTCTGGGAATAATCCTTCCATTCCCTTTCAAAGGCCAGGGGACTGGCTAGCCTCCCTGGACTTAGAAGATGCCTACTTTTACATTCCCATCAGGTGCTCCCACAAAAAGTAGCTCAGGTTCGAATTGCCTTCAGGCAATTATCAGTTCAAAGCTGTGCCCTTTGGCCTTACATCGGCTCCAAGGGTATTCACAAAATGCCTAGCAGTAGTAGTGGCATTTTTAAGAAGGAAGAATATTTCCATATTTCCATACCTGGATGACTGGCTCATTGAGGGTCATTCCCCAGACCAAGTCAAGTCAGACCTGCTAGTGACTCAGCAAGTGCTCACTTCCCTAGGATTCCTTCTCAGTCTTCCCAAGACAGTTCTCAAGCCTGTACAGCTCCTCAACTTCATAGGTGCAGAGGCAGATACAGTCAAAGCAAGAGCTTTTCTTCCCCTGGAAATGGCAAGGGCTATTGTAGAGCTAGCTTCTTCATTCCACCTTCTGGTCTCTCAGCCAGCAAGGCACTTCCTTCAGCTTCTGGGCCACATGGCAGCTTCTGCAGCAGTGGTCCAAGGGGCCAGATTTCAGATGAGGAACATTCAGTTTCACCTGAGGGCCTTTTGGTCCCAGAAGAAAAATTCTCTAACCAAACTAGTTCCAGTGACTCAGACTCTGATCCAGGCTCTCCAATGGTGGTAGGATCAGGGGAACCTCAGACAAGGAGTCCCATTCGTCACTCAGTCTCACTCTGTGGTCTTAACCACGGATGCTTCTTTATTGGGGTGGGGAGCCCATCTGGGGGCTCTCACAGCCCAGGGACTGTAGTCCCCTCAGGAATCCCTTCTTTATATCAATCTCTTGGAACTCAGGGCAGTCTTTCTAGCCTTGCAAGGTTTCTCTCAGTCAGTGCAGAACAAGGTGGTTCAGGTCAGGACAGACAACACCACCACCACCATGTGGTACATCGACAAGCAGGAAGGCACTCAGTCCACAGCCTTGTGCACGGAAGAAATGAAATTGTGATCCCTAGCTTATTCTTTGCTGACCTCTCTGATAGCAGTCCACCTTCCAGGGAAGGACAATGCGCTAGCAGATGCATGGAGCAGGATCTCCCAGGGCCATCACGAATGGTCTCTGGACCCTCCGGTGTTGAAAGTGATTTTTTCAAGGTGGGACACTCCAGAGATAGATCTCTTTGTAGCCCCAGACAATCACCAACTTCCTCTGTTTTGTTGCAGACCCCCAGTCTTGGGCTCAGTCCCTCTGGATGCTATGATCTTGAACTGGGAGGGGAAATTTCCTTTTCCTCTACTGTTCAAGGTTCTGGTCAAGATAAGGTCACAACCCTGCAAAGTGATTCTGATTGCTCCAGAATGGGCCAGGCAGCCTTGGTACCCCCTATTGCTGTCCCTAGTAGTCCATCTTCCCCTGTCTCTTCCCAGGAATTACAACCTGCTAACCTCCTCTCAGGGGAGGATTTGGTACCCCAATCTTTGGTCTCTCAATCTCAAGGCATGGCTCTTGAAGAGTTCGAGTATGCAGGATTGCATCTGTCCCAAGGGGTTCTGGATATTCTCAAAACCTATCAAAAGCCTGCCACCAGAAAAACTTATAACTCCAAATGGAAAAGATTCAGCATTTGGTGTTCCAAGAAGCATATATCCCCAGACACTGCTGAATTGTCTACAGTTCTGGATTATATGGTTCATCTTAATGGCCTAGACCTCAGACCAGCTACTCTCAAAGTACATTTGTCAGCTGTTTCTACTTTTCTGTCAGTGGGAAAGCCTTCCTCACTGTCATCTCACCCTGTATTCTGTAAATTTTTCAAGGGATTGCTTCATACCAATCCCCCCTTTGGGGATCCTACCCCAGCTTGGGATCTTAATGTTTGCATTGCTCAGCTTATGCAACCCCTTGAGCCTTTATCTTCAGCAGAGCTTAAGTACTTGACTTGGAAAACTGTGTTCCTGGTAGCTATTACCTCTGCCAGGCATATCAGTGAATTGCAAGCTCTGTCAGTGGAGCCTGATTTTATCTCATTCCATAGAGATAAGGTGGTCCTTAGAACTAACAGGAGGTTTTTACCAATCTATGTCTCTCCCTATGATCTTCACTGATCATTCTTCTTCAGAAGAAAGAAGTTTACACAGTTTGGATGTTAAAAGAGCCCTTAGTTACTACATTGAGCATACAAAGGCTCACAGGTTTGACTCCCTCCAGTTGTTTCTTACTTATGGGGAAGTGGGGAAGGGCAAACCTGCCACTAAGAGAATTATTGCCAGGTGGATAGTCTCTTGTATTCAATTCTGCTATGAGAAGCTAGGCAAAATTCCTCCCTCAGGTCTGAGGGCTCATTTGACTAGAGGTACAGCTGCTTCCCTGTCTGCAGCCAGGGATATTCCTTTGCTAGAGATGTGTAAAGCAGCCACCTGGAAAACAGTCCATACATTTACCAAACATTACTCCCTGGACATCCAGGCTTGGAATGATGCTTGGCTTGGTACAGCAGTACTGCAGAGCCTAATCCCAAGTTAGGTGCGATTCCCCTTCTCCATGGAGGTACTGCTTGGTAGTCTGCAATAGTCAGAATACAGCAAAAATTACTCACCTTAGTAATTATGTTTCTTCTAATGGAGTCTTTCTGTATTCTGACCTCCATCCCTGCCTCCCCTCTCAGAACCTGTTTTTGGGAAGTTGGCTGGCAGGTGCAGTGTTGCACCCCAAGGGAGCATTTGGGCACTCCCTCCTTTTAGAGAGGGGGGAGTGGGTTATATTATTAATTTAACAGTCTTAAGTTGTTCACTGCCTGATTTTTGATTTTTGATTTTTTGACTTGAGTCTTTTGGGGATCCAAAATATTTGGTTGCCATTTGGCTAGTAAAAATTTTACAATTTCTACATAGTAGTTAGTATTTAAGCAATAATGCACAACAGAGTGTGTGTTGTGCTGGGATAACATCATGCCTGGGGTGATTAGGCATGAGGCCACAGGCCGAGTGCGACTAATCACCCCAGAAGTGACATTATCCCAGCACAACACACACCCTGGAGTGCATTATTGCTATTATACAATGGCTCGTTTGTTTTTAAAACAATAAAATAGAAAAAAAATTATGTTTTTATGGGGTTTTTTTGTATTGTTTTTATGTGTGGAGGTATATGTTTTCAGAAAAAAATCCACAGTTTGACCACTAGATGGTGCTGGCTGTATGTTCCATGTGTGATTTCATATGGTTTGAGCCCCCCCCAACTGTATTTTGATTGCTGTTTTGCCGGTACAGTTTGCCATTTAATGTACCAGGAGATTATTCAAAAGGATAGAGCTGCTGCCGCGATTCCCTCCTGCCATCCTCTGGCCTCTGCCGGTGTTTAGAGCTGCCACACAATTTACTTTTAGCCAGCAGGTTCATCACGGTCAATGTAGGCATATGAAGTATGTAGGCATATGAAGGAGGTAGGTAAGGACATGTATTTTCTAAGAGAAGAATCATGCTGAGATTTTGTAAAAAGGAATGTGAGGCAAAAATGAAGTGAGGAGAGCAGTCCTGTTATCGTATGATGTTTGCTGAGAAACAGGTAAGCGTTGAGGTGCAGTGAGTGAGGAATGAGTGCAAGCTGCAGGCAGAGATAGTGAAGCTGCTGGCAAAAGCAGTTGTCTGTTTCATTTAAAGATGTTACTGAAATAAAGTATTCCAAATGCTAGGGAGACAAAAGGATAATTTTTAGATGTGTGTGCAGATGTCATAGCAGCTTGTAACAGGGATCTGGCTAGCCGAGCGGAGTCACTGAAGTTGGGTGGTGAGAGGGAAATTTGAAAGTGCAGTAGTTGGTGCCTAGTGTGTGAAGCCGTTCGCGATGAAGGCTTTGCTTAATTTTGTGTTTTTGATTTGTGAATCCTGGAAGTACTTCAAATAATGGGTTTTAGTATCTTGTGTGATGCAGTACTTTAGGATTTTGTGATTTGGGGCTATATTTGTGAATGTGGGAGGGAGAGGTTTATTTAAAAAGGAAGAGGAAGTCCTGGCAAAGTGTACAGTGGCCATGGAAAGTGTGGGTAGCTTGGATGTTGCAAGTGCAGGGATTTCTTTTACTTTTAATGTGGTCTTCTGTGTACTGGAACTACAGCCGTGATGTTGTGCTGGGATAACATCACAGCTCCAGTTCCAGACGGACCAATTAGAGTCTAAGATTCTTTCATGCCATTGTATAATAGCTCGTAAGACTCTGATGGTTGTGCTTCTATGTGCAGCAGACAGAGGTTTGAACTGAGCTTGAGCTCAACGTTCTATGCTCTGCATAGAAAATTAACCCTCTTCTCTCTGGGGCAGTTTGAGTGCTGGGGCTAACTGCAATAGTCAGAATGCAGCAAGACTCCATTAGAAGAAACATAATTACTAAGGTGAGTATTTTTTTTTCTTCATGTACATACACTCATATTTGTTGTAGTTGCATCACCCCCCCCACCACACACACACACACTGTATCCCGCTCCTCTTGGTCTCACCTGGAAATAGCTCCAGTTCAGTGTACTTATCCTAGTCACCAACATTTAAATAAATAAATACATGAGAAACTGAATAATTTATCTGGACTGACACTGAACAGTGGGCAGCTCAAATAGTGTATTGCCAGTAATGAACATGCTGGCTACTTCTGAAGCTTTGCTGCCCTGTACAAAAGTTGCTTTCCATCAATGTTCAGGTTCTTGAGACGGTCAGGTATGCCTCCACTTCGCTCTGCAAACATATAGTTGACATCCTCCTTTTTCCTCCTTATCAGTCTTCTCAATACCCATCTGTACTAATGCTATCCACAGAGGGCTGGAATTGTTACTTGGGTAACTTCTAGAGATAGCCAGAGTGCTGGTGATTAGAGATGGGCCAAGCTGGTAAAATTTGCTCTGCAAATTAATCTGTGAATTTAGCACAATTCCCGAGGTGTGGATCAATCTGCGAAGTGTGAAATTTTGCCATGAAGTGCAGAATGTCACCCAAGAAGTGCAGAATTTCATCTACAAAGGGATTAAACCAAGGATGGAAATGAGAAAGGAAAATGTGGGCACACCGGGATTTGAACTCCGGACCTCTGGTATGCCGTTCCAGCGCTGTAACCATTAAGCTACAGGCCCACTGGTATACAGCATCCAAAGAACTTCCTATTTCACAGTCACACATTCCTTTCTCTCTAGTGTTGCTTAATCTGCAACCAGAAACCAATTTAGAAATTCCACTACTTCTCAGTGCAGTTTAACCCCTGCAAGGTATATAGTTTTTTAAACCAAGGATGGAAATGAGAAAGGAAATCTACAAAGGGAGAAATTTTGTCATTCATGGGTGAAATTCTACCATTCGTGGCCAAAATTCCACACTTCATGGGTGAAATTCCACTGTTTACAGGCAAAATTCAAACTTCATGATGAAAATTTCATGGTTTGGGCATAGTCAAAGTTGCTGAGTGCAGGAAAAACTTTGCGAAACTCCACAAATGCGAATTTCAGCCGCTTTGTGGCAACTTCGCTGGTGAATTAAAACTGTGCCACATCTCTACTGGTGATGTTGGTGTGAAAAGTGTCCATTTAAGTGTCAGGGTCAGAGTCGGTATTGGACCTTTCTGAACAGAATGAGATTTCTGGGATTTTTATGCATTCATTATTTTGGTTAGCTTTGCTCTCAGGTACTGTGTGCACACCTTTTCAATCAAGTAATTCTTCACCTACAGGAACTCATCTGCCCACCCCAAGAAGTACTGAGAGTCCATGTTTGTACTGTTCTGAATTTCTTATAATATGGTAATTTTTTATTCCACAAACATCTCAGATTGATTTCCAAGAGATCATTTGTTATCAGCTAGTGTCTATATCTGTTCCATTAATGAATTAATTGGAGGCAGTATACTGCAGTGGTTTAAGGATCTGAGCTGCAAATCTGGAGGCCTGGGTTTGAATCCCACAGCCCCCACTTGCATAGTGTGTGACCCTGAGCAAGTCACTTAACTTCCTTGTGCTTGCAGGTCACACCTGTAAACAAGCTTCAGCTTAGTGCTTCTCTCCTGATTTAAAAAAAAATGCTGCACAAGCAGAATCATTAATGACTACCAACTACTAGTACTGCACACTGAACAATGTTTGCTTCCAAATGCACAGTAGTAGGACTGATTGTATTATAGATGCTATGTATCCACTAACTACAGTATCTGGGAGACTTGTTAAAAGAGTTCTATGATTATAAGCAGTGCCGTGTCAAATGAGCGAATGCATTTGAGGGACTCAATCTGAGTGACAAAAGAACTGCATGTGTTATTTGAGTGAGTTGTCCTTAGAAGTGAATACAATTTCAGTGAGGTTGACTTGTTTTGGGCCAGTATGGAACCCACTGTATTAATTAGTGTGGTCTCAGTGATGGTTATTTATAGTAAGGGAGGTTCAGGGGGGCACAGGCCCCATGGAAAATAACCGTAGCATTATATCAGTGTATTAGTGAGTGGTTATTTTCTGTTTTCCATAGTGAGCTGTTCTGACATTCACTGTACTTGATGTTTGCTGTGTTTGCTGGCGCTCATTTGTGTTCGCTGATATGGTCGGTGCTAGTTTTTCTTTTCACTCTTTGGACATGGGACCATTATAAGCAGACGACCCATGTGGTACCACAGCTATGCTAAGCTCAGGGAAGCTCTTGAGGTATTTTGGTTGGTGGGAATGAACATATAGTCATACAGATCATTGTACTGCTGGAATATACACTAAGTCATGTATAGGGTGGAGTTCCAATGCATGACAACTTCTTGCTTCATGCAGTACTGAGTCAGTTTAGTTTTTTTTTTGATTTCTGCAGCTCCCACAACTAGAGACGTGTGAAACTGGAAAATTTTGCCTAGTGAAATATTTTGTGTAATTTCCGCATTATGTGAAATGTTTCGCCTATGCAAAACTTAATTTCACCTCTGATTTCGCTTTCGCATAAGATGAAATTTAACCAAATTACACTGAATTTCGCCAATGGTTTTCAATTTCGCCAGTGACATTCAGTGCATTGTGGGTAAATAGCCACAATATCACATGCTGGCTGTTTCCTGCACAGTATATTGTCTGTTGAGTCAGAGAGCGGTTCAGTATGGTGCATCACAGCCAATAAACCATTCAAAAATCTCTTTATTTGTGATTTTTGAGAGTTAATAGCTCCCAAAATCTCAGTTTTGTTCCTAGTGCTGCTAGTGAACCTTTTTTTGTTGTGGTATCATTGGATAATACTTAGATAAACTTAGGTAGTGTTGCCGGCCCAGTGGTGCTGAGGGTTGAGGCACTGGACACTACACCTCGCATCACACTGGGGACCCAGGTTTGGATGTGAGCCCAGGCCCCCAGGATTTGGAAGGGGAGGGATAGGCTCAAGTGTCCGGTGGACTGCTCTCTTCTCCTGGGGAGGGATTTAGGGAACTACCACTCTGTAGTGGCCCCTGGTGATGACCGGGGGCACTATCAGAGCAATGGCAGCAAGGGGGGCAGAGTGGGCAGATGTCAGCATGTTGTACCTCAAGACGTCATTGCACATCTACTGTGCAAGGGGAAAAAAAATCAGCGGAAGCATGGCGGAACAACAATCTCAGTGGCTGATGGCCACTCCCAATGCCCCCCAGTTCTCAAGAGGATCCTGCCACAGAGTGTATGAGCAACAATGGCCGGTTCTGTGGGGGTGCCAGACCAAGCTCGGTGGCTATGGGTGCCGATGGCCGGAGATTGCAGGGATCCACACTGCTAAGGAGGAGTATAATGAAAAATATGATAAAAAAAAACGTAGGTAGTGTTTTCAGTTTTCTTTGTGTCTGTGTCTGTGAGGGAGTTGAGTAGGGGAGGGTCAAACATGTGGTGTGTGTGTGTGAATGTGAAAGCAGAGCAAGCTAGTTCCTAATATTTGACAGATTTCTCACAAGTTGTAAGTGAGTTTCTGTAATTTCTTTTAAGTCTTAATATTTTTTGTTGGTATGCTACTTATTTATTATATTTTCTTACATATTGACCCTTTTGTTGTGTAACTTTATCTGAACAGTTACTCATTCTGAGTAGTTCTGTTCCTGTTTCCCTTTGCTTAATCACTTTTGTGCTGTACTGTATTTTTTTATTGGAAGTATTCATGTACATTAACCACTTGACTTGTCCAAATCCCGGTATACTGCATTGTTGAATTGCTCACAGAAATTAAAATTGCGATCTAGCCTCTGCATTGCAGCATTCCTGTTTTTCTATTTAATTTGCTTACCATATTAAACATAGAAACATAGACTTTGACGGCAGATAAGGACCACTTGGCCCACCCAGTCTGCCCATTTCTCTTCCTATTGGATAAGCTGCAGATTCTAGTTAATCAAAACCTACTTCCTGCAACCCCCACTTCAATTGCCTTGCAGTATGTCTGTCCCATGCATGTTTGACTTCCCCCACTGTTTTAGACCCAACAACCTCCCCAGGAAGGCAGTTCCATGCATCCACTACTCTCTCCGTGAAAAAAAATTTCCTCACATTACCCCTGAGCTGTCCCCCCTCTATTTTTAAATTGTGCCCCCTTGTTCTTACACATCTCTTTTTCTGAAAGATGCTACCCTCCTGGATTTTGTTGATTCCCTTGATGTACTTAAAAGTTTCTATACATATTAAGCTCTGTCAGTTTCTCTTCATATGGTTTCTGATGCAGACCCTGCACCATTTTAGTTGCCCTCCTCTGGACTGCTTCCATCCTGTCTATGTCCTTGCATAGATGGGGTCTCCAAAACTGCACACAGTATTCCAGATGGGGTCTCACCAACTGCTTGTACAGATAACCATTTCCCTTTTTCTACTTGTGATGCCCCTTCCTATGCAGCCCAGTATCCCCCTGGCTCTCCTTACTGACTTCTCAGATTGCTTACCCACCTTTAGGTCATCTGATATGATTACCCCCCAAGTACCTTTCCATTTTTGTTGTTAGTACCTTCCCTGCTATTGTGTACTCCTCTCCTGGGTTTTTGTTTCCCAGGTGCATTACTTTGCACTTCTTTGCATTGAATCTAAGTTGCCATATGTCTGACCATTCCTCCAACCTTGCCAAGTCCCTTCTCATCCTTTCTAACCCCCCTTGTGTATCAACTCTGTTACAGATATTTGTGTCATCTGCAAAGAGGCATACCTTTCCCTCCAGACCCTCTGCAATGTCACCTATGAAGATGTTAAAGAGGACTGGACCCAGCACTGAGCCTTGAGGTACTCCACTAGTAACCCCCCTTTCTTTGGAATGTGTTCCATTCACCATTACCTTCTGTGTCCTGTTGTGCAGCCAGTTTGCCACCCAGGCTACCACCCTGGAACCCAGTCCTGTGCTGGCTAACTTGATTATTAGTCTTTTGTGTGGGACTGTGTCAAATGCCTTGCTAAAGTCTAGGTAGGCCATATCCACAGCCCCTCCCTGGTCTATTACTTTGGTCACCCAGTCAAAGAAATCAATTAGATTCATCTGACATGACCTTCCTGCTGTAAATCCATGCTGCTTTGGGTTCTGTGCCCAGCTGTCCTCTAGGAATCTTTTCCTCCCATTTACACCACTGGTGTTCACTACCTGACCCTACTATATATGGGACATGTTAGGCAGTGGCACCACCATAGTTTGGCCTGAAAACCATTTGCAACGGTGCAGAAAACAGCAGATTTGGCACCTGGTAGTGAATGTGAACCATGTAACTGCATGTCTGACACCTGATTTAGGTTTGAATTTACTGTAACATTTTTTGGGAAACATTTCTGGACTTGTGGGGCATAATAGGCAGTAGCACCACCATGGTTAGGCCTGAAAACCATTTGAAACCATGCAGAAAACAACAGATTTGGGTCCTGATGGTGGATGTGAACCATGTTACTGCATGTCTGACACCTGATTTCTGTCTGAATGTACTGTAACATTTTCTGGGAAACATTTTGGGAATTCTGGCCTTCTGGGGCATGTTGTCAGTGCCAGCACTAGAAGTGCTACATCTTCGTAATGTTGCACACAACAATACATGATGCAACATCACATAGCATTGTGAAACCATTTTTTTAATAAGCACAGTACTTGACATTTATGGACAGAAGGAGAAAATATGTTAAAGAGCAGGTGGCGCCTTCAACATAACTTTAACAAAACATAACATTGACCAGCAATTCTGTTACATTCTCCATATATGGAGTTTGCAAAGGAAAGGCCGGCACCAGTTGAAGGCTATGGGCCATTAGGGCCCTGTGCACAGAGTCTGTATTTTTTTTAATCCAAATACCTCATGTGAGTTGCTTTGACCCAAAGTAAGAAGTAATCACCACACACACATATCCATAAAGTGTTATTTCTTTATTGCAGTGTGGCATGCAAACGATGTAAAAACTACTCCCATGCAACTAAGATAAAAACACCCACTTCCTCAAGACACCTTACTTCATGATACATGTAAGGAATGATGGTGCCTTGGGGGACTGGGCATTTTTAACTTGGTTATATGGAAGCACTTTTTACATTGATTACTTGCCACACTAGAGAATTGAATAAAGAACGAGCACCTTATGGACATGTGCTGTGGTAAGTACATCTAACTTTGAGTTGAAGCAACTCACACAAGGTATTTGAATTCCAAAAAAATATGCACTAGTCTGAGTACAAGGCCCAGATGGCCAACAGTCTTCAGCAGGAATCGGCATTTCATTTGTATACTCAATATATAGGGAATGCAACTGCATTATACAGCATTATGTTGTTAAAAGGAATCGTGTAGATGTAACCTACTCTAAGAACTAACACACACCACAAGTAATATGGTAATAAGGTGTTTTTTAGGGGAGGGGTACAGGGACACAATACAAAATAAGCATAACAAATGACAGGCAGGATCAGGAGACAAGGATAATACAACAACAAGCGAGTAGAACTAATAGAGAGAGAACAAGAAACGGGACTGAATTCTCTAGCGAGCATAAGACAGTAGCAAACACAACAGCAATGGTCAAAAAAATTATTTTACGTATAAAATAAAGAAACAATAGTACTTTAGGAATAGATGTAGAATAAAGAGGACAGAACAGCTTTTTTTGTTTTTTATTTCTTTTTTGGGGGGGACATGCAAACAACAGAATGGAAGATAGAAAAATGAAAACAAAAAAGACAAATTAATTTGTGCTACCACATTAAGTGCCAGTGGGGCCACCATGGAGTTCAGACAGGATGCCCATGATTTTGTCAACATCACACTGCAGTTTAGAAATCTCCTCCCGAGCATCAATAAATTCCTGTCTGAAATTGTTTAACTCCTGTCAGAGATGCTGGACTTCAGACAGGGCAGCTGATAAGTATGCATGTGTCACTGGCACTGCCGACAGGGTGGGGGCTGCCTGTGCTGCTGGCTTTGAACAGGGGGAGCCCTGGAGGGGTCTTGATGTTACTGACTGCTGCTGTTTTCTGGTACAGTGAGCATGGCAAGGACATTTAACTGGTCCAGCCACACCTCCCTCCTGCTCACCCCTTCAGTGCTTACACCCGCACTGCTCCCTACAGCTGCACTTGGAGATGCTGCCATTTTCTGCAATTTGAGGTCCCATTGCAATAGGTGGTGGTGGACTATGCTGGCCAGTTATCTCAAAGTGGGATCCACACTTTCCTAGACGTACCTCCTGCCTGCATAGATTGCAGGTGACCACTGGGTCACCAACCGATATTAAGTAGAAAAAATCCCAGACGGGAGAACTTTGGGGATGACAGGGTCGTGGGGAGGTGGGTCTGCAGATAATGTCCCAGGCACTGACTCCTCTGGCTACTCAGAAGGGGGCACAGTCTCCTGCTGCCTGTGTTGAGGAACAGTATCCTCCTGGTGCTGGGGGGGCACTGTCTCCAACTGCTGCTGCTGTGGTGGAGGGGCCATGGTCTCCTCCTGCTGATGGGGAGGGGGTGCAGTTTGCTGCTGGGTGCTGGTGCTGGAGCCAAAAGCCTCCTGCTGTGGTATTTCATTTGTGATGGTTAGCTGAAACACGCATACAGGTGCTCCACTGTCTTTATCCTTCTTCATTATGTCCACAACCCACAAACACCACCAATTCAAACAACAACAAAAAAAAAGAAACAGAGACAGAGACTCAGCGAGAGCCAGGGGTGGGGGTGCAGGGGGATCACACACACACATGATTACACATACACACACACACACACACACACACAAACACAATCACCAGGCTACGAACTATGACAAAGGCAAACAAGAAAAAGTTAGAAAAAAACAGGAAAAATTCAGCAATTTAGGTGAAAAAGTGCACTCTGCAGTCACAGGGACTATAAATGCTGCCTGCTTCCTCAAGATCTATAGCACAGAAAATGAATCACTTACTTGCTGCCTGTTTAGACTCAACCGTGTGACCACCAGCAGAGCGAAAAGCTCAGTTTCACCTAATTTTGCTTCAGATGCGCAGGCAAAATTAGAGGCGAAATTTCACCAAAAGGCCATACTTAAGCTAAATGTTTCATTGGGGGAAATTGGCAATTTCACCATAATTTCACTGGTGAAAGAAAATTTTGCTGCATCTCTACCCAGTACTGATGCCTTGCTTTGGATGAGTCGGTAAAATTTCAACAAATGTGGAGACACATACTGTACACTCAACAACTCTTTGATATTTACTTGTCTGAGGCAGCCCTGCACCACTGGTTAATCCAATGTGCAGTGCATGGAGCTCTGTAGAATCCACCATCCACTACTCCTTTACCACATTTTTTTCCATTATTTCTAGCTATAAAGCAACCATTAAAGACAATGGGTGCAGCCCAGCGTCTGATTTCTTCAGCAGCTCAAGCAGGATGTTAGCCACGGTGTGTACTTGTGGCATGAAGTTCAGGAATCAAGTTGCTTGGTCATGAACTTGCATGAACATGAAATTGCAGTGTTAGTGGCTCAGCAGGTAGCATACTCACCTCCGAGGCTGGAAGATCAGAAGGTGGTGGGTTCTAGCCCCACACTAGGAAAGTAGGATAAATACCAATACTGACACTGTGGTGCATCATGGAGGGGTGCTGCACTCCTGAGGTGCCATCTCTAAGATTAGACGTTAAACTGTGGTCCCATCTGCATGCTGTGGTGGTTGCTCAGGTGGACATTAAAGATCCCATGGCACTTCTCATTAAGAATAAGGGAATTTTTTATTCATACTTCAAAAAAATAAATGATTATACAATACAAGTTTTATATTTAAATCAAAAAATCAGCAAAAGATCATATAGTGAAGCCAATACATATTAATGCATACTCTCTCTTACTACTACGTTCATAAAGAAAATAATGTAAGTATTGTTTCATACAAACATACAAAAAAGCTAACAGAAGAAAGCCATTTGGTCTATCAAGTCTGCTCATGTTGCAGGGTCCACAGTTTGAGCTACTGTCCCTGACCCCTCTCCCCACTCCTCCCATCCTCCCTACCCATGACCCTTACCCTCCCCCTATACCTGTCCCAGCCTCTCTTAAAGCTGCCCATGTCTTCAATGAGATTACCTCTTCTGGCAGTGCATTCCAATTGTCCACCACCTCCCTGTGAAGAAGTGCTTCCAGAACTCCCTCCTAAACCTCCCACCCTCCAGCTTAAGACTGTGCCCCCTTGTGTTATGGTTGACAATCATCTTAAAGAGACTCTCCCTTATCAACCTTATTTATCCCCCACAACCCCATAACCGAGCCTAAGTTTGGGGAGAAAAAAATTTCTAAGCCTTCTTTGAAAATAATAATAACATAAAAACTATGTTTTGAAACCAATCAACAAGGAAATATATAATAAATATATAATAAATCAGAGACATGTTAATGCATAGTCTCTCTTTCTTTTAAATTTGTGAGGAAATCATAAAGGAAAATAATGTCAGCATTAATCTATACTACCCCTGCAATCCCCCTTACCATTTTTAGTAAGGGAAGTTTGTAACCATACTTCCATATAGAGGATAATTGATGGGCAACAGTGAACAACAACAATGTTGTTCACTTCGAGAGGTTGTTATGACAACCATGTAAATCTTGAGAGCGAAGCTTGAGAGGGTTTCTGTTGTCATACAACCTTGATCCAGTTGTATTGTATGTCTTCCTGGAACTGAGCAAAATTGTGTGGGATGTATAGTATCTTCTAATATTGATGCTAGTCTATTGCTGAGGATTTTTGTGAGGATTTTACAGTCTGTGTTTAGTAATGTAATAGTGCTCCAATTTTTCAGTGAATCCCTCTCTCCTGATTTATGAAGTAAAATCAATAAACCCTATTCATGCTTTCTGGTAATTTTTGCTGTATTAAACTTTCATTTAATATCTGCACTATTTCCACAACTAGGTGTTGGCCAATTATAGTATACAATTCATTTGATAACCCATCTTGACCTGGTGCTTTACCTGTTTGTAAGTTAGTAAGCACTTTCTGTACTTCATGGATGGTAATGGGTACTGTTAAAGAAATAAAACTATTGTTCTGAAATTTTATTTAGATTACAATTTGCCAACCATTCATCAATTTTGTCCTCAGTCAGCTGTGGGTCTCCTGTGAAGATGCTTGAAATATATTTTTCTATTTCCCAAAGTATTTCCCTCCTATTATGCATAATTCTCCCATCTTGTGTCTTAATTTGCCTTATGGCCTTCTTTTTCCCCCTGGCTTGTACAGCAGTCAAAAGGGTTGGTAAAAGCCTGCCTCCCCTGAGTCCCAAATCTCTGTTCCTTTTCCAGAGATTTCATCCAGTTGTATTGTATGTTAACCATTTCTTTCTTAATATCTGAGAGGACTTCTTGGTCTATGTGTTCCCCTTACTCTGCATGGATTGTAAAGTATCTCACTGTTGTCAAGGTTCCCAATATCTGTCCTTTTTGCATCTCCCAGAAATCTTTTCTATGATCCGAAAATATTCCTTAAAATCTTTTTTACTGTGTTCCCACCATTCCTGTTTAAAATCATAGAGGAAAAAAAACTGATGTCCTAGTTT
Source organism: Neoceratodus forsteri (assembly GCA_016271365.2). Lineage (NCBI taxonomy): Eukaryota > Metazoa > Chordata > Ceratodontiformes > Ceratodontidae > Neoceratodus > Neoceratodus forsteri. The sequence goes on from CM057451.1 coordinate 214,179,629, forward strand.
CTATAACATTCTGGAATCCTTCTGTCATGAGAGGTTATTCTAATAGTGATAAATTTAACTTCCTCTACCCTGGTCACTTTTTTGTTTCTTGGAAATTTGAAATGATTATGCTAAGTAAACCATGGTCTGAAATAGCTACTAGAGAAACTAATGGGTTCTCAAAAATTCATGTGGGGTTATTAACCAGTAATCTATTCTAGTAGATTTCTGGCCTTGAAAAAAGTGCATGGAGTGATATTATTTAAATCCAGAAATGCATTACGTAATCCTGTTTGTTCAATTAAATTATTGAAAAAAACAGCACTGCAGTAAATTTTGTTCGTGTTTAGACCCCTATCACTGAGAATTCTACTGATATTAAAATCTCCTCCAAACAGAATGTTCTTACCAGTATATAAATGTGGTTCTAATAATTTTAATAATTCTATATAAGCCACCTTCCCTTGAGGTGCAAAAATATAAATTAGTTGAATTTCAGTCCCTTGCATCTGGACAACTAATAGCAGAATACTAACAGGGAGAATATCTACCGTGTGTGTTACTGCTGCAGCCATATTCGTAAAATAAATGCTATTAGTGTTCAGGCTTGCTACATTCAGCTCATAATGTTTTAAGTCAGGTTTCAAAGTGTCAAGTCACAGCTGCTTTTTTTTTAGATCTTTTCCATAGGCCTACCCTTGGCCCCATATGTTTTTTTTTTTTTTTTTTTAGTTATGCTTGGATGCTCTTTACTGATTTCAGACTCAGAGATAGCATCCATCTGGGATGACGTAAGGGATGCATTATCCAAGTCTGCGTCATCTTCCATTTGTTCTGATTGTAAGGCCTCAAACTTGCTGGTCAGCTGTAACTCTTCCAGAGAGTCATCCGCTTTATGTGGCTTCATGAATCTCTTTCCCTTATTAGAGACCAACTGGAATTCCAGCAAAGGGATGGGGGGCATAGTACTTATGTTTTGCATAGTATGGGCTTGCTCCTTTGACTGTGAACAAGGTGCCCTGTTAGAAGATCCTGGACCATCTGATGAAAAGGAAGCACTTTCAGCCTCCTCTTGATGAGGTGGAGGTTAGATCTCTGCTGAAGTAGCAGAAGTATGTGACAGTGTATGCCTTCTTTGAGTTTGAGGCTCCAGAGGGGGTGGCAGCCTCTAGCAAAGTCTGATGCTGCTCATGCTGCTTTAAGGATGCAAAAATCCTGAACTCCATAGTCTGCATCCTCAGTAGTATTGCTGCCCATAGGCAGTTAGTAAACATATGGACTTCTTCATCACATAGGTTACATTTGGGAGAGTTTGCACAATGGTACTGTAACCTGAGTGCCCCAGTTCCCTACATTGGATGCACTGTATCACTTCACATGATGAACTGATATGTCTTGCAGATCCACATTAATAGCATTTACGTGGTTGACCAGGGTAGAAAATAAACCCTTTGTCCCTCCCAATATAGAAACAGTTGGGCAGATGCTGAAAGTCATTGCCAGAATTAAATAGCTTAACTTTTATTTGCCAGCCCCCATTCCAAAAGCCTTCACTGCCAAGGATGGGGGTCTGGATTCCCTGTAAAGTACTATGTTTTTCAAGCCAGTATAGAATGTTAATAATATTAACCCCCTAATTTTGGAAAAGCACTGTTATTATCCAGAAAGATTGTTTCATTAGTGGTATTACTTGGAAGAGAGTCCATAGGGGGTTTGTTTTTAGGACTAAATGTTTTGCCCAGAACACTCTAATAATTCAGGCATATGAAAACTGATGGCAAATGTGTGTTGCCCCGTGGCATGAATCAGGCCATATACATCAGCTAAGGTAAAACCAAGCAACTGTTTTATCAAACATTGCCCCACATATTGTCTGTCTGGGGGTGTTTCTAAAACTCCCAGATATCTAAGGCAGATAGCATTTCTCCATTTCGCCAGTTTAACTGGTTTCTGGAATAAAGTTGTGTAAGTCAATTTATTTGCATTAGTATTTTGCTGTGGACCACCATGGTTAGCTTTTTCTTCTTTTTCTAGCCCCCGGCTACCCTTCAGCCTCTTTCCCCAATTCACCCTGCTGGGCATCAAAAAAGAAAACTCTGGTTGTGACCCCATAGGAGAAGAGGAAATGCTACCTGACTCTGTTATTGTTGTTTTCTCAGCCAAAACCTCCTCTAAATGTTTTTCGGTTGCACTGAGTTCCTTTCATGTTCCCTGGGTCTCTGTTGAAGTGTTTTGGGTTTCAAGGCTGTAATTAGAGTCCACGACCCATTTTCCCATCATGTCTTGGATCCACCTTGCCTTCCTCAAAGCTGTTTCAGGCATCCATGAGTCCTCCTGCCTTGTAAGCTGTTTGTCTGACCTTTATGCCACTTCCTGTTCAGGGGTCTTTCTTGAGTCTCCATTTGCTGCTTCAAACACAAAGATTTTCGGGGGGGATTTTTAGCTGGCCTCAGGTGAGCCCCCAGCTTGCTGCTTCATTTTTTTTATTCTTCCAGTTTGTTCTTTACCACTATGAATTCCTGTTCAGCTATTTGGATTAGTTTCTGAAGTTTAGACTTTTTGTCTGCCAGTTTCTATTGGAGCGACTGCTCCATGTCTGAAATGTCCATCGCTGGCTCTGGCTCACCGTAGAGCTCCTCCGATGCCTCGTCATTCTGGTATACCTCTTCTGCGGTACCTACAGCACCTACCGAGGCAAACTCATTGTGTCTGACCTGCACAGTTTCCTTCTCCACACTGCTCTCTTCCTCCTCCTCCATCATGAACACCTGTGGTATAGCACCCCTTCAAAAAGAGTAGGGACATTTTTTATTAAGGTAAACAAAACAAATCATAACAAATCATATCATCCACATGTATACATCATAAATAAATCATACAAAAGATCATAAAAATATTGTTATATAACATCCCAAATCTCCAAACTTCCCCCAAAAGTACAAAAACAGAGTATACTTCTTCATGTCCTTGATATCATCAATAGCCTCTTATTCTCTCAAATACTTTAAACCTTCCCGTGCTACCTCTGTACCCACGGTCTATCTACCTCATATTAGGGAACTTTGTGTCCTAAACCCGGAATCACTCTCTCAGTGACACTCTCGCTCTCTCTCTCTCTCTCTCTTTCTCTCCTTCTCTCTTAATTCTGAAGGGAAATATTAAACTAGTCCCATTAAAATAAAAATAACATTTTAACCAGAAATCATGAGGAAAGAAAATGTTAGCATCTTGCAACCTTTTTTTTATTTTAATGTTTACCAAACTTGACTAAAGCACTAAAAATCCAAATTAATTCTACTGGTATTTTTGAAAAACCTAAAGCCTCTCCACCATATGTTCACCTTAGATTTTGGGTTTGGTCTTACATCCTTCCGGAACACCTCTTTAAGAGCATGTTCACAATGTTTACATAGTACCTCATATGTCATTCTTTGCTGCTGTAATACCCACTGATGTTTTACTTGTCACAGATAGAATTTCAAACTTGCAAAGAATACCACTAAAGGACTATGATCATACTGATTCAGTATATTGTAACAATCTCCTAACACCAGTTGTTCATAAGATAGGTGAGTCAGCCAATTCAAACCCCACTTCCTTGCAGCATATATCCAAAACTATTTCACACAATTGAATGTAAATAAAAATTGTTCCATTGTTTCAACTTGTATAATGCAATCAGGATGCGGACACATTCTTTCTGATAAAGGAGAAAGGAGAAAGTCCAGAAGGGGTATTGCTAAGCTCAAAGGAGAAAAGGGGGCATGTGAGGAGGAGGACCCTGTAAAAACAGCTATCCTAAATAGATACTTTTGCTCAGTATTTACTGAAGAGAAGGTAGGGCAGGGCCCACAGCTCATCACCATGGACATAGAGGGGAGAGAGGTGAGTACTACTCCCTTCACAAAAGAAAGGGTCCTACAAGAACTCGCTAAGCTCAGGATGGACAAGGCAATGGGACCTGATGGCATACATCCCAGGGTACTAAAGGAGCTAAGGGTGGAATTAGCAGAGCCATTAGCAGAACTGTTTGATGAGTCTCTGAGCACAGGAGAGGTCCCAGAAGACTGGAGAAGGGCTCATGTGATCTCGCTCCACAAGAGTGGTAGCAGGGAGGAGGCAGGGAACTATAGACCAGTCAGTCTTATCTCAGTAGTGGGCAAGATTATGGAGGCACTCCTTAAGGAAAGGATAGTGCAACACCTGGAATCCATAGGGGCACAGGATCCAAGACAGCATGGGTTTACAAAAGGAAGGTTCTGTCAAACTAATCTCATAGATTTCTTTGACTGGGTAACCAGAGTGGTGGACCAAGGGGGAGCAATTGATGTTGCCTACCTTGACTTCAGCAAAGCTTTCAACACTATTCCACATAGAAGATTGATAAATAAACTGGGTAGGCTCGGGGTGGGTCAGAAGTTGGTCAACTGGGTGGCAAACTGGTTGACCGGCAGAAAACAGAGAATGGTGGTAAATGGTATACTGTCAGAAGAGATGCAAGTCATAAGTGGGGTACCTCAGGGATCAGTCCTGGGGCCAGTCCTCTTCAATATCTTCATCAGTGACATTGCAGATGGACTAGAGGGTAAGGCTTGTCTGTTTGCAGATGACACCAAGATCTGCAACAGAGTAGATGATCCAGATGGGGAGGGCAGATTGAGAAGAGATCTGGATAAACTAGCAAAATGGTAGGAACAGTGGCAACTGAGATTTAATGCAAAGAAGTGCAAGATCATGTACTTAGGGAAGAGAAACCCTGACACCACCTATAGGCTGGGAGGGAAGTTGCTGGCGGTCACAATCATCATCATCACCGTTGACTTAAAATCATCCAAGCAGACCTCTAAAGCAGTAGGTAAGGCTAGGGGGATGTTAGAATGTATCAGTAGGGGTTTCACAAGTGGTAAGAGGGAGGGAGGTAATAATCCTTTTTACAAGACACTGGTTAGGCCCCATCTGGAATACTACGTGCAGTACTGGAGGCCACACCTTCACAAGAACATTAACCAAATTGAGGCAGTCCAGAGAAGGGCAACCAAAATGGAGCAGGGACTGCATCAGAAGACATATGAGGACAGATTAAGGGAGCTCAATATGAATACCCTAGAGCAAAAGAGGGAGAGAGGTGATATGATCGAAACATTTAAACACCTTAAGGGCATTAACAAGGTGAAAAAGTCTAACATGTTTCAATATAAGAAAAATAGCAGGACAAGAGGACACAGCATGAGATTAGAGGGAGGCCAATTAAGGGGTAATGTGAGGAAGTTCTTTTTCACAGAAAGGGTGGTGGTTGCATAGAATGGCCTATCTCAGGAAATGGTGGCTATGAATACAGTACAGGGCTTCAAACAGGCATGGGATAGGCATAAGGGAGCAATACAGATGAGTATGAATAGATAGGCCACTGACAGGGCAAAGGCCGATGGCACATTTATAAGGTAGAAAAAGAAATGGGCAGACTGGATGGGCCTTGCGGTCCTTATCTGCCATCAACTTATGTGTTTCTATGTTTCTATGTTTATGTTTATGATTTCCCTATATCTGTAATTTCCTATATGAGCACAACAAAAGTGTATCCCACATTCTCTGTGGGACCCTTTGTCCATCAATTGCTTACACACAAGGGGAATTTTTGATGGCCTGCATTGTCCAAAATCTGGTTGTGTGTCCCCTACTTGTTCTAACACCCTTTAAGAAAGCAATTTCCTAGGCTAAGAAGCATGTCCTCTTTTCTGACTTTCCGTTTTGCCAGCTTTTTAATCATGGGTTTAAAATATTTAGGCACTTTGGCCCAGACATTCAAAAGGGTTGCGCATGGCGCAACAGTGTTGTGCCATTCACAACCGACTGATGCACCCTGGTACAATATTTAAAAGGGAAAAGTGCGCCTGCACAAATCCTGATGCACTGGGGCGCATCAGTAATGTATGCAGGTACGGGGGGGGGGCATGCCCATGCATAAACTGCACAGCCCGATATTCAGCCGGGCTGTGCAGAGTTATGCAGGCACAACCCCTACCTGCGCCTGCACAACTTTACGCCAAAAAAAAAGGATCAAGTTGAGGGCCACCCACAGTTGAGCTGCCGCATTGCAGGGCGCAACACAGCAGCTGCCACCTGTGGGTGGCCCTCCATTGTTCCAGGTGCCCCACACACCCGATCGCGGGCATAATTTAATTCTCCCCAGTAGCCCAATCATGGGCATAATGTAATTCCCCCACTCAGCAGCCTGATCATGAGCATAATGTAATGTCCCCCACCTCCCGAATAACCCGATCGCGGGTGGCATCCTCACTCTCCATGTCCAGAATCCTTGGTGATCTAGTGGCCCCCACCCCTCCCACGGGCCCGCCACCGCTCCCCCCCATCAGCCCGGTGGGTGGCAGCACCCACCCGCCTGCCACCCAGCCACCCGCTGACTGACCTTCGGTGAACTGCATGCCCGATGGCTCAGGCATGAGCCAATGAATACATGCCCCATTACAAGGCAGTCCAGATATGTGAATGAATTCATTCACAGCTGCGCTATGCGGTATGGGCTACATGCCCATAAGCTCATGCTCTGAACCACATGGGCAGCCCTACTGAGCTGTCAGTCGGGGCGCGGGCAGCAGGCAGTGGGTGCTGCCACCACCGGCTGATGGGGGAGCGGTGGTGGGGCTCCATGGGTGGGAGGGTAAGTCCACTAGATCACCAGGGATTCTGGACATGGGGGGGTGAAGATGCCACCCTCAATAGGGCTACTCTCGGTCCACTGGACCACCAGGATATTGAACTTTGGGGAGGTCTGATGCCTGCGATCGGGCTACTCAGGAGGTGGGGGCATTTCATTCATGCCTGTGATTGGGCTAATGGGGGTGGAGACCATTATGCCTGCAATCGGGCTGCTGGGGAAAATACTGTGCTGCCCGCGATTGGGCTACGGGGGTTAATATTATGCCCACAATCGGCTACAGGGGGAATACTAATATGCCCACGATCAGGCTATTGGGGGTGAGGACACTACTAGTATGCCCACGATCAGGCTGCGGGGGGGTTGGGGGATCCACTATTATGCCCGCTATCGGGCTGCAGGGGGCGTCGGTCCCCAACGCCTGCTGCCTGGCAGGGCGCCAGGCGCAAGTCGTCGGGGATCGGCGCACCTGCATGCTAATGGCATGCAAATGGGGCCATAATCAGATGCAAATGCCCCCCCCGTGTCTTACATAGATTATGGCCCCATTTGCATGTCACCCTTTGAATATCACAGGTGCTGCGCATGGCGCAATGGAACTTGCGCCACCGCATCTCAATGCTCCACTCTGACCACTTGTGGTGGTGCAGTTCCACTGCACCATGCGCAGTGGGTGTGGCCAGGGGCGATATTCAAAGAAGTTGTGCCATAGCGTAACTACGTTGAATATCGCCCTGGCCACACCCCTGTGCAACTTTTTTGAGCAGCGCAGGGACTTGCGCCACAAAATGGCGCAGTTTGATATCTGGGCCTTTATGTTTTGCCAACTTTGGGAATAAGTCACTCCATACCTACAGGTATTCATCTAAGACCGCCTGTGTTCAAATTTGGGCATGGGTTTTTCTGACCTGTAACGCTAAAATCAGGGATTAAGACCAAAATAATGAGTGAAAGAAAATAACTGGGTGTACCATATTCAAGCCTCCCTTTTGTTTGGGAATAAAAGTAAACTCTCTTTTAATCAGATTGAGCCTGCTTCCCCAAAGCATCTGAAAAAAGATGCTCATTAGTCTAGTCTCATATGACACTGGTAGCGGGAAGACCATACTGATGTTAAGCAGGGTAGGGATTAGAAATTGCTTAATTATGTTAACTCTTTTTAACTTGGACATTTTCCAGTTTTTCCACCTTTGTACTTTTGAATCACATATTTTAAGACCTTCATCCCAGTTATAGTGTGCCATGTCCCTTTCCCCAAAATGAATTCCCATAATTTTTAAGGGTCCTTCTGATACCTGTATCCCAGCTATCTGCTCTCCTAAACCATTTTGAGGCCCCAAAACCAGCCCTTTACACTTTTCTGTATTTGGCTGAGCCCCTGATATTTCTTCTTATGCTGCTATTTCCTGCAGCAGTTTTTCTGCACTATCTTCATCATTTTCAACTCTTCTTGTGTCTAATCTTCCTTCACCCCTTTTTTATTACTATTCATGACTACCTTCCTGACTAAAGGGTCCAACACAAATATGTACATCAAAGGGCTTAAGGGGCAGCTTTGGCACACCCCTGTCTTAACCTTCATGCATCTCCCCTTCTGCCCATATAATAAAGGAGTAACTTCAGCCTTATCATATAGAATTTGCAACCACTGTACAAAAATTCTGTTGTCTCCATAATAGTGCAACATTTGAAACAGATATTTATGATCCACCATATCAAAAGCCCTTTTACGATCGAGCATCAAAAAAAACTTGAGACTTTATATTTCTTACAGTATTCAAAAACATCACTTACAATAAACAGATTCTCCTGAATTTTCCTATTTGGCAGTGTACTTGTTTGTATTGGGTGAATCAGGGATTGAGCAATCTTCCTCACTCTTTTTTGTAAGATATGAGTTAAAATCTTAAAATCGAAATTAAGTAAGCTAATCGGCCTCCAGTTAATAATATTATTCTTGTCCCCTGATTTGTGTAAAAAAGAGACTATTCCTTTCGAAAAAGAAGGGGGAGTTTCCTCTGGATTTATCAATAATTTATTCTATACTTTAGCTAGGCATGGTGCCATTATGTCTTTATTAGTGGTGGGTGAAGTCCATGCACTTCACTATGCATTGCACTATGCATCATAAACATAATTACAGTACGTGAAGTATTCCACAACATGAATGATTTCTCATTGAATTTTAACGTGAAGTTCCATTGTTTCCTATGGACTTCACAGTGACTTCACCTTTTTTTGTCCTTTGAGGTGAAGTTTGCAGTGAATCATGGGATGGCAGGTCACATGGGCTCTAGATTGTCTTGCACAGCCTCAGTTCTGCGTAGTGTGTGTAGTGGAAAGCTGGAGACAGTTTGCACTCACAGCTCTGTGAATCAAACCATCGAAAAACCTTTTAAGAATCATTTTTGAGCCAATTTATTTGGTCAAAATTTAGTACATAGTTTGCAGGAAACCCTCCTGTGCTTATATCGTTGAGAGTTTATTGTTGTTGTGTGCATTTTGAATGTTAATTTAGAACATTCAGTCTGTGTACTGACAGACACTGTAGAAGTGTGCTTCGGGGGGATGGGCAGATCTCTGGTGAAGGGAGATTCACAGTAAGAAAGGTAGTCTTTCTAAATGTTGTTGGGTAGCTAATGTGTTAGTATTTGTGTGTTCATGTACACACTGTAATACATGTAGTAAGTTTATTTAAGTTTTTGCTATTTGCTGTGGTGCTGTGCCTTTTTTCAGACAGTTTAAAATATTTGGTTTTAGTGTACTGAACTGTAAAATGTGCTGCATATTACAGTTAGTGTGTGTGGTCAAGTCAGACACATTTTATTGTGCCACACCATAATCTCAGTACTCTGAATCTTTTATCTGTCTGTGGCATTTTTTACTGTTTCATTCTGTCTAGGTAGTGGACTGCTACTGCAGCTGCCCCCCGCCCCCACCAAGAAAGTATTATTTTTCCAGTTCTGGATTTGTGACCACTGGTTAAGGTGGTGTTGTGCCTGTACAGCTGCACCTCTTGAGTGCTCAATGTCCAGCTAGCCTGCATCTGTTTGTTGCCCAGTCTCTGTCTGTAAGCCACAGTTGCTGTTTTTTGGCTTCCCATCCACCCCAAAGTTCAGAAATCTAAATTTGTTATTAATTTTCTGTGTGATCCCAAAAAATTCCCACAAAGAGACGTGCATGCAAATATGTTTCTGGCCATGGCACTGCTGCCAGTGGCAAGAGTTGCCATTTACATGTGCATGGTAGTTTGCAGCATAAGGGCATAGTTGATGGCAGTAAAGGGATTTCTCTGACTGTGTTTTTCACAGTGCAATCAGTTATTTCAGTAATGGTTGGAGATGCTGTTGCCCCACTGGTGGTGGTAGTGAAGTTGGTTATGGAATCAGTATTTCCCCAGGTTCAACCCTTGGCAAGTTAACAGGTTGCCAACATTTTGTGGAGTCCAAACATGTGAGTCAGTGTGTAGCTGATGTCACACTCCCCGTCCCCATCCCCACAGTAGTTGAAAATAATTCTGATCCTGATGATGACTCACAATCACAATCTTATGTTTCCAGTGCTGTTGAGGTTATGCCTGGGCCATCCAATGATTCAAATGTTGAAGAAAAAATAGTGGATGATCATACTGAGGCTGTGGTTGGACTTGGAACATATTCTCCACAGGACAGTATCCAAGCTGAATTTGTTAGCAACCCACAAAATTGGAAAAAATAACTGCAAGAAACTTATTGATTTTCTTGGTGACTTTGTGTAATCTAAAACAAATGCCCACAAAGACTCGATTAGGCAAAGGTGTTTCTGACTGTGGAATATGAGCCACATAAATCAGTGGGGTATAAGCATTCGCTGTGTAGGCAGGGCATTCCGTCACATCACGTGGAATAAATCAAAAAAGAAAAAAATCCTTGAAGAGGAAATGTACTGTGTCAGAGAGGGTTAGGGCCAGGCAAGGTCCCTGAATCTGTGTCGGTAACAGCAGTGCCTGCAGCATTACCCTTTGCATAGATGGTGTGTGAAATAAATTTTGTGTGTGTGTGTGAAATAAAATCTGCCAGCCAATCCTCAAGTAACAGCAAGTAGCCATGTAGGTAAAAGTTGAGAATTAACACAGGAGGTTTACCACAGGCATGGGGAGGATGACTTTGAATGTTCAAATAGTGTTCAGAGTACCAGTGTGGTGCATACCTTGGTGTGAATGTTGTACTCATTGTCATGTCGCAATCATGAGCCATGAGACAAATCATTTTCTTCAACTTCACGATCATGAATCACACAACTTTAACTTTTTTTGGTTCAACCCTGTTTTTTTTTATTTTTTTAATCTTCAGTTTCATCACGAATCAGGACTTGGGGATGCCCAGTTATTATGTCATGTCAATCAAAATCCTTGGTCTAGTATGATGCTTCTGTTTGTGTTCATATTCTGTATGATGCCCTACTCAAATCTTTGTCCTCACAGGAAGCTGGACCTATTTAATCAAGTAGATATTATCTCAGCGCAAACATTGTACAGTTCTGGGAAGTTCATCATGACTGAGTCACGTCATGTCACAATCACAGGTAATGAGACCTTAGCATAGGTGGTGTGTGAAATAAATTCTGTGTGTGTGTCTGAAATAAAATCTGCCAGCCAGTTCTCAAGTAACAGCAAGTAGCCATGTAGATAAAAGTTGTGAATTAACACCGGAGGTTTGCCACAGGCATGAGGAGTATGACTTTGAATGTTCATGTAGTTTTCAGAGTACCAGTTTGGTGCATCTTTCACTTTGAACGTTGTACTCCTTGTCATGTCATGATCACAGATTCATGAGTCACAAGACAAATCACGTTCTTCATCTTCATGATCGTGAATCACACAACTTTAACTTTTTTTTGTCCAACATACTGAACAGGACAATCACATCTTTGTTTGTACCCAGTCACAATGACGGTGCTGCTGAATAATGCAGATGAAGCAGACCATCCTGGTGCAGTGTAAAACACTGTACCATTGAGGTTGCTGATGCAGTCATGGAAAAAAGAATTTCCAAGTGGGTATAACTCCAGCATTGAGTATTGTGAGGGCTGCTTCCCCCCCCCTTCTTTCAGCCAGTGTAAAGTATTTAACAGTGGTGACATACAGGCCAGATGATGGCTATAACAAAAGCCAGGGACAGCTCTGTGGGGTTTTGATACTGAATGGGGTACTGGAATGAACTCAGAATAATTTTCTTCTGCATCTGTTTGCAGGTAGCATCAAGGTATTATGTGGACTGCTGGTATGTTCCAATCTGAAGATGGACAGCAGTTTGGATACATTGAGGACCTGGAAAGAAGACAAAAATATATATTTTTTTGGGGGGTTCAGACATATCAAGGTCACTTCAGTAGACTTTCAGATCTCTACCAATACCTGTAGGTAAGTGGTGCCGAGATGCAAAAGAGATATGTCACATCATCACCTCACCCACCCTTCCTACCCTTCCCCTTTATATCCTAAATTGGTTTACATATAGGGTTAAGAAGACAAAACCTATATGGTATATTATTATTTAAAAATTTAACCTATGCATAATTTACTAATGTTGCGCCTGAGTTATGCCCCTATTACCCCATATATGTCTTACACTATATCTCTGGTCTATTATACTGTAATATTGCTATTTTGCACTAACATTATAGATTTAGCACACATCGTATCAGCATGAGTGCTAGGAATGTGCTTTGCTGCTAATATATACTAATGTACTATGCATGGTTCATTTATACCTCATTATATTACATTTATCTAGATTATGTTTGTTTTTCATATATATTCAATATATAATTGACCTAATCACTGTTTAAATGTCTCTGAAGGATCATCAGTGATTATTATGTACTTATATTCTCATATAATTATATGCATTTACACTCAGGCGCATATGCCATGTGTAATATAGCTTTGCAAGCAATTCTCTATTTCTACTAACAAGAGACAGATCCTTTGTTTACTCTATCATCTAAGCACTTGTAGATTGGAAGTGTCAGCATTTCTTTTCATCTAAGGTTTATGCTCAAGAATCATTATTTCTTATACTCATTAGTATTCTGTCTTCTAAGTAATTATCCAATAGAGAATGTATTGTGTAACACTGTTTATAGTTCAGAACCAATACATATGGTTTTGTTTATCAGAAAGCTAGTTCTTATCTTAGTATATAAAACACTGTCTTGCCAGTTTCTCTCTCTCTAGAAGCTTTGTACGTACAAATAGACTGGAAGTCACCCTTATCTGTGAGTTATTATCCTGCTTGGCTGTGAGTATAATAAAAATACTTTATTTATGACTACTTGTGAGGTTATCTCTGGCTAATATTGTAGACACAGAATGAATCTGATTTATTATTTTAGCAGTTAGTCTTTTTATGACATTTATGGTGACCGTGGCAGTCTTATGTTCTAATAGCTATTGGTAATCTCTTCCGGGATCTGGAATTAGGATGTATCCCTGATCTCATACATTGCAGATGTTTGGGTCAGTGGTGCTGCCCCAAATGTACTTCTACTGAGTGTGTTAACAAATGTTTATCAGAAGCTAATACTATTCCCTTGTCAATGGCAAGGAACCTTGGGTATGTCACCACACACACCAGTATTGCTCGATGTTTCAAAACGTACTCCTGCACAATCAAGGACACTATGTTTGAGACTCTTACAGTGTCATTGCCACAGTTTGATCCAGCAACCTCCATCTTTGATCATCTGGCAACCATCCATTCTATTGGTCTTCTTGATGGGAACATTTATCGTGAAAGGTTGGAACTCCCTCCTTTGTTGGTTTACCATACGCATCTGAACTCCTGGTTGGCTCCAAACATTGATTGCTGTACATGGAAAGGCTATCACCTTTTATGCAGATGTGACATTTTTGAACTAGTCATGCCGATTTGTGGATATTGGCCCAATGATTGGGACTGGGTCTCCTCTTTGGATCCATTATAGAAGAATCTGAATGGCTCTAACATGAATTTTAAAACTTCATCTAACAGTGGAAGAAACTGTGGATTTACTCCTGGAACTGTCGGTGCATTATGGTTTGTGGACATTGATATCTCCTGTCCTGTTCGACTTACCAACTGGAAACTGCCATTGTCTAAAGTGGTATATTCTACTGATGGAGAATATTGTGTGGTGACCAGTTACAAATTCTATTGGTATGGGCAAATGTTGTGTAAAATTGACTTTTCTAACTCCTGTTTTTTTCCTAAACAGCGTGTTGTCATATTTCATACCATAATAACACCTGTTCCCATCCCGGAACCAGATACAATGGAGTCCAGTCCTGACTATTGGGATGCTTTGTCTCAATGTTTACCTATTTTTAATGTTCTGTGGTAAACTCAGGTACTGGAAGAGAGGGGGTTTCCCTGAGTAAGATAGTCAGGGTACAGCTGCAGCTGATTTGGCTTATTAGCTGCAGCTGCACAGACAGGAGATCTTTAAAAACAGGAAGGAAAAGCCAGCAGGCAGTTGCTGCAGGGGTAGAGGGCTGACAAGCTGATTGGATGTTTTCCAGAACAGGAGTCCCTTAAGCAACCCTCAGGAAATTGGTCTCCTAAATTAGGCAAAAAGGAAAAAAGTTATTTCCATTGTGAGTTTTCTGTTTTACTGTTTGTGTTCTTCCAGAAGGTCTAGCCTTCTGGAAAAGGGAGGTTTCTAGTTAGGGTCAGGGATTGTTTAGTCAGCTCTCCCACCCAGAGCTAGGCCTCTTTATTTCTGTTTTTGTTTCATTTTCCCTGGTGGGGCTTAAAAGGAAAAGGGCAGAAGCCCAAAGTTCTGTGTCACCAACCACATTAAGAAAATAAAAATATACCTGGTTGGTTTGATGTTAAAAAAATGGTCTTCCTGAGACTCCTTAACCACCGCAAAGCTGATCCTGAATCCCATGGTGAGGTTGCACCTCGTCACATGTGGTGTTAGAAGTGGGATCAGATTGGAGTAGAATTTGGCTGGAATCCAAACCACCACGGAGTAAAGGAGACCAGGCATGGAGGACGTGGTGAAAGCCTTGATCCAGGCTACAGTAGTCCAGCAGGAAGCTACCCAGGCTCAACAAGAGATGAACCAGTTGCTGCTCACACAGATGGCCCAGGACTGAGCTGTCCTCCAGGAAATGGTAAAGTGTCTCATCGAGATCACACCGGGAGAAGGTCACCCGGGAGGGCCTACCCCAGAGGGTTACCGGACTGCACAGGATTCCCACTGTCTGCAGAAAGTGACAATGGCTGACGACATTGAAGCATATTTGCTCGCTTTTGAAAGGACGGCTACTCATGAATCATGACCTCAGGAACAGTGGGCCAGCATTTTAGCTCCATTTTTGTGCGGTGAGGCCCAGAAGGTGTATTATGATCTGGATGAGGGAGTTGCCACTGACTATCCAAGGCTGAAGGAAGAGATCTTGGCCCGTGCTGGTGTGACTCCAGCTCTTCGAGCCCAGAGGTACCACAGCTGGAGATTCTGGGAGTCGGTGAAGCCATGGTCGCAGATGTATGACCTCCTCCACTTGGCTAAGAAGTGGTTGCGACCTGAGCTCCATAGTGCTGGCAAAATCAGGAAGCTCCTGGTAATGGACCGGTTCTTAAGAGGACTACCACCCATCCTACGGCAATGGGTTGGACAGGCCAACCCCACTTCCTGTAATGAACTGGTCACCTTGGTGGAGCAGCATTATGCCATGAAGGAACTTTCCCTGGACATTGGAGTTGGCTACCCCCGGGACTTGGGGCAGACTACAAACCGGAGATACTGACCCCCCAAGAGGTTGGACCAGACAGGGCCCGAGAGAAGGACTACCAAAGAGTGGTCTGAGGCTGTGAAGGGACTTTCAGGTTCAAAAATAGAGGGGGACCTGACCTCCCCTAGAAGCCCAAAGGGTCCAGGGTCACCCAGACAATGCTACTGCTGTTATGGGTGCAGGAAGCGGGGACATGTAATTGCCAACTGCCCTAATGGGGTTGAACCAATGCAGTGCAACTGGGGTGGGTCCCCATAGAGTGATTGCCATTTGATTAATGTCGTAGGGGTGGTCACCACTTCACACTGATTTACCCGGTTGGTAAAAGTAAATGGACAGGCCATTATGGCCCTTGTCGACTCGGGAAGTGAGGTCACCCTTATAGTTCACAGTTTGGTGCAACCATCCCAAATTAATTTCCAGAAATGTACCGGGATCACCTGTGTCCATGGCACAGTGTTTTATTACACACGGTGCTAGTTACCATGGAAGCACAGGGGGAGGACAGGCAGGTCATGGTGGGGGTCCTCCCTTGATTGGTGCATCCTGTCCTGGTGGGTTGAGATTTCCCAGGGTTTGAGACATTACTCCATGAGGGGGGAACCCGGGAGGCCAGGGCCCCAGTAACTGAGGCTATGGTGCTAGGAATCCCTGAGGGGTTGGAGGAGTCACCCGATTATTTCCTTTATGGGCATTGGGACCCTGAGTTGTATGGGGAGGCAGGAAAGTCCTGGAAATCACAAAAGGAATGCAGGGATTGTAAAAAGTTAGGGACCAAGATACTGGCTGTCAATGGCAGGTCCGTGCTGGTGGGAGGTAGAACTCTGCACCCAGAGGGACAATAGGGTGAGCAGTCTGATGCCTGAGGCGAGAGTTGTAGGGAGGAAGAGGAGGACCCAGAAGCGGAGACAGAGTCAAATCCTCCTGAATTGAGTACCCTCAGGATAGTCTCCAGGAACTTTGGTCGGGACCAAATAGACAAGTCTCTCTTTCAGAATATCCGGTAAGAGGTTGTGGAGATTAATGGGGTGCCAGTAGAAGGCAAAGCCAAGTGACCCAGACTGTATTTCACATTAAATAATGACCTCCTATACCGAATGATACCAGATGAAGAACATGATGTGGAACAGTTGCTCATCCCTGGCCAGCAGAGGAAGGCGGTACTGGATTTGGCACATGCTCACCTTCTCAGAGGACACCTTGGGGTTGAAAAAACACTGTGCTGCATACTACAAAGATTCTACTGGCCTGGAGTTTACACCGAGGTAAGGAGGTACTGTGCTTCGTGACCAGAATGCCAGTTGGCATTCCCGCGCGGCCGAAGTTAAGAGCCCCGTTGATGCCCTTGACAATCATCGATGAACCCTTCATGAGAATTGCGATGGACCTGGTAGGCCCCCTAGACAGGTCAGCCCGGGGCCACCAACACATCCTGGTCATCGTAGACTACGCTTCAAGATATCCAGAAGTGATCCCGCTCCGTAACACGGCCTTGAAGTCGATTGCCCCAGAGCTCATTCAAGTTTTCATGAGGGTTGGATTCCCAAAGGAGATACTGACGGACCAGGGTACTCCCTTTGTCTCCCGTGTAATGAAGGAGCTTTGCAGACTCCTCCAGATCTGAGCCCGGAGGACCTCAGTGTACCACCCCCCAGACAGATGGTCTGGTCGAACGATTTAATCAGACTTTGAAGGGGATGTTGCAGAAAGTTGTGAGCTGAGACAGAAAGGACTGGAACTTACTCCTTCCCTACTTACTGCTCGCTATCCAAGAGGTCCCACAGGCATCCACCGGATTCTCCCCCTATGAGTTGTAATATGCCCACTGGCCCAGGGGTATCCTCGATATTCTAAAGGAGGACTGGGAAGATCAACCACCACAAGGAGCCAGTGTGATTGGGTATATCTCACAAATGCAGGAAAGTTTGGCCTGGGTCACTCTTATTGTCTGGGAACACTTAGAAAAGGCCCAAGAGACCCAATGGACTTATTAGGACTGTCAGGCAAGGATCCAGAAGTTCCAGCCGTGGGATCGGGTGATGGTCCTGGTTCCTACAGTAGAAAGCAAACTGCTCGCCAGGTGGCAGGGTTCATACGAGGTCATGGAAGCTGTTGGTGATGTGAACTATAAAGTAAGCCAACCCGATTGCAGAAGAAGTTCCAAATATACCATATTAACCTCCTGAAGGCATGGCAAGACTGGGAGGCCTGCTGTGTCTCATTGACCGTAACCCCGGCAGAAGGTAAAACAGAGGGGCAAGTCCATATCTCACCCGAGCTGTCTCCTACACAGTACAAAGAAGCAGTGGAAATGGTTCAGCAAAACGGGGATGTGTTCTCCGAATTACCTGGTTGGATTATCGCAGCCTACCACTACATTGTGACAGCTCCAGGCGTAAGTATAAGGGAAAGACCCTACCGTATCCCAGAGGCCAAGAGGAAAGAAATCTGAGCCGAAGTCGAGAGGATGTTGAAGCTCGACGTCATAGAAGAGTCCCATAGTGAATGGTCAAGCCCCATCATCCTCGTGCCAAAACCGGATAATACTTGGAGGTTCTGCAATGATTTCAGGAAACCAAACGAGGTATCACAGTTTGATACATACCCACTACCTAGGGTGGATGAACTGATCGACTAGTTGGGGAAGGCCAGATACCTCTCCATCTTTGACCTTAAAAAGGGATACTGGCAGATCCCACTCACAAGGGCAGCCCAGGAGAAGACCACCTTCATCGCCCCGGGGGGTTTATGTCACTACAAAGTCCTCCCATTTGGTCTGCATGGAGCACCTGCAACCTTTCCGTGCATGATGGACCGACTGCTGCACCCACACTTTCACTATACTGTCACCTATATCGATGATGTGGTCATCCATAGTATGGACTAGGAAACTCACCTTCAGAAGGTCAAGGCTGTACTAGATATGTTACGAGAAGCCAGGTTGACAGCGAACCCCGCCAAATGGAAGATCGGCTTGTCAGAGGCAAAATACTTGGGCAATGTGATTGGACAGGGATTGGTGAAACCCCAGGTGAAGAAGGTAGAAGCAGTTCAAAACTGGCCCCAATCAAACAAGAAAAAGCAAGTGAGGGCTTTCCTAGGGTTAGTCAGTTACTACTGGATGTTCATCCCTCACTTTGCCACTTGGGCCACTCCATTAATGGAGTTAACCAGGGCGAGAGCACCAGACATGGTGAGGTGGTCAGAAGCAGCGGATGAGCCATTCACCGACCTCAAGATGGCCCTCTGTTCTGATCTGGTACTGGTCTCCCCAGATTCTGATAAAGAATTAATTCTGCAAATAGATGCCTCGGATGTTGGATTGGGGGCAGTACTCTCCCAGGTGGTAGCAGATGAAGAGCACCCCATCCTGTACCTAGGTAGGAAGTTGTTACCCTGGGAACAGTGGTACGCCATAGTGGAAAAGGAGTGCCTTGCAGTGAAGTGGGTGACAGAGACCCTCAGATATTACTTACTAGGTCATAAGTTTATTCTGGTGATGGACCATTCTCCACTCAAGTGGATGCAAACAAACAGGGAAAAAAATGCCAGAGTCACAAGATGGTTCCTTGCACTACAACCGTACCACTTTGTGGTCCACCACAGAGCAGGGACACTGAACAGAAATGCGGATGGACTTTCCTGAAGACCCTACCTTTCAGCACAGGCCGCCCAACCCTATAGTGTTGAGCTGGGGAGGTGGATGTGTGATGAACTCAGGTACTGGAGGAGAGGGGGTTTCCCTGAGTAAGATAGTTAGGGTACAGCTGCAGCTGATTTGGCTGATTAGCTGCAGCTGCACAGACAGGAGAGCTTTAAAAACAGTAGGGAAAAAGGCAGTTGCTGCAGGGGTAGAGGGCTGACAAGCTGCTTGGATGTGTTCCAGAACAGGAATCCCTTAAGCAACCTTCAGGAGATTGGTCTCCTGAATTAGGCAAAAAAGAAAAAAGTTATTTCCATTGTGAGTTTTCTGCTTTACTGTTTGTGTTCTTCCAGAAGGTCTAGCCTTCTGGAAAAAGGGGGTTTCTAGTTAGGGTCAGGGATTGTTTAGTCAGCTCTCCCACCTGGAGCTAGGCCTCTTTATTTCTGTTTTTGTTTCATTTTCCCTGGTGGGGCTTAAAAAGGAAAAGGGCAGAAGCCCAAAGTTCTGTGTCACCAACCATATTAAGAAAATAAAAATATACCTGGTTGGTTTGATGTTAACAAACTGGTCTTCCTGAGACTCCTTAACCACTGCAAAGCTGATCCTGAATCCCGTGACGAGGTTGCGCCTTGTCACAGTTCATATTGGCAACTTAAGTTTGTCTCTCCAATCTCTTCTCAATAGAACAGATACCCCCCTGATTTATATCAGTAATAACGTTACCAAGGCTCAAAAAGCACTTGATGATCTGATTAGTGATGATATTGCTATGATGTTGGAAAAACCCAATTGTGAAGTTTACTTTTCAGATATTTGTGGTAATTCAATTTTTACTAACATTAGTGCTTATAATTACATTTTGTTGTTTAAGGAAAACCCTGAAACACCATCGTGACCAGTTAAAATTCCTCTACCGGGCTCGTGCTTTGGGTCTGTAGATGAATGGTGCCTAACTGTTGTCTTTTTGTTGTGTTGCCACTTTTGCAATTAGGGCAACAACAAGGGAACTGTAGTGCCCAGGTTATGCCCCTATTACCCCATATATGTTTTACATTATATCTCTGGTCTATTATACTGTGATATTGCTGTTTTGCACTAACGTTATAGATTTAGCTCACATCGTATAAGCATGACTGCTAGGAATGTGCTTTGCTGCTAATATATGCTAATGTACTATGCATGGTTCATTTATACCTCATTATATTACATGTATCTAGATTGTTTGTTTTTCATATATATTCCATGTATAATTGACCTAATCACTGTTTAGATGTCTCTGAAGGATCATCAGTGATTATTATGTACTTATATTCTCATATAATTATATGCATTTACACTCAAGCACATATGCCATGTGTAATATAGCTTTGTAAGCAATTCTCTATTTCTACTAACAATAGACAGATCCCTTGTTTAGTCTATCATCTAAGCTCATGTAGATTGGAAGTGTTAGCATTTCTCTTTGTCTAAGGTTTATGCTCTAGAAGCATTATTTCTTATACTCATTAGTATTCTGTCTCCTAAGTAATTATCCAATAGAGAATGTATTGTGTAACACTGTTTATAGTTCAGAACCAATACATATGGTTTTATTTATCAGAAAGCTAGTTCTTATCTTAGTATATAAAACACTGTCTTGCCAGTTTCTCTCTCTCTAGAAGCTTTGTACGTACAAATAGACTGGCAAGTCACCCTTATCTGTGAGTTATTATCCTGCTTGGCTGTGAGTATAATAAAAATACTTTATTTACGACTACTTGTGAGTGTTACCTCTGGCTAACATTGTAGACATAGAACAAACCTGATTTATTATTTTAGCAGTTAGTCTTTTTATGACACTAAATTCCAATAAACACACAAATGTGTCTAATTGGGAACTTTCTTATATTTGATTTATTTGCAATAACTGTATTATAGGTTCCCAGATCCTACTTAATTGTGTCTCCTGTCCCTTATTGCAATAATGAATACATTCCAAATTCAGACAGTCTGAGATCAGTTTTTTCCATAACTTATAAGTTGGGGGATCTACATTTTTCCAATTCCTAGTAATACACCTCCTAGCATTCAATAGTACAATATGTAATGTCTTCCATAAATAACCAGAAGGCAATTCTTGTAGTGAACTTGTACTTAACATACAAAGTTCCAACTCCCTCTGGATATTTATATCCGGTATGTTATTAAGTGTTTGGAAAATCTTATCCCAGAAATGGACAATTTTTGGACAGGAAGCTATCACATGTTCCAGGATCCCTTTATTCAAAACGTATTGGGTCTAATACAATCTATGAAAAATATTAAATTGAATCTGATTAAGTTGATTGTTGATAGCAGTTGAAATTCCTGATATAATAGTCTCCCATTTTTTAAAAGTAATGGATTTATTGAGTTATGTTTCCCATTTATGTTTTAATACTTGAATAGGGGATAAGCTTTTAACTAATAATATTTTATAAGCTTTAGAAATAAATTTACTTTTGTCATTTGATAAACAATATTGCAGTTGTGTCTCAGGGGGTGGGTTTAACTCAGTTCCCAATTCTTTAATGTAAAAGGACCTTATCTGCAAATAAATAAAAAATTCATGAGCTGAAACATGATATTTTTCATGTAACTGGACAAATGAAACAAATTGTCTATCTGATCCATGCACATCTTTAAGACATGTAATACCCCTCACCATCCAGTTATTTATATATCTGGGGCCTAGAAGGTTCATGCCAGGCATTATTATAAATGTTAGTCTCAAGATAAATTCTCAGATTTTATTTGGAAAGTCTATGAAACTCCAGCCATACTTCTATATTATGTTTAAGGAAGCCATAAGAAATTTTGGTAAATTTTTTTCTTTGCTTTTTTTTGGAGAAAAGTGTCTGAATCAGACTAACAAATTCACTAACCATATTTTCATATAATACCCACCATGCTGGATCATTTTCATAAGATTAAATTAAAAAAAAAGAAATCATTTGGGACCCCATCTTGTCCAATGGAGGTTCCTTGTTTTAAGAGCATAACTGTATTCTCTATTTCCTGGGCCATAATTTGTTGTATTACTTCTAACCTTAAAGATTGTGGATATGAAGGAACCTAAATATTTTCCCAAACATTCTGAATTTCTGCCTCTGAGACCTTTATTTCTATGTTAAAATTACTGAGATGTTTTTCTAAGTAATTCCGTAGTTCACTAGGAGCATATAACAACTTTCCATTTGAATCTTGTAAAACTGTGATTTGAGAATTATTTATTCTTTCCTTACTGGTCTCACAAGGATCTGCATATGGGGTTTTCTGTGTCCTACAAGATGTCTCAGCCTGCATAAAGGAGGACCTGTCGTACTGGAATTTTCTCATGTCCATTTTTATCTTATTGATCTGTTCTGAAAATTTCTGACCTCTAGTATGTGTGACTGAAGATAGTTTATAAAGCTGTGTTCTTAAATTGAAATAGGTAATAAAGTTACAGTATTTTGAACTGTCTGCTTCCCATATTTTGAACACCAATCTTTAATATCCCATTTTGTTTCCTCCCACCAAATCCCCAAGTTGTCATATAAACAGATGACCGAAATCCTTACTGTAATCTTGGAATGCATAGTAAGTCTAAATTCTGGTTCTTGTATAATAGCTGTATTTATTTTCCATCGAGTGCTGGTCCTTTTTGTGTCTGTATTAAAACTTAACTATGTCTATAACAATAAATGGTCTGATAATTCTACTGATACTACTGTAGTATTATTAATTTGTAGGTGTTTTGATAGAAACATGTAGTCTCTTTTTGTTAAGTTATTTTGAACATAGGCATGAGTGATTTAAGGATTTGGATGCCTTACTATGTTCTGTATGCTGTTTTGAATCCGTAATCATACTGTCCTCACATGAACTGTAACATGTCTAATTTGTACAATGTCACTTTATGTACTTAAATCTGTTATTCCTGTACTCTTCTGGGTTGTACTGAAAATAGGCAATTGTCTTGTCTAGCGTACTTACCTGGTTAACAAAAGCTAAATAAATACATAAATAATCTAATAACTCACAAGTAATTATACATTTTTTAAATGCCTGTGAATCACAATATATATTTTTCCCTTGTTCCTGCCTTCCTGACACATCTTTTGTACAATTAAAGCCCCCCTCCCCCAATATATACCTTTAGCAGTGGCTAGAAAGGGCTGTAATTGAGAGAAAAGCCCTACTCTTTTGGCTTTTTGTTGTGGTTCATATCCGGTTATGAAACTGCTCGGCCTATAATGCCAAATACCATACTATATAAAATCAGTACACATCCTGGGATGAGGTCTACCAGCTTCTACAGTTTAAAATTATGCCCTGTGAAAAGAATTCCAACCCTGTCTGCCCTATCTTCCCCAAAAGACCAAAAGGATGGTCCCCAAACCCAACTATTTCTAGCTGCCTACATTTGTGTTAAGGAATCCATCCACATTTCCTGCAACAAGATAACATCACATTTTAAATCATGCAGTAAAGAAAATGTGGCATTTCTTCTCCCAGCATTTTTTAATGCTGCAGGTATTTAGAGGAGACTGCAAATCTATTCATTTAGTCTCATCATTTTTTCCTTTTCTTCTTTTTTTTTTACCAATGTTTTTTTCTTTCTTCTTGCACTGGATTTGTAGCATTGTGTACCTCTGCTGGGTTAGAAGCATCAGACATATTTTCCTCTATGTCAGAGTCCCCAACTGCTGCTGTATTCTAAACTTCAAAAGGATTGGGTATTTCTATATCCTCAGAATGTTGTGCTGTCTTTACATGCCTGGAGCTTCTTCTTAAAGGGGGCCTGCACTCTTTTTTGGGGGGGGCTTATCTGAGGGGACTTCCTTTGGTATTGCCTGTGAGGTGTCTGTAGTCTGTGTCATTGTTGATGTGGTCTCACTGTTGTGTGCCTGCCCCTCTTCTTGCTCTTCCATTTGCTCCTTTTCTTGCTCATCCATTTGTTCCCTCACCTGACTGCAGGCCTTCCATTGTGGTAACTTCTTGCTTTGTTATCCTACTGGCTGGGTCCATAGTAGAGCACCTGCCCTTAACCTTTTTAGATACTGAGGCCAGGGGCCAGTCTTCCTGTTGCTGAGCTTTTTAAATTAACACTTCAGGGTTTATTGTGTTTCTCATATTGTCAGTCACCCAAGGCAACCCTGGAAAAAGTGTCCAGACTGTTCACATAAGTTACACTTAGAATGAGTGATGCATGACATACTTATATGTCCAAATCTGCTACAAATTCCATATCATAGTCTGTCATAAACATTTGATAAATGTGCTCTGCCGCTGCATTTGTAGCACAACTTTGGTTGTCCAGGGTAGAAAATTACCCCTCTTTGTCTGCCCAGGTAAATACTGTTCGGCACATGTTCTACCCCTTCAGGTGTCTGTCTAAGTTTGACTGTAAATTTCCAGCCACCAGTCAATAACTGCTCAGAATCAATGACTGCTTACGGTTCACTTAGATCCTCACATTTCTGTTGTAGCCAGTAATGAATGTCTCCCACGTAAACATTTTCTTTCCTAAACATTATGGTTACTGTTTTTATTAATGGAATTGTCAATGGGATAGCAATAAATGGTGACCACAGGGGAGAAAATTTCACCTGATTGTATACAGACCAAAATCTTTCTAAACTGTTTGGGTGTCTGAAACTGATGTCAAATGTGTCCTCTCCTGAAATGGGAATCAAGGCATATATATCTGCTGCTGAAAGTCTCGAACTTCTTTTTAATAATTTTTGACCCACATAGAAGTGGTCAGGCTTAGGCTCAAGGCCTCCTCTAAATCATAGTTGTACTGTATTTCGTCTTGGCAAAGGCTGAATCCTTGGGAATAAATGTCCATACCTTTGCCTTTGGTCGGGGGGGGGGTCAGAGGCTCTTGAGTCCGACTGTTGTTCTGTGGCAATTCCCTCTGTCTCATGCTCATTTGGTAATGGAAGCTATTCATTCTGGGGCACCTCTAATGCCTGGTTCCCAAGATGGGGATCTAACCACTAGAAAACAGTGACATAGAGTCACCCTTGTTATTGTTTTTCTGCAACTAGTAGATCACTGGCATTGACACCAGGAACATATGATAGGTCATGCTGTAAATATTTTTATATCAGAACAGCCCAGCTTTCTTTGGTACAGTACACTGGACTGCATATGTGTCAGAAGTGTACTTTCTTTTTAAAGAGGAATACCAACATTGCAGTCATCTAAACATGGTTAGATTGGTAGCTTTTCTTAAAAGATGATCCAGATTACTCTTTCCTGCAGCAGTACTGTCTAGAATATAATCATGGGTTTGCTCGGATTGCTAATCATCTATTCCCAGAATCTGCTCCTGCAATTGGAAACATTCTGTGCTGAGTAATACCTCCTGATGAGTTGTACAGAGATTAACTGCAAATAACAAAGTCAACAGATGCATGTGACATATGTGCATGATACTATGGCACTATTTGAACTGAGGGGCTAATGTGGTGGTAATTGTGGAACAGCTAGCACAAAAAAGAATTAAAGCAGAAATACCTTTTACAAAAATCTAACACACATGTTGCCCTTGGGACTTGATCACCGTGGCATATTAGTAAAATACAAAAATGGGGTACATATTAACATCTAAGACAACTATGGGGCCATGATCAACTTTATTATCCCTATGCCTATGGTCAGTATCATCTACTGTTACAGCACAGAGTTGTGAACCCCAAGACCCTGACTGAAATTCCACATTTGTCACTTTCTTTTTGTCAGTCTCTCTACCAAACCCTCTTGACCTCTACTTTATGTGTGTGTGTGATGTGTGTGTGTGTGTGTGTGTGTGTGTGTGTGTGAATGCACCTTATGGCTGCTGCCAATATTCATGTATAGTAAAGCACTTTCTGATACAGTATGTATGAAATGCACTATATGAAACTCAGTTCCTTTCAATTCCTAAAGGAGAACTGCACTAAACCTGTAAGGTAGTTCTTCCTTTAGAATCTGATTTCATAGATTGGGTTTCATTCTCTTATTGTTCTGTCTTTACTGGTCTTTTTGTAAAGTTAGTAGGTGTTTCTAATTTACGTTCTGATGAAAAGTGCCGTATTCAAACTCTATGATCTAGTTTTTTTTCCCTTGAGCCACAGAGTTCTATAAGAGAACATGAATGCATTGTGAGAACAATGCAAGTTCTTAAGAAGGGCTTAAACTACATTATACAGTTTTAAAAATTGACCTTATCACCAGTGTGTAACTTAGAACGCGTACTGAATTTGCTAAAAGGCCAGTAAAGACAGAACAATTACAGGATAAGAACCATTATTGGAAACAGAGCTATTACAGAATATGCAAGCTTGAAAATTCAAGGCAGTTCTTTATTTTGTTTTTTTAAAAATGTCATACATATTTCTTGCAGATTGCTTAGAGCGTGAAAGCTTACATTTTACAGTGTGGCTCTGGTAGAACAAAAAATTAATCTGGTAAAAGCACCAGCATGTTTTTATTTGTAGCTCCTTTGTATTGATCTTTTTTGTATTTGTGTTTTTTTTATATAATCTGCATTTATTTACTTTACCGGGATAAACTCCATTGAGCAAAGCTCATTTTCAAGGAGGTTCTGGGAGCAGAATAACACACAGTTACAATATGAGTGAAATACAACAGTCAGTGTCTATAATATAAACAGATGACCAAAGCTTATTTACAGTTACATATATCTATATGATTATCCATTAGTGATTTAAATACACTATTAAATACTTATGCTTTCAGCTTCAGATAAGGTATAGAATAATACATGAGGTGATGAGTTTAATGAGATTTTACACACACCCTAGTTGTTGGATGCTACATAAACATCAAGAGTGAAGCTCAAAGGGTTTATTTATGCATCCTATACCAAAGGTGTGTATACAATTTGAGTTTTACACATCACCCCATGTTTTATTTTATATAATTGTTGGGAGACATTTTTTCACCACAGCAATTATAAAAATTAAAAATACATCGCTGTTCAGCTGTGGTCCAGTCAAGATGAAGCACAGTATGTGGCCAAGCAACTGCTGAAAGCTTTTCTTTTTTTAATGGTTTAATAATGTATTAAAGCTTTATTCAAGGATCCAAAAACTCCAGTGATGAGAGGCAAGTTGTTGTTTTCTTTTTTAAATGTACTTTTGGCCGACTGCTAGTGGCAGAGAAGTGTCTGAGTCCATCGCTGAGGAACGGAAGACCGGTGACTGGTACATGCATTGACTGAGGGAAACCCAGTGTGTGTTTGCCATTATAACCAGCAGGTTAAAAATAGTTCTGTTCTGGGATTCTAATCTTTTAAAGAACTGAAAACCTTTTGTGTATATGACTAGAGAGAAAGAACAGATACAGATAGTGAGAGGGGAAGAAAACATAATTCAAAGTCCTGTCCTCTCAGCACAAAAATAATATAATTTCACTGCACATGCAGAAAATAAGCACAATGTCCCCTATGCATGAAGGGGCAGGTAATACACACCGGAGGTGCGTACCCCACCTGTGCAGCTCTGCACCCACAGGAGATCTGCAAGTGGCCACATTCACAATTAGTGGTCTCTGCATGTCTGACATACACAGCCCCTCCCCCCCTGGCATGCAGGCCCATGGATCTAGGTGAGTGGCCATTCAGCCACCTGGCTCAGATCCTGTAGTGGATCGCTTGTGCCTGTGGCCACTTGCAAGGATACTAGCACGTAGTGCGTTAAAATCAATGTGGGGGTCAAGTGCCCGGACAACTGCCTGCCAGCCTCCTGGTGTGCTCAACATGCTGGGGCTTCCATGGTGGAGGAGCGCACAATCCTGCCACACTGCCACATCCCATGGCTATAACTCCCGGGGGGGGGCTGTGTACCTGGCCCCCCTGCCTTTATATCTGTCCCGACCTGGCGAAGGTGCAACCACCTGTGCCCAGCACTCTGCTTGTTCATGCATCCCATGGAGTGCCATCATGCCCCCTGCACCTCCTCTGGTCCACCCCCCCATGTGTTGGTCTGCATGCTGCCGGGGACTTGATGCAGAGGGGGGTGGACATCCAGTAGTGAATGCCACAGAGGGGTGCAGTGGGCTTGGGTGGGTGCAGAGTGGGCTATGCACCAGGGATACATGGTGTATACCCACTCTGCACCTACATGCATAGGGCCCATTGTGCCTTTCAGAATGCAAATGTGAAGTGTCATAATTCAATGCATTTGGCACATCTGAATGTGAGCAGTACATTCTCATGTTGCCCTTCCAAAACTTTATAGGATGTGATTGTTAATAATTAGTTTGTTTTCCAGGCCAACATCTCCTGTTTTTGAAATGTCAGAACATAAAAGCATTTTATTTACTATTTAGAACCCTTGGAACCCATGGTGATCTACTTCTAAATTAGAGCTCAAACCCTTTGGTTCTAAAAGTGTTCAAATCTCTTTAGAACACATTCTGAAAACTCTATTTTTTTCCATTGCATAGGGGCACTGTAACCAAATGTTATTTTACTAAAATGAGAATGGTGTCTGTGTATTTCAATTTACAACAGAGATGAGCTTCTCAGTGCACATACGTGTACAGTATGTACTGCTCACTTTCTTACCCACAGCCTCCATTTGCATACTGTGTGACCCTGAGCAAGTCACTTAACTTCCTTGTGCTCCCAGGTCGCACCTGGAAACAAGCTTCAGCTTAGTGTGCCTTTCCTGGTTAAACAATTTCCCCTTTCCCTTTCCCTTATAGATATGAGTCATACAAAGGCAGGTTGCATTTTATACTGCAGCTTTGTAGGACCAACAATACATATTTATTTAGCCTCCCAATCCTTAGAGAGCCCAGTTCATGGCTGCACTAGGTCATAATGTTGACCACGGAAAATTGCAGTCAAAAACCATGCAGGAAAAACAGCAAAGCCAAACCTAGCTCTCAGGAAAAACACTGAGTGCTACCGTGGATAAAAATAAGTAGCTATTGTGACTCTTTGTGGGGGCTCAGCCCACACACCCTGCTCTGAGTTCACCCACACCCCGAACTATATATAATCACCTCTGGTGGAGGAGGCAACTTAGGGATGAGGAGGAACTTCGGTGGGGATTGTCGGAGGTGCAAGTCAGAGGGGAAGGGGGAACTGAGTATGACAACTGAGGGGTTGGGCAAAAAGTGCAGTTGTGGGGACAGACAAATTAAACAGAAAGATCAGGAGGGGGAGGGAAAAAATAAACAAAAGTCACAGGACCTGGAATCAAACCCTGGCCCACCCGATGTTCTGCTGCCCTTTGCTGCCTGTGGCCCTATCTTCTGCACCACATCAGCATTTCAGCAGCACATAACAAGGGGACACAATTTAAAGATTGGGGGCTGGTTCAGGGGCAATGTGAGGAAGTTTTTTTTTCTCAGAGAGGGTGGTGGACATATGGAACAACCTTCCTGAGGAGGTTGTGGGGTCTAAAACTGTGGGAGAATTCAAGAATACATGGGACAGAAATAAGGCAATTCTTGTGGGGGGTAAGAAGAAATAGGCTGTTGGTTAACTAGGATCTGCAGCTTATTCTGTAGGTAGGGAAATGGGCAGACTAGGTGGGCCAAGTGGTCCTTATCTGCCATCAATGCCTATGTTTCTATGTTTCACATCATGCAGCGGAGCCTTTATCCTCTTCCTCCTGACTTACAACACCTACAGGGATAGTGCTAACATACTTGTGTTATACTGTCCTTGTAGCTGTTATTGTACATTGCTATTTTTGCTGTGCAGATAATACGATGCTATAATCTTCATGAAATATTCACCGGGTACCATTTATGGGTTACCCATGACGCATTCCAAAATGTTGATAAGTTGTAAACAGAATGGCTCTATAATAAAATCTGGCTAAGTTAGGTAGGTGTGATTGTGCATTATTCTTATAAATTAGGTCACCCTAATCCAATTAAGGTACAGTAGGAAGCTTGCCTGCACTAGCCTTTTCCTAACCGCTGGTGTGAAGCAATTTTTGTTCCTTTAAAATGTTTGGCTTCATTCTACATTTTTTACACAATTCTTCAATTTACAGATTAAATAGTTGAGCAGCTTGCACACTCGCCTCTGAGGCTGGATGATAGGAATGTTGTGGGTCCTAGCCACACACCAGGAACTTGGTTAAATCTTAATACTGGCATTGTAGTGCAGCATGAGAGTGGTGCTTTACTCCTGAAGTGCTGCCTTTTGAAGGAGACATTAAAATTATATTCTTCCTGTTTTGGTGATTGTTTACGTGGACTAACATGTCTGATGGCACTTCTCAAACAGAGTTGGATAATTTTATTAAAAGAAAACAGCTCATACAATACAGTACTTCCAAAATCATATACAGAATGTGAGAATTAAACAAATGATGTAATGATAAATTGTGCTATACAAATTGGGTGAGAAAATCAAAAGATTCAAAAGTAACAAACTTATCATAAGTGACAAAAGAAACTAAAATTCCCCGGAAAGAAAAGGAAAATACAGACAAAGGTTACTAAAGTCCATGCCCCAAAAAGGATAATAAAGTTCTACACAGAGTATGAATTACAGAAAATCAACCAAATACAACAACATTATGTGGTTCCTTAACCAGATTCAGAGATCCGTATACTGTGGCTTCAGAAAATGCACACATTTTGCCACAAATAGAATGTGAGATTCTGTTTAACAAATTTTCCTAAGACAGTTCATGACAGTAGCCACTATATCTGCTGCAGTGGATACCTTTTGTTGCAAGGTGTAAGCACACCTTGCCTGCCACATAGGACATATTTGCACATGGCAAAAATTATCTGTAAGGTACTGGCATCATATTTCTGCATTCTATGCAGATATAATCCCAAGACATTCTTTAAAAAATTACAGGGAGGAGATATTTGCTGTTCCATACTTGTATGAGAGTATTCCAAAATGTCACTGACAGAGGACATAATAGAAATAAATGTTTCTGAATTTCAAACTAATATCCACATGTGGGTCTGGGGCAGACTTGTTCTTCCACTGACTTGTGTTATAGGGAGTTTTCTGTGGCAGGAGAGCCAAGTAACTTCTCACATAGATAGATGAATCCTCCTGTCAATCACCTGGAGGAATGCAGTGCACTCCTATCCTGGAGGACAAAATAGAAGCTGTGAGTGGTGAGCATTTAGTGTTCACAACCAAGGTATGTGCCTGGTTACTTGTCTGGGACATAACACGAAGGTAGTATGTGCCAATATCTTATCTTAACTAAAGAGGCCATGATGATTTCTTTAAGTATTGTATGGCCAGTTTGGCTGTATAACAGCCCCTTTCTCATTTGTCTTTAAATGGAGACAGACAATCAACAATAAATGGGGCCTACAATTTAACTTTTCCAAGTAAGGCTGGACAAAGATTAAAAAGAAAAAACGAAGTATGGAAAAGACAATGGGATTCAGAATTCTCACTCCAGCTTTATCGTAGTCAGCCGGTCAGTTGTGGAGACCAAGGAACACCTGACTAGGCTGGGTGACAAACTATCATCTATTTCGTCCGGCATCTCCTTCTCTGAGATCCTGCCAGTCTGGGAGAAGGGAGCAGATGGACGGAAGGTCAGAGAAGGGGAGATAGGGGAGCTAAACACGTGGCTCAAGGACTGGTGCCAGGAAAAAGGACACAGATTTGTAGGGAACTGGCAACAGTTCTGGGAGCGAAAGTTCTTAAATTTGATGGACTGCATCTGACTAAAGAGGGAGTCAGTGCATTGGGGCAGAAGTTTGACGTCTTTGCAGAATATTTAAACTAGCAAATGGGGAGAGGGGTGCAGCACCCCATACGTCAAATGGGAAGAACACCCCTCCCCCCTCAGCTAGTGGTCAAACAGGAATTCAAACGTGTTTGCCGCTCATTTGCATCACCAGGTAAGAAAAAAGGTTTGTCTCCATACGATGCACAGGGTAATGCCAAACTTCACCCAACAACTAACACACCAAAATCTGGCCAATGGAAAATCATGTACACAAATGCTCACAGCCTGGGAAATAAGATCCCAGACCTGCAGGCAATAATGTCAGAGGCTAAACTGGACATAGTAGCAATTAGTGAGACGTGGTTTACCAGTAACCACACTTGGAGACTTCAGTACCTGGCTATGTATTGTTCAGAAGAGACCGAGGTGCAAAAAGGGAGAGGTGGCCCTGTATGTTAATGAAAATATCAAAGCTACAGAAATTCAGAATACACATAAGGAGCCAGAAGAACTGTGGGTCACCCTGGAAACAGGAAATGGGACAGCCATAAGAACTGGGGTTGTCTACAGGCCCCCAGACCAGAGGGAGGACATAGACACATTACTGTTAGAAGATATACAAAACATGACAGCTAAAGGAGAGTTCTGATAATGGGAGACTTCAACATGCCAGATACAGATTGGTCAATACCAGCAGGAACATCTGCCAGAACTAGACTCATAGTGGATTCCCTGCAGGGGGAGGGCCTCAAACAACTGGTACAGCAACCCACAAGAGACAGGGCTATCCTAGATCTAGTACTGACTAACAAAGAAGGGATCACAGATCTCCAGGTAGAAGGTCACCTGGGGGCCAGTGACCATCACATGGTATGGTTCAATTTGGCTACTACATCTAAATCATCCCATTCCAAAGCAAAAATATGGGACTTCAGAGGAGCTGACTTTGATAAGATGGCCAACAGAGTTAAGCTAGCCCTGGCAAGAAGAAACAGGTGAGGAGGTACAGGCAAAGTGGCAAGCATTAAGGATACAATACTTGAAGCAACATCCCATTGTGTTAGACAGAAAAGGAAGTGCAAAGAAGAAGGAAACCACTTTGGTTCTCAAATACAGTAGCAGAAAGGTCAGAGCCAAAAGTCTGGCCTTCAGAAAATATAAGGAACACAGCGGGATGAAGATAGGAGGCATACCAAACTGCCCTAAGGGAAGCAGGTAAGGCAGTAAGGCAGGCAAAGTCCCAAACTGAGGAAACACTAGCACGAACAGTAAAAGAAGGTGACAAGACTTTCTATAGATACATTAGTGAAAGGAGAAAGTCAGAGGGTGTGCTAAGCTTAATGGAGAAAAGGGAGCATGTGAGGAGGAGGACCTGTAAGGCATCTATCCTAAATAGATACTTTTGCTCAGTATTTACTGAAGAAGGTAGGGCAGGGCCCACAGCTCAGCATCATGGACACAGGGGAGGAGGTGAGCACTACTCCCTTCACAAAGAAAGGGTCCTACAAGAGCTTGCTAAGCCCAGGTGGATAAGGCAATGGGACCTGATGGCATACATCCCAGGGTACTTAAGGAGCTAAAGGAGGAACTAGCAGAGCCATTAGCAGAATTGTTTAGTGAGTCTCTGAGCACAGGAGAGGTCCCAGAAGACTGGAGAAGAGTTCATGTGATCCCGGCTCCACAAGAGTGGTAGCAGGGAGGAGGCAGGCAACACAGACCGGTCAGTCCTACCTCAGTAGTGGGCAAGATTATGGAGGCACCTCCTTAAGGAAAGGATAGTGCAACACCTGGAATCCATAGGGGCACAGGATCCAAGACAGCATGGGTTTACAAAGGAAGGTCTGTCAGACTAATCTCATAGATTTCTTTGACTGGGTAACCAGGTGGTGGACCAGGGGAGCAGTTGATGTCGCTACCTTGACTTCAGCAAAGCTTTTGACACTGTTCCACATAGAAGATTGATAAATAAGCCAGGTAGGCTCGGGGTGGGTCAGAAGTTGGTCAACTGGGTGGCAAACTGGTTGACTGGCAGAAACAGAGAGTGGTGGTAAATGGTATACAGTCAGAAGAGATGCAAGTCACAAGTGGGGTACCTCAGGGATCAGTCCTGGGGCCAGTCCTATTCAACATCTTCATTAGTGACCCCGCAGATGGACTAGAGGGTAAGGCTTGTCTGTTTGCAGATGACACAAGATCTGCAACAGAGTAGATGATCCAGATGGGGTGGACAGAATGAGAAGAGATCTGGATAAACTAGCAGAATGGTGAAGAGTGGCAACTGGGATTTAATGCAAAGAAGTGCAAAATCATGCACATAGGAAGAGAAACCCTGAAGCCACTTATAGGCTGGGAGGGAGTTGCTAGCAGTCACAAAGGAAGAAAGAGACTTGGGCATCATCATCACTGATGACTCAAAATCATCCAAGCAGACCTCTAAAGCAGTAGGTAAGGCTAGGGGGTGTTAGGGTGGCATTAGTAAAGGTATCACAAGTCGTAAGAGGGAGGTAATAATCCCTCTGTACAAGACATTGGTTAGGCCCCATCTGGAGTACTGTGTGCAGTATTGGAGGCCACACCTTCACAAGGACATTAACCAAATTGAGGCAGTCCAGAGAAGGCAGCCAAAATGGTGCAGGGACTGCATCAGAAGACATATGAGGACAGATTAACAGACTCAATATGTATACCCTTGAGCAAAGGTGGGAGAGAGGTGATATGATCGAGACATTTAAACACCTTAAGGGCATAAACAAGGTGAAAGAGTCTAACATGTTTAAATATAAGAAAAATAGCAGACAAGAGGACACAGCATGAGATTAGAGGGAGGCCGATTAAGGGGAAATGTGAGGAAATTCTTTTCACAGAAAGGGTGGTAGATGCATGGAATGGCTTACCACAAGAAGTGGTGGCTATGAATACAGTGCAGGGCTTCAAACAGGCATGGGATAGGCATAAGGGAGCAATACAAATGACTATGAATAGATAGGTCACTGACAGAGCAAAGGCCGATGGCACATTTATAAGGTAGAAAAAGAAATGGGCAGACCGGATGGGCCTTGCGGTCCTTATCTGCCGTCAACTTCTATGTTTCTATGATAAGCATGTTCCCTTTTAATGTGGTTGAGTCTCAAGAAACAATAAATCAAGGTACCATTTACCTATTCAGGTGGTTGCTCAGGTGGACATTAAAGATTTAATTCAATGGCATTTCTTGAAAAGAGTTGTGAAATTTTCACTAACAACGCCACAACAGCTTAACCTCATTCAATATGTCAAAATGCACCTGAATCTCTACCCTTACCCATTGGGACAAGCCTGACAATTGCAGACTTACCTGGTCCTCATTTCCCCGGTCAACAAAAACTAAATAAATAAATAAAAATACCAAGGATAACTTATTGTAAGTTTAAAGGTTCAGATATTAATATGAGCTTACTAGCACCAACTCATCACCCAACATAGTGGCGATTAAAAACTCAGCTAGAACTGAGAGTTTCACATCTTTAGGAGACAACAATATTTAAATTTTGAAAATGTACAGCAGCAAGCTACTTCTAAACAGGTTCCGATGAAGGACAACAAAAGCAATTTGTAGGTCAGGGCTTACATGAGGTAGTAGGACTATTTGCATATTAAACAGTGTGATCTGCATAGAACTGTGGTTTTGTATCCTTCATAGCTTCCCCTAGATAATTTACTGGACAGTATGTAATGTATAACTACTCTAATTGTGGAGAGACACACCCCCTGAAGAAGAACCAGATAGGGCTGAAGTATCAGGGATCAGAGTTTTAGTTGGACTGTTCTTCCACTGGACGCAACACTAATAAACAACATTTACCTTTATCTTATGCCTTAGATTTCTTTTCTTTTCTTTGGGTCCATGAATGCAGAGCTCCATTCCTTTGTGGCTACTAGCAGGCTGGCTGCTGTTCTCTGCACTACCTCCATTGCCCCAAGTGTGATATTTTCCTGTTTTTTACAAGGTTTACATGGGGCAGTTGGACTATTTCCATATTACACAATATGATCTGCATAGAAATGTAGTTTTCTATCCTTTATTCCTATTCTATCATTTACTGTACAGTATGTAAAAGATAAATACTGTAATTGTGGACCTAGAAATAATCCTTGTGGAATAAATTGAAGAGCAAGTAGAAATATTCCATCAATTTTCACCTTAATTCCATCAATTTTCACCTGTTGGTATCAACCGTGTACAAACTGGGCAGAACATTTCCTTCTTCCCGATTGGTTAAACAAGTATTGAGACTGATCTCTTAGTTCTCAACAACTTCACAGGTTCTAAAATATATGGCACTGTGATTTGGACTTTGGGCAATTCCTAAACTGAATTCATGAGACACATTACTCATTCTTGATTGTCACCACAAACATAGCTGCCTTACTCATACAATACACAAAAACCTTCAATGAGGCCCTAAAAAGTAACATTCTCTTAAATACTTCCGCTCATGATACCCCATTTCACACATAAGTAAGCAATAAGACACAATGGAGTGTTGGCTGCATATGCTGTCAATGCAGCGATGGTCATTGGTGCGTCACAATCAGTTTGACACTCACAGTGGTGAACTGGTTGTCAGGGCACCGTACACTTTCACCGCCACAGTGGTGTTGCCCTCCTTCCCCAATACCCCCAGAGGTGATTATAATAATGTTTTGGGGGTGCGGGGGATGAACCCCCTTGGTGGGTGGTGAGGAGGTGAAGCCCCTCGCAAAGAGCCTGGCTATGCCCAAGTGGTTTGGGTGCAATGGCGGTCAGGTGCCACAGTTACCAGGTGGCATGCTCGTGTTGGCATTTTGCTGTTGCTGTAATGACGGTCACCATTTCTGATTTCATACCAACTTGGTGGAATCTGTTGGCTATACTGCTGCAGTCACATGCCCAGGGTATATCAAGGCACAAGGTCACAATCTAAGTGCATTTAGTCCCCTGAAAGTGTGGTTGTGGCAGCACAACAAACACCCTGGAGTGCTATATTACATTTATGAAATGGTGCTTGTAATGGTACTTGTGTTAAGAATGCGAGTCAATTAAAAATAAAAAAAACTGAAAGAATATTTTAAAAACAGTACATTTGCATGAAATAGTCCCTCTGAAAATGGACTGTTACTACAGGGTGCTAGTCTGAGTTGAATTATATGAGCTACTATTGTGTGTGTGTATTTTGTGTGAACTGTCTCTTGAAGTCACCTCTTCCAGGTTATGCTTCCCTTTTTACTTTAATAAAAAAAAAAAAGATATTGTTTTTCTTTGTAGAACTGTATTGGATATAATTGGCTTCAGGTTCTTTTTAGTTCAGTGCCTGAGTAGACCAGTAAGGTAATATCCATGAATGTGAAACCAGGATTAGGGATAGCAACAGGGGGAAACTACATATTGATACTTGTAGAAGTAAATGAACAATATTTTCATTAGGACTTTTTCATACCCATCAGTCGTGCTGTCTCAATCCTGTTGGTAGGGGCAAATTTCAACAAATCAAGATGCAAGATCCTTAAACATATAAAAATCAAGCATTATTTGGTTTTCATTTATGTTGTTTCTTTGATGACTGTAAAATACCCCTTGTATCCTTACCAACTTGCTAGACAAATCCTGCTTAAAATGTTTGCCTTGCAAATATACTGTATGCCCTGGCTACATTTGTGTGTGTGTGTGTGTGTGTGTGTGTGTGTGTGTGTGTGTGTGTGTGTGTGCATGTGGTGTGTGTGTAAGTGCAATTTTGCAGAATTTTATATTCATGTATTGCATGTTAACATTCCACATGTGTGTTGAGGGGGCAAGCATTCCATTAGTGCAATACTTACACTATAAATATACACATAAAGAATGACAAGGTGTACATTATTGTGTGATAATGGCACACTTCAGAAGTGAAGCCTGAGGCCTGAGGCAAAGTCAAGGGCTTTACATGTCCGAGAAGTGCCATTATCCCATAATTACACACACCCTGGAATCCCTCATTGTGATTATAAAATAACTTCCCTGATTTGTTATGTTTGCTTGCACACATCCACAAGAAACATTATACGGCAGCTTAGGAGAGAAGTGGGTTGTGAAGGTGTGGCACTGAGGTGGCCAATGCCACTTCTGCATTTCTGGGCTTGGCAGTCTGTAACCAATGCGGTGGCAGCCTGCTGGTGACACTAGTTCAGTAAGCCTGCCACTAACTTGAAACAAATTGGCCACCTCAATCAGGGAGCGCCTTGTCATTGCAGCATCAGCCATCCACCTCTCCCTGGGTCTCAATAGGGCAGACGGCAAGCTGACAGTGCGATGGTGGGTGCTTCCTGATTGTTGCAGCCACCAGGTGTCCAAGGCCAGAGTAACATACTCCCTGATTGTTGCTGCTCCCAGGTCCATGTCTAGTTTTCTTTAATTTCTTCCCCCTTTGTACCGCTGGTGAAAAGCAAAAGCAGCAAGCAAGCACCTGCCACGGTGCCACCAGCCCATAGTCACTCTGACCCCCCCCGCCAAGTGAGCCTCTTGCAGCTCCAGCTCTGCACTGAGTTTGTGCCACAAAGCTGACCAACTTCCAATCAGAATGGACAACTACTCTTCTCTGGCAGTGTGGCTACTGAGCAGCAGCGGGAATTGTGGCAGACTGGTAACAGTGCATGTGGGTGTTGTGTCTCAGGGCAGTCCCCATCAAGCCAGCTGAATGACAATCACAGCCAAGAAGTCGGAGTATGGATGAGATCATCATTGTCGATGGTGATGTGGACCAAACTGAGTGAATGAGTGACCTGTTCTCGCCACCGTGTCGGTCCGTGACCATCTGTGAGATCAAATAAAAGTAGCAGCATGCAGCGTCCCTTGCTTTGCTGCTAGTGCTGCTGACTCCCAGACAGCCCCTGTGGTGTGAGGATGACTCAAATCAAGGAGAAGGGATACCCTGTCCCTCACCAGAGTGAAGAAATTAGCACAACATGCACCTTTTTGAGGTTTTTACTAGTTCAGGCTATTCCAGCTTTGGCCTTCTGGACTTCAGCCATACACCCCCCCCCCAGCAAAAAAAGCGAGAAGGCCATTAATGAGCTTCAGATAAACCAAACCTTATCCAGAACATTTGATTGAGAGAGCACATGAAAGTTAGTCATTAATTTTTGGAGCCCAATCCTAGAGGCTCTGGGTATCTTACAGCATTAAAATCACACTAAGATTACAGAAGTTCAGCAGGAAAGGCTTTATTAAAAAGATTAGTCTTCATGTCCCCGGATAAAATTAACCTTTAGATAACTGAGTGATCCACTAGATCGATCATCTGTAGTGTTACTATGGCACTATCAGAACAACTTTAGGAGGCTCGGTAAAAAAAAAAAAACTCTGGACCCCGGACTGGACCAGACCAGCTGGATAATGGGAAATTTGCACTAATATTGGTAGTCCGGTCACTCTGGACAAACAAGTCCAGCTTTCACCTATCTGGTCCCATCTTGTCCCAATGTTTCAGGTTTCAACCCATCATGGGCAGAGGTGAAACCTGGACTGCTGGGACCAGAATTGACCAAATTTGTAAAAGGTGGACTGGTCTGTCCAGGGTGGTCAGACCAACAATATTAGTGCATCTGCACCCCCTCAAGCTGGACTGACCAGTTTAGATTTTACTAAACTGGTCCAGTCGGGGTCTGGAGGGTGGCTTTCACCCACACTTCAACTCTGGTTTTTCCATTTTATGATCTAATGCTTGCATATCTATGAAACAAATGCACTCTACACTATATATTAAGATATGAAGCAAAACCTACATCTTAGGTTTTTCAAGGGAAATTAGGAGTAACAGCTATTATTTTCTGATGACCATGCTTGTGTGCATTTTGGTGCAATTTTTGTTAAAACAAGTACTATTTTTCAAATAATCTCATTCTGACCCCCTCGAAAAAATCAGTATCACATATTGCCAACTGGTCTGCAGTCTACACCCCAAACCTTTGGATGTGCAGGCATTAGACAATACTCCGATATCTTGTTAGTCGTTTTACCTGTTCTGGCATATTTGATCTCTTTTTGCTTGCAATGTCAGTGGGGTGGCATTGTCCTTCTTCTTGCCAATGGATGCCCACCAATGGTGGCCTGCATTTTCCGATGCCTCCTCCATATTTTGCAGGACTTGCAACACACCTGTAGTCCTACCTGTCTATAAATCAGTACATGTTCTGTTTCATGGGACACTTGCAGTTGTCATATGCCGGGGTTAGTCAATATTTTGTGTACTTGACCTGGCTCTGCCACCTTCAGAGAGACCTTACTTGCACTCTATAGTTGTCACGGCTACAGCGGATGCTCCTGTCCCCGTTGAATGACCTGCCTTACTAGATTTAATCCAAGCGAGCTGGGTGGGCAGATAGTTTTCTTTACTTCCATTGTCCTTGCTCTTTAACAGGATTTTTATACCAGGGTTTTCCTCGGTACACCCAGACTGTTGCAACTTCAGTTCATAAGAGAAATGGGATACAGGGCTCAACTCTTTCCCCTGTTTTCACTCATACTTTTTTTCTGTGCTGAGATTTGGAAGCTAAGAAAATTAGTTTTCTTTTTTTTAGAGGGCTGTCTCACTAATGATTAAATATGAACAAATAATGGTTTTATTGGGTGTAGTGGAAATAGATTCTAGTGGAAGAAAAAGGGTTTAGAGAGATCCTTTTTGGTATGCCCCCCCACACACACACCTACCTCTGTTGGAGTGTTTAAAGAGATCCTTTTTGATACCCCCCCACCCCATCCCTGTTACTAACTTACCTCTGCTGGAGTGGTGCGTAAAACAATGTTTTTTTTTTTATTGCAGACTGTTAGTAGGGGAAGGAAATTGTAATTTTAACATAGAATCATAGAACATGATGGCAGAAAAGAACCTCTTTGCCCATCTAGTCTCCCAGTTATCCCCCACTGGCGGAGCCTGCTCTGTGATCCCTTCCTGGTATGAATGGTCTACTCCCAGGCTCTTACATTTGTGTTGTTACAGAGTGTGGGGTAACACTCCTTAGGGAACAAAAAGGGGAATCTTTAGAATGGCCATTTTAAATATCTGAGCAGTCCATTTGGGTCAAATCAAATACCCCGCTCGATCAACGATCAAAAAGGCCCTTGTCAATTCAGCGGTTGCTTTGATTTGACCCAAATGGACTGCACATATACTGAAAATTGGCATTCAAAAGATGTCCTGTTGTTTCCTATGGGATGTGCCCCAGTATTCTATCAGCTCTGAAATCACAATCAGAGCACGAGGACAGAGCACTCATACTAGGAGAGGAAGATGGTCCCACGGCAGGCTGCATTGTGTAGAATTACAATCCCTTCCCTACTAACAGGTTGCAATAAAAAAATTATTTTTTTTTTTAATACAGAACAACTCCAGCAGAAGTAAAATGGTTAGGGGGGGCCTGGGAGAATTTCAAACAGAGCGTAACAGATGCACTTTAAATAGGAATATACGAACATACGAATTTGTCAGATGACGGTCCATCAATCTGCTTGTGTGTGCAGCTCAAATTTTTAGTTATCTGGCAGCACCCCCATGCAATAAAATAACTAAAAATAATAATGCAGGCACTTTAGGCATCAAGATGACCTACCCACCACACTTTCAAATTACACCATTATGCAACTGCCAGACTGTACTGTACTGTACTGTACAAGCCCCCACTACCCACCCTGGTACCAATGATGCTTCTTCCCTTGTCCCTAGGAGCTCTGTATTAAATCACAGTCCTCTAGGTATCCGGCTGTTAGATCAGTGCAGGCCCAGTGATGGTTGCCTTGCAGGTGATCTTTAGGTGGTGAACTTAAACAACCATATTTATTTCAGCTTAAAGTTTGTATTTACGGCCAGATCACCTAGTCCATTTAAGCAATGCTGAACTGTGGCCCTACTCCTGTGTGTGTGCGCCTATGTGTGTGTGTGTGGGGGGGGGGCCCAGATGTCCTCCAAGCCCTGTACGGTCACAAAATAAGATAATTAGAGGAGTTTGTCTCTGCTGGCTTGATAAATACAGAGCTGAATGGGGTAAGAGAGACCCTGAAACTCTACCATTGTTTTTGTAACAAATGTTATAATGTTTGAGTATCACAGTGTTTGCTACCTAAGCTATTAACCATAGCCAAAGTTTCCTGGCTCTGGGGCCACTTCCT
Source organism: Neoceratodus forsteri (assembly GCA_016271365.2). Lineage (NCBI taxonomy): Eukaryota > Metazoa > Chordata > Ceratodontiformes > Ceratodontidae > Neoceratodus > Neoceratodus forsteri. Next base: position 214,221,539 of record CM057451.1, read on the forward strand.
CAGGAAGTGGTCCAATAGACATGAAAGCATACAGTTATGTCTAGTATCATAAATCAAAAGTCTCATATTTTTTAAACCCTGTTCTTAAAAGGTTGATACTGTGGTCCATTCAAAACCAAAACCATATTTATTCATTCGTGCCATTTTATGCTACCCAAATCTTATTGTTTTTTTCCCCTTGAAACCGTAGTAACCACATCAAACTATAGGCTTCACCTGTTGCTGTAATGTTAACTACTATTAAACACCTCAAGTTCAAACAATGCACAAAAAAAAAACAGAAAACATGGCGACAACCCTCACTCAAAAGATATATCTTAAACAGTAATCCTTATAGTGTACCAGTAATATAGTACAAGGGGACAAATGGCCAAGAGAAAAGCTTAATTTCGTAGCAGTTTCAAGATATATATATAAATTGTATGAATCAAACCTGTTAATTTCCAGTCTACATGTTATTTAAATACCTTCCAGTTTGCATAGTGGCATCACCTTTTCCACACTTTCATATTTCTTTATAGACTTTAGTCTATGCATAATTAAAAAAAAATATAAAAACTGTCATTTTCAGTAAGCGCTCCTAATTATGTAACGATAGCATCTCATTCCTTCTGTTCTAGGGTTAATGCAACATTACTATGCTCTAAGACATATGCTTGATGATGCGAACTTTCAACAATAAAAAAAAACAGTATTCCACTTCCACTATTGTAGGATTAATACAACTCTTCTAACCCTGTGTGATCCGGTTACATATGCTCAGTTTATACACTGATGTATTATTACCCTTAATTGGTCAGCTACATTATTTTCAAACTATAACAAAAATAGTTTTATATGCATAAAGCTATGTGCAACCTCATACTGAATATATCCATAGAAAATTAACATCACTAATTGAGTGTTGTCCGAGGTATTTAGTAGTACAGTAATAAGCATAACAGCAACAGGTGAAGGGTATAATACTTCAACATAGTTACTATGGTTTCAGGAAAATAACCAGTAACATTTGGATAACATGAAATCACACTAATGAATAGAAATGGTTTTGAATGGACTGCAGCATCAACCCTTTCAGAACAGGATTTAAAAATGTGTGTGTTTTTATGCTGGCTATGACTAACAGCTTAGGTTGCAAACACTGTGGTACTCAAACATAATAGCGTTTGTAAAAAAAAAAAAATGGGAGATTCAGAGTCTTTCTGAAACTGTGGCCCTATCCACATTATTTAAATGGTAAGGTGCAGAACATGAATTCCCTGCTATGTTCTCACGGAACTTTGACTTGGCAGTCTTCAAGATGTTGACTCCTCTCTGCCTCTGGTCCTGCATTGACTTTCTGGTGAGTATTTCAGCAGCACCTCAGTGCAGACACCTCTCTCAAGTGATCACCTCTCAGTCAACTCACCTTTCTGTTTGCCATATGCTGTCTGGCACTGAATGATTTGGCAAATCAAGTCATTTGGATACAGCTTTGGACAGAGAGCACCCATGCACCTGCCAGTGCATCAGTATCATCACTGTAGACCAGTCACTTGGATGTAGCTTTTGGTGGTGAAGGTGTTTCACAGTTTGAGCTGTAATTCTAGAATGGCTGGCCCCTTCACTTATATCTCATGCAGGAGATTTGGTGCATTCAGTACATCTCTAATTATCCTGAGTCTTTCAGTTATCTTCTTCTTGTCCTTTAAAGCTCTGCAGCCACTTGCTGTTTTCTGGCTGTGGAACCTTTAGGCAGGCCTCTAAAGCTGACAGGATCAGGAAGCTCTGCATTCAACCTGTCTGTCTTACACAGACTTAACAGTTTTTGCTGTTCTCTGGGAATTCCAGCCCTCCATTTTTTCAGTCCAAGTTGTCAGTCAGTGAGGAGGGGTGTCTGACTATTATTTAATGCCCTATTGGCTGGAAATCACAGACTAAAACCAATGAGTCATTCAGTGTCCCATGACAACCCTCTGGCTCACTCTTGAGGCTCTGGAGCCTGATTGGCTGTTATGTTGACCCCTGACTCCATTACCTTAACTCCCAAGGGTCAGGGGCAACAAAGATGGCTGCTGCTTATATAGGGTTTTAGGGGCACAGTACCCAACATTTTCATTTGAAGGTCTCCTCAACTTAAACATCTGTACCCTGAGTTTGTTGCAGTATGACTATGCAGATGTTCTGGTCAAGCAGCTGGTTGGTTTGAGGTTGCTGTACAAGGGATTCCCTGCTCCCATGTGTGAGATTAAATACTCAGTTTGTGGCAGATGGATGCATTTTATGTGCCTCCAGCACAATGAAAAAAGTGGGTCTGGCTGCTCTTGAAGAAATACTAGGACTTTTCCATTGTTGCTCCTGCTTCAGTCCATGCTGCTATGGTCCTAGTGCTCAGGGACTGGACGGTAGCATCACTGGTGGTGGGCTCTGGTGTGGGGCTCCTTGGATCCAAGGGCAAGCCACCACCACAGGATAGGGATTGCATGAATAAGGATGACTATACATCTAGTATATGAGGTCAGTGCTGGGGACTGTTATGTACAGTGGTGGTAGTGTTAAATATCGGGGTGGGGACAGAGGTTCCAAGAGTCAAATTTAAAAAAAAAAACAATATATAAAACAGTAAACCAAATAAAGTATAAAATGCAATATTATGTTCCTAGGCACTTTCAGACATTGCATGTTCTATTGAAGATCTAGAAAAGACATATTAAGTTTACAGATTTTAAAAACATCTCATTTAATGTATGAAAACAAAAAAGAAATAAAGATATGGAAAAACTACCTTCAGATGTGAGTGCTGTCTTGAAATACAAATAAAATTATTGATAGGGAACTTAGTGGTAGTAGTAGCAGTATTATATTTATTTCTTAGGCGTCCAGTCCCACAGGCTGTGAACACCTTACATAACAAAATACATACAATAACAACAGCACAATAAATAGCTTTCAATAAATTATACCATAGGCATAATAAACAGTTTAGGAATACTATTACAATGTTATAATTCCAAGAGGTTCTGGTGACATGATAACCATGACAGTGAAATTCGAGTGATTCCTCATTTCATCAGAACCTTGAGATGAAATGATAACAATTACAGTGTAGCCCGCTTAAGTGAATAGCCTATTTTCTTAGATAAAATATTCACTTAACCGGGCTATTCACTAAAGTGGAGTTGAGGGTTCTATCTTAGAAATGTCTTACCATCGCAAAAGGAATGACCAGAAAACACATGTACAGTATGTCATTTTCATCAATTTAATAGTTAATAAATTTGAGTGTAAAGCACTGTAAGGCATTTGAAACAAGCAACATAATAAAAACAGTACTGTGCAGGCAAAACTAAATAAATCTTAAATACAGAACTGCATACCATACTGCACTTAGAAACATAGAAACATAGACTTTGACGGCAGATAAGGACCACTTGGCCCATCTAGTCTGCCCATTTCCCTGCCTACAGGATTTTTTTATTTTTATTTTATTTTAGTCTTTGGTAACCGGGTAAGGCCCACTAGGCACAACTGCCTGTTTTCAGGGGCGACCTGGAAGCACTGGGCGGTTAAGTGACTTGCTCAGAGTCACACAGTATGCAAGTGGAGGTTGTGAGAATCAAACTCAGGTCTGCCCTGCAGGATGTATCAAGCTCATTCACACCTCGTTCCTTTAACCTCATACTGCCAGCCCTAGATATCCAACAGCCTATTTCTTCTTACTCCCAACAAGAATTGCCTTATGTCTGTCCCATGTATTCTTGAGTTTTTCCACAGTTTTAGACGCCACAACCTCCTCAGGAAGGCTGTTCCATGCATCCACCACCCTCTCAGTGAAAAAATACTTCCTCACATTGCCCCTGAACTGTCCCCCCTCTATCTTTAAATTGTATCCCCTTGTTCTTGCACATCTCTTTTTCTGAAAGATGCTACCCTCTTGGACTTTGTTGATTCCACTAAGGTACTTAAAAGTTTCTATCATGTCCCCCCTCTCCCTCCTTTCCTCAAGGGTATACATATTAAGCTCCTTTAGTCTCTCCTCGTATGGCTTCTCTTGCAGACCCTGCACCATTTTAGTTGCCCTCCTCTGGACTGCCTCTATCCTGTCTATGTCCTTGCAGAGATGGGGTCTCCAGAACTGGATGCAGTACTCCAGATGGGGTCTCACCAACTGTCTGTACAGAGGGATAACAACTTTTTATAGAAACATAGAATTTGATGGCAGATAAGAGATCGCTTAGCCCCACCTAGTCTGCCCATTTCCTACCTAACAGATAAGCTGCAGATCCTAGTTAACCAACAGCTTACTTCCTCCTACTCCCCACTAAGACTGCCTTATGTCTGTCCCATGCATTCTTGAATTCCCCACTGTTCTTGACTCCACGACCTCCTCAGGGAGGCTGTTCCATGCATCCGCAACCCTCTCTGTGAAAAAATACTTCCTCACATTGCCCCTGAACTGTCCCCCCTCTATCTTCAAATTGTGTCCCCTTGTTCTTGCACATCTCTTTTTCTGAAAGATGCTACCCTCTTGGACTTTGTTGATTCCCTTGAGGTACTTGAAAGTTTCTATCATGTCCCCTCTTTCCCTTCTTTCCTCAGGGATATACATATTAAACTCCTTTAGTCTTTCTACGTATGTCTTCTGGTGCAGACCCTGCACCATTTTTGGTTACCCTCCTCTGGACAGCCTCCACTCTGTCTATGTCTTTGCAGAGATGGGGTCTCCAGAACTTACTGTTTTCTGCTGGTGTTGCCTCTCCCTATACATACCAGTATACACCCAGCCCTCCCTACTGCCTTTTCACATTGCTTGCTAACCTTAAGGTCATCTGATATGATTACCCCCAGGTCCCTTTCCATTTTTGTTGTTGTTACTACCTCCCCCCATTGTGCAATCTTCCCCTAGGTTTTTGTTTCTGAGGTGCATTATTTTGCATGTCTTTGCATTAAATCCAAGATGTCATACTTCTGACCATTCTTCCAACCTTGCCAAGTCCCGTCTCATTCTTTCCACGCCTCATGTATCAACCCTGTTGCAGATCATTGTGTCATCTGCAAACAGGCATACTTTTCCTTCCAGTCCCTCTGCAATGTCACTTATACAGACATTAAAAAGGACTGGACCCAGTACTGAACCCTGCGGTACCCCACTAGTAACCCCTCTTTGTTCAGAGTGGACTCCATTTACAATTACCTTCTGTGTCCTGTTGTTCAGCCAGTATTTTACCCAGGCTACCACCCTGGGACCCACTCCCAGCGTGGTTAATTTGACAATTAATCTTTTGTGTGGGACTGTGTCAAATGCCTTGCTAAAGTCTAGGTAGACCATGTCCACAGCCCCTCCCTGGTCTACTACTTTGGTCACCCAGTCAAAGAAATCAATTAGATTCATCTGACATGACCTTCCCACTGTGAACCCATGCTGCCTTGGGTCCTGTGCCCCACTGGCCTCAAGGTACTCAACAATTCTTTCCTTCAGAAGTGATTCCATCACTTTCCCTACCACAGAGGTCAAACTGACAGGTCTGTAGTTTCCTGCCTCTGCCTCTGTCTTGGTCAGACTTTTGTGAAGGGGAATCACATCCGCCTTCCTCCAGTCCTCAGGTACCAAACATCCTCCCATGATTTGTTAAAAAGGGTAGTCAGTGATTTCACTAGGTCTCTCCTTGATTCTTTTAAAATTCTGGGGTGAATTCCATCAGGCCCCCTTGCTTTGTCCACCTTCAGTTTTAGGAGTTCTTTCAGAACCCTTTCTTCTGTGACAGGACTGGGATCGACCCCCCTATCAAGAGTGCTTATGTTAATTGGATTAGGCACCTCCCACTCCTCCTCTTTTGTGAATACTGAGCAGAAATATTAATTCAGTGTCCCTGCTTTTTCACTGCCCCTCTCTGCCCACCCACTGTCCATTCTATTCAGCCTCACTATCCCTCCCTTTGTCTTTCTATGCTCCTGATGTACCTATAAAAGGTTTTCTCCCCCTTCTTAACCGAGTTTGCTATCTTTTCCTCAGTTTGGGCCTTTGCTATTCTGACTTCGATCCCTGCTTCCTTCTGCCTTAACTGGTATAGCTCTCTGTCCTGCTCCTTCTGTGTTTCCTTATACTTACTGAATGCTATCTTTTTCTCCCTGACTTTCCCTGCCACCTCTTTTGAGAACCATAGTGGCTTTTTCTTTCATTTTGGTTTGTTTATTTACTTCACACAAAGGCTTGTTGCCTCTGTGATGGCAGTTTTGATGTACTGCATTTTAAAAATTATTACCTTCTCTATCTGTCTGTGTCTGTCTATTGCCCGGTCTGCTGTTTTTTTTCCACTTGAAGTAGACTGACTTGGGGGCTGGGAGTAGGGGGAGGGGCACAGGGAAGCACAGGATGGTGCCTACTTTAAGCGCTGGTCTGCACACCATAACTTCTGCAGATGCAGCATTCTCCCTCTCTTATGATGCCACTGCGCAACTTCAGAAGGGGACAGCACACAGCCATCAGAAGCAGTCACTACTGTCACTCTCAGTCTCTCTCTCAGGGGGAAGGGGGTAATGGTGGCATCTACCTGGTGAAGCATGGGACACACCTGACCACAGTGACAAGCTACTTAGGACTAGATCATACCTGGCTCAGCCAGCATTTTTAGTGCTGTCAGCTTTTTCTTTCAGCATGCGCTCTGTGTTTCATCCTGATGGGCTACTTGGGCTGTCAGGCTTCCCAGGACTCACCATTGTTCAGGTGTGAGAAGGCACATTAGGTGTGACATCAGGCAATGTGGTTTAAATGTCCTTGTAATGGACTACTAATGGTCCCATTCATACCTGACGCCAATACAATCAGCAGGTGACAAAGTGCAAATGATTTAACAGAGGCATTGATAGGCAACTGATTGAACACTTACTGAAAGCCTGTTTAAGAGACCACAAGAGGCTGAAAAAAGTATTCAATTAAACTGGCTTCTTCATTCATTTATGAGGGCTTACAAACACTGGATGTGTAGTAAAGGAACTTGGACTTTGAATTTTTATTCACTTAAGCGAGTTATTCACTTAAATGGTATACACCTAAGTGGGCTCGACTGTACATAGTTCTCTGTTTGTTATTCTTGTAACAAAGGGATCCAAGATGTTTTCTGAAAAGTCTATTTTATATACTGAAGCAAGAATCCGTTTGTACCGCATACAAGTCATTTTACGTTTGCTTGCGCGCATGTGCAAGAAACATTATGTGCCAGTTTAGGAGAGAAGCGGGTTGTGGAGGTGCAGCACTGTGGCTGCCAATGCTGCCACTGCATTTCTGGGCTTAGTCATCTGTAACCAATGCGGCGGCAGGCTGCTGGTGGCACTAGCTCAGCAAGCCTGCCACCAACTTGAAATGAATTGGCTGCCTCAATCACGGAACACATCATCATTACAGTGTCAGCCATTCACCTCTCCGTGGGTCTCAATAGTGCAGACAGCAAGCTGGCGGTGTGATGGTGGGTAGTCCCTGATTGTTGCAGCCGCCCAGTGTCCATGGCCAGATTAACATGGTCCCGACTGTTGCAGCTGCCTGGTCCATGTCCAGTTTTTATCAAATTTCTTCCTCTGTTGTGCCACTGGTGAAAAGCAAAATCGCAAGCAAGCACCTGCCATGGTGCCACCAGCCCACAGTCACTCTGACCCCCTTCGAACAAGCCTCTTGTAGCTCCGGCTCTGCACTGAGTTTGTGCCACACATCTGACTGATCAAAATGGATAACTACTCTCCTCTGGTGGTGAGGCTACTGAGTAGCAGCAGGAATTGTGGCAGACTGGCAGCAGTGCGTGTGGGCATTGTGTCTCAGGGCAGTCCCCAGTGAGCCAGCCAGCTCAATGAGAATCACAGCCAAGGAGTTGGAGTAGGGATGAGATCATCGTTGTTGACGTGGTGTGGACTGAACTGAGTCAGTGAGTGACTTGTCCTCGCCACCGGTGTCTGTCCGTGACCATCCATGACATCAAGTAAAAGTTGTGGTGTGCAGTGTCCTTGCTTTGCTGCTGGTGCTGCTGACTCCCAGACAGTCCCTGTGGTGTGAGGATGACTCAAGTCAAGGAGGAGGAGACGTCCATCCTGTGGTGCCACAGTGCCACCATGTAATGGCGAGGGGTCACTGATCTAATCTTTATTTGAGGGTTGGTGAGGTGGCCAGCTGTGCCACCATTGATGATGAGATAATTGACCATTTCAGACAGAGAGGAGAAGAGGAAGGGCCAGTGTCAGCACCTGGGCAACACAGGCAGCTGCCCGGGGCACCAACAACAGAAGGAGGACTCCCAAAAAAACAATATCCCAACAAAATGTAATCAGAATCTGGACATCAAAATGAGGTAGGTGGGTTCCACTCTCACTGCAGATCACTTGTTCCTTGATGAAAAGATTAATCAAAGCAGGCTGGAGAAATTGGCAGGCAAGTCAGCTGGGGCAGGCAGCCACCTCCTCTCCTGTGTGAGTGAGTGAGCAAGTGGCTGAGGGCCGAGCCCAATACTGCTGGAGCAATTTTTTTATTCAGTAGGCTACTTTCCTGCCCTCCCCAAGCCAGCTCACCATATCTCTAAATGAGCCACTTTGACTCACTCCCGTTCTGCTGCTACAAGCCCTGACCTCATCTCCTCATAAATTGCTTGGCAATGGCAAGCAAGCAGTGATGACACCCCCCCCCCCCCGGTGGCCCAGTTATTTTACATTAAAGTCCCAACAGCATTGTTAGTGAGTTGCGAACCAACTCCACCAGTGCCCACACTTTAAGGAAACCTGGCCCCCTAGATAATAAGATACTTAGATAACCAGCGAATTGGGAGCATGTGACAGAGCAGAGATAGACTGGCAAGCAGACTGACTAGATTGTCTCTTAAGGCACACTGCAGTGAGGGACCAGGAGCCATGAAGCAAAGGACTTAAGAGCTTAAGATTTTTTTTTCCTCAGCTGCTACAGGCAGCATACTCAGCCTACAGTTCTCGAAGCCAGACTATGAAGTGTTTGGTGTGGGTGGTGCATCCTTTTTGGAAGCAGAGATCAGAAAACTGCATTCCAGGACACAATGATACAGTGGAATCAATCAACCAAACCTGTTCCACAACCCAGGCTGCATAACCTTAGGAGAGATTTTTTTTAGCCTTAACATTATTCATAATTTTGACTCTTTCGGGTTTTGGCAATGTCGCTGGGTGGTCTGGATAGGATCAAAGAAATTCCCTCAGAGCCTTTGGGGTCTGACCTGTCCCCTGTGTTTATATGTGTAATTATTTGGAATTGGATGTTTGCTTTAGTTTTCATTTAACCCCCCACGAGCCCCACACTTGCCTGTTCTGCCATAAAGACAGCCATGTACTATCAGCACTGTTTCTCAGGTAACAGTAACAGCAGACCATCAGCTCTACTTTAAAAAATTAAAAAATAATAATAATAACAGTACTGAGTTTTGGAAGGAATCTAATCCTGCTTCTGTATTTTAGGTAACATCTGATTTGTTTATGGAAATAAAAAAGAAAACATCTCACATATTCAATGTCCAATAAATTGACCATCTAACTGTGTATTGTATGTATTCCTATGCAACTGACAGTGAGAGTGAGCAGTCATTGAGGAAACAGTGTTAAAAGAAATCCCAAAATAAAAAGTTGTGTATTGCCTTGTTCCATCAACTGAAGAATATACGTATGGACAGAAAAAACACGCAAATCGTAAACAAAGCATTTTGGAAAGGTGGCTAATGACACTTTTAATTGACAATTAAATATTCCCCATATCCGTGCCCCAATGGATGCACACACACCTCATTGTTTTGTTTTTTTTCAAATATCAAAAACATCACAATACAGATTATTTAGGTAGAATGAAAACTGTAATATGTACCTATATGCTTTGATGCAACAGTCTGTGGTCTGGTGCCCACCTCTTACTGTAGCTGGATGCCTTATTATTGCAGAGCCCTGTTGATGAGAAGCTGAATCAGCAATGTGTAAAATGGCAGCCTGTGACATACGCTCCTTAACTAAATGCTGAAATGTGTCTTGGAAATGAAATGCCATATAATCATGATACCCTGTGTTGTCAGCAAAAAATAGACGTTTCCATATTGTTGACTAAGTCTTGCAGCAGCAGATCTCTGCAATAACAGGGCATTCAGCTAGGTGATGGGTGACAGACTCCAGACTCTGTGCCATAACAATTTGTATACAAAATGTAGTTTTGATGTTGGGGACCAAGGCATCATCAGATCATTCTAAATGAATAATCTGCATTGGGATTTGCTCACATTTGGAGAAAAACAAAAACAAACAAGCATTTGTCAATGCCGAATGTTGTCACGCTGGCATTGGCTTTGATAGTGCAGTGCGGAAACACATTTTGGGTAGGATGTGAAAAATAACAGCTGTACTGTTCATAAGGAGGCATAAAAAAATGGCAGTGTTGAAAATGTGGCATGTAAATATTGCAAATTTGCAAAGTTGCAAGGGTGCATGGGAAATGCGCAAGGCACGCTTGTAACACAATCATTTTATAGACATTCGGCACCAAATTTTCGACATAGGCATTTTAGCACCTCTGCTCATGTACAGTGTCACTGTCATTTCCTCAAACTGTCCCAAAAAGAGATTTCACACAGTGACAGCACTATTCTGCACCGGATGTGTGAAAACACATTTTGGGAAGGACATATAAAATTACAGCTGTACTGTTCATCAAGAGGTGTGGAAAAATGTCAGTGGTGAAAATATTACAAATGCACAACGTTATGAGCATGCGTGCAAACTGCACAACATAAGCTGGTAACACATCATTTTATGGAGTATTGTCACCAAATTTTCAACATAGGCATTTTAGGACCTCTGCTCATGAACAGTGTCACTGTCATTTTCATAATCTGCCCGGAACACTGATTTTCCACAGCAACTGCGCTATTGTGCGCCAGAAATGCGGAAACATATTTTGGCCAGGATGTGAAAAATGACAGCTGTACTGTTTACAAGGAGGTGTAGAAAAAAGGCAATGTTGAAAATCTGGAATGAAAATATTGCGAATTCACAAGATTATGGCGTGTGTAACAGCACACTGTGCACCTTTCTAGTAAAACAGACATTTTGGATTTTTCCACTAAATTTGCAACATAGGCTTTGAGAGCCCACCTCATGAACACTGCCACTGTTCTTGCATTAATCGGTCCCGAAAGCTGATTCCATACAGTGACTACGAAATCACCTTTCAGGTCCGATTAACATCATAACAGTGCCAGAATTCATGAGGAGGGGTCCCAAAAACCCCATATTGAAAATTTGGTCCAAAAATTCCAAAAAATGCCCAAGATATGCATCAAAGTTGAAAAAACCCTATTTATTCCATTATACAGCTTACTGGCATCTCCTCAGTTCGTGGTTGGCTTTGAAGAGTGAAAACATGTTCCCAGTCCACTGAAGATCATCATGCTGAGCTCTGGAGGTAAGTATGGGGTGAGGGGGGTGTGGGGAGGCAGGGTGCGCAGTGAGTGGGTGCGGGGTAGGGAGACTACGAGGGACCGTTTTCTGTTTACAGGTGTAAAAAAAAAACATTGCGGACGGTTTTCTTTTTTTACAGGTGTTTTTTGAGAGAGATACAGTAGCCAACAGGATTGCGCAACCCACGTCGGCACATAGGGAGTAGACACTAGCTGAGGGGGATTGGGCACCCCTCAGCACACAGAAGAAGTTGTGGCCTCTGTCAGCACATTAAAGTGGGAAAAGGGGACAGATGCCGACAGTGATTGGGCACCCCCATCAGCAAATAACAAAAGCAGGGGGGTGCATGAGCTGAAGAGGATTGGGCACCCCATCAGCAAGCAAAAAAGGAGGGGAGGGACATATTATGCTGATGGGGAGTGGGCTACCCGTCAGCATGTACATGAGGGGCAGGGTAAGCCAACCGGGGGATTGGGCACCCCCGAAGTCAGCAGTTTAGCAACTACTGTGCCACAATGTTTGTAGCTGGCGAAGCACATAGGAAGGTCCTCTGCAAGTGAGGAGCTTTGCTCGCATTGCAGTGGACCTTTCCTTAGATATGCTCGCCCGAGTGGTGTGGTGCCAGCATGCAGGCTGATTGGGGAATGAGGGACGCACCTACTGGTGCATGCCCTGCATTCACCCAACAGCAACTGTGCCTCCAAATCTCCACTACTGCAAGATGTTGCCTGCGTAAGTGCGCCAACATAAAAACGTGGTGTGTGTGTGTGCATGTGTGTGTGTGGGGTGGTTGGAGGGGCAGATTAGGGGAACATCTTATAGGATGACTTATGGTTTCCCTGCTTGGAAATTCATATTAACACCTAGACTACTTTTTACCTTGGCCAGACCTTGTACCACCACCCTTCAGCAAAAGACATTTTTCAAGCAAACCAATACTACAAAAGAAAATCACTCACTACCCTCATATCCCTTTAAGAAATCATACAAATAAGCCAGTAATTAGAAACATAGAAACATAGAATTTGACGGCAGATAAGGACCGCTTGGCCCACCTAGTCTGCCCATTTTCCTACCTAACAGATAAGCTGCAGATCCTAGTTAACCAACAGCTTACTTCCTCCTATCCCCCACTAGGACTGCCTTATGCCTGTTCCATGCATTCTTGAAGTCCCCCACTGTTCTTGACTCCACGACCTCCTCAGGGAGGCTGTTCCATGCATCCACAACCCTCTCAGTGAAAAAATACGTCCTCACATTACCTCTGAGCCGTCCCCCCTCTATCTTCAAATTGTGCCCCCTTGTTCTTGCACATCTCTTTTTCTGGAAGATGCTACCCTCTTGGACTTTGTTAATTCCCTTGAGGTACTTGAAAGTTTCTATCATGTCCCTCTCTCCTTCTTTCCTCAAGGGTATACATATTAAGCTCCTTTAGTATTTCTTAGTATGTCTTCTGGTGCAGACCTGCACCATTTTGGTTGCCCTCTTCTGGACAGCCTCCACTCTGTCTATGTCTTTGCAGAGATGGGGTCTCCAGAACTGCACACAGTACTCAGATGGGGTCTCACCAACTGTCTGTACAGAGGATAACAACTTCTTGTTTTCTACTATTGATGCCTCTTCCTATGCATCCCAGTATCCCCCAGCCTTCCCTACTGCCTTCTCACATTGGTTGCCCACCTTTAGGTCATCTGATATAATTACCCCAGGTCCCTTTCTATTTTACTGTTGTCAGTATCTCACCCCTGTTGTGTACGCTTCCCTGGGTTTTGTTTCCCATGTGCATTACCTTGCACTTCTTTGCATTGAATCTGAGCTGCCATACATTTGACCATTCCTCCAACCTTGCCAAGTCCCTTCTCATCCTTTCCACTCCATCTTGTGTATCAACCCTGTTGCAGATCTTTGTGTCATCTGCAAAGAGACATACTTTTCCTTCCAGTTCCTCTGCAATGTCACTTATAAAGACATTAAAAAGGACCGGTCCCAGTACTGAACCCTGCGGTATCCCGCTAGTAACCCTCCTTTCTTCACTGTGCACTCCATTTACTACTACCCTTTGCGTCCCGTTGTCTAGCTACGAAATTTGAAAGGGAGTGAGACTGAAATCACACATCTACTTACGATAAAGATAAATATAAAATGAATGCAAATGTGATCTGTATCAATAATTGGGGGGGAGAAGTGTAAAATTAATGGACTGAAAACATATATTCTGTTGCATGCTTAAAAGTATAGGGAATAAAATATGGGCACCCACACCCAACTAGCTGTTTTTTCCATCAAGGCATTGAGATAACAGCTTATGGACCTTGAGAGTGAAGCTCGAGAGGTCCATGCTGTTATCTCAACCTAGAGATGGAAACACAAGGTGAGTTTTGTATGGTCACCCATATTTTGTTTCTTATAGAATATGATTTTGGTAAAAACAGCACTGCAGTAAGTTTTTTTTTTGCCTCTATGTGGCACTGTGGTAATCAGTTGGGATAAATATGTCTTTATTATCTTTACTATTTTTGTTATTTTATTTGTGCCTGTTTTGCTGTATCAATTGGTGCTGTTTCAGGCAGTTCTGATGAGAAAGATGACGTGCTTATGAGTGCTGTGTGCTGTCATGGTTGTTGTGATTCAGCACACATTACACTGCTCAATCTGTGTGTCCATGCCATGCTTATTGCCTGCTGGGCTGGGCAGTGTACCACCACCATCCTGCAGTTCAGCTGTCACCATGCACGGCAGTAATAGTGCCTGACCCACCCCTACACCCAGAGATCAGTATCTTGGCATAGCATCATAAGCAAGTATATGAAAGTTAAAAGAACACATCGATCTTCCCAGGCAGCAGGGAAGGTAATCCCCGTCCCCCATTGCTTTGCCACTGCCACATTATCTTGTGTGGTGTATCAGAGGGACTGTCAGTAACAAATGGTATTAATGCTGCTTAACATACACATGACACCATGAATTAATGATGAAACTAAACAGTGGCAAGGGCAACAGGTGATGCTGCTCTGTGATTGTGCATGGGGCTGTGACAGTCACAGTCCACCAGCCCCACATTCCCATCATGGATCAGCATCACTTGTTGTCCTTGCCACACTGTCTAGTTTCATCACTGATTCATGGTGCCATGTGTATGATAGGCATCATTATACAATGTTGTGCTGACAGTCTGACTAAATTAAAGACTCACTGCATATCTTAATCTGCATTCATTTCATTTAATCTGCCAATGCCTATCAGCCTGCCTGTGTATCTTTCTACAGCTGCAACATAAACCTAAACTAACCTTGGTAGGCCGCATGATTTGAGTCTGACTACTACCTGTTCAATTTTGGGCGTGTTCCTAAAGTAAAATATCCACATCATTTTTTTAACTTAGTATCCTATAGGAGCTGCTACTTCCTGGCTGCTGTCAAGAAAGAAAACATACCACATTCATTTGTGTTTTGATACCACTGTTTTATTATTGTAACAGAGAGAGAATGAGAGAGAACATTTTTTAAAAGCAAAACAGTCAGACTGAACGATGTTGCAGGCAGCTGTCTCAGTCTGCGTTGCTCTTCAGTTGGAGCTTAAACTTCTTCGTTTCAGCCTCTGCATGTCAAACAACAAAAAAGCAGCACACTACCCAAACAGTGCTTGCCTCATTGCCTACTATGTGAGTGAAATGAATAGTTTCACACCGACCAATCACTGAAGCAATTAATTAATTTGTTTGCATAATAATAATGATAATGTCGGTTTTCTTTTATTCTTGCATTCAATATATACAAAACCTAATTTGTTTTAAGAGTACTAGAGCAGTTATTGCTCTTAAAAAATTATGTTTTGTATATATTAAATACAAAAATATAAGAAAACGGTATCATTATTATTTAAATTAATTGCTTTATGTTGTCAGTGGGAAACAATTCATTCACATAGTAGGTAAGCTGCAGCCCCGTTTGGCTAATATGTGCTGCTTTGTTGCTGACATTCACAAGCTAGAATGAAGTACAAAGAACTTCAAGTTCAGAATGAATGAAGAACAACACAGTCTGACAGCCTACAACATCATTCAATCTGACTGCTTCAATAAAAATAAATGAAAAAACGTGATTTATCTCTCATTCTCTCAGTTAAAATAATGCAATGGTGGCACCAGTTTGTTTAATTCTGCAGTATTTTTGTTTTATTTCCAGATGAGAGGGACTTAGTTAAGTCAGTCATTTGAGGTTTGAGATGAAAACTATGAAAGGCTAAAAAAAAAAAATGATTTTGGATGGGAGTCAAGGTGAGGGGGGCCCACTGGAGGTCCACTGCCCAGGGCCCACAAAACCCTGAAGCCACTGAGAACAGGACAAAATTAAACAAGTATGTGATGTCAATCCTCATCCACTGGAGAAGTATGTCTAATCAGGTTAGCCTCACCTTGGGGGACAACAATAACTAACACCAATTGACATTGTTTTTACAACTTTGAAGCACACAGTCAGCAAGCAGCAAAAGATCCAGTTGCAGCAGAATCCAGATCACAGTTTTAGGAAGGTTGTGAAGTAGCACGAGTATTGAATAAATTGGGCCCAGATTAATGGATATGTGTGTGTGGGGGGTACAAATATGTGGGTCAGATATAGGGACACATTGATTGAGATCTGTCCCTGCTTCCTCCCACATTTTACTAAGTGCTGGATAAAGGCAGTAGCATAAGACTTCCATGGCTGGCTATAAAATATGAGTCTAGAGAGGTCAGCAAACTTGATAAATTTAGGTCCCCCTTCTTTTGGGTCTCATTAATTTATGTCATTGAATATGATTTCACATTGCAATGAATGAATTCCATAATCTAACACGGTTTGCATGGAGATGCAATTTCATGCCCAAGCTATAAGCACTGTCAAAACTGCATCAGAATGGTACAGGATGTTCCGTTCCTTTCTGGAAGACAGCATAGTGCAGTGCCAGTGGTTTAGGGCTCTGAGTTGCAAACCTGGAGACATGGAATTGAATTCCACTGCCCCCACATGGGTACTGACCCTGAGCAAGTCATTTAGCTTCTTTGTGCTCCCAGGACCTACCAGGTCATAATGTTGTATGCTTAATAGTGTACGACATCATAGCTAACCTGAAACAGCACTGTACAAATTGTACGTGGTATTGCACCATTCACACATTCCCAGGCAGAGCATGAGACCTCTGCTAGGAGTGGGTTCTGCCAAGCAGCTGCCGTGGCTCGCTGGACTGAGCCATAGCAGCAGGAACCCAGGCGCTGTGCCTGGGGCCAGGTTTGATTCCCAGTCCCAGACATTTAATTTTTTTCACGGATTGTGTACTCCCAGAGTTGGACCCCCCCCCCAGAGTTGAGAATCTTTAGTGGGGGGGTCTGGGGGTGCAGCCCTCTATAATGGGACAGAAAACAGGCTTATGCGGCATTGCAATATTGCACTGTATTGGTAGTGTGATTTTGCCATGTGGCATAATGTCTTGCGACATTATGACCCTGTGCCCTTCCAAGTCGCACCTGGAAACAAGCTTCTTCTTAGTGTGCCTTTCCTGGTTAAACAATTTCCCATTTACTTTCTGTTTATAGTGATCTTATCATTTTTGGATGGGTTTGATTTGATGTGCACCCCTTTAAATTCTGTATACTGTACCATCACACCTGGTTACCAGAATAAAAACTCTCTGGCCGTTTTTCTCTGAACCCATATATACCTTGTAAGCGGGAATGTGCTGTATATTTAAGAGCTTAATGTACCTCATCTATAAAGACAAATGGGCAACATTTCATGATTAGCTTGGTCACTTCCTCAGGGCCCACATTATCTTTGTAGCCCTTTCTCTGATAGGTTGGATGGTCAGTGCTCTTTTATTAAAGATGTCTCATTGTACTGTACATAATTTTTATATGCATTACAAATAATTTTCCAGGGGCAAGGTAATGTTTTGTATATTAGCGCAGGTTTCTGGTCCACCAAAAAGAGTCCCAGATATTGCTTTAAGATTATTTGTACATTTAATAGTGTTGATTTACTTTGGTTTAGAGGCTACACTTTTTCCAGTCTATCAGAGAAGTGCCTGCAAAGACAACATTTGTGCTCTGAGGATTCAAGCTCAGGCAAGAAAATACAGGGGAGATAATCTATAGACCACCAAGGCAATGGGAAGAGAGAGAGAGGGAGAGAGAGAGAAAGAGAGAGACAGAGAGAGAGAGAGAGAGAAGGAGAGAGAGAGAGAGAGAGAGCTAGGGAGCACATGAGACAGCTGGCAAAGGGAGTAAAAAGGGGGAAGTGAATGTGGTGGGTGATGTGAACCTGCCAGATATCAACTATGACATTCCAGCAGTCAAATGCACTAGAAATCAGGCCCTCTTGGATATATTGCAGGACTGCCTGCTGATGCAGCTGGTTAAAGGAGCCCACCAGACTGGCAGCCAGTCTCGATTTGTTGCACACCAACTCAGATTTGGTGAGTTGAGTTGAAGGTAAGGGAGCCCTGGGATCTTGTAACCATTACTCCTTTTCATTCAGTCTGGGCCTCAGAACCAGATTGCCCCTATCAAAAAATGAATCCCTACATATAAGAAAGTTTTACTATCGCACTTCGACAGTGCCCACACCGGCATCCCCCACAGCGACAGACACAATGAATGTTGGCATTGTGCCGTTGGGGATGCCGATGTGTTTCTATCAGGGGGCTGTGCCCCCAATAACCCACTATCTCGATATCTAAATCAGAGTCAGAGTTGGACCTGGGGGCACAACACTGGGAGCCACACCACCGGTCTCTGTTGCCTACCAGCACAGTGACTCGCCACATTCAGACGAGATCTGTTGCTGTGCTGGTCTTTGCTGTTGTGGTGTCGACCTTGTGTCAGTACACCATATCAGAGGAGCAGAATGCAGCCAGATGATGCAGCTGGTCCAAGACAAATTGACCAGAGTGAAGAGTATTGGAGGTGTAGTGGAAAGATGTGGGAGCAATTAAGGGAAGCACTCTTGGGGCAAAAGCATCATGCACGAGAATTGTTACAAAATGAAAGTGGTACAAGAGACCAATATGGTTTTCAGAAAGGGTCATAGAAGAACTGAGGGCCAAGAAAAAGGCTTTCACCAAGCACAAGAAAAATCATTGAAGTCGAACTGCAGAGAGTGAGGTTGGGCAGGGCTGAGGCTGGTCCAAGGGCCAATGTAGGTGGTCCAGCTGCAGGGAGGGTAGTCATCTGAGGGGAGGCTAGTCCAGTGTCTTGTGAGGATGAGGGTGGTCCAGCTTCTGGGAGAGTGGTCAGCTCAGAGGGTTGAGAGAGACTTAGATGGGATGGATGGTCCAGCTGCAGAGAGGGTTTTTGCTTGAGAAGAAAGGCCTGTCTGGAGGCTGGAAGGGCGGTTCAGTGGCACAGAGGGCAGTTGACTTAGGCAGGGGAGGATGATCCTTGGTCTGGAAGGGTGGTCCAGCAACAGGGAGAGTAGTCAGCTGGGGAGGGAGGGTGGTCCAGCTGCAGGGAGGCTGGTGTGTGGGGGTAGGAGGGAGTCTGTTCTGGGGATGGGGTGTGTGTGGAAGGTACAGGGTTGGTGGTTGGATGGTTGGAGACTGGTTCAGGGATTGGAACATTTTCAAAGACATGGGATAGTCACAACACAGTGAGCAATCTTAACTGAACTGAATACAGCGATGATGTTGCAAGTGTTTGAACTGCATTTGAATAAAGAAAATCCATGTAGAAGAAATCACTGGTATTTCCAAGATGTAAGCTCTTGCTGCCTCTCACTCCAGTTATCCCATCCCAGCACACCCCCCTTCTCTGGTCACCCCACCCTTCCCATTGCCCCCTTGGTTGTGCTTACTCCCTGTTTGGAGTTTTGCTGAATTTAGCCTGAAATGTACCTGCAGACCACAGGCAGCCAGTCACTGACTCAGTCAGTGCATTGTCACTAGGCAACGGTGGGTGGGGGGGCGGAATGTGTCAAGTCAGGGGTAGGGCTGGGCTCCTGGTTGCCTGTCTGCAATTCTGCATCATGACGCTAACAGAGGATGTGATCTCTGGCTCCTCCTCCAACTCCAGAGTGTGCGACTTCACTGACTGTACCCGGCCAGTGAGTGTTTTCTGCAGCAGCAATGGCTGCCCAAACTTTGACTTTGACATTTGCCCTGACAAGATAAAAAAAATACCTCTCTCCCTCTCTCCCAGTCCCCTCTTGCCCTGCCAGCCTGCCTGCTGCACTACCAGTGCAGTGCACACTGACCTCTCCTAGGCACTCTCCGCCCAGCCTTTCCTCTCAACTCTGGTCAATCCACTGAACCACCGTGGCCTTCCTGCCTACTGCTGTCATGTGCCTCGATGCTCTGCTCCTCCAGACAGTCTGTCATCACTCTAGCTCTTGGTGCATTTGGGACAGTCCAGAGTGCACTGCAGTGTAGTATGAGAGAGAGAGACAATGAATCTCTTAGTAGACAAGTTTATGAAGTACTTTCTTTTTTTTTTTAACCTTTGTATTTGTACTCCTAGTCTACCTCCTCCCCCCACTCTCTCCAACGACCTTTTTTTTCGGCACCCCCCCAGACCCCCATCGTGATCTGCCCCTAGAGTGCCTCATCCACACTACCCTGAATCTACCCCCGGTATACCTCCCAGGGAATGGGGTGGAGAGGGTGGCCCCAGTACTCACCCCTCTCCAAACCTAGTCTCTGTTCATGTGGATGGCACAGCGGGGTCTGTCTGACGGGTCCCTGAGGGGTTCCATGGAGGTGTCATCACCTAGGAGGGAGTGAGGTGTTTTCCCTTGTTTCCGTACCTCCCCTGACATTGGCGTGCAATGAGGGGCTATGAGCTTGGAGGCACGCTGAGACGTGCCTCCTGCTCCACCCCTCTGCCGATCATCACCCAGTCTGCTGGCTGCTGCTCCCCTTGCCATGCTATCCACCCGGGCTTCCCTAGGTGGCAGCATTGCGGCAGGAGCCTGCAGTACCCCTCCCCCAGAGAAGGAGAGCTGCCGTCGGGTGCTCTGTCAGCTACTCCGCCACGGCCCGGCCGACCTGGAGCTTGTTCCCGAACCTGAGCCGGTGTGGTGCGAGGTGTATGCCTAGCACCTCAACCCTTAGCACCACCGGGCAGGCCCAAGTACTTTCTTTTCTGATAAGGAATGATTTTTTTTACAAATGAATTGGGGGGGCTCAAGTGTGCCAAGCTCGAGGCTGAAGAGGAGGAGAGGAAGGAAGGAATGAATTAATGGATTGTTGTTCGGGGGGGGGTCAATGTCTTCTTAATCTTCATTGAAAGACTGGTGGATGGTGGTCGGTGGGTGGATGGCTGGATGCTTGGAAGTATTTCAGTGGTGGACAGGTGGTGGTGGGAGGAAAGTTTCAAACATGCTTTTTGTGGTTAGCAGATCAAATCTTGGTATTAAATTTGGTGCACTTGGGAGGGCAGCTTGCTGGGATGAGTTCCATACTACGTGAGAGGGGAGCTTTGTGGGCCCATAAGAGAGGGAACATTAAGAATTGGGCCTTAGAGGCAGTGAACCAACCATGCCCCCCAGTCAGAGCTGGAATGCCTTCCAACTGACTAGCCATCAGTTTCGTTCATGAGTTCCCCTCCCTAGCCTCTGGCCAACAGTCTCTCCCCCAAGCACTGGCAAGCTCATGTCATCCCATTCCCTGGCAGCTATGGGTAGTAGGTTTCTGAGGTCTCACTCAGTCTTGTCAGTGTGATTACAGGCCCTACTCCTGGTCTTGGAATTTTCAGCCACCATAGCCATGTCCTCAGACTCCTAAGTGCACCCAGTCATTGTGGCATGCTCCTGACCCCACGCCCCTCCCAGCTCTGGCAGCAAGCTGTTCTTGACCCCCCAGACCTGGGTGGCAGCAGGATCCCAAGTCCCTTCCCACACCTGTCACTGTCCATGCTATGTAGGATACCCCTCCACCTCACCCAAGCCCTGGCCTCTAGTTTCAGTTTACAACTACATTCATAACTATCCAGAGTGATTAATAAATGAGATGGTGAGTGCGCAGCCTTTCCTACATGTATTGCCTTTTTGGTCTGGAAGCACCACCCTCCCACTGTGACCCTTCTCTGTAACCCACTCAGCCCCTGCCTCTGCCCCAACAGCCCCTCTGACTAGTTGTTGCCCCACTGCTGAAATCTGAAATGGCACCCCTGCTTTCTGCTTGGTTCTTCTTCTGCCATTGACTGTCTGCCTTGTTGTCTTGCCTGCCTGCATTAGCCTTCTGTGGCTCTGCTTGCCCAGGTCCTCCTCTTGCTGCTCATCGCATCTCTCTCTCTCTTGATCTCTCTCCACACTGCCTGTTTGTCTAGTCCACTGAGGAACCAGCCAGGTCAGCACTGCACTACAGCCCTCTCTAGAGTTTCTGGAGTCCGGAATGAAGCACGAAGCCACTAGTACTGCAAGCCGGGAGGCAGCCACAGCGCGGTCGGTGGAGCCAAGGAGGGGGAGCCTGTCCTAGTCTGTGCTGACTGTTCCTGACTCTCTCCTGACTCTTTGTGAAGACAGACAACTGAGGACCTGATACTGGGTGTGTAACTCAATCGTGTTTTGGTTTCCATTCTGTTGCTGGTAGTTTTTTTTTAATATACACTAGGTTTAATGTGGAATTAGGGAGGGGGTGTATAGACAGTGAATATCAGTTAGGCAGACAACTTAGGAGCTCATCCTGGGGTTTTCAAATAATCAGTCCTGTTTTGGTTTTCATTCTGTTCCTGGTAGTTTTTCCTTTTCCCTGTTATAAATAAATATGCGCTAAGTCTCACACTGACAGTGATCTAAGCAGAGAAACCTGTTTTCAAAATATTAAATACTTTGTGAATTTCAGTGGCAGTAAATACTGTAATTATTCTGAATCCATAGGTGCCAAAACAAGAATGTGTTGCTCTGTTTAGGAAATGTAGATGCGAGTGACAGTCACAAGCCGGCTTCTTAACAGTTCTGACAGTCTATCACTCTCACGGTAGTCATTGACATCACTCCATGAATGACGTCAATGGCTAACAGCACTCAGCCATGATCAGGAAAGTGGGTGGCTTTTCCAGTGAGACAACTGACAACAAGAAATGACCATACAACATGTAGTAAGAAAGAAAAACACACCACTGGAACGTATATGTAAAAAACAAGTCTTTATTAGGTACAGGATGTCACAGAATTACTTATGTGAAGTAAATAAAATAACATCATTGCAATTTATCTTTAAAATACACTAGGTTAAATGCGGAATCTGGGAAGGGGTATATAGACAGAGAATGTCAGTCAGACTGTTGTAAGTTCTACGAATATTCTGCAGACAAGGTTGTTACTTTTCATAGGTAGGTTAGCTTTTGAAATGCCTATATGAATGGTCTTTTCTGTTTTGCTTCTCCTTTAAAGCTTATGTGGAGAAAAAGTAATTTGCCAAGCTGCCAACCAGTAATGCAACTGGTTGGTCTTTGGAGGTAAAGCACCAGTGGCAGATCAGGAATAGCTAAAGTTTCATACAGCTGCAGCACAGAACATCCTGCATTGTGCTATGTAATGCTGTTTATTAAAACAGCTGTACTATGTAAAAAAAATCTGCACTTTTTTGTCCGTTTATTTCCTGTGCTAATCATGTACCTGGTATTCTTTCCCGCCGGCATCACCCATAATTTGCTCAGTTATCCTTTGTTTTTGTTTACATTTCTGCCACCTGCTGCATTGACAGCAGTAAGACAAGATAGAAGCTGCCATATTTTCTGTGGCGCTACAACGGTTGTAACGGATCACTTCTTGGTTAGGTACAGTAGTACTGCTGCTTTAATATATGAACAGGAAGAGTGGTGTTTCAGAGCAGAAAAGTGCATTGGGTAGAATTGTTTTCTACTTCTGTACCTTATGTCTTTTTGCATCAAAATCTTCCATTTCTATAAACTGAAGGTTCACATTTGTCTGCGTTGACCCATACTGGCAGGCTTCTGTTCACATCACTTGTCTTAAAATTTAAAATTATACCTACTGTATGCTCTCTGCTACTAGCTACTGGTATATGGGCGATATGCCACAACATAACAGAGCATACAGTACGTATATCTTTAATGTTTCAAGACAGAAAAAGCAAGAGGTAACACGTCACAAATACAGTAGGTTAGTTCTGTGCTCCACTATTAATGTACTTAGTATGTAACTTATATGTGATTAAAGAACCTATGTTTTGAGGCCCATATTGGTGAATAGAAGCCTGCCAATATGGTTCAGTGCAGATAGAAGCAGATGGGTCTATACAGTCACTTGTGGAAGCATGCCACATTGGGGGTGAGGGGTTTACTGCTACTGGTTGACAGATCCATGTAACAAAAGATTTTACCCTGAGTCTTGGACTTCCAAGTGACTACTCCAGGCACCAGATGACAGTGCCTTGCTTAGGTTGTCAGTAACTTGGGTCGATCCATAGAGTCATGTGGAGCCTTGTTTAGGCTGTCAGTAATATGGCTCAGTCTGTATTAGAAAGTGTCATGTGGAGCCAAGTTAATTCATGTCCTTGCTTAATTGTCATGGTGTGGTATATATGTTGCACTAGGAAAACGAGGTTACTCTGCTGGTCAGATAATTGACATTTGAGCATTACTGTATGTGAAGGTTTGTGTGAGCTGGCATTCTGCCCACACTGCCTAAAATTAAGAGCGTTAAAGCAGCAGCATTACCTAAACAGAAAGTGATCCGTTATAACTGCTGTAGCACCAGAGAACATACGGCGGCTGCTATCTAATACTACTGCTGTCAAAGCAGCAGGCGGCAGAAATGCAAACAAAAACATAAGAGAACTGAGCAAATTATGGGTGATAGTACAATGCTGGCGGGAAAGAGTAACAAGGATATGCTCAACAGAGCACGGGGAATAAACTGTCAAAAAAGTGCAGATTTTTTTTACATAATACCGCTGCTTTAAATAAATATAACAGCATTTTTTCTATATTTAGTCTGCCTTATCAGGAGTTGTGGACTAGACTGGTTTGTGGACATGCCCTGCTCTGATTAGCAATCTGTGCATGCATTTGAAGTGTAAAAAGATTTGTTCACTTGATGCTGGCTGCTCCATTTTCACAACAAATCGGAAATTGTTAAGCAGAGTTCTGGAATAAGTCTGTAGTTAAGAGAGCATGTGTAGAGGTGTGTACAGAATGCCTGTGCCTGTAAAAAAAGAACAAATCAAGCGCCGACCATAAGTCACAAAAATGCTTTGGGGGGGGTATCAACGTTTTATTTAAGGAAAAATACTAAGTGCATATATCATCACCTCAGCCATGAGATGAGATGTATGCACTTAATATTTTAACTATGGCTAGCTAGCTTTACCGGGTCCTTGCTTTCTTTTACCATGTTTACTATGTAAGGCAAGCACCCCAATTTCAATACAGCTTGGTGCTGTTACCTTTTTGCTGTTGTGGATATCTAAATATAAGTTTGTAACTGTGCACAGCTGCTGAAGAATGTGCGGGTTATAAAAAAATGTATGTTATCCAGCTGGGTGGGAGTTGGTTGAAGAAAAGACACAGATCCGATATTTATAGACAAGGATGGTTCTTTATTAACAAGTTTAGGGCAGGCAGCACAGCAAGTAATACCCACGTGTTTGCAACTAATTTCATCAACAAATAAGTTCTCTAAGCTACAAGGCAGTACCTTGCTTTGTCTGTCTGGTGTACTACCTAATGTACCGTATGTTTGTTAGGTGTTTACTGGCTATGTTATGACAAAACAAGGTACCTCCTTGTACCATAGAAAATTTATTGACTAGTGAAAAGGGTGCCTATTCAGTGGTATTACTTGCTGTGCTGACTGAACTTCTTAATAAAGAACCTGTCTTTCAAATAAGTATTGGTTTATCCCTCTCCCACCGGCCCACTAGCCAAAATGCTGGTAGATTTTGTATCTGGCTAGTAATAACTTCTTCTGTCTAGCCCTGTGGGCTTGTACTAGAAAGTAACATTTCAATACATAAGACAGCTGGGCCAGTGGAAAAGTCTGTGGGGCTAGTAGATTTTCTCAGTCACTGGCCCTGCTAGTGAGTGTTTGCAAAACTTAATTTCGGCCCCTGCTGTCCTAGTTATCTTGTACTAACTACCCTCTAGGCTGTGGGCATTGCTTGTAACCCAAAAGTCATGTGTTTACCATTTTTATTTCTTGCATTACAATGATCTATCTTGTTTTAGCATAAAACCAGTACAGGTCAGGTGCACACTGCCACCAGTCACCTTCAAACATATTGTATATAGTAGCTGATCTGCTCCAGTGTTGAGGGGTATTAGAAATTACATGCACTTCCTTCCCAAAAAAGTTATAGTGCCCTAAATGTGTACCCCCAGAAGAACAGACTGCCTGAACCTGCTGACAGGTGCACACCCCCAACAGTGGTGTGCAAATCCAACTGCCCCCTGCCCGGAGCAAGGAAATTTCACTGAAGGGCAAGCACAAAAAAAATGTAATTGTAATTAATAAAGGGCAAGTGAAAATTCAGCTACAGGCATGGCTGGGCAAGTAATAAAAGTTTTGATTTAGACACCCCTGGCCCCCAAACAAGCACCCCATGTTCATTTTGTGACGTCTGCCAATGAATGGTGAGTATGTACTCAATTGACCTGTATGGGTGCAACGTTTTATAGCATTTAGTACTATTTACTGCTGCAACGTAGAAAAATCAAACTGAACCCTCTGGTACCTGACTGTTCCAGCTGTCGCTTTGAATTTTCTAAATAGTGGCTAAAAACAGCTATAGAACAATCGCACCCATACAGGTCAAGTTACACTCGGCATTCATTTGCTGATGTCACAGAATGAACATGGTGGTGCCTGCCTGGTGGCATGTCAGACATGGCTGTTTTTTCTGGGGGCACATGTTGTAATGCAATATTGTAACCAAGGGCCAGTCTGTTAGTCTGACAACTATTGGTTGTGTGGCTAGTGCTGTGTGACTGGACTTCTGTGGGACTGGCTACCTTGATGTGGTATAGAGGCTTGTGACAATGCAATATTGTAACCAAAAGCCAGTCTGTTAGTCTGACAACTGTTGGTGCTGTGGATAGTGGTATGCGAATGAACCGCTGAAAGCAGTGGGGACTCAATAACTGGCACAATATCTAACCGTAAAACTACCATGGTTACAATAGGGGAGAGAACAGAAAGTACATCACTAATGCAGCACAGGGCAATGATCAATAAACAAGGAACATTAAGGAGGTACACAGGATGGAAGGTCACATGCAAATGCCTGAAGCCTGGGAAACAAAATCCCAGACCTAATTGCACTGATGGCAGACACACACACCTGGACATTGTGGCTATTACACAAACAGTACATAGTATGCAGAGAATCATGACTGGGATGCAGCCATACCAAAATATACACTTTTTTAGATAGGATAAGGAGAGGACAATTGGAAGAGGGGTAGCTATCTATGTAAAGGAAGGGAATAAAGCTACAGAGGCTCAGGGATCCAGGGAATAAGCAGAGGCATTGTGGGTCCCTCTGGAATCAGGCAAAAAAAACAACCATCTGTGCTGGAGTAGTTTACAGGCCTCCCACACAGGAGAGGATATAGATCTAGTACTAGTGGAAGCCATCCATAATATGGCTGCCAAAGAGTAAGTACTACTAATGGGTGACTTCAACATGCCAGTTGCAGATTGGAATACCCAGACTGCAAGTACATCAAGGAGCAGGGACCTCATGTCTGTCAAATATGGGGCACATCTAAGGCAGCTGGCTATTGAGCCCACCAGGGAGGGGCTGTACTGGACTTAGTGCTGACAAATGGGGACAGAATCAAGAATGTTGAGGTGGGCAGTCCCCTTGGTACCAGTGACCACAGAACTGTGTGGATTACAATAAATACATTGGCAGAAGAAAGCCATTCAAAGATTAAGATCCTAGACTTCTGGAAGGCCAACTTCATGGAGATGGGGGAACAGCTCAAAATTGCCCTGGCAGCAGAAGATATGGGGGCAGGGTAGAAGAACAGTGGCTTAGGATCAAAAGATCCATAGCAAGAGTGACAAGTCAATGTGTAAGCATTAATCACCGAGACAGGAGGCATTTCCCAGGAATTAATGCATGTTTGGGGGGGTGCCCAAGGCTGAAGGTCGAGGGCTTCCTACCACCCAACCATGCATTAATTCCTGGGAAATGCCTCCTGTCGAGGGGATTAATGTACTTGTAACATGGAAAGTGAAATAACACTATTCTTTCACTGCCATTAAATTTATAATGAAACTAATATGTGAAGAAATAATTCTCTGATTTGTTAAAAGATGGCTCACTTGTAAGGTGTAGCTGTTTCTTACATTGCTGCACATGCATTAATATCATTAATGCATTAATGGGGTGTCAAACAGACGAGGCATACTGATGAGTCCTGGTAGGATGAAACATGTGTCTATGTCATTTGTTAGCACCCTTTGCAAACTGTGTGAGAGGCTTTCCGGCACCATGCAATTCTGCTTAAAGTTGAACTAGCATAACATTCTGTGGTGATTTGCATATGCAGCCCATGATGCTTTGCATTGTGTAGGCATGTGTGATTTTGTACTTTCTTGAAACTTGGCTTCCCTGCCAAATGCCCTTTGGGGTACCCCTTGCCTCAGTGTTTGTGCACAGAGGTTCTTTGTTTTTTAAATAGTTTTTTATTTTAATGGGTTCGCCACAACATAACCAAGACCCGGTCCCGTGATGGCAGCCTGAGCTAAAGCAACAGTTCCTCGGAGCTCCGTTCTCTACTCCCTGGTTTAAGCTTAATAATAGAATTTAAAGGTGAATCTTACCTCATCAGAGAAACCAGGCAGCAACGCAATCATGGTCCGAAGCGGAAGACTGAGTTTTGAATGGAGGTTTATATGAAAAAAGCATTGCCGAGACGATCTCCGCCGCTTACTCCGGAGAAAGACAAGGCCACAAAACGACCTAGACAATAAGCCCTGAATCTACCGAAAATGCCAGCAGCAACAACAGCACTCTCGGAGGAAAAGTTCCTTGAAATAATGCAGCCACTTCAGATAGCAATTACCACTATCACCGAAGACCTACAAACAATTAAAAATTCAGTAGATTCCTTAACAAGGAGAGTCGGGGATTCGGAGACCAGACTTACGTCGCTGGAAAAAAGACAAGATAAGATGGATCTGGGTTCAGCTACAGTAGGACGCAGATTGAAGAAAATTGAGGAGAAGATAGAGGATCTTGAGGGACGCAGTAGACGGAACAATTTGGTAGCTATTGGTATCCCTGAGAAAGAGGAAGGGAACGCACCAATTTTATTCATGCAGAGGTTCTGCACCAAAATAGCCGCTCCCCCCAAACAGAGGAGAGTATATAATCGAGAGGTCCCACCGAGCCCTGCGTCCTCCGCCGGCTCCTGGTCAGCCTCCTAGGCCAATGATTATTAAGCTCCTGAATTATATTGACAGGCAGCATATACTTAAGGTGAAAGAAACCCGTGAAGTAACCTGGGAGGGCAAGAAAATACAGATTGTGCGGGATCTTCCCCACTCAGTGAGACTGAGGAGACAAGAACTCCATCCCTTGGTGTCCAAACTAATAGCTGCCACAAAGCAGTTCAGGGTTAAATACCCTGCAATCCTGGGGGTCAGAAATGAAGACAAGTGGATCTCCTACGACTCTCCAACGCAAGCTCAACAAGGCTTAAAAGAACTTTTCCCGGATCTATTTAAATAAAGGCAAATCTGCATACAACAACGCTGATGCAAGTGCCTGCTAATTATAAGTTCTTTCACTGAATATGCACTAATGGAACTCTAAAAATCATAGCAGCTACATCACGACATTGAATGGGTGCAATCCAAATGAAGTAATGACTGTTCGTGAAGAGTCCTAGTGTGACCTTTACAACCTCCCGAGAGCGTGCCCTTGCCCTAATGGAGCTGCAGTTGTGCTGCCTATAGGAGAATCGGCATTGGGGGTCACTACTGACATGTTTAGAGACCTGTGATCTATACCACCTTAGCAGAGTCTGTTCATGCCTACTGCATAGTCTGAGACACATGTTGTTTTTTGCATCCCCCTTGCTCTGCGGCTTGAAACATGGAACGAGTCATAAATCGGAAGAAGCCAAACCAAAGACGGCATTTAGAACTGCAGCCTTTATAGCTACTATTACCCCACTCACATTTTATTCTGTCAAAGCAGTTTGTTATATTGCCTTATAGTCGTAAAGGCTAGCACTATTTGACTGTTCGACATAATGCACGGGTTCAGAACTCAGCATGACTATTAACGCAGATCTAAGCTTTTACGCCACAGTGCTTGACTAAGTCCCTTTAAATTGTGGCTCCTCCTAATTAGACAGCCTCTACGTCTAATTACACCTCACTGCTAAACTCGTACCAGGAGACCTATGGCACATTATGGGCTACAGCTAGACCATACAACTTAGGACACGGAATAAGCTTGTATTGAGTTTAACCTCATCGTTTTGCAAGTTTTAAGAAGACATTAAAGTTAACATGCCACTTAGAGCGCAATATCCTAGTATATAGGAATAGTAGAGTTACTAAATTTAGTTCTTTTCTTGGTATTGAGCTATTACAGCTATTTGAAATTTGGTAGCATGGTCATACTAATTACCTAAAGCTGGTTTCATACGTATTAAGTTCTTAGAAACACGTAGAAAGGATGAGAATGGTATTTAGTTTCTGGATATTATTATTCTTTGATAATTAATATTAATGGTCATAGTTTATAATAGGTGCGTGCCAAATGTAGAAAAACATTAAGAATTCAAGCACCTGTTTGCAATATGAGGCCTCTGAGGCCGGGAGATCAGAGGGCTGTGGGTTCAGTTCCCACATCTGGCATTTGGGTTAATATCCCAGTACTGACACTGTAGTGCAGCATGAGAGGGGTGCTGCACTTCTGAGGTGCCGTCTTTCGGATGAGACGTTAAACCGAGGTCCCATCTGCCTGGATTGGTGGTAGCTCAGGTGGATGTTAAAGATCCCATGGCACTTATCGAAAGAGTGAGGGAATTTCCCGGTGTCCTGGCCAAATTTCCCTCATTCACTAAAAAAAAAATACCACCAACAGCTTAATCTGGTTCTAGGTCAGTTGGCATTCATCTGTATCCCCTTCCCCCAGGTCGTGCCTGAAAATAGGCAGGATTTGTCTAGTGCACTTACCCGTCAACAAAAGCTAAATAAATAATAAATAAATATAAAAAAGGAATTTTTTTCTTTCTTTCCTCCTTTTAGAACACTTGTTAACGGTTGGGGGGCTCCAGGGAACAAAGTTGTCAGATTTGGGTCTGCTCATGAAAATCATGTGGCACATTAAGTTTAGGAGTACAGTGAATTTGAACTGGGGTGTTATGATAAACAATGTGTTATAGTTTATAAGTATAATAGACATAGAGAGTTGGGTATTGGTGTGATTAGGTGGGAAGGGGAAAAGACTACACACAGTCCACGCTTAAGCTCTAAAAATTTACCAGGTTGCATCTTCACTTTCCACGTTCCTTTCAATGGCCTGGAGTATAGAACTTAGATTGTACTTTCTGATGGACACATCCGCCCATTTATCTACGTCTACCTTTATATTATTACCCTAGAAAATAAACAATAACTACCGTTTTGTGAGCTGGAACATTAAAGGAGCCAAGGATAGGGTTAAAAGACAGGTTATTTTAAAGCATTTACAGCTGCTGCGAGCACAAATAGTCTTTTTGCAGGAAACACACCTGAAAAGGGAGGATACACTCCTTTTCAAAAAATGATGGGTCGGCCAGGTATTTGGAGCAGGAGCGTCCACAAGCAAAGGAGGGGTAGTGATTCTATTGGCTAGAATGTTCCATTTAAACTGACTCAGGAAACATGGGATCCAGGGGTAGTATATAATAATACATGGATCTCTGGAGTCCCGTCCTGTCCTCCTTGGATCCATATATGGTCCAAATAATGATTCTCCCTCTTTTTTTGTGAATTTATTAAACACCATAGTAACTAACCCGCCTAAACTTACAATACTGGGTGGGGATTGGAATTTAGTTCTCCAGACGGATCTCGACAGGTCTGATCGTACGCGACGAGGCCTGTCTCCAGCGCAGAGAGCATTGAAAGAACTTATGTGTAGTACTGCACTAGTTGATGTGTGGAGAGTTCTCAATCCCTCCGAAAGGCAATACATCGTCTTTTCTGCAGTACATAAAACATATTCCCGAATTGATTATTTACTCATAAACTCCTATGCAATCCCCGGGGTCACGCAAGCAGGAATCTCAGCTAGGGTTTTATCTGACCATGCTCCGGTCGACATGGAATTTTGGTTAGGGGCAGGAGGCAAGTGTTCCCCACAGTGGCGTTTGAATAACCAATTATTAAAAGACTCAGCCTCTCTCGAGCATATTATAGAGCACATCGCCTTCTTCCTTAATTGTAACCAGGGGACAGTAGATAAATACTACTTAATTTGGGCAGCCTTAAAATGCTCCTTGAGAGGTGAATTCATTAAAATGGCTTCTAAAAGGGTCAAGCATCAAAGGGTTCAGTTAGATGCTTTATTAACAACTATTAAAAATATAGAATACAGTCTATCCCGTATCTCCCCAGCAGAGACATGGACCAGATTATACCACTTGCAGGCCCAGTATGTAGGTTTACTATCCCAGAGGTCTGAGCTATCTCTACACAGAACCAAACTAAAATATCTGGATGTGGGAGAGAAGGCAAGCAAGCTGCTTGCGATGCATATTCGCCAAGTAGAGGCCTCGCAATTTATTGCCGGAATCTATTCTGAAAAAAATGGCAAAGTCTGTACTGACCCGCAAGAAATGGCGGAAATGCTTGGTTCTTATTATCAAGATCTATATTCAGTGCCCCCATCCTTGCAGCCCACTGAATTAGACATGAATTCCTATCTTAGGTCCGTGAATCTGCCTAAGGTCTCAGTCGCTGACGCTGCCCTTTTGAGTGCCCCAGTCACCTTAGGAGAAATCCAGAAGGCCATCCAACAGTTACCTTTGGACAATTCCCCCGGACCGGATGGACTGTCTAGTAACTTCTATAAAACTTGCCAAGCTACTATAGCACCTGTGTTAAAGGATCTCTTCACTTACTGGTTTAACAATGGGGTATCAGATTCCAGTTTTCAAGAGGCTGTGATATCCTTAATTTTAAAGCCCGGGAAGGATCCACGAAACCTCAGCAGTTACCGTCCTATATCTTTATTAAACACAGACATAAAAATATTGGCCAAAGTAATGGCAAATAGACTCACTAAAATTATAGATAATTTAATAGGACACGAGCAGGTCGGATTTATGGCCGGAAGGTCATCCTAAGATCATGTGAGAAAGTTATTGCATCTCATTGTGGCTGCTAGAGATTCCAACTTACCTATGGTGCTGATCTCACTTGATGCCGAAAAGGCATTTGACAAAGTCTCCTGGAATTTTTTGTTCACTACTTTAACATCTCTTGGTTTTCCGAAAGATTTTATTAAATGAATCAAAGTCCTATATTCCTGTCCCTCGGCCAGAGTAAAATGTAACGGTTTATTTTCTTCCCCATTCAAACTAGCTCGGGGTACTAGGAAGGGATGCCCCCTCTCTCCACTACTATTCAATACATACCTAGAGCCCTTGCTTCTCAGAATGGCGGGTAATACTAATATTAGAGGAATCCAAGTGGGAGGAGTAAGGTATGCTCTTTCGGTTTACGCAGATGAAATTTTACTACACTTAGAGAGCCCAGGTATCTCAGTCCCTGCTGTCCTAGAGGAAATTGAGGAGTACTCTAAAATATCCTATTATAAACTCAATCGAGATAAAACGAAGGTGATACCCCTGAATCATAGAGTGAATAAAGCGGAATTATCCCCTCTAGGCCTTGCCTGGGAAACGAAGTCCATAGTTTACCTAGGAATCAAGATCTTTAGGGATCTTGGAACTATAATGTGAAACAACATTGATAACCTAACTAAAATAATAACTAAGGACCTGGAGAGGTGGCGGCTACTTCCTATCTCATTAAGGGGTACAATAAGTATAATTAAAATGAATCTATTGCCTAGGATATTATATCCTTTAGGAATGTTGGGTATGTACCTCCCCAAAGTATGGTTTTCCAGGTTGCAAGGTGTGCTAAGCTCCTTCTTGTGGAACAAAAAGAATATTTGCAGATCTTATTTAAAACTGACAGCCCCAAAATTAAGGGGGGGGTCTTGCAGCCCCCTCTTTCTTTTTATACTATATTGCACAACACATGAGTAAGTTGTTTTTCTGGCAGGAAGAGACAGATCATATAGCTTATTCTTCTCTGTGGCTACCTATTGAAAGATACCTGGCATCCCGTGAGAAATGCTCCTTGCGAGCCCTTCTATATGTCTCCCCATGCTACATCCCCAAGCCTCTCAGAAATAATCACATGGGTTGGTCGATGAAAGCTTTTCACCAGGCCCAAATATATCTCGCAGTTAAATGGTGTCAGTCCTCTGACCAGCCAATTATCGATAATCCGCATTTCAAGATTGGCGGTACACCAATACCCCGTACCTTTTGGCCTTGGCTGAATCAATGTAAAGTCTCAGAGATGTGGAGGGGTGGAAAATTGATTGCCTTTGCTCAATTACAAGAATCTGTTAGCGCATTAGGTACTGAAACCTTTAAATACCTCCAAGTTAGTAAGGCCCTCACCTCGTTCTCCCGGCTTTCCCCATTAACAGACATGGGGAAAGAGATCCAGTCACACTCCTGCAGGTTGCCTCCCAACCACATAAAGTCTCTAATCTATACAAAATTCTTCAGGATTGGGACCATAGATTACCATCTGGAACTTGCCCTTACTGGGCAAGAGAATTAGGTATTCCTGAAGATGTTAATCTATGGAAAAATCTTTGGATATCAATGTATAAATTTATTAAACAAGATAGACTCAGATTAGCCCATTACAATATCATGCACAATATTTATTTGACACCAGTCAAACTCTTTAGATATGGATCCTTAGTTGCATCAACATGCAATAGGTGTAAGAATGACTGGTTCACTCTATCACATGTTATGGCTATGTCCACATATATTGACATTCTGGCAATCCATTAGTAATTCCTTGGACCCTATCCTCGGCTTGAGAGATTTATTTACGCCTGAAGTTTGTCTCATAAACTATTTCCCAACTGGCACTCCAAAAGGTAGGAAAGCACATGTGACACTTATCACAGCAACTGCCAAATTAACAATAATGAGACACAGGACTGACGAAAAGCCCCCTACAATCTTGGAATGGTTCAGGGAGAGTGTCTTGGCATTACAACTGGAAAGACATATTGCACTTATACAAAATAGAATCAAAACTTTTACTTCTTTATGGGGAAGTTTAGAGGCCATCCTGACGATATGGAAACCCTAATGAAAATGGGATTTCATTAATTCTGCAACTCAGTGGACAGTAACTGTGTGTAGTCAGGGGGGAGGGGTAGGGGGCAAAGGATTGTTTTGTGTTAAAAGGTCCACACCTGATGTTTCAGTTGTACTGGATTGCTTGATGTATCTAACTTGGTGCTGAAAAACTAATAAAGCCTTTAAATTAAAAAAAAAAAACATAACCAAGACACACTGTCTTAGGGTAGCTGGTTCATTCCACTGGGGTGTCAAACAGACGAGGCATACTGATGAGTCCTGGTAGGACGAAACACGTGTCCATGTCATTTGTTAGCACCCTTTGCAAACTGTGTGAGAGGCTTTTCAGCACCATGCAATTCTGCTTAAAGTTGAACCAGCATAACATACTGTGGTGATTTGCATATGCAGCCCATGATGCTTTGCATTGTGTGGGCATGTGTGATTTTGTACATTAATATCATGCCTACTAATTTATAATATTTGACAAGTATATATTTTGTATGCAAATATACATTATATAGTGATTACACGTTATAAATTATTGTTTGGTTCAGCTGGTTTAATGTTGTGCCGTCTGTTTGTGGCTCCCATTTATCTATTTCACTACTGCATTGTGGGACGTATGTATCACATTGTTCTACTTTAGCAATATATGTACGGCATTCAGACCAATAGGTGGCACACCACACAGTTCTATCAAACCCTACTATCCCAGTTTCTCTTACAACACATTGCTGTGTGTCAACTACTGGTGTTTTCCAGCGACTGCAGTTCTGAAGTGATCAGAACAGTGTTAACCAGGTGGGTGGGTGGGAAACAACACTATTTGACTATGACTGGTGTGCAGTGGAGTAACTAGTTTGAATTAGTGGTCTCTTTGTCGTTTACACAGATTCCGGATTTTACGGCATTCATACAGTCTGCCCATCCTTCCTAGATATCACAGAATAACATTTGCCTGTGCTTTATCTGCAATGTACTAACTTGTTGTCAGTATGATACTGACCACACATTATTGCTGAATACATGCTTGGTGTATTAACTTCTCAGACATTTATGCCACTAATGCCTTGCACCACCTGTTGCTCAGCATTCTTGAGGTACTGCCACTACAACTTGCAGGAGTCGTACACCACAATATTTGCCCAGCACCACCTATAAGTCAGAAACACTGAAGAGTTATTATAAGGAGAACAATGATTTTTTTTCTCTTTCTGTCTTACATAGCGCGCGTTCCTGATGTCTATACTATGGAGTTCAAGGTTGTTTTTCACAGTCCACTGCATTGCCGTGCATATCTAAGGAATTAATGTATGGCTACATTTTGGTCATTTGATGTGTTTCCTCCAATTACTTTTTACTATTTGTAGTGTCCTATTAATACCATGTTACAAGTCAGATTGCTTAGCATGAGCAAAAGAAAAAAGCGTCCACTGTGGTTCTCTAAATCAGTAGCCGAGAAACTGCTAAAGAAAAATAAGGCATTCAGCAAATACAAAGAGACACAGAAAGAAGAAGACAGACTGAAATATCTGGAGAAGCAGAGAGAAGCTGGGAAAGCTGTCAGAGGGGCTAAGGCAAGAACGGAGGAAGGAATAGCACAGGCTATTAAGAAGGGGACAAGACCTTCTTCCATTATATTAGCAAGAGGAAGAAGACCAGAAATGGTATTGTTAGACTAAAGAAGGGAGAGGTTGGGTGGGTGGAAGATGACCTTGAAAAATCTGAGGTACTGAACAAATATTTTTGCTCAGTATTTACCAATGAAGAGGCAGGGGAGGGGCCAAGGCTCACGGGTGAAGATGTACAGGGGGGAGAGGTGGACACCAACCCATTTACAGTGGATAGAGTCTTGAAGGAACTAGGAAAAGTAAAGACAGACATGGCAATAGGGCCAGACAGGATTCACCTTACAGTTTTGAAGGAACTCAGGGAAGTCTTAGCAGCTTTGCTGATAACCCAGTTCAATTAATCACTAGAGATGAGGGAGATACCTGCGGACTGGAGGAGGGCAGAGGTGGTCCCCCTGCACAAGACTGGCAGTAGGGAGGAGGCAGGCAATTACAGACCTGTAAGCCTGACCTCAGTGGTTGGGAAGCTGATGGAGTCCCTGCTTAAGGACAGGGTAGTGAAGTTCCTGGAGTCAAGCAGTGCACAAGACCCAAGGCAGCATGGATTCACCAAGGGTAGGTCCTGTCAGGCTAATCTTATTGATTTCTTTGACTGGGTAACAAGGGTGGTGGATCAGGGAGGGGCGGTGGATGTGGCCTACCTGGATTTCAGTAAGGCCTTCCAGACCATTCCTCATAGAAGGTAGCTTAACAAATTGGGGAATCTGGGAGTGGGCTCTCAAGTGGTAAAATGGGTTGGTAACTGGCTAAAAGGCAAGACCCTGAGGGTTATAGTAAATGGCATACAATCAAAAGAGGGGGAGGTGACCAGCGAGGTTCCACACGGATTAGTGCTGGGTCCAGTTCTATTCAATGTCTTCCTAAGTGACATTACAGAGGGACTGAAGGGGAAAGCATGCTTGTTCGCAGATAATACCAAGATCTGTAACAGAGTCAACACACAGGAGGGGCTAGATAAAATGAGAAACTACTTAAGACTACTTGAGGAATGGTCAAGGGTTTGGTAGTTGGGTTTCAATGCTAAGAAGTGCAAGATAATGCACCTGGGACACAGAAACCCAAGAGAGGAATACAGGATGGGGGGGGCAGGTTCTAGCCACCACAAGTCAGGAGAGAGACCTGGGGCTTATCATATCCGATGACCTGAAGTCAGTCAAACAATGTGAAAAAGCAGTAGGGAAGGCAAACAGAATGCTGGGGTACATACAAAGGGGCATAATGAGTAGGAGGAGTGAAGTGGTGATGCCACTGTATATGCCACAGTATAGATCACTGTTGAGGCCTCGTCTGGAATACTATGTCCAATTCTGCAGACCACATCTCAGGAAGGGCATAG
Organism: Neoceratodus forsteri; assembly: GCA_016271365.2. Classification (NCBI taxonomy): domain Eukaryota; kingdom Metazoa; phylum Chordata; order Ceratodontiformes; family Ceratodontidae; genus Neoceratodus; species Neoceratodus forsteri. The sequence goes on from CM057451.1 coordinate 214,259,277, forward strand.
GCAGAATTGAAGCAGTCCAGAGAAGAGCAAGAAAAATGATACATGGACTGCACCACAAACTGTATGAGGAAAAACTCGAGGAACTAACCAGCTATTCACTGGAGGAGAGAAGGGAGAGAGAGGGGATATGATAGAGACTTTCAAATACCTTAGATGAATAAATAGGGTACAGGAGGGGAGCTTATTTAGAGACAAAAGTGCACAAGGACAAGGGGGCATAACATGAGGTTGGAGGGTGGGAGGCTTAGGGGTAATGCTAGGAAGTATTTTTTCACAGAGAGAGTGGTGGATCCGAGAAGCAGCCTACCAGCACAGGTGGTGGCAGTACAGGTATTCAAAAGTGCAAGGGATAAGCATAAAGGCACCCTGCTGTACAATGGAGTAGGGGAAAGGTGGTCCAGATAAGAGTAGGGATTGCCAAACCAAGTAGGGAAATGGACACAGGAGGGGGGCTGTATGGTCCTTATCTGCTGACAGATTCTATGTTTCTGTGGGACTGGCTACCTTGATGTGATACAGAGGCTTGTCACAAAGCAATATTATACATAATTGTTCAGGCTCTGTGTGGGTGTTGATGTGTGATATGGCCGCCACCACACATTTAATCACTTCACTAGCAGTCTAGCATTGCTTGTAAAGTGCTTTAGGATACATTTGTATGAAAAGAGCTATATAAATAGAGATTCTTCTTGTAACCAATGTGGTAGTATGACTAGTGGTGTGCTGTGTTGGTATACAACACAGAGAAAATGACGCTAGTGTCAGGTGAGAGCACGAACATGGCATGGACAGTGGGGAAAGGGGAAGTTGGCCCGAACAATGGTGGGGGGTAGTAGGTCTACTTGGTGTGCAGATCTGAAACTCCTGGCTACACGCCACTGCCCAATCCCTGTTGGCATGTCCTCCTAGTTAATTTGCCGATGGCGGGAGCCCAGTCCCCGTCTGCATCACCACCCACACACACAGACACGCTTGCCGATGGGGGCCTAATCCCAAAATGCCTATGTTGAAAATCTTGTGTAAAAAAAATCCCCCAAATAATTGCATTTTAACACCTCCTCATGAACAGTACAGCTCTCCTTTTCCCCATCCTGCCCGAAATGTGTTTTCGCACCTGTGACGTCAAATGGCACAGTCGCTGTGCAAAATCACCTTTCGGCTAATGTACTGATAGTGTCACTGTTCATGTGGTGGGGTCAGAAAAAGCCCATGTTGAAAACTTGGAGTAAAAACACCAAGAAGTCCCCAGCGCATTAGGGTTTCTGACCATAACATCCAATCCTGTAGGGACTGACAGGCATCAGGGGTGTGAGTTGGGATTGTCGACAGTAATGCTCACTCCATTCCACCCACACCCCCACCCTGCAGCCATGACAGGCATCGAGGTGTGCCTTGGACTCTTTGTCCCCACAGTTCACCTCATTCTCCTATATTGCACCCATTTCAGCATATTTCCTTATGGAATGGGGTTAGTGTAAAGCCCAAACACCCAAAGGCACACCTCAACACTTATCTGTGTCTGCAGGGTAGGGTGAGGTGAAATGGCATGAGCATTATGGGCAATGACCCATAGGCACACCCCAATGCCTGCCCATCTCTGTAGGGTGAGGGTGGGGTTGACTTCAGTTCAATATTTCACTGCCATTCCTATTCTGCATACCTCTGACTCCTGCACTTCCAATACTAATGTCAGCAAGCAAACATTCGGCATTGACAAATGCTTGTTTATTTTAGGACCAAGTAATTATGTTCAGAAAGTTAAGCATTTCTGACCTGTGCTGTTGTGCTAGGATAACAGCATGGTTATGTGAGTGGAGTCCATCAATCAAAGAACAGTATTTCTTTTAACCATTTTACAATGTAGAATTATTTAATTATTGTGTTCGGTGGTTAGCAAACACATCATATGTCAAATACTGTATGTAGAATGACAAATGACACACAGGTAAACCCATATGCAGAGGGGCATCTGTACATTTTTAATACACGTTTATTAAGTTTTGTGCCCTTTTAATCTTGTAATATCATTTTTTTTACTTTGCTGATGACCCATTTGATAAGCGCAATAAAACATTTCAGACTGTTGGTTGTGCTGATATTACCACACTTCTAGAGGCTGAAGATACAATGTCTTTGGCTTGTGTCTTACTATGCCTCTGGGCATGTGGTAAAACCAGTACAAATAGTACCCCAACATGTCTTAATATTTAGATATATATTGTAACTGGTGAACCATGTGAGGGCCTGAGAACTATTCAAAATTTTCATTAGCTTAAAAAGAAGGACTTCTTTATCCACTGTGTTGAAAGGTTTGTGTAGGCCTAAAAATAAACCACCACAGTTAGACTTCTGTTCTGGGGCAATGAGCATTTCATATGTTACCCTTACAAGTGCTGATATAGTGCTATGCTTCAATAGGAATCCTATTTTGCAAGCGAGTTACAATGTCAGTTTGATCCGAAACAGGTCGCAGCTGCTCATTTCCTAATATTTTGAGCATCTCTGCAAGCCCTGACAAACTGGAAATGGATCTGTAATTGTTCAAGACTAATTTATTACCAGATTTAAACAATGGTGTCAGGTAGGCTGTTTTCCAACAGTTGGCAGCTCATTTGTTAATAAACAGTTGGCAACCCATTTGTTAATACTGATATATAAAAAAAGACAGGTCTGTGAAGCTGTTACAATATTTCTGCCATATTTTTAGTAATAGGAGATTCAATCCAACAAGATAGGGCCAGGTGATTTATTTTAGCATCCAATTTTTGTAAGAGTTTAAGATCTTTTTTTTTTAGAGTAAATGATTTAAAAGACTTCTGTTCAACATCCATAGAAACAGAATTTGCCAGCAGATAAGCACTACTTGGCCCACCTAGTCTACCCATTTTCCCTGCCTGTAGTACCACAAGAGATACTACAGCAAGGTCTCTGCCCATTAACCCCCATTTCCCTTTCCCTAACAGTCCCTAATGCTTATCCCTTGCATTCTTGAACCCTACTCCTGCGTTTGCACCCACCACCTCTGTCAGAAGTCTCTTCAAGGAATCCACCACTCTTTCTGTGAAGAAGTACTTCCTCACATCTCTCCTGAATCTACTCCCTCCGGCTCCTTATTGTGCTTCCTTGTCCTTGGGCACCTTTTTTTCTGAAAAAATACTTCCTCCTGTACCTTAGTTACCCTCCCCCCTTGAGTTATTTAAAGGTATGTATCATATCCCCTTCTCCCTCCTCCCTTCCTGGGTATACATATTCAGGTCCTTATATCTTTCCTTGTGTGACTTCTGAGGAAGATGCTGCACCATTTTAGTTGTCCTCATCTGGACCACATCCACTTTGTCTATGTTCTTCAGGAGATGTGGTCTCCAGAACTGGACACAAAGCTCTAGGTGGGGTCTTCCTAGCGATCTATACAGATGGAATACTGCTTCCTTATTTCTACTGGTGATACCCCTCCCTATGCACCCAAGTATCCCATTAGCCCTCCCAATGTCCTTGTCACACTGCCTGGCCTCCTTTAAGTCATCTGTTATGATCACCCAGGTCTTCTTCCTGTTTAGTGGTCATCAGTACCACTTCACCCATTTTGTACTCTACCCCTGGGTTTCTACACCCCAAATGCAGCACTTTTTTGGATTGAAACCCAGCTGCAACACTCTCGACTAATCCTCAAGTTTTCTCAGGTCACTGCTCATCCTTTACACCCCATCAGAGTGTCAACCCTACAGCAGATGTTGGTGTCATCTGCAAAGATGCCAACCTTCCTTTCCAGCTCCTCTGCAATATTATTTATAAAGACATTAAAGTGGACTGATCCCAGCAGTGATCCCTGAGGCACCCTGCTGGTTACCCTCCCTTCCTCTGAGTGAACTCCATTTACCACCACCCTCTGTCACCTATCCCCAAACCAATTTCTTACCAGGTTTATCACCAATGGACCCATTCCTATGCTACCCAGCTTGTTTGCTAACCTTCTATGTGGAACGGTGTCAAAAGCCTTGCTGAAATGTAAGTAGGCCACATCCACTCTACACCCTGATCTAATTATTTGGTTACAGAGTCAAGGAAATCCATCAGATTAATTTGGCATGAACCCCACTCCCCCGAATCCATGCTGTCTTGGGTCTTGTAACCCACAGGATTCAAGATATTCCACTATCCTTTCCTTCAGCAATGACTCCATTAGCTTTCCCACCACTAATGTCAGGCTGACTGGACTATAAATGCTAGCATCTTCCCTGCTATCACTTTTGATAAGTGGGACTATATCTGCCCTACTCCAGTCTTCCAGAACCACTCCTGTTTCCAAGAAGCTGTTAAATAGGACTGTCAGAGGTGCAGTCAGTGCCTCCCTGAGCTTCCTCAGTGCCCTTGGATATACCCCATATGGCCCCACTGCTTTGCCCACTTTCAGATTAGTGAGTCCCTTCAGGACATTCTCTTCTGAAAACAGACTAGTGTCCACTTCCCTCCCTCGCTCCAATGCTTCCATTACTTTTTTTGTGGTCCCTCCGCTTTTCCTTCTCTGTGAACACCGAACAAAAGTATTTGTTCAGCATATCTGCCTTTCCTGGTCCCCCTCTGTACAGTCCCCATTCCCTTTTTTAATCTTATGATCCCACCCCTGGTCTTCTTCCTTTCGCTAACATACCTAAAAAATATATTGTCCCCTTCATCACTGCCTGGGCTATTCTTTCTTCTGTTTGTGCCTTTAGGCTCCTTACTGTTCTCCCTACTTTCCTCTGTTTCCCCAATATACCTCCATATCATCCTCCCTCTGCATCTCCTTATGCTTTCTGAATACTACCCTTTTAGCCTTTACCTTTTCCACCATCTCTTTCAAGGTCTTTTACCTATAGCCCTTTCTAGCTTCGCCCACTGGTCATCCCCCTTGCCAGGTCATCCCTGAGGCATTTGTCCATCTTTTTAAAGCAGCAGTGCAATGAAAAACATTTTTCTAAAAAAGTTAGTTTCAGCTGCAGTTAAGAAAACTACTATCATGCTTATCAAATGTACCTGCTATGTTGTGCATTTTTTTATTTCTTCAATGCTAACCCTTGCCAGATCTACAGTGCTATTTCTATGTAAACTGTGGCAGCCATCTTTTTTTCTTGATGAAAAAATTCAATTATAACATTTAATAAATAGTAAAAGTTTAGTGGAATTAGAAAATTGTACCACCACATTAAACTAAAAGATGCATGGACTTTTTTTTATAGTGAGAAAAGGTAGGGTCAACTTTTTTGTCCAATTTTGTTGTACTGCTGCTTTCAAAATCTGCCCTCCTGAAGTTCAGGACCCTCACACTTGTGTGGTTCAGTTCCACAGTCATCCTTATATTTAACCACACAGTTCCAAAGAGTCAAACCACAAACACCTGTTACTGTTAATGTGCTGAAGCACAGGCTTGCTAAGCCCAAAACAACAACAATGAACTCCAAATAGGCCAGAACTCAGCAGAAAAGGAAACACTGTGTGCAAAAATTCAAAATTCAAGTGCTTTATTGCAGTTTAGAAAGGTCAGTGCCCCAGATGGACAGACAGACGCGCACACAAAGCCCCGGCACTTCCGTTATAAGAAACCCTTCATCAGAGGGCATTATGGCCATGCACCCTGATGAAGGGTTTCTTATACCCGAAGTGCTGGAGCTTTGTGTGCATGTCTGTCTGTCCATCTGGGGCACTGACCTATCTAAATTGCAATAAAGCACTTGAATTTCAAATTTTTGCAGACAGTGTTTCCTTTTCTGCAGAGTGCTGGCATATTTGGAGTGCATTCTTATACTGAACCACACTGTACGGTGATTGTTGTTTCCCAGGTGGCTTCCTACCATGATGTCTGCTACACTGTCCCTGTTAGTGTGTATCAGGTCCAGTATTGTCCATCATGAGTGGGTTCAGTGACTAGTTGCCTGAGGAGGCCCCCTGCAGGGAGTTCATGATGTGTCTGTGTGTAGCTGAGGATGCAGTTGGGAGATTCCAGTCTACATCTGGCAGACTGAAGTCTCCAATCAGCAGCACCTCCTCTTTTTCTGCCATCATGTCAATGGCTTATACTAATATTTTATCTAACCCCGTTATCTAATCCCTACATGTCTGTAGATCATACCATTTCATTCATTGTTGATAAACTAGTAATCATTAGACCAGAGTTACTTTGCAAAGAATTCGAAACCTTACCCATGGATGAAAATGAGAATTACATTATTCAGGTACTGTGCTTTATATTTTTCAGTGATCACCTCATACTTTAATTTAATTTGTTAGGGCACTACAGATGTATTTGATATGACTTTACAAATGCATATTATGCCCCTAAACCTAAATAATCTCTTTCATTCTCCTCTACAAATTTTAGAAAGTAGTTAGATTTTACTGATTTTATTTATTTATTCATTTAGTTTTTTTTGTAAGGTGCGGTAGACAAACATTTGCCTGTTTTCAGGCACAAACCAGGAGAACACAGCCATTTACATACTGTACATATTTTATCCTTCTAATTAATTTAGTCCATATATTCCTTTTTGTAAAGCCTAGCTAGTCATTCTCACTTTTTGTTGTTTTGACTTTAGCCCATAAGGTCTACCTCGCATATAATGCATTTTTAATTCATGTGTAAAGCAAAGACCTAAGCTTGGAACTTTCAAGAAATCCCTACTCAAATACCTGACAGTACTCAGCTTCAGGACTGATGGGTCGAACCTCCTGCCACCCCCACCCCACCCCACCCTTCTTTATTTCCACCCTTGATCACCCTGCCACTTACTCACCTTTCCCTTTTCTTCAGTTATTTCCCTATATCCTCTAACCCCCCCACATTTCCCTCTCTTCCCAACCCTCACCCCCTCTGTCACTACTCATTCCACCCCTCTGTGTAATTGTCTACTCTCTCACCATCCCCTTACAACACCCCTTGCTCACTCTCCCCCATAATCGCTAACAAGGACACCTTTGTCTGTACCATGTTTTTCTACCCCTACCCCAGTCCTCTCCCCCTTTACCCCTTGTCATAGTCAGCCATGACTGCTCCACTATCTGCCCTCTCCACCTCCCCTAACCGCATAAGTCATGTGACCCCTGTGCTCATAGGTTATCAAAACTGTTATAACTACTGTCTGTACTTCATCATATGAACTAATAATGCATTTGCTTCTTGTATATAGTACAGTTTCATTTTGTATTGCTTTTTCCTCTTTGTAACCATAGGATTCCACCACCGATTGTAAATTATGTGTTGTGCCTGACTATGTCTATACCTTATGTTTTTTATTCTGTATGTGCCAATTGTTTGAACCTTACCTGATGTGGAACCTCTGTAAAAGAGCTTTTAGCTCAAAGATGTAACTCTGAGATGACAAATAATATATAAATAAATACATACATAAATAAATAAATGAAACATGACCTACTTTTGGTTCATAAGCTTTTCATTCAGATTAAAAGGTAACAAACCATTGTTACACAGGCAGCTGTCACAGACATTGAGTATTGTTTTGTGGACAACCTCACAGAGGGAATACGTTACTCTCAATAGAAGCATAACACAAGAACAGGAGATTGTGGCAAGGAGGAACAGACAAGCCCAGCTTTTCTGGATTGTGGAGAAGTTGCTGCATCCCATTTATCTCCAACCAGTAAAGGCATTTTCATCTACCTGGTGCAAAGATTTTCTCAGTTCTTCTCTGACAGGGTGTCCGCTATTAGATCTGGGATAACCCCAACTGGGCTGTTGCAGCCCAGCAGTGGGGGAGTGGGTTGCACTCCTCCTGCCTGGATAATGTTTCAGCTGGTTTCATTAAAAGAGGTCTGAATGGTGATTTCTGAGCTGTGGCCCACATACTGTGAACTGGACCATAGACTGAAGTGCCTCCTAGTGAGTTGTGTGTAATTCCTGGGTCCAGTGTTTGCTGATATTGTCCAGAGCTCCCTTTTGGAAGGGTTCTTTCTGAGCACATCGAAAGATGCACTGGTGAGGCCCTTTTTGAAAAAACATCTTTGAACCCGGACTGCTTGGCAAATTATAGACCGGTTCCTAGCTTTCCTTTGTTAGTAAAGGTTATTGAGAAAACAGGGTCTCTGCAGCTTGAGGCACACCTCATAGCCTTTAACATTTATGCACCACTCCAGTTAGGATTTAGATCCAGTTATAGTACAGAGATTGCATTGGTCAAGGTGTATAATGACCTCCTCAGGGCTACAGATAGAGGGGAACAATCAGTTCTCATTCTTCTTGATCTCTCACCAGCATCTGATACTGTGGACTATTAGTTGTTGCTGGATCAACTTAGAAAGTACTATGGCTCACCAGTAGGGTCATCATCTGGTTAGAGTCCTTCCTCAGTGGCAGAACATAACGGTGCTGATGGGAAATTTTCCTCATTCCCAAACCCACTGCTCTATGGTGTACCCCAGGATTTGATCTTCTCACCTATGCTGTTCACAGTGTATGTGCTGCCCTTGGGCAGTATCATCAGACAGCAGGGCTTGGATTTCCACTGTTATGCAGATGACAAGCATCTGTAACTGTTATTTGCAGTCGGGATGCCTGGCACAGTCAACATACTGAATTTATGCAAGGTTGAGATCCAGGATTGGATATCCTGTAGCTGGTTGTGATTCAAACTGGACAGGATGGAGATACTGGTGATTGATCCTGGTCGACAGCTGGGTATGGGGGCTACAGTTTAGGGGCCTGGCCTGGTGCTTGGTTCCTTTACTCTGGTGGCCTCTACTAAGTTGAAGAATCTGGGCATCATCCTGACTAAAGATTGACATTTTAAGCTCAGGTGTCATCTGTAGTATGGAATGCTTTTTTTACCATCTTCGTAACATCTCCCAGATTAAAGCCTTGGTCCAACCGGAAGACTTGACCTCACTGGTACATGCCATTGTGACTTCCAGACTTGACTACTGTAATGCTCTGTATCTTGGGGTTAGTAGAGGGTTCCTACAACACCTGCAGCTAGCGTATAGTGCAGTGGCCAGGTTACTGATGGGCCTTCTAGATAACATCATGTGATCTCAGTCCTACGTGATCTGCACTGGCTGCTGGTGAAGTGGCAAATCTTTTTCAAGGTCAGTTTTTTGACCTATAAAGCCCTATATGTACTGTGTAGGGGTTACCTGAGTGCCCAGCTCACCTTCTCTGCCCCTCTGAGGTGAGTCTCCTAGCATCTCCCAGGGCCAGGCTGAAAATATCAGGGGACCACACTTCTGAGGTAGCTGGTCCAGCCCTGTGAACTCGCTCCCAGGTTTCTGAGGGAGGCTTCCTCAGAGGAGGTCTTTAAGAGGGGTCTAAATGCCTACTGTACCTATTTAGCCAAGTGTTTGACAACATCTACTCCCACTGGTTTAGTCATGTCAAACTTTTTTTTTAATTAAACACACTTTATTGAGTTTCAGATAAGAAAGTACAACAAAAACACTAACAAAAAGCACATAGCCAAGGCTTACATAACTCAAAAATCAAAAACCACAAGTGAAACCCAACTCCGCCTTCTCCGCAAAAAAACCAAAAAAAAAAACACCAACACTCCCTCCCAGAGTACAGCTAAGTCACAAACAAGGAAAAAAATAATATGAAAGGGAGCCCAAGGCAAAACAGAGGAAAGGAATTGGGAGAAAACAGAGCTTCACCCTTTACGATTGTACCACAACTAATAACAGCGCATAGAGTGATTCTTATCTATTTTGGTAATGTTATACCTGATGGGTGCAAGGAAGCTTTCTGCTTTTCAGCCAGTAATGCCTTGAGAATCTCTTAGTGCCATTCCCCAAATGAGGGGATGGCATCATCTAACCAGTGTTGGCCGTAACTGATATCAAGTGCCATATGGGCCTTACGAGGGACAAAAAGACTGGAAGGGTAAAGTCCAACTAAGCAGACATCAGGTGCAAAATAAGTTTCTAAGCCCAAAATATGGTCCAGGGAGCATTTAATAGTATTCCAAAATGGGATCACTTTAACACAGTCCCATAACAAGTGCTTAAAGTGACCTTTCATGATGCCACATCTAGTACAAACTGGAGAAGTAAGTTTACCCATCTGGTACAATCGCAAGGGAGTGTAATATAAATTATGCAAAACTCAAAATTAAATCCAATGGTAATGGTCCTGCTTTATATACTTGTACAAATGTCACCATATGGTCTGCCACAAGTTTGGATCTGTAGGAAGATTTAAAGCCTTTTGCCAATAATATCAAATCCCAGTGGGGACTACCAGTCAATGGTTTGAAAATACCCATAAAGCTTTCACACTGAGTGGCGTTGCAGTGCAAGAGACATGTATAGTTGAATGTCCAAACATTCCTGTGAGGACCATGGGCCTGGACCCAAATAAGTGGAGCTAGCCCATTTCAGCTGAAGGTATTTAAACATGTGTGCATGGGATAAGGAGAAACATTCCTGAAGAACCATGAACGGGTAAAGCTTACCCTCATCCAAAAGAGAATCAATTGAGAGGTCTTGAAACTGGACAAAAAGCAATAGGCATTGGACAGCGGGCAATTTGAATGTTTGGATTACCCAGTATAGGCCGAGTGATGGTCTTTGTCCAGTCCTGTCCCAAATAGGTACATAGTTGCCAGAGAGCTTTTATAGACCAAAGAAGCAGCATTGTTTTGAGTGATGCAGGCAGGCAGAATGGCTTCAAATAGAGCAAACTGTTCATTTGTATGCCCACCTGTTGACACATCCTCTTTTCATTAAGCAACCAAAGCGGAACACAGGTGGGTTCCATCTGGGTTAACCTGAGACATCCCCATTGAAAAAATGTATTACTGTGGAGGGCACAATAATATAAAAAGAAATGTGAAAGGTGCAAGTTGCCCCGGTCCTTTGAAATTGATCATAAACTGTCTGAAAGGCCAAAGTTGCATTTTAAGTTGGATTTTATGATTATTTGTCATGCTGTTCCTTTATTTATGTATTAATTTATGCTGTACAGCACCCCCAGCCTCTGGGATTGGGCACTGAATAAACTACTACTACTAAAAAGTGGGCACCACAACTTGTTAAATTTATTCAGGTCCCAACTCAGTTAGAGTTGCATTCTTTTGAGTTTGAGATACTGTATAGTTGCATGTTGTTTGCCCACACTTAAATCGTGGGGAGGGAGGGGCTTGTCATCCAGCATTGTATAATGGTCTTTAGGCATTGATTAGAGCAACTCATCATAAATGTAGGCTCTCCTTGACAGGGTGTCTGGTGGGGTCTGCCCCAGAAGAAACTCAGGGGGGGAGGGAGTTTGGAGGACAACAGTCAAGAACTTATTATACTATGTACAGCATTCTAGAATTAGAGAATTTGGGGGCAAACAAGGGTCATATGGAGAAACTTCCCCTCTTCTGCTTTTGATTTGGGACAGAGAGGGGATTTGTTTGGGTTGATCATGTGCAGTCTTATTGGTGAGATATATGTCTGGTACATGAAATTGAACTGGACTTGGTAGGCTCATTACTTCGAGATCAGTCTTTTAAGTGTTGAACATCTACAGCTAATAGTTTAAGAGTGAGCTACATACTAAGGTCCAGTTCCCACTTTATAATGGTGTTGATATTTGTAGGGTCACTCCCCAGCACCAATCTATTGTACACTAAGAGAGGTTTTGCACATGGCTGGGGTCTATAGAGTTCCTCCTCAAGTGGGGAGGGGTTGGCACCATCTGGTGGGTAGGGAGCAAATTTAACACTAACTGGCAAACCTGAAGATACAATATGTAGATAGATCTTCAAGACCCAGACCCCACCACCTGGAAATCTACAAAAGGCAACATACTGATTCTGTATAAAGCTAGCCCAAGTGGTACAGTCCCTTTTTTTTACCACCAGAGTAGGACTTGGTGAATAAAGATTGAGTATCTAGGCATGGTCCTCAATATTTCACTTATTTCTGAGTGCAGGGATATCCTTTAAGGAACCCTTAGGAATCTATGAGCTGCTGTGAGCTGCTGCCCAAATCCCTACCGTATTTCATCTGAATGGGTTTGTTATATCCAGGGCAGAGAAATTGGCCAGTGCAGGGGAGAGAGAGAGGCTTCCTCCTCAGCTCACAGTTCAGCTCCTCCTCTTCCATAGCTTCCCAGACCAGAAGTGCGGGCTGTTTCCCTTTAGGAATAAATTGTAAGGCCCAATAAAAGTGCCCAAAATTTGGCAGGACTTCCCCCTAGTTTGGCAGGCATCTGCAACACAGGCCTGCCTATGTGAGCATTCTCCCCATTCCACGCAAATGTATGCACCAGTGAGTCCAGCTGTTTAAAGATCTTATCCTGGAGGTCTACAAGCAAAGCTTGGAACAGGTACATGCATTTCAGAAGAAGAGACATCTTTACAATACTAATTTTTCACAGCAGGGAGAGTGGGAGGGCCATCCATCTGTCATAGTCATTGCTGAGGTTAGAAAGAAGAAGCCTGTAGTTTTTTCTGTACCAGATGGCACAGTTTAGCTGAAATTATAAGCCCCAGATATTTAATTTTATTGACCAGGAGTAGGCCCATAGAGTTTTGGCCAACCTGATCTCTATTTTGTTTGCCAGTTGGCATAATTTCACTTTTCATCCAGTTAATGTTGTGGCCTGGTAGTGAACCATAGTCTATTAACATGGATTAGACATTGGGGAGGCTCTCAGTTGATTTCTGCAAATACAGGAGCAGGTCATTTGCAAACAGGTGAACTTTGTGTTCTATGTCAGTCCCTAAGGCCCTCAATTTCTGTGTGGTTGAAGATGGGTGTGGCAAGAGATTCAAGAGTGAGTACATACAGGAAGGGTGAGTGGGTGTGTCTCTGCATGGTCCCCTTATTAAGTCTACAAGCCACGGTAAGGCTGCCATTAATTAATATTTTTACAATGGGAAAGGAATATAAGGTCTTGAACCACCCCATCAACTGTTTTCCTATTGCAAACCTTCCAAGCATTTCAAACATATACCCCCATTTCACATGATCAGATGCTTTTTCTACATCCAGGACAAGGCTCACTGCCCTTTTTATGCCAGCTTTCTTAGATGCTTTCTAAATAATATTAAGGGTCCTGTGGATGCGGTGTTTTCCCTGTCTTCCCCCTCTGAATCCCGCTTGGTCAGGATGGATGGATGCTGGAGGGATGCCCTCCAATCTGGAAGCTATCACTTTGGCATTTATTTTGTAGTCCATTTTTAGCAGGGATATAGTGCAGCGTGAGTCACAAAGGGTAGGGTCATTGCTGTGTTTAAGAAGTACAATAATAGTGTACACCATGTGGAGGGTGGCAACACAACATTATCCAGGCTGTCTAACAAAATGTTATGCTGGGGTTCTACCTGCTGTTCTGAGAAAGCTTTAGTAAAGCCTATATGTAGGCCATTGGGATCAGGTACCTTACTCCCACTTAGATTCTTAATGGTACTTAGCATCCCAGTTCCTGCAAGAGGGTTTTCTAAAGCAGCAGGGAACCTGGATTGGATTGGAGTGATCCAAAAAGCACCCATTTGAATTGGGGAGAGAGACCTCAGAAGACTAAAGTTGAACCAAAAACATATCCTATCCACCTCTAGTTCACGATGGATCTACCCTTGCTGTCACTCAGTTGGGCAATTGTTCTTTCCCTCTCCCTTCTCTTTAACTGCCAAGCCAAAAATCCCCCCTCCCTGTCCATTTCAAAATATGTTCTTGTCTGGCTAAAGAGACTGTCTCATGCAATTTGGGCACTACTAACAGAATTCAGCTTCCATTTCTACTCTTGCAGGATCTTGTACAAGGGATTGTAGGTCCTGAGCATATGTGCCTGTTCACAGGCTTTTATTGTTTGTTCTAGTTGCTGTATTTCTTACCATTAAGTATACATTTGTGAGTTACAAAGGAGATGAAATGGCCCCTGATGTATGTCTTCGGGGCCTCCCACCTTGTCAAATGTCAGGTGTCCCCTCTCTTACTATTGGCAGTGTACTCCTGGATTGCCCATGGCACTAATATAAACACAGAAACATAGACTTTGATGGCAGATAAGGACCACTTGGCCCACCTAGTCAGCCCATTTCCCTACCTATTGGATAATCTGCAGATCCTAGTTAACCAGCAGCCTACTTTCTGCTATCCCCCCCACTAGAATTGCTTTATGTCAGTCCCATGCATTCTTGAATTCCCCCACTGTTTTTGACCCCATGACCTCCTCAGAAAGGCTGTTCCATGTGTCCAGCACCCACTCTGTGAAAAAATAGTTCCAAACATTGCCCCTGAGTTGTCCCCCCTCTATCTTCAAATTGTATCCCCTTGTTCTTGCATGTCTCTTTTTCTGAAATATGCTCCCCTCTTGGACTTTGTTGATTCCCTTGAGGTACTTGAATATTTCTATCATGACCCCCCCCATCTCTATCCTTTCCACAAGGTTATACATATTAAGCTCTTTTAGTCTCTTTTTGTATAGCTTCTGGTACAGACCCTGAACCATTTTGTTTGCCCTCCTCTGGACTGCCTCCATCCTGTCTATGTCCTTGCAGAGATGGAGTCTCCAGAATTGCATGCAGTACTCCAGATGGGGTCTCACAAACTTTCTGTACAGAGGGATAACAACTTTTTGCTTTCTAGTGGTGATGCCTCCCCCTATACATCCCAGAATCCCCCCAGCCCTCCTTATTGCCTTCTCACATTGCCTGCCTACCTAACTTAAGGTAATCTGATATAAGTACCCCCATGTCCCTTTCCATTTTTGTTGTTTTTAGTACCTCCCCCCAATTGTGTACTCTTCCCCTGGGTTTTTGTTTCCCAGTTGCATTACTTTGCAGTTGCCCTGACAGGTTGGAGGGCCAGGTTGCTAGATTAAGTGATGGAATAAGGTAGGCAACAAATCTCTATATAAAAGAGGTGAGCAAAAGCAGGAGGAAAATGAGACCAATATGGTTCTCAAGGGAGGCAGTGGCAATGGTAAGAGCAAAAAGCGTAATTTTCAGGAGATACAAGGAGATGCAGGGAGGAAGCAAGGAAGACAGGAAAGGGAACTAAGGCACAAATTGAGGAAAGAATAGTTAGGGGTAATAAAGAGGTACAAGACTTTTCTAGGTACTGTATATAAGTGAAAAAAGAAGACAAGGATAAGAATTGTGAGGCTGAGGAGTTCGACGGGAGACTGTACAGAGGATACAGAGGTGCTAGATCGTTTAGTTTTATGGCACCAACCCTGTGGAATTCTCTACCTCGTCAGGTTCGAGATTGCCCGACCGTCCTTAGTTTTAAGGCAGCTTTGAAAACCCACCTTTTTAGCATAGCTTTTAAGGATTTATATTAGTTTTAATTTTATTGTATTTATTGTGTTGTGAATTTGTACAGGCGCTTTGATTTTAAGAAAAGCGCCTTCTAAAAATAAAGATGAATTGAATTGAATTGAATTGAATAATCATGAAAAAACAGATATAGAAACATAGAAACATAGACTTTGATGGCAGATAAGGACCACTTGGCCCACCTAATCTGCCTGTTTCCCTACCTAGAGGATAATCTGCAGATCCTATTTAACCAACAGCCTATTTCTTCCTACCCTCCACAAAAATTGCCTTATGTCTGTCCCATGCATTCTTGAATTCTCCCACAGTTTTAGACCCCACAACCTCCCCAGGAAGGCTGTTCCATGCATCCACCACCCTCTCTGTGAAAAAATACTTCCTCACATTGCCCCTGAGCGTCCCCTCTATCTTCAAATTGTGTCCCCTTGTTCTTGCACATCTCTTTTTCTGAAAGATGCTACCCTCTTGGACTTTGTTGATTCCTCTGAGGTACTTAAACATTTCTATCATGTCCCCCCTTTCCTCAAGGGTATACATATTAAGCTCCTTTAGCCTCTCCTCGTATGGCTTCTCTTGCAGACCCTGCACCATTTTAGTTGCCCTCCTCTGAACTGCCTCCATCCTGTCTATGTCCTTGCAGAGATGGGGTCTCCAGAACTGGATGCAGTACTCCAGATGGGGTCTCACCAACTGTCTGTACAGGGGGATAACAACTTCCTGTTTTCTGCTGGTGATGCCTCTCCCTATACATCCCAGTATCCTCCCAGCCCTCCCTACCGCCTTCTCACATTGCTTGCCAATCTTAAGGTCATCTGATATGATTACCCCCAGGTCCCTTTCCATTTTTGTTGTTGTTACTACCTCCCTCCCCCATTGTGTAATCTTCCCTTGGGTTTTTGTTTCCCAGGAGCATTATTTTGCACTTCTTTGCATTGAATCCAAGCTGCCATACTTCTGACCATTCCTCCAGCCTTGCCAAGTCCATTCTCATCCTTTCCATGCCTCTTTGTGTATCAACCATGTTGCAGATCTTTGTGTCATCTGCAAAGAGGCATACTTTTCCTTCAAGTCCCTCTGCAATGTCACTTATAAAGACATTAAAAAGGACTGGACCCAGTACTGAACCCTGCGGTACTCCACTAGTAACTCCTCTTTCTTCAGAGTGGACTCCATTTACAATTACCTTCTGTGTCCTGTTGTTCAGCCAATGTTTTACCCAGGCTACCACCCTGGGACCCACTCCAAGGCTGGTTAATTTGACTACTAATCTTTTGTGTGGGACTGTGTCAAATGCCTAGCTAAAGTCTAGGTAGGCCATGTCCACAACCCCTCTCTGCTCTACTACTTTGGTCACCCAGTCAAAGAAATCAATTAGATTTGTCTGACATGACCTTCCCGCTGTGAACCCATGCTGCCTTGGGTCCTATGCCCCACTGGCCTCTGGGTAGTCAACAATTCTTTCCTTCAGAAGTGATTCCATCACTTTTCCTACCACAGAGGTCAAACTGACAGGTCTGTAGTTTCTTGCCTCTGTCTTGCTCCCACATTTGTGAAGGGGAATCACATCAGCCTTCATCCAGTCCTCAGGTACAACACCATCCTCCCATGATTTGTTATAAAGGTTAGTCAGTGGTGTCACTAGTTCTCTGCTTAATTCTGTTAGAATTCTGGGGTGAATTCTATCTGGCCCCATTGCTTTGTCCACCTTCAGTTTTAGGAGTTCTTTCAGAACCCTTTCTTCTGTAAAGGACTGGGATCAACCCCCCTTCTCCAGAGTGCTTCTGTTAATTGGATTAGGCACCTCCCCCCACTTCCTCTTTTGTGAATACTGAACAGAAGTATTCATTCAGTATCCCTGCTTTTTCACTGTCACTCTCTGCCCACCCACCATCCATTCTGTTCAGCCTCACTATCCCTTTGTCTTTCTACGCTCCCTGATATACCTATAAAAGGTTTTATCCCCCCTTCTTAACCGAGTTGGCTATCTTTTCCTCAGTTTGTGCCTTTGCTATTCTGACTACCATCCCTGCTTCCTTCTGCCTTAACTGGTACAGTTCTCTGTCCTGCTCTTTCTATGTTTCTTTAAATGCAGATATACTGAAGAAATACTTTTGTTCCAACTTTACAGTGACAGGAGAAAGGGATGGGTTAAATATAGGTTGCAGACTCAATAGAGAGAGGGAGGAAAGTACACACAAGTCCATTTGAAGAGGAAAACATCCTGAAGGGACTTGCAAATCTGAGAGAGTGCAAGGTTATGGTGTTAGATGGGGTACATCCTAGGGTACTGAAGGAGCTCAGGAAGGTACTGGATGCACCTCAGACAGCCCTATTCAATAACTCACTAGATACAGAAGTGGTCCCAGAGGACTGGAGAAGGGTTGACATAGTCCTGCTCCATAAAAGTGGCAGCAGGGAAGAGGCTGGCAGCTATAGGCCAGTCAGTCTGATATCAGCAATGGGGAAACTGATGGAGTCACTTCTAATGGAAAGGGTAGAAAATTACCTTGCATGCACCAGGTTCCAGGACCCAAGGCAGCATGGATTAATGGGGTGGGGGTGGGGAATCATGTCAGACAAACCTGACAGATTTCTTTGATTGAGTGACCAGAGAAACAGATTGGGGGAGCAGTGAACGTGGCCTACTTAGACATTAGCAAGGCCTTCAGCACCATGTCACATAGGAGGCTCTTAACATAATCTGGGAAGCTTGGGGGTGGTAACCAAGGTGTTATACCACGTACCTAGTTGGCTGATAGATAGATGACAGAGGGTGGTGGTTAATGGCACTCACTTGAGGGAAGGGAGAGTGACCAGCAGGGTTCCTTAGGGCTCAGTATGAGGTCCAGTCCTCTACAATGTCTTTATAAGTGACATTGCAGAAGAACTGGAAAGAAAGAGTGTGCCTTTTTGCAGATGATACCAAGATTTCTAGCAGGGTGGACACTGTCAAGGGGGTGGAGACAATGAATATAGACCTGAAAAAGCTTGATAAATTGTCAAGGGTATGACAGCCAGGTTTCAATTAAAAAAAGTGCAAAATCATTCACCTTGGGCACAGAAACCCAGAAGCACAGAATAGAATTGAGGGGAAGGTACTGACAGTCACTAAACAAGAAAGTGAGCTAGGGTAATCATAACAGATGATCTTAAGGTGTAAAGGCAAAAGGCAATGTAACAAGGTAGTAGGGAAAGCCAGTAGGGGTCACCAGTAGAAGGAGGGAGGTGGTGTTGTCAATGTATCGATCATTAGTGACACCAAACCTTGAAAACTGTGTCCAGTTCTGGAAACCGTAACTCAGAAAGGACATAGACAGGGTAGGAGTCATTCAAAGAAGGGCAACAAAAATGGTGCAGGGGCTGCACCAAATGTCCTATGAGGAGAGAATGAGGAATTGAAACATATACGCCATGGAAGACAGGATGGAGGTGGGAAATACTAGAGTTCTTTATAAAACTCACAAACATGAATACGGTACAGAAAATAGCATTTTTAGAGAAAAGAAGGTGTACAAGAACTAGGGTGTATGCAAGGAAGCTGGATGAGGATGTTTAGGGCAATATGAAGAAGTATTTCTTCACTGAGAGGGTGGGGATGTCTGGAGCAATTTACCAGTGGGGGTGATTGGAGGCATAAACAGTGGAGGGTTTCAAGCATGCATGGAATACGTATAAAGGAAAATCAAAGCAGGAAGGGGAGGTGGTGGCCAGAAACCAGATAGGGTCTGCAGTTGTAGAATAGGCAGGGAAAAGAGTGGCAGACTAGGTGGCCAAGTGGTCTTTTTCTGCCAACAAAGACTATGATTCTTTGTTTCTGCATTTAACATTCGGGGACCCCCAGATGAATAATCTGAGCCAATTTTTCTAGGCATCAGTGGTCGAGTAAGATGAAGGAAGCACCTACTTGTCCATACTGGAGTAAAGGCCTTGTGGAAGCAGGACATGCTTGGCAGCTTCTGCCTATTATGGGTGATCAGCAGATTTTTCAGGCTCCATACCTGGGTCCAGATATTAAGAAACACAGGGTGCACATAGTTATGTGATAAAAAACATGCCCAGGTATGTTGTTAGGCACAAGGCAGTTATGCAAAGTGCCTTCAGCACCTTGAAGAGTAGGTATCACATAATTACCCACACCCTGACATGTCTTATTTCACTTAAAAAAGGATAAACTAAGACATTTAAACACACACACACACACACACACACACAAAAGGCAAACTCTGTTTATTAGAAACAGTTATTTTCATTTGTTAAAAGTAACTAGGCTAGACTACTGAGGCAGAATCAGCACCCCAATCAGCAACAAACCCAGCAACAGCCAACAAAGCCTGGACAAAGTCAGCAGGACATGGAGTGGCAAATGAACAGATGAAAAAGGTCTAGAGGCAAAGACTGTAGGAGGACCTCCCCAGATCAGATCAGGGGCCTCAGAGATCACAGCAGAAACTTGAGCACTTGCTCCCCATGATTGGACACTGCCGGTGAACAGCTCTGAAGAGAGTCAGCCTGGACACAGCGACAGGCTAACCTCTGCAAAACCTCTATCTGTAAGTGTTTTCCCTGTCACCTAACAAGTACAGTAGTGCTGTGCAGAATGTGGAAGTCTGCTGGTGAAATTAGCATGGAATGACAATTCCACCAGCAGAATTTCTGTTGGGACTTCACTGTTTTTTCTGTGGAATTCCACCAACTGTGATCCATGGAAAAATATTCTGTAGAACAGCATTTTTCCATGAAAAATCATTCCACAACAGTTTCCTTGAAAAATATTGTAAGCTGTGGAATAATATTCCTCAGAACAGTATTTTGGCTGTGGAAAAACATTCCACAACCATTTCTGTGGAAAATATTGAGAGCCACAGAAATGCTGTGGAAAATCTCATTCTGCTTTTTTCTGCCATGGAATTTCAGCATTCCGTTTCTAGTGAAATTCAGCAGAATTCCAAAATTTCCAAGAAATTTTGTTTCACCAGAATTTAAAAATTTCACACAGCACTAAAGTACAGGCCCTTGTATCAAGAGAAAAAACTTAAGACATCTTGTGCCAAAATTGTTTCTGATTCCCTGTCACGCCACAATGTCCTCAGGTGGGACTCAGACTTTTCAAATCCAGGTTGGGCCTGCAGCAAGACCTCAATGCCCGGTGCCATCTGAAAAATTGGTATCAGCTTGGTATCAGGTCTAAATGTGATGACTTTCACCTATAGCACTTTTGCAGTGCACTTCTCCTGCACGTGCCACTGAAGCAGGCAATATTCTTTGTTGGCATTTAATGTCCTCTGTTTCGACCCTCACCTTAGCTCCCCATCTCTCAGCTTAACCCTACCCCACCTCAAATCCACATTTATGGTTTTCATTGAAATATAGTAAAGAATGTATTAATTATTTGGATCTTTTTATCTGTAAATCAAGGCATGGCACTATCAGTACAGATCTATTTCGGAAGAAGACTGCCACAGATTCTATTTTGTAGGCATCACGTTCTCACACAGCACATATTGTGAAGAATATCCCACATGTCCAGTTTCTCTGTATATGCAGAAACTGTAGTACAGAAGAAAGTTTTCAGAAAGTGCACAACAGATGACAGCAAGATTTAAGGAAAGAGGCTACAGCGAGAGAGATATTATAGATGCTAGAAGTTGGGTAGCTTCACAGGATTGAGCCTTTCTGTCGGTGTTGAGGGTGAGTTATATTAGTGATATTAATAGCAATCGCCTGAAATTCATCACGACTTACAATAGGAGAGCATATGATGTTAGGACTATTGTACAACAAAAATGGCATATCTTACAGGCAGATCCAGTTTGTAGTCAGTTTACACAAGAACAACCAATATTTGTTTATAAAAGGGCTAAAAATCTAGGTGATATATTGGTTAATTCACCACAACCTTTCCCAGGCACTGACAATAGTTTAAGAATACAGGCAGTAAGAGCAGAGCCATGTCAGAGGTGAAAATGTTGTGTCCACATGAAGAAATGTAAATATTTTGTAAATTATGTGACTGAACAATGCTTTAAGATAGACCATCTAATAACCTATGATTCATCAGGGGTGATATATATGGCGGAATGTAAATGTGGAGCTAATTATGTTGGGAAGCAAGTAGAATTTTAAAATTACAAATAGGTGAACATATATGTGCTATCAAGAATACTAGAAATGACAAAATACTAGCCTCACATATCAGTCTTCTTAGTTCAAATAAAAATAATAATAAATGGCATTTCTATGGAATTGATAAAATGACTTTAGGGATTCGAGGAGGAAATCTAGATGCTTTACTTTTAAGGCATGAAGCCTACTGGATGTTCAAATTAAACAGTTTGCAAATACCTGGTTCAAATGAAAGAGGTGAGATCTTGCTGTTTTATGAAATAAGCAGCTCTGATTCATAATTAACTCTTGTTCTCATTTCGTATATTTTATTAGTTTCCCTGTGATGTGTGAATTTTTTTCTAACCTATACTACAATGAAGCTCCATACATCAAGCTGCCTAGACATCACATGAATGAGATGACTGAATATTCATTGACAAGGATATCGATGGACTTTGCACAATGAGACACACAATATAAAATGCTTATCTTGAATCTTATTGTGACAAGAATATTGTTATTCTTATATTAATATAAGATAAAATCCATTTGCTCCATGTATATAGAATATCATTTTTTTAATATATGTGCTGTCTTTGTGATTGATTAATGGTGCTTAAATACTATGGCCCAGATATTCAAACTGTGCGAGGCTATGGCGCAAGCTTGGGCGCAGCGCAACTTGGCTATGGAGGGGTGTGGACTGGGCGATATTCAACGGAGCTGCGCCATGGCACAGCATCGTTGAATATTGCACCCTGGCCACCTGCAGTGTGCATGGCGCAGTGGCACTGCACCAGCACAAGTGGCCAGAGTGGAACATGGGGATGCACTAGTGCAAGTTCCATTGCGCTATGCACAGCAACCGCGATATTCAAAACTTGACATGCCAATGGGTCCATAATGTATGCAAGGCACAAATGGGGCCATTTGCATGTCATTATGGTCCCATTTGCATGCAGGTGCGCCGATCCACGACTACTTGCACCTGGCGCCCTGCCAGGCAGCAGCAGTCGGGGACCGACACCCCCTGCAGCCAGCAATGTGCTCCACAGCCCGATCATGGGCTGCAGTAAAAAAGGAAAATCATAAATCCCTGGTGGTACAGTGGACCTGCCTGCCCGATCGTGGGCTAAGTACATAAATAAGAATCATCAATATCCCTGGTGGTCCAGTGGACCGCTGTCTGCCCGATCGCGGGCATTTGTAATAGCAATGAAGAATTCTGTCCAATATCCCTGGTGGTCCAGTGGACCGCTGTCTGTCTGATCATGGGCATTTGTAATAGAAATGAAAAATTCTGTCCAATATCCCTGGTGGTCCAGTGGACCGCTGTCTGCCCGATCACAGGCAATTGTAATACAAATGAAGAATTCTGTCCAATATCCCTGGTGGTCCAGTGGACTGCTGTCTGTCTGATCATGGGCATTTGTAATAGAAATGAAAAATTCTGTCCAATATCCCTGGTGGTCCAGTGGACCGCTGTCTGCCCGATCACGGGCAATTATAATAGAAATGAAGAATTCTGTCCAATATCCCTGGTGGTCCAGTGGACCAATGTCTGCCCATTTGTGGGCATTTACCCCTCCCCACCTGCCCACTGATCCTCACCACCCTGCTCCCCCCCGGTCAGCCGGCGGGTGACAGCACCCCACCTGCCTGCCGCCCTGCTGCCCACCGATTGACACCGTCGGTAGGGCTGTATGCCCATTGGTCCATATCTGGAATGTGTAGTACGGTACAGGCTGCATGCCCATTGGCTCACGCTGTGGACCAATGGACATACAGCCCTACTGATGGTGTCAGTCGCCGAGCGGCGGGTAGCAGAAGTGAGTACTGCCACCCGCCCGGCTGACGAGGAGTAGAAGTAGTGGGGTTCAGTCGTGGTGGGAGGGGACCACCAGACCACCAGGGATATTGGACATATTTATTTTTAATTATTACAAATGTCCACGATTGGGGAGGCAGACAGCGGTCCACTGGACCACCAGGGATATTGGACAGAATTCTTCATTTCTATTATAAATGCCCACGATCGGGCAGACAGCTATCCACTGGACCACCAGGGATGTAGGGGTTCTTTTATTTTACAAATGCTCATGATCAGGCATGGGGGGGCACCGCCAGGTGCAGCCGGAGCTCGGGTGGCCACCCACAGGTGGCAGCTGTCATGTTACGCCCTGCAATGCAGCAGCTCACCTGTGGGTGGCCATCCATTGTTCCTTTTTTTTTGGATCAACTTTGTGCTGGCACAGATAGGGGTTGCGCATACATGGCTCTGCACATCCCGGGCTGAATATCGGGCTGTGCAGGGTATGCATGGGCACGCCCCCCCCCACCTGCACCTGCATACATTACTGATGCGCTCCAGTGCATCAGGATTTGTGCCGCGCACTTTTCCCTTTTGAATATCATGCCGGGGAGCATCAGTGGGTTGCGCATGGTGCAACACTGTTGTGCCATGCGCAACCCTTTTGAATATCTGGGCCTATGTAATTTATATTGAATGGGTTGGTTTTCTAATACTGTGCACCTGTGATGAAGTAATTTATTCACTATTTAAACAGCAACTTGAAATCTATTGGTTACCATTGACAAAGTGCTGTATTAGGGCATGAAACACCATTGGGATTTTCTGGCTGCCGTGCACTTTATATCTTCTGGCTTTTTATATTTGAGTGTAAATGTAATAACAGCTTTTTGCATATTTTCACTCTAGTTAAGACAGAGATTTTTGAGACTATTTACTTTGCAGCATAAACCCAAAACTGGATCCTCTGGATAAAAAGCTACCATTTCTTGTTCTGTTGCTTTACTCCCTATACTGGGCCTATCTTCCTCCCCTCCAGACTTCTCCAGCCCCCCCCCCCTTGCTTGGAATTGTTCAGATTTTTCAAATGCAGGGTTCAGTCAGCTATGACAAGATTAGACAAGGCTCTTCTTTTAATCAACTCCCCAAACCTCTTTCATTTTCTCAGTAAACAATTGAGATTGAGAAAAGTCACTGGAGTGTATATCCATGGGGTTCTCCCAAACTAGGAAACCCTGTTACGTTTGTATTAGTGTGATGTATATAATTGTAACCACTTAAAAGAACACACAAATAAAAACTTATATTACCAACAGTAACTAGTGAAAAGCAGCCCACAGCATGTGTTTATTGTCTATCATTCCACACATTCAGTAGATAAAATGCTTGTTTTTTCATGAAGTGCAGAAATTCTTATTTCTGCAGATGTCTACTATCAGAATGTTCACCTCTTCCCACACAAGCACACACAACAGAAGGCTACAATACACCCAGGGTTTCATTTTTTTCCCCTTGGCAGCATAAGCAGCAAAGATTTCTCTGGTAAGCAGGTAATAGTGCAGTGTAGAAAAAAAAAATCTTCCACCAGCAGAATTTGCACAGATATCAGACTTTCACTTTTGAGAAGGTTTTCTTCCACTACATTAGTATGAAAAGAGACAAGAAAGAGGCGATAGTCAGACTAAGACAAGGGGAAGGATGGGTGGAGGAGAATAACGAGAAAGCAGAATTAATAAACAGTTTCTTCTGCTCTGTCTTCACGAAGGAGAAAGAGGGACTGGTGCTGATAGGGGAGAAAAAGGGGTTCAGAGGGAGCAAGGGGACAGATGGGGCAACAGAAGAGCAAAGAATGAAAAAAGAACTGTTAGCTTTGAGGACATCAGATCCCTGGGCCCAGATGGGGTACACCCCAGGGTGCTAAAGGAGTTAGTAGAGGATCTTGCAGAACCACTGACAGACCTGTTCAGTTGTTCATTGGAGTCAAGCATGGTATTGCAGGGCTGGAGAATGGCACATGTGGTGCCCATCCACGACAGCAGCCCCAGGGAACTAAAGACAGGTCAGACTCACATCAGTAGTATGTAAGTTCATGGAAACCATTCTAAAAGAAAGACTGGTAGAGCATCTAGAGGAATATGGCCTCCAGGATGCAAGGCAGCATGGTTTTATGGGAGTGAGGTCTTGTCAGATGAATCTGATTGACTTCTTTAACTGGGTAACCAAAACGGCAGACAGAGGCCAAACAGTGAACATCTAACAACTGGATTTCATCAAGGCCATTGACTCTGTACCCCACAAGAGGCTGATCAGGAAATTGGCGGACCTCGGGGAGTAGGAGAGAAGTTGGTTAAATGGGTGGAAAATTGTCTAGAAAACCGGTCCAAAAAGGTGATCATCAGAGGTGAGCGGTCTAGTACCAGCTAGATCACAAGTGGTGTCCCACAGGGCTTGGTGCTAGTTCCAGTGCTGTTCAACATTCTCATTAACAATATAGGTGACAAAATCAAGGGCAAAATGATTCTGTTCAAAGATGACACCAAACTCTCTGGGAGGATGGACTCAACAGAGGAGATACAGGATCTTAAGGAGGACTTACAAAAATTTGAAAGGTGGTCTGGGATCTAGCAACTGGGCTTCAATGCAAAGAAATGCAAGATCATGCACCTAGGAGTAAAAAAAACGGGGCAGCATACTACCTGGGAGGGCTATAGATAACTCGCACAGTGGAAGAAAAAGGTCTGGGAGTGATGGAAGCATCAAGTTAGGTCGACAGTAAAACTTCCAACTTCCTGCACAGAATGGCACAATACTGACCCAGGTATTGTGCCACCCAATCCCCCAGTGTTTTCTGTGGGGGGCTGTGCCCCCACCCTCCCATGCGAGGGGGGGATGTGCCCCCCACCCCCTGGGCTTTAGGATTCTCAACTCCAGGTCAGAGTTGGTCTGGGAAGGGGGCAGAACACTGGGGGAAAGTGAAACACAGAAACAGACCATTACAGTGACTGTCGCTGTAGTGGTCTTTTTCCATGTTTCGCCATTGGGGTGTCGGGCAAAAGAGGTCCACCCGGGAGTGATGATATCTAGCAACATAAAGCACTCTGAGCAATAGAAGAAGAGAGTGGCATGAGCAAACAGGATTTTTATTTATATATATTTTGTTGACCGGGTAAATGCACTAGACAGAGTCTGCCTATTTTCAGGCAAGACCCAAGGGAGGGGGATACAGATGAATGCCAACTGACTTTGAACCAGATTAAGCTATTGATGGAATTTTTAATGAATGAGGGGAAATTTGGCCAGTGCACCAGGGAAATTCCCCTTCCAAACAGGAAAATTCAATATGCCCTCTTTATAGTTAGGGATGGTGTCACTTATTTTGGAAGAAAGAATGGGACGGAGTGCATTTTATCCCTGGATCAGAGTAAAGCCTATGACCAAGTGAGTCATGAGTTTCTCTTTCAGGTACTGGCATATTATAGGATTCCAAAAGAATTCATTTGTATACTTAAGTTATTATATGATCAAATGGTGGTTTGCCACATTATTGATGATGTGATTACTAAAGGGTTGTTGATGAGGACAGGTGTTAGGCAAGGCTGTCCGTTAAGCCCACTATTATATATTTTTTCTTTAGACCCTTTAATTGGGTTATTGCAAGACTCTTGGCGGTGGGTTGGGGTGGTAGGGCAAGCAGGGATGGAGCAAATCTGGGTACAATCTTATGCGGATGATATTTATATTTTTTTGGGTAATGTTGACCAAATTCCATCTGTCCTTAAAGATGTTAACAAATATTCTGTGGTTTCAAATTCTAAACTAAATTTAAGTAAGTGTTCAGGTCTTTTTCTGGGGAGAGTAGATGGTAGACCTAGGTGTATCAATTTAATAAAAGTAACATTTGACCATACAAAAACTTTAGGGATTTGGTTCTCACCATTAAATTTACAAGCTAAGAATTGGGACTTGGTGTTGACATCTGTAGAAACAAACTAAACAGGTGGAAATCACGGAAATTGTAGACGATGGTGTTGGTTCCTTTTAAACATTGAGGGGTTCCTGAATGCCTGGAGTGGAGAGCTTTCCCCAAGAATATCTAGGACAACGGAGGTTCCCGAATGGATAAAAGGGGTATTATGGAGGATGTTTAAATGGGAAATTACAAAAACTCAGATCTGTCAGACATCTGGGAAACAACTATATACAGAAATTATGGGACAAATATACCCCCAAATGACTGATTTTAGGAACTGCCTGGAGGAATTAAGGAATGGGTTTTAAAGCAGTTAAACAATAAAAGGATACCTCTCCATATGTGGGACAGCTTGTGGCTAATGATGTATGGGAGAATTAACTTAAGAAGAAATGCAAAACACAAACCGTTGGAAGAAAGAAATTGCCCGTGTTTAGGATGCGATGCTGTAATGTGGTTGAAACTATGGATCATTTCTTGTTTGATTGTTCCTATTCTAAATCTCTTTGACTTTGATTAGCCATGAAATAGAAGTTGGCATGGTTAGCACAAGTGATCCATGAATCCTTGGTATTAGGTCATTGTCCTCATTTAGTGGGGAAGTAGCATTCTGGAACCTTAATGGTGCTGCCTTATTGTATAAAGTATTATATACTGTATGGCAAGTTAGGTGCCAATGGGCATTACAACAGAAATGGATGTCATATTAGACTTTCAGACTACTGGTAGAACAAGCAATGTTTTCTGTACATCAAAAATATGGTGCTATTAATCAGGGCTATATGGTAGAAAAATGGTGGATTGGTTTATCTTTTTTCATGAAGTTTAAATAGGAATTGGAAAGTCAGGGCCTGAAAGCTCTAAATGTATGATTTAATGTATCTAATCCATGCTAAGTAAGGTAGCATTGAAGGAAATGATAGTGTATTTGGCTCCATTCACCAGGTCAGGAGAATTTTGTAACAAAACATTGAGGTGTGATGTGATCTAGTGCAGTATCTGAGGTGTTAATTTAGAAATTTTGGAAAAATTACTGTTGAGATAATATGACCAAGGTTTACATTATGAGTTCTTTTGTTTATGTATGATGTAACACTGATTTATGATTTTGTATAAGTTTCTTTACGATGTGTATTAATAAAAAATTCCCCTGCTCTTGCTGCAGGGGGCGCAGTCCTTCCTGTGAGCAGGGTGAAGGAACCCAGTCCACAGCAGACCACTGAAGGGGAAGGACCTATTCTTCACCAGAGGGAGGTAGAAGCCCCCCTTACTCAAGCAAGTATATTTGGATTCAGTGATATCCATGATGAGGACTTCCTTGAAGATGAACTTACTTTAAAACAGGATTTAGAGGGAAAAATGGAAAAGTTGTTCAAAATGATGAATGAAGCAGAATGTTTATATACTGAGAAAAAACACAGAATAGAAGAAGTAATAAAAAAGCATTTATTAACGATCCCTCTGCTCCCTGTGGGGAAGAAATTCCTATCTACTGACCTGGACAGTGATGCTGCATTTATGGATGCTTAATCGGGTGGTCCCAAGTTTGAGGATAGGGTAACCTCACCTATGTGGCAGCCAGACTGGTCTCTGGAGTGGGCACTTCAGGGTGCCAGTTGGTTGAAAATCCCTACAGGGACTTGGGTTCATGACACAGTGACCCCCCCTCCCAGGAATAACTCTCTCTCCTCAGCAGCAGGTTTCATGACATATTTCTGTTGATCAAGGAATCAAATATTGACCTTGGCTGGAATCAGAGAACGTTTCTCCTGGACATCCTGGTGCTGTGAGTCCCGAACTTCCAATAGAGGGAACATCTGACACAGATCCTGGTACAGAACAGTGGCTTTCGGGCTGTGGCTCAGCAGCTGATGCAGCTGCTCAACAATCTGGACCTACTCAGGTGGAGCTTTTGGAAAATACTACAATGTAGCTGAATAG
The DNA here is from genome assembly GCA_016271365.2 of Neoceratodus forsteri. Classification (NCBI taxonomy): domain Eukaryota; kingdom Metazoa; phylum Chordata; order Ceratodontiformes; family Ceratodontidae; genus Neoceratodus; species Neoceratodus forsteri. The sequence continues at coordinate 214,288,354 of CM057451.1, forward strand.
TGATGTTGTTTATTCCACTAATTCTTCCTCTGCACATTCAACTAGCCCATCTACTGATTCATTGGTTCTGCTCTCTGAGCCCTCATGCCAGTTTCAAGCACAAGGTGCAAGTTGGCACCCTTTGGATCTCTCACCTCTCGAGTCTGTACCATGCGCCAATACTACAGATAACTCCAGTGCTTCGTCACCTGAGAAAGCTTCAGAAAAATTAAGTTATGCTAGCCTTTTCCAAAAGCCAGCTGAGGTGGGCAAAAGGTGCTTTGCTGTTTGGATACAGTATAAGGGGGGGTCGCCAGTGTTTCCAGACAGACAATATGTGGGGAAGGAACTAATTAAACGTTCTCTACAGTTCAGCCCTGCAGATGTTTGTACTTTCATCCATGCCCCTGGTGACTTTAATTTTGATATTAGTTTATTGACTCAGCAGAAGCTGGATAAGTTTGGGGCTTTGTATTCTAAAGTTTGAGACCCCCTATTATGGGCCCCTTTTTCCTATCCCCCTTATGAAGTCTTCATTTAAGACAATTACAGAACTTTTCCAAAATGAGTGGGTCAATGTTTTAGATGTCATTTATTGGTTGAAACAACGGTGTGATTTACAGGTTACCCCAGAACCCATAATTGATGGCGAGGAATCTTTGGACATGGGGTTGGAAATTTCATGTGCAACTACATCAAAATTACTTTGGGACAGAGCATCTCCCTAACTGTTTTATTTTGGGGTGGGACAGGGGTATTCTCTTTTACCCAGGTCAACCTCGAATGTGTTATCACTGTGGTTCAGAAGGCCACTTAAATCATGAATGTGACAAACGGAAATGCTTACAATGTGGAGCACTGGGGCACACAAGTAACTTTTGTAAAATCTCACCAAACTGTAATCTTTGTGATTCATTAGACCATGCTTTCAACTCTTGTCCTTGGGTTGCCCATAATTCCTCAGATTGTGATGAACAGGGTTATTATATCCACACTGCTACCATACCTTTTAGAGCCCAACAATTTGCGTAGAGCCATAAGCTAGCTCAACCTAGTAATACCCCACCCACATCAGGTTTGACTACAGAGAAAACTATGAGGGCAGAACCAAACAATATTGCTCAACCACAACAGTGTTCTGAACTTGACGCCGAGACCTCAGTCCCTATGGAGGGTCACAATCAGGAGGACAGAGATATGCCCCCACCTCTACCCTCCCATAACAAAATATGGTAATCATTACAGGGAAAGGAAAAAGATCTAAGTCAATAAAAAAAGAAAACAGGATCACTTAACCTGGTCCTTTCTACTGAAAATAGATATGAGGTCTTGCAGATCAGGGGTAAACTTATGGAAGAGGAAGATTCTGATGCCTCTGCTTCCTCTTCCCATATGGACCTCTGCTCTGATAAAGAAGTTGAGAGCCCTGCTAAGGTCTCCACAGTAAAGAAGAAATGGTAGACTAGAGTTGTGGTCAAACAATCTTCTATTTAACTTTAATTTCTTCTGATTCAAATCTATCCTTTGCAACAGTAAATGTGAATAGCATGAAGTCAGATTTGAAGGGTACTACTATTTTGGCAGTTTTACAGCAGTTTCAACAGCATGTTTTTTTTTTACAGGATACAAGATGAAATACTCTTTCTGAGATTCAAAAGGTTAGTTTGCTGGATGTGGGGGATTATGTTTGGTCCATGGGGGAAGACAGTTGCAGTGGTTTGGGAATAAGTTTTAAAACTGCTGATATTACAGCTTTGAAAATGGTAGATACTGAGGTTCTGACATCATTTCCTCAAGAGTGCAAGGTGCATATCACTGTCATATCCTCTCTAGCACACTAGCACACTGCACTGACAATATAAGCATACACATTGTATAATACATATATTTCTATATAACAAACCAATCACGCATTCACGCACGCACGCACACACACACACACACTCACACACAAAAACAAACAAACAAAGTAAAAAGTAGATAAACATGTGGGGAGTAGTGAAATGTAATGGCTGTGGGGCAGCAGTCTTCTGGGAGTCTTTCTGGAGACTGAGATGCTGCCTTATTTGCAGACAACTCTCTGCCCTGAGGGAGGAAGTTGCCTGTCTTCAGGCCGCACTGGACAGTAGTAAGGGAACCTTCTCCCAGGCCACACTGGACAGTAGAAAGAGAACCTCCCCCATCCACGGACCACCAGAGCCACCACCACTACCTCAGAGGTTGCAAAGAAAGCACAGCAGTTGGACCACAGTGGGCTCAGGGAGGGTGAGGATGGTGGAACAGAGACACACCCAGTCAATTGTTCCACTCCACAATCCAGACACCATTCTGGAGTAGAACAGCTCCCCTATGGATGCACCCGCAGAGAAGACTAATGACAACTGTCACAAGGGAGGCCCACAGGAAGGAGGCAGAGGACACCACAGGGAAAGGAAGCAGCTCCTGGTGGGGGACTCAATTATTAGGGGGATAGAACTGGGGGGAGCAGGGAAAACTGAAGTGAGGTGCCTGCCTGGTGCCATGGCTTGGAGGGACAAGAAGCGCATCCTCAGGATCACGAGAACAGCTGCAAGGAGTCTGAGCTGGACATCATTGTCCACCTAGGGACAAATGACTTGGCTCATCATGAGATCAGAGCAGTGCAGGAGGACATTGTAGAGTTGGGGAGGGCCTAAGACAAGTAGCACACAGTATCCTTCTCAGAGGTGCTGCCTGTCAATGGCATGGGGGAGGCGAGGGTAATTAGCACCATGCAGTTTAATGAATGGTTGAAAAAATGGTGTGGAGCACAGGTGTTTGGCTTCATTGGGGACTGGGGTTCCACCTGGAGGGACACCAACCTATACTGGCAGGATGGTCTGCATCTGTCCAGGAAGGGAACAAGTCTTTTGAGCAATCAGTTTAAATGCTTCATTGGCAAGCTTTTAAACTAGTCAAAGGGGGAGGCACTGATAAGCAGCAGGAAAATCCCAGCCTCTCCCTACAAAACAGTGTACTAAATGAGAAAAAGACCGAGGTAGAAAGGTCAGTGGGGGATGCTGCAACAGAACGTAAAGCCATCGAAAAATGGAGAGCAATGAGTACCAATGCCCGTAGTCTGGGTAACAAGCTTCCTGAATTAGTGGCCTTGATGGAGGAGGAACATCTGGATATCGTGGCAGTCACAGAAACATGGTACACACAAAACCATGACTGGGACATAAACATACCAGGATACACTATCTACAGGAGGGACAGGGAGGGTAAAAGAGGAGGAGGAGTAGCTCTTTACATAAGGGAAGGAATAAAAGCAACAGAACAAAAGGGTAAACAGGGAGGAGAAGAAGCACTGTGGGTAAATTTGGAGACAGGCAATGGCACCACAATCCGCACAGGGGTTGTATACAGACCCCCTTCTCAGGGGGAGGAAATGGACAAGGAAATGATAGAAAGTATACTTAGAATGGCAGAAAAAGCGGAGATATTGCTGATGGGTGATCTGAATATGCCAGATGTTAACTGGAGTGCAGTTTCAGCAGCCACTTCGAAAAGTGGGGTTATTCTAGATGCCCTACAGGGGGCATGCCTTAGACAACTAGTATTGGAGCCCACTCAAGAGGGAGCAATCTTAGACCTGGTTCTCTCAAATGGAGATGGAGAGAGGATCACAGATGTAGAAGTGGGTAGCCATCTGGGAACTAGCGACCATCCGAACAGTATAGTTCACAATAAACACGCAATAGAGTCAAGCCATACAAAGGCAAAAGTACTGGACTTTAGGAGGCTGACTTGCTAAAATGGGTGAGTGCCAAGGAATGCACTAGCAAATGGGCAGGAAGGAGGGTGGAAGAACAATGGGAATAATAAAACTGCCATCACAGAGGTAACGAGCCTTTGTGTGAAGCAAATAAACAAAACAAAACGATGTAAGAAACCACTATGGTTCTCAAAGAAAGTGGCAGTGAAGGCTCAAGAGAAAAAGAAAGCATTCAGGAAGTACAAGGAATCGCAGAAGGAGGCTGGGAAGGCAGTCAGAACAGCAAAGGCCCAAACCGAGGAAAAGATAGCCAACTCAGTTAAGAAGGGGGATAAAACCTTTTATAGGTACATCAGGGAGTGAAGAAAGGCCAAGGGAGGGATAGTGAGGCTTAATAAAGGGAGGGAGGAGGTGGGCAGAAGGAGACTGTAAAAGGCAGAGATACTAAACAAATATTTTGCTCAGTATTTACAAATGAAGAGGAGGTACCTAAAACAAACAGTAGAAACACTCTGGATACAGAAGTTGATTCCAGCCCATTTACAGAAGAAAGGGTTCTGAAAGAACTCTTAAAACTGAAGGTGGACAAAGCAATGGGTCCGATGGGATTCATCCCAGAATTTAAAAGAACTAAGGGTAGAACTAGTGATACCACTGACTACCCTTTTAACAAATCATGGGAGGATGGGGTGGTACCCGGGACCGGAGGAGGGCAGATGTGATTCCCTTCACAAAAGTGGGAGCAAGGCAGAAGCAGGAAACTACAGACCTGTTAGTTTAACCTCAGTGATAGGGAAAATGATGGAATCACTCTGAAGGAAAGAATTGTCGAGTATCTAGAGGCCAGAGGGCACAGGACCTAGGCAGCATGGATTCACAGTGGGAAGGTCATGCCAGACGAATCTGATAGATTTCTTGACTGGGTGACCAAAGTAGTGGATCAGGGAGGGCTGTGGACATGGCCTACCTAGACTTTATCAAGGCATTTGACACAGTCTCACACAAAGATTAATATCAAGTTAGCCAGCCTGGAGTGGGTCCCAAGATGACAGCCTGGGTAAAGAATTGGCTGGAGAATAGGACACAGAGAGTAATAGTAAATGGAGTCCACTCAGAAGAAAGGGGGTTACTAGTGGGGTACCGCAGGGTTCAGTATGACTGTCCTCTTCAATGTCTTTATAAGTTTACATTGCAGAGGGACTGGAAGGAAATATGTCTCTTTACAGATGACACAAAGATCTGCAACAGAGTTGATGCACAGGGTGGGGTGGAAAGGATGAGAAGGGACTTGCAAGGTTAGAGGAATGGTCAAATGTATGGCAGCTAGATTTAATGCTAAGAAGTGCAAGGTAATGCACCTGGGAAACAAAACCCAGGGAAGAGTACACAATGGGGTGAGATACTAACAACAACAAAAATGGAAAGGGACCTGGGGTAGTCATATCAGATGACCTAAATGTGGGCAAGCAATGTGAGAGGGCAGCAGGGAGGGCTGGGGGATACTGGGATGCATAGGGAGGCATCACCAGTAGAAAACAGGAAGTTATTATCCCTCTGTACAGACAGCTAGTGAGACCCCATCTGAGTACTCGTGCAGTTCTGGAGACCCAATCTCTGCAAAGACATAGACAGGATGGAAGCTGTCCAGAGGAGGGCAACTAAAATGGTGCAGGGTCTGCACCAGAAGACATATGAAGAGAGACGAAAGGAGCTTAATATGTATAGCCTCAAGGAAAGGAGAGAGAGGAGGACATGATAGAAACGTTCAAGTACCTCAAGGGAATCAACAAAGTCCAAGAGGGTAGCATCTTTCAAAAAAGAGGTGTGCAAGAACAAGAGGGCACAATTTGAAGATGGGGGGGGGGGCGGCTCAGAGGTAATTAAGGAAATATTTTTTCACAGAGAGGGTTGTGGATGCATGGAACGGCCTTCCAGAGGAGGTTATGGAGACAAAAACAGTGATGGAATTCAAGCATGCATGGGACAGTCATAAGGCCATTCTAATTGGTGGGGGGTAGGAAGAAGTAGGCTGCTGGTTAACTAGGATCTGCAGCTTATCCATTAGGTAGGGAAATGGGCAGACTGGGTGGGCCAAGCGGTCCTTATCTGCCGTCAAATTCTATGTTTCTGTGTTTCTATATTAGCCCTACTAGACCTCGGTTTAACATCTCATCCAAAAGACGGCACCTCATGAGTGCAGCCATGCCCCTCATGCTGCACTACAGTGTCAATATTGGGATTTAACACAGGTGCCTAGTGTGGGGATAGAACCCACACCCTTCTGATCTACCAGCCTCAGAGACAAGTGTGCTACCTGCTGAGCCACTGACACTGCAAAGTTGGGATGTTGGGCTGCATAGCTAGGGGGCTCATTAGTAGGTGACATGAGGTGGAAGGTCCGGTATTGCCCATACCACCCACCCTGGAAGGTATTTTGTGCTTAGAAAATGGGCATCTGTTAAAATTGTTTTACACTGATTTAAGAATAGGTACAAAATAAAAAAAAATCTTATACTGTAAATACAAAAAAAAAAACCTTGCATGATAAAGTAGTCAGTGCCTGGCACAGTTGCCTTCCCCGACTGGTTCACTTGCCACTAGAGGGTACTGATATTTTAAAACAGATTTTATGAATACATTGAGAATTGAGTGTAATCATTTGAGCACCATTTCAACCTGTGGCTAGTGATCGTGCCCCCCACCCACAGACACACTGCATTGCTGTCTGTCACCGAAGGTGAATCGCAATCGAGAGATAAAAAAAGATAGATGCCCACTGGCAGATAAAATGTTGCCACACTGAAGAGAGAAATAGGTGGGTTGACATACAGGGTTGAAAGCAGTTGATCCTTATGAAGTGAGTGAGAGTCTCACTCCAAGGCAAAGTAAGCCACGCTACGTCAGTGTTTTGTTACTGGCAAAAAAGAAGCTGAATACTGGTTTAGTTGCCACTAGCAACTACAGTTTTGAAGAGAGCCATTCCGGGAGTCATTATTCACTTTTTCGGTCAACTTGCCACTAGAGTCGGGTTGGGGATTTGTTCACATTTGGGGGGGTCTTGTTACGATGGGTTTGTAAGTGAGCAAAAAAGTCAGAAGAAGCAAAAGGAGAAAGAAAGAATCAAAAAGACTGCAGAGTAAAGCCTGGAATTTTTTTTTTTCTTTTATGAACATACTGGTTTATGTTTCTTTCAGGATTGAGTCGCAGAGGAGTGTATGTGGGCTGTTGTTGTCAACAAGCGGCATCAGAAGTAGTGCCAGTTATAAGTGTGAGCAGTGTAAGGTAAGGCACCACAACTGATTTCTTTTTTCATAGAAACACTTTTTTTCTACTGTAACTTTATTGGGCAACTGTCTTGACTGCCATTGTGTGTGGTGGTGGTGGTGGGGCTTAGTTTACTTGCTAAGTGAGCTAAACAAATGGTGGCCATTTCAAATACCATGGAGTGCTTTTGGCCAATGAGGAAGCAGGGTGCAAGTAAGGATATATTATTGGGTGAAGGGACACATGGGCTGGTACTTTTTATTCCCTGGGCATTTATTGAAAGCTCATGTACCCCAGCAAGGGTAACAGCCAATCAGATGCCAGAAAATAAAAAGCCCATTTTCTAAAATGTAGTAATGCTGCAGGATATCACAAAATGCTGCAGTATACTGCAGGGAACAGTGTAATTTAATGGTAATTAAGTCACATTGTTATGCATTATTGTACGACATGTCACTTATTACAAGTTACTGCACTACATTGTGGCCTGTCTCTGCTGTATGAGTAGTACAATATGTGTGTAAGAAGTGGATTATAAAAGAAAATAACTTTATTTTCAAATTTTATTTTAAGGGCCTTGCCACCTTTTTTGTATTGAGAAGAAAAGGTGGCAACCATGTTTTGCAAAAGGCATTGAAACGGAATGTGCTGTGTCCTGACTGCAAGCACTTTTTTTGTAGCCAGGGATAGTAGTCTCACTATTCATATCTGCTAACCATTCAGGATGCAACTATTACCCTACAGGTTTCATAACATCTGCATAAGCAACATGTCCAGTTTCATTACAGTCAATTCCACTTGTATGCCTTTCAGTTGTTTGCCTTTTCTGCTTATGTGCTTGTTTTAGCCTGGCCCCAATTCATTTCCTGTGTTAACAATGTTAAAAAATCACTTGTATGCTACCTGATTTTCGGTTGTATACCCGTTTTTTTGTGTCTGACTGCTGTAATAATAACTAGTCAGAGTGAACTCAAGTGGCTACTAATCACCTAATGAAGTGTTAACTCGAATAAACTCAGCTGAAGCTAGTTAAAAAACTAATTAGGTATGTCTTTACTCACTCCCTCAGATCATTTCAGAATGGAGACAACAAAATGAAATGTGCCTCATCTTACACAGAAAGCAGCACTGATTGAAAAGTCAGCCATGCCTGGTGTCTCCCAAAAGGAGTTGCCTGCTGAATTCGAGGTGGACATCTCGAAACAGCTGCCCATTTTCCTGATGGCTAAAACAAGATAGTGCCAAACCTGAAGCCCAAAATGACAATGCTTCTAATGACATCAATAGTGATGAAACTGAGAGCAAGCATTAAACCCATGACAATGAACACTGAGCATATTAAATTGATTTAACTTTTTTTTTTAAGTTTTTTTACCTTAATAATGTTGATTTCTATTTAAATCCATACTTGGTCCACTGCTTTTCTCGATTTTCGTGAACGACCTCCCTCAACAAGTATCTACTTGCTCTACCTTGCTATATGCTGACGACCTTGTACTCTACCATAGTGCTAAAAACGTACTGGACTTAACAAACTCTCTATCCAAAGAGTTCCAAAACATTCAATCCTGGATTACTGCAAATCGTCTCATTCTCAACGAAGCAAAAACTCAGGCAATGCTCTTTGGCTCTCCAGCCAAACTAAAAGCTAATCGGAACTCCTTCAAAATATCTTGTTTCGATAATTCCCAGTTAGTAAACACCTCATCTTTTAGATACCTTGGCATTCTTCTTGATGACTCCTTGGACTTTGATCTCCACATTACCATGACATGCAAATCAGTCAATGCAAAGATCGGAGGAGCATACCGTACGAATTATGCCCTTACCCCATCAGCTAGGCTTGCTGTGGCACAAGGCCTTCTTCTCCCATCCTTGGCTTATGGCTCTGTCAGTCTATCTTGGTGCTACAAGACCTCCCTCCATACATAGGACTACATATAATAACATCTGCCGTTGCTCGTCTGCCTCTCCTCGGCTCAAACATCACTGTCTGCTTTATGCGGACCTTAAATAGCCCTAGTCCTGTGGCCCATCGCCTCCAATCTTATGGCTCCTTGATTGATGAGTGCGTCACGAAAGGCCTCCCTAATTCTCTTGCCCTGCTACTAAGCCTCAAACCCCTTTCTATGGTCTCCGGTCACTTGACCAGACACCTCTATACATCCCTAGAAGTAGGACCTTAATGGGTACACAAGCTTTCTCCATGCTGCTCCTAAATACTGGAATACTATCCCTCTAGTTATTCGTCGTGCCCCAATGCACACCTGTTTTAAAGGCTCCACCGTCAATACCTACTCACAGCAAGTCCCTCACCTGCTTCCAGCCACCATAAACCAATACCGGCTCAGCCTGCCCTTTCCCATTTGCACACTGCACTGCTACTTCTCTCAATCTATCCTCTCCTACTCTAACCCCTCCCTCTGCCTCCCCAGTCACTGCACTAGCTTGGACTTGCCAACTAGCTACTGGCTAAGGATCTACAGGAATCTCCGACCTGAGTTGCACTTATCTCATTTCTTCTCTATGATCCTGTTATCCATGTTTCTATACAACCTACTTTGCTTGCTTATGTACTTTCATAGTCTATTTAATGTTTGAGATGTTTTGTACTTTTCTGTCTAACTATTTTACTGTATGGTTTATGTGTGCTACGTCACACTGATGTTTTGTATGTCATTTGTATCCTCCCGGGTCGTACCTGAAAATAGGCATTTCTATGTCTAGTGTACCCACCTGGTCAACAAAAGCAAATAAATAAATAAATAAATACTGCTGTCATGCTGTCTTGCTGTTTTTGAAAGTGCTTTTACAGATGTATTTATGAACTATGATGTAATGCTGCTGTAACACCCCCCCCCCCCCATAATGAACATCATTTCCCCTTTGTATGCCATTCCACTTGTATGTCTAAATTCCCATAGTCCAGAGCTCGGGCATACAAGGGAAACTGACTGTGCTTGCAAATATTGGTGAATGATTTTCAGAACTTGAAAGCTGTACTAATAATACAATATGTTAATGCATACATGAAACTCTCATGTTAATATATAATTTTTTGATTAAATGACCAAACTGATCATATTAGACCTGCATCCACACTGCATTATGCAGGTCTATGAGCACATACAGAAATAGGGGATCAATGCTTAAGATTTGAAGATCATTACACAGAAGTCTTTTTTCTTATACTATTGAATGCTGCTTGATAAGCCGTCACTGTTCCCTTATGGTGTACTCCACAGCATCTGTGGAGTCCTTGGCATGAACTATAAAAATCTGTTTTCTGCCTCACTGATCCTTTGCTGAAGCTCTTCAGTGGTTGTGGTAACTCATTGGGAGGCCACCTTCCGCTCTCCCATCTCTACAAAGATGGCAGAGAACATGCCTTTGATGTGGCCCAAGTTCATCATCTTCTAAACAACGATGTTAGAAACCCTATTAGTGAGATCAAAGGCCTGCCACAAAGAGGGAAGAGAATCTATAACATGTCAGTCATCTGCATGGAGACCCTTATGATTTTGTATCCTGAGAAGTGGCTTGCTGCAATGGATTTAACTAGCATGGTGAGTTCCTGGATTGAAGACAACAAAACAGATGATGACTTATTTTAAAGGTGTTAGAGATAGAGAGCTGTGGATCTAGGTAGCCATCTTCTTTGGTGACTTACTAGTGCCCCCTGATGAGACCTACTTTTAACTTTGAACTTAGTGAAGGAGGAATTTTAGTTGACTATTGCAAGGTAAAGTTCTTAAAATAAATGTTCACCTTCCCTATTGAAGGTATCAGTTTCACGTGAGAGCTATCAACATTTGCAAGGCCATGCAAGAAAGCTTGCATGTTCACTGAAGTGCTAATTTTTTTGTTGCAATATATATTTAGAAACAATGTTTGTCTTGTTAATATATCCAATACAAGCCATAATATTATGGTCAATTGTCTCCTTAATAAATACAGGAAACTAAGAATATCGTAGGGTCCTGTTTGTAAGTGTAAGGTATAATAAAGTTATATGGGCAGCATTTTCATATTTAATTGTTCAATAATATCCATCATGCCTGTTTCATTTTGCTTCAATTCTGCATCCACCTCTGTTATCAGAATGCATTGTCATGATGGTTTCTAACTATGTCGGTTGTATTTATTGTTAATATCAAATGTTAGCCGGCCCAGTGGCGCAGCGGTTGGATTTCCGCTCGCAACGCCAACAACCCGGGTTTGGAAGGCCGGCCTCGGAGAAGGATTGAGTATCCTGGGGACTGCTCTCCTTCTCCAGGAGGATAAAGAGGAAGAGTGTCCAGCACTTTATGGACTGATGGTGGAGGCTGGGGATACTGCTGTGACTGGCACCAGCACATTTGGGGAGGGGCCGGGGTGGACGCTGGATGTCATTGCACATCCCCATCCCTGGGGCAGCAAGCAACAAAAATGCCGGCCACTTGGCATGATGACCCACTCCGCTCTGCCATCCATTGCCTCTAATGCCCACTGGGGTCCCACTCCTATGGCCCCCACCTGGGGAGGCAATCTGGGGTTTACCTACAATGTCCATTGGGAGGGGGGGCAAGCCTGGGCATGGGGGCAGTGGGCGGGATGGGTCAGATTACAAAAGGGGGTTCAGATCAAAAAATAAAAAATAAAAAATTTAAATAAATAAAAATAATAATATCAAATGTTTTGTCTCATTTGTTTTGTATACTGTTGTATAATACTACTGGCATGGAACCTTTGTAAAAGATCCCCTTGCTCATAGGTATTGTAATCTGAGATATAAATAAATTAAAATAATTTTGTGAGCTACTGAATGAGCTTAGGCAGGCCAAGATTGGTACAGGTTAATTTTAAGAAATCTCAATTTGAAGATGGCCAGTCTCAATATAGATCACCAATAATTACGATGCTGTTTCTGTAAGATTTGAAAAAAGCCAAACAAAGTCTCCAGGATTTCACTACTGACATGTTGAGGTCTGTGGCACCCAAACAGATTTTTAACCTCTTGCTTTGATAAGGTATGGTTTATAGTAAAACCCTTAAAGGCTTTAGGTTTGGGAAGAGAACAAAGGTGGGAATGTTTGTCTTTATTGTCTTCAATGTAAAGAACCATGTCCCCCTTAGATGGATGATCATATCTAAAAAGACTGTAGTCAACTATTGATAACTCACAACTATTAACAGGGCTCTTTATGTCTCTGTTATGACTAAAACATCCTGGCAGATTACAGCAATCTAAGCTCAAGTTCTTATTGCAACTATTTTTGCTAACCGGACTTTCTATATGTAAGACTGCTTTATTGCCTTTCAGATTAGCTGTGCTCATGAAAATCATTAATTTTATTGGGATGTTATGAAAACAGAATGGAATTTACAATATTAAAAGGACTGCCTACTTTTTAAAACTTGTATTAATGATAAAATGAGCACTAAGTGTTACTTAATGAAGAAGTTCTGGGAATTAACCTCTGGTCTGGAAGGGTGAGAGTTGTAAGGAGAGGAGAGAGTAAGCATACAGAGAAACTGGAGAGGGGACACAAAATAAGACATGATAGGAGTGGTGCAGTGCAATGGCTGTGGGGCGGCAGTGTTCTGGGAGACATTCTGGAGGCTGCAATGCTGCCCTATTTGCAGGCACCTCTCTGGTCTGAGGGAGGAAGAGGTTGCCCATCTCCAGGCTGACCTGGCTAGGATTCGTGAAACCTCCTCCCCCACCCAGGGACCACCAGGGCCAATGCCACTACCTCAGAGGTTGCCAAGAAAGAGGAGAGGCTGGACCAGGGTGGGCTCAGGGAGGGAGAGGGTGGTGGAACAGAGTTGCATCCCTCCAGCTGTACCTTGCCACAATTCATTCGCTCTTCTGGTGGATAGTGGTTCCTCTATGGAGGCACCTGCAGTGGAGACCAAGGAGGATACTGGGAACCTTCACAAAGGAGACCCACAGGATGGTGGAATTGGACTCCACAGGGGAAGGAAACAACTCCTGGTGGGGGACTCAATCATTAGGGGGATAGAAATGGGGGAGGAAGGGGAGAGGGAGGTAAAGTGCCTGCCTGGCGCCACGGCTCGGAGGTACAGGAAGTGAATCCTCAGGATCGTGGGAGCAGCTGCACAAGGGAGGGAGCTGGATGTCATTGTCCACCTAGGGACAAATGACCTGGCTAGGAATGGGATCAGAGCAGTGCAAGATGAGTTTTTAGAGTTGAGGGAGGGACCTTAGACAAGTAGCGCATACAGTAGCCTTCTCGGAGGTGCTGCCTGTCTATGGAAAGGATGATGCTAGGGTACTCCTTAACAGGGAATTCAATGAATGGTTGAAAAACTGGTGTGGAACTCAGGGTTTTGGCTTCATTGGAGACTGGGGAGCCACCTGGAGGGATGCAGACCTATACTGGTGTGATGGTCTGCATCTGTTCAGAGGGGGAACCAGGATCCTAGGTGAGAGGTTTAAATGTTTCATTGGCAAGCATTTAAACTAGCCAAGGGTGGAGGGACTGAAAAGGAGCAGGGAACTCCCAGCATCCCCCCACAAAACACGGTAATTAGTGAGGTAAACACCAAGGTAGAGAAGTCATTAGGGAGCAGGACAGAGGTAAATGTAAAACAAGGCAAAGGCAGTAAGGACAGGAATGGGGCTCAAAGGGGTAACGCCATCAAAAAGTGGAGGGTGATGAGTACCAATGCTCATAGTCTGTGTAACAAGCTCCCTGAACTAGTGCCCTTGATGGAAGAGGGTTGCCTGGATATTGTGGCAGTCACAGAAACATGGTACACAGAGAACCATGATTAGGATGTCAACATACCAGGCTACGCAATCTACAGGAGGGACAGGGAGGGTAAAAGAGGAGGAGGAGGAGTAGCTCTCTATGTAAAAGAAGGGATCAAAGCAACAGGACTAAAGAGTAAACAGGGAGCAGATGAGACACTCTGGGTCACCCTGGAGACAGGAAATGGCACCACAATCCGCATGGGGGTTGTATACAGACTCCCATCTCAGGGGGAGGGACTGGACAAGGAAATGATAGAAGGCTTCCTTAGAATGGCAGAAAACTGAAGATATTGTTGTTGGGGGACCTGAATATGTCAGATGTTAACTGGAGCACCTTTGCTGCAGGCACATCAAAGAGCAGGGCCATTCTTGATGCCCTACAGGGGGCATGCCTCAGACAGCTAGTATTGGAACCCATTCGGGAGGGAGCAATCTTAGACCTGGTACTCTCAAATGGGGACAGAGAAAGAATCTCAGATTTAGAAGTGGGTAGCCATCTGGGAACAAGTGACCACCAAACAGTGTGGTTCACGATAAACACAGCCATACAATCAAGCCATACAAAAGCAAGAGTATTGGAATTTACGAGGGCTGACTTTGGGAAAATGAGAGAGTCCCTCAGAAAAGCACTAGCAAACAGGCAAGAAGAAGGGGTGGAGGAACAATGGGGAGTGATCAAAACAGCCATCACAGAGGCAACAAGCCTTTGTGTAAAGCAAATCAACAAAACACAACAAAGGAAAAAAACGCTATGGTTCCCAAAAGAGGTGGCAGGGAAAGTTAAGGAAAAAAGGATACCATTCAGGAAATATAAGAAAACACAGAAGGAGCAGGACAGAGAACTTTATCAGTTAAAGCAGAAAGAGGCTGGGAAGGCAGTCAGAATAGCAAAGGCCCAAACCCAAGAAAGGATAGCCAACTCAGTTAAGAAGGGAGATAAGACCTTTTATAGGTACATTAGGGAGCGAAGAAAGACCAAAGGAGGGATACTGCGGCTTAATAAAGGGGAGGGAATGTGGGTAGAGGGTGACAGTGAAAAAGCAGGGATACTGAATGAATATTTCTGCTCAGTATTCACAAAAGAGGAGGAGGGACGGTACCTAAACCAAACAAGAGAAACACTCTGGATACAGAGGTCGATATCAGTCCATTCACAGAAGAAAGGGTTCTGAAAGAACTAATAAAATTGAAGGTGGACAAAGCAGTGGGGCCTGATGGGCTTCACCCAATAATTCTAAAAGAACTAAGGGTAGAACTAGTGACACTGCTGACTACCCTCTTTAACAAATCATGGGAGGATGGGGTGGTACCTGAGGACTGGAGGAGGGTGGATGTGAGTCATCTTCACAAAAGTGGGAGCAGGATAGAGGCAGGAAACTACAGACTAGTTAGTTTCACCTCAGTGGTAGGGAAAATGATGGAATCACTTCTGAAGGAAAGAATTGTTGAGTACCTAGAGGCCAGTGGGGCACAGGACCCAAGGCAGCATGGATTTACAATGGGAAGGTCATGTCAGATGAATCTAATAGATTTCTTTGACTGGGTGGCCAAAGTAGTAGACCAGGGAGGGGCTGTGGACATGGCCTACCTAGATTTTAGCAAGGCATTTCATGCAGCCCACACACAAGATTAATACACAAGTTAGCCAGCTTTGGAGTGGGTCCCAAGGTGGTAGACTGGAAAAAAATTGGCTAGACAACAGGATGCAAAGGGTAGTAGTAAATGGAGTCCACAGTGAAGAAAGGAGGGTTACTAGTGGGGTACCTCAGGGTTCAGTACTGGGACCGGTCCTTTTTAATGTCCTTATAAGTGACATTGCAGAGGAACTGGAAGGAAAAGCATGTCTCTTTGCAGATGACACAAAGATCTGCAACAGGGTTGATACACAAGATGGAGTGGAAAGGATGAGAAGGGACTTGGTAAGGTTGGAGGAATGGTCAAATGTATGGCAGCTCAGATTCAATGCAAAGAAGTGCAAGGTAATGCACCTGGGAAACAAAAACCCAGGGGAAGAGTACACAATGGGGGGTGAGATACTGACAACAGTAAAAATGGAAAGAGACCTGGGGGTAATTATATCAGATGACCTTAAGGTGGGCAAGCAATGTGAAAAGGCAGTAAGGAAGGATGGGGGGATATTGGGATGCATAGGGAGAGGCATCAATAGTAGAAAACAGGAAGTTGTTATCCCTCTGTACAGACAGTTGGTGAGACCCCATCTGGAGTACTGTGTGCAGTTCTGGAGACCCCATGTCTGCAAAGACATAGACAAAGTGTAGGCTATCCAGAGGAGGGCATCCAAAATGGTGCAGGGTCTGCACCAGAAGATATACGAAGAAAGACTAAAGGAGCTTAATATGTATACCCTTGAGGAAAGGAGGGAGAAAGGGGACATGATAGAAACTTTAAGTACCTCAAGGGAATCAACAAAGTCCAAGAGGGTGGCATCTTTCAGAAAAGAGATGTGCAAGAACAAGGGGCACAATTTGAAGATAGAGGGGACAGGCTCAGAGGTAATGTGAGGAAGTATTTTTTCACAGAGAGGGTTGTGGATGCATGGAACAGCCTCCCTGAGGAAGTTGTGGAGTTAAGAACAGTGGGGGAATTCAAGAATGCATGGGACAGACATAAGGCAGTCCTAGTGGGGGGTAGGAGGAAGTAAGCTGTTGGTTAACTAGGATCTGCAGCTTATCTGTTAGGTAGGAAAATGGGCAGAGGAGGTGGGCCAAGTGGTCCTTATCTGCCATCAAATTCTATGTTTCTATGTTGTGAGTTTGTAAAATAGACGACTAAATGTTCTCCTTAATGAAATATTAAGTGTAAGATGCTGGTTCTGTAGAAGTTAATTATTTCGAGCTACTGTGCACATTTCAGATTTTGCAGTACTTTGGCTAAAAGGCTTTAATGAGTTATATGACATTGTTTATTTGTTGAATACTTGCCGACTATCTGAATTTTAATGTATTATTAAATAAAGTGTTTTAAAACTGTTATAGCAAGTGCTTTTCCTACCAGGATGCACAGCCTCACTTGTGTTTGAGTTAAATGATCTCCATTCAGAATTGGGCACTGCAACCCATGTTCTTGAGGCAATTGAAACTTGTTGTTTTGGGTCTACATGTAGGGGCCAGCAGTTTGAATATATAAATATCTCAATTATCCATAAATTAAATCAAGGCAGCAGTCAATTCCTAGAACCTTGAAACATATCTGTAAAGTGATGTAACTGATGGGAATACTTTTTATTATGAAGCTCAGAAACAAACAAAATAAAAACAAAGAAGTGGACTGTATGAGTTCTCATGCAGTCCATAAAAAGCCAAAAAGCTCCCACAATCAGAGTTCAAAAATAAAAAATGCACCACCTGTTCCAATTTGCATTTGAGGTTTTATTGAGCAGACATTGATAGGGGGAAGGGCAGGGGTAAATGGAGAAAACAGCAAAGGCAGTAAGGACAAGGAATGGGACAAAAAGGGGTAAGGCCATCAAGAAATGGAGGGTAATGAGTACCAATGCCTGTAGTCTGGGCAACAAGCTCCTTGAACTGGTGGCCTTGATGGAAGAGGGATGCCTGGCTATTGTGGCAGTCACAGAAACATGGTACACAGAGAACCATGACTGGGGATGTTAACATACCAGAGTACACAACCTACAGGAGACATACGGTTGTCAGAAGAGAGGGAGGAGTAGCTCTTTAAGTAAGGGAAGGGATCAAAGCAATGGAACAATAGAGTAAACAGGGAGGAGAGGAGGCACTGTGGGTCACCTTAGAGACTGGAAATGGCACCACAATCCGCACAGGGGTTGTATACAGACCCCCCTCTCAAGGGGAGGGAATGGACAAGGATATGATAGAAGGCATCCTCAGGATGGCAGAAAAAGGGGAGATACTGTTTATGGGGGACCTGAATATGCGAGATGTCAAATGGAGTACCTTTGCTGCAGCTGCATCCAAGAGCAGGGCCATTCTCGATGCCCTACAGGGGGCATGCCTCAGACAGCTAGTGTTGGAACCCACTCAGGAGGGAGCAATATTAGACCTCATACTCTCAAATGAGGACAGTGAGAGGATCTCAGATCTAGAAGTGGGTAGCTATCTAGGAACAAGTGACCACCAAACAATGTGGTTCACAATAAACTCAGCTTCAGAGTCAAGCCGTACAAAAGTGAGGGTACTGGACTTCAGGAGGGCTGACTTTGTCAAAATTGGAGAGTGCCTTAGAAAAGCACTAGCAAACAGGCAAGAAGGAGGGGTGAAGAAACAATGGGAAAACATCAAAACCGCCATCACAGAGGCAACAAGCCTTTGTGTGAAGCAAATACACAAATCAAAATGAAAGAAAAAGCCACTATGGTTCACAAAAGAGGTGGCAGGGAAAGTTAGGGAAACAAATATAGCATTTAGGAAGTATATGGAAACAGAAGGAGCAGGACAGAGAACTGCACCAGTTAAGGCAGAAGGAAGCAGGGGAGGCAGTCAGAATAGCAAAGGCCCAAACGGAGGAAAAGATAGACAACTCAGTTAAGAAGGGGGATAATACATTTTACTGGTACATTAGAGAGTGTAAAAAGACAAAGGGAAGGATAGTGAGTCTGAATAGAATGGATGGTGGGTGGGCAGAGAGGGACAGTGAAAAAGCAAGGATATTGAATGAATACTTCTGCTCAGTATTCACAAAAGAGGAGGAGGGGCGGTACCTGATCCAAATAACAAAAGCACTCTGGATGGGGGGGTCAATCCCAGTCCTTTCACAGAAGAAAGGGTTCTCAAACTGAAGGTGGACAAAGCAATGGGGCCTAATGGGATTCACTCCAGAATTCTAAAAGAATTAAGTGGAGAACTAGTGACACCACTAACTACCCTTTTTAACAAATCATGGGAAGATGGTGTGGTACCTGAGGACTGGAGGAGGATGGATGTGATTCCCCTTCACAAAAGTGGGAGTAAGACAGAGGCAGGAAACTACAGACCTGTCAGTTTGACCTCTATGGTAGGGAAAGTGATGGAATCACTTCTGAAGAAAATAACTGTTGACTACCTAGAGGCCAGTGGGGCACAGGACCCAAGGTAGCATGGATTCACAGTGGGAAGGTCATGTCAGATGAATCTATTTGATTTCTTTGACTGGGTGACCAAAGTAGTAGAATAGGGAGGGGCTGTGGACATGGCTGACCTAGACATTAGCAAGGCATTTGACACAGTCCCACACAAAAAATTAATAAACAAATTAGCCAGCTTGGGAGTGGGTCCCAGGGTGGTAGCCTAGGTAGAACATTGGCTGGACCACAGGACACAGAAGGTAATAGTAAATGGAGTCCACTCTGAAGAAACGGTTCCCTTAAAATGAAGAAATGGTTCCCTTAAAAATTCATACAATGGATTCAGTTGTGCTATGCATATGCCTTCATAAGGCCTTATGATAATAAATGGCTAGGAAGTAAATGCTTAGTAAAAAAGGTAGTTAGCCAGGGCTGTCGTCTTAGCTCACTATTGTATATATTAACTCTGGACCCCCTGATTCAGATTATATATTCCTCTACAAATATTCATGGGATTTCATACAACTCAATAACCCCTGTGAAAACCCTGGCTTATGCAGGTGATCTGATTCTGGTTGTTCAAGAGGCAGAATCAGGCATGAGGGCATGCCAGCTAGTTCATGCACTAGCACAAGCTACAGGGGTGCTGTTGACACTATCAAACACAGTTGCATACCAGCACAAGAAGGGTCTATTTCATGTCTCTCTATTGCCAACATTACAGTGACTTAGACACCTTGTAAAATGATAGGTATTTTGTTTTGGCTCAGGTAACATGGCTACCTATAACTGGGAACTGAAAATTAAAGAGGGGTCACAAAGGGTGGCCAGATGGAATAAATGGCATATGGGGAAATTAAAGAGGGTGTATTTAATCAGAACTTTTTTTTATTCCAATGTTTTTGTTTTTAAGTTATGTTTTTCCTCTGCCAAGACATATGGAGACATCTCTCTATTCTTGCCTTTTTACTTGTTTATGGGGCAGCAGGTTGAACCCCATCAAACAGATGGTGACATATTTGCCACAGAAAGAGGAAGGGGTAAATATGCCTAACCCAATTCTGTTTTTTGAAGCATTTTTCTTTATTTTTTATTTATTGAAAATTCAGAATTACAACCTTTGAGTCAAGGACTCCTTTGCAAAGGCTCCACGTCAGTCATGACAGGACAATACAAGACAGTGTGGACAACGTTCTCAAAACAGAGATATTACATTTCGACAAACGATTAAAATCATAGCATAAGTAAAAGGCTACACGTCAGTTGTAATAGTAAATTTACACAGAGAACAGGCTTGTATAGAAGTTGCCAGGACATTACAAGAGTTTACGATCACAGTATAGGGTATTGCCAAGGCTGAGATAATATCTGAGAGTTGAGATGTTCCTAACGATGTGGTGGCCCGGTGCCCGACAACCTATGTGAAAAGATGGAGAACAGCTACAGGTCTCAAGTTAAGCAGAAACTTCTTGATCCCTGTTTTGAATAGTCTTAGATTGGGGCAAGTAAGATGGAAGATGGTAGATTGTTTAGCCAGAGGGGAGCACGATAACGGAAGATCTTTGCCCTAGAGAGTCCTGCAGTGGGGACTGTGGAGGTCCCGGCCAATCATCTAGGGGGTGCCCACATGGGGGGCTGGTTGGATGAGGTGATGAAGACAAATTGGTGCGAGTTTCATAAGGATCTTTTTGGCTTGGAGGCAGGTTTGGTATTTAAGCCTCCCTTCTAAGGTTAGCCAGTCTGCTCGATAATAGAGCAAACAAGTATGTGTTTGTCTATTGCTGCTGGTGACCATGCGGAAGGCTTTGTTGAGTGCTATATTGATGCTGTTTAGGGCTGATTGGTCAACAGCGCCGTAAATAGTTATTCATGTCGACCAATGAGAGGACTGAGCTAATGCTTGACTAATCATAGTGCCTGTGGGGGAAGGTAGTGTTTGTGTCTGTAAAGAATGCCAAGTCGGGTATTAACTAGAGGAGGAGAAGTTTATATATGATAGTGGTAGGTAAGGGATGTGTCCAGAGTGATACCTAGATATTTAAAATGGGTGACCTGCTCAATGTGGGTACCCTGTAAGTTTGAGATTGAGAGCTGGGAGTTATTGAGGGGGTTTTGTCGATGGGCAAACATCATGGATTTTGTTTTGTCATAGTTAAGTATTAGACGGTGGTCAGTGAACCAGTATTCAAGCTCCCTAAAACAGCCTTGAAGGGTATTTTGGAGATGTATGAGGTTGGTGTGTTTCCAGTATAGCACGGCATCATCCGCATATAGTAATAGCTTTCCACTACATGCTAGGGGGAGTGAGTTCAGAAAAAGAGTGAACAAGAGAGGGCCAAGTATTGACCCTTGAGGGACACCAGCAAGAACTGGTTGTTAGGAGGAGAGTGTGTTTCTAATTTTTACTTCCTGTGTTCTGTCAGTCAGATAGTTTTTGAACCAGGAGATAGTTTCAGGTGCAATATGGAGGGATGCAAGGGCATGAAGAAGAAGCTCATGATTGACAGTGTCAAATGCCTTGGTCAAATCAACATAGATTGCACCAACTGCTGACCCCTGTTCAAGGGCTTCATGAATGTATGATGTAAATTCTAGTAGTGCTGTGGTAGTACTGTGCCTTTTCTGAAACCATGTTGCTCATGGCAGAGGAGTCCATATTTGTCTAGGTATTCTGTGAGTTGGTCAGACACAATTTTTCTAGAGCTTTTGAGAGGGAGGAAGGATCGTAATGGGCCTATAGTTGCCAGGGTTGTTGGATCACCCTTTTAGGATAGATGTGATAATCCCCTCTTCCATAGTGTGAGGATTTGGCCATGGCACAGTGAGTAGTTGAGGAGTTTGGTGAGATACGGCAGAGTCTCATTAAGGGTGAGCCAAAGAATTTTAAGGTCAAGGGAGTCACTGCTATAACGTGAGTTATGCAGGGCTTTTGAGAGGTAGTGTTTAGCCTGATTGCAAGAAATTACACGCAGCCTGAAAGGAGGGTGTGTAGGGGTACAAGGGGTAATAGTAGGTGTGTGGGAAATGGGGTCAAAGAAGTTTATGGGGAGGACATGACTAAGGTCAGAGAAGGTGGTGTTTAGGGTATTGGATATGGCGGTGGGGTCGTGGAAGAGGGTACCCTGAACTAAGAGCTGAGTTGGGTCTGTGTTTGTGACTTTCCCACAGAGTTCCTTAACATTGTTCCAGAAAGATTTCCAAGAGCTCCACGTGGAGGTGAAGGCTTGTTGATAGTAGGTGGCCTTGGCTTGCCGAATAGCCCTCATGCAGTTATTTCTTGCTTCTCTGTGAGCTGTCTATCATGGGGCAGCTGAGAGGATGGGGCCCTGTGCCAGAGGTTATCCCTGTGATGCATCAGTTGTAGGAGGGACTGGGTAATCAAGGGTGTCCCAGGTTTTATTACCTTCTTTGTGAAGGGGCAAATATGTCTCAGGCAACATTGAAGATAGTAATAAATGCAGTGAGCGCAGTCTAGAGATTGGGCAGTATGAACTGGCTCCCAGTCACAGGTGGAAGGTACACTCTGAGGCAAGAGAGGCACCTTTTTGAGGTGCCTTTGGATGGAAATTTAGGTCTGTTTGGAGTATTTTGTTTGTCCACCAGCACCTGACGGGGGAGTGGTCACTAAGTATATCGGAAACACACTGACTTTGGAGATGTGGTTGGGAAGTTTATAAATATAAGGTCTATAAGTGAGGAGGAGCCTGTCCGAGGATCCTGCCTAGTAGGCGGCAGTACTACTTGGGTAAGATCATAGGCACTAGCTGCGTCTTTGTAGGAAGCCGATGTAGAGGATAGCCAGTTCACATTAAAATCACCCATAATAATCAGTTCGCTTTTTGGGGGAAGATATGTGATTGCAGATAGAACAGAATCAAATGCTAGCTTCTGGTTTGTTGGGGGGATGTAAACTGCCATAATATAAAGAGGTTTACCAGGAGTACCAAGGGCAACTTTGATGGTAGTGGCCTGAGCACCATGCTCAGGCATGGGAAATAGGGACTAAGAGAGTTTGAGGATGTTTTAGCATATATGGCACATCCCCCACCCTTTTGCCTGCCTATCAGTTCTGAAAAGGGTAAAGCCCTTGAGTGAGACCGAGGCATCAGGGACCTTTTTGAGAGCCAGGTTTCTGATAAGGTAAGGATGTCTGTGGGTGTTGTGCAAGCCAACCCTGCAGCAGGGTACATTTTTTGGTGACTGCAGATATTGAGGAGGCCAGAAATAGGCCACTACGTGTGCCCTTCTTATTGCCATTGGGCATGGGAGGACCTGGGTTGGGATGGACATTCCCAGATATAAGCAGGAGGAGAAGGAGAGATTGCCAGAGAGCATATATCCTCATCAGCTTAGTTGTATTGCAGCGAGGACCTGGATAAGCGGGTGATTTGGTGGGACTTGTAGGTATGGGGAGTGTGGATACTAGGTGAGTTAGGGATACTAAGAAGTATGCGCTAGACAGTGGGAGTCTGCAGGTGGGGAAGGGCGTTTGGGCAAGCCAGATGCCATTAATGGTACAGCTAAAGCTAGGGTACAGTTTCTGCTGTGAAAACAAATGAGAGAGGTTGTAGGTGTTTTGACCCAGGTGCCTTTCCAGTGAGATAGGCAGAGGAGCCAGCAACGGGGTCCCTAGTAGTTTTAAGCACCCAAGAGGTTAGCAGGGGGTGAGAAACAAGTATCAGGATAAAAAGTTGAAAGATACAGGAGGTGGTGTTCATATTGTCGAGAAATATAGGTCTGCAAATGTATGAAAAAGAGGGGAGGCCCTCTGGTGGTGCTGCAGTATAAGCTGCAGATGGCAAAGTGGGCTGATTGGTTCCACACCACCACGTGCTCTTAGCTATAAGATCAAATGTGGACCAAGGGTGGTGGTGGGGGTGGTGGGGAGCCAGCGCGAAGCACCGGCGGGGACCAACTGCTCTGTAAACTTTGTCCTTAGGAGGAGAAAGCAGGCTGAGAGTGAATGAGCCACAAAATGTCCCGTTCGTACCTGGCTCTTGTGTGTTCAGGGAGGGCTGCTGAAAATTCAGCCCCTCGCGACCTCAGGCGACCAGAGGACTTCCTGGAGGGAGGGCGGCTTGTGGAGACCCTCGCGACCTCTTCGGGTCTGCTGTGGACAAGGGAGAGAGGGATCGTTTTAAAGGTAGGCTGAGGGGAGGGCACATAAAGCACACTGAATGGATTAGTGACTGCTATAATTAAATGTTTAACCCTGATAGGAGAAAGCAGTAAGGAAAAAAACAAAAAACACTATGCAACAGTAAACTCAGTAAGGGTGATGAATTTTGCAACTAGGTTTACAGGAGTTCCCTTAGCTAAAAGCAATGCATTCAAAACTTTTAAATGAAGGCTTGGCACCAAAAAAAAAGAAAAAAAAGTTCCACAGTCCTGACTGCACTGTAAACTTTGTCCTTAGGAGGAGAAAGCAGGCTGAGAGCGAATGAGCCGCAAAATGTCCCGTTCGTACCTGGCTCTTGTGTGTTCAGGGAGGGCTGCTGAAAATTCAGCCCCTCACAACCTCGGGCGACCGGAGGACTTCCTGGAGGGAGGGCGGCTTGTGGAGACCCTCGTGACCTCTTCGGGTCTGGCTCTTGTGTGTTCAGGGAGGGCTGCTGAAAATTCAGCCCCTCACGACCTCGGGCGACCGGAGGACTTCCTGGAGGGAGGGCGGCTTGTGGAGACCCTCGCAACCTCTTCGGGTCTGGCTCTTGTGTGTTCAGGAAGGGCTGCTGAAAATTCAGCCCCTCGCGACCTCGGGTGACTGGAGGACTTCCTGGAGGGAGGGCGGCTTGTGGAGACCCTCGCGACCTCTTCGGGTCTGCTGGCTCTTGTGTGTTCAGGGAGGGCTGCTGAAAATTCAGCCCCTCACGACCTCGGGTGACCGGAGGACTTCCTGGAGGGAGGGCGGCTTGTGGAGACCCTCACGACCTCTTCGGGTCTGGCTCTTGTGTGTTCAGGGAGGGCTGCTGAAAATTCAGCCCCTCGTGACCTCGGGCAACCGGAGGACTTCCTGGAGGGAGGGTGGCTTGTGGAGACCCTTGTGACCTCTTCGGGTCTGGCTCTTGTGTGTTCAGGGAGGGCTGCTGAAAATTCAGCCTCTCGCGACCTCGGGCGACCGGAGGACTTCCTGGAGGGAGGGCGGCTTGTGGAGACCCTCGCGACCTCTTCGGGTCTGCTGGCTCTTGTGTGTTCAGGGAGGGCTGCTGAAAATTCAGCCCCTCACGACCTCGGGTGACCGGAGGACTTCCTGGAGGGAGGGCGGCTTGTGGAGACCCTCGCGACCTCTTGGGTCTGGCTCTTGTGTGTTCAGGGAGGAGGCTGCTGAAAATTCAGCCCCTGCGAGCCTCGAGCAACCAGAGGACTTCGGAGGGAGGGCGGCTTGTGGAGACCCTCGCGACCTCTTCGGGTCTGCTGTGCTAACCTCTTGCCTATAGCAAGTCAGGAAAATCATTTATGGATACTTTGGGTCACACCAGCATTATGGGAAATTCTCCCTGAATGGGTCACAAACACTTTTTCACATAAGAACAAATGTAGTGTGAAACTAAACCCTGCTTGGACATATTGTTTTGACAATCTAAAGAAATGGTAAGTGACTATATACAACATCTAGGAAGGTGCTATATAGACAGATCTTGGTCCATCATTTTTCTGATCCCCTTTTACACAAGTTCCAGACCCAATTAGTGTAAGTACAGGGATGGTACTTACCAACTCCCACCTACTGTACCTAAGAAAATGCGGGATGTGGTGTGGTTGGGGACAAGTGGAAAGATAAATACCAAGGGAAATAAGAAACATAAAGAATTGTCTGATCAGTATTGTCCTAGGCCTACATGGTTAGTGGAAATTGTGACCATGGAACATTTATATTTTACTTGTCCTTTTATTATAGAGGTTTGGACTATACTGGCAGACAAGAGGCAATCAAATTTAATGTTACAAATTACTCCAGACCTGCTATTTAGAGGGTTAATTCCCATCATATGGCAAGGCCAAGCAGAAAGTAATGTTTATGTCTTGATGGCCAGCATTTTATACTGGATCTGGCAAATTCAGTGTAGATTGGTCCTACAGCAACAGCAGACTCCCCCCCCCCCCAAGCTTTTTCATATCATACATAAGGAGTTATTGTCCCTGAAAAATACTGAAAGTTAAAAGTTCTCAGCAGCCCACTGGCATGTTCTGTAGGACTCCTTTTATTGGTTTATATAAAGTTCTCTGCCATTTTCCATTAGTTTCAGTTTTTTTTCCTTTTCTTTCAGGTTTTTGGAGATTTGGGGAGAGGGGACAGCGGGGTAGGAGATAAAAGGGCGGTTGGGGGCTTTCTTTTTCGGGCAGATTCGATGGGCCGAATGGTCCTTTTCTGACAACAGGATTTTATGATTCTATGATTATTAATTTAGTTACAGTACAGTGTTTATTTTTTTGTTTCGGTTATGCTAATACCTTTGTTTCCATGGATTATTGAAATAGCATTGAAGGTTTTTCTTTTCATTGGATATGTATTTTTATGTATTTCTTAGAAGACTACTTTTTCATTTTTTTATGTATTTCTTTTCCGTACATACAGTACAAATAAAACAAATTCCCTATTCTTTTCAAGTGTCATGGGATCTTTAACATCCACCTGAACTACCACCAGAACAGCCAGATGGGACCTCAGGTTAACGTCTCATCCGAAAGACATAGACAGAGACATAGACATAGAATATGTGTAGCATATTCCACATCAGTACTATTTCCAGCATTAGGATCATGTATTGTTTCCTCAAAATTATAAGCTTAAACAGTTTAAAAAGCAAAAAATATGAGAGTAGTACTTACAAGACTATAGTATTGTTTGATCAATTTTCAGGCCAGATGGCAGACTTCTGGTTTTGTGATTATGTCAGCATTGCATTCCCACTGGCCTACAGATTCCACTTCCAGGTTTAAAATTATTTTTCTTTCATGAACTGAAGATGCTTCTATCACAAGCAGCTCATGAAATAAGGCATTTCAGCTAATGAAAGAAAATGTGTTTTTCTTGGAAGTGACGTGACATGCTAAAAGAAAATAAAAAAGCAATTTTCATTATTATTTTAGTAGTATTACAGATGGATAATGTCTGTGTATATTTATTTTATTTTACATACCTAAATGTTTATATTGGATTTGGATATAATAAAACAATGTAGCTTATCTTGTTTAAGGTGCTATATCAATTTACTAAAAACAGATCAACAGTGTACTGATTTTTCTCTCATTCTTTTTCATAGATACTGACTATTATTTGAACAGGATTTCTGAAACTTCAACAAAAAATGCCTACAAAAGAATGTAGTCATACTGTACATTAACATGATGAAAAATAGACTTTGATACTTGTGGCATGCCTTATAAATCTGATGGTGTGGTGACAAGTATTAGATCACAGGCAACAGCTGATTCCTGTCGGCACAAATAGAGAAGAGAAAGAAACATGGCATATATGGCTACAAAGTCCATAGTTTGTCACACACACAAAAGCAGACAAAATATAGAAAGAAAAATAATAAAAGAAAAGAAAAACACATACAACCTACCTTGCAACAAATAAGACAGAAGGGGGAAAAACAAAAATCTGTGTATGGCTAGCATGCATCAGAGTCATGCTACCAATTTTAAGATTTTGTCTGCCAAAGAAAAAATAAAGTGAATAATATCTGCAATAATGAGATGTAAAGGTAAGAAAATTAAAAGGAAAATTCATATTATGAAATTACATCTCAGAGTTAAAAAATTTGAACATATGGCTCTAAATTTCCTGAGGAAGCGTGCATGTGTGAAACCGATTGGGCCTGCTGAGGAAAGGTTTCGCACTACACGGCACTCACTTTATTTTTGCTTTATTTTGCTATTGTACTTGGAAATAAACAAATAACATAGATACATACTGTAGCTACATAGACACTGCCATCAGATAAGGGCCTATGGCCCACCCAGTCTGCCCATTTGAGCTTGTAAGTTCCCTTTATGTTTTTCTAGAAGTCTGTTGCCCCTTACCCCTAACCTCCAGAATTCTCTCATGTCTATCCCATGCATTCTTAAATCCTATAATTGTTTCAGCCCCCATTACTTCCTCTGGCAGGGTTTTTCACTTGTCCATCACCCTTTCTATGAAGAAATTCTTCCTCACGTTTCCTCTGAATCGCCCTCCCTCCAACTTCATCCCATGCCCTCTAGTCCTGGAATGTCTTTTTCACTGGAAAATAGTGTATTCCTGCACCCTGTTCCTCCCTGTAAGGTACTTGTATGTCTCTATCATATCCCTTCTCTCCCTCCTCTTATCCAGGGAGTACATATTCAGGTCCTTCAGCCTGTCCTCATAGGACTTGTGATGCAATCCCTGTACCATCTTTGTTGCCCTCTTCTGAACCTTCTCTACCCTGTCTATGTCCTTATATAGGTAAGGTCTCCAGAACTGTACACTGTACTCCAGGTGGGGCCTTACTAGTGTCCTGGATAGTGGAATTATGACCTCCCTTTTCCTGCTGGTGATTCCCCTGTCTATGCATCCCAGCATCCAAGC
Organism: Neoceratodus forsteri; assembly: GCA_016271365.2. Lineage (NCBI taxonomy): Eukaryota > Metazoa > Chordata > Ceratodontiformes > Ceratodontidae > Neoceratodus > Neoceratodus forsteri. The sequence continues at coordinate 214,316,687 of CM057451.1, forward strand.
TGCTTTACCTGCTGTCTTGTTACACGGTTTCCCTACCTTGAGGTCATCAGAGATGATAACCCCAAGGTCCCTTTCCTGCTTGGTGCATGCTATATCCTCACCCCTGAACTGATATGTTGTTCCAGGATTTTTGTGTCCCATATGCATTATCTTGCACTTCTTTGCATTGAATTTCAACTGCCAAACCCTTAACCATTCTTCAGGCTTCTGCAGGTCCCTTTTCATTCTGTTTACAGACTCTGGCATGTCTGCTCCATTACACAGCTTCATGTCATCAACGAACAGGGAAATTCTGCCTTTTAGGTCCTGCACAATGTCACTGATGAAGACGTTGAATAGAACTGGCCCCAGCACTGAATCCTGTGGTACCCCACTAGTCACACTTCCCTCTATGGAGTGACAGTCATTTACCACCACCCTCTGTGTCCTGCCCCCAGCCAATTGCCCACCCACTGCACTACTGTCATACCCACTCCCATATTCCCCAGTTTATTTAAAAGCCTTCTATGTGGCACAGTGTCAAAGGCCTTGCTGAAGTCCAGATAGGCCACATTCACTGCCTTCCCCTGATCCACCTCCTTTGTCACTCAGTTGAAAAATTCAGTGAGGTTGGTCTAGCGTGACCTCCCCCCAGTGAAACCATGCTGCTTTTGGTCCTGAAGTCTGTTGGCAACCAGGTGTTCCACCAATCTCTCTTTCAGTAGTGCTTCCATGATCTTCCCCACTACTGAGGTCAGGCTGACTGGTCTGTCGGTCCCTGCTTCCTCTTTGTTCCAGCTTTTGTATAAGGGGACTACATCTGCTGTCCTCCAGTCTTTGAGTACCTCCCCGGTTTCCAGGGATTGGCTAAACAGGATTGCCAGAGGTTCAGTCACCACCTCTATTAGTTCCTTTAGGACCATGGGGTGCACTCCATCTGGCCCCATTGCTTTATCGACTCTTATTCCTTCCTGTTCCTTTAGGATACTTTCCAGTGTAAAGGGACTTGTGCCCATTTCTGCACTGTTCCCATCCCTTGTACTCCCTTCAGGCTCATTACCCTCCTCTTCCTCAGTATAGACTGAGCAGAAATATCTGTTCAGTATGTCTACTTTACTGTTGTCATCCTCCATGCAGCCCCTGTCCTCCCCCTTCAGTCTCACTATCCCTCTCTTTGTCCTTCTTTTTTCGCTTATGTACCTGTAAAAGGTTTTGTACCCTCTAACCATTGATTTTGCGATGCGCTCTTCTGTCTGAGCTTTGGCTTCCCTTACTGACCTCCCTTCCTACCTTCGCTTCTCCTGGTTCTTCTCCCTATCCCCTTCTGCCTGTGTCTTTTTGTATTGCCGGAATGCAATCCTTTTGGTTTCACTTTCTCCGCTACTTCCTTGGAAAACCATAATGGCTTCTTCTTCATTTTCCCCTTGCTAGCCTGCTTAACGCATAATTCTGTTGCTCTTGTAATTATTATTTTAAATATTTCCCACTGCTCCTCCTCCCCGATTCCCTTCCCATTCCCATTAGTGTCGCTTTCAAACATGTCCCCATTTTCCCAAAGTCTGCCCTCCTAAAATCCAGGATACATGTTTTTGTGCAGTTTGGTTCTGTTCCTTCTGTGATTTCAAACCACAGTGACTGGTGGTCACTGTTCCCCAGGTACTCCCCCACTATTACCTCTAACACATTGTTCCCATTTGTGATCATGAGGTCCAGTATTGCTTTCTGCCGAGCTGGTTCCATGACCAGTTGCTTAAGGAAAGCATCTTGAAGGGAGTGCAGGATAAATCTGCTCCTGGTTGATGCTGCTGCTGTGAGGCTCGAGTCCATGTTTGGAATATTGAAGTCTTCAACCAGCACTACCTCCCCCTTGTCTGCCATCCTTTGGATGGCTAGCATCAACTACCTATCTGTTTCTTCCTCCTGGTCTGGTGGTCTGTAGACCACCACTGTGCGGATGGCTGACCCCATTTTCCTTTCTAGCTTAACCCACAGTATTTCTCCCCCATTTTGTTCCTTCTGGATCTTTGTGGCCTTTATGCCATCTTTCACATAAAGTGCCACTTCTCCTCCCTTCCTGCCTGCACTGTCTCTTCTGAATATGTTGTAACCAGGTATGGCCATCCCCCAGTCATGGTTATCATTACACCAGGTCTCTGTGATGGCCACAATGTCCAGGTCCGACTGCACCATGGCAGCCTCCAGATCCTCCATCTTGTTGCTAAGGCTCCTGGCATTGGCACACATGGCTTTTCAAGATGCGAACTCCCTGGACTGTTTAGCTGTTCTACTCCAGCCCCCTCCCTGGTTGTCCTTTATCCCTAGTTCTCCCCACAATCTGCCCTTCTGTTGACTTTTTCCCCCTTTTTGCTGATCCCTTTGGGTGCTTATCTCCATCTTTTGCACACTGCTTTGTAGAAATATCCCCTCCACCTTTTCACTGGTTCTACTGCTAGCTGTGGGGGGCAATTAGGTACCCTCCTTGCTGGCCAGCTACCCCCTTGGCTAGTTTAAATGCATGTCCATGTAACATTTAAACTTATCATTGAGTGCTTGGATTTTCCTCCAGGACAGATGCAGGCCATCAGGCTTACACAAGCCCCCATCCCTCCATAAGCATTTGAAACTTTACTGGTGGATAGTGTCCTTATTTTATGTGCCTGGACTCTACTTTGTATCTGTGGCACATCACCATTGGTGCCTGCCTTCTTGTTCTCTCTAAATTTCCAATGACATTTGCGGTCACCGAGGATAGCTCAAATAAATAAATTAAAGAAAAGATATTTTAAAAAAAGTTGTGGGAGTTCTCAGATCTGAACAGAGACAACTTCTGCCACATCTTTGTTGGGACTTAGCTGCACACTGAGCAGAGAGAAGCATATTTTTGTGAAGAAACATACTGTACTATCCACACAGTATGCAAGTAGCTGTCTGTGTTGATAAAACTGGGAGAATGCATAGCATTTTGCCTTTGGCTGAGCATCATGATTTGCATGAGATTGATGAATACAATGATTCTTCAGCAGAATAATAATAATATACTTTATTTTTAATGCGCCTTTCAGATGTCAAGGCACAGTACAATTAAAACAGTTAAAACAAATAAAAACAATATCATAATCCCATTAAAATATACAGTACAATCAGAATATGCGATCTTCATCACCGTATGCCTTTTTCCAAAGAAAGATTTTTAAAGCCGGTTTGAATACCCCCACGGTCATGCACTCCCTAATCCGATGGGGTAAGAGAATTCCAGAGGGTTGGGGCCACGAACATAAATGCCCAGGCTCCAGCAGATTTATAAACACCCTCGGAATCTCCAGCAACCCTTCATCGGCTGAGTGGAGTGGTCGCTCAGGGCGATAAGGAACGAGAAGCTCTTTCAGGTAGTCAGGACACAGTCCGTGTAGGGCTTTATATGTCAGTAAACTGACTTTGAAGGTGATCCTCCACTGAACAGGCAGCCAGTGCAGTTCCCCGCAGCACCGACATGATATGGGAAGATCTAGGAATCCCCATCAACAACCGGACTGCTGAATTCTGCACCATCTGCAAGCAGCGGATATCAACCCCTGGTAGCCCAAAGTAAAGCAAGTTGCAATAATCCAAACACGAGGTCACAAAGGCATGAATCAATGTAGGTAGGTTACTGGACAGAACAAGGTGGTTGATCCTAGTGATGTTTCTCAGATGGTAGAAAGGTGACTTAATGACAGCCGACACCTGTGCTCAAAGTGTCAACCCCACATCAAGTATCACCCCTAGGTCTCGTACCTGTTCAGAGGAAGGAAGCTCAGAGTCCCCAAGGAATAATCCTAAGGGTAGGCCTGCCTCCAACTCCCCTATCCGGTGACCTGGATCCACAACTATCACCTCTGTCTTCCCAGGGTTCAACTTCAGCCAGCTGAACTTCATCCAATCCTGGATTTCAATGAGGCAGTCATTAAATACTGAAAGTGCTCCTTCCTGGTCAGCGTGAAAGAAGGTAGAGCTGGGTATCATCGACATAACAATGAAACCTCAGCCCATACCTTCTTAAAATGTCTCCGAGGGGAAGCATGTATACCACAAACAACATGGAGGACAGCACTGAGCTCAGAGGAACCCCACAAGACAGAGAGATAGGATCAGAGGAAAAAAAAAACACCACCCTCTGAGTTCTTCCAGTGAGGAAAGATATAAACCATCTGTGGACCAAACCAGAGAGCCCACAGAAGAATCTCAGGTGCTCAAGCAGAACCCCATGGTGAATGGTGTCAAAAGCTGATGGCAGATCTAAAAGTACCAAAATGGACCATTTTCTCTGGTCTCTTGCCATCAGGAGATCATTGATCACCCGAACCAGTGCAGCCTCGGTACTATGCCTCTTTCGGAAACCGGATTGGAGAGGTTCGTAGATGCTATGGATGGTCAAATGGTTGTCCAGCTCAGCAGCCACTACTTTCTCAATCACCTTCCCTACAAAGTGAAGGTTAGAGATAGGCCTGTAGTTTGCAAGAGAGTCTGGGTCCAATGAAGCTTTCTTCAACAAAGGTGTCACCACTGCTTCTTTCAAAGAGCAGGGGTACTCACCAGAGTCAAGGGAGCACCAGAATATATGTGCCAGAACAGGGCTGATAGAATCACCACAACCCATTATCAGGGATGTAGGGCCCAGATCTAAACTACAGCATGTAGGGCACATCCCCTGGACAATCCACATAACATCCACTATTTATGGCCTGTCAAAGGTACTCCAGAAGAACGGGGGGATAGTGGCCAAGCCCTTTTCATCAACAACTCACATAGAATGTGACACACGAATCTCCAACCTGATGTCGACCATCTTATCAGCAAATAACCGAGCAAGCTTTTCACACTGCAATTGTGAAAAAGCTCTTCAGACCTGCAGACAGGCTGGGTTGCACAGCCTGTCCACAGTGCTGAAGAGTTGGGCTGGTCAGTTCTGAGTGGCAGCGATTTCACTGGACAGAAACTCTGCCTTCTTATGGGTAATTTCTGACTGATAGAGCTGATAATGCTCTAGCAGTCTAAGATGGTCGGCATGTAAGCTGGATTTCCACCAACAACCTTCTAACCTGCATCCTAGTCGCCGCAACTCCCTCAAGGTTCCATCAAACCACAGAGACCAAGGGAGAAGGGAATGAGGATGCACACATACTGGAGCAATAGAGTCCAGGGCTGAGGTAATGGCCTTATTATAGGCCAGAACCAAAACCTCCAGATCACTGCTAGCCACAAGAAATTCTGATAAATCAAGCACCGCTGCTAGGCCGTCGGCAGTAACACCCCATAAAGGACGGTACTTGACCATCTCCACAGGGGTTGGCCTATTAAGGGAGGTGCAAAAATTTAATCGCACCATGTAGTGATCAGACCATCCAACTGGTTCCATCCTCACATCAGAGGCCTCGATCCCTAGGAGGAAAACCAGGTCAAGAGAATGGCCACATTTATGGGTCGCAGTGGTAACCACCTGTGTAAGACCCAGTGAATTCTTCAACTGGAGGAAGTGTTGTCCAAATTGCGAGAGTTCGTGGTCGATCCAGGCATTGAAGTCACTCAGGACCATCAGCCTGGGTGACTTAAATGCCATGTCGACCATGAAGTCTGCCACTTCCTTAAGGAATTGCTTCCCATCTCTGGGTGGACGGTAGATGAGAGCTATACTATTGCCAACACTTGCTACCACTGCACGTTCAAATATTCTGACCTTCTCAACTGGAACACTGGTGAAATCCAATTCAGTCTTGAAACAGATTGCAACCCCCCCTCCCCGCGGTCCAATCTTGAGCGGTGTATCACCGCATACCCAGCAGGAATTGCGGTCTCTAATATGGGGCCCGCATTATCATCCAGCCAGGTTTCGGTGATGCACGCCAGATCTGCCAACCCAACAAGATCCGAAATAACTGTGATCTTGTTTTTGACATATCTGGCGTTGCACAACACCACTCGAGTTGGACAGAGCTCCTGGGCTGCCCCAACCCCCTGCCCATCCCCAATGATGGTGCCCTTGGGTATGGAGACTAGACAAGATGGCCCACGTTCTAGACTCCATTTCACCCCAGGGCGTCTTCTGGGCTTAACAGCCCTGATGGGAGCACCCTGCTCTTCCATCCTCCACTGTTCACATCCCCACTCTGCCCCAGCGAGCAATACCCAAGGCCTGACAATGTTGATGGGTGGAAAAAGACAACAGAGGAGGGAAAAAAGGGTGGAGGGCATGGAGAGCGGAGGCTGAATAGCGCATGACTGAGGGGGTAACACGCTGAGATGTGTCCCAGGCCCAAAACACAACAATACAATACAAATCTAGCTGCTCAATTTAAAACCGAAAATAATATATATAACCCCAAAAATGTCAGCCTATCCTAAACGTCTCCTCACACTTCCCACAACTAAATAATCTATACCCACTCCACGTTAAAATAACAGACAACTAAATTAAAAATAAACTAAACCATCTAAATACATAAACCTCCCTAACACATTTATATATTTAGCCCACAGGTCCTCTCACTACCTGGGGGCCAACCAAATTTAAACTAACCAAAAAACAATTATATAGCACACAGGTCCTCTCACTACCTGGTGCCCTACTTTAACTAAGCGCTCTCACTGCTTATTATAAAACAAATAAATAAACATAAAAATAATAATGAAATAATAAACAGAAAAAAGATTTGAGGAAATAATATAGAAACCCCCCTCCAGACAATATCTCTGACATATATCTGGAAGATAGGTGGATTCACAGATGTTACTGAGCACTCTCACTGCTCACACAATTTCCACAAAAATACAGATAAATCACAAAGTACTTGCAGTCAGCAGAGGTCCAGTCTGCATATAGGCACATCAGGCACACAGCCTTATACAAACTCAGGATACAAAGTTCAGTATACCAGCCACAGTGTCATCAGGAAAACTCATGGACAGCGTAATTCCCAGTCTTCCAGTCTCAGGCTTCCAATTTCACATCAAAAAGGGTCATCAGCAGGCCACAGGTTCCTTCCAACATTTCAAGAGGTAATTATCCCAGCCATTCAGTGGTCCACTACCTCCACTCCAGGTTAAGTCCGCCCCCCAGCTGGCTACCCCAGGAGTCTAGGGGAAGGGGAATAATGGACTGGCACTCCAACTAGCCCCACTCCCCACCCCTGTGTGTGACACTAACCCTGAGGCCTCTCAGGAACCCGCAAGCCCAGCTTTGAAGTCCAAGCCCAAGTTCACCCAGTCGCAAATGAGGATAATCACATCCAACACTCCAAAAAGGCATCAGAAACTTCATATCCCTTTGTCCCAATAGCTCTTCCAATTAGGTTCACAGGATCATAACCCCAGATAATCCTTCTGGAGTCCTACACGTAATGATCAGAAACCTCACACTAGGCAACAGCCACCGGGCCCTGAGCAGCTTGATCTCCGCAGCAATCCCCAACCAGTCCACTTAGTGCCCGACAAGACACCACCAAGGGCAAAAAATCTGATAAAAACTCCAAAAAGCAGTCCAAGTACAATGAGAAATAAATGAACAGTGAGAGCTCAGGGAGTTAATGTTTTAGATGGAACAGGGGCTTCGCTAACATCCTCCACAACTCTCCTTGCCCACACGTTTAGTCCCAGTCCACAAGCAGGCTCAAAACAGAACCACAAAAATGGAGACACAGTTTCTATGAAGCAGAAATAAATATACTTGTGTTGGCAAATGGGAAATGGTAAAACAGCATTAAAACAAGTAGAGCAGTGCTAAAACAGATAACAAAGCGGCAAACAGTGACAAGAACAAACGGCTAGCCCAGAATGAAACTAGACACTGAATCCAATATTTAGAAGTTTACGTGGGTGTTAACCAGTGTGTGCTTCCATGCAAACTGGGCTTTGAGCTGCAGCCCCGTATTGAAAGGGATCTGTTTCACCTTCAAACAGAGGTAGTGCCCACGCAAACCAAAGAAGGGAGTATGCAAATCATGGGGGACAGGAATATTGGTGCAAGAGGATTTGCATGACACAAGAGGCTTAGTGTGGTCCTTTTGTGCCGCACAAATACTGCTGGGAAAAAAAACTCCTATTCCACACAACTCTAGTGACTGATGGAGGTAATGCAGTCAACCAGCTGGTTGGCCACTGGGGGAGCATACCCACCCTGTGGTTCATGCCCCCCCCTCGCCAGTACCAAATGTTAAATAGAAAATCCTTGTGCTAGTGGTCCACCTCATTCTGATCACCAGCCACCAAATAGAACAAAATGGTATGCCGTCACTACGGCAACAACTTTACTGCAACTGACACTACAGCGACAACATCACCAGGTCACTGTAGTGTTAGCACGGCACCCTGGCACTGCTTTCTGAGGGTACTGCACCCCCTCCCTGAAGTAACTCTAACTCGGAGTTGATTAATTTAATAGCTGGGGGGCTGCAGGGGATGAAACCTCCCCCCAAAGAAAACACAGTCTGTCGTTACTCCTTTTATGCCAACCACAAATGCAGTTGACATAAAAGAGTTGATGTAACATCGGTGGACAACGAAATTGTCAACTGACTGTCATGGATCACACTGTTTGGCCACCTTCAGGTCATCAGATATGAGTATCCCTTGGTCTCTTTCCTGTTTGGTGGTTGTCAGTATCACTCCCCCCCCCCCCCATCTTGTACCCTGCCCCTGGGTTCCTGTGCCCCAAATGCATGATTTTGCACTTCTTTGCATTGAAACTTAGTTGCCACACTCTTGACCATTCTTCAAGCATTCTTAAATCTCTATTATTTTTTTCCACACACACCGCAGAGTGTCTACCCTATTGCAGATTTTAGTGTCATTTGCAAAAAGGCATACTTTCCCTTCTAGCCCCTCAGCAACATTCCTTATAAAGACATTAAAGTGGACAGGTTCAAGTACTGATCTTTGTGGCACCCTGCTTGTCACCCTTCTTTCCTCAGAAGGAACTCCATTTACCACCACCCTCTGTCACCTATCCCCCAACTAATTCTTTACCCAGTTTACCACTTCTGGAGCCACTCCAAGGCTACCCAGCCCTTTTACAAGTCTCCCATGTGAAACGTTGTTGAAGGCCTTACTGAAATCTATGTAGGCCACATCCACCACTCCATCCTGATCTACTTCCCTGGTCACCCAGTCAAAGAAATCTATCAGATTTTTTTGACATGACCCCCCCCCCTCATTTATCCATGTGGCCTCAGGTCCTATAAACTGCTGTTTACAAGATATTCCACAATCCTTTCCTTCAGCAGTGATTACATTATTTAGCCCACCCCACACTGAAATCAAGCTGACTAGCCTGTAATTGCCATCTTCCTCCCTGCTACCTTGTTTGTGAAGTGGGACTACATATGCTCTCCTCTAATCCTCTGGGATCACTCCAGTCTCCAGTGAGTGGTTGAATAGGATTTTCAGAGGTGCAGACAATACCTCTCTGAACTCCTTCAGCATCCTTGGATGTAAACTGTGCCAGTGGCGCTGAGGTCTGAGGTGCCAGACGCCACACCTCGCACCATGCTGGTGACCCAGGTTCAGGCATGAGCTTGGGGCACCGGTGGTTGGCCGAGGGAGAAGAGCTGACTGAGTGCTGGCTGGGAGCTCTCCTCCTTGGGAGGGTCCTGAGGGCTTCCTCGGTGCTTGGCTGCCTCCTGGTGGAGGCTGGGTGACAGTGCCATGCAGGGGGAGCCCAGGTGGTAGGCCAGGGGAGGGCAGAAGGGGCCATCACTGGAGCCGTCGAGCACATCAGCACCTCCATGCACATGTGCTACTACTTTCTGGGGCCTTGGACAATGGGGTGAAAATGCAGAAAAGTACAAGGGTCGCACAAGGATGACACCTCTGGGCCGACTCCTGGATCTGCTGGGATGCACAGAGCACCCAAGATCCTGAAAGACCCCGGAGTCTGATAAGGCTGGCTGACATAAGTGCAGTCCACCATGGAGGATAAACACAATATAGAAAAAAAAATATCTTTGGATGTATTCTATCTGGCCCCATTGCCTTGTCCACTTTCAGATTTGCAAATTCCTTGAGAACTGTCTCCTCTCTAAATGGAATAGTGTCCGCCTCCTTCCCTTTGGTGGGCCTGTCACTTATCTGTCATCCCTTGCCTTCCTCCATTAACAATGAAAAAAATATTTGCTCAGGATGTCTGCTTTTCCCTTGTCCCCTTCCACACAATTCTCCCTTTCCCACCTTAGCCTTACAATCCGCCCCACCCCAACCCGGTCTTTCTCCTTTCACTTACATACCTGAAAAATGTCTTGTCCCCTTTCTTTACTGTCTGGGCTGTTTTCTCCTTTCTTTGCACCTTTGCAGTCCTGACTGCTTTCCCTGCTTCCTTCTGCTTCTTATTGTAGATCTCCCTATCATCCTCATTTTGCATCTTCTTATACCTCTGGAATGCTAACATTTATGCCCTTACCTTCGCAGCCACCTCTTTTGAGAACCATAATGCTTTCTTTTTCATCTTGGTTTTGCTTACTTGCCACAGAGGTTTGTTGCCCTCCCAAAGGCCCCTTTTAGTTTTTCCCACTGTTCCTCCACTCCACCCTTGTCCTCCACCCCTGCCAGGCCATCCCTGAGGCATTTCCCATCTTTGAAAAGTCATCAGTCCTGAAGTCCAGGACAATCCCCCTTGTATGGTATGATTCTGGCTCAGTACTTATATTGAACCACACTGCTCTATGATCACTGGTTTCCAGGTGGACACCCACCATGACATGTGCAATGCTGTCCCTGATGATGAGTACAAGATTCAATATTGCTCCCTCATGATTGAGCAGTCTTACAAGTTGCCTGAGGTATTTCCCCTGCAGACAGTCCAGGAGGCCCCTGCTCCTAGCTAAAGCTGCAGCTGGGGTGCTGCAATCCACATCTGGCAGATTGAAGTCCTGCACCAGCAGTACCTCCCCCTTAATTGCCATCTTTTGGATGGCTTCCACCAGTACCTTATCCATCCCTTCCCCCAGGCTAGAGGTCTGTAGAACACACCAGTGGGAACAGCTGTTCCATTTCCTGTTTCTAGGGAGACCCACAGTGCCTATACCCCTCCCTTTATTCCCATTTGTGTCTGTTGATTTTATGCTATTCCTTATGTAAAGGGCCACTCCTCCTCCTTTCTTACCCTCCCTGTCCTTCCTGAACAGATTAAAGCCTGGGATAGCTATATCCCAGTCATGGTGCTCATTGCACCATGATTTGGTAATGGTAACAATGTCCTGGTCAGCCTCTGCCATAATGGCGACAAGGTATGGAATTGTAATTACTAGACTACAAGCATTTGTGCACATGGCCTTCCAAATTTTTTTACAAACCTTCCTGTCAGCCCCCCTTTTCCCTTTTGCCTACTCTCCTTACCCCCTCTGCTTTCATTACCATCCCACTTCATTTCTACCATACTGATTTTCCTGCAATTTGGCACCCTTATGGATCACCCTACCTTAGGTTTTTCTCTATTGACTACTGCAGCTTTTGGGGATGGACAGTTTATCTCTCCCTGGTTTCTTCCATCACTTCTCTCAGCTAGTTTAAATACTTGCCAATGTAGCATTTAAACAGCTCACTGATGACTGTGGTTACCCTCTAGGATGGATGCAGCTCACCCCCCCATATAGGCCTTTATCCTCCAGGTGGGGCCCCAATACCCAATGTAGCCAAAACCCTTCTCTCTGCACCACTCTTTCAACCACTGGTTGAAGATCCTGGTAGGGAGTACCCTGTCCTCCCCCCTGTCATTGACAGGCAGCACTTCAGAAAAGGCCATTGAGCTTGATACCTGCCTAAGACTCCTCCCCAACTCCATGTTCTCCTCCTGCACTCTCCTATCCTCATCCCTAGCCAGGACATTTGCCCCCAGGTGGACAATAACATCCAGCTCTACCTTCAGACATGCTGCCCTAGCGATTCTAAGGATCTTCTTCCCATCCTTCGAAGACATGACACTGGGTAGGCACCTAACCTCCCTTTCTCCTTCCCTGTCCCAAAGATCTATCCCCCTAACAATATAGTCTCTCACCATGAGTTGCTTCCTCCTCCTTTGAGGTCTTCTGCCACCTTCCTTGGGGCATCCCCTATGTAAGACCCCCACATCTTCCCTGTCGACTACTGTGGGTGCCTCCATGGGACAGTCCTACCCTGCCAAAGCAGTGTGTGAGTTGTGTAGGGCTACCATCCAGGGGATGTGCCTCTGATCCACCACCCTCACCCTTTCCAAGCCCACTGTAGTCCACTCAATCCTCCTCCATGGCATCCTCAGAGGCAGTGGCTGCAGACTTGGTGGTCCTTGGGTGGGGGAAGAGGTCTTCAAATCTCAGAAAACTTGGCCTGGAGTCAAGCAGCCTCCCCCCTCTACCCACAGAGATGCATGCAGATGGGGCAGCACCACAGTCTGCAGAACGTATCCCTGAATACTGCTGCCCCACAGCCACTGCATTGCACCACTCACACCATGTCTATTTTCTATGTACTGGGTCAAGAGTGCTGTTAGTAAATTTGCACTCCTTGATCTTTTATTAACAGAAGATGACATGGACAGTGCCACAGCTTTTATTTGTCAAATTTAATATTTAATATGGGACTGTGGATTGGAGGGTGACCACTGCAGCCAGGGATAATGCCAGCTATCATGGACAGTGTGGTGGAGGGTGGCTGCATGCCACCTGCCTCTGCTAATCATGCAAATAGCACCTTAGTGCCTTGCATGCCCAAGGTGCTCATTTGCATGGATGCCCTTGAAAATTGCAGATGGCACTCTGGCTGTATTAACTCTTGGAGCCAACTTCAGGAGCCACGTCGGGGTTGTGCTCCCTGACTTATCACTGTCCTGACATGGCTATATATTCAGTTGGGTAGTGCCCAACTGAATATAGCATCCTCAGACCTCTGGGCAGTTGCAAAGTGCAGCACAGACATTTGCACTATGCTTTGCCCCTATCTAAATATCGGGCCCACAATGTCTGATATGGGCATGTGATGACACGTGTAACCTTAGACAAATGTCTTTTGAAGAGGTTTAGGGCTTCATCAATCTTTTCATCATCACAAAGACTAACAAAAAATACAAACTGATATGAAACATAGACAAATGGCAATTAGCTTTCACACCAGTTTCATGGGTCACTCATTTGCATGCTTGCACACAGGATCTTGTGACAGTGTATTCCACCACATGCAAATGATTACTGTGCATAATGCAGGAATGTACAGGTTTGTTTCTAAAATGTACCAGGTCAGGAGTGCTCTTAGTAAATTTGCACTCCTTGATCTTTTATTGACAGAAGATGGCATGGTTCTATTCCAATTCTTAAGATTTTCAGTGCAGGAAGAGTTTAAACCCTGGGTTAGAATTTGTCATAAGTCCTGAAGTAAGTGCAGGTACAGGCTGTGCATTTGACCCAGACAGTACCCTAGGGGGTGAAACTGTTTTTGTGTTTATCTGTGTGTGCCTTAAAGGCCAGACCAGACTGTGTCAGGAAGTGCTTACATCATAGCTACTATCAGCCAATAGCTTTGGAAGAGTCTTACAGACCTGAGAACAATAGTATTATAAGCAAGTGTTTTATAGCAAACTCATCAGAACAGCTAATATTCTTCAGGTGAAGCTACCTCTGGCTGGAAGCTACAATACTGAACATAGGATTTGCAAGAAAGCGAGTGTAGTGCTCACAACAGAGGGAGGTGAACCTTACAATTGTCTTTGGTTAGTAGCAGATATTCTGCAGGTGGAGGCTACGTCTAACTGAAAGGTGAAATAGGGAACTTAGAATTATCAGGAAAAGACAGTCTTTTAAGCAACAGAGGGAGGTGGGTCTAGCTTTACTTTTGTTACAGTTCTTAAGATTTTCAGTGCAGGAAGAGTTTAAACCCTGGGCTAAGAATGTGTCATAAGTCCTGAAGTAAGTGCAGGTACAGGCTGTGTATTTGACCCAGACAGTGCCCTAGGGGGTGGAAACTGTTTTTTGTGTTTATCTGTGTGTGCCTTAAAAGGCCAGACCAGACTGTGTCAGGAAGTGCTTACATCATAGCTACTTATCAGCCAATAGCTTTGGAAGAGTCTTACAGACCTGAGAACAATAGTATTATAAGCAAGTGTTTTATAGCAAACTCATCAGAACAGCTAATATTTTTCAGGTGAAGCTACCTCTGGCTGGAAGCTGCAATACTGAACATAGGATTTGCAAGAAAGCGAGTTTAGTGCTCACAACAGAGGGAGGTGAACCTTACAATTGTCTTTGGTTAGTAGCAGATATTCTGCAGGTGGAGGCTACTTCTAACTGAAAGGTGAAATAAGGAACTTAGAATTATCAGGAAAAGACAGTCTTTCAAACAACAGAGGGAGGTGGATCTAGCTTTACTTTTGTTACAATTCTTAAGATTTTTAGTGCAGGAAGAGTTTAAAGCACAGCTGACTTATTTTGGGGCTGACTGCTTTCAGAGCACAGACCAGCAGGCTGTTTTAGGGCTGGGGAGGTTTACCTGTGTCTGACTTGGATGTCTGGATTTTTCTCTGTTTGATTAGCAGGGTATTTTCTCTCTCAACTTGTTGTGTAGGGCATCTTGCTGACAGGAAGGCACTCATCGCAGCGGTGGGTCAGAGCTTTTAGCTGATTGTTTTGTGAGGGCACAGTTTAGGCCCAACCCCTGTCCACCCCTCACCCCACCCACCCCTGGAAATAGTTCCTTTATACCTGGGGTTCTGATATCATTTCCTCAAGAGTGCAAGGTGCATATCACTGTCATATCCTCTCTAGCACACTGCACTGACAATATAAGCATACACATTGTATAATATATATATTTCTATATAACAAATCAATCACACACACACACACAAAAAAAAAGAAAAAGTAGATAAACATGTGGAGAGTAGTGCAATGTAATGGCTGTGGGGCAGCAGTCTTCCGGGAGTCTTTCTGGAGGCTGAGATGCTGCCCTATTTGCAGACAATTCTCTGCCCTGAGGGAGGAAGTTGCCCGTCTTCAGGCCACACTGGACAGTAGTAAGGAAACCTTCCCCCAGGCCACACTGGACAGTAGGAAGGGAACCTCCCCCATCCAGGGAGCACAAGAGCCACCACCACTACCTCAGAGGTTGTGAAGAAAGCACAGCAGTTGGACCACAGTGGGGTCAAGGAGGGTGAGGATGGTGGAACAGAGGCACACCCAGTCAGTTGTTCCACTCCACAATCCATACACCATTCTGGGGGAGCATAGCTCCCCTATGGATGCACCCGCAGAGGAGACTAAGGAGGCTGAGGACAACTGTCACAAGGGAGGCCCACAGGAAGTAATAGGCATAGGGCTTCACAGGGAAAGGAAGCAGCTCCTGGTGGGGGATTCAATTATTAGTGGGATAGAACTTGGGGGAGCAGGGAAAACTGAAGTAAGGTGCCTGCCTGGTGCCATGGCTTGGAGGAACAGGAAGCGCATCCTCAGGATCACGAGAACAGCTGCACGGGAGTCTGAGCTGGACGTCATTGTCCACCTAGGGACAAATGACTTGGCTCATCATGAGATCAGAGCAGTGCAGGAGGACTTTGTAGAGTTGGGGAGGGGCCTAAGACAAGTAGCACACACAGTATCCTTCTCAGAGGTGCTGCCTGTCAATGGCATGGGTGAGGTGAGGGTACTTTGCACCATGCAGTTTAATGAATGGTTGAAAAAATGGTGTGGAGCACAGGGGTTTGGCTTCATTGGGGACTGGGGTTCCACCTGGAGGGACACCAGCCTATACTGGCAGGATGGTCTGCATCTGTCCAGGAAGGGAACAAGTCTTTTGAGCAATCAGTTTAAATGCTTCATTGGCAAGCTTTTAAACTAGTCAAGGAGGGAGGCACTGATAAGCAGCATGAAAATCCCAGCCTCTCCCTACAAAACAGGGTACTAAATGAGAAAAAGACCGAGGTAGAAAGGTCAGTGGGGGATGCTGCAACAGAAGGTAAAGCTATCAAAAAATGGAGAGCAATGAGTACCAATGCCCATAGTCTGAGTAACAAGCTTCCTGAATTAGTGCCCTTGATGGAGGAGGAACATCTGGATATTGTGGCAGTCACAGAAACATGGTACACACAAAACCATGACTGGGACGTAAATATACCAGGATACACTATCAACAGGAGGGACAGGGAGGGTAAAAGAGGAGGAGGAGTAGCTCTTTACATAAGGGAAGGAATCATAGCAACAGAACAAAAGGGTAAACAGGGAGGAGAAGAAGCACTGTGGGTAAATTTGGAGACAGACAATGACACCACAATCTGCACAGGGGTTGTGTACAGACCCCCTTCTCAGGGGGAGGAAATGGACAAGGAAATGATAGAAAGTATACTTAGAATGGCAGAAAAAGGGGAGATATTGCTGATGGGTGATCTGAATATGCCAGATGTTAACTGGAGTGCAGTTGCAGCAGCCACTTAGAAGAGTAGGGTTATTCTAGATGCCCTACAGGGTGCATGCCTTAGACAACTAATATTGGAGTCCACTCGAGAGGGAGCAATCTTAGACCTGGTTCTCTCAAAAGGAGATAGAGAGAGGATCACAGATGTAGAAGTGGGTAGCCATCTGGGAACTAGCGACCATCAAACAGTATGGTTCACAATAAACACAGCAATAGAGTCAAGCCATACAAAGGCAAAAGTACTGGACTTTAGGAGGGCTGACTTTGCCAAAATGGGTGAGTGCCTAAGGAATGCACTAGCAAAAGGGCAGGAAGGAGGGGTGGAAGAACAATGAGGAATAATAAAAACTGCTATCACAGAGGTAACAAGCCTTTGTGTGAAGCAAATAAACAAAATGAAACGATGTAAGAAACCACTATGGTTCTCAAAGGAAGTGGCAATGAAGGTTCAAGAGAAAAAGAAAGCATTCAGGAAGTATAAGAAGTGATAGAAGAAGCAGGACAGAAAACTGTATCAGTTAAAGCAAAAGGAATCTGGGAAGGCAGTCAGAACAGCAAAGGCCTGAACCGAGGAAAAGATAGCCAACTCAGTTAAGAAGGGGGATAAAACTTTTTATAGGTACATCATGGAGCGAAGGAAGACCAAAGGAGGGATAATGAGGCTTAATAAAGGGAAGGAGGGTGGACGAGAGGGTGACTGTGAAAAGGCAGAGATACTAAACAAATATTTTTGCTCAGTATTTACAAATGAAGAGGGGAGGTACCTAAAACAAACAGTAGAAACACTCTGGATACAGAAGTTGATACCAGCCATTTACAGAAGAAAGGGTTCTGAAAGAACTCTTAAAACTGAAGGTGAACAAAGCAATGGGGCCTGATGGGATTCATCCCAGAATTCTAAAGAACTAAGGGTAGAACTAGTGACACCACTGACTACCCTCTTTAATAAATCATGGGAGGATGGGGTGGTACCCGAGGACTGGAGGAGGGCAGATGTGATTCCCCTTCACAAAAGTGGGAGCAAGGCAGAAGCAGGAAAGTACAGACCTGTTAGTTTGGCCTCAGTGATAGGGAAAACGATGGAATCACTTCTGAAGGAAAGAATTGTCGATTATCTAAAGGCCAGAGGGGCACAGGACCAAGGCAGTATGGATTCACAGCGGGAAGGTCATGCCAGACGAATCTGATAGATTTCTTTGACTGGGTGACCAAAGTAGTAGATCAGGGAGGGGCTGTGGACATGGCCTACCTAGACTTTAGCAAGGCATTTGACACAGTCCCACACAAAAGATTAATATACAAGTTAGCCAGCCTGGGAGTGGGTCCCAAGATGACAGCCTGGGTAAAGAATTGGCTGGAGAATAGGACACAGAGAGTAATAGTAAATGGAGTCCACTCTGAAGAAAGGGGGTTTACTAGTGGGGTACCGAAGGGTTCAGTATTAGGACCGGTCCTCTTCAATGTCTTTATAAGTGACATTGCAGAGGGACTGGAAGGAAAAGTATGTCTCTTTGCAGATGACACAAAGATCTGCAACAGAGTTGATGCACAAGGTGGGGTGGAAAGGATGAGAAGGGACTTGGCAAGGTTAGAGGAATGGTCAAATGTATGGCAGCTTAGATTCAATACTAAGAAGTGCAAGGTAATGCACCTGGGAAACAAAAACCCAGGGGAAGAGTACACAATGGGGTTGAGATACTAACAACAACAAAAATGGAAAGGGACCTGGGGGTAGTCATATCAGATGACCTAAAGGTGGGCAAGCAATGTGAGAGGGCAGCAAGGAGGGCTGGGGAGATACTGGGATGAATAGGGAGAGGCATCACCAGTAGAAAACAGGAAGTTATTATCCCTCTGTACAGACAGCTGGTCAGACCCCATCTGGAGTACTGCGTGCAGTTCTGGAGACCCAATCTCTGCAAAGACATAGACAGGATGGAAGCTGTCCAGAGGAGGGCAACTAAAATGGTGCAGGGTCTGCACCGGAAGACATATGAAGAGAGACTTAAGGAGCTTAATATGTATAGCTTCGAGGAAAGGAGGGAGAGGGGACATGATAGAAGCGTTCAAGTACCTCAAGGAATCAAAAAGTCCAAGAGGGTAGCATCTTTCAAAAAAGAGGTTGCAAGAACAAGGGGCACAATTTGAAGATGGGGGCAGCTCAGAGGTAATTTAAGGAACTATTTTTCACAGAGAGGGTTGTGGATGCATGGAACGGCCTTCCGGAGGAGGTTGTGGAGTCAAAAACAGTGGTGGAATTCAAGCATGCATGGGACAGTCATAAAACAATTCTAGGGGGTGGAGGTAGGAAGAAGTAGGCTGCTGGTTAACTAGGATCTGCAGCTTATCCATTAGGTAGGGAAATGGGCAGACTGGGTCGGCCAAGCGGTCCTTATCTGCCATCAAATTTTAGGTTCCTATGTTTCTATGGATTGCGCTGCAGCTTTTATTTGTCAACTCAAAAAAAAAAATTAGATTCACCTACTGATGAATTCTATATTCAGGATGCATGGCACAAGTCTAACTGTTTTAAACTGAAAGAGACATTTAACTGACAAATTTCGAAACAAGATAGCCACATTTGAACTGTCAAAGAGAGAAAAATTTTAATTTGAATGTGACTCTAGCAAGCAGTTATTTTATTATTCCCATACAGTGAAAGTAGATCTGACTCAATTTGTCAAGTGGAGTCAGATTTGGCATTGTTTGGCGGCATACTTGTTATTTAAGAGCAAGTTTTCCTTAGATGAGATAGTGCACATGTGCTTGTACTGTTTCAGGAAGATAAAAACAAATGTGCTGCCTCCCTGATATCTTTCAAACAACACTGAGACAGGTGTGACATCCTCAGAGCTTGCTTTTTAATCTTGTTTGACTGGATTCTGATTGAAACTATGAAACCATTCCAAAGAATTCTAATATTGAACTCAAAACTGAAAAAAAAATACATGCCCAAGAAAGAACTCATAAAGTCATTGAAGGGTTCTATTTTGTATCTGCCACTTCCACTCCAGAAAATCTTGAGGCCATAGCTCAGGACAGCATTGCTCTTTTGGTGAATGGTGTTTCAAAAAAAGTAAAAATCATTTAGCAGCATGGCAGGAAAGTAGAGATAGTTAAAAAGGCTCTACATTACTATACCTAAAAGGTTGAAATCCATTCCGTGATGATTGTGTGTCAACCAGATGAGTGATTCTGACACTCAGTTTGGAATACTAGACACCAAGAAAGCAATGATTAGAAGATCTCAGTGTTTTCAAATGAAAATGTATATAAGCTGTGCGCAATTCACCACTCCATTGCAGTTTACCTATGCGGAAACGACAACACTCTTGTCAAAGTTCGGCATAATGAGATCCCCAATGTCGACAGGTGAATATTTCTCCTGTCAGACATTGGTGTGTTTCTCTCTAGGGGGCTGTGCCCCCTGTGCCCCACTTCTAAAGTTTATCAACTCCAAGTAGGAGTTGATTTGGGGGGGGGACAAAACACGGTGAAAGGGAAAAATTTTGCCCTCAAGTCCCTCACAGTGACAATTTCAAAACCTGTGAAAATTGTCACTGTGAGGGATTTCACCATAAAAGATTCTGTGTTCAGTCAGCACACCCTCCATGGCAAGGATCCAGTCAACAAGTTGAAGGCAATCCTGTCAGTATCAGGGAGAGTTCATTGAAGTACAATTCTTTCATAATCTTTTCCTATATGATACTGGTGGTCGTTTGGATAAGGGTGAGGATTGTGCTCCTGGAGCTGAGTAATGAGTGTCTAGAATGCTGCTTTCTGATGGGAAGTTCAGAAGGAATATTCAGTAATTGTTTTCCCTCCTATGAGAGAATTAGTTAAGTACTGTATAGTAGGTTGAATTTGCGGCTGCTATATTCCGTGTGGGTTGACCTGAAGCACATATTCACAACCAATAGAAATCATGCATCTTGCAGAGAATCCTTCCTATAATTAATTGTTCATACCCTCACCTCAGCTATAGTTACTCGGTCAGCCGCAGCCATAGTCCATTACTGGAGTGGAGGGAGTTTATGAAAATGTTTTTTTTTTTAAACTGTGTGCTGTATTTAGTTAAATTGGGTTGGGGATCAGAAAAGTAGAAAGTGCTCAGAGCATGGTGGGTGTGTCAGAATTTGACAGGTGCCACATGGTTTCCAGTGTACAAAATGCTGTAATTTGGTTACCCCACCTGCTAAATGGACATAAATAAGAGTTAGAGTGCTGAACTGAAAGAGGCAATACTTTTACTTGTGTGAAATTCAGAACTCCATAGAGGCGGGTCAGAATTCGGGAGGTGCCACATGGTTTTTGGTGCCCAGCAGTCAGTGGCAATACTTTAACATGAAGTACTTCTACCTGAATGGAGTAGTTTGCTTGTACCCTAATATGCTAAATGGCTAATGATAGTAATTGTAGCTGCTAAACAAAAACTATTAGATAAAGAGGCAGTCACTCTTCTCATCTGTTAACTTACCTTCACTAAGTTGCCATATGTGTTTCACGATCCACTTATTTTAGATGAAAATTCTGAATAATGAATATGGATAAAATAAATAGACCATGAAAATAAGCTTCTATACAGTATATTGTCTGAGTCTGTTGCTCATACTTTATGTATGACCACTTCATTGCATGGTCTCACAGCAGCAGAATTGTTGCAAAAGTTAAAAAACAAGGACGAGGCACTAGAGGTAAACCTGAACTTATTCCTATCAAGTATGCATTGCACCAAGGAATACTGGTACTGAAGACACTCAGAAGTAATGTCCATGCTATGAGAGTATGACGCCAGCCACTTGGCTTGCTAAATTAAGCTGTGCTGAACAAAGCTGGGAGGAACTGCCAGACATACTAAAGTGGGCAAATGCAGATGTTGGTGGCATATCATCAATGACTCTTGGTGAGATGTGCTCTCTAGACGCAGTGTCTGTGTCACAAACATTTCATAACCAATTCCATGCACTGCTGAAGTTCATTTTGTCAAAGACTAATCTACCTTTTCATATTGTAGAACATTACTTTTGAAGAGTGGAATATCAAGCAGGTGGTACTTCTCTCATATCCACATGCTACTGGAGATAAAAGATGCACCCTACATTGGCAATAGTCAGGAGAGTGAAATCCTCTAATTTATCATGCAGTACATTACATGTCAACTTCCTAACAAGTATGGCAGTCCAACCTTATGGAAACTGGTTGAAAAGTCTCAGTGACACATCTATTGCAAATACTGTTAAGAAAAAGTCAGTATTAATTATTTCAACTCATTCATGCAACTACAACCAATGTCTTAGTCACTGTAACACTCTATTTCCCAGGCCCAGAACACAACTATTGCATTGTTTATTCACCTGTCATTATTAAGTAACATACCAACATAAGCTCTGAAGGGTCTCCAAGTCATCATGTCCATCCCCCTGATTCAATGGCAGGTACAGTATGAATATGTACTGTGTGCAGTTCAAACAAACTTGTCTAAAGGGGCTCCCTACCATCTCTGTTACCCAGGGACAAATACTTTGATTTATTCATGTGACCACAACCCACATCTTCTTTACAGTAATGCCATACTTAACTAGGTCCATAACCCATGACTGTGCTCTTCAGTCACATGTCAACATCTGTTACTTGGATACATTCATATGACTACAGCTCAAGTCATCTTTGCAGTGACCCTCTCACACCATTGCATTCTTCAATTTCTTTTGCATTCTACTTTTTTACTAAGAATTTCTTCATAATAAAACTTGCACTTCCAAAAGTAATAATATTACTATTACAAAAATTATAATGAACTAATAATAAATATTTTCACAATCATCACCCAGTGTTTGCTTTGCACTGAACTGCAAGCAAACTCATTTCTGAGCCAAAATCTATCTTCTTATCTAGTGAGGCATTCTTTGAATTCAGGGTCTGCACATTGTTCGATTTTGTTAGTGCATGATTTTCCATATTATGATTATAAACCCTCTGGGCACCACCACAACTGACTAATAAACATTCCTCTTCTGCTGGCATGTGCCCTCATTTCCCTTGGATATCAGGCAAGTACAAAGCAGCAAAAAGTTGGGCTACTCAGTCCAACTGAAAAAAAGGTGCATAAACTCTTGGTCTAGTTAAACAGGTATTTTATTCAAAGGTTCCATGTCATAAGACTGAATACATTTGGTTGACTCACAAAACAGTGAATGTATTTTGCTGAAAACCAAATCAGCATATACAAAATCGCACTGAACACAAACTCTGCACAAATGTAAAATAATGTTAAATGTGGGGGCTACACCTACTGCACCCTCCATACTAAAATAACCATCTCCAAGGGGGGCAGAAACTGGGGAAAAAGAACAGAGAGGAGGGGGGTCAACGATGGGAACACGGTAACCAAAAAAAAAAACACCCTGTAAAAGTAAAGCGTACCTGATAGCAGTCCTAAATCTGGGACCACCAGCACCACAGGCTAGGTGGGCAGCTCTGCAGCAGCAGGCTCCACTTACTGGCTTATCTTCCATAGTCCCTCCATCTTTCTCTAACTCCTCCGATGCTATTTCCTTTCATTGTCATTACTCCCCACCACCATCGCTATTTCCAAATCTTGTTAAATCCTTCCCATCACTGTTCCTCCTTGCGGCCAAATTGAGTTGCACATTTATAAGTAGCTCAATTTGGTTCACTGTTCTGATGTGATGCCTTATTCAAAAGTTAAAAGAATCCATTCAGACCAGCACACCACTATATGTGACCACCAACATTTCATGTCACACTGTTGCTTTATCAAGGCGTGACTACCAGAAAAACTAGTGCATTTTATAATGGTCAAATGTAAGTGACAGTAACATTCCATATCAATTGCACAGCATAAAAGAGGAGGGAGAAAGGGGGGAAGAGGGGAAGGGGAAGGATGGGGAAAAGGGCAATATTGTGCAATAATAAATAAAGTGTTAACAGTGATAATTCAAGTAGCTAGTGGTACATACACTAAATATCATAACATTCTTTTATTTAACACCACAATGACTAAGTGAGAGAATATATTAAATAAAGAAGCCTATCAATAAAAAAATGTATAATGTACATAAAGCTACAAACAATTCAATCAGTAGGCAAAAAAATCAGTAGGCAAAAACTGCATCAGAGCCAGAACAAATTCCTACCAGAGTGCCTACAATAACTATAATGTATAGATGTCAACACTAATAATAAGAACTAAAAAAGTTCTCCTATTGAAGCATTATGACCTCTTAAACAAGCATTTGTCAATGTCGAATGTTGTCGCGCTGGGATTGACTTTGGTAGAGCAGTGCGGAAAAACATTTTGGGCAGGATATAAAAAATGACAGCTGTACAGGTCATAAGGAGGTGTAAAAAATGCCAATGTTGAAAATGTAGCATATAAATATTGCAAATTTGCGAACTTACAAGGGTGCGTGGGAAATGCGCAACGCACGCTTGTAACACAGTCGTTTTATGGACGTTTGGCACCAAATTTTCAACATAAGCATTTTAGCACCTCTGCTCATGTACAGTGTCACTGTTATTTCCTCAAACTGTCCCAAAAAGTGATCTCGCACAGCAGCCATGCTATTCTGCACCAGATGTGCGAAAACACATTTTGGGCAGGATATGTAAAACGACAGCTGTACTATTCATCAAGAGGTGCGGAATGTACATGGAAGAGAATGTTTTATGAACTGTTGGATGTTGTTGGTTGTATTCTTTTGTGACTAATATTTTCATAGACTATGCAGCATGCTCTCTAATTGGACCACAGAGACTGGAATTCCAGAGATATAAAGTTTCATTTTTTGTGCTGGCCGGCCCCAGGATTGGACCTGGAGTTATTTCATTAATTATCCAGCAGCAATGGCTGCTTGAGGGGGACTTAGCTTACTCACTCTCCCTTTTATTTTCATTTTATATTAAATGCCATGAATATTTTAATATGTCACGATGCAATTTATCTCATGTGCTTATGATGATACATTTCTGTACTAGTTTTTGTGTAGAAGACTAATATTATCAGTAGGATTTTTTAAAAAGTGAGTTGGGGGTCCTGATTAGGGGGATATTTTTAGTAATTGTCATTATATTGTTTCAAGTTTCCCTTGTATAGGGGTCACTTTAGTCCTTTGGGAGGGCTACATTTTCTCAAGATTATAGGTTTTTCGCTTAAACTATGTGGACTTAGATGTTTTAAGGATCCATGGCAGCCAGGGTTTAGATAACCCCATTATAGGTTTTTCCCTCATTATGAGAGGGGGATTATTGCAGAGTTGAATTATTTTTCCTAGCCCCTGCTTATTTGTCCCCTAAATTGTTTTAAAGAAGTGGAGTATTTGTTTATTTTTATTCATTGCATAGCCTATGTATTAAACGCCCTTGGCTACACAAGATATAGGGAAACACTTTCCTTTTAACCTATCAGGAACTGCCTTGTAATATTTTTTCTGCTGGCCTGGTCTTACCCTTAGTGAATCTTTGGGAAATCTTAGGGGCCCCTGTAATCTGTTGTTACAGTTAAAGCATTTTTTAAAATGGGTCCATTTTTCCTCTCTTTTTTATTTTGGAGGAAGGGGGGATATAAGGTAATATTTAGGATAGAGGGGCCCCAGGGAAGTGCCTCACCCTGGGGTGTTCATGGGCCGTAAGGACAGGAGGGGTCTTCAGCCCTGGAGGAGAACAGGTAGGGGTAGATTTTTTGAGTTGCTCACTGAGTTTTGGGGGTGGGAGAGGTAGTTTATTTGGGTTTACTGCTGTGGGATCAGGGATGGGAGGGGGGATTCAGGCCAGACATTGTTGGAGGAAGGGGACAGCAATATGCCAGGATTTATTCTGGAAACATAATATCTAGTTGGAAAGTCATATCGTGGAATATCAAAGTGGGGAAGACAATAATAAAAAATACTGTATTCTTAGACATCTTAAGCGGTATAATCCCCACATAGTGTTGTTGCAAGAGACTCATGTCCCTACTGCACAACTCACAGTTTCAAAAAAAATGTGGGTGGGGCAGGTATATGGGACAGGACCAAGTGCTCAAAGGGGGTGGTGTTGAAAGTGGCCGGTGGCCAAAGTTTAGTAACCAGTGACCAAACTTCTGTCAGCAATATGTAGTTGGCTAACCAAAAGGTTGAGGAGACAGAAAGGTGTAAAATGTCTAGTGTAGATTGCTAGTGGGCTAGTAAAAAGTGAAAATGGCTAGTAGATGACTAAATGAGGCCAACATGTGAATTGGTATATCTAGTAGCAAAAGGCTGCAAGTGGCTAAATACCACCATGTCACTTAAATGTATGTGTGTGTGTGTAAGACTTTAAAAGGGTTAATTGTAAGATTCTATAAAGTGAAGAAAAATAGCTGAAAGCATAAAGTGAGGCTGTGGCCGAGATATGCGCATAGCAGTTAATAACTGTGCTTAGCCTTAACTGTTAAAAGTTTCTCATCATATAATTCTCTTGTGTTAAAAAAATATGTTTAACAGAAAACTGATAAGAAATAATGAGATACCTCATTTGGTTGCTGGTACAAGGTTACTTTGACATTTGTAGCAAGCTAGTCATGTCTCTCATAAGCTTTCTGGCTCCTAAGACAAAAGTTATTTGTGATAAATATACAATTCTGTCACCATTTGTTTTCCCCTTCAAGGATGTGAATAACTCCCCTGCTTAGCAAAATGTTAGGTACATCTCATAACCAAAACTTTGATTACGGGATGTCACAGAAATTGTAGTTACAGGATGTATCAAAAACTTTGATTTTGGGAATGTATTAATGACCAGGTGTCCAGGCTAAATCTGCTGTTGTAGTCTTTGGGAAATTCCAGCCTTGCATTTTTTTTCTAAGCTTGCTACACACAAATATGGGACCTATGGTTATGTCCAGCATCCCTTCGAGAAGACGCAGTCTTGGACAAGATGCAGTCTGAGACTATCCATAGATTGCTCGGGGGATCCAGAGATGTATGGTAACAAGTGTCTCTGAAATGCTGTAGCCCTGGTGTTGGTTGTGGATTTAGGTCGCTGTGAGGCGGGTCTGCCAGAAGGATCACCCTCAGGCCTGTGGCTTGGAGGTGTCCAGCTGACGACCTCAGACCGAGTGCGAAACCTTGGCATAATACTTGATGACCGTTTGACACTCAAATCCCAGGTGTCAGCGGTTGTGAAGACTTCCTTTTTTCATCTGAGGAATATTGCCAGGGTGAAGCACTTGGTTCCTCCAGAGGACCTTCCAACATTAATCCACGCCTTTGTTACCTCCCAACTTGACTACTGTAACTCCCTATACCTAGGGCTATCGGGGGTTGAACTTCGCCATCTGTAGCTGGTGCAGAATGCGGCAGCCAGGCTGTTGACTGGAGTTTCTAGATCCAGTCACATAACGCCTGTGCTCCACGGACTGCACTGGCTGCTGGTGTTCTGGCGAATCACATTCAAGGTCGGTTTGCTGACCTATAAAGCCCTACATGATCTGGGACCTGCCTACCTGAAAGAGCTCCTGTGCTCCTATAGTCCCTCTCGCCGCCTCCGATCCACTGACGAGGGATTGCTGGAGATTCCCAGGGTACGTTTGAAAACATCTGGTGCTAGATCATTTAGTTTTATGGCACCTACCCTGTGGAATTCTCTACCTCGTCAGGTGCGAGACTGCCCGACCGTCCTTAGTTTTAAAAGGGAGTTGAAGACCCACCTTTTTAATATTGCTTTTAAGGATTTCTGTTGATTTGATTTATTATATTTATTGTCATATTTATCTGTACAGGCGCTTTGATTTAAGAAAAGCGCCTTTTAAAAATAAAGTTGAAATTGAAATTGAAATTGGTGGTAAAAAGCCATCAGCTGTTTAGATTTGATCATGTTTGAGGTAAAATTGTTAGGGCTTATTTGGTATTAATAAATTGCAATTGATTTAAAACAACATTTGGTGTCAGGTGGCTTCATTGGATTACCAGGGAACACTAGCCAAGAACCTTGTGTTTTAGAAATTGGTGAGCCAGCCAGGAGGTGGTTTTGGTTCTGGTCTTGGTAAATCTGGTAAAGCCTAGTGTTTACTCTAAACAGAGTCCGCGCAGGAAAGTGGTCATAACCTAACTGCGGGGCTGGGAAAAAGAGCTGAATAAACTCTGAGTGTTCGAGTGTACTTGAACCTACAGCAAAAAGGTCTATGGACAGCTATAAGCTGGGTAAGGGTAATATATATTTATGTGGGGGTTTGAGGACTCCAGGTTTAAGAATATGTGGAGAGATGTATTAAGGAAAAGTCTCTCAAACAAGCAAGTGCAATTGCCCTAGTAATTTGTGCTTGCTACAAGTATATACTGTTAGAGCCCGATGATAGCTTTCACAGTTCAGGCTGCTTTTAGTAGAAAAGCAGTGGCTGATTAAGTAACGTTAGATAAGCAACATTTAGAGAAAGAAGATAAACTACTGTGGATGCATGCACAGTAGGTGTGACTACAGACAGGATGATTTGAAAATCCCCCCCCCCCATTTTGCCTATCTGTGTAGTTTCAAGTTTTTTTGTATCAATTTCAAGTTCCCTTGCCTGCTATAGAGTCTGAAATATTTAATCCCAAACCCAGGTACTGGGGACCTCAACCAGTTGAATCTCAACCTAGTAGCTAGTATTACTACAGATTTTTAAACTGCAAACCAGAGCTCTGGAAAAAGACTTGGTTTGGCAGGTTACTGAAATGGCAAAAAGAAAACCTTTGAAAGGGTTAATAGCTGCAGTGTTTGGAAATTATCATGAAGGTCCTGCAGTCGGTTTTCTCAATTGAACCAGTGTATCAGAAAAGAAGAAGGAAAAGACCTTGGCACTGGGTAAGTCTGAATTTTTTTTTTTATTTAAAGTTTTTTTTCTTTATGTATGTCTGTTTTATTTCTGTGATACATATACCAAACAAGGTGATGCTCAATCTCTTTCTAGCATATTTTCCAGTGTATATCTGTGTTCTGTAATTATGTTCTGTTGTCAAAGTTGCAAGATAGCATTGACTGCCTTTGGTGCACAACATGTTACAGTAAAAAAAAAGAAACAGCTTCTTTGCCTCATATCTGACTGTTTTAACTGGTTTTATTCTTAATAAAACATCTGTGCTGCCTAGATAGGGTCAGTGAAGAACTTTTGTATGTAGTTGTTGGTTGGAGCAGGTAGTGTTGAAGGTGAAGAGATATGATGTCATAGATTGCAATGTGCAGAAAGATTTGTAGTTTGCAGGCAATGTGCCAAGCCATTGCTAGGTGAAAATGTAATGTGTTAGCAGCTATGAATGGCTTTATCATACTTCTAGTTAAGACCAGGAACTTTTTGCAAAATGGCAGAGTGCCATATTTTGGCTATGCGCCAAAAGGTGTAACCATGTTATACTAGATGTGTCCACTTATAGATGGTATGTTGTGCTGTATTTTAAATGAGTTGGAAGGTGTTTAAAAAAGTGTTTTGTCCTGAAAAGATTTGGCATGGAGATATGTATAAATTTGTTGGTTTTAAAAAAAGTTGTCAATTTTACAAGACAGGCAGGAGGCAGCACATATATCTAAAACACATACAGTTTTCTAATGAAACTATTGGCATTAACTCAGCAAATTGGTGTCAAATAATGTCAGTCTTATTTTGTGTTAAGTATTTCTTTTTCTGTGTGTGTACTGTCTTGGCCAGCAGTTTTATTTTGTGTTCTATTATCATTTAAAGATGTTTTAATATCAGTAGTGTTCAAGGACACTACAAAAATAACTGGGTTTGAGCGACCCTTGCATGCACACTGTGTGACCTTTTGCACGTTATTTGACCTTCTTGTGTTTCAACATTTTATGTTACTACCAGTTCAAACTTGATGTGTATTCCATACCTAAAGCACAACTTTTCACACAAAATGTATGTTTTTATGAAAGCACACCAAGACTGAACCATGTAATTTGACTTTTTATTACAAAACTGGCATTGGAAGTAAAAAGGAACAAACTTTTTTTCTCTCTCTCTCTCTTCTCCTTTCTTCTGGGCTTGCAGCCAACACAGGCAATGAACATTTGGCTGTAAGCAAACTTCTTTGTTCCTGAATAATATCACGTGATTCCCATACTAAGCAAGGCACTCCAGCTGGAAGGGGAAAATTATTCATCACCTCCCCATACTTTTTTTATTACTTATTTTTATATATATACAGTACACATTTGAAAAAGGACTATTACAGCTGTTTTTGAGAGTTTACCATCTACAGTTAAAAAACAATGGCTTTTGTTTTTATATGTAACCATGGTGTAATCATTTTCCTTTTTCCTTTTTAAAATGCATTCTAAGAAATACGTACGTACAGTATTACCATCAATCCGGATCTTTTATAAACTCAGCTGATATTTTGTCACTCTCAGGATAAGGGAACCCAGGCACGCTTGGCTTCTTTTATCCTATGGAAATAATCTTGTTTTATTTTTAGACTTGCGTGTTTGTTTTTGTTGTTTTTCTTTGTGTTTCTTCTCTTTCTTCTAAAGAAAAAGAAGTTCCGCATCTTTATAGTAAGGTATGAAACCTACTAAACTAATTGTAATATTATCTTGTTATAATTTAAAGTGTAGAAGGTGGGGACTGCAATGGGGCTACCCCATTACCTTTTATCCAGTGCACATTTTTTTTAAGGTGCTGCACAACTGGCTACTAATATTGTTAGACCATTTCTGGGTTAATATCCATGTCACCATCCACAGCTAACCTTTTTATTGCTACAGTATTCGAGCTGTCTCTTCCACCAGTATGAACTAGAAGGGGGGCATACTACCCTTCCTTCCAGTGTAATACCCACAAAGGTTGCAAGGTACATCACTGTCTCCCCAAAGGGGTAAATAAAGAAAATGTGTATTTGCCAATAATTGTTTCTTATTTACAGGTTTTAAAAAGACCCAAGATATTTTAACAGCATAACCCAGCCCAAGTCCTTCTGCTTTTTCTAGTGCAAACAGTTAGCTCACACCTATTATTAGTACAAGGGCTTCTGCCCTCAGCAAGTAATCAGTTAAGCTGAATGGGGGAGTTGTGTATCTATTTCCACATATTCATTCTTTTGATTGTCATTTCAGCTTTCTCGTCCTATCAAAACAAATGTAAAACAACTTCTCATAGCCTACCAGCAATGGATGCAATCATCTGCTTTCTATAAGTGCAAACAAAGTTTTTTTTATAATTTCAAAGTTCTAAGCATCGCAGACCCTGGGAAGTCTTGCAGGTTAACAAAAACAGAGTGATGGATTGCTCCAATAATTCTTTCAACCAAAACTAAGTAATTTTTATCAAGGACTGCAACTTATAAACGTGAACTGTTCCACACACCCTCTGCCACTTATTCCATGGTTATGTTCAACAAGTAAAGTCACAATGCTCTAAGATTCCTGAACCTTGACTTAAATTTGCAGTCTATATGTTGTTTAAAATGTATTTTATGCATTATGCTCAATACTGAAATTGTTCTATTGCAAAAATACTTATGTTTCATGTTTATGTTATAATATTTTGATATACATCTTGCTACACTGTATCATGTGTGTATTCAGAAAAGTGCTCCACATGTATAATGTGTTTAATGCTCATAACCAAACCTAAATACTGGGGCCAGCATTGCTGACCCATCCCAACAAATGTTCCAAAGCAAAACCCCAGACAAATCAATACTATGTTTGTCTTGTTATTCACAGGTACCCCTGAAGAATAAATGCACTCTATGGAGGTTTTTTCATTTTGAATCTTAACAATTATAATATGCAGAATTTAGATTGTGCTCTAAACCTATGCTTCAAGCCTTACCTCCCTCAATACTTTGGAGTATTTCACTATACGGTATACAGAAAGTAGACCCTTTCATTTGTCACAGGTGCAATAGGCACTATTATTAAGTTGGCATAGGCCAACAATATATATATATTTGTCCCACTATTGCATAGTGTAACAGGTATATTGGTATGAACTGTAAGTTTGAAGCGTGTTATTGTAACATTACAAGAATTTATAACTCAGGTCTCAGTTAGGCCTGCTAGCAACAGATAGAGGGAAATCACTGTATAGCCTCTTCAGTGATTTGAAAGCAGGGTGTAACCATAACATTGTCATGGATTTACAGATGGTCAAATGGTATCATTGGACCTCGGCCTGCACCCCCAGGTGTGCGGTTGACGTCCCATTTTCATTTTTCTCTTTCCAATTGCCAGAATTTAGGCTCTGTCACTCCACTCTTTACAAAACAAAAAGTCATTGGTTTAAAAGATTGTTGTTTATGTGTTCTTAATTCAGTTTCTAACACACTTTGCAAGTTTGCAGGTTTCCACGGTGTGGCACACATAAGATCTCCACGTTCAACAGTAGTAATACTTTCATCTAAGTTGCCAAGACCTTCATCTTTTTCCTGAAAAGAAAACAACTGCCACAGTTTTGATGTTGTCACTATCTTTGTGCCTGATTGGTTCCACATAAGAACTATTGCATGAATCAAGTTAGTATTACCTCTGCAAGTGTAATGTTTTTAGCAAAATTACATCTATTTGTAGAACTTTAAATCAACTGAAAAAGGTTCAGCCAGTTCAGACTCTGCAATCAAGCTTATTGTTTCTATGAAGTTAAGTCTGGGGTAGGGGCAATCCCCTAACTTCAGCAAGAAGATTTTTCTTCAACTGTTCTTCAAGCAAGACATCCATTTTCTTCACTACTACTTGTTCCAAACATTGCTGGTACTTAATGCTAACCTATTGCTCTATTATGGACTATGTTCTTAATGGTTTATTGTCAATTGTTACCTTTTTATGGACTGTTAATCGTTGTGAAGGGGTGTAATCAACTACCACAACACAAATGCCATGCCAGTGTGTGTGTGGCTACTCCACTAAAAGGACTCATTGCACAATCTAATGCACCCCTGGCTAGTATGTCTGCCAATCAGCCATCCAGCAGCCAGCAAGCAACATGAGCAATGACTTTTCAACTATGCTGGTGTTTTGTTTTTAAATTACTGTCTGCGTTGCCCCAGGTGTCTTGTGGAGTTACCACCATTCTGCAAATGACATTTCACCTGTACTGTAACTACGCCAACCTGTGGTTACTTATATGAACTTTATGGACTGTTAATTTCATGGACTGTTATGTTTTATAAGGACTTATCTTTCAAGAGACATTATCAACAGATTCTTCAGTCAAGCTCCAAGGGTGTGCCACACCTCAACACAAGGTAGCATCTACCTTATCCACTCTCAAAGTGGATTCCATGAACTCTTCTTCATCAACAAATATTGTTATGTCATATTGTGTTATATGTGGTATCACATGTTAACATCTTTTCACATATTTCAATTGTGGTGTTAACGTCCCTGAGTTCTGCACTATGTTTTACAATCTCACCATTTGTGTTCCATCTGTAACCATCCCTGAACCAACTCCAGAACAGGATGCTTTTTATAAATGCCTTGACTATCTGTATGCTGGCAACGAGTTTTAAATCATATACCTATTCACCTAGACTAACTGTTTAAGAGTAAAAATGTTTATTTAGTTTTTTTAACCTTCAGTTAATAACTAATATCTTTACATTTATGTTAAATTTCTGTGAAGGTTCAAGTCCCTCAGGGGCCTGTTTACCTTCAAGGTGGGGACTGTTGAAAGTGGCCAGTGGCCAAAGTTTAGTAACCAGTGCCCAAACTTTTATCAACAATATGTAATTGGCTAACCAAAAGGTTGAGGAGATAGAAAGGTATAAAATGTCTAGTGTAGATTGCTAGTGGGCTAGTAAAAAGTGAAGATGGCTAGTAGATGACTAAATGATGCCAACATGTGAATTGGTATATCCAGTAACAAAAGGCTGCAAGTGGCTAAATACCACCTTGTCACTTAAATGTATGTGTGTGTGTAAGACTTTAAAAGGGTTAATTGTAAGATTCTACAAAATGAAGAAAAAAAGCTGAAAGCCTAAGGTGAGGCTGTGGCCGAGATATGCGCACAGCTGTTAATAACTGTGCTTAGCCTTGACTGTTAAAAGTTTCTCATCATATAATTATCTTGTGTTAAAAAAATATGTTTAACAGAAAACTGATAAGAAATAATGAGATACCTCATTTGGTTGCTGGTACAAGGTTACTTTGACATTTGTAGCAAGCTAGTCACGTCTCTCCTGTGCTTTCTGACTCCTAAGACAAAAGTTATTTGTGATAAATATACAATTCTGTCACCATTTGTTTTCCCCTTCAAGAATGAGAATAACTCCCCTGCTTGGCAAAATGTCAGGTACATCTCGTAACCAAAAACTTTGATTACGGGATGTCTCAGAAATTGTAGTTACAGGATGTATCAAAAGCTTTGATTATGGGAATGTATTAATGACCAGGTGTCCAGGCTAAATCTGCTGTCATAGTTTTTGGGAAATTCCAGCCTTGCATTTTTTTTCTAAGCTTGCTACACATAAATATGGGACCATGGTTATGTCCAGCATCCCTTCGAGAAGACGCAGTCTTGGACAAGATGCAGTCTGAGACTATCCATAGATTGCTCGGGGGATCCAGAGATTTATGGTAACATGTGTCTCTGTAATGCTGTAGCCCTGGTGGTAAACAGTCATCAGCTGTTTACATTTGATCATGTTAGAGGTAAAATTGTTAGGGCTTATTTGGTATTAATAAATTGCAACTGATTTAAAACAACATTTGGTGTCAGGTGGCTTTATTGGATTACCAGGGACCACTAGCCAAGAACCTTGTGTTTTACAGGGGGCATTTTAATTCATAAATCAGTTCCTTTTCTTCTTATTCAGGAATGGAAGGCTCAGGAGGACAGATATGTCATTGCACATGGTAAGTTAGCTACTCAGGAGGTGGTCCTCGGATGTGTTTATGGACAGAATTTAGATTCCCCATTTTTCTTCCCTCCTGTGGGTACCCTTCTAGCCACCATTTAAGAAGCTCCGTATATTATAGGGGGTGACTGGAATCTGGTCTTTTTCAATGATTTGGATAGATCCTTTAACAGAAAAGCCAGCCTTTCCCTGGTGCAGAGAGCTATCAGAGAATTTGCTCAGAACCTGGGGTTTGTGGATCCATAGAGGGTGTTTCATTCTAAGGAGAAAGACTTTACATTTTACTCTGCCCCACATGGAGTCTATTCTAGAATTTATTACTTCCTTACAAGTAATTCTCTTCTGGTTGGGGTGGGAGAGGTTGCTATTTGTCCCAGGTTTCTGTCATATCACGCCCCCATCTCAATGGCTTTTATACTCCTATGCCCTGTCCTATGTATGAGCACTTGGTCCCTTTATATGTCACTCTTGGACTACTCTTATATTAGAGGACATATGAGGCAGTTTATTTGTCAGGCTTGGGATGAAAATAAGGATTCTGCTGCAGTAAAGGACAAACTTTGGGGCACTATGAAGGCTGTCTGGAGAGGGAAATTCATACGGGTGGCCTCTGGGGAGACAGTATAGTGCAGTGGGTTAAGGCTTTGAGTGGCAGAGCTGGATACCTGGCTTTGAATCCCACAGCCACCTAGGTGCATACTGTGTGATCCTAAGCAAGTCATTTAACTTCCTTGTGCTCCCAGGTTGCATCTGGAAATAAGCTTCAGCTTAGTGTGCTACTCCTGGTTAATCACTGTTCCCTTTCCCCTGTTGGAAAGAAAAAATGCATGCTCAAGTAGCAGGGTGGCTGTCTGGTGTTCAACAGTTGAAGCATATTCTTTCCTCCTCTTCAGATGATCAAGCCAGGTTGGAATTGGCGGAGCTGAGATTCAAATATACTGCTTTTCTCCTTGACAAAGTGACATGCTTGACTACTTCTCCCTGGGAGACTTACATTGGTCAAGGAGAAAAGGCCAGAAAATTGCTAGCTAGTCATTTAAAGCAGCAAAGAGAAGTGAGGTGGGTTTTGGCTCATTTTGATCCTAAGGCAGGTACTACCACAGCAGACACCGCTAAGATAGTAAGTCTTTTTCAAGATTTTTATGAGGCACTTTGTACAGCTCCCCCTCGGTACTTCGGATTTTACCACTTCCCTGTCTGATTTTCTTGCTGAAGTGGATTTACCTTCCCTGACAGCATATCAGCAGGACGTCTTAAAAGGGCCACTCATGCTCAGTGAAATCACCTCTGCTATTGATCGTCTTTCTGCTGATAAAGCTCCTGAACCAGATGGGTTCACCCCCATATTTTACAAAACCTTTAGTCAGGAATTGGCTCTGATGTTGCAAGAGGTCTACCACTATCTATAAGGATCCACTATTCAGGAAACAAGCCTCTTTGAAGCTAAAATTATAATCCTCCATAAACCGGGGTGGGACTCTAGCAGGGTGGAGAACTACTGACCTATTTCTCTGGTAAATATTGATATAAAATTTTGGCACCAATTTTGGCCGCTACGTTAAAAAAAGTCTGGTCGCCTTTGATATGTTAAGAACAGGTAGGCATTGTTGCTGGCCGCCCTTCTAATGACCATATTCGTAACATTCTCCACCTTATCTCCGTGTCAGGGGAGGGGAACACAGATAATTTTTATTTATTTTTATTTAGTTTTTGTTTACCGGGTAGGTGCGCTAGTCAAAGCAATGACTATTTTCAGGTACGACCCGGGAGAATACAAAACAAACTTCTGGAAAAACAACAGTAACAGTACATTCTAGAAATATTCAAAGTGATGGGTACATACAAACAGGTAGCACACATAGGTAATGCAGTATCACAGGTAAGTGTAAACAGTACAGACAATTTCAAGAAAAATTAGGGCTTATACTAACATTAAGAAGAGAATAAATTACAAAAGGAAAAATGCAGTGTCACTTTAGGAGACAATGATTAGGTAGATTAGAGAGGAAGGAAGGAATGAAGAAAGTAATCTTTCGATGCCCAGAGCAGGTCTGGGAGAAAGAAGAAAGTAAGGGAAGTAAGAAGCAGCAGGTTGGAGTGGAGGGGCAAAAATGGGGGGAGGTGAAGGGAATGAGATTAGGAAGTGCAAATACAGCTAGGTGAGGGAGTAACCCATAATGTGCTTGTATCCTTTGACACATAGAAAGCATTCTTGGCCTGGAATTATCTGTTTGCACTACTTTCTAGGTTCAGTCACCTGGCTGAATTTATTAGATGGATGCGTATTTTTTATCTTTCTCCCGCAGCCAAGAGTTTATGTAATTGGGTCCTATCAGCCACCTTTTTCTTAACCCAGGGAACCCATCAAGGGTTCCCCCTTTCCCCCAGTTTTTTAATATCTTCATAGAACCCCTGGCCAGGAAAATTATGTCTGAAT
Source organism: Neoceratodus forsteri (assembly GCA_016271365.2). Classification (NCBI taxonomy): domain Eukaryota; kingdom Metazoa; phylum Chordata; order Ceratodontiformes; family Ceratodontidae; genus Neoceratodus; species Neoceratodus forsteri. Next base: position 214,353,314 of record CM057451.1, read on the forward strand.
CCCAGATTAAAGGGATTTCATTTGGTAACAAAGACTTAAAACTATCCAAATCTGCTAATAATGTTCTTCATATTTCAGACTGGCATGTTTCACTCCCCAAAATTTTAGACATCATCAGCAAATTCAGCTACTTATCTGGGTATAAAATAATCCTACATAAAACTACTGTTTATCCTCTCTCCCCATCCTGTACTAAATCTCAGGTAGCAGACTTGGGTCTTAAATGGGCTCCCACCTCAATTTCCTTTTTTGGGACTAGAGCTCACAAATGATTTCTTGATGCTTAGGAAACTTAATTTAGACTCAGTTGTTCAGCAGATGAGTCATGATCTGCAACGATGGAAGTCACTTCCCCTTTCTTTATTGAGAAGGGTTAATATCTTAAAGATGGTGTTTTTTTCTGAAACTCCTGCATCCTCTCTCAATGCTGAATTTATACCTTCCCAAGTCATGGTTTATAAAAAAATGTTCTGAGTTGTCTACATTTTTTTGGCGGGACAAACCTCCAAGGAGGGCTTTGGAAAAACTATGTCAGCCTAAAGAGTTGGGAGGGCTACAAGTCCCACATCTCATTCCTTATTATTTAACCTTTCATAATTCTAAATATTTTAGATGCTTCAATGACACTCCACATAACCCCTTGCCACTGGAATGTTTTTTTATTGAGTGGGATCCGGCTGCCGTCTCTCAGATTTCACTTTCTGCCTTGTTATATGTTCCACATAAAAGATTACCTGCACAGCTGCAAAGTTCGCCCATAGGGTGGTCAGTCAAAGCACATGCCCAATTATGTCACCATTTTAAGATATCTGCTTTTTGAATCTAGGTCAGCCTTTGTATAGAAACCTGAATTTGAGGTTGGGGGGTTAGAACCCTTCTTCCATCCTTTTGGCCTGACGTTCCAGTCCCTACCATACAGGATTTGATCTGTGGGGACAAATGTATTCCATTATCAGTCTTCAGAGACAGGTATCACCTCCTGGGGCCTCTATTTTCAAATATGCACAGCTTAAACATCTGGTACGCTGCCTTTTAGGGAGACCTCCCTGGTCAATTTCTGCTACTGTTTTATTCTTGAAGATTGCAGGCCTGGTAGAACAGCACAGGCCCATTGCTAAGCTCTACAAGGAATTGAATAAATTGTTTTGGCTAGAAGTTCCTCTGACTCCATTTTATTGGCATTATGCATTACATTTATCTAACATGTGGAGGTATGATGAACTATTTGGTTAGATATACTGTACACAAATATGTAAAGCAAGACAGGTTGCGGTTACTACAGTTTAAGATTATGCACAATTTATGTTGTACTCCTTGTAAAGTGTACAAGATGGGGAAAAGGCCTGACTCTGCCTTTCCAAGATGTAGAGGTAGTGAGGGTACCTTATTGCACATGCTCTAGGATTGCCCTTGTATAACAATTTTTTGGCAGACCATTCAGAAAGCTGTTGTCTCTTTGTTTGGGCATATCAGATACTTCACCCCTGAGAACTGCATCTTTGTCAATTTCTGTTCTATAATCCAGAATAAAGAGAAAGCCTTTATGGCCATGATCACCTTGGTCATGAAGCTTTTGATTATGAGGCACTGGCTAGACGAGGAAGCTCCAGTTTATAAAGAATGAGTTCAAGAAATTTTAACTTCTTTGAATGCAGAGAGCTCCCTTGTAAGAATGCATCATTGTTTATCTGCTTTTCAGGTATTATTTGTGCCTTTTCTCCATTTAACCACTGAGAGATGAGCGTCTGCAGACTCTGGAATACAGTTGTCTCCCCTTTGAAAGTCAGTTACAGACCTATGTAACAAATATGTAGGATTTATTTCAAAGGTTGGACATTAAGTTTTGCTTTTGTCTAGTTGTCGCCAATGTTCTTTCTTTGCAATGTAATATGTGTTGTGGAAGGGTATGTGGAAGCAGGAGAGAGGAAGATTGATTGGGGTTGGGGCATACAGTAGGTATGGGTTCTGTTTTGTGTAGTTTCTGGTGTTTTTTTTTATTTTTTTATTTATGTATGGGGATTAACTGAGTAGTATCTTAAAGTACTTTCTGTGACGTAATATATTTTTAGATATTCCTTGTTGTATTTTTTCTTTTATCTCACCCAGTACATATATTTGGAACTGTTTTTTTTTTTTGATTTAGGATGTTATTTTGATAAGTCAATAAAGTATATTAAACTGCAAAAAAAAAAAGAAACCCTTTCTTATTTTATTTATTTATTTATTTAAACATCAGTTTAGAAACCTTTGAGCCAGAGGCTCATTTACAAAGGTACCTCGTCACACAGAGGACATAAGAACAATAGTACAAGGGACAACAGCAATTACACGAGAAAGATACAATTCAGTTACAATTTTGTTACAGTAGAACACATAACCCATGAACAGAATAGCCTAGGGTGCAAGGAGCTTGGGGTTGGGGTGCAGGTAGAGGAAGCAGGGGAGAGTGACAGGGGAGGAGGATTATTAGGGAGGGACGGGGGGAGGGGGTGGTGAGAGCTGCTCAGTGAGCATTGTCAGCAGTGTGTATATATATATATATATATATTTTTTTTTATATATGTTAGCGGCAGTTGCATTTGCATGAGGCAAGTAGGAAGTTTCTGAGCCTGGGCTTAAAGCAAGCTAAAGTTGGTGAGTTTGAGACACTGGCAGGAAGGGAGTTAAACCAGTGGGGTGCATGGTAGGGGAACGCCCTCTGCCCTTGAGAGGTCCTGGCTCGCGGAATGACTAGGGTTGCTCTTGAGGAGCTGCGGGTGTTTAGGGTCGGTACAGATCGGTGAATTGTGTTGGATAGGCCTATGGGGAAAGGCCATGCAGGGCTTTAAATGTGAGCTGGCAGGTCTGATACATGAGACGCTCGTCCAAGTTGAGTAGGGTAGCCAGGGTGTACAGCTCACACGTGTGAGTGAGTCTGGGAGCACTGGTGATAAGTCTGCAGGCCTTGTTGAGTGTAAGGCGAACCTTGTTGAGGGCAGTCTGGTCTGCTGAACCATAGACTGGAAGGCCATAGTCAATGAGGGATATGACAGAGGAGGTGACAGCCAGGCGGAGGGCATCAGGAGGGAGGCATTTCTTGTGTCGGTAGAGAATGCCTAGCCGCGAGTTGGCAGCAGAATTTAGGGTAGATATATGCCCGTGGAAAGAAAGTGCAGGGTCAAAGGTTATTCCAAGATATTTATAGGACTGAACAGGGTCAATGAAGTTGCTGGGTGTGGAGTGGATAGATAGGGGGAACTTACTGTGCTTATTTTGGGGGTGGGAGAAGAGCATCGTTTTTGTTTTCTTTAGGTTGATAACAAGTCGGTGCTCAGTGAACCAGGTCGCTGCAGAGTCAAAAGCTAGTTGGAGGGAGTTCTGCAGCAGCATGGGGTCATTGTGAGAGGCAAGGAGGACAGCATCATCCGCATAGAGAAGAATCTTACCCGCACAACTGCTGGGTAGGGAGTTGAGAAAGAGGGAGAATAGTAGGGGTCCAAGAATTGAGCCCTGCGGCACTCCAGCGCGAATAGGGCAGGTTTCTGAGAGAGTACCGTTGACTTTCACACGTTGGGAGCGGGCTGAGAGATAGCTGGTGCACCATGAAACAGGTCCAGAGGCAAAGCCTATTTGGTCGAGGGTGTAGAGCAGGAGAGGATGCGAAATGGTATCAAAGGCTTTAGACAAGTCAATGAATATGGCACCAGCCAGGGCACCAGAGTCCAAGGAGGCATGGAGGAAGTTGGAAAATTCCAGGAGAGCTGTATTGGTACTATGACCTGCTCTGAACCCGTGTTGTTCAGGGCAGAGAACATTGTACTTACGAAGGTAGTCAGAGACTTGGGAAGCCACAATTTCTCCAAAGCCTTAGAGAGGAGAGGATCGAGATGGGCGGTAGTTACCGGAAGGAGTCCTGTCACCACCTTTGTGGACAGGGGTAACTGTGGCAACCTTCCAGGCAGCAGGGAATTGTCGAGACATAGTGATTTGTTGAAGATGCATGTGATAGGTGAAAGGACCTGATCCCGGACCTGATGTAACAGGCAGGGATCAAGTGAGTCATTACCAACAGTGTTACCTTTAGGGCTCTTAGCAGGTATGGCCTGGTTTCTTGTATGGTGACACAATGCAGGTGGAAGGGGGCGAAGTGATGGGTAGTGGAGCAGAAGGAGGTGGCGGACTGAAAAAGTTACCAGGGAGTACTGAGCTAAGGTCAGTAAAGGAGTTATTGAAGTGAGTGGCAATGAGGGCAGGGTCAGAGGAGTCAGCACCATTGATGTTGAGAATCGAGGAAGAGGGGGACTGGGAGTTGCCATTCAGTAGCTTGATGTTGTCCCAGAAGCACCTGGGGTTCCCCCAAGAGGAGGTAAGAGAGGCTTGGTAGTATTCCGCCTTAGCTTTGTGGATGGCCCAGGTGCACTGGTTGCGGGCGGCAGCATAAGACTGTCTGTCAGCTGGACGGCCAGTAGCAACAGCAAGGTGCCAAAGGTTGTCTCGTTGCTTAAGTTGCCACAGCAGGGCAGGGGTGATCCAAGGGGTATGTCTCACTTTGGACCTCCTAGCAGTTATGGGAGCAAAGATGTTGCAGGCAGAGTTGAAGGTGTTCACAAAAAGGTCAGGGCCCAGTCAATGTTAGTTGCGCCTCGTCAGAGGACCAATCAGTATGAGCAAGAAAGTGCTTAAGGCCTTTGAGTCCCAGGTCTAAGCCGCCTCCGAGAGGTGGTTTGACCGTGGATGAAGAGCGAGGGTTTCCAGTTGAAGAGAACAGGGGAGTTGTCACTGAGGCAGTCAGGGAGGATTTGTATGTTCTGGATGCGGCTAGGCCGTTGGTGAGGACCACATCAGGAGGGTGCTTGAACCCCTGCTGGGGTTGAATCTAGTAGGCTGCGTGACCAGTTGAGTTAGGTCAATAGAATCAAAAGCCTCATGGTGGAGGAGGAGGTGACGGGCAAAGCCAGTTTATATTCAAATCACCTACCAAGATTTGGTCCGAGGGGTTGGGTATGGAGGTAAGGTAGTCAAGTAGTGGGCCTAGAGCCTGGGATTGATTCCTAGGGGGTATGTAGGCTGCAGTCAGGAATAAAGGGCCTCTAGAAGGGTCAGGGGACAGCTTTAGTGTGAGGGTCTGGGCCTTATGGTCGAGGTCAGGCGGGGGAGTGGCAGACCCATGAGAGAATCCTTCAAGTAGAAGGCAAAACCCCCACCTCTCCTTCCGACACGGTCCAAATGGTGGAGAGTGTAGCCGGGGAGAGAGACAAGAGAGTTGGGAGTGGAGTGAGACAGCCATGTTTCAACCAGGGCAACAACATCAGGTTTATGAAGCATCACCCAGCAGTGTAGTGAGTCCAGTTTTTTCAGGAGGCTACAGATGCTCATGGATGCAATACACAGCCCGGAAGATTTCAGGGGAGTACCAATGCTACCAGGCCGGGATTGGGGTGGACATTGCCTGACAGGAGCAGGAGGAGGAGGCTGCTCTTGGGATGCGTGATAGCGGGATAGTTTTCAACGACTGAGAGGGGGTAATGAGGGCTGAGATAGTGCAGGGTATAGGAAGATTGGAACAGGCAGGAGAGGCAAGCACGATGAGATGTATGGGGGCAGTGGGGTAGGGAGAGGTGACAGTATGTAGGGAGATGGGTCGGTGCAGCTGCAGGGTGAGTGTAAGTAACAAGGGGAGGTGACACAAGGGGGGAAGAGGGGTGGATTGTAGGCAGATCATTAGGGGCATAGGGGCAGCATGAATGCGGGGCTATAGTACCCAAAGGTGCGGCAAGGATTATAAGAAGGAGGGGGAGTAGTGCAGGATGCAGAGTGATGGGCATTTTTTTTTTTTCTCTCTCTCTCTCTCTCTCTACAGGCTAGGGGAGTAGTGAGAGTAATTATAGTTGGTGGGTAGGATGAGATATGGCAGGGAGAGTCTATCTGGGATCAGATGGGTTTGCACTACCACAGGGTGGTTAGTAGGGGACCAGTGCCTCCTGGTGGTCAGCAGGTATAACCTGCTAATGAGAAAGTGGGGACTTAGGTTCTGGTACTACAGGAAGTGGACGTCAGCGACCTAAGCCAATAAAAGCTACAACCACCCCAGGGTGGGTGGGTGGCTGGGGTGGGCGGGGCAGACGACGCGTAGCGTCATCGGGCTAGCACCCCACAGCAGCTGTCCGCTGCAAACAATCAGTGGTCTGTGGGTGGTGAAGCTAGCAAATGAGTCCTTCTGTTTCCCGATCGCTGACTGGCTTATTACCTGCTGAGGGCTCCAAAACCGTCCTTCCTTGCCACGGTTGGCAGCGCTCTGAGCGTGGGGGGGGGGTCCGTCTGAAAAAATGTAGGAGGCAGGGGGAAATTAGTATGCAGCGGGAGGATTTAAACAAAGCACTACAGTTTCAGACTGCGCATGACTTAGCCCCAACGCAACGCTAGTCAAACATAAAGAAGGCTACCTTTAAACATTTAAACAACTAAGCTATGATCATACAGTAACTACTTCATCTAACCTGTATGCTGAGTGCTTAGGATTGAATTAATCAGACTTTAACTAGTATACTCAGCATAAACACAGGCCAGCAGGCCACTGGCGTCTTATAGCGTAGCACAGAACAGCACATTGGAATCATTAGCAGGAGACGCTGAGTAGGCTCACAATAGCACACAAAGAAGCCACACTCCCTTTAGTTTCACCACTCCAAACCCACCCAAGTCCAAGTCCGGTTCACCAGGTAGCACCCCACAGCAGCTGTCCGCTGCAAACAATCAGTGGTCTGTGGGTGGTGAAGCTAGCAAATAACAGGTCATATTGCTTCAATAGGAGATCTTTTTAATATTTATTATCAGTATTATCAGTATTGATATATATGCATTATATTTATTGTAGGTGCTCTGATATGGATTTGTTCTGGCTCTGATGTATTTTTTTGCTTGCTGATTTTTTCCTGCTGATTGAATTGTTTGTAGCTTTATGTACTTTATAGGTTTTTTATTGAGAGGATTTTTTATTTATTATATTCTCTCACTTAGTCCCTATTGTGTTCTATAACTGATTGTTATGATATTTATTTTGTGTACCACTAGCTACAGGTACTTGAATTAGCACTGTTAGCACTTTATTTATTATTGCACAGTATTGCCCTTCTCCCCCTTTCACCCTCTCCTCCCCTTCCTCTCTTCCCCCCTTTCTCCCTCCTCTTTTACGCAGTGCAATTGATGTGAATGTTACTGTCACTTTAAATTTGATCATTATAAAAGTGCACTAGTCTTTCTGGTAGCCAGGCCTTGATAAAGCTTCAGTGTGAAGTAAAACGTTGGTGATCATGTGTAGGGGTGCTGCTGGTCTGAATGGACTTTTTAAACTTTTGAATAAAACATTTGTTTAATTAGACCTAGCACTTAAAGGAAAACTGCACCCTCATATCTTCTAAATGTCATTGGCTTCCATGTCAACAGACAACTCTTTTCATGTAGCTGTTAACAATGTATGCAACTGCTTTTGTTAGTTTTCACACTTCATACTAGGCACTTTCACTCTCCTGGGAGGGTCCATTTCGTGGTTGTTGAAATCTCATTGTCCCTAAGAGCTGTATTAGCATATGAGAACATGATGTCAGATCAACCATTTGTATCATGTATCTCTATGCTAAAATTACAAATACCCTGCAAAAACTCTCTGGAAACTTATAAACCGAATGGAGTTTAAAGGGGAAAAAACTGCATTGCAACTTAGATATCTTGTCAAACTCACTGAAGGTAAATGTGGTATTTCACACCTTCTTGCAGCTTGGTTCTTTTAAAACTGCTTAAGCAGACAGGCATACTGGGGAGTTTAAAGGTTGATTACACATCACATTCTCATATGCTAATGCAGCTCTCAGGGGCAATGAGATTTCAATAGCCACAAAATGGACCATCCCAGGAGAGTGACAGTGCCTAGTATGAAGTGTGAAAACTAACAAAAGCAGTTGCATAGATCGTGAACAGCTACATGAAAAGAGTTGTCTGTTGACATGGAAGCAAATGACATTTAGAAGATACGAGGGTGCAGTTTTCCTTTAAGGTCTTTTCTCAGTTGGACTGAGTAGCCTGACTTTCTTCTGGTTTGTAACTGTATTACGTTGTTGCTCCAGTTTTGTTTTCATGTAGCCACCTCTCCAGTTCTTTGCTATGTAAGACAAGTAGCCAATTGAGACAGAAAGAAAATTGTAATATTTTAAAGACTTGCCAAGGGGTTAGGGGAAGGTGCACATCAAATTCTCTGTTTTTACTTTCATCTTCCACGCCAGTGTCACCCCTAATGAGAAAAGCAATTTAAAAGTTTGTGAATGAGCAATGGTTAAGCTGCTAATTTTGTGGTGGTGTTTGAGAGAGACAGGTTGGTTTATGTTTTGTTTGCCACCCTCAATCAAGGAGCAGATTCAGCAAAGGGACACCTACTAATGAGAATGAGTTTGTGAGCTTGGGTTGTCAGGATAGGGAATAGAGGTTTTCTGAAAAGACATCATCCATTCCTCGCTAGTGCCACAAGTCAATATTTTTTAAACTGAGAAAGTCTGGTGAGAATGGAAAGAAGAGAGCAAGATATGCATGGGTTGGGGGAGTGGTGGCCATTGGACTAGCTCTTACCACTTACTGTAAGACTGAATAGAGTTTTTAAATACATTTATTGTTGTGCTGAAGGTGAGCCTAAAATGTTTGGACTGACCTCAATCAAATGTGCTAAATGTTGGCATGATTACCAAATCCCCCTTCAGCATTGGCTCATATTTAGATCAGTGGGGCTAGTAAAGGGATTCTGGATCAGTGGAAGTAGTAGATGTATCCTGGTCACTAGTGGTTCTTAAAATTAATCCTGGATCAGTGGGACTGTAAAGTGATCCTAGATCAGTTGTTATGGGCCCAATCTATGAAACCAGCATACCTTGTCAAACAAACATGCATTTTGCCATTCATTAAGTTGATTCATAGATAATCTGTAAACCCTTGAGCCAGACTAATTTACAAAGGCATCCAAATGAAGTGCACATACAATGTTACATGTGTACAACAGATACAGTCAGAATGTTTTAGTAACAGTAAAAGATAAGCAGCAGAGATATGTTCCTGGTTTATACGGCCCTATCTGACGCAGGCCTGTGTGAACAACTAGGCCAAGAGATAAGGCAACAACGTTATTGTACAAGAGCCCACCCATTACAAACTGTAGGGGAACGGTATAGGTCCAACAAAAGGAGGCACTGGTTTAGTGTAAAAGTAGCCAGGATATGGAATGGATTACCAGTTGAAGTGGTGGCTAGTGAAAATATGAGGGCGTTAAAAACCAAACTAGACAAATACTTAATATCAAATAAGATTCAGGGGTACAGTTAGAGTTCATGTGAGCTACATGGACTTTGGTCTTCTATGCTCTGTATCAGACCTATGAAACCTATAACCTATGAGATACAGTAACAGTCCAAGGCATACAGGTACTGTAGCAAAATCATGGGTAACATAGCATGTCCTTTCCAGTTGTAAGGTAACTTGTTTGATTCCTAAGCAAGTAGGATAGTAGTGAGGTTGAGCAGGAAAGGCCACTGAATGGGCTCCTGTTGACTGGCAGGGAGTTCCAGGTGGCACGTATTGCAAATGCCAGTGTTTGCCAGCTAAAAATGCTTTTTACTGCCTGGATTAGAATTTAATGGCCAGTAGCAGACCATAGCTCAGTATGTGGAGCCTTTTTTATACAGTAAGTAGGTTGGACAGGTAAAGAGGGTAGCATCATTAACACATCTGTGTGCAAGCAGTAGTAATTGTATGCATCTCTGGCCAGTCATTGAGGGACACTGCAGTTGTCTGTACATATCACAGTGATGAGAGTCCAACAGGTCACACAGTATGAATTGAGCCAGGGGGTCTACAGTATGTCAAGTCTGTGCAGTATGACATTGGCACCCTGTCCATAGATAGCATCCCCATAGTCCAGGATGGAAACAATTATGGAATTTACTATTTTTACCAAGGGTCATAGGGAAACAGTCTTTATTTTAAATCAAAAATTTGATTCTGAGTCTCATTTTGCTAATACAGATGAGCGAAGTTGCCTAAATTCGCTCCTCAAATTCATCTGTGAACTTAGCACAATATGTGGAGTGCGGCTTGTTCCACAAAGTATGGAATTTCACTGTCAATGGTGAAATTTCACCTGTGAACAGTGGATTTTTTCCATGAATGGTGGAATCTTGCCTCGAATGGTGGTATTCAGCTTCAATTTCCACAAATCATAGGTGATTTTTATACTTTCCCATTGAAAACTTCGCAATTTCGTGTACAGTCAAAGTTGTAGAGGCAAGGAAAACTTTGCAATACTCTGCAGATGTGAATTTCAGCCACTTTGCAGCAACTTCACCGTTGGAGTAAAACTTCGCTGCAACTCTGTTTGCTAATTAGTTTGTTAATATGGGTCTCCCACTGTAAGCAGGGTTCTGATACAGTGACATCTGTAGTATGGTACTGTTGGCAGCTGGGTACCATTCAGAGTGGTTAATATTAGATGATTAGATGACCAGGTCTATTTTTAAGGATAGCTGGAGAAATGAAGATCATAAATTGCATTTTTTAACATTAAGGAGCAGCTTTTCGTGCTGTAGAAAATACAGAATCATAAGTTATTCTGTAAACTGGTTTTGATGCTGCTCATTTTATTAGCCCTGAAGTATATGATAGTGTTGTCTGCATAAAAATGAGCTTTTGAGTGTAGAGGGCGTTAATGTAGATTATTAATACAGATATCAAAACTAGCAGGGGTCTAAGTATCGAACTTTGAGGGATTCCAGTATAGTCATCAGAGAGGCTGGACTTGAAAATGCTGATGTCAACAAATTGATGATAGTCAAATAAGTAGATATGAAACCACTGCAGAATGAAGGGGTACATTTATAATCACCTAGTGTTCTTATAAGGATACTGCAATCCACAGTGTCAAAGGCTGCTTAGGTCAAGAAAAGTATTCCCAGGCCTGGATATTCAATAGGGTTGCACATGGCACAGCAGGGATGCACCATGCACAACCCAGTAATGTGCTCCAGTGCTATATTCAAAGGGGCAAGTTGTGATGTGCAACTCCCAATGCGCCAGGGTGTATCGGTAATGTATGCGGCACAAGTGCAGGGGGCGTGCCCATGCATATGTGGCACATCCCGATATTCAGCCAGGGATGTGCGGCACATATGCTGGCACAACCCTGCCTTGTGCCACTGAGGGGGGCACAAAGATGTGCCTGGGAAAACCAGGAACAAGTCCAGACCACCCACAGGTGAGCTGCCGTGTTGCAGGGTGCAATATGGCAGTCGCCAGCCATGGGTGGCCACCCGCCCACCCAGAACAATGACCACAAGCCCCCTGCCCTGGGAGCATTGTGCCCCCCCACCCCATTGCCCGATCATGGGCAACTGTAATTTTAAATTCCCTGGTGGTCCAGTGGTAATCCCCCCCATTGAGTGATCACAGGCATAAGTAATGATAGATCCCTGGTGGTCCAGTGGTAACCCCCCATCACCCGATCATGGGCAGAAGTAATGATAGATCCCTGGTGGTCCAATGGATAACCCCCCCATCACCCGATCATGGGCATAAGTAATGATAGATCCCTAGTGGTCCAGAGGATACCCCCCATTGCCCGATCGTGGGCATATGTAAAAATAATCCCTAGTGGTCCAGTGGAAGGTCCCCCATCACCTGATTGCAGCATATGTAACATTCAATTACCTGGTGGTCCAGTGGTACCCCTCCCCACCCTCCCACTGAGGTCCCCACCACAGCACCCCCGTCATCAGCAGGCAGAAGAACCCTGCCTACATGCTACCCAGCCACCCACCAAATGACAGCATACGAGTATGGGTCTATGCGCCTATTGAACCACTGTGGGCCAATGGGCATGCAGGCCATACTGTAACTGGAGCCTGATATGTGATGAACGCATTCGGGCATATCAGGCCTAGTAGTACAGTATGGTCTGCAAGCCCATTGGTCCACATGAGACTTCAATAAGCGACATCTCATACTGTATGCTGTCATTCGTCGCAGGTGGCCTGGCGATTCAGGCGGGTGCTGCCACCAGCCAGTGATGGTGGGGTGCAGGGTGGTGGGGGACTTCGAGTGGCGGGGAGGAGGGACCACAGGACCATCAGGTAATTGTAAATTTACATATGCCAGCGATCGGGCGATGGGGGACCTTCCACTGGACCACCAGGGATTATTTTTACTGATGCCCACAATCAGGTGCTGGAGGGCTTTCCCCTGGACCACCAGGGATTATTAGTACATATGTCCATGATTGGGCAATGGGGGGTATCCACTGGACCACCAGGGAATTTAGCATGCATTATGCCTACGATTGAGCACACAGGAGAAGGGGAACTGCCATGGGATCACAGGGCATCAGTCCCCAACGGCTGCATCCTGGCAGGGCGCCTGGGGCAAGTCGCCGGGGATTGGTATACCGCATGCAAATGGGGCCATAAAGACATGCAAATGGCCCCATTTGCACCTTGCATTCATAGTGGCCTCATTTGCATGTCCAGTGCTGAATATCACAGTTGATGCACCTAGCACAACTGCACTTGCGCTGGAGCATCCACTGCTCCCATTCTGCCACTTGTACTGGCACAGTGCAAGTGATCCATGCACAGTGTGTGCACCATCAGTGCCATATTAAATGGTGCTGTGCCATGGTGCAGCACCATTGAATATCGATTGGTCCTTGCCCTGGCACAGCCCAGTTACACTGTGCCTGGGCTTGCGCCCCTGCCCGGCGCAGTATGAATATCCAGCCCCCAGTATTTAACTTCTGATAGACAGCACTGAGAGTATCACTGGTAACTGAGGTAACAACTGATTAGGTACCCTTATTATGGTAAAATCTGGGCTTCATAAATACCAAAGGAGAGGTTGCTCTCCAGCTCAGGTTCCATAAGGCTACCGGACAAATAGTAAAAACAGAAAAGCACAATGGTGGGTGGGTGGATAAAGCTCCAGCAGTGAGAAGAAAAACATCATTAGGTTATTCGTAATGGACTGTGGGGACTGCATCTGACCTGCTTGTTTTATACTATGTGGTGTGTTATTACCAATAAATTATAAGTTTCATGAAGCACTTCTGAGTACTCATTCTTGTGAACTTGGGGGGTGAGTTTTCAAAGCTTTTCTGTTTAAACTAAAATCTGAAGTACTTAGCACTAAGCAGGTTATAGTATTATATTTGATTGTCAACAGTTAAGGGAGACATTTCTCAAATATTTTGGCGATAGACATTAAGAGGGAAATAGACCTATAGCTGGATAATAATCTGCAGTCCTCATCCCTGTATACTAGTATCACATGGGCAGTTGTTCAGCTGGCAGAGAAAATAACCAGAGGCAAGGGTTAGGTTAAATTGCTAAGTCAGGAGGCAAAAATTGACTGGAGCTGTGTACAATAAAAATGTATTCCTTATCCCATCATAGCCAGCTGACTTACTTGACTTAAAGTCCAACAGCCCTTCAAAGACTTGATGGGGAATAATGGCAGATAATGAGAATTGTATTGGACTGGGCATCTGAAGGATTGACCACATAGATAGGGCAAAGTGAGACAAGTTTATGTGTTAGCTGCCCTTTCCAGAGGATCAGGGAGTCATACAGGGATATAAAACATAACATTATAAACATAATCAGCAGTAAATAAATAAATGAATAAGTAAAGCAATTAATAAGTAACACCAATAACATTATATTAAGAAACAATTAACGTAGGGAATATTCTTGATAAAAAGTTGTGACTTTAGAACCCTCTTGAAGGCCTCCACAGAGCTGGAAGAGTGAATATGCGGTAGCATGGGGTTCCACAGAACAATGTTAGCCACCACAAATGCCCTGAACTTTTCAGTGTTACTCTGGACTGAAGCACCAATAGCATGCCATGTTCAGTGGAGCAGTGACAGCAGATCAAAGTATGCTGTTAAAACATCTTTCAGGTAACCAAGATCCACACCATGTAGGTACTTGTACATTGACAAGCCAGTCTTGAAATTGATGAGCCACTGAATAGGCACTCAATGCAGATCATGCAGCACTGGGGTGATATGTTCCCAACTCGATGTACCAGCTATTATTAATCCTGCTGCTCTGTGGACCAGCTGAAGACAACACATCAAAACTTAGATATGATGAAGGCATGGGTTATTGTAACCAGGTTGCTGGACACAAAATACAGTTTAATTTGGGAGATACTGCGAAACTAAACAAGCATTTGTCAATGCCGAACGTTTGCTTACCTGTATTAGCATTGAAAATGCAGAAGTTAGACAGATGCAGAATAGGAATGGCAGTGAAGTATTGAACTTCATGCCAACCCCACCACCATCCTGCAGAGACAGACAAGCATTGGAGTATGTGTTTGGCTCATCACTCATGACGTTCATGCCATGTCACCTCACCCTATCCTGCAGACACCGACACCTGTTGAGGTGTGTCTTGGGGTGTTCAGCTTTACAGTCATCCCATTCCATAAGGACACACGCTGAAATGGGTACAGTATAGGAGAATGGGGTGAACTCTGCGGCCGAAGAATCCAAGGCACACCCTGAGCCTGTGACTGGCTGGCGGGTGGGGATGGAAAGGCATAAGTATTTTTACAGTCAGCAATCCAAAAGCAACCACGATGTCTGTCAGTCTGTACAGGGTGGGACGTTATGGTTATAAACTCTAACACCCTGGGCATTTGTTGGTATTTGCACCACAAATTTTCAACATGGCCTTTCTGTGACCCCACCTCATGCAAGCATTTGGGACCTCTTCTCATTAAGAGTGGCAGTGTGATTTTGTTATTGTGTCCCAAACTTTGAGTTCCAACAGCGACCGTGCCATTCTGCACCAGATGTATGAAAACACAGATAAGGCAGAATGTGAAGAATGACAGCTGTACCATCCATAGGGAGGTGTGAAGAAATAGCAATGTTGAAAATCTGTAGTGCGAATATTAAAAGTGCTCGCACTTATGAGCATACGTGGAAACTGTGCAACGCATGCGTGTAGCACAGTCATTTTATGGACTTTTTTCAACACAGGCATTTTAGGACCTCTGCTCATGAACAGTGTCACTGTGATATTTTTAATGTGTCCCAAACACTAATTTTTCCCACAGCAACCACACTATTCTGCACCGGAAGTGCAAAAACACATTTCAGTCTTGATGTGAAAAATGACAGCTGTACTGTTCATAAGGAGGTATGGAAAAATGCGAATGTTGAAAATCTGGAGTGAAAATATTACAAATTTTCGAAGTTACAAGCATGCGTGGAAACTGCACAATGCACACTCATAAAACAGTCATATTTTGGATTTTTTTACACCAAATTTGCAATATAGGCTTTTTGAGAGCCCATCTCATGAACGCTGGCACTGTCATTTCGTTAATCAGTCCCAAAAGGTGATTCCGCACAGTGACCACATAATCACCTTTCAGGACTGAATAACACCATGACAATGGCTGAATTCATGAGGAGGGGTCCCAATAACCCCATATTGAACATTTGGTGTCAAAATTCCCCAAAATTCCTGAGATATGTGCCAAAGTTGAAAAAAACCCTATTTATGCCATATTATAGCTTACCAGCATTTCTTCAGTACAGGGTCGGCTATGAAGAGTCCACTGAAGATCAACGTGCTGGGCTCTGGAGGTAAGTATGGGGTGAGGGGGGTGTGGGGTGGCAGGGTGCACAAAGGGTGGGTACGGGTTGGGGGAGGGGCCACAGGACTCAATGAGGGACTGTTTTCTGTTTTACAGGTTTAAAGAAAAAAGAAAAACATTGCGGGATTTTTTTTTGTTTTAACAGGGACATTTGGCATGCTGGGATGGGCTCCCAGCATGCCAGATGAGTGTTTTTGGAAGGGCTGCAGCCGACAGGGGATTGGGCACACCAGTCGGCAGATACCAAATGAGGGGGGTGAGCCAAGGTGGATTGGGCACCCCCCTCAACTCACAACAAATTTTGGGAGGGACATTATGCTGATGGGGAGTGGGCTCCCCCATCTGCAAATTTACTGGGAATGGTGGGGACTGAAGCTAATGGAGATTGGGCCCCCCTTCGGCCAAGAAAGACTGTTGAGGGGGTGCATGATGTAGAGGGGGATTGGGCACCCCCTCGGCACACAGCAAATGGGGGAGGGGTTACAGTATGCTGATGTGGAGTGGGCTCCCCTGTTGGCAAATGAACTGGGTCGGAGGCATGCGGACAGCAAGGTACCACCCTGCAATGACGGGTCGCTCCTTCATTACAGCGGAATGGCTGATGCTGCAATGATGAGGCGGCCCCTGATAGTGGTGGCGAAATTGTTTCAACTTGGTGGCACTTTTGGAAACCAATGTCATCAGCACAGTGTGCCTGCATTGGTCCATCAGTGCCAAGCCCCCAAATGCAGTGCTGCCATTGGTTGCCACAGAGCCGCACCTACACAACCCACTTCTCTCCTAAGCTGCCGCATAATGTTTCTTGTGCATACACGCAAGCAAACATTAAAGAGAGTCACTATGGAATGACCTTTAGCTGATTTTGTTCACAAAAGGGCATTACTAGGGCTTTTAGCTAGAATACATTATAAGCTTCTGAACAGTAGGACATGAAGATTTTAGTTGACTGCTCCTTGCATTCGCCTGCTCCCGTGCAAGCTGCAATGTATGGTAGAGTGGTAACTCTGTGCATGGGTACTGCTTAATCATGAACTATATGATGGTTTTTATTTGGAGATTTATGATAAGACTTTTCCACCTGGGTCTGCATCTGTCAGACTGTAACTAAATGTGGGAGCCCTGTTTTCAATTGATTCCAAGTTTTTTTCAATTGTTTCCATTACTTGTGTTAAAAGAATGATGAATGAGTTATAAAAAATGAAACTTGTTTAAAAAAGTGAAGCATGTGTCAAAAAAGATGCCTGCATAATTTTTCTGATGTACTGTTGAGTTCCACAGGTTTTGTGTCCCAGCTGCCAAATCATTTGATGGATGGTCTGACAGTGTGGCTGGAAGTCTGCTTTAAAAATATAAGTAGATGGATCCTGTGCCCTTATTCTTCATATGAAAAACAGTATGGATGTTACATGCATAGGTGGAGGACATTCAAAATACTGTGCACATGGTTCACTGTAAAGTAATTCCAACACTGAAAGGGATTTCTTTATGGTCATTATGTGCATCAGTCGCCGTTGCTGGATTCAAACCTGAGCTCTTCTAGTTTACCATCTTGTGCTCTAGTACAGTTTAATGTATGGATCATTCAGTAGTGATGGAGTAGTAACACAAATCAGTATTTATGCCAAAAAAGAAGTGCAGTACTACACACATTTTAATAATGCATGACTACAAGAAAGAGCAAGGGAAACAAATCAAGCCACAACCAGTTGCATCCTTCAAGTCTGCCTCCTATAAAATCCTTACTATTTTAGAAATAATACACATGATCATATCTTTAACCTGCTTTCTCATTCTTGTGGTGTTACTGTCCTTTACTTTAAATTATTTATCTATATATGTATACTAAACTTAGACTGATATTGGAAAACAGTGCACAGTTTTAATTAGAGTACATTAAATGAGAAATCTGAACCACAAAGGTAAATGTTGTCATACATCATTAATGCTGAAGCTCTCAATTTCTGTCATACTATTTCCTTCCCATAAAATCATGGAAAATTGCCATATTAAACGTGACACTTGGGTGTCCTGTTTGATTGCTTTTTTCACATTTGAGCTGAGTGGCATGGAACACATAACCATTTGCCAAGCTGGAGTATGGGATAATAATGTGCATTTGGCCATCTGTATATGCGCTGTAATGTCACAGTTTACTTTCAGAGTCTGTTAAGCCATTTTCAAAAATTCATTACCACAAATGTTCTGCGCCCCACTGCTTCACATTCACACTTTCTGTATCCATTAACATTCTGGCCTGATAGATCCCATACATTGGTTGCACAGCAGGAGTTTCTGTATTGTGGATGTATGTAAATATCATTGTTTTATTGGAGGGGTACTACCAAAAGCAGATATAGAGAGATGATAGATAGATAGATAGATAGATAGATAGATAGATAGATAGATAGATAGATAGATGGTAATAGTAATAATAATAATATTTTTTATTTATAAGGTGCCTCTCAAGTGGCAAGGCGCCATACATAATAACAATTAAAACAGGCATAATAAAAATACAGGCACACCAATTAAAACATTCAATATTCAGGATAGATAGATAGATAGATAGATAGATAGATAGATAGATAGATAGAGGATGCACTTCTACTTCCATTTGTACTCCACAGCTCTCACTGTTCAACCTGTACCACACGTTCACCATTATGACCACACACTGTGTGACCAGCGTTGTTAAAGTTAGAAAAATGTTTCTGAAGCATTAGAGCTGTTTTCTATGAATTGTGTGTCGATGCTTTTTTCACAGCTGTTATTTGTTAAATGTTTCAATAATGACTATCCCTGCCATTATAAAGATGCATGCCCATCCAATTATGCAAAGAAGCTGAAGCAGAAAAGAAAACTGAAAACACTATGTCTTCTGAAACACATGCAGACAATCCATTTAAGCAAACAAATTTAGAATTTCAGGGTTATGTGCACAAACACCATTCAAATATTCCCTGCTGTGCTAATAAACATGATCTGAAGGTGGTTAAAATGAACTAGAACACCAGTATGAGGAGTTAACAGCTATGATTCTATCAGGTTTCCAAGTTAACATTGTATCGCCCACTGTTAAAAAATTGATACTTTCAGGTTCACTATGTGAGGCTGTTTTCATATTCAATTTTCATTTTTTATTTTTGGCCCACCAGGAAATTTATAAGACTTGGATTTTACTGTACAAACAAAAGGCATTTCTGTAAGGTTTTGAAGAAAGCTCTGCTGTTTACAGCAGGCAAAGGAAGATAACTCTGGAGAGTGAAATCTTATTTTTATGCAGGACCCAGAAACAATATGGGTGGGTGGAGTGTAGAATTTCAAGCACTGCCATGGCAATGCATTTCAAACTAGACTATATCCACTTTCATTCAGTGGACTGGGTTACAAACTCTCCAGTAGAGACCTTTAAAGACACATAAAATATCCATAAATATGACTGCATTGGTATGTGCAAAACTAGCACATATGTTGCAGAACACTCCTATACACATAGGGCTGGATTTTCAAAGCATGGCGTATGGTTTGTGCAATGCCCTGCAGCATGGCACTTAATCTCTGGCAGTCCACCAAACCCCATCGCCACAACTACATCTGATTTTACAATCTTGGGTGTGGTTGCAACAGTTTTCATGATTTATGGTAGCTTGCACCAAATATCTGGTACAAGTTGCATATAAACATCCCCCAGGACTGCTACAAGTTAGGCCTGAGAAAGTTAGTCTAACTTGTGGAAATTGCCACATGGGATAAAAAATCCCATTAGATTGCCGCAAGCCCTATGAGCTGTATTGTCAGTGCACCAGGACTTGCGGAGAGCTAAGCTTTTTGAAAATCCTGTCAATAGAGTTGTGTCAGAGCCCAAAAAAAGGTGCACCATATAGAGGAATATGTTATGAAATATCACAAAAATCAAATTTAAATGAATGTGGATTTCCTGTAATATATTGTGTTGTATCTGGATATTCTGCATCATGATACTGGCTACAACTGTATTTAAACATGTGTGTTGACAATAGGCATATGAAGTGTTACTAGCTAGTACATCAATCTTGAAGTATAAAAATGGACCATATGTGACCACCAGGGGTGTGAAAGTTATGACTGATGACAAAAATAATTGCTATACACCCCTCAGCCTTTAGAATAAAAGGATGAACTGATAAACTGACCCTGTGAAAACTGAAATCTACTCTATCTCCTGTCTCGGTTCTAACCTCTTTTAGTCACCAATCTACAAACTTAGAGACCGTTGTAAGCCCAAATATAATTTTCTTTCCACGTATACAATATTTGCTGAATCATCTGCAATCCAGTTGTTATGCTCTCTTAGTTCCAGTTATATCCAGTCTCCAGTTTATTCAAAAATGGTGGTTTTGTGTTCCTTATTCTAAGAAAATTTGTTTACACTAATCTCAGCATCAAAGACTTTCATGGTTGCATAATGCCAACACATCACCAACCCCCAGGCCACTTGGGGGCTCAGCTCATGGGGAGAACATAATAACTTTCATTACTGAAACCATACAGTGAAAGATGTTTGAGCAACACATACACAAGTGAAAAATACCTAGAGTTGAAGCCTTTATTGTGGACACCAGATATTAGTATCTGGTAGGTGGGCAGTATAGTGAGATTCTGGTCAACCATATATGTTTTAAAACTACATCATAGATATTGAAACATTAGCCATTGTTATCAGTCATTATTAATATGAGTATCAGGCATGGACTATCCACCTATGAGCCATGTGTCTGGGGAATAGAAACCTTAGTGTATCAGTTAGAAAAGGAGAACACCCAGTGCAAATTTTGTGGAAATATATAAATATTCTTTGCAAAAAAAACTCTGTTACTACCCAGTTAAGGTTCAACTTAATCCCATAAAAGTAGAGGAATGTGGAGTTAGGGTTCTAACCCTAACCCCTCACACTCACCCCCTAAGCAGCAAAAGGAAAAAAAATAGGGGTTTGGGTCACCAGAGTCTTGGCAAATCAGTGGTGAGTTCTTCTGTTGTCAACTCTAATGCTCACTCCTCCACACAGCTCCTCCTGTCTGAAGCACAATGTACAGCTCCAAGCCAGTGACTCATAGTGATACCCTCTTCAATGGTTGAGAAGTATGTCTCGTTGCCAATACAATCTATTGTACCTTTCCTCAAGCTGGGCCCTCTGGGCCTTGCATGAAGAAAGAGGATCACATCAGATGTTGTTTACTCAGGGAACAGGGTAGGCATTAGTGCTAACAACCTCAAGAAAGACTTAACCACTAATTCACCAAGAATCCAGAGACCCCAAACCCTAATTTTTATTTTCTTTTTACTGCTTAGGTGTGCGGGCGGGAGTTAGTGTTGGAAACCCTAATGCCACATTTCCCTGCTTCGTGGCATTAAGTTGAGCCATAAATGGTGCATTAACAACAATTTTTGCAAAGATTTTCCTTTCTTTCAGAGGTAGTGAAATTGTTTCCTGATTCATTGAACAGGTACAGATGCACAGGGTCGAATGGACCCTGTTACAAGTGAAGACTCTGTCTGCATATAGAAGTGCAGTGATGGATGCCAAGAATTCATGTGACTATCTGGTGGGCTGCAGAAATGCAGAGCCCTCTGTTCATGGTCCTTCCATGTGGCCACATATACAAATAGACAAGGCAAAGAGTTCATCAGTCAGCCAATGACCAGGGCCCTCTGCCACCCATGGGTGCAGCTGTGTAGGGCCCTATGCCAAGAGGACATTTGCCTTTACTAAATGATGCCCAGGCCTGTGCAGACAACCTGGCAGCTTTCATTCCCTGACTGGGGGATTTTGCATAACAGTGCCACCCCCCCATACTCCCCCCTTCCAGCAGGATCACTGAGCTTGCCCCTGAACTCAGCACATGGGCACAGGATTACAAAGCATATGACCTGGAGTCAAGACTGGCATTACACATCAAAGTTTCTTAACATATATATATGTGTGTGTGTGTGTGTGTGTACAGTATTTATACATGTATACATATGTAACTATATATATCTATATCTATCTATATATATATATATATATATATATATACACACATATAAAAAATGTTAATGCATCAGTTAGGGTTACAACATCAAAAGTAGGGAAATGTGGAGTTAGGGTTTCCAACCCTAACACCCCCCCCTCCAGCCACACACCAACAGGCATCGGAGGTGTGCCTTGGGGTCATCAGCCCTAACGTTTAACCCATTCCATGAGTAAATAAGCTGAGATGGTTACAGTACAGGATAATTGGATGAACGTTAGGGATGATGACTGCAAGGCACCCCACTGATGCCTGTTGGTGCATTGAGGGTGGGGTGGGGTGAGGGTTTAGGGTTGGAAACCCTAACACCACATTACCCTACTTTTGATGGTGGAACACTAATTAATGTATTAACAAAGGTTTTTTGAGGGGGGTGTGACTTAGCCTTTGACCAAGATGGCAGCATAAGAGCTTAGCTCCACATACAGTGGGACTGGATCCTGCATCATCCAGCACTTTTGGAACATTTCAACACCCTAACTACACACAGAAAAAAAGAGGAACATACCTGCCACAGTTTGATATCCTTATTTTCTTCATCGGCTGGTGTACTGATCAGATACACACACAGTTTGCTGAATTTCTGGGCCTATAAGATGGCATCACCTGTTCCACCAGCTGCTTACTCTGTAAAAATGGAGCACATGTTTACTCAACTTTTGGCACAAATGACTATAGCAATGAATGAAAAGACCCAAACCCTAGAAGCCATTGAAGATGGGATTTTTCATACTGAGCATCATCTCAAGGCCCATAATGCTGCCTTGCAGGACCTATTGGCCATAACCAGATAACAAGCCCGCATTATCCACCAGCTCCAGAACAAAGTAGATGATCTTGAGAATCATGGCTGCTACAACAATTTGCAGTTCATCGGCTTTCCTGAGGGGGCCGAGCAGCGGGACGCAGCCAGCTTCTTACAAAAAACTTTGCCTCAGCTCCTTGATCATCTGCCTGGCACCAACCTACATATTGAGTTTTCCCAGCACTCCTTTCCTCCCCCACCAAAGCCGGGGGATTGCCCATGCCCGCTCCTGGCTAGCTTCCTCGATTTTAGACAGAAAGAACTCATTACTGCAGCGGCCAGGGACAAAGCGCCTCTCACCTGGAATGGCAAAAAAAAATTCAGATCTACCAGGAGTGTTCATAGGAACATAGGAAAGTGACTGCAGAAAAGGACCACCAGGCCCACCTATTCTGCCTATTTGCCTAGCATCCTCTAGGCTTGCTCTGATTTCCATCCCTCTCCCTTTTGATCACCCTCTATGTCTGTCCCAAGCCCTCTTGAACCCCCTCTCACTGTATTCTCACCCACCACATCATTAGGCAGCCCATTCCAGGTGTCCACCACTCTCTTGGTAAAGAAGTATTTCCTGATGTTACCCTTAAACTTACCCCCCTCGAGTTGGAGATCATGACCCCTTTTCCTGGGACACCCCTTCAATTGGAATAGGTTCTCTGTAGGCACTTAAAAGTCTGTATCATGTCCCCTCTCTCCCCCTCCGCTGTTCCAGGGAGTACATGTCAAGGGCTCTCTGTCTCTCTTCATACAACAAGTGGTCAAGCCCCTTCACCATCTTGGTTGCCCTCCTTTGTACCCACACCACCCTCTCCACATTGGTAAGGCCTCCAGAACTGGACCCCATATTCCAGATGATGCCTGACCAGATGGGTGTATAAGGGTATCAGGCCCTCTTTCCTCCTGCTGGTGATCCCCCTCCCAATACGGCCCAACAAATTGCTGGCTTTTGCCACTGCCCTCCGACACTTCCCAGCCACTTTAAGTCCTGTGAGATGATGATGCCCAGGTCCCTCTCCTCCTTAGTCACTGCCAGTGACTTGTCCCCCAATCTGTATTCCGTTCTCCCATTTTTTTCTGCAAAGGTGCATGCTTTTGCATTTTGCCATGTTAAGTGATAACTTCCACTTCCTGGCCCATTCCTCTAATTTTCTTATGTTCCTCTGCATCCTCTCGGCTCCGTCCTGCATGTCTACTCTATTCTATTGCAGATCTTTACATCATCCACAAATAGACTCACTCAACCCTCCAACCTCTCCACTATGTCTCTTATAAAGATGTTTAACAGCAGGGATCCCAGCACTGACCCATGGGGAACACTGCTAGTGTCCTCTGACGCTCCAGAGGGAACCCCATTGACTAATACCCTCTGTAGTCTGCCCTCAACCCAGTTTCGCACCCAACTTGTAACCCCTCCCAGCCCCAGGCACTCCATTTTGTACAATAGCCTTCTGTGTGGTAGCATATCACAAGCCTTCCTGAAATCCAGGTAAGCTGTGTCCACATACCCACCCAGATCCACTACCCTAGTGACCCAGTCAAAAAAACAGAGCAAATTTGTTTAACAAGATCTGCCCTTGTAAGATCTGTGCTGCCTTGGGTAAAGGAGGCCGTTTGTCTCTGGGTAGCTGGTGTTTCTGTCTTTGAGCAGTTTTTCCATGAGCTTGTTGACCACAGAAGTCAGCCTTATTGGCCTGTAATTGCTCATGTCTTGCCTCCCCCTCCCCTTATGCAGGGGCAGTACATCCACACACTTCCAGTCCTTCAGGATTTCCCCTGAGTGTAAGGACTCATTGAACAGAGTGGTCAAGGGGTCCACTAACACCTCCCTCAGCTCCCTCAACACTCTTGGGTGAACCCCATCCAGCCCCATGGCCTTGTTCACCTTCAGGCCCTTGAGTTCTCTCAAGATCTCCTCTTCCCAGAAGAGACTCACATCCACCCCTGCCCCCTCCATATCAGTTGGCCTGGTGTTGCCCCTCACCCATATCTCCTCCCACGTGAATACTGCACTTAAGCAGTTGTTCAGCATTTCAGCCTTCTCCCAGTCCCCCTCCACCCTCTCCCCTGTCTCTGCTAACAGACTAGGTATCCCATTTTTCCCTTTTCTGTGCTCACCAATATACCTGAAGAAGCTCTTATTCCCTTGCTTGACCGCCTTGGCGATATTCTTTTCTGTCCTTGCTTTTGCCCGTCTGACCACCCTCCCTGTCTGCCTTTACTTTTCCTGGTATTCCACCTGGTCTAGTTCACTCTGCATTGTTTTATATAGTCTGACGGATCACCTCTTGGCCCTGATACTGGCCCCCCCTTCCCTACTGAACCACAGTGGCCTCCTTTTCTTCCTATTTTTGCTTACCCTCTTTGTGCAGTGGTCAGTGGTCCCCATGATGACTCCCTTTATCGTGGCCCATATGTTTTCCACCCCCTTAGCTCCCCTATCCCTTTGATTGCCTGGCAAGCATAATCCCTTGTCTTGTCGAAATTTGCACGTCTGAAATCAAGAACCTTCACCTTGGTCTGGTAGCACGAGGCTGATGTGCGTAACCATGAACCACACAGTGCCATGGTCACTAGAGCTCAGGTTACCTCCCGCCAATACTTCCCTTGCCCTGTCTCCATTTGTAAGCACCAGATCCAACACCACTCCTTCCCTGGTTGGCTCTTTGACCAGCTGCCTGAGGTGGGCAATCTGGAGAGAGTCTATAATCGCTCTGCTTTTGGATGAGGCTGCAGTCATTGATTCCCATTCCACATTTGGCAGGTTGAGATCTCCCATCAGCAGCAACTCACCCTTAGCCACCATCCTAAGCATCTCCTTGACCATCTGGTTGTTCACTCCTTCTGGTTGCCCTGGTGGCCTGTATACCACTCCAGTGCTCACCACCTCACCCTTCTCTGTGGTCAACGAGACCCATAGTGCCTCTGTGTCCCTCCACCTACCCTGCATTTCCAATGCTGAGATTCCCTCCCTCACGTATAATGACACAACACCACCTCTCCTGTCAACCCTGTCCTTTCTGTATAGCGTATATCCCAGAATGTTCATGTCCCAGTCCTGTACATTATGAAACCAAGACTCCATAATTCCCACCAAGTTTAAATCCTCCTCTGCCATGACTGTTGCCAGGTCTGGGGCCTTGTTACCCAGGCTCCTGGCATTTGTGCACATGGCCTTCCAGTATGCGATTTCCCTAACCCCCCCCCCAATCTTGACGATCCTCGTCTTACATGTGATATAATTTCCAGTCCTAAACAGCAGGTTTGTTTTCTGTGGGGGGGGGGGAAGAACTGTCCCCCTTTTCATCTGCACTATTTGGTGACACAATCAGCTTCCTCCCCCCGGTTCAGTTTAATTTAAAGTGTGTACTAAAAAACTCCTCCAGTTTCCACTTAAGCACCTCCTTACCTTCTCTATTTAGGTGTAGCCTATCTGGGGCAAAGAGGCTGTCATCTTGCCAGGTGATCCCCCAATGACCCACCAACTCGTAAACCTTTTGAGCACATCATTTAGAGAACCAGCTGTTGAACTCTGCTATCCTCTGCTTCCTATCCATGCTAGCTCTTGGGACTGGAAGCACCTCTGAGAACACCACTGAATGAAAGCACAGGTTATTACAGAACTGTGACAGGGCCTCAAACCTCACTTGTACTTCCATCAGACTATGTCCAGCAAGTTAATTTGTTCCCAAGTGGAACACCAGGTGGGTTTTCATATCCTGTTGCTTTCCCCAGGAAGGGATGTAGAGAATTACCTCCACTGTTGGCATTCCTGGTAAGCAAATGACCCAAACCTTGCTACCCCTACTGCCCTTCCTTCCCCAGCTGTTACCTCTAACCATGAATTCCCCAATGATCATGACCTTATCCTCCACCTTGCCTACGTCAGGGCCACTCCCTGCCTGCTCCCCTACATCCTCCCCCCTCTTGCAATGTGGCTTTCACAGTCTTTGGAGCCTCCTTTCTAATAATTGTCTCACTCTTCTTAGTCCTCACAACTTGAGCCCCACAGTGGTGGCCTCCTGGACTCCCTGCATTAGACCCTGTGTCCCCAGCATCCCCCTCACCTTCTAGCCTTCCTTGCCCCCTGTCAGTGCCAAGTGCCTTAATCTGGACCTGCATTGACACGTCCTGTGTTATGGCTGTTTCCATGTCCTTTTTGCACTGTGCGGTCTGCCTGGCCCCAACCGGGGATGACTACTCTTTATGGTGCTCCTCCTTGTGCTCTCTGACCCCTGAAGCCCCCATCTGGTCTGCTTCAATCTGAGGTGTCCCCAACCCTCCACCCTCAGCCCCCTGGACTCCCTTTGCCAACTCCCTGTTTACCCCTATCCATAGAGGATATCCTGCGGCCTCTTCATCTCTGCCATCCACACTTTTCTGGCCATTCCCCATTACCAGTCCTCCTTCCCTTCTCCCCTGCTTATCTACCTCCAATCTGGTTTCAACCTCCTTCCCATCCTTCCTGAATAGTGGAGGCATAAATCTGTTTTTAAGCTCTATGCCTATTTCCTTGCTTCCCCCCCTGACAGTACACCTCCAGCTTGGTCCTGTCCGTTCAGCCCCCAGTCCTCCTCCCACAGCCATCTGGCAGCAACTATGGCCCTTTTTGCAATTCCCCCCCTCCCACCAGGGCCCTCTTTTGCCCCTTGC
Source organism: Neoceratodus forsteri (assembly GCA_016271365.2). Lineage (NCBI taxonomy): Eukaryota > Metazoa > Chordata > Ceratodontiformes > Ceratodontidae > Neoceratodus > Neoceratodus forsteri. Next base: position 214,380,491 of record CM057451.1, read on the forward strand.
ACTCCATCCCCTCCACCCTTTATTCTGCAAGTGTCTTTGATCCTGGGGGCAGCTACTGGACCGATTTGGCTTGCCACATTTCTCCCCTTCCGGCCCCCATCCCCACTTCCCCTGCCCGGACAAGCTGCTTATTCCCCACCCATTTTCCTGCTCTTGTTCATGATCCTGGGTGCAGCTGCTGGACCTGTCAGGCCAGCTCCTTTACTCCCCCTCAGGCCCCCATCGCCCCCCCATGCCAGTACAACCTCCATCCTCTCCACCCTTCCCTCCTAAGCTCCTCCTTAACTACCATAGCTCCTCCCTTAATTTAGCCAACTGGCAACAAACCATACACCTCCCCATCCTCCAAGCCCCGTCCAGAAACATGGCGGACCCACACCCAGTACACCCCATCACCCTACAAAAATACCAGCCCTAGTGACATGCAACCCCTGCCTCATTCTTGTCCCCATCCTGTGTTGCTGGCCCAACAAGAATTCAGTTTCCACTATAGTTCCCTCCTACAACCTCACTGTTTATTTATTTAAATTCTGATAACCGGGGTAAGCCCACTGAGACTAGAGGTCCCTTTTTCAGGGGTGACCCAGAATTAGTTACATAAAGCAACGGTTACATACATTAGACAAGATACATTAGTTAGGATTATCACATACAAGAGTGACAGTAATTACAGTTGACAATACGGTTTGTACATTAGGCACTATACATTAGAGTAGCAGTGGTCATAGTAGATACATTCATTGAAATAAGCATGAAACACAGTGGCCATGGTTGAGACATACATAGGAAGGGGAATGAGTGGAGGCTAATGATTACATCCGCAAAGGCTGTTCCATGCTCACAGTTCAAAGCATATATGCAGCTTTTAATTATACAGGTAACAATTTTCTCCCACTCAGCAACTAAAAGTATCACAGCTTCAAGTCACATTTAAACAAGATTAAAAATACAAGTTAAAACACCCCCACAAGATCCCTCCCAATTGAATGGCAAAGAACCACTCCCCTTTGTAAAATCAATCCAACATAGCTCCTCCCCTTGCCAATTCAGTTTGACTATTTATTCAATAACACTAGTCCATAATTACCATGAGTCACAATTTGTCCAGTTCTTTGTGTATCTTCCCCTGCAGAGACCCAGTCAATCGCGCAATTACAGCCCCTTCATGAAATTATCCTTTGGCCAGCTGAGATCCAATAAATCCTGCAGAAGTGTCAAGCAGACCCTGATATCCTCCAATGTGCAGATCCCCGTTCTTGCAGCTGATTTCTAAGTCTGTTGGCCACTCCTCTCTCCTGCTGACTCCTCCTCAAATCATCTTGCTCCTCCTTACTCCGGCATTTAATTGAGGCCAGGGTTGGGGAGGCTGGGTGGTAAAAAAGCAGCCCCAGTGATACAGCTTCCCATGCTTCTCTTCTGCCAGCTCTTGCACCTCATCACTCCCTGCTGGACCCTCAGCTGCCAACTGTGGCCAAGATCAGATTCTTCCTTCCACTGCCCGACCACCGATGCAGCAAATTCTGCAGCTCACTGCCTACTGCAGCCTAAATAAAGCAGTCTCTTCCTCCCTCTGATCAACCACCAATGCGGCCAACCACCTCAAAGCAGTGCAAAGCTTTCACTGATTTCCGCAGAATCCTTCACAACCACAACATCTCTTTCTCTCTGCGGTACCCAGCTACTATGCGGGTGATCTTCAATGGTAACCCCCTTATGTTTCCCAGCCCACAGAACTTAATGGATTTTCTACAGAAAACCTACCCGGAGGACTTTTGTGGCTGGGGAAGCCCCTCTGCTGTAGATGGCAATGACCTGTCTCATCCAAGTGACATATAGGGCTATTCTGTAACATCTCAGCAACCAGCTAGACCTGAAGTCCAAGTTTTTGAGGCCTTCTTCCCAGAAGTGAAAAGTGTCATATGCCCTATCGACATGAGCTGTACCAACATTCTATAGACAGGCAGAGGAGAAAGGATGAAACGGAGCATGAACCCGCAGATCTCCAGAGGTTCTGCTCACCGAACTGTTTTGCTGCATTGCAAGACCAGACTGACATCTCCTCACATCAAGACCCAACGGTTCACAAATTCAGCCTGTTCAAGCGAGTTCCCCTGGCCAGAAGACCTGGGCCGCAGTAGCTGCAGCAGAGCCGTAACATGAATTGCCGAGTAGGAAAATGCCAACTGCTCTGTTGGACGTCCTACAGAAGCAAGAACTGGATGCTGTGCTCACTAAGCAAGTCCTGAAGGATTCAGAGGACACCACCACACCAACCTGAACTCTCCAGTTAAGTGTTTGTTTCTCTCTTGGATAGCCAGGTTGGGGGGGGAATAGGAGTTCTGGGCTTTTGTTTCTAGGCTCTCCATCTGGTGCACCCCCTTTGACTGATACTTTGGCCGCTTTCCTGGCATCATCTACCCCGCTGACTGTCCTTCCTCAGGGGCTATCTGGAGAAGGACTACCATCTTCTCTCCACCAAGACAGTGGACATTGCACCTTTGCCTAAGCACTCTTGCTACTGGGGGCATACACACAACACATTCTGTGCAAAATAAGATGCAGAAGGCTAAATGTGCATTGATTTTTTTATAAATGATGGTCTGTTGTTTTTGTTAAATATAGATATCTGTTAGGAGAAAGCCTATTGTCTACAGGGAGCCAACGGCCAGCACTTACAGATCAGAAGTGATGGCAATGATACAGCTGTTATGAGGTGGGCATAACATGGCTTACTTTTCCCCTCTTTTTCAGGGGAGTACATTACCCAAATTGACCTCATAAGGGGTGCCTCCCAAAGCTGCCATACCAACTATGCCCCTTCCCTTTAATATCCCTTCACGATCGATGGTATGTGGCTGCTACAGGGTGGATTAGACTTTGATTGGCTGCCCTCTTTGGGCATATACCCCTTCCCCTAGGACATGCCCTTACTATCAGATCTATGAACGCACATTCTAAACATAATGGCTAGTATGCTGCCCACTGCCCCTGCATGGCACAAGCATGTTTCAGGAATCTGGTTGTTCAGAATCCCTGGACTCGGGTGCTCCTCTCTTTTCCCCTTCCCCCCTGTGACTTCCCACTGGTGGATGCTGATGTAGTGACTGCCTCTGCTTCAGTACTTGGGAAGAAGCTCTTTTCTCCCCACAAGAAGGACATAGATGGCCTTGGCAACTAGATTGCCTGCATTGCTATTCTCCTCTGATTAGTGATATGATATCTGTTATCTTAGAAGATGTACATAGTTGTAGTTTTGTATGGGCCATTTGCCTGTGTTGTTTAGGTATAAGTGTTATGGACCAGGTAACGTTTTTGGCAATTGTGTTACAGCTCAATGGTTGATATATCTGTCCAATATTTCATGTGAATGTTCTTCTCATGCATGGGGAGGCAGCGGGCCCCTCAGCCTCAGTTTTCTCCTCTGCTCACTTGTCCCCTTATAGCATGATTTCTCCCTTTCTAGATCATGGGTGACCTTCATGGCTATACCTAAAACGTACAGGGACTAAACACCCCTATATAATGTAAGCAAGTGTTAACACATTTTGAGAGGCTAAGGGCCACATTGGCTTTCTTGCAGGAGATGAAATTGACAAAGCAGGACAACGATCAGCTGGCTAGGGACTGGGTAGTACAAGTGTTCTCCTCCTCGTCCCCCTCAAAGAAAAGAGGGGTGGCTATACCTCTTCATAAATCCCTAAAATGGACACTCACTCAATTAAAATTTGACCCACAAGGTTGAGTGGTCCTGGCCCTAATAAGCACACCTGAAGGCCCTCTTCTACTGGGCAATATATATGGCCCAAATGAGGATGCCCCTGTCTTCTTCCACAAAGTTGTACATGAACTGACCTCTCTGGCCCCTACCCCAACCCCAGTGATTTTGGGTGGTGAGTTTCATCTATCCCTGGTACCTAAGATGGATCACAGCTCCTTGACCTCTCCACAACACCCCAAAGCCTGTCTGGCCTTGCAGCAAATGATTGCGGACACCGGGCTAACAGACATCTGGAGAACATTTCACCCTAGGAAGAGGGATTATTCATTCTTCTCCCCTTGTACATGGGTCTCACAGCATACTTGACTACTGGCTGGTATCTACAGAGATTAGCCATTGTGTGGCTGACTCAAGAATGATGCCCATGGTTATATCTAACCATTCCCCTGTCCACCTGCATATCTTGTGGTGCTCCAGTACCATTAAACCCCACTGCTAGAAGCTAGATCCCCTCCTCCTAAGGGAACCAGAGTTTATGCAATGGGTGACCAAAGAGACTGCTTACTTCCTGGCAGAAAACCCACCTCTTGACACTTCTTCTGGGACTACTTGGGAGGCCTTCAAAGCCACCCTTTGGGGGGCAATAATTAGATACGACAACCAAAAGGCAGAAACATAGGGAGCATCTCTTGAACTCCTTAAAAGCCAGGCTGAAAACATTAGAGACCCAAGCCCAACAAACACCAAACATCTGTGAAAACTGTGTTAGGCAGGAAAATGCTGGAAATTAGAATTGAGGTAAATGATTATCTGGCTCGTAAAGCTGAGGTAGCCACCCTATGGCTGTGGCATAAATATTGGGAGGGGGAGAAGGGAGGAAAGGTGTTAGCCTATAGGTTGTGGAAGCAGCAGGCCAAATGGTACATCTCTGGCCTAAGAGAGAAGACTGCCATAACACATACAGATTCATTGCAAATCAATGCAATTACGGAATGTTTCTATGTGGATCTCTATACTTCTACCATGGAAATGGAGGTGGATAAAGTTAAGGCAATTCTCTCCTCTCTACACCTCCCTAAGCTTTCCGCCCCTCAGACAGCAGAACTGGACCTGCCCATTTCACCAGTCAAAGTGGCTGCTGCCCTAAGAACCATGAACTCTGATAAAGCCCCTGGTGGAGACAGTTTCCCTGTCAAACTCTGGCAAATTCTCTCCTTTCAGATCTCCCCCCTTCTTAGCTCTATGTACAATGAGTCACTTGATAAAGGTATCTTCCACCCACCATCCATGAAGTGGTGATCACAGTGCTCCTTAAAAAGGGAAAGGACCCTGCACTCCCCTCGAGCAATTGACAGATCTCCCTTATTAACACTGATATCAAAATATTTGCCAAAATTATGGCCTCCAGGCTAAATACGCTGCTCTCTTCTCTCATGCATCGCTTGCAAGTGGGCTTTGTCCCTGGCAGACTCAGCAGGGACCATAACCAGTCCATGATTAACCTTATGCACCAGGCCCAATCTCTTCCCACTCCAGTGGAGGCAGTGGCCATAGACTTTGAGAAAGCTTATGACTCTCTAGTATGGGACTATCTCATGCTGGTTTTACAACACCTGTGACTTTTGGATCACTTTAGACACTGGGTCAAGGTACTTTATCAACAGCCCTTGGCTAGAATTCTGACCAATAATGTTCTGTCTCACCCCTTTCAGTTAGGGAGGGGTACAAGGCACAGCTGCCCCCTATTCCCCTTACTTTTCATATTGGCAGTAGAGCCACTGGTGTCAGTCATAAGGCAACACTTCTCCATTTGAGGAGTCCCAGTTGGGAATCAGGCATAGGCCACTTTCTTGTATGCTGACGATTTGTTAGTCCCGCCGGAAGATGTACTTTCCTTGCTCCCAGCCCTCCTCTCCCTAATTTCTGATTTTGCAGGCTTCTCTGGCCTTAGGATGAATAAATCCAAGACAAGAGTGCTTCCCCTCAATTCAGGATTCACCCATGGTCTGGTGGCTCCCTTTGGGCTGAAATGGACTCCAGATTCACTGGTCTACCTTGGGGTACACATTACTCCAGAAATATCCAGAATGCAGGGTCTTAATTTGAAGCCTATGGTTGCTGAGCTTAAAACCGAACTGGATAGATAGAAAGCCCTCAATCTTACTTTTGCCGGGAAAATTTCAACTTTAAAAATGATCTCAGCTCCCCAGATACCCACATACCCCTAGAGGTCTTTATTAAGTGGCTTAAGATCATAGACGCTACTATAGGCAACTTTTTCTGGGAACAAAAAAAAAAACACGTTACAGTAGTAACAAGCTACAGTCCCAGTCGAAGGTTGGAGATGGGGTCTTCCTTGGCTAGAAGGGTATAAGTGGGCACATTCTATTGTACAAACTCTAAAATGGTTTAACAGAGCATCCCCTGTTTTGTTGCAATGGCTACATATGGAAAAGGTGATAGCCCAGGTACACCGTCTCCCCCTACTGATATATAATCCTCTGCCCAAAACCCATGCTGCACATCCCACCATTGCCCCGGCAGTTAAGATCTGGAATAATGTCCATGCTAGGATTAAAGCTAACCCTTGGTCACTCTCACATACTGCATTATTTCACAAGAAGCATATCTAGGTGGACAATAAACCATTGTTGTGGCCTCATTGGGAGTAAAAAGACATTACCATACTGTATGATGTTCTAGATACGACAGGCCAGAGCATTTGATCATTTCAGGATCTAAACCTCGGGAAAAGTCTGGGGAAATCTGATTTCTTGAGGTATCTGCAGCTTCTCAGCTCCTTAACTGAGTTTTTAAAGTTTCACCCACCCAGTGCAGCGGGGCCTCAGAAGCTTACGGGGTGGCTTTCACTCCTCAAGGGTCAAGCTAGCAAGGTTTATGCTGCCATAAGAGAAAGCATTCCCTCTCAGTCTAGGGAGTCCAAGCTTAAATGGTAAAAAGCTCTGAACATTCCAATTGGTGATGCCCAATGGAACCTGTGTTGGAAGCTGGTGCATGTCATATACCCGAACATGCAGAGCAAATTTATGCAAAATAAAATTTTATATCATTGGTACAGGACGCCTGACATTCTGTATAAACTCAAATTGGTAGATAACGATCTCTACTGGAAATGTCAGTCCCAGGTAGGAAATTTGTATCACATACGCTGGCTCTGCCTGCTGTTGGCTCCTTTTTGGATGACTGTATGTCAGCTGGTCAGCCAAATCCTAGGCTCCATGATAGAACTAGATCCCATGCTGTGGATCCTGGGTCTTCCTTCTCAGGGCCCTGTCTTACTGCTCTTCAGCAACATTGGCTGGCCCTCCTCAGTATTCAGACTAAGCACCTCATTTTGTGCCCCTGGAGAACTACTCAAGTCCCCACTTTATCAGAGCTTTTCCACTCATTTATGAAGCTGGCATCACTAGACCACCTGATACATGTAGCAGCTAACACATTAGCCAAATGTTTTGCTTCCTGGGATCCTTTCCTTACTTATCTGAAACCCAGAACTAGAGCTGGGTGATAGGGGTACTCGGATATTTATTGTAATTTCTATGTTAACTCCCCGACAGCTACCTGATGGTCTTATTGTACTTTCAAGGTTCACACATATGAATCTGTATATGTTAAATGCCTTCTATTTTTTTTAATGTCATTGCCTGGTCCTTGGTTGTTATGTTTATTTGTGTTCAGGGTAAAGCAGCTGACCCAGGATTTGTGGGTACGTCTTGATGGCAAATTCCACATTGCCTCTGTTTCTGCTTACCCTTATCTGGTAGGTGCCTTCTTATAATAATACGCCATAATATGCTGGATATGCTGTTTATTCTATTATTGCTATGCTGATAATGGTCATGTAGATTTGCTACCCTTCTGACTCTGTACCTGAACTTGTAATGTGTTTTTGATTTGTACCGCAATATCTAGTACATCTTTATACATGGTATGTATGTATTTTGTATGCTAGAAAATCAATTAAACTTATAAACAACAAAAACAAAGTTTTTAGCAATTTATTTCCTTACTTTTTGAGATAGTATAAATGTACCCATAGAGGGTCCTATGTTTCCATTTATAGGACAACAGTGACTGAATTGTCTGCATAGCCATCTTATTACCCCACCTCATGTACCAGGTGCAGAAAATGTCTGAATCCCTGCCAACACGTAATTCTGCACAACTACAATGCCATTCTGTACCACATGTACAAAAACACATTTTGGCCAGGATTTGAAAAATGACAGCTGTGACATACATGATGTGGGGTAATAAGAAGGCTATCTTGAAAATATGGGGTGAAAATATTTAAAATTTCCAAAGTTAAGAGCATGCATATTGAAATTGCAATGAATGGTCATAACGCTGCCATTTTTACATATTTCGACCCCAAATATTCTTCGTAGCCTTCTTATGACCCCACCTCATAAACAAGGGCAGAAAAAAATTCCAAATCCCACACTAAATGTGAATTTACCAAGTGACCACAAGATCACCTTCCTGGCTGGAGTTGCAAATGAGTCCTGCAGTTCATGAGGTGGGCTCCCAAAAGACCATGTTGAAAATTTGGGGTCAAAATGGTACAAAATGGCAAAGTTATGCATAAAAGTAGAAACCCCTATTGAAATACATTGAACTGTATTTACCTTAATTTCTCAAATTGCAGTTGCCAGTTCAAGCAGCAAGACGTGTCTTTGATCAATCAGTGGATCTTGAACCTGGGACCTGTTCAGGTGAGTGAGGGTGTGTGGGGGTGCACTTGGGGTGTGTGGGGACATGGGTGATGAGTGGGAGATGGGGTTGGGGTGGACTGATCGGCAAGGGACTGTTTAAATCTTGGAGGGATCATTTTCTTAATTTCAGGTTGTGCCTGAAATGGAAGGGTGGGGGTTGCCAGTAAACACAAGGGAATTTATCAATTTTAACATTGACAGCAATCAGCAGGCTGGGGGGGGTGCCAATAGCACCAGGGAAATCCAGTGGTGATTGGTGAATGGTAGTGCCACTAAACACCAGGGAATCAGTCACTGTATAATGTGGATGACAATCTGTGGGTGGTGGGGTGCCACTAGACACCAGTGGAAATCCAGAAAGGTGATTGGTGGGTGGGAGGTGGCACTAGACACCAGGAAATATATTAAATAATCTACGGGGAGGACAATCAATGGGTGGGGGGGTGCCACTAGACACCAGGGAATGTTATTAATAGGGAGGCAGTAATTTGAGTGGTGGTGGGTACCACTAGACACCAGGGCAACAGCGGCTCACAGCTAACGCTGCAGCTGGCAGCACGAGTTCAGTTGTGGCTGCAGAAGTCATGAAATTCCCAGTGTTCTCATACACAGAATGCAGGGGAAGCACTCCTCTTGATAAGCTGAGCACCTGGGATTTTTGGTGCACAGAAAATGTATTTGTGACTGTAATGTTCACAACCAAACATCAGTACTAGCTAAATGGGTCCATTTAGCTAGGTTCTGATGTCTATTGATTAAAATCCCACCATTCTTGAGTTTGTCATGCACACAGGCGCAGACAAATTCATTGACATGAGAGGTGCTATACAGGGGCGTGGGGGGGGTGCACCCAGTGGAGATCTCCATAGCAAGTGGCAGACCAATGGGTCGGCAGACTAGGGATGATCCAGTTTCTGTTGTTGGGGCAGAGCTGGATAATTTTTCAAAGGACAGAGCCACAACAATAGTGGCACGGCTCTGTTCTTTGATGTGTAAAGTCCTGCATTACTTGACTTCCTGACTGCGCATTTCCTGATTGCGCGTTCACACTGTTGTAGCACCTACAGTGTGAATGTGCTGAGCCTACCCACTGCTCCTGTCTTCCTTGCATTACAGTTCAAGCTCTCCTCATCAGCAAAACACTCCCTTCCACTGCTGCTATCCTCCCCACACCTGTGTTTTGTTGGAGGCCCCCTACCAGCAAATCACTCCCTCCCGCTTCCTCCCACTGCTGCTGTCCTGCTCACACCCATGTTCTGTTTGAGCCTACAGACTCACAGCAAATTCCCCCTCTCCCTCCCACTGCTGCTGTCCTCCTCACACCCTCCTTTCCCCATCCCCCCAGACACTGGGAGCACACTCCCAGTGTCCAGAAATGTTTGCATCCTTTTCCTATAGAAAAAAAAAAAACTGTCCCCAGTGTATTTCTTTAAACCTGAAAAAAAAAAGGTCCATTATTGTCTCCACATCCTGCTCCCCCATCCTGACCATCCCACTGAGCACCCACCTTTCCACACCCCCCCTTACCTATACTTACATCTGGAGGTCAGGAGCAATGATCTTCTGTGGACTGAGACACGTCAGTACTCTTCAAAGCTGACCGGCAAAGTGAAGATTTCAAGGTAAGCTGTATAATGGGAATCAATGGGGGGTTTTCAACTTAGGTTGATATCTTAGCCATCTTAGGAATTCTGGCCCCAAATTTTCAGTACGGTGTTATTGGCACCTCACCTCCTGAACACTGCCACTGTCATTTCAGTACTCAATCCGGAAAGGCGATTTTGCAGTCGCTGTGCGGAATCAAATTTTGGGACTGATTAATGAAATGACAGTGCCACTGGTTATGAGGTGGGGTCCCAAAAACCCATGTTGCAAATTTGGTGAAAAAATTCCAAAAAATTTATTATGAGCGTGCACTGCACAGTTTCTACACATGCTCCTAACTTCACCAGTTTTTAATATTTTCACTCCAGATTTTCAACATTGCCATTATTTCACACCTCCTTATGAACAGTAGAGCTGTCATTTTTCATATCCAACCTGAAACATGTTCTTGCACCTGTGGTGCAGAATGGCATGGTGGCTCTACAAAATCACCTTTCTGGATGGTTGAACAAAATGACACTGGCACTTTTCATGAAGTGGCGACATAAGAATGCTACACTGAAAATTTAGTGTGAAAATATTAACAAACAACAAAGTTATGAGCATGCACTTAAATTAACAAACACAGTCTAGTACCTTTAGTACTTTTCAATATTTTGACCCCATATTTTCATCTTAGCCATCTCATCACTGCACCTCATGAACATGACAGCTGTCATTTTCCAGATCCTGGGCAAAATATTTTTTGCATCCTGAAAGAAGATTTTGCAGCCACTGCATGAATTTACCTTTTGGACAGGAGTAGAAATTGTACTCTTGCTTTTTTCATGAGGTGGTGTAATAAGATGGCTATGTTGTAAATGTGGTGTAAAAATATTAAAAAACAATGAAATTATGAACCCGTGTTAAAATTTGCCAACACTGACTCATAACCCCCCAAAATGGCCTCAGTACACATGAACTTTTAGCATTGACAAATGCTTGTTATGTATAAGTTTCCCTCGCTAACTGTCAAACAAAATGGCAGCAGCTCAAAAAAGGATTTTCCATATGCGACACAGAATGACCCATCTGCAAAAAAGGAATACCGCTTGCCAAAAAAGCATCCTTTTTTGAGCTGAACATCTATAATTTCCCATTGAAAATAGTAAGGACTTCAACATTTAGTAACTTTGGAATAGATTCATGTTTTTTCACAAAACTAGCAAAAGGCACATCTGTAAGGCCTTTCTACTGTAAAAATTTCAGACAACAATTTAAAAGACTTTCTGAGATACATGCAAAGAAAGAAACAGCAAAAACACGTACATTTCTGTATTTTTCACACTCTTCATCTCAGGAACCAAACAAGTGATTCAAATGACATTTGACATATAAAGGGACCTACCCCATGGGATTAGACATTCACAATTGCATGCCAATCTGTTGAACCATTGTGAAGTTATTAAGGTGAAAAATTGGGCTTTAACATTAAACTGAGCACTCAGCCTAACTATAGTGGTGCTACTGCACTACTAAATATATATATATATATATATATATATATATATATATATATATATATATATATATATATATATATATATATATATATGTATATATTCATTGCAAAAAAGCTCCATTAATGCATCAGTTAGGGTTTCTATCACAGCATCAGAAGATTGGAAATTTGATTCTACAGCCTAACTCTCACCCCATTCCATTTATAAGGAAGCAAGGAAGCTGAGATGGTACAGTATAGTAGGATGAGGTGAAAGTTAGGCCTGACGACCCCAAGGCACACTGCGATATATGTTGGTGTGTATAGAGTGGGGGGTGGTAACCCTAACATCAAATTTCCAAACTTTTTGTCACTGTGATAGAAACCCTGGTATCCAGTGGCACCCCCCCCACTGATTGCCCTGTTGTTTAATATCCTGGTAGTCTAGTGGTCCCTCCCCCGATGTCTGATTGCCCCGTCCCTGTATACAGCAAAATGGCACTGGTAGTCTTGTGGTCCCTCCCCTCTCCCTGATGTCCAGTCACCTCATTCCTGTATACAGCAAAACAGCCCTGGAAATCTAGTGGTTCCCTCCTCCCCATGTCCAATCTTGTCCCAGTATAAAAGAAAAGAAATTACCTGATAGTCTAGTGGTCCCTCCCTCCTCCCTGATCCCTCTATCCTAAATTTCCATTTATTTCCTGGTGATCTACTGGCTCCCCAACCCCGCACCCTGTCAGGTAATGACCCACCACCCCACTTCCCCATCTGGATTCTATGACTATGACCAGCACAGCCCTCCTCTCACCAACATGGCTAGCTGCAGACTGTATTTAGAATGGCTGGTGCTGCAGAATGTGTTATAAATGAGCCCACTCATATACTAATTCTTTAAGCATTCTGCGGCACTAGTCATTCTTATCACAGTCTGGGGCCAGTCTTGGAGGTGACAGGAAGGCTGTGCTGGACACAGACATAGAATCAGGATGGGAGGGGCAGGGTGGTGGGTCATTACCTGACAGGGTGGGGGGCATTGGGTCCACTAGACCACCAGGAAATAAATGGATTTTCAGGGTAGTGGGTTGGGGAGGTGGGAGGGACCACTAGACTGCCAGGTGATTTATTTTCTTTTATATGGGGATGGGACTGGACATTGTGGAAGGACCACTAGGCCACCAGGGCCATTTTGATGTATATGGGGATGGGGCAATCATACATCATGGAAGGGAGGAGAGATCACTAGACTACCAGGTAATTTCTTTTTTCTTTAATATAGGGATGGGAATCGAACATCGGGGGAGGGAGGAGTGACTGATAGACAACCAAGACCATTTTGTTTTATAGGAGGATGGGGATCGGACATTGGGGAGGGGGAAGGGACCATTACACTCCCAGGGAATACTTATAAGAGGAAATAAGAACCTATTTTGTATAAAAGGATCCTTTATTGGTGGTTTCCCATTGCCTACAATGGGAAACCACTATAAAGGATCCTTTTGCTCAAAATACAATTCTGCATGGTGGTAATCCCATTGTAATTAATGGGAAAACATGATATTGGATCCAGTTTGTGAAACAGGATTCTACATGGCGCTAATCCCATTGCAATGAATGGGAAAGCATCATAAAGAATCCTTTTGAGAAACAGGGTCCTATTCCATGCTCTGATTTAATGTATTTCAATTAGTGTTTCAACTTTTATGTATAACTCAGATATTTTTTTGAGATTTTTACCCCAAATTTTCAACACAGCCTTTTGGGGACTCCACCTCATGAACAATGTGACTGTCATTCCACAACTCCTGCCCAAAGTGTGATTTTGTGGTCGCTTGGTGAATTCACTTTTTAGGTGAGATTTGGATATTGACAGTCATATTGTTCATGAGGTTGGTTCATAAGAAGGCTATGTTGACAATTTGGGGTCAAACTATGAAACAATTTTTAAGTTATGACCTGCATTGCAATTTCACTATGCACGCTCATAACTTTGGAAATTTTAAATATTTTGACCGCAGATTTTCAACATGGCCTTTTTATTAACCCACCTCACATACGTCACAGCTGCTATTTTTCAAATCTTGCCCAAAATGTGTTTTTGCACCTGTGTCGCAGAATGGTGTTGCAGTTGTGCACAGTTATATTTTGGTGGGGATTTGAACATTTTCTGTACTGGGTACATGAACTGGTGTAATAAGGTGGCTATGCTGACAATTTGGTTAATGTTGTCCTATCTTCCCAGCTACATACATATACACATCTATGAAGGGATGGCAGCGCAGGGCCCTCCCACAGATGAATAAGGATATGATTATACTATCTTTAAAAGTAAGGAAATTCATGCAAAAAAACTTTGTTAATGCATCAGTTAGGGTTGTTACTAAAGTGACAAAAGTAGGGAAATATGGCTTTAGGATTTCAAACTCAAATGCCCCACCCCCACCCTACAGATAGTGACAGGCGTCGGTGCTGTGCCTTGGGGTCATCAGTCTACAATCACCCCATTCTCCTATATTGTATGGATCTCAGCTTATTTACTTATGGAATGGGGTCTGTATTAAGGCTGATGAACCGAAGTAACACCCCAATGCCTGTCGCTGACTGCAGAGTGGGAGTGGGGAGTTAGGGTTGAAACCCTAACACCATATTCCTTACTTTGTGCTTTAGTAACAACTCAAACAATGCATTAATGAATTTTGCAATGAATATATATATATATATATATATATACACATACACACCATATATACTCTATGGCCGGATATTCAAGGAAGAAAGAGCCATGCGCAACAGGGTTGCGATGCGCAGGTCCCGAAAATGCGCACTTAGCGATATTCATAAGGAGGCAGTTACACCCCAAAACATGCTGAGCAACAGCGCAATGAAAATGAAGGCATGTGCAACTGAAGTGGATCATGCATAAAGACCGCAATGCGATATTCAAAGACTTGCACGATGCGCAAGAGCGGCACAGCCGGAAATTGCGCACTATCGGAAATGAGCCAAAATAAAAAGGCTCAAGGAAGCAGCGCAAGAATGCTACCAGGCTGCCAAGTGGGAGAGAGAGAGAGAGAGAGACAGAGAGAGAGAGAGAGAGACACAGCCAGCCAGCCAGCCAGACAGACAGCCAGCCAGCCAGCCAGCGAGCCAGCAAAGGGCAGGCAAGGAAAGTGTGGGCCATAGTCTGTAGAGGCCAGCAGGGGGTGCCCGGTGCAGTGGAAGTAGCAGTGAGGACAGCGGGGGTAACACAGCAACACCAGCCGGGGTAAGAAGCCAGGGATGGACAGTGCCAGTTTCCACATGGAAGCTGTAATGAGGGGGGTGAGAATGCAAGCTGCAGGGGGACGTGGCTTTGGAAGGGCCCGTCGGCAGTATGCCCCCGACAGGCGGTACCGTGCCCGCATCAGCTTTGAGCTGTACACAGATGTAGAAATTGTGGGCCGGTACCGCCTGAACAGGGCAATACTGAGACGGCTCTGTGAGCTGTGCAGTGATGTGATGCAGGCACCCTCACGCCGGAGTCACGTTCTGTCGGTGGAGACCAAGGTGACAGCCTGCATGTGCCTGCTCACCACAGGCACCTTCCAGAGGCCGACAGAGGACACCACAGGCATCACACAGTCGGCCACATCATGCATCCTCACCCAGTTCCTCAGCGCACTGCTGCCACATGCTGTGGAGTACATCCATTTCCCCAACACCGTGTGGCAGAATGTACAACAAACATGCAGGAGTTCCACAGGGTAGCACGTATGCCTGGTGTGCTGGGGCCATAGACTGCACCCATGTGGCCATTCGCATGCCACCTGGCCCCGATGGCCTCGCATATCGGAACAGAAAGGGATTCCCTAGTGTCAACTGCCAGGTGGTGTGTGTGATGCCACTGGGCGCATAATCAATGTCTGTGCCACACACCCTGGCGGAGCACATGATGCCTTCATATGGTATCAGTCTGCACTGTGCCATCGATTCGAGAGTGGGGACATCGCCACAGGACATCTAGTGGGTGAGTACACATGTATGGAATGCAAACCCGAGGCAAGGGTGGGAAGGCCACAGGTGCCATGGTAGTGGCACACAGTGAGATGGCCAATATGGACCTGAACATGAGACTGATCTCCACTATCTCCACACAGGTGACAGCAGATACCCACTCCGTCCCTGGCTGCTCACATCGTAACGGCGTCCCATGACCCCAGCGCAGCAACGCTATAATGAGGCACATGCCGCAACATGCAACATCATAGAGCGGGTGTTTGGGATGCTCAAGGCACGCTTCCGATGCCTAGACACCTCCGGTGGTGCCCTACAGTACAGCCCCCAAAAGGCCTGTGGGATATTCCTGGCCTGTTGCATCCTGCACAACATGGCCAAAGACCATGGGATAGCCGTACAGGTCGAAGAGGGGGACAGCGATGGGGACGCCAGTGGCGCCGGTGTTGATGGTGATGAGCAACCCCCCCTAGGATGGCGGGACCCCCAACTGATCTGGCAGGCCCAGCTGCACCGGGACACCATCACAGAGGAGCACTATGCACAACACAGGTAAGTCAAGGGGTCATGTGCAACCAACACTGTCCATGCGCAAACCACAGGCACACAGGGGAACACACCAGGGGTGCATGATGGTCAGGGCAGTGGAAGGGTCCAGGCATACAAACACACCATCAGAGAGGGGTGAGCACTCATATGGACACACACACACCAGGCACAGAGTGTACATGGGCAGATGCACAGCACTGCAGAACCGACATTGCTAACACACAGCACCACCGACCACCCCCACCACCTGTACTGTCCAAGTACGTGTGTCAGATGCTGGGCACCCTTGCACCTTGGTGTACAGTACAATGCAGGCATCATCATGCACATGCACCTGTGGACAGCAGTTGGGTGGGTGTGCAGGTGGTCCGTGTGTCGGTGTGGTGAGCAGAGCACCCAGCAGTGCACTGCCCACCATGACACACATTGCACACATGGCAGCACCAGACAGGGCCCACACTGGGAGACAGCTCAGTCATGTAGCACTGTCCCACGGCCACCGCGGATGCGTGGGTGGCCCCCGCCGTCACCCAACAGCACTGGCAGGCTGAGCAGGGGCCACATGGGGTGGCACTGTTGCACCACCAGGGGTCCCACTGCATGAACACGACCTTGCCCACACAGGGGTCTGCAGCATGCTGAACAAACCTGCACCAGGAGTGCTCGGGATGCCCACAGCAGAACCCGGCATCGACAGGCCTGGTGTCGCACGATGCCGGGAATGGGGAGTGGAGAGTGAACTGTGTGGGGTGTGCGGTACAGGGGCACCTGACTGTGTGCCCAATGCGGCCACGACAGAGACCACTGACTGGGTCAGCCTGTCAATGGCGGCGGTCACACCCGTCCGCATACGGACCAGCTCAGCATGGTCCAGAGCACACTCCCCTGCTGTGCCACTCCACGGACACAGACAGTGCCTCCACGGACATTGCAACCCGCCTCTGCAGCTGTACTGATTCCTGCAGCAGGCGGGTGTGCTCATCCAATGGGTACTGTGCCCCAACGGCATCCTGTCCCCCAGGGTGTGGAAGGTCCTGATGCACAACACCCCTTGAGGGTGGGCACTGTTCACCAGGACCAGGAATGGGCAGATCAAAGGGCGGCGGACATGTGCCACCACTTGACACTGTACCCCCAGACCTGGTGGGTGACTGCTGCTGCTGCCCCTCCAACCGCTGTGCCCCAGGGTCCACTCGTTCCACCGCTGTGCTGGCAACAGTGCCAGACACCTGCACAGCCACGGTGCTTCCCCACGGTGCTGACAGGCACAGCCTGGGACTGTGCCAGCATGCTGGTACACAGGTTGGAACCAGAAAGGCCCTGGGGCATGTGCTGGCCTGCTGTGTGTCCGTCATGGGACACACACCTATCACTGCCCATTGCAGTCCTTGCATCATCAATGGTGCAGGTACGTGCTACAGCCATGATCACAGCATGCTGGCATGCTTGCATGCCAGACTGCTGAGACACAGGCTGTGCACCCCCTACACCCGTATCACTGACACCAGAGTTGGCGGCCCAGCGTGCATGCTGCTACAGTGCCTGCTGGCTGGTGATAGAGGTGGATGGACCCTCCTCCATGTCCAGCAGGTCATCCGCACTGCCTGTACCCACCACCACCATCTCCTGAAGATGAACAGGATCTGTAACAGAAAGAGAGTACATGTGAGTGCATGTGAACAACCTTCCCCTCACCCCCCCAAACACCACCACCATGTCATACCATGCAGTGAAGGGCTTCCACCTGTCTGGAATCCACCTCCTGGTACGCCCTCTACAGCGCTCCGCTGCATGGATGCGACCAGTGTCTCCTCAGTCGGGGTCAGCTCCAACACCACTGGCGGGCCCCCGCCAGTGCCAGCATGTGCCTCCCTGAAGGCTGCCACCTTCTCCTTCAACCTCCTGCGGTCTGTCCCCATCTTCTTCTTGCATTCCTGCACAGAGTGCTGATGGCTTCCATGCAGGTTAATGGCCCGAGCTACCCCCTCCCATGCAGCCGCATGGGACTGAGGGGTGCCCCTCCGTCCACTTAGTACTGGCTCCTCATCCAGGTAGGCCTGGAAGAGGGCCTCTGTCTCTGCTGCTGTAAAGTTGGGCCTCCTCCTACGCCCACCATCCTCACCCTCAGCTTGGCTCTGCTCGGTCATGGCGATCTGAATGGGGGGAAGTGGACACCTGTCACTGTGCAGTCTACAGCATTTTCCCATGACCATTGTCCAGAACATCACACAGCATGTAACTCACCTCTCACCTGCAGTACGAATCTGGCCAGCGCAGCCCAATATGCGACATTTATAGCGCAATACATGCAAATTAGGAGTGGAGCAACTTTAATGACATGCAAATCGCGCCACTGCGCTTTGAATGGCTGATCAGATGATTTGCATGTGTCGGCTGAATATCGCGAATCTGCGCTTGCGCATCCGGATGAGTCGGCTGAGCCAATGGTGCAGATCTGTGACTGTGTGGTACACTGCATTGCGATGACCAGATAGCTTACACAGGTGTCTGTCACACTGCTGACGTGCTGAGCGCGATCAGCAATTCAGGCCATGGCCACCATTGTGCCAGTGGTGCTACAGCAATGGGCACTACATGGCGCTGTGGCACTACTGCGCAATAGTCCACTGTGGCACTGGTACGCAGCTGGTCAGTCGTGCAGGATGCCTATACGTCAGATGGCGCTGTGCGTAGCCTTGCGTCATTGCCCATGACCTTGTGTATGACCTTTGCCCCCTGGCGCTGTTCGCTTGCCATGTGTACGTCCATATTGCGCTGTCTGGTGACAGCGCTATGTGAAGTGACGGTGCTGTTCGAACAGCGCGATTGGAGCCTGTGGTGGTCTATTGTGCAACATCTCCACGTGGGGTTACGGTGCAGCGGGGCGCCATATTGCCTGCTGTAAAGTTGGTACCATGGCTGGGAGGAGGCTGTGTCCTGGAGCCAACTTGAAGTGGCCAACCTGGTGGCCCTAGTGGAGCCCCACTATGGTGCACTTTATGGTGAGGCCCTCTCACCATTGCAAAAACACAAGTGTGGCAGCAAGTGGCCACTGACCTGGTGGGGGTCACTGGACGGTGCCGGTCTGCTGAGCAGTGCCAGCACCGGTACAGTGACCTCCGCCGGAGGGATCTGGACGTGTTGGCGAGGCTGTGGTCACGTGCCAGGTGGAGCGTGGTGCCTAGGCCAGGTGGGTGTATCATCTATGCACCTGTATTCTCTGTAGGAGTGTGTGTGTGTTTTGGTGGCTGTGCATAGGTGATGGCTCTGCCACGGTTGGCTGTGTCAGTGTGTGCAGCTGTGAGATGAATGGGTATGGCTGTGTGGGCAGGCACTCTCACTGGGGCAGGGGGCAGTCTGCTTTTGAGTCACACTGATGTTTGTCTCAACATATGTCTCCCACAGGCCGGGATGTGAGGATGCAGGCCCAGGTTGACGAGGGCCGTGCCAGGGCCCCGGTGCCAGCAGGGGTTGCACCCCAACAGCAGCAGCGGTGGCAGCAACGGCAGCAGCAGCAATAGCAACAGCAGCAGACACAGCTGCTTGTGCAGTGTGAGTATCATGACTTCATGGATGCTATTGCATGCTGGGGGGGGGAGACCAGTATCCCTGCACAATACAACCATGCAGGAAAGGGGAGGTCATAATTCCACTATACAAGACACTAGTGAGGCCCCACCTGGAGTACAGTGTACATTTCTGGAGAACATACCTACGTAAGGACGTAGAGTGGGCAGAGAAGTTTCATAGGAGGGCAACAAAGATGGTGAATGGCTTGCATCACATATCCTATGGAGACAGGTTGATGGAACTGCACATGTACTCCCTGGAGGGAAGGAGGGAGAGAGGGGATATGATAGAGACATACAAGTACTTACAGGGAGGAACAGGGTGCAGGGAAACACTATTTTGCAGTGAGAAAGATGTTCCAGGACTAGAGGGCATGGGATGAAGTTGGAGGGAGGACGATTCAGAGGACACATGAGAAAGAATGTCTTCACAGAACGGGTGGTGGACAAGTGGAACACGCTGCCAGAGGAAGTGGTGGGGGCTGAAACAATCATGGGATTTCAGAATGCACGGGATAGACATAACAGACTTCTGGAGGTCAGGGGTAAGGGGCAACAGACTTCTAGGACAACAAGGTGAACTTACATGCTCAAATGCACAGACTGGGTTGGCCATAGGCCCTTATCTGCCGCCACTGTCTATGTCTCAATGTCTGTATGCACGACACAGATGACATGCATCACTGTCCAGTATCACAGCACGTCTGTGTATGCATCACTGGTGGTCCTGCATGCACTGGGCACATGCTTGTAACTGGCATCGCACCGTTGCCACGTCCTTGACAGCCTTGTTTGTGCTGTGATGGACATGGGCAGTGTGTGTGTGCAGTGGTGCGCATAGCTGGTGCCGCCTGTTTGTGATGGCCATGTGCATGTTCACTGTGGGTGGGTGCATGCCATCACAGGTACAGGACATTGGGTTATATGGCTTGCAGATTGGGTGGTGTTCAGGGTTGTGGTCAGGCACAGCCATTGACTGTGTTCCCATTTTCCTAGGCCTCGAGGTTCTCCAGCGCATTGGGAGGGATGTCCGGGGCCTCAGACAGCTGCTTGCAGACAACCAGACCATCCTGCAATCGATACACCGGCATGGCCTTCGCAGGAGGCGGCACAGGTACTGGCCGACAGCAGCCGGAAGACGAGTGGCTGGCTGGCCCATAACTTCAGTTACCCTCCCCACTTCTCCCATCCCTACCACCCTGCCTTCCCTCTCCAAGTTTGTCATCCCTACCCCTTGAACACCCCTACCTTGTACCCGTCCCCCCCCTTGTAAATAGTTTTATTGTTATGGTTATATTGTTTATGTCAATCTACATTTCTATTTTGATAAGAATAATGTGTTGGTCTCTGATTTGCAGCTGGCTATGGGTGCTCAGTTGCAGGGGTGTACATGCCATCTGGAGTGGTATGGTCCTGGGTATATGTGTGTGTGTGTGTGTGTGTGTGTGTGATGGGGAGGTATCTCCAGCATGGCTGTGACTTTCTGTTGGTCTTGCCGTCTGCTGCCACCCACTGCTGGGTGCACAGGGTGTGTCTGGCTTGTAGGCTTCTGTGCTGCATAGGGTTGACGTGTGCTGGAGTGGATGCATGGTTTCCTGCAGTGCCAGTCACTGCACATAGGTGGTGTCTTGGGGTCACAGTGCAGGGTGTGCTGTGCGTACGGGGGGGCTGATGTGCACTGTGGTTGTCAACCCCCTGTGTGTGGCACTCTCAGCCTGCCAGTGGTTGTGCTGGGGTGTCATGGCTCTGCTATGCTTTGTTGGCTTGTCCCCATGGGCAAGTAGCTCATCCATCACACCCCCAGTGATGCTGTGCTTGGGGTGTGCAGGTGTGGTGTTGGTTCTGCAGTGTGTTCCTGTGCCCATGTGTGGCATGGCTGGCGGTGGGCCCCAGCCTGCCTCCCTGGATGTGCAGTTCCATTGCTCTGGGGGGGGCTCTGCTTGCGCTATGGCACCTCTGGACTGCTCAGCTGGGCTGCCCTGGTTGCACTATAGCGCAACATTTTGGCTCAGCTTCTCCATCCTGGTTGCGCTATGGTGCAGTATGTGCAATATTCAGACGTTGGTTGCTTGCGCAATTTGTTCTGCTCCATGTTTGAATATCGCACCTGTTGCGCATATGCGCAATTGGTTTGTGCTTGCTCCTGCTGTTGCGCTCATTTTGGGTGCAGTTTGAATATCTGGGCCTATATACATATATAATTCATTGCAATAAAAACTTTGTTAATGCACTAGCTAGGTTTAAAGTGAAAACATAGAAAAATGCAGCATTAGGGTTTCCAACCCTAACACCTCAATCCCACCCTGCAGACATCAAATCAGGCGTGGGGTGTGCCTTGGGGTTGTCAAGCCTAATGCTCACCCCATTGCATCATTTAATAAGCTCAGGTATGTACAGTGTATGAGAATGAGGTGATCGTTAGGCTTAACAACCCCAAGTCAGGCCCCACACCTGATTTGCTGCCTGCAGTGTGGGGATAGGGTGTTAGGATTGGAAACACTAATGCCACATTTCCCTGCATTTTTCACTTAACACTAACTAGTGCATTAAAGATGTTTTTGCAGTGAATTTCCTTAGTTTTTGAAATATTATAATCATATTCTTATTTCCCTATGAAAGTGCAGGGCCCTCAAGGCCCTGTGCTTCCATCCATCAATAATTTTTGAGATAATGTAATCACGTCATTATTTGTCTGTGGGAGTGCAGGGCCTTCTGGCCCTGCACTTTGATCCATCCCTAAATGCGTATATGTATGTTGCTGTGGCTTCCATTTTTAGTACAACAGCAACCAAATTGTCAGCATTGCCTTTTTGTTTCCCCACCTCATGTATGAGGTAGTGACATTTTCCAAATCTCTGTCAAAACATAATTGCTCACCACTGTAACATCATTCCACACCACAGGTGCACAATGACAATTTTGGCAAGCTTTGAAAAGTGGCACCTGTCACATTCATGGGGTACTATAAAAAAATGGCAATGTTGAAAATTTTGAGTGAAAATATGTGCAATTGCCAAAGTTATGAGCAAGCATAGGAAGATTTCAATGGATGCACATCTTTGCCATTTTTACATAGTCTGACACCACATTTTCAACATACCCATCTTATGATCCCACCCTCCAAATTTTCAGCTTACCCATCTTATTTCCCCACCTCAAGAACAAGGGCAGTGAAATTTTTGCAATCCCGACAAAAAGGTGATTTCATGAACCAACTGCAAAATCGCCTTTTTTTGCCACATTTGCATAATTCCACCAACATTATTCTTGAAGTGGTGTCTCGAGCACTACAGGTGTCAGAAGAAAACAGCAACAGATTTTGAATGAAAATGTTTATATGAACAAAAATTTCAGTTTCCTATTTTCCTTCATAAGTTTTGCATGGATGAATATTTTTGCACATAACCAGCAAAAGGCACACCTGTGTGCCAGCCCCTTTCTTTCCTGATAATTTCAGAGCAAAATTCCAAACTGTCTGTGTGCTACATGGATAATCCCACCCCACAGCGACTTTTCAACAGCGAGGTTCCCTACAGTGACTACAGCACCACGTCGCTGTAAGGAACCCACTGGAACCCGGCACTGTATGTCAGGAGTCCTGCACCCCCCCAATCAGCTCTGACTCAGAGTTGATAGTCCTAAAAGTGGGGGGGTTCTGGGGGCACATCCCCTCATTTGGGGGGTTTGGAAGTGAAGCCCATCAAAGAAAACACTTTGTCACATTGGAAACTGGCAGCCAACTGCAAAATGCGATCTACCTGCCGGTTTCGCTGTCGAGGTGTTCGACAAATATTTTGTTGAACACCCATTGTAGATCCCGCTGCATGTGTCAGAAGAAGAAAACAGCAACAAATAGCAAACAAAAATGCTCATTTGAATGAAAATGTTTATTTGATATTTTCATTCATTAGTCTTTAATGAATGAACATTTTTGCACCTAAAAACAAAAGGAATGTCTGTGGGCCATCCCATTTGTAGTAAAAGTAGTAGTAGTAAAAAATGTATTTTTATACAGGAATAATACATGTCATTTGGATAACACAATCCAGTTTTCAAGACAGTCCTGTGCAAACTCTTTAAGTTTCACATAATCAAACCAACCACAAACAATTAAATACAAAATATAAATAAATACACAAAAATCTATCCCTATACACCTTACTTGACAACCTAAATTACAAACGTTTTATAGAAAGAAAAGAAAAACAACAAAAATCAACATCAAACACATACACACGTGTAAACATAACACATCTCTAACCCCTCAATAATTTTTTTAATAGTTTTCTCAGCTCGTAATAAGGGAGAGAGTATATTCCAACATACTGATGCTTGTGATGCTAGTGTTCTATCCTCAAACTTATTTTTTCGCCTATCTGGATCTATTCTATTTTGGTACAATGACCTAACTGAATGTTTCCTAAGGGCAGAATCCTTATCTGCCAATAGTTTAGCAATATTATGATTTAAGCGGATTGTCCTATATTTATAGATAAATATTGACCAACTTTTCTTATATTCCAAATCAAGGGATAAGCAATTTAACCTAGTTTCTATCCTGAACATTTCAGAGCAACATTCCAAACCACCTGGGTGCTACAGATGTCAGAAGATGAAAACAGCAACAAATAGCAAATGAAAATCTTCATATAGATACATAGATGCTGTTGGCAGATAAGGACTGCTTGGCCCATCCAGTCTGCCTGTTTGAGCTGCCTAACGGTATGTCTAGTGACCCTATCTGGTCATTGGCTTTAACTTTTTCTTCCTATTTCTATTATTCATTTGTTTCGGTCTTATGCATATTTGAAGCCTGCCACTGTATGGGCTGTCACCACCTCCTGGGGCAGGCTAGTCCATGCATCCACCACTCTTTCCATAAAAATGAACTTCCTGACATTTCCCCTTATGCGGTCATCCATCAGTCTCATGTCGTGTCCTCTTGTCCTGGCAGTACTATTAATCTGGAAGATGTTGTCCACTTCTACCTTGTTAATGCCTTTGAGCAGTGCTTGAATTACAGGGGGGCCTGTGGGGGCTGGGCTCCCTTACATTTCTGGAGGGGCCCCCTGAGTTCTGTGTAATTGAAAGGTGCTAGGGAGCCATGTTTTGGCCCCCTTACATCTCACTACTGAAACTGCTAATCTCCATTCAGTCAGTAGCAAAAATTGCAGCAGCCCTGCCTAAGTGAAAAATACCATGTTTCCCCTTTTAACAACCATCCAGAAAAACAACAACCTCCCCCTCAACTCATAGCCACACAGCCGGCATCAAAGTGAGTTAGGTGATACTTGAGACAGATAATTATCTAAAGCCATGTTTACATATCTAGACCACTTTTTCATTTATGATGGTCCCTTCCCTCTTTGCTGGCTGTTTCTCCATCAATTTAGCATTTACACAGCCTGCCCTTGCAGTGCTGCAGGTTGCTCAGAGGAGGGGCTGTAAATTCAGCAGAGGATGTTGGGAGAAACTGGTTCAGAAGGCTTCCCATCTGAGCGGGTGCATCAGTTTACAGCATTGATTAACGCACTTGCTCTGATACAGGTACCCTCAATTGAGCCGCAGCAAAAAAGGACTCTGAAGTGCACTTATGGTGCTCTGGAAAGTGTCTACAAAGCCAACATTGCAGCACATCAACCTATATGAATGGGTTGATGTGCTGAAAAGTTGGCGGTGTAAACAAGCCTTAAGTGATAGCATGCCATTGCTTGACTGCTTTGATGGTCGCCTTCCTGGAAAACAAATAAACAAAAGCCTCCCATAGCTGTAAGTAGTATCCACAGCTGGCACCAAAGTTAGCCCTTAACAGATACTTTAAAAAGGTGATAGAGATCCTTATCTTTATCCTTTTTATTGTAAAAAATGCTGCTGTGCTTGCCTTGCTCAGTGTGACACCACTTTGAACAAGCACATTTGGGGCTGTTCATTTCATTTCAGATTATAGATGACTTAAACCAAAGGTAAAAGTAGTAGTCAGTAGCCCCTACACTGACCCCCTAGGAACAACTTAATTGTTCACTGTCACTGAGTTGTCAGACAGAGAAAGGGAGACAGGAAGAGAAAACAAGTGCAGTTTCAGGAGCCCAGAGGACGAGTGTGGCACCTCTGCTGTATTGCCTGTTGAAATCAGATTACTGCTGGCTGTTGTGCCGGAGGAGTCTTGTTATTTTATACACGGTAAGAAAATCAGGAGCACACAATTCCAGATGGTATGTAAATATGTTTTTCTTTTTGTATAAAGGTGGAGTTATAGGCAGGAATTAGGTTGAGTAAGTTAGGACTCAGAGGAACGTGGAACGGGCATGCAGTGCTAGCTGGCTGGGGCTGGAGTGTGGTGTAAGGCCAGATGCAGAGCTGTACTAGATTCTGGACTATGGCAGTATCAACACAAGTTGCCACCACAGAGAGAACTGAGAGAGAGGGAGCGAGAGAGAGAGAGACCCTGAATGGGCCAGGGCTACACTCTTTTGGCCTCCTCATCCTGATCTTGCAGAGCCTAAGTTCAGTAAGGCAAGCTTGGGAAGGGGGTAATTGTCTCCAATGCAAATGTGAAGTAAAGTAAAGAGTCTAGAGAGAGGGTTGTTGTTTGTTTCAAGAGCCCATGTAAAGTAAGGGAAGGCTGATGGGGAAGGGGTTGTGTCTCCAGGCCCCATGTAAAGTAAGGCTAGGTTGAGAGGAGGACGGTGTTTGTCTACAGGGCCATGTAAAGGTGAGACAAGACAGAGGTGCATGTTTGTCCCCAGACCTTATGTTAAGTAAGGCAAGGTGGGCGGAGGGGGGGGGGGTGTTTCCAGAGCCCATGTGAAGTATGGTAAGGAAAGGCAGGTGAGGGGGAAGTGTTTGCTTTGTGTCCCCAGAGCTCATGTGAAGTAAGACAAGACTAGTGGTAGGTGTTGTGCATCTCCGGAGACCATATGAAGTAGGGCAAGGCTATGGGGTGCTTTGTGTCTCCAGAGTATGTAAAATAAGGCAAGGCAGAGGGTCGCTGCGTGTCTCTGGAACCCATGTCATGTAAGGCAAGGCTGGGGGATGCTTTGTGTCTCTGGATCCCAGGTGAAATATGTATATTACAGAAAATAGACAGTACATTGCTTTCTCCTACTCAAGTAATGCACCCCAAGTGATTTGCATAGTGCAGCCGAGGCATATCCGCAACATTCTCAGATTTTTTACCAGTAAATCAAAGAGAACTAGCCTGTATGTGTATAGCATGACGGAAGTTCAGTGCTAGATCCAGTGAAAGAGAAGAGCCTATGAAGTATGGATATTTTGGATAGTGGTGTGACTGTGTGAGACATGTGTTGGGGGTGTGGGGTTGGTCAAAATAAGGGACTCCTAAAAATAAGCAGACCTGGAAGGAAATATTGCATGTGTTAGGAAAAACACGTTAATCTCACTGTCTCCTAAACCTGCCAGCAATGACCCCTGAGAAGGTAAGACAACATCCTGTCAGCCACAGGCTTCATTTAATTATTCATGGGGGATGTATTTGACTCCAATAGTGAAAAATGTGGATGACTATGAATTTTGCAGGCATGGAAGTCAAACGCTGATATTTTGTCTGAATGAAAGGGGGGGCATGGCATTGTATGTAATGTGCATATTACGGAATTGTTTCTGACAACATTATGTTGGCTACCTGGGAAGTATTTCAACTTCCCCAAAACTGGAATGACTTTCAGATTTTTATCACTGAAATTGTTGACATCAATCATCCAAAATTAACTGAACATCAGAAACCTTAATGTATAGCAATCCTCTTTAATAAATAAACTGGGTGGCATGTGTTTATGTGTGTGTGTGGGGGGGGGGGGAGTCCAGTTAACTGGTGCAGGATTCATCCACAGGTTTAAGTTAATCTTTTTTTAATACTCTGCCTATCATCATAATGCACAAATCACCCTTTGGTTGTCCTTTAACAGTAGCGGAGTGAGTCCTCTCCCCCCTGTTTTCATTGCCTGCTGCTCTAGTGCTCTGCTGCTGTATCCATTTTTATGTTGATTGCGCGCATGTGCAAGAAACATGTTGCGACAGGTTTCTTCAGAAGCAGGTTGTGGAGGCACGGCACTGTTGTGACCAATGCCCCCACAGCCTGCAAAGGCTTACCCCACTTCCCCCAATGCCATGGCTGACACTAGTTCAGCCAGCATGCCACAACTTTCTAAAAAATCAGCCACTGCAATCAGGGGCCACCTTGTCATTGCAGCGTCAGCCATCTGCTGCAATGAGGGAGCGACCCGTCATTGCAGGGCGGGATGTAAAACCCCTGATATTGTTTGTGAACATGGCCGCAGCTTGCCGTCGTGTTCACAAACAATATAACCACACCCACCATGTTTAGTTGCCGATGGGGGCCCCAATCCCCATCGGCTTTGGTGCTCTTTTGTTTCTTTTGTTGCTGACGGGGGAGCCCACTCGCCATCGGCATTCTGTACTCCCCCCCACTTTTGTTCCTGCAGACGGGGTGCCAAATGGGGGTGCCCAATCCCCCATCGCCTACTGGTGCCCCTGGACAAGAAAGTCGCTGCTGGCACACTGGGAGACCACCCCAGCGTGCCACATGCCCCTGTGAATTAAAAAATGGTCCCGCGATGTCTTTTTTTTTTTTTTCTCCTGCAAAAAAGGAAACCGTCCCTCGGCGCTTGCCCTGCCTCCCACCCGCAACCCGCACCCACCCACTGCACGCCCTGCCTCCCCACACTCCCCTTCACCCCATACTTACCTTAGGAGCTCAGTGCGATGATCTTCGGTGGACTGGGAACACGTCTGCACTCTTCAAAGCCGACCGCGAACTGAGGAAATGCCGGTAAGCTGTATAATGTAATACATAGGGTTTTTTCAACTTTACTGTATATCTCGGGCATTTTGGGGAATTTTTTCACCAAATTTTCAACATGGGGTTTTTGGGACCCTCCTCATAAATTCTTGAACTGTCATGGCATTAATCAGCCCAGAAAGGTGATTTTGCGGTCACTGTGCGGAATCACCTTTCAGGGCGAATAGCAAGCGACAGTACCAGTGTTCATGGTGGGCTCTCCAAAGCCTATCTTGCAAATTTGGTGGAAAAATCCAAAACTTACTGTTTTATGAGCGCAGCGCTATGGCGTTGCTACCATCGTAACTTCGTGAATTTGCAATATTTTCATGCCAGATTTTCAACATTGGCATTTTGTCATACCTCCTTGTGAACAGTCCATCTGTCATTGTTCACATCCTGGTGGAAATGTGTTTTCGCACTTCTGGCTCAGAATAGCACGGTCGCTGTGGGAAATCAGTGTTCAGGACAGATTAAAAAAATGACAGTGACACTGTTCATGAGTAGAGGTCCTGAAATGGCTATGTTGAAAATTTGGTGACGATACTCCTAAAAATGACTGTTACGAGCGTGTGTTGCGCGGTTTGCATGCACGCTTGTGACTTCGTGAATTTATAATATTTTCACTACAGATTTCCAACATTGCCATTTTCCCACACCTACTTATGAACAGTAAAGCTGTCATTTTTCCCATCCTGGCTGAAATGGGTTTTCGCACTTCTGGCGCAGAATAGAGCAGTTGCTGTGGGAAATCACTGTCCGGGACAGATTAAGAAAATGAGAGTGATACTGTTCATGAGCAGAGGTCCTAAAATGCCTGTGTTGAAAATTTGGTGATAATAGTCCATTGAATGACTGTGTTACAAGTGTGCATTGCACACTGTCCACACACACTTGTAACTTTGCAGATTTGTAATATTGTCACACCACATTTTCACCAGTGGAATTTTTCCACACCTCCTTATGAGCAGTACAGCTGTCATTTTTCACATCCTGACTGAAATGTGTTTTCACAGTTCTGGCACAGAATAACGCGGTCGCTGTGGAAAATCACTATTCATGACAGATGAAGAAAATGACAGTGGCATTGTTCATGAGCAGAGGTCCTAAAATGCCTATGTTGAAAATCAGGTGACGAACCACCATAACATGACTGTGTTACAAGCGTGCGTTGAACTGTTTCCACGCACCCTTGTAACTTCGCAATTTTTTAATATTTTCACGCCACATTCTCAGCAGTGGCATTTTTCTGCACCTCCTTATGAAGAGTACAGCTGCCATTTTTCACATCGTGGCTAAAATGTGTTTTTGCACTCCTGCCACAGAATAGCACGGTCATTGTGGGAAATCACTGTTTGGGACACATTAAGATTGAACAAGTGAGAGGGGGGAGTGACCGTGCTCAACTGAGCTCTGTCAGGACTGCTGCGGATTTGTTTGTGGGCAGAGAAAGGGCTCAACGCAAGAGCCCAGTACAAAAAGGCAGCCTGCAGCACTGAGAGAAACAGAATGAGAGAGCGAGTGAGGGAGGGGGAGTGGGCGAACTCACCAGAGCTCTGTCAGGACTGCTGTGGATTTCTTTGTGGGCAGAAAAAGGCGCCAATGCAGGCAGGAGTCCCGTACAAAAGGGCCACTTGCAGTGCCAGGACAAACAGAATGAGCGTGTGAGAGAGGGAAACTGAGCGACCTCAACAGACCTCTGTCAGGACAGCTGCAGATTTGTTTGTGGGCAGACACAGGGCACAACATAAGAGCCCAGTACAAAAGGGCAGCCTGCAGCACTGGGAGAAACAGAACAAGAGAGCGAGAGACGGAGAGGGAGTGACTGAATTCACCAGAGCTCTTTCAGGACTGCTGTGGATTTCTTTGGGGGCAAAAAAAGGCATCAATGCAGGCAGGGGCCCAGTTCAAAAGGCCAGCCCGCAGCGGTGGAAGAAACAGTACGAGCGAGTGAGACAGGGGAACTGGTTGAGCTCAACGGAGCTCTGTCAGGACTGCTGCGGATTTCTTTTTGGGCAGACAAAGGTGCCAATGCATGCAGGGGCCCAGTACAAATAGGCAGCCTGCACTGGTGGGGAAACCAGAATGAGCGAGTGAGAGAGGGGGAGTGAGCGAGCTCAACAGAGCTCTATTGTAACTGCTGCAAATTTCTTTGTGGGTAGAAGAAGGTGTCAACGCAGGCAGGAGTCCAATAAAAATGGGCAGCCTGCAGCACTGGCAGAAATGGAATGAGTGAGTGAGAGAAGGGGAGTGAGTGAGCTAAACGGAGCTTTGTTGGGACTGCTGCAGATTTCTTTGTGGGCAGACAAAGGCACCAACAGAGGCAGGAGCTCAGTACAAAAGGACAGCCTGCAGTGCCAAGACAGACAGAATGAGTGAGTGACACAGGGGGAGTAAGTAACCTCAATGGAGCTCTGTTGGCACAGCTGTGGATTTCTTTGTGGGCAGAAAAAGGTGCCAATGCAGGCAGGAGCCCAGTACAAAAAGGCAGTCTGCAGCGCCAGGAGAAACACAACGAGTGAGTAAGAGAGGGGGAGTGAGCGAGCTCAATGGAGCTCTATCATGACTGCTGTGGATTTCTTTGTTGGCAGAAAAAGGCAGCACCGCAGGCAGGAGCCTACTACAAAAGGCCACCCTGCAGCGCCGGCAGAAATGGAATGAGTGAGTGAGAGAGAGGGAGTCAGCAGGCTCAACAGACCTGCGTCGAGCCTGCTGCAGATTTCTTTGTGGGCAGAAAAAGCCACCAACAGAGGCAGAAGCCCAGTACAAAAGGGCAGCCTGCAGCACCAGGAGAAACAGAATGAATGAGTGAGAGAAGGGGAGTGATCCACCTCAACGGAGTTCTGTCGGGACAGCTGCAGAATTCTTAGTGGGCAGAGCAATGTGCCAACGCAGGCAGGAGCCCACTACAAAAGAGCAGCCTGCAGCACCGGACCAAACAGACTGAGCAATTTACAGAAGGTCAGTGAGCGTTCTCAACAGACCAACGCAAACAACATTTGGCATTGACAAATGTTTGTTTTTCTTGTGCTCAAACCAGACTGGCAGCTCATATGATAATTATCCTTTGCATAAGTTGTATTGCTTGTCCACTTCTTGTGACTGGGATATGGTGCATAATTTGCAAGCAGTAGGATGACAAAAAATTCTGGGGGGATTGATGTTGGTGGATGAAAGGTGTAATTAAACAAAGGGGGTAAGTGTGATCTGGGGGATCTGTTTCACAGACTGTGAGAGAAATAGGGAGTGAGATGTAATCCACTTTACAAATGAAGCAAAGAATGAGATTTCATAAACAGTTGAATTTTCAAAACATTCTTGCAGGAAACAGTAACATTCTTATCACATAATGTTTCATCCTGGTAGGCTTTAACATATCTTACTTATGGTAGCTCTAAAATAAAGGAAAATGCACCATTTACAGTGATGTTTAAAAAATGTCATGGGG
The DNA here is from genome assembly GCA_016271365.2 of Neoceratodus forsteri. Classification (NCBI taxonomy): domain Eukaryota; kingdom Metazoa; phylum Chordata; order Ceratodontiformes; family Ceratodontidae; genus Neoceratodus; species Neoceratodus forsteri. The sequence goes on from CM057451.1 coordinate 214,412,404, forward strand.
GTGCATGCCCCCAGACCCCTCCCAGCTTTGTGATGATTTTGGAAACCCCTTTTCACTGACTTTGTGCACACCTCTGAATATGGGCCGTTGGGTCCCCCTACTTTCTTCATCATAATTCGAGCACTGCCCTTGAGATACTTGAATGTTTCTATCATGTCACCTCTTTCCCTCCTTTGTTCCAGCATGTACAATTGAGGTCCCTCATTCTCTCCCCGCAAGGCTTGTGATATAATCTCTTCAGCATTTTGGCTGCTTTCCTCTGCACCATCTCTATTTTGTCAATGTCCTTTTGAAGGTGTGGTCTCCAGAACTATACACAGTATTCAAGGTGAGGTCTCACCAGGTTCTTGTACAGTGGAACAATTGCCTCCCTCCTTAGGCTTGTGATTCTCCTTCCAATACACCCCAACATCCCACTGGCTTTTTCATCCACCTTTTCCCTCCACCTAGTGGCCTTCAAGTTATCTGTGATTATCACCCCCAAGTCCATCTCCTCCATAGTTACTGCTAGCAGCTCCCCTCAAACCTGTAGCTTACCCCAGGGTTCCTGCTCCCCACATGTATGATTATGCACTTCTTTGCATTAAACCTTAGCTGCCATGCCTCAACCATCTTTTCAGCAGTTCCAGGTCTTTTCTTGTCCTTTCCACGCCGTCCAGAGTCTCCACCCTGTTGCAGATCTTGGTGTCATCTGCAAACAGGCAAATCTTTCCCTCCAGCCCATCTGCAGTGTCACTGTTGAAGACATTGAAGAGGACTGGCCCCAGAACTGACCCCTGAGGTACCCCACTGGTCACCTCCCTTTCATCTGATTGGGTTCCATTCACCACTACAATCTGTTTTCTGTCCCTTAATCAGTTTCCAATGCAGTTCACCACCTTGCATCCCAAACCCCAGGCTGTCTGGCTTGTTGACCAGTCTCCTATGTGGGACTGTATCAAAGGCTTTGCTGAAATTGATGTAGGCAATATTTACCCCCCCCCCTTGGTCTACTGCTTTGTCACCCAGTCCAAGAAATCTATCAGATTAGTTTGACAGGATTGTCATGCAGAAAACCCATGCTGCCTAGGATGCACCAGTCCATTGGCTTCCAGGTGTTGCACTGTTCTTTCCTTAAAGAGTGCCTCCATTATCGTTCTGACTATTGAGGTTAGACTAACTGGCCTGTAGTTCCCCGCTTCTTCTTTACTACTGCTATTGTGAAGAAGAACAATGTTTGCCCTTCTCCAGTCCTCTGAATCACTCTGGTGTCTAAGAACTCACTGGACAGGGCTGCCAGAGTGGCTGCCAGTTCAGTCCTTAGTTCCTTTAGGACCCTGGGATGTATGCCATCTGAACCCATCACTTTTTCCACCTTTTGCTTTGCCAGTTCTTCTAGGACCCTCTCCTCTGAGAATGGACTGGTGTTTACCTGCTTATCCTTAGCTCCTTTCAAGTTCAGCTGCATGCCCTGCCGATCCCCTTCCTCAGTGAAGACTGAACAGAAATATTCTTTCAGGATTGCTGATTTTGCCCCTGTCTCCCTCCACTATCCTCCCCCTGGCCCCTCTAAGCTTTGCTACTTCCTCCTTTGCCTTCCTTCTCTCGCTAATGTACGTGAAGAATGTCTTATCTCCTTTTTTAACCAACTGGGCTGTTCTCTCTTCTGTTTTGCACTTTAGCACTCCTTGCTGCCTTTCCAGCATCTCTCAGACACTTCTGGTACATTTCCTTGTCCTCATCCCTTTGTGTCTCCTTATACCTCCTGAAGGCTAGCCTCTTGGCCCTTACTTTTTCTGCCACCCCCCCCCGAGAACCAAAGTGGTTTTCTTCTCCTTTTACTCTTGTCTATTGACCTAATGCATTGTTTTGTTATCTCTGCTATAGCCTCCTTGATGTGTGCCCATTTCTCCTCAATGCCCACCTATCTTTCTTTTTTCCAGTGTTTCTTTTAGCTTTAGTCCCATACTGGTAAAGTCCACCCTTCTAAAGTCTAAGACTCTTGCCTTCGTATGGGTTGACTGGATCCCTGTGTCTACTTTGAACCACACCATATTGTGGTCACTGGACCCTAACTGACCATCACCCAAAGATCTGCTACCTTGTCCCCTTTGGTCAGCACCAGATCCAGGATTGCCCAGTCCCTGGTAGGTTCCTGAACCAGTTGCCTAAGGCATCTTTGTTCACTATTCTCCTTCATAAATTTTGCACAGATTAATATTTTTGTACCAAACTATAAAAGGGATGACTGTGGGCAGCCCCTTTCTATCCTGATAATTTCAGACCACACTTCCAAACCACCAGAGAGCTACAGGAGTCATAAGAAGAAAACAGCAACAAATAGCAATCAAACATTTTCATATGAACAGATATTTTTGTTTGATAATTTTTTTCATAAGTTTTGAATGAAGGAATATTTTTGCACCAAACCTGCAAAAGGCACATTTGTGCGCCAGCCCTTTTCTACACGGAAATTTTCAGACCAAATTTCCAAACCACCTAGGAACTGCAGGTGTCAGAAGAAGAAAACTGCAACGAACAGCAAACACAAATTTTTGTATGAATGAAATGTTCATTTGATATTTTTGTTCAATTGTGAGTTTTAATAAAAAAAGAGATGGATATAAATTTAAAGAAATCTGGAGGACTGATTACTCCTGGATTTAATGCAAATTTTGATTTGTTAGCCTGACTAATAAGGTGCATTTCTAATGAAAGGGGCAATTAATACTAGCACACAATTAGCATAGAGATATATTTGTTGTAGCATGCTTCCTAGTGGATATTTCTTTTTAAATCTTCTTTATTGAGGTTTTTGTCATTATTTCCAACACACTGACATACACACGTACCTCCCAGGATACATCCCCGGGCCCACTTCCCCAAACTGGAAGTGGAAACTATGTACATCTCCCCAACTATATACACTCACAGTTACATTTAAATGTCCCAGAACTAAATCCTCCATTTTTGATTCAGGTATCCTCATATCCTTCATACAAGTTCGGAAGCAGCTGGTTTTAGCCATAATCCAGATTATGTTATCTAAGTACTGCTCTATTCCCAAAGTGCACCTCTTCTGGACATTGTGAGTAACTGTGTCCCTAAGAAAGAGAGAGAATCCCATATGCCCAGCCAAAAGGAACCTAATTACTTAGACATCCAATCTCATATGAGAGATGTATAAAAGCAGATATAGACATTTTCTAATACTAGTCACAAAATGACATTCAAAGATGAACCCCTAAGACTTTATCCTATATAGATTCAGCTATTTACTCCTCTTCAGACAGACAGATCCGAACCGAGGACCTTTCACCTGTAGTGAGTACACTGTCTCGAGCCCCCATTTCTTGTCAAATACTTTCTTTTCCTTCCATCCATATGTTGCTTAAGTCTTTCCAAGATCTGTAGGAGGTCCCCAGCCACTGGTCATAACTATGGTTTTGTCCTCTTTCCAGTGTCTTAGAACAAAAGCTTTAACCACGGCTGATATAAGGGACACATGACCCTTAGCTAGACACGTCAGTATCCTACCCATGTCCCCGAGTATACATATCTCAGGGCTAATGTACTCCGAAAAATTTAGTATCGGGTCCATTTCTGCTTTGAATTGAGCCCAAAGTGGCTGAATCCGAGAGCACGACCACAATACATGCAGTAGGTCTCCCGACTCCATGCCACAATGAAAGCACCAATCTATCTGTCTGAGTTTTCTGGAACACAATTTAACAGGGGTGTAGTAGATATTTGAACAAATAAAAAATTGTATAGTAGTATACTTCGGTATAGGCAGATATTTTGTGTGTTTCCACAGTTCTATCCAGTCAGGTCTCAGGGGGGATAATGCTCTGTCCCAATATGTAACCCTGCTTTCGGGGTCAGTGCAAACATAGTCTAACAGGACCTTATACACTTTAGACAAGGGATGTTGTAAAAGATCAATTCCTTTAAGTGATCCCATAGCGCCTTACTGTCCCCACATATCGTTCTGATGAACTTTGTAACAATTTAGTAATCTGAATATTTTTAAAGTCCCATTCCGAAATTGTGTTGGCAGGAGCACCCCATCCACAACCATGAAGTCCGCCACTTTGGAATCCGACAACAATGATGTCCATTGACCTCTCAACACCAATTTCCCAAGCGAAAATTAGGGTTTCCCACTGTCGGCTGCTCCCTAGCCCTCTTTGTGCTCTCTTTTGCCATGGAATAACCACTCCCACCATGCCTTAACTGATTTATATATCGGAGATTGCTTACTTATACCCGGCAATGTCTCCGGGTCTACATATAATAGAGCATTAGGGGAAAGTTTTAAATCCTGCAAAACGAGTTGTTCAATTCGCAGCCATGTTGGGGTGTATGTCTCGTCCCCACCTTGCCTGACCCAAAGTCCCATGCATCCTAATTGCCCAGCAACATAATACAGTATTAGATCAGGGACCTTCATGCCACCCTTCTGGTGAGGGAGGCGTAAAACAGCATGTTTCTTCCTAGAAGGTTGAGAGTCCCAAAGGAATTCCAAGATAATCCTTTGGATATTGGTAAACTTACCCTTCGGGATACTATAGAGAGAGAGACAGATCGGGTACAGTAGTCGAGGCAGGAGGTTCATTTTAATTAGTCCCATTCTGGCAGTGAAGTTTAGAGGGAGCTTCCTCCATCTTTCAATATCTTGCTTAATATTAGCCACAATATTGCCCACATTCTCATCCACCCCCCCCACTGCGGACCTAGCCAAAATCCAGATCCCCAGATACTTGATTTTGTCCGGGGCTCAGTTAAGCTGGAAATGTTCAAAATCCGCCCTATGAGTGTGAACTGTGAGTGAGAGGACCTGAGTTTTAGACAAGTTTAATTTGTAATTAGACACCTTCAAAAGTTCCAATAATTTCCAGTGCCCTTTGAAAGCTTTCATCGGATTGGATAAGTGCAGCAGGATGTCATGGCCATCACCGATACTCTAAGCTCTAACCCCAAAACCTCAACCCTGAACTTCGGATCCATCACTAAGAATCTTAGCAAAGGTTCCAGGTAGATGTTACATAAAATTGGTGACAAGGGCAGCCCTGCCTTGTTCCATTCTTGAGAAAACTCCTTAGAGAGATAACCATTACATAAAATTCGGGCTGTAGGGGTTTTGTACAAATTTCTAAGGCCTCCCAGAAACTCCCTTGGGAATCCCATTTTCTCCATTGTGAAAAACAGAAATTGGTGGGAAACCCGGTCGAACACCTTCTCGGCATCTAGTGTAAATAAAGCCATAGCAGACTTTGAAACAGCCGCTCTCTCTAGAATATGATGGAGTTTCCTTAATGCATCCTGAGCCCCCTTCCCCAGCATAAACCTGACTTGTTCTTGACTAATCACAAAAGGAGCCACCTTCAAGACCCTGTTAGCCAAAATTTTCGTAAGTATCTTAATGTCTTGATTCATTAAGGCTATGGGCCTATAATTACCTGGTAGATGCCTGGGTTTATCTGGTTTTGGAATCAGCGTGATGTAGGCCTGATACAATGGAGGGTGGGGGACCCCATCACTCATAATAGCTACGAAGAGTTGTTTCAATAGGGGTATTATTGTCTCTGCATGAACTTTATAGAATTTGGCAGGGAAACCATCAGGCCCTGGTGCCTTCCCACTTGGTAAATCTTTAATTACCTCTAGTATTTCCAATTCTGATATTGGGGCAGCTAGGGCCTGGGCCTGCTCTAAATTTAATCTAGGTAGCGGCACTTGATCTAGAAACCTTCCAATATCCATCACCGAATTAGGGGCCCCCTCCTGGTATATTGCAGCATAGTACTCCGCAAAAGCATCTGCCAATTGTTGGGGGTCTGAAAAAAACTCGTCTCCGAACTTCACTGCCACTATCGTTCTCTCGGCTTCTCGCTCCTTAATCCTATGAGCCAATAACCGACCTGGCACGTCTCCCTGTAGCAAATATTTAGCATTCAGCCTCTCCAGCCACCGGTCTGTCCTGTAGTACAAAATACCTCTGAATTCCTCTTTCAGTTCCCTCAGCTCCCTATCTATCTCCTTGGAGGATCCTTCTAGAGGTGATAAAGACTTAATGGCCCCCATTATGAATTTCTCCCGGGCCCTACTTAGTTTATTCCACCTGGCGGTATATTCCTGTGCCCATCCCGTATACAACACTTTACATATGGGCCAGGCCAAGTTCCTAGCTCCAAGGGTTGGGATTTGATCCTGAATAATTTCCTTAAGTGTCCTAGTGGATATTTCTAATTTCTACTTGAAAATGGGCTACTATCATTGTTAATTTGTATACGCTGTGAAAATAAAAGTTATGAGTGAGCACCCTTATGCAGCTTTAATGTTATGAATCCTCTAATTCTACTTCTGGGGTCAGATATTCAAAACTTTGCTCTAGGCAAAAACTGTTTGTGCCAGGATTGTGCCGCAATTGAGCTGAACTACCATATTCAAAAGGCCAAATAGTGCCAGTGCAATGTGTTAGCACTGGAGCTAAAAGACAATGTTTGCACAGGGCGAAGTGAGAGATGGGAACATTCATACAGGTGCAGCAGTATATATGTAAAGCCATAGGGCTGCGCAATGTGCATTAGCGTGATATGTAGCGTGGTGAAAATTATCACCTATGAAAAGGTAGTCAATGCTCAGCAAAACTAGGATGGAGTCATGGACACAGCAGCAACAGGCTACATGGTGTTATGCAACAACAGCAGCATGTAATTGCAGCCAATGAGAAAGCAGGGGGGCTGATGGCCACCATGGGCCATTCCATATGCAATGGAAGAGACACGCTGCAGTGCTGCACACAGATGGTACCACCCACGTTGCCATCATCTGTCACAGGTCCCAACCCAGCCAGGCTTTTGTGGGTGCCCTAGCACCCAGTGGACACCTTATCAGTGTGTTCATGCAGCACACACCTCCTGTCCCCACATAGGAGTACACCATCACATTCCAGCACACACATGTAGCACTGAGGGAATGGAGGGTGCTGAGGGGAGGGTGTACAGGTGGCCAGGCTGCACCACATAGTTGTTGCTGCCACATGATTGGGGCCATTCACACAGTACACATGTGCCAGTGATGGCCATGCCCCTAACATCAGTGTGTCTGAATGATTGTATGTGTCTGCCTGCCCACCGGGGCACATACCGTACACCTGTCCAGATTCCCCATTACAAGGGGCCAGCCATGTGTATGTTAGTGTGTGAATCCCATGCCACTGGCACAGCATATGTGGGCCAAGAGAACAGTATGACTGGGGTATCCACTGTCAGACCACACCTGCCAGCTGTGCATGTCACTGTGTGGATAGCAGCAGTCATCATTGCCTGACACACCGTAGGCATTGGTGTGTCCCTCAGAATACTGGCTATTATGGTACTGTACTATCTGATACACACTGTAGCAAGACTAACAATATGTGCATGGCATGCAACACATCCACCCGTTTCTGTCGTGTTAGTCACCTGGGCCACAAGAGTCTGTGCTGCTGTGTCCAAACCCAGCCTGCAGCTACCATCTTGTATTTCCATGCTGACGTATATGTGGTGCTGTGTGGAAACAAAACATGCAGTCACCAACCTGTAGTTCCAGTCTGACATACAGATAGAACTGTGTGCACTATGAACTAGTGGCGGGCAATTCACATAGCAATGCATGCAAAGCAGCCATAATGAGATGCCAATGTTGCTGTTTGCACTCAGATTGCCTAAGTAGGCTCATTTGCATTGGAGCTTTGAATGTAGCAAACTTTTGCACTGGGCAGACATGTTTGCACAGGACTAATGTGTTAGCACTGGGTTAATGTGTTAGCGCCAGGCAAACCTGTCGGAACCATAGCATGGTTCTGCAGTGTTTGGCCTGCAATGTTGTTTGCAGTTGTTGTGCACCACTTCTTTGCTAGTATCCACATTGGTCACCTATTGCAACTCTACCTTACTCCACCTGTGTGTGCACTGGGCTGCTGTTGCAGTTTGTACTGCACGGTTGCTATATTCTGAGCTGTCTTATTTGCTGGCCTATTTTTGCATTGCACTGCACTCACAGCCCTGTTTGCATGCCTTCATTTGCATGCTATATTGAACTACATTAGCCTCTGAGCTATTCCTTTGAATTTAGCTTGCAAATGGTCTCGGACTATTTTTGCTCGCCAGGCAGTGCTAGTTTTGCCCTGGGGCTTAGTTTGAATATTGGGCTCCTGGTCTCCTGCTGCTCATCCCCTCCTCCCCAACTCCTATATGTTTGGATTTTTATCCTTGTTATATTTTGTATGCTAATGTGATAATACACATGTACTGGGTTTATACATGTTGGAGGAGTATGTACTTTTGGTGTTCTTTTTGGCATTTTTTAGGTTTACTGTCTTGCCGATAACAGCTTCCTGCTTATTTGGATGGGAATGAAAAAAATGGGGAAGAAATAAACAAAGGAGATAGATTTGATTTATGGTTCTGCCATGTCAAAATGACAACAATGTTGTTAAAGTTCAGCATGGCAAGGTCCCCAATGCCGACAGGTGAAATTTCGCCTGTCAGACATTGTGTGTTTTCTATGGGGAGGCTGGGCACCATGAACTCTCATGTGGGGGGATACACCCCCCACACTTCCCCTTCTTAAGATAACTAAATCAGAGTCAGAATTGCTTTGAAGGGGGGGTGAAAGATGGTGAAGGGGCAAAATTTTGCCCTCGGGTCCCTCATAGTGACAATCTCGAAACCTGTCAAGATTGTCACTGTGAGGGATTTTGCAGTCCCGGAGTCATTGTCCAGTCAGCATACCTTTTTGATGGATTTTATGAGTGAAACTTTGTCTTATGTGGCATGCTACTTATTAATATTCATGAGCTAATCATACTGCGATTGTGCCATTTTAATCAATTGATCACAATTGCTGATAGATGTTTTAAACAATGGTCATGGTCTCTTGCAGGAAGGTTTGTACCTTTGGTAGCATTAACAAACATAATAAAATAGATAAGTGATCAGAGGGGAGGGAGGTGCCATTAGGCACCAGAGAAAGGAGGTGACATATGGGGACGATGATTAGAGGAACGGCGGCAAACAAAAAATATTTTTCCCCTCGCAAAAACACATTGGGTTCATTCAATTCATTTCTAGCAAGCCATGAAAAATATTTATAATGGGAAAAAAAATTCAAAGGCATTTCTCCAACAGTTAAGTGCAGAATCCAGCTAATGGGTTCCCAATAAGCAACATACATTTGTTGGTCGCCCTCCAGAATGCCATTTCTGTGGCTTTTGAAATTTTTATTGTAGTGAGAAATGGAAAACAAGATGGCAGTAACTGAAAAAGGATTCTTCCCTCACGAAAAAGGATAACATCATAGTAAAAAGGATTCTTTTTTTGTTTCATGCAGTATTCTGAAGTGCTTACTGAGCATGCTCAGAACTGAGTTTTCAAAATCTCAAAATTACATAACTTTGGAATGGATTGATATTGTTTTATGAAACAAGCAAAAGGCACATCTGTGGGCCAATCCATTTCTACACTGAACACTGAACATTGCAGTTCCAAAATTCCAGACTGCCTGGGCACCACGTTTCAGAAAAAAGCACAGCAAAACCAAGGGAAAAATGTCCCAAAATTGACTTTTTGCGCTATCCAGAACTCGGAATCTGCATGTCCAACCAAAAGAAAACATGGCACATCCATAGATCTACCACACATGACCACACATGCACAATTTCATGCAAATCTATTGAACAGTTGTGAAGTTATCAAACTACAAAAATTGAGGTTTAACATTAAACTGCCTTCACAACTCTAACTATAGTGGTGGTACTGTGCCACTATAAATACTGTAGATATATCTATATATATATAGATATATATATAGCTATGGGATGTGACATGGTCTCTGTTCTTGGGGATGCCCATTTCTGTAGTGAGGAATGTTTTTTTGCAGTGGGCTTGTTGTACTGTAGTTGATTAGGTGACTGGCACACCTTTGGGCACGTTTGTGTTTCTGTGAGAGGGAGGACAGCTGCTATCTCGTGCCGTGCTCTCACATCATAGCTTGAACTCCTGTTCTTCACTGCAATGTGGGAAGGAGTGGTGCTGAGGCAAAATGACAAGTGCAATTTGTTCCCAAACTCAATGGCATGCTCGTACATAGAAGATATCAGTATGATGTATAGGAACATGGAAGATATCACTATGACGTATAAGAACATGGGGATATATTTGATATCTTTTCTATCTACCTCAGATAGTGCTTTTTGTCTCTGTTGATATCCCAAAAACATATGTTATGTATTTATCTGTCTGTCTATATTTTTTCATTTTGACCCCAAATTTTCAAGATAGTTGTTTTTTGACTCCTCTTATAAACATGACATGTAGCATTTATAGCATATTGGCAAAAATGTCATTTCACACCGGAAATGTCAAAACTTGTCTTGTTCAGGATTTAAAAAATGACATCTGTTGCATTTATTAGGTAGTGTGTGAAAATGGCTATGTTGAAAGTGTGGAGTCAAAGTATTAAAAATAAGATATTCACTAATAACCTCAGAATTTTACTGTATTTGTATACCAAGGTCTGGATATTGAGAGCACTTCTGCATGGCACAACCAAGATGCACTGGCACAAGTGCAAAGATGCACCCCCAAGTGATATTCAGAGGGAGCCATGGTGCAGTGCAAATCCCAGTGCACCAATGCACAACGATAATGTATGCAGCACAAGTGCAGGAGGCATTCCCATGAATATTCGGTGTAACGGGATATTTAACCAGGAAGCCATGGCACAAGTCCCGAGCAAACCCAAGATGCACTGAGCAGATTGCTCCCATAAAAACAGGGCTCAAACAGACAGACAGCAGTTGTGACAACAGTGAGAAAGAGAGAGAGAGAGAGAGAGACAGACAGACAGGGCAACAACACAGAGGGAGAGAGAGAGACAGAGAGGTGGAGTGGGAGAGGGAGAGAGAGGCAGAGAGAGAGAGAGAGAGAGAGAGAGAGAGAGAGAGAGACATGCAGGAAACAGGACAGCGGGCCACAGACAGCGCAAACTGCCCAGGAGGACACACAAGGAGAAGGAGGGATGGACAGTGTGCAATTCCTGATGGAGGTGGTAATGAAGGGTGTGAGGAGGCAGGAGGAACAGGCACGTGGCCAAGAAAGGGCCCAGTGGCAATATGCCCAACCCAGGTGGAACTGTTCCTGCCTCACATTCGAGAACTTTAGTGACACAGAGATCGTGGGCCAGTAATGCCAGAACAGGGCCATTCTGAGGTAGCTCTGTGAGCTGTGCAGTGAGGAGATTCAGGCACCAACCAAACATAGTCATGCCATGTTGGTGGAGACCAAGGTGACCATTGTCATGTGCCTGCTTGCCATGGGCACCTTCCAATTACCAACAGGGGACACCACAGGCATCACTCAGTCAGCCGTGTCCCATCTCCTCATACAGTTCCTCAATGCCCTGCTGCCACGTGCTTCTCAGAGCATACAGCAAACATGCAGGCCTTCCACAAGGTTGTATGCATGCCTGGCATTCTAGGAGCCATTCACTGCACCCACATGGGCATCCGCATGCCACCCGGCCCCGAGGGTTTTGCGTACATCAATAGGAAGGGGAGCCCGACCATCAACCACCAGGTGGTGTGCAATGTCAGAGGGTGCATCATCAGTGTCTGTGCCACACACCCTGGGAGTGCACACAATGCATACATCTGTAACAGCTCTGCACTGTGCCACAGGTTTGAACATGGGGACATCCCCATGGGCCACCTAGTGGGTGTGTATGGCACAGGCCAGGGGTGAAGGGCATAGCAGAGCTGGGGTCGGGGTTGGCTGGGAGGCCAGGGGCAGGGCAAGGGGTGCAGAACAGCAGAGCAGAGGGTTAACCATGTTGCTTCCCACACAGGTGACAGTGCGTACCCACTGAGGCCCTGTCTGCTCACACTCTACCAGCAACTGTCGCCCCCCACAGAGGAATGGTACAACAAGACACATGCCAGCATGTGCAACATCATCAAGTGTGTTTTTGGCATGTTGAAGGCATAATTCTGTTGCCTAGACAGGTCAGGCAGTGCCCTACAATACTGCCTCTCAAAAGCCTGCAGCCTATTCCTGGCCTGCTACATACTGCACAACATGGCCATGGACTATGGGATAGCTGTTGAGGCTGAGGAGAATGGCAGTAGTGGTGACAACGGTGACAATGGACTGGAGGGGGGTATGCAGCCTCCCCCTGGGCAGAGCAACTCCCGACTTGGGCAGCAGGCACAATGCCGCCACGACACAGTTGCACAGGAACACTTTGGAGAATGCAGGTAGGTGGTGTGGCACACATGCATGGGTCACGCAAACCAGTACACCACACACATGCAGGGGCATGCACAGTGGTAGGCATGCACAGACAGTGGCACTATGCAGGGGTAGGGGTGGCAGTGGCACACACCAACACACAGCAACACACACACGCCACACAGGCATGTACACACACACACACACACACACACACACACACACAGGCAGTGGAATGTGGCGTGGATCAGATGCATTGCACCAGAGCACAGGCACAATTGGTGCTAGTCTGCCCTCATCACGCCCATGCCACACATCCTAGCAGCTGGCAGGCACACACAGGCAGCATGCGGCATGACACACATGTGCACCACCACAGGTGTGATGCACACACACACACCACCCATGTGCGCACAGGGCAGCAACAGAAGACTGCAGACAGGGCAGCACACATGGCCATGGCCTCCTGCATGCGTGTTTGCCCCTCCAGGATCTACTAGGTGCCCCGTCCTGCTGCTTGGCTAACTGATACACCTCCGCCAGCAGTGCTCGCACCCCAGTGGTGAGCAGCACCTGTTGCTCAATGGATGCCCACAGCACACAGGTGAGCTCAGGCAGTCGGGCTGCATCCTGTGGTACCTGTCCGGGATGTCAATCATCAGTGGGTGACCTGCCACACTGTCCAGCCCCCCTCTCTGGTGGGCCCTGCACAGTGGGGTCTACAGGGGAAGGGTGTACACCAGGTGCACCAGTGGTGGACCCTGTGCCTGGCTGCCCAGTGGCACCCTCAGCCTGTTTCTGCCACCCATCCTGCAGCTCCCTGCCACCCATCTCCTGTGTGGCTGTGCCACCACTGATGCAGGGCACAGCAGTGGCACCACTCACTGCTGCATGCGCAGTACCGGTGGGCGGCTGTGCAGCTGCGGCCATGGCACTGGGCGCTGATGCTGCCTGCAATGCTGGCAGGGGTGACTCCCCCACAATGTTGCCTATGCTGTCCAGGATCATTGCCATGTTATCATTGGAGTTGGACCCTGCCCTGATCTGTGTCTCCACGCACAGCACACTGAGGCTGGCATCCTGCAGGAACATATCCAGGACCTCATCCGATCCTAGGCCAAGGACATCCACAGACACTGTGGTGTCCAGCCATGGCCTGTTGGGGCCACAGATGCCAGTGGATGTGGAAGGTCCATCCTCAGAGTCCATGCCACCATCCACAGGGGCTGTGGCTGCCATCCGGCACCCCATTGTCTGCACTGAGCCATGCCAGAGCTGCAAGAGAAGGAGGTAGTGTCAGTGATGCATCACCCCTGCTGTGCCCCCCAGGTACACCATTGCCATTTTTGGCCAGCAGTGTGCCATGCATGTTGGTGTGCACACGCACATATGGCATGTGGGCCAGCAGCATGCTCATTGGCATGCACGTTTATGAACCCTCAGGGCTGATTCCTGCTCTTGACTGACATATATATCATGCAATGATGGGCTGCCACCCATCTGGAAGCCCCCTACAGGTACACCCTCCACCGATGTGCAATGGATGGTGGCCACCACCAACTCCTCTGTAGACGTCAGTGTGGGTGTGTCTGCTGGCCCTCCACCGGTGGCATTCCAGGATGCTCTGATGGCTGCCACCTTCTCCTTTATGTGCTGCCTGTCCATCCCGACCTTCTTGTGGCACTTCTATGCTGACCACTGGTGGCTGTCATGCTGGTTGATGTAGGTCACCACCTCATCCCATCTGACGGCCCTGTCATGTGGCATGCCTGTGACACTGCTCAACAGGCCCTCCCTGTCGAGGTAGGCCTCAAACAGGGCATCAGTCTCACCCTTTGTGAAGTTGGGCCTGCGCTTGCGTACAGGCCCACCCTTGTCACCCGCTTCCTGTCCCGACATGTTGCCACCTGTGAACATGGACAGCACAGTGTGTCAGCGGCAGCAGAGACCTGGGCAGTCCCACTATGCAGTGCTGCTGTCTCCCTGTGTTGCTGCGGCATCTAGCACTTACCTGTTATGGTTGCAATACCAGTCCATGGCCAGTGCTGTTCAGTGGCACTTATCAGATGCATCTCATGCAAATTAGATTGTGTGCAATGGTAATGATATGTTAATGCACCCCACTGTGTTGCACATTGGCTGATGAGCTCATTTGCTTAGGGCATCTGAATATCACAAAACTGCACCATGCACAGTCATGTTGCACTGGAGCAGGCCCATGGCACAATACCCAAGCATGCTCGGTTCATGTGCCTACAGTACGCATGTGCACTGCATGTCCTACAGTACAATTGCACACCCCTCGTGGACTGCACAATGCAGCAGCTCTGCGCAAGTGGCAGAGGGGTGGCTATACACATGCCCGCACATCATGCTATGCACTCAATTGAGCACATGTGCACTGCATGATGGCTGGTGACCTCTGACCAAAGGGTCACCTACATGACCCCATGACCCCACTAGGCCCTGGCATTGTGTGCATGCCCATCATTGCACAATGGTCCCACATTGTGCATCCTGGTAGGCATCCATGTACTGTGCAATTGCGGCAGTGTGTTGCATATCATGCACCCTGCACATGTGGCAGCCATGTGCACTGTGCACCACCATTTGCATTGCCAACTCATATGTCAGCCATGGCACAAGGCACTGGTAGATGGGCAGTGAACTGGAGCGAGGTGGAGCTGGTGAACCTGGAGGCAGTCATGCAGCCCTTTGATGACTGCAGGAGGGCCAGGGCAGTGGTGAAACAGTCCAGGGTGACATGCCCCACTGACAGTGAGCAACCAGTGCCAGCAGTGCAGTCTGGTATGGGTGAGTACTGTCATGTCATTTGTCACTGTACCTAGGGGGTGGCAGTGGGGCAGGGGTTCAGCCATGGTCACCTGTGCCATGTGCCTTAACAGCTGTGTGTGGTGCACAGTCCATCATGCACTCCACAGTGGCCTGTACGTTGGCCATTGGTCCCTGCTGTTGGTGGGGTGGGCATGCACCCAGATGCCACTGGTAGTGCTGTGTTACTGCTGTTGCTGTGTGCCATGTGGTTGACACTGTGTGGTCCTGTGGCCACTGTACAGCAGTGTCTGCCTCTTTGCACTGGCATGGTGGTCCATGCCATGGGTGGCCATTGTCCTCTCTGTGGGGGTCCATACCAGACTTTCCAGGGGTGTGTCTGCATCTTGCCCATTGTGCTCTGTGGGTGGGCATGGTTCCATGGCCCATTTCACTGATTACCTGTCTTGTCCCATGCCATAGGTGTCAGGCGGACTGCAGGTCAGATGCCATGGAGGGTCCAGACATGATTGCTGCACCAGATCCCGACTGTGGTGCGGAGTGTCCTGGATGCTGTGGTGGCAATCCACCATGTATCTACGGCCAGAAGGAGGAGATGACATGTTGGGGGAGCATTCAGCCATGGTCGCCGCTAGCTGGACTGTATATATCCTCTATCACCCTGGTTGGCCCTGTTCCCCTACAGTCCCCTGTCCCATTGTACAGTCCTTGTTCCCTGTCCCTCTTTGTACCTTCCCTGTCCCTGACCTTTGTTTCTGTTTCTGTATGTGTCTTTCACTTTCATAAAGCTTTATCAACTACATGCCTGTGTTCATGTCTGTTTTGCTGGTGGCATGTGGAGCCATGCCACAATGCTCAGGTCTCTATCCAATGTGTTGGGGGGTGAGGCTGTGTGGTGCTACTGTGGTTCCCTGCTGTGTGCAGTGGTCTGTCACATTGTGCTGGGTTTCCTTGCCCAGTTTGGTGGGTTTGCCATGTGGCTTCAAGCTCGTCATGGGGCTGTGGTCAGGGGTGGGTGGTGGGTTTGTGCATGTTGTTGCCACAATGTCATGGTCCTCCTTCTGGACCAGTCCTCCAACTGGGGTGGGGGTGTCTGCATCCCCTGTTGGACTCCCAGTTCCATATGGGCTGCCACTCTGCCTGGGTCTTACATCCTTCACTGCCCAGTGTGTGGGCTGCTTGTGCACATGTGGGGCCTGGGTGTGTTTGGCTCCATGGTCCCGGGGATGGACGTCCATTGCAGCATGGCGGTGGGTACATTGGGAAGGTTGTTGGTGGGGGGACACCGTTGACATCCCTGTTGTGGCCATCCTCCCCTCCTGTCACCTGCTGGTCATGCCACATCTGTGTTTGGGGTATCGGTTCCTGGGCATACCTCTGTCCATCACCAGTGGACCACCTATGGGTGCTGTGGTGCACAGCACCACTGCTGGTCACTGTGCTCCATCTCTAGTGGTCCATTCTTCCATCCTGCACTATGCCTGTGTGTGCACTGGTGTGCCCTGCTGGCATGGTTCTGTGGCCATTGTCATTGTACTTCCCCAGCTGTGTCCCTGGGTCAGTTGTCTCTGCGCTGCCCCCCCACTGTTGTTGCTCAGCTTTGCTAGGTGCTTCTGCAGTTGCACCGGCGCATCTCTGGTTGTGCTATGGCACACCTGTGCTATTTTAATTTCAGCCACGTTGCACTGGTATGTGCAACTGCTGAATATGGCACCCACTGGGCCACCATGCAGCTGACTTGTGCTGTGCCGAACTTGCACCAGCCTTTGGTGCAGTTCTGAATATGCAGGCCCAAATGTTCAGGATAGCCTTCTTATTACCCCACCTCATGAACCCAATAGATGAAAATTTTCAAATTGCTGCCAAAATGTCATTCCATGCTGCTGAAACATTATTTCACACCACAGGTGTGAAAACACAGTTTGGCCAGGATTTGAAAAATGACAGCTGTTATGTTAATGAAGTGGTTTGAAAAAATGGCTATGTTGAATATTTGGGCTCAAAATATTTAAAATTACCAAAGTTATGAGAGACCATAGAAAATGTACAATGTACACTCACAACTTTGTTACTTTTACATGTTTGGATCCCAAATTTTCAGCATGGCCTTCTTATTACCCCCTCCTCATGAGCATGGGTGGTGAGAATTTTGAAATTCCACCTAAAAGGTGATTTCAGAAAGTGACCACAAAATTGCCTTTTGCCCAGATTTGCATAATTCCACCACCATTGTTCATGGGGGTTCCAAGAAGGCCATGTTGATAATGTGGGGTCAAAATATGTAAAAATGACAACGTTATGAATCAGGGTTCCAAAATACCATTGAAATACATGAAACCATACTTACCTGGTTTTCTCATATCACAGCTGCCAGTTTCAGCAGCAAGATGTGTCTTCCAGTGAAGAGTGCATCTATGCCATGGGACATGTTCAGATGAGAGAAAGTGTTTGTGTGTGTGTGTGTTGGGGTGGTGGTGGTGGGTGCTGAGTGGGACAATGGAGTTGTGTGTGTGTGGGTGTGTCTGTGGGTCAGATGGTGAGGGATCAATTTCTTTTTTACAGGATTAACAAAAAAAATATCAAGAAATTGTTTTCTTTATTTCAAGGGGTATTCTGACACTGGTTATTTAGCACCACAGTGTCAAGCTACTGTTTGGCACACCAGGGTTGGGCATCCCAGTGCTGCCACTTAGTTAGTGGGACTGGGGGGCATGACCTGGAGGGGAGGGGGGTCAAGACAAGAAGCAGTACTGGGGTGGACAATCCCAATCAGCTGACGTAATTTAATTTATGTAAAGCTTGGAAAGGGTTGCTGGGCAACCTGGAGACCTGGAGGGGATGGGGAGAAAGAAGTGTTACTTGGGTTGGGCACCCCAGTCTGCTTAAGAAATAATTATAAAGATATATATATATATATATATATATATATAGAGAGAGAGAGAGAGAGAGAGAGAGAGAGATGGATGAATGGATGGATGGATGACTAGACAGACAGCCAGTCACAACTTAATTACTATTGCATTTATGTTTGTAAGTTTTGCACTTATAAATTTGTCCAATTTATTGTTATGCACAATTACTCTGTGTACATTGTATTTTGCATCTCTGTAATGACTGTAAGATTCATGAATTGTTTACTGTACTACCTGTTCATATTGTACTGTTCATTATGTATTTTTGTATGTAGACTCCCTGTACCCTCTCCCACAATGTCGCACCGGGAGATGAGCAACTTGTTGTTCAGTGTGCCTTCCTGGTGAAACATTTCAATAAATAAATGAATAAAACAGATAGACAGACAAACAAAGAGATAGACAGAGACAGACAGAGAGCAAGAAACAGAGAAAGAGAGAAGACAGGGGATGGCCAGCACACTGCCTGAACTGAAGCCGGCAGCATGACTCCTGCTGCAGCTTCAGCATTCATGAAAGTCTACTGTCCTCATATAGAAAATGCAGGTGAACAGTTCCTCTCACTAAGCTAGGCACCCTGGATTTTGGGATGCCCAGAAAAGTAATTTCTGGCACTTAAAAAAAAGCAGCAGAATCTAGCTAAATTGGTCACACTTGTTTGTTTTTTTAAAAATATATTATTTTGATGTATGTTCAATATTTGTGAATTTTAAAAAAAATGGCAGACATCATGATTGTATTTTTTTCCACATGTAAATTAAATCATGAAAATATGCACTCATGACAGGTTTTTGTTTGTTAACATTAGCATTTCTTGGTTATCCAAAAATCCTTTTAACTCTGGAACCATATCATGTTTCTTTCATGAAACCTTTGAAGGGCAGGCCCTTGGCATAGTAAAGACAAAACGTGCTGCGCTAAAAGCAGGGCAGGGTGTGAGTGGAGGCTACAAGTCCAATACTACAACAGGTTAGACCAGCAACACTCACACTCCAGAGCCAGGAGAATTTTTCTCCAGTGAAGAGGGATTGGGGAAAAATTCTCCTGGCTCTGGAGTATGAGTGTTGTTGCTCTAACCAGGCCCTTAGCATAGGCCTCTCCAATCAGGAAAATTTCATGGAAAAAATTCCACACCATCTAGGATGTAAGCGAGAATAAAAAATACACAATGTTAAGTATACACAAAGCAAACATGTTTTTATTTCCATGTTTTGGCACTCCCTCCATATCTCAAAAACTGAAGTTTCATGACTTGAGACTCTGACAGCATGACCATGCATGCAAAACTTTGGGCTATTTTGGGAAACAATGCCAGAGTTATTACGGTGCAAAAATTGCACTTTAACATTAAACAGCCTACTCAACCACAACTATAGGGGTGTGGTAGACTCTTGAGAATGTTTTGCTCCATTAGTGTATCAGGTAAAACTCTGAGACATTACATTAGCTCAGATAATTTGTTATATCTGAGTTAATCTTTTCCCAAAAGCTTCATTCTGTTCAGTTACAGCAGCATCACAAAAATCATGCAGCTTAGTATTAATAAAGTGCCAATTTAAAGTTCATCTTATAAAGTGATAAACAGTGCTACAAAAAATTGCCCATGAGAATAGCCTTACCCAATCTACACAAACAGCCAGTTACTACCCTAGTGCTTTGCTCTTTGAGCTTTTTGAGGGGGATGGTAGTAATTTAATTCAGTTTTATTTCAGGAGTTATCCATTGAGACAAGCTCATTTGCAATGGTGTCCCTTCAGAGTATGCAAACAGTAGTAAGGTCAACCCATCATTTAAATACCCACAAACATCGAACAGGTGATTTAAGATTAATTAGCATATTTTATTTATTTATTTATTTTTTTGATAACTGGGTAGGTGCACTGGTCCAAGAACTGTTTTCAGTCACAACCCCTGGGCCATGGAGAATGGCACAGGAATACAGTGAGTACAAAAGCATAGGGTACAAAGCATATGGAGACATCAATAAGCACTGAAAAGTTAAGAGGCATTATACTAGTAGGAAAATAAAATTACAACACAATAAAAAATGGCACTGTAACTAGCAGGCAAATTCAGATACAATGTTGAGGCATGGCAGAAGATAGATAACAAGAAAAAAGGGTTATATAAGGTTGTATGCGATTTTGGCCGGGGGGGGTAAGGAGCATTAATCAGTCAGGGGAGCAGGAGCAAGTGGTAGAGGACAGTAGGTGAGCTCTGAGGAGAGAGTGGAAGTGCCGTGGGGAGTTTGAGGTACTTGGGGGGGGCAGGCTATTCCAGAGGGTAGGAGCAGCGGTCGAGAAAGCCCATTTGCTAATGCAAAAAGTGACTTGACAGTCTAGTATGGGGCCAGCAGTGAGGTGGATGTCCTGGAGAAACACTTTAGGCCAAAGGAGAGAGGAGAAGTAGTTTGATTTTGGATGGCCTTTTCAATGATACTGGCTATAAGATAGCTATATGTAGCTGGTGTGGGGGGGGGCAGCCAAGGGCCTGATAGAGAGTACAGAGGTGGGTGGTGTATGGGTCCCTAAGGGCAAACTGCAAGATGTTTTAATAGGTGATGTTTAGCCTAGACAGGTTTGTTGAGGAGGTAAGGGAGAAGATAGGGGCACAATAATCTAGTAATGGGTGGAGATTACATTGGGCAATTGCAAGCCAGGCTTCTGGAGTGAGATAACTGATTAGGCGGTAGCTGACTCCCAGTTTATGGTTAATGTGGCTTATGAGGATCTTTATATGGTTGGAGAAAGTAAGGGCAGGGTCGAGGGTAACACCCAGGTATTTAAAGGACTTGACAGTTTCAAGGGTTAAGCCATCGGGAGATAGGATGCTGAGAGTGTTATTGGCTTTTGCTGGTTTAGCTAGCATGGCTTTAAGCCAAAGAGCATTGATTTAGTCTTTTTGGTGTTGGTCAGCAGTCAGTTTGTAGTGAACCAGTTATGGACTTGAAAGTAGCTGGAGGTAAGTGATGTAGAAAGGTTGGACAGGTATTTGTCATTCAGCTAGAGGATAAGATTGTCTGCATATAGTAAGGAGTGGCAAGAGAGACAGTTTTGGGAGAGAGAGTTTATAAAGACAGAGAAGAGAATGGGACCCAGTATGGATGCCTGAAGTACTCCAGTGGAGACAGGTAGGACAGGTAGGACAGAGGAGGTAGCGCCACCTATACAGACCATTTGGGCATGATTAGAGAGGTAGTTGTGAAACCAGTCCATGGTGGCAGGGGACAGCCCAAGTCAACAGAGTTTGTCAAGGAGGAAGCTGTGGTTTACCAAGTCAAATGCCTTGGAGAGGTCCACAACAACAGCTCCAGTAGGCATCCCATCATCCATTTTGTGGAGGACATGGTCAGAGAAACAGGCCACGGCCATGGTGGTGCTGTGGCCTTTTCTGAATCCATGTTACTGGGGGGGGGTAGAAAAGGTTGTATTTAGTTACATAGTCCATAACCTGGTGATGAACGGTCTTTTCCAGTAACTTGCTGGGGGGGGGGGGAGTATGGATATAGGGCAGTAGTTGTCATCATTACTGGGATCTCCAGAGTTAAAAACAGGGACAACCCTCACCTGTTTCCATACTGCAGGAGCTGTGGCAGTGGTAAGGGAGAGATTGAAAATCCTGATGAGGGGTTTGGCAATTTCCTGGGCCATGATTTTGAGGAAGCGTGGGGAGAGGATCTTCTTGTCTCAGAACAGGATGATCAGGGGCTTAAAGGGCACAGAGGCAGTAAGTAAGTAGGGAGAGAAGAAAAAAAAACACAGAGGAAAGAATAAGGATTCCAAACAACAGTGAAGGGGACAGAAATAAGACATGATTGAAGTGGTGCAGTGCAGTAGCTGTGGATCAGCCGTCTTCCTGAGACGTTCTGGAGGATGCGGTGTTGTCCCATCTGTAGGCACCTCTCTGGGCTGAGGGAGGAGGTTGCTCATCTCCAGGCTGAGTTGATCAGGATTTGTGGGACCTCCTCTTCCATCCAGGGACCACCAGAGCCACTGCCGTTGCCTCAGAGGTTTCCAAGAAACAGGAGTGGTTGAACCACAGTGAGCTCAGGAAGGGTAAGGGTGGTGGAACAGAGGTGCATCCATCCAGTTGTACCTCTCCACAATTCCTATGCCGTTCTGGCAAACTGTGGTTCCTCTATGGAGGCACCCACAGTGGAGACCAAGGAAGATGCTAGGAACCTCCACAAGGGAGACCCACTGGAGGGTGGCATGGGACCCCACAGGGGAAGGAAAATACTCCTGGTGGGGGACTCCACTGTTAGGAAAGTAGAACCGGAGGAGGAAGGGGAGAGGGAGGTAAGGTGCCTGCCTGGCGCCATGGCTTGGAGGGACAGGGAGCAATTCCTCAGGATTACTGGAGCAGCTACACAAGGGAGGGAACTGGATGTCATTGTCCACCTAGGGACAAATGACCTGGCAAAGAAAGGGATCAGAGCAGTGCAGGAAGAGTTTGTGGAGTTGGGGAGGGGCCTTAGACAAGTAGCACACATGGTAATCTTCTCGGAGCTGCTGCCTGTCTATGGCGTAGGTGAGGCTAGGGTGCTCCACACCATGGGATTCAATCAGTGGTTGAAAAACTGGTGCAGAGCACAGGGATTTGGCTTCATTGGGGATGGGGGTCTACCTGGAGTGATGCAGGAAAATATTGGCATGATGGGCTGCATCTGTCGAGGAGGGGAACCAGGATCCTAGGTGATAGGTTTAAATACTTCATTGGCAAGCATTTAAGCTAGCCAAGGGAGGAGGCACTGGAAAGGAGCAGGGAAATCCTAGCACTCCCCCCAAAAAATCAGGGTAGTAAGTGAGAAAAACACCAAGATAGAGATGCTGTTAGGGAGAATGGCTGGGGTAGATGGAGAAAGTGACAAAGGCAATAAGGACAGGGATGGGGCAAAAAGGAGTAAGGCCATCAGGAAATGGAGGGTAATGAGTACCAATGCCCATAGTCTGGGCAACAAGCTCCCTGAACTGGTGGTCTTGATGGAAGGGGGATGCCTGGATATCATAGCAGTCACAGAAACATGGTACACAGACAACCATGACTGGGATGTTAACATACCAGGGTACATAACCTAAAGGAGAGACAGGGAGGGGAAAAGAGGGGGAGGAGTAGATCTCTATGTAAAGGAAGGGATAAAAGCAACTGAACAAAAGAGTAAACAGGGAGGAGAGGAGGCACTGTGGGTCACCTTAGAGACTGGAAATGGCACCACAATCTGCACAGGGGTTGTACAGCATACAGACCCCCATGTCAAGGGGAGGGAATGGACAAAGATATGATAGAAGACATTCTTAGTATGGCAGAGAAAGGGGAGATACTGTTGATGGGAGACCTGAACATGCCAGATGTGAACTGGAGCACATTTGCTGCAGCCACATCCAAGAGCAGGGCCATTCTCGATGCCCTACAGGTGGCATGCCTCAGACAGCTAGTTTCGGAACCCACTCATGGGGAACAATCTTAGATCTCATACTCTCAAACAGGGACAGTGAGAGGATCTCAGATCTAGAAGTGGGTTGCCATCTGGGAACAAGAGACCATCAAACAGTGTGGTTCACGATAAACTCAGCTACAGAGTCAAGCCATACAAAAGTGAGGATACTGGACTTCAGGAGGGCTGAGTTTGGCAAGATGGGAGAGTGCCTTAGAAAAGCACTAGCAAACAGGCAAGAAGGAGTGATGGAGCAACAATGAGGAAACATCAAAACTGCCATCACAGAGGCAACAAGCCTTTGTCTGAAGCAAATAAACAAATCAAAATGAAAGAAAAAGCCACTATGGTTCTCAAAAGACATGGCGGGGAAAGTCAGGGAGAAAAATATAGCATTCAGGAAGTATAAGGAAACACAGAAGGAGCAGGACAGAGAGCTGTACCACTTAAGTCAGAAGGAAGCAGGGAGGGAAGTCAGAATAGCAAAGGCCCAAACTGAGGAAAAGATAGCCAACTCAGTTAAGAAGTGGTATAAAATCTTTTATAGGTACATCAGGGAGCGTAGTGAGGCTGAATAGAACAGATGGTGGGTGGGCAGAGAGGGACAGTGAAAAAGCAGGGATACTGAATGAATATTTCTGCTCAGTATTCACAAAAGAGGAGGAGGGGGAGATGCCTAATCCAATTAACAGAAGCACTCTTGATAGGGGATTGATCCCAGTCCTTTCACAGAAGAAAGGGTTCTGAAAGAACTCCTGAAACTGAAGGTGGACAAAGCAATGGCACCTGACGGAATTCACCCCAGAATTCTAAAAGAATTAAGGGGAGAACTTGTGAAAACACTGACTACTCTTTTTAACAAATCATGGGAGGATGGTGTGGTGCCTGAGGACTGGAAGAGGGTGGATGTGATTCCTCTTCACAAAAGTGGGACCAAGACAGAGGCAGGAAACTACAGACCTGTCAGTTTGACCTCTGTGGTAGGGAAAGTGATGGAATCACTTCTGAAGGAAAGAATTGTTGAGTACCTAGAGGCCAGTGGGGCAGAGGATCCAAGGCAGCATGGGTTCACAGTGGGAAGGTTATGTCAGATGAATTTAATTGATTTCGTTGACTGGATGACCAAAGTAGTAGACCAGGGAGGGGCTGTGGACATGGCCTACCTAGACTTTAGCAAGGCATTTGACACAGTCCCACACAAAAGATTAATTGTCAAATTAACCAGCCTGGAAGTGGGTCCCAGGGTGACAGCCTAGGTAAAACATTGGCTGGACAACAGGACACAGAAGGTAATTGTAAATGGAGTCCACTCTGAAGAAAGAGGAGTTACTAGTGGGGTACCGCAGGGTTCAGTACTGGGTCCAGTCCTTTTTAATGTCTTTATAAGTGACATTGCAGAGGGACTGGAAGGAAAAGTATGCCTCTTTGCAGATGACACAAAGATCTGCAACAAGGTTGATACATAAGGAGGCGTGGAAAGGATGAGAAGGGACTTGGCAAGGTTGGGGGAATGGTCAGAAGTGTGGCAACTTGGATTCAATGCAAAGAACTGCAAAATAATGCACCTGGGAAATAAAAACCCAGGGGAAGATTACACAATGGGGGGAGGTAGTAACCACAAAAAAATGGAAAGGGACCTGGGAGTAATCATATCAGATGACCTTAAGGTTAGCAAGCAATGTGAGAAGGCAGTAGGGAGGGCTGGTGGTATACTGGTATGTATAGGGAGAGGTATCACCAGCAGAAAACAGGAAGTTGTTACCCCTCTGTACAGACAGTTGGTGAGACCCCATCTGGAGTACTGTGTCCAGTTCTGGAGACCCCATCTCTGCAAGGACATAGACAGGATAGAGGCAGTCCAGAGAAGGGCAACAAAAATGGTGCAGAGTCTGCAAGAGAAGCCATACAAGGAGAGACTAAAGGAGCTTAATATGTATACTCTTGAGGAAAGGAGAGACAGGGGGGACATGATAGAAACGTTTAAGTACCTCAGTGGAATTAACAAAGTCCAAGAGGGTAGCATCTCTCAGAAAAAGAGATGTGCAAAAACAAGGGGACACAATTTAAAGATAGAGGGAGGGTGCGGTTCAGGGACAATGTGAGGAAGTATTTTTTCACAGAGAGAGTTGTGGACACAGGGAGCAGCCTTCCTGAGGAGGTTGTGGGGTCTAAAACTGTGGGAGAATTCAAGAATACATGGGACAGACATAAGGCAATTTTCTTGTGGGGGTAAGAAGAAATAGGCTGTTGTTAACTAGGCTCTGCAGCTTATCTTGTAGGTAGGGAAATGGTCAGACTAGATGGGCCAAGCGGTCCTTATCTGCTGTCAAAGACTATGTTTCTATGTTTCTATAAGAGGCCATCACTACCAGCACTACCCTTGTTGGGGAGGCTCAGGAGTAGCTTATGCATATCTCTGGGGTAGATAGCCCTGAAGAGGAATGGTGGACTGGGGGCAAGATGTAGGCTGGACTGGGGGAAGGGGGGGTTGTGATTTTGAGAGGGTAGTTTTCCGAGGTATTCATCCAAGCTAGTAATTTTTTTTTTTTTTTTTGCCAATTCTTTTTATTGCTCTTCCTACCTGAACTCCCTCCGGATCAATCTCACAGGGCCTGCTTTTATCCCACCCACCTGATGCTTTCTTCCTCTTGCTCCTCCTGGGCCCTACTCTCTTGACCATTACCCAGCCACCTAGCCCCCCAGCTCTGAGTCCCCCGGGGTTGGACTACCAGATTACTCCTCCTGGCACTGTATCTAAAATCTAGATAGGCTACCAGGCATGGAGGAGAGCAGAGGAGACGAGACGAGACGAGGAGCCCAACATTGAGCATGGTTGGCCAGCCCGGTGGACCCTCCTTCACCTATCAGCAGGCAGAAGGTATTTTTGCTTGTTTTTCTTCCTGCCCTCCACCCTCCCATGGAGTCTGGATGTGCAATGATGGCCAGCATCTGCCGAGCTCCGTCCCCAGTTCTATAGCATCGCAGGATCCAGGCCACCTCCAACTAATGTCAGAGGTCACTCAAGAGCGATGCAGAACCCTACTCCCTCCCCGGGAAGGGAGACCCATCCATCGGAAACTCAATCCCTTCCCACCCCTGCCTACCCCCAAATGGCCTGGGCTAGTTCCCAAAACTGAGTTGCCAGCGTGGAACAAGGTGAGACGACTAGTGCTTTAACCCTCAGTGCCACCGGGCCAGCCTAAGTAAACTTGTTATTGAGTGCATCAGAAACACCTGCTAGTCAAAAGGCCATTAGAAGTGGAGAGTTGGAGAGGAGACATTTTGGCCCCGGGGCAAACAGGGATCAGATTACTGACCAGATATGACTGGGGTTACTAAGTCGTATGGCACAAATATTTTACAACAGCAGATGCAAAATGCTTAAAATGACAACTTTTAGTCAGAAAACGAAAAATATCTTAAATGTAATATTCAAGTACAAATCAACATGATATTCATATTACATATACTACAACAAGAACAAAAAGATTTATCTGATATCCCATCAACATAACAATTTTCAAGAGATAGAGCCAGTATGAACAACTTCATTTGGTGAACTGGTACATTATAATTCAAACTGGCAATCCAAATGTCCTTGACAGAGGGTCAAATAAAACCATTGCAAATGTAATGTCCCTGGCAGTAATATCACTTAAATGTAATCCATCATTCATTTATAGAAGTAGTCAATGCTGGCATCTAATTTGGGGTTGCATCCAATCTGAGAGGATGCATTTTTTTCAACTTTATGTTTATTGAGTTATAGATATACAAGCATGCCAGCAGGTAAAGGCCTTTTAGTCTGCTCAATTGTGCAGCTCTTCATGTATTTACAAAGAGAACTGACCCCTCTATGCTTCCCTTTTGACCTGCCTCAGATTCCTCCTTCCTTCATCACTCACCCCCTTTCTACCTGCATCTTTTCCCTAACCCTGTCCCAACCCGCTTGAAGCTGTCCACTGTTTTTAGGGATGCCATCACCTCTGGCAGCTCATTCCACTTGGCCACTATTATCTCAGTGAAAAGTGCCTCCTCATCTTTTCCTCCATTCTCTCATAAACCTTCCCCCCACCAGTTTTAGGCTATGACCCCTAGTGAACTTGTTCTCACGAAGTCTGAAGAGGTCCTCAGTGTTCAGCCTGTTAATACCCATAAGGTACTTGAAGGTCTTGATCATGTCTCCTCTCTTTCTTAAGAAGAGAACATGTTGAGCTCTCTTAGTGTCTCCCCACAGATGTTGCCCTGCTGGCCCGTGGGCCTTCTTGGTAACCCTTCTCTGGGCAGTCCCCAACAAATTAATATCCTTCTTAAGATACAGGCACCAAAACTGAACACTGTGCTCCAGGGGTGGTCTTACCAGTTACATGCACAGTGGTAGAATGAACTCCTCCTTCCTGGTGGTAATTATCCTGGCTATGTAGCCCAGCATACGATTTGCTTTGGCAGCTGCTCTGTTGCAGTGTACAGAGTGCTTCAAGTCACTTGTGACTATTACTTCCAGGTTCTTTTCTTCCTTTGATCTGGTTACCTGCACTCTGCTATCTATTTAAAAAGAATGATAATTCTATCTTATAATGACCTGTAAATGGTTGGAAAAAGAGAAAGAGAAACGCTCATGGAACTTAATATGTTCCACATTCAAATGTGATACATGGGTGTGTTCATGAAAACCTTTCAGCAGTGGCATAGAAATATGTTCAGTGAAATAGAAAGAAACCAGATGGAATCATTGATTTGTAAAATGTTGTTCCAAGTCTTGATATGTGTAGATATATATAAAATAAAACTTGTCCTAGCTGTGAGTAAATTATATTTTTTTTTGACCAATGCCAATTTCTAGGTATTTATTTCAGCCAACACTGTGACATAGATAGCCATAGTTTTTAGTGGTATGTTAAAAAAAATGTTTACGTGATTTATGTTTAAATAAAGGTTGCTTTCTACCATTCAAATGCTGCTGTGTTGTTTTTTTCTCCCTCCTTATGGTAATTTCCCCATATTTTATGATGTGTGATGCACCTCAGTAACTTGCTCAGAACATACCAGCTTGTGTCTGTTACTGGTAAGTTCAGAACATGGCCCTTTAATTCCATTTTATGATTATTCAGTGTCTTTATTCATTCTCCCTCTTTTGCCACTGTTTCCCTTTTTGTAACACTATGTATTTTACCTTCCCTGGCATTCTAACATTGCCGTAGTGCCAGCTCTTTGAACTAGTCCTCCAGTCGAGTCTGCAGTTCATGGCCATACGTTCTGAACTGCCCACCACCCCAGCTCCCCATTGGTAGACTAAGCCCCTCAAGATTCTCTGAGCAAGCATGGTAAATATGGCCAGGTAGGGGCATAAATAAAGGTGATTTCAGCAGCAGGCCCTCTTTCTTTCTTTACTACAAGTGAAAGAAGCCCTCATGTCCACAGGCAACAATCCAGTGCACTATGAACACAGATCATGCTGAGTTCAAGCTCAGTAAGCTCAGAACACCGCAGGTCACCACATGTAAGCGGTCCTTTTTCTCCAGAGTGGTGGGGATCTGGGACATTGGCATGCTACCCAAGTGTGAATATGGCAGCCATAATTTTGTGAGGGACTACTGTGTTTTTTGCAATTTTCAGCTCCAGTGGAAAGTTTTTGCACTTCATGGATGCCACAGCATGTTGTGTCCTAGTACGTTCAGATCCAGGCATGTGTGGTATCCATGGTGCATTACTAGCAGACTAACCACTGTTTTAGCTTAAATGTATGCTGTCTGCCCCCCCCCCAAAAAAACAAAACAAATGGAGAGCCTTATGAGCACCTTAGCTTCAGGGCAATTTCCCAAGGCTCTACCATGCCAGCGTGATAAAAAATATCATGACGGCATTACAGCGATGGGCTCCATGTCAACTGAGTTGCAGTTAATGAGACCCTGATCTGGCTCTATTTTTTACATTGAGGGCTTCACCCCGAACCCCCATGCAGGGCTTCATCACCCACACCCCCAAACTAAAGGATTCTAACTCCAGGTCGGAGTTAGTTCGGGAAGGGGATGCAGGTAGGGGGAAGTGGTTGCCCCCTTCCAGCGGCACTATTACAGCAGCATGGCACTGTTGTTGAGATCAACACATGTTTGCCATAGGAATGCCACTGTTAGGGTGGCATACCATTTTCCAATGCATTGCAAAGATTCAAAAGGTTACTTCAGTTCTAGGTAAAGGCAAGTAAACACAGCCCAGCTGGATTTGGTGCTAAATTTCTTAAATTGGGTTACGCTCCATCATGCAATTCCCTCTACCTAGGGCTACCGGGGGTTGATATCTGCCGCCTTCAGCTGGTGCAGAATGCTGCAGCCAGGCTTTTGACTGGGACTCTTAGAACCAGTCATATTACGCCTGTGCTCCGCGAACTGCTCTGGCTGCCTGTTCGGTGGCGGATCACCTTTAAGGTTGGTTTACTAACCTTTAATGCCCTACATGACCAGGGACCCGGTTACCTGAAAGATCTGCTGATTCCCTATTGCCCCCTCCGTCCCCTCTGTTCCGCCAGCGAGGGATTGCTAGAGATTCCCAGGGTTCGTCTTAAGTTATCGGGATCTTGCGCCTTTGCCTTTTCAGCTCCAACCCTGTGGAATTCTCTACCTCGCTGGTTAAGAGAATGCCCAACCATTGATACTTTTAAAAATGCCTTAAAGACATATCTTTTTACCCTGGCTTATTTGTCTTAGTTTTGGTCATTTTAATGTTTGGATTTTATTGTTTTATTTATTTCTGTACAGCGCCTTGATTTTGAAAGGCACTTTATTAATAAAAAATGACTTGACTTGACTTGACTTGACATGATGCATGAACTCTGGGATTAGAAATTGAAAAAAAAATAGGTAACAAAGTGGGTTGATTTTACAGTAGCACAAAATTAAAAGAAGAAAACTAGTGAAAAAGAATGAGTGAAACTCTGCAAACTTACTTTTGGGACAGTGAGTCCTTCAAAATATCGGGACATATGCTAAATCAAGGGCAATAACAGCAGAACAAGCCTGCTATGTGGTAGGGCATAGTATTTAGTAATGTCAGGCAATATTTAATACTTAAAATCCTCACTGTTCAATGTCAGAAAGGACAAATTTATGGGGATGAGCAAAGATAATTAATCAATAGAGCATTGGTTGCAGACTCTGATTTTTTTAAGCACTGGCTCATAAATGTTAAATATTGCTTAATAATAGACACATTTTTTAAACCCACCTCTACATGGTGTTAACATGACTGGATGGTCAGCAGATCTTTGTTTGCTGCTGCACCTTTGGCCATGTTGAGACCATGCAGTGTGTGTTTAGGGGAGCGGGTTATAACTGTCGTTTGGCTTTCAGTGTAAATGTTTGATTGCTTTATGTGGTTGCATGTTTGTTTTTGATTTATCTGCTTTACTTGATCATGTCAGAATTTTTAAACCCACCAACCCACCACCACGAGGTGTTAAAATGGCTGGATGGTGAGCAGGCCTTTGTTTGCTGCTGCACCATCAGCCATGTTGAGACCATTCGGTGTGTTTGGGGATAGCCAAGTTCTTTCTATTACCTCCATTTTGTTTCTGCTTCCTCCATTTTGTTTTCACTTCTCAATTTTGCTGGCAATACTGCCAGTTACCAGTACCTTCATTTTGATTTGCACCACTCTTCTTTTTTGAAGACAAATTACTGACATTGTTTTATAGTGTGTTATTTGCACATTTTTGAAGATGCTATTTACATACTGTTTTATGACTTTTAATAACAGAGACAGGAATTAGTGCTTAACTTAACAGCAGGCGCTCAATATTGGTCATTGTTGCTGTGCAGCACTCTTCCTATTCTTGGTACTCATTTTTCTTTTGTAAGGTATGAAGGGATGTGTGCTCCTTTGTTCTGTCACTTCATCTGAACAGATTTGTTCTCTACTTTGTTCCGTCGCTTTATGTGTTGAACAACTGATATGTGCTCTCCTTTGTTCCATCACTTCATCTTGTAAACAACAGATGTGTGCTCTCCTTTGTTCCATTACTTTATCTGTTAAACAACTGATGTGTGCGCTCCTTTATTCCGTCACTTCATCTGTTAAACATCTGATGTGCGTGCTCCTTTATTCAGTTGTTTCATGTGTTATGAAGCAACTGATGTATGCTTTCCTTTGTCCTGTCTTCTCCAAAGTAAGGAAATGGTGCCCTCTGCCACACAGGCCATATCCGCTCAAAAGAGGACATTATTGTGTGAATGACTAATGCCTAAAAATTCTGTTTCTTAAGATTTTCTGAAGAATGGAATATTAAAGTGGATGAAGAGCATGTGAATCTGCTGCATCTTAGATCAGTGCTGGACAGACAATATTGTCCACTCTAACATCTGGAAAGCTGAGAAAGAAACCCTTCAGAGATAGGTTTAATAAAGACCCCAAACAGTATGCAGCATATCTTGAAACCTACAGAGTACAATCACATGCTTATCATGATAACCATGATAAGGTTGACATAGCAGGAGGGGTTGGGGACATGAGGAGAGATCTAAGCACATTAGGGAAGTGGTTGGACATTTGGCAGCCGAAGTTCTATGCTAAGAAGTGGGCAGTGATGCATATGGGGTGTAAACATTCACTGGCTGAGTACTCACTGGTGGGAGAACTGATAAAACAAACAGAACAGGAAAGAGACCTGGGAATTATAATCTCAAACAACCTTAAGGTAGAAGACCAATGAAGTAAGGCAGTTGGTAAAGCTAATAGAATGATGGCATGCATAGAAAGGTGTATAACAAGTAAGAAGAGGGAGGTGTTGATGCCTTCATATAAGACCATGGTAAGACTGCACCTGGAATATGGGGTATAGTTCTGGAGGCCTCATTTAAAAAGGATATAGATGGGTTGGAGAGGGTTCAGAGAAGGGCAACAAAGATGGTGCAAGCTATGCAAGAGTAGCCATACAAGACTAGATGGAGAGAATTAAATCTATACCCACTGGATGTTAGAAGAGATATAGGTGACATGATAGAGACTTCAAAGTATATGAAGGGAATAAATCAGGTGAATGAAGGTAGCTTATTCAAAAGGAAAGTAGGAGTTAAAACAAGGGGTCATAATGTAAGATTGGAAGGGAAAAGATTTAAGAGCAATGTAAGGAGATGTTATTTCACTGAGAGGGTGGTGGAACCCAGAACAGATTACATAATGAGGTGGTATGTGCAGAAACAGTCGAGGAATTAAAGAGGGTGTGGGACAGACACAAGGGGTTGCCTAGTGGGCAGAGGAAAATATTCCTGGGAAGTGGAGACAAGTTGGGGCTGGTGGAAAATGGGCAGACTAGATGGACCAGGATGTTTCTTTTCTGCTGACACATTACTATGATAATCTGGATAAGGAGAAGCACAAAGAATATAGTGTGAAGTCTAGAGCATGAATACAGCAGTACAGAGAATGTCCGAAGCTGAAGAAATTAGAGGGGACGAACAATAATAACTGTTCAACACCCAGCAAACCAACCACAAGAGGAGATGAACAAAACAAGCAGAAGAAAAATGACATGTGGAGGGAACAAAAAAGACAGCAATGTTCAGCGATGTTGTCACAGATAAAGAGGAGAATTACCATAGTGAAAAGAGACACAATCAATATAAGGAGAACAAGCAACAATGCAAAGTACAGACAACCATGTTACATGAGGTCCCTGCACCCTTATTGGTACCCCCAGAGGTACACCATAGACAGCTAGTGTTTAGGCATATGTTATACTAACATATAGTACTAAGGTCATCTACCGTACAGTAAGCTGTTGGTTAACTAGGATCTGCAGCTTATCTATTAGGTAGGAAAATGGGCAGACTAGGTGGGCCAAGAGGTCCTTATCTGCAGTCAGATTCTATGTTTCTAAGAGTAAATGTCAGGATATGTATGCATATTATTGTTATACACTTTGCTTTCTAATACATATATATATTTTCTATGTATTTCTTACCCACAAGATGTTAGGACAGCTGTGTCCTTATAATGATTATGATATATAAGTTGGCATTGCCACCTTTTGGTGATTTGTACTACTACACTGATTTGTGTAAGAACTGTACTCTTTTTGTTTTACAAACTGATGACTACTACAAAATTGTATAATGTTATCTTGGACCGTGGAGCCACCTCTAAATTAACCAATAGGGCTCATCTCTGTAACTAGAAATGTTTCTATCTTGCAGTAACCATGGTAATTATAATAGGTATATAATGTGAGACACTGAGTCCTATACCTTGGAGACCCCAAGAGACACAGAGAAACCTCAAGGTATAGGGAATGCTTAGCATTGGTTCCCAGTTCATATTGGTAAGAACTGCTTAGGGCAACTGTGATTGATCCTTCTGGTAGTAAGAAACAAGTTTATTGCTCTTATGCAACATTTTTGTGATTTCTTGCATTCCCAATATTCCCAAGAACCTGAGAGTGAGGTTTAGACCTCTTGACAATTGTGTAAGTAGCCAAGCCCAACCACTCCATGCTTTCTCCAGTACAGATTGACAATTACAGGCCCCAGTCCGGATTGTAAACAAGCTGGTCTTGGAAACAAACGGAAGGCCCTGCACTGAGGCCGAAGTCAGGGGCTGCCTACTTACAGTGTTATTGGATACAGGTGCGGCTGTGTCTGCACTACATGATGACCACCCAGATACATTTCCTTGTTCCACCAGACAGAGGACCAACATGTCAGAAGTAGATGGTACTAGGTTACCTGCATACCGATCTCTACCACTACCTATAGAGTTGGGACACTTGAAGGCCTCACATACCTTCCAACTAATGGTACTGCATGATCATCCTAGTGTTACTGGAATTGACTTCCTTGAACCACACGGCTGTGTGGTGGATCTAGTTAACATGCTATTGATACAAATTCAGGGCCAAGATCATACTATTTTGATCCCTGATTCACATGTTGTGGCAACAATATCTGCCAACAATAAGGGGAATGACGTCATAGATTTGTTCAAGAACCATGAGCTTTTTCCAAAGCTACTTCCCATTCTACAAAGACATCTGGAAGCTTCTGCTACCAACAAGCATGACTGTGGCAGAATGCACACTGTCATTGAAGTGACAGGCCCAGCACATGAGAGGCAAAGGCAATATCCTTTTCCATCTGAGGCCTTGCCTTCTCTTAGGGAAACAATAAAATCACTCCTCAACCAAGGAGTTATCAGAACATGTGTTTCTACTGCCAACTCCCCAGAGTGCCCTGTGAAAAAGCCTACAGGTGCCTGGAGACTTACTATTGACTAAAGGAAACTGAACCAGGTCACCCCCAGTTGTGCTCCAACTGTGGCCTCTGCACCTGATGTGCTATGACTTTTGACCCCTGATCTGAAATGGTTCAGTGCCCTGGATATTTCCAGTGGTTTCTGGTAACTGCCATTAGCCCCCAAGAGTCAATATAAGTTTGCCTTCACCTTTGAAGGTAGACAGTACACAGGGACCTGCTTACCACAGGGATTCCATAACAGCCCGTCCCTGTTCCATCTACACATGATGGATGCCCTTGAGGGTTTCTCTACTCCCCAGTGTCTCTTGCAGTATGTGGATGACCTGCTGTTAGCAACAGCCACACAGGAACAACACTTGGATCTCTTGGATGAACTGTTGACCCTCATCCAGAGAGCAGGCCTCAAATGCAATCCAGCAAAATTTGCCTCTCAACTATGTCAGAAAGAAGTACTCTTTCTGGGCCTGAGAATAACTGACCAAGGCTACAGCCCTACCTGGAAATAGATACAAGGACTGTAAGACTTGCCATTACCCACCAGTATGGCAACCCTTAGAAGGTTTCTAGGTAT
Organism: Neoceratodus forsteri; assembly: GCA_016271365.2. NCBI lineage: Eukaryota > Metazoa > Chordata > Ceratodontiformes > Ceratodontidae > Neoceratodus > Neoceratodus forsteri. Next base: position 214,447,611 of record CM057451.1, read on the forward strand.
GGTGAACTATTCAAGAGATTTTATTTGTGATTTTGCTCAGAAAGCTGCTCCTTTGTACAAGTTACTGAAGAAGGACATTCCCTGGACTTGAGTCCCCATACACACCCAGGCTGTGACATCACTGAAGCAGGCTTTGGTCTCAGCCTCAGCTCTGGTCAACCACAATCCAGCATTACCATTCTATCTGGAGTGTGCAACCTCTGACATTGCCATGTCAGCAGTTCTGGCCCAGAAGGTTCACTCTGAGACCCATTGCATATGCATCGCAGCTCTTGACCCCAGTGGAACAGAAGTACAGCCTTTATGAAAGGAATCTTCTGGCCACCTACTGGGCTGTCAAGCACTTTCTGTATATCATTGGGTACTCTCCACTGATTATTAACACCAACCACACCCCAACTACCTTTCTGCTATCAGACAGAGTGAAGGATGGTTCAATCTCTAATACCAGACTGACATACTGGTCACTCCTTCTCCAGGATAGGGACATACAGGTACACCCAACCAAAATGCCATCCATGCTGGCACATGGGCTCCTTTTTCAAGGAGCACCCCATGACTGTACACTACAACCACCTGATATGCCAGATCCATGTCCTTTCCTCCCTGCCATGCCACAAATACTTGAGAGCACCTCTTTGTGTCATATTTTTACAGATGGTTCAGCTTCCTACTATCAGGGAGAACAAATTGCAGGGATGGGTATATTGGTAATTTACCCTTATGGTAACACAGTTAAAATCTCTAAGCGTCGCAGTGTGGCATCATCACAGTATGCAGAGATGACAGTGGTGGCCTGTGCCCTCGAGTTCATCCAGCATGGGACTGAGGATACTATCATTTTTACAGACTCTAATTGGGTTTGTTGTTCCCTTACAGAATGTCTTCCCTTCTGGCTGAAGAACTCCTTCCTCTCTTCTGATGGCAGCCCAGTGAAGTACAAAGAACTGGTAATATACATACACTCACTGGCACAAAGGTTTGCACACAAACTCTATGTACACAAAGTCAAAGCTCATTCCCTACATGACCCCTACCATGCCTTCAATGACACAGCAGACACCCTTGCCAAGGAAGGGGCCCGGGGGGGGACACCTGGATGATGGATCTTCCAGAGGCCAATGTGTCTGTACACATTGCAGCGGTCAGGAAGAAACCTGAACCTTTTTCCCCCTTGGACCTTTCAGCAGCCCAACATGTTGATACTGAGTTTAAAGAAGTGTTCAGATTTCTTGACAAAGGTACTGAGGAAATACTTCCCACACATAATCCCTATCGGAGGCATGAAGGTAAGTTACACTTGTCACCAGATGACAAGCTCATCTGGTACCAGCCAGATGATTCCACCACCAAACTGTGGGTGGTCCCCAGACACCTTAGGTCTGAATTCTTGCACCAAGGGCATGACACACCCACTGGTGGACACCAGGGAGTGTAAAACACCCTTCAGAGACTCAAGACCACTGCCTGGTGGCCTGGTGACACCAAAGATGTTAAACAGTACATAGACAACTGCCTTGTTTGTGCACAAAACAACCCCATCCCCACCAAGCAAAATGCCAAACTCTTACCACAAATACATTCTGGCCCTTGGCATGCCATACAGATTGATTTTATTGGTCCCCTGACCAATACCAGCAGAAATAACAAGTATGCTTTCGTGGTAACTGATCTCTTCTCTAAGTGGGTCAAAGCTTTCCCCACTAAGACATGCACTGCTAAAACCACTGCCAAAATCCTGGTGGAACAGATTTTCTCCAGGTGGGGCCTACTTCTTAAGGTAGACTCTGACAAAGGAACCAGTTTTATAGGTAAGTTGATGAAAGAATCCCTTGAGCTGTTTGGAGTTCAACAGAAGTTCCACATACCTTACCACCCTCAATCTCAGGTCAAGTAGAAAGAGCCAACAGACGGATTAAGCAAATGCTTTCCAAATTCATTGAGGACAATCTCAAAACCTGGGATTCCCTGCTGCTGTTACTCCTTATGGAAATTAGGGGCACACCCTCAGCCACCACCCAGTTGACACCCTTTGAGGTGATGACTGGAAGACGGATGAGATTACCTGAACACCGGTTGTTTGACCTGCACACCCCTACTACAGACCGTGTGTCTGTAGACCAATAAGTGGAAAAACTCAGAAAAGACCTCATATACACACACACACTTATATGCTGCCAATTGCATGGGCAAGGCCCAGCAACAGTCCAAGATACAGTTTGACAAACACACACAAGAAGTGGATTGGCAGGTTGGAGATCAGGTAATGGTCCTCTGATTTGCACATCCTACACATTCCTTCTCCAACAAGTGGGAAAGCCCCTACCCCATTGGCAACAAGCTCAGTCCAGCAGTCTATCAAGTTAGACTCCTGCACAACAATAAACTTACTGACAAATGGTTACATGCAAACCAATTGAAACTATATAAAGGAGCATAATTACTTTCCTCACCCCACTGGGTGGAATAGTACTAACCTACTAATGTTTGATTTTCCTTTTCAGATACACTGACAAGATGGCTAACTTCTTCCATTTTCTCCTCATCTCAGGAGTTATCCCCTGCATCCAAGGCATGGTACCGAACCTCCTACCTCACCTTGATCCTTAAGCATCTGCCCCAGAGGGAGTATCCATCAAAATACCCGATAGTTTGATTACTGTCCAGGAAGGTTCCGATGCTTACCTCACTGCCTCAGTTGTTGCTCCTGATAAATCTACCCTACAAATTGAGTGGCAAACCACATGGAAAGGACAAATTCTTTCTGTGTCCAAACTTTCCAAGGGAACTTTCCAGGGTTGGCCTAATGCTAAATTATCCCCAAATGGTTCTCTGTCCTTGCTACAAACTGCTCTTAGACATTCTGGTTTATACAATATCACTGCTTTAATTGATCTCTAATATTGTAATTCTTTGTCTAAGGACACTGCTAGAAAATTTTGTGCTGTACACAACATTGCTTCTGCCACCATGTACCTTTCTGTGTTACCACCAACTGATAAATAGCTTTTGGAATGTCCAAAGCACATCCATGGTCCTCGTAGTGGTCCAACAGCCACTGCTCTACCTGGTACACTAATTAAAAATTTGCAATTTATGCATATACCTGTTTTGTTTAATTTAACTTATTGGAATATGAAAGAATTTGGTATGTGTCACAATACTAACACTTCAGCATTTTATAGTACATTATTGCTTGATAGTTTAGCAGCATTTCAGATTCATATTCAAGACCCTATTGCTGGGGTACAAACCACAGAGCATAGAGGCAACTTCAGGAGAAAACCCAATCCTGATGATCAAAGTCATAAACGTAATACATGTGAAGTTGACATTTCTGATGTCACTGGCACAACAGGCACTGTCACAGGTCTCTTTGGTACAGCTGTGTCTATCTGGAATAAAGCTGACATTCTTGTTATCAAATCTCATTCTGTTATCAAATCTCATTCTGCCAAATTTCAGACTGGTTTGGTAAATAATATACTACCCCCACTATTGCATGGTGTGGATGGCCTTAATCAGGAAGAAAGATACACTGTTTACAATATGCACGACATTGCTAAGGTATTTACAGATTCTAAAGATAAGATTAACACACTCATTGCACAGAACAACAAAGAAGCAGATAAGCAATACATTGGCCATGAGATTCTATTCTTCGCCTATGGCTCGTACATTATCACTACCCTCAATAATCTGTTCCGTGATCTAGAATCTGGAAGGATCCCTGATATCATACATGACAGATGTATTTCTAAATGGTACAGTAGCAGCCACAAACACTGCCATATATTTCCTGAAATTTCTGTGCTATTTCCAGAAATATCTCCTGCTTTCTGCATTTCCACAGTAGGGGCAGCAGAGAGAAACTCTTCAGAAATTTTGCGAAATATCTGGAAATAGCTGGCAATGTCTCTGGCTACTACTGTATTGTCCATGATGTAAAACCCTGGCTGTATTGCTATGTGTATGCAACAAACCTTAACTATTCCTCTTTCTACAGCTAGGAATTTGGGTTTTGTGATCAGACACCCTATTACTGGTCCTTGTTTTAATTCTAAGAAATGTTCTATCAAAGATACTATGTTTGTTTCTTTCACTACCTCTTTACCACATTTTGATCCCACTACAGCTTTGTTCGATAAGCTGGCTTCCGTGACACCGTTGGGCACCATGATGAAGACATCTACAGAGAACACCTGGATCTGCCTCCTCTACTGGTTTTCCATCCTTTCCTGGATGCCTGGGTCGCTCCGCAGACAGATTGCTGTGCTAAGAAACAATATATCTACTTGTGTCGATGTGATGTATTTGATGTTATTAAACCTGTATGTGGTTATTCTCCCGACAGTATAGATTGGTCCTTTTCCATGGATGATGACATCAGAACAAACGGCACTGCCTTTGTGGGCTCAACATTGGCTCCAGATAAACTTTTCCAATCTTATCGAGAGGAGGTTTATTTCCTGTCAACATGGATTTCCAAGACAACCTACACCTGCCCGGTACAGTTGCAAAAATGGAGACTCCCCACTGTTAAAATGCAGTACAGTTCTTACAGGGAGTACTGCGTGGTGACAAAAATCCTATAAATCCTATACTTACGGAACTGGGACGTGTTATTGATACCCCTAACTTTTGTGTTGTTCCCCACCAGAAGGCTGCTATTGGACATACTGTTATTACCCCCGTCCCCCTTATGGAAGCGGACATCATTAATGGTAACAACGATTATCTGTTCACCCTTTCTGAATATTTACCATATTTTAATGTACACATAGATCCACTCACACTTACATTAAAATCACTTTTAGAGAGAAAAAGACACCCACCCCATCCACATCAGCAATAATATCACTAAGGCTAATGAAGCTATCCTTTCATTGATTAATGATGGTGATATGAATGATGCGTTAACTAACACTTGGTTAAGAAAGTACTTTTAAAGGTTTTGTTATTATACAAGCATTTTTGATATTTTTCTTGGTTATTATGCTATGCTGCCTACGGCTCACACTGCACCAACACCATGAGCAACTGGAGTTCCTTTACAAAGCTCATGCGTTGGGTTTGTAAATGACCCCTGCTCCCTGACCTTTCCCTGTTTTTGCCTGTGTTGCCCTTGGAGGCAACAGGGGGGGGAATGTTACACGAGGTCCCTGCACCCTTATTGGTACCACCAGAGGTACACCATAGACAGCTAGTGTTTAGGCATATGTTATACTAACATATAGGGCTAAGGGCATCTACCGTACAAGAGGAGATGTCAGGATATTTATGCATATTATTATTATACACTTTGCTTTCTAATACATATATATTTTCTATGTATTTCTTAATCACAAGATGTTAGGACATCTGTGTCCTTGTAATGATTATGATATATAAGTCAGCATTGCCACCTTTTGGGGATTTGTACTACTACACTGATTTGTGAAATAACTGTACTCTTTTGTTTTATAAAAGGATGACTACTACAAAATTGTATAATGTTATCTTGGACTTTGGAGCCACCTCTAATTTAGCCAATAGGACTCATCTCTGTAACTAGAAATGTTTCTATCTTGCAGTAACCATAGTAATTATCATAGGTATATAATGTGAGACACTGAGTCTTATACCTCGGAGACCCCAAGAGACACGGAGAAACCTCAAGGTATAGGGAACACTTAGCATTGGCTCCCAGTTCGTATTGGTAAGAACTGCTTAGGGCAACTGTGATTTATCCTTCTGGTAGCAATAAACAAGTTTATTACTGTTTTGCAATGTTGTGATTTCTTGCATTCCCAATATTGCCAAGAACCTGAGAGTGAGGTTTAGACCTCCTGGCAACCGCCACTGCATCAGTTCAAGTAAACTTAAGTGTTAGTCCTGATACAGCCACAACTGAGGACTCATGCTCTGATAGCACTGGCCGGAAGGCACTTTAGAGGGCATGATACATCATATCACAGTCACCCACCCATTTTGCATATACTGTCAATAACCTGGCATCATCATGCTCACCAGCAAAACAGGCAGCACTGGCAAAAAGACCACAAAACTTGATGTGTCATGGACATTTGGAGCAGAAACTGGTGGAAGTCATGAAGGAAGAGGTCAAGAGTGGTCAAAGCAAAAATGTGAATGGGTTGGAGTGTTCTTGTTTTGAAAAAATATAAGATGCTGTGCAATGCAAGCTCAGCTCTTGGCATCAGTGGGACAACCCTCATGAATGTGTTGCACAGGGAAAATAAATGTATGAAAGCAATACACAAAGCAGCACTGCCTTTGGAAACTGTGACCAAAATAAAAAGCTTTTTTGAAGAGTCGGACAGCCAACAGTCTCACAAGAAGGCATTTTTGAAACAAAGTCAGTGTGCTAAAGCCTTCCTTCCAAAACCCGTCAATGCACTGCATCCACAATTTTTGAATGAAAATCCAGACTGGAACATCAGGGTAACTAAATTTAACAGTCTGAGACCAGCCCATATTAAACTTGCCAAAGAACAAAAACTTGTCCAGTGCCTGTATGAGTACTGTGCCAATGCCACACTAAAGATATGCACAATAAACCATATGGCCAACCTTCACAAAATTATGGAGTGTAAAATACTGAGTATACATGAAATTGTTGAGATGACAGTGTGTCCGAAGGAAGAAGGTCAAAAGTTCTTCTGGATAGACTGTGTGGATAAGATGTATGAGAACTGCACATTAAATGCAGTAGAAAAGATGGCAGAGGAACTGTTGAGGCAACTTGGTGCAGACTGGTGAGATGGTGCCAGTGGGAGAGCATCACTTTGAAGAAAATGACTGATGGCATTGAAACAAAAATGTCCAGGAAAGTGCTGAACAGCAAGAAGACATCCTTAATACAACTGATAGAGATCCTCAAGGAAGATGTACAGTTTCTGTGTTGTCACCTACATATGGTGTCATGGCAACAACAGCAGTTCAGTTCAGTTAAGGCAAATGTACCACAAGGCTGGTCATCATGGTGATAGACTTTGTAGAAAACTATGCCTGCAAGTGCCAAGATGAGATCCAGTCCTGCCACTGGCACCATGAGCAGGCTACAGTGCACCCTGTATTGACCTATTACAGATGTTCTGACTGTACCAACACCATCACAAAATCCCTTGTATTCATCTCTGAGGACTTTATACATGACCAGCATGCTATTCAGCACTTCATGAAGATGACCAATGCACACCTCATGAACACTTGACACCTAAACATAACGAAGGAGGTACATTTTTCTGATGGCTGTGTGAGCCAATATAAATCCAAATGATCATTCTATGGAATTTCAATGGCTCCATCAGAGTTTAGCTTCTCAATCAAGTGGGACTACTTTGGATCACTTCATGGGAAAGGCCCCTCAGATGGATACAAGGCCACAGTAAAATCAATGGCAGAAAGGGCCATGCAATTACAACTTGCAGTCATTTCCACAGCACAAAAGCTTTCCATGTACTGCTGTGATAATCTTGCATAAGAGGCTCCAAGTGATGGGTGTGCATACACAGAAAAAACATTTTTCTGGGTAATTGCTGCAAACATACTAAGGTCAAAAGGACCTGATGTCAGAACTGTTCCTGGGACAAGACACATCCAGAACATGAGATCTGTGGTGGATTGTTTTGTTGCCACTACAGAATTGTCTTGATTCTGTTTACATTGCCAAAATGATGGTGGCCCATGTGTGAACATTGAGCAAGTAGAACTGAGGACAACAAAGAGGCTCAAATGCTCATACAGCCTCACTGATCAGACTGACCAGATGCCTGCCCACAGGCATAACAGTGACACTGTTCCCAAAATGCCAGTAACCAACCCTTCTTCTGCTCCATGCACAAAAATAAGTAACCACTCTACTGATCACAGCACTGCAGATATGGACACTCCTTCTGCTCACAGCACTCTGGTGACTGATCCCTCTTTTGCTCCCGGTGCTGTAGTGACAGACCCCTTTGCTGCTCCTGGCACTTCAGCAATGGACCCTGTTTCTGTTCCAGACACTGCTGTAATGGACCCTTCATCAGCTCCCTGCCATTCAGAAATGGCCTCCACCATTTCTGCCCCCAGTGTGCATGCTGGCTGTCTCACTGTAAAAAGAAAATTAAACCCTGCCAATGTGCAGCTGGACAAATTCTACACAGTCTACTACTCAAAACAATTTTTTCTTGGAAAAGTGCTTACATTCAATGAACTGCACCATACTTTCAATGTGAGATTCCTTTGCCAGCATGAAAATGGGTGTTTCACATGGCCACGATACCGGGACACTGATATGGTCAGATAGCAGAGACTTTTTTACGGACCTGTACATCTGTCAATGAAATGGAATTTTTGAAATTGCACAGGATGAGCTGCGAATGATTGCAACAAAATATGAAACACTCCAGAAGGGCTGGAATTGAGGGGCCAGATTTTCAAAGGACCTTTAGATACATGCAAACCACGTCAAACAACCAGCTTGAATCAGAAATTGGTGTGCCAAATACTGTGTACCATATTTTGCAAGAAAAGTGGTCTGTGTGACAAAGTCCCCCAAAGTAACACAAGAGGTCCACTGCATCAACATAATGGCATAAGGGATAGGAATGACACAAGCTGCACCAAAATAAATGGTGCAAGTTGAGTCAAAAATGGTGCATGTTAAGTCAGAAAAATGACTCAAGGAACAAAAATGACAGAAACCGAGTACAAAAATGGTGCAAACTGAGTACGAAAATGGTGCAACCTGATTAAAAATGGTGCAAACTGATTACAAATGGTGCAAACTGAGTAAAAATGGTCCAAACCAAGTAAAAATGGTGCAAGCTGAGTCAAACAAATGATGCAAAGGACGAGAATGACGCAAGCTTAGTAAACAAAATGACAGATGTAATGGCCAAAACTAAGCCCCCAAAATGTTCTAAACTAGTCCTGCAGGAGAATACTGACCCTTAATATTAGTATAGTCAGGTCTGACCACCTGCTTTGAGTCTTTTCATATGTTCTAATGTCCCTTAGAGCAGTTGATGGTACTTTGAATTGTTTGGTGTCAGTGGTGCAGCTTTGAAATTCCCACAGGTGATGGTTTGTGTCATGGCACTGACGTTTGTATGATGCAAGGCTGATGCAGCCACCTTTGATGCAGGGTGGACTGCCTTTGATGGAGTGCTTCTTTGAAAATCGGGTCTGGCACAATGTTTGACACTAGACTCCCTTGCACCACTATTGCTTGGTGTGTGTCCCTTGCATCATACCTGGAGCTTTGAAAATCTGGCCTGAGGTCTTTTTAAGTGTTGGACAATATCACCAGTTGCTATGCACAATTTTCACTTTTTTATTACTTTGTATTTTTTCTTTATATATTGTATTGCTTTTTCTCAAAATGCATTAATATGTTATTAGCTGTTCACAACATAGATCACAAGTAGTAAACTCTTCTGAAATTACACAGTTGTTTGTTGTTTTTTTCCACATGAACAATGCAAGTTCGGTGTCCACCGTTACATTCAGAACATATGCTTGGTGTCTGCTGTTACATTCAGAACACTGACACTTGTTTTTCTTGGTCATTTAAAAGTGATTTATCTCACAGCACAGTGCATTTTTCACTGTTGGGTCACAATATGTTGAAATGCTACAAAAAAATGATCTGATCTGCATTTGAAAATTAACCCTTCATGTCACAGTTTGGTACAACATTTTCATGAACACACCCACTTATAAATTCAAAAACTTCAGCCTTTTATGAATCATTTGTATATATATGTAGAAACGCCACTACAACTACAAAAAGTCAGCCTGTATTATGTTGTGGAGTTTAAATACCGCCTGTATTGTATACTTTTAGCTGTCATCGCCATCTTCAGGCTGACTTAAGTGAGCTAAACAGTAACTGCCTCATTCTGTTGCCATTTTAGACACCATGCTTGCAACAATCAAGGCACAGCTTAGTTAAACAGATATGGTTCATAATGTATTTTCCTAATATGTACTGCCCCACTGGTTTGACACAACAGTACGTACAAGTCCAACCTGTCTCAACAGTCACTTATTCCCCAAAACTCTATCAAGCCCTAATCCAAAGCAGAAAATTGAGAAATCAGTAGCTTTGTTATCTGTATTCCTCTCAGAAGCCTACCATCGTCAGGAAGAAAATTCATCTCCATTTTCTATGTCAGATGACCCATGTCTGTAGGATCTGAAATGTGACATTCTTTACCATGGTAAAAAAATGTCAAGCTTGCAGGCAAGAACAAATATGATGAACCCCAACTGCCTAAGCCTTGCCCAAATGCCATCAAATAATTTCTGCTGTTGGCAGGTGGCAATGCTTAGGTTGGTAATATGTGAATAAATGCTTTTTGCCACTTCATGGGCCTCTCTATTTCTCGGCTTTCAAAGCAGTGTCTCTGTCTGCTATTGAACCCAGCACTGTTAAGATAGTACATGGGCCTTGATTGCTCGATGATACTGTTGTTGCCATGTGAGCTCTGGAGGTTATATGACATACCCTTCATACCAATAATGTGTGTTTAGTCTGCAGGACATCTGACAGTCACTCCTGGATAAATTCAATGGGGCAGCCCACCTCCACTTCCTCTGGTAGTCCTAATACCCTCAAGTGTGTTCCTTGATTCAATTTAGTTCAATTCAAGTTGATTGGCAGGAAACAAACTCCATTAAGCAGGCTCATTTACAAGGATGTCCTGAACAGACGAAAAATCAAATACAAGGACATATACAATATATATGATACACAATATACAGAAGAATACATAGGATATAAAATGAAAACAAGACTATTTACACAATATTTGCAAATAATACTCAGGTACAACAGTACTTTGGAGGTAATACCTGGTATGACACTGTGCATTTAAACAGCACACTTGCATTAAGCAGTGACATCTCATGTAGCAGCAATAGTTAGAGAGTTAAAATGGAGTTGTTGTCATGGTATAGTATGCAGTCTGAGATGAGGACATTTAGCAAGGGGGAAGGAGGAGGTGAGAGACAGTGGGTGGATAAGATGGTGAGGGCAAGATAGCTGGGAGTGGAGTGGGGGAGAAGAGGAAATATAAGGGGTAGTCAGATAATGGTGAGGGTGGTGAGAAGGAACTGGGGAAAAGACTGATAGTAATTTAATTCAAGGACTAGTGGGTGGGACGTTAGACATTTAGTTAGTGGCAAGCACAGTAGTTGCATAAGTTGGCATTGGCTAGTCTTTTGAAGCTATTTAGGGGGATCAGACTTTGAAGTTTGAGTCTAGATTGGGCTTTGTTCCAAATAGCTGGGAGAGCATGGCTTATAGCCTACCTCCAAAGCAGGAGCAGGAGCATGGGATGTCTAGCATAATGAAAGAGTTGCTGTGTAAGGGGTAAGGATAGGCAGTCTGTTGTAACAGATTTGAAATGTGGGGGGGGGGGTTGAGAGCAGGGCTTTGTAGAGCCAGGTGATAGAGTGGATGAGATGCTGGGTAGATAAGGAAGTCCAATCCAGGGAGGCATATAGGTCGCAGTGGTGTGTATAATGGTGGGCATTGGAAATGAATCATATCACCCTGTGGTAGACAGTGTCCAACTAATGTAGCAGGAAGTCTGAGCATCTACAATATAATATATCAGCATAGTCAATTAGTGGGATAAATGTTGTTTGGAACAATCGTAGCCTGGCTTTAGTGTTGAAAAGAGATTTGTTCCTGTAAAAAAAGACAAATCTTTGAGGCAGTTTCTTTGCAAGGGAGTCGATGTGAGCTGAAAATGTTAGGTATTGATCTAGAACACAGCCTAGGTATTTAAATTTGTTGACTCCCTTGAGATCGACATCAAGGAGAGTCTTGATGGGGGCAGGTATGTGAGCATGTTTGGGATGGCAATCAAGTGGTTCGAATACAAGAACATCACTTTTGTCTTTTTTGCATTTAAGAGTTTTGATTGAGCAAGGCTGTGTTGGAGAAGATCAAATTCAACTGGAGCTACATGTGGTCTTCAGCAACCAATGATCTAGATATATATATCACTGTGTCATCTGCAAACAAGTGTAATTTTGCTTTGCTGATGCGATTTCCAATGGTGTTGCTATATAGCATGAATAGAAGAGGTCCAAGGATCGAGCTTTGTGGTACCCCTCTCCTGAGTGGTAGGATCAGGTAGAGGGAACCATCCAACTTCACCTGTTGAAGTCCATCTGACAGATAACTGTTGAACCATTTCAGTGCAGGGCCAGAGATACTGTACCATGCCAGTTTAGCTTGTCGAGAAGTAAAACATGATTAACCATGTTGAATGCTTTGCTGATATCTAAGAAGATAGTCCCTGTGACTTGTTTCTATCCATGGCAAGGAGCCAGTCATTTGTAACTGATTAAAGAGTTGAAGTAGTCCTATGGGCAAGTCAGAATCCAGATTGGGCTGGGTTTATTAGCTTGGCTTTATTGAGATAGTCTTTTATTTGAGCATTTTACAAACTTCTCGAGGAGCTTACAAACATAGAAACATAGAGTTCTATGGCAGATAAGGACCGGTTGGCCCACCTAGTCTTCCCATTTCCCTACCTATTGGATAAGCTGCAGATCCTAGTTAACCAACAGCTTACATCTTTCTATCCCCCACCAGAATTGCCTTACGTCTGTCCTAGTTATAACACGCTATATCACCCATACCAAAAAATAATCCCAAAACTTTACAAGGGGTCATCAAAACTGGAATCCTGCCTACATCAGGTTCTATTTCTTCCATTTGTTGTATATTTAAACAGATGCTTTTCAGGGGGTTATAGCTGACCCCAATGTAAGCATGAAGCACTGTAATACTTTATAAGCTAACAACCCCACCTTACTATTTGACAATAATACACAGAAATCATCTGCATAAGCAAAGCTTTTTATGTGGGATATCCCCAAGAACCCAATTCCTTTTAGAAGAGGTGATCTATTGATAATCTGGATAAGGAGATCTAAGGAAAATAAGTAAAGCAAAGGGCTTAAAGGGCAACCCTGCCAAACCCCAACCAACATCTGACATTTCTGTCCCACCCTACCATTATAATATGGTCTCACATATGCTAAGGCATAGCAAAGTTGCACCCAATGAATGAACATTGCTGGCATGCCATACCAAGACAGAGCCAACCATAAAAAATCATGGGAGACTGTATCAAATGCTTTTGTCTGATCAAAACACATAATATAACCTTCCACCTGCTTTCGGGGAACCTTTTTAGTAAGTTCTCTCAAAAAAATAAGAGCATCCGTTATATTTCTGCCTGGCACAGGCCCAAACTATGTGGGATGAACCAAGGAAACCAAAACCTTGGATAGACAATTGCATAGTAACTTTGCAAAGATTTTAAAATCAACATTCAATAATGTAATAGGCCGCCAGTTGTTAATATCAGCACGGACCCTTTTTTTATGTAAAAAATCATCAGGCCTTCATACATTTGGTTAGTAATTTGATCTTCTTGTAAAAAAACATTACTGTATACACTGCTACTAATTCCTGAGGGATCCAAGTCAATAATAATTTATACAATTCCCCAGTAAGCCCATGTGACTCAGGTGAGGTGCAAACCTTTAGTGATTTATTAACCAAGTCTAATTCTGTGACAGTAAAATCTGCTACTAAGATTGCAGACTGTGTGTCAATAAGTTGAGGAGGTGCTGCTGCTTGTAAAATAATAGTCATCCCATTTTTTGGGGGAATCGGGACCCCAAACTGTTGTTTAATATTAGTTTCTAAGACAGACATTATAGCCTAATTATCTGATACTACATGTCCAATTTTATCAAAGAAAGAATCTGTTTAATTTGTGTATGATATTTACAATCCTCATAAGGGTTTTTATGTTCTTTCTTTCCCTGGGTGCCAAAGCATTGTTCTTTCTCTTATGAAGTCTGTCTATTATACTGGGGTAATGTCATGCGCTGTTTAATGTCTGCAATTTCAGTTGAGAAATCATGTTGTGTAGTAAGTTGGGTAGATATAAGTTTATAAAATTGATCCCTAAGTTGTAAATACTTTTCTTTTTTTTTTCTGTGAACACCTTTTTGCAGTTTGCTTAAAAAAAATCAATTAATCAAATTTTAGTGTCTTCCCACCACGAAATAGGGGAATCATATAAAAAGGAGATGGATTTTCTATTAGTTAGTATAATCTCAACATCCCCAAGCAATTGTTGTTGCTGTAATAAGCTAGAGTTGAGTCTCCAAATGCCTCTTCCAGGTGCCCTGAAGGGAGTAGAAGCCAGATGAATCTCTAAGAAAGCATGAGCTGAGGTCTCAATTAACTTAACTTCAGATTTGTAGATAGGGAGTGTTTTTGCAACTAGACAGTAATCAATTATTTTGTCCAGTTGCCCATAAAAAAGGTATTGTGGTGAGACTTAGTATCACCAAAGGCATCTCTTAAAGATGCCTGTTTTATCAAATTTGATAAAAACAAATAATCACAATAGGTTTTGACATGTGATGTAACTGTCCTAGCTTTGGCCAAGTTAATGTTAAAATCACCTCCCCCCCCCATAGTATTTGCCTGCTAGTGAACAAAAATAGCCATATCTTATTTAACAATTCGGTTCATAATGCCTTTGTCTGGGGACCATGAAATAGTGCATTGAGTATTAGAGCTCTACCCGGTTCTACCTCTATTAATTTCTGAAGAAAAATAGTAGGTGTTCTAAAACAAATACCTAAGCCAGAACATTGTTCCGGGCCGAGTGACCCATAGGAGTCTCCCACAAACCATTCTTTCTCTGCCCTATCTATTTCTGACAGTGAATGCAATCTAGTGTCCTGCAAAAAAATTACATCACATTGTAAAGATAATAATATTGAAAAAGTAGCCTTTCTTTTATAGTCCGATTTTATACTGTTTGTGTTTAGGCAAACAAGCCTCAGAACCGGTAGAGACAAAAGGTATTCGGAGGAAAAAACAGTTACACTTTCTTCCTACCAGCTCTTGTCACTCTCTTCTTTTGTTTTGGTGGAGCTTCTTTCTTCTCTGAGGGTCCTTCAACTGGTGGTTTACTTTGTGTGGACTGAAAAGAGACAGCAGAGTATCTGTCATCCATGACATCTTTCCAAGTCTGTAACAATTCATAACGGTTCGTGGTTTGTAGGAGTTTGGATAATCCAGCTTTAAGGCCTTTATTACCTGGAGAATTCTTTTCTGCAGACTGTGTTGGCTGAAGGAAAGCAAGATTTTCTGAAAACGTGCATGGGGATGTAGGCATCTGGTGTTGGTTCAGGTCTGGACGTGCAAGAGGGGGTGGGGGAGGCATAGGAGCAGAGACAGGTGCTGTAGCCACTGGATCTGGCTGTTCTATGGGTACTTCACTAGTGTCTCATGGCTCAGGATCTAAGACAACTCCTACCTATACATGTGATAAAATGGTTGGTACAGAATCATTTTTCAAGGAGGAACCAATATTGTCTCCCTTGGAAGGTGCTGTTGATGTGGACTGTACTGGATCTTTCTGTGATCGAAAGGGAGAGTGGATGTTGTGCTGTTGGGGCATTCCCCACATGAGCTTTAGTAGCATGACTGAGATAAAAATCCTGTTCCGGAAAGTCTGAAGTATTGTGTGGCACCCATGGGAACGAGGGAAAGGAATGATTATCAGCTCCACAAGGGTTGCAAACAGGCAGGGTAGTACAGTGGGCCACCACATGGCCCAAAACTCCACAAGAAAGGCATTTTAATTCTGTACAGTGCATATTTAGATGACTCAAAGATCCACATCCATTACAGAAGCGAGGTTGGCCCGGATAAAATAGAATGCCTCAGTCCCATCCAAGAAAAAAACAATTAGGTAGATGCTGTATACCTTCTTCTATTTGCTTAAGCTGTAAAATTTCCACCCTCCAATCCAAAACCCATAATCAACAAGTACAGCCTCTGGTGTGCCTTACACTGTGCATCGTTTTTTAAGCCAATAGATAATATCATTAACGTTGACACCTTCATTTCTAAATAAAATAGTGATTTTTTTTGAAAGTAGGCTTCATGATTGGTATGGCCACAAATGGGAGCCAAAGAGCAGTATCTTTTACTGAATAATAGGCAGCCCAAAATTTATCAAGCAATGAAGCAGAGCGAAAGCTAATGTCAAAATTCTGGTCTCCAGAAGCATGTATGAACACATACACCTCAGCTGAAGAAAAATGTAATGAGTCAATTATTAATTCTTTACCCACATAATTCCATACTGGAGGCATATCTACCCCCCACACACACTTTATAACATAGACATACAACATATCTACGTTTGGCCACCTCTGCTGGTTTATGACATAGGCTGGCATAGCTGATGGGACGTGGGGGAGCATTCTGTTCAGTTTCAGGTATGGGAGTTAAATTTAAAATGTCATCATCTTCATTATGAGGAAAATCAACTGTAACTGGCATCATAGTGGGTGCTGATCTTTCAGGTCCTAAGGGCCCACTATGAGGGTCATCCAGTTGTTGAATTGTAAGTCCAGGAGTGGCCTGACTTGAAGTACCAGCCACCGTGGGAGTAGGTAACCTCACAGCATCTGGTGCAGTTGTTGTAGGTACAGGCGCTGCCACTCCCTTCTCCAAGGTAGTATCGGGCATTGTAGCATCCAATCACTGGCCCTCCACATCAGCAATAAGGTTACTACCAGCCGATGTAGAAATCATGGTCCTGTGACATCTCTCAGGTGTTCCAGGGATCAGAATAGCTGGGTCAGGCATGCATTCATTTTTCTGATGTATCCAGCCAACCCCTTGAAGCGCCATCTCTGGAGTCCATTCAGCATTACTGACCGTAAGCAGAAAATCCTGCAAACTAAGATCAGTTGCAGGGGTATCTATGGAGGAGCTGGTGAATGCAAAGTTCCCTTTCTTTCCTGATACAAGGGGACTTTTCACTGATCGCTTTCGTTTCCTCTCTTCTTCCAGTTTACCTTTGTTAAGTTCAAATTCTTTTTCTGCTTCAGATAACATATTTAACAAATACATCCATTTAGAGTCCAAGTCTTTTTGCAAACATATTTCATCCTCAGTATAATCCATTGGTTCTATCGGTAAATCAAAGGGTTGTTCAACAGGATCCATAAGTTGAGAATCAAGAAGTTGCTGTGACTGTCCTGGAAAGGAAACAAAACTTTCCCCTAGCACATCATCCTCTGGACATGGATCCTCCATCCTGCTCACAGGAAGACAAACCCCCTGCAGGCAGAGTAGGTTTTTTTTTTTTTATTAAAGGAAAAATAAATAATTCAAGCAATAACAGGTGAAACAATAAAGTCATACAGACATTTTAAACATGTCAAGAAAAAATCAAACCAAACAGCTAACAGTATTGTCTCATCATACTACACGGGAAAAAGGAAAATCTAGAAAAGGGGAAAAAAACAAATAACAAGTAGAAAACATAAACCTAGATTCCTTATTTCTCCCCAAAATGCCTTTATACTGTACAGATACATATGTCCTCAACAGTGAATACTGACTTCAAACTGTTGTTCCTTATCATGTCACTCGAGCATCAGAATCAGTGATTCAGGGCATGTTTCTCCAATTAGCTCTTACAACATTGTGTGCTAATATTCTTACACCTTTAAAAATATGGCAGTAAGTTCACTCTGCATCTTCTGTATCAGCTCTAAATGTTATATCTGTTTCTGTTGCAGGGTAAACAATGATCTCATATTCCAAATGTACCATTTAATTACCAATAACACAACATGCAGCGTACTCTTATTCCACTGAAAGGCCGGGCCACTATAAAATCCAAACATTAAAGCCTCATAAGTCATGGAACCAAACCATGGTGCATTCCACTCTGTGGAGAACAATGCCCAAAATCCTTATATATAAGAGCATGTGAAAAACAAGTGTGTTATTGTTTCTAGTATAGCAATACACTGTGGCCTGCTACAATACCATTCCTGCATCTGATTATGTTTATGATTGGACTTGGTGTTGATTTTTTCATGACAGCTAAGCCAATGGATGTCATGCATTTTCTCTGGAATTCTAGGTTCTTTAACTAAATTTTCTAAAGAGGAAACAGTGTGGGGGGCACCTTGGGAATATAACAGGTTCTTGAAAAAAGTCTCTTGAATCACTTTATAAATGTCCTTCCTTGGTTTGGTAGTAATCTGTGAACTGATAATTTGCCACCATTTAATTTTCAACAACACCTCTCTAAGATAGTCTGGTAATCAAATTAAAATCAAATCAAATCATACTTATGGAATAAGGCGTATGGGGATGGTGTTGAAGTGTATTGACTGTAATAGTCTGGTTCTTTTATAATGATGTATTGTGAAATTATTTTAACTATGTACTGCACCTATATTTTGAAAGGTGCATTATAAATAAAGTTTATTATGTCTATTATTTATTATTTGTATTGCGCTTTTCAAATACCAAAGCGCAAGTACATAAAACATAACATCAATAATAAATAGGAATTAAAATTAGTCACAATTTAAAAAGACAGCAAAATATGAACTAATCAAAGGCCGATATAAACAAAAAGCTCTTCAAAGAGGCATTAAAAGATTCTGTGGACAGGCACTCCCTAATCCGACAAGGTAGAGAATTCCACAGGGTTGGAGCCACAAAAGAAAAGGCTCTGACCCTGGAAGATTGAAGACAAACCCTGGGAATCTCTAGCAATCCCTCGTCGGTGGAATTGAGTGAGCGGGAAGAGCGGTAGGGCTGAAGGAGATCTTGCAAGTAGCCCGGTCCCTATCCGTGTAGGGTCTTATAGGTCAGCAATGCAACCTTGAAGGTAATCCTCCAACGCACCGGCAGCCAGTGCAGTTCGCACAGAACAGGCATGATATGGCAAGTTCTTGGTAGCCCAGTCAACAACCTGGCTGCAGCGTTCTGCACCAGCTGCAAGTGGCGGAGGTCCACCCCTGGTAACCCTAGATACAGAGCATTACAGTAATCTAGACGTGAGGAAACAAAGGCGTGAACCAATACAGGAAGGTCATCGTGTGGAACAAGGTGCTTTATCCGAGCTATAGTCCTCAGATGGTAAAATGAGGACTTGACAACGGCCGACACCTGGGACTTAAGTGTCAGTTCATAGTCAAGTATTACGCCCAGATTTCGTACCCATTCAGAAGGTCTCAACTGTTTCCCCCCTAGCGCAAGGTCAGAGGGCAATCCAGGAGTCAACATCTCTACGCGGTGACCAGGGTCCACCACCAATACCTCAGTCTTATCCGGATTCAGCCTCAACCAGTTGGCACTCATCCAGTCCTGGATCTCAGTGAGGCAGTTGTTAAAGACCGTAAGTGCGTCGTTCTGTTCAGGTACAAAGGACATACAGAGCTGAGTATCATCTGCATAGCAGTGAAAACTCAGCTCATAACACCTAATAATGTCTCCCAATGGTAGCATATACACCGTGAACAACATGGGAGAGAGCACAGAACCCTGTGGCACTCCACAGGACAGCACAAAGGGAACAGAGGAAAAAATTCCTGATACTACCCTCTGAGATCTGCCTGTGAGAAAAGAGTGAAACCATCTGAGGACTGTCCCTGACAGTCCACAGATAAGCCGCAGACATTCCAACAATATCCCATGGTCCACGGTGTCAAATGCAGCAGAGAGATCAAGGAGAACCAAGATCGAATGGCACCTCCGATCTCTCACAATTAGGAGGTCATTAAGTACTCGAACCAACGCTGTCTCAGTACTATGCCTCTTCCTGAAACCGGACTGGAGAGGATCATAGATTCCATAGGTGGTAAGAAGGTCATTGAGCTGTAGTGCGACTACTTTCTCAGTAACCTTACCCAAAAAGGGCAGGTTAGAGATCGGTCTGTAGTTTGCAAGAGAGTCTGGGTCAAGTGAAGGTTTCTTCAAGAGGGGTGTCACAACCTCCACTTTCAAGGACTCTGGGAACACCCCTTGATCCAATGAGCACCAGACTATCTCAGCAAGGACTGGCCCGATCACCTCCACGCAACCCGTAAGAAGGCGCATGGGGCCAGGATCCAAGCTACAGCAAGTTGGCTGCAGGCTGTGGATGATCTTCATGATATCCATGATCGCTGGCTGGTCGAAGTCTGTCCAGACAGACCGAGTGCCTGTAACTGCACATCGATCTCCGCCATGCTCATCTAAGCACGTTGTGCGGTTGTCTGACCTGATCGTTGACACCTTATCATCAAAGAACCGAGCGAACTCATCACACTCTAATTGTGAAAAAGCTCTATGGCCCTGCATGCAGGCTGGATTGCACAGTCTATCTAAAGTCCAAAAGAGCAGAGCTGGTCGATTCCTTGATGCAGTAATCTCCCTAGACAGGAACTCTGCCTTCTTACGGGAGACTTCTGATTGATAGTCTGAATATTGGGTGTTCAATCTAAGCCTGTCACTTTCAAGGCCGGACTTCCACCAACAATGTTCCAATCTTTGCCCCACTCTCCTCAGCTCCCTCAATGTCCCATCAAACCAAGGGGACTGAGGGCGGAGGGAGAGGGAGTGAACCCAGACAGGAGCTATGGAATCCAGAGCCTTCAGAACCATATTATTATAGTGCACTACTAAGGCATCTGGTTCCAAGCACTCCACAGGCCAACTCGATAGATCCAGCACTGCCATCAGACCTTCGGGGTAACACCCCTTAAAGGGTGGTACTGGATCATCTCCACAGGGGTAGGTCTCATGGGGGGGCCATAAAATTTGAACCTTATGGAGTGATGGTCAGACCACCCAACTAGTTCCATTACCAATCTGGTGATCTCCATCCCCAAGGTAAACACCAGATCCAATGAGTGACCCTGAATATGGGTAGCAGCGGTAACAACCTGTGTGAAGCCCAACAAATTCATAAGTTGGAGGAAGTTTTGACCAAAATGCGAGAGTTCATCGTCGATCCAGGTATTGAAGTCCCCCAGGACCAACCACATGGAGGGCTCCATCACCAGGTCAACAATGAAGTCTGCTACTTCCTGCAGAAAAACTTTCTCGTCACCAGGTGGACGGTAGACAAGTAAAATTCTGCAGCCTACACCTGCTCCCACAATACACTCAAAGGATCTAGGGGATACTATTGTAACCTCCACAAGGTCCAATTCTGATCTAAAACAGCTGTTGATTTCTTTTTTTTTCTCTCCCCTTGCTGTGGCACTGTTACTGGTGTGGGGCATCCAGCCACCGGCTCCTCCCACCCAGAGAGCTGGGTAGCTCAAATGGCACCCAGGAGGATCTGGGACGGCCACCATGCCACCCTGCTGGAGGGCTCCCCTCTGCCTCTACCAGCCAGGACAGCCCTGGACCCTCCCTGACAGGACTCCACTAAAGTCCTCTGGGCAGTTCAGAGCATGGCCATCAAGCTGCACGGTCATGCCCAACCCTGATTTTCCTCCTGTAAGGCCCCTGGAGCATGGACATGCAATGACATCCAGACACAACATGCCGACATCGGCCACACTCCCCCTCTGCTCACACCAACACTGGTAGTGCCCTCGAGCATCTTCAGGGGCCACTACGGCATGGTGTAATTCCCCAACCCACCCCAAGACTAGGAGAGCAGTCTGCAGATGCTCGATCCTAGTCCTCCCCTGACAACCTCCGATGACCCTGGCTCATTCCCAAACCCGGGTAGCAGGTGTGGCATCCAGCGCCTCAACCCTCAGTGCCACAGGGCTAGCAGCTGTTGAATTCTTTAATATTCTTAGCCACCTGTTTTCCCACTGGGCTAACCAAGATGAACAAGTTACCAATAAGAGGGGTACCCACTCTTGTCCCATGCATACTAATAGGGGCTTAATGTTCGCAGATAAGAAGACACTAAAATAAAATATGATTGGATTAGTCATACCCAACCCTCCCTGTTTAATCCCTAAGTAGGTTTTATTTCTGTTTATGGGATTCAGCCTGCTCCCCCATATAGCCTGAAAAAAAATGCTTAGTAAAGTTGTTTCTAACTGTTTTGGCAGTGGATAAACATGAATGATATATAAAAAAATAGGTAATAAAAAAGTTTTAATTATGTATACTCTTCTGCTTACTGTGCTTCCACTTATTCCAGCCAGTAACTAGCTGTTGTCCTTGTACCAATTTGGGTTCCCAGTTGGCTAAATCATCATGTTCTGCACCATAACATATACCAAAATAATAATTGGGTGCCATATTACTGGTATACCTTTAATATCCTGTATAAGTGGATCATCATCCCCCAATTGTTTAGCTGTACATTTAGCTATATTCAAGTGAAACCCCGCATAAGTGCTATATCTATTAAACATCCGGATTGCTTGTACTTCAGATCTAGTGCTTTTTATTAAGATACAAAAATCATCGGCATACGCTATTGCCACAAACCTGAGAGTATTATTCAAGATGGACATATGTTGTAGTTCTACGGAGTCATTTAATAAGCGTAAAAGGGGGTCTATACTAAAGTCAAAGAGGAAAGGACTCATAGGAGAGCCTTGCCTGACCCCCTTTCCTGCTGCATACATGGGCTCTTTCCAGCCCTGCACTAGAGAGATCACTATCGCAGTTTTATATAAACTCTTGATCCAGTCTATGAATGTGATGGGTATCCCATATTGCGCTAATACTGCCCATAAGAATGTATGACAAACCAAATCAAATGCCTTTGTCTGATCTAAGGAAAGTACCACCCCCATTGTGTGATCTCTCTGGCTGTGTTCAAAAAATTGTCTTAAAAGAATGGGGTGGTCCATGATTTTTCTACCTGTCACTGGTTATGTTTGGGCTGGGGAGATTAATAAATCAGCTATTGCTAGTAGTCTAATGTTCAGGATTTTGGCTAGTATCTTTAAGTCAGTATTCAGTAAAGTTAAGGTTCTCCAATTCTAAATATTATTTTTATCACCCTTTTTGAAAATATACACTATCTGCCCTGTGGTCATTCTCAATGATGGATTTTGTTTGTGTAGTATGGTAGTAAATACCTGTGCTAATTCCTCAAGAAGTTTGTTCCCAATGTATTTATATACCTCGTTAGTCAGACTATCACTTCCTAGGGATTTATTACCTACTAAGATGCTCAAGGCCTGAGCTGCCTCTGCTGGCTGTATTGGTTGAATAAGGAGGTCTGCTTGTTCTACTAATCAAACAAGGTTGTCCAAATCCTGGAACAAAATCTGATAGTCTGAACTATTAGAATTATCTACCTCAAACAATTTCTGTGTATGTCGGAACACTATCTTTTAATGTCTTGAATATCCTCACAAAGGACATCATGCTCATCTCTTAAACCTGTCATTTGTTTTTGTTTTACATTATCATGGCAGGTTTCATACGGACGGGTATAATCTTTCACTGTTTCGTAAATCTGTGCTGATTCTGCAGATTCTGTGCCTGTGTTTGATGAAAATCTACCATTCATTTCTTTAAGTTGTGTATTTATTCCTGAAAATTCTGACCTGTTGTGTATGACAAGGGAAGTAGCTTTTGAAGTTGCATTCTATTTTGTAGATAATGATGATATGCAGTATGCCTTCTGTTTTTAGAGTAAGTTTTTAGAAGTGCTGTCAAATCAAGTATAGCGTCCTCCCACCACAAGAGGGGGTCTTCGTACATGTAGTAGACTGATTTTCTGGCTTCTACAAAAGAATCAATTCCTTGTGTGATTTCAGAAGATTCCAACAATGAAGAATTACATGTCCAAGTCCCTGGGCCATAATTAGTGCATCCTGTATTTCCTACTGCCACTTTCAGTAACTTATGGTCTGAAAATTCTGATACTAACACATCTGCTGTCTGGATGTGCATAGATGAAGAAATAAAAATTAATCTATTCTCATCGCTAATGCTCCTTTATGAAAAGTGGGTACAGATCTCCCACTTGGTACTTGACGTGTATCTTTCAACTGTGCAGCATGGGTTATGTTTTTAAGATAAGCCACGTCGTAAAATATTTTCTTGGTTCTTGTTCTAGCTGATTTATTAATCTCCCCAGCCCAGACATAACCAGTGTCAGGTAGAAAAATCATGAGCCACCTCATTCTTTTAAAAGAATTGTTTGAACACAGCCAGAAAGATCACACAATGGGGGTGGTACTTTCCTTAGATCAGACAAAGGCATTTGATTCGGTTTGTCATACATTCTTATGGGCAGTATTAGCACAATATGGGATACCCTTCACATTCATAGACTGGATCAAGAGTTTATATAAAACTGCGATAGTGATCTGTCTAGTGCAGGCTTGGAAAGGGCCCATGTATGTAGCAGGAAAGGGGGTCAGGCAAGGCTCTCCTATGAGTCCTCTCCTCTTTGATTTTAATATAGATCTCCTTTTACGCTTATTAAATGACTCCGTAGAACTACAACATATGTCCATCTTGAATAATACTCTCAGGTTTCCCCATTCGCTAATGAAATGCTGAAATTAAAATTGCCTCCCCATACCACAGTTTGGGAAGAGTGCAGGTATGGTTGTATAAGTTTGAATAATTCTATTCATTCCACCTTTGTTTGAGCTGCATATATGTTAATAATTCGAAACAACACATTTTGAATTTCAAGTTCAATCAAGAAAGCTCTTGCTGGGGATAGGTCAAGAATCTTGACTAATTGAAAGTTAATTCCTGAAATTAAAATCACCAACCCAGAGCAAGTATCAATACCAATCGACCAATATGATTGTTCTGCTTACCACAATATGGTTGCCTCTTTGATATCTTGCAACGTGTGGAGTCTTTCATCCTGCAAAAGGAATATTCCTGACCCTTGGGATTTAAGAAATGAAAACACTGCCTGCTGTTTTCTATGATTCTTCATACTATTGACATTTAGTGAGTAAAAGGCAACAGAAGTACTCAATGCAGGAGAGTTAGTGAATCCTCACTCAGGAAGATTTCCTAGTTGACCTTCTTGTGCATCTCACTACCTTGGGTTTAGTGTCCCTAAAGTGTGGGTCTGTGTCTCATTTTGTGTAGTGCTATCCACTTTAAGTAGGTCCTCTCTATCTGACCCCCCATCAGGCAAGGAAGATTGTATAGAGGATTCATCTGATTCATTCCCCGAAGTCCCTGGTATGTCAACCAGTGGTTCAAACCTGTTTGCAACAGGGATCCCTGTAGTTCTTTTAGCCTTGGATCTAGGTTGCAACTGGTTCTGGCATCTTCACATCACCTTTTTTACTTTACCTATCTCATGTTGTGGCTTGTGAGGGGGGCATTTCTACCTGCATATCATCTGCTTCAAGGAGGTCTGGTGTCATCATCCCTGCCTCTTGTGCTGCTTGCAAAGGGGGCGGTTCAGGCAAATCCCTAAGGAAAGTGGTAACATCTTGCTCTAACTCAGCGAGGGCCCTTACAGGAGAAGCTAACACCAGTTCTCTCAGGGCTACCTTCTCTGGAGGGGGAGCCTGATTAGGTGTGGTTCTCCCTCTTTTCCTTTGTGCCATTGCTATCAAAAGCATCTGCTCTTCTGTGTCTGCCTGATTGGGTTGGTTATGAGCTGCCCAGGGGCAAGATTGGCATGCATGGCCCTTGGTATCACACAAATTGCATAGCTGTTCGTTGTGACAATGACCACTAGTATGTCCCATATCCCCACATAAAGTACATTTTAACTTGTCACATAAGCTGCTGATATGTTCCGTTTCACCACATCTGTAGCATGCCATTGGTTACCCCTGGTAAAAAAGCACCTGTCTCGGTGGTGAGTAACACAATCCTCACTCTCCATCCCCCATCCATATCTTTTCATCATCAAAAATGGCTTCCAGGTTTCCCAACACTGTACACCTTTGCTTGAGCCAGTACATCAAATCCATTATGCTGACACCTTCATTCTTGAACAAAACTGTGATTGTTCTGTTTAGTGGCTTAGTCAGGGGTATTGCCTCAAAGGGGAACCATAGGGGTGTAGTTTTCAAAGCATGATATAGCTCCCAATATATTTGCAAGCTACTGTTGAACTTGAAGCTCACATCGAAGATTGTTCCCCTGAAACGTGTATGAGTGCATACATTTATGCAGCCGTGTAAGCCATAGACATTTTAAGAAGAATTTTGGCCACAAAGAGGTGGTCTGGGAAGACATCCAACCCCACTTTGTAAATTAAACTAACTGCATTATGCCGCTTTGCTGGGAAGACAGGTTATCTAAAGAAGAAGGCATAAGTTCTCCTACCCCCTGTATTTTGTGGCCCATCAATGTTAACTGCAGGGTTAGGTAGGAATGCTGCTGGCCCTGCAGGTCCCTGAGCATGATTGTCCCTAGAGTCTGCATTAGAGCCAGGAGCTCCACCATTGGGATCTTGTGTTATGTTTGGAAGGTTAAAGAGCAAATGTGGGTTTTGCATTAGTTGCAACTCTTCAATTAATAAATGCATAGGTGACTCATCCCTACTCAGAGGGGCGTCAATTGTAATGGGTAAAACTGTGGTAATACTTGGTGCAGCAGCATCTGTATCACAATTCAGTATGTTGTCATTAGGGTTAGGAATGCGTAGTGGTGAAGAGCCCGAAACTCAGCTCCCTGTCTGATCCAGTTCCCACCTGGTTCCTTGGAGCACCGTGTCTACTGACCAATCTTGGCCTTTTAAGTCCAGTTTAGGGGTGCCATGATATAGGCTTGAAGCCGACACCTCAGTACTCACCATTCTGGGCATAGACCCCACAGTCTGATGTGCTAGATTCCCTTTGAATGTTAACAGATAAGAGGAACTAGTACTTGCCTTCACCGGAGAACCGACAACATCTGTAAGTTCTGCAGTTGGGCTCTGTGTTGCTGCCTTCTCAGTTGTTTTAACCTCATGAAGATTTCCAGGTGCCTGTGTAGTGCACGGCTGATCATGCAGCTGGATATCAGATGGCATCTGCTCAGTGCTCGCACTTGTCTGCTGCAAGTTTCGGTGGCACTGTGCTATCGCACTCTGAAGTTCTATTTGTCGATGTGCAAGCTCCCGCTCCTCCTGTAATAACTGAGCTTCTAACCCATCGGGTGAGTCTTGCAATACTTCTCCAAACAGAACCTGGAAAAATTCTTCTGTTTGTACATCCTTTCGCTCCATATCAGACTCTTTCTTTTCTTTCCCATCGGGGAACATTATCTTGGGTATCTTCTGGATTTCAGGCACTCTCTCTAAAGAAACTGGAGCGCCAAAGTAATTTTAAGTCTTGAGCTGGTAAGGTAGTGGAGGGGACCAGCTCCACTAACTCTCGCAAATCCTTCTCTGCTTATGACTTGGTGAAAGTGGCCATCTTGCAGACCAGAGGTTCCCCCTATAGGCCAGTATGGGAATTTGCCTGGTGTCCTGGGCAGATTTTCCCCCATTCATTAAAAATACCACCAACAGCTTAAAATCTGTTTCATGTTCAGCTGGCATCCATCTGTATCCACCTCTTCCCCAGGACAAGGCTGAAAATAGACAAAAAACTGTCTGGTCCTCCCTCCCAGTCAACAAAAACTAACAAACAAAAAAAAAAAATCCAGGGTTTGGATTCCCTGTTGAGAGAGAGCTAGGCATACCTTTCAGTTGAGCTGGTGGGTGGGTAGCAAGGCATGGCCATCAGGAGCAAGCCAAGCCATAGCCTGGAAGAAGGCGTGGGGCACCTGGTTCAGGGGCAGCACCTTTTAGTAGAGCTGGCTGGTGGGCAGGTGGGTCGTGAGGCATGGCTGGCAGAAGCAAGCTGAGCCATAGACTAGAAGAACATGTGGGGTGCCTGATTCAGGGGCAGCACCTTTCTGTTGAGCTGGCGGGTGGGCGGGTAGCAAAGTGTGGCCAGCAGGAGCAAGCCAAGCCACAGCCTGGAAGTAGGCATGGGCACCCGGTTCAGGGGTGGCACCTTTCAGTTGAGCTAGTGATCGGGTGGGTAGCGAGGCGATGCCAGCAGGAGCAAGCAGAGCAGCAGCCTGGAGGAAAGCGTGGGATGCCTGGTTCAGGGGCGGTACCTTTCAATTGAGCTGGTGGGTGGATAACGAGGAACAGCTGGCAGCAGCAAGCCAAGCCACAGCCTGGAAGAAGGCATGTGGCACCTGGTTCAGGGATGGCACCTTTCAGTTCAGCTGGTGGGTGGGTGGCTAGCAAGGCATGGCTGACAGAAGCAAGCCAAGCCACAGCCTAGAAGAAGGTATGGGGTGCCCAGTTCAGGGGTGTCACCTGCAGAAAAAGCTTCATTCTCAAGGAGTTCTAACCTCCAATGCTGGATCCCATTTTATTTCATGAGGCATGCAATTGCACGCAGTGCCCTGTCTGACAAATTACCAGCTTCCATCATCCCTAACTCTATCACTGCTACTTTCATGTCCATAGTTTGAATTATGGTACTAATGTCTTACAGGCATTTGTTGACTGCCTGGATAGTCCAAAGTAGTGCTGCCTTGGATGGTTGGACAACATATATATCTACAGGTAGCTGGCTCAATTGTTTGGAAGTCGTCATAGGTTTCATAGGTTATTATGAGAAGAGTTCGACTTTATATGCTCGACAAGCCTTAAAATGTATAACCCATAGTTGCATTTCTACTGAAGTGTAAATCAAGCTTCATTTTGAATTCATTCATGGACGTAGTTGGCATTGTCTTTTTTTTTGCTTCACACCCTCTGCTTCAGTAGCCATCTGTTTGTTTGACCTGTCAGACTTCCTTAACTAATTTTTCCTCAAATATATTATATACAAAGAATACTGCAACATCATGTCCATGAATGTTTGTGAGTAATGTTCAGTTGTGTTGCAAGAGTTTGTGTTTTAATCAAAAAAACACCAATCTGATGCAGAGCTCCACAGAAATAATGTTCATTGCTCAGCATCTAGTTCCACCCCCAACATGAGGACCATTCTAATGCCATCTTTGTGCTATCAAAGTGCATTGTTTGTGTACTGCTGTCATCAAGAACATATTCCATTAGGTGAAGTGATCAAAGATATTCCTCTGTCTCTCCACAGATTTAAATTTCAGCAAATTCCTGTGTGGTGCAGAAAATCAAGTCCTTGGATAATTGACTATGTTACCACAAGCATAGTGTGAACTTCAGGGATACCACAGTCAGAATTGCTACAAATGAATCATTAATAATGATGGACATACACAAACTGCTTTTTACAGAAAAGTCACTGACAGACACCATTACCTGCACAATTCTAGCTTCTTCCCAAAGCACAAAAGAAATTCTGCAATCTAGGACACATCTGGAAACAAGCTGTTCTCTGCACAGTATGGGCCCGATTCTGAAAGAGTTGGCACAAGTCGCACCAAAGGTGACTTGAGCCAAATGCCATTGCACCAGGGACCCTGTGCCCAATTATCTATTGGGCTGGGTCCCTGTAGCTAAGTCCTATGACATGCGCTAACCATACAGGTATGCCAAACAGAGTGCGTACCTGAACAGTTGAACATAGGTCTACTGTATATAGTACTTGCTCAATGAATGACAGCTTATTCATTAAGTGCAGATTATATACAGTAGTATGCGCTTAGAAGGAGCTCAGTTGGTGGCTGGCAGCAGCAGTGAGAGGTGGACTGTGCCAGTCACAGACTGGCTATGGGTTGGGGAGCAGTGGGGTGGATTGGCGCTGCCGGTTGGGGGGTGAGAGGCCACTAGACTACCAGGGATAAAGGGATATGGATTTTATTTTGTACAACATTTACCATTTGCAGGCAGGCTGGCGATCAAGGATCAGAACTGGAGGGGGGGGCAAGATTAGCCCTGTGGAGCTTTAAACATACATTGGGGATCGGGCCTTGGGGGGCATGATTAGCCCTGTGGGGCTTTGAAATATACATTAGGGTATTGGGGCATGGGGGGCATGATTAGCCCTGTTGGGCTTCTTTATGGATTAACGGGGATTGGGACATGGTGGTTTGCTAGCCCTGTAGGGCTTGTTATAGCACATTTGGGGGCTTAGGACATGGGGGAGTGCTAGCCCTGCGGGGCTTTTTCCACACATCTTTTGGGGATTAGGGGCATGGGGGGGTTCCAAAGCCCTGCAGGGCTTATTCCACTGCTTGGGGAATTGGGACTTGTGGCACATTATGCAACTCCCAGTGGATACAAAGTACACTTACACCAGCTATTAGCTGGTGTAAATGTACTTTGGTGGATGTCCTCCTGGGGTTGTTTAAGAATAGCAAAATTGGAGACTTGGAGGCTGCACTTCCAGAATAGGATGCAACTGCTGCTGTAAATCCCCTAGCACCATGTTGCAGGGGGTTTCTGGCATAACTGGTGGTGGAAGTCCACTTTGGTGCAAGCAGCCTGCGACATGTCGTAGGCTGCTTTCCTGAATACCGAATGGCGCAACTCCTTGGGTAAACTACTACTTCCACCTTTTATTTTGGCACAAGTCAGTTTACACCAGGCTTAACCCTTTCTAGAATCAGGCCCTATGTCTTTCCTGGTGAAATTTTGAAATAAATAAATGCATCTACGGTCAGGCAATTGGGTAACATTAGATCTGCTCAGATAACATAACAAGAAACACACAGATCACCTCACTCCATAATTCCTTCATCCAGCAGGGCCACTCACTAAGACAAGTTGGCAGAGAAATGAAACATGCTATAGAAATAACATGAGAAGATCTGCTGGAATACAGACAAAAAAAAAAAATCAAGCTGAATATACCCCCCCCTTGAAGCATATAGCCTTAAGCTAGCACCCCTTCAGCAAATGATAAAAGAACTACAACCAATGCTAAGTGAAGATGAAAATATTATAGACATTTTCCCTGAACAAGCAGTCCCTAACCATTCTAACATAATAATTCACAGTAAACTCCCAGCAGATCAAAAACACAGTGAAATGAGAAGAAAATACCATGCAACAATACAAGAAACAAGACCTGCACCCACATATGCACCCAGACCACCATCGAAACAGGACAGAAAAGCACAATAAAAGTAAATGGACCTACATATGTCAATCAAGTAATGTGGTTCACCTAACTCAGTGCAAACAGTGCACAAATGAATGCTGTATTGGGGAAACAAGGCAAACACTGCAAATCCAGATGAAACATACAGTAAAAGCATACTGTAGATATTGCCTACTATAATACTACAGACCCTACTTGATCTCCTGCATTACTCCTACCTCTAAGGTTCCCTTATGTCTATCCCATGCATTCTTGAAGCCTGTTACCATTTTTGCCCCCACCTGGGCATAGCTGGAAGGGTATTCCAGGCATCCACCACTCTTTCTGTGAAGAAGTACTACCTTACATCTCCCCTGTGCCCCCCTCCAGCTTTATAGCATGTCCCCTTGTTCTGGATCATCTTTTATTTCTGAAAAAGGTTTCCCCCTTGAACTTTATTTATACCTGTAAGGCATTTGAATGTTTCCATCATGTCCCCTTCTCCCTGTTTTCCTCCAGAGTGCACATATTGAGGTCCTTCAGTCTCTCCTCACAGGGTTTGTGATGCAGACCATGTACCATTTTGGTTGCCCTCGTCTGGACCACCACTACCCTGCCTATGCCCTTCTGGAGATGTGGTCTCCAAAAGTAGATACAGTACTCTAGGTGAGGTCTCACCAGTGCTATATACAGAAGTAATGCCACCTCTCTCTTTCTGCTGGTGTCACCCCTCCTATGCACCTTAGCATCCCACTAGCTTTTCCCATTGCCTTGTCACACTGTATGTCCACCTTTATGTATTAGAAACATAGAATTTGAAAGTAGATAAGGGCCACTTGGCCCACTTAGTCTTCCCATTTCCCTACCTGATAGATAAGCTGCAGATCCTAGTTAACCAACAGCCTATTTCCTCCTACCCCCCCACTAGAATTGCCTTATGTCTGTCCCATGCATTCTTGAATTCCCCCACTGTTCTTGACTCCACGACCTTCTCTGGAATGCTGATCTATGCATTCACAACCCTCTCCATGAAAAAATACTTCCTAACATTACCTCTGAGCCACCCCCCATCTTCAAATTGTGCCTCCTTGTTCTTGCACATCTCTTTTTCTGAAAGATGCTACCCTCTTGGACTTTGTTGATTCCCTTGAGGTACTTGAAAGTTTCTATCATGTCCCCTTGTCCCTCCTTTCCTCAAGGGTATACATATTAAGCTCCTTTAGTCTCTCTACGTATGTCTTCTGGTGCAGACCCTGCACCATTTTGGTTGCCCTCCCCTGGACAGCCTCCACTCTGTCTATGACTTTGTGGAGATGGGGTCTCCAGAACTGCATGCAGTACTCCAGATGGGGTCTCACCAACAGTCTGTACAGAGGGATAACAACTTCCTATTTTCTACTGTTGATACTTCTTCCTATGCCTTCCAGTATCCTCCCAGCCCTCCTTACTGCCTTCTCACATTGCTTGCCCATGTTTAGGTATTCTGATATAATTACTCCCATGTCCCTTTCTGTTTTTGTTGTTGTTAGTATATCTCCTCCCCCCATTGTATACTCTTCCCCTGGGTTTTGGTTTCCCAGGTGCATTACCTTGCAGTTCTTTGCATTGAATCTGAGCTGCCATACATTTGACCATTCCTCCAAACTAGCCATGTCCCTTCTCATCCTTTCCACCCCACACTGTGCATCAACCCTGTTGCAGATCTTTGTGTCATCTGCAAAAAGACATACTCACATGAACCATCACTAGCACACAGTATTAAACCTAATTATCAGCACACCAGTAGGATAGGATCTTTTCCAACTAAACCACTCACTCTCAGATCTGTCTGTCCTGATAATATGGGACAACTTCAGAAACACACCAGAGAGAAGGACATGGTAAATAAAATATATCAAAGAATTTAACTCAGACTGCAATAGACATAATCAGGACACTGGATTATGGCACACTATTGAAAACTCTAACTGAACTCAGTACTGAATTGTTACGTCATACAAATTTATTTATTTATTTGTTTTTGTTAACCAGGTAAGCACACTAGACAACAAGTGCCTATTTTCAGATGCAACCCAGAAGGTTACAATACAGAAACAATAAACATGGTACATATTCAGGGTAGCATACAGGCCTGCAACTACATGTGGGCCAGAGAGAATACAGTACATGGATTCAATACATAGACAGGGAACAATCTCACCCACACACAGGTGGGGTCAGAGTACAGCATATAGACAATAGTACAGAGTCAGAGTTAATGAACATGAGTAGGACTACAAGGTCAGTATGATAATCCCATATTGTGGCAAGGGGTGAGGAGAACAGCAGGTACAGGAGGCTGCAAAAGGGGGGGGGCCTGATACAGCAAACACCCCAAGAGGCAGTCAGGAGAGACAGGCAAGGGGTAGAGCGAACATTGCAGTGGACAGCGTAGACCTAGTGTGTAGGGAACCCCAACCTGGGGGACCACCACGGCTAGAAGGGTAGGGGACCTCCGACAAGGAAGAGACAATAAGTGCTGTCTGGAGGGGAGGTGGGGGCCAGGAACAGCTTATAAGCTGGAGAGAGGGTGGCCACAAAAGCAAAGTAAGTGCGGGGGAGGGGAAGAGGCTGAGGTCACAACCTACATGGTGGGAGAGGTATCGGGCAGCCACTGGAGATGGCTACTCATTGCCACAAGGGCAGGTGGAGGCCCCTTTGAGGAATTTCCAGAGGGATGTTTTGAAGCCAGAGTGGGAAGGGGCGCAACGAACTGGAGCAGGAGGGAGTTCCAGAATCTAGGAGCATAGGCGGAGAAGGCCCGATCCCGGTGAGGGAGGGTCCTAGGGACCTTGCAAGCGAGAGTCGAGCTGGGCCTAAGCTGGTAGGCCGGGGTGGAGTGTTAGAAGGGAAGGGCAAGTCCTGGGGGGCAGGCAGTGCGGACTATGTTGTCAACCAAGCTCTCAAGGATGAAGGCTCTGTGTTTATCAGGGGGAAGCCACTCCAGACAGGCATAGAGGGCACACCGATGCGTAAGGCGATGGGCAGATAGGGCAAAATGACAGATGTTATTATAAGCCATGTCCCATTTTGCTAGGGAGGCATTGGGCACCAGTGCGAAGCCAACAAGCCCATAGCAGAGCGTAGGTAGGAGAATCCCCCTGGCTATAGCGAGCCGGGCAGCCGGGGTAAGACAGTCCTTGGTCCTGTAAGCTAAGCCGAGCTTACTGTTTGATGCTTTGCAAATGTTCCGAATATGCTCAGTAAAATCAAGCTGGGGATCTAAGGTCACTCCTAGGTACCTGGTGGAGTTCAGGACAGGCAGGAGGAAGCCGTTCCCCCCATTTATGGTGAGTGGGGAGGGGCAAGAAGCGGTTTTGGCCACCGACCAAAATAACATGGCGTGTGTCTTGTCAAGGTTTACAGTAAGCTTGCGACCCACGAGTCAGTGTAGGATATGCCCAAAGTCAGTATTGAGTTGGTAGTTGATGGTAACGGGGTCCTTGGTGCTAGATAGTAGTACCAGGTCATCTGCATATAGAGTAGTAGACCCGAAGGTAGTAACTGAGGGGAGTTCATTTATGTAGAAGGAGAACAGAATGGGACCAAGAACGGACCCTTGGGGTACCCCACATCCGACTGGGGAAAGGTCCGAAAGGGCACGGTTAAAACAGGTGTATTGTTGTCTCCACACAAGATAACTAGTGAACCAATCAAGAACTCGGGGGGAGAAGCCTTGCCCTTGTAGGGTGGAGAGAAGGCGATTATGGTCAACCCGATCAAAGGGCTTAGAGAGGTTGACAAAGATAGCACCAGTCAGTTTACCTGCATCTGTGGCAGCTCTGACCTGGGAGGTGACCATGGCAAGAGCAGTGGACATGCTATGCCCCTTCCTGAAGCCGTGCTGAGCAGGGGAGAGAACTGCATACTCCTGCAGGTAATGGGAGATTTGTCTGGCTACTGCTTTTTCAAGTAGCTTGCTGGTAGCAGGGACTAGGGCAATAGGGCGGTAGTTACTTATCTCCTTGGGATCCCCATGCTTAAACACCGGGACAACCTTGGCCACCTTCCATATATCAGCTACTATTCCAGAGGTGAGGGAAGAATTAAAAATGTGGGTAATCAGCCAGGCGAGGTAGGGCGCCCCTAGGCTCTGAAGCTTAGGCTCTAGTTGATCATGACCCGCCCCTGAGTGGTGCGAGAGCCCGGCAAGGAGAGTTTGAGTCTCTCTAGCAGAGATTTTCTTCAGGTAAAAAGGAGGCCAGGAGGGGGGTGGGTGGCCCAGAGGTTCCGTGGTGAGGGAAGGGAAGTGAGGGGGGGCTGGTAGTTCTGAGAACTGACAGTTGAACGCCGAGGCTATGGTCTGGGGGTTGTTGCAGTTAGTCCCCTCTAAGTTCATGTCAAAAACCAATTGCTTGGCGGACACACCTACATACTTCTGATGTTTTACAGAAACACCGTGGGTTGTAGGCCGACTTGAGCAGAGCTGATTTACAGAACTTCGCTTGGCGGCGTATAAGCAGTTTGCAAGTTCCTGAGTCGCGGAATTCAAGGCGAACTCGTAAGTCACCAAGATTCTGTAGTTGATCCACACTTGTCTCTCTGCTTCATGAGAGCAAGTAGCCTTCCATGCAGCCACTTGGTGACGAGTACCCTCACCCTTCTTTTAGTGAGGGAGCATGCCTATTCTGCAGGGGGATGAGAATAGATAGGAAGTGGTCCAATGCAATGGTAGGGTTACCGGTGCTGAGTACCCTGGTCCAGTCGGTACGAAGTAGGTCATCCAGATAGTTGTTTAGGATAAGCCTGGAATAGTCCCTGATCCGAATCACTCTACTGGGAATTTTTGGGGCAGAAGACCCCCATACGCAGTAGATGGGCGAGTGATTGGATATCGCGTCTGGGAGAGTACCAGATTGTATGATTTTATCCAGACGGTTGCTCAGTAACCAGTCAATAAGCGATCCCTTGTCCCCCCGGGGGGAGGTACGAGTAGGACCTGTGATGGTCTGGCAGAGAGCGAGGTCAGACAGGAGAGGCTCAAATAGTTTGATATTAGGCCCCAACCAGTTGAGGTTGAAATCCCCCAGGATTAGGACCTCATTTGAGCCTACCTTGCCTTTTAGGTAGTCAAGCAGAAAGGAGAGTCTGGGTGGGCCACCCTTGGGAGGATTGTAAGCACAGACCAGGTGCACCTTTTTTGAGTTACTGAGTAGCAAGAGGGAGTGAATGAATTTGCAACCTGAGGGGTTGGGCGGGGATAGAAATACCAAGGATACATTTAGGTGCCCCCTATAGTATAGGAGTACTCCCCCACCACGTTTATTTTCAGTCTTGTCCCGCCTGATGAGGCTGTAGCCCAGAATGGCACAAGCAGAGTCAGGAATACTAGGCCTCAACCATGACTCCGTGATGCCCAAGATGTCAGGTTCATACAGGGTCGCCCAAGCACTCAGTTCCGCTAGGTTATGTAGGATACTGCGGATATTTAGATGGGCTATTTTTATGCCTTTTTTTTCAGCCAGGCAGGGGGCTGCTTGGGTGAGTGACCAGGGTAGGAGGGTGTAGAGACCTGCAGTGCAAGGGGAGCCATAGCCTAGTTTAACAAGGCAGCTGGGAACTCTGGGCTAGAAAGCAGCGTCAGAGAGCCAGCAGCAATGAGAGAGAGCCTGACGGAGCCCCTTAGTATAGGTGCAGTGTCCAGTGAGCCAGGGTAAAGGAAGGGAGATCCAGACAGACTGGGTCCAAGGGGAACACCCAAGGTAGAAGGGAGTCCCGGGGGATAGCCAAGAAACAGGGGCAGGGATGGTGGCTAGGAGAGATGTTGGGGACAGCTCAGGGTAAGAAGTGTGGAGCCTTATGTGGGCACACAGAGAGCCAAGAGTTCACGATGAGAAAGAGTGCCTAGGTCCCAAAAAACCTAAAGATGTGAGAAAAAATGCACTTGGGTGTCACTCCGAGGCCAGGCAAGCAGGGACATGCTTGAGAGAGAGAACAGCCCTCTAGTGGCAAGCTGCTATAGCCTGCAGATGGTAAAGTGGGCTGATAGGATAAATCAGCAAATGTGATGGCGGCTATATATCTCAGAGTCCACCAAGGGTGGTGGTGGGGGCAGTGGGGCAGCCTGCGAAGGCCGGCAGGGCTAGCCCTCTGCAGTGCTCACACACCTTAAAGGTGAGGGAAGCATGGTGTTCACCCGTGGAGGAGAAGGCAGCATTGGCGTTCCCCACAGCACCAGCAGATCGTGACAACCACAAACGACCTCAGACTCCAGTGAGCAACACCTTTATTGCAGTCCCAGGGAAAAATTGCTAGCTCAGTATTGCAGGCAGGCCTTTAGCGACGGTAAAATTACCTGCTGTGTCCTGGGGAGAAAATCACCTCGGGGGGTGGGGGAGAGCAGCAGCGGCTACCCTCGTGACCTTGTTCACTTCCTCTGGGCCCTGTGGAGAGAAGAACAGAGCAGTGTGAGCTCTTCTTAATACAAGGGGGAGCTGTGGGGGGGTCTCCGGGTCTGGGGGGTGGAGGGTCTGCAAGCACAGACTACTGCGACTATGTTGTTTTCTTTTTTCTGTGACCTACCCTGCACTTTGTGTGTCGCTGGTAATTGCTGCATTATGTCCTTTGTTCCTGTCAGGAAACTTTTTTACATTAACCCTTCAAGCATCCATTTAGCCTGACTTATAAATATCTTAGTACTTCCTGCAAAACATTCTCTCACAGCTATAGACCTGATCCTGTCCCTATCAATTTTCCACCCACCTTTCCTTCTCACTATCCTGTTATAAATTACTGTATTTTGAAACAAAGCATCTCATTATAGTATAACTTAAGAATTTTCTGCTCATTTTCTTAATGCACCGAATGAAGAGACCTGTTGGTCCTCAGAAGTGTGTGTAGTATACCATCTTTGTACAAGATGTACAGTGCGTTGGGCCAATAAAAGGTATCAAACAATCCATTGACTTTTGGTCCCATAATAATGGTTTACAAACTGGGTAGGGAATAAGTATTTTTCTTTTGAATGTGCCCTTCAAACAGCTTACACCCTTGTGTATCAGCACTAAATATTACTTTTGCTCTCTAACCATCCTGTAGGGATCGGATAGCACCTCCTTCTAGACATGGATTTTCAGATATCAAGAATGTGGAAGGAGAACAATAGGATACTAAGTGTGCAGATGATGAGGTGAATCTGTTATCAGTGTTAAGGAGATGCCATGAGGAGTAGGTTTAGAAGCAGTGCTGTCTCAGTGTGATAACATGCACCCTTTGTTTGTAATTTAGCTTTATAAAACAGGCAACACAAGGCTAATCCTACCATAGCCACTTGTTGAACAACCTTGAGAATATCACATTACTTCCCCATGCATCAGTCCACCCAACTGTAAAACTGGTGCAAGCAGCTGGATCCACTGGAACATGAGATGTTACATCTCAGATGGGCTACTCAGAGTAAATAAACTGCATTTTTTTCAATCGGTAAATATAAAAAAATGTTTTATATTGGCTGAACTCATTGTATCACCATCTTGTGTTTACAGCTGCAAATATGTTTGTGTAAAAAGTATTATTTGTTTATTTATTTAGTTTGTTAACCAGGTAAGAACCCTAGAGCATCAAATGCCCATTTTCAAGGGGGACCAGAGTACAAAGGTACAGTAAATAAATCATACACAAAACAACTCAATATACAAAAGTACATTGTACAAAGACAGTCAAGTAAAACACATGCATTTGGACAAAGTCATAAAACATCATTTCAGTGAGGATTTAAACCTCAAATATGATGCTATTTAATAAACTCTATAGGTAAGGAGTTCAAGTCAACAATTGATTTCTACAAAAAACATTATTGGCCAGCTGCAGTTCAATAACATGGAAGTCTGAAGTTATGACTTTCTGATAACCTTGTAACATACCATGTGAAGTAAGGAGTTAAAGCATTCTTAAAGCAGAATGAGATTGGACCACTATAAAACCTCCACAAAGTAAGAAGTCTAACAAATGAGCATTGTTCATCAAAGGCAAGCCAATGCAAGTTAAAATGAAGATCACAATGATGTGTATAATGCGGGCTTATAGAAATAAACCAACAACCCTGACTGTAAAGCACTTCGACCCTTCTAAGAGTAGTTTTATTAGTTGTGAAATAAAGGGGAAGACCAAACTCAATAAGCGATAGTAACATGGATTGGGCTAGAGCTTTCTGAGAATGTGAGGTAAGTGATTCCTAACTTTGTAAAGTCAATCCAGTCTAATGTGAACCTTTTTAATCAAAGAATCAATATGATTAATATACAATAATGAACTCTAACATAAATCCTAAGTATTTAAAGTTATCAACCTTCCCAATTACTATATTACCATGAAGCCCACCAGGATGAAGCGCAGTGTCACAGGTTTACTGCATGACAAAAGGGATTAACTCCAATTGAAAATGCATTGTTTGCTGCACTAACTCTATTGCAGAATTCTGCAGGGCTGTGTTTCATCCTGGTAGGCTTCACTGTATATATGTCCTTAATTACCAAAGCTGCCTGACCAGAAGACTGCTTGTGAACAGGCCCAAAAAGCAAATACTTGGTCTTCTGCACATTTAGAACCAATTTGTTTTTAATCAGTCAGTACTGTACCAGTGAAAATCACTCTCATTCTGAGTCATTGATGAAGAAACACAATAATTATTATCATACAAAACAATGTCATCAGCATGCAAAAGTATATGAGTCCTAGTACCACCAAAGGTAAATCATTTATAAACAAACTGAATAAAATTGCACCCAGTATCGATCCCTGTAGTACTCCAGTCCTTAGATACATAAGTGAAGATGTTACAGAACCTAAAGATACCCTTTGTTTATGATTGGTTAAATAATTTGAAAACAAAGAACAATATCAGACAAACCCAACAATCTAAGGTTTGAAAGAAGAGATTATGATTGACTAAATCAAAAGCCTACGATAAGTCTAAGAAAATTGCTACTGCCATGACCCCGCTGTCCAAGATCCTTTGCAGGAAGTCTATCAGCTCAGTCAATGCAGAGCACTATGCCCATGTCAGAAATCATGTTGGAAAGGTGTTAAGATACTCTGCTGATCTACAGTAGGTGATCCTTTAACTGGTCCAACACTATCCTTTCAAGGACCTTGGATAAGGGGGACAGCAATGGAATTTGCCTATTGTTCTTAACCAGTGTCCTATCTCCAGATTTGAATATAGGTATAACAGTTGCCTGTTTTCACAACCCAGGAAATGTTGCTCTAATTAAAAAAAAAAATTAAACAAAAAATGTAAAGGAAAAATCATAAGGTCCTTTACAATTGCCAGTAACTTTATGTTGATTAAATCATCACCATTATGAGCCTTTATGTTCATTTGATTAAGATAATGAACCATATCCTCTAAAGAAATGGTATGAAAATTGGACACATTATGCAATGATGAGTCACACATATCATCACGGGAAACATCAGCAACATCTAATCCTGGTATTAACAGAAAAGCCACATTACAAAAATTCAACTTGTCAGCCATATCTTTTGCATCAAATAAAACACCAGCAGAAATAGTCAGTGAAAATAATGATGTGGTCTGTGATCTGCCTAAATGTTCATTTAAAGTTCTTCAGTTTTGAGTAGACTTATTTGAACTTGTGAACTATTGATTAAAAAAAATCAGATTTACACTTCCTAACAGCACTCTTGCAATGATTCCTCAGGTGCTTATATGTGTTAAGTGATTGAATTATTTTCTCCTTCCTATAAACTTTCCAAGTCCTGTCCTGTCTTAGGCCATGTTTAATTTAAATGTCTATAAGGAAGCAATTTTCACTGTGGCAAAGCAATTGCTTATTTTTAATAATAATCTTTAATTTAAGAGTGTCCTTTTGAAATTCAAGATTCTTCACTGACTTGCCTCCATCTACCATATCTTGCTGACCAGGAGCTCAGCCCAACTTACTTAAGCATGGATAAACTATGGTTGTACATGGTCAGTAACCATGGTCATTCTTTTTATTTTATTTTATTTAAAGTCTCGGGTTACAATCTTTTCCCTAAGAGCCCATTTACAGAGGTTCCATGTCTGAGAATACAAAATAAAATGGGTTCAAGTAGTACAGCAGAAAATTCAAACAAGAGAACACAAGGAGGCTAATGAACATATGAGGGAAGGAATTACAAAAGAAAACAAACAAATTGATGACAGTTGAACAAGCATATGCCTAAGTATAACAGGAACAATATGAGGAGTATGGGTAAGAAGGAACAGGAGCAGACAGGCCGTAACCCATTGTCTTGGAAGGAGGAGGAGGGAGAGGTAGTGAAAGATGGGGGAAAAGGAGTAAGTGAATAAAAAAGGGGAATGATCACAGCGTGGGGAGGGATAGTAGAGGAACAAGGATGTAGGGGAAAGTTGCAGAAGGATAAGGGAAGTTGGAAGGGTGGGGTTAAGTGCAGATAGTAGGATTTATGAAGGTATAAGCACCAGAGAGGTTTGGAACAAGGCCTCAGTCATTAAATATGTCTATAGGTAGCAGGTGCACATCATACAGCTAGACAGCTGGGAGCGAAGCTTTGATTTAAATGGACCTATTTTAGTTTCTGCAATAAGGTCTCTAGGCAGGGAGTTAAGCAGGTTGGGGCACAGAAACCAAAGGACCACTGGCCTTGTGAGGTTAGACAAAATGGCACCTGGTAGGGATGGTTCTGTGTTCCCCAAGTCTGTCTAGTTGGGACAGTAGATTTTAGCAGGATCAGTACTCCTGGGGTGGGGTGGTCATGCTAAGTGTGGCCTTTTTGGTCAGGAGACAGAGCTGATGACTAATTCTGTTATCAAAGTCCAGCCAGCCTGTGAGAGTATAAATTGCGAGTGTAGGTAAGGCACTGAACTCTTAAGAGTAGCTGACAGGCTTTATTTAGTGTCAGGGCTATTCTTTTTAATGCCATGTCGGAGGCCGCGCTATAGACGACAGGACCATAGCCGATTACAGAGAAGACCAAGCTTTTCATTTCCTTTATTTTCATTTTTATTTCCTTTACTTGACAACTGGGTAAGCATATCAGAAGATAAGTTCCTTTTTCAGAAGCAATTTAGGTGCATTAAACGAAGAATAACTGTAGCTGACTGAGTGTCACAGAGGACTGGATGCTGGACACCACCCCATGCATGCACATTTGTTTCTGCTGCATGCTACCAAATGAAGAATGAAAGAGGAAAAGGAGTGATTGGATGATTCATGTCCTGTCCTCTGGTATGCATCACCACCCTGGGATCTTGTGGAAGTCT
This sequence comes from Neoceratodus forsteri, assembly GCA_016271365.2. Lineage (NCBI taxonomy): Eukaryota > Metazoa > Chordata > Ceratodontiformes > Ceratodontidae > Neoceratodus > Neoceratodus forsteri. Next base: position 214,489,642 of record CM057451.1, read on the forward strand.
TGATGGGTGTTCTCCAAGGGTAAGGATGGTCCTCTCTCTCTCTCTCTCTCTCCAGGCCCTGATACTGGGGATAGTCTGTGGGGGATTGTTCTGCTGGTGAGTTTTGTGGGACATGGTTGTCAGCTGGAGGCATGCGGGCCAAGGCATAGCTGGCTGGCTTTAGTGACAGAAATACCATTAATGAACACCCCCAAAACGAAAAAAAACAATACAGATATAAAATATACAATATACATGACACATACATACATTAGTTAAATTAAAATGAAGATAAAATACAAACATAGATACAGTAAGTATACAGAACATGAAACTATTGGGTTCATGATTTGTCCAAAATTTTAACTATCATTATCCAAAGACAATCACTAACGATAAATGGCCCTGGGACAGACGATGAATGACCATGGTCATTACAGTTGAAAAATAATTAATTTGTCTATGGTCATCCATGGTTGTTAATTTTAGAAATTTCCTGCAGTAAAAAATAAATTCCCCCACTGCTTAGGTACTGTCATTTCATTTTGCTAACACCCTTAGTATTCTGTAATAAGTATATATTATACACATACTTTTGAAATATGTTTATTTTAACTACCCATTGCTGCTGTTGATCCTCTTTCTAATGGAGCCTCTCCTCCATCACAAATGATAGAATGGCCTAATTGCTATTTATAACATTGCAAAATGAAACTTGGTTAGGGTGTGGTGAGTTCATACATTAATTTGTTTATGCTCAAGTAATTTCCTTGTGGGAACCCTATTTTTCCTTCATAAACTTCCAACACATTATTGTGGTTCTTTCTATTGAAGTGTCACATTCTGTATTCAGATGCAGAAAAAGGTTATGCAATTGTGACTGCTACCTTGTGCCCTTATGACAATGAACAAATCATGGCCAAACACTGTTGAACCAAACCAGGATGCCAGAGCAGAGCTAGCACTGCAGCTCATGGTGCTGGTGAGCCAGATTCAGAAATGAGCCTGGAGCATCAGAGGGCCAGCCAGGGGGAGGAATGGTGAGCAGCCCACAGCCATCTTTCCTCCCCATGGGAGTAGATGGTGGTGCCCAGCACTTGAGTGGCTCCAGGCAAAGGCTGGGAGTGAATTGGCAGGGATTGCAGAGATAGGAGAAGAGGCAGCAGACATCTGTGGGTCATACATGTGAGCATGCATAACTGCACTGGCATCATTGCACATCTGTATGCCTCCAGGAGCATCCCAAGAAAAAGGAAAACCGGAAACCCCCTTGTGGCTGTGCAGTGTGAGACCACCCATGGAGACTCTTGCTGGGCCAAAACGATGCTCTGCTTACACTCATTGGGGAGAAATGGTTGATCTCAGTCAGTCCCCACCAGGAGGGATAAGATACAGGCAGCCTAGAGTGGTTGAATAGTGGGGATGCCAGATGGGAAGGAGGAGTCTGGGGACAATGGCAGATCATGGGGTATGTCCCCAGCTAAACATGATGAGATAAAATTGAATTGATAAAAAAACACAGCTTAACTGGCTGGCCATTGTGGATGTAGATTTTATGAATACAGATAAAACCTGAATATATAATGTTCTGTGAAACTTTTTTTTTATTTTGACAACAAAACAAGGCATAAACAAAAACAAAATCTAAGGCCAAAAGTATTGAAAGGATTAAAGCACTAAAGGTAAAAAAAAATCAATGGGTGTGGATAGACTACATCCACAAGTGCTGAAAGAGATGGGACAGCTCCTGACTACATCACAGGCAGAGCTGTTTAACCCTTGCTGGAGGAAGGGTAGGGCTTGGAAGTCAGCAGATGTAATCCTCCTGCACAAGAGCAGAAATAGGGATGATCCAGAAAAATATAGAGCTGACATTCTGATGTCTATAGTACATAACGTACTAAAGACCATAATAAAAGAGAGGCTGGCTGGTTTTCTGAAAGCAAATACAATTCAGGACTCTTGACAGCATAGGGTCATGGAGGGGGTGTCATGTCAGATGAACATGATTGAGATGTTTAGGTGACAAAAGCAGTGGATAAAGGTTATGCCTTGGATGTTCTGTACCTTGACATCAGCAAAAAGCCTCTGGCTCTGTTCCACATAGATGGCTGATCTAAGAGATGAATGATCCAGGGAAAGGATAGAATTACTCAATAGGTAAGGAAATGGTTTAGTGAGAGAACATCATCATTTGTGATATTAGGGTATAGATAGAGGTAAAGGTCTGCTTCTTCCTAGATGCTATCATGATCTCCAAAAGTGTTGACTATGAAGACTGAGTAAGAGTTATAAAGGAGGATCTGGAAATACTTGAGGCATTCTCAAGGGTATGGGAAGTGAAATCCGATGCAAAAAAGGTGTCAGGTAATACACATGGGGATAAAACAGAAAATGGGTTGGGTGTAATGGTGTAGAGAACTACTGAAGAGAAGGACCTGGGGTGACAGGTGTTTGTGGAGAACATCAGAACAAAGCAATCTCCATAGCGGTATGTTATGGCAAATGATGATGATAAAACTTTATTTTTATACAGGAAATTCTAATCATTAGGATTATACAATCCTGTTCTCAAGATAGTCCTGTTTGTATTTCACTTAGTTACAACTAAACATAAAATATAAAGCAATACTCACATAAAAACAAAACATAAATAATAAACAACTTCTCAATTATCCAACATTACCTTAAAACACAAATACTACTAAAAGAAATTACAGAAACATAAACATATATCCTAAACATACTCATGTACAACAACATTCTATTCTATAAAATTTTAGAATTTCATTTTTAAAAATCATATGATCTTCTAGAGATCTTATTGGAGGGGGTAGAATATTCCATACTTTAGCTGCCTGACATAAATGAAACCATTACCGTATTTATTATAAATTCTGGTAGGATAGACTCTATATCTATGTACCGATCTCAATAACTCATGCCTACCTTTATTAACTTTAGGAAAAGTGTTTGAGTAATATAATGTTCTGGATAAAACGTTTTATATTTATGTATCAGTATTATCCAATTTTTTTGAAAAATTATTTCTAAAGGCTGCCAATTCAATTCTATAAGCATATTACAATGGTGAGTTCTATATGGACACTGCAGAACATATCTAGCTATTCTATATTGCACCCTATCCAATCTAGTCAACTGATGTTTACTCGTTGTTCTATAAATTATATCCCCATAAGTCAAGGTTGGCATAATTAACTGTTCAGCCACTTTTTCCTGTCCTTAATCTGTAAACATTTGGTAGTTCGTCTCAAGGCTCCTAATTTCTTAGTCACCTTTTTTATGTTATTATCTATGTGGACATCGAAAGTCAACATGGAGTCAAATGTCACCCCCAAATAACAATAACTATCCACCTGTTCTATTAATCTATTTGTATGTGATACGAAATGAATCTGTGATTTAGACTTCTTATTTGAAAAATGCACCAATTTAGTTTTTTTAACATTCATCAAAATGTGTAACATTACATTACATGATGATGTGATGCCATAAAGGAAACTATAAGTGTTATGCCGCTATTATTAGGCTACCGCTATATCCATATAGAGATTCTACAGCAAATTACATCCACTGATACAGTTCTTAGTTTGTCTGAGATATCTGGCTTTGCCCCCCACACCCCATTATATAAAAAAAAAGACACAAGTTTGTGGGGGGCAGGGCCCCCAACTCAAACAAACTGAGTTACAAGCACCCTTATGTACTGTATTACAAACAACTTAATATATCGGTTTCATTGTTTTAGGGAGCTTTGTCCCCCAAACCCCTCATTTTAAAGAATGACATGGGGGTGTGAGGGCAGCACCACCCAACTCAAATATATAATACATATTTTATAGTTCACAGATGTTGTGAACTAACAGTCCCTCCCCCCCGTGAAAGAATGCAAACACTGTAATGTTTTGTATCTTTGCCTGCTATTTTGTCCACTGTACATTTTGGTCAATGTGAATTCCTCAAGAAATGTTATGGCAGAGTGTCTGATCATGATAGCGTGACACGTCACAGCCTCACGGGTCATGTAACTTTACACAAAAAATGCTATTCCTTGGCCGATTACGAATTTCGTCTGATGTTCTCCACCAGTGCCAGGTGATAAGTACCATACAATGTAGAAATATTTAAAGGAGTCCACTTGTTCAAGAGGAGACAGATTGGCATGAAGAATTTGGGGACATAGATTCTTACGGGTGTTCTGTGGGTGCGAGAGAAACATGACTCTTTTACGGTCAACTGTGTTCTATTGTTAAAGTAACAACATAGCTGGTGCAGTTTAAGTTACATAGTGTTGACCATTGTAAGCATAATAATGGGACAATGTTGTAAGGGGTTATTTGAAATCAGAAGTGTAGGAACTTGAAACCAGGTGCAAAATACTGTAGTGACAGTAACAGTAATACCTGTACTGGTGTTTTTCCTGGAAACAATAAAAACATTTTCCTTAAGAGGATACAGGTTTCCCTTGATCTTGACCTCCCATTGACCAGAGCAAAGGAATTAGGTTGCTGATCTGTGAGAAATATTTTGTTGCCTTAGGTGTAAGAAATTACATTTCTTTTTGAGTACACAGCAGATTTATGTGGCTGATGCATGAAAGGGAGTATAGTTCTGACTCAGTCATCCACTGGGCACTGCAGCCTGAGGGTTTGTGTTAGGAAAAAGTTTGATTGTTTTTATAATAATAGTATGAATTGATGTTTGTTACTTTATTATAATAACTGGTGGGCACCTTTTTTTTCTAAGAAAACCCAGGTTAATAATCACCATAATAACCAGCTGGTTATTACAGCAAATGTGTTGGGTTTCCCTGACTGCGCGCACGCGCCAGCTGCTCTCTCCCTTTACTCGCACTGGACACCTGCCATAACCGCCACTAAGCAGTAAGTGAAATTAAAGATCTCTTTTTTTTATTTTGATATAACTGCTGTGGCGAAAATGTGCCCTCCAGCAATTATATAAAATAAAAGATGGGTTGGTGTTGAAAACTCGATTTTACACACACTGTCAGTGTGGGATGCTTCTCATAAACCCCTTGGGCTTCGCCCTCAGGCTTTGTGTAGCATCCCTTGCCTCAGGTGTGTGTAAAATCTCGTAACACACACCACCCCATCCTTTATTCTCTATATAGCAAGTAATAAAATAAAAAAAAACAGGCAATGAAAAAAATGCAACATAATTTGATAAACAATAATCTGATAAGAGCATATTAGTTCTACTTGACCCATGTGACCTCCCATTTATATGGTTGGTGAATATGCACCTAGGTTTAATAGACAGATGTGGGTTAAAAGTATGACTAGCAAAATTAAGAACTTAGTTTTATTAAATAGCTGTTCTGTTAGGATTGTGTGTGAAGTGCCCTTATTTTTTTTTCTATACTAAACAACTGGCACTCAGTTGATATTGTAACAGAAGGGAACTGCTACAAACTGTAGTAATAGCTTAACAGTTACACATTAGGTCACTGTGACTCCCATGATCTCCAAGCTCTAGTTCTATATGTAAGTAATAAGCCTTGACAGGGTGTGCATTTCACTGATTTAAATGCATGCCCCAGGGGTGTACTATGGCATAAGGCTGAAGGCCAAGTGTCCCTACACCCCTGGGAAGTGCATTAAAATCCTTGAAATGCACACCCTGGAGTGGCTTATCACACTTATAAAATGGGCCCCCATCATTAAAGAATTAGTTTGAATTGCTCTGATAGGGATTAAAACTTCTTTACTATTTTCAAACAAGTATACAATACATTGGGACAGATATTCAAAATGGTAAGACGGTGCTCCGGGGCTAAATTAGCATTGCCCAGCAGGCAAATTTAGCCAGAGTAAAAAGCAAGCTATATTCAAAAGGAATAGCCCTGAACAAAACCAGCTGAGTATAGCAAGCAAAGGAAGCTGGGCAAACAAGGCCAGGAGTGTAGGGCAATAACAGCCTGGGAATAAGACAGCACTGAATATAACAAATAAGACAGCACTGAATATAGCACCCAGGCAGGGAGCACAAACACACATGGAACACAGTGCAAAGGTGAGACAGCCTGACCCTGGGACACATGCAATGAAACACAGGAATGATGTCCCAGGAGCAGACCACAGTGCAGAACCCGGAATATGACACACATGCATGGGAATGACAAGCAACAACCAGGACCCATGTGGGAGACCCAAGAAACAGTACAAACCAAGTGAAACCTCAGCACCCAAGAAAGACACAGGACACAGTAAACTGTAGCAACTGCAAAGTAATAGTATACAAATAAATGGAAAGGTAATGGGAACAGAACAGTGATGCAAAACAATACACAAGCAAAAAACAAAACATAACAGTGAACAACTAATGCCGTTGGACAACCCACCCCCAAAACAAAGAAAGACAAAAGTTCAAACCCAACAAAAAGAAATACTAAGCCCCCCCCAACACACAACACTAACAACAATAAGCCCAGTATGGGAACAACAGCTGGAATACACAGTAATCAACCCAAACTGAAATACTAAACATATTTACATATATACTGTACATTATATTCAAGAAGGCACTTGAGAAGGGGGTAAAGGGGAAGGGGATGCAAACAGGAATACAGGAACAGAGGCCAGGAAACAAAAACCAGTCCAGTAAGGAGGGGATAGCCAACACGATATGGGATGATGGGCATGGCTAATTGCCTGCTGGTTCCGGAAGGTGAACCTCCAAGACAGACACCACCCTTCTGGTCTCTGAGATGAGGATGGCTTGCTGCTCTGTCAGAGTCCTCTGTTGCCTGATGATGTGGTGCAGCAGATCTTCCATGCCTTCTGACTCCTCAGGCCTGGTCACCCACAATGATGAATGGAGTGGGCCTACAGGAGGAAGGGGGAGACTGTGAGGATGGGACACCAGCCAGGGGGCATACTGCAGCCACAGGTGGCCATACAATGATGGACAGCATGTCCTGACAGACATTTCTGAGTGAAGCTTAGGGATGCAATGGTAGGTCCACCTGGAAGGTGCCCACACAACAGGCCTGGGTGACACAGGCACCAACCCAATACCCAACAGACATGCTGACAACATGCCCGACAGCACCATGGCACAGGTGACACTGCCCACCACAGCACAGCACACAGTGAGACAGGGAAGACATACAGCCGGTCTCCTAGATAGCTGTGTGCAAGGGCTGTGCCACAACATGCACAAGGGCACCCACATATAGGGACATGCTGCCCAATGACAGATGGCAATGTACCAGAATGCAGAGCACAACAACATCATCCAAAGGTGTGCCAGAACAGCACAATGCAGTCACAGTGGCTGGCCAATGACCGACCCACATCAGAGCTGAACAGGCATACAGGGTGCAGACAGTGACAGGGGTGGGCTGACACATGCCACCATGCAAGGCTCCCAGAAGGCATGGAGCATGGTGCCATGCAGCCACAACAGGCACAAGGGTGGCAAACATCAGACCCTGTCCAGTGAAGCCCATGGACAGCAAGGCAATGCCAACAGTGCACAGGCATAGGAGCTGTGGGGGGGGTCCGGAGGGACAGAGCACACTGCACCTCAGAGGTGAGCATGGCAACCAACAGCGTGTGTGCCCTACCAATCCTCCACCATCACAACCCCCACCACCATCTGGCACCCTCACAACAATGCATGTTGACAGTAGCCCACAGCCCCCTTCCATGGGACACAGTGGCCTGTCAGCTAGTTCCTGGTAGTGGTGTGCAACACTGGTGCGCATCCCAGCACAGTGCCACAACACCACTTGCCCAATGCCCATGGCAGCCCAGTCACTGGCAGAACACAGTATGAACCACACATCATAGTGAATCACCACAGAGTAACAAGACAGCTACTCATGCAACAGGCCCCTGTCCTCAGATCTGCTCTCCTGCGCCCACTGCAGCATGGCTGGCACGTCAGGCTGCCCCTCTGCTTGTCCTGGGGCACCTTTCAGCCCTCTTCTTGGGGCCTGGGCTGCTCAATCTGCTGTACAGTGGACTGGAGAAACAGCAGCATTAGCACAACACACAGCATGCACCGCGAGCAGCACAGCAAGATGCACATGCAACCCCCACAACACTGCACACACAGGGACACCCAGGGTCAGTGGCTGAACATAGGAGACACCCACACATGCGCCAGGCACACAGGACATGTCGGCATGGCAGTGCAATGGTGCGATGGTGCCAGATGCAGGTGTACTGTGACAGTCCACACACCTGTGTGTGTAGGCCGTCAGTGTCCGAGGGACAGCACTCCTGCACCACTGTGTTGTTGGCCGCAGGCCCGGTACTGTACCAGGACCCACCACCAACAATGTTCCAATCCATCACCCACACCAGTGTCACCCCCACGGGCACAGTATGCACCGTGCCCACACCATACATGCCACCACACACCCTGTACCATGATGTCACCCCAGGTGGCCAAGTGTGGCCCTACCTGTGCCACATGTGCCCAAACCCCATGCAAAAGTAGCACACCTGTGCATACACACATACACACACACATATGCACACACACATGCAGTCCGACAGGCACATGATAGCGGTGAACAACGTGCAACTCTACTTACCTGGCACAGGCACAGTGCCCTCATGCACCATGCGCTTGAAGCTCTCAAGTTGCTGCCGATGTCACATGTTGGTGTAGTGATGCCGACATTCCTCTTCATCTCAGGCAATGCCCATGCGGGCACTCAGCTTCCAGGTGAGAGAGGCCCACACCTGCTGGCATGGGAGGTCACCCTCCCTGACGTCCTCAAAGAGCTGTCAGTGCCTCTGCTGCACCAGCTGCACCAGGTTTGCAGTCTCCACCTCCCTCCAATGCCTGTCCCTGTGCACTAGAGCTAATTGCCAGCTACTCCCTGGCATTGTCCAAACACCACAGTAACCCTGCCACCTGTGTACCACTGCTCTGCCTGTACCACACCCTGCTCACTCCAGCAATGTGCCGCAGCACTACGCTATCACATAAAGTAGCATGGCGCTACCCAGAAGTTGCCCACTGCGCATGCGTGACCCCGTCATGACTCTGGGCCACAACGCCACACATGTGCGGAGTGCCATGCTGTGCGATCTAGCACAGTGCTACATTGCACTAATCTGGAGTACTAGCGCTGCACAGGGGACACATGTGCATGCATGGACACCGCGCTATGCCACATAGTGCTGTTCTACATGGACAGCATGGCACTGGACACCACATAGCCTGGCACTAACATTTGCACAGTGCTAAGTGGTTTGCCTGGCCCCAGTCAGGCCCATATTCAACTGGCATATGCTAATGGGGGTACTTGTGCATGCATGGTGCAAACACTGTGATTAGCATATCATTATCTGATGATTTGCATGCATAACAGGCTGGATTGCCAAGCTGGGCTATAAAATATCCACCAGTGTTGTGTTGTGGGAATGCAGCATACAGCTGAGGCTGCAGATGTACACACACAACAGGAGGAGCCATGCCACAGGAGGTAGAGCAGTGAGAAGCGGGTCTGTATAGCAGCCGGATGCCTGGTGGAAGGGAACTGGTGCAACACAGGGTTGGGGTGTACACACTGCATGGCTGCAGAGCAGAGCTGTACAGGCTGGGGACAGGGCCACTGGATGCAGGCCCACAGGCCAGCACAGTGCTGCATAAAGGTGCTCATGGCCATTGGTCCGGCTGTCCAGCAGACAGGTCCATGTGCCGGGCATGATCTCCTGCATCAGCACCGTGCAGGTACCACCTGCACACTGTGTGTGCCAGGCCAAGGGGGGCCCACAATGTGGTCTGCAGGTATTTCCCCCAAAAGTGGCTCACTGACATGTGGTCCATGGACCCTTGGCAGTCACCCTCGATGCGGGATGTGAAGGGTTGCAGATGCTCCAATGGTGGTACACGGCTACAGTCCAGGGGTCACAGGTCATGACTGTGTGTCTCCAAATGTGACATCGACAGTGGTCCGTGCCTGGTAGCCTGCTACTGTATGCATACCATTCACAGTGTCCATGCCCTGTGTGCTGTGCACATGTCCCCTAGGTGGCCAATGGTGGTTTAGTGCACTGCCAGGTAGTGATCATTGGGATGGCCCCATCCTGGGATATGCATGTCTGTTATGGGTGTTGGTGGTGGCCTTGTGGGTCCAGTGTGTACAGTCCCTATGCCAACAGCCATGCAGTGGCACTGTGGACACGGGGTGGCCCCACTACACTGTCCCTGTGTGTGCCGTACACTCACATGCTGGCCAGTGCCACAGCCATGTGACCAGTGCCACTGTTGGGGGTGGCATGCATAGGCTGTTTTGAGTGTGCCATGCACCACAGGCCTGCCACAGCTGGTGACACGTGTCCCTGTCCATCTCCCCCATAAGTAGTGCAGCACGACCTGAATGCATATGGGCAGATCACTTTTCACAGGATGAGCTGAGGACAATGGAGCATGGTGTGAAGGAGAGGGAGCAGGTGCTGTGGCACCACAAGGTGACAGATGCAGTGGTGCACCAGGCGTGGGATGAGGTGACGGCAGGGGTGAACACAGTCGGTGGACATGGCAGGATGACAGATGCAGTGCGCAAGTGCTGGAGTGACCTGCTGCACCAGGCAAAGGAGAAGGAGGCACAGTGGCTATGCAATAGGCTGCTTACCAGTCGTGGCCCGCAATCCACACAACAGTGGGAGGAGGACCCGCTCATGGCCATGGTGGCATTCACACTTCACCCTGTGGCCATTGCTGGTGTAGCAGATGGTGGGTGTGAGATGCCTCTCACTGCCTAGGACAGGTCTGTACCACATGTGTGCACCCTGCATGGTGTGACAGCACAGGTGCTGGGTGTTAATGTTGGTGTTGTGCCTGGGGTACACTGTGGGGCTGTGTTACTGTGCACACTGTGCTCCTGGGGCAGGTTTGCATGTGGACAGTGCATGGCATGGCTGCCACTGCAGCTGACAGGCAGGGGCATGTGCACTGTGGGGTGGGTGTGTGCATGTGGCCACAGGCTATGGCTGTGAGGCTGGTGTGTGAGGTGTGCATGTCTGCAGCGGGTGGCATGTTTCCTAGGGTATGCATGTACTGGTGGTGGTGGTGGGGTGCACTGTGCACATACTGGTGAGTGACCCTGCCCCTTTTTCTTCCACAGCAGTGTGTGTAGGGCCTGCAGCATGCCAGGATCAGGCTAGGTTGGCTGCCTTGGGACCAGAGGCAGAGGTGGAGAAAGAGAACCTGCTGTCAACATCTGGACTAGGTCCCAATCATGGACCCTCAGATGCACACCATGTGTGGCACTCACTTGGACTTGGGATACAGCTGCCGGGGGGCTGTAATGAAGGAGGGCACCTGGACCTCAGTGCAGCCGTGGAGTATGCCCAGTTGGAGGATCTCGGTGGTGGGCAAGTGACCCTGCTGACAGTAACCAGCAACATGGAGACAGATGTGTCAGAGGGGGTTACATCCTGCCCTTGGAAAGGCCTGTGGAGGGGGACACTGGGGTGGGGCAGGGAGCAGTCTATGGCACGGGTGCCAGGGGGGTGGTCTGCCATGCCAGCATGGGTGTACCCATGCCGCCGGTGGTTCGTCATGTGGGGGATTGGTGTGCCCCGCTGGACATGCAGTGCCCCCATGGGTTGGGATGCAGGTCCTGCAGGGATCATGGCACACCGCCACTGGCCTGCAGTGGCTGGACAGGCCACTGGTGCAATTGTGTCCCCACCCTGGTGAACTGCAGTCACCAGCACCAGCTGCCATTGAGGGTGCTGCAGCTGTGGAACCAGATGCCCTGGGGGCCCACCCTCTGCTCCAGGCTGCACTCACATCCCAGCAGGAGGCTCAGATGGACCTGCATAGCCTGTGGTGGGAGCTCAGGCATGAGCTTTCACAGATGCAGGAGTCACTGTCCCTGGGCTTCACATGGGTGGAACAGCGGGCTGAGGACAGGTTTTGCCGCATGGTTGCTACACCTGACTGTGGCGTTTCTGGCCTCACGGCCACAGTAGTTGACCTCACCACAGTGCTGTGCGGGGGTGCATGGAGGGCAGCAGGCTGTGCACAGGGGTCAGTGTGCCCATGGCACAGGGGCCCACAGGTGAGCCACTCATGGCCACAGGGCTGGCACTGGCTCAAGCACCACTGAATTGTGTGCATCAACCAGCACCCAGCACCATCATGGCTGTCTGGCTGTGCTGTCCTGCTCCGCTGGTCATGGGGGCTCAGGTGGTCTGCCCTGCCTGCCTCACCATGGTCCTCTCCTACTGTGTCCTCAACCCAGTGCACCCCTGGATCTGTGTCCCACACATGTGGTGTGCGCAGTGTGCGTGGTGGTTGTCACCAGAGATAGGCTTGGCTGCCATGCACCTGTGCACAGTTGACACCCCCATGTGCACACCAGCACTCCCACACATCTGCTCACACTTGCACTCATGCTGACACATACACTCTCACATGCCATCACTTGCACAGTCTCACATGCGCAGCCATGGTGTCCCTCCCCACTTTGCCACCACACATCAGGCATCGCCCACGTCACTGTACCATGGCTGTGTGTCCTCTTCACATGTGTGTCCTGCACAACCAACCCATCGCACTGCCCTGACACATGCATTCAGTGCCACTGTGTTGTGCTCCTGCTGTGTTTGTTGTCAGCACTGTTGTGGCTGTCTGTACATATTAAACCATTCACCATTGTCCTGTATCATGTTGCTGTGCAGTCTGTACTCACCCTCCAGCTTGTGACAGTGTCCTGATGATGGCGGCCCTGTGCTCTAGGGCCCTGCGGGCCATGCGAGGAGACTTCCTCTTGAGTTACTCCACTATCCCCCTGACTGCTGACTCTGGGTCACTGTCAGCCTGTCCCTCAGGTTCAGGTGCCTGTATCCCATGGTTCATTGCCATGTTGTGCAGCTTACAACTGGCCAGAAAGATACAGCATTCCTTCTGAGGCCTATACCGTAGGGCACCCTCTGATGTGTCTAGACATTGGAAGCACTTCTTCAGTATGCCAAACACCCTCTCTATGATGTTTCTGGTGCTGGTATGTGCCTCATTGAACAGCTCTTCATCCACTGTGGCCAGCCGGGATACTGGTGTCAGCAGCCAAGCTCGCAGGGGATAGAAACTGTCCCCTGTTGAGAGATGTGCACCTGTTAGTGATGTACTGCTGTCTGCCCATTGCTGTCTTGCACCACCAGTGTTGCCCTCCCATGCCCATTCCTTGGCCTCCCGTGCCTATCCCCACCCTTGCTGTGGTGTGTGTGTGTGTGTGTGTGTGTGTGTGTGTGTGCCTTGTTTGCTGCTACTCACCGACTAGGTGCCCACTGGATATCCTGCCCTCCTCAAATGCCTGGCACAGCTGAGACTGGTGCCAGATGAAAGCATCATGGGCACTGTCGGGGTACTGCACAGAGACATTGCTGATGCACCCAGTCGCATTGCACAACACCTGGCAATTGATGGAGTGGTACCCCTTCCTGTTGACGTATACCTCACTACCATCACCAGGTGGTGCATGGATGGGGACATGGGCACAGTCAGTGGCACCTAATACCACTGGTAGGTGCTCAACTCAATGGAATTGCTGCATGGTTTCTCTGCGCTCTGCTGCCATGTTGGGGAATACTATGAACTCCCCAGCATGTGGCAGGAAAGCTTCCAGGAACTGGGTCAGGAGGCATGAGGTGGTAGACTGCAATACCCCGATGGTCTCCCCCGTTGGTCGTTGGAACGTCTCTGTGGCAAGGAAGCACATCGCTGCCGTCACCTTCTCCTCTAATGTCATGGGATGGCTGCGTCTGGTGTTGGGGTGCAGCTGCTCATGCAGGAGTTCACATAGCTGCCTTAACATAACCCTGTTCATCCTGTACCAGCCAGTGATGTGCTCATCTGGCAGGGTCTTGAAGGAGACACTGGGTCGGTACCACCTGTTTGCAGCATACCATCTCCTTGGCTTGCATTGCAGCTCATGTTGGGCCTGCTCCCTCTCCTCCTCCTCCACTTCTGCTTCCATCAGTGGCAGCATCACTGCTATTAGTCCAACACACATTTCCACTTCCTAGTGTGGTCACTCCCCCTAGGTAGTTTGCCCTGGGTTAAGACCAGCCTTTTTTAGGTGGTAGTTAGCACCGTGCTACATGACACACTATGTGTCCTAACATGGTGCTATGGCTTTGAATATCCCATAGCGTGTGTATGCAGGCCACCCCACTCTCTTTGCCCCTTGCATACATTATCGGTTTGCCCCACGCTACTGCGGTTAGTGCATGCTAGCCAGTCCTTTGAATATTGCTGCTCCGTGCTAGTCCTGCGCTATTCCCGTGCTATTGGTTTGTGCGCTGTGCTAAGCTTTGAATATCTGGTCCATTAACTCTAAAACTGTTAAAAAATTGAAAAAGTAGTCCCTATTAATGCATAAATAGCATATTTCAGCAAAAGATTAGTACTTTGCAGTAAAAGTATTCATTAACAGTGTTAGTTGAAAATATATATTTTCTCTGTAACGTGTAAATTCTCATATGATGCACTGCAACATCCATACATTTGTAAAAATAAGCAGTGTTTAAAATGTTATTTTCATTACACTGTTGAACTACAGTTTCTTTGAAGGCAACATTCTCTTATTTATAGGATTGAGGTGAAATGTTGGTAAGAAAAAACATGTTACCTTGCATTTCAAATCAGTACAAGCACTGTCTCTTAATGGAAATGTGTTAAAAATGTTATTGTAGATTGAGGGAGCACTCCCGACCAATCAAAGTTCTTCTTTCTTCTGTGCATGAGACACTTTTATTCTTTGAAAAGTGTCTCATGTGCAGATGCTCTGGAAACAGGCAGGTTTAGGGGAGTTTAAAAAAAATATATACTGTATATTATTGGTCACTCTCGATCAACAATATATTAATACGTCCCACATCGCCACTCATTGCTGAAAATGAGTGGTTTCATTTGCCTTCAGCTTGAATCCAGAACAGCTCAGCTTCACTTCATTGTTCTCGCCCAGCTGAAGGAGCATGAAATCACTCATTTTCAGCACTGAGTGGCTCTGGGGAATGTATTAACATGCAAACCTGCCAGGTTGCCTTTTTTTTTTGGTGCTGGTGGAGGTGGGGGGGGTGAGAGATTTCACCTGAAAATGCCCATATATGATTCAAATGTACATGCTTCCATAAACTTTAGGAATGTGTTTGAGTAGTTTGGGTGATCCTCTGCCTCTATAACCGTGTTTTGTCACCATGTCTCTTTGATAATAAAATATTATTGCCTACTTTCGTCTTTCCGTTTTTTTCTTCTCTGTTTTCCTCCACATTCAAGATATGGAATTTTATTATGCAATGTTTACCATGGAACACAGAGATTCAAAATGCTCTGTTCCACTGGTGGAATGTTCCTCTCCTAACATACTGTACGCACAGACGCATATAGTTTTTTGAAGGCAACATTCTCTTATTCATAGGATTGAGGTGAAATGTTGGTAAGAAGAAACATGTTACCTTGTATTTCAAATCAGTACAAGTACTGTCTCTTAATGAAAACGTGTTCAAAACGTTAAACCTGCCAGGTTGCCTTTTTCTGGTGGTGGTGGAGGTGGGGGTGATAGATTGTGCCTGAACATACCCATATATCATTCAAATGTACATGATTATATAAACTTCAGGAATGTGTTTGAGTAGTTCGGGTCTGCCTCTGCCTATATAACTATTTTGCCACCATTTATCTTTGATAATAAAGTATTATTGCCTACTTTCTTCTTCCTGTTTTTTTTCTGTTTTCCCCATGTTCAAGATATGAAATTTTATTATGGAATGTTTACCATGGAATGCAGGGATTCAAAGTGCTCTGTTTCGCTGGTGGAATGTTTCTCTCCTAACATACTGTACCCACAGATACACATAACAAGGGTCACTTCTACAGCCACAGACTCAAATACCTCACTGTCAGGGCAAGCAGAAGAGCTTTCCTTGGCGAGTATGGTAAAGACAGAAGGGAGATTTTTCACTGTCAGTGAAGAAACAGTTGTAATGAAAACTAATAACAATGCTTAATGTTTCTAATTTGTTTATGTGGGTAAGGAGAGCGTGATGATCAAGAAAACATTTAATTAATTTGTTTCATTTTTTTATTTAAGGTAGTTTTATTTTTAGGGCCCAGTTGAAGGTTTTTACAGTGTAAAGGTAGCAGCTATGTTTGAGATGGAAGATCAGCTCTGGTTGTAATGGGACTGATGGGAGATAGTTACGTTGTTGGAGGACTAATTGGCTCATTGTGTGATGTGGTTTACAAACAGGATGATTATTTGTTTATAGAAATTTAATGTACAGTCAGCTGACGTCTCTTGGCCAGTGAGAGTTCTAGATTTTTTTTTCTTGCCATTTTATAATAGTATCTAATACTATTATGGATGCAGTCTTACTTTCTTTTTCTGCAGCTCAAGTGTTAAGTCCAAATGGAATTTTGTGCCCCTAGCTGCGACTTAATTTTCCATTCTGTTTCATTTGGTATTATGTTGGAAAGTGCTACTCTCTGTAAGGCAGGACACTTGATCACTTAACTTGTTTTAGCTCATATATGACTGCAAATCCCACTCTGCAGTGAACTGTATTCTATTTATTTTTCTTTACTATTGTATATGTTAAGTTATTTTTGCCTGTGCACCCACCAGAGATGAAAAGCAATATTTGCCAAACTTTCATTTTATACCTGCTACTTCTCCTCCTCTTCCTTTCCACTTTCTGTTTTATTTTTATTAACTTCATTTCTCTCACATAAAGCTGATTATCTTTTAAACTTATTTCACTCCATTTATTAATCTGTGTTTCTAGCAAAAAATGTGTGCTGATACAGTTTAGTGCCAGCTTCATTTGTGCTTTTTCTTTTTTCCTTTTGACCTTTCAACGCACTCTACTTTTCAGGTTGTGTTTTTATTTTGGCATAATCTGTTTAATAAATCAAACACTTTCTACCCAGCCCTCCCAAGCTTTTCAAATGCTACAGTTATTATGTTTGCTTGCACGCATGTGCAAGAAACATAGTGCAGTGATACAAAATGCAGTGCTGTACAGTTGAAGGGGAAAGCACCACTTCAGTGAGTAGCGCTCACCTTCCCCACACACATACACACACGCAAGCAAGCATATTTATTTATTTTTATTTATTTATTTGCTTTTGTTAACCGGGTAAGCACACTAGACAGCCAAGTACCTATTTTCAGGTGCGACCCGGGAGATTACAAGGTACATACATGAACATCAGGCATAAACAAGTGAAGGATTACAGTAAAGAGAATTAGCACACAGAGACATTACAAACAACAATACCAGCATGGATTTACATTGCAGGCAGTAGGAAGAAGTACAGTGTGGTTTCATCATTCCAGGCAGCAATGTTGTAAGGCTTGCAGGTAGGCAAAGAGCATATTACGTGCGCATGTACTCTTTCCCCCCCATGCACACATTGTATGGCCAACGGAGGTGCCCAATCCCTCGTCGACTTCACATCCCCCCAGAAAAGCTTTCCTGTTGCCATGCTGGGAGCCCACCCCAGTGTGGCAAAAATTGTTATTGCCAATGGGGGTGCCCAATCCCCCATTGGCTCCAGGCCCCCCCAAAACAGCCTTCCAGCTGCCACACTGGGAGCCCACCCCAGCGTTGCAAACGTCCTGCATCATCTTCCAAAAAAAACAACCTGTAAACAGAAAACTGTACCTCTCAGTCTCCCTGCCCACCCGAGACCACCCACTGCGCACTCTGCCTCCCCACACCCCACTCACCCCATACTTACCTCTGGAGTCTGGCGCGATGATCTTCGGTGGACCAGGAACATGTCTGCACCCTTCAAAGCCAACCACGAACTGAGGAAATGCCGGAAAGCTGCATAATGTAAAAAATAGTTTTTTTTTAACTTTAATGCATATCTCAGGCATTTTGGGGAATTTTGGCACCAAATTTTCAACATGGGGTTTTTGGGGCCCCTCCTCATGAATTCTTGAACTGGCATGGCGTTAATCAGGCCCAAAGGGTGATTTTGCAGTCACTGCAAAATCACCTTTTGGGACCGATTAAGGAAACAACAGTGTCAGTGTTCATAAGGTGGGCTCTCAAAAAGTCTATGCTGCAAATTTGGTGAAAAAACTCCTAAAAATGACTGTTTTACAAGCATGCGTTGTGCAGTTCTTACGCACACTTGTAAGTTCGCAAATTTTTAATATTTGCACTCCAAATTTTCAACATTGCCATTTTACCACACTTCGTTATATGCAGTAAAGCTGTCATTTTTCACATTTCACCCAAAATGTGTTAACGTGCATGTAGCACACAATGACGCAGTCGGTGTGTGAAATCAAAGTATGGGATACATTAAGAAAATCACAGTGACACTGTTCATGATCAGAGGTCTTAAAATGGCTATGTTGAAAATTTGGTAAAAAAATTCCTAAAAATAACTTTTACGAGCGTGGGTTGTGCAGTTCCTACGCACGCTCATAAGTTTGCAAATTTTTAATATTTGCATTCCAGATTTTCAACATTGCCATTTTTCCACACCTCCTTATGAGCAGTACAGCTGCCATTTTTCACATCGCCCAAAATGTGTTTCCGTGCATGTAGTGCACAATGGCACAGTTGGTGTGCTCAACCAATGTTTGTGACAGATTAAGAAAATCACAGTGACACTGTTCATGAGCAAAGGTCTTAAAATGGCTATGTTGAAAAGTTGGTAAAAAAAATGTCTGTTTTAGGAGCACACATTGCGAATTTTCTACGCACTCTCGCAAGTTTACAAATTTTGAATATTTGCACTCCAGATTTTCAACATTGCCATTTTACCACACTTCCTTATGAGCAGTACAGCTGCCATTTTTCACATATCACCCAAAATGTGTTTCCGCACATATAGTGCAAAATGGTGCAGTCAGTGTGCGAAAGCGATGTTTGGGACAGATTAAGAAAATCACAGTGACACTGGTCATGAGCAGAGGTCTTAAAATGGCTATGTTGAAAATTTGGTGACAAAAGTCCATAAAATGACTGTGTTATGAGTGAGCATTGCACAGTTTCCATGTACCCTCATAAGTTCATGAATTTGTAATATTTTCAGTCCAGATTTTCACCAGTGGCATTTTTCCTGACTTCCTTATGAACAGTGCAGCTGACATTTTTCACAACATGGCCGAAATGTATTTTCACGCTTTCAGCACAGAAATGCATGGTCGCTGTGGGAAATCATTGTTCAGGACAGATGAAGAAAATCACAGTGACACTGTGTGAGGAGGGCAACCAAAATGGTTTGGGGCTTGGGGGACAGGACCTATGGGGAGAGGCTTGAAGAGCTAAATATGTACACACTGGAAGAGAGAAGGGAACAGGGGGACAGGATAGAGGTCTTCAGGTAGATGAAGGGGGTAAATAGGGGAGGAGTAGTCAGGATGCTTCGAAGGAAGGAGGAGGGGCAACTAGAGGGCATGGGTGGAAGCTGGAAGGGGAAGGATTCAGGGGAGAAAGGAGGAGTGCTACTTCACTGAGAGGGTGGTGGAGCTATGGAATGCACTGCCCAGGGGGCTAGTTGAGGCAGAGACGGTGGAGGGGTTCAAGAGGGGGTGGCACAGGTACAGGGGAAGGGTTCTGGAAGCAAAATCCAGTGCAGCGAGAATTTCCAGAACTGGGAAGGGAGAAGCCAGAGAAGGCAAGGGGGGCAGCACAATCAGCTCCCAGGGTGGGGGCTGACCAAATGAGCAGACACGAAAGACCGTTAGGCCTATTCTGCTGGCATGTTAGCATGTTAGTATGTTCATGATCGGAGGTCCCAAAATGCCTGTGTTGACAATCTGCTGTAAAAAATTCCCCAAACTAATTACATTACAGGTGGGCGTTGCACAGTTTCTACTTATGCTCGTGACTTCACCAGTTTTTTTTTTATATTTTCACTGCAGATTTTCAACATTGCCATTTTTTACACCTCCCCATGAACTGTGCAGCTGTCATTTTTCACATCCTGTTCAGAATGTGTTTTGCACCTGTGGTGACAAATGCCGTAGTTGCTGTGCAAAAGCAGCTTTCGGCTAATAAACTGATATTGCCACTGTTCATGAGGTGGGGGTCACAAAAAACCATGTTGAAAATTTGGAGTGAAAATACCAAAGAATGCCTGAGGCATTAGGGTTTCCAACAATAACACCCCACCCTGTAGAGAATGACAGGCATCAGGGCTGTGACTTGGGATTGTCACCTGCAATGCTCATACCATTCCACCCCAACCCACACCCTGCAGCCACTGAGAGGCATCGAGGTGCACCTTGGATTCTTCTGCCCTAATGTTCACCCCATTCTCCTATACTGCACCCATCTCACTGTATTTCCTGATGGAATGGGGTGCGCATAAGAGCCAAAGACCCCAAGGCACACCGTGACACTTGTCGGTGTCTGCAGGGTAGGGTGTGGTGAAATGGCATGGCCATTATGCCTGATGACCCAAGGGCACACCCCAATGCCTGTCACTATCCACAGGGTGGTGATGGGGTTGGTTTCAGTTCAATACTTCACTGCCATTCCTATTATGCAGCTCTGTAACTCCTACACCACCAATGCCAATGCCAGCAAGCAAACATTTGGCATTGACAAATGCTTGTTTATTGTTTTCCTTTAGATTTCTGTGTGTCCACATCTCCTACGCTACCAAAGCCAATGCCAGCAAACAAACATTTGGCATTGACAAATGCTTGTGTTTTGTTTTCCTTTAGATTTCTGTGTTTCCACATCATATCCAGTTGTTGAGGTGACTGCTAGGTCAACTTCCTACAAGCAAAACTTAGTGTCCTTCCCCTGTACAGGCAGTCCCTCACCTTTTATTCCAAAACTGCATATACCCTTATGCAGATCATTGGAATGGCTTGCTTATTCGTGTGGGGCTTGGTGCAATGCATGCAAACCACTGGCCTGATGTTTTTGTGTAATAGTAGGTTCATGGTAGGGTGAGAATGGACAATTACATGGCTGTTGAAGCACAGGTTCTTATAGGGAGTGGTTTTCCTTCTGAACATTTATTTTTTGCTAGGAAAGGCATTCTGAGCTGCTAACAGCTCATTTCGAGAAGCTTCCTTGGCGGGGGGGGGACAGTACTAAACAGTAAATATCATAAAGTGCATACAAAAAATAAATAAAATAAAGAACAGTAACTCCTCTCAGTTGTTTTGTATATTTATCTGACCTGTTAATTAACTGTTGGTTATGATGTGTTTACTCTGGATGTACAGTGTACTGCATTTTTTCTGATGTATATGTTTATCTTCTAGTGAAGACATCAGAGTTGTTTGCCTTTTCATAGGATTGCAGTACCTTGATTAAAAAAATATTTGGTCCTTTTTTTTGTATCAGGCACTTCGCTTACACACAACATTATATAGTTACAGCATTTCCAGCTGAGTGGTATGTTTTGTTATTATTCATCCATTTCCTTGTTTTGGTTGTGCCGTTTCCATCCCTGATCCTTTTTTTTTTTTCTTTTTGTAGTTTCTATCGCAATCATATTTTCCTTTCACAGCTTCTATGTCTTAATTAGCCCCAATGCATTGTGTCATTTTGCTACATGCTAGCTTCTCCACCTTTCTTATTTTTCAGTATTGGTATCTAATACTGTTACTGATGCAGCCTTACTGTTTTTTTCTTTTTCTGCAGCTCGAGTATTAACTCCAATTGTTTGTTTTTTTTTGCCACTAACTGCAACTTAATTTTCATTTCCTGTTTCATATGGTATTATGTTGGAAAGTACTATAAAGTGCTACTCTCTGTAAGGCAAGGCACTTGATCACTTAGCTTGTTTTGGCTCATACTGTATATGACTACAAATCTGCTCTGCGGTGAGCTGTATTTTATTTATTTTTATTTACTACCATATATGTTATGTTATTTTTGCCTTTGCACCCACCTGAGATGCAGAGCAATTGAAAACATCACCTATTGCTGTTGGAATAGCTCTGTATTTGTCCTCCACCTTTCATTTTATAGCTACTTCTCTTCCATTCCACTTTGTTTTATTTTTATTAACTTCATTCCTCTCACTTAAGTTATGTGGAATAACTCCCATTGTTATTATTTTGTTACAAATATTGTCAACTGTGCAGACACATTTGTAAAAAAAAATCATTATAATAGTGAGACTTTTTGAAATGTTATTTGACTTACCATACTCATGCTTGTCCACCCACTTACTCAGTCTCCTACTTGTTTCTGTACTTGTACTAACAAATTCCTGTTGCTTCATATCAAGGGGTTGTTGATTTTCATATTGCAAATGCCTGGGGTGGAGCGGCAATAAAAGATAAACTATGCAATGCCCTCAGTAACACACCTACCTCAGTTTACTTTTACCTGGCACCCATTTCTTAGGCCTTGTGTACTAAGATCTTCCTTCCGGAGAACAACATGTAATGAAATGTGTAAGATTTAAATTGACATTTGGGTATATGCACTTTTATGTAATACTAAATGTGAATATGTGTGTGTGTGTGTGTGTGTGTGTGTGTGTGTGTGTGTGTGTGTGTGTACATATAACAGTCTCTAAAAAAATCAAACACATCAAATGTCTTTGTACACATGTCTCAACATTGCGTTTATCTTCCACCTTGTTATAGCATATAGGGCCAGATATTCAAGACTTTGCAATTGGCGCAAACCGTTTGTGCCATGTTTGTGCTGGGTTTGTGCAGGTCCCCAATATTCAAAAGGCCAAATAGCATGGGCAAACTGCATTAGCACCAGGCAAAAGTATAATGTATGCAATATGCAAAGAGAGAGGGCATGTACAATAATACAGATGCTAAGCTACATTCAGTGTGTTAGCATATACAAAGTGTGTTTGTGCAACTTTGCATGACACTTTATGCAGTACAAATAACCACCCAGGAAAAGGTAGTCTTAAATTTCAGCAAACCAATGATGGGGGGGGGGGGTTGGACATAGCAATAACAGGCTACAGGGTATAAATGCACAATGTGAGACAAACCTGCACTCTCTACAAAGGTAGAGATGCTCAATCTATGTGCATCCAGAGCAGGGCTAACAAAAAAGACATGCAACTCCCTTTGTGTGAAACACAAAGAAAAGGTAAGCAACAGGTGTAGATCAGGATGTTCAGTTAATGTCAACAACAGCACAAGGAGGCAAAAATCCAACAACAGGTTGATATGTTCAACAATTGCAGTGTACATCCAAAGTGTGTAATAGTATACATACAGCACTGGAGGGAAGGAAAGTGTTGAGCAGAGAGTATACAGGTGGCCAGGCTGCAAGACATAGTAACTGCTGGCCACACAGCTGGGGCCATCCACATAATGCACATGTTCCAGTGTTGGAAGTGCTCCTGCCATCTGTGTGCCTGTCTGATGTTACGTGTCTTCCCCCTTCCGAGGCATATACCGCACACCTGCACACACACCAAGGCACACATGGCAAGCCATGTTGATGATATTGTGTGACAGCTATGCCACTGACACAGCTTAGGGGGGCACAGGACAGCATGACAGTTATGTCCCCTGTCAGAACATACCTGCCAGTTGGTCCTGTCACTGTGTGGCATGCAGCAGTGAGTGATGCTTGCCAGACAGTAGGCTTTGCTGTGTCCCTTACTAAACCAGCCACTGTGGTAGTGTAGCATCAGCTGTGCACTGTAGCAGGGACTACAATATGTCCATGGCATGCAGCACACACACCCGTTGCAGTGGTGCTAGTCCCCTAGGGCACACGTCACTCTGCTGCTGTGTACAGATGTAGCCTGCAGCTACCAACATGTTTCTTCAGTATGACATACAGGTGGTGCTGTGGAGAGACACAGCCTGCGGCTACCAACCTGTAGTTCCAGTCTGACCTATAGGTGGAGCTGTGTGCACCATGGAATAGCACTGGGCAATCTCCATGATAATGCATGCTAAGCAGGACTTAATGAGATGCTAATATGGCTGTTTGCACATGGATTGCCTAAGTGGGCTCATTTGCATAGGAGTTTTGAATACAGCAAACTTTTGCCCCAGGCTAACATGTTTGCACCAGGCTAATGTGTTAGCACTGTGCAAGTGTATTAGCCCCAGGAGAACCTCTCACAAGCATAGCACAGTTCTTTAGTGTGTGGCCTGCATTGTTGCTTGCAGTTGTTAAGCAACACTTCATTGCTATCACACACACTGACCACCAACTTCAACTCTACCTTACTCCACCTCTGTGTCCACTGAGCAGCTGTTGCATTTCACACTTCCCTGTTGCTATATTCAGAGCAGTCTTATTTCCAGGGCTATTAAAGCACTGCACTCCCAATCCTGTTTGCACTGCTTCCTTTGCATGCTGTATTCAGCAGGTTTAGGCCCCGGGGATAGTCCTTTGAATGTAGCTTGCTATTCATTCAGGGCTAATTTAGCATGCCATGCAGTGCTAATTTAGCCCCGGGACTAAGTTTTGAATATCTGTCCCATACAGCAGTTGTCTCAGCAGTGTTTGCAGTTAAGGTACAGTACCTTCATGTATATGATGGCCCGGTTCTGTTGAGTTGATTGCTATAACAGTGCATAGAATAAAATGTAAAACATATAGGTAACTGTAATGCAGATGGTGGCATTATTTTTTTTTTTTTATCTGCCCTTTCTCAATGTACCATACTTTGATTCAGTTAGTGCAAGCAACGGCAATTCATGTATATGTTTAAGCCCATGAAACACCCTCATCTAGTTAATGCATTTGCATCCATAGTGGCTCTGCCAGTCCTTGTTTCTGCTGGTGATACCTCCCCCCATGCACCCTTGCATCCCACTGGCTCTCCCCACAGCCTCTTCACAATAATTGGTCACCTTTAGGTCCATCAGATATGATTACCTCTGGTCCCTTTCCTGTTTGGTGGTCATTGGTATCTTTCCTCCCCCCATCATATACACCTCCCCAGGATTTCTGTGCCCCAAATGCATGATTTTACACTTCTTTGCATTGAATCTTAGCTGCCACACTCTTGACCAATACTCAAGTCTGCTTAGGCCCCTCCACATTTTTTCCATCCCCCTGGAGTGTCAACCATGTTGCAGATTTTAGTGCAATCTGCAAAGAGACATACCTTCCCTTCCAGCCCATCTACAATGTTGCTTATGAAGACATTAAAGAGGACTGACCCCAGAACTGACGCTTGTGGCACCCTGATGGTCACCCTCCACTCCTCGGAATGAACTCCATTTACCACCACCCTCCGTGTTCCATACCTTAACCAATTTCTGACCCTGTTTACCACCTTGGGACCCACTCCCAGGCTGCCCATCTTGTTTTCAACCCATCTATGTGGAATGGTGTCGACTGTGTTGCTGAAATCCAGGTAGGCCACATCCACCACCCTTCCCTGATCTAATTCTCTAGTCACCCAGTCAAAAAAATCAATCAGATTTGTTTGACATGACCTTTCCATTGTGAATCCATGCTGCCTAGGATCTTGTGATCTGCTGGATTCAAGATATACCACAATCCTTTTCATTAGCAGTGATTCCATTAATTTCCCCGCCACTAAGATCAGATTGACTGGCTTGTAATTGCCAGCCTCCTCCCTGCACCCACTTTTGTGGAGAGGGACTACATCTGCCCTCCTCCAGTCCTTTAGAATCACACTCGTTTCCAGTGATTTGTTGAACAGGGCTGTCATTGGTGCTGAGAGCACCTCTCTAAGCTCCTTTAATATTCTTGGATGTGTCCCATCTCTCCCCATTACCTTGTTCACTCTCAGTTTTGTGAGTTCCTTTAGGGCTCTCTCCTTTGTAAATGGACTAGTCTTCATCTCCCTTCCATTGATTTTCCTGTCACTTATCTGAGGTCCCACACCTTCCTTTTTTTCTGTGAATGAAAAAGCAGCTAAGTCAATGCTTCCATTTAGACCATCTTCATCTCTAGCTCCAAGGGTATAAATCTAGAAGCACTGCCTTCGATCAATTAGTTTTTCCAACACCCCCGTGCTACATTCCACTTTTTCGTTACCTATGAAACTGACCACATGTTCTCTTCCTGGCCCACTGATTATATGTTTAACTATGGCATAAGGGTTGTCATTTCTTTGACTTAGCTGCTTTTTTAAAGAAACTCTAACCTAAGAGTACAACACTTAGTACCCACGGTTTGCTTATGTTATGCCTTATTGGTGGTTATTGTGTTTACATATGCATTTAGCACAAACTGAACCACTATTATAGTATTTAAAATCTGAGCTGATTCTATAACTAATGAATAACTGTACAAGTATGTGCCTGGCAAGTACTCAGTGGTTCTTAATTTAAATGGAATTGACAGAGTATGCACACTGAGTGGTTTTCCAAGTGTTTATAACTAAGTGTAATTAATTGAATTAAGCACTGATTAGTGGAGGGCTTTGTTGCTATGTATGCTTCATTGATACTTCATTTATTAAATGTTTTGTTTGTTTACTTGCAATTTGCCTGATGAAGCTCAGTAGTCACTGAGTGAAACGTAAGTTGTGAGCACCTGGTACTCGAAGGTCCATCCTGGCATGTTGTGGATGTACACTTGTTTTCATATTTAAAACAGCAGTACTGTTACTAAATGTTCAATTGAGACTCTCTCGTGGTGGTTGCTGAACTGTGTACTGCTTGTTTCATGTTTTATTTTGTAGCACTGGCAATTTTACTTGGTGCTGTTTAAGTATTTCATTGCACTAGCATACCTGAAAAATGTCTTGTCCCCTTTCATTACTGCCTGGGCTTTTTTTTCCTCCATTTGTGCCTTTAAGCTCCTTACTGCTTTCCCTGTCTCCTTCTGTTTTTCTAGATGAACTTCCCTGTCCTCCTCCCTCTGTGTTTCCTTGTACCTCTTGAGTGCCAGCCTTTGCACTCTTACTGTACTTTCTCAGTCATTTCATTTGCGAACCATAGTAGTTTTTGTTTCCTCTTGCTTTTGCTTAATTGCCTTATGCAAAGGTTTGTTGTCTTCTCTATGGCTTCTTTTAGATTCACCCACTGTTCCTCTACACCCCCCACCATCCCCTCCCCATCAGGGATTTTCTGAACCATTTCCCCATCTTTGCAAAGGCAGCCCTTCTGAAGTCCAGAACCCTCACTTTTTTGTGGTTTCACTCTGACACTGTTCTCACATTGAACCACATCGTACGCTGATCACTGGACCACTGGTGGCTACCCACCATGACATCTGCAACTCTTCCCCTGTTGGTGAGTACTAGATGCAGTATTGCAACCTCCCTCATGGGCTCTACCACAATCTGCCTGAGGCACGCCCCCTGCAGGGCATCCATGTTGTCCCTGCTCCTGACTGAGGCTGCAGCTGGGATGCTCCAATTAACATCTGGCAAACTGAAGTCTCCCACCAGTAGCACCACCCCTTTAGTTGCCATTTTACAGATGGCGTTCACTAGAACTATGTCCAACTCTTCCCTTTTGCTAAAAGTGTGTAGATCACTTGAGTGTGAATAGTGGTGCCATTAACCATCTCTAGGGTGACCCACAGTGCCTCCATCCTTCCCTGCATTCCCTGTACCTCAGTTGCTTTTATAGCCTCCCTGATGTAAAGAGGTACTTTTCCTCCCTTTTTACCCACCATGTCTTTCCAGAATAGGGTATAACCTTGTATGGCTATATCCCAGTCATGGTTCCCATTGTACCATGTCTCAGTAATAGCAACAATGTCAAGGTCAGCCTCTGCTATCAAGGCCACTAGGTCCAGGATTTTATTTCCCAGGATGTAAGCATTCATGCACATGGCCTTCCAAGTTATGTTACCTCTCCTTCTGGCAGCTCTCCTCTTATCTTCATGCCTTCCCACTTTACCCCTCCTGTCTTTACTCCTGTTTCTCCTTCTCTCTGCCATTGTACCTTTCCCAGTTCTAGGTACCTTTGGTGATTTCCCATCCTTAGGATCCTCTATACTGACTGCTTCCTCCTGGAAGGGGGGCATATTGATTCTCCCTGCTTTCTTTCACTCCCCCCAGATAGTTTAAATGTTTGCCATTGAAGTGCTTAAACCATTCACCAAGGATCCTGGCTCCCCCCTTGGATAGATGCAGGCCATCTCTTCTGTATAGGCCTCCATCCCTCCAAGTGGGACCCCAGTCCCCAGTGAAGTCAAATCCCTCTGCTGTGCACAAGTCCTTCAGCCATGCATTGAAACTCCTGCTGCGGAGTACCCTGTCCTCCCCTAGTCATAGACAGGTAACACCTCAAAAAGGTTTAATGAGCATGACACCTTACTAGGACCCCTCCCCAACTCCTCGATATCCTCCTGCACTACCCTAACCTCATCACTAGCCAGATAATTTGTCCCCAGGTGGACAATGACATCTAGCTCACCCACCCATTCTGCTACCACGATCCTTAGGTTATGCTTTCCATCCCTCCGTGCCATGGCACCGGGTAGGTACTTGATGCCCCTCAATCCCTCCCTTCCTGCACCAATATCTACTCCCCTAACAACAGAGCCCCCACCAGAAGTTGCTTCCTCAGCCTCTGGGGTCCTCTGCCTCCCCCTTGGGGTCTCCATCATAGAGAACCCATACATCCTCTTTAGTCTTCACTGCAGGTGCCTCTTGGCACAGTCCTGCCATGCAAGAGTGGTGTAGGAGTTGTGGAGTGCAACCATAGGATGGTAGTACCTCCGTCCCACTGCCCTCACCCTTGCCAAGCCCACTGTGGTCCAGTTACTCCTCTTACTTGGCATCCTTTGAGGCAGTGGACTTGATGGTCCCTGGGTGGGGGAGAAGGCTTCCCGAATCCAAGCCAACTTGGCCTGGAGATGAGCAACCTCCACCATCAGCCCAGACAGGTGCACACAGAAACAGGTGCACGCTCACTTAAAATGTTTATGTCTTTATTACTATGTTTTGCAAAACTATGCCAAGCATGTAAATTTATACTCAAGAGACAGTGTAGGTGTGCTAGGGGAGTACATCTAACAGGTTCTGTCTGGTCTTCAGAACGTCTCTGGCTGCCAATTAATATTACATCCATATATACTTTAACACAACACACCTTCGTATTGCAAACAGTTCATCACATATTGTTGAAGGATGATCCAAACATGCATACATTCACTGACTTTATTTTGGAGCCTATCATGATAATTTTGACATCAAACTGCTTTGCAATTGACAAAGAATTCTATCTACAGGTTCAAGGCATTTTCTATAGGTGCAACAGTGCTTCTCCCTAGGCAAATTTATTTTGGTGATGGTGGAGGAAAGGGTCATCTTTGACTTATGCCACTATCTGTTTTTGTCACTGACCCCTCTTTTTGAGTGGGGCAGTATAGGGATGGCAGCATGCTTATTTGGCATGAGTCAACTACTTTGGCTGGAGATTTCATAAAGTTTGTCAGCCATAATGTTTGAATCTTTCTGCTGCATTAAAACTGGATAAACAGCGTAGAGAATAATGCATGGGCATCCATGCATAAGGTGTTTTCTTCCATCAAAGTGTTCTATTGATGTCACAGGGACCTCAAGATCAGAGGTCGAGAGGTCCCTGATATTAGATCACTGAAATGGAATGACAGCCAAGTTCTGCATTGTTGTCTATGTGCTAGTTTGAATAGTATATGGTATGAAACATAAAATACACAAAATGTTGTGTTCTTTCAAGAAATCTTGGATTTAGTGTTTTATTTATTTTAACAAAACAGCAACCTTCCCTCACCTAGCTGCTGGAAACCCACCTGGGTAAGGGGTGTGTTTCTGATGTTTGTTTGTTTTTTATGATGGAACAACTGAAGATTTTCTGTTAAAGGAGGATCTGGGTTCTGAGTATAGGGGAAATGAAAATAAAACAGTAGGTGGCCCAAGTTTCCAGTTTAATTAAAAGCACCGCAGTATCACATAAGGGTACCACAGCTTTCTGTTGCCTTTTAAACTGTGGTAGAACAACAGTTTACATAGGAAGAAAACCCATTCACACAAGGAGTGACTATTTACTGTAAACAGACATCATAGACCTATGTCTCGTGGTCATAGAAGGGAAGCCAGTACAAATGGAAAGCTTTACGAAGCCATGTTCCTCCAGTTACTTGTTGTAATGTATGGTTTTAGTCAGTTAACTAATCCTGTAAATGTATCATGTTTACATTATCTCCATTTTTTGTTTGTAAATGTGTGTATTTCAAACCCATGCTGTTTGAAGTAGTGTATCCTCTTTACACGAATTCATGCTTGTAATTAACTCCAGGTCACCCCTGAAAAAGGGACCTCTGGTTCCAGTGGGCTTACCCAGTTACTAAAATTTAATAAATAAATAAAAAAACAAATCAACTGGAAAGACTTTCTTCTCTGGTGATAACACCCACTTCCACCTAGTTATAGCAATCTCTTGTGTCAGTACATTTAACTATGAGGAAATTACACAGACCTAGCCAAATCAGATGCTCACATAGATGCAGCTAACCAGAGATTCATACAAGGCCACTTGGAGGAAATATCACAACAGGCATATTTTAAAGCCAATGGTTTTCCCCAAAATAACCTCCTTAACCCCAGAAATAAAGGTAGTAACATATTTAAAGGGGAGTGCATCGTGATAGAATTTAATAGGATGGCTCCCCAAATTCCTGTGATAATTTCAAAAATATTGGGGGTGGGGTTAAAGGGAATTTTGACCTTTTCAAGGAACTGACTGAAGACTCGGTTATTACCAGTAACAAGGATATACATTTAAAAAATCTTGTTACACATAGTTTTAATGGTGCCACTGCATCAGTAACACCAAATTCCTGACTTTCACCAAAGCCAACAGGAAATTATAAATGTGGTGTGTAAATATTTTCTGATATTGCATCCAAGACAATGCTCTTTATCATGGTAAACCACACATTTTTTGTGAGACAGTTTATAAACTGCAACACATACTTATTAGTTGATATCATACTCTGCTTGTGTCCTATGCTGTTTGAGGGCAGAAAAATTCAGCCCCTTAAAACACACATTTGGTAGCATATCCATTCAGTTGTACAAGCTCAGCCAAAACCCCATACAGACAGCACTTTTAAAAATAGCAGGACTACATTTAGTTCATGAGCATTCATCATGTCAAACCTTACAATTTTGATAAAGACAGGTCCAAAGTTCACCAATGATAGGCAAGATGGGATTTTCACTTTGCATGCTTTATGCCTTCTGACTTATACAATAGTTTGGATATTGTGCCATTCTTCTAACATTTTCAACCATCCAATATGTTTTAATAAACAATTAGCCATAACATAGTAAAATCAGGATAGTGAATATATGACTTGGTTTATAGGTTGAGGTGCTGATCTCTATTATTCCAGCTGATTTATAATATACACTGGTATTCAAATGAATTCAATACATTATTACTATTTGTTTCTCCCCTCCTCAATGTTAAATTCCAATATTTTAATGTGTATTGATATGTAAATAAGAAATAAGCCTCAAGAGAGTGTGCATTATAGGATTTTAATGCACACCACAAGGGTGTAGTAGGGCATGAAGGTGAATACCAAGTGTCCCTATACACTGGGAAGTGCATTAAATATAGAATAAAGTACAGGGTAGTGTGTGTAATGAGAATTTTACATACACACGAGGTGTTGGATGCTACATAAACCACAAGAGTGAAGCTTGAGGGTGTGCAAGCACAACACTGAGGTGTGTGCAAAATGAGTTTACACACCACCCTATGTTTTATTTTATATAATTGATGGCTATCATTTTTTTTTACCACAGCAATTATTTAAAATAAAATGTCTGTGTGCAGCTGCGTCCCGATTCTGTCCAGGTTCACGGTCGGACGTGACTGCTGAAGGACATGTAAATGTTTGTTTTCTGTTTTTTCTCAAAAAGTAGTCCACGTTTAGTCCAGTTTATGTATTTATTTTTTTTACTTACCACTGAGTCAGAGTCATGGTGTAGTCTCCGGTGGTAAGTTATGGTCTCTGGCTATGAGGAAGGGCAGAGCGGCACCTGGCACATGAGCAGTTGCAGGCAAACACAGTGCATGTTTGCCATTATAAACACTCCATTATAACAGCAAATTATGCCACAGGTTTCCTATTGAAAAAAAGATAGCCATTAATTATAATCCTATAATCGACACCCTGGAGGGCCTTATTACACTTATAAAATGACTCTAGTTTTTTTTTTTTTTTTTCTTAGGGGGGGATGAGATTTGGCACCTGACTATGTCTTTATGCAAGCAATAAGCCTTGACAAGGTGTGGGTTATGGCCTGATAAGAGCATGCCCCCAGTGCATTATGAGGCCCGAGGTGCTTGTGTTGACTGCCTTTAACACCTGGGAAGTATTCTTAACAGGCCATAACCCACACCTTGGAGTGTCTTATTGTGCTTATAAAATGGGCCCCACATGTAGAAATTAAAAATGAAAAAGTAAAAAGGTCAAAAAGGAAAAAAATAGAACAAAAAGAGGTTTTCCAATTAGGAGACTAAAAATAGTTCCTCCATTTATGTAGCATCCTATATGGTACAGTACACTATACTGTATTTAGCTTGGTCACTAGTACAGGATCCCCCCCCCACACACACTCATATAGTGCAGGTTAGGTCCCCCACTCTGTCACCCACAGACACACACTTTGTTTTCTACACAGTTTGTATTGTGTCATTTTTAACTGACAACAGCCATTTTATGGAGAGTGAGTGTGTCCCTGTTCAGCCACCGTATGAGATACTCTTTGTTGTACATCGCTTCTCATCTACTGATTGTGTCTATACAAGAGAAAAGAAAAGAATTTACAGTGTCTCTGTTGTGACCTTTTTTTAAAAATCCTGTTCTGAGGAAAGTAGGTTACACTTCAGGTGATGGTTGTTGTAGGAGGCAGGGGACGCTGTCACTGGCGAATCAACTGGAGAATGAAGAAAAGGTGCTGCAGTGCTGAGAAATCAACAAGAGAGTTGCGGATCGTTGGCCTGTGAGAAATGTATGTGCTACATGTTATTGCCTGGGTCTGTTTTTCACATGAGTGCTGTTTTTTACAGTACTGTGCCACTGCTCTCAGTGCAGTTGTTGTCAACCAGTGTGATACTAGTTGAGCAGCTGGAGAGTGATGGCATGTAGCATTGATTTCTCTGTGTGCTCCATCTTGCTTGGCACAAGCAGTGCCAGTTAGCAGGATATGCTGCCATAAGGACATGGCTAAAAATGGGGTTTGGCCAATCAACAGTCAGAGATTTCTTTGCCCATTTTATTAAGAGATTTAATGCATGGTCAGGTGACATTTATTTATTCATTTATTTATTTTGTTTTTGATAACTGGGTAAGTGCACTAGACATAGAAATGCCTATTTTCAGGCACAACCCAGGAGAGTACACATGAGAACAGTCAAAATACAAATACAGTATGGTACAGGACAAACAATACAACTCATTACATTAGTCAAAACATTCCAGGAAAAAATTCCAGCTAGATATGAGTAGCATACATTGTAAAGACAATACAGCGATATGCAAGATATACCAGTTTTAGACAAAAATAAACATTAAAAAAGATTGAGGATATAATTACAAACAAGGTGGAGGAGCGCACATAATGGGTGAGCTACCTAGGTGCTCAGGTGAATGTGAGAGGGAAATCAAAAATTGTGTGCAGTATAAGAAAGAGAAGCAGAATACAGACAGGAGCTAAAGAAAGAAAAGAGGACAATATTGCATAGGGAAGGTTAGGGAAGGAGCAATCAGAGTTATAAGTGCAGGAAGAGAGCTTGGGGCAAGTAACCCAGGCTGTGGGGAAAGGGGAACAGAGAGCAGTGCAGAGAGTGGAAGTAGAGGGAAGTCAAGGAGGATGGAAACAATTGCATGTGTCAGATGTTATGAAGTGTGTACGCAGCATCCTTTGCCTTCTTTCGGTCAATCAAATTTCTAGATTTTTTTTACCATTGTATAAATAAAGTTACTACACCAGATTTATATGTATCTGTGGATAGGTTCTCTTTTTAATGTTATCCTTTATACCTTTTAACTTTATAATGGTGTTGTTCAATGTCTTTATCAATGACATTGGGGATGACATTAAGGGCAAAATGTGCTTATTCACGGATCACACCAAGCTCTGTGGGAGAGTGGACACAGCTGAAGGGATACAGGACCTAAAGAAAGATCTGGTACATCTGGAGAGGTTGTCCAGGATCTGGCAGCTTGGCTTCAATGACAAGAAATGCAAAGTTATGCATACTGGAGCCATTAATCCCAGAGCAGAGTACTACCTGGGTGGAGTCTGAGTATCTGCATCAGAGGAGAAGAAGGACCTGGGAGTGATGATCAATAGTGACCTGAAGCACTCGACACAGTGCAAAGGCAAACAAGATGCAGGGATGCATAGCTAGGGGGATCAGTAGTAGGAAAGAGGAGGGTTATACTGCCCTTGTACAGGTCACTGGTAAGGCTGCATCTAGAGTATGGAGTTCAGTACTGCTGCCCACACCTCAAAAAGGATATTAACCTGCTGGAGAAGGTCCAGAGGAGGGCTATAAAGATGATAGGCAGTCAGCAGGGTAAGGCACATGAGGAGAGGTTGAGGGCACTGAACATGTACTCCCTGGGAGACAGGAGAGAGAGAGGGGACATGGTTGGGACCTTCAAGTACTTGAATGGGATAAATAAGGTTTATAAGGAGACTCTCTTTAAGTTGAGTGGCAACCACAACATGAGCGGGCACAGTCTTAAGCTGGAGGGTGTGAGGTTAAGGAGTGAGGTCAGGAAGCACTTCTTCTCAGAGAGGGTGGTGGACACTTGGAATGCACTGCCAGAAGACAGTGGGCAGCTTTAAGAGAGGTTGGGATAGGCATAGAGGGAAGGTAAGGATCATGGTTAGGGATGATGGGAGGAGTGGGGAGGGAGGGCAGGGATATTAGCTCAAGCTGTGGACCCTGCAAAATGAGCAGACTTGCAAGACCAAATGGCCTTCTTCTGCTGGCTTCTTTGTATGTTCATGTGTATGTTCGTATAACTGATGGATTAGTGGGCTTTTTGTTGTTATAAATTATTTCTGCAGGGAATGTAGTTCTACTAACATCAACTTAAGCATCATTAGATTAAAGTATTTTTGTCACTTCATTGTATTTTCATGGTATAGTTGTCTTTTTATTTATACTATATATTGTTTACTTTTTACTGTGGGTCATGTGAAGTTTATCACACAAGTTTTGAATGTTTCTTGGATGCAGTGGGTTCACAGGTGTATGTAAGAAGACTGCATTTGAAATGCATGTTTTGTTCAGGGTCTATAATGTTTTATTGATCTATGAGAAGGTAAATCATTTATGCATCAACATTTCTGCTTTCAGTAATACAGTGCTGTAGTCTTTTATCAAGCTGATATGAATACTATGACTTTAAGAAGGGCTGTATAAACTACATGTCGTGATGACATGACCTTTACCATCTGATGAAACGACATTTGCCAGACAAAAAGGAAGATCCAAGGACCAGCACTCACAGCACATATAAAGCACAAAAGGTAAATCCAGGATACAGGTGAAAACCAGATTATATTATGCTTCCATTCAGTTCAGACATCACCACTTGCGTCTCAGCCATTTAATAGAGGCACCTTGTGTCAAAGTTTTCATTTTGTAAATCAAGCCCTCAGTGTTTTACTTCAGTGTATCACCTAGTCTCTGCTTTAATATAGGAATAGGAGGATTGACTATGATCCAGTTTAGACAATTCCTACAATTACTGTCCCAAAAAATCTCTAATAATATCAGAATTAGATAAGTCTAATATTGAAAATATATCAGTATTCATTGTGAAAAGTGCAATGTGTATATTTTGATATGTTGCCAAACCTGATCAGTGGGTCTCATCCTCTTGCAGTCCAAGATCCAACACCCAAGCTTTGTGGGAAAGCTTGTACTGTATGTTCTACGTGCCAAGTTTGTTCAGTACTGGGCCCATCCAGATCCTTACATATATTACTCTTGTTACTCCATAGAAAGGGGTAGAGGTAAGCCATAGCAGACCTAGGAGACTACCCCACACTCACTTTCCAATAGTTGTCTAGACTTCAGCTCTGTCCATGAGGTTGTCCAACAGTCTTTTAAAACTATCTTTGCTAGTGACACTAACAGCTTCCTGTGGAAATCTATTCTAGGGCTTAACCATCCTTTAGGTATATAAAAAAATCCCCTGTTGTTACTTTATATACCCTTTCCTGAGTTGTTTCCTATGCCCTTGGTGTAGTATTCACTCATCTTGTATTCAATATCAATTTCTGCACATAAAATGTCATCTTTCAGTAATTTGTAGTTAAATCAAGTCCTCTTTAGTTCTTCTCCTTTCTCAGCTATGGAAGCCCAATGTTTCTAGTCTGGCTTTATACTCCACATTTTTAAGTCCATGAATTGCTTTTTGTGACTCTTCTTTAACCCCTTTCCATAGTGTTACTCTCTTCCATTACAGATATTGACCAGAACTGGAGGCAATGGTGTAAATGCGACCATGCTAGGAATTTAAGTGGAATAATGATGTTTTTTTTTTTTGCCTGTACAGTTTATTTTCATGCAGACCAGAATTCTTTATGCCTTAGAACTGGTGACCTTGTATGCTTAGATCTTTCTTTGTTTGCATGTTTTATCATTGCTCCCCCAATATGTATGCTTTATGATTATTATTTCCTAGATGTAATAGTACACATTTTGATGTGTTAACTTCCATACTCCTCTTGGTAGCCCATTCATGCAATTTACCTAGGTCAATTTGCATTCTGTCAATGTATTCTGGGCATAATGCTGGACCCCCCTCCCCCCAGTTTTGTATCATCTATGAACTTTGTCAGGAAACTTGTTAATCACACTTTCATGTCTTAGGTATAGTGTTAATAGTATCAGCCTTGAAACAAATCACCTGAAGCACACCACTACCAACCTAAATTTCTCCAGAGAGTGCTTTCATAATTCTCACTATCTGTTGCCTACCCATGAGCTAATTTTGTAGGCCTTGAGTCAAATCTCACAGTGTTTAGTCTGTTAACCAGATTACCACATGGTACCTTATTGAAAGCCTTGCTAAAGTCTACATATACAATGTCATTCAATATGTTAAGGATGATCATCTAACTAAATGGCTCATAGAAATAAATTAGGTTGGTCACACATAAATAGTTTCTAGAAAATCCATGCAGTATGAAATATGTTGTACACCTCTGGCCTGCTGTTTTGATTAGGTAATCTTTTGGAACTATTTCCATGAAGTTACACACTATGGAAGTGAAGTCTACTGGTCTATAATTCAAGGCTAAGTGTTTAGCATCCTTTTTATCCTTTATCCTTTCAGATCCCAATGTATTTCACATGCAATAAAGAGCATAGTAACTAGATCATATATAGGTTTAGCTAAAGAACTGGCAAGGATTTTTAGTAGCTGGGGATTTTTGGTGTCCTCCCCAGGAGATTTGTATGGGTCCAGTTTCCACAGTTCATTTATAACTCTTTCTTCAGTGTACAGTTGATTTTCAAGACCATAATTGATGTTATTCTAGATAAATGTTAAGCCCTTCTTTCCCATGTTATGGTTGAACATACTGTAGATACAAAATATGCATTAAATGTTTCAGCCATATCTGCATATTTGTCTACTACGATATTCTTATCTGCTAAAGGTCTAATCTCTGTTGTATGCTCATTTAGAGAATTGATGTACCCCAAAATTCCACTGGGTTTTTATTTCAATGGGTAGAAAGCTTAATTTTGCATTACCTTATGTTTTTCTGAATCATTTTTGCATTTCTTGAGATCATTATTGTATTTGACCTTATAGAAACATAGAATCTGATGGCAGATAAGGACAGCTTGGCCCACCTAGTCTGCCCATTTCCCTACGTAACAGATAAGCTGCAGATCCTAGTTAACCAACAGTCTACTTCCTGCTACTCCCCCACTAGAATTGCCTTATGTCTGTCCCATGCATTCTTGAATTCCCCCACTGTTTTTGACTCCACGACCTCCTCAGGAAGGCTGTTCCATGTATCTACAACCCTCTCTGTGAAGAAATACTTACTGACATTACCTCTGAGCCATCCCCCTTTATCTTCAAATTGTGCCCCCTTGTTCTTGCACATCTCTTTTTCTGGAAGATGCTACCCTCTTGGACTTTTTTGATTCCCTTGAGGTATTTGAAAGTTTCTATCATGTCCCCCCCCCCCTCCTTTCCTCAAGGCTATACATCTTAAGCTCCTTTAATATTTCTTCAAATATCTTCTGGTGCAGACCCTGCACCATTTTGGTTGCCCTCCTCAGAACAGCCTCCACCCTGTCTATGTCTTTGCAGAGATGGGGTCTCCAGAACTGCATGCAGTGTTCCAGATGGGTTCTCACCAACTGTTTGCACAGAGGGATAACAACGTTTTGTTTTCTACTGGAGATGCCACTCCCTATGCATCCCAGTATCCCCCCCCAGCCCTCCTTACTGCCTTCTCACATTGCTTGCCTACCTTTAGGCCATTTGATATTACTACCCCCAGGTCCTCTTCCATTTTTGTTGTTGTTAGTACCTCCCCCCAAACTGTGTTCTCTTCCCTAGGGTTTTTGTTTTCCAGGTGCATTATTTTGCACTTCTTCACATTGAATCTAAGCTGACATATTTTTGCCCATTCCTCCAATCTTTCCAGGTCCCTTCTCATCCTTTCCACCCCACCTTGCATATCAACCCAGTTGCTGATCTTTGTGTCATCTGCAAAGAGACACACTTTTCCTTCCATTTCCTCTGCAATGTCACTTATAAAGACATTAAAAAGGACCCAGTGCTGAACCCTGTGGTACCCCACTAGTAACACCCTTTTCTTCACTGTGGACTCCATTTATTATTACCCACTGTGTCCTGTTGTCCAACCACTGTTTTACCCAGGCTACTACCCTGGGACCCACTCCCAGGCTGGCTAATTTGTTTACTAATCTTTTGTGTGGGACTGTGTCAAATGCCTTGCTAAAGTCTAGGTAGGCCATGTCCACAGCTCCTCCATGGTCTACTACTTCAGTCACCCAGTCAAAGAAATCAATTAGATTCATCTGACATGACCTTCCCACTGTGAATCCATACTACCTTGGTTCCTGTGCCCCATTGGCCTCTAGGTACTCAACAATTCTTTCCTTCAGAAGTGATTCCATCATTTTTCCTACCACTGAGGTCAAACTGACAGGTCTGTACTTTCCTGCCTCTGTCTTGCTCCCACTTTTGTGAAGGGGACTCACATTCACCCTCCTCCAGTCCTCGGGTACCACACCATCCTCCCATGATTTATTAAAAAGGGTAGCCAGTGGTGTTACTAGTTTTTCCCTTAGTTCTCTTAGAATTCTGGGTTGAATCCCATCAGGCCCCATTGCTTTATCCACCTTCAGTTTTAAGAGTTCTTTCAGAACCCTTTCTTCTGTGAAAGGATTAATATCAACCCCCCTATCCAGAGTGTTTTTATTGACTGGATTACGTATCTCCCCCTGCTCTTCCACTGTGAATACTGAGCAGAAGTATTTGTTCAGTATCCCTGCTTTTTCATTGTTGTTCTCTTCCCAATCGCCTTCCTCTTAATTCAGCCTCAGTACCCTTGCCTTAGTCTTTCTATACTCCCTAATGTACCTATAAAAAGCTGTATCCCCCTTCTTAACTGAGTTGGCTATCTTTTCCTCATTTTGGGCCTTTGAAATTCTGACTACCTTCCCTGCTTCCTTCTGCTTTAACTGGTACAGTTATCTGTCCTGCTTCTTCTGTGTTTCCTTAAACTTCCCGAATGCTATCTTTTTCTCCCTAACCTTATTTGCTTCATTTTCCTCCTCCTTTAAGGCTTTATTAGACCATTTCTTTTTATTGATTAATCTGCTGATCATTTTGCTCATCCATTTAGGCTTGATCAGCCCATTGTTATATTTGTTCTTCTTTGGAACCCATGTCTTTTAAAGAAAATTAGGTTTGTCCATAATAAAACACACATTTTCATTTGCAGTATGATTTATAAAGTCCATTTCTCAATCCCAGTTTTTTCATATAGTTAAACATTTCTGTAAAGCTGGCCTCCCTATTGTTGTAAGTCTTAAACTAGTTCACAGTTATTTGCTTTGCTATGGAGCTCAACATCCACCATACAATGATCACTTGTTCCAAAAGGTTCTTTGGCAGCGCACTGTTTTTTTTCTTCTAGTACTAGTCAGTGTTATGTCTAATGTTTTGTTTTCTCTTGTTGGTTCCAGTACCAGCTGGTCCAGTTCATATTTATTTATTCATTCTAACAGATTAAAACCAGTATGGCATGTTGTTGTTAAATTATTCTAGTTTATC
Organism: Neoceratodus forsteri; assembly: GCA_016271365.2. Taxonomy (NCBI): domain Eukaryota; kingdom Metazoa; phylum Chordata; order Ceratodontiformes; family Ceratodontidae; genus Neoceratodus; species Neoceratodus forsteri. The sequence goes on from CM057451.1 coordinate 214,529,856, forward strand.
TTACCAGCATTAAAGTCATTCTAAATGATGACATCCTTTTCCCATAACATGCATCCCTTACTGCATATCTCCTAACAGCTTATATGTGAATTCATGGCTGCTATCTGGTCGTCTATAGCATTTGTACCAGTAACAGTAGATTTGGCTTTCTTGAATTTCTCTTGCAAGATATTTTCTACTTGAAGAATATCATTTTAGTTTTGTCCATATATGGTAGCTAGTAGCAGATCCTTTTTTGCTATTTAATGATCAAATGTTGAATGATAGAATTTTTAGTGCTTTCATGTTCAGTTTAGTTTGTTGGACAACTGCACCTACTGTTCTATTATCAAACTGTATTTAACTCCTTTTTCATTCTGAAATGTGGTGGTTTATGTGTTTCACTCCCCCTCTGCATATATAGTTTAAATTAAACTTAATTATATTACTTAGTCTTGTACTCAAAACAGTTGCACCTTTTTTATTTAAATGTAACCCATCTTTGAAACAGAAATCATTTCTCCCAATAAATGTACCGTGATTTCATATAGAAACATAGACTTTTATGGCAGATAAGGACTGCTTAGCCCACCCAGTCTGCCCATTTCCCTATCTATTGGATAAGTTGCAGATCCTCATTAACCAACAGCCTACTTCCTCCTACCCCTCACAAGACTTGCTTTATGTCTGTCCCATGCATTCTTGAATTCCCCCACTGTTTTTGACCCCACAATTTCCTCAGGAAGGCTGTTCCATGCATCCACCACCCTCTCTGTGAAAAAATACTTCCTTACACTGCCCCTGAGCTGTCCCCCCTCTATCTTTAAATAGTGCCCCTTTGTTCTTGCACATCTCTTTTTCTGAAAGATGCTATCCTCTTGGACATTGTTGACTCCCTCGAGGTACTTAAATTTTTCCATAATGCCTCCCCTCTCCCTCATTTCCTCAAGGGTATACATATTAAGCTCCTTTAGTCTCTGTTCTTATGGCTTCTGGTGCAGACCCTGCACAATTTTAGTTGCCCTCCTCTGGACTGCCTCTATCCTGTCTATGTCCTTGCAGAGATGGAGTCTCCAGAACTGCATGCAGTATTCCAGATAGGTTCTCACCAACTGTTTGCACAGAGGGATAACAACTTCTTGTTTTCTACTGGAGATGCCACTCCCTATGCATCCCAGTATCCCCCCCAGGTCCTCTTCCATTTTTGTTGTTGTTAGTACCTCCCCCCAAACTGTGTTCTCTTCCCTAGGGTTTTTGTTTTCCAGGTGCATTATTTTGCACTTCTTCACATTGAATCTAAGCTGACATATTTTTTCCCATTCCTCCAATCTTGCCAGGTCTCTTCTCATCCTTTCCACCCCACCTTGTGTATTAACCCTCTTGCAGATCTTTGTGTCACATGCAAAGAGACATACTTTCCCTTCCAGTAGCTCTGCATTTTTTTCCAATTGTTTAACCAGGTGAGACACACTAAGCTTAAAGCTTGTTTACAGGTGCAACCTGGGAGCACAGGGAAGTTAAGTGACTTACTCAGGGTCACACAGTATGCAAGTGGGGGTTGTGGGATTCAAAACCAGGCCTCAGATTTGCAACTCAGAACATTAAACCACTGTACTATATTGCCTTGATGTCACCTATAAAGACATTAAATAGGACTGGTCCCAGTACTGAACCATGTGGTACCCCACTAGTAACCCCCTTTCTCTGGAGTGGATTCCATTTACTATAATCCTCTGTCTCCTGTTGTCCTGCAAATTTTTTACCCAGGCTACAACCCTGTGACCCTCTCCCAGGCTGGCTAATTTGTTTATTAATGTTTTGTGTGGGACTGTGTCAAATGCTTTGCTAAAGCCTAGGTAGTCCATGTCCATAGCCCCTCCCTGGTCTACTACTTTGGTCACACAGTCAAAGAAATCAATTAGATTCATCTGACATGACCTCCCTGCTGCCTTGGGCCTTGTGACCCACTGGGTTCTAAGTACTTAATAATTCTTTCCTTCAGAAGTGATTCCATCATTTTCCTTACCACTGAGGTCAAACTAACAGGTCTGTAGTTTCCTACCTCTGTCTTGCTTCCACTTTTGTGAAAGGTAATCACATCCACCCTCCTCCAGTCCTCAGGTACCACACCATCCTCCCATGATTTTCTAAAAAGGGTAGCCAGTAATGTCACTAGTTCTCCCCTTAGTTCTTTTAGACTTCTGGGGTGAATCCCATCAGGCCCCATTGCTTTGTCCACCTTCAGTTTTAGAAGTTCATTCAGGACCCTTTCTTCTGTGAATGGACTGGTACTGACCCCCCATCCAGAGTGCATCTATTGATTGGTTTAGGTACCTCCCACTCCTCTTCTTTTGTGAATAATAAACAGAAGTATTCGTTCAGTATCCCTGCTTTTTACTGTTACCCTCTGTCTATACTCCTTCCCTTTATTAAGCCTCACTATCCCTTCCTACCTCTTTCTTCACTCCCTAATGTACCTATAAAAGGTTTTATCTCCTTTCTTAACTGAGTTGGCTATCTTTTCCTCAGTTTGGGCCTTTGCTATTCTGACTGTCTTCCCCACTTCCTTCTGCTTTAACCGGTACAGTTCTCTGTCCTGCTTCTTCTGTGTTTTCTTCTACTTCCTGAATGGTACCTTTTTCTCCCTAATCTTCCTCGCCATCTCTTTTGAGAATCATAGTGTTTTTTTTTCCCTTCATTTTGCTTTGTTGATTTGCTTCACACAAAAGCTTGTTGCCTCTGTGATGGCTGTTTAGATTTTTCCCCATTCTTTCTCCACTCCTCTTCCTTGCCCATTTGCTAGTGCTTTTCTGAGGCACTCTCCCATTTTCCCAAAGTCAGCCCTCCTAAAGTCCAATATCTTTGCTTTTGAATGGCTTGACTCTACAGCTGTGCTTATCGTGAACCACACTGTTTGTTGGTCGCTTGTTCCCAGATGGCTACCCACTAAATCTGAGATCCTCTCTCCATCCCCATTTGAAAGAACCAGGTCTAAGATTGCTCCCTCTGAGTGGGTTCCAACACTAGCTGTCTGAGACATGCCCCCTGTAGGGCACCAAGAATGACCCTGCTCTTGAATGTGGCTGCAGCAAAGGTGCTCCAGTTAACATCTGGCATATTCAGGTCCCCCATCAACAATATCTCCCCTTTTTCTGACATTCTAAGAATGCCTCCTATCATTTCCTTATCCATTGCCTCCCCCTGAGATGGGGGTCTGAATACAACCCCCATGAGAATTGTGGTGCCATATCCTGTCTCCAGGAAGACCCACAGTGCCTTCTCTCCTCCCTGTTTACTCTTTAGTTCTGTTGCTTTAATCCCTTCCCTTACGTAGCGAGCTACTCCTCCTCCTCCTTTTTTACCAGCACAGTCTCTCCTGCAGATTGCGTACCCTGGTATGTTGACATCCCAGTCATGGTTCTCTGTGTACCATGTTTCTGTGACTGCCACAATATCCAGGCAACCCTCTTACATCAAGGCCACTAGTTCAGGGAGCTTGTTACCTAGACTATGTGCACTGGTACTCATCACCATCCATTTTTTGATGGCCTTACCCCTTTTAGCCCCATCCCTGTGTAAGATTCTTGCAGGATTTGGACTTATGACTTCTGGGATCCCAGTACTGAGAATAGTATAAATGCCACTCAACACAGTGAGTTCTTGTTTCCTCACCTGGAAGAGATTTATTTCAGCATATAGGCATTAACATTATAGGCACTACAATAAAAATATAGCTGGCAATAGTTTACAAGATAATAGAGAAAATATTACCCCGTTCTCTTGGAAGCTGACGGCAGGTTCTTAGGATGTCAGAATTTGCAGCTCAACTCTAGCTAATTCAGCCAGTTTATATACATTTTACACTCTGCCTGATAGCTGCTTCCAGAGAAGGTATGCAAATATTCAAATGTGAATGAATGAATAGAGCAAAGAGCTAATGAATGGCCCATTGGAAGGTGTACAGATAGCTAATGGATAGGGCTAATGAATAGCCTGTTGAACAGACACATAGCTACTGAATAGCTTATTTAAAACTTGCAAATTTGTTACATTCCTTCCAGCACATACTCAACATCAGGTGAGAATAGGTCAGAATAATGTCAGGTCAAAGTAATGTCAATTTAGAATGATGTCAGTTTCAACTAGCTCCTGACCACAAGGCTTGTACTTTATATGACCTTTACTCTGAACCTTTCACGAACCTTTCATACACTTCACTTTGACCATCAAGCATTGAAACATAGTGAATAATACAGCAGTATACATCAGTACCTATACAGCAGTACCTTACACCTGTCTTTACTGCCTTTAACTTTTTCTCCATTTAACCTTGTCCTGCTCCCTATTGACTTCTCTACCTTGATGTTTACCTTGCTAACTACCCTGTTTTGTGGGGGAAGGCTGGGACTTCCCTGCTGCTTTTCAGTGGCCCCCCCAGCTAGTTTAAATGCTTGCCAATGAATCATTTAAACCTATCACCTAGGATCCTGGTTCCCCTCCCAGACAGATGCATTCCATTGCACTAGTATAGACCTGCATCCCTCCAGATGGACCCTTAGTCCCCAGTGAAGCAAAAATCCTGAGCTTTACAACAGTCTTTCAACCATTCATTGAATCCCATGGTGCAGAGTACCCTAGGCTCACCCATGCCATAGACAGGCAGCACCTCCGAGAAGGTTACCGTACGTGCTACTTGTCTAAGGCCCTTCCCTAACTTCACACACTCCTCTTGCACTGCTCTGATTCCATTCCCAGCCAGGTCATTTGTCCCTAGATGGACAATGACATCCAGCTCCCTCCCCCATGTAGCTGCTTCCATGATTCTGAGGATTCACTCCCTGTCCCACCAAGCCCAATATGAATTTAAAACCTTCCTTTGCCACTAATGACCACAGTTACTGATTCATTTTACAAAGTTCTGCTATTCTTGTAGGTCCTGCCTTTGGCACTGAGAGTATTTCAGAAATGGTGGCTTTACATGTATTCCTTTAGAGGATTTTTCCAAAATCTTGATAATCCCTTCTTATCATACAGTATTCTCTCCATTCTACCCACATCATTTGTCCCCACAAGTACCATGATTAGTGGAGGAGTGGGCTGGAATTTAATTACTCTTTCCATCATTTTTTTCACATCTTGTATTTTCTTACTTGGAAGACATGTGACCTACGTACTGTCCCTGATACTACTACCAAAAATAGTACCTGTCAAATGCCAAATGAAGTTATCCACCACTGTCGTCTCATTATTGTTTGCTTTATCTATAGTACATGGGCTGTTGTGAACTCAGTGTTTGGTATTTTTTTCTACTGGTTCCTCAATTATTATTGGTGGGATAAATCTATTTTGTGATTCAAAACTCATCCATATCTTTGCATACTCTGGCACATCCAAACTTGAATTGGACAAAAACTCTGCTAGCTGTAGGAACATTGGTGGCTATGCATGAATGGGTGGAAATTGCATGCCAGAGATGCCTATCCTGCCCTTGTAGCTCTGCACCTGCAGACAGGTGTGCACCACTGGTATTCATCAGCAGCCATGACCTGTCCATGGGCACCCCCCTGGTGTGCAGCACTCCACAGGGCAGCCAAGGGCAGAGTCACAGACCCAATTAAGCATCCAGTGGGATACCCATCATGGGTCCCAAAGTGGATCATTAGTGCAAGGGGTGTGGGTGTGGGTCTGGGTGCATAAATAGGCACCGCAGGCACCCAGACCCACGCAGCAATGCCCCAGTGAACCTGACCCCTGGAATGCCCCATCCCCCCCACACAACAGTATGGCCACCCCCTGTTACTCCCTGGGACAACCTCCCACACCACATGCATGCCCCCAAAATGCATATTTTTCCTGTGCAAAGTGGCACTGACTGTCACATTTTGGGTGGGGGCAGTTCCGCAGTAAGTGTTGTCCACTGTACTGCAATGATGTTGCTTAGGGGATGGGACAGGGCTCCAGTGATGGGCAAGTAGGTAGGGTAGTTTGGGTATGAGCTGTGTGGACCAGTCACTGTTGGGGGGGACTGACTATGGGGGCCAGGGCTGGACATGCATGGAGTGTGCTTTGCACTACCAGTGTGGGGCAGCCCTTTGGCAGTGGGGGGTGGGGGCTAGGCAGCACTCAGGGGCCAGGCAACCATGCACACCCATCTAGTTTGTGTCCTTGATGGACACGCTACCTTCATGGCTGGGCTCTTGGCCATGCAGCCACCCAGCCCTCCCCATCAGCCTTGGGGGAAGAGTTCAGATTGTGGTGCAGCTGCATCAGATGGGTGTAGCATGATGGGGCACACAGTATGTTATGGCAGGGTCCCACCTGGCATAACTGGCACCCTCCTCCACACCCCTGTGGCCAGTACTATGTGCCTTGGTACATGGTGCGTAGTGCTGGCTTGCCCCCAGCCCACCCCAGCACGTTGCAGTCCGCAGGCCCAAGGGATCAGGTGAATTGGGGCTGCATGCCCCCTGTTCATGCATCCTGTGCATGGGGCGCAATGGATGTGGAGTTGCTACGCTGCACAGATACTCAGTACGTTGCCACTCCACAGGTTTGTGCATAGGGCCCAATTTAAGACATAACATAATTATTTAGTATTAATTAGTTTGAATTTGAGATGCTATCCTGGGCTTAATTATTTTATTATAATGCCTGATCAAAATATATTTATAAAAGGGAATACATTGATAATGTACGAATGGTTTGTAGGAGCAATTCATATGCAGAAGTAGCTAATACATGGACACTGGCCACTGAATAAGGACTTTGTTTAAAACACATGTGTGGAGTTTGGGAAGAAAAGGCATCATGAACAAGCTGTAAGACAGCTAACACAGAAAAATATCTGAGGAAAACTACTGCATTTTATGAATGAATGCCAAATGTTGTGCTAATCTATTTAATACCATCTTGCTAAAATATTTTAGTTATATACATGAAATTGTTGAAATTTAAGTTTACTTGTCAGACTATAAGTCATTATGATAAAAAAAATAAACATTTTACATGTTTAGTCATACATACACCAAAAATAAAATGATTAACAATTACATAGCAAACCGTATTAGCCATGTTTAATCCTTCATTTGTACCTGATAAAATACAGTCATCCATGGAAACATTTGTACAAACATTTTCCTAAGGTTTACCAAAAAAGTCAATATCTCATTATTAGTTTTGATGAATTTCCCAGTCGTAAAATATGCAGCTTAGTTCAAAACTATATTTACATACAGAGATGATAATTCACCATACCATGCTCTTATAAGCTCTCTATATATATACTCGCCTCTGAGGCCGGGAGACTAGAGGGCTGTGGGTTCAGTTACCACATCTGGCACTTGGGTTAATATCCCAGTACTGACACTGTAGTGCAGCATGAGGGGGGTGCTGCACTTCTGAGGTGCCGTCTTTCAGACGAGATGTTAAACCGAGGTCCCATCTGTCTGGATTGGTGGTAGTTCAGGTGGATGCTAAAGATCCCATGGCACTTATCGAAAAGATTAGGGGAATTTCCCTGGTATCCTGGCCAAATTTCTCTCATTCACTAAAAAAAAAATACCACAAACAGCTTAATCTGGTTCAAGGTCAGTTGGCATTCATCTGTATCCCCTTCCCCAGGTCGTGCCTGAAAACAGGCAGGATTTGTCTAGTGCACTTACCCGGTCAACAAAAAGCTAAATAAATAAAAATAAATAAATAAATAAATAAATAAATATAATCCAGGAAAAAAGTTAGACAAGTCTGAAAAGGCATTATTTAAAGAGACAAGTGGAAATTATTTATTTTTCAGGCTACAAAAACTCTCTACCAACACTCTGTAGGGATACTGTTGAAATAGTAGGGTACCCTCCATAGGGCTCCATCAACCATAAATCCAGCTTAAAGGTGATTAAGATTCTGAATGCTTTTCATGTACTATCAAATAGTGACATTTAGGGACAAAGCCCTCGTACTTCCTACCTTTGAATTTAATAGACTTTCCTTTTGGCTCGAACAGCCATCTTGGCTCATTATATACTCCTGTCATCGATAGCTTTGAGGGAGGAATTACATCTGAATCTAACGTTCCAAGTGCTAGTAAATGTTTGGTCATGCCCTTAATTTTGTTCACCTGCACTTCAGACTTAAGATTCTATCCAGAGATTCTATAGTAAACAATCAGTGCCTATTTTATTCGTTAGTCCCTGAATGTCCCCCATCTTTAATATGCCTTAACAAAAAAGCCATCACTAATTCCCAATCTTCCTGTAGTCTCCTTAGGAACAGTAAATCACCAGTAATTTGTAGCAGCATCAGGCCAAACAGCAAAAACAAACTTAAAGCTACAGGACTGGGAGAAAAGCACCAACAAACTTAACAAACTTCCTGAAGAGGGAATCTGGTTCTGCTATTTTCTCTCCGTTCTTCCTAGAATCCCCCCCCCCAACCCCACTGGCCACTGGCTGTCACAAATACAATCATATCATTTAATTCCCCCCCTGCACTCTTTCCCCACTCTCTCCACCCCTTTCCCTGTCTCACACTTATTTTGTCTTTGCCTTTGTTTACAAGCTTGTCTTGTTACCCACTGTTCTGTGTCGTATGGTTGACTCACTGTTATTAAATGTGGTAGGTATTCTACTCCATTTGTACCTAACTGCACAACTTCATTTTATACATACAATAGTAATTTGTTTTTCTGCCTTTCTGTTACCTCATCTATCACATGTCTAATTGCTAGCTATGTATGTCTACACTTACCTAACATTCCCTGTATGTAACTACTGCTGTATGTACTATTATGCTTCCTTGCTTATTTGTACCATTTTGTTTAAATCCTTTGTACCTCCCTCCCCGAGGCTGCACCGGGAGATGAACAACTTGTTGCTCAGTGTGCCTTCCTGGTGAAACATTCCAATAAATAAATAAATAAATCTTTTAGGTGCCTGCAATTTATATGGTCCCTGAAAGCCTTTTAATCGCACAGATCTGAGGTAATCCAAGATACAAGACACAACACATTAACATCCACATTTATCGGAGTGTGTTCATCATAATAAAATAAAACAGTAAAAGCACAGTGTATCACTATTTTAAGATAAAGGAGTCCAGCTGTGCAATATGTACAACAAAATAATGTCTTTTCACTCTTCATTAATGTTTTGATATGCCGTTAATGCAATAGACCACAGCGTTCCTCGATCAGGACTTCAGCTGCTTAGAATTGTTTAAATCCAAAGCTTGTATAATCATTTTTATTGTACTAGAACATATCTGCTATATAAATACCCATACTAGGGTCTATCCCCAAGCCTATATTAATGTTTGGCTGTATTTTAGTTCAAAATTGGCTTAGTAGACCATACAATGCCATCTTTAGATTTCTTGGCAGAACCCTAGCACCAAAATCAGACTACTTAGTCACTACTTACTGTCTCAGCATCCAGATAACTTTAGGAGTTCCAGAAAGTACTGTACATATAACAGAAATTCAGCCTCCAAAATTATGTTATTAAGGTGGTGCTAGAGCTTTCAAATTATAATCCCTTTATTCTCAATCACACTGAATTCAAGTTAGCAACTATTAATATGAGAAAAAGGATACCTCGTGGGGAATAGCCTCTTATCCAGTCCTCCCATTACCAATGCAAGGAGCCAAAAAGTTTAACACCAGGAGGTCTCCAACTTCTAGCTCCTTTCTCCTTTCTTTCCACTGAGGATACAATACAACTGGGGAGTCCTGTCTCCAAGGACTGTCCTCCAAATCTCAAAAGCTCCCTCTTTGAAACTTTTTCCTCAGAGTTCCTCCTTCTCCTTAGAATCAGGAGTTCATCTATGTGATAAGCCATAAAGAGCACACACTGCACCGTGCATAATTTTCAAATTTCCTTCCACCATAGTTCTTCACCATCCTGATACAGTACTTGAGAGGATACCTGTGAAAAATAAAAGACAAATTGTCCACTGAGCATAGTAAATTTCATATATATGGTAGTACTAAGACCCCCCCACCCCAGGCAATGTTTGCATACCTTTATTCAAATCCACTTGCGCATACATATATTTTCATGTACACCTTTTAATCTCTCATCCAAGAAGAGACATCAAAAGTCAGTCAAGGTCCAAGTAATTCTTATAAGATCTTAGCTGATATAAATGATTGGCAGAAGGATGGAAATGCCGGTAGCAAAAAACTCCAAATATATTATGGCAGCCATGGTCAGTTCTGGAGACCACATCTCCACAAGGACATAGACAGGCTGGAGGCAGTCTAGAGGAAGGCAACTAAAATAGTGCAGGGTCTGTAACAGAAGCCATATGAAAAGAGACTAAAGGAGCTTAATATGTATACCCTTGAGGAAAGGAGGAAGAGGGGGGACATGATAGAAACTTTCAAGTACCTCAAGTAAACCAACAAAATCCAAGAGGGTAACATCTTTCAGAAAAAGAGATGTGCAAAAATAAGGGAACACAATTTGAAGATAGAGGGGGACAGCTCATGGGCAATGTGAGGAAGTATTTTTTTCACAGAGAGGGTGGTGGACAAATGGAACAGCCTTCCTAAGGAGGTTGTGGGGTGAAAAACAGTGAGGGAATTCAAGAATGTGTGGGATAGACATAAGGCAATTCTTGTGGGGCATAGGAAGAAGTAGGCTGTTGGTTAACTAGGATCTGCAGCTTATCCAATAGGTAGGAAAATGGGTAGACTGGATGGGCCAAGCGGTCCTTATCTGCCATCAAAGTCTATGTTTCTATGGCGTACCGTAACAACTGTAGCATAACTCAGATTGCCTAATATAGCAAGCCGCTATAGTTTGAACCATTTAGGAGCTTAGAAGGTGGATTGTACTATTACTCAATTGTTAAAATAGAGAGCTTTCCGGTGAACTCAACACAATGCAGTCCGGCTCTCTCTCATTCTGATCCAGCTGGTGTCTGCTACAACACAGGGACAAATGGAGCAAATGAGCAGCCGGAACCGTATTACAAGAACAAAAAACACTCTGTGGCTTTCCAAGTCATAAAAGGCAGCAGTATTCCAAAGCTGCAGTTTAAAACAAGTAAAACAATAATTTGTTTCATTTATAAAACACATTATAAGACCTTTTCTAATTGGCAGAGTGAGGAGCAAACATCATACAGCGTGGAGCAGTGCAGCACCTCAGCCATCTCCCCAACACACACACATGGAATTATTAAAGAAGTCTTTAGGACTTCCAAAATGTTAAATGTAGAGAAAATGAGTCTCCCGAAGTATAAAGCATACAGAAATATAATTTACTTCATTCAAGAGCTTTCACTATGACTAACATAGGAATATAGTTTTTGAGGTATTCAGACATTTTTTTTTTAATATATCAGTACCTGTAGAAACTTTTCCAATAAAAACACTCTACAGTTAGAGCAACTGGATTGCTAAGTGGATTGGTAGCAGGCTAAGGATCCAGTGGTGGTTTCAGTCCAGTTTTCAAAGGGCAGATGTCTAAATCACAAAACCACCAACACAGTTGGCACTACTTGGCACCCTTGTTGGCAGCCTCATATGAGAGGCCAAGGATTTTATCTTTACTATTTAAAAATTTCATAACCAAGAAAGGCATACTGAGCCAAGGCTCAATACCATGTGTGGGACATGCCAGGGGAAGGGATTATAGACATAAAGAGCATTAAAAAACATCCAAAGTGCATATTCAAAATACATTGGCAGTCAAATCCATGTGAATATAAGTGGAGTGACCTATTTCACCTAGCAACAGCATGGAATCTAGCTTTAATAAAAAAACAAGAAAAAAATTGCAGTACACAGATTGCATATAAGACTGCAATATATAAAGCATGCTAGACAGCACTCGATTAAACTCCTTATAGATTAGAAAGCAGACAGGGGGCCGTGAACACAGGTGGCCCAGTTAGGGGAGAAATAGGTGGGGGAGAGGGGACAGGAAAGGCTAAGAGAGTCAGAAGGTTCAAGAGGGGGAGTGATAAGTACAGGAGGAAGCAGGAGTATACCTTAGCAGGAGTCTAAAGGCACTGAGAGAGGTGGAGAGCTGAAGGCAAAAGTGGAGTAAGTTCCAGAGGGAGGGTGATGGTACATGAGTGAGAATGGGAATGGTGAAGTTACGGGAATCCTTGGAACACAGGGAGTAAGTAATACAGACGGCTAGGGAGAGGAGTAAGACAAGGTTAGAGGAAAGGGTGTTAAAGCAGTGTTTAACAATGAAGGAGGCACAGTGATGGAGGTACAGTGGGACTGACGATGTAAGGGTAGAGGGAGGATGGAAAAGGAGAAATATAGAAGCAGTGATGAATGTGAAGTGAAGAGTTGGTGGTGAAGTGACAGAAGACATTGCAGTGGATGTCCAATCTGGTGAGTGAAAAGGAGGAAGTGACATCATAGACCACATCTGCATAGTCATAAACTGGGAGGATCATTTTCATTACCAGCTCCTGCCAGACCTGGAGGGGGAGGCAGTCCTTGTTATGGTATATTGAATGTGGATCAAATGGGTATGGAGTCTGAAATACACTCTCACTTATGTGGTGGTCCCTCTGTGGCAGGCTTGAGACACATTGTCAGGGCAGCGTAAGGAAGCTTGCACTCTGATTGCTTGTGCTGTACCTGTCTTGTGAATAAATTGAGGGCTTCAGGTTTCAGTGATGTCAATCCAGCACCTTCCAGAAGCATTTAATTCACACACAGAGAAACAAAAAAAATCTTAAAAAAAGCAGTCCACAGTCAACATCATCACCTGTATGCAAGAACTAATTCCAATGAATATGTAATAAGTCTTCACTCTTCAACCACTGTAGGAGATCAAGAAACAATCAATGGAAGCTAAATGGGTGATGACCTTACCACGTTTTAATACCTTTGCACCAGGCTTCCAGAGCTAGAGCAGCTGAAACCTAAGTGAAAATGTGAAACTGGTGGAAGAAGATGATATGCTGTTCCACTGGTGTTGGTGCAAGAGAGTGAGAGACCATTTCACTGCTGGGAATGCAGGAGAGTAAAAAGCTCGTTACTGATCCTGATGCAAGAGATTGAGAAGCTGTTCCATGGGTGATATCTTCCAGAAACCAAACAAAGACATTTTGCTCTGAAAGGCATTTTTTTCCCAATTCTGCAGCTAATAGAGATCAAAACTGCCACAGGTATAGATATCAGACTATGACTCCTCAAAGTATGTATGCCATCACTCAAATATACATATTTCTTTAATTCAAAGATATTTTTAGCATAATAATGGGGGGGGGCATAGAATGTTTTTGTCTTAATTTGATTAAATGGATATTTACTCAGCAACATTTAAAAGATTTATGTAATTGAAAGATAAAGTAACTCATGTTACTCTAACAAAATGAATTTTTTGCCAGCTGCAACATTATTTATGGTGGTTCTTGATTTTTCTGCTGATGTTTTAAACCTGTATGAATGTTTTCCAGTTTAACATACAGTTTCAGATCCCTGTAATGATTAGCTTACACAATGCTTTTACCTCTTTAGAAACACGGTATATCACTTCTTGGTGGCAAGTGCAAAACCTCATTTATATCATAACATTTTATTGTATTATAGACTGTGAGTGAATATAAAGGAGACAATATGAAATGTATTTTGGAAATTTCTTAAAATTCATTAATGAAAAATGAAATATTTTAATCCAAAGATTTAGTCTAAATTTACAACATGACCCTCTGTCCTTTCTTCTGTTCACACGTGCCTTCCACCACTGATCACAAAATTTTGATTCCCACTTGGTTTCTTGCAAAAACCAAGCTCCTTTCTCTCCTTAGCATCTTCTTATTGCTCCACCATGGCCCTTTACATCTTAATCCTTTGTGCTGACATAAGCTCCTCTTCATCTAAAGGCTTTCCAGAGGTTATTAAAGGGATCACCCTGACATCGAGGTCAGAACTCTATCCCATAATGGGAGAGATGTTATGCTCTCACCATGGGACAGTATCTGGTGTGCATGGTGGTAGATGGGGGGGGCTGCATTGTGGCAACAGAGGCACATAGACATGGCAGTGGTGGCTATCATCCAGTTTGGCAGACTGACTCATGTTGAAGTTTCTCCCCACAGCTCCACCCACAGTACTGCCCCATGTTAGGTCTCCCCACCCACATAACATTTAGTGGACAAAGATGATGCTAGCAGCTTGCACTAACCCATGACACAAGCATACCGCCAGCCACATATGAAGCATTTAAGCAATAGGAGCTCTAACCCCCCTCACACACACAGCTTGTATGTGATGTCCAGGATTGGGAGTTCTGATTATGATTAGAAGGTCGTATACAGCATTACTGCTTGAGCCACTGAGCCAGGCTCCTAGTAGTTTTAAACTGAAAAAAATTGACACCCCAGATTAACCCCAGGCTTTTCAGCTCCTCAACTGCTCAGTGCTGCTTTTTATTTATGCTATCAGCAATCATATTTTATTTCTAGTATTTGCAGTTGGTAACACAGAAACATGCTGTAAGATAGTCAGCAGTTTGTAAGGAGTAACACAATAGAGAGGTCTCAGGCCTAAAGTGCTTCAATTTCTACTGATTTTTTTCTAATGTAAAGGAATAATTGGGAGGCATAGGGATCAGTACTGTAGGAGCTAACATTTGGGGAGTGGAGGGGTGAATGATGCAACATATAGGAAATTAAATCCAAAATCACAGGCACAGAGTAATGAAGCCCACCCACTTCAAGCAAATAAGACAGAACCACTACACAGGAGGCATTCAAAATGAAGCTTCCCAAATATAAATTATTGAAATTGGAGCCCTCCAACTATTTTTTACTTTTGAAAACTTTCTTTTTTAAGCAGCCATAAGTAAAGACAGTGTCAAATGAGCCAGATTGGGGTAATCTGTGCCACCTCCAGATACAACCATGTCGTTCAGACTTGGGAGGGGGTTCCATATTTCAACCAGAACCTTTTCTTCCATTCTTACTCAAGTGGTGCCAGTTAGACTTTGTTTTTTCTCTCTCTTTTGATAACAAGTGTACAGTACCTCATCTCTGCCAACTATCTCTGCTGTAGTAGAACATGCCTGATGTAGCAGACATATTCCAAGATTCCCTTGTGTTCACTAGTAATTATATATATTCTGCTTTCAATGTGCCACAAGAGTGCTTTCTGCTCCTGTGTCTGAGACTACTAAAATGGTTAATGTCCCATGCACACTGCCAATCAAGCATGAGATGTCTTTGGTGCTACAACATCAAAAGTAAATGATGTCAATAACACTAAAAGAGCAGCATGCCTCCTGGGTATAATGCTGTCTTTGTTAGTTTCTCCATGCATAATGATTTTCATATGAGCTTTACTGATACCGTATATCTCATGCAGTACAGTACCTGTTGGAAAAACATCCACATGCATACTCATTATGGTTACTCACACATATAAAATTAAATTCAAATGCTGCAGCCATATCACAGTTGGCATGCATTAAGAAGGCACTTTTTAGCTTACAGAATGTGGCCTTTATTAACCAATATGGAAAAAAATCTTAATTTAAAACAAGGGTGTCATTTAGTGGTTACAAGAGTAATTGGGACCCACTAGATGGGGTCTCCCATTTGACCAGAGGTAGACCATCTATAGTTATTTCTTTGAAAACCATGAGGAAAGTGAGGGGAGGATTCAAGTGTCATGGGACCTTTAGGATTCATCAGACACAGTTCCCTAACCACTCTGTTTTTCCAGTATGTATAAGGTGCATGAAAGTTCTTTCTCACCTCTGCTCCAGTTGTCAACAAGACAAATACTACTGCAGAAAGAATATCGCTGGAATCTGGATGCATGTTAAGAGCAGTACTGTACTTTTACTGTGATGCCGTAGTAAATACAGGTCCAACCTGAAGAGGCACATTGTCTTTTTTCTGGGGAAGACACATTTAAGTATGAAGCATTAGCCACAACTGCCCTGCCACTCTCTACAAATCTTGACTCTAACTTTAATCTTGACTCAGCTCCCCTTCTTAGCTCCTTAATGCCCCCTTTATGTCCTTATAAGTAGCATACCACTCAGTTACACCATTTCTACAGCTGGGAGAGTACCTGCCATAATTATTGTAACCTAAGACCCCAAAATTGGGGCTGGGTTACATCTCCTCAAAATGCTCTCTGCTCTTACCCAGCTTTGTGCCTCCTGCAGAGGTAGCTGAAGGCACACACAATAACAACCACCATTGGGTGCCACAGGTAGTATACCACAACTGGAAGTGGTTCCTACCCCTTCCCCCACCCAGTTGGGGAACTGATTTATATACACAAATATAACATTTTACAGTGGCTTAACATTTGTACTGTACAACATAATTTACAACTATTAAAAGAGACAGTATTAAAATAGTATTTACAGCATTCATACTGTTCATGAACTGAGCAGGATAATTGTTTCCCCAGAATGATGTGTTTGAATCCTTTCCCTCCCCTAGCCCATCTGCCTCTTGATTACTGGCAAAGGAGCTTGCTCACCTGTCAGCCACTCCACATTAGTGTGGAAAATACAGCTGGTGTCTCCTAGACCCTGTTCCTCTTTTTTACTCTTTCCTGGCTGGCAGTTACTGTATATCCATACCATTTGCAGCACCCAGATCTCAGCATAATAATTCCTATGAAGTTTACTTTGATTCTCTAATCCCTTCTCTTTTATTACAGCAAGGCATGTTTCAGCAACAAAAGGCCCCCAACCCCCCACAAGTATATGCCTGAAACTCAGAAGGCACTTCTAGCATCACTAAAGGCACAATGCTGCAAAGATAACAATGAACTGTTTTAACTATACAACACACATTTGTTTAAAGATTTTATGTTATCTGACAATTGCAGCAAGAATTATATATATTTTTTTGTCTTTAAACTTAGACTTATAGGCTGTCCCTGATGGTTCAAATCTGAAACATGTAGCAGCAAAAGCTGAAACAACCGAGCACTCACCCAGGTTTAGAACGCTCTGCTGGTGACACAACCTCACATCAGCACCCTCTGGCTCTTTTAACAGGTACCTTCTAAAGACAATGGTACTTTTTTCCTGTCTTGATTTTTTACTAATGTTAATTGATGGTCGAAGTAAATTGTAGCTGCCCTTTGATCTTAAAAGTTGAGCTCCTCATCAGACACACTCCAATGACAATTAGGGTCTTCCTGTTTGTAAGGAATGTGATTTGAAAATAATGCTTTGATGTGTAAACTCCTACAGTAGTCTGTCTTGAATTCACATCCAACCTTTATATCTATCATGCTATTCAGCTGTTTTCAGTCTGACCTGAAGAGAGTATTATCTCTCGAAAGCTAGTCTCAGAAATAAATTTGTTAGTCCGATAAAAGGTATCACCTGTAACATATATAAATTTTTTTTTCTCTACATTGTTGACTGGACTAGCACGGCTACCACGTTTCTTCTTTATCTCAAACATTGATGATCTCTGAGATTCTCTTTCTTCCCAACCCCCTAACTCCAGAATGGAATAGATTTTTAAACTGTGTGTCAAGTTGAGCCTCATAGCACTAATAACAATGTTTGTTAGAACGTTAAGAAGTTTTGGGGTTATTAGATTGAGTTGATTATTCAAAACATCAATACAGTATATAGTCTGTCCATTCCTATCCTACTTACTACCCTTAATACAAGTCAAATAGTACTGCTGTTCAAAACATAATTCCCCAAATTCCTATTCACTACAGGCAGTAGCTTGGAACATACCTATCTTTGAATGGGGGTTCTGCAAAATGCTACTGGCAGCACTAGCTTATAGTCTAAGACTGAATAGCAAATGTGTTATGCATTACATAGGTTTGCATTGCAAACTGATTTTCTGGTTATTTAAAATTGATAGTGGGTTTCAGTACGGGATAGCAAATTGCTGTATTGAAGCAGGGAGCTCTTTCTTTTCCTGCTGCAAGTACCCCTGTCTTACAAGCCAACAGGTAATATCTACTTTGTCTGGTTATAAATTCTTGTTGAGAGAAAGTTGATACAGAGTCCTGATCATTATACATCACTTAAAAAATCTTCAAATGCTAATATTTGACATTTTGGCCACTCTGCTCCAGACTCAGTTGTTTTTTTTTTTTCCATGGCACTCTATCCTCTGCATGTACGGTATTTACTGCCTCCCAAAGAAACATTCATAACTGTTATGGTTAAATATTATTTGTCCTGGTTTACATTTTCTGAATGTGAATTTTATGCTGTTGTAAACACAGAATTTTGAGTGCTTTGGGGAAGCTTTCTGTACTTCATATCACAAGCAGGTGGGCCACAAGATTGTTCTGTTTTTACTTTTACTGTAATGTTTCTGAGCTGGTCTTCAGAATAGATGCTTAGATGCTTAGAAACTATATCAAGTTGAGCCTCATACTAAAAACAATGTTTATAAATAATACATAAACATCATGAACATTTTAAGTAGTCTCTGCACTGCAGATTGCAAGGGAAGCCCTTTCCACATTACAGTATGTTTTGTTTGTGCATCAGGGGAGCTTTACACCTAAATCTATTAAAATGTGTTGCAGTTGTTAAGTTTAAACTGTCTTCAGATGAGCTGTGACATATGTTTTTCTTTTTTTTTAGTGGGAGATATACATGCAAAACAATTTGTAACAACCTAGGCTAGGCTGTTCCACCTAGTTAGTAAAAAAATTATAGTTAGAATTTGTATAGCAGAAAGTTAATCAATCAATCAATCAATTAATCAATCAATCTATTTAACCAGGTAGAACACCATTGAGGAAATCTCATTCACAAGGTGGGCCTGATTAGATTCTCAAATAATTCAATATAACAATTTTACAATGCACAGATAATCCTGACGCAGCAGGAGGACTTTTCATGATACATACTAAAAGGGTAGATAGATTATGAAGGGTATGCATTATTATAATAGGCATAACAATGAGTTTCAACAGTGCAAACATAGAGAGTGCTAAATTAAAACAATGGTTGAGGTTACCAGATGGAAATGGCGAGTTAGGTTGCGAAGGACACAGGTTCAAATCTAGTATTAGGCAGGAACCCTAGGTAGATGGTAAAATTAAATCTTCCAGTAGGACAGACTTAGATAGCAGTAAAATAAATAAGGAAATAATAAAATAAGTGGTTAGGAAGTGAAACAGGTAGATTTGGTGAGCATATTAGTAGTGGTTATAGGGGGACGGAGAGCGGGGGGAGGATGGAAAAGAATACCTGATCCTGCCGCTGGCTGCTTAAACCCATGGAGTTTTCCTCTTTTTGCAGTGAATTGGAGCTTTGTTGTATTTAAAATATGTAAGAGAATTAAAAAATGTATTTTAGTTATATTGGTGGCCAGTGGTCATGTAGTTTATTGCCCTGTCTAATTTTCACTCAAACCCTGGTAGCCCAGTGGCTGTAATTGATGCTGAATATCTATGCTATGAAATTCTAATATCTAAATGTGCTAATGTGTAGAGTATAAGTAAGTGTAACTGTGATTTGGATACCAGGGAGAGTATCTGGTAGAAGGGGTCAGTGGGCTGACCAAAGGCCTAGAAGTCACTGTGCACCCTTAAAGGTGAAAATAGTGCACTCTATAATTGGATACCAGTGAGGGTATCTGGCAGCAGGGATGACTGGACTGACTGCTCAGAGAAATGGCCCAGTAGTCACTGCATTCCTTGGATCGAGGTGGTTAGGTTCAGGGATCAAGGCCAGGGAGGGTGCTTATCCTGGGACCTGTGTGTGTTATCTGGAGGGCTGGTGGGAGGAGTGTGACTGCAGACTCCAAGGAATGTGTAGTGGGATGGAGTGCCCTGCTGGAAAAAGGGAATTATAAAAGTGAATGCAATTGATGCTATCTGTTACAATTCATGCAAAGTGTTTATTGCTGTGTTGGTGGCTATACAAGCTATGCCTCAAATTTGTCTTCAGTAAAAGTTATCTTCTTTGTTCAGTGGCTCAAGTGTCAGTGTCCTTGCTTGTAGAATCATTGTCTCACAGTCATGAAAGTCTCAAAGTCAGTCCAGTGCAGTCCCTCTATCCTTTGGTAGCCCTCTGCTACACCAGTTGGGGAGGTAATCTACATTATATGGTGGTACCTGACTGGAAGGGTATTGTTAAGGGAAAAGGCAAAGAATTCAAGTAAGGTTGGTGCATCCTGTGGGATGGATTTTGTGTTACATCTCTCCACCAGGGTGACCCTCTCTCACAAAGTTCAACCTTTGTCTTAGCAGAGAGATATTTGACTTTATAGATTCCATTGTTGTACTGCATACTACTTGAAGTGTTCAGCATGTTTATATATTATTTATAACCTCAAATCTCATCTCCTCCTTCAGGACTGGTCCCCTATTTTTAAGGCAACTGAACTAATGCCGCACTGGACCTATTCATCCACATCTTTAACAAAGCCCGTAACAAATACACTCCTCTTAAAAAGCTCAAAGTTAAAGCTCTCTGCAACCCATAGCTATTTGGCAACCTCCTAAAGAAACTAAAATCCAGGGACTACCTTTGGGAACTGGTTAGAACATCTGATAAGCAAACTGACATCCAAAACTACAAACATGCATGGAATGACTGCACCAAATCCATTTGGCAACAGAAATCTGAATACTGCAAGAATGCCCTCACTAACTCCTGGGTAGTGGTGGGTGAAGTAGGCTCAATCCACTTCATGAAGTGATTCGTGGAGCAAAGGCGGATTCGCGGAGTGCTCTGCAACACGAAGCGGAGTACTTTGCATTATAATGAGGAACGCAAAATACATTGAAACAATGACTACGCATTACTCTGCCTTCCAGGGCCACTTCTCTTTCAATTGTAAGGTGAAGTACATTCATTGTAGTTCACTTCACCTCACTTCATCTTGTTTTGGAGCTCCAAAGGTGGATTTTGCAGTGATTCATGGGATTTCAGGTCACATGGGCTCTATATTGATCTGCACAGCCTCAGTTCAAGGTAATATGAGTAGGAAGGAGTAGGAGACAGTGTGCTCTGATAGCTGTCTGTGATAGGAATCTTGTAAAAGCTGTTTAAAAAAGCATTTTTGCTTTTTTGGGGGGGATCCAACTTTAGTTTATTGAGTGCAGGAAACCCTCCTGTGCTCATATCATCGAGTGTTTTTGTTTGTAAGTGGATTTTGAATGTTAATTTACAACATTGAGTGTGTGTGGTGAAAGACAGTGAAAGTGTGCTGTGGGGGAGGGGTGTATCTGTGGTGTAGGTAGATTGAAGTTGGAGAAATAGTGATTTCTTTGTGTTTTGGTTATATTTTTGTTATATAACTGACTGTGTAAATATACACATAGTAATATTGTTGGTAATAGTACAAATTTTCTTGCTGTTTGCTGTGTGGATGTGGTGAAGCATCATAAGGTCCGGTTGTTTAAATTACAAATTTACCTTAACGTGGCATAGTACACTGAACTTTTGCATTTGCGTCGCATCACATTCCTCGTTCAGCATTGTACACAAACTGTTGTGCTGTGTTGTGCATGAGTGTGTGTGCAGTGTTGCGTGCATCAAATAATACACCTTTTATTGTGACACAGACTAGTGTAACTGCAACTAAGCACAGCAGTGTGAACCTGCGCTGCCAGATTTTGTATTGCTATTGTGTTCTCTGTTCTTAGTTTTGCTGCTTGTAGTGCCATAAAAATCAGCACTGTCTGTATTCAGTGCCCCCCCCCCCCACATTGAAAAGATATTTTTTACCAGACTGGATTGTTTTTGTGACCCCATCAGCTCCACTGGTTACTGAAGTTGTTTTAATTCTGTTACAGTGTTAGAGTAGTCTCCTATCTGTTGCTGAAGCCACGGCTGTTTATTTGGCTTCTCATCCAGACAGTGTCCCTTCAATCAGAAAGTGAACGTATCAAAATCTGAAGCTGGTAATAATATTTGTGTTTGATCCCCCAAAATGCCTGCAAAGAGACTTGCAAGCAAAGCTGTTTCTCGCCATGGCAATGTTGGCAGTAAGATGGTCTGTGGGCGTGGTAGTAGTATGCAGACGCAGAAGTGCATTGCTGATGTGAGGAAAGGTATTTCTCCTGCAATGTTTTTTACAGCCCAATCAGTAGCTTCACTCATAGTTGGAGGAGATGATGTTTTCTCAGCTGGTGGAGTTAGTGTTACTGGTGTTAGTGGTGGTGGAGGTAGTATTAGTATTGTTGCGTCGAGTTCTAATTCCGACCAGTGTACCGTATCCAAACATATTGAGTGTGAAGCAGTGCAAGTGGCTGGCAGTGTACATGATGTCATTCTTCCCAGTAACATCCCAGTAACTGAACTTGAGGATTTTGATGATCATGTCAACGATAGCACACAATGTGATATTCCATCCACCGTGGCAGTTAACGTCATGCATTTTCCATGCAGTGATTCACAGTCACAGTATGGTGAAAAAATATCAGGTGATGGTGGTGTAGATGCTGATGATGAATGTGATGATGATGATGATATTATTGTTGTTGTTGTGACATGCAGTCCACATGCTAGCATGCAAGCAGAAGATGTGGATGTGTGTGAGGTTGATGAATATGATGATGATGTAATTGACCCCAGTTGGGAATCGGAGAAAAAGAAATTAAAAGTGGCCATGTCTGAGTCTGAGTCTGTTTGCAGGAACCCCCCACTGTAAAAACTTGTGATCTACCACTTTTAGTTGTTGATGATGATGATGATGACCCTGTAATCAATATGATAGGTAGTTATGGTGGTCAGTTGCAGTCCAGGTGTGCAGTGCCAGAAACATCACATGCAGCCCCTTCCCCCCACTTCAGTGCTTAAAATAACAGACTTAAAAAAGCCACATCATCATGGTCATGTTAAAAGCAGAGCATCACACTCCCTTGTTTGGGATTTTTTTGTTCAAGATGCAAATGATGAATCAGTTGCAATCTGCCAGGTTTGCCATTGCGTGTGAGTTGAGGTAAAAAGGGTAGCCATCTGGGGACAGGAGGACAGCATATACATCTTAAGAATAGGCACTTGGCTCTGTGGACCCAGCACAAGCTGGCAGCTAATACAACAGTGGGGCGTTCACCCATGTCACCGGCAACCATAGCCAGCATGTTATCCCCTTCCATGACTGTTAAGCCCAGTAGGAAATTAAACATGTGCAGTAGTGTGGTAATAAGAGCAGAGGATTACTACAGGCATGATGAGATGGATGACCATAATGACTTTGAAATGTTGTCCAGTGCTGGTGAGAGTAGCAGTTTTTGTGATGGTGGTGGTGGTGAATGCAGTATGTCTAGTGCAAGTGGTACATCAACCCCTGTTGGCAAATCTGGCAAAATAACATCATTTATGGGTTTGTCATCATCACCTGTGCAACCGTCTTCATCAAATGTCCACACTCTACCCCTTGGCAATGCCATTCATCACAGAGCACAACCATTTGTGACCAACAACACGCCAAGTGTAAAACGTTTAAGTCAGCCCACGTTACAGAGTGTTTTTACGCATAAGCTGAAGTACCCCCCCAATCATACAGTGTCACGTGAACTGCTGCTGCTGTAGCGGAAATGCTGGCAATTGATCTTTTGCCTTTCTCCTTTGTGAAGAAATTCTGGGTTCTGGTGGTTTGCTGCATGTGCCTGTCCAAAATGGAAAGTCCCATCCAGGACATACTTTTCTACCCGTGCTGTCCCCGAGTTGTTCCGCACTGTTTCCGACTCAGTAAGACATGCCCTTCAACATTCCTCCTCTCCATTCATCCATTTAAGTATGGATATGTGGACAAGTGTCAAAACAGTGGGGAGTTCATATCTGTGTATAACTGTACACTGGGCACAGGTGCCAGGGGTTGTTTGTGATGTTGGTAGTGTGAAAAATTGGTGCAGTAAGGTGGATTGTCGCGGTAGCAATCTTCCTGGAATTCACCAACATGCAACGATTGCAATGCGCAGTGTGACCTGTTCACATACTGGTGAGAACACGTTGAACATGGTACTGTCTGAATTGACAGATGGCTAAACCCTCTGTACCTGAGAGCTGGGTTCATAGCAAGTGACAATGGGTCAAATGTGGTGAAAAGCATCATGAATGGTGGTTATATTTGTGTTCCATGCATGGCCCACTGTTTAAATCTTGTGGCTCAGGAGTTTCTGCAGCACCCTGACATAAAGGAAATGCTGACCATTGCACGACATATCTGCTCTCACGTTTCAAGATCTGGAAAGGTCCGTGACCAACTGCGGCAGTTGCAGATACAAAACAGCCTGCCTCAGCACCGCTTGAAGCTGGAAGTTGTCACCCAATGGAACTCCACGTTATACATGGCAGAGAGGTTGTATGAACAATACAAAGCCATCTCAGAATATCTTGTTATGCACAGTAGCCATGACAGTTCTGGGGCCTCCATGTCTATGACGACTGAACAGTGGCGCCTCATGGACTCTGTAATAACAATTTTGTGGCCCATTGAACATGCCACACAGGCAGTGAGTGGTGAGTGTGCCTCCATTAGCCAATCAATTCAACTGTTGTGGGTGCTGAGGCAGACATTGGTGAATGTACAGCATAGCCTTGATGTTGCCCGGAGACGGTGGTAGCAGTATGTTGCTGCAACACATGCTGACAGTATTCAACCAGAATCGTCACATTGTGAGCGTTCAGTGTAGTGACAACTTTGCCATGGCAACAATGCTGGACCCACGATAAAAACGTGGAATTGCATCAGTACTGGAGGAAGGGCCTGAACAGATAAAAATATCAGTGGTCAACTGGTGCGCTTGGTTCATGGGGCACAGAAGTCACATGCCAAGGTCAGCAAACCTCAGCAGCCTAATCTGGCTGAAGGTGTAGCTGGAGGACCAGCAAGCATATCATGCAAGGGTAAGGGGACTGTAGTTCCAGGTGGTCTGTCATCCAAAGAGGGCGAAGTCAACCTGCTTTGGGAGGCTTTGTCCCAAGTGGATATTTGTGAAATCAATGATTCTGGGGAACAGGCTGATACACCAACAATTGGACTTAGTGCGGCACAGAGAATGGTTGTCATATTTGTCTGAAAACAGGCATCTGACAATAAGTGAAGATCCTCTTTTGTACTGGAGTGGAAAGGTCAGTGAATGGCCAGAGCTGACTGCAGTGGTGCTGAAGTACCTCACGTGCCCACCCTGCAGTGTAAGTGTTGAGAGGATATTCAGCTCAGCAGGTGCAATAGTCAGGGATCATCAGACAAACCTGTCTCCTGCAAATGTTAGTTTGCTAACATTCATTAAATTGAATGAGAGGCACATACCAGCACAGACTGCAACCTCGGTATTTCTACCCCGGCCTAGTCATGGTGGTCTTGCTGATGTGGAAATGGAACATCCTGGTGGCACTAGCAGTGGCTGCCCGAAATGGCCCACCACTGACGTAGATGATGACACAGTGGAGAAAGAATTTCCCAGTGGTCAGACTTCAGACATTGATAACTGTGAGGGCAGTTTTCTTTATGAAGATGATGATGTGATTAATGTTGGCAGGTTTTAACTACAGTATTTAAAAGGCAGTGTGCTGCCCCGGACCACCACCACCAGGACTGATGTTATCCAAGTCTACCGCCATGAGTCTGTCTGCCCCCTGGAACACCCACCACCACCACCACCACCAGGACTGATGTTATCCAAGTCTGCCACCATAAGTCTGTCTGCCCCCGAACCACCTTCACCACCACCAGGACTGATGTTATCCAAGTCTGCCGCCATGAGTCTGTCTGCCTCCAGACCACCTTCACCACCACCGGGACTGATGTTATCCAAGTCTGCCGCCATGAGTCTGTCTGCCCCCCATGGAACACCACCACCAGCTTCTTAATATTTAAACCATAAAGTGAGTATGTGTACTCATGTTTGTTATGTTGCTTCACTTCCTTTAGTTGTATATTTTGTTTGATGTAGCTTTTCAGAGCCGCAGTGGTAAAACACATACAATACATTTCTTTTGTTTCTTTTACAGGGTAACAAAAAAAGGATCCATTGCTAAAACTTGTTGGGAATGATGCTGTAGCTGTACCGTACAGAGAGGAACCCATGTAATATCCATGTGTAATCCATTCTGGTAAGTATGAATATTTTATTTCATCCGTTTCATTGTTTTGTAAAGACTGCAGCAAATATTGCACACAACAGGTTGCGTTGCTTGATAAGATGTGTCTTTGAAATGTAACTTGACTTTAGGAATTGAGAGATTTGAGAACCAGGGAGGGACCCATAACATTTAAGTTGTAAGAAGTCATTCATTTCCTTTTTTAGGAAACTTCCAGATGCTTTGTTGTTGTGACAAAGTGGCCTTATCCAAACAAGTTCTTCAAGATCAGACCCCCAGTGCTGGGGCGCACATGCAACATGCAGAAGTCATTTCGTTAGATGACCATGTCCATCACACCAGACTCGAAAAGGATGCAGATGAAATCTGTGAAGAAGTAAGAAAATAAGTAACCAATACAGACAAACCTACAAATATGCTTCCCCCCGCCCAAAGAAAAAAAAATACTTATCTTCCTGTGCTTGACAGTTATCCATTGAAAATTTATACACATAAAGTTCTAATCGAGCACTGGAATGTGCACACCAACAGTATCTGTGACCTGTGAGACAGAACAATACCATGAGTGCATGTCCATGTCAACCCCCCTCACCTAAAAACTACATAAATATATATCAACTCACCAAGGCTACTATTAGTGCACAGACAAAGGGCACCCTTCCATCCAGTTGAGATGATCACATTACATTTGCTCGAATCGCAGCACACATTGGACCAACAACAGTTGTCTCACTGTCATCATTTTAGGGGCACTGCACGCATGACTGAGTGCGCCATTAATTCTGGGGGACTTTGTATGTACTGAAACAGTCTCACTTCACTGTGTTACCACCTGTCAATTTTCAGCACACAAGGAGGATGCATTCTGGGCCTGCAGAAAAAATCTGGGATTCTGTGCCATCACTGCGCGCATGACTGAGTGTGCCATTAATTCTGGGGGACTTTGTATGTACTGAAACAGTCTCATTTCACTGTGTTAACACTTGCCAATTTTCTGCACACAAGGAGGATGCATTCTGGGCCTGCAGAAAAAATATGGGACTCTGTGCCACTTTTACGCTCATGACTGAGTGCGCCATTAATTCTGGGGGACTTTGTATGTACTGAAACAGTCTCATTTCACTGTGTTACCACTTGTCAATTTTCTGCACATAAGGTGGATGCATTTTGGGCATGCAGAAAAAATATGTGGACTCTGTGCCAGCACTGCGTGCAGGAGTGACTGTGCAATAAATTCTGGGGGACTTTGCATGTGGTGTGACTATACTATTTCACTTCCTTAGCTTGTGTCAATTTTTTGGACAGAAGATAGATGCATTTGTGTGTTGTGATTGTGAGCACATAATGTCATACTTAAATTATAAATTAAAGCAGCAATGTGCTGACAATTTTGACCTATAGTTTTTTGTGCTATTTTATATCGTCGCCGGCGCCTGTGCAGGCCACTAGTTACCTGATGACTTGTATGATACCCTTCTTTTCACAATTTGTGTCTGCTTTACTACTTTTTCTCATGTCTGAGAGTAAAAGAGGAGCACACCATTTAATATTGTTCTGACCAGGTTCTATCACTATTTGCAGCTGTTTTTTGAACAACTATTGTTCTGTGATGTCATAAAACACTGCCGGCTGCATAATTGTTAATTTAACAACAGAAATAACAACAGAAATTATATATAACAACTGATAGAGAAAAACAGCGCAAAATACTGACGAAGAACTGGTCTACACCATATTAAAAGGAGTGCTCCTTTTATTATCACACACATGAAAAAAAGTACTAAAGCAGACTCAAATACTGGAAAGAATAGTATCATACAAGTCAGGATGTAAGTAAAGTGGCAATGTAAAATGGCATAAAAAAGTATAGGTCAAAATTTTCAACAGATTGCTGCACTGCTGCTTTAAAGAGATTCACCAAGTTACATAGTTATGGATGGTATTACACCCAATATATTGGTGCCTAACCTCCAGGGGGAATCTTTCTTGCTCCACATGTCCTTAAATGGTGCAATACTTTTCTGGCAAAAACATTGTAATTTCGGTAAAACTGGTCCCGGAGGACTTCCCATTCTGAAGAGCCGCCCAAGTTCTTCCACCCGTGTTCAGCAACATTGTGGTGAAACGTGGGAACGTTTCAACTAACAAGAGCCTTGTTAGTGGAAACATGCCCACTTTTCACCACAAACTTACCATTATAACATAAAGAAACTTTCGGAAAGCTGCTGGCCATTCACTATAATAAAGCAAGCCCCAGTGCTCTCCCTGGCATCATGTCATAACATTGCTGAGCAAGGTGGCAGAACTTGGGCGGATCTTCAGAACGGGAACTTGGGAAGTCTTCCAGGCCCCGGTTTACCGAAATTACGAGTGTTTTGGCCAGAAAAGTATTGCACTATGGAATGTAAGGACGTGTGGAGAAAGAGAGATTACCCTGGAGGTAAGGCATCCATATAAGGAACATGTATGACTGTATGTGCATGTATATATTTAAATGGGAAGCAGTCAGCAACAGGAGCTCCTGCGTCCTGCACAGTGCAAGGCTTGCCCTCTGGTTAAGCCTTCTAAGTATGTTGCAGCATTTTTCTCATGCTGCAACATACTTTATTTTAAGAAAGAAAGGTTAGAGACCCAGAAGGATGCCGGATGCTATGGGGGCCACATTATGTGTGAAGGAAAGGTGCAGTGGAGATGCACCATGCGCTTCAAATAATTTTGTATTGAAGTGCATGGTGCGTCGATGTTGCACCTTTATGCATAATGGAGCCCCCATAGCATCTGCCATACTCCCGGGTCGCTGATGTTTATTTAGTATAATAAAGTATGTTGCGGCATGAGAAAAATGCCACAACATACTTAAAAGGCTTAACCAGATGGTAAGCCTTGCAGGGGGGGCAGGATGCAGGTGCTCCTGTTGCTGACTGCTTCCCTTTAAACTAATACTGTGGCCTTCCCTCTGTCTGGTATGAAACAAACAAAACACAAAACAGTACAGCACTGGGTGGGGCAGAAAACAAAACCTAATGCTTGATCCCATGATGTTCCAGCAGCAGATGAAGCATCGACACTATTTGTAGCTGCTCTTGCTCGATCCGCTCCATCTGCTAGTGGACAGCACCCATTCTCTGATTATTTTCCTCCATCGCAACCCACAGCAGTGCTACCTCTGACTGCATTGCAGGCGTGGCGGACTCCACTGCTGTAGGAGGAAAGGCAGGTAGTGGTGGTGGTGAGGGTGGTGCTGGTGGCAGTGGTGGGGGTAGTGGTGGAGCAGCAGCTGCTGCTGTGGCCCTCCTCCTGCTCTGGCAATGCACAGCAGCAGCACCCCACTGCCACTGCCACAGAAGGGCCAGCAGGTGGAAGCCTGGCCCATTCTGTGGCAGCCTGCCACTCCACATTGTGGTGGTTCAGCATGTGTGTCCACTGGCCCCCAGTCCCCAGATGTGTCCCCGGGGGCCACGGCGCACCTGCACACCACAAAGCAGGCACACCACAATGCTCCTGTCCCCCCTAACACAGTTAAAAAATTGCCAGATTATCGAGCTGCGGGGGGGGGACCAGGCACAACAGGGGCAGATGTATTGCCAGCAGCAGTGTCATGCCCCTGGGAGGGGGCTCCACCTGCTGCAGTGGAGTGGGAGGTGCTGCTGCTGGAGCTCCTGCAGCTGGTACAGATGGTGGTGGTGGTGGTGGTGGTGGTGGCGGACTTGCTGGATGTGGCAGTGGCACTGGTGGTGCTGCTGCTTCCGGGGGGGTGGATGAAATATTCTGGAGGGGTCCAATGACACCTGCCCATGCTGACCCCCATGTGTCCACACTCCCCTCTGTCCAACATGGGGTCACAGACTGTCTCTGGTCGATAACTCTCCTTCCCTCTCCACTCTGACACATCACGCAACGAAGACCAACTCACACACGCACACACACACAAGGTCACACACAGACACACACACACTTACACAAAACAAAACTTATAAAACAAATAAATCAGTCACAAAAAAGAAATCAAAACAGTACAACAAAAACTAAAGAATTAGCTTTTAAAAAAGCTGTTGGGTTTTATGATGTTGAAGCAAGGTGAACAACAAATACACACTCCTCTCCTACACTATCCTTCCTTCTCTTACCTCTGCAAAGGAGAAAGTGAAAGTATCTGCTGGTATGACTCACTTCCTGCCTGGCTGGCTAAAGCAGCATGTGACTTACTGTACTGTAAGCCATGTGATGTGTGTGGGGGGACTGCTTAAAGTGCCTATTGCTGTCATTCCGCCTTACTTCGCGTTAAGGCGGAATAACAATGCGAAGTCAACTCATTATGACAAGGCGAAGTGAGTACTCCTCAATGTCCACTTCGCATAGCCTGCAACTTCGCGCTCACTTCACCTGCGGATTTTTAATTTGCTGTATCACTACTCCTGGGGAAATGGGAGAGACTTCTGGAACAACATAAAAGAAGTCACTGGGAAGCAGTCCAAATCCCCGCCGGCCATGCTCAATATAAACGGGTGTACCATACTCGACCCGAAAATCATTGCGAACACCTTCAACATCATGTTCACTGACCTCAGCAATGTTCTACCCCCTGATTACTTCAAAGATGATGATGCCCCCATGTCTCTCAACTCCACTACCTCTGCCAGTCACCCTCCCTTCTATTTTAAAGTGGTTAAGAAGAATGAAGTTCGCAAGTACGTCACCAAAGCCATAAGCAAATCCTGAACAAGCAATGATACACTCGACCTCAAGCTGCTGTCCCTCACGCGAGAAGAGGTTCTTGGGCCTCTTACCAGGATTTTTAACCTCTCTCTTACCCTTAGCCAGTTCCCGGACAAATGGAAATCGGCCACTGTTACCCCAATCCATAAAAGTGGTGACAAGACCACTGACAGGAACTTTCACCATAATCTCAATACTACCTCCCCTCTCAAAGGGACTGGAATGTATTGTAGCAGACCAGCTCAAGGTGGGGCTGCCCATCCCCATCATCACCGGTGTCACCGGCGTCCCCATCGCTGTCCCCTTCTTCGACCTGTACGGCTATCCCACAGTCTTTGGCCATGTTGTGCAGGATGCAACAGGCCAGGAATATCCCACAGGCCTTTGAGGGGCTATACTGTAGGGCACCACCAGAGGTGTCCAGGCAATGGAAATGTGCCTTCAGCATCCCAAACACCCGCTCAATGACGTTGCGTGTGGTGGCATGTGACTCATTGAAGCGTTGCTGCAATGGGGTCATGGGCCGCCGGTAGGGTGTGAGCAGCCAGGGATGGTGTGGGTATCCACTGTCACCTGTGTGGAGATGGTGGAGGTTAGTGTCTTGTTCAGGCTCAGACTGCCCCAAGCCCTGTGGGCCACACCCATGGCACCTCTGGCCATACCCCCCCTTGCCCAAAACATGTCAGTTCTACATACATACTCACCCACTAGATGACCTGTGGGGATGTCCCCACTCTTGAATCGGTGGCACAGTGCCGACTGGTGCCAGATGAAGGAATCATGTGCTCCCCCAGGGTGCATGGCACAGACATTGATGATGCGCCCACTGGCATCACACACCACCTGGCAGTTGACACTGGCATATCCCTTATGATTCATGTAGGCGGCCCCATCGGGGCCAGGTGGAGTGCGTATGGCCACATGGGTGCAGTCTATCACCCCTAGCATGCCAGGCATATGTGCTACCCTGTGTAACTCCTGTATGTTTGCTGTGTGCTCCACCGCAGTGCTGGGGAAATGGATGTACTCTGCAGCACGTGGCAGCAGTGCGCTGAGGAATTGGGTGAGGATGCATGATGTGGCCGACTGTGTTATGCCTGTGGTATCCTCTGTTGGTCTCTGGAAGTACCAGTGGCGAGCAAACACATCCAGGCTGTTACCTTTGTCTCCACTGACAGAGCATGACTCCATCGTGTGGGTGCCTGCATCACATCACTGCACAGCTCACAGAGCCGCCTCAGTATTGCCCTGTTCAGGTGGTACCGGCCCACTATCTCAACATCTGTGTACAGCTCATAGCTGGTGTGGGCTCAGTACTTCCTGTTGGGGACATACCGCCGATGGGCCCTTCCACAGCCACGTCCCCCTGCAGCATGCCTTCTCACCCCCCTCATTACGGCATCCATGTGGAAGGTGGCACTGTCCATGTCCCTGGCTTGCGTTCCCCCCCCCCTCAGCTTATGTTGCTTTGTTCCCCCCGCTTTCCTGACTGCTACCTCCCCTGCACTGGGTACACCTACTGGCCTCTGCTCTCTGTGGCCCCACACACCTTCCCTTGCCCTTCTTGTGTGGTGTAGTTTCCCTGGCCTGCCCTCTTTCTCCCTGTTTCCCTGTGCCTGTCTCTACCTCTGTCTCATGTGGTTTGCCTGTAGCATTCTTGAGCCTCTTCCTTGCTCCTTTTTATTTTGGCTTATTTCCGCTATGGCGCAACTTCCGCCTGCTCCACTGTTGCGCATTGTGCAAGTCTTTGAACATCGCACTGTGCCCTTTATGCATGGTTCCACCCCCTTCGGTTGTGCATGCCTTCATTATTATTGCGCTGTTGCTCAGCATGTTTTCAGTGGCGCAACTGCCTCCTGCTGAATATGGCAGAATGGCGCAATTTCAGACTTGCGCAGGTGCAACCCTATTGCGCATGGCGCAACCCTTTTGAATATCCAGCCCTATATGTAAAAAGGAACTTTTGGGGCAAGAGTTGTTCTTAAAAAGTGCAATGCTTAATTTCCTACTAGACCTGGAGTTTATATTGCAAAAATGCTGTGCTTTTATAGAGTTGTTGCAGTTAATGTACAGTATATAAATATAAGAAGCATTCATAGAAACCTAGAAACATAGACTTTGACAGCAGATAAGGACCACTTGGCCCACCTAGTCTGCCCATTTCCCTACCTAGAGGATAAGCTGCAGATCTTATTTAACCAACAGCCTATTTCTTCCTATCCCCCACAAAAATTGCCTTATGTCTATCCCATGCATTCTTGAATTCTCCCACTGTTTTAGACCCCACAACTTCCTCAGGAAGGCTGTTCCATGCATCCACCACCCTGTCTGTGAAAAAATACTTCCTCACATTGCCCCTGAGCCATCCCCCCTCTATCTTCAAATTGTGTCCCCTTGTTCTTGCACATTTCTTTTTCTGAAAGATGCTACCCTCTTGGACTTTGTTGATTCCACTGAGGTACATAAACATTTCTATCATGTCCCCCTCTCCCTCCTTTCCTCAAGGGTATACATATTAAGCTCCTTTAGCCTCTCCTCGTATGGCTTCTCTTGCAGACCCTGCACCATTTTAGTTGCCCTCCTCTGAACTGCCTCCATCCTGTCTATGTCCTTGCGGAGATGGGGTCTCCAGAACTGGATGCAGTACTCCAGATGGGGTCTCACCAACTGTCTGTACAGAGGGATAACAACTTCCTGTTTTCTGCTGGTGATGCCTCTCCCTATACATCCCAGTATACCCCCAGCCCTCCCTACTGCCTTCTCACATTGCTTGCTAACCTTAAGGTCATTTGATATGATTACCTCCAGGTCCCTTTCCATTTTTGTTGTTGTTACTACCCCCCCCCATTGTGTAATCATCAGGATTCTTTTTTTTCCTTACTTAATAGTGTATGTGCTATGAAATCGTAGTGCTTACCATGACAGACTAGCACATAATTTGTGAGGTCAGTTGGGACAGTCAGATATTTCTGGAGGTTACACTGGGGTAAATACTGATCTGAAATAGTCATCAGACTGATCAGTCACAAACCTTGCAAAACATGAAATGTGAGTGTTGGTGCTTTATTAACAACAGTTTTATGCATGTTCTTATTGGTACTTGCACTTTCATATTCACACAACTCAAAATTCTACTTTTAATAATGCACTGAAATTCTTATTTTGATTTAATCTAAACCATCATTGCCTCAACCAACCGCAAGCTTAGAAGCCAAAGCATTTCCCCATCTTGGGCTTCTGATAGCACTGTCAGCTCCACACTTTTAGAGGTCAACTCCTGTTCAGGAACAGGATTGCACATCAAAGCAAGTTCTGCCATCATCATAAAAATGCTGCACAGGATAGATTAAAAGGTGCCCGATATGAACAGGGATATTTAAAAATTTGGAGCACCACACCTCCCTGAGGTGCAGGAGGACTTGGCAAGCATGGCTTGTACACTCTTGTATCTGTGCCAAAGATGGAGAGAACTGACCCAAAGACAGAGTATGCCGATGAATGGGCACATTTTTTTCCTTTCCTTTCCTGAGGATGCGGAGATGGAACCTCAGTGCTTTCCTATATACATGACTGCAAATGGAACTGGTGCTGGCAGAGGATTTCCTCCAACTAGGCATTAAACATGCTCAGAGAGTGCTTAGTCTGAAGCCAAAAGTGGACAAACCTCCAATATCAGACACTGTCAAATTTCTAAAGTATCCCACCAAAGAATTGTTTGTTTAAAGAGTGCCAGTGATCACTCTGGAACTAAATATATACATAATAATGAGCTGCTCATGAATAAGGTTCATTAATACTGTATTCAAGAGCAGCTCATTATTATGTAGCTAGTCACTTCCAGAGTGGTCATTTGCACTCCTTAAACAATAGTTTTGTGGCTTCTGCACTGCCACCCTCATGTCTTTGGTCCTCAGCTAAGTGAGCTTGGGGTTCTGGAGCACCGCGGAAGCTCAATATGGATGTGCAGGCCACCAGTTTGCAAATTCTCAGTGTGGCTTGCAAGACTGGGAGTTTGAATCCAGACAAGATCCTATCAGTTTTCTTTTGTCAGAATTTCACTAAAGTGGGACTCCATGGTGGTGTAGAGTTGAAATAGTAAACGTATAGGAAAAGGTACCTAAATGTGAGAAGGAATACGTGCAACAGTAAAGTGCTGCCTCAGAGGCAACATTGGTTTAAGTTATTGATTTCACTATTATCTGGTTTCACTTTTATTTATTTATGCATGAATATATGTACAGTATGTATCTATAGGTATGTATATATGTATTTATTTACTTAGTTATTTCAAATGATTCACCAGGAAAAACATACAGGGTTTATAGCTCATTTCCAGATGTGTTCTGGGGTGAGGGAATGTGGAGAGTGCAATAAAAAGTTACATTAGTAATGTTACAATTACTAAACAATAATATCCCCCCGGGAGTGCTCAGAGCAGGGGTCTTGCCAGCTGCAGCTCACCTTAAAATGAGCACTAAGCAAAACAAGCCAACACTTCTATCCATACAGACACTTCTGGCAGAGTTCCAAGCAGAAGTGTGTCTGTCATCTCAGAGAATATAGTTGAAACGTGAGGAACTTTCTAAGTGATGTGCTGCTATGGAAGTCAGAATATAAGCTTTTGAAAAAGTGCTGAAAACAAATAATGGATAGATGAAAGCACAGGTTGCACGGATCCTAACAGTAGGAGATGCAGTAAATGCAGGTCTAAATGAATAACTTGCATGCACGAGCTGCTAAGTTGGACCAGCTGGAGGATATGCTACTTTTGACAAATTTATGGCTTATTGGTTTCTCAGCCATACCCTTGATAGGGACAGCTGAAACAGGGACTGCCATAACTTTGATTTTCTCCTTGGAGCATCTGATACAAATAGATTTGGTTTTCCAACCAAAACAGAGAAAAAACATCAGGGGAAAAGGATGTTATTTTACAGATGCCTGGACATGTCAGTGGTATAAGGTATGCTATTTTATCATTAAAAACTTTGCCAGAAAGAAACAAGATCCTCCAGCTTGTTAAGCCAAAAAAAAAGATTTTATATTTGGGTGTAAGACTTCACCTCCATCCAGACTTCTCTCTGCCTATGCAATGTAGGAGGAAGAGTCCTTGCATTTATGTCAGAATTCAAAGTAGCAGACATATTTGTTGTGTTACTTGCACCTGCTAGACAGAAAATAGCATTTCAAGGCAGATTTACTTTTTGAGGACTACGACCCAGCCAAAACTTATTTTTCATGCAAATGTTCAACTTCCTATTGAACTAGGATCAGACTTCAAGGACAAAGCTGACATAACTGATTATCATCTTGTGACTACTGGGCAATCAGTTCGATCTGTGGCTGTGCTCTGTTTTTCCCACCTTATTCTATGGTTTATTTTTGTTGCTTTGTTGAGCTCTTGAACAGGGTGATCTGAAATATGGTGTTTATTTTTTAGTATCTACCGTAGATTTAAACAGTAACGTGGTCTATAATAGGGCTGAAAAGTAACTTTATTTCTTTTATCAGATGCATGATTAAGCATTGAGCTCTTCTTTGGTTTATATTATAAGCATTTCAAGACTTTAGAGCATTAGTGTTAAGCTTTGAATATTTTTCTTTCACATCCCTTAAAAAAGCATTATTTTTGTACTATATTTGGTTACTGTAGTGGTGGGGGGAATATAGCAGATTACAGCAAAGGAGGTGGACTGGAGTGGTGGGAACCAGGCGGCACCCTGGGGCAAAATGGGCAGACAAGTGGGGTCCTCCTTGCCTGGTGCCAGTACCCAAGGGCTCCACAGTTAGTAAGCAGGCTACCGGACCAGCCTCGTTGACCTATCCTTCTCGAGCAGTGTTGTGCAATGCCAGATCTATTAAGAACTAGATGATAATTATTGCCGATCTTGTTGCAACATTTGATCTGGCATGCATCACCAAGACCTGGCTGGATGA
Source organism: Neoceratodus forsteri (assembly GCA_016271365.2). Classification (NCBI taxonomy): domain Eukaryota; kingdom Metazoa; phylum Chordata; order Ceratodontiformes; family Ceratodontidae; genus Neoceratodus; species Neoceratodus forsteri. The sequence continues at coordinate 214,566,473 of CM057451.1, forward strand.
GATTGCCTGCCCAGTTCTGGAATTGGTTATTCTGGCTGGGTACTTGGTGGTACACTGCCCGAGAAAGGATCGCAGGGGTGATGGGGTGGCAATTTGTTTCAAGTCGTACTTCAACCTCACTACCTCCCCAGTAGGAACAATGAGGAGCTTTGAATGTCTGGCCATTCAGGGGTGTGCAGGTGTAGGTTGCAGGATCCTTCTCATCTACTGTCATCTGTGAGATGGGAAAGAATTCCTGCAGGAAGTCACAGACTTCATTGTTAAAATGGTGTTGGAGTTGCCCAGATGGATTATCCTAGGTGACTTCAATGCCTGGGTCGATAACGAACTCTCGCAGTTTGGTAAAGACATCCTTCAACTAATGTGTTCATTGGGTTTGACACAGGTTGTTACCTCTGCAACCCATAGACATGGCCACTCTTTGATCCTCTACTTCCTGCTGGGAATGGAGGTCTTTGACCTTATGATGGAGCCAGTCACTTGGTTGGACAACCATTCTGTGAGGCTCTCATTTGAGGCCCCCACAAGTAGACCCACCCTCCAGAGATGATCCAAAACTGCCTTTTAATGGGTTTAACCCCACAGGGTCTAATGGCAGTGCTGGATCTATCAGGTCAGATGAGTGCATGCGAGGAGCTGGGGGAACTGGTTCTGACCTATAATAAGGTTATTGCAGAGACCGTCAACTCTATAGCACCTGGTCGAGTTTGACCCCTCACCTCACCTCATCTCACAACAGAGGTCCCCTTGGTTTGACAGGAATCTTAGGGAGATGAGGAGGAGGGGTTGAAGGCTGGAGCAATGCTAGTGGGCAACTGGTTTGGAGCAGGTCAAGCTTATATTGACAGTCCATTATAGAGACTAAAAAAGGCATATTACTGAGACTGCCCTGGTTCGGGTGCTGAATGATCTTCTGGCAGCAAGGGATAAGGGGAGACATTCCATTCTTATTCTCCTTGATCTCTCAGCAGTGTTTGACACCATGGACCTTGGGGTACTGATGGAGCACCTGCATGTTCCTTGTGGACTGGCTGGTACAGTCCTCAACTGGTTTAAATTCTGCCTCACTGGCAGGTTGTAGCATGTGGTGTCTGGGATTTGTTCTTAAGCTCCCATGCCCCTACCATATGGGGTCCCGCAGGGCTCTGTTTTGACAATTGTGTTATTCGCACTGTATATTCTATCACTAGAGGATATTATAAGGTAGTATGGGTTGCTTTTCCACAGCTATGCAGATGACACATACATGTCCTTTGCACCTGAGCAGCAAGAGATGGTCTTGGTATTGAACACTGCCTTGCTGAGATCCAAAAATGGGTAAAGGCGAACTGGTTGAGGTTGAACCCGGACAAGACTGAAGTACTGGTGCTGTAAACTGGTCACCAGATGGTGAGGGTACAATCTGGTTGAGTCTCAGTGATGAGGCTTGGGGACTTCCAGTTGCTCACCTCCAATCGGGTGAAGAATCTTGGCATTGTTCTGGACTGCAGCCTGACACTAAGATCACAGGTATCAGATATGATCCAGAACTAATTTTACCATCTGACAAATATCGCCAGGGTTAAGCATCTGATACCCCCATCTGATCTACCAGCACTGGTCCATACCTTTGTGACCTCATGCTTGGATTACTGCAATGCTCTATTCCTGGGGCTGGTGGGGATAGATATTTGTTGCCTGCAGCTAGTGCAGAATGTGATGGCCAGGTTGTGTACTGGTCTACCCAAGTCATGTTATATTACACTTGCGTTGCGCATTCTGCACTGGCTGCTGATTAGGTGGTGGATCGCCTTCAAGATTGGTTTGCTAACCTATAAGTCTCTGCACGGTCAGGAGCCAGGTTGCCTGCAAGACCTCCTGCCACTCTACCAGCCCACTTTCTCCCTTCGCTCCACACTGATGAGGGATTGTTAGAAGCTCCCAGGGTCTATCTGAAAACATCGAGGGCCTGTGCCTTTTCTTTTACCCAACCTTGTAGATCTCTTTCTCTCACCATATCTGAGACAGTCCCATGGTGGATATATTTAAACAAGAGCTAAAAACCTTACTATTTACAGTAGGCAGGCTTTTTCAGGAAGTTAGTTAATGTTTTAATTGATAAATTAATGGTGTTTATTTATTTGTTTGTTTGTGTATTTGTATTATATTTTAAATTATTTGTGGTAGTATTTTTGTGAAACACACTGAGTCATAATGAGAAATGCACTATACCAAATAAAATTTGAATGAATGAATGCAATCCATTCCAGAATGTTCTTTCTTAAATGCAATATCTGTAATTTATATGTTTGATCACTAGGAATAAAATAACATAAAACAATAAAATAATACTAATTATAAAAAGTAAAACTTCTGCAGTAGCCACTTGAGAGGAAGCACAAAGTAAGTAGTGCAAAACATAGACTATCAATAGCATATCAACAGCAACAGTTCAGAAAAGTGCAGCTGGCAGCAAAATGAGGCAGGAAGGGAGACTGCAAATACAATGCGGGACTAGTCAGCGGGAGAAGTGAACCAATAAACAAGGGCATTTTGGGGGGACAAGTATTGAGGTAGGTGCAGTAGGATTAGCCTAGGATCAATGGCGCTTGCAAGAGTGAATAGTGAATTAATTGAAGAAGGTTATAGTGATAGGAAAGTGTGGGAAGTGTAGAACAGGCCAAAGGGAATTCACATAAAATTTGGAGGACACTTAAATCCATTGAAGGACGGCCTAGTGCCCCCTCCATTCCAGCCAAGATCCTTACCAATGGAAGGATCATTGAAAGTAATTCCCAAATCCTGGAAGAACTCAACTCCCATTTTGTCACTGCTGGCTTAGCCTTTGAATCCTCACCTTATGCAGGCCGAGGGATTAATCAAGCCAGTTCTAGCCCTACTTCCCGTGCCTTGACTTGTCCTTTCCAGCTGCGTACACTTAACTACAAAGAAGTAGAAGACTCATTACTTAACCTTGATACCAAGAAATACACTGGAGATGATGGACTTGAACCTTTTTGCCTAAAACTAGGTTATGCCCATCTTACAGCCCCCATTCTTCATATTCTCAATCTCTCCATCTCTTCTGCCACAGTTCCATCTTTTTGGAAATCTGCCCACATCCTTCCCTTATTCAAATCAGGGACCCATGCGATCTAAATAATTACAGGCCTATCTCAATTTTGCCCATTCTTTCTAAAGTTTTTGAAAAACTGATCTACAATCAATTAAAACTTCATATTGAAACCTTCTCAGTTTTAAACTCAGCACAATCTGTCTTCCAGCCTAAGCACAACACTTTCAGAGCACTGGCTAAAGTCACTAATGACTGGATCTCTGCTATGGATAACAACAAGATCACTAGTGCAGTATTCTTAGATCTAAGTAAGGCATTTGACACCATTGACCACAATTTACTAGTCACCAGCCTTACTAAACTAGGTGCCACTCCCTCCACTGCTCAGTGGTTCACCAGTTACCTAGCAGGGAGGACCCAGAAAGTTAAAGCCGATGGCCTATTCTCAGCCTCCTTGTAAATTGCCAGGGGAGTCCCACAAGGTTTCATCCTAGGCCCCATCCTCTTTTCCTTGTACATCAATGATCTTGACTCTTATATTACTAAATCCAACCTACACTTCTTTGCGGATGACACAGTACTGTACACCACTGGCTCTTCGTTGTCTGAAGAAAGGAACGTGCTGCAAGCTGACTTTGCCCAGCTGGAAACTAATCGTATTAATGCTAAGCTTCTTCTTAATGCCAAGAAAACCAAGGCTATGATTTTTACTCTTAGTAACTCATTTACACCCCCCCCCAGTCTACCGAAATACTTTGTTATCACCTCTCTAGGCGAACCTTTGGAAGTTGTCCCCAAATTTAAATATCTTGGCATTTGGTTAGATAACAAACTCTCTTTCAGTGACCATCCTGAGGACCTCTCCAGAAGGCTAAAAGCCAGGTTAGGTTTCTTTTTCAGAAATAAGTCTCTCTTCCCGATTGAAACTAGAACCAGGCTGGTGCAGGCCACATTACTTCCCTTACTTGATTATGGGGACCTAATTTACATCTCCTCTGCAATTTCAAAACTAAATAAGTTGGAACTACTTTAGCACCGTGCCCTGCAGTTCATCACCAAATCCCCTTACCGAACCCACCGCTGTGACCTTTACGCAGCTGTTAGCTGGACATCACGTACCACTAGACGTTTATTCCATGCTTGTATTTGGACTCTCAAGTTACTCCTGAACAAACTTCCGAGCTACCTAACATCTCTCATCTGCATTTCCCACTGTGCATACTCTCTTAGGAAATCTGACTTCATCTTCCTTGATGTGCCTAGGACTCGCACCACCTTTGGCAAATGTGCTATCTCATATGCTCTTCCAACAACCTGGAACCGACTCCAGTCCATGCTGAAACTATCCAGTATGGTCTTAGTTAATTTCTACAAAGAGTTAACCACATCAAAAATAAAATTTATTTGTAGCTGTTTTTAAGCCTCTTCCCAGACCTTATATCCTTACGACCATCCACCTGGAACCAGCACTTGTCAGGACATGAAATTATCCAGTAGTTCTCAAAACCTTATCCTACCCTTGCCTTCTTTATCTATATCTTTTTCCCCTCTACTCTCTTTAGCCCTTTTCCTCTGCTCTCCACTCATTTTCAACCCCTTCTTCTTATTCAACTACTCTCTCCTGTCATTTTCAACCCCTCCATCTTACATAACTACTGTCTCCTGTCACAGTACACTCCCCACATTTATTGCTCCTCACCACCTTATGTTAATAATCCTTACCTTGTCCTGTCTCAATTGAGCATTAGGTATTATATGAACCTTAACTGCACCTCATTTTACTATGATGTACTTATATGAATCGGTGCACATTAATCCTATTTGTATATTGTTTCATTTTGCTTTTTAAATGTTGCCTTTTTATGCAATGTCTCCTGACTGTTTACATGATTTAGGACCTCCTTGTGAATGAGCTTGCTCCACTGGGTTTTCCTGCAATAAACTTGAAATAGCAAAGGGAGGGTGAGTAGTATACATGTAAACTAACTGTCAAAATTTGATATAAAAAAATAACATATGATTGATTGCCGGATATGACATAATGTCCAGCTCCTTCTGCTTCTGGTGTGCACCATGAAATGATGCAATGTCCCACCCCTTCCGCTTCCCATGTGTGGCGGAAATGATACAACATCCTGCCCCTTCTGTGTGTGCCAGATATGGTGCACCCCACTCCCTTTTTCTCACCTATGTGCACCGGATATGACACGGCCCCCCCCCATATTGTGACACTGCTATGGGTGGAAAGAAGGTTGTCAAGTTTCGGCTTGCCCAGGACATGTCAGAACAGTTAAAAGTAGACTTGATGCTGATAAAAACATTTACAGCTGTGCCTCCATAGTGATCAGGTCAAGAACAGCTTCATTGGCTTTGGTTATATTATTGCTGATGTGGATGAGGTGTGTGTCCTTTCTATCTAAAAGGGATTTCAGTGTAAGTGTAAGTGGATCTATGTGTACATTAAAGTATGGCAGGTATTCTGAGAGTGTGAGTAAATAATCTGGGTTACCATCAATAATGTCTGCATCCATAAGGGGAACGGGGGTTATTACGGTATGTCCAATAATAGTTTTCTGATGGGGAACAAAACAAAAGTTGGGGTAATCAATTGAACAAGTAACAGAACCATATGTATAAGACTTAACATTGGTTACTATACAGTACTCTCCGTCAGAGTTATACTGTGAACGTACAGTAGGTAGTCTCCATTTTTGCAACTGGACAGGGCATGTGTAGGTCGTCTTCGAGATCCATGTTGACAGGCGATGAGCTTCCTCACGATAGGACTGGTAGAGCTGATCTGGTAACGGCGTCAATTCAAAAGAGTTGGTGCCATTCTCAGTGATGTCATCATCCATGGTGAAAGTCCAATCAATGCTGTCTAGAGAGTAGCCACAAACAGGGCGTATAACATCAAACACATCACATCGGCACAAGTAGATATATTTCTTTTTCACACAGCAGTCCGTGTGCGGTGCCACCCAGGCATCCAGGAAGGAGTGGTAGACCAGTAGAGGTGGGAGATCCAGGCGTTCTCTGTAGATTTCGTTGTCCAAATGCCCAATCGAATGTGCCAGTGCAAGTTTGTCGAATAAAGCTGTAGTGGGATCAAATCGGGGTAAAGAGACAGTAAAGGAGACAAACATGGTATCTGTTATGGAACATTTCTTGGTAGAAAAACAAGGACCAGTGTTTGGGTGTCTGGTCACAAATCCCAAATTTCTCGCTGTGGAGAGAGGAATAGAAAAAGTCTGTTGCATACATAAGGAAACACAAGTTGAAAGTTTACATTTAGGACAATACCATTTAGAGATGCATCTGTCATGTATTATGTCAGGGATTCTTCCAGTTTCTAAGTCACAGAAGAGGTTGTTGATGGTACTGAGGATGTATGAACCATATGCAGAACAAAGTATTTCTCTACCAATGTATTGTTTTTCAGCTTCTCTATTGTTCTGTTGTATGAGTGCGTTAATCTTATCTTTCGAATCAGTGAAGGCTTTTGCAATGTCGTGCATGTTGTATACAGTGTATCTTTCTTCCTGACTAAGGCCATCCACACCAAGCAATAATGGAGGTAAGACATTATTAACCAAACCAGTGGAGAACTTGGCAGAATGACTCTTAATAGCAGCAATGTCTGCTTTGTTCCAAATGGACACAGCAGTACCAAAAGACCTGTGACAGTACCTGTAGCACCTGTAACATCAGAACTGTCAACTTCACGTTTACTACGTTTATGATTAAGAGTACCAGGAGGAGTTTTCCTCCTAAAATACCTCTATGTTCAGTAGAATAAACCCCAGTAAAGGGATCCTTAGTATGAATCTGAAATGCAGCTAAACTGTCAAGCAATAATGTACTATAGAATGCAGATGTATTGGTATTGTGACACAAACCAAATTCTTTCATATTCCAGTAAGTAAGGTTAAACAAAACAGGTATATGCATAAACTGTAAATTATTAATCAAAGAACCTGGGAGGGCAGTGGCTGTGAGACCACTACGGGGACCAGGGTTATGTTTTGGACATTCCAAAAGCTGTTTTTCGGTGGGAGGCAACACAGAAAGATACATGGCTGCAGAGGCCATGTGGTGTACAGCACAGAATCTGCGGGCAGAATCCTGGGAGAGAGAGTTACAATAGGAAGGATCAATCAGAGCAGTAATGTTGTACAAACCAGAGTGTCTTAATGCAGTTTGTAACAAGGACAGTGAACCATTTGGGGATAATTTAGCGTTAGGCCAACCCTGAAAAGTTCCTTGGAGAGTTTGGCCACAGGAGAATTTGTCCTTGTGATGGGGTTTGCCACTCAATTTGAAGGGTAGATTTGTCAGGAGCAATGACCGAGGCAGTGAGGTATGCATTGGAACCTTCCTGGATAGTAATCATAGTATCTGGTTTTTTGATAGAAACTCCCTCTGTAGGAGGTGCTGGAGGATCCAGGTGTCGAAGGAGGTCCGGTACCGTGCCTTGGGCAAAAGGGATCACTCCTGCAAGGAGGAGAGATAAGAACAAGATAGCCATCTTGTCAATGTATCTGAAAAGGAAAATCAAAGATTAGTACATTAGTGCAATTCCGCCTAGTGGGGTTAGGAAAAGTAAGTTTAAGTTCCTTTGTACAGTTTCAACTGGTTTGCATGTAACCATTTGTCAGTCAATTTATTGTTGTGGAGGAGTCTAACTTGATAGACTGCCAGACTGAGCTTGTTGACAATGGGGTAAGGGCCTTCCCACTTATTGGAGAAGGAGTGGGTGGGATGTGCAAATTGAAGTACCATTACCTGATCTCCAACCTGCCAATCCACTTCTTGTGCATGTTTGTCAAATTGTATTTTGGACTGTTGCTGGGCTTTGCCCATGCAGTTTGCAGCATACAAGTGTGTGTGTATGAGATCTTTTCTGAGCTTTTCCACATACTGATCCACAGACACACGGCCTGCAGTGGGGGTGTGTAGGACAAAGAGCAATTGTTCAGGCAATCTCATTTGTCTTCCAGTCATTACCTCGAAGGGTGTAAGCTGGGTACTTGACCTGAGGATTGAGGGTGATAAGGTATGTGGAACTTTTGCTGAACCCCAAGGAGTTCAAGGGACTCTTTCATCAGCTCACCTGTAAAACTGGTTCCTTTGTCAGTGTCTACCTTGAGAGGCAGGCCCCACCTGGAGAAAATCTGTTCTACCAAGATTTTGGCAGTTGTTTTTGTGGTGCATGTCTTAGTGGGGAAAGCCTCAACCCACTTAGAGAATAAATCAGTTACCACAAGGGCATACTTGTTGTTTCTGCTGGTATTGGTCAAAAGACCAATGAAATCAATTTGAATGGCATGCCAAGGGCCAGTGTGTCTTTGTGGTAAAATTTTGGCATTTCATTTTGTAGGTATGGGATTGTTTTGTGCACAAACAAGGCAATTGTCAAAGTATTGTTTAACATCTTTGGTAATACCAGGCCACCAGGCGGTGGTCTTGAGATGTTGGAGGGTATTTTCTGCCCCCTGGTGTCCACCAGTAGGAGTGTCATGTAACTGGTGCAAAAACTCATATCTCAAATGTCTGGGGACTACCCACAATTTGGTGGTAGTATCCTCTGGTTGGAACCAAATGAGTTTATCATCAGGGGATAAGTGTAACTTACCTTCATGCCTGCGATATGGGTTATGTGTAGGGAGTCTTTCTTCAGTACCCTTGTCCAGGAATCTGAACACTTCTTTGAGTTCAGTGTCCAAATGCTGGGCTGCTGAGAGGTCCAGGGGGGAAAAAGATTCAGATTTCTTCTTGAGAGCTGCAACATGTACAGCTGCATTGGCTTCTGGATGATCCATCATCCAGACATCCCCCCCCCTCGGGCTCCTTCCTTAGCAAGGGTATTGGCTGTGTCATTGAATGTATGGTAGGGATCATGTAGGGAGTAGGCTTTAACCTTGTGCGCATAAAGTTTGTGTGGGTGTTTCTGTGCCAATGCGTGTATGTAGATTACCAATTCTTTGTATTTCACTGGACTCCCATCAGAGGAGAGAAAGGAGTTCTTCTGCCAGAAAGGGAGAAATTCTGTAAGGGAACAACAAACCCAATTAGAGTCTGTGAAAATGATGGTATCCTGAGTTCCATGTTGGATAGACTCAAGTGCACAGGCCACCGCTGCCATGTCTGCATACTGCGATGAAGCTACACTACAGCATTTAGATATCCTGACAGTGTTCCCATGAGGATACACCACCAAAATACCCATCCCTGCAATCTGTTCTCCCTGATAGTACGATGCTGAACCATCAGTGAAAACATGGCACAAAGAGGCACTTTCCAGTATCTCAGGGGTGGCAGGGAGGAATGGACCCGGATCTGTGAGGTCAGGTGACTGCAGCGTGCAGTCATGGGGTTCCCCCTGAAAAAAGAGACCATGAGCTAGCAGAGATGGAACTTTGGTCTGGTGGACCTGGATATCCCTATCCTGGAGGAGAAGTGACCAATGTGTCAGCCTGGTGTTGGAGACTGACCCATCCTTCACTCTATCTGAGAGCAGAAAGGTAGTGGACATATGATTAGTGTTAAGAATCAGTGGTGAGTACCAATAATATACAGGAAGTGCTTGACAGCCCAGTAGGTGGCCAGAAGGTTCCTTTCACAAAGGCCGTACTTCTGTTCCACTGGGGTCAAGAGCTGCGATGCATATGCAATAGGTCTCAAGGTGCCATGCACCTTCTGGGCCAGCACTGCTGACATGGTGATGTTGGAGGTGGCACACTCTAGATGGAATGGTAGTGCTGGATTGGGGTTTACCAGTGCTGGGGTGGAGGCCAAAGCCTGCTTCAGTGACATCACAGCCTGGGTATGGACAGGGCCCCAATTCCATGGAATGTCCTTTTTGAGTAGATCATACAGAGGAGCGGCTTTCTGAGCAAAATCACAAATAAAATCTCTAGAATAGCTTACCATGCCTAGAAACCTTTGAAGAGTTGCCACACTGGTGGGTAATGGCAAGTCTTGTAACCCCTGAATCTTTTTCCAAGTAGGGCTCCGGCCTTGGTCAGTTATTTCAAACCCAGAAAGAATACTTCTTTCTGACATAATTGTGCTTTTGCTGGGTTGCACTTCAGACCTGCTCTCTGAATGAGAGTCAGTAGTTCGTCCAAGAGATCCAGATGTTGTTCCTTTGTGGCAGTGGCCAACAACAGGTCATCTACGTACTGTAAGAGACATTGGGGGCAGAGAAACTTTGTAGGGCATCCATCATGTGGAGATGGAAGAGGGATGGGCTATTATGGAACCCTTGTGGCAAGCAAGTCCATGTGTACTGTCGTCCTTCAAAGGTGAAGGAAAACTTATATTGACTCTTGAGGGCCAATGGTAATGACCAAAAACCATTGGAGATATCCAGGGCACTGAACCATTTCTGATCTGGTGTTAAAAGTCTGAGCACATCTGGTGCCGACGCCACAGTTGGGGAACAACTGGGAGTAACCTGATTCAGATTCCTGTAGTCAATAGTAAGTCTCCAGGTGCCTGTGGGTTTCTTCACAGGCCAGACAGGAGAGTTGGCAGTGGAGACACAGGTTCTGATTACTCCTTGTTTAAGGAGTGACTTGATCATTTCTCGGAGAGAGGGTAAGGCTTCAGTGGGAAATGGATATTGCCTTTGTCTCTCATGTGCCAGGCCTGGCACCTCGATAATAGTATGCATTCTGCCACAATCATGCTTGTTAACTGCAAACGCTTCCAAATGTCATTGCAGAATAGGTAGGAGTTTTGGGAAAAGTTCATGGTTCTTAAACAAACCTATGACGTCATACTCTTTGTTGTTGATGGATATTGTTGCCACAGTATGTGAGTCAGAAATTAAGACAGTATGGTATTGACCCTGGATCTGTATCAGCAACATGTTTGCTAGATCCACCACACAGCCGTGCGGTGCAAGGAAGTCAATCCCGATGATACTAGGATGATCATGCAGCACCATCAGTTGGAAAGCATGTGAGGCCTTCAAATGGCCTAGCTCTACCAGTAAGGGTAGAGAACGGTATGCAGGTAGCCTAGTATCATCAACTCCTGACATATTGGTCTTCCGTCCGGTAGACCAAGGAGACATGTCCGGGTGTTCGTCGTGTAACACAGATACAGCTGCACCTGTATCTAACAAGACAATTAGTTGGCGGCCCCCGACCTCGGCCTCAGTGCAGGGCCTTCCATTTGTATCCAAGACCAGTTTGTTTACAATGCGGACTGGGGCCTGTAATTGTCAATCCATATTGCTGGAGGCATGCAGAGGTTGGGCTTGACTTGCATGGATGACTTCACAGTGTTGCACTGATGCAATATAGGGAGGAGCTTCCGGGTTCAGGCTTATGTGGGCCTGAGAGCTCGTACTTCCTGTGTCTCCATGACCAGTGGTGGCATGGGTCACCGGTTGTAATGCTGCAAGGGTCTGTGCGGGAACAGCATCCGCTACGGAGCTCACTTGCCCCACAAGCTCCCAAAATTTTCGATTTTCTTCAGCTATCTCCTTGAATGAGGGACCCGATCTTTGTAATGGTTTCCCTCTGCCCTTGTGCCTTCTGTTTTTAGGCCAATTCCGGTTCCCACCCCACTGTTGTTGTTGGCCCTGTTGGGGGTTTTGCTGGGTGCTAGCTGGAAGGGCCGATGGGTGTTTAGGCTGCTGTTGCTGGGCCTGCCCTTCCACGGTGTAATGTGTTGTGGTCTCGGAAGCGGGTTCCACGGTGGCAACCTTTTTGGAACCGGAACCCAAATCACAGATGTACAGTTGATGCACCCTCTCGGTTTTCTGAAGAATATCGGCAAACCTATCCGTATTTGGGTATGTGGTTGGCTCTACCTTCTCTCTTACAGCTGGGATCATGTTCCTAAGGAACAAGGTCTTATATTCAATAAGATCTACATCCGCAGCTTCTTGTGTCAGATGCTTCCCTGCTCGGTAGGCCATCCAGAGTCTCTGTTGGTAGGTCACTGGACTTTCTTTAGCATTTTGCTTCACGGGGTATGCCAGCATTACTCCAACCACACCAGGGCTGTGAGCGGAGATGAGCTCAGCTGCGACTTCGTCAAAGGTAGCGTTCCCATCCTGGCGAACTGCTTCGGGGAGTTTGGCCCATAAACCAGGATCGATGGTCTGGTGTAGTATTTGGACCTGATATTCTGCGGCGAGGCTAAGCATCTCACATTTGGAGTGCACCTTTTCCAAATGGCAGCTGAGATTGTCGGACGGGCTCATCTGACCAATGCTGTCAGCAATTTGCTGAACAGAGTAGGCCATTTGTAGGGGATTTGTCGGTGGTCGATCAGGCAAAGGTAATGCGTCTCGTGCACCATCCAATGCTGCGCGAGCTGCAGCTTCAGCCACAGTACGAACAACACCTTCCTGAGTGCCAGCTTCTTGGAAAATTTGTTGGATCTGACTTTTAATGGCTTTCATACTTCTTTCAGGAAGGGGAACATTACCTAATGCTCTATCAATCATGGTTTCAGTCTCTTGCCTGTCTTCCACACTGATAACGGCTACCGGAGGTGCCGTCGGGACCAGGCTTGGGCCTGCTCCCCCCTATCATGGGCGCCGCCATGATGGGTTTTCCCATGATGAGCATCACGACGTCGTCAACGTGTGACCTAGGGAGTAGTGGGTGGGGACCCACTATACTGTGGATGGCTGGGTGGGGAATCTGGGCCATAGTAGGGGTGTGACTGGGCATTGTACTGTGAGACGTCATCATCAGATAGCTCCCCTTCTGATGACGAGTGAAAGGCAGGGGCTACGCCTCCCATTGCCTTAACGTGGCCAGCCAAAACCTCTCGCTGATGGCACAGTTTATCCATCTTAGCTTTACATTCATCATGATTCACACTTGCAACATCCATATCAACCTGATCCTGTTTCTGCTTCTGCAAAACACGGTACTCAGTGCTCAATTCGCGATTGTCCCTATAGGCTATTTCTAAATCGTTACGCAGCTGGTTGATCTCGTCCTGAAGTTCAACCATTTCATCACTCAACTGTGCATTTGCAGCACTCAGCAAATCATTCATTTGCACAACCTGACTCTTATCCTGTCTCAAACTTTCACACTCCTGTTTCAGAGTACACATTTCTTGTTCACCAGCCTGTGCAGAATGATGCAATAGTGAATCCTTTTCATTGCGCAGAGATTGGAGTTCTGACTCCAGGTTCTGCTGCATTCGAACACATTCTGTTTCCTGTAAACCCATCTCTTGCTTAAGAGATGCGATCTGCAGGTCAAGGATATGAAACCTCGCTTCAGAGGCTTCCAAAGCAGCATAGAGAGCGGCAACCATCAACCCTTTAGCGCAACGCTTATTGGTTGATTGTCGCGTCTCTGCATACTGGGTTGAAATCCCCAGTACAGGGTTTCCGGATTGACTTGCGTCACGCGCGAAGTCAGCCCATCCTCCATGGGAGGTAAGAAAATTAGAGACATCGAGTCTCAGTTCTGCGCAGATATCTGATACTGTAGCCATTATGTGGGAGGGAACGAAAATTCAAACTGTGAAAAAGACCACGTGTTGTGTATCGATCCACAACACGAGTACTTTAAACATAGCCCGGCTACTGTATAAGTTGTAGGCTTGCAATTCAAAGCTGCTATGGAGTGGGTCGAGACAGCATCGACCACACCCAAAAAGTCAGCCAGACTTTGCAAGTATCTACAAACTGGTAGAAAAGACGGGAGAGGTGTTACAGGAGTGTACACCTGCAGTCCCCATGGGGAAAAGGAAAATGTATAGCAACAAGTGAAAACTTGCAAACACCAAATATTTCCTGCACACGGTCGCCAATTTGTAAGAGGTCTGAACCTCACCTTCAGATTCTTGGCAATATTGGGAATGCAAATAATCACAAACAGGTTGCATTCGAGTAATAAACAAGTTTATTACTACAAAAAGGATAAATCACTGTTGCCCTAAGCAGTTCTTACCAATACGAACCGGGAGCCAGTGCTAAGCGTTCCCTACACCTCGAGGTTTCTCTGTAGTCTCTTGGGATCTCTTGGGTCTCCCAGGTATAAAGCCTGTGCATAACATTATATACCTGTGATAATTACTATGGTTACTAAAAGATAGAAACATTTCTAGTTACAGAGATGAGCCCTATTGGCTAAATTAGAGGTGGCTCCACGGTCCAAGATAACATTATATAATTCTGTAAAGTCATCAGTTTTAGAACAAAGACGTTCTTATACAGAGTCTTACATAACAGGATGAAGTGGTGCACATCACCAAAGGATGGCAATGTTGCTTACATATTACAATTACTTCAAGGACAGGTGTCTTGGCATCTGACAAGTAAGAAATAGACAAGAAAATATATGATATAATGTGTGTGCATTAGCAAGCAAAGTGGGTTACAATAATATGCATTCATATCCTGACATCTACTCTTGTACGGTAGATGCCCTTAGCCCTATGTATTAGTATAGCCTATGCCTAAACATTAGCTGTCTACGGTGTACCCCTGAAGGTATCAATTGGGGTGCAGGGACCTCGTGTAACAGTAGGAAGGAGATGGGATGGTAGTTGTCAGGGAAGAAGAGGTATCTCCCTTGGGGACAGGGGATGACAGTTGTTTTCACCCAGACCAGAGACTGGGGCAAGTGACAAAGACCAGTTGAGAAGGTAGGTGATGGGAAGGGCAATGGCTAGGGAAGAGAGACACAGGAGATTGGGGTCAAGGCCTTTGGCATGCCCTCCTTTCTATGGATTAAGAGCAAGGAGGGCCTTGAAGGTCACAGATGGCGTGGTAATGGAGAAGAAGAAAACATGGTGGGGAGGACCAGGTTGCTACAGAGTTGGAGGGGGTGTTGGGGAGGTGGAAGAAGGAAGGAGAGGGCAGTGGTGGTGACACAGAAGTTGAAAGATGAGGCACCTGCAGTTGGATCAGAGGTGGAGGAGTCACCCACCTTAAGGATGTGGGAGGGAGCTGGGAAGACAAGGAGAAAAAGGCAAAGATGACTTTCCAGAACTTTGAGGGGTGGTTAACATTGTTCTAAGGGGTGGATGCAAAGCATTCAGCCCTCACAAGCCTAGTAGCTCTGGTACAGGTGTTATAAAGAAACTTACCTTTAGCAAGGTCAGATGGGGAGCCAGTGGACTTGAGCATTCACCAGGCAAGGTCACATGCATGGTGACAGGACAGCAACTCAACCATGATTCTAGTCAGGTGTGAATCTTGTATACAAGTTTTACTCAGGGGTGTGTGGTGACCCCAGGCAAATGGGAATTTGGAATTAAAGAACTTGATAGTTGTGTTAATGTTGCTGGCTGCTACTACTAGGACCAGTTGGTTGCTATCAGGTCAGTAATTAATGAAAATAGATCTGGGAATTGGAAGATCTAAGCTGGATAAATTTATAGCGCGCGCTTTAGGGTGGTGGATCTTACACATGCAGTAGACCATATGAAAGTCTCTGAGGGCATCAGGAAAGATACCAGCGTCCACAATACAGTGGGAGTGGGAGGACAGAATCCAGTCCTGAAGGAAGTATTTTTTTGCTCTGGGGTTGAGTCTGGCAGGATCCAAGATCAGTTGGGTAAGCTGGAGTAATTTTATGTTTTGGCATAATTCATGAAGGGAGAGAAAGACAACTGAAGTTGAAGTCACCTAGGATGTGTAGCTCACTGGAGGAGACATGGGAGGATAGCTATATGGAAAAGTTTAAATTAAACCAGTAACACTAAACTTGTGGGGGGGGGGCTAACATCATTATTTACAATTTTCAAGACAAACACAAAGAAACAGTAAAAAACTACATGGCATGCAGTATGTAGCCATAGAGATGATTGGTACTACAAATTATTTGTATAACTACCTATAGATGGCAGTATACAGTTTCTGATTAATTGATACTCAGATTAAGGACAAGCAACTGCCAAAATAAAGTTTAGTGGAACTTCAGAAAACTGACACTTTTAACAATGTAATGAAGGTTGAAGTTTCCAAGCTCCATTTTTGGAAGTATTGCACCTTGATCAATTTATAGAAAATATGTCTACCTCTTCTTAGATGACCAGGGCTAGAATGTAGACAATCCTGCCCCATGTCAGTCACTTGCTGTCCCATCCCACTCCCCTAAATATTTACATTCCTAGAATGAACATGACAGGTCCTGGAACTATGACAGGCAGTGACACCATGTTTTGTGGTACCCCCTTCTCTACCATGACCCCCTAACCCTAAATATATCAAATTTAATTGGTGTCCCCTCACCTACTGAACCCTGATCTTTGTTTTTGAGGGGAAGGGGGAGGAGTAGATAAATCTCGGGTAGCTCAGCAGACCCACTCCCACAGCGTGCAGGTTCTGTAAGGCTATTAGTCTCAATGGAGTGAGCAGGCATGCTATAGGGAGGGAGGGAAGGGTAGAGCAACTGTGTCATTAGTGAAGCTATTCTGACTTACACAGTCAATCAGCCTAGCTATCACTAATGATACAACTGCTCCACCCTTTTCCCTCCCAATCATGCACCCACTAACTCCCTTGAGCATAACAGGCTAATGGAGCAGATGTGCTGATGATGGGCCCATGCAATATGGTACATCCCACTTTTCAGAAAAGGGTAAGAACTCTATGGCAATCTGATTATTTCTGAGATCTGCCCAAGGTTTTAACGCTTGGAAACGCTTATATAATTTTAAAGCATAGAAATTCTTGGACCTCAAGCTTTTTTCAGCTTTTCTGACTCATGAATGTCTAAGAATATACATTGCTTTGGAAAACTCTTGAAATTTTAATATGAAACAATTGGAGAGAAGGATTAGCAGAGACATGTTTGGACAATATTATTTACTCTTTAGAAGTTTGTGAGGCATTTTGTGCAAAGTGCAAACAAAGAAATGATGACAGGAATCAGAAAAGATGTATATACTGTAGTTCATTGGCTACAAGTAGTAAAGTTTGACTCTTTGAAAAATATTTTCTATAACATTCACTTGCTCATTACACATTTCTGATTGTATCTGTCTGTTTTTATTGGTCTCAGATGTACTTTACTATCAGGAATCTAAGCCTTATTAAATTTGTTTTGCTGTTATGAGCTGCAGGGTTAAAGCTGCTGCTTCTGAGATTGGGAAACATTGATTGATCCCAGTGTCTGATACATGCCTATAATTCACTTTATAGAAGATATCCCCACACGCTGGGTCACTATAACAGGTGCAAGAAGTTTAGGTTTTAGGAGTTATTTGACAGCAGGCCTTTGAAAATAGGTTCCATATTTTTAAGATGTGTTTTGGTTTTGTCATAACTGTTTAACATTCATCTTGCAGAGTATTAGATAATGATCAGAATTTTGTGTAATTTTCTCAACCCTGTTTTTGAACCTCACACTAATAAAACAACCCATTTAAATTTATGTTGTATCTTTTGTTAAAATGTATGAGAGGAGTAGTGTCAAGCTGCTGATGCTACAGGTGATAAAAATTAGACAAATCATGCCAGGAGAACTGATGCTACCAATAGGAAAAGCTAAGGTGAAGAAGAATGAAGTCATGTACAGTAGGTCATATCTTTACAGTTGCAAACATTTCTTGCTGAATATCACAGAGGGCAAAAGTACAGATCACTAGGACATTAGATTGCAGGTCCATTCCCACTCAGACACACACATAATCTTATCTAAGAAAATCTGAACTGCAGTACACTTTTTTTATCCCTCTGTTGTCATAGATTATTAGCAATGTTTAGACTGAGATGTACAAATTAATCAAACCTTTCCAAAGAAAATCCAGGTGCCAGTACCACTGCACTAGCTTTAACCTTTTCCCTCTCTTGGTGAACAATGAAAACATAGAAAGTCTAACCGTTTCCAGGTCAAACTTTTCTTTTAACTTCTTTGCATTTCTCACTTTAAATTTACACCAGAGGGAGTTCCGCTGCACTAGCCAAGATTTGTCTTTCACTGCCATCCTCTGAAATCAAGGATCAGAGATCAGGAGGAGGGGGCACCTCCTAAATGGGATACATTTTGGGACTGGGGGGTGGGTTAGGGAGGTGTGTTTCAACAAAAACATGGACATAGAAACATATAAACTGATGGCAGATAAGGACCGCTAGGCCCATGCAGTCTGCCCATTTTCCCTACTTACTGCAAAGGTCACACTCTACTTGATCTCTGACTTTAACTTCTCGTTTCTATCACTAGGGTTCCCCTATTCCTGTCCCAGCATTTTTGAATTCTCCCACTGTATTTTCCTTCACCACATCTGCTGGAAGTCTATTCCATACATCCACCACCCTTTCTGGGAAGAAATACTTCCTCACATTACCCCTTAGCCTACCCCCTTCTAACTTCATGTCATTCTCCCTCATTTCTGAACATCTCCTTTTCTGAAAGATGCTACCCTCTGGCATTTATGCCTTTAGATATTTGTAGACTTCTATCATACCTCCCCTGTCTCTCCTCTCCTCTCCTCCACAGTATACATATTGAGGTCTCCCAGTCTCTCCTCGTATGACTTTTGGTGCAGGCCCTGCACCATTTTGGTTGCCCTTCTTTGAACTGCCTCTCTCTCTCTGTTTATGTCCTTATGGAGATGTGGCCTCCAGAGCTGGACACAGTACTCCAAATGAGGCCTCACCAATGATCTGTACAGTGCCATCACCACTTCTTTTTTTCTGCTGGTGATACATCTTTCTATGCACCCAAGCATCCCACTGACTCTCCCCACGGTCTTGGCACATTGTTTGGCCACCTTTAGGTCATCAGATATGATTACCCCAAATCCCTTTCATGTTTGTTGACTGTCAGTATCTCCCACCCATCATGTAATCCTCCCCTGGGTTCTTGTGCCCCAAATGCATGATTTTGCACTTTTTCACACTGAACCTCAGCTGACACACTCTAGACCATTCCTCCAGTTTACCTACAGTAGGTCCATCCTAATTTTTTCCACTCCTCCCGGAGTGTCAACCCTGTTACAGATCTTAATGTCATCTGCTAAGAGGCACACCTTCCCTTCCAGCCCCTCTGCAATGTCACTTATGAAGATATTAAACAGTACAGGCCCCAGAACAGATCCCTCTGGCACCCCGCTGGTCACCCTCTGTTCCTCAGATTGAGCCCAATTTACCACCATCCTCTGTCTTCTATCACTCAACCAGTTCTTCTCCCAGTTTATCACCTTCTGACCCACTCTCAGGCTGCCCATCTTGCTCACAAGTCTTCTATGTGGAACGGTATCAAAGGCCTTTCTGAAATCCAGGTAGGCCACATCCACTGCTCCCCCGATCCACTTCCCTAGTCACTCAGTCAAAGAAATCAGTTAGATTTGTTTGTCATGACCTTCCTGCTGTGAATCCATGTTGTCTCAGACATTGTGATCCACTGGATTCATGGTATTCCACAATCCTTTCTATAAGTAGTGATGCCATCATTTTTCCCACTATTGAGTTGAGGCTGACTGAACTATAGTTTCCAGCCTCCTCCATACTACCACTTTTGTGAAGAGGGACTAAATCTACCATCCTCCAGTCCTCTGGAACCACTCCCATATCGAGTGATTTGTTGAACAGGGCTACCAGTGATGTTGCCAGCTCCTCCTGTAGTTCCCTTAACATGTTAGGATGTATCCCATCTGGTCCCATTGCCTTGTCCACTTTCAGTATTGTGAGTTATTTTAGGACTCTCTTGTCTGTAAATGGACTGGTGTCCACTTCCCTCTCAATAACAAGTCCTCTACTCCTACTAATATGCACATTAATGATGTCCACTGCAACCACCCTCTCACCATTGCCAATGCCTTCAACTCCCTCTTCTCCTCCCTTCCTACTTTAGCCTCTCCTATGCTCCCCAATGCTGGGTTGGTCCCTTCAACTTGCTCCCCTACACTATTTTCTCTGGTGCTGGCTCAGGTCACCCACCAGCAAGTTCTGGACCTACTCAAATCAGTTCCTGCTAGTGGCAGCCCTGGCCCTGATGGATTGCACCCACAGATTATTAGGTTGTTTGTGGCCTGGCTTGTCTGGCCCATAACTAGGCTTTTCAACCTCTCAATTAGCACTGCCACTGTCCCCGTGATCTGGAAATCAGCTAGAACTATCCCTGTCTATAAGAAGGGTGATACTAAACTTCTGACAAATTACCGACTCATCTCTCTACTCCCCACTCTTAGTAAGCTTCTGGAGAAACTTGTCCATCGACAGGTCTCTGATCACCTCAGTCACCATAATCTTCAGTCCCCCTCCCAACATGGGTTTAGGGTGGGGCATAGTACTACCACAGCACTGATCCTCCTCACGAGTGATATCAAAAGCAACATGGATAAGGGCCTGGTCACTGGTGCAGTGTTCACTGACCTGTCCAAAGCTTTCAATATGGTTCACCACCCGCTCCTGCTGTCCAAACTAAATGACATCGGTGCTTCTGACTCCACCCTATCTTGGTTTAGTAGCTACCTAGAAAACCGCTCCCAGGCTGTTTCCTTCTGCAAAACTCTTTCCTCCCCCATCCCAATTACCCGGGGTGTTCCTCAGGATTCAATTCTTGATCCTCTTCTCTTTTCCCTCTTCCTTAACAACATTCAGTGTACATCCCTTCACAGCAACCACCTCATGTATGCTGATGACATAGTTCTCTACCATTCTGCCAAAACTGTTGCTGATATTAACCATAATCTCAGACGGGATTTTCACTCTCTCCAATCCTTGTTCTCTGCCAACCAACAAATCCTTAACATAGGTAAAAAACAGGCTATGCTGTTCGGGTCATCTAAAAAAATGCACTTAGAATCCTCTAAACTCCTTGTCCTCAGTCAGGAGGGGAAACCTGTTACTAATGCGGTGACTATCAAATACCTTGGGGTCACGCTTGACCCTGCCCTTGATTTTTCCTTGCATATCAAAGAGGTGTGCCGGGCCATTAATACCAGAATAGGCGCTGCCTATAGTGTGCGGCACTCACTCACCCCCTCTGCTAGGTTAGCAGTAGCCAAAGGCATGTTACTCCCGCAACTTCTTTATGCCTTCCCTGTTCTCTTCAATATTAATACCAGTGTGCTCAGCAAATGGGACACTTCCTACAACAACATATGTAGGTTTGCCTTATCTGCCCTTCGACTGACACATCACTGCCTACTCTACTCTGGCCTACACTGGCTATCTCCCAAATACTTCTGCTCTTACTCCCTAGGGTGCTTTATTGATTCACTCACTAGACCCCCCCCAGCCTGTCCTCCATGAGGGACTTGCTTACCCCATCTCATGTGTCTGCTTGCTCAGGTCCTCCTTTGTCCCTATGCTATCAGTCTGGCGTGTGGTACAAAAATGGGGGAACCGGCCTTTGCTTATTTTGCCCCTAACTTCTGGAACTCTCTTCCACCCCTGGTTCAATACTCCCCCTCCCACCATTCCTTTAAGCGGTCGCTGTTCTCACACCTCTATGCTCTTGGAATCTGTTAATGTAATTAACTGTGTGTCTCCTCCCCATTTCTTCTGTTTTGGGGACGTTGAGGCATTGCCTATTCTTGTTGTATCCTGATCTTGTTCAACATATTGTCTACTGTTTAGTATTTATACCACCTGTGTTCTCCCATACTGTTGTGACTGTATTTGATTTGTCGATAATGTGCTGTTGTCTTGATTTTATTACTCCTGTTGTACTCTCCTGGGTCGTGCCTGAAAATAGGCAGGACTGTTGCCTAGTGCACTTACCTGGTTACCAAAAGCTAATAAATAAATAAATAAATAAAATATCTGTGCATGTTGCCTAACTGTATTCACTCACTTTCTCCTTCTTCTGTGAATATAGAACAAAAATATTTGTTCAGTATTGATGCTTTTTCCAGGTCCACTTCCACAAACTCCCCTTCTTCCCCTTTAAGCCTTACAAAGCCACCTCTGTTTTTTCTACTTTCATTAATATACATACAAAAAGTCTTGTCCCCTTTTTTTTACCTCATGCATTTTCCTCTGTTTGCACCTTTGCACTCCTGATTGCTTTCCCTGCCTCCTTCTGTTTAACCAGGTATACTACCCTGTCCTCCTCCTTCTGTGTTTCCTTGTATTTACTGAAAGCCATCTTTTTCACCTTTACCTTCTTGGCCACTTTCTTTGAGAACCCTAATGGTTTTCTCTTTCTCTTGCCCTTGTTTACTTGCCCAATGCAAAGGTTTGTTGCCTCCACTATGGCTCCCTTCAGATGGACCCACTGCTCCTCAGCTCCCCCCATTCATTCATCCCTCCCTGCCAGGGCATTCTTGAGACATATTCCCATCTTAGAAACATAGAAACATAGAAGATGATGACAGAAGGGGACCTGTGGTCCATTGAGTCTGCGCAAGTGAGGTATCCTGAGACCTATTGTGCACCAGTGTCCTGTCCTCCTAGACACCCATCCTAGCCCTTGAAAGTGCCATGTGTTTGTTCCCAATACTTGTCCCACCCATGCTTAAAGCTTGACACTGACTTTGCAGTCACCACCTCGGGAGGTAATCTATTCTAAGGTGCCACCACCCTCTCGGAGATGTAATACTTTCTGATGTCCCTCTTGAACACTCCACACTTCAATTTCCACTCATGCCGTCTTGTAGTAGAATTGACATTCCTGGTAAAAACCTGCACTTCTGGCACCTTGTTAATGCCTTTAAGGAACTTTAAGGTCTTAGTCATATCCCCCCTCTCCCTACTAGTCTCTAGCAAATGCAATTTCAGAGCCCCAAGCCTCTTTTCATAGGTGATTCCCTGCAGTCCATGTATCATTTTTGGTGCCCTTCTATGGACCACTTCCAAGCTATCAGTGTCTTTTCTTAGGTGAGGCTTCCAGAACTGTACACAGTACTCCAGATGAGGCCTCACTAATGATCAGTAAAGTGGTTGTATCACCTCTCTGTCCCTGCTGCCTATCCACTTGCCATTGCATCCTAACACACTGCTAGCCCTGCTGTAAACCTTATTGCACTTTTGCTGCTGAAGTCGTCCTTAATGATGACTCCCAGATCACATTCCTCAGCAGTGGAGCTCAGCTGGACTCCATTTAGTCAGTATTCTTCCTTGGGTTTGGCCCTACCCAGGTGCATCACCTTACACTTCTTAGTACTGAAATTTAATTGCCATATTTTGTGACCACCTTTCCAACTTATTAAGGTCCTCCTGCAGTTGTTTGACTCCTGCCATACTATCCACTCTTCTGTTGAGTTCTGTGTCATCTGCAAACAGGACAATGTTGCCATTTATGCCCTCACTGATGTCACTAATGAATACATTGAAGAGGACCGGCCCCAGGACTAACCTCTGAGGTACCCCACTAGTGACCTGTCGCTCATTAGATTTCACCCCATTTACTACCACCCTTTGTTTTCTGTCCCTCAGCCAACTCTGTACTCACTTTACTATCTGTTCCGCTACTCCAAGGTCTTCTAGCTTTTTTAAGAGGCATCTATGTGGGACTGTGTCAAATGCCTTACTGATGTCAAAGGAAAGCAATTCCACCACATGACCCCATACAACTGCTTGGTCACTTCGTCAAAGAATGTTATAAGGTTCATTTGATATGACCTGCCATCACAAACTCATGTTGTTTGTAGTTCTGGAGGTGATTTACTTTCAGGTATTCCACTAGATATTTTTTGATAACAGCCTCCATAGGTTTACCTACTACTGATGTGAGGCTGACTGGCCTATAGTTACCTATATCTTTCTTGTCTCTTCTCTTGTGCAGTAGCACCACGTCAGCCACCCTCCAGTTGCCTGGAACTACTCCTGACTCCAGTGGCCTATTGAATGGGTGTGCAAGAGGCACTGCTAGTTCTTCTGCAAGCTCCCCTGAGCACTCTAGGGTATAAATCATCAGGGTCTGGTGCCTTGTTGGATCTGATGTCTGAAAGGCCTTCCTGACCCTGTCTTTGGTTAACTCCTGGGTGCACATTCTCTGAACCCCTCTAGTTTTGTCTTTGATACTGCTGTCTGGCAGTGTGCCCTGATTCTCCCTCTTGAATGCCGAGCAAAAGTATTCATTTAGAGCCTCACCTTTTTGGCCGCTGTCCTCCAGAGCCTCATGCCCCACTTTTAACCTTACAATTCCCCCCCACGTCTTCCTTCTTTTGCTGATGTAGCAGAAAAAGGTTTTCTCCCAATTTGACTTCAAGAGCAATGTGTAGCTCTTTTGCTGCCTTGGCCTCCCTTACTATTTTCCTGGCCTCCTTACTTTTCTGAGTGTAATCCTCCCACTCCCTGTCCCCTTCATGTTGTCTGAACCATTTGTATGCCTTCTGTTTTGGCCCTGATTGCCTCTCTTACTGGATGGGAGAACCACAGTGGTCTATTATACCTATTTTTGTTTGTTGTAGTCCTGATGCAGAGTCTTGTTGCCTCTAGAATGGTATTCCTAATATCTTTCCATATTTCCTCCATGTCTGGCTTGTCTCTGATGTTTGTTAACTTATCCCTCACTATCTGCCTCAATCTTCCAAAATCAGCCTTCTGTAACACAGCACCTCTGTGCTTGAGGTGGTTTTAGAAGTGCCCATGATTATTTCAAACAAGACTGTATTGTGATCACTTTTGACAAGGGTTCTTCCACCCTCACGGATCTTATTTCTTCAGAGTTTGTGAGGATCAGATGCAAGATGGCATCCCACCCAGTCGGGTCCTTCACTAGTTGAGACAGCAGGCAGTCCTGGAATGTGTTCAGTAAAGCCTGACTTCTGGAGCTCTTGGCTACTGGGATATTCCAGTCCACATCTGGCAGGTTAAGGTCAACAACCATCACTATATCACCTTTACCAGGCATCTTTTGTAACTCCTCAGCTAATTGTTCATCCTTCCTCTCTCCCTGCCCTGGGGATCTGTATATCACACACATGAACAATTTCCTTCCTGCATTGGTGGCTAAATGAACCCAGAGTGACTCCAAACTCCCCCCCCTCTAGCCTTGGTGATGTCATCCTTTGTTGCTTCGATGCCTTCCTTCACACAGAGGACAACCCCCCCCCTTGCCTCTCCTCACTTGTCTTTCCCTTCTAAACATGTGCAGCTTGGGATGGCCAGGTCCCATTTATTGTTGTCTGTAGAATAGCATTTGGTAATAGCTACCAGATCAGTCTTTATGTCTGCCACTAAAGCCTGGAGGTCACTGATCTTGTTGCCCCGGCTCCTAGCATTGAGGCAGACTCTTCTCCATGAGCTAGTATCATGATTCTTGTTTGGCGATTTTGTTTCCCTTTTTCCTGCTGGTTGTTCCTTGTGTCGCTTTTTGGTGATGACCTTTGTTGTATGCTTTGTTTGTCCTAATGTGATTGATGCACTTATATTTGCTCTCAGTTTTCCTGTTGGATGAGGGTTTGGCATGGCACACTACCTGTTTCCATGCCTTTGCCTCCACTCCAATTAGTTTAAATGGTCCAAGTATACTTCCATCTTCAGGGCCAGTGCTCTTGTTCCCTCCTGTGTGAGGTGAAGTCTGTCCCATTTGAAGAGTGATCTATTTCAGAAATTCCCCCAGGATCCAATAAAATTGAAGCTGCTTGTCTGGCACCAGCTCTTCAACCAGTTGTTGAATTTTTCTGTTTCCTCCAGTCTAATTCTTTCCATGCTGCCATCTTTACCCCATACAGGCAAGACTTCTGGGAA
Organism: Neoceratodus forsteri; assembly: GCA_016271365.2. Lineage (NCBI taxonomy): Eukaryota > Metazoa > Chordata > Ceratodontiformes > Ceratodontidae > Neoceratodus > Neoceratodus forsteri. The sequence goes on from CM057451.1 coordinate 214,592,110, forward strand.
GGCTACTGTAGTCGCAGTTGTTGAAAGCCTGTCTCCCAGCTTCTCGATACTCCATTTTGCATCCTCCATGATCTGGTCAGTCAGATCATTTGTTCCAATTTGTAGAAACATAGAAACATAGAAGTTGATGGCAGATAAGGACCGCATGGCCCATCCAGTCTGCCCAGTTCTTTTTCTACCTTATGAATGTGCCATCGGCCTTCGATCTGTCAATGGCCTATCTCAGCTGTATTGCTCCCTTATGCCTATCCCTTGCCTGTTTGAAGCCCTGCACTGTATTCATATCCACCACTTCCTGAGGTAGGCCATTCCATGCATCCACCACCCTTTCTGGGAAAAATAACTTCCTCACAGTACCCCTTAATCGGCCTTCCTCTAATCTCCTGCTGTGTCTTCTTGTCCTGCTATTTTTCTTATATTGAAACATGTTAGACTCTTTCACCTTGTTAATGCCCTTATGGTGTTTGAATGTTTCGATCATATCACCTCTCTCTACTGTACCAGTATTCCCATGTCTCCTTCCTCCCTGTCCGCAATTCTCCTAATGTGATTGCAGTCTCTTGTTGCTGAGATACCAGAAAGGCATCTGACTGTCACCCTCTTCTGTGAGTACTTGTGCATCCTAGATTCCATTCCTCTGATCATGGAGTCACTGACTACCAGGGTCTTCTTGGTTCCTTGACTGACCTGCTGAGGTCTGCTGCTGGTTGTTGAGGTTGCTGCACTCTTTGCCTCCTTGATTGTTCCTTGACTGTCCTGCTGAGGTCTGCTGCTCTTTGTTGAGGTTGCTGCAGACTTCACCCCCTTGATAGGACTAGCATCCCTCTAACAGGAGCTGATTGATTCCATTCCACTAATAGAGCAAAGTGATTTGTTGTCCTAATTGGGGTGTCTCAAGTTGTGTTGTCCATGCTTTTCTTTGCTGGTTTCTCATATCCTCTTTTTACCACTTTCCAGCCTCCTGGTCCTGTGGATCTTTTATGGAGGGGGATGGAGTGCTTGAAGTCGCCTGTTGCTGAAGCCTTTTAATTTCATTCCAGGCTGCTACCAGCTGGGCCTGCAGGTCATGTATCTTCATGCATACTTGGTGATGACCTGTCCTCCAGAGGTGCTCCTGGGAGATGAGTACACCGCAGACATCACAGTATAGTATCCCCAAGTTGAACATTCTGGCAAGGTATTTTCTATATGATGATGAGATTTTTTGAGATTGGTACTCTTTGTTTCAAATGCAGCTTCTTTGAACTATTTTACTTATTTAAATTTTTTCTTAGGTTTCCTTTTTCCTTTTCTTTTTTCCACTTTTCTTCTGTTTTCTTTTATGCTATGGTGACAGAAGTTGACCTTCTCTGTCACCAGGAAGTGTTCAGGAGGAGTGATGTCACAGGTCCTGACTATAAAGGAAATATGGAGCTAGGTAAAGTAAAAGTCTTAGTAAAGTCCACCCTCCTGAAATCCAGGACCCTTGCCTTTGTGTGGCTTGACTCTGACACTGTACTCATACTGAACCACATCGTGCAATGATCATTGGACCCCAAGTGTCAGCCTACCCTACCTTGTGCAATTCTGTCCCCATTGGAGAGTACCAGGCCCAAAACTGCACCCTCCTGGGTGGGCTCTAGCACTAGTTACCTGAGGCCTGCCCCTTGCATGGAGTACAGCATGTCTGCTCCTGGCTGAGGCAGAAGATGGGATGCTCCAATCCACATAGGACAGATTACATCTCCTACAAGTAGCATCTCTCCTTTTGCTGCAATGGTGTAGATGGATTCCACTAGAACTCTGTCCACCTCCTTCCTCCTGTGCTGGAGGTCTGTATAGTATATCATGCCCATGCAAATAACTGTGCCATTGCCTGTCTCAAGGGTGACCCACAGTACCTCCACCCATCCCCTACATTCCCTGTATTTTATTCACTCTAATACCCTCCCTGACGTAAAGAGCCAACCTCCCTGCTTTTTTACCCTCCCTGTCTCTCCTAAACAGAGTATAACCTGATTTTGCTACATCGTAGTCATGGTTTCCAGTATACCATGTTTCTGTAATAGCTACAATGTCCAGGTCAGCCTCTGTTATCAAGGCCACCAGGTCTGGGATTTTATTTCCTAGGCTGCAGGCATTACCATACGTGACCTTCCATGTTTTGCCATTTCTCCTTTTATTATCCCCCCTTTTTGCCTCCTCCATTTGTCCTTCTTGTTTTAAACCCCCTTCCTCCTGCCCTCTGCTGTTCCCCCCTTTTGAGTTTATTTACCTCTGGCAATTTCATAACTTTATGGTCCTCCATGTTGACTGCACTATCTTGTGGGGGTGGGCAGTTTGAGTCTTCCTGCGTCCTTCCGCCACACCGCAGACTAATTTAAATACTTGCCAATGAAGCATTTAACCCATTTGAAGAGGACATGGTCTCCTTCCTGAATGGATGTAGGTCATCACCCTTGTACTGGTCCACATTCCTCCAGGTGGGTCCCCAGTCCCCAGTGAAGCTTAAACCCTTCTCTCTGCACCAATTCTCCAGCCAAGTGTTGACATCCCTGGTGGGGAGGTTTCTAGCCTCTGCCTTTGCCATGGACAGACAGCACCTCCGAGAAAGCTACGTACCTTGCTACCTACCCAAGGCCCCTCCCCAACTCCTTGAACTCCTACTGCACCCTTTCTATCCCTGTCTTGTCCCTAGCCAGGTAATTTGTCCCCAGATGGATAATGATATCAAGCTCCACCCTCCTCACTACTACTGTAGCGATTCTCTGGATCCTCTCTCCATCCCTCCAAGCTGTGCTTCCTGGTAGACAGTTTACCTCCCTTTTCTCCACTGTACCTGTCACCAAATCCACTCCCTAGACTTAGAAGTCCCGCACTAGGAGAAGATTCATCTTCCTTTGGGGTCCTCTACCACCCACCTGTGGGGCTGTCTTGTAGATGACCCACTCATCCCCTTTGGTCACAACTTCAGGTGACACTGTGGGATCCTCATGCTCCTCAAAAACAGCATAGGAGTTCTTCAGTTGCACTGGGTGGGGGAATGCGCTTTTGATCCACTTGCCTCACCTTCCCTGAGCCCACTGTAGTCCACCCACTCCTTTTGCTGGTCCACATTTGAGGTAGTGGGTGTAGGAGGGGAGGAGATTCCCTGAAACCTAGCCAACTTGGCCTTGAGGCTGGCAATCTCCGCCCTCAGCCCAGAGAGGTGCCTGCAGATGGGGCAGCACAGCAGTTCACAGAAAGTCCTGCTGAGAACTGCTGCTCTACATCCATGATACTGTACCACTCCCAACATGATCCTTGTCTGCTCTGCTTCTGTCTGCCCTGATTGCTGTTAGGGAACCTCCCTTCTCCTTAGTACCAGAACCCTTTTATCAGTGACTATTTACCAGGAACCTCTAATGTACCATGCAAAAATTTATTTTTTATCCTAATAATGCCAAAAGACTGAATTTTCATTCTAGGAAAAAAGAATGCATGGAGGAAAGGAGTATTCAGAAGAGTGAAGGAAGTGACTGGGGTAGGGGAGTGATGATTCTGGTGTGCCACTGTTTGTAGCCTGCTAGAACCATAATACCATGGGTCGAAGTGTCTTTGGTTGAGAAACTGAAACTATGCCAAATTCAAGGGGCCAGGCTTGAAGATTAACTAAATTACCTACTGGCTCACTGCTTTCACCCAAAGATCAGACAGAAAACATATTGATCATAATATGCATTGCTTTGTTGACATTGTATATGCCTTGAAATACTGTAGGAGTGGGGAGGGGCAAAGTAGGGCACCTACATGGTGGTGGTGCAGTGCCATGGCAGAATGTGGAGAAGGAGGGAATGTGGTAGATTTCTTATTTGAAGAACAAGATTCACCATAGCTCTAGACATTGTTTTCTTTTCAATCAGCATCTTGAACCCTGTTTGAATTGAGAGCTGCTTCCTGGTGCCTGAAAAATTGCCCTCCCATGACTGCTCTTTCATTCTGTAATCTGCCCCAGTGATTGACTGCCAGACCCCCCCCAACAGTGACTATGGCTGGGAGGCCATGGGAGGGGCTACTGCTGTTATATATAGCCAGTAACTAGTGGTGTTGGTAGCCACATCTTGGTGGCAGGCTGCAACAGGAACATTTGGGGTCTGCCTGAGCCTGCCATGTACACCATGGCACTCAGTGCTGCCCAAATTGTTTTCCATATAATATTTGGTGTCTACACTGATAGATACCTGTGCTGTGAACATATAGTTTAGATTGATATTATCTCTAACTAATGCTATCAAAGGAATGATGTCCATACTGTACCATTAATAAGGTTTTAATGCTAGCTTCCTATTTTAGTGGAACTTTTTTTATAATTATCATTTTTATTGTTTTCACATATCCACAAAAAGCATTGCAAAGAAAGCATAATAACTTGACACATGTATATGAACTTCCGGAACATGGCTTTCCAAAAGAATAAGAACAGTCAATAGTAACACCCCTCAAAGACCCATTACCCCTCTACCCCCCACCCCAATCCCAAATTATGAAGTATCAGGGGGAGGGTACAAGAAAATTATGACTTAAGTACATGCTTGCAGTAAATAAACAATTTCTTTTAATCAGGCAGCCTCCAAGTTAATAACAAATGTTGCAGCGGGCCCCATACAGACGCAAACTGCTCCCATCTACCTCCCATACTTGCTATCTGCTTTTCTAATTGTATCGCTAGCGCGCATTCTCTGTGCCACTCGACCAGCGATGGGGTCTTATCCGAGGTCCAGTGTCTCAGAATTAGTAACTTCACTACCGCAGAGATCAGAGAGACACGGGCCCTCCAGACTTTAGTGGTAGCAGCAGGGAAGGCGCCTAACAGCCAGATCTCTGCTGTATCTAATCTAAGGGAGCCAAGGATAGGGCCCAACAGGGCACCCACTGATTTACAGAGCCTTTGAACCTCCGAACATTCCCATAATAAATGATATAGTGTTCCATCTTCTTTTTTACATTTCCCACAAATAGGAGAGTCAAACACACCCCTTCTATGTAAATAAGTGGGAGTTAAGTATATGTGATGCATAATTTTAAAGTGCACCAGTCTTAGCCTATCTTGCTTGATATATCTATACACTGAGTTCCAAAGAGCTTGCCATACTCTTGGAGAGGCACTGATGTTCAAGGCCTCGACCCAGTAGAAGCAGATTCCAGAGGGAAGTCTGTGGTCCCATTCTTGGAGGAGTCTATGAACCCTGGCTACAGCATGCTGCTGCTTAGCAGTCGAAAAAAGACTGCAAACATTTATCTGGCCCTCATCCACTGGACCAGTTGTAGAAAAAACCTGAGCGAGGGCCTTACTGACCTGCAACCACTTATAAAAATCAGTATCTGCAAGATCCCATTTTTCTTTCAAAGCTTCAAACGGGTAACGGCCATTCTGATCCCAGAAATCTTCTACCACGCAGTCGTTTATTCACGGCCAGAAGGCTCGGGAGATAGGAGCTCCATTAATTCTGATCTGAGGGTTATTTATAATGGGCTGAGAGCCACCGAGCCACCATCGGACCCCAAAATAGCGCTGCAGCTGGTGATAGGCTCTAAAGGTCCATCCCAGAGGGTTGTCTTTGAGGGATTTAGGCAAGGATGACATTGGGGCATACAGTAAGGCGTGTAGAGAGCATTTAAGCCCTCTTCACCAAAGCGATTCTATGTCCAACCAGAGGGGTGTAGGCTAATGTGCGGTTCTCTCTTCCAAAAGGCCATTTTACTCACATGTTGGGCTAGGTAATACATGAACATAGAAGGGGCAGCTAGACCCCCTTTGGATTTGGGAGCCGTAAGTTTAAAATATGACCGTCGAGCAGCCTTATTTTGCCACAAAAATGGGTTAAATAGTTTCAGTATCTTCAAGAACCAACTCTTGGGCAGGTAAGTACCCATCATGTCTAGGGGATAGAGGAGCTTAGGGAGAATCAGCATCTTAATAAGATTCAGCCTGCCCCACATTGATAGTGACAATGACTCCCACTTTTTAAGATCTTCCAATGTCTCTCGTACTATGCGGTCTACATTATCCCTAAACATTTGAGACAGATTTGCACTAATGTGGATACCCAAATATGTAATAGATTTAGGTTCCCATGCAACCCCTAAATCCTGCAGGTCTGTTTTCCTCGCTAGATGATTGAGAGGAAGGACTTTGGATTTGGTGCGGTTTAGTTTATATGAGGATACTCTAGAGAAGCAGGCGATCTCATTTAAAATAGAGGGAATTGAAGTCCCCGGGTTCTCAATATGCAATAGCACATCATCCGCGTACGCCGAGCATACATATCTAGAGTCACCTATTTGTATACCCTCAATTAAAGGATTCCTCATAAGTCTTCGTAGCAATGGCTCCAAGTATATATTAAATAATAAAGGAGATAAAGGACAGCCCTGCCTGGTACCGCGTTCCAATTTAAAGGATGGGGACAAAAAGCCATTACATTTCACCCTCGCTGAGGGGCAAGAATATAAAATTTTAATCCAATTTAGAAAATTCGGGGGGATACCAACGGCTGAGAGGGAAGCAAATAGAAAAGGCCAGGAGACTCGATCGAATGCCTTCTCAGCGTCGAGTGACAGAAGTGCCATTGGAATTTTGGAGTTTTTAGCTACCAGCATCAGATGAGTAAGTTTCCTCATATGATCGTGAGATAGCCTCCCTTTCATAAACCCTACTTGCTCTCTACAGATAAGTCGATCCATTACCTTAGACAATCTATTAGCCAATATTTTTGCCAAAATTTTGATATCAGTATTAAGGAGCGATATTGGCCGGTAACTGTCCAAGCTAGAGGGATCCTTATCTGGCTTTAAAATTAGAGAAATCATAGCTTCTAGGAACCTCGGGTCCGAGATGCCAAAATCACACCAAAATCTGAAAGTATCAAATAAAATTGGTGCGACATCAGATAGAAAAACTTTGTAAAAATTACTTGGAAAACCATCGGGACCTGGGGATCTATCCATAGGCAGCTGGAGAATAGCCTGGTGTATCTCTATCATTGTAAGTGGCGCTTCTAAGAGTTTGGACTCAGCCTCAGACAGCTTTGGTAGGTGTGCTTCCTTTAGGTAGGCCGCAATTTCTGAAGCAGAGGACTGGCTCGGACTCCTGGGTGTATAGATCCTGAAAATAATCCCAAAGATTCTTGAAATTTCCCTCGGATCTCGCAAATCTGCCCCCATGACCTGCTCGGACCCCTACTATGAACTGTAGCGATTCACTTTGTTTTACCCACCAAGCTAGGAGCTTACTCGCCTTTTCTCCTATATCTAAGTATTGTAATTTAACTCGAGAAAGAACCAGCTCTGCTTTTTGAAAGACTATATCAGAATATTGGGCCTGCAATTGGTGCAGTTTGACCCATTCAGAGTCAGTTGAGGTGCGAGATAAATTGTGTTCTAACTTTTGAATAGAGGACAGCAAAGATCCCAGTTTGTCCTTCTGTTCCCGCTTCCTCTTAGAAGCCATCTTTATTAGTTCCCCTCTGAGAGCACATTTTAGTGCAGCCCAGATCAAATCTTTTTGAGCCGTAGAGTCCCTATTATCTGCCATGAAAAGCGCTATATAGTCCCTGATATCCCTTAGAAAGCACTCTTCCTTCAGCATTTGGGTATTTAATCTCTATTGTGGAGATCTGAGCATCTCTGGGTAGGGCCTATACCTTACACTAACCGGGGCATGGTCTGAAATTACCCTCACTGAAATCTCTGCTTGGGAAACGTTGGGAACTGCAGATAGACTCATTAGGATGTAGTCTATTCTCGAGTAGGAGTGATGCACTGGAGAATAGAAAGAGTATTGTTTCCTATCAGGATAGAATAAGCGCCAAATATCTACTAATGTAAATTTATTAATAAAACCTTTCGGGGCTCGCTGAGATGGGGTGAGGCCCCTGCGCTTATTAAAGGATCTGTCTATATCATTTTGGAGTACCAAGTTCCAATCTCCTCCAAGAATGGTGACACTCTGTGCATCTAAGTCTACCCCATTACCAAGATCTTTGAAAAAAACAGGTGAGTCAGTATTAGGGCCATAAATCGAGCCCAGTATAACCGGTTGGGATGCTAACATAGCATAGACAAAAACAAAGCGGCCCTCTGGGTCCCAACACTCACGTATCAATTTAAAAGCAACACCCTTAGCAACTAGGATGGCTACCCCCTACTCTCTGAGATGAGATCCCAGCTCCGAAAACATGGGCTACCCATGATCTTTTGAAATAGTGAAGGTCCACTCTTTTTAGGTGAGTTTCCTGTATAAACGCAACATGCGCCCCTAGGTGAAGGAGGTGTTTTAGCACCACCTGCCTCTTGACCCTATCCTTGGCTCCCCTGATATTCCAGCTAACGAAATTATATGGTATCGTCATAGAGCTAATAAAAGAAACACAAGGAGGACCAACCTGGTGAGTAATTGTGATATTAGAGGACACACAACTATTGTAACAATGCAAGCACACTTAATGTAAAGCAAAATCCAATTACGCACGTACCCTTGGATGTGAAAACTCTTCAAGCCCCCCCCCCAAACAGCCCGCTGACACCCCTCCCCACCCTTAAACCACCCCATTAAATAATCTTTCTTGCCTCCAAAACTAACACTACTCCAGTTCCCCAGAACTGCACTCCCATAACAGATTCGCCACCGGATATACTTCCACCAGCCCGACACAACCATCATCCGAGACCGGCCGGAGCTCGCCACGCGCCCCCCAAAAACCTTATTTCATTCTTATTCCCTAACTAATACAGATCAACTCTCCTCATGAGCATTACTCAATCTCACTTAAACCTTTCTTTTTTCCTTTTTTTTCCCTCTTCCTTACTGAAGAAAAAAAAAAATGGAAAAAGGGGGGGTTCCCCCTTTCCACTCTGGTATTCTTAACTAAGTAGTCCAAGTCTAATCTTCATAGAGGACCACTAGCCCCATGCTCGGGGTATCTTCAGTAGTCCCTCCGTGTCTTCTCCATAAGAGTCCATGCCACCTAGGGAGAGAGAAAAAAAAAAACATAATCACGTCTCTAGTGCCCCCAGAGGGACTGAGTCCAGAAGGTTCACAATATTAACAATCAGGTGAGTCAACCAGTCAGTCCATCCTTTGCTTGACGAAATTCGGAGATACCACTGCAACTTCTGCGTCCTTCACTTAAAAAGATCAGGAAGTAATTGCTGCAGCTCCTTTAACGCCTGCTGATATGAGTCAAAAGACAGCCATTTACCACCATGAGAGACCATTAACACTGCAGGATATTTCACTTTATAGGGCTTAGACGCCGCAATGAGTTTAGATACAATGGGATGTAACTCTTGCCTTCTGACTCTAACAGAGTGGGGGAGATCCTGTATAATCCGGATTTTTTTTCCTTCCCATGAAAGCTCTTTCATCTCTCTGGCCTTTTCCAGGACATGTTGCTTATCCAGGAAATTAAGGAACCTCAGGATGAAAGGCCTGGGGGGCTGCCTTGAAGTGGTGGAGGGCGTAAGGCTCGGTGCGCTCTCTCGATGATATACTCTCTCCCCCCGGGAGGAGAACCAGCAACCTTGTGACATAGTTTTTGCATAAAAACAATCGGTGTGGCCCCTTCCTCTTTCTCTGGAATACCAATAATCACCAGATTATTCCTTCTGCTGCGCCCCTCCAAGTCCTCCATTTTTTCCTCCAACTTCTTGATTCTCCTTTTGGCCAGTACTAGCTCCGCATCTGATCCTGCTTGTTTTGACTCTAGTGAGACAACCTTGGCCTCTGTGTCCCCCATCCTTCTCGTCAAAGCATCAACAGACTTTTTGATTTCCTGCATATCCTCTGCTACTGCTTTCATGGACGTCTGCATTGGCTGCATAAATTCAATAAATTTGGCCTCTGTTAGTGGGGGAATCCAAGTCGTGTAGCTGTGTGAGGCTCGCGGCCTGCTACTTGGCCCGTTTTGCAGCCTGTAGCTTCTCTGGTGTTCTAGGGGGCGAGTGTTTCACTCGCGATTTTTTCATGTAGGAATCCATCGCGAATTGTAAAAATGGCGAAATTGTCCTCTGCGACTTCACCCGAAACTGGCAAGACACTTCAATCGCGTGGTAAATGGCTGAAATCCCCGGAATCTATAGAGGCGATCGGCGGAGCTCCGGCGATGTGCGACCGATCGCTCAGGCTGCCATCACGTGACCCCCTATTTTAGTGGAACTTATAAGCACCCAGTCAATCAGTGTGCTAGAGCCTGTGTGGTCATTTGTGTGGGTGCAGCTCTTGACAATCTATGTTAGATATAAACCCAATACCAGATCTCTGTGTACAGAGCTGGAGCTGGCAAGCCAGTTGGAGTCAAAGTCTCCAAATACAATTGTTTCCTTATTCTGGCTGGCCTGGGTATAGAGGTTAGCAAAGGCTTCTAGCTCCACGTGCTGCCACCCAGGTGGGATGTATACAGCCATAACAATCAGACCTTTACCCCCTTTGCTCATCAGGATTTTTATAGCTAGCCATTCACAGTCATTATTAGTGGCCGACAATTGGACTCTGTGGCTTTGCAGATTGTTGCGGGTATAGATTAAACATCCATCTCCTTTTTGGCCTGTGCAGTCCAGCCTACGCAGGTTGTAGTCAGATATGGAGACTGCTGAGTCAGGTGTGCGCATTGTGAGCCAAGTCTGGTTAACTCCAGAATCTCAGATTCAGGAATTATGGTAGTTTCCTATAAACTACATAGAGAGGACATATTTGTAAAAAACAGCACCATGTGCCATCTATTTAAAAGTCATTCAGTTAGAACTAATGTCTATTTTTTGAACAAAAACCATAGCTGTGAATTTTTGGCCTGCAATTTGTTATTTGGGGGTTAAAAATGTAATTGTTGGTACAACCTATATCACCTTAGAAAAAGGGTTAAGAAAATCCTATTCCTTGACTAGCTGTTAACATCCACCACCTGTGCTGGTATCAGGCAACAAAGAGCAGTAAACAACTAGTCCCTGTGCCAGACTGCCTTTTTACTATGTACAGTAGATCAATGTGCCACATAGAATTTAAAAAATTGTAATGTCAGTTTAATTATTGAGTGACTGATCATGCTCCCCTTTTGCCATCAATTCTATGACTGCCCCTGGTGGAGAGATAAATAATAATTTCTAATTCTGTGCCCACCCTCCTGTTGCCAGTACTGTTGCTTTAACTAGAATAACTTTTCTGTTCTCTTTTAAGCCATCCCACTCCCAACTGACTGTGCTCAGAGCCTCCAACCAACTGTGCTCAGTCCTGACTGAACATGCACGCTATTTAAAAGCAAAACTGTCCATTTTGTCATGTTCTTAATTGGCATTTCTCATTGCTCCTGTTCATGATTGTCAATTCTATCATTTCTAGTAGATGTCTCTCAAAAATAGCAGCACCTTCAACTGACAACTGTTATCAGTAGAAGGACTGCTTTACGAGTAGATGATTTTTGTATTCATTTTTACAAAGTTTTAAGTGATTTTGTTTGATTTTTATATGTTTTACTAAACTTTCAAGCAATACCCATTAATTTTCTAATTGCAGTAATACACTCCAGAATAGGTTGTATGGTCTATACCTTCCTTTCCAGGGGCTATAAGGTCCTCTGTCTGTGGGTTGGGGCCTCATTAGGATCCTAGCCAGGTGGGTATATCCCAATATGGCTCACCCTGCTGTTTAGTATTGCTTACTTGCTGACCAGGGGTTAGATTCTTTTGTATGTTATTTTTAACATTGAATAAAAAATAGTAAAAGTTGATTGTGGGTGATTTTTAACATTAATTACTTGGGGGAAGGCCATAAGAAGGCAAATGATCTAATAAGAGGGCTATACCTGATCCAGATAGTAGGAGATTGTACCCTACTTAATTACAGAACTGGAAGCCAAGCCTTGATACACTGGATACCTGAGACCAAACCAGAAAGACTATTTAAAATCATGACATCATTCTCCAGTTATGATTTTTATTCCTAAACATTTCAGACACTTTTACAAACTTAAGAGGGTCTCAGATGGATACAGTTCTACATTTCTACAGTTTGAAGTTCAGCTAGCATAGTTCATTTCTCTCACATTAGGTTTTCTTACTTTCTGCTAAGTAAAACATTGTGATTTTAAATACAAAACAGAAGTCTTTAACATGATTTATAAGACTTTTATATGTATGGTTCCTGCATCTCATATGGTTATAAGAGTGCCTTCTCAACTCCTCTGTGTGCTAGCACTACTTGGCTTTGCTTTGCAGTTCTCTTAGCCAGAGAACTCAAGAAGGTGTTCTTCAAGTCATAAGAGATGCCATAGCTGTACATATGAACATTTAAATGATTCCAACATTTTCCATGAGTGATAACTCTCCAGTTTTGTGAAGCTGATTTGCTTGTCAGAATAAATGGAACCTGTGGCATTATTTATGAGATTACTGCCAAAGAATAAAATTCAAGCATTTAAAGATGTACAAAGCTCATTCACAGCTTGTTGTTCTAACCTCTAGCATCAGCTGCTGTCCCAGTTATAAAACTGATGAGAACAAAGAGACCAGGAATGAGTTAAGTATAAAAAATGTGGCGATTCCTCTGTGTTTGCAGCATTATAAGGGATCTAGAAATCAGTATAAATGCAACATTAAGAAAATGAAAGCAAAGTACATCTGTTTTGGACAAAGAAAAACATTAAATGAGCCAAAAAGGCTTTGGGTAAGGCAAATATTTACAGTATTTTAGAGGGGCACTATAATATGTCTGATTCTCTGGTTGTGAATGTATCTGTAATTACTGACTCAGATAAAACAGAAGAAATCATTATTATTTTTTAGTTCACCTCATTTGCAAGTGCTGCCATTACAATTAATAAAGTCCAAAAATAAAAGTTGACTCACCTTCCCAGTTTAATCCCCTCTTTAAAAAATAAATCAGAAAAAGAATTGTGAAGCTATCTAAGAAAATTAAATACAAAAGAGGGAGATAATCTAAATATGATTTTAATAAAACTGGCATTGTATGAGTTGGGTTCTCCAATGGCAAGTATTTTTTAAATCTGTATTTAATAATGCAGGAGGTGGGGGGGGTAGAAAGCTGGGATGAATTTCCTTTATTACTATAATTCATTATTGATTTAATAGCAGTTTTTATAGCTGTGTATTTTAAATTTATGAATAATTCCTAAAATTTTAAATACCTACACTGTTGATGTTTATTGAATTTTGGAGACTTATTTGAATTTTGAGATCATTATATCCTTCCTAACTTTTGAGTTGCAAGATTAAGAAGCTACACATTTTGAGACTCAAGACCTGAATGTGTACGCCCCTCTTCAGCATCTCCACTTTTTAACTTTCAGAAAGTACAAGGAGATGCAGATGGAGAAGGCTAGGGAGGTGTATCAGGGAAAACAGAGGGAAGCAGTGAGATCAGAAAAGAGTGCAAAGGTACAAACTGATGAGAGAATAGCCAAGGCAGTAACAAAAGTGGACACAACATTTTTTAGGAATATACTGTATGTGAAACAAGGAAGACTAGGGGTGCGACTGTGAAGTTAAGAATGGAAAAGAGTGATTGTGCAGAGGGGGAATGGGAAAAGGCAGACATCTGTAACAAATAACTATGTTAGTGTTCACAGAGGAAAGAGATGGAGAGGGACAACAAAAATGTAACATGACCATTGGATGGAGGGAGGGGACACTAGTCCATTTTCAGAGGATAGAGTCCCGAATTGCAAATCTGAAAGTAGTCAAAGTAATGAGGCCAGACAGGGTCCACCCAAGGGTATTGAGGGAGCTATGTGAGGCACTGATTAGAGATGCATCGAAATTAAAATTCACTGGTGAAGTGAACGCGAAGTGGCCACTTCTGGTTGTCATAACGCTACATGAAGTGGTCATTGGAAAGTGCTCACTTCTCCTTCTTATTATGACTTTGCATTGTCATTCTGCCTTAATGCAAAGTAAGGCAAAGTGACAACAAAATAGGCAGCACCCCCACAAATCACATGGCTTATAGTACTGTAAGTCACATGCTTTAGCCAGGCAGGAAAGAAGTGAGTCATACAAGCAAATACTTTCACTTTCTCCTGTACTGAGTAACAGATAGGAGGCATTTTGTAGCAGGAGAGTAAAGAAGATTGATGTTGTTGTTGGTAAATGTGCTCAAACCCAAAAGCTTTTTTAAAGGCTAATTATTTAGGGGTTTTTTTTGTACTGTTTTGGCAGTTAATTTTTCTTGTGATGACTGCTTTCTTTGTTTTATAAATTTTGGGGTGTGTGTGTGTGCGCGTGTGTGTGTGTGTGAGACTGTGTGTGTGCCTGTGTTATGTGAGTGTGTGTTCTGTGTTGTGTAGTGTCTGTGAAGTCATTGGCGTTGCTAGTCAGAGAGGGAAGGAGGGGTTGTTTCGAAATGGAGCAGGGACAGGATCTGGACCATCCAAGTCAGGAAGGACTGCATGGGACTGTGCTGGGGGCAGTGTAAGGGGGAGGAGTGCACACATTTGGGGGGGCATGGCCGGGTGGTGCTGGACTGCTCAAAAATCTTTGGTCCTCCCCCTGGAAGTAGCAACAGCACCACGGCCACCAAGTCCACCACCAGTGGCAGCCTCAGGAGCTCAACAGCACAGCCTCCAGAGCAACAGGTTGAGCCCCACCATGACCAGGCTGCCAGCACTGCATCTGGACCTCCTGTGCCTGGTTCCCCCCACCACAGCTCCCCAGTTTGGCAGTTTTTCAACTGTGTTGGCGGGGACAGTAGCCTGGTCGTATGCAGACTTTGTGGGGTGGAGGTGTGCCGTGGCCCCTGGGGAACACATCTGGGGACTGGGGGCCAACGCACCCATATGTCAAATCCTCATAAGGTGGAATGGCAGGCTTCCACAGAATGGGCCAGGCCTCTACCTGCTGGCCTTTCTGTGGCAGTGGCAGAGGATGCTGCTGTTGTGCATCGCTGCAGCAGGAGGAGGGCCACAGCAGCAGCAGCTACTCCACCACTGCCACCAGCACCACCCTCACCACCACTACCTGGTGTACCACCACCAGTGGACCCCACAATGCCTGCAACTCAGGCAGACATTGTGCTTTTGTGGGTCATGGTGGAAGAAAATAACAAGAGGGTGGGTGCTGTCCAGCAGCAGTTGGACAAGACAGAGCGACACCCATTACATATTGTGTCACTGCTCCAGCTGCTGCTGGACCAACAGGGGAACCCCCATTAGCTTTTTTTTTGCAGCACACCCCACCCACACTGCTGTAGTGTTTTGTCTTTTGTTTAATATCAGAGAGAGGGAAGGCCACAGTAGTTCTTTAAATATATACATACATACACATGCATACATACATACATACATACATGCATACATGCTCCTTATTGCCCTATTATTATAATCCAGTGCCTCAGTAATGTTTACTTTCTGTTGTGGAGTAGTTGTAGAAAAGCAGGACTGAGCAGTGCAAGTATAATGTGCTAAATTGCTTGAGTGCAGTCAGTGTCATTTCCTGTGTGTGTGTGTGACTGCAGGCAATGTCCAGCTTCTTGCAAACATATATATATGCTGACTTGTTGCAGAGTTTATGGTATAAACAATAGAAATAATAATATATAATGTATATTTTATAGTAACCATCATCAGCAGCGGATTAAGTGATATGATATTTTTTCAGAGGTCTCTGGCCAGAGTGCACCTTAGTCACATTGTGCACACATGACTTTTAGGAGATCATATATCAACCAAAAATCCTGCTTTTCAACAAACCATACCCAACAGACATGTAGTATTGGTGATGGTGAGGCACCCAAAAGATTTGATGGATGGTGTATAGACACTATAAAGTCTTAAAATGTACTGCCAAATATCAACACATTGTGCTACCACAGTTCTTTTCATTTCTTGTTTTTGAATAAGTGATGTCTTTGTAGTTTAGACTGGCACTGTCAGTTTTGTTTCAGTTAATGTACATCATAACATGACACAGCACCAGTGATTGCACAGTGTGGTGGTAGTGGACTGCAGGACCGGTTATATATTCTGACTTTAAAATGTCTGTACACCATAACATATTTTGGGTGTCTCAGCAATGTTTAATGTCTGTTGTGTATGGTTTGTTGAAAAGCATTCATTTTTTGTGCTATTATCTCCGCAACGTCATGTGTGCACTGTGAGTGACTGAGGTCACAGTGACCCAAGATCTCTGTAAAAACATCATATCACTTACTCCACCAGTGATGATGATACAAATAAAATATACATCATATGTTCTTTCTTATCTCTGTTCTTTAGGTACTGCAACAAGTCACACCATATATATGTTTGCACAAAGCTGGACAATGTCTGCACACATAGGGAAGAACACTGATGGCATACATGCAGTTTAGCACAGCATACTTGCACTGCTCAGTCTATCTTTTTGACAAACACTTCACAAGTCCCGACTCAAAGTAGACATTACTGAGGCTCCAGAAATATTTATTTTTTGAAATAGACATTAATGCAGCAGTGCAACAATCTGGTGAAAATTTTGACCTATACTTTTTTGTGCTATTTTACATTGCCACTTACCTCCTGACTTGTATGATATAATTCTTTCCACTGTTTTAGTCTGCTTTATTACTTTTTTTCATGTCTGAAATAATAAAAGGAGTGCTCCTTTTAATATGGTGCAGACCAGGGGCCTGATTCTATAACCTTGGCACAAGTCACCACCAAAGGCGACTTGTGATGAACCCCGTTGTGACATGGACCCTGTGCCCTATTCTAGAAGGGGTAGAGTCCTTGTGGCTGAGTCCTGTGACTTGCAACATGCAGACAGGTACACCAAACTTAGGGTGTACCCGAGGGGCATGTCACAAGTTGCAGCCCCCCCAGCAAGCGTAAGTGCTCCCCCAAAGCCCTGCAGGGCAGCTGTGTCCCCCCAATCCATTCCCTAACTCAATTTTGTGCCACAAATGGATGCACATTTAACCCCCTAGATCTATGGTAGTCTAGTGGCCCCCACCCACCCCACCTTGCAGTGCCAGTCCCCCACCATCCCCAGCTAGTGACTGCTAACTCATCTCTAACCTCCATGGCCAATACTCATTCATTTCTGAGTGCGTCTATACAGTAAGCGCTCATGCAGAGCTCAGTAGTTGGCTGGCCATGGAGGTGAGAGGTGGGCTGTGCCAGTCACCAGCTGGTGATGGGTGGGGGGGACTGGCACTGCTGGGTGGGGCAGGTGGGGGCCACTAGACTACCAGGGATCTCAGGGGTTTTAATTTGTAACCATTTGCGGCACTAAAATTGGGTTGGGGAATGGATCGGGGGGGCACAACTGCACTGCAAGGCTGATAGCAGTGTGCAGTTTGGGAGGGCATGATCTGTGTGGGCTGCCCTGCAGGGAATTTAGGGTTTGGGGGTTCAGGGGATGGGGATGCAAGATGTCCAGCTGGGCACCTCTGCTATGGGGGATTGGGGGCTGAGGGGTTGTGGGCTGCTCTGTAGGGTGCCAATGGGGATGTTCTGGGCATGGATGGCACATCCTGGAGTGGGTACAGTGGGTCTACAGAACTCCCAGAGGATGCATGTACAGTTACACCAGCTAAATGCTGGTGTAACGTACTTTGACAGTTCTCCTCTGGGGCTTCTTGTAGAATCCCAACATTGGGGACTTTGTTGCTGCTCTACTAGAATAGGGAGCAACTGCTGCTATAAACCCCCTAGCACCATGTCACAGGGGGTTTATGGTGCAACTGCTGGCGTAACTGCTCTTTGGCCCAAGTGGCCTGCAGCATGACACAGGCCACATTGTAGAATCCTGCACATCACAACTGCTGGTGTAACTTGCTATTTGCACCATTCTTTTTGGTGTAAGTGCTGTTACACCAGGCGTATCTCTTTTAGAATTGGGCACCAGGTCTTCATCAGTATTTTCAGCTGTTTCTTCCATCAGTTGTTATATCACTTCTGTTGTGACTAAAATTAACAATTATGCAGCAGGCAGTGTTTTCTGATCTTAAAGAACACTATTTGTTCAAAAACAGCTGCAAATACTGAAGAAAACTTGGTCCGAGCCATATTAAAAGGAGTGCTTCTTTTATTTTTTTGTACATGAGGAAAAGTACTAAAGCAGACACAAATTGTGAAAAGAAGAATATCATACAAGTCAGGAGGTAAGTGGCAATCTAAAATAGCATAAAAAGTATAGCTCAAATTTTTCACCAGATTGTTGTACTTCTGCTTTAATTTACAATTTATGACATTATGTGCTCACAACACACAATCACCAGAATTATTGTGGATCCTCAAAATGCAACTGCCTTGTGTCCAGAAAATTCCCAAGTGCTGACAAAGTGAAATGGGAGTGGTACACCACATGCAAAGTCTCCCAGAATTTATTGCGCAGTCACTCATGCGTGCAGTGGTCACACAGAGTCCCCTGAATTTTTCTGCATCCCCAAAATGCAACAGTCTTGTGTCCAGAAAATTCACAAGTGCTGATGAAGTGAAATGGGAGCGGTACACCACATGCAATATTCCCAGAATTTCTTGCGCAGTCACTCATGAGAACAGTGGTCACACAGAATCCCCAGAATTTTTCTGTATTCCCAAAATGTAGTAGTAGTATTAAAATGTTTATTTCTGATATCAGAAACAGGATAAAACCCAATTTAGCATCAGCTAATTTACAATGGGGTAGGGTGAATCCAGGGGCATGGAGGGCTTAGCGTCCACCCCGCTCCTCACTCCTGTGGCACCTCCTCGTCCTCCGCCTCCATACTCCATGCTGCTCCATACGCTGGAGTATCTCCATGTATGCCCTCATGATCTGCAGGAGCTCTGGCATGGCCCTCTCGAGCTGCATCAGCTGCCGTCCACCTAGGACAAGGGAGCAGAGTCAGTTTGTGTGAATGTCCATCCCACTGCAGCGCACCCATTGTGCATGGCATACAGCCGTGGGCCACACCCTGTGATGATGTGTGACCACCCACAGTGATCATGTCCACAAGACCTGCCTACCCAGTGCACACAGCCATGCAAACCGCTGCATACACCCACCGCTCAAGTCCCGCACAGCACCGCTGTGGCTGTGCAGTGACATGGCTATGCAGTACAAAGGCAGTGGTACAGCCATGTACCTGGTGCACCATGGACCACCAGTGATGCACACCCACACATGCAGTGCCACAGGGCAGTGCTGAGTGTACCATGTGGCGTGCATGTCAGTGGTGTCAATGGATGGTGCCCGTGCCCCGCCGCCTACCCCACAACACAGCATGCACAGAATATCCTCAAAGAAAGGCACTCACCTGCATCTGCTGGATCTGGGTGCTGATGCTGGATGGGCCCAGCAGCCCTTGGCTGTTGCCCTGCATCCACTGCCTCTCAGCGTTGCCGTGCCTCTCTGGCTTATCGCCTCTCCTCAGGGCCTAGGGTGCAAACATGGAGAGGGGAACATCAGTACAAACCAGTAGCAAAGGCCTCCCCAGGTGTGTGTGTGATCCCACACAGTCCAGCCATGCTGCAACCCCACCAGTACCACCACCACCACCCACACTGGATGGCCCCCTGTGTGGTGGACACATGCCCACCGCGATACACGTACAGATGCTACCAGTGTATGTATGGAGCACCTATCTGGACGTGGCACTGCGCCTCACCTGGCGCATGCCCATAGACAGGCAAGCCTGTCTGGGTCCCTCCTCTGGAGGTCCCCGTAGCGGTGGTGACACTGCTCAGCTGATAGGCTGATCTCTGTGGCCTCTTCTAGTGCCTCTGCCACCTCCTCCCAAACTGCACTCCTTGCCCTGTCCAGGGGGTTATCCCCAAACAGGGCCCCAGCATGGGGCTCCACAATGGCCACCAAATTGGCCAGCTCCAGTGGGCTCCATACAACAACTCTCCTCCTTGCCATCACTGGTTCAGGTAGGATCACAAAATGGCACTCTGTAGCACACGTCTGCCAAGTGCAGATGCTGCACGGTACAGCACTGCCATTCCCCATTGCGCTGTCACCAAACAGCATGATAGGGGTGCACCCATGTGGACACATGGTGCCAAGGGGGAAAAGGTTGACCACAGGGTCAAGGGTCTGTCACGCATGGACCACCACAGCATGATTGGGACTCCCTGCATGTATCATGGTTGGATGCCTGTGTGAGATGCCCTGCAGTGGCCTAACTCACTGTGGCACCATGGTGCCTATGGTGCTCCAGGGCAAGAGCACCATACATGTGAACAGTGCACTAGCGCCACTGCCACAGTGGTGCCCATGCCCTGCACTGCCTCCCATGCTCAGCACATCAGCAGCACTGCAGGTGTTGGCACCAGCACCCCGGGCATGCGCCATGCGGTGCCTACTGTGCATGTCACAGAGCTGCGCCTTTGCCTGAGCATGCTCAACACAATTGCGCAAGACACAACAGTGTGATATTCAGCTAGCATATGCAAATCAGCTCATCAGCAATTCCATGGCGCAGCTACTGCATTACATCCACTTAAAGTTGCGCATCGCCTCATTTGCATGCCTTGCGCTATATAAATGTGACATGGGGCTGCAGAGGCCATAGTTTGGTATTGCAGTCTATTGTGGTGGGTTGTATGCTGTTTGGAAGTGTGGACTGTAGTGTGTGGGAGATGCATGGGACTGCACAATGAAAGGTAACACCTGTCATTCCCACAGGCTGTATAATGACCGAACGTGAGGAAGAGGATGAACAGGGATGTTGGAGAAAGAGGAGGCCCAACTTCACACGGGCAGAAACAGATGCCCTGTTCGAGGCATACCTCGACAGGGAACCACTGCTCAGCGGACAGCGGGGAACACCACAGGCCCATGCTGTGGCATGGGGTGAGGTTGTGCATGCCGTGAACCAGCATGGCAGCCACGAGCAGTCCATGCAGGAATGTTAAATGAAGGTAAGTATGGACAGGAGGAGAATTAAGGACAGGTGGCTGCCATCAGGGCAGCACAAGCTGTAAGCGGTGGTGGACAGCCTGATGTGCCACGCCTGATGCCACAGGAGAAGCTGGTGGCCGGCAACATACGGCATTGTGCCATAGAGGGCATTCCAGGTGGTGGCTTCCAGATGGGTGGCAGCCCATCACTGCATGGTAGGTTCTGTGCTGTCACTGTGTGGGAGGTGGGGGGAATGCCACAGGGTAGGGCGGAGACATTAATGCTACTGTGTTCCCTTACAGCTCCTGAGCATCTACATGGGTCAGCAGTGGTGGGTGTGTCCACTGTGGGCAAGGCCCTGGACACGGAGGAGCATCCATCCACCTCCACAGGTGTCTGAAGGTCAGTACCACCGCATACCTGCCTGTCTGTCAGGACTGAAGATGGTGGTGCTGGTGTGGACGAGGCCCTGCCTGTGTCCTGGCGTGACAGCAGCCAGAGACTCCAGCATGCTGGGACATGGACTGGTGCCAGATCAGGCACCGATGATGATGGATCACACATCCTGGACAGTGATATGTGTGGGACGCAGGATGGTCCCACAGCAGGGAATGGCATGGGCATAGCCATGGGTGGTGCCACCGTGGAGGCCTGCATGACATCACAGTCCCAGCCTGTGCCTATATGCCCCAGTAGGGCAGTACTGATGTGCATCCAGGCTGGTGGGGCTGTTGCGGCCACTGTTGAGGCACCGGTGAGCCCGGGTGATCAGCGGCTGGAGGGGCAATGCCAGCAGTCAGAAAATGAGGACGGGGGGGACAGTGTCGGGGGCGGCGTCAGTGCACCTCATGTGGACATGCCCAGGCATGGCTCTGGTGTGCAGCACCCAACATCAAGGGGTGCTGCCCAGCAAGGCCAGGAACACCATGAGGGACAGCATGCCGATCAGGCAGATGACCTCTTTGATGAGCACAGCCGCATACTCCAGGATTCAGTGGATCAGCAGTTGCGGCTTGTGACGGTGGTGGATGCACTCAGTGTGGTTCTGCACCAGGCAGAGGAGCGGCGCAGCAGGGACCACGGTCTGCTACTTGCAGGGATGAACCAGCTTCGGGAGGATGTGACCACTGCCATTGACAGGCAGACACATGCAGTCACTGGTCTCGTGTCCACTGTGGGCACCCAGTTCATTGCCCATGCTCCACAGACACCATGCAGTGTTATGTCCACCCCCTGTACCCGGCGTTGTGTGACCCCTTCCATGTCATCACCGGGTTCGGCTGTGGGCATACCGAGCACGCCTGGCGCAGACATGTTCGGTGAGCTGCAGACCCCTGCATGAAGATGGTCACGTTCCCACAGTGTCACCTCTGGGGGACCATCGGTGCCATCCCAAGAGGCCAATGGTCAGCCTTGCACAACTGGCAGGTCTCGGCAGGGTCGCCCATGCATCCATGGCAGCTGTGGCACTGTGCCGCATGACTAACCTGTCTCCCACCATGACCACTGTCTGCCGCTGTCCTGTGTGCAGTGTGTTGTGCACCATATGATGCACGGGTGGGGTACCCAGCCCTGCACACACACGGTCCATGTGTACACCCTCCTGGCTGCTGGCCACTGTGGCGTGTGCATGATGATGACTGCATTGCGCTGTCCACCAGTGTGCAATGGTGTCCAGCATCTGAGACACTCATAGTGATGGCCACTGGGTGTGGTCGTGTGTGGACCTGTGTGTGGCTAGGGGTTGCAGTCAGGGTCAGCATGTCTTCTACCCCTTGTGCATGTCTTGTGGTGTGTGTGTGTGTGTGTGTGTGTGCATGAGGGTGTGTCATATTTGGCCATGCCCATCCCTGATGGCGTGTGTGGATCCATGCTCAGTCCCATTCACTTGCCACCATCCACCCCTGGGGTTCGTCCATGCCTGTCTGTGGGTTGTGCCCTTGCCATTGGTGGTTGCACATGGCCCTGTGACCTACCTGTGTTGGCTGAAGTGCTCCTCTGTGATGGTGTCCCAGTGCAGTTTCGCCATCCGGAACAGGCAGGGGTCCCTTCACCCAGGGGGTGGCTGCCCTTCACCGTCTGGACCGGCATCCTCATCTTCCCCATTGCTGTCCCCCTCGTCAACATCTACGGCTATCCCACAGTCATTGGCCATGTTGTGCAGGATGCAACAGGCCAGGAATAGCCCACAGGCCTTTGAGGGGCTGTACTGTAGGGCACTGCCAGACGTGTCCAGGCACCGGAAACGTGACCTCAGCATCCTGAACACCTGCTCGATGACATTATGTGTGGTGGTATGTGCCTCATTGTACTGTTGCTGTGATGGGGTCGAGGGGCACCGGTATGGTGTGAGCAGCGAGGGACGGAGTAGGTAGCCACTGTCACCTGTGTATAGAGGGTGTACATTAGTATGGTGGTCTGCATCACTCTGCCATGGGCCGTCAAGGCTGGTACCCATGGCACCTCTGACTATGCCTCCCCCCCACATCTGCCCTTGTCATCCTGCGTGATGTGCGTACTCACCTACTAAGTGGCCAGTGGGGATGTCCCCACTCTCAAACCTGTGGCACAGTGCAGACTGGTGCCAGATGAAGGCATCATGTGCTCCCCCAGGTGCATGGCACAGGCATTGGTTATGCACCCTCTGGCATCACACACCGCCTGGCAGTTGATGCTGGCAAAACCCTTACGGTTGATGTAAGCTACACCATCCAAACCAGGTGGTGTGCAGATGGCCACATGGGTGCAGTCAATGGCCGCGAGCATGCCAGGCATACGTGCTACCCTGTGGAACTCTTGTATATGTGCTGTGCACTCCGCCTGTGTGCTGGGGAAATGGATTTACTCTGCAGCATGTGGCAGCAGTACACTGAGGAATTGTGTGAGTAGGCGTGATGCGGCAGACTGGGTTATGCCTGTTGTGTCCCCTGTTGGTCTTTGGAAGGTGCCTGTGGTGAGCAGGCACATGACAGCTGTCACCTTTGTCTCCACTGACAGAGCATGGCTCCATTGTGTGGGTGCCTGCATCTCATCACTGCACAGCTCACAGAGCCACCTCAGGATCACCCAGTTCAGGCGGTACCAGCCCACAATCTCTGTGTTTGTGTACTGCTTGAAGACGATGCAGGCTCGGTACTGCCTGTTGGGGGCATACCACCGACGGGCCCTTCCACGGCTGTGCCTCCCTTCTGCCTGCCTTCTCACACCCCTCATTACTGCCTCCATCTGGAAGGTGGCACTGGCCATGTCTCTGGCTGGTTCCCCCCTTGTAGATGTTATCCCGTTCCCCCCGCTGTCCTCTGTGATGCTCCCCCTGCACCAGGTACACCTCCGGCCTTCAGCTGTCCTGCCTACTGCCACTGCCCTCACTACACTGCAGCACTACCCTGTCTGTCCTGCACTACTGTCTCAGGCTCCCCACTCCTGTCCTGTGTGGTCACAGGTGTGCCCTTTCCTGCTCCTTCAGTGTCCCATTCACTGCTGCCCTCTTTGTTTTGGCTGACAGCTGGCTTCCTTTAGCGCCTTTGCTGCCTTTCTTGTTCCTTTTTATTTTGGATCATTTCCGATATTGCGCAACTTCCACTAGCTCCCCTATTGCGCATGGTGCGTACTGTTGAATATCGCACTGCACCATTTATTCATGGTTCCTATCCCTACAGTTGAGCACACATTCATTATCATTGCGCTCTTGCACATTGCAACTTGATTGGCGCAGCTGCCTCCCACTAACTATCGCACAATGGCGCATTTTCGTATTTGCGCTGGCGCATCTCTGTTGCACATGGCGCAACCATTTTGAATATCTGGGCCACTGTGTCAGTGTCCCTGCGTCTCAACTCAAATTACATTTTAAAACCACATCTTGTCAAGTAACAAGAGCTAGGTCAAACTTTTTCAACACTATCATGGCTGCAGCTGCAAATTTGGAATACAATGCATGATATATTGCAGAAATATTTTTTGTGACATACATGTCACCTAGTTTATGAATCATCATGTGGATTTTTTGCTCTCTTATGAAAAAAAAGGAACAGATGAAATAAAATTGATATACTTACCAGTATGGATTGGAAATGGATATTACATAGGTTCCTGTAGACAGTACTGCTGCTGTGCCATTGATACAGACCTTCAGCGAAGGAAAGTCCTTTGATGTTAACCTGTAAAAAAACAAAATAAGTTGACCATATGTGTTTGACCATTGCAGCTCAGAAAAGCTACAGAAAACAAAACACACAGCTAAAGGAAGTTGAATAGCATGAAAACCATTAGTACACATGCTCACTTTATAGTATTCATAATAAGAAGCCTGGTGCCTGTGGCTGATGGATGTGATCTCCTGTTTGATTCCCTCTGCCTTGGCATGGTCAAGACATGTAATGGAAAACACTGTCACAATGGTGGTGGTGGGTACTGGTGGTCATAGCTGAGGCACATGATGACATTCCCTCTCACATCTTCTTGCATCTGGTGATGGTGGCAGTGGCTAAAAGCAGTCTTATGGTGGTGGTAGTCCAGGGGGACACATGGTGACATTCCCTATGGTGGCAGTGTCTAATAGTGGTCTTATGGTGGTGGGAAGTCCAGGGTTGCACACGGTGACATTCCCTGTGGTGGCAGTGGCTAACAGCAGTCTTATGGTGGTGGTAGTCCAGAGGCCAGGATATATTGTGCTCTCTGTAATTACAAATGTGATGTGACATGTGGAATTTTAGTCACTCTGAGTGGGACATTGATTTAACTTTATGAAAAAGAAAACATGTATCATACATATATGTGACAGCCTTTCAACCACTTAAGTTAAAATCTGCCAACATTAACCTCATCATCATCATCCTCATAAAGAAAGCTGCCCTTGCAGTCATCTATGTCTGAATTCTGACCCTGAGAAATTCTTTCTCCATTGTGTCATCATCTACATCAGTGGTAAGCCGTTTCATGCTGCCAGTGCCATCAGGATGGTCCCTTTCTACAACATCAGCAAAACCATGACTATGATGGGGTATGAATACTGAGGTTGCAGTCTGAGCTGGTATGTGCCTCTCATTCATTTTTATGAATGTCAGCAAACTGACATTTGCAAGAGAGAGGTTTGTATCATGATCCCAAACTATTGCACCTGCTGAGCTGAATACCATCTCGACATTCACACTGGAGGGTGAGCATGTCAGGTACTTCAGTGCCACAGCAGTCAGCTCTGTCCATTCACTGACCGTTCCACTCCAGTATAAAAGGGGATCATCAGTGATTGACAGATGCCTATTTTCAGACTGTGCTGCACTAAGTCCATTGGTTGATGCATCACCCTGTTCTCCGGAATCATTTATGTCACAAATCCCCACTTGTGACAAAGCCTCACAAAGTGGGTTAACACCAACTGGTTTTAATGACAGACCACTTGGAACTGCAGTCCCCTTCCCCTTACAGGATATGCTTGATACTACTCCTCCAGGTTCACCTTCCACCCGATTATGCTGCTGAGGTTTGCTGACCTTGGCACATTACTTCTGTGCCCCATGAACCAAGTGCACCAGTTGCCCACTGAGACTTTTACCTGTTCAGGCCCACCCTCCAGTACTGAGGCAATTCCACGTTTGTATTGTGGGTCCAGCATTGTTGCTATTGCAAAGTTGTCGCTACACTGAATGCTCAAGATGTGATGTTTCTGGTCGAATTCTGTCAGCATGTGTTTCAGCAACACACTGCTAGCACTGTCTCCAGCACATCAAGGCTATGCTGTACATTCACCAATGTCTGCCTCAGCACCCACAGCAGTGGAATTGATTGGCTAATGGAGGCAGACTCGCCACTCACTGCCTGTGTGGCATGTTCAAAAGGCCTCAAAACTGTTATTACAGAGTTCATGAGGCACTACTGTTCAGTCGTCATGACATGGAGACCCCAAAACTGTCATGGCTAGTGTGCTTGACAAGATATTCTGAGATGGCTGTGCATTGTTCATACAACCTCTCTGCCATGTATAAAGTGGAGTTCCACCAGGTGACAATTTCCAGCTTCAAGCGGTGCTGAGGGAGGCTGTTTCGGATCTGCAACTGCCAAAGTTGGTCACGGGCCTTTGCAGAGCACGACAAGTGAGAACAGATATGGCATGCTGCTGTCAGCATTTCCTTTATATCAGGGTGCTGCAGAAACTCCTGCACCACAAGATTTAAACAGTGGGCCATGCATGGAACCCAAACAAAGCCACCATTTGTGATGCATTTCATCACATTTGACCCATTGTCACTTGCTATGAACCCAGCTCTCAGGGACAGGGGGTTCAGTCACTTGTCAGTTTCAGTCAGTACCAAGTCCAACATGTTTTTCACCAGTGTGTGAACAGGTCACATTGCACATACCAATCCTTGCATGCTGTCGAATTCCTGGAAGATTGCTACTATGATACTCCACCTTACTACACTGATTATTCACACTACCAACAACACAAACAACACCTGGCACCTGCGCCCAATGTGCAGTTATACACAGATATGAACTCCCCACTGTTTTACCACTTGTCCACATATCCATTCTTAAATGGATGAATGGAGAGAAGGAATGTTGAAGGGCATGTGTTACAGAGTCAGACACAGTACGGTACAACTTGGGGACAGCACGGGTCGAAAAAGTTTGTCCTGAATGGAACTTTCCATTTTGGACAGGCACGTGCAACAAACTGCTGCAACCCAGAATTCTCCACAAAGGAAAAGGGCAAAAGATCAATTGCCAGCATTTCAGCTACAGCAGCATTAAGTTCATGTGACACTGTATGATTGGATGGGTACTTCAGCTTATGCGCAAAAGCACTCTGTAACGTGGGCTGACTTAAACGTTTTACATGGGGTGTGCTGACAAATGGTTCTGCTCTGTGAATGGCAGGGGGTGGAGTGTGGACATGTGATGAAGACAGTTGTACAGGTGATGACAAACTCACAAATGCAGTTATTTTTCCCAGATTTACCAACAGGGGTTGATGTACCACTTACACTAAACATACTGCATTGACCACCACCACCACCACCAAAACTGCTACTTTCACCACCACTGGACAACATTTCAAAATCATTATGCTCCTCCACCTCATCATGCCTGTAGTAATCCTCTGCTCTTATTTCATCACTACTGCACACATTTAATTTCCTACTTGATTTTACAGTCATGGAAGGGGATAAGATGCTCGTTATGGTTGATGACAAGGGTGAACACCCCACTGTGGTATTAGCTGCCATCTTGTGCTGGGTCAACAGTCAATGTGCCTGTTCTTAAGCTGTGTGGCTCCCCTTTTTACCTTGCCTCACATGCACATGGCAAACCTAGCAGATTGCAACTGACTCATTTGTATCTTGCACAAAAAAATCCCAAACAATGGATTGTGATGCTGTAGTTTTAACATGTCTCTGATGCTGCTTATTGGACTCCATTTTTTTAAGCCCTGAAGTAGGGGGTGTGCTACATGATTTTCAGGCAGGACACACGTGGACTTCAACTGACCACCACAACTATCTATCATTATTACTGGGTCATCATCATCATCATCATCACCATCAACTGAAACTGGTAAACCACAACTTTTTACAGTGGGAAGGGGGTTAATGCAAACAGACCCAGACACAGCAACCTTGAATTTCTTTTTCTCCAGTTCCCAACTGGGGTCACTTACATCATCATCATTTTCATCAACATCACCCACATCTATATATCTTCTGCTTGGATGCTGGCATGTGGACTGCAAGTTGCAACCACAGCAACATCATCATCATCATCATCAGATTCATTATCAGCAACACCACCACCATCACCCGGTATTTTTTCACCACATTGTGAATCACTGCATGGCAAATGCATGACCTGAATAAAGGTGGAAGAAATGTGACATTGTGTGCTATCATTGACTTGATGCTCAGAATCCTCATGTTCAGCTAATGGGATGTTACTGGGGAGTATGACATCATCTACACTGTCACTCACTGCCACTGCTTCACACTCCACTATATTTTTGAACATGGTAAACTGGTCAGAAGTGGTACTTAAGGCAGCAATACTCATACCACAACCAGCAACTGCACTAACACCACCAGCTGGAACAACATCATCTCCTCCAACTATGAGTGAAGCTACCGATTGCTCTGTAAAAAATATTGAAGGAGAAATACCTTTCCTCACATCAGCAATGCACTTCTGCATACTACCACATCCACAGATAATTTTACCACTGGCTGCAGTGCCATGGTGAGTAAACAGCTTTGCTCGCACATCTCTTTATGGGAATTTTGGGAGATCAACAAGAAATTCTAAACAAATTTAGATTTTGGAACTTTCAGTCTTGGTGGGGGCTGGAGCCCGGGTGGACTCTGAATGTGAAGCCAAAAAAAAAACAACTGTGGCTTCGATAAGAGATATAGATGCAAAGCCACAACAAATTCAACAACATCTTAACTAACCAGTGGTGCTCAAGTCACAAACAATCCAGTCTGGAAAAGAATACCTTTTGCTGGTGGGGGGGGCACTGACCGCAGATTACAGCAGTGCAAAACCAAGAAAAGATACCATAATGGCAGTACAAAATCATGCAGCTGCAGTGGATAGCAGATTCACACTGCTGCACCTGCAATTACACTGTGGCACAATAAAAGATGTATTATTTGATGTCACGCACTGCACACACACTCCAACACACAAACAATTTGTCTACAAGTAATGCGTAGCAAATTGAAAACTTCAGTAATATACCACGTATTTTAAACAACCTGAAATTATGCACTGCTACACCAGGTCCACAACACATAATCAGCAAAGAAATGTCAACAATTGCTGAAAGTATTACTTTGTGTACAGTAACACAGTCAGTTATACAAGAAAAATATAACCAAAAAACAAAAGAACTCCCTATTTCTCCAACTTAAATCTACCTACACCACAGATACACCCCTCCCTCAAAGCACACCTCCACTGTCTCTCAGTACACAGACTAAATGTTGTACATTAACATTCAAAATCCACACACAAACAATAAATGCTCAATGATATGAGCACAGGAGGGTTTCCTACAATCGATGAACTAAAGTTTGAGCAAAAAAATACTCAAAAAGGCTTTTTTAACAGCTTTTAGAAGGTTTGAATTGCAGAGAGCTCTCAGATCAGACTGTCTCCTACAGCTTCTTACACACACTACCCCAAACTGAGGCTGTACAGAACAATCTATAGCCCATTGACCTGAAATCCCATGAATCACTGCAAAATTCACATTTGAAGCTTAAAACAAGGTGAAGTGAGGCAAAGTATGTTGTTTTCAATGTACTTCACCTTAAAATTTATGGAGCAGTGGTTTGGGGAAGGCAGAATAATGTGAAGTCATTGCTTTCAATGGACTTCGCATTGCCCATCATGACGTGAAGTACTCCACTTTGTGTTGCAGAGTACTTCATGAATTCACCTTCACTCTGCGAATCACTTCTCGGAGTGAATTGAGGCCACTTCACCCACTACTAGTACTGATTGCACATCATCCAGCCCTATATAACAATTTACTAAAAACAGGAGTGGTCCCCGAGGACTGGAGGATGGCAGATGTAGTCCCACTTCTAAAAAGTGGTAGCAGGAAAGAGGCTGGCAATTATAGACCAGTCAGCATGACCTCGGTGGTGGTAAAGATAATGGAATCACTGCTAAAAAAAAGAATTGTGGAAAATCTTGAATTCAAAAGGTTACAAGACCTGAGGCAGCATGGATTCATGGGGGAAGAGGTCATGTCAAACAAATCTGATTGAGTTCCTTGGGTGACCAAGGAAATAGATCAAGGTGGAGCGGTGGATGTATATTAGCCAACCTAGATTTCAATAAGACATTCAACACCTTTCCACATGGGATACTAGTAAGCAAGCTGGATAGCTTAGGAGTTGGCCCAAAGGTAATAAAGTGGGTAAGAAGTTGGTTGAGGGATAGGTGACAGAGGGTACTGATAAACGGAGTTCTGTCAGAGGAAAGAAGGGAGGAAGGAAGACCAGTATGGTGCCTCACAGATCAGTGCTTGAACTGGTCTTTAATGTCTTTATAAGTAACATTGTAGAGGAGATGGAAGGGAAGGTATTCTTCTTTGCAAATCACATGAAACTCTGTAATAGGGTGGCCACTACAGTGCGGATGGAAAAGGTGAGCAGTGACCTGAAAAAACTCGAGGAGTACTGAAGGGTATGACAGCTGGTCTTCAATGTGAAAAACTGCAAAAAATGCACTTGTGGCAAAGAAATCCAGGGGCACAGTACAAAATCAGGGGTACTGATGACCACTAAGCAGGAAACAGACCTGGAGGTGATCATATCAGATGACCTAAAGGAGGCCAGGCAATGCAACATGGTAGCTAGGAGGACAAGTGGGATGGTGGGGTACATAGGGAGGAATATCACCAGAAGAAAGATGGAAGTGGTGTTGACTCTTCATAGATCACTGCTGAGACACCACCTAGCATACTGCGTCTTATTCTGGAGGCCACATCTCAAAAAGGACATGGACAGAGTGGAAGTTGCCCAGAGGAGGTCAATTGAAATGGAGCAGAATCTGCATCAAAAGCTCTACGAGGTGAGATTAAAGGACCTAAATATGTACAGACTGGAAGAGAAGAGGGGTTGGGGAATATGATAAAGACCTTTAAATTTCTCACTAGGGTAAATAAGATACAAGATGGAACTATTTTTTCAGAAATAAAGGTACTCAAGGAGAACAGGGCATGATACGAAGCTGGAAGAGGGTATCTTCAGGAGCAATGTGAGGAAGTAATTCTTCACAGAAACAGTGGTGGATTCCTGGAACAATCTTCTAGCAGTAATGATGGGGACAAAAACAGTAGTGGGATTCAAAAGTGCATGGGCTAGGCATATAGGAATCTTTGGAAAAGGAAATGGATAATGAATGGACTGGAGATCAAGTAGGGTATGTGGTGATACTATAGGCAGGGGAAAAATGGGAAGACTGTGGGGGCTAAGTGGTCCTTATCTGCTTGCAAATTCTATATTTCTATGTTTTCAATGTACACTACATTGCCAAATCCTTTGCTTCACAAAAGGTTGCTGAAGAAACTAGTTAATCTGAGTGCAGCAACGGACACAGTTAAATGGGCGGGAAACTGGTTGGAAGGGAGCCAGCACTGGGTTATGGTAAACAGAGTCAGATTCAAGGGGGGGTGATTCAGGGTCCAATCTTTTTCAGCATATTCATCAGCAACATAGGGGAAGGAATTCATGGCAAGGAGTGGCAAAATGTGTTTCTTAGCAGATGACACTAAGCTTTGTGATACAGCAGACAGTGAGGAGGGGATAAGGGAAATGCAAAGGGACATGTAGAGGCTACCAAGATGGTCCAAGGTTTGACAGTTGAAATTTAATGCAAAAAAGAAGAAAGTGATGCACACAGAGAACAAAAACCACAGAACAGAGAATTGGTTGGGAGCAGTTTGGCTGGGGACTACCTCTGAGGAATGGGACCTAGGAATCATCATTAGTGACTTTCTGAAACAATCCAGTCAATGTAATAAGACCCACAGTAAGACAACCAGGATGCTGGGGTGTATCAGAAGGGGTGTTGACAGCAGGGGGAAGGAAGCATTACTGCCTCTCTACAGATCACTGGTTAGGACATATATTGAGTATTGTGCCCAGTTCTGAAGTCCTTGCCTGACGAGAGATAATTATAGGTTGGAGATGGTGCGATGTAGGGTAATCAAAATGATTCAGGGCCAGCAGGGCAGGTCTTACGAAGATCGGCATAGGGCACTGAAAATGTATTTGATGGAGGCCAGAATATAGAGGATAGATGTTATCAAGACCTTCAAGTTTGTAGAAGGAATGAACAAGGTGACTGTAAGGAACTATTCAGCAGGAATAATGAATCATGACCAAAGGGACATGAGTGGAAACAGTCATGGGAATATTCAGGTGGGATGTGAGAAACATTTATTTCACAGAGAGGGGGGTTGAGCTGGTCTGCCAGCTGATGTACTGGATGCCAAAACCATTAATGTTTTCAAGCAAGACTAGGACAGAGTGAAGGGCTAAATACTTACTCAGGGTCATGGCAGTAAAATGGGTTGCATGGGGAAGCAGTGTGGGCTAAAACACTGCATAGAATAAAGGTCTTGAGTATGATACAGTGTTATGGACAGACTGGATGGACCAATGTTTTTTTTATGCATCATTCTCTGTTTTTATATGCATAATTACTTATATTTCGCTTCATACTTACTGTAGCAGGGTAAGTAGGTAGAAATAAAAGATTTGTAGGCAGTCTTTGGGGAACTTTGAATTTTGTCTTTAAAATTGTAACAGGTGGTATGGTGAAATCTAACTCGGAAAATTAATCTTTGGCTGAGTAGATACAGAAAGCCCTTTGAATCAAAAGCACTTCCCTTCTAACATGTCTAGAATGTTTGTGTCCCAGCAATTGAGTGGGACTGTGACAGAGTGGAACAGGTGATTGACGTCTTATGCATTAGCAGTTGTCAGCAGAAGGAAGCAAGGAAGCAGGGGACTCTACTGCTCAATTAATGTAAGGTGCCTTTTTACTACTGTGTAACAGTAACTGCTGGAAAAAGGTGGATGGTAAATTGTAGGCCAAAACTGGTTACAGGAGCAACACTCTATCTATGGTAGGAGTATACAGAGATTTAAACAAGACACAATGGAACACAAAAAGAAACAAACAAAAATGGGTAAAACTACAGTAGAAACACTTTATCAGGAGTAAGGTACATAAGTATTTCCAGGTAACAGAGGGAGAGTAGAAGTTGAGAGTGCTTGGAGTAGTGCAGTGCAGTGGCTGTGTGGTGGCAGTTTTCAGAGAGACTTTCTGGAGACTAAAGTGCTGCTCCCATCTGCACACACCTCTCTTGGCTGAAGAAGGAGGAGGAGGTTGCCAGACTCCAGGCTAAGTTGGCTAGGAGTTGAACGACCTCTTCCCCTCTGGAGCCATCAAGTCAGCCACCACTATCTCAGAGGATGCCAGGGAGGAAGAATGGCTGGGCTCTAGAATGGTAGGGATGGTGGGACAGAGGCACATTCCTCAACTGGTACCATTACGTAAGTTATATGCCACTCTGGTGGGGCAGAACTGCCAGGAGAAGGCATCCATGGAAGTGATCAGATAGGATGTGTGGACCCTCCATAGTGGAGACCTCAAAGAGAGTGGTAGAGGACCCCAGAGGAGGAAGAAGCAACTTCTGATGGTGGACTCAGTTGTCAGGAATATGGTTTTGTGAACAGGAAATGGGGCGAGAGGCAGGTTAGGTGCTTATGCGGTGCCACAACCTAGAGGGATGAGAGGCAGATCCTGAGTTTCACCAGGCCACAGGAGAGGAGGGAAAGCTGGATGTCTTTGTTCACTTGGGGACTAACGACCTGGCTAGGGGTGGGTTTGGGATAGTGCAGGAGGAGTTTAGAGAGCTCAGAATGGGACTTACACAGGCTCAGTGGCTTTTGCTGAGGTGTTGTATATCTATGATGGGGAAGGAAAGGGATCTCCACATCAGGAGCTTCAACTCATAGGTAAAGGAATGGTGCAAAGATGAGGGGTTTGGTTACATTGGGAGCTGGAGACCCACCTGGGAGGATAAGGGCCTATACAGGGGTGATGGCCTGAATCCATGTGGGAAGGGAACTGCAGTCCACAATGAACAGTTTAAATGTTACTTCAATAAATGTTTAAACTAACTGAGGGGGTGGCAGAAGGAATCATGGAGGCAGAGACTGTCCCACTGAAGGCTGAAGCAGAGATTATGGAGAAGTCAAGGGGACAGGAACCCCCAAGGTGCAAATTAATAAAGGAAGCAGGGTGGTAGAGACAAAGAGGGATGGGAGCATTAAAAAGAGAGGGATAAGGAGGAAGAGCAAAAAGGAAAACAGGTAGGCAACAAACAGAGTGGGAACAAAATCTGGAAGCCCATATATGTGAATGCTAGATGCCTAGGACATTTGTTCTTACACTTTGTGATAGTGAGCCTCCCACAAGCTGTGGAAAAGCTTTTGAGCTTCCCTCAAATTTGGAAAAATTGTTGGACCTCCTCATAACACACACAAAACATGGAAATTAGTAAGGTAAACACCAAGGTAGAGAAGTCATTAGGGAGCAGGACAAAGGTAAATCCAAAAAATGGCAAAGGCAGTAAGGACTGGGATGGGGCTCAGAGGGGTAAGGCCATCAAAAAATGGAGGGTGATGAGTACCAGTGCCCATAGTCTGTGTAACAAGCTCCCTGAGCTTGTTACACAGCCTCAAAGGAAGAGGGATGCCTGGATATTGTGGCAGTTACAGAAACATGGTACACAGAGACCCATGACTGGGATGCCAACATACCAGGATACACAATCTACAGGAGGGACAGGGAGGGGAAAAAAGAGGAGTAGCTCTCTATGTAAGAGAAGGGATCAAAGCAACAGAACTAAAGTGTGAACAGGGAGCAGATGATGCACTCAGGAGACAGGAAATGGCACCACAATCTGCATGGGGTTTGCATACAGACCCCCATCTCAGGGGGAGGGAATGGACAAGAAAATGATAGAAGGCATCCTTAGAATGGCAGAAAAAGGGGAGATATTGTTGATGGGGCACCTGAATATGCCAGATGTTAACTGGAGCACCTTTGCTGCAGGCACATCCAAGAACAGGGTCATTCTTGATGTCCTGCAAGGGGCATGCCTCAAACAGCTAGTATTGGAACACACTGGGGGGGGGGCAAACTGAGGAAAGGATAGCCAACTCTGTTAAGAAGGGGGATAAGACCTTTTATAGGTACATTAGGGAGTAAAGAAAGACCAAGGGAGGGATACTGAGGCTTAATAAAGGGGAGGGAATGTCAGCAGAGGGTGACAGTGAAAAAGCAGGGATACAGAACAAATATTTCTGTTCAGTATTCACAAAGGAAGAGGAGGGGGAGGTACCTAAACCAAACAAGAGAAACACTCTGAATACAGAGGTTGATACCAGTCCATTCACAGAAGAAAGGGTTCTGAAAGAACTACCAAAATTGAAGGTGGACAAAGCAAAGGGACCTGATGGGATTCACCCAAGAATTATAAAAGAACTAAGGGTAGAACTAGTGACACCACTGACTACTCTCTTTAACATATCATGGGAGGATGTGGTGGTACCTGAGGACTGGAGGAGGGTGGATGTGATTCGTCTTCACAAACGTGGGAGCAGGGCAGAGGCAGGAAACTACAGACCAGTTAGTTTGACCTCAGAGGTAGGGAAAGTGATGGAATCACTTCTGAAGGAAAGAATTGTTGACTGTCTAGAGGCCAGTGGGGCACAGGACCCAAGACAGCATGGATTCACAGTGGGAAGGTCCTCTCAGACAAATCTAATAGATTTCTTTGACTGGGTGACCAAAGTAGTAGACCAGGGAGGGGCTGTGGATGTGGCCTACCTAGAATTTAGCAACGCATTTGATACAGCCCCACACAAAAGATTAATATACAAGTTAGCCAACCTTGGAGTGGGTCCAAAGGTGGTAGCCTGTATAAAAAATTGGCTCGACAACAGGGTGAAAAGTGTAGTAGTAAATGGAGTCCACAGTGAAGAAAGGAGGGTTACTAGCGGGGTACCGCAGGGTTCAGTACTGGGACCGGTCCTTTTTAATGTCTTTATAGGCAACATTGCAGAGGAACTGGAAGGAAAGGTATGTCTCGTTGCAGATGACATGAAGATCTGCAACAGGGTTGATACACAAGATGGAGTGGAAAAGATGAGAAGGGACTTGGCAAGGTTGGAGGAATGGTCAGATGTATGGCAGCTTAGATTCAATGCAAAGAAGTGCAAGGTAATGCACCTGGGAAACAAAAACCCAGGGGAAGAGTACACACTGGGTGGTGAGATACTGTCAACAGCAAAAATGGAAAGGGACCTGGGGGTAATTATATCAGATGACCTAAAGGTGGGCAAGCAATGTGAGAAGGCAGTAGGGAAGGCTGAGGGGATACTGGGATGCATAGGGAGAGGCATCAATAGAATAAAACAGGAAGTTGTTATCCCTCTGTACAGACAGTTGGTGAGACCCCATCTGGAGTACTGTGTGCAGTTCTGGAGAACCCATCTCTGCAAAGACATAGACGGAGTGGAGGCAGTCCAGGGGAGGGCAACCAAAATGGTGCAGAGTCTGCACCAGAAGACATATGAAGAGAGACTAAAGAAGCTTAATACGTATTCCCTTGAGAAAAGAATGGAGAGAGGGGACATGATAGAAACTTTCAAGTATCTCAAGGGAATCAACAAAGTCCAAGAGGGTAGTATCTTTCAGAAAAAGAGATGTGCAAGAACAAGGGGGCACAATTTAAAGATTGAGGGGGGATGGCTCAAAGGTAATGTGAGGAAGTATTTTTTCATGGGGAGGGTTGTGGATGCATGGAACAGCCTTCCTGAGGAGGTCATGCAGTAAAGAACAGTGGGGGAGTTCAAGAATGCATGGGAGAGACATAAGGCAGTCCTGGTGGGAGGTAGGAGGAAGTAGGCTGTTGGTTAACTAGGATCTGCAGCTTATCCATCAGGTCGGAAAATGGGCAGACTAAGTGGGCCAAGCGGTCCTTATCTGCCATCAAATTCAATGTTTCTATAGCAAAAATTTTCATATTTTGCATAGTACAATATCATACTTTGCATAGTACAACAGGAATAAAGTGAGACTAATATAGTTGACTGAGTATATTCCCTTTTTTATTCAACTTACTGTCCCCCCCCCCCGGCCAAACCCACATCTGAATTTATTCTTGTCACTACACTTTTCTAACTCTTGGGCTCTTGTTACTCTGTTTCTTCTCTGTCTGGAACAACTAACCCAACCACTTCTTCTCTCCCCCTCTTACCCTGTTGTCAAGCCATTTCCTGTACCCTTTCCTCAGGGCACACCTGAAAACAAGTGTTGGCTCAGTGTGCATTTCCCAGTCACCAATTATATAAATAAATATCTACTGTAGAAACAATTGTGCCTTTCCTAGTCACTAATTTGCATATAAATGCTGTACAAACAAGCTTTGACTCAATATGCCTTCTAGTCACCAATTTACATATAAATGCACACCTAGAAACAAGCTTTGGCTGAATGGTCTTTTCCTGGTCACATCTTTGTGCATAAGTAAAGAAATCCACCTGCCATTATCCATATTTAGTTTGCTTCTTCCCTTCACACAAAACATCCAAAACTTAAAATTTAAATACTGTACATTCTCAGTCTTGACTGGGCCTCCCTGGAACATTTTGGGGCCTCCCTTGGGAGGGTGGCCTCACCATTTGAGAACCACTGGTCAAGGAAATAAGATTCCAGATCTAGAGGTCATCATGGCCGAGGCCAATCCAGATGTTGTGACCATTACTGAGTCTTGATGCACTGAAAATCATGATTGGGACATTGCAATACCAGACTATACTCTGTTCGAGAAGGACTGGGTGGGAAGGAAAGGAGGGGATGTGGTGCTTTATGTGAGGGAATGCAAAAAATCAGTAGACATACTGGGAATACAGCGGGAGGCAAAGGTAACGTGGGTCTTCCTGGATATGGAGAATGGGGCCACTATTCACAGTGAAGTGATCTACAGACCTCCAGCACAGGAGGAGTAATAAGATAAGGTACTGGTGAAAGCCATTGGCAAGATGTTAGAAAAGGGGAGGCTGCTAGTAGGACTTTAACCTATGTGATGTAGATTGGAGCCTCCCAGCAATGGCTTCAGCTAGAAACAAGGACATCCTGAACTCTCTGCAGGGGGCATTCCTCAGGCTACTAGTCAGTGAACCCACTTGTGATGGGGAAATACTGGATGTGGTACTCACTAACAGGGACAGTGTTGCAGGCATCAATGTGGGAGGCCACAAGGGACCAATGATCACCATACAATTTGGTTCAATATAAGGACATCTGTGGAACTGAGCCACATGAAGACAGGGGTCCTGGACTTCAGGGGGCAGATTTTATAAAGATGGGTGAATGCCTCAGGGATGACCTGGCAGTGAGGGGTGCCTGGGTTAGGTGGAGTTACAGTGGGTAAAGCTAAATAGGAGCATACTAAAGGCAATAAACCACTATAACAAACAAGTGAGCAAAAGCAAGAAGAAAAAGAGACTGCTATACTTCTTGAAAGAGGTGGCTGAAAAGGTAAAGGCTAAAAGGGTAGCATTCAGAAGTTATAAGGAGATGCAGAGAAAGGTGGATAGGGAAGTGTTTCAGGGAAACATGGAAGCAAGAAAAGCAGTGAAGAATGCAAAGGCACAAACTGAAGCGAGAATAGCCCAGGAGGTAACAAAATGGGACAAAACATTTTTTTAGGTATGTAAGCAAAGAAAGGGGTGGGGCTGTAAGGTTTAAAAAGGGACAGGGGACTGTGCAGAGGGGGACCAAGGAAAGGCAAGCATCCTGAACAAATATGTTTGTTCAATGTTCATGAATAATGGAGAAGTGGAGTGGCCACAAAAAAGTAACAGAAGTTTTGGAGAGAGGGAAGAGGACACTAGTCCATTTTTGGAGGAGAACGTCCTGAAGGGGCTGGCTAATCTGAAGGTATACAAAGCAATGGGGCCAGATGCAATGTATGCAAGGATATCAATAGAGCTCATGGAGGAACTGGCTGCACCTCTTACAGTCCTATTTAGCAGTTCACTGGAAACATGAGTGGTTCCAGAAGACTGGAGTAGGGCAGGTGTAGTCCCTTTACACGAAAATGTTAGCAGTGAGGAGGCTGGTAATCACAGACCAGTCATCCTGACATTTGTGGTGGGAAAGTTAATGGAATCACTGCTGAAGGAAAAGATTGTGGAATATCTTGAATCCAGTTGGTTACAATACCAGAAGCAGCATGGTTTCACAAGATGGATGTCATGTCCAACAAATCTGATATATGCCTTTGACTGAGTGAAAACGGAATTAGACCAGGGTTGTAAAATTACCACAGACTTCCCAGAAATTGTTGATCAATATCTTGCTGGAGATTGATAAGTTCTGAAGCCAGAAAGAGACAGCACAAAATTAGCATATGAAGCATTTATTACAGCTATGCCAAATTTTAGGGAAAACATAATACATACCATCCCTGGGATGACAGAGGCAGCTCCCCAATCGCAGCATGGGCTCTGTGACAAGGAGATCATGAAACTGATCCTGTACTGTATTTATACAATTTTCTCTCATAGCTAGCAACTTATCTATTTGCAAAAGCATGACCATACATGGCGAGATTCTGGATGTTGTGTCATCAGAGTTGCACACTGTGATGTGTTGTTATTCTGTAGTTGCTAGACTATACATCTCATAGTCTCCATGTGCAGCTGACTTATCAATTTTCTAACCTTGTACAAAAACACATGTTTTCCCTGTCTCCTGTCTCTACACATTTACATATGGCAAAACATATTTCCCTAGCCAGCAGTTTGTACAATAGCAAAAACTATAACTAACTTACTATTACTTAATATATTGAAGCACACTAATTCCTTGCAGTAAGGTTTCCTAAGCTAAGCTATAGTATAATATGCACTTATATTAGCAATATACAGTTATATGAAAATAAAAATGACAGATCGCAAAGTTTATGCTAACAGGGAGGAGCAGTGGATGTGGCCTACCTATATTTTAGTAATGCTGTAGACTAGAGATGCAGCAAATTTAAAATCCCCCGGAGAAGTGAATGTGAAGTAGGCGCTGCTTGGCACTTCACTCTGTGAGTGCCTCATAGGAAAGCTCACTTCGCCTTGTTATTATTACTTCATTGTCATTCCACCTTAAATGCGAAGTAAGGTGTAGTGACAACAATATTGGCAGTATCTTACCCACACAGTCACCAGAATGAATGTGCACCCCAAAGTGCTACTGTCTTGCGTCCAGAAAACTCCCCAGTGCTGACAAAGTGAAATGAGAGTGTAACAAGAAAAGTAAAGTCTCCCAAAATTAATGGCGCAGTCAGTCATGCACGAAGTGGTCAGGTCACACACAGAGTCGCCAGAATTAATGTGCATCCCCAAAATGCTACTGTTTTGTGTCCAGAAAATTCCCCAGTGCTAACAAAGTGAAATGAAAGCATAACAAGAAATGCAATCTCCCAGAATTAATGGTGCCATGCAAATGCACAGATAAAGTAAGATTGCACTGCACACTCAAGGGATGCATCAAATAGGCACAACACCTAACCAGTGCTTACAAGTCACAAATCCAAATCTGGAAAGGAATACATTTTGCCAGTTGAGGGATTAGTGCATGGCACTAACAATCCTCTACCAGTAAAGATTCCACAAAGCAGTATAAAAAATTCATGCTGGTGCAGTGGATAGCAGGTTCACACTGCGGCAATTACTCTGTAAAACAATAAAAGGTGTCTGATTTAATGACACCCATCACACTCACACTCACACGCACACTCAAGTAATGCATAGCAAATAGAAAACCTTTAGTAATATAACCAAATGTTTTAAACAGACAAATTGTACACTGCTGCACCACAACAATCAGCAAAAAAATGTCAAGAACTACTGAAAATATTACTGTGTGTACATTAACACAGTTATACAAGAAAAATATAACCAAAACGGAAAGACTGACTTTTTCTCCCAGGTAATCTACCTTCACCACAAATACGCCCCTCCCCCAAAGCACACTTCACAGTACACAGACTGACTGTTCTAAATTAATATTCAAAATCCACACACAACAATAAACACTCAATGATATGAGCACAGAAGGGTTTCATACAATTGATGTATTAAATTTTGAGCAAAATATATTACTCAAAAAGGCATTTCAGACAGCTTTTACAGGTTATGAATCACAGAGCTCTGAGAGCAAAATGTCTGCAGCTACCACTGCACACACACTACCCAGGCCAGAACTGAGGCTGTGCTGAACAACCTAGAGCCCATGTGACCTGCAATCCCATGAATAACTGCAGAATTTCATTTGAAGCGGAATTACAGGGTGAAGTGAGGCGAATTACATTGATTTCAGTGTACTTCACCTTAAAATTGGTGGAGAAGTGATTTGGGGAAGGT
Source organism: Neoceratodus forsteri (assembly GCA_016271365.2). Classification (NCBI taxonomy): domain Eukaryota; kingdom Metazoa; phylum Chordata; order Ceratodontiformes; family Ceratodontidae; genus Neoceratodus; species Neoceratodus forsteri. Next base: position 214,633,947 of record CM057451.1, read on the forward strand.
GGAATAACGCAAAGTCATAGTTTTCAGTGGACTTCGTGTTCCTCATTATGAAGTGAAGTACTCCACTTCCGATTGTGGAGTTCTCTGTAGATTCCACGTTACTCAGTGAATCTCTTCACGGAGCAAATTGGGGCCACTTCACCCACCATTACTTACAGTACTGTAACTCACATGCTGTACTGGAAGGAACGTGAATGCCTATGGCTGTGTTTCCCCGATGGGCTGTAGTACAAAACTCCCAGACTTAAAAATGCTTATTAATGAGTACAATGGTAGAGTGGTGAAGCCTGGAGAGATACTACAAAATATGCTTACAATACATCCAAGTAACTAGTAAAACAAACATTTGTCAATGCCGAATGTTGTCTCGTTGGCATTGGCTTTGGTAGTGGCAGAGGCAGAGATGCATAATAGGAATGTCAGTGAAGTGTTGAAGTGCTGCCAACCCCACCCTCACCCTGTAGAGAGCGACAGGCATTGGGGTGTTTACGAGCGTGCCTGCAAACTGTGCAATGCACACTCGGAAAACACTAATTTTATGGACTTTCATCACCAAATTTTCAACATAGGCATTTTAGGACCTCTGCTAATGAACAGTGTCACTGTCATTTTCATAATGTGTCTCGAATACGGATTTCCCACAGTGACCATGCTATTCTGTGCTGGAACTGAGAAAATACATTTTGGCCAGGATATGAAAAATGACAGCTGTACTGTTCATAAGGAGGTGCAGAACAATGGCAATGTTGAAAATCTGGAGTGAAAATATTATAAATTGGTGAACTTATGAGTGTGCGTGCAAACTGCGCAACACATGCTCGTAACATAGTCATTTTATGGAGTATCATCACCAAATTTTCAATGTGGGCATTTTGGGACCTCTGCTCATGAACAATGTCACTGTCATTTTTGTAATCTGTCCCAAACACTGATTTTCCACAGTGACCGCGCTATTCTGCGCTGGAACTGCGAAAACACATTTCAGCCAGGATGTGAAAAATGACATCTATACTGTTCACAAGGAGGTGTGTAAAAATGCAATGTTAAAAATCTGTCATGAAAATATTGCAAATTCGCGAAGTTACGAGTGTGCGTAGCAACTGCGCAACGCATGCTTGTAAAACAGTCATTTTTTGGGATTTTTTCCACCAAATTTACAACTAGGCTTTTTGAGAGCCCACCTCATGAACACTGGCACTGTCATTTCGTTAATCAGTCCCAAAATGTGATGCCATGCAGTGACCGCAAAATCACCTTTTGGGGCCAAATAACACCATGACAGTAACAGAATTCATGAGGAGAGGTCCCAAAAACCCCAGGTTGAAAATCTGGTGCCAAAATTCCAAAAAATGTCTGGGATATGCATCAAAGTTGAAAAAACCCAATTCATTCCATTATACAGCTTACCGGCATTTCCTCAGTTCACTGTCGGCTTTGAAGAGTGCAGATGTGTTCCTGGTCCACCGAAGATTGTCGTGCTGGACTCCAGAGGTAAGTATGGGGTGAGGGGGGTTGTGGGGAGGCAGGGTGTGCAATGGGTGGGTGTGGGTTGCAGGAGGGGGGGCAGAGAGACCGGCAAGGGACCGTTTTTGGTTTACAGGGTTTAAAAAAAAAAAAAAGAGACGTTGCAGGATGGTTTCCATTTTTCAGGTGTGTCTGGCATGCTGGGGTGGGCTCCCAGCATGCCACCTCAGTGTTTGTGGGTGGGGGGGTGCTTTAGCTGACAGAGGATTGGGCACCCCCATCAGCACATAACAAATGGGGGGGGGAGTGCATGATGCTGAGGGGGATTGGGCAACCCCCTCGGCAATCAACAAAAAGGGGGGACATTATGCTGATGGGGAGTGGGCCTCCCCATCAGCATTGCAACAGGCAGCAGTGGCGGCAGTCACTGCAGCCAAGTTGCCTGCACCGAGAGAGGTGTGTAATGGTCATGCTGCATGAGAGCTTTGCTCTCATTGCAGTGGACCTTTTCTTTGTTGTGATGGCCACATTAGGCATGCATGAGGTCAGTGCCTCCTGCTGCCTGATTGGGGAATGAGGGACGCACCTTCTGATACGTGCCCTGCATTCGCCCAATAGTGACCGCACCTCCAAATCTGCTACTACTGCAATATGTTGGCTGCGCAAGTGCAAGCCAACATAAAAATGAATGTTGTGATTCGTGATGTGATCGTGAATCGTGATTTGTGACCGCATTTGTAACTGTGGTGATGAAGAACGTGATTCGGTGTCGACGTTGTGAGATAAACAATATGGAACTGTATTGGGAGAGGAATGCAAATGCCTATGGCTGTACTTCCCCAATGAGCTGTAGCACAAATTCCCTGACTTAAAAATGCTCATTAATGAGTACAATGTCGGGGTGGTGAAGCCTGGAGAGATACTACAAAACAGGCTTACAATACATCCAAGTAACTAGAAAAAAAATTAATGTTGTGAATCATGACGTGATCATGAATAGTGATTTGTGACTGCATTTGAGACTGTGATGATGAAGAACATGACTTATATCACGAGTGACTCATGATGATGTTCCTGACTTAGAAACACATATTAATGAGTACAGTGTTCATGCAGAATTATGCACCACACCAGTCCAGTACTCTGAAGGGACCCCAAAAAAACAACTGTGACTTAAGTTACAGATGGAGATTGGGCCTTAAAGAGATGCAAATGCACAGACAGATTAAGATTGCGCTGCACACTGAAGAGATGCAGATGCAAAGGCGCAACACCTAACCAGTGTTCACCATCAGAAATTCAAATCTGGAAAAGAATATCTTTGCCGGTTGGGATGGACTGAGGTGGGGGGCAGTGTGCTGCACTGCTACAGTAACAGTCACTAGTACCAGTAAAGATACCACAAAGAAGTACAAAAATCACACAGCTGCAGTGGATATCAGGCTCACATTGCTGAAATTATTATGTGGCACAATAAAAGGTGTCTGATTTGATGATACACGTCACACACATACTCACACACGCACACTAAGTAATGCGTAGCAAATTGAAAACTTCAGTAATATAATCACATATTTTAAACAAACTAAAATTATGCACTGCTGCACCACAACAATCAGCAAAAAAATGGCAAGGATTATTGAAAATATTACTGTGTGTACATTAATACAGTTATACAAGAAAAATATCTCCAAAACAGAAAGCACTGTCTTTTTCTCCAAGTTAATCTACCTACACCACAGATACTCCCTCCCCCAAAGCACACTTCCACTGTCTCTCAGTACACAGACTGAATGTTGTACATTAACATTCAAAATCCACACACAAACAATAAATGCTCGATGATATGAGTGCAGGAGGGTTTCCTACAATCGATTAACTTAAGTTTCAGCAAAACAAATGACTTAAAAAGGCTTTTTTAACATCTTTTAGAAGGTTTGAATTGCAGAGAGCTCTCAGAGCAGATTGTCTCCTACAGCTTCCTGTATACACTACCCCAAACTGAGGCTGTGCAGAACAGTCTAGAGCCCATGTGACCTGAAATCCCATGAATCACTGCAAAATTCACCTTTGGAGCATAAAAACAAGGTGAAGTACATTGTTTTCAATGTACTTCACCTTAAGAATTGGTGGAGTAGTGGTTTGGGAAAGTGGAGTAATGCAAAGTCATTGTGTTCAATGGACTTTGCATTACCCATTATAACACGAAGTACTCCGCTTCGCATTGTGGAGCACTCATTGAATTCGCCTTCACTCCATGAATCACTTCACGGAGCGAATTGGGGCCACTTCGCCCACCACTACTGTAGACACTGTTCCACACAGAAGATTAGTAAGCAAGCTGGCTAGCTTAGGAGTGGGTCTAAAGGTGGTAAACTGGAAAATAAATTGGTTAGAGGATAGGTGACGATGGTAGTGGTAAATGGAATTCACTTTGAGGAAGTGACGGTGACCAGCAGGGTGCTTCAGGGATCAGTGATGGGACTGGTCCCGTTTAATGTCTTTATAAGTGTCATTGCAGTGAAGCTGGAAAGGAAGGTCTACTTAGTTGCTGATACCACAATCTGCAATTAGGTGGATACTATTGAGGATGTGTGGAAAGGATGAGCAGAGACCTGAGAAAACTAGAGGAGTGGTCAAGGATATGGCAGCTGGATTTCAATGTAAAAAAGTGCAAAATAATGCATTAAGGGCACAGAATACCAGGGGCAGAATGAAAAATGGGTGGAGCAGGAAAGAGTCATGGTGGTACTCATATTTGATGACCTGAAGGTGGCCAGGCAGTGCAACAAGGCAGTCAGAAAGGCTACTGGGATTCTCAGTAGCATAAAGAGGTGCAGCTCCAGCAGAAAGCGGGAGGTGGTATTGCCTCTGTATAGATCGCTGGTAAGACCTCACCTAGAGTACTGTGTCTAATTCTGGATACCCAATTTCAGAAAGGACATAGAGTGAAGGCAGTCCAGAGGATTGCAACTAAAATGGTGCAGGATCTGCATCAAAAGATCTATGAGGAGAGACCAAAAGATCTCAATGTGTACACCTGGACGAGAGGAGGGAGAGGTGGGAATATGATATAAACCTTTAAATACCTCACAGGGGTAAATAAGATACAGTAGGTCAGTTTTTTTCAGAAAAATCGTGCTCAGGAACAAGGGGACATGCTATGAACCTAGAGGGGGGTAGATTCAAGAGAGATGTGAGGAAGTACTTCTTTGCAAAAAGAGTAAAGGACTCCTTGAACAGCCTTCCAGAGGAGGTAGTAGGGTCAAAAATAGTTGTGGGGTCGATGAATGCATGGGACAGGCACATGGGAATCATGGTGGAAAGGAAGGGGGAGGGAGAAAGAGCTGTAGTTCAAGTACAGTCTATGGCAATGTACTGTAGATAGGAAACAAGGGCAGACTGGATGAGCCAAACAGTCCTTATCTGTCATCAGATTCTATGTTTGTATGTTTCTATGCTTTCTATGCTTCTTGTGAGTGTAACATGTATTTTGTTGTTTTGAATTAGAAATAGTAAAACCTACAATACATTAAAAATTATAGTGTTTTTTAGTGTTTTATTTTTGCATTTTGTTTTCCTATTGAGTGGTGGCAAAAACAGTGGAGCACAAGATGGCAACCAGCTGAGATGAACAGAGGGCTGTGCTGGTCCTCCACTGTGGTACTGATGATTGAAACATGTAATGGTATGGTCTTGATGGGAGGGTGGTGACATGGGTGGTAGACGGTGAGTCAGTGTGGAGGTGTTTAACTTTTGGTGGGCAGTACAAGTGAGCTACTAGGGTTGGGCCAAAGTGTCCACAAAACTCTGGACAAATTTTAATTTTTAAAGTAACAAGCACCTTACATTATGGTTGGGCACCAATTGTGAGAAAAGAAGTGTAGAAAGTAAAAAAAAAAAAAATAGGGCATCCCCAGGAATGGGAAAAATCAGTTGCTGCACCAGTTCCTAAAGGTAATAGGAAGGGTTGTATTGACAGTAATACAGTAGACCAATCTCTGTCTTGTTTGCCATCCAAGGCACTTGAATAAATTGTGCATAAATCAATTGGTAAATTATTTGGACATTAATAATTTGCAGATCACAGCATGGTTTTAATAAGCGCAATAGAACTTCCTTAGCATTGGATGAACTGATGGATTTTATTCACAGTGTCTTGGTCTTGGATAGAAGACACTAGGCAGGGACCGTCTATATTCTGTGCAGTAGATTTATCAAAATAGTGGTAGCAGTTCATTTGGCAAGTTATTTTCCAAAATCTCTGGAGGTCTCTAAGGAGATTTTCATGAAGTTTCCTGCAGCTCATACAGGAAAAAAAACATATTTTCCGCTAGGAATCTGAAGAGACTCATGAGAAAACTTGCTGAATTGACTGCTCACACTGTATTGATAAGGTTAATTATAGCTTGTTTATCCTGAAATTAAGAGTGATGGGACTAGGGCAGGCCCATTGGCAGGGACAGCTGAGGGGTTGCCAAGTGCCTTAGTTCCTGCCTCGCCGGAGACTCAGGTTCAGGAATGGACTCAAGTGATTGGAGATCAGCTGGAGAGGGAGAGGACTGAGCATCTGAGGGAGTGCTTCCCTCCCATGTGGAAGATTTGACTTGTTGCCCTAGCCTTGGCTGCCCCTAGGTAGAGGCCTGTGGGTAGAGCAGGTCAGGGATGCAAAGTATGGGAGGGACTCATGGGTATATTTAGGATGGGCACACCTCTATGTGCAAGTCCTACACTCTGCAGGAGGGATGGATGGTAGAAAACAGGAGACAAATTATGTCAGGGGGCTTTATGAAACCCAGCCCAGCTGTCTCCATGCCTGTGCCACTGCCCAGTGAGCAACCTGGTCTGCCTCAGATCTGATGCACTGGGGGGGTGACCCCCCCCTTGGCCCTGCCACAAGAGGGAACTAGTGGGGAGAAACTATGACCAGGTGCAAAATGGTGGGTGGGGGAAGCCAGCTTGGAGGGACTGGGAATTGGGCTAAGGCAGCCTTCCTCCTAGACAGAGGAGGGTAAACACTTGTATACAAAAAATGAGTGATGAGATTCTCTATCCATGTCCAAAGTGGGTTTGCCCACTGTCTAACAAACAGATTACAGTGTGTAAAGATCAACAACACGTAGTCGTCAAACAGAAACTTTAATGTTGGGGTCCCTCGGGGTCTGTATAGGACCTATTATTATTTAATGTATTTCTGAAACAGCTTCCTCAACAGTGTCTTCATACCAAAATGATTCTTTACAAATGCAACACTGTCATCTTTTCAAGTGATGTGAATTTTTTCAACCAAGTCAAATCACCTCAAAGGTGATTTCACTAGCATGCAGCAGTAGTTTGTTAAACAATAGTAAAAAATGAATTAAAAGAAAACAAAATCAATAATTTTTTGTAGTATTAGGACATTAAAAGACAATATTTAACTGGATTTAGTCATTCTTACAGGAGATCCAACAGGAATGCCAGTGTTTTCAAACACTGTATCTGGAATTGTTGTCTACAGACCCTATATCCAACACCCAAACAGAAGAGACATACACAGTGCTTTGAAGAAAATGATCACAGGCATGCACTTATTGAATGAACAGCCTGCATTAATAACATGGCATGCACAACTTGGGAGGATCAACCAGTCCATCCCCTACCCCCAGGGACCATCCGTACAGATTCACTCTTTCCTAAAGGGTACTGACTCTGGAAGGGTAAAGGCCTCCAAGGCCTAAAGGGTGACTAAGAGCTTTGTGATATGCACCCATACCCTATCACATGCTGCTACTCATACAGGGAAGCCCAAAAAGCCTTTTCCTTGACTGATCTCCATGGTGTCCAATTGTCAGGGCCTCGCCTCCTGCCAGCCTTGAGAGGAACCCATCTGTGTCAGTAGCAGATTCCCCTACAGCACCTTCTGCACACTCCTTACTGGACTACTGTGCCTCCACAGGATGAGAACATCAAAGCCCCCAAAGCAGCCACACTAACACTTCTCAACAGCACCATGTAGATCTGCTAAGACTAAATCATAACCCACATCCAAGTGTACTCTATCACATGCATACAGCTGGGGTAACTTTGTGACTACAGTATAAACCACCAAATTGAGATGCACTGAATGGGAATGTTTGTTTAAATGGGACGATCCCCAGGGCACTGATTAAGTGGCAATGCAGTTCAATTACTGCATCTTCTCATAATGGGGACTCTGATTTCATTTAATGGGGATGACAATGTTCAGCTGCTCTCGATGGTTTCCCCATTAGCAGCTCGTCAACGCATTCTCACATCATTACTGCATTTTAAAAATGGCCATTACATATAAGATGTTTATGTTCTGCTGGAAGTCTGCAGTCTGACTGAGGTCATTGTTTGTCTCCATTTGTGTCCTTATCTGCTTTATCTGCCCAGATGGCAAGTAAGAGGGTCAATCTGCCTCTGGCATGCAAAATTAAAGTGTGTGAATCACTGCAACAGCCCGGTGCCTCCATGGCAAAGGATGTGAAGCAGTTTGCCATCTCCAAAAGCCAGGTCAGATGAATCAGTCAAAAAAAAGAGGAACTGCAGTCTGAATGGCAGATGAACAGCACCCCGAGCAAAAAACGAAAAAGAGATGATAAAGACACTTAGCTTGAAGACGCCCTTCACCTGTAGTTTACAAATGCTGTAAGCAAAGGAGCTTGCATCTCTGTTCCTGTTCTAAAGAAAAAAGCCTATGAGATAGCCCCCCATCTTCAACATGATGATTTTGAAGCAACAGATGGTTTGCTACCTTGTTGGAAGGGCCTGCACAACATTGTGTGTAAGTGGGAGCAGGGGGAGCACATGGATGAGGATGAGCCATCCACAAGAGATTGGATTACAAATGTGATTCCCATGCTATTAACTGAATATGCCCCCCAAAACATATTCAACACTGATGAGACAGGTGTTTTTTACAAGGGCTAAAATACTAATAAAAAATTAAGTTCAGTTCAATGGAGACAACCTGCAGACATTTAAAAAAGAGCTCTAAATCACTATGAGTTTTGGTGCTTGTGTGTGTGTTTGCATGAGTGACTCCTGATGCCATGCTGCATTCGGTATTCCACCCACTCCTGTTTATTGAGACTATTGCTTAATGGGGACAAATAGCTTGCCATGGAGCTGTCCCCTTTAAGTGACTTCTGTATTGCATTGTGTCTTAACACCATTCCCTCAATAGTATCCATAAAAGTCTGCATGTCCATGTTAACCATCCTGCAGGCTTTCTTAATTGCCACCAGATTACTGGCATGATGCCATGTTTGCCTTTGTGTAATGTGTGACCAAACCAGCTCTACCCTGGGCCAGGTTTTATAGAGCAACCTCAGGTCATCTTGCATCTGGCATAGCAACCCAAATGACTTCTCCAGTCCTAGTTCATTGGCCCCCCAGGTGGACCACTAAAACTTCAGAGGATCCTGCCACCACAATTCAGGCATGACCCATGGAAGGAAATCATGCAATCTGCTCCACGGGTGGCCCATCCAATGCACCTTCTGATGATGGGCATCCAGGAAGAGGTCCCCCCCCCCGGGGGTTTGCGTGGCTTGTCTGGCTGCCCAGTGAACAACTGAGTGTCCACATATATTCACTTGTTTCTTTTGGGAAAGTGCCACCTGCTGGGAAACTAAAGCAATATTATAATACAGTACATGTGGTCACATGTAACCTTCAAACGCTTGGGACCTCCAATGCCCCAGTGCCTGAACCTGACTGTCCATAAATCCTTCCATTCTTGTATTGGTCACTGCATCAATGTGAAAAGAGTGGGGGTTAATCCCCAGTCTTCCACTCCAGACATTTAGTGGCCTGGCCAAGGACGTATAGACTCTGTAAATCCATTAGCAGGCTACCACTCTACGGTGGAAGAATGTACCTCTGCCATCAGGCCTCTGTGTTACATAATTCTATATCTCCATCTGTACATTCTAACTCACCCTCAGCAGTGACCTCAAGATGCACCAGCAACCTCTTGCTCAGTGGTACAGTGAAGCCCACCAGGATTAAGCACAGTGTCACAGGTTTACTGCATGGCAAAAAGGATTAACTCCCATTGAAATTGCATTGTTTGCTTCAGTAACTCTAATGCAGAATTCTGCAGCACCGCATTTCATCCTGGTGAGCTTCACTGTAGATCTTACTCTTATGGAGCTAAACAAACACCCCTTTCAGCATCACTGCCACATCCTCTTCCACCAAGATCCCCTCAGCCACTGCTGCTTTATTTTGCTGAACCAATTTGGATATCCTACATGTCCCATAAAAGGCTACCAAAGAAGCAGTTTCAAACAACATCCTTCCAGATGGGGATGAGCATACCCACCCCAATTTGCCCCAAACTTGTTCCAACAGGACTGGGCTAACCAGACACCTGCCATCCACCTTTTTGGGTGCCCCGAGGGACCATCACGCCAGCATCTTGAATATCCAAAATTTCTGGGTGTTGTCTTTCAACCCAGTGACCTTAGGAAGCTAAGATATGCCCGTCAGGTGTCGACCGACTACCCCTGGCATTAAATCTTCTTGTTTCATTTGGACCACATAGTGGCATAACTGGTCATCTGGTACCCCAACCCTGAGTCTGCCTTACATTTAGAAAGTTTTCAAGCCCTCTCCTGTATGCTGCCCTTGTAGCAGGATCCAAAGAAAATCTTATTGACTACCAGGCTTGCTGCACTCCAACTCCCAAAGGAGGGCTGGGACTTCATGGGATGTTCCTCTACATCAAGCACCAGTTCTCAGAATCTCTACCACTGTGAATGAGAAAGAGAGTTAGCAATACCATCATCCACACCTGGCACATGCACTGCCTTAAAGTGGATGTTCAGTAAAAGACACCTAACTGCCCATTAATGGTATGTACCGTGGCTATGTTATCCATCCTAAAGATGAACTTGCGATCTCTGACCTACCCCCCCCCCGACCTGATGAGCAAGCACTATTGGGCAGAACTCGAGCAAGGTATGGTTCTTTGTCAACCCAGCCTCCACCCAGCTGGGTGGCCATTTCTCTGCACACCACATCCCTTGGAAGTATGCAACAAAGCCAAAGCTTCTTGAAGCATTAATGTTGAGCTCCAGTTACTGTCTGGTTATCACCATGGGCCAAATGGACACCCCATAAAGCACTTTAAAAATGCTAATCAAACTGCCAGATCCTCTATCATGCTTTCAATCACCCACAGCCTGTGGTAAGGATTTTTGCATCTGGTACCCATCCTTGCCATGTGGTGCATGAAGATCTAACCCCTTCAGGATTACTTTGCATGCAAAGTTAAAATGACTGTGGATCTGTTGGAGCTCTCTCAGTGTTATCTTCCATGCACCAGCAGCCAAGCTCAGTAATTAATAACAGGATCTTAACCTTCTCCTACCACAGACAACTCAACATGGCCTATGTGTCTATCTAAGTGCCAAAAAAATAAAAAAGTGGTGCAGGGCTCCTCCATCTTACCCTTCTCTAATGGCACCCTGAAGTCTGCGCAAACCACCTTAAACACCTGCAGCTAATGCTCACATCCTCCAGTGCCCTGTCATCTTACATTCAGAAAGTTGTCCATGTAATGGGCCACCTCTGTCCACTCCACTTTGGAGACCACCATCCAATGCTGAATCATATGAAATGGTTTAACCACTGAGCAAGCCACAACACAGCCCATTGCCATGCACTTGTCGACACAGCACTGGCCCTTGAGCTTAATTTACAACAGATCCCTGTTATCTGCATGTACCTGCAGTAACTGAAATGTCAATTTGGAGTCCACTTTTGCAGGTAAGGTCCCTTTACCTGCCACCCTCATCATCTCTACTACTCCACTGCACAAATCATATGATAATGCCATGAACAAAAGCACAGAAATATAGACAATGCTGGCAGAAAAAGACTGATGAACCATCCAGTCTGCCCATGGTTCCCTGTCAAGGATCAAAATAATCCTTAATTGAATCCCTCTCTGGGTAAGCCAAGTGGTTTGTCATCCTCAATTCCTCCGGAGTTTTTCTGGGGACCAGTCCAATAGGTGACATCCACAAACATGGTGAAGGCAGGCTTGGGAAAGGGCTGCTGATCCTTCTTGATGCCAGCTCTTTGTGTATCTTTTCGCAGACTAGATCCAGTCACTTCCTTGGCTGACTTCAAATTCTCAGGCTTATACCTCCAAGATGGCATCATATGGAATCTGAAAGCCCATTTTGAAGCCATGTGCCAGGAAATCAGAAGGTGTCCATTCCAGTTAATTATCCAACCTTGACCTAAAGCGATCTCCCTTCATTGGAATTCAGAGGTTTGTTACACTACTTATGAAATGGCTGATAGGTGTTACAGCCCAGGTTGCACTGGGTAAAAGGGCAAGGTTGGCCACAGGCTGTGCGCTCATGCTTAAATGTACAGCATTCAGTTTTGCACCCCTTAGTTACAATTTTAGCAATACCTGATTGCTGTCCCTGGTCCCTGTGAGGTGAAATCTTGCCACCGTCTTTTTGAAGACAGGGCTTGTCTAACTGGAAAGACACTGTCAATGTGCTGGACACCCCTCCCATGCTCTATGGCCCCTTGACCCACAGCAATGCCATGTCCAATGTATTCAATTATCATGCTGAGTCACTCTGATTCTACCACCAACATTCCTCGAGTCATCATACTCCAGCCATCTGCAACATGGTCTATCGTTCCTGCAAAAATCACAAACCCTTCTGACCAGTTCTTCCAGGCACAGCAAATCTGAACCCTTCTTCTTATCTTGAGCTTCATCTTTGGGTTCTTTGGGATAATTCAAGTGCATGAAGATATCAATGCACTCCCCACTCAGAACCTTCTCCATGAAATGAGACAGCACTGGCTATAACTAAACTCACAAAACCCATTGCTGTGTGGTGGTTGACCACCAGGCTCCCTTGTGATGCCACCTGGGGCATAGCCACAGCCACCAGAGCCATTGGTGCCACCTCCACTCTGCATAGAAGTCACTACCATTTCTGGAGTCAGAAGACCACCTCACCCCTGTTCCTGAGCTTCTGTGAAAGCCAAGACCTGAACCAGCTTCTGCTCCAAGGCAGACTGCTGTGCTGTCCCCAGTGTGTTCTTTGCCTCTGCCACTGTGCTTCATGGGTGAGGGGACATTCCTGGAAGCCTCACAAGGTTCACAGCCTGTTCCACCTGAGTTGCAGGCAGCTGAACCTGTACCAATGCCACCTGCAGATGCCATTCTGTCTGTGCCTGGATCCTGGGTACAACATCCTCACCTGATCCATCTTAACCAGTTGCCCGCATATTGCCAGGCTGACTGGCTAGATGGATGGGGCCCATCAATGGATTTTGGAAGAGTGTGACTAAAATGAACAGGACCAAAGAGATTACTGGAGTAGCTGCAACCTCTCCCATGCCCCCAGGATCATCTCCCCATGGGGCTATCTAGCCAGCAGAGTGGCCATCACCACTCTAACTCATCTCTGACCTCTTAGCTGCAGGCTCCCTGCAATGGGTATCACTTTCAAATGTGCTGACCAACAAGGTACACATCTGCTCATGACACTACTCTTCAAGTTAGGCCTATGTTGATTGGGTGCAATGATGCTGGTGGTGTCTTCTGCTATTTTTTTGCTGGGGCTGGTTTCTTGGCCACTGGCTACTGTGGTGCATCCAGTTTCTTGGTCCAGCTGCTGTGGCACTGGTGTACTCTTCTTACTAGATTTCTTGGATGCTGGCTGGCTGAGTGCTGTACTCTGCCCTGCTGGCTGCCCTGGGAGGTCAGCTGAAGCAGATGTGCTAATGAATCAGCACAATCTATGTCTGATGGCCCTCTTCCATCAAGATTGTCAAAGCATGTTTACCACCATGTCTTGCCACAGGGCTGCACTAAAGTCTCCCACTGCTTCTCAAAGTCTGTTGTGCCCATCTTCGCTGCTGTCTCCTCATTTCCAGTCATCTTGTTACGCACCACACTCAAAAGAGATGAAAATTTCCCTGTCAGTGGTAGCCACCTCTGCTTGATCCATACAGTTGGGCCACTGTGTGTTACATTTATTACGTTACTACTGTATTCTCATATATACTGTAGCTGCTTTAATTTTTTTGTCTCTCTCCCTCTGTCCTGCCCCACTCCCTGGAACTGTAGTAGAAGTAGTAAAAATCTTTATTTCTATACAAGATTAAGATGCCACTTACACACCATTAGGACAAGGTCCTATTTTCAATGTGATCCAGTGCTATATTGGTACATGATTATAAGAAACACTGTTACAGTTGGTAAAATTGTTAAATAAATAAACATTGCAGGAGTCCTGAATTCAGGATTGACTAAGACACTAAAAACACTGTAAGATATAAAGGAAAACTACACTAGATTTCTGCAATTAAAGATAAACAGGTCACTGGGAGAGGGGCTTGCCATGACAGCCCAGTTTGCTTACCATTGCTCTGCCTCTAATTCATTACCTGTTCCTGTTACTACCTCTGTCTTTTTTCTTTTCTTTATTACCCCCCCCCAAGGCTGCTTCCCACCCAACTGCCATACTCCCATGGAGCTATGGCCCTGTGCCACTCTGGGGCACCACACCTCTTCAGTAAATTGGAGGCGGGAGAAACATCTCACGTCTACATTTTTGTCTTTGTTTCTTTTTTTTTGATAAATAGAATTTTATTATAAGTTTCCAACCTTTTTTCATATGGAACAATTCAGAGTACATTCTGATCAAAAACATTCCAGTTTACAATACAGTCTTGTTTTTCCTTTTTTTTTTCTATATCCCTGTCTGGGAGTGAATCCCTTGGAAATACAGTCTGCTTGACTTTTGAATAGTTTGGTATACATTTGCACATACAACAATGACACCTTCTGCCCTACTGTATATCTCTGTTAACACTTCTAGGATGTTACTATATTACCTTTGCAGGGTTGCCTTAGCATAGGCTTATTAGCCACTACTGGGTATTCCACAGCTCTTCCCCCTGTTGTTGTCTGTTTGGTATGATAGGGTTGGCATCAGGCTGATATTTGTCAGCCTGCAATGATTTGAGTTCAGGAAAAGGCCCAAGACTTCTACTAACCATTGCAGTCTATTTTGATTGGCATACATCACCCTTTCATAACTGGCTGACTTACCCAACTCCTCCAGTCATTCCCTTGTGTTTGGGGTTTTAGAGTCTCTCCAGTGCCTGAGCAGTATTCTTTTTGCTGTGATAAGGGCCACCAGTAACCATAATCTATGCAGCCATGGCAGTCTATTGTCTGAGGTAAGATCTTGAAACACCCCTAACAACACTAATAGTGGGGTGAAGTTTAAACTGCAGCCCACGATCTGACTGCATATCTTCCTGATTTCCTGCCAGTATTTTGTGAGGCTTTGGCAGCTCCATACTGCTGTATGTATTAGATATTTCCCCCTTCTGACTTGCACCTCCAGCAGGTATTGGAGGTTAAGAGGCTCCAGGCTTTTAATTTGCTGGGTGTTCTGTGCCATCTATGTAGGTCTTTGAGTTGGGTAAATCTGTTCTTTGTGTCTTTTACTGCTGATTGCAGTTCCCTTCAACATTGGTCACAATTATCTAAAGTAATTTCAGTCTGTAGTTCCTCAGATCAGTGTGCTTTACCCTCTCAGAGGCAACTGTGCTGCCATTCAGTAGGTGCGCATAGATATCTCCACTTCTAGCATATTCCCCCCCCCGGGACACAAGACAGCATCCAGCGGGTTGTTGTCCTGACACCCCCAGCTCTGTCCCAGTATACCCTCGAGTGCATAGCGTAGCTGCAAGCATCTCCAGTGCTGCTGGTTTGGGAAGCCATATCTTGACCTGAGTTGTTGAAAGCTCATGAGTGTATTTAGTTCTGTGTCCATGATATTGGAGATGGCCTATCCCAGCCCTATCCCAGGGCTTGTATCTTACATGCTTCCATTCTATCTGCAGCAGTGGATTATTCCATAAGAGGAAATATTTCATTTTCTCTGGTCTGCAACTGGTGGATCTCACTGTTGTGTATCAGATCTGAAGGGCATGGGTGCTGGTGGGAGGTATGAGGAGATGTTTTGGGGGGTGAGAATATTGCTATCATAGCCAGTGGTCTTCCTAATAAATGTTCTGCACATCTTGCCCATTTGGGTGTCTCCATCCCTCTATCCTATGGGGCTGTCTGTACAAGCTCAACTAGTACTTGGGCTATGATTCTAAGGTAAGAGTCGGGCAGTTTTAAGCCTCCTTTATGGAAATCCTTCTTCAGCTTCTCCCAACTAATCCTCTTTGGGCCCCCGCTCCAAAATAAATTCTGGAGCTTGTTATGTATCAGATCAATCAGTTTCTTGTCGAAGTATATTGAGAGATTATCTAATGTGTATTGCAGCTTGGGTACTGCCATCATTTTGAAGGCTTGTGCCATCCTCCAATGGGATATGTGCAACAGTTTCCATCTCTGGCAATCTCTCTCTATGTCTTCTATTACCGGGAGCAGATTGAATTTCCTCAGTTGTGGTTTATTCCATTGAAATTTTAGCCCCAAATATTCTATATTTTGAGATGTTGGGTGCATTCCCCATGGGGTAGTTTTCCAGTAGTCCTACAGCATTAGATGAGGCCAAGAATTTGGATTTGGCTGCATTCAGCTTGTACCCTGATATTTTGCTGAATTGATCAATAAGGGTCAGTAGGTGTGGAACCAACCTCAGAGGCTCTGTGAGCATTAACAGAATATCATTTGCGTATGCCACTGTTTTGTGCTCTTCTCCCAGCATTACCCCGTTAATGTCCATGGCTCTTCTTAATAGCTTGGAGAAGAGACTCTAATGCTAAAATAAATAGTAGTGGGAGAATGGACAGCCCTATCTGGTTCCCCTGTGTAGCTGAAAGGGGGGGGGGGGGGTGACCTGCCATTTGTAACTACCTAGGCTGCTGCCTTATTGTAAATTACTTTAACCCATGACCTGAAAGCCGGTCCACTATTGAAGGCATTCATAGCTGTGAGAAGGTTTTTCCACTCCACCCTATTGAATGCCTTCTCTGCATCCAGTGATAGGGGAATGGAGGGTGTATCTATCTGCTTGGAATTCCACAATAGAAACATAGAAACATAGACTTTGATGGCAGATAAGGACAACTTGGCCCACCCAGTCTGCCCATTTCCCTACCTACTGGATAAGCTGCAGATTCTAGTTAACCAACAGCCTACTTCCTGCAACCCCCCACTATAATTGCCTTGTGTCTGTCCCATGCATGTTTGAATTCCCCCACTGTTTTAGACCCAACGACCTCATCAGGAAGGCTGTTCCATGTATCCACCACTCTCTCCATGAAAAAAAAAATTCCTCACATTACCTCTGAGCCATCCCCCCTCTATCTTTAAATTGTGCCCCCTTGTTCTTACACATCTCTTTTTCGGAAAGATGCTACCCTCCTGGACTTTGTTGATTCCCTTGAGGTACTTGAACATTTCTATCATGTCCTCCCGGCCCTCCTTTCATCAAGAGTATACATATTAAGCTCTCTCAGTCTGTCTTCATATGGTTTCTGCTGCAGACCCTGCACCATTTTAGTTGCCCTCCTCTGGACTGCTTCCGTCCTGTATATGTCCTTGCATAGATGAGGTCTCCAAAACTGCACACCATACTCCAGATGGGGTCTCACCAACTGTCTGTATAGAGGGATAACTACTTCTCTTTTTCTACTTGTGATGCCCCTTCCTATGCATCCCAATATCCTCCTGGTTCTCCTTACCGACTTTTCACATTGCTTACCCACCTTTAGGTCATCTGATATGACTACCCCCAGGTCCCTTTCCATTTTTGTTGTTGTTAGTCCTCCTGCTATTGTGTACTTCTTCTGGGTTTTTGTTTCCCAGGTGCATTACTTTGCACTTCTTTGCATTGAATCTAAGTTGCCATATGTCTGACCATTCCTCCAACTTTGCCAAGTCCCTTCTCATCTTTTCTACCCCCTCTTGTGTATCAACTCTGTTACAGATCTTTGTGTCATCTGCAAAGAGGCATACCTTTCCCTCCAGACTCTCTGCAATGTCACCTATGAAGATGCTAAAGAGGACTGGACCCAGTACTGAGCCCTGAGGTACTCCACTAGTAACCCCCCTTTCTTCGGAATGTGTTCCATTCACTATTACCTTCTGTGTCCTGTTGTTCAGCCAGTTTGCTACCCATGCTACCACCCTGGGACCCACTCCCTGGCCAGCTAACTTGATTATTAATCTTTTGTGTGGGACTGTGTCAAATGCCTTGCTAAAGTCTAGGTAGGCCATATCCACAGCCCCTCCCTGGTCTATTACTTTGGTCACCCAGTCAAAGAAATCAATTAGATTTCTCTGACATGACCTTCCTGCTGTAAATCCATGCTGCTTTGGGTCCTGTGCCTCGCTGGCCTCTAGGTACTCAACAATTCTTTCTTTCAGAAGTGATTCCATCATTTCCCCTACCACTGAGGTCAAACTTACAGGTCTGTAGTTTCCTGCTTCTGCCTTGCTCCCACTTTTGTGAAGGGAATCACATCTGCCCTCCTCCAGTCCTCAGGTACCGCCCCATCCTGCCATGATTTGTTAAAAAGCGTGGTCAGTGGTGTCACTAGGTTCTCCCTTAGTTCTTTTAGGATTCTGGGGTGAATCCCATCAGGCCCCATTGCTTTTTCCACCTTGAGTTTTAGGAGTTCTTTCAGGACTCTTTCTTCTGTGAATGGACTGGTGTCAACCCCCCTACCCAGAGTGCTTCTATTGTCTGGTTTAGGTAACTCCTCCTCATCTTCTTTTGAGAATACTGAGCAAAAGTATTCATTCAGTATCTCTGCCTTTTGACTGTCTCCCTCTGCCTACCTCCCCTCTCATTTATTAATCTTCACTATCCCTCCCTTAAGCTTTCTATGCTCCCTAATGTACCTATAAAAGGTTTTATCCCCCTTCTTAACTGAGTTGGCTATTTTTTCCTTGGTTTGGGCCTTTGCTAGTCTGACTGCCTTCCCCACTTCTTTCTGCTTTAATTGATACCGTTCCCTGTCATGCTCCTTCTGTGATTCCTTATACTTTTTGAATGCAGCCTTTTTCTCCTTAACCTTCCGTATCACTCTTTTGAGAACCATAGTGGTTTTTTACTCCACTTTGTTTTCTTTATTTGTTTCACACAATGGCTTATTGCCTCTATGATGGCAGTTTTGATTTTTCTCCATTGTTCTTCCACCCCTCCTTTTTGGTCATTTGCTATTGCATTCTTCAGGTATTCACCCATTTTGCCAAAGTCAGCCCTTCTAAAGTCCAGTATCCTTGTTTTTGTGTGGTTTATCTCCATTGTTGTGCTCATTGTGAAGCACACTGTGCAGTGGTTGCATGTTCCCAGATGTCTACTGACTTCTAAATTTGTGATCCTCTCTCCATTTGAGAGTACCAGGTCTAGTATTGCTCCCCCCGAGTGGGTTCCAACTCTAGTTGTCTAAGGCCTGCCCCCTGCAGGGCATCGAGAATGACACTGCTTTTGGATGTGGCTACAGTACATGTTATCCAGTTAACATCTGGCATATTCAGGTCCCCCATCAACAGTATCTCCCCTTTTTCAGCCATTTTGAGAATGTTCTCTATCATATGTTAAGGAGTCAGCTGGTGCTGTCAGTACCCCTCCTGTCTGGGACAAACTCCACCTGGTCACTCTCAATCAGGCCTGCAATAAAGTTATTGAGTGTTGTTGCCAGTAGTTTAGCTAATACTTTGCTATCTGCTGGAATTATGGATATGGGCTTATAGCTCCCACACAGGGAGCTGTCCTTACCTGATTTTGGAAGAAAGAAGATTCTGGCAGTCATCATGGACCCTAGTAACTCTCCAGTACTTTTGGCCTCTATTAGTGTATCATGTAAAGTGCCTACTAAAACCTCATTGAAAGCATTAAGGATATCTGCTTGGATTCCACCCCTTTAGGGGTATTCCCTGTTGGCATTGGGTTTAAGGCTTTTTCTGCCTCTTACTGTTCTATTGGTCTATCTAGCCATTCTAATTGTTCCTGAGAGAGCTTGGGAAGTTGAAATTAACCCATAAACTGGTGTATGTTGGAATCAAATGGCTGGACTCCCCTCATGTATAGTGCCATATAAACTGCTTGGAACTCCTCACTAATCTCTCCCTCACCAAAGTCAAATACTAAATTTAGTATTAAAGCAGTCATTAATTTGTCTTCAAAGACTAATTTTTATCATTTTTAATCATCTTTAATCATCATTAAAAAAAAACAACCTCTAAGAATACTAAGAAGCATTCAGCAGACTACTTGTTTAAGAGTTAATTATTACTAAATGAGGATTAGAACTAGAACTGCAATTATTTTCAAAGTACACTTGTTTTTAACACTACTGAATCATAAATGAAGATTACAGTCAGTCAAGTAGTTCAAGGATTTGAAGCCAAACAAAGCTGGGTACATTACCATGTATTTCACTTCTACTAAGCAAGGAGGCAGACAAAACAACAAGCAACACAAATTAATTGTAGGGAAGGCAAGCAATCATAAAATGTGGGGTTTTAACTAGAACTGATGTGATGCAAAAAAAAAAAGGTTGACACTGTCCCTTTAAAAGTCTACTGAACTACATTTTCCAGAAGTCTACTCAGTCAGTGACCTACGTTCCCAGAACCACTTCCTTTTCTTGCCCAGCCTGACTGTTAATCTCCATTTTGAAGATGTTTATCAATCTGGCGTTGCCTGTAGTTAAGATTTATTAGGTAAGGGCTTATGTTTAAATAGAAAAGTGCATCATTTTAACTCCCTGAAATGTTAATTACAGTAAGGGAATTATTACTCAGGTTTTATTGTTTTCTAATTGAAATGCTGTGCAGTTTTAATGGTGAATATTTTGTTGTGAAGAAATTTTCTCTGCTCTGAACTCATGTGGCTAAAAACCTTTGAAAAGCCTTTAAAGTACACAGTTTTTGTTTCAACCAACTCACTCCTTAGAGTGTCTAGTGCACATTGTGCCTCTAGATTACCTATTATTTGTGATATTTTACTGATTTAAACATAGAAACATAGAAACTTATAAAATGGCAAGAAAAAATCTAGAAATCTCATTGGCCAATAGAGATCAGATGACTGTACATTAAATCACTATATACGAACTGTCATCCTGGTCCTAAACTACATCACACAATGAGCAAATCGGTCTTCCTACAACCAGAACTATTTTCCATCAATCTCCCTACAACCAGAACTGATCTTCCACCACAAACGTGGCTGCTACCTTTACACTGTAGAAACCTTCAACTGGGCCCTAAAAATAAAACTACCTTAAACATAAAATAAAACTAATTAAATGTTGTTTACCAGATCATCACACTCTCATTACACACATAAACAAATTAGAAACATTAAGTATTGTTTATAGTTTTCATTACAACTGTTTCTTTGCTAATAGTGAAAACTCCCCCTTCTATCTTTACCTTCTCATCAGAGAAATCTCTTCTGCTTGCCCTGACAGTTACAAAATTGAGTCTCTGGCTCTAAAACAGGCCTTTGTTGTGTGTGCACAGTATGTTAGTAGAAGAACATTCTGCTAGTAGAACTGAGCAGGAATTTTGAATCCCTGTATTCCATGGTACATTCCATGATAAACATTTCATTTTTTGAATGTAGGGAAACTGTAATAGGGACTGTGACACCCCCCCCCCATTCCTATTTGTGCCTTTGGATAATGTCTGAATCAAGAGTATTTCCCTGTTTGATTTGCTAAGCCATTTTATCTTGCATCTGGGCTGAAAATACATTTACAACAAAATCTGTTGCAACAGTACTTCTGTTTAACTTCACTTTTCTATTTGTCTTTTTGCATCCTGGCACTTCTTTTATTTCCCCTGCACACAGTGTGGCCACCTGTGTGTAGTCTATCTATCCCTTATCTTCCTTTCATGCTCCCTTTTCAGTATTTTTTAGCCCATGTCTTGATACAATGCCTTGCATCTGAAAGCACTGCCACTTTTGCAGTAATCTGCACAACTATGCGCACGTTTGCACTGTGTAGCTGTGAGAATGTTTGAACACTCGGTAATTTTACCATAGCGTCTTTTCTCTCGAAAACAAACTTGGGACTTTGTAGAAGTTCCTTTTTTATTCAGATTAAGCGACTATTGTCTATGCGCCAGTACTTTTAAAAGAAAAGGAGGAAAACTAACTCCTTCAGCCCTCAACCCTTAAATTTAGGATTAGCTTACTTTAAGCCAGGAGAAACGCTGAAGCGAGTGTAGCATTTGTAGCTTACTTCCTGTTACAAAGTACTGTTTCCAAACAAGAGGATGTAGCATTTGTTGTCATGCCTGAGTGAATTAAAACCCTTTTCAAATATGCAGGATTGTGTCCTCAAAGATATGGCAAAGAGATACTTTAATTGTAAACAATGCATTTTGAAAATAAAGCTAAACCTGCAGTTGTGTTCTTGTAGGTCTGCTCCCTGGACCCTTCTCTCAGCCTTCTATAGAGTTGGCCAGCCCCTCTACACCCTTATTATAATTAATGCTGATGGGAGGAGCCTTGGGTATTCAGAAATCTTGAAAATAAAAGAAATAATAGTATTGTTTGTTTGGTTTTCAGCTGGTTATAATACAGACAACTAAAGGATGTCTAAATTAATCCTGAATTCACATTTAAAGCTGTGTAAACAATATATTCTAGTTTATCTTCTGTTAGGGAGGAACTTAAACTTGTCATGTGATCTACTTTCTGTATAAAAAGAGAGAATATGAAGTGAATTAGTCAGTGTGTGGTAGAAGGTGACCCTGCCAGATGCCTAGCCTGATTCAAGGTACTGTTTCTTCAGTGATGTTAACTGTTGAAATAGTATAATTTATGTTTATTGTATATAGTTCTTTCATTTTCCACTTCAAGTCCATTTTATTTTTCCTGCTTAGAGAATACATTTTATTTTGAATTTTCTGCACCCTGACTGTGTGTTGGACTCCATTTGTACAGTACCCACGTGTACAGAAACACAGAGAAAAAAAAACAGAATGAAGAAAGTAAGCAATAATACTATACAAACAAAGAGAAAAGGTGATAAATGACTCACCCTGCTGTTTATCTTTTAGGACAGAGTGAGCAGTTAAAGATGCTGTCAGTGAGTGTGGCAGTTTTGAACCACGCTCATGCTTGCAGCATTGGGGAAGTGAGAAGCCTCTGTTATGGCTTCCTTTTAGTTTTATCTACAGAGTGAGGAGAATGAAATAAAGTAAGGGGTGCATGTGTCATATTTAGAATGAGGAAAACAGCATTTGTGAATTGTTGTGGCTGGCAGGAGAATATGAAGCTTAAGTAGGCAGGGAGGCACACACTGTGTAACACTACTTTAATCTAGCACCAATAGGCAGAAGGACTAGTTTATGTTAAAAGCACAGATTCACTTACATTTTTACTTACCTAAAAATGTGTTTCAAAATAAAAAAAAACTGCTTCTAAAAATAAAGGGCCATTTCATAAGTGCAATAAGACACTCCAAGGTTGTGCATTACAGTGTGATAACTGCACTCCTAGGGATGACCAGCACTTGGCCTTCAGCCTTATGCCTAACTACATCCCTAGTAGTGTGGTTATCACACCATAATGCACACCCTGTCATGTCTTATTGCTTACATAGAATGTAATGGCAGATGGGGACCGAAGATCCATCTAGTGTGCCCTGATTCCTACCCTCCTCCTCAGAATTTACTTACTACTGCCCCCTGTGTCTATCCCATGTTGATTTGAATTTGCTAACTGTTTTAGAATTAATGGCCTTGGCAGGTAGGCCATTCCATGGGTCAATCACCCTTTCTATGAGGAAGGACTTACACAAGTTACCCCTTAATCTTCCTCCTTGTAATTTTATAGGATGGTCTCTTGTCCTCATGGAGCTATTGACAAGAAAGAGACCCTGGATTTGCACTCTGTTTATCCTCTTTATGTACTTGAATGTCTCTATCATATCCCCCTGTCTCCGCATTGCTCCATGGAGTACATGTTCAGCTCCTCCAACCTGCTCTCATAAGTCATGTCATGGAGCCTTGGATCACTTTTGTTGCCCTCCTCTGTACTGTCTCTAAGTCTGTAATCTATCTATGTCCTTTCTGAGATAAGGCCTCCAGAACTGGATGCAGCACTCCAGGTGGATCCTTATCAGGGATCTGTATAGTGACAGGATCACCTCCTTCCTTCTGCTTGTGATGCCTCTTCCTATGCATCCTAGCATTCCGCTAGCCATTTGTGCTGCCTTCTCGCATGGACTGCCTACCTTCAAATTGTCTAAATTTAAAATGATAATCCCCAGGTCTCTCTTCTGCAGGGTGGATGCTAGCCTCTCCTGCCCCCCAGATAGTAGTCTATCACTGGATTGTTCCTGCCCAGATGCATTACTTTGCACTGTTTTTTGTGTAGAATTTTAACTGCCACATATTGGACCACTTTTCTAACTTGAGCAGGTCACCTTTCATTTGTTCCACCCCCTGCTCAGTGTCCACTTTATTGCAGATCTTTGTGCCATCTGCAAACAGACACACCTTCCCACATAGCTCCTTTGTGATATCCCTGAAGAAAACATTGATGAGCAATGGTCCCAGGATGTACCCCTGTGTCACACCACTGGTTTAGCAATTTAGTTACTTTAAAGTTGTAGTTTCTTTGGGGTGGGGGCAGGGGAGTTAAATACCTAGCAGAAGGAAGATTGTATAAATGAGCAAATTGAGAATGCATTTTATGTTTGCATATCCATTCAGTAGCCTATTTAACTATATTTACAGAGAAAAGACCTTACCGTTTTTTTTCATCTGAGAAAATCTGGAGTAACCTGCAGATTGATAAAGTAAGATGTATTTACTGCAGCTATTTGAGTGTTTGAATGTGTGTGTGATAGCTGTGCTTTTTGCATTTGATACTGTATTTGATTAAAACATTTGCATGTGTTAATCCATTATATTAATTAGTAATGTTCAGATCCTTGTGCTTGTTTTTTTGCTTCTTTTCCTAAAACTGCTGACTGTAGTTTATGAAAATATCTCCTTATACACTTCTGGAAGAATTTATATTTGCTTGGATTCTGTTTGTTCATAAATTGATCGATATTGTATTTGATTAAAACTTTTGCATATGTAAATCCATTATATTAAATTAAATAGTAATGCTGGGTCAGTGTACTTTTTTCTTTTACTGAAGACTACAGATTATGAAAATCTCTCTTTTTTGTGGAGGAAGAATTTCTTGAGTAATTTTCCTGTTTCTGAAAAGCATGCCTTTTTTAACTGATTCTTTGAATCCATATAGCTGTTTATTTTAAAGGTGCCCAGTTTGAATTTGTATTTTATATGTTAGCGTCTCACATTTTATTTATACTACATTGAGAGGTATGGGGTCCATGGTTACAGAAAGGTGATCTGAGGAGGGAAGGTCTAATTACAGAGAGGGTGGTCTGTGGGAGATTCTGTTCTGGAGGGAGGGTGGGACCATCTCCTCAGAAGGATGGTTATCTGGGTGTCCAGCTCCAGGTAGGGTGCTCAACTTGGGGGGGCTAGTCTATGGGTGGGAATGATGAACCTAGTGGGTCTAGCTGCAGGGAAGTTTGTCTGCTGGGGGAGGTTGGTCCAGGGCATGAAAGGGTGAGCTAGCAGCAGGGAAGGTGGCTGGTGGGGGGCTAGTTCAAGGATGGAAGTGAGGTCCAGCTGCAGGGTGGGTGGTCAGACAGTGTGGCTGATATGGGGCTTGTGGTGCATCCTGCTGTAGTTAGAGTGGTTGATTGGGGAGTGCTGGTCCAGGGGCTTGAGGGGACAGCTGCAGAGATGTGCTCTGTTGAAGGGGAGGCTGGGGGTTTGCTCCAGCTACATGGAGGTTGTATGGCATGTAGTTGGAGGCTGGTCCAGATGCAGGGAGGGTGGTCGGCCTGGGAAGAGGCTGGTCTGGTGGCTGTGTAGTGCTCTTGCTCCTGTGAGGTTGCTTATTGTAGGAGAGGCTAGGGCTAGAAGGGCTGTCCAGCTGCATGGAGGATAGTATGGTGCCTGGAAGGGTGATCTAGGAGAGAGGAGGGTGGCTGGCTGTTGGTGGGGTTCATCCAGGCATTGGATGGTGGAAGTGGTGGTTGGACTGGAATTGTTAGGCTATATAATGGGAAACCTTAACTTTTCAGGATGATCTATTGACTACCAATAGTCATAACAACTGTCAGTCAATAGCTCATCCATTAGGGTCAATATTTTCTTTCTGTAGGCCTTCACTGGTAAGGCTAATACTGCTAGCTCCTCACTGTGCCATATACATTCCCCTCATCACAGTGTCATGTGTACTGCTACCACCTCACTGTTCCACAGACACTTCTGCCATTGCACTATGCCATGTGCACCACCATCACAGTGTATTTCCACATGCACTGCCAACTCTGCACAATGTGCACTGCAGACAATGCAGTGCAGCATGCAGTACCACATGCATTGTCACCACCTCACTGTTCCATGCACACTACCACCACTGCAATGTGTCACAAGCACCACCATCTCATGTGGTGCCATGTGCCTTGCTGACTCCATGCTGGGCCACATGCTCTGCCAACACCACACAGTGACCCATGTATTGCCATCACTGCATTGCCACATGATCTACCAACTCTGTTGTGCCATGTACACTGTCATCAGCACACAGTGCTACTTGCACAGCCAGCAGTTTGCTATTCTATACACGGTACCACCACTTGCTGTTCTACATGCACTGCTGATTCCACTCTGATCCATTTGCACTGATATCAATATCTGGTGCCATGTACACTGCCGACTCTGCTGGAACTGTGCCTGTTGTTGACCATTCATGTGCCTTTACTCATTGCCCCTGGGATGGAGGCTGGGGCATCTGTGGCATCAGTTATTTTCATCCACCCATACTTGAAGGCCCAAGTATTGATACATGCTCTGTAGGTCAGGCAGTATCATTGTGCAGCAGAATTAAGGCATATTAGGTTAAAATTATTGAATAAAAATGAAGGCCTACATTTTAAGGCTACAGCCTGGCTTGTCCACTGAGCAGTAGACAATGACACCCAGTTTCAACCCAGTTTTGAAGCTGGAAGGTCATGTGTCATTCCCAATGTCATATTCTGAGCCACTGATCATGGTGGGATTTGAACTAGGGATCAACGGGCTTGTGTATGTAATATCTATGTTCTCCCTGAAGCTCTTGTACTTTTCTGGAACTCTGTCTGTACTGGATCCATGACAGTCAGTTGACAAATTATTTGTTGATCCGTGTTACAACGACTCCCTTATGTCAACTGCATTTGCAGTTGGCATGAAGGGAGTCACAGGACAGGTTGTTTTCTTTGGGGGGCTTTGCCCCGTACCCCCATGTGGGGGACTCTACCCCCTGCACTTCCACACTACTAAAATAATCAACTCTGACTCAGACTTGTTTCAGGAAGGGGGTGCAATACCCCCGGAAAGCAGTGGCGGGTTCCCCCGCTGACACTACAGCGACTTGGCACTGTTGTCGCTGTAGTGTCAGTTGCTCTTGAATTGCCAAAGTAGCGTCGGCATACCGTCTGTACTCTTGATTTTATTTTTTCCTTATAATAACCCTTTTTTTCCTTTCTTTCTACAGGTCTTAAAGGACATTTACCCTGGTCTGACAGGACACAGACTACCTACATATCAGATACGTATTGTTTATGTTTAATCTTCTCTGTTGGTCCCATTTTGTTCTTGAAGCACTCTGGATCCCTTGTGACCCCATGGATTTTCTTTTTTTACAGGTACAGCTGAACATCACTCCAAGACACCCACCCCAGGCACCACAGGACACAGGTAAGAGATCTCTTATCTATGCTAGGTAGGCAAGCTGTAATGATGCAGCCTCAACTGTGCCTTCCTGTCTCCTGCATCCTTTGCATTGCTTATGCTCATGACCCAGATATCATGTTGATGCATTTGCAGCAGAACATCAGGAATCAAAATGCCAGAACCAGCAGGAATGCAACAAGTAGAATACAGGTGTATTCAGATTCCCAAATGATATTTCCTAACCCTGCAGGAAGAAATGTTTTGAACTGAAGCAGATCTATCAGTTTAAGGGGCTTTCCTTCACAGTGCCAACATAAATGTGTGGGGACAGCCCTGAGTATGTTAAGGATGCTAAGTCTTCACCTGTCTCCCAAGTTTAGCTCATCTTCCAAGGGTCAGAAGATCTGGCACTTCTCATTGATGAAGGCCAGTAGATGCTGATTTTCCACCATGGGCAGAGGTAGCCCTTTGAGGTAAAACAGGGTCTGGGTAGTCGGTAAACATTCTCTATGCCGCTTTTGAAGAATAGGATGGCATGATGCCAGGAGGCTGAGACTCCAACTGGAAGAGGTGCTGGGTGTTGCTGCTCCATGTGCACTAAGGTGGTTGAGTAGGGTGACACACTAATAATGACCCCTTGTTTATGCTGGAATGCTGCCTCTGATAGGGTTTGCAGGCTATGGGTCAAGCCTGGGCTGGCTCCTGGGTCCAGGGCAACAACACAGGATTTGTTCAGCAGGAAAGAGGTTGGCCTTTGGGGGCAGGATTGAGAGGAGCAGAGTGGTTGCTGGCATGCAGGGGCAGATTAGGTAGTATCAGGGAGAACAGACTATGTCTAAAGTATGCAAGGCACATTTGGGAGAGGCTGAGGGGCAGGTACAGCAAGAGAGTGGAGGTACTATGATTGAAAGATAGTCTGCTGCTGTATCACTGACTGCTAGGAAAATACAGCAGGAAGTGCAAGTGACTTTATCACAACAATTGGGCAAAGAATGCAGACAATTAGTGTAATCATTATATTTAATATTATCCTGGTGTCTATATGCACATGCTGTCACTTTTCAAACCGGGAGCTCCATCCATGGACCTGAGGGAGGGAGGCAAGCAGGTGTCTCATGGACTTTATCCAGGATTCACAATCCAGACATTAGCTTGTGCCATCTGCTGGACCACGCAACTGGAAAAAATATAAAAAAATGCAGGAACTGCAGTTCAGCCAGTCCAGGTAAGGGGTCACAACTCACATCATGCTACAGATAAGTAGCTCTTCTGGTTCTTATTGCCATTCACATCATGGCACCACCCACAATGTACTTGTATCTGGAATAACTGAAGGGCATTGCCATTCTAGTCTTCTTTCTAGCTCTGTGTAATCTGCCATGTGGCAGGGTAAGTTACAATAATAGCTGTTACAAATTATGCTCTGATCATGCTGCTCATGCATGCTGTTTATTTACAGCAGAGCATGCGCATGTGGTCAGTGGGTGTAACAGCATGCATAGGATTGGTGGGTATGACGGCATACATGGGGGTATAGAATTGTGAGGTGTGATAGCAGGCATGGTGTTATGTGGTCAATTGGTGTGACAGCATGCATGGGGGCATGGAGTTGTGAGGTGTGATAGCATACATGGTGGTATAGGTCAGTGAGTTGGACAGGATGTATGGGAGATGGGTGTGATAGTGTACAGTATGTGGTCATTGGGTGTGAGGCATAAATGGAAGCACATTGTCAGTTGATGGATGTGACAGCATGCATGAAGGTATGGAATCATGAGCTGTGACATCGTGCATGGGGTATGGGATTGCTGGTTGTAAAAGAAAGCATGCATGGGAGTATGGGACTGTGAGGTGTGACTGCGTACATGATGTTAAAGGGTCTGTTGGTATGACGACTTGCATGTGGTTGGTGGATGTGACTGTGTAAGGGGGGCATGGGTCAATCCTTGCCCCACCTGCAGCAAAACAGAGGATACCATGCTAGGGAAAGTCACTTCTCAGCTGAGCTGCTGTGTTAATTCTGTTGCACGGAAATGTTATTGGAGCAACCCATGGTGGCAATGCTGGTATGGGCTGAAACTGTCTGCACTCCCAGAAGGGAGGAACAGGTAGGATAGGGGCCATTTACTTTATTGTTTTCATTTTTGTAGGGAGAAGAAGTGTCCCACAAGGTGCCTTTGTGCTTTCCATGTGGACAAGGAGGGTTCCTGCATTGAGGCTGCACCATGTGGCATCATGTTGTGAGGCTAGGAGGTCACTATGTAGAGACACGACTGGTGTATGGATAACTTTGGTGAGATTTCCAGTGTACAGTTGGTGATTAGATGATATTGGATGGCACCTACTTTAAGATGTGTGCATGTCTGATCTTGTTGGGTGTGCCTTAATTATGCTTTTGGATCACTTCGCTGGCAGATTTTCCCGTACAATGCAGTCAGTGTGATACTAGTGACCCACAGAGGCCATTTTGATACCATGCTGCATGACCATTGTGCTACCACCAGCATAAGGCATAGAATGAGACCATTGTATTGCCACTGCAAGTGCACCCATTGTGCTACTATTGACACATGGTAGCACAGTGGTCACAATGGTAGTGCTATTAAATTGAAACCAAATCTATTGTGATACCAATTGCAGTGGTATCACACTGGTATTTGCCATTGTGCTACCACTTCATAAGTGTTTGCCACTGTGCTACCACTGTGTGTCATTGGTATCACACTGGACACAAATCACATTGGAACTGGGACAAAATCACTGTGATACCAACAAACAGTGGTATCACAATGGTGCACATTGTTACCACTGTGGTACCAGCAGAAGTGGTGTTACCAGTGAACTACCACTGTCTGCATGGTATCACAATGGTTACAATGGTATCACAATGGAATTAAAACAAATCCACTGTGATTCCCTTTATGAAACCCACAATGGTAGTACGTTGGAAATCGCAGAGGTAGTACAATGGTAAAGAACAGGTATAACAACGGTATTCTGAAAAAAAAATTTTGTAAGGATATGCCTATAGTTTCCGTAATTATTTTTCTTACATTACGTGGCTGTACCATTGAAAAATCTGGACCCCTCATTTGGTGTAAATTTCATGTTAACTGAATTAAGTTTAATTTATAAAACTGGATACCCCAATCAATGTCAGTCTCTGTCACCGACACATTCATGTAGGACCATGAAAGGTAGCTAGGTGCCATCCCCTGCCCACCAGACTTCATGGCACATCAGGATGGATGTGGAAACCCTCATGCCATGATGGGATATCCACTGCTTTGAGCAGTACATACAGCAGGATGCCTGCAGGCAATAGCCTGCCCCATGCACTGACACTGCATATGGCCATATGCTTATAAGGCCATATGCAGGTGGTGCTTACTCAAACTCTGTCCCCATGAGCCACACCTGGGCTAGCTAGCAAGCAAAGCACGTGACCTATAGCTGAGAAAATTGTATATATATGCCCTTATATAAATACTAATCGATTACTACAGTACAGTATGCACCAAATTAAACGAACACGCTTGTAGCAGACGTCCACTTCTAACGAACAAAACCTGATTGCCAAATGCCATTTCCTATATGGCTCAATGCTGAAATATCCTGATTAAGTGGACCCGTGATTCCACATTTAGCGGCCACCTAGCACTTAAGACACCTCAGACAGGTGTTAATTATTAATGTTTAGCAGCCGGAATGTGTTAGTTTTAGAGTCAAGCTGATGGGATTGCTGAATTTGAGTTGATTGAAAGCTGGCCCCAACTTTACTTTTGCTGTGCAAACTGACAGCATGTGAGGGAAACATATCGCAGCAGTCCAGGACATAGTGTGACTGCCAGCATCTCCCCATGTCAGCCATACCCTGAATGAATACTCACCTCAATGCGTCACTCGCCTACATCTCCCAGTCTGTCTGTTTGTCTGTCGTGAGATGCTGCACTAAGTTTCTTTCTGTAATCCCCCCCCCCCCAACACAGGCAGTACCATGCAGCACCATGTAGAGAGAGGGAGAGTCTGCTGGGGAGATGCTGCTCCCAATGTCCTTCTCTCACTCTCTCTCTCTCCGCACTGAATAAAGCACCATGATGGGGGTATGGGAAGAAACACAACACCTGAAAAAGCACCGCACTGAAAGAAACACTGCTGCTCCTGATGTCCTTCTTGCACTCCCTCTCTCTCTCTCTCTCTCTCTCTCTCTCACTCTGCACTGTGGAGAAAAAACAGGATGTGGGACAATTTGCACTAAAGGAACTGTAACTCACTGTATGTAGCTTTTGCAGTTTGTTATATGCATCCATAGATCCCCGATCGCAGCTTCATTGATGTAACGGACAAAATACCACATGTCAAATTAGTCCGTTACAAGCGGCACATACTGTACTACTTTACCACTATTGCAAAGTATTCAGCTAGTGTCCATTAGTCTTCATTGGTATTCACTTATACAATTCAGAAGTAATCATTAAATAATCATTTAATCTTCACAGCACTGCCTTAATTTGCATATAAGACTACCTAATTACTAACTGAATATTTACTTATTTCTAAGTTAGTCTTCAAATAGATAGCTCATTTAAATTTTTTGGCTCATGGGCAGACTACTTTACTACTACTGAATATTAGCCAAAATGATCATAAAATTACTGTTTCAAAACTAGCAAAAAAGACAAAATGAAAATAAAAATTAGCATTCAGACTTCGGTGAGGGCTGACGGATTCCTTGTCAATTGACTGTCCCTCTTTTTAATGGTGAGGATTCTTGACCTTTCCTGTCTCTTTTATAGTTGATAGGCAAGAAGCTGCCCTGGTTTCTCTCCCGATTCCCAAAGAAACTGAGTGTAAATGGGCATATTCTGCTTTTTTGTGAAGAAAGGTATTCATTTTAAATCTCAAGCCTGTTATTTTTGCCAAGATGCCTCGTGTTGGGGGGGAGGGGCAGGTGTCTCTGAAGGCCCTCTCTAGTTCTTTAAGTTTAGTCTGAGAAGTTTCCATCTCCAGGGCATCTGCTTTTCACTTGTGCGCAGTGTAACTGATGCATCTACCCCTGATGTATGCCTTCAGTGCATCCAATCGAGTGGCTGCCAACGTGTCTCCCTGTTTATTTACCTCAAAGTATAGTTTAATATATTCTCTGAGGCTATCACAAAAAGTCTGGTCTTTTAGAGTGGAGACATTACATCTCAAGTCCCCCCTTTTTGTCTTCCTTGTCAGAGATGGCTGCCAAGTAAAGGTCACTGGTGCATGATCTGAGATTATTATTGCTCCTATGGATGCCTTTAACACATTTGGTGCCCACCACCCAGGTACTATCCACGTGTCTATCTGAGAGAATGATTGATGTGGGTTGGAGAAGATAGAGTAGTCTTTCTCTGTGGGGTGTATTAATCCCCAAATATCAGCCAGGTTAAATTCTCTACCTAGGTCCCTCAGGGCTTCTAAGGTAGGCTGAATGAGAGATGTTGGGCATTTACTTCTGTCTATAATCTCATTCATGGGACTATTCATATCCCCATCTATTATAATTCTTCTTTCTGCACCTCCAACAGTTTCTGAGCAAGTGCTTTAAAAAAGGGGGGCTTCTGCTGTGTTTGGCCTGTATACATTGCACAAAGTCACCTACTGTACCCACGGTAGTCCCTGTGTGATAACATATCTGACTTCAGGATCTTTAAGCACCATTTGGAGAGTGAAAGGAAAGTTTTCATTAATGATATTGGCTACCCCTCTGCTTTTTGAATTGTAGGAAGCAAAAATTACCTGTGAGACCCACCCTTCTGCCAGTTCTAGGACTCTTTATTGAATAGGTGGGTTTCTTGGAGAAATGCTATTCCCGCCTTGTCTTTCTTCAGGTAATCCAATATCTTCCTCATTTTTACAGGGGTATGTTCCCCTTCACATTCCATGAAACCCATTTTACCCCATTAAATGCCATTAATTTGTCTAGAGAAGCTCCTATATGTTACAGCTAGTGTCTAGGCATAACACCTCCTCCCTTCTTGTCTAATAGGCCTTCTTTGCTTTCATTGGGCTGGCCTGAATACCTGATGCTTACCCTGAGTAGCTATGAAAATCCATACTTGGTCCCTTACTATTCATTATCAATGTTAATAACAATGATGAGAGTATTAACAAGGTCAACATACACCTGTTTGCTGATGACACAGTTGTATATATAAGTCGTCCGACACCTGAAGCCGCTTGTGCTGACTTCCAGGAGGAATTTAACCAGCTCCAGAGCCAGCTCCTCCATAAAAAACTTCTTCTAAATGCTTAAAAAACAAAAGCACTGTTGTTCTCTCCCTATAGCCGTGTGATGAATCTGGCCAGCTCTGGAACACTACCTCAGATTACCACAATGCTTGGAGAGAAACTGGAGTTTGTCTCAAAGTTTAAATACCTAGGTGTGTGGTTAGACCAGAATCTATCATTCAATGAGCACATCCAGGACCTTGTAAAGAAGTTAAGGCAGAGGCTTGGGCTATTCTTTAGAATTAATCAGTTTCTTACTAGACATGCAAAAGTGCGCCTTATCCAAACTACTTTTCTTTAGCGGATCAGTTATGCAGAGTTCCTTTATAGTCAATGTCCCAAAGCCTCGCTTGCAAAGTTGGATACACTTTACCATAGGGCCATCCAGTTTAGTACTGGTCTCCCCATCTCTACCCATCATTGTTCCTTATACAAAGCTGTACAATGGCCCTCTCTTATGTTTAGGCGTTATAGAAATGCAGTCCTTTGGACTTATACAGTCTTCTTGAAGTGGCTTCCACAATATATAATAAACTGTCTCTCACTAAGTAAGTCAGGAATGTATGCCCTAAAAAGCGCATCCTACATTACATTATGTATCTCCAAGGCTTCCTCACACTATGGCAGAGTGGCCATTAGTTTCCTGTTGCCAATATTGTGGAACAAAGTACAAAAATGATTGAAATTAAGCTGCTTCCACAGCCTTTAAATCTCTATATGCTCGGTATGTGTGTGAGCCATGCAATTGCTACCCCATCCCCTAATTTTAGTCCGAAGCATCAGGCTGCTGCCCTCTGAGTGTAGTTGAATTTAGGATCACTTGTAACCTTTGGTGACCTTAAATCTGTGAGCATCTTATGCCTTAAATGTTTTTCCCCTCTAGAAATCCCTGTAGGGTTATTATCTTTTCATGGCTTTTGCGGTCACTACACCTTACTCACCCTACTGTCTTTTACATATTGCTTAATCTGTGGCTCTTATTCCCCTACCCTGTACCATTTAACTACCCTATTTCATCTTCGTATTCCCTTTCCACTGCATTCCACTCTTACTATCTCTTTCCTCTGTCCCCTAACTCTCTTCCCTGCTGTAGACTAGCCCTTCAGGAGCTCCCTGCCCCTTAGGTGGGAGAAATGTGGATACCGGGCAGTTGTCACTCCATAGCCGCCACCTGAGACACCTAGATCAGACTACTTACCAGCACAGTGCAGCTTTGCCAATACCCAATCTGAATGTGAGTGCTTTTCTGCTCTGGCGTCTGATTAACTCCTGCAGTCTACTCCTGTGTCTCCCTCAATACTAAGCTAAAGTCTGATTTCCTGTCTAAAACGTGCACAAAAAAAGAGCTGTACTTACTTATTGCCTAACAGTTATGACCTCTGTTTTTTCCTGTTTAGAGTGTCAAGAGTTAGGACTCTGTTTGATTACACTCCTTTCTGAATTTCTGTGGTTGGGCCAGTCTTTAGGCATCAAGAAATACCCAATTCTGTTGTCCTGCTGTTTTGGTCCTCCCACTTGTTCAGATGTTCTATTGTCCATGGCCCAGTACTTAATACCGACCCCTTCCTCCATCCCCCACCAAGGATATGCTCTCCATGGACTACCTACCCATAGGCATGGGAAACCCAGGCACCGGGTGGTCGGCACTGCCTCTACCACCACCTAAGAACCTAAGCTCGGACTCTCCATTAGCAAAGCACGGCATTAGCAGCCATCCAATTGGAATGTGAGTGCTCTTCAGTGTTGGCTTCCAATTGGTTCCTGCAGTCTGCTTCTATGTCCATTCTAAACCAAGCATAAATCTGATTTCCATGCTGAAATTTGCCAAAAAAGAGCTGTAATTACTTTTTTCCTTGACTGTTAAAATCTTTATCCTTCTGTTTAGAGTGTTACATTTAAGGATACTGTGTGATTACATTATTTTTGAAATTCTGTGCTTGCTTCAGCTCCCTACATGAGCGGCCAATCACTTCTCCCTACTGAAGTTCCTACTAAGCCTCATCTTATGTCCTCCTTAAATATTACAGAAGCACTCTGAACTGATATGACTGATGTAACATTGAGTACTTACTTGCATTAATTGCATTAATTGTTTTTTACTAGTGTTATTTGACTCTATTGTAAATATGTCTGTATGCATTGTACCATTTGACCTGGAACTAACCAGGTCCAGCTTGTAAATGAGCTTACTCAATGATGTTCATCTGGATAAATAAAAATTTTGATTGATTGAGTGATTGAAAATGCTGTCCTCTGTTGGTCCCCTTTGGGGCCATGCTCTTGCATTGGAGATCTATATCTAATCCAAGAGATTGTTCTTTTTACTAGCTTCCTATGAAAGGGGAGCCATCTCAAGTTTGTTACCTGTGTACCTGCCACACCTCTTAACCTTTGGGCTCTCTGCAGCTTAGAAACATCTTTGGGCTCTCTGCAGCTTAGAAACATGAACAACTAAAACAATTATTATTAACCTGCTTAACATCCTACAAATTCTAGTTACATTCATATGGATCAACATAATTGCATGCACAAATGGAGGAAAAATGCCCTTGTCTGTCTTAAACAACTTATCTGGGTCCAATGGGTATTCTGGTCGAGGGAGTTACTCCTCATGTCAGCCTCACCAGATCCTGAGCATGCTACAGTTGGCACATTTCCAAACCTTTGGTGGGCTCAGCCTGAACCCACATATCAATTCCTAGACCTTGCTCCACTTGTGGAGCTTTGAGTGGGGTGTGGGGGTTATATACTGTGGTATGTGGGAGATGGAGGGGTGAATTGGGGGATGCAGATGTGGGGGGTATATTCCCTTCAAACTCCTCTGTTGTGTAACTACAAAGCATACTTAGGGCTTATGATTTTTAGTATCCCATGCCCCTGCCTGGCCCCTAACCCCATGGCCATGGGGGCGGGCTGGTGGGTTTCCATTTGAAAACTGTCATACAGGCATCAAAACCCTTGGTAATTCCCCATAAGGGAAGGGTGGAGGTTGTAGGGTTCTGGGGGGGAGCAGGGTGCAAGGACTGTGAGGAGCAAGACAGATGTCTTACTAGGTCTCAGAAAACTCCTGTTGATCAGTTGCTGGGGGGATGCAGCAGGAGGAGGGGGTTGTTGAAGGGATGCATTATCCTTGTTCCTCTCACCTATGGATCTCAATCCCTTCTACACCTGATCTGCTTTTTGTATTATCCCTACCCCAGGTTCAGCCCATCCAGATTCATTCTTCTTCCTCCTTTGTTGTTCTCCATTGAACAGCTCAGACACAAAGGGTAACCCTAGGAGGCATATGCCAAATGTGGTCCAGACCCTAGCTCTACTGTCTTCTGAGCTTCACTGATCTTAACTGACTGTGAGAGAGAACAATCATGGAGGGGAGGCAGACTCTGACAGGTGCAGAAGCAGGGATTCCTTTACAGCAGTTCTACCTGGCTGAATCCCCCTTGGAGAGCACAGTCTGGGCTCCTATCTCTGCTGAGGTGACTTCTTTCCTCGATCTCTCTGCTCAGACCCAGTCAGCGGCTGCTCTCTCAGCATAAAGAGCAGTTGGAACACTTACCCAGAATTCCTGGCTGCTGTATGTAAATCAGCAGTTGTACTGCTGTACCACTACTGAAATACTGGTTGACTAATAGAAAGCTGTCAGCTGGAAGTAACAGCTCAGATACAAAAGGCACCCCTAGGAGGTATACTCCAAGAGCAGTGCAGCCCCTACCCTTACCGTCTGCTGTACTCACTACTGAAATAGTGGTCAGAAACAACAGCTCAGACACAAAGGGCAACCCTAGGAGGCATACGCCAAGAGTGGCCCAGCCCCTATCCTTACTGTCTGCTGAGCATCACTGATCTTCACCAACTGGGAGAGAGACCAATCACAGAGGGAAGGCAGGGGTACAAGTTAGACCTCATGTGCTCAACAGCTACCTGATTGTTTTCTACAGCATACAGGGAACAGTCAGATACACCCACCCACCCTCCACCTAATTCCACCTTCCCCCAAGTGTTCTTGCTTTATAGGTGTGTAACACCACCCACAACACCTGATAGGAGGTAGTAAGGTACAAAAAACAAAAACAAAAAAAAATCACTGTTCTGTTTTCTTTTTCATCCATACTTCCTGCCAATAAACAGGAATCAGCACTACCTCTCAACTAAAAAAAAAATGGACCTTCTCAGTGGTGAAAACTGTGTTGCACTGTACAATAGAATCTACAAATGGCAACCAGGACCCTGCTGTGTATGGTGGGTCATAGCAGATCCTGCAGCCCAACTATGGATGCTTGGACTATAATATACAACCTCCAATACAGGGAACTCTATAACACACCTCCTCAACCCCCCCCCCCACCACTAGTACAAGGCAGGGCCCCAAGACTAGCAGGTGGTAAGGAAAAAGAGGCATCATAGGAGGCCTAGGAAGGAAGCCAAAAACCAGCAGTACTTCATGGCCATCCTAATCAAACACAGATTTGCTCCATTGCTACCAACCACAGACAAAGAAATACAAGGTAATGAAATCAAACCACCCAAAAAAGGTTAACACACCAATTAAAACCAATACAAACTGTGATAAAAACAAAAATACTAATACTCAAAATATAACCAACAATACCAAAACCAAATGCAATAACAACAAAAATACTAAAACTCAAAATAAAAATGACAAATACAAATAAAAGGAAAATTCTCTTAATCAGGGATTCCATGATCCGAGGACTGGAACACCACCTAACGCAAAATGTTAAAAGTGACCTCATGGTAAAGTGTCTACCAGGAGCCTCTTCAAGTAGGGACACTAACCGCATAAAGACAGTTGTGCAGGAATCAGGGGATGTTACACATATAACAATACACCTTGGTGCCAATGACTTGGCAAATTATACAGTTCAGGAGTCCACGAAATACTTCGTGGACCTGCCCAACAAACATTCTTCCCTTCCATTCAAATTAACCTTCTCAGAAGTGCTGCCATTGTGGGAAAAAGAAAAAAGCACCAAGTGAGTCAGAGAGATTGAAGTAGGCGAATTCAACTCATGTCTGCATGATTGGTGCCAAGACAAGGGATACCACTACATAGGAACAAGGGATACCACAAATCAGGCAGTTGCAAAGAGGCTAGTAACTACAGACCGGTGAGCCTCGTGTCTATAGTAGGGAAACTAACGGAGACACTACTCAAACAGAGGATCATAGCAGTCCTCAAAACTAGCGGCCAACAAGACCCTAAACAGCATGGTTTCACAACAGGTAGGTCGTGCCAGAAAAATCTGCTCAAGTTTTTTGACTATACTACAAAATCATGGATGACAGTGGGGTGGTAGATGTGGTTTACCTAGACTTTAGTAAGGCCTTTGACTCAGTTCCACACAGAAGGCGGGTAAAGTATTTTGACCACACAGGAGTTGGTCCGGAAGTAGTCAGATGGGTACAAAATTGGTTACAAGGCAGAACCCAGAGGGTACAGGTTAATGGAATGCAATCAACAGAAGGCAGGGTGACCAGCGGGGGTGCCCCAGGGTTCAGTGCTGGGGCCTCTGCTCTTCAATGTTTTTATAGCAGACATTGCTGACAACTGGAAGGGAAGGTGTGTCTGTTCACAGATGACACCAAGATATGTAACAGTGTGGACACCTCAGAAGAAGTGAGCAAGATGGAAGCTGACCTCAAGAAACTAGAAGAATGGTCTGGAGTGTGGCAGCTGAGATTTAACACCAAAAAGTGCAAGGTCATGCACATAGGAAAGAAAAATCCAAGAAAGGAGTATTACCTAGGAGGCAAATGACTGGTGGCCTCAAACCAGGAACAAGATCTGGGAATTATAATCTCAGATGACTTGAAGGTTAGTAAGCAGTGTGAGAAGGCAACATTGAAGACCAACAGATAGCTGGGCTGCATTGCTAGGGGAATCATGAGCAGAAGGTGAGAGGTGGTACTACCACTGTATGGATCACTGGTCAGGCCTCACCTGAAATATGGAGTCCAATTCTGAGGCCTCACCTCAGGAAGGACATTGACCGGGTGGAATCAGTACAGAGAAAGACAACAAAAATGATTCAGGGTCTGCAGTACATGTTCTACAAGGAAAGACTTAGGGAACTGAATATGTACCCCCTGGAGCAGAGAAGAGAGAGAGAGGGGACATGATTGAAACTTTCAAATACATAAAAGAAATTAACAAGGTACAGTGTTCCCTCACTTATCCTCCCCTCACTTATCTGCCACCCTCTGTTACCACCCGCTTTCCTGTTTGCACCAATCATCTCCCATTTTAATTACCTCATTTATCCTCCACCCTCTATATCTGCCATCTGCCCAGTCTTTCTGCTGACTTTGTGTGTATCCCTCCCATGTTAACCTCCCTCCCTCCCTCTGCTGTCCACCATTCACTTTCACAGCTTTGGTCATGTTTACCACCACATCAGTGTCATCTATGTCATCGGCATCATCAGCATCGTCAGTGTGGTAAAAGTTCACCTATTATTTAATTTTTTAAAGTCCCCTATCAAAAAAAACAGCCTCAGATCCTAACACTATATCAAACTGCCCATGCATGAATTTTATGTTTTATTTTCATGTTCAGTATTTTTAAGCTGTGTTTCATTTCATTCATGCTTGCTCCTGCCCCCAACCCGCCACACGGCACTCTCATGGATGCGCCATATGGCATCATGGTCCTAAAAACAGCAATGTACAAACAATGTTAAATTAAGTTTCGTTTCTTTAATAATGGGGTTTGGTATAAGAATTAAGTAATGGTGGGGCTCGTATAATGTGGGGTGAAGCAGCGGTCTGTTAAAAGTGGCATCCTGGTAAAACTGCTGGCTTGTGAAGCGGGATTCAGGATGCTGTGTTCACAAATAGCAGAACATCATTAGTAAGTGTTAACCACCAACCGACTGTATTTCAGAATTGCTTTAAGTTGTTAAAAACATGTTGCATATCAATTTTAGTGGCAGTTGTATGGTACAGTATAAAAGGGGTTGGGCTGGGCATATGGTTATGGCGTGGTGGGTAGCAGCAAATGGTAGCAGCAAACGCGGAAGTTGAAAGCATGGCTGAATCGGTGGTTCCCAAATGGTCTTGGCTTGTCTTACCATGGCCAGAAAGCTCTGATTGTTAAATATGCTGCAGAGAACCTGAGTGCTAGCCAAGCAGATGTAGCACGACATTTTTTCATTCTGTGGAATCGTGTGGTGACTAGGTGGACTGTTGATGTGACATAGGAGGCAACATCTGGCACATTTTATTGACTTTATAGACAGTGGTAAAGACCAAGCACTACTCATAAGTGATGCAGTCCATTTCATAAATGCTGTCTGGGACTGTGTTACAGCAGACACAATCAAAAACTGCTGGGTCCACACTGGCATCATACCATGCCCTGCAGTCTCAACAACAAATGTGGAGGATGACAGTGACCTTAATGCCCTTATCAGGACAGTGGGTGAAGCCCTTTCAATTCATTCTGAATCTACAATTCTGCTGCAGATCATGTCACTTTTGAGAATGACTGTGAGCTGTTTGAAAACTTATCTGATGAGGACACAGTCAGCATGGTTA
Source organism: Neoceratodus forsteri (assembly GCA_016271365.2). Lineage (NCBI taxonomy): Eukaryota > Metazoa > Chordata > Ceratodontiformes > Ceratodontidae > Neoceratodus > Neoceratodus forsteri. Next base: position 214,674,976 of record CM057451.1, read on the forward strand.
AACATGAAAATGAATCGGATAATACAGTTGATGAGACACCTGATGATGATGACACCACAGAACAAATAATCCCCTCTGTGCAGGAGGCCAAAGAGGCAACTAACACAGTCCTCAGGTTCCTTGAATCCTATGAGTTTATAGAGGAGTCAGATATTCACAAGTGCTTAACACTTAATAATAAAATTAAACAACGTGCTTCCACTAAAGCAAAACAAAGGAGTATAACTGATTATTTTAAGTTGGCCTAATGTGCATTGTGCAATGTGTTAATGTGTTAATTCTGTATGTATCATACTGCTCTGCTACCTCTCTAGCCATGTACTGTATTGCTACTGTATTTATCCTGATTTATCCTGATTCATGCTTTAAAAAACATTTTTAAGATTTTTTTTACGTTTAAAAAATGATACAATAAAAATAAAGTAATGAAGTAAAACAATGAAATCTCAACAAGCTGGGGTATGCCTCTTATGTTCATTTGTTAATAATAAGTACATTAATAGGTTCTTTAATAATATCACCACAGAGATGTGCACTTTATTATGGCACCCTCATTTATTCACCACTCTCTATTATCCATCAATTTTCCTTTGTACCAAAGTGGGTAGATAAAAGAGGAGCACTGTACACGCACAGGAACATTTTCACTTCAAGAAGGACTCCTGGACCAGGGGACATGACCTCAGGCTGCAAGGAGAGAGGTTCTCTACCAACACCAGGACATTTTTCTTCACAGAAACAGTGGTGGATGCCTGGAACAGCCTGTCCCAAGAGGATGTGGTGGTCAACACTGTGGGGGGATTCAAGAATGCATGGGATAGACACAAGTGAGCCCTGATTACAATGGGCAACTAGAGTGTCAAAATAGGTCTAAAAAAATGGTCAAACTAGATGGACCTAGCGGTCTTCTTCTGCCATCAACTTCTATGTTTCTTTCTATCCTTGTTGTGCCCCTATCCCCCTTTCTTATGACAGCATGTATCTTGGGATGTTGGAGTACCTTCCCCAGTACTTACCCTAGTGCTGTCCCCTCTTCTGCTTTCCATTAAATCATTAGGTCCCCTACCAGACGTCTGTGACCATTTGCCACTCATCTCCTCTTCTTACTGCATATGGGGGGGGGTTCCACAGGTAGACTTCCTGCTATGGTGCTCCCCTGGTTTTTGTCTTTGTTTCTATTCTTCTGTGCCTTATTCCCTGATTCTCTTTGTGCTTTGTAATCTTTTATTAGTATTAATTTTTTTTCATGATGTTATTCTTGTTTATACTGTATATTGCTATCGAAGGGCCCTCTGGGAGGTGCCTTCCAGCTCCCAGCATCTGCCTGCTCACTCAGGTACCCTGCATGGAACAGCCCCCCCACCCCCCGGTGCCTGACAACTACATGGCATTGCATTACAAAAGAGGGTGCTGTTTGAAATGGCTAACCACTAGTCATACAAAGGTGGCAGCCACCATGCACATTGTGGGAGCAATGGTGGTAAGCACATGCCAGCTGCTTCTTGATAGGCCACATGATCAGTGCCATTTCCCAAGCTGGCAGCATGAACCATGCATGTGCACTGCTTCCTGATGGCCATGTGGCCTACCATCCCTGAAATGCTGGCTGTTAGCCAAGCATGTGCAGCTCACCACCTTGATACTGAGCTGAACCTCTATGACATGGGAAAAAAAAACATTACTGAGTTCCACCAATTAACCAGCCCACACAAAGACTGGCTGCCCAGCCTAACTCCTTTGGAATCCAGCCCACCTCATTTGGCTGTGAAAATGCTGGGCTCCTGCAGAAGACCTGACACTGCCCTCATCTTCCCAACACGCCTCCACAATAACAGGTAGATTTTCTGGCACCTTAAGCTTTCCCTTTGACCTAACTCAGTTTACTGGGATAAAAATAATAACTTTCTTTTGTCCTAATTTCATTTATTGTGGGAATTTAAAAAATAACTGAATCTGGTGTCTCAAACCCCACATCATGTGCACTCGTTGCAGTGCTCCTACTGCCATGCTACCTTGTTAGATTAACCCACTTCTTTCTGGCACCTTACTGTTTTTTTGCCATGCTGCGCATGCATGGATTGCAGTCCACTGCTGCTGTGCTCCTCTACCCCACTTCTCAAATCATCAGTTTAATCCTTTTTTTAAACTTCTGTTTATGTGACTTTCTCACCATTGCCACTGCATCACTGCACATTATCCTCAAAGACCACAAGTAATTCATGCCACTGATGGCTGCTCAGTGTGCACGCATCTTCTACTGCATATGTACCACTCATGGCCTCCAGCCAGAATGTGCCACCATAACCAGTGAACCTTTTCTTTTTTAACTTATGCCTCACTCCTGCTCTTTGTACTTAACCTTTGCTGATTCAGTCCCGCTACTGACATCCTTCCACATGTCAAGTGATCACCTGCCCACCACTATCTGGCACTCACACCAAGCCACAGTGGCCAGGCCTGCCTCCACTCCTCTCTCAGTTCTGCCTTAACTCTCCCCACCACACGGAGACCCACCCATCAGATAAAAGGAGGAACAGGCAGGCTGCCACTGAGCCCCATTTCTGCAAACACCATAAACACATGGAAGAGCTCTGCTCTCTCTATCCATGCTGTTCTCACCTATGGAGTGCTGACAAGCAGGAGCACCCCTTGGCTCCCGCACGGCCAAGTTCAATCATGAGTGCTTTTTTATCTCTCTCACAGGAGCACCCCTTGTTTCCATGCTGCTGAAATGCAGTCTTTACCTTCTGACTAGACATCAAACTTCTATCAAGGCTTTAAACTACTAGTGTACTACTACCCCACATTCATAGGTGTTCAACAACTGATGTACCACTGGCTCATTCCACAGTTGCACTGAACAAAATAACTGTTCCCTTATACCCTTAGCAATTCTGACTGCTTTTCATTCCTTTGTGGACTGAATCTCCAGTGGAACTTCTGATCACAGATCCTACCCGACCACCCAGTTCAAAACAACTTACTTTTTTTTAAAACTTACTTACCATTCTTCCAGTGCTTCTACAGCTGCTTCTCACTTGGCTCTTCTGATGTTCAGCGGATGAAGAGTCTCATGAAGAACTCAGGAACCAAAAGGGTTGGGCTACAGTAAGCTGGCCTGCTCTGGCCATTGATTCTTCCACCCCTGGGCAGACCTAACTCCTAAATAAACCCTTCCTTTGTGTCCTCCACCTCAGCTACCTGATCTGTTCTGATGGCAGGGGATGCAACCACATTCAATGCGTCACCTGTTATGAGGTTCCCATTCCAGGCTGTCTATACCTAGACAGTGGGATAATGTACATCTCCCATGCAGACCACCTTGTCAAAATGTCAATGCACAGTAACACTTGGCCTTCTGTATTGAAACAGAAAACGTTTACTGTACAGTAATAACTAAGAAATTGGCAGTGTTCTTTATATTATGTCTGTAACTGATCATGGACTTGTGCGCTACAGGAATGGAGTTACTTGCAGCACACCTTTCCGTACTTTGTCATTTTCAGCTTCTATTAGATCAGATGAACAAGGCTGTTTAAAAGGCAATGTCTGGTCTAGCAAAGCTACATCAGTCTGCCTTGCACAAGTATTTGCATAACCATTATACATTGCAGCACACTGTAAAGTGTTTATAATAACTGGTGACCATTTTTTCCCATAAGGAAACCGGGTTATAATTCTATCCTTATAACCAGCTGGTTATAATGATGAACACACGCCCAGCCTTCCTACTTTGGTGCATGCATATACCGCAATCTTCTGCCATTCCCTGCCATCTTGCTCCTCAGTGCTGCACCCGCTCCAGTTACCCAACACAAGCAGTCAGCGGTAAGTTCTTTTTTTGGTGGGTGAGAACAAAAATATCACTGTGCACAAAATCTACATTGCAGTGGGGAAATTAAAAAAAACACTACGTGCCACCACATACCACATGCTGAAATCCCAACTATCCACAGCTCGAAACAAACCCTTTTATTTTGCATAATTGCTCTGGTGAAAAAATGATTCCCAGCAATTATATAAAATAAAGGATGGGTAGGGGGTATAAAACTTGGATTTTACACACACCCTCGGGGTGGGATGCCTGACTAAACCCTTTGAGCTTCGCTGGCCGGGTTTATGTGGCATCCCACCTCTCGGGGGGTGTAAAATCCTCGTTATAACCCCCTACCCATCCATTATTCTCTATATATTGCCATTCATAAGTCTTTCAGTTTGTTTTGCATATGGATGCCGAAACCCATCAATGCAATCTTTATGCATTAACTGGTTGGTTTTCCTTGGAAATGTGCTTAAGTATTGTATGCACCTTCTGGAAAAGAAAATGTTACTGGATCAAGCTCCAACAAACATGATATGCATGCTTAACATGACTGATATGTATAATACTTGAATGGTTTTGAACCATAACCTTTTGTTTCCCAAAATAACAACCTCATTAGGTCAGAGGTATTTTCCTACAGAATAGTTAGTGGTGGGAATGACCTTCCACCTACAGTGCCTGGTGACAGGTCTTCCTCTCTTTTAATAATTTACCGAAAAATTATTTATTTAGTATTATGGATTGTAATGGCTTATTATCATTACTTATCAACAATTTACAGTTTTGTATTTATAAATTAAATTCATATAAAGACATTCCACTGTGTACAACTTATATATATTGTATTGTTTCCAGTGACTTTAGTCATCTATGCAAATAGACACAAGTTGTCAATAGACCTACCTGTAAAGTAAATAAAATATAATACAATGAATCAATAACAATTCTAGATTACAAACAGCATATGGTATGCAATATTGTATACATTCAGTGATCAGTTTAAATATTTTTATGTCAACAAGATGTAATATTCAGCAGCATATTTTACAAAGAGATTCATATATGTGGTAAAATACATTTAAAGACAGATAGCTAGATAGATAGATTATATATATATATATATATATATATATATATATATATATATAATGGCAAAAACTCAGTTTAATGCATCAGTTAGGGTTGTTTCACAGTAACAAAAGTAGAGGAAATTCAATATTAGGTTCACCCCTTGCACACCCCAACCGCCCCCACCAACAGGCATCAGGGTGTGCATTGGGTTGTTGGTCCTAACTCTCACCCCATCCCTTGTTTAAACAAGCTGTGGTGGTGCAGTATAGGAGAATGGGGTGAGAGTTAGGACTGATGACCCGAACGCACACCCTGATGCCTGTTGTTGGGGGCGGGGTGCAAGCGGTGGGAACCCTAACATCGAATTTCCTCACTTTTGTAGCTGTGGAACAACCCTAACTGATGCAATAAATGGTGTTTTTTGCCATGAATGTACCTTCATTTTGAGACTGTGCAGTATAAATAGTGAATGGAATGTGCTGGTGTGAGTGCAGGGCCCTTCGGTAATGGTAAAGCAATTGGAAACAGAAACAGTTACGGTAACAGCGAGGAGGATGCCAAAGGGAACAGTAACAGAAATGGAAGCGGAAACACAAGCATGTAAGCAAATGCCAATCATTACATGCATGGTCACAGTAATGCAATTGGAAACATAAACGCTTACGGTAACAGCAACGATGATGCCAAAGGAAACAGAAATGCAAATGGAAGCATGTACGCAAACGCAAACAGCAATGCACACAGTGATGCAAAAGTAAACACAAATGCAAAACAGTAATGGAAACGCCAATGGTAACACTAATGCAAATGCAAGCACAAAGGGTAATGCACATGGCGAGGTAAACGGAGACGCTAACTCAAGCTGTCATGGAAACGCAAGCGGAAACACTAACTGTAACAGTAATGCAAACGCATCCACTTTTTGTCCCCAAAAAGTGCATTCAGAAGCACAGTGAATACAAAGAATATATGTATAATAATGGCCCTCAGAGCAGAAAATGAACACTTAGAATACTAAATTGCTTATGTCTCAGGAACTGTAAGACATGGAAAAAAATTAAAATTTTATATTATTTATTACTTTCCTGGCTAGTTTTGTACTTAGCCCCCTAATGGGGGGGCTAAGCAATTTTGGGATGAAAAGTCCATATCTCGATGCATTTTTGAGATACAGGCCCCAAAAGGCACGGCGGATGCCGTAATGTTATCCTATGGGAAAAATAGTCAACTTTGGAGTGCTGTAACTTTGCAGCCCTCTAATATTTTGTCACCAAACCACCAAAAGGCACATTTGTGGGATATTGGCTTTCTTCCCTCCAAACTTGAGCCCAAAAGACCAAACCGTTGTTTTGCAGCAGGGTGGCAAAGAATTTCTGTTATTTTGGGCAAAGTTTCACAAAGTATTGTCGTGATTTGCGACACTTTTGCAAAAAAAATCATGAAAGTGTTGCAAATGTGACACTACTTTGCGACACTACAGTTTACAAAAATTTAAAAAACATATTTCTGGGGTGTTTAACCCCCTTAAAAAAGACATGGCTAGCATCCTCAGAGCTGGACTAGGTGAACACAAAAAGAATTGTGTCCCTTGAGGGTCCCAAATTTAAATGTCAAGCATTTCTGTGACCAGTAACTGAAAACAAAATGGTGCATTTGTGACACTACAGGGGTCATTTGTGACACTAAAAACTACATTTGTGACACTGTCAAACTTTTTAACTTTTCCCATTGACTATAATGGGAAACTTGTTTTTTGAATAACTTTTGAACCGTTTAATATTTTTTCATGAGATCTTCAAAAGGCTCATCGGGGACCTCAGCTGCATGTTCTCTGAAGTATTCAGACCAATCGCACAGACTGTGCGACCTGTAGGCATGAGCAAAGAATGCACAAAAAAGCTTAAATGCAACTTTCTATGGCACTATATAGCTCCACAACCGTATATCCAACTGTTACAAAACTTGGCACATCCGGAGATCCATGGAGCTACTCCACATATGCCATATTTCAAGCAAATCCATCATACAGTGGCAAAGTTATTAAGCTGCAAAATTTCACACTTTAACCATAAATGGGGTACTCAACCTAACTATAGTGGCACTACTGTGACACTATAATATATATATATATATATATATATATATATATATATATATATATATATTTTTTTTTATTATAGTGGCATGGTAGTGCCACTATTGTTAGGGTTGAGTACCCCATTTAAGGTTAAATCTGAAATTTTGCACCTTAATAACTTTGCCAACGTATGACAGATTTGCCTAACATTTGGAATGTGTGGTCTGTTGCTATAGATCTCTGGACCTGCCAAGTTTTGTTACAGTCAGATGTACAGTTGTGGAGCTACAGAGCACCAAAAAATACATAAATTACAGGGATTTGTGCATTTCTTTGCTCATGCCTACAGCCTGCACTGTTTGCGCGATCGGTCCAAAAACTTCAGGGAATATGCAGCCAAAGTCCCTGATGTGCCTTTCAAATATTTCATGAAAAAGTATTAAACAGTTCAAAAGTTATTCAAAAAACACTAAATCCTATTATAGTCTATGGGAAAAGTTAACAAACTATGAGAAAGTGTCGCAAATGCAGCTTTTACTGTTGCAAATGACCCTTTTACTTTCGTGATTCAGACATTTTTTTTTTAGTAATGGTGGTCAGAAAAATGCTTGGCATTTAAATGTGATACCCTCTAGGGACACAATTCTTGTTGTGTTCACCTAGTCGAGCCCCAAGGATGCTAACCATGTCTTTTTAGGGGAGGTAAAACACCCCAGAAATATATTTTTTAAATTTTTATAAAAAGTAGTGTCGCAAAGTTCTTTCACAAATGTGACACTTTAGTGATTTTTTGTGCAACTGTCATGATTTACAAAAGTACTTTGCAACACTATGCCCAAAACAATAGGATATCTTTGCCATCCTGCTACAAAACAACTGTTTGGTCTTCTGGGCTGAAATTTGCTGGGAAGAAAGCCAACATCACACAGATGTGTCTGTGCCAAAATATAACAGGGCTGCAAAGTTATGGCACTCTGTAGTTCATAATTTTTCCCATAGGATAACATTACGGCATTCGCCATGTACCTTTCAGGTCCCGTATCTCAAAAATGGTTCAAGATACAGACTTTTCGTTGCAAAAATTCTTAGTCCCCCACTGGGGGGCTAAATACAAAACTAGCCTGGAAAGTTGTAAATAATATGAGATTTATTTTCTTTTTCTATTTCGTACAGTTCCTGAGATATAAGCAATGTAGTATTCCAAGTGCTCATTTTCCTGTTCAAGGGCCTCTACTTATGCCCACATTCTTTGCATTCACTGTGCTTCTGGATGTACCTCTTTCGAACATGAAGTTTGTGCGCATTACTGTTGCCATTAACGTTTGTGTTTACATTTCTGCTTGCATTTCTGTTACCATTTGCATTAGCATTTCCATTTGCGCCACCGTGTGCATTACCATTTGTGTTACTGTTTCTTTTTGCATCACTGTTGGTATTACTGTTTGCGTTACCGTCTGTGTTTCCATTATCATTTTCGTTAGCATTTCTGTTTCCGTCACTGTGTGCATTACCTTTTGCATTTCCATTTGTGTTACCATTATCATTTGCGGTTTTGTTACTGTTTGCATTACCATTTGTGTTTGCATTTTCATTACTGTTAGCATTTGCATTGGCACTTGCGTTTCCATTGTCACTTGGGTTACTGTTTCCTTCTGTGTTACCATTGCCATTACCATTTGCATTTGTGTTACCATTACTGTTTGCATCATCGTTACCATTTCTGTTAACATTTGTGTTTTTGTTTACCTTTGCACTTGCGTTTCCATTACCATTTGTGTTATCATTTCTGTTTGCATCACCATGTGCATTACCGTTTGCGTTAGTATTTGCACTTGTGTTTGTGTTTCTGTTTGCATTACCATTACTGTTTGCATTTTCATTGCCATTTGCATTGCCATCTGTGTTTGGTTTCATGCTTGTGCTTGCATTTCCATTACCATTTTTGTTGCCATTTCTGTTTGCTTTTGCGCTTGCGTTTGCATTACCATTTGCGCTACTGTTTCCTTTCATGTCACCATTGGCATTACTGTTTCCACTTGCTTTTGCATTACCATTACAGTTTGCATTTTCATTACCATTTGTGTGTGCATTTACGTTACCATTACTGTTCTCATTACTGTTACCATTACCATTTGTGTTTGCGTTACCGTTACCATTAGTGTTTCTGTTACCGTTTTCATTAGCATTTCCATTTGCGTCACAATATGTGTTACCATTTGCAATTGCGTTTTCACTTGCGTTTGTGTTTCCATTTGCATTACTGTTTTCTTTGGCACCACCATTGCCTTTGCCATTACTGTTTGCATTTCCATTTGCATTACCATTACCGTTTGCATTACCATTTGCATTTCTGTTTCTGTTACTATTAGCGATTACGCTTGTGTTTCTGTTGTCACTTGCTTTACTGTTCCCTTGTGTGTCGCCATTGCTGTTACAGTTACTATTTGCTTTTGCATTTGTGTTTGCATTACCATTACCATTTGCATTTCTGTTACTGTTTGCATTACCATTAGTGTTTGCATTTCTATTTCCGCTTGCATTTCCATTACCATTTGTGTTAACATTTCCGTTTGCATCACCATGTCCGTTACCGTTTGTGCTTACATTTACATTACCATTAGCATTGCTATTTCCTTTTGAGTCACCATTGGCATTACCGTTTGCATTGTCGTTACCAATTCTGTTTGTATTTCTGGTACTGTTTTCAGTAATGTCTGCATCACTGTTTGTGTTTATCATTTGTATTTGCACTTGCATTTACATTTCTGTTTGAGTTACCATTACCATTTTCATTTTTGTTGCTATATGCATTACCATCTGTGTTTGTGTTCACATTTGCACTTGTGTTTCTGTTACCATTTGCATTACTGTTTACATTTGCTTTTGCGTTTGCATTTGTGTTACCATTTGCATTACCGTTTCCTTTCATGTCACCATTGGAGTTACCATTTCTGCTTGTGTTTGTGTTACCACTAGCGTTTGCATTTTCGTTACTGTTTGCATTACCTTTTCCAAGTGCATTTCCATTCCCATTACTGTTCTACTTACTGTTACTGCTACCGTTAGCATTGGCATTACTGTTAGCATTGGTGTTCCCATTAGGACTACCATTATCATTGCCTTTGCCACTACTGTTAGCATTATCATTACTGTTAGGGGTATTATGCACAAATGGAAAGCATTGTGGGAGCATGGGGCCCAAAGGGCATGCTCCCACCACCACATACCATTCACTATTTATAGTGCACATTCTCAAGAAGAAATTCATAGCAAAAACTCTGTTTAATGCATTGAATTATGGTTGTTCCACAGCAACAAAAGTGAAATTAAATTAGTTGGAGAGTTGCACAGCCCTTGCACCCACTCCACCAGCCCACAAACAGGCATTGAGGGTGTGCGTTGGGTCAATCTGGCCTAACTCCCACCCCATTCTCCATACTGCACCACCTCAGCTTATTTACACGTGGAATGGGAGAGAGTTAGGGCTGATGACCCCAACGCACACCCCAATGCCTATTGGTGGGGCTAGGGTGGCATGGGTTGCAAGGGGTGGCAACCTAACACCAAATTTCTCCGCTTTTGTCTCTGTGGAACAACCCTAACTGATGCATTAAATGGATTTTTGCCATATATATATATATATACATACATACATATTATAGGGGCACTGTCATGCCCCTATATTTAGGGTTATGAAGGCACTTCTATGTTAAACTTGAAATTTTGCATGTTAATAACTTTGGATCCATTCAATGGATTTGCATAAAATTTGGTATGTATGGTGGGGCATGATAGATCTCTTGATCTGTCAAGTTGCGATTCAGTCAGACTTTTGGTGTTTGTGCATCAAAATGCTGAAAAATGCACTTTTTGCCAGTTCTGTGGGCAGTTTTTTTGATTTTGTCTGTGGTGCTGCGTGGCCGTCATGTGGTCTGCCAGTCTGAAACTTGGCACATAAAAAGAGCTTGGGTCAAGGAGCATGCCACTTTTTGTTTGCTGAAATAGTAATCCATTCAAAAGTTATAAAACATTTTAGTTTCCATTATAAGTCTATGGCAAAATTTATATGGTTATTTTGCGAAAGAAGAATGGGGTTTTGGCTACCACGATCAAAGAAATTGCAGGCTCGCAATCAAAGAATCTTTGATTGTGAGAAATTTATTGATCGAGATGGCTGCCATCTTGTTTTCAGTTTGGGGTTGGAAAAAAAGTAAATATTTCACCCCACAGGTGACTTGTGAAATAATTAAGGCATGGGTTTAGATCAGAAGGTTCCCTATATCAACCCATCCCTCTGGTTTATTTTACTTTTGTCAAAAAATAGCCTTTTACAATTTTACAATCTTTGGCCGTGACTCGCTAACGATCTTCGGCCGTGAGCCTGCAAAATCTTTGGCCGCAGTCATGGCCGATTATTCTGTAGCCTCACAGTCAAAGATGGCCCTGTTGCTGCTCTGCTCCACACAACAGTAAGCAAGAGCTCCGGCTTTCTAACTTTTCACTTATTTTTCGTTAACCACTTTTTTTATTGTCTATGAATGAAATTAATGTTACTTTTTTACTAAATTTATAGAATAATATTTGGTGATGGTTAAACTGCAAAGTAAAGTTGGTTGTTGGTTGGCGTACTTGGTTATATCAGCCAGTATATTGATTTGGAAGTTGTAAGTCCGGAAGCTTGCTCTCCTAAGGTATGTTGAATTAAACTGAAACTGGATGGAGCACATGAATAAAGGAACATGAGTGAAGAGAGAAAGCCACCAAATGCCAAGAATGCCATCAAAACTAAAGCTTAAGTAGGGGCTGCTGAGCTTCAGGAGCACAAATGTGCTGAAATGCTTAGAAACAACCTAAAAAAGGTATGCCACCCTTGCCTTGGGGTCAACTCTTAGATTAATATGCTTGTTGTTAAAAGTTTTATTATGCTCAGTGGAGCATCTCTTCTTTTTTTTTCTCTCCTAGATGTATGCAGTGACTGGTTGAAGTGACCATTGAAACAGATTGGTGTGGCAATAGACCATTGGATTGCACACCTTGAAGTCTGGTAATAGATGGACAGTTTAGAAAAGCACACGGACACTACCTCCAATTCCAGTGAATGGACACTGCTGTCTTTTTTGTTTTAATAAAACCCTGTAATGGAAACCAGCAGTCCAACCCTTCCTACAGCTCTGGTGCACCCCCAGTTCTCTATCAGACACAGTTTAGAAAAGCACATGGACACTACCTCTGATTCTGGTGAACAGACACTGCTGTCTTTTTTGTTTTAATAACACCCTGCAATGGAAACCAGCAGTCTGACAACAGAGACAGGGCTACATAGTACAGATTTTGATCTTCCTGCCATCCTTCTCCTATCTTCTTCAATCCCACAAAAAGTTGGTTGAAAGCAGAAACAGCTTTTACTACTTTTATTTTAACTGGGAACAATCCTGACTGCCAGCCACTGACAGCCTCAATAAACTTCACAGACAGCCTCAATAAGCTTCCTCGCATCCAGTTACCACACACATATCAAGCCTTACTGTTGATGGCTAGCAACCTATCAGCCACAGTACAGTATATGGTACCTTTTTTTTCATACCTGATGCATTTTTTTTTAATTGCACTGCGTGTTAGGTCAGTTGGTCTCATTTTCAGTTTGTGGCTGATACATCCCCTACCCCCAACACACACACACATAGTAATATATTTACAAGCATTCTGTTTTATTTTACAAAATCCGTCTCCTCATGTATTTGCTGGGCTGCAAAAAGTTGCAGTGTATTCTCCCACAAACACACTATATTTCAATATGCTGAAACCTTGCTACCTTGAAGTGATCTGCCAGTGTCAGTTGACGAGATGCTTGACTTCTGTGATCTGCTTGGTGTAAAAAACTGGGAAAAATAGACAGATTGTCAGCATTTTCTTATTTTGATACAGTGTTTGACGGTCCTTGGTACAATGCTACCATTCTGTGCGAGTGCTATGCGGTGCAGTGGGACACACTGTGGATCTTAAGAATGGGAGAGACTGCAGCTGCTGACCACTGTGAAAGCCAAATACAAAAGAGCAGAGTGGACATGAATAGGTGTTAAATGGTGTCACTAGCCAGTTTCAGAGTGACTAATCTGCACTTTATCAATCTCTGCCTATAGTGAAAATAAAAATGAGTACTATGGTGGAGCTAGCTTTGAGCAAGCTCTGACAAATTAACTCCGTTTGATGTTACTTTTCAGATTATTGAGGCAGTGATAGACATAAATTATTCAAACTGAAACTGTGGCACCAATCTGAAAGTGCAATTGTACATCAAAATTCCAACCCATGTGCAGAGGGGCAATTTATAGCGATCACCTCAAAATAACATTTAGCTTTTCTTATCAGCTAAACAGGGGATGGAGGTCATATGTGGGCCAAATCCAGTCAGCAACAATAATTAGAAAACTAAAATACAACATTTAGCAATAGCAATGCTTTTAGGGGCTACTTCTGCTCAGTATTTACAAGAGAATGTAGGGCAGGGCCCACAGCTCAGCACCATGGACACAGGGGGGAGGGAGGTGTGCACTAGTCCCTTCACAAAAGAAAGGGTCCTACAAGAGCTCGATAAGCTCAGGGTGGACAAGGCAATGGGACCCGGTGGCATACATCCCAGGGTACTAAATGAGCTAAGGGTGGAACTAGCAGAGCCATTATCAGAACTGTTTAGTGAGTATTGGAGCACAGGAGAGATCCCAGAAGACTGAAGAAGGGCTCATGTGATCCCACTCCACAAGAGTGGTAGCAGGGAGGAGGCAGGGAACTACAGACCAGTCAGTCTTACCTCAGTAGTGGGAAAGATTATGGAGGAACTCCTTAAGGAAAGGATAGTGCAACACCTGGAATCCATAGGAGCACAGGATCCAAGACAGCATGGGTTTACAAAAGGAAAGTCCTGTCAAACTAATCTCGTATATTTCTTTGACTGGTTAACCAGAGTGTTGGATCAAGGGGGAGCAGCTGATGTCACCTACCTTGACTTCAGCAAAGCTTTCGATACTGTTTCACATAGTAGATTGATTAATAAGCTGGGTAGGCTCAGGGTGGGTCAGAAGTTGGTCAACTGGGTGGCAAATGGGCAGAAAAGAGATAGTGGTGGTAAAGGGTATACAGTCAGAAGAGATGTACAGTAAGTCACAAGTGGGGTACCTCAGGGATCAGTCCTGAGGCCAGCCTTGTTCAATATCTTCATCAGTGACATTGCAGATAGACTGGAGGGTAAGGTTTGTCTGTTTGCAGATGACACCAAGATCTGCAACAGAGTAGATGATCCAGATGGGGTGGGCAGAATGAGAAGAGATCTGGATAAACTGGCAAAATGATTGGAAGAGTGGCAACTAGGGTTTAATGCAAAGAAGTGCAGGATCATGCACATAGGGAAGAGAAACCCTGAAGCCACCTATAGAGTGGGAGGGGAGTTGCTGGCAGTCACAAGGGAAGAAAGAGACTTACATAGAAACATAGAAACATAGAAGTTGACGGCAGATAAGGACCGCAAGGCCCATCCAGTCTGCCCATTTCTTTTTCTACCTTATAAATGTGCCATCGGCCTTTGCTCTGTCAGTGACCTATCTATTCATAGTCATTTGTATTGCTCCCTGATGCCTATCCCATGCCTGTTTGAAGCCCTGCACTGTATTCATAGCCACCACTTCTTGTGGTAAGCCATTCCATGCATCTACCACCCTTTCTGTGAAAAAGAATTTCCTCACATTCCCCTTAATCGGCCTCCCTCTAATCTCATGCTGTGTCCTCTTGTCCTGCTATTTTTCTTATATTTAAACATGTTAGACTCTATCACCTTGTTTATGCCTTAAGGTGTTTAAATGTCTCGATCATATCACCTCTCTCCCCTTTTGCTCAAGGGTATACATATTGAGCTCCGTTAATCTGTCCTCATATGTCTTCTGATGCAGTCCCTGCACCATTTGGTTGCCCTTCTCTGGACTGCCTCAATTTGTTAATGTCCTTGTGAAGGTGTGGCCTCCAATACTGCACGCAGTACTCCAGATGGGGCCTAACCAATGTCTTGTACAGAGGATTATTACCTCCCTCTTACGACTTGTGATACCCCTACTAATACACCCTAACACCCCCTAGCCTTACCTACTGCTTTAGAGGTCTGCTGGATGATTTTAGGTCATCAGTGATGATGATGCCAAGTCTCTTTCTTCCTTTGTGACTGCTAGCAACTCCCTCCCAGCCTATAAGTGGCTTCAGGGTTTCTCTTCCCTATGTGCATGATTTTGCACTTCTTTGCATTAAATCCCAGTTGCCACTCTTCTGACCATTCTGCTAGTTTATCCAGATCTCTTCTCATTCTGCCCACCCATCTGGATCATCTACTCTGTTGCAGATCTTGGTGTCATCTGCAAACAGACAAGCCTTACCCTCTAGTCCATCTGCGAGGTCACTAATGAAGATGTTGAATAGGACTGGCCCCAGGACTGATCCTCGAGGTACCCACTTGTGACTTGCATCTCTTCTGACTGTATACCATTTACCACCACTCTCTGTTTTCTGCCAGTCAACCAGTTTGCCACCCAGTTGACCAACTGACCCACCCTGAGCCTACCTAGCTTATTTATCAATCTTCTATGTGGAACAGTGTCAAAAGCTTTGCTGAAGTCAAGGTAGGCGACATCAACTGCTCCCCTTGGTCCACCACTCTGGTTACCCAGTCAAAGAAATCTATGAGATTAGTTTGACAGGACCTTCCTTTTGTAAACCCATGCTGTCTTGGATCCTGTGCCCTATGGATTCCAGGTGTTTGCACTATCCTTTCCTTAGGAGTGCCTCCATAATCTTGCCACTACTGAGGTAAGACTGACGGTCTGTAGTTCCGCCTCCTCCCTGCTACCACTCTTGTGGAGTGGGATCACATGAGCCCTTCTCCAGTCTTCTGGGACCTCTCCCTGTGCTCAGAGACTCACTAAACAATTCTGCTAACGGCTCTGCTAGTTCCTCCTTTAGCTCCTTAAGTACCCTGGGATGTATGCCATCAGGTCCCATTGCCTTATCCACCCTGAGCTTAGCAAGCTCTTGTAGGACTTGGGCATCATCATCACCGATGACCTGAAATCATCCAAACAGACCACTAAATCAGTAGGTAAGGCTAGGGGGATGTTGGGGTGTATTAGTAGGGGTATCACAAGTCAGAAGAGGGAGGTAATAATTCATCTTTACAAGACACTAGTTAGGCCCCATCAGGAGTACTGCGTGTAGTACTGGAGGCAACACTTTCTCAAGGACATTAACCAAACTGAGGCAGTCCAGAGAAGGGCAACCAAAATGGTGCAGGGACTGCATCAGAAAACATGAGGACAGATTAACGGAGCTCAATAGGTATACACTAGAGCAAAGGAGGGAGAGAGTTGATATGATCGAAACATTCAAACACCTTAAGGGCATTAACAAGGTGAAAGAGTCTAACATGTTTCAATATAAGAAAAATAGCAGGACAAGAGGACACAGCATGAGATTAGGAAACCCAAATGCCACATTTCCCTACTTTTGTTGCTTTAATCCTAACAGATGCATTAACAAATTATTTTGCAATTTATATATATATATATATATATATATATATATATATATATATATATATATAATAGTGGCGTGGTAGTTGCACTATAGTTATGGTTGAGCAGGCACTTTAATGTTAACCACAGATTTTGTACTTTAATAACTTTGCAACCGTTTGATGGATTTGCATGTAATTTTGTATGCACAGTCTCCTGTGGTAGATTTCTTGTCTTGCTAAGTTTTATTGTGGTCGGATGTGCAGATTCTGAGATTCAGATAGTGACAAAAACTTAAAATTTGCCACTTTTTGCTGTTTTCTTTTCTCATGGCCTTGTGCATGAGCAGTGTTGAATTTTGGTCTGAATTTTTTACGGTGGAAAGAGCACAGATCATAAAATAGCCAAGCCTTTATTTGGTGAAAAAATAATAATCTGTTCCAAAGTTATAGCATGTTTAAGGTCCCATTATTTTCAATGGGATTTTTATTTTCCAGGATAGATTCCTGGAATGAAAAATAATTTTGCTCTGATGAACAAGGATCCTTTTTCTTGAGGGGCCAATCCTTGTTCGCCACACAAAAATCCTTTTTCGTGAGCTGCCATCTTGACTGTTTTTTTTTTTGTCTCAGAAAATGTGTCCTAACTGTGCCCAGGAATGTCTGTTGCACACACCAAAGTGTGTTTCTTGCTCATCAGAAGTTGATGAGCAGTTCTTTGTGGTTTCTGACTTGAATTTGGCTCTAAGATTTCTTTTTTAACTATTGTCATCCTTTTATGCAACTAGCTAACTTCCTTTTTCACCATTCCTTTTTCATCATGGTGAAAAAGGAAATCAGCAGGCGAAAAAAGGATTTCCCTTTCTGATGACCAGATTGACCCTTTTCATGATCAGATGGTCATGCCTGTAATCCTTTTTTCCCCTGACGATTTCCCTTTTCATCATGACAAACAAAGATGGTGAAAAAGGAAATTGGCTGGTGAAAAAGGATTGCTGGCATGGCCATCTGGTCATTAAAAGTGGTCAACTGGTCATCAGAAGGGAAAATCCTTTTTCGCTAGCTGATTTCCTTATCTGCCACAGTGGAAAAGGATGGTGGAAAAGGAAACATGATTGCAAAAGAAGGATTTTCTCCATGCCATCCGGTCATGGAAACTGTTTTTTTGGATCATCTGGTCCCAGAAAATAGACTCATCTGGTCCTGTTTGCCCTATAAATATCCCTTGTGTCTACTGGGGCCTCCCACACCCTCAATCCAGATATGATTTTTTTTTATTTTTAATTTATTTATTTTTAAATTAGAATTAAAAACTTATTTATTTTTAAAAGCATATGGAGAATGATTTTATTGTGATTGTATTGTTATTATTGTTGTTAATGCTATATGTTTGTATTTTAATTGCTTGCCTATTTGTACAGTGCTTTGGTTTTGAAAAGCGCTTAAAAATAAATTTTTACTTACTTACTTACTTATTTTATGTTTTTCCCCTATTTCTTTTTTTTCTTTTTTTTTATTGTGGCTTTCTGCCACTTTGCCCCTTTATCCCTGTTGTCTAGCAGTACCCTTCTACCCACTGAATTTGTCCCCCTAGTTCATTGGTGGTTAGTCGCATTTCCCCACCATCCCAGGTGTCTTTGACCCTGGAAATAAGAAAGCCATCCTTCATTGTCTTTGTTGTTTTTTAACTTGTAAAAAAAAATGTTCCATCACTGATCACTCCTGCACCTCCCACCTTACCACCCACTGAGCACCTACCTCCCCTCAGCCCCTGTAACACCCCCACAGACCGTCACTCACCTGTGAGGTCCCAGATTTAAGATCCGCTCTCCCAATCCAAGACACATCTTGCTGCTGCAACCAGTGACTGCAATATGAGAAACTCAAGTAAATGGCTTCAATGGGGGTTTCAACTTTTATGCTAACTCAGACACTTTTTGAGATTTTGACCACAAATTTTCAACATGGCCTTTTGGGGACCCCACCTTATGAACAGTATGACTGTCAATAAGCAACTCCCATCAGAAAGGTGATTTTGCAGTCAGCTGGCAACATTTTTCCTGTGGGATTTGTGTGACGACAGTCTTATTGTTTATGAGATGGTGTCATAAGAAGGTTATGTTGAAAATTCGGATTCAAAATTAAAGAAAATGTCTGCATTATGACCATTCTTTGCAGTTTCACTATGCATGCTCATAACTTTTGAAATTTTCAAGACTTTCACCTCATATTTTTAACATACTCTTCTTATGACCCCACCTCATGTATGTCACAGCTGTCATTTTACAAATATTGGCCAAAATGTGTTTTTGCACCTGTGGCACAGAATTGCATTGTAGTCAAACAGAACTACATTTTGGCAGGGATTTGAAAATGTTCTGTACTGGGTACCTGTTGTGAGGTCATAAGAAGGTTATATTAAAAATGTGGGATCAAAATGATAAACCGTGGCACAGTTGACTATTTTTTACAATTTCGTTATGCATGCTTGCAACTTTGTGAATTTTAAATACTTTGAGCCCAAATTTTCAACATAAGCTTCCAATTACACCACCTCATGTATGTCACAGCTGTCAGTTTTCAAATCCTGCCCAAAATGTGTTTTTGCACCTGTGCAGTGGATTGGTGTTGGGCTTGCGCATAGTTATGTTTTGGCGGGGATTAAAAAAATTCTGCACCAGGTATGAGGTGGAGTAATAACATGGCTATGGTGACAATTTGTGACTGTTGTCCTGTAACTGTAAGTGCAGGGGACAGAGGTCACTGTGCTTCCACAGCTAGACACATACGGTATATGCATCTATGGAGGGCTGGGAGTGCAGGGTCCTAAGGACCCTGCACTCCCACAGTAAAATAAAGGATTCTATAATACTATCTAAAAAAGTAAGGAAATAATTTGCAAAAAAACTTCATTAATGCATTAGTTAAGGTTAAACTGACAAAAGTAGGGAAATGTGGTGTTAGAGTTTCCAGCCCTAACACCCCATACCCCACCCTTCACAGACTCACAGGTGGGGAGGCTGTCTTGGGGATGTCAACACTTATGCTCACCCCATTCTCCTATGTAGTAGCCATATCACTTAATTTTATAATGGAAAGGGGTGAGCATTAGGGCTGATGGCTCCAAGACAACTCCCCTCCTGTGGGTCTGTGCAGTGTGGGGAATGAGGTGTTAGAGTTGGAACCCCTAATGCCACATATTCCTACTTTTGTCAGTTTAACCCTAACTAATGTATTAACATTTTTTTTTTGCAATATATATATATATATATATATATATGAATATATAGTATTTTGATTTAAAGTCTGTTATGGTGGCATTTTGTTTCTTATGGAAAATACAGTGCTGGTTGTTTGCTATATACTATATGTAACACTGCTCTCTTTTCCTCCTCTTCACCACCCTTATCCCCGAATCAATCTAACCTGACCCAAACAGGAAAATTAGAGTGATTTGAACATTGAGATTGTTGAACTGCTTTTTAATCAGATGAGGTATACATGCAGCAATAACTATCTGATATGTATGACAAATGTTATTAAACAACATTCTCAAATTATTGTGTGTATCCATTTCCAGATACAGTACTACTGATATATAGCTACAACATTTCAATGAGCAGAAGTGTTGATTGCCAATAGTAGCTATTAAATCTAATAAGCATGTGCAACAGATGATTGCTTTTCAGTTTATATTTATATTGATGGAAGCCAATGCCTGCTTGTATAGTCTTTATTTCAGAAGGAATATGTCTTGAATCATAAAAACAGAGAACAACCAGGGGACAGAAAGCATAAAAATAGAGCTCTGGGAAGAGTATGTACCGTACAATTTGTATATTTAGGACATTATTACAAAAAAAACTTTCAGCAATTATCATGTATTTCCAGATCTGCAGAGACTGTTTTCTATTACCATTTAACAAACAGATCATTTATTTCTGTAGCTATTTTTTATTTTAAAAACATGTTTTACTTCAATGAAAATCCTAGTTTTATTTATTTATTTATTGATATCTGTACATTTATAGCACTGGGACAAGACCATTGAGACAATGGTTCATATTTTAGAAAAAGGGTTCAGTCATGCACAGCTAAGTTACTTAACCTTTTCAAGTTTATCACTGCAGATCAGCAGTATAAGAAAGTGATACCCTCTACCCTCTTTCACCACCAAACTGCACAAGTTTCAGGCTAGTATCATAAAGGGTTAAATCATTTGAATGTTTAAATGTTTCAGTGTGGAAGATATTATGAGAAATTGATGAAACAATAGAAAAAGGGGAAACACCTGAAATATCTATCTATCTATCTATCTATCTATCTATCTATCTATCTATCTATCTATCTATCTATCTCTGTCTATCAGTCTATCTGTCTATCTGACTATCTATCTATCTCTCTCTTTGTAAGTCTGTCTTTCTGTCTGTCTATCAGTCTATCTATTTGTCTATCTGACTATCTATCTATCTCAACAGTTCTCAAACCTTGTCATAGTGAGCCTCCCCTAAGCCATGGAAAAGATCTTGAGCCTCCCCTAAAATACTGAAATATTTTTGGGCCTCCCCATTGAAAAACAGTCTACCTTTAACAGTACATCTGGAATAAATTGAAACCTCTTTGCATAGCTGTCTCTCATGTTATTAAGCTTATTGTAACCCCAAACAGGACAACTTACTTGGTCCAGTATTTTGACTCTCGAACCATTGTTACCTCTACTGCCATACCTTCATGGGTCAGACTGCTTTTCTGTTTCCCCTCTAACTGGAATAACATTCCTGCTGACCTCTGCCTCTTCCCCTCTCACCCCTGCTTTTAAGCAACTTCTCAGGGATCATTTGCTCCTTCCTGCTCTTATTCCTAGTACCTGTATGTTTAACTTTTGTGTTTGGACAGTTCTGCTGCCAGTCTAATTGATCAATTGTTCCTCGCATTGTTTGTTTATTGTTCTTCATTTGTTTGCACTTTTTCCATTTGTATTGCTTGAGTGTTTTGCAGTTACATTTTGAATTGTATTCTCTCACTACTCTTCCTGAGTACACCTGAAATAAGCCATGGCCCAGTGTACAGTGCCGTCCCTGGTCACAGACTTGTGAATTAATACATAAATTCACCTACTGTTATCCTCTTTCAGTTTGCCTTATCCCTTTACACAAAATCTATAAAGTTCAAAACTGAAATAGAATACTTTTTCAAGGATTGCTTGAGCCTCCCCTGGAACAGGTTGGGGCCTCCCAAGGGAGGCTGGCCTCACCATTTGAGAACCCCTGATCTATCTATTATAGAGGTGTGGTCATGCACTATACTTAGGGTTGAGTAGCCTGTTCAAAGTTAAACCCCATTATTTGCACCTAAATTACTTTTGTGTTGTTTGAAAAAATAGCTCCACATTTAGCATGTGCAGTCAGACTGCCAACCTCTCAAGATGAGAAAAGATTTGTGATGGCATCTTGTATGGTTTTTGAGATATGGAGTGCCAAAAAAACCCCAGAAAAAAACATATGTTTGGTTTCTCTATACTTAACATTCGGTATTTTTTGCTCTCACCATCAGTCTACACCCTCTGAAATTTGTTCATGAAATTTTCAGGGTTGAAGGGGCCCATGCCAAGGGTGTGCCTTTGGAAGTTTTGGTGAAAAAAAGTGATACTGTTTGAAAGTTATAACAATTTTTGAGTTAACATTCTGGTGGAACTGATAAAAAAAACTATCGTGAAAGGTAAAAAAACATAATACAAGTGGTAATTTGCATGATTTACTTGTTGTGGAGGGAAAAACAGTGGAGATGGCTGCCATGTTCTTTTTGCTGTTTACACATAGTAAAGGTACATACAAATTATGATTTAAAAAAAAAAAGCAATAAAAAACAACTGAGGCTAGCTAAATGGGACCTGTTTAGCTAGAGTCTTGTGTTTGTTTTTAAAGTTGCCAGAAATACATTCTCTGGGGACCCAAAATCCTGGCTGCTCAGCTTAGGGAAAGGAGCCATTCACCTGTGTTCTCTGTGTAAGAACAGTGAGACATTCTTGAATTCTGCAGCCACAGCTGAAACTTGTGCTGTGGGCTCCTGTGAGAGCAGTGAGCCGTCAGTTTTATGGTGTCTAGTGGCACACCCTCTCATCCATTTCTCTTTATAACGTTGCCCTGGTATCTAGTGGTACCCCCACCCTCTGAGTGCCATCCCACTAATGTATTTGTTCAGTATTTCTCTGGTATCCAGTAGCTGATTGCTGTCCCAATAATTATGTTGTCTTTCCTGGTGTGTAGTGGCACCCCCTCCAATCCCCATCCCCATAATATTTTTGTATTCCCCTTATGTCTAGTGGCACCCTTCATCCTCTGTTCACCATTCCCATTAAGCTGTTTTTTTACTTTCCCTGGTGCCTAGTGGCACCCCCCCCTCTGATCACCATCCCTGCAATGTTTGTTGCCTTTCCCTGGTGTCTAGTTGCACCACAACCCTCTGATCACAGTTTCCATTATATTTTTGACTTTCCATGGTGTCTAGTGGCACTTCCCACCCTCCAGTCACTGTCCCCATAATGTTTGTGCATTTCCTTGATGTCTAGTGGTACCACCCTCACCCTCTGATTCCCGTTCCTGTAACGTTTTAGTATTTCCCTGCTGTCTAGTTGCAGAAAGCAATTACTAGTAGGGGACTCTATTCTCAGGGGGATAGAGTTGGGAATAGGAAAGGTGGCAGAAAGGCAGGTGAGGTGCCTACCTGGTACCATGGCCAGGAGGGATGGGAAGCAAATACTACAGATAGCTAGGGCAATGTAAGGGGAAGGGGAGCTTAATGTTATTGTCCATCTGGGGACAAATCACCTGGCTAGGGATGAGGCAACAACAGTGCAGGGGGTGTTTAGAGAACTGGGAATAAGTCTTAAACAGGTAGCATGCTCTGTAGCTTTTGCAGCAGTAATGCATGTGTATGATAGGGTAAAGAAGAGGGAGCTGTGCACTAAAGCATTGGACTGATAGTTCATGGCCTGGTGCAGAAAAGAGGGGTATGGCTACACTGGGGACTGAGGGTCCACCTGGGAGTATAAGAACCTATATAGAGATGATGGCCTGCATCCATCTGGAAAGGGGACCATAGTTCTCAGAGGAAGGTTTGAATGTTTTTTTGATGAACATTTAAAGTAGTCGAGGAGATAGGAGGAATAAAAAGGGGAAGCAGAAACTGAACCCCTCCCCAAAGCAGAGTTGGAAAGTTTTGAGATTCTGGTGGAAAATAGGCCCACATTGGATAAAGTAAGCCAGATAAGTAGAGGGTTAGTAAAGGAAGAAGTGGAGAAACTAAGCAATCAGTTGAAAAGGAGGACAATAGGAAAAAGGGGGAAGTGGCAAGAAATGAACAAACAAAATCTGGAAGGACATGTGTGCTAATGCTACGAACCTGGGAAATAAGATCCCAGACTGTAAGGCCATCATGGTCATGGCCCTGATATTTCAGTTGGAAAAAATCCAACTCATCCATCTAAAACCCATCACCCTCCGCACCCTAGCATGGGAGTCCCCAAGACCACCAAATTTGAATGAGTAATGTTTGTAGCAGGTATCACATTGCATAGTGACCCTCATCCTTCTAATTTTACCACTTACATAGAAACATAGACTTTGATGGCAGATAAGGACCACTTGGCCCACCCAGTCTGCCCATTTCCCTACCTATTGGATAAGCTGCAGATTCTAGTTAACCAACAGCCTACTTCCTGCAACCCCCCACTATAATTGCCTTATGTCTGTCCCATGCATGTTTGAATTCCCCCACTGTTTTAGACCCCACAACCTCTCCAGGAAGGCGGTTCCATGCATCCACCACTCTCTCCGTGAAAAAGAATTTCCTCACATTACCCCTGAGCCGTCCCCCCTCTAACTTTAAATTGTGCCCCCTTGTTCTTACACATCTCTTTTTCTGAAAGATGCTACCCTCCTAGACTTTGTTGATTCCCTTGAGGTGCTTAAAAGTTTCTATCATGTCCCCCCGTCCCTCCTTTCATCAAGGGTATACATATTAAGTCTGTGGTTGACTTCACCAGAATGCCAGTTTTTCATTCCAGTAGTGATTTGTGCGGCTGTGCTCAAAGCACTTCTGGGACAAAAAAACAGAATTCAGGCCTGGTAGTGAAATTAGAAGGATGAGGATTTCTGCACAGTATGGGGCCTAATAAAAATATGTGTACTTCAAATAAAGGGAATCAAGGAGGTTCTCATAGTGGGGTAGGGAGGGTGGTGAGTCTGAACTGGATGGGGGAATTTACCTGTTTTCATTTTTAAGGTAAAGCCCTAGCAGAAAAACTAATGAGAAGGGGCTGTTCCAGAATGCTTTTGAGATTTTTGTTTTTAAATTCCACAGAATTCCAAAAAGCATTCTGCAGAATTCAATATAAACTGCAGAATAGTTTTCCGGGGTTTATATTATCCTTGGAATAACCACAGTTTATATGATCCATGGAATAATTTTCCTTGGTCAGAGTAAATGTAAACTGCAGATTTGTTTTTCTCGCAGTTTATACTGACTCTTCATTTTTTTTACATTTATTATGCTTTATCTCCTCATCCACTGGCCCCCATTAGTCCAATCTACACATTCAGCCCCGCCACACACCCCAGCTCTTACCTCACTCCTGATCACCCCTGGCTTCCCACAAGGGAAGGGCCACTGGGGAGGCCCCTTCCCCCAACACAGTTTGAATGGTAGAATGGGATCAAGAGCCCGGTTGGTGGCATGGTCCCATCCCATTCTCATAGACTGCCTCAAGACCACAGGTCTCTCGCCAAATGCAACTGACTGGTTCAAATCCTATTTATCAGGTAGAACTCAATCTGTCCGGATAGCAGAGGCCATCTCCTCTCCCCTCCACATTACCATGGGAGTTCCCCAGGGTTCAGTACTAGGACCACTCCTTTTTTCTATTTTCCTAAACAACCTCCCTCAGGTCTGCTCAACTACTGATATATACGTGCATGCAGACGATACTGTGCTGTTCACGACGGGTAACTCGGTCCCTGATGTCACTACCAGACTACAGTTAGATTTTGAAAAGGTGCAATGCTGGTTAAGGGAACACCATCTTTTCCTAAACACAAAGAAAACAGTCTCTATGACATTTGGTATTAGGCAGAGGTTGGCAAGGCTTTCCTCCCTACCCACCTTCATCACTACAGATAGAACTGTGCTTGAAGACACCACTTCTTTCCACTATCTAGGAGTCTGGCTCGATATAAACCTAAACTTCTCCACCCACATTGATTCTATCCTAAAGAAACTCCAGCCAAAACTAGGGGCCCTCTATCGTGGCAGGAGGAGTATACCCCACCTTGCCGGGAGGGAACTAGTACACAAAATGATACTGCCTACCTTTGACTATTGCAATGTCGTATATGGTGCTGCCCCTCAGTCCTCCTTATCCAGGCTTGAACCACTTTTCAATTCCTTCTGCTGTTATGCCTTGGATGCCCCTGCTCTGACACATCACTGCTCCCTGTACCACTCCCTGAATTTTCCTTCACTTGCTGACAGGAGAACACTGCATGTGGCTAAGTTTATCTCAATATTCTGGTTAGGCTCACTGCCCACCTATCTAGTCACCTCTTTATCCACCCCACACCAGTCAAACTACACCCTCCGGTCCAAGGACACCAGCTCCCTAAATATACCCTTCAGACACACACTACGTCAGGCCAATTGGCTTTCTCATATCGCTTACTAAACTTTGGAACATACTCCCAGCCCATATCCACCACTCCTCCTCAACCTACTCCCTCTCCTCTTCCCTAGCAACTACCTAGTGACAAACTGCAACTGTACTAACCCCTGAGAGATGGCCAAATTTTCTGCTGGTTTTATTCTGCCTTAGTAGTAGCCCTTGCAAGTCTGCACTTACTCCGACTTAACGCTCTCCCACTCTTCTACTTCCCACCCCTCCTCACCTATTCCTTTCTATCCCCCCAAAACTCTGTAACTATGTTGTAGTTGTAAACAGTACAATCTGCTAAATGTATACTTATATGTATATCAGTATACGTGTATGTATTAGGTGTAATGTATCTATTATAGACCTATTATATATGGTTGTTAACCTAGCTGCTACTGTATGTATCTTTTTGCAATAATGTCTGTTGTCCTAAATCCCCTTACCTCAGGATGTACCATGAGACGAGCTTCTGCTCAATGTAACTTTCCTGGTGAAACACTTCCATAAATAAATGGGGTCTGCAACGTAGGGGTGGACATCATCATGTGATGGTGGAACCTCCATTTTCCCATTTTCTTCCCTGGAGGCATGTTGTGCAATGATGTTGGGTCGGCATGATGAACATCTGTTATGCCTCCCAAACCTAGTCAGTCCTGGCTGTTATACTACAGACTACTATGAGGGGTTACCTGAAGACCAGTGACTTCAACACTTTCTCCCCAGAGATGGGGAGCAGTCCAAAGGACACCCTATCCTCCTCCCCCAGTCAGACTTCTAGTTTCCCTGAACCTGGGTCATCAGGGTTGTGAGTGGTAGAAGTGCCGTGAAGCTGGTGGGCTGGTTAAATACTGACTCTTTAGTATGAACTGTGGAATAATATTCTGCAGTCCATGTAAACCGTGGAATAATTATTCCATGTCTCATGTGAGCCACTGAATAATTATTCTGCAGTCCATGTGAGCCACTGAATAATTATTCTGCAGTAAATGTGAATCACTAAATAATTATTCTACAGTAAATGTGAACCACTGAATAATTATTTCATAGTGCATGTGAACCACCGAATAATGATTTCACATTTCATGTGAATCGCTGAATAATTATTCTGCAGTCCATGTGAACCATCGAGTAATTATTCAGCAGTTCATGTGAACTGCTGAATAATTATTCCTCAATCAACTGCCAAATAATTATTCCATAGTTCATGTGAACCACCGAATAATTATTCCGCAGTTCATGTGAACTGTGAGTAGTTATTCCGCAGTCCATGTGAACTGCTGAATAATTATTCTGCAGTCCATGTGAACCGCTGATTTATTATTCCACAGTCCATGTGAACCTCCATATAATTATTCTGCAGTCCATGTGAACTGCCGAGTAATTATTATGCAGTTTATGTGAACCACTGAATAATTATTCCGCAATCAACTACCAAACAAATATTCCACAGTTCATGTGAACCACCGAATAATTATTCTGCACTTTATGTGAACCGCAGAATAATTATCCTGTAGTTCATGTAAACAGACAAGTAAGTTTTCTGAAATTCATGTAAACTGCAGAATAATTGTTTTGCAGTTCATGTAAACCATGGACTAATAATTTGCAGTTTTTCCATGGTTTGCATAAAATTCTGTAGCAATCTCCGTGGCCGCAGAATCACAGAAATATTGAGGTCTTGATCATGGTGGAGACTGATCTGGATGTCATGGTCATTACTGAGTCATGGTCACTGTAAACCATGACTGGGATAAGGTCATTGAAGGGTACAGGTTATTCAGAAGGGAAAGGGTAAGTAGGAAAGGAGGGGGTGTGCTACTTTATGTGAAGGCCAGCATAAAAGCAATGGAAATACAGAGAACTCAGGAAGGGGTGGAGATGCTGTGGGTTACCCTGGAGTCAGAAAAAAAAGAGCTATTATTCAGACTGGAGTGAGCTACAGGCATCTGGCACAAGGGGGAGGACTTAGATAAAATAATGTTAGAAGAGACTGGCAAAATGGCAGAGAGTCAGGGAGTTGTTACTGGTAGGGGACTTCAATCTGCCAGATGTAGATTGGAGCCTGCCTGCTGTAGTATCAGCTAGAAGCAGAAACATCCTGGACTTGATACAGGGTGCATTCCTTAGGCGACTAGTCAAGGAACCCACTCATGATGGGGCAATACTGGACCTGATGCTTACTAACAGGGACAGTGTTGCAAATGCCAGGGTGGGGAGCCATCTGGGGAGCAGTGTGGTTTCACATTAGAACAACTGAAGAATCCAGCCCTACAAAGGCAAGGGTCTGGGGCTTCAGAAGGGCTGATTTTACCGAGATGCATGGATGTCTCATGAATGAACTGAGGATGGTGGACCAGGAGGGTGGAAGAAAGGTTGACAGGACTTAAAGAGGGCATAAAGAAGGCAACAAACCTCTGTCTTAAGCAAGTAACAAAATTAAAACAAAGAGGAGACCATTATAGTTTTCAAAGGAGGCAGCAGAAAAGGTAAAGGCTAAAAGAGTAGCATTCACAAGATACAAGGTGGCCCGGAGAGAAGAGGATTGGGAGGTGTATCAGGTAAAACAGAGAGAGGCAAGCAAAGCAGTAAGGAGAGCAAAGCCACACACTTGGGAAGGAATAGCTCAGGGAGTTTCAAAAGGGGATAATACATGTTTTAGGTACATTAGTAAAAAAAAAAAGGAAGAGAAATGGAGATAACACAGTTAAAGAGAGAGGACGGGGACTACACAGAGGATGATCAAGAAAAAACAAACATCTTGAACAATTACTTCTGCTCAGTTTTTATAGTTGAAGGGCAATGGGAAGGATCACAAAAGGACACCAGAAACTTTGAAGGGAGAGAAATAGACGATAGTTTGATTTCGGTGGGGAGAACCCGGAAAGCACTTGACAAACTGAAAGTTGACAAAACTATGGGACCAAATGGGGTACATTCAAGGGTACTGAGGGAACTTAGGGAGGTATTAGCTGCACCTCTGACAGACCTTTTTAACAGGTTACTGGAGACTGAGGTGGTCCTGGAGGACTGGAGAAGGGCAGATATAGTCCCACTTCACAAAATCTGTAGTTAGGAAGAAGTGAGCAATTATAGGCTTGTTAGCCTGACATCGGTGGTGGGTAAATTGATGGAAACAATATTGCAGGAAAGAATTGTTGAACTTCTTGTATCCAACATATTGCAGGACCCAAGGTAGCATGGTTTTACAGAGCGAAGGTCATGTCAAACAAATCTGATAGAATTCTTTGACTCGGTGACCAAGGACCTTGATCAGGGAGGTGCGATAGATGTGGCTTACTTGGATTTCAGCAAGGCTTTTGACACTGTTACACACAGTAAACTAGTAAGCAAGTTGGATAACTTGGGGGTAGATAATACGATGGTAGCCTGGATAAGGAACTGGTTAGCAAAAAAGGACATAGAGGGCAGTGGTAAATGGCGTGTGCTCCAAGGAAGAAAGGGTGAGTAGTGGAGCACAGCAGGGATCAGTGTTGGGACCAGTCCTCCTCAATATCTTTATAGGCAACATAGCAGAAAAACTGGAAGGGAAGTCTGCCTCTTTGCAGATGACTCCAAGATCTGTAGCAGAGTGGACATATCGGGGGGGGGGTGGATAGAATGTGCAGGGATCTAAAGAGACAAGAAGAATGGTAAAGGGTATGGCAGCTAGGTTTTCATGCAAAAAAAATGTGCAAAATAATGCATCCTGGCCTTTGGAACCTGGAAGCAGAGTACAAGATGGGTGGAGTGATACTGGCAAAGACCAATCAGGAAAGAGACAAAGGGGTAATCATAACAGATGACCTAAAGTTAGCCAGGCAGTTTGACAAGGCAGTTGGAAAAACTAGTGTGATGCTGGGGTGCATAGGTAGGGGTATCTCTAGCAGGAAGAGAGATGCGAGTCTTCCCTGGTATAAATCACTGGTAAAACCCCATCCTGAGCACTGTGTAAAGTTTTGGAGACCACATCTCAGAAAAGACATAGACAGAGGTGAGGTAATCCAGAGGAGGGCTACCAAAATCGTGCATGGTCTTCAACAAAAGTCCTATGATGAAAGGCTTAAGGAGCTGAATATGAGCACCCTAGAGGAGAGGAGGGAGGGTGGGACATGGCAGAAACCTGTAAATATCGTATGTGGGTTAATGAGGTACAGGAGGAGAGTATCTTTTGGAGAAAAGGGTGCTCTGTAACAAGAGGGCATATAATAAAGCTGGAGGGGTAAACTCAGGAGGGATGTGAGGAAGTACTTTTTCACAGAATTTGTGGTGGATACCTGGAATAGTCTTCCAGCAGAGACAGAGGTGTCAAAAACAGTAATTGGGTTCAAAAATGCCTGGGATAGACATAAGGGAATTGTGGGAATAGGGTAGAGAGGAGTAGAGACTGTGATGTGAATTAATCAGGGTCAGTGAAATAATAATACTAAACAAAACAAATTAATCACACAACTTGGCAGACTGGGTGGGTCCACCGGCCCTTATCTGCCATCATTCCATATGTATATCTATGTATGTATCTAATCACTGTACATAGAAACACATAACAATGCTAAAAGAAAATGACCAGTAGTCTATTGTGTCTATCCAGTCCCTAGCAGAGCTGCTTCAGCCTACCATTGGTCTGGCCTATACCGAGTTCCCGAGTGGCCACACTCACTGATTCCAGGTGGACAGAGCTGGCTAACCCACTGTGTTAGTACAATACTTCCGCTTACACTTTAAGTGTCCCTTAGCTACACCGTAGTTGCAGTGTAACTACAGTATGCTGTAATTGCAATTACAATGTATTTATATGCAACAAACATGTAACTACAGCAACAATTACCCTGATGCATGCAATTAATGTTTTGTTACATTGAAATGGATATGCAAAGAGTTTCTTATGATGGTAAATGTGTTGACATTGATGATGTTGGTGGCCATGCCATGCAAACCACCTACACCACACTCAGGAATATACTTTATGTAGTCATTAGCAACTGGGGAGGTGAGTAGGCCAACATAGGGAGGAAACACCCCACCAATGTTCATGAATGCTCCTATTGTACCATCTACCTCGAGAGCTCTGAAAGCCTGGATGCAGTCCTTACCATCTCCACTGCCTTCCCAGACTCAAAATGGCTGTAAGAGCATGCTGAATGTTGGTGACCCACCATAAGGGGGCAAGCCACGGAGCACCAGCAGATGATTCCAGGGATCTAAACTGGAGCCAGCCATAGTGTGTAATGTTTCAGAAAGCCAGTTTAAGATGGAGTGACCATTAAAGAAGAGGAGAGGTGGCAGTTATTGTGGCAAGGAAATAATGAATACAGTGTGAAAAATAAAATAAAACACTGGCCACACTTGTAGCTTTTGAAGGGCCAGTATTCTGTAACATTTACTCAATCCAAAAATTTACAGTTCCCTATTCAAAGCAACAGGACCGACTGTAATCGCATAGCCAACTCCATGCAGTGCAACTGCACCCAACTAGTGAAGCAGTCCAGCTACAGTACATCTTAATCTCTGTCACATATCTAATTGATGATAATGCCCATAAGGCAGCCATTTAAAGTTACAGCACCAAATTACAGCACTACTACACTGCTAAAAAACTAACATTACTAAACATTTTGTGAGTGGAATAAGACAATTCCATCAGGGGGATTATGCTTGTCAACATACCTCTCTGTGGTTGGAGTCTCTTGCCCTTTGAACTCAGGATTCCAACCTACCCCTCTGTACATTACCATAGTATAATCCAATTCTGTCATGCTTTATTACAAACATATATATATATATATATATATATATATATATATATATTCATTACAAAAAAACCTCTGTTAGTGCATCAGTTAAGGTTCCTATTAGTGACAAAAGTATGGAAATTTGGTGTTAGGGTTCCCAACCCTATCACCCCACCCACCCCTCCACGCACCAACAGGTTTCTGAGTGTGCCTTGGGTTTGTCAGGCCTAACTCTCAGTCCATTCCATATATAAGGAAGCTGAGATGGCACAGTATAGGATAATGGGGTGAAAGTTAGGCCTGATGACCCCAAGGCACACCCCAACACCTGTTGGCGTGTGGAGGGTTTGGGGGTAGCGTGGGGTGGTAAGCTTGGGCCATATTACCCCCAGGAGGTGATTAACTGACTGTTAATCTAACTCCTGTGAGTGCCTTTTTGTTTTTATACAAATTATTCCAAAGAAAAGTGTTAACGGTGTAGTTTTTGAATGTTTTCCTCATTAAGAGGGTGATTTTTAATAAAATTGTTCTTCCACCAACAGATTACGAATGCTTGTTCAAAATCAAAATGTATCATTCCAGTAATTCAGTACTACTAGAATAATAAATGGTAGCAGGAAGAATTCATGTGCCATAGTGCTCAGGCTGTACATGACAGAATAACAGAGATTAACGTAAGGCAGTCAGACTCCTTACAGCCAATCAGATTGCAGAATTTCTGAGACCATTTGTATAAATATAATTAGTAGGATAGTATTCTGCCCATTTCAAAGTGCAGTTATATCAAAATTCAAATGTCATGGACCTTGACTATTCCATTCTGTGATATAACATTATTCTGAAACATCGACAGAATGCACTAGTCATTTACTGTATGTCATGAAAGCAGAACAACTGTTGAGTGTATATTCCACATAGTAATATATAGTGAAAGAAATACAGGATGAATAACTTTGTGCCCTTTCAGTGATCTGATTACACTGGACCTGTCTTGATTTGTTGTGCTCATTCAAATGTAGACACTGTTAAGTTTTAGGAGGTCGTACATTGTAGGATATTTTATCTATATCACTGCTCTTTCTTTTATTTTAATTGTCATGCTCACCCTCTAAAGTGCTCATTTGGTGCTCAATGTCACCCATACACCAAAAAAAGCTAATGGATGCGCAACACTAAACAGCTATGCAGATTTCACTTTATGATGCTTCTATGACACCTGTAAACAACTCGAGCTGTGCGCCAGAGGTTTAAATAGGTGTCAGTGTAACCTCTTGACGTGAACAGGACATAGTTTTTAACTGTTGGCCATTCATTATCCACTATGTAGAGCATGGCTGCCATCCAGTATTCCACCTGCTGGTTATACTTTAAAGTACATCCTTACACACATCAACATTTAGAAAAATATTATCTTCTATGTAGTGTTTCTATTGCCTGACTTCTATTTGACGACCATGATACTGAAAGTCCAGCTCATACCACTACACGTTTGTCATAGAATACTCTGCTTCTTAACTGGCTGCAGATAGAAATAAGGTTCTAGCTCCACTTGAAGCTTGTCTTTGTGTCTGTGTGTGTCTTCCATTGATAATTTGATGAATTTTTAATATATACATACTGTACAATGTAACCATTCAGTATGTGACTGTGCATTTTTGGGTTTGTAAGTGTGCTGTACTGTTGGTACACTGTACAGTTTCTAACCATTCTGTTCTATGGTATACAAACACACAATGTATTGAATGTGAAGAAAGACAGGTGATAGGGGAAACAAAGACATAGGACTGCTTTATCTTATTTAACAACTTTGTACTTTTTTTCTTCTGAACTTGAAAACATGTGTAGGGTTTCTGTTATTAACAGTTGACCCCAAGCTCATATCAAATAACCATTATTATATTCTCTATGCAAGTTTGTGGTAATAGGGTTCTGCATGATCAGAAGTCGGAAAGCAACCTGCATTGTCTCCACCATCAATACTATCTTGACTGAATCATGCACTTCAGCAATGTGTCCTTTGTTTATTTGTGTACAAGCCCATATGTAAGCAATATGATATAGCTTGGTGTTGGTAGTACCGATACACCCACAAGCCCAGGTGCGAAGTGATGCACCAGGCTGTAGACTGAGTGCCTTCAGCCTCTGGGTGTGCGGATATCTTAGTACTATCAACAACCAGCCATGACGTATTGCTTATATAAATGGGACCATTGGTAGCTAATCCACAAAAAATATAACAAAGTGATGCTAAATAATGTAATATAGTCCCTCTACAGATATTTTTCACCTGTCAGTTATATGTCTTTTTTCACATTCAATACATTGTGTGATTGTTTACCATGGAATAGAATAATTCAAAGCTCTGCATTATTCCAATAGTAGAATACTCCTCCTCCCACCCACCCCCATATATGGAATGGTAACATGGAATATATAAATTCAAAATTATTCAGAGTTCCATTGGTATACATGGCTAGAACCGAATCTCAGCAAATCAGGACACATGGATTTCCTTGCCTATTTTATATCACCAAATGACCATTTGATTTACATATGTGAATGTTAAGTATCTATTACCTTTTTGAAATGCTTCAATTGAAACTGCTACTATGCTAAGAAATGAATTCTGTCTTGTCAGGTTTGTCAAATTTCGAACACAGTGGTGGGGAACAGGTCTCAAAGTGTTTTCTTGTCTGTCAATATGGTAGCTGGGGAGTTCAGATCTCATGACATATACCTTGAGGAGTTTGTCTACGTATCCTGTAAACAAAGATATAGATAGTAGGGAAAATTCTATTGAATGTGTGGACGTGGACATCAGTCCATTTACAGATGAAAGAGTCCTAAAGTAACTCGCTAAACTGAAAGTGGACAACGCAATGGGCACAGATGTCATACATCCAAGAGTATTAAGATGACAGAGAGGTTCTGGCATCAGCACTAGCCCCAGTTGAGTATGTCAGTGACAGATGGTGAGTTAACAATGCACTTCCACCATCTCACTTTCAAGCTGCAGATTTAAATGTCTGTGTGAGAGAGAAACACCAGCAATACAGAAACTTGTGGCAGTAGCAACTATCTTACCTGCAATACCAGATGAGACACATCCGGCCAAGGGTCATCTCTCCTGCATAACATTGTGTAAAAACATGAAGTCTTAATAGGAAAAGACACTCTAACACCATGTTTTCATCTGTAGTTTATTTGAAAGTTGTGTTAAGTGGCCAGCTGGCTAGGGAGCTCTGACACCTGTTTTGCAATCTGGAAAGACTTGGTTTGGACTTTTGGGACCTGTGACCCATGAGGGCCAGTGAGGTGGGAGGTGGTAGCCAGGTCCTGGTCTGGCAGAAATAACCAAATTCCCATGGCGTGGGGAGGGAAGGGTATATGGGGGGGGGTAATAGGTGAAAAACACATATAATATGATTTCTCTGTACAATACCATATACTCAATAAAATAAAATATGGAGAGCCACACACAATTCAGCATGTGTTTCCATCTCGGGGTTGAGATGACAGCATGGACCTCTTCAGCTTTGCTCTCATTTGAGCACCTGGATGGAAACATAGCCTTGTTGTATATGGTTGCCCATACATTATTCTCTATATAGTGTGTAGTACAGCTTTGTTCTTCATAGAGATCCATCATTTTTCCAATTACCTGCTGTGCCACAGTTCAAAGGTCATGGAATGTGATTATACCCTTGTGTGGTAGAATAGTTTTCTGAAACCTCTAGTGGCTACACAACTCGGTTTCACTGTGAAAGAGAAAAAAATACAATGCACACATTTTACATAATATTATAGACCAAGGGTGCGCTCCTGACTAATCTGAGCTCTCCTTTCTCCTGCGCATGAGACACTATTATTCTGTGAAGAGCATCTCATGTGCAGATGCCCTGGAAACAGGCATGATCTGGGAACAGCTTTTTTTTTTTAAATATACTGTAGAACAGGTTATATGTGATATAAAATAATTATAGCTATATTTGCATAAGTGTTAATGGCACTAAAATAAAATGGCGCTTATTGGCCAAAATTATATATTTTAAATGGCCATAAATTAGGAGCTAATTGCAGAGCGTGAAATTAAATTTGCACTATTTCAGCTGATTAGTGCCATGTGCTAAACATAACTTACATGAGAATAAACAGTCCTAAAGTATTATTGATAGTGCTCTATAAATAATATATTAATATGTCCCCAGGAGCCACTCATTGCTGTATGAGAGTGGTTTCACTTGCCTTCAGCTTGGGCACGAACAGCTCAGCTTTGTTTCTCTATTCCTGCTACAGCTGAACTCACCTGAAACAAATCTTATAAAGCAACGATTAGCTCAGGGGGAAATATTAACACATACTATACACTATTAAAAATACTGGATGAGCAACTATATGCATAACTAGTGTGTTCTGCCACCTCATGGTTTTGATTCCCACAGACCATCAGTGGGAATGAGAACCTCTCTGTGGCAAAACATACTGGTTATGCATAAAGTTGCTCATCCTTAATTTTTTATATAAATTGTAATATGAAAGATAAAGCTTTGACACACCACAGTGATAAGTGGTGGAAATATGTTTACATAACATATTCCTACTTACCATGTGTTGATGGGACCGTAACTTCCTTGATAACTGGTGCCCCACCTCTTGACTTTGGAAAAGAAGCTCCCCATTTGGCTTCTCCTTGTTGAGTACAGCCTTGCCCCCTGTTTGAGTTCTTATTGAAATGCAATGCAGAGATATGGAGTCTATGGAGCAGAATACATCATGTCACAATGGCAATTTATAGTACTGTTCTTTTACATACACATTGATTTGATTTGCATGATCCATGATGGTGTACTTCTCATTTTTAACTGATAAACTACAGCAGCTTGCTTGCATTGATGGTGCATGTGTACATTGTGCAGCTGCATATACTAATCATGGTCCCTAAGATTGTTGAATGGCCCCCCCCCCAAACAACCTCACCACATGGTGTGAGTTGTTGATGAATTGGAGCCATCAAAATTAGTACCAGAGTCTACGCACCATGATGTTGTGACATAGCAACAATTGAATTATCTTTTTCTTTAGCTTTAATGTTTAAGCAATGGATACTTATTGTTCCTGTTTAATTTCTCTATTACTAATTCTGGAGGTCTTAATGAAGTTTCAAATTAATGATATCATTATATCTCAAATTTTCATGGTCAAACTTAATAAAACATATTGAATTATATAAAAAAAAAAAAAAAATAGCAACAATTGAAGTGGGGCCACCACAGGAGTTGGAAGTAGAAGGAAAAAAAAATTACAAGATACTACATTCATGACAATGTACAGTGCCAGTAAAGGGGTAACGAGGTCAATCATGAATCATCATATAGGTCAAATCAAGACTACTTGATAACTTGTATGATCATAGTCAATTCTCAGATCAGTAATACTGTACTAAATTAGAAAGGCACGATTTCATCCATGGCAATAAATCGAATGATAATATACATTTTTAGCTAGCTTCATAATATGTTGTGTTATAAAATGTGAGGATTTCAGTAAGGCAAAAAAGCCAGCCACTGTATAAAATGTTCAATTATTTTTCAAATGTTTATTGTCATTTCATAAAGTTCTAGATTCTTGATGCTCAATGTTTCACCTAGTAAGGCTTCTTCAGGGAAGAGGATCTGTTGGCATTATTTTATCTGTATTCTATTAGATTTTCTGATTGTTTGCTGCAGTTTCTGTTCTGCAGTGATTGGCCTAATAGTGTTATTTCAGCCTTTTAGGTTATGGGGTTTTAATTGTGCATTTCTTTATTTAGTAGTGTATCACAGCTTACTTCTGTTTTGTTATTTAAAAAACTTCTTTAACCTTTGGAGGTTTCAATAATCTGTTCTCTCAGTTTCTCTTAGGGTACTGCAAGAACAGATTACTACTTACTACTTATTTCTGATTGGTTATTACCTGTGCATGAAATGTGTTACATGCACAGGTAATAACAAGTTCCCCCAAATCAGGATGGATGACCACAAAAAAAATCAAGCTGCGATTCAGAATGTGTGAACTGCCAGCAGTCCTCTTAGATGTCACTGTCAGAAATAAGTTATGTAGCTGCACGAAGAACAAAAAAGCATACACTGTTATTGGCAGTCTCACTATGACAACCCCAGTTCAACTACAGGGGCCATAAGAGGACAAAAGTGCTAAGGTGGAAAGGCAGACAAATGATTTACTATTAGAAAATGGGTAAAGGAAAAGTGGCCTCCTGATTGACTGAAAGAGCCTGGCACCCAGGCTGTTATTTCTTTACAATGCCCGATAAAAAACAAGTTCCAATTCGGGGTGCCCTATTACTAAAACTATCCTTGGACACCCCGAATTTCAAAACTTGCCCGCTGCCATTTTTGCTCCGTTTGCTTATCGAGACCAATTTCCATGGACACAGTCACCAGACAGTCTAAAAAAACATAACCTGCAATGCTCATTTTT
Source organism: Neoceratodus forsteri (assembly GCA_016271365.2). Classification (NCBI taxonomy): domain Eukaryota; kingdom Metazoa; phylum Chordata; order Ceratodontiformes; family Ceratodontidae; genus Neoceratodus; species Neoceratodus forsteri. Next base: position 214,713,400 of record CM057451.1, read on the forward strand.
CTTTTTTAGTAAGTTAACTTTCCTCACTGAGTGCAGTTGCGCTCCATGTCAACATTTAGCTGATCATTTCAGTGAGCTGCAAACTCACACAGCACCACATATCACAGCACAGGGGAAAAAAAACTACCTCTCTTGCAGTATAGATAACTAAGCAACATTTCCCCCGTTCTGACGAATGATCTTTCTTTTGAGTTCTGTGCATGTCTGACTGACCAAAGAACGAAACAGAAACCAAAACAACCTGAAAAAGCAGCTCTCATGTCTGTGAGCCAGTGCATGAAGAAACAAAGCAAGTGCACAAGCCCAAGGGATACACACAAACATGGTAGCACCCTCCTGTGGTGATTCCAGCAGAACAGGGATTATTTAACTATAACATTTACCTTTAATTATTTTCTATTTATTTTTTGTACGTAACTCTTTATTATTTTATTTTGTTCAAACAATTACACCTATAGCCCATTTTCTAAGTGTAATAATACCCTCCAGGTTGGGTGTTATGGGATATAATGGACCTTCCAGGAGCTATAAGGCCCTCCACCGGTGACGTTAGGCCTCATTATGCCCCTGGGCAGTCTATTATGCAAGCAATAACATACGACAAGGTGTGGGTTATTGTTTGATACTGTAAGAGCATGCCCAGGGGTGTACTAAGGCATGAGGCACTTGTGCCAAGTGCCTTATGCCCCTGGGCGTGCTCTTATCAGGAGATAACCCACACCTCAGAGTGTGTTATTGCGCTTATAAAATGGACTTCCCAAGTAATTAATTATTGAATGGTAAAAAAAAAAAAAATAAATAAAAAAAGTCAAAAATATAAAAAAAGGAAAAAAGGTTTCAATACTTCAAATAGTAAAAAAATAGTCCCCTTATTAAGTTACTTTCTAATGTGTTTCATTGGAAGCAGAGGGTCCTTATATGTTCTATCCTGAGGTTATGTCCATCATTGTTGTTTTAGTACTATAAAATCCCTGTGTCAGATTGCTTTTATGGTGTTTTTTCTTTGTTGATATGGTGAGAGTTTTTTTCCTGAGACTGAGCGTTCGCTTTAAATTATAGCTGCGAATGTCTCTGCCAATGTTGCTCTCTCTAAGTGTCCTGCCAGCAATAGACAGAGTCTGAAATAAATGGTAGCAGAAACAAAGAATGCTTACTTTGTTGAATTTTTTTATGGAGTTTTATCTTTTTTTTTTTAAAGCACAGGTTATGAAGTCTCAGGTGAGTATGTCCCTTACTGGCTGCTGTATGCAGCGGTTTCCTCCTTCGTGGTTCACTAATGAGGTATACCACGGGGTGGGAAGTTATTGTTCTTAGTGATACAGGATTAAGAAGAACTAAGATTATGAAGAACTGCAGAAGAACAGATCGAGGGGGACTACCAGACATAAATTTGGAAATTAAATGAACAGTTTGTAGCATCTGCAGCGGAAATAGTGGGATGGAGATGTGAGGAATTCAGCAGGTCTCCTTGAGTACTGCATATCGTGAGAAACAGCATTTCCTAGATTGCACTTGTAATGGCTGGCTGATCTGTCTTACAGGTGTTTAAATTTTTTTACAGTTTGGATAAAAACACCGGCAGAGGAGCAGGTCTGAATTTCTGTGTGTGAATGCAGTTGGATGTCTGGGTCTGTTGCCGCATTTGAAAAGTCACGGCCAGCTTCATGCATAGTTGGGAACCACAGAAGAGGTCAGGCAACTTCAATTAAAAAGAAACATTTTAGGGAAGAGAGGTCTCATTAGTGTGTGCGTGGGGGGTCATATCTAAGTCAGTCAGCAGTTGCTTCAGCACTGTTGTGTGGTAGTCTGCTTCAGGGAGCTCTGGCAGTTAGCGTTTCTGTTTATGTTTGGCAGAGCTCACTGATTCATCGTTGTCATGGGGCATCTTGGTGTGCAGTAGTCCCAGTTGGCTAGTATATCATCTGATAAGGACGCAGCTCAGATGATGTACTAGCCAATCAGAGGCTTAAATTTGAAATGCCAATTTTATAAATCCCAATAACACCCACCCTGTCGGGTATTATTACTTACTTTAATGCTATAAAATTATGTAAAATGCTATGAAGTCATTATTGTTACAGTATTAAAACATAAAAATCATATTTTTTCATACAGGTAAAATACAGAGCCCCATTTTATAAGTGCAGTAAGACACTGCAGAGTGTACATGGAACAGATTTTACCACACGCCCAGAGACGTAAAGAGGCATTCGGCCTGCTGCCTCATGCCTCTTTATGTCCCTGGGTGTGCAGTAAATTCTGATCCATGCACACTCTGCAGTGTCTTATTTCTTATATACAAACATAAATTGGCACCTACCTTGCCTCCATGGAGTGACAAAAGAAGCGTATACTTTTGGGAGCAAAAAATATCATTACTTTGTGATATGCCTCCAACAATGAAGTCAGCTCAGCCAGTGATAATGTTTGAATATCCTTGCAAAGGAGCTTATTTATGGGGATCATGGCAAGCTTTTTGTAAGGTGTGCTCCCTGTGCACAACATAAATAAAGTCTTATTAGAAAACAAGAATAAATTTGTTTATGCTGAAGATGTGCAATGTGGTTATAAAGCTTTCTGAACAGAAAAAAAGTTGTACAGTCTCTACGGGGTAAATAAAAACACTAGGAGAATATTTGACATTGTAGTCTGCAAACACACATGTTATGCATATAGTTTCTTGTCTTTTTTTAAATTTTAATTATAAAAAGGGTATGAGAAATAGATCTTTCTGATTGGATGGATGCATTATATTGGCAGTATGTTAATCTGTTAACATACATGTTAAACTTAATTACATGCTGGACAATGTTACAATATGGCTTTAAAAAAATTCAGTAATCTGATAGGCTGAGGAGCTCGAAACCCAGTGCTGTTGTCCCATCACAAAAGCACTGGCAAAAGCACCAGTAGCCTCTTCACATATGAAATCAGTTTTACCAAACACATATCTGATTGTCATCACAAATGTGGCTGTCACCTTTACTCACTAAAACCTTCAACTAGGCCCTAAAAATAAAACTGCCTTAAATTTTAAAACATAATAATTACATTATTTGCCCTCATAATCCTCTTCTCACACACATAAACATAACTTAAATTCTGGTGTTTCTTTGTTTTGCTTTTATACTCTACTTTTGCACCAGAGGGCATGGGCATTTCTCAGGTGTATTCTCTTGGACTCAGCCTCTACTCCCTGCCTGAGACCCTTCCACCAGGAGTACAAGGGCTGAGCAACCCCATTCCCAAGCCTATGGACATGACTGGCCCCCCAGATCTAAGGCCGCTGGGACGGGACTGCCTCTCCTACCTGGCAACCTTTCTGTAATCTAGATGGTCGATCCGTGGCTGGGTCGAGGGGCTTGGGACAGCCGATGGAAAGGTAGTCTGGTGTTGGGATGTGGGCATCAGCCTCTGGGGTCACCATCACCTCCCTAGATCCTCTGGGAATTTTATCTTGGTGTTTTTTTCCCCCAATTACCCTGCATGGCTCTGCCTCCACCACTGGCATCTGCCATCATCTCATCCTTGTGCAGAGTACCTACTCTTGTGCTGCCCCTGATCTCCATTGGGGTTGCTACAGAATGGGGAGCCCCCTGCAATCCACCCTGGGAGAGGAGAGCTGTCCTATGGATGCTCAATCCTCTCCCTCCCCTGCTGATTCCAGGCGTCCCAAGTCTGTTCCTGAACCTGGGTCACCAGCATGGCACGAGGTCTGGCATCCAGTGTCTCAACCCTCAGTGCCACTGGACCAGTCTGGTGTTTCTTTGTTGACCACGAAAAATCCCCCTCCTATCCTCACCTGGATTACTGGGGAAATCTGTGCTTGCTCTGTTTTTCAGAACCTATTTATAATTAAAATTAAGAAAAAAATGTTTTAAATGGACTACAAACTATATGCATAACAGTGTTTGACCATAGTAGGGTTTGTTATTTTCCATGAACCTATCCAGGGTCACTGTTTCTGACATGAGAAATGAAAGAGTTCATCTCCCCTTACCAGTACAATGGGGTAATGATGTTAGCATTACCAAACTACATTCAAATAATTTTTTTGTTGCTTTCATTATATACATTTTTTTATAAGATTAACTAATGTTTTGATTCATGGTCATATGCACCAGTAACACAGCTCACAGGACAATTGAATTTGATGCACATAGAAAAGTTTCTTTCTGAGGAGGGTGTGTGTGTGACAGAGGACTCTACACCTATAATGCTTCATGTACAGAATTGATGCACTATTAAATAAAAAAAAAAAAATTGTTGCACTATGGATCGCATAGAACTATCAACAGTTACCATAAAATAAAGCCAGTTTAAGTACATTATTATTTAGTCGGTATTATTTGGTATCTAGTAATAACCGTTGTCAATCCAGCAACACCATGTTCACATGACTGAAAGATTTCGGAGTGGTTAGTGTGAGTGTTAGATACATGCTTTAATATCAATAACCACCTTTCCTGCACTAGAGGACCATTTCCATTACTTGTACTGGTGCACCAGTACAGGTGGTTACTGATTGCCTTCACCCAATGTATAAGGAGTCTGCAGTCACTGCGCTTACCTCTGGACTTGATATTTTTCTTGATGCCTACATTGAAATAAAAATAGAACATGACAATTCAACCTTAGTGTGTGTACCCAAATCACCCCACCACCACAAATATGTGAACAATAAAAGAATGTTGCACAAAATAGCAATATTAATTACTATGTGAATACATATTCAGGCAAATAACACTGGTCAATTTATGTACCATGTACGGTAAAGCCATATACCATGACATAATTTGAGTGAACCATTAACTTCTAACCCATCATTCCCTATCAACATATGGAACCAAGAGCACCAGAATAAAAAAGAATAGCCAACAACTGAAATATAATCTAAATAAAAATAAGACATACATTTTGACACATGACACACATTGAACCAATGAGTGACATCTTTCAGATTCTCTCGGAGGTATTTCTTAATGCCAAGGTGCTTATCAATTGTCATAATGGATATCTTGACACCATATGACTTCAGAAAGGCTAAGGACCGTTTCAAGCCTTCTAACTCCATAGCGTTGGAGCTGCTGGCCTCATTGCTCTATGATAGTGAGAGAATCACAATTTCATGTATAAACATTAGCGTGGTATATGAAACCACATGTACATAAAATGTGAACACCTGTATGAGTTAACATTTATAGTCATTGAACACATGAGATCCATAACAGAATAAGATCCAAACTTGGCAGTATAGTTCAGAGAGCAGCAGCATATATCTCCACTTAATCTTGCTGGTACATTACCCATGGCTTCCATTTGACTATGCTGCTCACTTTTCCCACAAATGGTGTACTGCAGAGATCAAATATGTTGTCTGCATCAAGTTATGCATTCTGAGAGAGATGCGAGGTATTCGTAGATGCTTAAAGAAATTAAGTACCCGAATTGGACTATTCATGAAAATAATATCTGAGCAGCAGTGCATAGGTTACCAACAGGCATAGTACCCATTGTTGGTTGACTATTTCAGGTGTGCCAATGCCCAAGTGCACATATTTCATTAATGATCACCATGCTACTGACAAATCATTTTATGAATACATGGCAGTTGGATAGACAGACAGAGCATGTCTGTAACAGTAGTAGAACAACACTTTGGAACACGATAAATTTATGTTCCTCATGTGGAGTACAGTCATTCTTCAGCTCCATCATCCTGAGAAAAACAGAGTAATAGAAACAGCAAAGAAATACATATTAAATGACTACATACTTAGCAAAGCTGATAAACAGAAGGAAACACAAAATGTGACAGTCTCATCAACCTTCCTCTTAGTCTGTAATAAGCTGGTTTTTGAGCATACAACACACTTAAACCACTATAAAGCTGATATACTATGGGACTAACTATACCACAGTATCAGTTTACCAGAATGAATTGCAACAAGACTTTCTGCATTTTTCGGCAACCAAACTTAGTGTATATACTATATAATTTCCACTGAAGCAACACCAATGGTTACCATGAAATCAGTGTGTCAACAATAATGTGTTACTCATACACAGTTATAGCTATCATATAACACACCGTGGAATGATAACATTTCAAAGCATGCCTGATTACACATCAAGATATTGTTACTGAAATCAGTGAAGGCAAGGAGCATGATAATAAAACGTCCCTTAGAGCGAAACAAGATGCATCACTGTAAGTATGGTGGCCAACACGTGGTGCACCAGGGTCCATGTCCAGTGTTCTGTACTATAGATGGCTGATGTTGCAAGAAAGAAGAGGCCCTCTGGCTCTCTTCAAAGCTCACTCCACCAGAGTGATGGCAACTTCACAGGCAGAGAGAGGGGAAGCCTCAGTTTTAGAGCTAGGCAAGGCAGTTACATGGTCTTCAGTCCACACGTTCACTAAACATTAAAACTGGACGTTCTGAGTTCTGATGACTTAGTGTTTGGTTGCAGAGTGTTGCAGACAGCAGTTCACAAGTAATTTCTGATGTTTTCTAGCATATGGGATATTATTCCCCCCCTCCTATTTTTTTCTCTGAGTATTGTTTCTTCAAACATAGTTGTTTTGATTACCCATTGGTAATGTGGTGCGCTACAGAAAGAAGAAATTAACCGAATATTTACCTTAATTTCCTTTTCTGTTAGCTCAAACATTGTCAAGTGGGCCCATCCAGAAGTCTGGCTCCTGTGGGACAATATTATTCAGCATGTCAGGGGAGAGGGTCGGTTTTGTAAAATTCCCTATCTCTCTATCCTGCTGCACTGTATGATCACTGGTATCCCACAACTCACTCAAAACAAAAATACATTGATTCTTCTACCTGTACTGTGTAGCACCCCCACCCTCCCCATCTTCTGTATCCTCTCTAATACAACAAAGGTCACATTCATTGGTGGTCTACAGGCCTCCTCTCCACTGCCCATACACAAGCAGACAGTGCCCCACCACATCGTTCCCCCACCCCTTGTCCCTGCCATGATCCTCTGGCACAACATTGTGGTCACCAACATCAACTGCCACAGAATGAGCTTATAAGGATAATGTACTACATACATTGCACGCTCATTGACAGTGCATTCTGTGGCAGCATGTGGTCATGAGTAGAGGGATGTGCCACTCTGGGATTGTGGGAGAGGGGTCTTTATTAACAAAAACAAGCATAACTCAGTTGCTTTTTCATTTGACACATGCAAAATCAGAGGGCCAGTGCATGATCAGGGATACTCGTCAAAGTACCTTTCATTCCACATTTTACCATAGAACATGCATCATGCCTGTGCAACAGCACTATAGCTGACGCATAACTGTCCACCCATTAATATTTGTATTTCTTTATATGGTTTATCATATCTGGAATCTGGGGGATGCTGGACCACCAAGGACAGTCATCAGTATCCTGTACGTTATCATTAATATTTCACAGTACACTGGACACCCAACATGCCATTTCAATATCACTCTTGCTATTGTCCTGCTGTCCACCCAACACACCTTATGACACAACCTGTACCCCATCTACTCACTGTATCCCATTGCCCACCAGCTCAACTGATGCAAACCAGTTGTTCAACCCCCTTGATGGTCTAAGCAGGACCACTTAATGCATCCATGAATGCAGCTTGTAAAATACCTAAAAAAGGGATGCCACAGCTATGCCATTGCGCAAGCAGCCTTGCGACCTGGTGCAAGTGATTGTCTGACACAACATAGTAACATAGTATTTGATGTCAGATAAGGACCACTAGGCCCACCCAGTCTGTCTGTATTCCCTACCTGCATTAGTGGCCACTGACCCTTCTTGTTCATTGTCTGTAGCCTTTTCTATCCACCTGTAGGGTACCCTTGTGCCTATCCCATGCATGTTTGAATCCCACTACTGTGCTAGCTCCCACTATGTCCTGGGTCAGGCTATTCCATGCATCTAACACCCTTTCTGTGAAGAAAAACTTCCTCCCATTATCCTGCCTCCCTTCAGCCTCATGCCCCCTCGTCCTTGTACACTTCCTATACTGAAAGATGTTGCTCACTTGCACTTTGTTTATGCCCTCAAGATATGTGAAGGTTTCTATCATATTGCCCTGTTCCCACCTCTCTTGCAGTGTATACATATTGAGGTCTTTCAATCTTTCTTCGTATGTCTCCTGGTGCAAACCCTGAATTATCGCTGTTGCCCTTCTCTGATCTGCCACTACCCTGTCTATGTTCTTACGAAGATGCGGCCTCCCCTAGAATTGTACACTGTACTCCAGATGAGATCTCACCAGCATATTGTACATTGGTTTCACCACCTCCCTTATTCTGCTAGTGATACCCCTTCCTATGCACCCCAACATGCTTCTGGCCCTCCCCATCTCCTTGGTACACTGTTTGAACACCTTTAGGTCATCTGAGATGATTATCCCTAAATCCCTTTCTTCCCTGTTAACTGTCAGCAACACCTCCCTCATCCAGTAACTCTCCACATGGTTTCTGCACCTCAGGTGCATGATTTTGTAATTCTTTGCATTAAATTTTAACTGCCATACATTGGATCAATTTCCCAGATTTCCTAGGTCCCTCCTCATTTTCCTGACCCCCTCCCATGAAGTGTCTAACCTGCTGCAAATCTTGGTGTCATCTGCAAACAGGCAAACATTCCCCTCCAGCCCTTCAGCAATGTCATTAATGTAGACATTAACAAGCATTTGTCAAAGCCGAATGTTTGCTTGCTGGCATTGGCATTGGTAGTGTAGAAGTTACAGAGCTGCATAATAGAAATGGCAGTGAAGTATTGAACTGAAGCCAACCCCACCACCACCCTGCAGAGAGTAACAGGCATTGGGGTGTGCCTTTGGGTCGTCAGACATAACGACCATGCCATTTCACCACACCCTACCCTGCAGACACTGACAAGTGTCACGGTGTGCCTTGGGGTCTTTGGCCCTTATGCGCACCCCATTCCATCAGGAAATACAGTGAGATGGGTGCGGTACAGGAGAATGGGGTGAACTTTGGGGCCGAAGAGTCCAAGGCATACCTCGATGCCTCTCACTGACTGCAGGATATAGAATGGTATGAGCATTACAGGCAAGAATCCCAAGTCACACCCCTGATGCCTGTCATTCTCTACAGGGTGGAGCATTATGGTTGGAAACCCTAACACCTCAGGCATTCATTGGTATTTTCACTCCAAATTTTCAACATGTTTTTTTTGTGACCCCCATCTCATGAACAGTGGCAATATCAGTTTGTTAGCCAAAAGCTGTTTATGCACAGCGACTACGGCATTTAGCACCACAGGTGCAAAACACATTCGAACAGGATGTGAAAATGACAGTTGTACTGTTCATGGGGAGGTGTAAAATGGCAATGTTGCAAATCTGCAGTAAAAATAAAAAAAATGGTGAAGTCACGAGCGTGCATAGAAACTGTGCAATGCACACCATAATGTAATTAGGTTGGGGATTTTTTACAGCAGATTGTCAACACAGGCATTTTGGGACCTCCGATCATGAACAGTGTCACTGTGATTTTCTTTATCTGCCCCGAACAATGATTTCCCACAGCGACCACGCATCTCTGCACTGAAAGTGTGAAAACATATTTCGGCCATGTTGTGAAAAATGACAGCTGTACTGTTCATAAGGAAGTGTGGAAAAATGCCACTGGTGAAAATCTGGACTGTAAACATTACAAAGTCATGAACTTACGAGGGTGCGTGGAAACTGCACAATGCTCACTCGTAACACAGTCATTTTATGGACTTTTGTCACCAAATTTTCAACATAGCCATTTTAAGACCTCTGCTCTCATGAACAGTGTAACTGTGATTTTCTTAATCTGTCCCACACATTGCTTTCGCGACAATCGACTGCACCATTGTGCGCTACATGTGCGAAACACATTTAGGAGACATGTGAAAATGGCAGCTGTACTGTTCATAAGGAAGTGTAATAAAATGGCAATGTGGAAAATCTGGAGTGAAAATTAGAAAATTTCCAAACTTACAGCGATGTGAGAACTGCACAACACACGCCGTAAACAGTCATTTTAGAATTTTCACCAAATTTTCAACATAGCCATTTTAAGACCTCTGCTCATGAACAGTGCCACTGTGATTTTATTAATGTGTCCCATACATTGATTTACGCATAACCGACTGCGCCATTGTGCACTACGGGTGGTGAAACATGTTTTGGGCAAGATGTGAAAAGTGACAGCTGTACTGCTCATAAGGAGGTGTGGTAAAATGGCAATGTTGAAAATCTGGAGTAAAATATTGAAAATTCATGAACTTCGGCGCAGTAGGAACTGCACGCACGCCGTAAAACAGTCATTTTTAGGAATTTTTCCACCAAATTTTCAACGTAGGCTTTTTGAGAGCCCACCTTATGAACAGTGGCAGTGTCATTTCGTTACTCAGTCCTGAAAGGTGATTTTGTGCAGTGACTGCGAAATCACCCTTCAGGCCCGATTAATGCCATGACAGTGAGAGCATTCATGAGAAAGGGCCCAAAAACCCCATGTTGAAAATTTGGTGCAAAAATTCCAAAAAATGGCTGAGATATGCAGCAAAGTTGAAAAAACCCTATCTATCCCATTATACAGCTTACCGGCATTTCCTCAGTTTGCAGTCGGCTTTGAAGAGGCAGACGGTTCCCGGTCCACCAAGATCGCCACACGGAGTTCTGGAGGTAAAAGGGGTGGGGGTGGGGATGTAAAGTAGTGGTGGGAGCACGGTGGGGAAGAGACAACAAGGGACCATTTTTAAGTTCCAGGGTTGTTTTTTTTAAATGATGATGCGAGACATTTGCCACGCTGGGGTGGGCTCCCAGCATGGCACAAGGATGGCTGGTGGGGGGGCATGGAGCCGATGGGGGATTGGGCACCCCCTTCGGCAATAGCATCTGTTGCCATGCTGGGGTGGGCTCCCAAGCATGCCACGCTGTACTGGGGGGGGAAGTGGAGCCAACGGGGGATTGGGCACCCCCGTCGGCTATACGATGTGCAGCCACACTGGGGTGGGCACCCAGCTTGGCATATGTAACTCTGCTTTGGGGGGGTGCAGCACACCTGACAGGGGATTGGGCACCCCCGTCAGCTACACAGTGTGTGTGTGTGGGGGGGGCGAGCACGCAGTATGCGTACATATGTGTGTGTGTGTGTGTGTGTGTGTGTGTGTGTGTGGGGGGAGGGCACATGAGCAGGCGATATCTTATCGCTGCTCACTGAAGCATAGCTTCCCCTTTCAACTGTACGCCACTGCATTTTGGAGCTGTCATAGACAGCTCCAGCAGGCATTGGAGAACTGCGGCCGCACCTGCAAACACACTGACTGAATTGGAAGAGGGCTGCCACACCTCCAAAAACTCAGATGATGGCACTATGTTTCTTGCACATGCGTGCAAACAAACATAAAAAGGACTGGCCACAGGACTAATCCTTGATGTACGCCATTGGTCACCACCCTTTCCTCGGACTGGATCAAATTAACCACTACCCTCTGCTTTCTGTCTCCCAACCAATTTCTAGCCCAGTTCTCCACAACTGTGGCACAAGAATTGTTTGGAACAGATGTGTCTGGGCTTGCTACCAGCTGTGATATAAAATACTGTGTTACACAAGTTGCAACTATTCTATCACAATCCACTTGCTTCAACATGATTTTCTTTGAAAATAGGGTTCATGTTGTCATGGAGTAGTGATGTACTATTAAATATGACAACATGGAAATGGAACACATGTATCTGTGTTCTCATCACAGATGTCATCACATGCTGAGTCATCATCAGATGCAGCTTGTGTAACACGCTATTTTATATCGTAGCTTGTGGCAAGCCCAGGCCACACTATCTGATGCCAAACTCGAGCAATTGATTGATCAACCTACCAGGCTGAATCTGAAAACAGGTAGCCATAGCCTATTGGACTGGATGCTGACACAAAATAAACATCACATTAAGGCAGCTGGTGTCTTCCTGGATGCCCTAAGTGATCACTCTCCTGCCTTCTGTGTCTGGAAAAATCATTTTCAAATCCCTCATCCCAAAACTCTCAAGGCCCATGACATGTCCTATTTTAATAGACAGAGGCCCAGATATTCAGATATGCGCCAAAGCCCAGCGCAAGTCCAGTACAGCGCAAATCCGATGCACCATGGTACAACAGGAGCCATATTCAGAGGTTGCACAGGCAGAACTGTGCCAGTGCAACTCAGCTGAATATGGCTGAGTTGTGCCATGATGCAAAAAGAGTTGCGCCATGGTGCATAAGAGTTGTGCCATGGCTCAAACATTGATGCTCCAGTGCAATCCTGGAGCAGAGCAGCACAACAACAGAGGGGGGCAGGGCACAGAGAGCAGACCCAGGGACAGGGCCATGGCAGCATAGTGACTGGTCACAGGAGGCCTCCACCAGCAGGGCACAGCAGGGCACACACAGGCACCCCAACCCTGGACCCCAGAACACAACAGTGGCATGGATAGCAGGTGACAGGAGGTGCCAATGGCCAATGGAGGTCCACCAAAGGATGCCCCCCGGCAGGCTGCTGGCCATGCCACACCCCCCGAGATCACAGGAGGCCACACCCAGGACCATGCAGCCAAGCACACACACACCAGACAGGCACACAGGGTGCCCACACAGCGGGCATTGAACGGGCCAGGTGGCAGGCAGCATGGAAGACCACATGGGACAGGCCGCTCAATGTCAGGCAGAGGACCCCAACACAGTGTGCAGACTGTACCCGACCAGTGGGCATGGCCATGTGCCACCACCATGCACACACCCATCACACACCCCTGACTGCCGCCCCATGGGCATCCCAATGCACAGCCACTGACCCAGGGGATGGACACCACCACAGTGGGACAGACCACAGCACACAGCAGGGAATCACAGAAGCACAACACGCATCCCCTCACATGCACACAACATGGATAGACACAGGGACACTGCAGTATGGCTCCTTACGCCAACAGCAAAGCAGACACAGACACAGGCAGGTATGCCAGACTATAGATATGTATGGAATAACCATGTACAGACACAGCAGGGGCTGGGGAAGGATAGAGACAGTGAGGGAAGGGGACAGGGAACAGGGACTGTACAGTGGGAGGGGGGACTGTAGGGAATGGTCCAACAGGGGAAACAGGGGAAACAGGGACAACCCTAGTGATGGCCCTGGCCGGCTGCCCTGGCATGCCATTCCTCCCACCACTCTGCCACCAGCATGCACTGCATGGCCACCACCACCCCAAGTATGCCTGGGACCACAAGCAGGGTCTGCCGCAGGAGCCATCTCAGCATCTGACATGGCAGTGTGCACACTGGATGCTGGACACCTTATAGCAAGGGACAGGACAGGTGCTCAGTGCAATGGCCCAGGGAATCATGCCCACCCAGAGTGTGCATGTGCGCGATAAGAAATATGCCATCATGCATGAAGTGTGCATTGCCAGTCCTGCGCAGCTTGTGCAGTACTGATACATTGCGCTGTTCACACGCCTTGCATAATTGATGCCATGTCAGTGCAGTGCGCATGTGCACTGCAGGCCCGAGCACCGCGCATGCGTGGGTATTGCGCCACCACTTGCTCCGTCGCAATACCATTGTACACGGTACAATATCTTGATATTCAGATGCCACATGCAAATGAGCTCATCAGCAAATGCGTGGCACAGTGGGGTGCTTTAGCATATCATTATTACCATTGAGCACAACCTCATTTGCATGCGTTCCACCACATAACTGCCACCGAACAGCACAGGCCATATACTGATACTGCAACCTTGATAGGTGTGGTGGATGCTGCAGTAGCACACTGGGGGAAGACAGCACTGCAGGGTGGGATGGACCAGGGTGATGCTGCCAGGGCCTCAACGGGTATGCGCTGTCACTTGTGTAGTGCATGCCATGGTTAGCCCTCTGCTATGCTGTGCTCTGCCCAGTGGTGCAAGTGGTAGACAAGAAGTACAGGAACTTAGGCACTGGCAATTATGAAATACAGAATGAAGATCTTCAATCTAGAGGATAGCGGTGTCAAGGCACAACTATCTAATTTGACGCTAATAGATTCAGTTAGAGATTTTAAAGTATTTCTAGGAAAATAGCATTGTTGTACAAGTCAAATGGTGTTATGGAAACCCTGACAGCAGATCACAGACCCAGAAACTGTCACTAAGTTGCTGGTTTAAGAATTTCACTTTTAGTGTCAGTGGGAAGAAGTACAGGAACTCAGTTCCTGCTGCAAAAAAGGGACAGGAACTGAGTTCCTGTGCATTCCTGCTCACTTTCATCACTGGCTGTGCCCCTTGCCTGACCCTAGCACCCACGCCACCATGCACACCCTGCCCAGCCCCAGCCCCAGGACTGCGCTGTCCAGTGCACCCTGCCCGTGCCACACACACCCACTTGGTGGCCTGTGGGGCCATCCCCATGTTCACATCCATGGCACAGTGCAGGGCTGTGCCAGATGATGGCTTCCTGTGCACTACCAGGGTGTGTGGCACAGACATTGGTGATGCACCCCTTGATATTGCACACCACCTGGTGGTTGACGCTTGAGCACCCCTTCCTGTTGATATGCACCAGTCCCACAGGGCCAGGTGGCATGCAGATGCCCATGTGGGTGCAGTCACTGGCCCCATTCATGTCAGGCATGCATGCCACCCTGTGGCTGTCCTGCATCAGTGCTGTGCACTTCGCCTGTGTTTTAGGGAAATGGCTGCATTCCACAGCACGTGGCAGCAGAGCTGTGGGGACTTGTGTGAGGAGGTGGGCTGTGGCCACCTGGCTGATGCTTGTGGTGTCCCCTGTTGGTCCTTGGATGGTGTCCATGGTGAGCAGGCACATGACAGCAGTCACTGTCATCTCCACAGGCATGGAGTGGCTACATCTGGTGAGTGCCTGCAGCTCCTCACTTCACAGCCTGCAGGGCTGCCTCAGCACAGCCCTGTTCAGGTGGTACCGGCCCATGATCTCGGTGTCACTATAGTTTCCAACGGTGCTGCAGGCATGGTACTGCCTGTGTCAGGCATGCCACCGCCGGGCCCTTTGTCAGCCACATAGCTGTTCCTCCTGCCGCCTCACACCCCTCATTGCTGCCCTCATCTAGACGGGTGCACTTTCTATGTCTTCTGCTGTCTACTGTCCCCCTGGGCGGTGGACTGCTGGCTGTGTGCCACCCTGGTACACAGGCATTGTGTCTGTGTGTGTGTGTGTCTCTCTATCTCTCTGTGCCCCTCTCTCTCCCTCTCCCATGCCACTTCTCTGTCCCTCTCCCTCTGTTTCTGGTCATGTGTCTGTCTGCCTGTCTGTATCTCTGTATCGCTCTCTCTCACGCCCACTCTTGGTGCTACTGCTGTCTGCGTGTTTGCACCCTGTTTTACTAGGAACAAGTCTGGTTGGAGTAACTTCGATTTGCTCCACACTTGCGCCATGGTTGCACAGTTGAATATGCCACTGCGCTGGATATTCATGGGAATGCCCCTGCACTTGTGCCTGCATATATTATAGTTGCAGATTGGCGCAATGGATTTTGCGCTGTGCAATGGGTCCCGCTGAATATGGCTCCTTGGCACAATACCGCACTTGCTCTGGCGCAACTCAGTTGTGCCATGCACAACTTCTCTGAATATCTGGACCAGAGTCTTTATGCCGCTGACTGGTCCCCCATTACATTTCTTCCTGACATTAATCAGACATTACAATATGTCATCAGAACCTTCACACTGATCCTTGACTCTCATGCCTCTTTCAAACTAAGGAGAGCCAAAGGAGCCCATTCACCATGGCTATCACAGGAGCTAAGACATCTGATGCACTCATGTGACATAGCCTGGAAAGTGTTCAAAAAATCTGGACTGGCATCTGATTGGGAAAACTATAAACAGCTGAAAAACACCTGGAAAACTAAATCAAATAAAGCTAAGAAGAAATACCTTCAGTATCTCCAAATAAAACACCTGACTAACCCGAAACATTTCAGATCTCATATCACCTCCTTAATCAAGGGTAAGGAATGTGATATCCCACAAACCATGATCTTAAATGGCTCTATATTATCCAACCCCACTGAAATTGCAACCGGTATAAATCAATTCTTCACTGACCTTGACAACTACAAATCTACTTTGCCAACCTCCAGAGATGTACCTCCAGTCCCCCACCCTGGAGTCTCTAATCCAGTCTTCCACCTAAAACTCATGACTCGCTCGAAGGTTCTGAAACTGTTAATTAGTCTCAACCCCAACAGCTCACCAGGATTCAATTCCCTTCAACCAAAATTCCTCAAACTAGGTATGCCTTCCTAGAGCAGAATACAGTCCTAACTGCCCACCAGCATGGTTTTAGGAAACTACATGGCACGGAATCAGCCCACCTTCATGTCATAACTGATATCTTTCAGGCAATGGACCGGGGTCTTGCTACTGGAGCTATCTTTATGTACCTCACAAAAGCATTCAATCTCGTCAGCCATCGACTTCTTCTTACAAAACTCCACAATCTCAGTCTAGACAATCTCTCCCACTCATGGCTAACCAACTATCTGACCAACAGGCAACAAGGTGTCAAATGTTCTGGCACAATGTCATCCCTCTCTCCCATCACAGATGTGGTTCCTCAGGGATCCATTTCAGGTCCCCTATTATTTTTTATCCTTGTCAATGATCTACCTATGAATGTTGGAGGGGAGTCAGTACAGCTCTATGCTGATGATGCCATACTCTACAAATCTTTTAACAGTATCTCTTCCATCAGTCTCAACCTAGAGAGGGACCCTCAGCTGTTGGAAGCCTGGTTTAAAGAAAATTTACTGGTGCTTAACACCAAAAACACAAAAACTATGTTATTCCATTACACATCTTTTGACCTGGCTACCCAACCACTGCTGCTAATTAGGACCTCCACCAGTGTTAAACTAGAAGGGGTAAACTCTTTTAAATATCTCAGCATCACACTTGATGAACACCTATCCTTTGTAACTCACACAGACAAAGTTATCTCCTCCACCAATGAGAAACTTAGATTACTTTATCATGCAGCCCCCTACCTAGCACCCCAGTCTAGGAGAATAATTGCCTCTGCAACTCTACTCCCTGGCCTTCTCTAGGGTGCCCCACTAAGTCACTCAGCTAAAACCTCTATTCCTAATGACTGAGACAAACTTATCATAGAATAGTATGATTTGCTGCATCCACCCACCCCTGAACCCACCACTGTGATGTACTGAACACCCTGGACTGTCCTTCCTTTGAAGCCAGACTGGACTTCCCTCTACTTTGTACCACTTTCAAGTTTATCCACCTCCCTTCCCCCCCAGTCTCGCCAACTTACTCTCACTGAAACTGCTCACTAGATTGCTTCACTCCTTCCATTATCCTTTACTAAATATACCTAAAACTCATTTAGTGAGAAATCCTTCTCCCTTGTGGCCCCTCATAGATGGAACAATCTTCTTCATCAGTTACTTTCTTGCTCATCCCTTCCTCAGTTTAAAAAACACTTCAAAGAACTATTCTTTCCCCCTCCCACTTGCTACTGCAAATAACCTCTCATTATTCTTCCTCTACCTTTCCCACCTCATTTAACCCCAACCCTCTACAGGTCCACCCTTCAGTTTAATTTATTCTCTAAATTTATTATTGACTGCCTACAACTGATTGACATGCCTTGAACATCACCTGGATTTCTTCTGAACTATGCTAACACCATGTATTGGATGTCTATTGTGGAGTATTTTATCCCTACCCCTATGTTATACATAACCCTTTCCCCTCCTCTATTTAGTCCTTTAGTCCTTGTGCATACCTGTATGTCTGTTGTTAGTTAAATCTAATGCTGTACTTAATTAAATCTGATGATGTATTTGTTGAAAGGTAATCACTGTATTTTCACATGGCCAAACTCTGTTTAGGTATAACCTAATGTGTCCTATGTTCTATCACTATAATGTACATTGTAGTTTTCATTTTGTTCAGAATGTTACATTAACCAGGTCGCCCCTGCAAAAGGTACAACTCTGTCTCAGTGGGCCCACCCAGTCATCAAAATTCAAATAAATAAGTATATGTAATCAGACATTTCCCAGTCTGGATCACTGTCATTGTCATCATAGTTGTTTGATTCAGAAACATCTTCATCTGATTATTCTGTGTCCTGTGAAATGTTGTGATGAAGTATACTGATGTTTTCATGTGGAATATGATCATACTGTGTGGCAGCATCAAGCATCCTACAAGGTTTTGTGCTCACTTGAACACCCTTGTGAACTTGAAATGGTATTTTTGGGCCCCATGATTGAATCTTGACTTTCCAACCATTACAGGTGATATCTTTGTTGTTTGTGTTGCTTTATGTTGCAGTTATCATCCAAAAGGGAAAGAAAATAGAAAACAAAATGTATAACAGAACAATCCTTAGGATAGTAACCTACATTTGTGGAAACGGATTTTGGTTACATCACTGTGAGCACTCCTACTCAGTTTGTGCTAAAGTGTGTTCACAATGTATTCAGGTAAAGTAACTGTGCAGACCATGAAGCAACAAACCAAAAAGAGATGTTCAATGCAATAACTTTTAAAGTTTTTGCCAAGAGTCTTCAATCGTTTCAAAACACAAAAAGAAATGTTATACATACGTACAAGTACAGTAAAGCAACAGGGAGATTAGGTTCTTCTGATATATTGTTATTAGAAAATACTCCCACTTGTGATACCATCACAACCACCACCCACTCCATAGTGATAACATTCACTTGTACATTACTTTACCAGTAGGCTTATTCATGTGGATATTTACCCTGGACACTGTCAATGTTTACACCCCCACTTTAGGGCCGACACAATTAGAATGTATAGGAAATTTTACTGATATTTCAGTCCGTGGCACAGGAAGAGTTAATGAACATATCACAGTGGTGGTTCACCTTAAGCAATAACAATCCAAGCAAAAAAATAAATAAATAAATTGAAAGTTTGTCCAGGTGCCGAACATTCTGTTTAGTTCCAACAAGTGGAGGGGCAATGTGAATCATTTACAACTTTTTGGCATTGAAAGATTGGACCATAGTATTACCTTTTCAGTTTTTTATTTCACCAAAATAAACACACACTATATATAAGTACTATAAAATGTGACTGTGTGTTGCTAGTCATGAGACACCCGCTGATCTTCAGCTGGAAGAATCACTACACCTATGAG
Source organism: Neoceratodus forsteri (assembly GCA_016271365.2). Taxonomy (NCBI): domain Eukaryota; kingdom Metazoa; phylum Chordata; order Ceratodontiformes; family Ceratodontidae; genus Neoceratodus; species Neoceratodus forsteri. Next base: position 214,732,604 of record CM057451.1, read on the forward strand.
AGTACCACCAATGGTTCTATGTCATACCGGTGACCACCAAAGGGCGATCGCCATTACAGTGAAGTCAGGCACCGAAAATCAATTTTGGTGCTCTGACTCCCTGGCGCACAACAAAACAGTGCCAGGGACTTGTATTTTTTTGCATTTATGCAGGAGATGACTCCTGCACCCCCTACTGAAAGATTCTCAACTCAGGGGTGCATGTCCGGGGACAAAACATAGAGAAAAAAATTCAGGCTAGGAGCAGCAAAAATGAACCTCCACCTAGACCCGAACCCTGCACCCTAGCCACCAAGGCCGTGAGCAGACCCACTACACCATGGGGCCTACTCAGCAGTCTACCACAGTGCCACCCCTCAAATCCCTTCCTACTCCTCGCTGTGCATGCTTGCTCCCACCCCCTGCGTGCATACCCGTAGTGACTTCCTATTGCTATGGCCGCCCACCAACCCCCATTCAGTCACTGTCCCTAACCGGTAGCCCCTGTGATGTACATCACAATTGAGTAGCCATTTTGTGGGTTGCTCAATTGCAGTCACCCACATCATGGGCTACCACCAACAACAACCAGCTATGTCTTACTGCTTACAACCTCAATGGATAAAAATAATTACCTGCAAACCATGGCACCCCACAGAATTTGTAAGTCATTTACTGCTTTATTTCCATCTGAAACATGTCAGCAAACTTTATTCATATGTAGACACTGCAGTCAGTACGTAAAAGTGACTGTTAATTAACTTAACTAAATTAGATAACATAATAGTTTATATAGTTATCTGTACTCAAGAGTATCTTCATACACACATTCATAAGTAGTAAGACATGGTGGGGCATAGATGATACTAGGTTTACCCCCATGGTCAAGAGTGGAGTGATTCACAAAGTGAAGAAGAGTACTTTCAATCGTCTGCCAGTGTGGCAATAATAGTACAACCATTTTCCTCAAAGTGCCTTACTGCATAAATTAAACAGGCATATAGGCAACTTTTACAAAAAAAAAATAAAAAATCTAACATCTTTCTAAGACACAAAATATAAAGATATAACATGTAACTACATAATGTGAAGTAGTTCCCCCACAGATGTTTTTAATCCATCAGTCATCTGTGATTCTTCACAGTCAATGAATTGTATGATTGTGTATTATGGAACAGAATAATTCAAAACTCTCCTTTATTACAATGGTAGAGTCCCCCCCCACACACACACACATACCCAAAATGGTAACATGGAATACATGTATACAGAATTATTCTCTTTTCCACTGTCAGTCACAGATAGATGCACAGACAGGCCTCAAGTTGCACTAAAATATCAATTTTACCAGTTGCCAGGTAAGGAGCATTGAGGGACATGCTCAGATGAGTGATGGTATTGGGGGTTGGGGGTGTGGGGTGGTGGGTTATAAGAAGAAGGGTGTGGGTGAAGTGGGGTGGGTGGACAGTCAGGTGGCCAAGGGATTGTTTTCTTTTTACAGGTTAAAAAATCAGTGAGGGATGCTTTCCTTTGTTTCAGGGGCATGACACCGGGGACTGGTCACCCCAGTGTTGGTCTACTGTTCTGTAGCACTGGGGGTGGGTACCCTGGTGCCACTATGTAATTATTGGGAAGGGGGCAAGTGACATGGAGAGGAGGGGGATCAAGAGAAGTGGTACCAGGTCTGGGCACCCCAGTCCACTTATACATAAAATATATAAACATTTGGAGGGAGGGGTGGGTGCCCTGGAGGGGAGGGAGGAGAAAGCAGAGGTACTGAGATGGGCACTTCTGTCCACTTATGAAATAATTTAGATAGATAGATAGATAGATAGGTAGATAGATAGATAGATAGATAGCTAGATAGATAGATTGATTTATTGATATTGTAGATACATACATAGACAGAAAAACAGAGAGATAGAGAGAGACTGTACATGAGAGAAATCCAAATCCCACATTTAGTATAGGAAGAATATTAGACGTCTACAGAAAATGACATATGTGGAGCTAAGAGACTACACAAGCTGCCATCACAAAACATTTCACATAGTTAGACATTGCCTGCTAAATAACGCATGGAAAATTTCAGCAAATTTCAGCAAATGGTGCCAAAACTACTAAGGTGGAAATGTAGTGGTTTAACATAAACCTGCCCATCAACCCTAACTATACTGGGGCTACTGTGCAGTACAATATATATACATATATATGCAGTAGAAATCCTATATTTAGGGTTGAGCAGCACTTTTTTATGTTAAACCTCAAATGTTGTTGTTTAATATCTTCACAACCATTCAATGGATTTGCACAAACGTTTGCATGCACAGTCTTGTTGGGTAGATCTCTTGATCTGCCACATTTCATTCCAGGTGGATGTGCGTGTTCCAAGATACAGATAATGCAAAAACGTTAAAAATCACCACTTTTTGGTGTTTTTTTTGTCAACACCTTGTACCTAGATGGTTTGAAATTTGGGTCTAAAATGTTCAGGGTAGAAATAATTTAGGTTTCAGAAGAGCCTTTCGCTGGATTGGTGAAAAAATATTAACCTGTTTCAAAGTTTTTCAATTTTTAAGTTCCCAATATTTTCATTGGGAATTTCATTCTCCAGGATAGCTTCCTGGAACAAAAAAAGAATTTGTTCTCACAAAAATGATTCTTTTTCATTAGAGGTCAATCCTTTTTCATGAAGAAAAGTTAATTTCTTTTAAACTTTATCTTTATTGAGGTTTTAAACAAGAAAAACACATCAAAATAAAACTTGATAACATGAGGCATACATAATAAGAGCAGCTACAAATCATAAACATTGCACATATTTAGAAGATATATTGAATAGAGCAAAAGGAGAAGAAATACCAATAATTTATATAGGTATAAGAGAAATGGTATTTAAGGGGTGGAATACAGTATTTGATGGCAAACAAGTCCAAAGATCCAAACAAAATCAGACTAAAGCCGCAAAAATATCATGCATCCACACGAGGGTCCTTCATGGGTTGATTGGATTGAACTGATAAAAGATGTCCCCTACAGCCTACCAACAAATTCATTAAATGAAAGACAGATTCACGGTTTAGTTCATGACATGGAAGCTAGACATTTGCCACCCTCTAGCCCTTCCCATATTCAAGCAAAACCTAGGAAAACTTGCTTACGGTACAAAGTCCTGGCTATGTTGCATAATGTAGAGAACCCACCTTCTCCAATAGATTTCAAAAGACTCCATGCAATGATTAACCTGTGTCATTCATTTTTCCATGGTATATATCCCAGAGACCAAGTCTTGCCATAAGGTTAAATTAGGGACAGTAGCTGAATGCCAGTTTTTCATGATGGCCTTCTTCACTGCCAGTAGGCAAAAATTCAAAAGTTTATGTGTTGAAGGAGAATGCCACATGGGATCATCACAGGAGAAAAGAAAGCAGTGGACCATTAGATGAAATGGAGTACCAAAAAGGTCAGACAATGCTCCTTCTAAAGTGGAAAACAAGGGTGTCAATAATGGGCATTCCCAAAATATATGTCCATGCAAAGCAGGGGAGTATCCACAACACCTCCAGCAAGCTGCTTGCTTATTAGGGAAGTGTTTGCTTTGAGTGGTGAGGACAATGAAAACTCTGACCATTACTTTCCAAGAAAATTCTTTCTAATTATAAGAATGCATGGGAGAATGTAAATATTTTAAATGTCTGTCCCAATCTAGAGCTGTAATATTATTCTGAATATTCTCCTCCCATCTTCCCTTAAGGCTCTGAGTGTGCTTCACATTTAAGTGATGAAGTGCCTTATAAATATAATAAAGCACATGTGGGAGAGGTAGGGTACTGTTTGCTGCTTGAACTAAAATATGGATCAGCAAAGGGGAAGGGGTATCAAAAAAATTAGATGATAAAAACATTTTTATAAACACTGTAGCCTGTAAATAATGGAACCTGTCACCTTCTGTCAGCAAATATTTTTGCTGTAATTCCCCATATGACATAATTTTATTATGCCACATAAAATGTGAAACAAAGTGTAGTCCTAGTCACTCCCAATTCTTGAAGCCATGGTCTATGCGGGCTGTGGAGAAAGTTGTCAAGTATGGGAGTGAGTATACTAATGGACAAAGTTGCCGAAGAGTTCTAAAATTTAAAAGTGACCTCCAGTGCCTCAGTGTATTAAGTGTAAAAGGGTTGTTGGTTATAACCAAGATTAGGATAGTAGGATGTGAGAAAAAAAAACTTAGAAAGGTGGTGTAAGTATTCTTCCCTCATTTCTAGATCTTTCCAATGGGCCTGGTACTAGTGGTTAAGCCAATAAATGCTCATTCGAAATTGAGCTGTCCTATGATGTTTTATGAAGTCTGGTAGGGGCAAGCCACCCTGGCATTTTGGAAGTTGCAATAAAAGAAAGCGAACACAGGGACAATGTGTTCCCCAAATAAATGGTGAGATCCATTGATTGAGTTCCCTAAAAAAGGTTGGTGGTGGGGTAATTGGTAAAGTCTGAGCAAGGTAAAGAAAATGAGAAAGTAAGTTCATATGAATGGCGTCTACCTTTTGAATTAGTGGGAGAGAAATATTCGACCACAATTTGAAATATTTAGTAAATTGTGTTAGTAATGACCCATAGTTACTAGAATACAAAGAACCAACATCCCTCATCAAATGTAGCCCCAAATATTTTAATGAAGGGAGATCCCATCTAAAAGGATGTGTATTATGGATAAGTTGAGATGGGGAATAATGAATTTGAAGGGCCTCCATCTTTGATACATTCACTTTGTAACCCACTAAATGTCCAAAGGTGTAATGGTGGTCCAAGAAAGGGGGCAAAGATACATCCGGAGAAGTAAGGTAAACAAGCAGATCATGTGCGTAGAGAGCCAATTTTTGATGTCTGCCACCAAAAAACCTGTAATTTTATCATGTTGTTTGATGGCTTTAGCCAGTGGCTTTAAGTAAATCACAAATAGCAGAGGAGAGAGTGGGCATTCCTGTCGGGTTTCTTGAGAAAGTGGAAAAGTATCTGAAACTTGACCATTAATTTTCACATAGTCTTTATGGTGATCATAAAGATGCATAATTAACGTCTGGAACAAAGGGGGGGAAGCCCATTCTCTCCAAAGTAGCCATAAGGAAAGACCATGCCAGCTAGTCAAAAGCTTTTTCCACATCAAGACATAATAAAAGAAGGGGAAGATTTGACCGGGTGGCATAGTGCAATACAGGAAAAGTAGTTTTATGTTATCCTGAGTCTGCTGGAAAGTAACAAATCCCATTTGATCACCATCAATTAAAAAAGGGAGAAGATTTTCTAACTGCTTGGCAATAACATTAGTGAATAACTGATAATCCATATTATGAACAGAAATAGGGCGAAAAGAACAGCAATGAGTGTTGTCCTAACCTGGTGTGGGTATAGAGATAGTGGCTAGATTTCAGGTTGGTGGAATGGGGTTACCCTCAAGAATCTCTCTACAAGTATCTAATAAAAATGGTTGTAGCAATTCCGTGAAATTTTTATAAAATTCCCACGTATATCCAACCAGGTCAGGGTTTTTGGCTGTCTTTAAATGTGTAATAATTGGGTCCAGTTCCTCCACGCTAATTGGGGCAATCAACTGGGTAATTTGTGGTGGGGGAAATGTTATGTAGATGTATGCCCTACAAGTAGGTGGCAACATCATGTAGCATAGAAGAAAAGTCAGAAGAGTATAGATTCTGATAGAAGTTCCAAAAAAAAATTTCATTATTTCCTTGGGGTGTTTAATCATAGCACCAGATCGAGAGTCTCGTATCTGGCTAATAATTGTTTGACTGATTTTCTGTCGTAATCTATAGGCTAAAATATGGGCCACTAAGGAGCCACCTTTATAGTATTTCTGTTTCAGATACTGGAGGGCAAGCTCCATTTTCACATCTAAAATATCCTAAATCTTTTGCCTAATAGCCAATAACAGTGAAGTCACTGATTGACTACCTCCGTCATGTAAGGCCTGAAGATTCTTCAGCTGATTTTGAAGGATCTCTAAGTGTTCTGCTTGAGATTTTTTATAATGGACTGAAACTTTAATAATTTCCTTCTTTAAGAATGTTTTTATAGTATCCCATAAAATACTCTGGGAAATATACACATGAACATTGTCCGCTATAATCTTGTGAATTTTTTCTTTAATCATCTCTATGAAGGAAGGAATGTTCAACAAATAATTATTCAACCACCATAGGATCCTCCCTGAGTGGCAACCTCAATCTAACTGTAACAGGACAGGAGTATATTCTGAGAGAAGGATGGGGAGTACCTGACAATCTTTTATTCAATGCTAAGCTTCTTTAGGAACATGGCACAAGTCAATTCTAGAGTAAAGCATATGTGAAGCAGAATAATGAGTGTATCCCCTATCTTGCAAGTGGGCTACTCTCAATGCATCCACCCATCCCATCTCCCTAAAAAAAGAGTGAACTATTGTTTGTACTCTTGATCTCCATGTGGGGATTAGGACTCATGGTATCCTTCTAATCAAAAATCATATTGTAGTCCCCACCCATTAACAGAACCCCCCCCCCACTGAAATTCTGTGATCCTTCTAAATAAAGAACAGACTGTCACTGATGTAACCCAGAGGGTAAATAAAAGCTGCCCAAAGTTATGACCTGGCCCATACAGTTACCCTTTATGACAGCTAAACAACCTTCAAGGTCTGTATTTATTTTTTTTATTTATTTAGTTAGGAAATTGGAATTACAACTCTTTGAGTCATAGACTCATTTCCAAAGGCTCCATGTCAGAATAAAACATAGACATTCGTACAGTACATACATATAATAAATGTGGGAAAGCAATCATACAGAGTATAAATACAATGAGCACGGGTTAATGCCTATACATTTGGTAGCTAAAACAAGGTAGAGCTATCAACATATTTACCTAATGAGTTGTTAAGACCTACACAATTGGTAGCTAAAGCAATGCATGATATGAGTTGATAGTAAGGCACCTCAGGGAGGCCTTGTCTTATACATAATACAATGCATTCATAGTCTGTAGTGTATAGGTATCCTCAACAGAAATGAGAGTAGGTCATGGCACCAATATAGCAGTGCCCCTTCTCTTCCCCTTTCTGTAAGAAGAAGCCACTACATGAGAATAACCAAATGGGTTTAACTTAATGTGCTCTTCCTTACTGAGATGTGTTTCCTGCAAAAAATGAAAGTGGGAGACAATTTTTTTATGGACGATAGGACTTTAGAATGCTTGATGGGATTGTTTAATCCATTTACATTATGAGAATATGTCTTAATTATTTCAGGTATAGACATGGAAGATCTCAGTATATACCAACATCTGAAAGAGATATTCTTCCAGAAAAAAGGGGAACCCAGAAGGAGCCCCACTTCCATATTAAAATAAAATTGTGCTGTCCTTTCATTTGTGTGTGAGGGGGGTGCACCACGTCAGCCTTCGTGTCCCTCAAATAACATATAATGCCTTCATATAAAAACCAATGTGCAGACTGTATATAGAATAACAAGGAGCAATGAACGCTAACACCATAATAACACTGCTGATCAAACACAAAATGAAAAAGATAAATAAGCAGATAAACCATAACCGGTAATAAACCCTGAATGACTTATAAAAATAGGGAGTCAGGACTAACATAGCACTCCTGGGTAGCTTTATTAAACTGAAAGGCACTGCAGGAAAGTAAACAGTGACACACCCTGTACTCAGGTTCCAAAGAAGCCAAATGCCTCTTTGCATGTAATACCAATAATTATGCCAGTCATAAAAACAGGCTAGCAAAAGTATCAGTAATCAGTCTGGCAACTGCTAGAAGAAAAAGATAGTAATGTCACCAGGATGGGGAACCATACTACTCAGATGAAACCAAACCTCATATGCATATCTATGGTATTTCTAATAGAAAAATGTAGGGCAACTATGAAGAGACCCTATTATCATTTAATACAAGAAGTGTAAAACCAAAAAGAGATGGGTCACGTTAGTTAAGAAAAAAATGTCCCAGAGACTTACAAGACATTGTAGTGGTCTTAACCCACTGGAATAAACCAACTCCCATATGTACTAAATACTGTTGAAAATAGTGGATTAGCATTCAAGAAATAAAACTAACAAAAAATTCTGCCAACTGGGCAGAGAAACAACAATAACAGTTATGGGGAAGAAGAATTCAAATTGCTAACAAATATATTGTGGCTTCCAATCATACATCTTACAATCATATTAGCATGCTGTAGGAGGTAGGCATATATGATAACAAAAACAGAACCTCATATTTATACCAAAAACAAACATTTAAATTACTGAAGCCCCAGAATGCATATCCAATATCAGAGAACCTTCTAGCACAGCTTGGTATCATAGCCTATTAACCCCTGTAACTCCTTGCCCCTCGAAGTTGTGATTAGTGAAACTAAGTCTATATTTAAGAAGCATCTAGACCCTTTTCTGCTTTCTGGAAACCCTCTTGAATATTACTTGTAGATCTGATTATGAGCACCTATGGGCTCACTGGCCTTCTTGCTCTTTACATATCTTTAGTATGAACCATAGCACACTTGGCTGCCCTCTATTTGTAGAACCACCTTGAAACCTCTCAACTACATAGTCATTCTGTGGGATCTGGTTGCTTATTAAGTTAGACTATTTAAAGGTGTAAGAAACAGTCCAATGCACACTAGTAGCCCAGAACACATATAAATATGCTATTAAGCCAATGAAATCTCCCAATTATAATTAGAACAAGAACATTTTTCCTGTTGTTTTTCTTCTTTTTTTAGAACGATCAGAAACCTGTGGGGAAAAAATATGGTTCGGGCAATATAGTGAATAATAAGAAAAATGAAAAGTCATCTAAAAAATAAACATTATAATATTTCAAATCTAAGCATCAAGTCCAGGGTGCACCAAATACTAGTGTAAGCAGTCCTCAACTTGCTATATGTAAACTGGACAGTGTTCCAATGAAAATAAGTAAACCACTTTCAATGACAAGGAAAGATAAGCAGCTGTTCACCCAAGGTTCGGGAGAGGAAACCCCTCTCGATATTCACATCCATTGGAGGTTGAGGAAAAAAAACAAGAACAAAGTAAAAATTAAAAGGAAAACAAAGTGCTACATAAACCAGCATACTAAATTAAGAAAAACAAGGTCAAACTAAAATCAAGAGTGAACAAATGAGGAAAAATGAAAGGGTGCAACCAACCAAAGGTAAACCAAACTAACTAAAACAACCAAAACTTCCAAAAAGAAAAAATGGATCCTCAAAGCAAATCCCAAAACAAATTGAAAAACAACAAAAGAAACATGTATTAAAACAACAAAACCCAAAAGCCCATAATGAAAGAGGAAGAGAAAAGGGAATCAGGGTAGTAATGCACCAAATTTAAAAGTGTCTATGATGTCTGAACTGAGGAATCATGGGGACCGGTGGGGAACACAATGAGAAAAGAGCCAATGATCCAGTGATCAGGTATCAGGTGCCCCCAGAAGAATCACACAGAAAAATACACAAAAAGCCATCTGTTTGTTCAGGCTGATTCTTCTCTTCAGAATGCCTGTAACATTGCTTTAAAGAACTACTGATGCCTCACAGAACATTTTAAAAATCATAATAATTAGGTAGAATTCTGCTTGCATTCCATTTATATTTCATATATTTCTCCTCCCCATAATTTATTACTAAAGAAATGTGTATGAATACATGATTGTTGTCCCTTAGAGTTCATTTTGAGTTCTTCTGCCTCTAGCTTATTCCTTACTGCGTTATAATCCTCTGTTGTGACATCACAATCTGTTGCCATGGGAGTAACTGTGAGGTCACAAGCAGTTCTCTGTGCCTACAGGTAGGGAGAAAGCAGCAGAAGTAGATTAACTCTTCAGGAACAAAGATCCTATTTTCATACAAATGACTTCACTACTACATAATGGGGAGGAGGAATAGAGAACTAATGAGAAATGCAAGCTGGACAGTGCCTAAATATTATGTTTTGTTGAAGTTTTCCCAAATGCATCACCAGCTCTTTAATGTCCTGGAGAGCCATCTCAGTACAATGCCTCTCACTAGAAGGGAAAGCTTGCACCCTGGCATCTTTCTGAAGGGATCTCTTGTCCCGGGACTCTGAAGATTCCATGGGCTCTTCTAGAGCAGTGAGTTTGTGGGTAGAAAGTTCCTGAAGTGCAGTGCCATCCTCAAAAACCTTGGTACCATCGCCAAAATGAATGTGAAGATATGAGGGGTAAGGGATCGAGAAATAATCTTATTAGCCCAGAGGATCCAAAATATAAGTGCATAGGATCTCCACTTAGCTTGAAGGGCTGTGGAGTAGTCATTGTCAACATAAATTCAGCTGCCTTTGTAAAGTAAGTGACCACTTCGCCATGCCCTCATTAATAGTTTGTGTTTGTTAGCATAATTGTAAAGTCTGAGCATGATAGAGCATGGATGTTGTGTTGATGAGATTGGATTTTGTCCAAGAGCCCTGTGCACTTGTTCAATCGGCAAAGGTGTTAAACCCAAAAGATACAGAGTCAAAGAGAGCAAAGACTGTAGATAAGAAATCATATCACATGACCCCTCGTCTCCTTCAGGGATCCCATATATATTCAAATTATTGTGTCTCGACTGGTTCTCAAGGTCTTTGCAGTGGTCTGCTATTTGCTGACAATCTTGAAGGACTCTTACTAACATCCACTCCATCCTGTCTATTCTGGTATAAACAACAGCAGCCTGGCTAGAGAGTTCACCAACTTTTAGTTCCAGAGATTGGGTGGATGCTTAAGTTCCATGTGAACTGACTGCGTCTCAAGTTTAAATTTCTGTAGTTCATGGAGAATTGCAGCCATAGTACGGTCCGCCAGTACAAGTGTTAGCATATTGCTCTCCACCATAGCCCCAAGTAGAGATCCCAATGATTGCGCAGTTACAGCTGCTCCTTAAGAGCAGCTATAACAGTGAGATTTTTTTAATTTTTTTTACTTTTCCCATAGACTAATGATGCCTCCCAATGCCAAATGATGCTTTTAAGCCAAATACCACAAAATATGGAGGGAAAGAAACATTGCATCCTATGGCGCTTTTCCACTAGGCAGTCATATTAGACAAAGGATGAACCAGAAGTCCTTGGAAAAAAATCTCTTTTTTATTTTCCGCCATCTTGTTTTCTATTACAAAAAAACAAAACTAACTACCTGCACATGTACCAAAACACGTATCTTGCTCGTTAGGACTCCATTACATGGATTCTACAGTTATCTGTTTTAAATTGGACCCCAGAATGTATTTTTTTAATCATTTTAAATCCTTTTTTAGCCCCTCACTGATGTGTTTTAGTGAGCCCTTTTTCATTCACATGAAAAAGGAATGAAAAAGGATCAGATTCATGACTAGTGATGAAAAAGGATATCTAAAGATCAGCCCTAATAACTGCAGTTTTGTTTATGCCTTTTTTCGTTGATCTGCATCTCATACCACACATCAATGTCAAAGGTGAAATCTTTGCAGTTCAGCTTTTCATCTCAGTAGTTCAAACAGTATTAGTATCTACAAAGAGTAAAGAGGTAGCAGAGTGAAGAAATTTCACCAAATGATGCTTGAACATACAGTATCAACATTGTTTTTGTTTGCTTTCTGCCTAGCAGGCTGCTATTCTGTTACAGTACTTAGCAGAAGGGAAAGGAAAGTTTCAGTATGGAACTGCAGCCAAGTGAGAACAGCAAACAACAGCTAATCAGAAAGACAACAGTGTCTACCAAATGGCATTTCAAAATAAAACTGCCAACCAGCTCTGTTTCAAAATGCTGAGCTTGCCTGTGAAAATTTAATACATATTGGGATTTAAGAGGCTCCACACAATTTATTTTTATAATTACTGGTGACCCCCTTTAAAACGTGGACCACAGCCACGTTTCAAATGCCATAATAACTGGTAGAATCAGTTATTATGGTGTTCAGAAAGCACCTTACTTGCACTGTCCTCTACTGCTACTTTCACTTTCTTGCAGCATAGTGTGACCAAGCAGTATTCGTTCAAAACCCCCCAAAAATGTAGACAAAGTCAAATCCTGATTTAAAAAAGCTGTCCCTTGTAGTAGTTACTTTAGTTTTAGTTATTTATTTTGTGTTATAGCCACTGAGTACAGACTGGGAGGTATTTGATAACCTCGAGAAGCAGTAAATTAGCAATGAGGTGTTGCTATGGCAACACTGCTTACACTGAATCTCGTCCTCTGAAGCCATCGAGTCACTCAATCTCCTCACTCTATACTCGGCGGCTTTAACACAAAATAACTAAAACTAAGTTAACTGCTACAAAGGACAGGGTTTTTAAAACAGGATTCAAGTTTATCTACATTTTCGTTTTTTTTTTTGAATGAACATCACTCGGTCACGCTGCCTTGCTACTTCCGAATGAACACCACTCAGTCACACTACCTTTCGCCAGCAATTATAAAAAATAAAGGTTATGCAACTGTTGTGTTATTGGAATTTTTTTACTCACCCTTGGGGTGTGATGACCTCATAAACCTCTCGAGCGTTTATGGGTCATCGCACCCCTCGAGTGTGTAAAAAAATTCCATAACACACAGTTGCATAACCATTATTCTATATTATTTATTTCTTTAAATGTTTGTTGACCGGGAAAGGCACACTGAGCCAAAGCTCGTTTCCAGGTGTGACCTGGGGGGGGGGGAGAAACATACAAAAGAATCACAAAGTCAAAATAGACATTTGGCAGCAAAACAACAGTTTGAGAATACAACCAGATCAACAGAGTTACAAATATTTTCAGGTCTTAGTGACACAATGGCATCAGTTACAATAATAATACAATGATAACATAACATGGTAGACGTGAGGTACACAAGCAGATATCTATGCATAATCAGTGTCCTTTTCAAATTATGCATATTCTTTCATGATCCATCTCCCTGTTAGCAGGAGGTGAGCAATGTTGGAAAATTAGTTTTCCTTATGAAGTGTTTATGACCCCCCCCCCCAAACTTGAGGGGGCAGTCTGTGGAAAGCCATCTGTTCTTCTGCTTTAATTTACTAAGTTAGCCAAGTCGAAACTATGTTTCCTTTGGCAGCATCAGTCAGACAATATGCACTGTTCTCCTTCCTGCTATGCATGTCTTCCTGGAAATAGAGAGGAGAAACATGTTGCTAATTGCTGGCTGTGAGTCTGAACCTTGAGCTGAGAGAAATGCTGCAGTGAAACACACACACACACACACACACACACACACACACCACACCTATGGAGATAGGTGGCATAAGCTACTGACGGGATCATATCATACTGAATGATTGATTGAGCTTTGTTTTATATGGAAAATAGCCAATTCACTATTTAATCTGCCTATTTACTTTCATCCTAAACAAAACTTCAATTCCTAAAAAAGGCATCATCCCACTTTTATGTTTGTTATAAAACTGAGCCCAATAACCTATTTAGCTCAGCAGTGTGAGTGTGAGTGTGTGTACGTGTGTGGGGGGGCACAATTGTATTGTGTGGTCTAATGAATTTACATATGCACATAATTATAAAGACATTGATTTCCAGAAACTAAACCAAATAAAGAATACAATAACTTTTACAACAATATGTGAATGGTCATATTATTCAGCATCATATTGAAAATACAGGTACACCAACTTCCTGAGTGCCCTATTCAGTTAGTAAATTATCATATCGAATGTAAAATAATTTGGTTGTGTTCATTTAAGAAATATTGAATTAAAACAAGCATTTGTCAGTGCTGAAAGTTCACCGTGTTACTTAAGGAACAGCATGGGGAGGCGCTCCATAGAGTTTAATGGGGGCAATTTGTAAAAGCTTGTTTTTATACTTTCCAGTGACAATTTTGTCAAAGAAAGGCAGTAGCTTAACTAACAAGGACCTTCTTAGGTAAGTAACCACATTTCCTTCACAAAATCATCACTGGAAAGTATACCAAGCATTTGTCAATACCAAATGTTTGCTTGCTGGCATTGGCATTGGCAGTGCAGGAGTTAGAGAGATGCACAATAGGAATGGCAGTGAAGTATTGATCTGATGCCAATCCCACCCCACCCTGCAGAAACTGACAGGCATTGAGGGTGTGCCTTTGGGTCATTGGCAATAACACTCACGTCATGTCACCTCAACCTACCCTGCAGGCACCGATTGGTGTTGCGATGTGCCTTGGAGTCTTCAGGCCTTATGCTCACCCTATTCCATAAGGAAATATGCTGAGATTGGTGCAGTATAGGAGAATGGGGTGAACATTGGAGCCGAAGACCCCAAGGCCCACCTTGATGCCTGTCATTGGCTTCAGGGTGGGGGTTGAATGGCATGAGCATTCCGGTCGACGATCCCAAGTCACACCCCTGATGCTCCAGCTTTTCAACATGGGCTTTTTGTGACCCCACCTTATGAACAGTGGCACTATCATTTCATTAACTCAATCCTGAAAGGTGATTTTGTGCAGTGACTGTGCCATTTGGCACCACAGGTGCAAAAACACGTTTCGGGCAGGATGTGAAAAATGACATCTGTACTGTTCATGAGATGGTGTGAAAAAATGGCACTGTTGTACCAGTTGAGGAGACTGAGTCATTTGAGTGTGCCACGGTAGCAGATGTAGGTTGTAGGACCACTCTCATCTACCGTCAGCCCGGAGATAAGAAGCGGTTCCTTCAGGAAGTGGCAGACTATATCACCAACATGGCATTTGAGTCGCCCAGACTGAAGGGTGACTTCAACACCTGGATCGATGATGAATTCTCACAGTTTGGATATCACTTCCTCCAGTTAATGTCATCTCTGGGCCTCACACAGATAGTTACCATTGCTACCCATAAACATGGTCACTCCCTTGACTTAGTCTTCCTCCTGGGGATTGAGGCCTCTGATCTGGGGGTGGAACCAGCTGGATGGTCTAATCACTATACCTTGGGATTTAGTTTTAGTGCCCCCCTTCATAGGCCTACCTCTGTGGAGATGGTCAGGTATCGCCCTTTACAAGATGTTAGCTCTGAAGGCCTGGCAGCGGTACTTGACCTATCGACCCTCCCAGTGGCAAACAGTGACTGAGAGGCCCTCGTGGTAGCCTATAACATGGCTATTTTTGTGGCCCTGGATGTCGTTGCTCTTGTCTGTGTTCGTCCTGTCTCCCTTCACCTTTGGTCCCCATGGTTTGATGGGACTTTGAGGGAGATGCGGTGACTAGGATGAAGGTTAGGAAGTTGCTGGTGGAGATCCTCCCTTCATGCAGACCACCTTAGATTGATGGGTCATTACCAAGCCTATCAATCTGCAATCACCTGTAAGAAGGCAGAGTTCCTGTCTGGGAAGATTGCGGCTGCTCAGAATCGACCAGCTCAGCTCTTTCGTACTATAGACAGACTGTGCAACCCAGCCCGAATACAAGTCTGAAAAGCTTTTTCACAGGTAGAGTGCGATGAACTTGCTCAATTCTTTGCAACTAAGGTGGCTGACATCAGGGTGGTACTCCATCCAGCACACTCTAAGGGTGTTGCTTTGGATCAGCACGTGGCCACTGCTCCTCAGCTTTCCTGTAGTACCTTCAACTGACCAGAGTTCATGGATGTCACGTGGATTGTCCAGGGTGTGCACCCTATGTGCTGTAGTTTGGACCCAGGACCAACCTCCCTGATTTTGGGTTGTATTGATTCCATCAGTCAGGTCCTAGCATGGATAGTCTGGTGCTCCTTGAAAACAGGTGAGTTTCCTAGCTCCCTGAAGGAGGCAGTGGTAACACCCCTCTTGAAGAAAGCTTCTTTGGACTCTGACTGCCATGCAAACTACAGACCAATCTCAAACCTTTCCTTTTTAGGGAATGTGATTGATAAAGTAGTGGCCTTAGAGCTAGAGAACCATTTGACCATCCATGATATCTATGAACCCCTCCAGTCTGGTTTTCAAAAGAGGCATAGTACTAAGACAGCGCTGGTTCAGGCTAGAGATCGGAAAAATCCTTTCCATCTTGGTTCTTCTAGATCTCTCATTAGCATTTGACACTGTGGACTATGGTGTCCTACTTGATCACCTGATGTTCATCTGTGGACTATCAGGTGTAGTCCTCAAGTGGTTTATATCCTACCTCACTGGAAGAACTCAGTGATTGGTGTCTGGGGTTTATTCCTCGGACCCAGTTTCTCTGTCTTATGGGATTCCTCAGGGTTCAGTGTTATCCCCCATGTTGTTTGCAGTGTACATGCTGCCCCTTGGAGACATTGTAAGAAGGTATGGGCTGAGGTTTCACTGCTATGCTGATGATACCCAGCTCTACCTTTCTTTTGCACCTGACCAGGATGGAGCTCTCTCAGTCTTTAATAACTGCCTCACAGAAATCCAGAAGTGGATGGACTTGAGTTGGCTGAAATTGAACTTAGAAAAGACTGAGGTGCTGGTTGTGGATTTGGCACACCAGATAGGGGAGCTGGGGGTTGGTTCGCCCTCTGGGCACTACCTTGGGTGCTTATCACTCTTGACCTCTGAACAGGTGTGAAACCTGGGGGTAATTTTTGATGAAGGGCTGATTCTGCATTTGCAGGTGTCTGCCATCGTCAAGTCCTCTTTTTACCATCTGAGGAATATCTCCAGAATTAAGCACCTCATTCCGTCCAGCGATTTTCCTATGCTGGTCCATGCCTTTGTGTCCTCGTACTTGGATTATTGCAATTCCCTTTATCTAGGGATACCTGGGGTGGAAATCCACCACTTGCAGCTGGTGCAGAAAAGAGCAGCACGGCTTTTGATGGGAACTTCTTGGTCCTGTTATATCTCGCCAGTGCTGCGTGGATTGTACTGGCTGCCAGTACAGTGGCGGATCACCTTTAAAGCCGGTCTTCTGATTTTTAAAGCTCTACATGGACTGGGCCTGGACTACTTGAAAGAGCTCCTGGTCCCTTACTGCCCTGTGCAATCGCTCTGCTCAGCTGACAAGGGGTTGCTAGAGATTCCAAGGGTGTGTTTGAAATCTTCTGGGGCCTAGGCATTTAGGCATGTGGCCCCCAACCCTCTTGAATTCTCTACCCTGTCAGTTATGGGAGTGCATGACCATTGAGGGATTTAAACAGGCCCTGAAAACATACCTGTGGTACCAAGTATTTGGTGGCTGATTTCTTCTTTCTAACTGCATCAGTTGTTTTATATATTTTTTAAGATGCTGAGATGTTTGATGTGTTTTTAAACATTGTTAGGCGCCTTGGTTTTTGAAAGGCACCATAAAAATAAAGATTATTATTATTATTATTATTGAAAATCTGGAGTGAAGTGTGCATAGAAACTGTGCAACACTCACCTGTAACGCAATCATCTTTTGGAATTTTTTCACCATATTTTCAACATGGCTATTTTTGAACCTCTCCTCATGAACAGTGGCACTGTGATTTTGTTAATCTGTCCCAAAAGCTGATTTCTCACAGCGACCATGCCATTCTGCACTTCAGGTGTAAAAACATTTTTTGGGCAGAATGTGAAAAATGACAGCTGTACTGTTCATAAGGAGGTGCAAAAAATGACAACATTGAAAATCTGGAGTGAAAATATTAAAAATTGGCAAAGTTACAAGCATGTGTAGAAACTGAGCAATGCACGCTCATAACACAGTCATTTTTGGGATTTTTTTCACAACATTTGCAACATGGGCTTTTTGGGGCCTCTCCTCATGAA
Organism: Neoceratodus forsteri; assembly: GCA_016271365.2. Classification (NCBI taxonomy): domain Eukaryota; kingdom Metazoa; phylum Chordata; order Ceratodontiformes; family Ceratodontidae; genus Neoceratodus; species Neoceratodus forsteri. The sequence continues at coordinate 214,750,280 of CM057451.1, forward strand.
CTGTGGCACTGTTGTTTCATTAATCGGTCCCAAAAGGTGATTCTGCACAGCGACCACAAAATCACCTTTCGGAACAGAGAAATTAAATGACCATGCCAGTGTTCATGAAGTGGGGTCCCAAGAACCCTATGTTGAATATTTAGGGCCAAAAGCCCTAAAAATGGCTGAGATATCAAGCTAAGTTGAAACCCCCCTCCCTCCCTCCATTGATTCCCATTATACATCGCCTACCCAATACCTCAGTATGCAGTACAGCTTTGAAGAGTTTAGATACATCCCAGTCCTCAGAAGATCGCTGATCCCGACCTCTGGAGGTAAGTATGGATTGAGGGGGTGCGGGGAGGTAGGTACACAGAAGGAGGGTCAGGATGGGTGAGGGGATGGGAAAAATGATGAAGGATCATTTTCTTTTTTGCAGGTAAAAAAAAAAGACTCCGGGGGACCGTTTTCTTTACTTACAGGTAAAAAAAAATACTTTTAGCACACTGGGTTGTGCTACCAGTGTGCCACATGAGTTTGGGGGGCCTGATTCCGATGGGGATTGGGCATCCTTGTCTGCAAAGAAATTGAGCTTGACGTGGGGGCACACTGGGGTGGGCTCCCAGTGTACCACATGAGTTTGGGGGGGCCTGATTCTGACGGGAACTGGGCACCCCCATTGGCAAAGAAATTGATCTTTGGGGGAGGGGGCATCCAACACCAGAAGTAGGCATCCCAGTGTCAGGAAAACATGAAAACTATGTTGCCACACTGGGGTGGGCTCACAGTGTGCCGCAATGTGGGGGGGGGTACATGCTGACATGGGAACTTGGCACCCCGATGCCAGCTTTCCCGGGGAGTGTGTGATTTCTACACATGCACAGAAGCAGTGGCGCTACTGCGCATATGCAGAATCAGCTGCATTCCACACATATTTGTTCCGTGACTGAACAGTGATCAGCTGTTCAACGGCTCCTTCTTTATAAGTTTTCATACACACTACTCATAGCAATAAGTTTGCAGCACACATGTGCGGTGAACTTAAAAATGGTTATGTTACTCAAATCTCTTCTTTGCTAGAAGAATATCTCATGTATAACCTGAACACTGGGGATAACACCCATGCTGTAATTTAATTTTTCTTGGTGTCTAGTGGACCCCCCCATCCTCCGATTACCGTGTCACTAATTATATCACTAATCCCTTTAATATCTCTTTTCTCAACTGCACCTTTCCAATGAACCTATAGTCTTTGAATACCATGCCCCTCAATGTCCAGAGAAGCAGCTTATTCCAGCAACAGTATTCTTTGCACCTAGTGGTAGATTTATATAACAATAAAGCACCATTATCCATCAGTAAAGTTGTAGGATAACGTTCTGCAAAGATCAACCCTAATAACTACAGATTCATTTATGACTTTTTTCATTGATCTTCATCTCCTACCACACATCAATGTCAAAGGAGAATGCTTTACAGATTAGCTTTTCATCTGTGCATTGCAGGTGTTGTGATTTGCAGTTCAAACGCTATTAGTCTATACAAAGAGTAAAGAGGTGGCAGAGTGAAGAAATGTCAACAAATGATGCTTAGATCAATCTAAATTAATTAAAAGTGCTCAGCTGATTATGTGTCCTGCATTTGCATTTCCAAACTGTCATGAATAGCTGCTTACTGTAGATCAATTAGAAGCGCTTTAAATAATTTGTTGCCAAAACTGTATTTGCTCCTTTGTTATTAGCATTTTGTCTCTATAGGCTTTACTAACGGATGTATTCTTCTGGTTGGCTGGTTTAAATTTCAATGTGATTTTAATCTGATTATTCTATTATCATAATTAACATAATGGTTGTTAAATATTCATGCCTATGCAAGGAGTCTCCACCCCCTGCCAAATCCTTACTGACAAAGTGCTGGTGTTACGGTCCCTTGGTGTGTTTTTATGGATTGTATGGCACTTGTTCACTATTTTTTATTTTGACAAACAAAAGTTCAGTATGGAACACCATAAATACGTTTGGACAGTGAGTCATCGAGGCACAGGTCAGGAAGCATAGGAAGACCCAGGAGCAGTTGTAAAATTCGCAACAAGAGTTTTATTATGACTAACAATAAAATACAAAAAAATAAAATAGTTCATTATAACTATTTACAAAGGCCAAATAATCAGAAAAAGTCCATTTGAGTTTTCCTTCAGTCTCTGTGTCCATCTTTTTTCTAGCAGTTGCAGCTCAGCTCTCTTATAAGTCCTTCCAATCCCCATTCTTAACAAGCATCCTGTTCTTGTAAGTATCAGACAGGTGCAGCTAGAACACAGTGTGCCTGGGCTGAGGCCCCTTTTCCACAGACCTTCTGCAAAAAGCTTCAAAATTGAACTCAGTTAACCTATTGAGTTCCCAATAGCTTTCTGCAATCATCTCAAAATATAATTATATACATTTCAACAGTAACACTATATATTTTCTGAACAAAGGGATCCCAGTATCAGTTACATTTCCACATAATGATTTGCATATATTTTTATATCAGCAGATATGCAAGGGAGGAAAACACAGACAGCAAGGGTAGACTGAGAAACAGCAAGAGGCAAATAATTGCGAGACTGTCAGGGTGATCAAATCTTAGGTCTCACAGGAAAATTTGGTTGCGCAACCAGATGGACAAGAGACAGGAAAGGAAAGTACAGAACTGATCCCTGCATTGAAACTCTTTCCATAACAACTGAGACAGGGTCCTATTCTACCCCATCACATACATCCCCCTCCTTAAGAGGGAACCTGTTTTATCAAACAGGTTTCCAAAATTTTCTATTAATTCTCTAATAACATTTGCTGCTAATTTTCAGAAATTTAGCATGTGTGCATTATCCATTTTTTTCTATAATAGTACAGCAAATAGTTAAGTTCAAACCCATACATTTGTTTTTCAACCTTCAGAACCATCAATTCCTGATCCATATCTTGACAGAAAATCAGCATTGCTATTCTCTTTACCGGATTTGTGTATCACTGTGAATTTAAATGGCTGTAGTGCCAGGTACCACCTTATGATTCTGGAATGTTTATCTTCCATTTGGTTAAACAAATGGAGAGGATTGTGATCTGTTATAAGCACAAAGTCAGTTCCTAACAAATAAAACTTAAGGGACTCCAATGCACACTTTGCTGTTAAACATTCCTTTTCAATGGTGGAGTACCTTTTCTCTCTGTCATGCAACTTCCTACTTATGTACAGAATAGGATGTTCTGTCCCATCTATGTTTTGACTCAGTACTGCTCCTAGACCTACCTCTGATGCATTTGTTTGTAACAAAAATGGTTTCTCAAAATCTGGGCTCCTTAAAACAGGGGCTGAACATAATGCAGCCTTAATGGCTTGAAAAGCTTCATCACACTCTGAGGTCCATTTCACATTATTTGGGAACCTTTTCTTTGTGAGTTCAGTGAGGGGAGTAGCTAACTCAGCAAAGCTGTGAACAAATCTATGATAACAACCAGCCAGTCCTAAAAATGACCTGACATGTTTCTTTGTTTTAGGGACAGAGCTGTTAGCTGCAGCTTCTATTTAAAAAAATTCACAATATAACTTGCCCCTGCAGCGAGCAGGGTAAGCATGTGCAGGGCACGCATCATCATGTGCAGAGATGCACGCAGAGACACGTGCATCTGCCCATGTCTGCTGCGTCCGCTGGAATGCAGGAAGCAGGAGCATAGTGATTGGTATAAGATTCTGCTTTTTGCACTAATTCCTGAGTTTACAGAACAGTATTGTGTGCCTTGACTCCTCTACAAAGCTGGAAAAACAAAAAGACACTTGCAGGTTTTGAACTTTGTTATTCTGCTTTTTGCACTGATTCTTGAGTTTACAAAACAGTGTTTTATGCCTTGGCTCCTCTATAAAGCTGGAAGCCTAGAACTGTTTGTTTAAATCTCCTGGGGCATATAATTGAGAGCTGGAAGATACCTGTGGTCATTAAAGCATGTCAGCTTGAGAGGAGGGGCAGTTTCCCTACAAAAAGACAATTGCAGTGTCAGAAAGTCTTTGTCTGGAGTATCCACACAGTCAACAGCAATTGGTGAAACTGGACTGTTTAACTTTCCCAACTCCTCATTTAGAAAAAAGAGAGTTGCAATTTGATTTTTTGGGAAAGAGAACTTTCTGATTACATATTGGGGACTCTTCTGTTTGACTTCCTTCTGGGGAAAGAACTTTGGCTATATATTGGGACCTCGGTATTTCACTGCATTCCAGTATTCTAATATTGACTGTTTCAGACATGGACTAAGACCACCTTTTGTGACCCGTGTTTTTCATCCTGCCTCTTTTTTTCTTCCTAGGAATTGTTACATTCTATTTAACTGTTGTATATTATTTAAGATTTCAAGGTTTAAACATTTATTACTAGAAATACATTTATATTAGGAAAATATTAATTAGTAAAACCATGTATACACGAAGTGGCAAAGTGTTGAATAAAAACATAATAGGTAGGGGTAAACAAGAGGGTAACTGGAGACTAAACAAAAATGGTTGTGTGTTTACCCAAGATTTGATTATCACGGCCTCTACTCCTAAAGAACCCCCTGGAGCAATGCATCAGTCCTTTCCTTCCTATTATGTAAAAGAGGAAACTGCATATGACTATAGAGCCATAGTGCCTGGAGCCAAATGGGATTCTAACTATTTTAAACAGAAAGCCAGTATAGAGAAGGGCTCAAATCAAGATTTATCATTGGCTATACCTGACCAAACTGACCTAGAGTTACTTGAAAGTATCGAGTGTGGAGAAAATGAAAATAGACATCTAACAACTGAATCTTATAATGGAGATTCTGTGATAGACTTGGAGGAAAATAATTTAAACCCCCAATTATATAAACCATTTAGTCAAAGAAAAATCATGGAATTCTTTTTCAAAAATCCCAAGAAACCTCAAAGGGGCACAACACTAGATAGCCAGATTCCAGTGAATCTTCCTGATAATCACCCAAGTACTCATTTATTATAAAGCCCTATTAAAGGACAAGAAATTTCACTTCACCCTACTTACATGGGTCTTTTTAGTCCTTCTAAATCCATTAATAGCATAGATCACTATTTGGATTATTTAACAGACTCACAAATTTTGACTGACTCCCCATAAAAAGTGTTTAATAAACTAGATAAAGAAGTTGAAGCAATTAAATTAGATCCTGAATTCCTTAAGCAATGTCCAGATACAATCTCGAAGTATACGATTAAAGCATTAACACATCCAGTGATGGCGAATATAGTTTTTCTTGAAGCATACAATGAATTAAAACATCACGTAGAAAGACTGTCCGATTTTATAATAAATAAACCTACAGACATTTCAGACAAAATTAATACTAAAGATAACAAGTGCTTTACTGAGAAGGCAAACAGGCCCTCTTTTTCTTCAATTTACTATCCGAACTCTCCATTAAAGAAAAAAGTGAAAAAAAAGAGATCACAGAAACCTGAGATAGAAAAAAATCAAAAATCAAATAAAAATAAGGTGAAAAAACAATGTAAAAATAACACACAAAAAAAACAGGTTATAGCAGATAATGTAAATACAAATATTACAAACCAAGTAAAAACAAGTAATGAGGACCACAAAAGCCAGGTTAAAGAAGATAAAATAGAAAGCTCCTTATTTCTAATGGAACAGTGCTCTTTGGGTAATAATTCTTTACAAAATATAGATTCAAATGTGGCATCTTTTGAGAATCTTAAATTGCAGAGTCTTCTTTCTCTAAATCATAATCCAGAGTCCATTACTATTACAGGGAAAGAGGTAGTTTTTAAAATTGAAAATATTTATACAAAACCCTGTGAAACAACTGACTCATTATCTTCCCTAATGTCACATCTGCTTAAAGCAGAACTAGAACTTCACAGGCAGCTTCCAACATAAAACTGGTCTATAGAGATCAATCGATAGATAATCAGCCAGTTTACATATTATTATCTGATATGGATACAGCTAAGAAAATTTGGGCTAAACAAACACATCTAAATAAACTTGATATTTTAATCTCTTCTCCAGTTAATTGGTCTACTATATGGATGTTTGCTCATGGGAATAGAAATCTTCCAATAGGTCCTATGATTCCCATTGAATCTATAACCTCAACATTAACACTGCTTAATTGGAATTTCGATAAAATACCAGATGTTTATCATCTCTCCCTATTTGGAATAGCAAGGTTTGAAGGAAACAACAGCCATAGATTACCCTCTCTTGTTAGAACTCTTCTTGAGTCATGTCTGGATATAGAAATAGCAAAAGCTGACTTGGGAGAGGTCAGGAGAGTCCATAAGGATGAAATAGATTCTCAAATTGTCTTGGCAATAAAATCAGAAACTCTGTACAGGAACTTATTACATAATGCGTTATAAGTTGGATAGAATCCAAGTACTCTTAACTGATTTACAGTCAAAGAAATTTCAAAAGAATCACTCACGAGAAACTAATATCAAATCATGACTCCTAATAGCTACCCATTTTATCAAATACGGATGAGTCTTTAACAAATAAAGACTTAACATCTTCTAAATTAGATAATTTTTGTCTTGGAACATAGTAGGCATAGGGACAAATTGGTTGACCCGATTGGAAAAAAATGGTTTCCCAATATGAACTATTGCTGTTTCAGGAGACATGGGCATCCACAGAAATTCATTAAATGATTCGAAGCATTTAGTTTGTTAGCACAGAGGAGAAAAGTTTGGAAGGCTGAGTGGTGGGTTAACCACCTTTACAAAATTAGAGCTGGTATCAATGCAATTGATTATCTTGAGGTTAAAATGTCGCATTGATAAATATTGTCAAATGGGACTTGTTTACTTATATGATTGTGAAAGTGTATGTTCTCCCAACACTCCAAATACAACATATGGCGATCTTTGTTCAGAGCTCTCTTGATCATGGATACTTTGTATATTAAACATCACATAGATATAATATTAATAGGAGGTGATTTCAATACCGGATAGCCTCCTTTGATAATCTCCAATGTTGCACTCCCATATATATATGGGTGATTTAGAACACAGGAACTCATTGGATGCCATTGTTAATTCAGCAGGCATTAAATTTAAAGAATTCATAACTGAGAATAATTTACTAATCCTTAATGGTAGGGGACCAGGAGATCTAGAGGGAGCATACATACTTTTCTTCAGTTGAAACAGTCTAATAGATTATGTATTAATCTCTCCTGAATCTTCTGATTTTGTACAGAATTTTCAAATAAATCTTAGAGCAGAAAGTGATCATGCTGCACTCACTTGCCGCATGATCACTTTTAATGATAAAAAAAGGCCTCCTTTGAAATATATTTATCATGTTTCATTGGTCTCCATGGGGAAAGCTAAACTATCCTTAAAAAATAACAATATGAAGAATATTGAACATATCATTTTTTCTACACCAATCTATTCTGAAGATGTTTTAAAAAATGAAAATTTAACCCAAGTTACTATCAGAAACTTTGAGAATCTTTTATCTAGAATTACTAGTGAAATATATGTATACAAGGATCAAACATCATCCCCAACAACATGGTTTGATTCCCAGTGCCAGTATCAAAAGAAGAATTTAAGTAAAATAATTAGGAAACATCTTAAAAATCCATCAAACCATACTAAAGTAAAATTAAATTATGCCCGGAAAGCATACAAAAAATTCTTAAAGATAAAAAAACATGAATTTACACAAAAAAGATGGGAATTTATCCATCAAACAATATTGAACAATGATAGTAGGGCCTTTCGGAGTATGGTTGCAAGAGGGGTTAAATTATATCATTCTACACTACCATCTTATATCCCCAAAGAAGCATGGGTTACCTATTATACAGCTTTGTTAAACAAAAACATTTTACAAAGAGATCAAATAAATTCCTTACAATGGATATCTCTGCTTCCTTACTCACCTATAATTTTCACTTCTGATGATGTTCAAATGGCAATCTTAAAATTAACAAACAATAAAGCTCAGGCCCAGATAAAATCCAGCTGAGATTTATAAAGAAAATCTCAATTTTTGGATTCCTTTTTTACACAACTTATTCAATATTTGTTTAAAAGAATGTACAAAACCATCGTCATGGCAAAAAAACATAATAATACCTATTCACAAAAAAGGTTCGTTATACAAACCAAGTAATTAACACCCAATAAGTTTACTAGACATTGCAGGGAAAATATTCTCTCATATATTGTTAAACAAACTACAAATCTGGATAGATACTAATAGCCCTCTTTCAAAATTTCAAGCTGGATTTCGTCATGGATTTTCCACAACGGATAATGTTTTCGTATTATTCCATCTCCAAGAGAAATACATATTGTTTAGGAAAATGAGACTTTATGTTTTATTTGTTGATTTCTCCTCTGTGTTCGATTCATTAATAAGACAGACTTTATGGGAAATTCTTAGGATTCGAGGCCTCCCTTCATCTTTACTCCTCCCAATGGTTTTACTTTATACTAATACTTATACGGCAGCGAGATTTGATCAAAGAGGAAATATCACAGAATATTTCCCAACCTCTAAAGGTATCAAACAGGGATGTTTACTAGCTCCCCTACTATTCAATATCTATAGTGATACCTTATTAGATTATGACTTAAATGATCAGTGGGACTCTCCAAAAATAAAAGATCAATACATACGCAACCTAGCATATGCAGATGATCTAATTCTACTATCACTGACCCCTAAAGGACTAGAATTAAAATTTAAATCTCTTGTGAATAAATGTAAAGAATTGGAATTGAGAATAAACCTAGACAAAACAAAAATAATGATCTTTGAAATCGGTCATCAAAACCAAGGATTTTCTACAATGATGCCCCTATTGAAATAGTGACATCTTATAAATACCTTGGTATAACATTACACTCTAGGAACTTCTGGGCACATCATATTAAGGAACAGATTAATAAGGCAAAGTATGCAGCAAAAGCACTGCAAAGATTTAACCTTAAATATGGAGGTTTTACGGTAATACCTGCTATTAAAGCAGGGGAGGCAAAAATTACCCCACTACTATTATGTGGAGCAGAAATCTGGGGATATAATCATTATCCACAACTGGAAACCCCTCTTTTATATTATTATAAATATATTTTACAAGTTCCCACTTCAATGGCTGGATCAATAGTTAGAACAGAATTAGGTAGATTACCTTTGATTTCCCTTATTAACCTAAGGATAGTCACATATTGGTTGAGATCAATAAATCATATAAATAATGTTATGCCATTGAACTGTATAATGGAAAAGGAATCCTGGCATAAGAAGGTTTTACCTCTCTATGGTTAAAATCCCTTTTCAAATATTACACATTATAGAGTCAACTCACCTATGGAATGATTGGCAGCGGAAATAAAAAACTACAGAAAGCTATAGGTTAATTTAAAAAAAAACTTTTACAAAAGCCACACAAATTCAGATGAATCAAGTAAGGAGCCAAAGACAAGCCCTGTGGTTTGCTCAAAACAAAATTGATTCCAACATGGAAGAATATTTATGACTTCCTTTATCACCATACATACGTAAAGCAATAACCTGGGAGAGATTTGAACTTATTACATCAAAATACATTTACTTTAATAAATTAAAATTAAATGAATCAACTCAGGAAAAATGTCCTTGCAATAGAGGATTCACTGAATCATTAAAGCATGTATTAATTCAATGCCCTTTATTTAATTATATTCGTTTTAAATATTTGGGGAAAATTCTTAGTAAATATGCAAGTTTAACATATGATGTGATATTCATATTGATGCACCCAATGACTGTTCAAGATGCAATACTGGTAGGGAATTTTATAATGTCTGTAATAAGTGTTAAGAAAAAAGCATACCGAAAGTGGCTCAGAGATAAATGAATTGTTTTTTATACAATCTGAAGAATTTTAACCAGCATACTTTCTTATGAGAGTTATTTCAATGAGATAAGGAGTCTGTTTAATCATAATTTTAATTTATTTCACATTTTGTATTTTTAAATTTAAAAATTGTAATGTCCACAAATTTTTCTAATTTATTGGAAGAACAATAAACTTGACTTGACCTGACTTGACTGGTATAAAAGCACAGGTATTTGACTTGGTGACAAATTGAGAAGTTAAGTGAGCTTACTTTAAGAGGTTATATTGAAATAATGGCACAAGGCAAGGGTAAAGCAAAAAAAATACAGAAATAATGTGTACAATGCCCAGTTAATGAATTACCTTGAAAAATACTTAATTCAATGCCGGCAGCAACACAGATTCTGAAAAGGTCATAGCGCCACAATGGCACTATTGGAATTCATGGGCTACATCCATCAATCTTTTGACAAAGGCAATTTAGTGGGAGCAGCCATCCTAGACCTTACAATGGCCTTTGACACTGTTCACCACACTCTTCTTTTTCTTCAGCAACTGGCCTCCATAGATCTCACCTCTGACACATTAGATTGATTCAAGAGTTACATGGATGGTTGATTCCAACAGGTGGAAATTGCAAATGTTACCTCGGTCAAACTGCCCATCTGCTGAGGTGTACTGAAGGGCTCTATTTTATGGCCTTTACTTTTCAGCATCTTCCTGAACAACCTATCACAGGCCTGCCACCAACAGATGCTACTGTATGCAGGTGATGCTGTCATCTTTACTAGTAAGCCTGACCCACAGCAACTGGAACGTCAACTACAGCATAGTTTTGTAGAAGCTGAGGACTGGTTCAATGCTCACAAATTAATCCTGAACTACAAAAAAAATAAAGTTATGCTGTTCAGTGGCACCCATAGCAAGCACAAATCTCAACCACTTGCAATCCGAAACTGCATGGGAGTACCTCTGGAACAAATCCTGCACTTTAAGTATCTGGGAGTAACCCTGGACAGCTCACTTTCTTATGCTCAGCACTTCGACAACATTGCCCGGGCTGTCAATATCAAGATTGGTCTGCTTTACAGACATAAACACTGCTTGACACCCGAAACCCTCAAAACTGCAAATATCAGCTCTGTCTTACCTACTATCAAATATGACTTGGTTATCCATGGTGCCTCTACTACTTCTGCACTCTGTAGAATATCCATTGCACTGAATAAGGTGTGCAGACTCCTCACCAGTGCTGCATGCCTTACCCACACATGCGACCTATATGCCCAATCTGGGTGGCTTCAACTAAGTGGAAGGATACAGTACCAAACATACCTGTTAGCTAAAAAAGCACTTCTCAGCCTTTTGCCCCCTGGAACTGTGAACCTCCTTAGCCCTCACTCCAGCTCTCAGCACACTTGAACCTCAGCTCATCAATCTCTGAAGATTTCTAGGTGCAGGACATCTCAAGGGTAGTCGTCATTTGCTTACAGAGCCCCACTCAGGTTCAAAGCACTTCTCAATGAAATCCTCTCCATACCAAGATTATGTCCTTTCAAGCATAGGCTACATCAGTACCTTATGACAAATAGTTCCTGCAACTGCTTCACCTAGTTGATACTACCACCTGTGTGCATTCCAGTTCCCTCTTTTCCACCCCAAAGTTTTACCTTTCCAAACCTTACTATATCCTTCTACCCTCCCTTGACTTTCCCACCCCCACCACCTCCCCTCCTACCTACCTGCTACCCGCACCCTGCCACTCTTTCTACTCCTACTGACAAGGCCTTCTGGCTGCTTACCCCTCTTTTTCTCTTGTATTACCCTCCCCCCTCTCCTTTCTTCTCCATTACTAAAGTTATTAATTCTAGATAATTGAAGTATGTACTTTACTGTTTTTTAAACCTAGTCTTTGCATTACCACCTCTGTATGTTTCTTCACCCCTCCCCACTGACGTGAAACCTTTGTAAATGAGTGCCTTGCACTCAAAAGTATTGTAATCTGAGACTGAATAAATGAATGAATAAATAAATAAATAAATAAATAAATAAATAAATAAACCTCTTTTGCTCAGCCTGGTACTGTGGTAAAAATACTGTTAAATGTCCTTAGTACATTATGAATGTCTTCAGTTTGTTCTGAGGTTAAAGAAACATTCACCTTTACAGCATCAGCATTTACAATTTGTTTCAGTCTATCATAAGCTACATCAATATCTTCTTTATCAGTTTCTGGTAAAACTAGCAAAGTAGCTTTTGGCATTTTTTCAACCCATTTCTTGAAGAGGTTAGCATGGTACATCTTAGTAGGATTTTTCCTGTCAGGGTCTCAATCTCATAGTTAACGGTGCCAGTACATCTAAGCACTCTATAAGGCCCATGCCACTTCATTAATAGTTTATTTTCTGTTGTGGATAACAGTAGCAAACCCTTTTCACCTTGCTCAAAAAATGTTTCTCTTATACCATTGTCATAATATACCTTCTGCTGGTTTTGGGCCTCTTCCTGATTACTATGGGCAAGTTCAACATAATTTGCCAGCTTCTTTCTTAGGGCACACCTACATGACATTATAGATTGTTTCTGAGTGGTGTTATCTTCACACTTTTCTTTTATCACATCCAGTGGCTCTCTTGGCTGCCTACCATACAGCATTTCAAATGGTGAAAACCCTGATGATGCCTGTGGCACTTCTCTGTAAGCAAAAAGTAGGTAAGGCAAGTATTGGTCCCAGTCTTTCCCTTCCCCTTTTACAAACCTTTTTAACATGCATTTTAGGGTTTGGTTAAAATGCTCAACAATGCCGTCTGTCTGAGGGTGATAGGGGGAGGTTCTTATGGCAGTGATATCTAGTAGTCTGTACAGCTCCTTAAGTAACGCAGCACCAAAATGACTACCCTGATCAGTAATAATTTCTTTAGGTATGCCCACTCTGCTGAAAATTTTGGCAAGTTCTGCTGCCACTTTTGAAGCTGTGACAGTATGCACTAGAACTGCTTCTGGGTATCGAGTAGCATAGTCGCATACTACCAGGATAAATATATTACCCTTTTTACTTTTGTCTAAAGGACCAACCACATCCATTGCAATTCTTTCAAAATGCACATCTATCAAGGGTAGGGGCATCAGGGGCACCTTATATTTTCTAGTGACTGGGGCTACTTTCTGACACTCAGCACAGGAATTACAATAGGTAGCAACATCTTCATGAATTCCAAGCCTGTATATCTATACAGCAATCTAGCAAGGGTGCGATCCCTCCCTGAGTGACCAACCATAGGACTATCATGTGCTATCTGTAACAACTCTGTTCCATACTTCTGTTTTATAACCAATTATTCTGTCTGTTCCTGTGTCTGAGGTTTAACCCAAACTCTGTACAGTAACCCATTAAATTTTTTCAACATTGGTCCACCCTGTTTTGGTTTCACCCCCAGCTGCTTAAAATAACCCTGGAGAGAAACATTGTTAGCTTGTTCTGAAAATCCCAATCAGTTATCAACTTAGTTTCAGCATTTTCATATGTTAACCCCTTATGTCCATCAGTCATTTGTTGCCACAGTTTCTTCAGGCATTTTCTTTCTTTCCTGGTCTTCCAGATCTTGGAACTGTGCTCAAACAAGTCCAAATCAAAATCACTGAAAGGAAAAGAGTCCCTACCTTCTGAAATTTTCTTTGCCTTAGCTCTTATCACCACAGCTGCTGAAATATCAGGATTTACTCCCTCTTTGATTAACTCAGTAAATCCTGGAAAGTCATTTCCAATAATCACAGGTACAGGTAACTTAGGTACTACCCCCACTTTCATTTGGTGTGACACACCCCTAATGGTCAGAGTCACTTGGGTGGTGGGATAGTATCGAGTGTTGTCATGGATGCAGATGACACCAGTAACTGGTCCTTTTGCATAGTGTTTTCCCAGCACTCCAGCATGCACTAGGGTCTGAATTCCAGAATCAGAGTCCATTTACAGTCTTATTCCCCACCTTCACATCTGTTAAGTACTTGCCCCAATTTGCCAAGGACAAATCTGTTCCAGTACCACTCTCCTTGCTATGGCAATTTCTTGCAATATGGCCTGTCTTATTATAGTTATAGCAAATAACATCTTTATTCTTATCAGGCTTGGAGTTTAAATGGGAAAAATTGTGTCTTGTGGGTGGTTGGCTGTTACCTCACTGCTGTGGCATCTGTCTGGACATTTGGTAGTCCTCAGCCAAAGAAACCACCTTTTCCCCATTGTCTGGTTGGTGTTTCTTTACCCGAATCTGCACATCAGTAGGCAAGATTCATAGGTAATTTTTTTTCAAGCTATTTAGACTTTCATCCATGATGCTTACCAAAAATTTTAATTATATGTTCAAAAGGAAATGATCCAATTTAACCTTAAAAGAGTCCATGCTTGTGCTTGATACTACATCTATTGGCAGTGAGTTCCATCCAGACACAGTTCTATTGCTAAACCAATGTTTGCATTGTAGATTTTGCCATTTTTTAACTTCAAACTGAAAGGGATGTCCCCTCAGTTCATATCTGGATTTTCTCCAGGCAAGCCCTAATTCTGATAATAATAAATCATCTTTAATAGATCTAAAAAGTAAACAATAGTCAAGATGTTGATGAATTGCTCCATGCAAATGTGTCGATGATCTGTGGGACTATTTTGCTCTCTGGTTGGAGCCATTTTATAAGGAGTTCTCTGAGTTGGGTGAAAGCTTCTCGAGGATTGTCAACTGAGTTGTACCACAGAGATTGAAATCTCTACCTATAGGTTTCTCCTGAGATGTCATACCTTTTCAGGATTTCACTTTTCACCAGGTCATAGTTTTCTGACTGTGCAGTGTCCATATTGCCATAGGCAAGTTGGGCTTTCCCTGTCAGGTAGGGTACCAGTCTGATTGTCCATTGTTGCTTTGGCCATTGGCAAGCTGTGGCAACTCTTTCAAAAGTTGTCAGGTATGCCTCGATATCATCAGAGGGACAGAACTTTGTAAGTTTAATGGCTTTTAAGTTGCTTGTTTTTTGTTGCTTGTCTGGATGTGTACCAGATCCTCTGCCTTTGATAGCTTGCAAGGCATCCAGCCATCGCTGCTCCTGTTGCTGCATCTCTTCTCTCATCTGCTGCTCTTGCCACTTCATCTCTTCTCTCCTCTGTGTTTCTAAATATTGAATCTATTTTTCTCTCTGCTTCTCCATCTCTTTTTGTTGTATAGCCCACCATTTGAAAAAGTCCATCAGGCTTTCATGTTCTGTCACTGCCTGTTCTTTTTCCATACTTTGTGCTGGCTCTACAATCTCAGTTTGGACTTCTGTCTCTGCCAGTTTGGCTGCCATTCTCTTGGTAGCCACTCCTGGACTTGCTGCTGCAGAATCCATACCTTTCTCTGTGCTTCCCTGGTACTAGATCCAGTACCCATGCACAAAGCTCCTGGCTTAGATTATGCATGGTGTAAATCCCATTTAAGCTGACACCACCTGTCATTGAGGCACAGGTCAGGAAGCATAGAAAGACCCAGGAGCAGTTGTAAAATTTGCAACAAGAGTTTTATTATGACTAACAGTAAAATAAAAATAAATAAAATTGTTCAGTATAAACTATTTACAAAGGCCAAATAATTAGAAAAAGTCAATTTGAGTTTTTCTTCAGTCTCTGTGTCCATATTTTTTCTCGCAGTTCCAACTCAGCTCGTTTATAAGTCCTTCCAACACCCATTCTTAACAAGCATCCTGTTCTTATAATATCTGGCAGGTGCAGCTAGAACACAGTGTGCCCGAGCTGAGGCCCCTTTTCCACAGCTCTTCTGCAAAAGGCTTCAGAATTGAACTCAGGTAACCTCTTGAGTTCCCAATAGCTTTTTGCAATCATCTCAAAATATAATAATATACATTTCAACAGTAACACTACATGTTTTCTAAACAAAGGGATCCCAATATCAGTTACATTTCCACATAATATTTTGCATATATTTTTATATCAGCAGATATGCAAGGGAGGAAAAGACAGACAGCAAGGGAAGACTGAGAGGCAGAAAGAGGCAAACAATTGTGAGACTCTTGGGGTGATCAAATCCTAGGTCTCACAGGAAAATTTGGTTGTGCAACCAGATGGACAAGAGACAGGAAAGGAAAGGACAGAACAAATCCCTCAATCAAACTCCTTCCTTAACAACTGGGACAGGGTCCTATTCTACCCTGTCACACAGTGCTTTGTTGGTACTGGAGTGCAGCAGCTTTTTGGACTCTAACCCATTCAATATACTACAACTGTTTTTGAACCTGTTCTAGCTCCATGCTGAGTCTGTCTGTCAATACAAAGTTTACTTCTTCACACAATGTTATCTGATATGTACATGTTATAACTATTGTGAGTGCTCTTTCTTGCAAAAACAGTAGTGAATCAGCACAGAGCAGAGAATAAGCACTGGCCATTGCTATATTTTTAAAATGGAGCGACACTGAAGTAAAGTTTTGCTAATCTGATGCTCATGGAGACTTCTGTCCATATGTTTATCCTTCTTTCAGCCCTGATGTTTCTAGCCATGATGAATGGAGTTTAGATTCAGACTGCTGATTGATTTGGGGCTAGAAACATGCAGTCTCTAACATGGCTGCAATGAGGTTTTAGGGTGCCCAGTGAGGGAGCACAATAGCTGACTTTTTAGGGTCAATGAAGAGATGATGGGGTGCTAGAGTGTGGTTGGGTGTGGTGATTATCCTTACTGGAGGGATAGTAGGGAGACGGAGAGAAGAGGCAGAACTAGAACAAGCTAAATAGCTGGTTTTCTAGCCACCAGAAATTTCACATAAAAACAGCAAACGGGCACCTTCTTGGGGAAGCGGGCAGGACAGAGACTGGCACTGGAGACAGTACTTGTGTTTAGGATGGGCTAAAGAATGCTGGTCAATCACTGGTAGCACTGACTTCACAGTTTGCTCCAGAGCACATAAAAGGCAAAGCATATGTCTCTGATATCTCTCGGCTTGTCAAAGGTAGTGACTCATCAATTGCCCATAGTTATTAAAAAAATAAGTTGACCTATTTTTATAAGCATTGCTCATCTCTAGTCAAAGAAACACTAAATCAAAGTTTATCAAACTTATCATGTCAGGAGATTTTGGGCTGCAGAACACACTTTTAAAGGTTTAAACAAAATTTATTGAGAAATGGCTGAGATATAAACAGCTGAAATCACACGGTAACATTAAAGTGCCTACCCAAGCTAACAACAGTGGCACTACTATGACATTATAATCCCCAGAACTCTCTGTGCAATGAATGTTGTATTATTTAAACTTGGAGTTATTTTATTCATCACATAATTTATTTACCTAGAATAGCACAGTTGATATGCACTGTCATTGTTAGTGTAGTCCTGCTTCTTCCCAATTTTCATCTGAGATGGACGGCATCATATGGGATTAGTGGACCCAGTGACATACTTATGCTCACTTAGTGAGCACATTTCTTTGGTGGGATGCAAACATAGGTTACTCTTGGTTCATAGTTTATTGTTCCAACCATTCAACTACATGGCTTTGTATGAATATATAAATTCTTATCTGGATATCCCTTCTGCCACTGTATCCCAATTGAGGTCATTTCCAGTAAAATAAACAGTGATGGAAGACAGAGATAACTGACTAGACATCTATATTAGGTTGTGTAAGTCTGAAATCCCTGTTAATAATCACGCTTGATCTGTTTTGTTTTCAAGAATGTCCTGAGGGATGACAAGCAGGCAGTGCACTCCCAGTAGCACACATAAACATGCAGTAATTTAAAACACATGTCCACAAGGAAGCTTTTTTAAAATGTCAGTCACCAAGTTTTCAAAATGTTAATATTAAGTTCTAATTTTATTTCATGTTGAGTCTCATTATCTATGAATGGGGGAGAAATATAGTTTCATATAGCCTATTTTTTACAAACTATATCCAAAAGCACCTTACAGTGTAGAATGGGGAGGAGAGACAATGATATTGCAATTTTAGGTGCACTGGGAGATTGAATAATCACATAGAATTATAGTAGGGTAGTGAAAATTAAGTGTAGGAAAGTCAAGTGACTTGTTTAAGTTCATGCATTGAGTAAATGGAAGTTCTGAAAATCTGGCATTGGCCTCCAGGCTCAAAACTCTGTGCTCTAGCCCTATGCCAAACTGACTGAGGGATTAAATTTAAGAAGCAGACAACTGTTTATGCCCCCAAATTTGCCCTAGTCAAAACTAAGTGCCCAACAGCCAGGAAAGAGGCCCTGCCTGGGCCTTTGCACATACAGTCAAATTGATTAATCAGTATGCATGTGCAACTTTACTTCATGCTCATGTTTTCTCTACATGGTCCTGAGGCTTTTAACCCTGATTCCCAGGTTTGAAATTACACAACTGCATCTGCAAAGAATCCCTATAAAGGGGTATGCATTTGCACAGTTTACTTAGTTTATCCCTACATATGAAGCCGGTGGGGGTGGAGACATGATGAACCTAAATAGCATTCTACCCTGAAATTAATATGTACAGAATGCTACTACAGTATGCTCTGGTTTCCCCTTTCTCTTAACTGGTTTCCCCTTTATCCTAACTACACTTCTTATCCCCCCAAAATCATCCTCTGATCCTCTCTCCATTATCAATTACAATGCTCTTCTTCCTTTTCCCTCCTCCAAGCATTTCCCCACCTCTCCTTCTCCCTTATCACACAAGTACTGATAAAAATCATATCAATTGACTTTATGTGAAAATGTCAATTTGCATGAACATAACACATTTTAATAGCATGTTTTAGTACTGAATAATTAGAAGACTAAAAATTCAGCACTGATGGGCTGGGGTTATCTTTTGTATGTCATAACATTAATCACAGTATTGTAGTATGTATCTGCCAAAATGCATTTAAAATAAAGTACAGCCACAAAAAACAAGTGCTACACCAGCTTTTAATTACAGGGAGCTCAAACTGAAGTCCATCATATTCCACCCCCCTCTTTCAGAAGATGCTTCCCCCATTCAAGTCTACATTTGATCACTTCCCAGTGGAATTAATTTGTTTCCAGCTCTTTAATTTGTTATTCTAATGTGTCTGGTTTGGCTGATCTTTCCTTGATTAGTCTGAATGCAAATGCTATAGGTCTTTCCCATACAGTATATATGCTTTCAGGGAATCCCTCCATATTCCAACTGTAGTAACTGTCCCTTTATTGAAAGATTAGTATTCCACAACTTCTAATGTAAGTTGTTGTATAAGTTTCAGAAATGTTTATTAGGATGGGAGTCAATGACTCATTCCTTGCAGTTGGGTGATCCATCTTGGACACTTGGGGCTCAATTCTCAAACATTTTGGAAAACTGCAAGCCCCTGGTGTGCTGAACAGATGGTGCATGGGGCTTGTGGCATTCTTTGGCAGTCAGTCAGGATTCTCAATCCCGTACACCCCATGCCACAAGTTAGATCAGATCTTGATGGTCTAACTTTGCATCAGTCAGGGGATCTTTTCTGGGGTGTGCCATATATTTGATACAAGCCACTGAAAAAGGGGTACCTGTCGCAAATGCACACCACCTGTGAGAATCGGGCACAAGGTGCAGCCAAGTGTTTGGCACAGTGCCTGGGTTGACTCAGGCTTGACGCAAGCCTTGCATCGACCTTGGAGAATCAAGCATGGACTTTTGTTAGATTAGATGCTCTTTCTAGGTAATAAATCCACTGGAATTTAGTATGGTGCAAACCGACCTTCTCAGTGACTTGCAAATCACTGAGTGTCCTGAGACTTTGACAAAAGTATATAATAACACCCTAACCTCAGTTGTAGACAAACCTACTCCCTCTAGATTATTTAAGGTTTGCACTACTGCATCGAAACCCAAGTTTCCCCGCAACCTTATGCTTGAATAAAAGGAAATGTAGACAGCTGGAGAGAAAATGGTGGAAGCAGCAAGGTTCAATTGTCTTCCACAATCTATAATAGGATCATTCAAAAAAATATAACAGACTCATTAAAGGAAGCCAAAAAGAGATACTATGAAAAATTGCTCACTACTCAAAAAGCAAATCTTTTTTTTATATATATATTTATACTTTTTACAGCCCCCTTCTCACCACCCTGACTGCCACTACTCAGAGGCCCCTATGCTGTGGATCCCTCTGTTCCACCCCAGGTAACTCCCCCCTCCCTGGAACCCCACTAGACTGACTCCCATCCAGCTGTGGGTTGCCCCCTGGGCAGGGAGTAGAGGGGACCACGTATCTCCACAGTCTGTAAGAGTGTGTTAGGTGGTCTGGGTGATCCATCACGGAGCTGGTTATGGAGACTAGGGGAAAGGTAAAGGGAAAGGGGAAAGGGAACTTTGTTTAACCAGGAGTAGCACACTAAGCTGAAGCTTGTTTCCAGATGTGACCTGGGAGCACAAGGAAGTTAAGTGACTTGCTCAGGATCACACAGTATGCACCTAGGTGGCTGTGGGATTCAAACCCAGGTCTCCAGATCTGCAGCTCAGAGCCTTAACCCACTGCGCTACACTGCCTCCAAGGTAAGCAGCTGGCTCTCATCTACTGGCAGCCGGGGGGGGGTTCCTTGTTCATGAGAGCGCTGGCACTCAAGGGAATCCAAGGAGGTAGTGCACACTGAGACATACCACTGCTTCCAAACTACATCCAATGCCCTCCCCCCATGTATATGTGCTCCTGCTGCACCTCCACCAGTAGTCACCCAGGCAGTGGTAAAGTGGTGGGATACTCAGCCCACCCTCCCCAGAGGAGGAGGAGGAGAGCAGCCCTCTGGCTGCTCTATCCTCCTCCCCCTGGCCGGTATTTCAGCATCTCGAGGTTGTTCCTGACCCCGGGTCACTGGTGTTGCAATTGGTAGCACCGCTGCTGCGCCAGTGGGCCGGAACTTCAAAAAGCAAATCTGAGGAAACTTTTCCAAGCCTCAGACTCACTTATTAGTAGAGCTGTTGTGAAATTAAATTTTGCCAGTGAAATTGCTGCAGAATTGGCAATTTTGCCATGCAAAACATTTCACGAAATTCCACCATTTCGCAAAATTTTTGCAGGGTGTGAAGTTGTGTAATTTCACCTTTGAAAAGCAAAATTTCACCATGAAATGCACAGTTTCAACCTAAATGGTGAAATTTCACCCGCAGAAGGCAAATTTCACCTGCAGAAGGTGAAATTTCATCATTCCAAAGGCGTAATTTTGCCTTCCGTGGGCGTCATTTTGCATTTCACACCTGCAAAATATTTCGTGAAATATTTAATGTAACAAAATTTCACAGTTTTGCACATCTCTGCTTACTAGACCTCACAATTCTTTACCAGTACCTTTTCAGGTACATAAGTGAGAAGAAGAAAGCAATGGGAGGGCCAATGAGGATAAGGAGGGTGGCAAAGGGATACTGTGCCAAAGAGGATAAAGAAGCAGGCATCCTGGACAGGCATTTCAGCTCAGACTTCACAGTAGATGGATGGGATACAGACCACAAATCACTCGCTCAGCTGTTCAGCCCTCTACTCCCAAAGTGCTAACCTCTGAGCGTATGATTTGTGTACAGTGAACAGAACAAGGTAGCCCTCTTGTCTGTTTTATGGGTTCAAGTCACCTTAGTTTCAAGATCTGGAGGGATTCAAACTGACAACCTCTTGTTAGCATACCCAATTATCAGGCTCAGATAATTCTGTCTTCAGGAGGGCCAGATATCTTTGCCTATGGGCACCCAACCAGGTCTTTCACACGAACCCTTAGAATTCTATGCAAGACTTTAGAGAACTCTATCCATTTCCCAGTTTGGTATACAATAAGCCCATACACAGTGTAACTTATAACCTTCAAAAGCTCCACTTAAATAAAAAGAAATGTCAAGGCACTCCAGACAGTTCCATTGTAAAAATATCTCTTTACTTTAAAAATATCAAAACAGAACAATAATTACAGAACAAAATATATCCCAACACATACAGCCTTGAAACAAATAGGTTTAAAGTGCAAGTTTCTACAATACATACATTCAGACTGGTCTAATCTTACTCTCTTTCAGTGCTGTGTTGATTCTCCCTCAGTCAGATAATATTGTCTTGTGTCACTCTAAGGCTTGCTCAGTTGGATAAAAGAGTTCTGAGCCAGCCTCCTCTCTGAGATCATTAAACTCCGCCTTGGTGTATTAAAAGTTATATGTTACCACACAGGATGTCCCAACAAGATTTAAAAAAAAATGATAAGTGACATACTCAACTTCCTCTCCTCAGGGTAACTGGTCAGAACTGTTTTTTATTCTGACACACACACACACACACACACACACAAACAGGTTCTGTGTTGTCCTCCCAAGGCTTCCTGGGAATGTGTATTTGACCTTCCAAATTCATCTGGGTCCTCCCTGGCTCAGACATCAAACCTCTTCAATGTCCATTCTGGCCTCTCTCCAACACCCCTCCCCACAAGTCCTTCCTGGCAACAATGCAAGTCGAAGGATCTCCCTGAGGGCATTATAAAGTGGATACTTTGGTTCCTGCTTTCAAAGAATATTGAACAAAGGAATTGCATTTTAAACAGCTGCAGACTCAAACCACCTCCTGTCCTTTGAACTATCTCTGGGGGTCTTGATGTGTCAGTTCCAGTAAGACAGCCTTTTTTCCCTGCCACAGTCATCATACATTAATTTCTTATATTTACAACAAAAATTATACAGGGATCAGAATCAGTGGTCCAAGTGTGACAATTCCTCCCCACCTAGACTGAATTTGGTGACTCTATCCCCTACATGGGATGAGCTTCCCAAATCAGTTCATCCCTCATGCACACAGAACAACCCATATGAGTTCTTATTCTTGGCTCTGGCCCTATGTACAATTTTTAAATCATACCCTTGTAAAGCAAGACTCCATCTGAGTAGTCTGCCATTGCTTTTCCCCATCTGCATCAACCAAACCAGGGGGTTGTGGTCAGTCTGCACCACAAAAGGCTGCCCATATAAGTATGGCTCCAATTTCTTTAGGGCCCACACTGCAGCAAGACACTCCTTTTCCACCGTGGAGTATGCTTGTTTCCTGGGGAGCTACTTATGGCTCAGGTAGGCTATGGGGTGGTCCCTCCCTTTGCTGGATGTCTGGCTTAGTACTGCCGTAATTCCCACATCTGAGGCATCCGTCTGAACTATAAAAGTTTTGCTATAGTCCAGACTTGTCAAAACAGGAGCACTGCACAGTGCCTTGTTCAGTTTGGTAAAGGCATCCTCACAGGCTGGACCCCAGGTAATTTCCTTGGGCATCCGTTTCTTTGTCAGGTCAGATAGGGGAGCAGCCTGGGCACTGTAATTAGGTACAAACTTTCTGTAGTACCCTGCTGTCCCAAGAAAACTCCTGACCTGCTTCTGAGTTTCTGGTCTGGGCCATGCCACAATACCTCTATTTTCATCTGGTTAGGACAGAGCTGTCCCTGGCCTACCACATGCCCAAGGTATGCCACTTCTCCCTTGTCCACCTGGCACTTCTTGGCTTTGACTGTGAGCCTGGCCCTCTGTATTCTGCCCAGCACTTCCCTAAGGTGTGACAGGTGTTCCTCCCAGCTGGTACTGAAGATGGCAATGTCATCCAGGTATGCCATGGCGTACTCCTCAGCACCATTTAACACCTGGTTCACCAACCTTTGGAAAGTGGCAGGGCATTCTTCATTCTGAAAGGCATTACTTTGAACTCAAATAAGCCTATCGGAGTGATGAAGGCCTACCTCTTCCTAGCTCTGTCCATCAACTCTACCTGCCAATACCCCTTTGTCAGGTCAATGGTTGTAAGGTAGGTCGCCCACCCGACTTTCCAGGAATTCATCCATCCGGGGTAGCGGGTGGGCGTCTGACTTTGTGACTGCATTCAGTCCTCGATAGTCTACACAGAAATGAGTTGACCCATCTGGCTTGGGTACAAGGACTACGGGTGAGGTCCAGGGACTGCGGGATCTCTGGATTACACCTAAATCCAGCATCTTCTCCACTTCCTTCCTAATGTCCTTTTGGACAGCCTCTGACACCCACTATGCTGTCCACCATATGGAAGTCTGTGTCCCTGTCTCCACATTGTGTGTTGCTAAGGGGGTTAGTCCAGGTTTGGTGCTAAACAAGGGGGCAAAGTCTGCTAAAACCTCCCTCACTTTCTGGATCTGGCCTGGGGTCAGCTGGGGAGACAATTTTACTGCCTTCACAGAGGATTCCCACTTACTCTCTTCCAGCAAGTCCAGAAGGAGGTCTTCTTCATCCGTCCCCTCCCCATGACTACACACTGCGAACAACATGTCAGCCCTATTTGCATATGGCTTCATCATGCTGACATAGTACATCCTTGTGGTCTGTCTACAGTCAGGTAACTCCACTATGTAGTTTGCATCATTTTCCTTCCTAACCACTTTGTACGGTCCTGCCCACTCAGCTTGCAGCTTGTCTTTCTGGACCGGAATAAGGACCATGACTTCCTGACCCACCATGTATGAGAGAGCTATGGCTTTGCGGTCATACCACACCTTTTGTTTCTGTTGGGCAGCTGCCAGGTTGCTCTGGGCTGTCCCCATAAGCTCCTTCAGCCTTTCCCTAAACCTTAGGACATAATCCACAATAGGAGTTCCCTGGGTGGCATGCTTGCCTTCCCAGTTCTCCCAGATCAAGTCTAGGGTCCCATGTACCTGGCATCCATACAAGAGTTCGAAGGGGGAAAATCCTGTCGACTCTTGGGGCACCTCCCTGTATGAAAACCACAGGTGGGGAAGTTATTTCTCCCAGTCCCTCCCATGCTGTTCAGAAAATGCCCGGAGCATTGACTTTAGGGTACCATTGAAGCATTCCACAAGCCCATTGGCTTGTGGGTGATACGGTGTTGTGCACCTTTGCACCACTCCACACTTCTTCCATAAACATTTCATTAGGTCTGACATGAAGGAACCCCCTCAGTCAGTGATTACTCCCAGAAACCCAACACGGAGAAAATCCCCAAGCAAGGCATCTACCACTTGTCTGTCCTCAGAGAGGATAGGCACTGCCTCTGGGTTCGGGTGGCATAATCCACCACAGTCAGGATGAATCTCTTCCCTGAGGAGCTGGGGTGTTAAAGGCCCCACAATATCCATTTCCACCCTCTGGAATGGCTCCTTCACTATGGGCAAGGGATCAGGGTGCTTGGGTTTTCTTGCCACTTCCCTATTTCCTGGCACCGTGACAAGACCTGCAATACTCCTTCACCTGCTGGGAGAAGTTAGGCCAGTAGAAATTCTGGGCTAACCACTGCATTGTGCACGTGATTCCCAGATGACCAGACAAGGGAATATCAAGGGCAACCTTGAGCAACTGCTCACGATATCCCTGGGTAACGACAAGCTGCCTGCCTAGCATCCCTCCCTCTGTCTGTACTGCCTGTGTATACATAAGTCCATTTTCCCAATAAATCTTATGTCTGCTATCACCTCCCTCTGCACCGTCCCAGTCTGCCCAAGCCCTCAGCTTCTCTAAACTAGGGTCACTTCTCTGAGCAGCTGCAAACCCCTCACACCTTCCCAAGGCATGGGACAGGTCCCCTTCAGTTGCTAAACTAGGGTCCCTAGCACTAGCATCAGGGCCCTCAGGATCACTGTCAATCCTAACTCTTTGACAAGAGGTCACCCTTCCCTCTTTGGAGTTACCCTCTGTAGCTATGTGGTTACTTGCTACTGGGGAAATTTCTACCCTCTTTTTATCAGTCTCCCCCTGAGACAAGGGCTGGGGAACCAGCCTCAGTATCTTCCCAATGGCTTCTGGGTGCTCAGGGAACTACATTTTTCCCTGGCTGCTTGAGTAACTGCACATACCACCCCCTGCTGGAGATTGTTACCCAGGATCACATCCACTGCTAATGTTTTAGCTACAACCACCTGTTGCACAGTTCCCCCTGATTCACCCCAGTCCAGGGGAACACTGGTCAGTGGCAATGTGTTCTCTTCACCCACAAAGTCCTGTACAGTCATGTATTTATTGGGTATAAGCTGACCAGGGTGTACCAGATCCCCTTTTACCAATGTCAGGGATGCCCCTGTGTCCCTTAACCCTTGCCTCTGTACGCCATTTACCATGACTGGGTGCATGTGTTCCCTCATGTTCACTGGCATGCTTCCAGGGACACACAAACAACCCACTTCCTTTCTGGTACCACTTTTCATATTATTGCTTGCCCTTCTTGGACACTGTCTGGCAATGTGCCCAGTTTCTTTACATAACCAACAAACATTTCTTACTTCATAGAAATCTTTTCATCCAAACCTGGGGCTAACTGGGTTTCAGTGGAGGCAGGAGGGTTTTAGCGCCCTTGAAGGCACGCTTTCCTTTTCTTCTGCACTGCCACACTCATCTCTATCTACCTCAGAGTAGGTTTGCCTCTTGGCATAGCGGTTCGAGAGTTCAGCAGCCTCTTGCACTGTTTTTGATCTCGGTCCTCTAGCCAGGTTTTTAACTCTGCGGGGCATGCCCAATAAAACTGTTCTAATACAATCACATTTTCAATTTTATCAACAGTGTTTTCCTCAATTCCTTCCCACCAACATTTTAAAAACTGACGTTGTTTTGTGGCTAGCTCCTTGTAGCTCATATCAGGGCTTCTCCTCAGCTTATGGAATTTAGCTCTGTATGATTCAGCAGTTAAGTCAAACTTTTTTAACAGTGCAGCTTTTAACTTGCTGTAATCATTGCTATCTTCATTGTCCATTTGACCCAATGCATCCTGACCTTTTCCGGTAAGTAGCGGGGATATCTGGAAGCTCCAGGACTCTCTAGGAATTTTACCCTGAATACAAACTTTTTCAAAAGAATTTAAAAAGGCGTCCATGTCTTCTCCGTCCTTAAACTCTGCTATTAATTTGGAGTTCAATTTGTAACCCAGTCCTGCAGTCCCAGTTAAACCCAAGCCACTTATCTGCCCTGGTGCTGCTGGTTGGAGTCATAACTTCTCCAGTTCACATTGCCACTGGCGCTCCTCTCCCCTCTCCTCTGCCTCTCTGCGTTCTCACTCTATCTTCTCCTCTGCCTCTCGCTGGTGCTGTAGTAGCATCCGCGCTCATCATCAGGGGCCACTACAGAGCGGTGGGTCCCTGGATCCTGCCCTGAGATAGGAGAGCAGTCCTCCGGATGCTCAATCCTATCCCTCCCTTGCCAACCCATGGTGGCCCAGCTTGCTTCTGAACCTGGGTCACCAATGTGGTGCAAGGTGTGGCGTCCAGTGCCTCAACCCTCAATGCCAGTGGCCTGGCAGCAATGCTGCCTTTAATACTCCCCTCCCCTTCCTGCTCCAGTGTACCCTGTCCCCCATGTACAAGTCACTATTCCCCCAGATTCTACCCCAGTTAGTCACCAACCCATAATGTTTTGTGTGGCACCAATCCCTCTGCCACTTGAACTCCTCAAGCCTACCTTCCTCACCATGCTTGCACATGGTACTGGCAGTACCTCCAAGAATGCCACTGACTTCCCAACCCCCTCACACTGCCTGCCCAAGTACTCAAACCTCCCTCTCACTACTTCCACAGTGTCCCCCGCCAAGTCATTTGTACTCACATGCAACAGTAAATGAGATTTCTTCCTCACCCTCACTGCATGCTTGAGCAGTGGCTGCCCTGCCCCTCCTGCAGTCAACCTTGGGACAGTTTCAACCCAAATATGGCTGTGCCTTTCCCCCTTTCTACCCCATCTCACCCATTTCAGCATAGAATCCCCCAGGATGAGAATCCCCCACCCCTTACCCTCTTTCACTTCTAATGCCCCTTCCACCACCCCAGTATTCATTCTTCCCTGTCCCTTACCCCTACCAACTGCACCCTCTGTGACTTCTGTATCTGTACCCCCTACTTCCACCTCTCCACTTTCTCTGCCTTATTCCTTCCATCCCCCTTGAACCCCTTCCCAGCCTGACTACTGGGCTTCCCATGTCAACCTCCCCTCCTCATCTGCTGATCTCCAACCCCTCTCCTATCTCCACTGTTGTTTATTTAGAGCTCCCATTCCCTTCTACCCAGATAGTGATGTCCCTCCCATCCTTCCCCCTTCCTGTAGCCTTCTCTCCTTCAGTCACCACCCCTCCTTCCTTACTAGCCCCTTCAACCCTTTTGTCCTCACTATCTCTTCCCCTACCTGTTGCCATCCCTCTCATGCCCCGCTTGTCCTTGCCCCTTCAGTATGTTCCTGCTCCCCCTCTCTGTCCCATAGCAGAGGTTTGAATCTATTCATAGTCCAATACCTGTCCTACATCTCTTCCCCCTATCGGTTCCCCCTCCTACTTATTCCCCTCTGTGGCACCCTTGGTCCCTTCCTACCCACACATCTGCTCTCTCCCCTGGTACTCCTCATGGTCTCTTCCTCCCACATCAGGAGGCCCCCAGCCATTGCCTTGGGCACCCCTTCCCTTCTTCTCTCTTTTCTGCTACTGCCTCTGATACTGGGATCAGTTTCAGTCCCTAGTTATTCTTCCTCCATCCCCCTTTGCCATCCCCTATTCCCCCCTCAGGATGCATACCATACTCATCTGCCCTGCCACTTACACTCCTCCCTAACCTCCACAGTTCCTCTCTCAAACTAGCCAGTCATCTACAGACCATACACCCCCCCAATCCTCCAAGCCCAGTCCAGAATCATGGCAGTCCCACACCCTGTGCACCCCTCCACCCTTCCAAAGATACCTGCCCTATTGACACGTGGCACCTGCCCCATTTTGGCCCCCATCTTATGTTACGGGCTCTTACTCCTAGGTTCTGTACCCTACTACAACTGTTATACCCCTATTTACTCAAATTCCTTTCCACCCCCACACTAGTCCCTCTACTGACCCCTTGCCAACCGGGAAAATTCAGTGTCAATTCTTATCCATTAGATACTGTATTACTGTAGCAATCCTAAAGCCTCCTTGTCTGTTTTTTACCCCTCAGCTACCACACTTTTTGTTCTTGGCTGTCATATAGTTTCATTTAGCCCAGTTAGAAATCCTATTGCACTCCAAGAATTACTCAGCTCAGTTAGAGAAATAAACAGAACAAATAAATATGTATTATTACAGCAATCATAACAGTATAGCTCAGTCAGAGAAAGAAACAGAACAACTAAATCTGTATTATTACAGCAATACTAAAGTATCCAATCATTGCTTTGTCTCCACTCCAGAGACCCTGCTGTAATATAGGACCACAGAGGACCTTGGGTGGGAGGGTGGGCAACTATAAAGTCTGGCAGAGCTCCATTGAGCTCGATCACTCCCCCTCTCTTGCTCACTCATTCTATTTCTCCTGATGCTGCAGGCTGCCCTTTTGTACTGGGCTAATGCTTGCATTGGCGCCTTTTCCTGCCCACAAAGAAATCTGCAGCAGTCCCAACACAGCTCTGTTGAGCTGACTCACTCCCCCTCTTTCACTCACTCATTCTTTTTCTCCCAGAGCTGCAGGCTGCTCTTTTGTACTGGGCTCCTGCCTGCATTGGCACCTTTTTCTGCCCACAAAGATGTTCACAGCTGTCCCAACAGAGTTCCGTTGAGGTCGCTCACTCCCTCCCCACACTCTCTCATTCTGTTTCTCCTGGTGCTGCAGGCTGCCCTGTTGTACTGAGCTCCTGCCTCTGTTGGTGCCTTTTTCTGGCCACAAAGAAATCTGCAGCAGTCCTGACAGAGCTCCGTTGAGTTCACTCACTCCCCCCTCTCGCTCGCTCATTCTGTTTCTCTTGGCACTGATGGCTTCCCTTTTGTACTGGGCTCCTGCCTGCATTGGTGCCTTTTTCTGCCCACAAAGAAATCTGCAGCAGTCCCATTAGAGCTCCGTTGAGCTCGCTCACTCCCCCTCTCTCACTCACTTGTTCTGTTTCTCCCACCGCTGCAGGCTGCCCTGTTGTACTGGGCTCCTGCCTCTGTTGGTGCCTTTTTCTGGCCACAAAGAAATCTGCAGCAGTCCTGACAGAGCTCTGTTGAGCTCACTCACTCCCCCTCCCTCAGTCGCTCATTCTGTTTCTCCCGGCGCTGCAGGCTGCCCTTTTAACTGGGCTCCTGCCTGCGTTGGTGCCTTTTTCTACCCCCAAATAATTCTGCAGCAGTCCCGACACAGCTCAGGTGAGCTTGGTCACTCCCCCCTCTCACTCGCTCAATCCTAATCGATCTCAAACACTGATTTCCCAAAGCGACTGCGCTATTCTGCGCCAGAAGTGCAAACACACATTTTGGCTAGGATTTGAAAAATGACAGCTGTACTGTTCATAAGGAGGTGTGAAAAAATGCCAGTGTTGAAAATCTGGTATGAAAATATTACTAATTTGCAAAGTTACAAGGGTGCATGGAAACTGCACAACTCACACTCATAACACAGTAATTTTATGGATTTTCATCACAACATTTTCAACATAGGCATTTTAGGACCTCTACTCATGAACAGTATCACTGTGGTTTTCTTAATGTGTCCCAAACCCTGATTTACACAATGACTGTGCTATTCTGAGCAGGAAGTGTGAAAATGCATTTCGGCCAGGATGTGAAAAATGACAGCTGTACTCTTCATAAGGAGGTATGGGAAAATGCCAATGTTGAAAATCTGGAGTGAAAATATTGCAGATTCACAAAGTTACGAGTGTGCGTAGCAACTGCACAATGCACACTCGTAAAACAGTCATTTTTGGGATTTTTTTCTACAAAATTTACTACTCAGCTCAGTTAGAGAAATAAGCAGAACAAATAAGTACATATTATTACAACAATCATAACAGTATAGCTCACTACTTAGCTCAGTTAGAGAAAAAAAAGAAAACAACTAAATCTGTATTATTGCAACAATCCTAAAAGTATCCTATCATTGCTTTGTCTCCACTCCAGAGAGCCAGCTGTAATATAGGACCACTGAGGACCCTGGCCGAGAGGGTGGGCAACTCTAAAGTCCCGGCAGAGCTCCATTAAGCTTGCTCACCCCATCTCACTTGCTCATTTTGTTTCTCCCAGTGCTGCAGGCTGCCCTTTTGTACTGGGCTCCTGCTTGCGTTGGCGCCTTTTTCTGCCCACAAAGAAATCTGCAGCAGTCCTGACACAGCTCCGTTGAGCTCGCTCACTCCCCCTCTCTCATTCGCTCATTCTGTTTCTCCTGGCACTGCAGGCTGCCCTTTTGTACTAGGCTCCTGCCTCTGTTGCCGCCTTTTTCTGCCAACAAAATCCACAGCAGTCCCAAAGAGCTCCATTGAGCTCGCTCTCTCCCCTCTCTCACTCGCTCATTCCGTTTCTGTCGGTGCTGCAGGCTGCGTTTTTGTACTGGGCTCCTGCCTGCATTGGTGCCTTTTTCTGCCCACAAAGAAATCTGCAGCAGTCCCAACAGAGCTCAGTTGAGCTTGGTCACTCCCCTCTCTCACTCGCTCAATCTTAATCTGTCCCAAACACTGATTTCCCACAGTGACCATGCTATTCTGCGCCAGAAGTGCAAAAACTTATTTTGGCCAGGATGTGAAAAATTACAGCTGTACTGTTCATAAGGAGGTGTGAAAAAATGCCAGTGTTGAAAATGTGGCGTGAAAATATTACAGATTTGCAAAGTTACAAGGGTGCATGGAAACAGTTCAACGCACACTTGTAACACAGTCATTTTATGGACTTTCATCACCAAATTTTCAACATAGGAATTTCAGGACCTCTGCTCATGAACAGTGTCACTGTCATTTTCTTAATCTGTCCTGAACAATGATTTCCCACAGCGACCTTGCTAGTCTGCGCTGGAAGTGCAAAAAACACATTTCTGTCAGGATGTGAAAAATGGCAGCTGTACTGTTCATAAGGAGGTGTAAAAAAATGCCAGTGCTGAACATCTGGCATGACAATATTACAAATCTTCAAAGTTACAAGGGTGAATGGAAACTGCGCAATGCACACTTGCAACGCAGTCATTTGGTGGACTATTGTCATCACCACATTTTCAACATAGGCATTTTAGGACCTCTGATCATGAACAGTATCACTGTAATTTTCTTAATGTGTCCTGAACACTGATTTCCCACAGCGACCGCGCTATTCTGCGCCGCAAGTGCGAAAACACATTTTGGCCAGGACGTGAAAAATGATAGCTGTACTGTTCATAAGGAGGTGCAGAAAAATGCCAATGTTGAAAATCTGGAGTGAAAATATT
Source organism: Neoceratodus forsteri (assembly GCA_016271365.2). Lineage (NCBI taxonomy): Eukaryota > Metazoa > Chordata > Ceratodontiformes > Ceratodontidae > Neoceratodus > Neoceratodus forsteri. The sequence continues at coordinate 214,782,269 of CM057451.1, forward strand.
GCAAATTCACAAAGTTACTAGCGTGCGTAGCAACTGCGCAATGCATGCTCGTAAAACAGCAATTTTTTGGATTTTCACTAAATTTGCAACATAGGCTTTGAAGCCCTCCTCATGAACACTGGCACTGTAGTTTAGTTAATCAGTCCCAAAAGGTGATTCCATGCAGTGACCGTGAAATCACCTTCCGGGACTGAATAATGAGATGACAGTGGCTGAATTCATGAGGAGGAGTCCCAATAACCCCATGTTGAAAATTTGGTGCCAAAATTCCCAAAAATGCCTAAGATATACAGCAAACTTAAAAAAAAACTGTTTATGCCATTATACAGCTTACCGGCATTTCTTCAGTTCGTGGTCAGCTTTGAAGAGTGCCATGTGTTCCTGATCCACCAAGATCATCGTTGGCCCGGAGTGTATGGGGTGAGGTGTGTGTGGGAGGCAGGGCATGCAGAGGGTGGGCGTGGGTTGGGGAGAGGGCAGGGAGACCACGATGGACCGATTTCTTTTTGCACAGGGTAAAAAAAAAATATTGGATGGTTTTTCTTTTTCAGGGGCATTTGGCACACTGGGGTGGGCTCCCAGCATGCCACCTGAGTGTTTGGGGGGATCTGTAGCTGATGGTGGATTGGACACCCCCTTCAGCACATACAGAAAGGGGGGAGCAAGAGCCGAGGGATTGGGCACCCCTTGGCACAGAAATAAAGCAGGGAGACTTATGCCGATGGGGAGTGGGCTCCCCCATTGGCGAGGGGAAGGGGAGACTGAGGCCAACTGGGATTGGGTGACCCATCGGCAAGCCCTGAAATGAGGGGTCGCTCCCTCATTGCAGTGGATGATGTTGCAATGACGAGGTGGCCCCTGATTGCAGCAGCTAAGATGTTTCAAAGTGATGGCATGCTGGCTGAACTAGTGTCAGCCGCAGTGTGCCACCCCATTGGGGAACGCAGGCCAAACCTCCAAAGGCAGTGGGGGCATTGGCCACAACAGTGCCGCGCCTTCACAGCCTGCTTCTGCAGCAAGCTGATGCAACATCTTTCTTGCGCATGCTCGCAGTCAAAATAAAAATGGAATAAAGTATAGGGTGGTGTATAAACTTCGAGTTTATACACACCGTCCTGTAATTTATTTTATATATTTGCTCAGTCTTCCTTTCTGTCCACAGCAATTATATAAAATAAAAATAAAAAAAAGAGGTTCTTGAGTCCTGTGCAGCCGCAGTCTGCTTTGGTAATAGTGCGCAGCGCTATCCCGTGATAACAGTGATGCAATAATAGCAACTACAAAATAGCGACTAAAAAAGCGAGAAAAACAATTAAGCGACCAGTATATTAAAATGACTTAGCTGAAATCGTGACTTCATTTGCAATAATAGCAGCTGTGCAGTACCTTATATCTTATAGTGCTTATAGTGCTTACCTTACATCTGTTAGTGCTTACATTACATCTGTCCCCTCGATTTAGTCCCATTTCCTGTTGTACATCATAAAACCCCAACCCCCAAGTAACATAGTCAGTCAGTCAGCAAAACAACCCAAACAACCCAATTGCTATGGCAGTCGAGTTTCTCACCAGCCAAAAAGGTAAGCCACTTGCGCTATATGGGGGCTACCTTTATCGCAGAGATAAGGAAAAGTCTGAAAAAGTGTACTGGAGATATGCAGATTCACAAAAATATAGTTGCCTTGTAAGACTGCACACCTCCGGTGAAAATGTTGTAGCGGTTGTCAAGCAACATACACACGTACCTGATGCTGCTGAAATCAGTGTTAGGTGTGTGTGATGGGTAACATTAGGACAACAGCACACTCTACAGTGGAGACAACTGCACAGGCTGTGGTCGAGTGCACTGCATCTGCACCTGAGGCCGTGACTGGTAGGCTACCAGGCATTAGTTTGATAAAACGCACTGTGAAGCATATTCGGCAACAGGAGTGTGGCTGTCCTGCAACTCCTACCATGGTGGAGGACTTAATTATCCCTCCTGAATTCTATATTCTAAGCTCTGGAGAACAGTTTCTACTGTATGACAGTGGGCCTGAGAAAGATCGAGTGCTATTGTTTTCTACAGAAAACAATCTCCAATTTTTGAAGGAATGTGGGGACTGGATGCTTTATGGTACATTCAAGTCGTGTCCAGCGTTAGTCGATCAATTGTACTCAGTGCATCGTATTCATTCGGGAATGCTTTTAACTGCATTCTATGCTTTAATGAGTTCCCGCAAAACAGCTTCTTATGAGAGAGTCTTTTCGAAGATTAGAACACTTGTTGCGAACTCTTGCCCAGCAAATTCTATAATGGATTTTGAGCGGGCATCATGGAAAGCGTTTACCAATGTTTTCCCAGAAACACAACTTCATGGTTGCTTTTTCCATTTTGCACAAGCTGTGTGGAGGAAAATCCAACAGCACCCCGAGGTGGAAAACAGGTACTGCAATGACCCAGACTTTGCACTGCACTTATGAATGCTGTTGTCATTGGTGTGTGTGCCTCCTACTGATGTTATAAAGAAATTTGAGGAAATTAAAGAAATTGATTTTTTTGTTAAACATGATGAGTTGTTATAGACAGTGCTTGACTACTGCGATGACACTTGGCTTGGGCGACCAAGAGGTAGAATGGGGTGCAGGACAGCACATTTTCCAATACAGCAATGGAACTGCTACACTACTACTCATATGGGGTTAGCAAGAACTAACAACAGCGTTGAGGGATGACACAGGGGATTCAACTGTAAGCTAGGCGCATGTCATCCTAGTATTTGGAAACTGATCAATGGGCTCAGAGAAGAACAAAAGCTTTGTGATATTAAAATGCAGCAGCTAATTTCTGGTGCTGCATCTACTGGCACTAAGTGGAAGTACAAGGACCAGAATATCCATATAGCTGCTATTGTGGGGCAATACAAGTCTCGTACTACATATGAGTATTTAAAAGGATTAACATACATTTTTCAGTTTAAGCAGTAAAGAAGAAAACAGATTACAGTGGGCAGCATGAAGAAGGCTTGAAGAAATAAATTGAACGAAGTACAGTGTAGTGCTGTGAAGAATTGAAAGACAGCAATAAAGGTTTTCCTGGCTTTGCCAGTTTTTTTTAAATTGTGGCAGTCGCTGTTTTGATGCTTAAGATCCTTGCTGGTTTGGATTTGAGTCAAGCTTTTTAGAGTTTTTCGGTCACATAGGGCAGGCTGGTTTAATATTCAATAGAATGCCATTGATGAATTGTTTGGAAAATTTAAGCTGCATTGAAATAAGACTTTTTTGACTTGTTCGGTCACTTCAGGCAGGCTTGTTTAATATTCAATCAAATGCAATTGATGAATTGTTTGGAAATTATAAGCCGCATTTAAATCAGGCATTTCAGAGCTGTTGGTAACTTCAGGCAGTCTTGTCGATAGTTTCAATTCAGTTCAGCTCCACTAGTACTAGTACTCAGACTGAACACAATTAGATGCACTGTTTTAACAATCGCGGTTTTGTACTGTCACCTTAACTGTGGTCGCCAATGTATAGTCACCCACATTAACGTCACAATTTTTTAGTCGTTATTTTAACACAGAACCTGCGCAGCCTGTGGTTGTTTTTATGTATTTATTTAAAAGTTTTACATTTTTTCTGTCCGCAGGTGAAATTGTAGTTCTTCATTTGTTGATTTTGTTTGTGGTCACTTACTGCAGTGTCCAAGTGGTGGTTCCAACTCCTTTGGAAAGACCAGGTAGTCAGCGGTCTGGGAGGAAGAGCTGTGGTGGGTGCATGTGCAGACCAAGGGAAAACCGTGCACGTGTTTGCCATAGTAAACACTCTTTTATTATGGCAAATAACGCCACAGTTTTCCTATGGTAAAAAAGAAGACCCATTAATTATATCGCAATATTGCACACTTGTGAACAGCATTATTGCACAAATCATAATACAGCAAGTCCAGGATTAATTACTCCTTACTTTACATTGCATAACATGAGAACAGTTACAAGGATCAGGGTACAAAATATGTGTCTGCATGGCTAGGGTGTTTCTTGAAGACCTGCCTAGAAGGGGTTCCAAAATTAGACTAAAATTCCCACCCCTAATATTCTTTTGCCAGATAGCTGAGAAATTTGCAAACTTTTATCCCAAAATAATTTACTCTTCTTGTATTTGGGACCCTATATGATTATGATATTTATTTCTTGCAAATCTACAGTAGTTGCCCTCTATTAAGAATCCACCACCCTGAGCTTTCATATTTGGTTTCCAAAATTATTAGGTGCAGACATTTGTGTATAGGTATAGCCACCCTTCCTGAAGACTTGTGAATGAAGCCACTACCATATGGTCAACCCAGTCATGTTTGAGTTTTTTTATGGTCTGCCTCACTGAGGTGAGTCTCTTGAAGGAGAAAAAAATCCTTTTTTTTTTTTCTGTTTAGATATATGACAAAATATGAATTCTTTTTTTATCAGGTTGTTTGCCCTTGTAATACCACCTCTTCCTACCTTCTGGCTATTACTGCCAGTAACCTCCCAACTCCACTTGTCACTTCTCCAATGGTGCAGCCAGTGGGGAGCCACACAGTTTTGGGGCCTATGAGTGCCAGCGACATTCATACTGTATTGGTGTTATGGAACACATAGGAGTTATTTAATCCCCGTTATGATATAAAAATTATCCTTGGTAGTCTAGCACCCCTCCAGCCCCACTCTTCTGTACTAATAATGCAAATAACCCTGGTGGACTAGTAGACTGCTGGAGCCCTGATCCCATGTTATATCTTATTGTACTGTACCTGGTGATCTAGTGGACCACCACCCCACAGTGCCCTACCATCCTGCTTCCCAACCCATACCCGAGCTGGCAATCATAGAGCCTATTACTTTCTATTGATTGACAGTTGTATTACTGATTGAGTTTCTGAATGAGTGCATACTGTATATAGTATGTGCTCAGTGATTGACAGCAGCTGTCAATCACTGAACGCTTACTAGACACATTACACACTCATTCAGAGTTCAGTCAGTGGCTGACCATGGTGGTGAGCAGTTGGCTGAGCAGGTAGCTGGCTCAGTTACGAGTTGGGGGGCAGGGTGTTAGGGCACTGTGGGGTGAGGGTGTCCACTTGACCAACAGGCATAGTACAATATGATATAACAGAGGATTGGACTCCACGGTCCACTAGATCACCAGAGTTATTTACATTATTATTACAGAAGATTGGGTCTGGGGGGGCTGCTAGACTACCCGGGACAATTTCTATATCATAATGGGGGATCGGGTTGGGGGGTGCTAGACTGAGGGTCTGTGTATGCACATTGCCACAGGCTTGTGGCAACCTGTCCAGGTGCATTATCCATTTGGCACACTGCTAGGGTTGCTGCAAGTCATGGGGCCTTGCCACCGAGACCCTGCCCAATAGAGAATTGGGTGCAGGGTCCATGTCACATGGGCAAGTGGCACAAGCCACCTTTAGAGCGGCTTGTGCCAAGTTTTGAGAATCAGGCCCAATGACTCTTAAAGGTCTAGATGAAACCTTGGCCAGAGGGGTGGATAAGTCACATTCACTGACCTATGTAGCCAGTATAGTGTTATGCTTGTGCAACCTGTTAGTTTGGTTTTGGCCATTCACAATCTCTATACCAGAGGAATTACCACCCTGTAGGGGTACGAAAGGCAAGGAACCCTCAGAGAGGGTTCCACCCCTAGAGGTGCCACAGGATGATTCCCATGACTAAAGGTACCTTAGGAATCCCCCTAAGGAGAGAGCACTGCCACTGGAGAAGGAGGGGAGGATGGTGGAGCAAAGAATAAATGATTCACAATGAGGCTGAGAGGAACTGCTTATATAGCTCAGGAAGTGCGAGTGGCTGGCTGCTTGGCCACTGAACTCCAGGAAAAGCCTTTCCAATTCACAGACCTATGTAGCCAGTATAGTGCTCTGCTTGTGCAACTATGTCAGTTTGGTTTTGGCCATTCGCACTCTCTATTCCAGAGGAATTACCACCCTGTAGGAGTATGAAAGGCAAGGATCTTCGGGCAGGGTTCCACCCTTAGAGGTGCCACGGGATGATTCCTGTGACTAAAGGTACCTTAGGAATCCCCAAAAGAAATGTAGTATAATCATCCCCAAAGAAGGAGACAACATGAAGCATATGAGCAAGCAGTAACTGTGACATAATAGTAGAAGCATAGGCAGTTTGATAACGTAATGAGATGCTCAGCTGGATAATGTAATGAATGCCCAGGCTTATGTAGCATGATACTGATGGTTTGTGTTGAGATTAGGGGATCCCCTAAGGAGAAAGGGAACAGCAGGACATCCTCCAACTCCATCCAACAGCGGAACCTACTTAAAGGAACTAGGGAAAACAACTATGCTAACTAAGCGTTATGACCTGAGGCAATGAAGGAGAGAAAAAAAAAACCTATGAGGAGGAAATCTCTAAGGATACAAGGCCTAGGTCGCCTTCCCTCCAGGCTTGGGATCATTTATTTAGTGACGGCTCTGCAGCTGCAATTTGGAAAACCCAAGTTAAGGGAGGTGGAAAATATTCCAATTTGGAGGAAGACTCTCACTCAAACCCTCTAGCGGGAATGACCTTGGAAGGTTGCGAGAAAACTCTGCAACAATACGTGCATCCAAGGCGCAAGAGGAGAGCAACAACTGCTGAGGCACTCTCCTGGCCTACCTGCCCTAAATCAAATGAGGTGAACTAGAGGCAGTCGTAAGGAGAATGCGGTGAAGGTGCCTTGCTAAAGAAACCACTAAAGTCAATGGCTAACCATTATAGTGGAACACTAGAGCCAAAGGAGATTGTTGTAACCACCCTTCACCACTAGTCTTAAATTCTACACCAGGAGCTGCTGTCATGTAGCAGGCAGCTAAAGCCAAGCCCAGGGCAAAGACATTCCCAGCTATGGGCCAGGTGAGAAGGATCCCGCCCCAAGCTGGACACGCTCAAGATGTGGACTGAATGCAGAGCAAGTCCATCGGCTACAGGGACCCTGCACCAGTATAGAATGGCTGGCATGTCCCAGAAATTGATTGAGAGCTGAAAAGCTGGTGAGCTGAATGAGCACGGCATGCTAAGATCGTAATGAGCATTGAGTGCTGAGACCTTGCTGGTTCGAATGCAGATTGAGTGCAGCAGAATCCCAGAGGCTGAAGCAGAGGGGATGGCAGTAGGAATGAAGCAATGGTTTGCATAAGAAAAGAACAATGGTTGCAATGAGCAATGATAGCGTAAGCAAGTGTGACTAGTACATAGATCAATAAGCAGTAGTAGTGATAGGTGGACCTGCACAGAGGTCTGCATAACATACTGTACAGCAATAAAACAGCACTAAATTAGGGGCAAGCCAGCCAGACATGAATAACCAAATCAAGGTGACAAATGCTCTGAGGATTTTTTTTTCGGCGGCGAGGCAAGATTTAATAATAAAGCTATATTAACAGCCTCAGCAGGAGCTTAGTAGGCTGACCTCAGAGTTGTAACTGCAATAAAACAGGGAAACAATGCTCTGAAAGCAGGTGTAGCCAGGCAGTGCAATGAAGATGCAAGTAGAATGAGAGCAGGAATGAGCATCACAGCTAGGGTGAGAGTAAACTGTGTTAGGTGAAAAGAATTGAGTATGCAACATGGAGCAGCTATAGTTGAGCTGCAACACGCAGATAATGATTGCAGTTACATTGCAGTAGTTTGAACATGGTGAGCAGTGTAAAAACACAAGCACTGGGTGCAATAGTAATTGCAGTAAACAGTAGCAGTGGCCTCAGTTGTAGGTAACTGAAAGCAGTAGCATGAGCACTGAGTAGCAGTATGCTAGGAGCTTAGAAACAAATCCCACCCAAAAAAGACAAAATCAAAACACAGCAAAACAGAAAACAGGGAACAAGGCCCAAAAACAAGAGGCACAAAACACAGGGAAGCACAGAGCTGGAGGAAAGATTCAAACCAGAAGCAGGAAAACAAACACCGAAGTCCAGCAGAGACACACATAAACAGCAGGGGGGAGAGGGGTAGGCCCCAACCAGCTCAAAGGGCAAACCAACAGAGCATCCAGCTGCAAAGAAAAAATGCTTCACAATGAGGCAGAGTGAAACTGCTTATATAGCTCAGGAAGTGAGAGTGGATGGCTGCTTGGCCACTGAACTCCAGGCAAAGCCTTTCCAATTGTGTCTGGCAGTAGAAACACAAACTTTATGTTTTTCATACCGATAAAATGGAGATGGACTGAGATATTGTTGAGAATTTAGGCTATCCTTTGGTGTGTAACTTCTTATTCCATGATCACAGGCACTAGCTAACATCACCTATTATCCAAGTCATACAGTTGGACCAAATAGATTACAAGCAAGTGCTGTAACCCCTCCCCACGAAAGCAATGTGACTGGGCTGATTTGCTTACAATGACTAGGACAGACTGCTCTATCCCTGCCATGTTGCAGTAACACAACACACTGAGGCACTTTTTAGCATTCTTCACCCCAAAAGGCAACTCCAAATTTAATATGAGTATTTCTGACCCAACACCAGTAAAAAAAGTCAGCTTTGTCACAATTAAAAATGTTATGCAGCTTGTAACCAGCAAGATCTTTGGGCAACACGTCTGACAGCCATAGCTCTGCACTTGCCATATTGGCCCTTTGCTTTTTGCCATGTATTTATTTATTTATTGAATTCTCAAATTACAGCCTTTGAGCTACAAGCTCATTTACAAAGGTTCCACGTCAGGAAAGATAAGCATATCATACAATAGTGATCACAGAGTTGCAAACAATCATACATTTAACATCGACAAAAGACAGTAAGGATCTTGCTCAGTGGTAGAGCCTTAGTGGACAGTCAATGACAGAGCAGCAGGAGTAGTTGCCAGGGAGAGTGGGTGGGGAGGGTGGAAGGATTTAAGGAGAGGGGGTGGAAGAGGGGGAAAGTTATATTGCAGTAACCCCAGGTTAGGGGGTCATCAAGTCTGAGATGGAGGTTGAGATGGGGGGACAGTGTTTCGAGCATGGAGCGGAATGGAGCCCTAGGGACAGGAGGTAAGATCCATGATGGGCAGAGGTCAGTGGGCCAGGGGTAGGGAGGAGGAGGGAGGGAGGGCGAGGTAGCAAGTTAGGTACTCATGAAGTGCAAATAGGTGGGGTAGTCAGGATTTTAAGCAGGAGGGTTGGTCAGGTTGGACAGGTGCATTTCCCTTGTACTCTATGAAAACTGATGTTTCCACTTGTGTAGCCACCAAGTAAAGTAGTAAAGTCCTGCTTACCAAGTGCCACAGTACCACTGATTAATGCATCCTTGTCCCTGGTATTCAACTCCCCGCAGCAGTGCATCCTTGCCATTCTGTTTGATTTTCTATCAGTGTTCTGTTTATTGTACCAGTTGGCAAGCAGATTTTCATTATCTTTCTGCATATTAGATAGCATCAATTTTGGCTTGTTAGAGTGGAATTCCTCAGTCTCATCTTTGGCATTGTAAACATCTTGTTAGGGATGTGAACCATTTTAACATGGCTGAAAGCATTTAATTTCAGAGGCATATTGGTGATGGCAGCAACAGCAGCTAACAGGCAGCCAACAGGTAACTGAAACCTGAAACCTACCCTACCCTGTCATTTTGAACTATGCTGTAATTTAGATTGATTAACAACTCATTAGGTGCTCTCATAACACTTTGCTGTTAGCTATACAGGAGTTGATTAGTAAAGTATAGCCTGTTTGTTTTCATCAGTTTCAAAACAGGGTGCTTCGGGCATGAAGGCAGTGTCCACTTAAAGGGGGTGCCCGGTATAAATATATCTGCTACAAATGGGTTGTACTGTAATGATACTGTAGGGCAGCATGAGTAGGTGCTGCACTGTGAGGTACCATCCTTCAGATTAAGGGTGTAGACAGGCATACACACTGTACACATCTGAGTACAGTTTTGTTGAGTGTCTGTCACAAACCATATGCCTTTCTGTTAACATTTTCATTCTAATCTGTAGTATTTGGGTTAGTGTAGGCCACTGAGGAGTGTCTCTGTTTAAACGTCTGTTGTTTAGGAGACAGATACATGTATAACTTATTTAGAGATTAGAGGAATCATCTGACAACAATCTGAGTTGTTTGGAAGCGGGTGCCATTTGGAAAGGATGTGTACGTTTTTTTATGGGGGGGGTGTCACTGTTGGAGATTGTGTACAAAATGGAAATTTCTGGCTACACCCCTGCAAGATGAGATGTTAAACCAAGGTCCCTTCTTCCTATCTCAGATCACTGTTCAGATGGAAGTTAAAAATCTCAGAGAACTTATGGTAAGAGTAGGGGAGTGGTGCTGTTGACCTGGCCAACATTCTCCCACAAACAGAGCTGATCCATGTAACCACCCCTAAGACACACCTGGAAACAAACTGCTATACCTTACTATGTCTTTGGGAAAATATTATGAATACAAAGAAAAATTTGAAAAAATTAACTTGCACACACCTAGTTATAGTATTCCCAGTTCTTCTTTCTTCCATCTCATTAATTAAATCCCCAGTATACCCTACATGTTCCAGTTTGAATAAACAAATCATTGCAAATACCCTTCTCCTTTCCTGCAGAGCTGGATGTTGTATTGAAAGAAAAACAAAAGCGGTTGAGTCTAGGGGGACATAGCTAAGTGTGACCCCATCCTCTGTAATCCCCACCTCATTAGCTGCTCCCTCCATGGGCCCCCATTTAATGGGTGAGTAATATATAGCACACTCCAGTTGGAGGGGCAGGTGGGATGGGTATTGTCTGAGGTGAAATATAGAAACATAGGCAATGTCAGCAGAAAAGGACCAATGGTCCATTCAGTCTACCCAGTGTTGCTCAATTCTATCCCATGATCTATTATCTAGGTGTGGTAAATGGGGGTAATGATTTTGTTTAATTATCATGTGCAGCAGACAGGCAAATGGGGGGGAGGGAGCTCTTTCATGCTAATTGCTGTGTGAAAGGAAGAGGAGGATAGAGGTATGATGAGATATGCCATTCAGCAGGATGATGGGGCCTGAGTGTGTCAAGAGCATCATCCTGCTGAATGGCATGTCCACAGTAGCTGGCCAAAGAATTGTCCAGAGGGATTGGAAGCACCAATAGAAAGACATAGATAAGATGGAGGCTGTCCAGAGGAGGGCAACCAAAATGGTGCAGGGTCTGCACCAGAAGACATATGAAGAGAGACTAAAGGAGCTTAATATGTATACCCTTGAGGAAAGGAGGAAGAGGGGGGACATGATAGAAACTTTCTAGTACCTCAAGGGAATCAACAAAGTCCAAGAGGGTAGCATCTTTCAGAAAAAGAGATGTGCAAGAACAGGGGAGCCCAATTTGAAGATAGAGGCGGGATGGCTCACAGGTAATGTGAGGAAGAATTTTTTCACAGACAGGCTTGTGGATGCATGGTACAACCTTCCTGAGGAGGTTGTGGAGTCAAAAACAGTGGGAGAATTCAAGAATGCATTGGACAGACATAAGGCAATTCTTGTGGGGAGTAGGAGGAAGTAGGCTGTTGGATAACTAGGATCTGCAGCTTATCCATTAGGTAGGGACATGGGGAGACTAGGTGGGCCAAGCCGTACTTATCAGCCATCAAATTCTATGTATGTTTCTATGTTTCTATGTCTCAACACAAAAGTGGTGAGTTGTGGAGATATTAGGAAACAAAGAAACATAAGCAAATAATAAGACATGACAACGTTGGCATTTTATTGAGGTAACCACCTACTGGGGGCTTAGTGGGGCTCAGCGCCACAGATGGAGGTCCTTACCACACTTTGAAGGGTGATTTTATCAGCATAATGCCTGCACAGGAGTGGCTAACTGTGACTAGAAAATAGGTAATAGGTCATTTAGTTTAAAAAAAATGAAAATGATAGGAAAAAAAAAGAAAATTACAAAAAAGTTTAATTTTATAAATGAAATTATTCCCATGCTGGTCATTACTTAAGGGAACTGAGATTTTGTGCCTTGCTGTTTCCTGGTTCCCACTGCCTGCTGTAAGTATTTGGAGGGATTGACAGACTTTGTGTACTTTTACTTATTTCCACCATTTTTAAGGGGACTAATCACCCCTAAGAGCCCAAAGAGCCAAGTGTCAGGCTATTCCCAATTTGCCTTTTGTGTGCAAAAATATTTTTTTCTTACTATTTACTACAGTATAGTAGATTGTATCAGACTAATTCTGCTGACTCGCAAGCTGACAGTTTCTGTAACCTCAAATCCCAGAATTCTCTGTAGCTGACATCAGAGGAGGGCTGTTGCAGTGGGAGATTCAATAGCCAGCACTGCATGTTATAGTTTTTATGAGCTTTATAAGCTTTGATGTTTTATTTTCTGGTCCCATTTGCATTCTTGGGCTACAAATAGTCACAGAGAACTGTCATTAGCCCCATGAGAACAGAAGGACCATCAAATATCTGATCAGAGCTCATGCAAAGCCAGTGCTGGGAATCTGGATGAGGACTGGGGTAGTTAAGAAGGATTGGACAATGGTGGACATAGTTCCACTCCATAAGGAAGGGGGAGAAGGAACAGGCAGGAAATTACAGACCTATCAGTCTTACCTTTATAGTAAGGAAAGTGACGGAGTAAATGGTCAAAGAGGACCTCATGGACTGTTACAAGTGTAATGTGTATGGACCTTTCATTCCTGGACATTTGGTCGCGGACAATAGACAGTGGTACTTTCATCGCGTGGTCAAATTATTGTTACTACTTTGGTTGCCTGACTATTTCGTTGCTGGAAAATAAGTTGCTGTTGCTATCTCTTACCGGACAAAAAGTCGCAGTTCCAAATAGCAAGTCTTAGCTCAGTCAGAGTCAGTCGTATTTTTGCAGTACATACATCCAAACAGCCATTCGCAGCTATGACGTGGCATACAAACAGCAAGTCACAGCTCCAAACACACATAACAAAACTTTATTACTCTGATTTAGTGCGATTCAATAACAAAACTTTATTTAGTTAAAATCATGTGCAGAATTTATGTAGGGGGAAGCAGTGTGCAAATGCTGCATATACAATAAAAAGTTAAAATCAGGTGCAGAATTTATATATGGTGAAGCAGTGTGCAAATGATGCATATACAATAAAAAGTTAAATCATGTGCAATATACATAAACAATTAAAAGAAGTGAAAGCATCACAATATGCAAACTGTGCTAATACATGTTTCATTTTTTATCAGGCTGTTGGGACCATCTGCCTTGATACATTTATGGCATCTCGTCTAAGGGTTTCCACGTTTGGCAGCAAGTGTGCATGGCTTATAGAAACATCTTGGAATGCTTGATGCACCACATTGTGAGTGGATTCCTCTGACTCTCAAGCCTTATGCTTCATGTTGCTTCATGCCTTGATAACTTCCGCACGGCCATGCAGTGGTGCAAGACAGTGCTCTGAGGGCTCCTTGGAAATTGTGTCCCCAATGGTGTGCATTCTGGCTCTGCATGATCTCTGCTCACATCTCCAAATGACCTTGCCATCACTACTGTCCTTTTCCTTAGTATACAGGCAATTCTGGAGCACAGTTTCTGCTTCCCCTTTTGTGATTGCACATACTCCATGGTTAACAACAGATAAAACTTGAAGAACATGTGCTGTACCATTCTGCTTTGTAGCCGTGTAAAGTGTTAAGAATCTACATAAAGCTGCTTTGTTTAATTGTTTGTTTCTGCAAGATAGTGCCTGATACTGCAAGATAGTCATACAGTTAATGTCGCCATTGTAAAGTCACTGAAACTACCAATTGACCGCGACCACTATGCAGGCAGCAACTAGGACATTTGGCTATAAGTCCGCAACGGCTTGACCGTGGCAAAAAAAGACATGACTAAATGTCCGTATGCCCAAATGTAACTGTCTCCAGGATAGGAAACAGCACAGATTCATGGCAAGGATGTCTTGTCAGACTAACCTGATAGTTTTCTTTGACTGGGTGATGAGAGAATTAGATAGAGGCCACACTGTGGATGTGTTATACTTTAACTTCAGCAAGGCTATTCTCTTGGTGCCTTAGCGATGCTTGCTGAAAAAGATTAAGGACCAAGGTGTATCTAAGGTCAGAGTAAACTGGGTATATAATTAGATAAAGGGGAAACAGCAGAGGGTTATGGTCAACAGGGTTAAATCAGAAGAGAGGGAGGTCATGAGTGGGATACCACAGAGATTGGTCCTGGTTCCAGTACTCTTAACATTTTCATCAGTGAGATTGGGGAGGGAGTTTGGGGCAGATTGTTTCTGTTTGCAGAAGGCACTAAGCTCTGTATGATGGTGGGTAATGATAAAGGAGTAGAAAAGATGCAAAGACACTTATGAAAGTAAGAAATGTGGTCTAGGGTTTGGCGGTTGAAATTCAGTGCCACAGAGTGCAAAGTAATGCACGTAGGGAACAAGAATCCCAGGACAGAGTACTGGATGGGAGGGATAAGACTTAGTGCTACAGCTGAAGAACAAGACCTTGGAGTTATCATCAGTGACTACCTAAAGCAATTGAGTTAGTGCAACAAGGCATGGCAAGTAGGATACTTGGATGTATCCGGATGGGTAATGGTAGCAGAAAAAAAAGAGGTAATATTCCCCTATATATATCCTTGGTGAGGCCACACCTGGAATACTGCACCCAGTTCTGGAGTCCTCACCTCAAGAAGGATAGGGATAGGTTGGAGACAAAGTAGCACAGGGTAACAAAAATGATTCAGTGCCAACAGGTCAGGTCCTATGAGGAGCGTCTCAAGGCACTGGGCATGCACTCACTGGAGACCAGAAGGGAGAGGGGACATATGATTGAGACATTCAGGTTCCTAAAAGGAAATAACAGGGTGAACTGTAGTGAACTAGTTAGCTTGAATACTAGCTCACAGTCACATGGACATGAGTGGAAACTAGCAGGAGGGATGTTCAGGTGGATGAAACATCAAGTCGTCCCAGTCATCTCACTGTCTGACAACTCACCCTAGACTCTTAGCTCTGGCATGAATTGCCACCCTGCTCAACTCCTCCCCAGACAAGTTTGTTTTATAATATTTGTGCTGTGGGTGAATTGTCCATGGACAAATTAATAGGGTGCTGATTAGGGATGAGAGAACCTTAAAAGGTTCTGATGTTCTAAAAGGTTCTGATAAGCAAAAAAAGGTTCAGATTCTTATCCGAACCTTATCCAAACCTTTTATGACCTTTATTGTTTTATGGTAACCGTCTGTTAAAAATCAGTTTAAACTGTTTTTAATCAACATATCTGTGAAAAAAAAAAATTAAACCACTGTTTAGTAGTAGATAATGCTCTCTAATCACTCTTCTGTTTCTGACATTTAAGAAAGTAATACTAATACTGTGTATAGCTTATATTATTAACAGTAGTGATTTCTATTTCTCAACAGGTACAGGCAGGCACCAGATGTGTTTTAGATAGTCAAGTGATGAAGAAGCCAGGAACACAAACACATTACCAGGCCAGAGCAGAGGGCAGCCAGTGAGAGAAAGAAACAGTCAGCCAGCTACCACTTCAAGACTGCAGTCTGCTACTGCCCCCACCTACTACAATCAGGGGAAAATCATAAGTAGTCTACCAGCACTGTAGTCAATATGGTTAAGGCATATTTACCAAAAATGACTGCTTAGAAAAGAATGAGAAAGTGACTGGGATGACAAGAAAGTCCCAGACCAGATCTTTAGTTTGTAATAAATGGTCTCCTCCTGAGTCTGATTTTTTAGAAGGGGATATTAGTGTGTTTAAATAATTGTACTTTGTAGTAGTACTACTACCACTACTACCGGGGGGAAAAACAGAGCTAGCAGCATTTATCAATGTGGTTATTTAATTGTTCGCATTTAGGTAAATGATCTTCTTAGAATGATAAAATCATTGTGTTTGTGAGACCAGGGACTTGTCTGTCACAGTTGCTACCAGTACAATGATGACATAATGTGCTGGCTGCACTCCTCACCCACTCCCAGGACGATGATGATGATGCGGTTCAAAAAAAGGCGGACAAGTCCCAGATCTCTGTCTTTGTTTTTAACCAGTCTCCTGAGTCTGACTTTTTGTAGAAGGGGTCAGTGTGTTTTTTTGTATGTCACCAATTATTTTAACATAACAATGGGTCTTGGTATGGAATGCAATGTGAAGCAATGTGAAAGAACAAGAGCACCAGGCAGTCCAAAGTGACTACTTTGCCATTGCTACTACTACCACTACTATCAGGGGAAAAAACAGCTATGGTTATATACAAAATAATTATTCTTATGTGCATTAGGTAATAAAGTAAATGATCTCAACAGACTGAGAAAGCTACTGTGTGTGAGATTAGGGACTTGTCTGCCACAGTTGCTACCAGTACTTGATGACATGATGTACTGGCTGCACCTCCCACCCACCCACCCACGGGATGACGATGCTGTGATCAAAAGGCAGGCAAGTCCCAGATATCTATTTATTTTTAAACCAGTCTCCTAAGTCTAACTTTTTGTAGAAGGGGTCAGTGTATTTTTTGTATGTCACCAATCATTTTAACATAGCACTAAGTCTCAGTATGGAATGTAACACGAAGTACTGTGAAAGAACAAGAGCACCAGACTGTCCAAAGTGACCACTTCACCACTGCTACTACTACCACTACTATCGGGGAAAAAAACAGAGCTATGGTTATAAATGAAATCATTATTCTTAGGTGCATTATGTAATAAAATAAATGATCTTGTGAGAATGAGAAAGCGACTGTGTGTGCGATTAGGGACTTAACTGCCACAGCTGCTACCAGTACATAAATGATGTCATGTACTGGCTGCACCTCCTACCCACCCCCAAGATAACGATAATGCGGTCAAAATGCAGGCAAGTCCCAGATTTCTACTTTTAAACAGTCCAATCTCAAAATTGAAAGTGGATGTGTCACTCCACAAATGCAGTACAGGTACTGCTGTCAGTGTCATCTTCTTCAAGATCAGCATAACATATGTAGCCAAAGTTTGGCAAGTTAACCTTCAAGAATGTTAATTATTCCACGTTGCCTGGCATTAATCTTGTGTATTTATCAGTCACAACATCTCCATCAGAGCTAAATAAATACTTGGAACAGACACTGAAGGGTGGACATCCAATATACTTACAAGCCAGGGTTACCAGCTATGGCCAGCATGATTTTTTCTCTTGCCAGTAATCTAAAGGATCCTCTTTAATACTAATTTTGTACTCAGACAGATATGCATCTACCATGCTTACTACTGAGCATGCATTTTCTCCTTGTGGAATTTCAATGTGTTGCAGCTGGCCCCAAATGTCATACACCTCATTGTCTGCTTCTGTACTGGTTTTTGGAGCAGTCTTTTGATTTTGAGGTTGTGTCATTGTAGTACTGCTTGCCAGTCCTCCTAATAACACCTCATCTACTGCATCAGTCAAAAGTTGCCTGTAGTTCAACTCCTCCATATCATCAGAAACCACATCTGGAAGGTGTCTGTTCTGGAAACGTGGATCTGGCAATGTTGCTAAGAGATACTCCTTGCTCCCTGTCATGGCTTATAATTTCTCATCATTTCTAAGTCTGGTAAGCATGTTATTGACTAGAGATCGGTTCATATTTAAGTTGCTCCTCATTTTCTTCAATCTGTTTTTGTGAAGTAGAATGAGTGGAATAACTTGGCAAGTAGATGCCTTTTCTGCTTTGACCTCTTTTGTAGCGCTTATGAATAATTTCAGAATGTGACACAACTGTTCCAGCAGAGACCTTTGAGTAGAATGGAGTACAATGCCCTCCCTGATATCATTGTACATGATATACTCAATGATAGCTACCTTTTGTTCATGGATGCGTTTAATCATAAAGTAAGCTAAATTCCACCTTGTTGCTACATCCTGAACAAGCTGGAGGTGAGGAAGACCTTTGTCCTTGTAGATATCAGCAAGGATGTCACAGGCTTTTTCTGAACGGTTGAAATGGCCACACACTTTGCACACTGTACCCACAGTGGCTGATACTTGCCGGTTATTATCCAGGAAGCTTTGAATAATTAGGTTAAGACAATGGGCAAAACAGTGTATATATGCATAGTTGCCATCATGAAGTTTTTTAGCAATTTTTGAACCATTGTCGGCAACAAAATAAAATAACTTTCAAACCCTGTGAAGTGACTCAAGCAGTAAGTCGTCTTTCCAGTTCTTGCTGAATGTACTGTGCCATGTGTGTGTCTTGAAAGTGACATACATGGGGATCTGCTATTTTCTGAAATGTGGAGGGTTTTTTTTGAGCTCTGAGAGATAGTAGTGGTAGTAGTAGTACTGGCTGAAGTGGTAGCAAACAGACTAGTACATGTGGATGATGACGAGTTGCCCACAAAAGTGACTCAGTATGAAGTAAGAGAAAGATAGGCAATGGTTTGGCTGCTGGTCCACATATCAGCAGTAAAGTGAACTACCTTGTCCTCAGTTTCTCAGAGATCATGCCTTAATTGAACTACTAAGCTTTCATACATCCTGGGCACAACAGTTACTGAGAAGTATTTTCTACTTAGCATTAAATATCATGGCTCTATTTTTATTTTTATTTATTTAGCTTTTGTTTACCAGGTAAGTACACTAGACAAGTAGTATGCCGATTTTCAGGAATGACCCGGGAGAGCACAAAACATACAGTATACATACATGGCAACATTGGAGAAACAGCATGATACACTAAAAAGCAGCTATAACAACGCTTGTATAAGGGCAGAGATACTGCCACACATAGTACAAATTATTACAGGACATAGATAGACATTAGAATCACTGAATACATATTTCATAGACCATCATGGACTCAGAGTGGACAATAGTGGACTACAGAGTATTACATTACAGAGACTAGGAGCAGTCACATCTTGTCATTTGTTTTAGGTGGGACCACAGGGAGGAGCGAAACGTCCCATGGGAAGGGGCAGAGCGAACAGAGTCCGGAATGGAGTTCCAGAGCCTAGGCACAAGAGCGGCAAAGTCACGATCCCCATAAGGGTCCAAGTAGGGGGAACTTTAAGCAACTCAGCGGTCTGTGACCTGAGCTGGTAGGGGATGGCATCCAGTTTTGGTAGGAGATGCGCCAGTCCCTACGGTATGCCCGTGATTCCATGGCTTTCTGAAACCTACATCTTCCACAACAGAGTATTTATTTATTTGAATTTTGATAACCAGGTGAGCCCACTGAGACGAGCATGTCCCTTTTTCAGGGGCAACCTGGGGAATAAGGCAATACCATAGCTAGATACATTATACATCAGTAAAAATATTACATAGAGTAGGTACAGTAGGATGAGATAAAAAGAGAGGCATCATGTAGTAGTAGTAGGCAGGCTACAGGTGTGATGAATGAGCTGTCAGGCAGTGTTCTCGGCTTTAGTCCATTGATGCCAGGATGGTCCAGGAAGGCCTCAGTTGATAAGTCAATGACAGGGTCCAGTGTTGACAGGCTTAGATATAGCTTGGGACTATCTGTGTAGGAGGCTGGAGACCACAGAGATCATGCAGGGGAATTTTGCACAGGCTTAGAGAATCATACATCAAACATCATACAATCGTACATAATGAATGTTATTTCACTATTAGTATTAAAAAATTGTACATATTTACATAGTATTTACATAGTACTATAGTTGGTTAGAACGTGGAGGTAGGGGAGGGTAGGGGTTTCATTCAAGAGATAGGAAAGCAAGGATGGATTAGGAAGCAAGGAGAGCCAAGAAGGTTAATGAGGAGGCAATGGAGAAGACAGGGGAGGGGAGGGTTTTAAGTGTTGGGATAGTAGAGCAGGGATGGTTAGTGGAGGAAACAGAGGAGGGAGAGAAAGTAGAGACAGCATGGGGGTAGAGGAGGGTCAGTTATGAAAGCCAGGGAGGGGTGAGTGAGAGATATGGGGGATGTGGGCTGCTGAGAAGGGGGTAGGAGAGAAAGAAGAGATAAGGATGCAGGTGAGTGGAGTAAGGGGGTATTGCGATGGCTGATTAGGTACAGTTGCCACATAAATCCTAGTCTGCCCAGTAGAGGCTGAGCGAGCTACCAAGTGGGTACATGATTTTTCCGAAGAGGGTGACCCAGGGGGATGGGGAAAACACTTCATGATGGTAACTATGTATATATACTGCAAGGTCAACATTCACTTCCTTATGGCACTGTATTTTTAGAAACTTTGGCACAGTCTTCATAGGCAGGCCAGGCAGACACTGGCTGCCCCTCCCCCAACCACAGGCTAGCTGTTTGGTTCCTTCTAGGTTCAGGCATTCACTTGAGGGGAGGAACAGTCATAGGGGCTATATGGAAGAAACTGGAGGCAGCAGGCAAGAAGCAAACCCTGCAGCGAATGTACCTAGTGGGAAGGAGACAGCTATGGGGGAGGAGGGTGGAAATCAGGAAGGAAACAAATGGTAACATGGACGTTAAGCTTTTTAAGCATAAAAATCTACTGAAAAGCTGGGAGTTGTCATCCAAACTGTAGCTGGTCACAGATTTTACAAGCAATGTTTTATTAGCAGTAGATCAGTAACACTTTTGGGTTGTTCTGGTACAAGTCTCAAGTAACTGTCAAAATACATTTTATCCAAAGTAAGCTTGCACTCGGGTTTGGGTAGATCAGATTTTGCAGAACTCTCTTTTTTGTTTGTTTTTAAAAGACTGGTTTAAAGCTCCCAAAGAATATGCCCATTTATGAAAATCAGAATGCCTGCTAGGATTACACTGCCATTAGAGAGTATGGCTGCAAATCAAGTACAATCATTTCTGTTATTTTGTGATTTATTGCCAGTGCTATGGGATGGTTTTGTGAATATTTAGACTTTCTTTCAAAAAACTTCTTTTAACTTCAATTGCCTCTTATCGGGGGTGGGTGGTAGATTTGGCTGAGGGTGTTGTATGACTACATGCTGTGCCAAGTAAAATAGAGGACCTTACAGAAACATTGTGACCATGACCGTGAGGCGAAAGTGAACTTCTGGATCTTTCCTGGTGCTCATCTCCCACTGTTTCAGCGGAATTTTCCTGTTCTCCGAGATCCCTGCTTGATTTCTAACCACCAATGTTAAACTGTTTTTTTTGAACCATATACAGTAGAATGATTGAGTGAATTTGCAAAATATATCGGATCATGGTTGTGTTTCCAAGATGCCCTTTGTTTTTCCCCCTACTAACACATGTGTTGTAATGCACATATATAGCTTGGCAAGCTTCCTTGGGGTTTAAGTAAAAATGATTCCAAACAGTAGAGGTGAACTCTCTATGTCTAGCAACAACCTCAGTAGGACTAGGAGTCGAGTGGCTGGGTTTACATGGGGAAAACATATCAGCAGAGGATTCTGGTTCATCGGGTAAGATAATTATACAATCTCCTGCAGCACCATTGTCATCATCTTCATCACTACTGTCAGACTTGGTTTCACTTTGTGTGGCTTGTGCCTTTGACTTTTTCTTTTTCCCTTTTGACACTCTGCTACTGTCATTATTTTTATCCACATTGTCATTGTCAGAACCAGAATGAGACATAGCTAAAGGTAAAGTCACAAGCTCATCATCAACAGTCTCACCATGACCATGCTTATTGGGCTGGCATACCCCGGCATGTAGAAGCCAAATCAATGATAGACTGTAAACTCCAGTTTCTGGATCAAAATAAAAAAAAAATCTTTTATATAATAAAGAGTGCATTCAGAAACGCTTTCCAGTTTACATGAGTAGCCACACAGAAAGTATAAGAAGGTGACCACTTTCCTCCACTGATGAACAAAAAAAATGTTCATTTGCTTACTCTTAGTATGGGAGAGCAGCAGGTTTCACATCTGACTGGTGATGGATGTTGCATTTAGGGTGTCAGTTCCACTTGCACCCTCCATCTGAAAGCAGGTGAAATTAGTAAAATACCCATTTATACTGATGGGCAGAGTGTGAGAGGGAATGGCATGAGTTTTGGAATTTCTCCTAGACTTAGAATTGCATGATGCATGTGCACAGCTACAAATGCTGAAAAGATTTAAAGTGACAATCTGGCCATTTAAGAAATAAGAACGGAACCCCTATTTTGAAACGCTTATTCAGCCTGCATTCCCCTGCCCACTGTGATCTACTCCTAAAACAAACATTTGAAGAAATAATAGGACCTAAAGGCTTTGAATGGTACCAGCTAAAAAAGAAAGATTGAACAGCTGCCACAGATGAGGTAGATTCCAATTACCCATCCAATGGATACTGTTGTAACTTAGACTTCTTTTCATCTAGTAACATCTCTCAACCTGCTTCCTCACAACCTACAAGAGTTACATGATTGATAAATCTTAGAGGCAAGAGGCTCAATATGGAGCCACCTAGATATGTATTTTGTGGGAGGGTGGCCCTCCACTTCTGACCACACCACAGGAGGTAGATCGTGGGGGAATCGCTCCAGGTAAGTCTGAGGAAGGCAGGTGCTGGCCAGGGGAGAGGTTGGGACAGGTGATGGATGAGCTGCCCAAGGAGTAACAAGATGTACAAAAAAAGATGGATTCCAGCTACATACAGTACTAGGATAAAAACAATTTTTATGGTATATTCATGGGGGGTAAATACTATACTTAACGCAAATATACTATACTTAAATATATAAATAAATAAATATAAATATAAATTATTTAAATAAATAAATAAAAATAAAAATATAAATAATTAAATATATAAATAAATATAATATACTATACTTAATTCAACTATTTCTTTTAATTCATATATTTCCTGTTTTAATACTACAAAGACTATTCTGTCTCAGAAGGGATGCCTGATAAGCAAATATAACCATGTTTTCCATCATTTTGGGATTTCAAGAGTGGAAAAGAAAAAATTCTGTAGAAACAGGATCCAAACGAATACTGCCGAATCAGCCACAATAATACAACCCTAATTTTCTCATAAATTGAACTGACTTTAAAAAAGAATGCTTTATGTTCTCCACCTCCAGTAAATCACAAGAACAAAGCCTTTGTTCAGTAGGGACTTTGTCAAGCCTACCAAATTGGCATAGTATGCTGTCTCCATGTGTTTGAACATTAACTTAGTCATGGTACAGTATTTCTCAGTTTAGGGTTGGACAATATAATCAGATATCCTTCCCATTCAAAGCAGGGCTGGATTTGCATGGCCTTGAGCCATATGCAGATCAGATGAGCCTGCCAAAGGCCCCCTCATAGCATCCCAGATCCACTCGGTTGTTTAAGGTTACCCCCTCACCACAGTTTTTTGCAAAGTCACAGGTTAGGCACTCACCAACCAATATATAGATGACACATGGCTCCAAAGTTCAAGCAAGAGAACAAAATTTATTTCATGGACACACGATGTCTGCATACTTTATATGTTTTGGATGACTGTCCTTTACCAAAATCTAATGCAGACTGAATGAGACATGCAATAAATAGTTACAATTTCATGACGTCATACTGATGTCATTTTTCTGAAGACCACTAGATAAGTTGGAAGGTATCACATGATACTAATTATGGTATACCTGAGGGATGAAACACATGAATGAGAGATAGGGGGGTTGGAAGAAAAGGAATGGGAAATGGAAATAGAAGAGAAAGGGGGAGTTGGTGGGGTAGGAGGGTTGGGAAAAGCGATGTAGACACTAAAAACAGTGATGACTATATCAAACATACATGCAAACATCTATGTACAAATATATAATGTAAAATGTCAAGAAAAAAATGTTTTATTTCTTTTTTTTCCCATAGTTGTTGCTTAACTGTAGGTAAGGTAACTTCATTGTATGACTTTGACACACTAGGACATCAATTCTCACCACTTGATTCCAGTCTCTCAACTAACACAATTTAAACCTATGCCCCAAATGGCCAAATGCTGGTGGGTGACTCTGCCAAACCGAAACCAAAATGCCAGCCAACACAGTCCTCAACTCCCCCCAAACACACAGACAGAAGTGCCAACACAGCAAGATTTACAATACAAAAAAAAATGTGAGTAAATTAATTTGCCTCACATACATTGTTTTACTTCAGTATCCTTATCTGTCTATTATGTGAGATCAAAAATATATATTCCTTTTTTTTTGGTATTTTTATTAGATCGACTCCACTCAACCATCCCAACCAGAATGCAGGCCAACATTTCAATTTCAACTTGTCCTCATTACATTAGTAGCATGTGTAATGTTTCACCCTTCACCCCCACTGCAGTCTCTGCCAGCAAAATAAAAAAAAAAAACTCACCTTGTATAATTTGTATGTGGAGGTTGCCTGGGCCAGAATTTTTCTTCAACCTAGCTTCTGCCTCAGCTTTTGGCTACACACCAAAGGCATGTTTAGGCCAATGGTAGTCAAAGGTCCTCATTGGTTGACTGCCTGAGAGCCACAATATCTGCTGCCAACCAGTCAGACTCCTGATTGATTAGCTCGCTCCCCAGCCCTTGCCTATTTATCCTCAACAGCTACACAACTCAGTCCTGTGTCTGCCTCCTGCCACTGGCTAGCAACAGTAGCTGGTCACATCTCTCCCAAGCTATGTCCCCTGTTGAAGACTTAAGTCAGACTCGAAGGGCATTGTGTTTGAACGGGAGCTGTTTGGCAGCAGGGTATTTGTTACTGTTATGTTATTTGCACTGTGAGCAATTTAAAAAATACAACTTACTTGCTGTACCTGCAGAGAGTACAGTGAGCACTAATACAATTCAGCTTTTTTAGACTCAGCTATCCCATCTGTTTTCTTGCCTGTTGAGTAAGTGCAAAATAATGTAGGGACTTTTCTTGTGTGTGTTTGGGGGCTGGCTGCCCCATGAAATGCATCAACCCTGCACCAAGATTTGCAGCAGTGCAGCACCTTGCCTGCTGGAGTGACTAGTAAATAAGTGATCTGAATGGCTGCAAAGGATTTACCTCAGTTTAATAAACAAGCAGCAGCTCCTTGAACACGTTACAGAACAGCAGGAAGGTGTTACAAAACCTTTATATAACTTCTGGTGGTGGAAGGGCACCGTAGACTTTCTAACATCTATAAAACAGGACTTAGAGGAATGCTCTGACATTTTTTGTGTTTGTGAATGGTATACCAGTTTGCTATCAAACTCCAACAAGGCAGAGTATTCAGTGTGAGAGAAAATAAAAGACAAAACATTGCCTGATCCTGAAGACTTACCGTTTTTGTTAGTCAGCTGCTCACGGGAGTCAGGCCGGGTCGGGTCTCACTCTCAGGCACACACCACATGCCACCACCTCTCAATTGATGGTCTTTACCATCAATTCAAAACAGAGGAAGCTGCGCAAAAGAAGGATCAATCAGATCAAGCATTAAGTTACCCAGCAACAGACACAGCAAAGGTGTAACATTTTTAATAGCCCACTGCAAGTGCTCACCACTCCCCCACACACAGTTCATCAATTAGCTTAGGGTCAAGACTCTTGACTCAAAACTAATTGGTACAGACTTCCCCAACATGCCTATGCTGCATGTCTCTTCTGTCAACAGTCACCTAGCAAAGGCATGATAGGGAAGGGGGGTTGATTTGCTGCATCTGATTTCAGACAATTTCTTTCACCTTCCTTTGTTTTAAATTAGGAACACTTGTCTGACTGGTGGGGCTGGTACCTCGTGGTGAACAACAAATGGAGATGGTCTTAGTGCAACACAGGATACAGTGTGAATCACTTGATTCACTTGTCTTCCCCGCTCTTCCAACAATCCTTTTTTTTGTTAATTTCAGTTTGTTTCATGGGAGTGGGCCCACCCGGAAATCTCTAGGTATCCAGCTAGGCCAGCCCAACCCTGATTTCAATTGTCTCAACATGATTGTGTGAACTGCTGTCTTGAAAGATACCTATAGGGCTCAGCACCACACAGGATGACACACTTATTTTAGGGCACATTATCAATAAGAATTGATTTTTTCTTTGTTTCCAACTTGATGACAGTCCTGAGTAACAGTATGCAGGGCTCTGAAATTTCAGACTACTGTGCCTTACTGTGCATCTTAACATGGGGTGACACACCACTACCTGAGAAGGGGCCTTGGAGGATGAATAATTCCTCTTTCTCAGACACAGGATTGGTTCAATGCTGGAATTTGCTCTGTCAGGCCTCTCTCTTTGTGCAATGTTTCAATGACTCCTTATTGGAGTGGTGGGAAGACAGTAAATAAGACATTAGTGATTTATTTAGGCACCATACAGGATGACAAGCCACGGGAGTCTACCTTAAGTACCCCACACTCCAAGAGCAGCTGCAGAAAGTCATTTCTGATGCTGAAACCCACAAGAAGGACTATAGCTCACAAATACAGTCTCTCCAATCTCACATGAGGAAATTACAGTATAACAGCTTAATCTTTGCAACAAGAGATGTGACACTGATTCCTTTTAAATCTTTGTCTTGTTTAGTTTCAAAATCCACTGGCCAAGCATAAGTACATTTAAACACTTAACATTTGTTTTGTGTTGAAGCAGTCTATCAGGAAACTTTTTATTAACACACAGACAAACAAAATATGGGAGAAAAGGTGCAAATTATCCCATTCACTTAAATGAGGTGCTAACTACGAAGCCTTTTTGTAAGTGGCAGGGCAAGTTATTCCTTGTGAGCATACTTTCATTCAGACTAGTTTTGATTCAAACAGCTGAGGATTTTTGGATGACCCTGCTGATTTTAAACTTGAATAAGCTAGTTGGTAACAGTGATCTCACTCTTAGCATCTACCCCCTAGATGCACACATGCAGAGACTACATTAAAAACAGACTAAAGTCTAAAAACAAGCTTATAAAACACATAAAATGTATCTGAATATTTATCTTTAACTAAAGAAAATCATTGCAGCCAGAGTAAAACAAAGGTACATTACAGGGTGCCCTGACTACTTTATGATGCAGTAAAAATATATTGGTATCTTTTTTTTTACATTTTTTGGTAACCACATAAGGCCCACTAGGCACAAGTGCCTGTTTTAAGGTACAACCCAGGAGCACTGATTAGGTTAAGTGATTTGCTCAGAATCACATGGTATGCAAGTGGAGCTTGTGGGAATCAAACCCAGGTCTGCTAGATGTCATCAGCTCATTCACAGTTTGTTACTATTACCAAGGGTGTGGACAGGCATACTCACTGTACACATTTGTGTACAATTTTGTTAAGTGCCTGTCACAAACCATAAGCCACTCTGTTAATATTATCATTCTAATCTGTAGTATTTGGGTTAGTGTAGGCCACTGAGGAGTGTTCAATACATGTATAACCTCTTTAGAGAGTAGAGGAGTCATCTGACAACAATCTGACTAGATTATACTGCCAGCCCCAATAACCCCCAGATTTAATGTTTAAATATGTGATTTCACAAATAGTGTACAGTAGCTACAGTACAAATTATGACCATTAAACACTTTAACAACATTTTACTAAAACTCAATTATTCACCACTATGTCTGCTTATTTTTTCTTGTACCAAAGTGGGTGAATACCATAGCTGGCAGATCACTGTAAACAGCTGTTGATTAGGCTTCATTATTCTACAGCCAGAAACAAAAAAAAAATATTTCTTCTGGCTTTATATAATATTTATTTGTTGTGGTTCACTTTATAGAATCTATTTAGTACTGTATGAGGCAGATGCTTTTAAATTTTGGAAAATAGGCAACGCTTATGATAGCTTATCAGTTTAGTAAGCTTGTTAGGAACATAAACTTTTCTTTATGTTTTAAACATATTCAGGTGTCAGTGTATCCATTTAGTAATTTATACTGACTAATATATGCTGCAGAAAATATTTAAATATTTATTGTGAAGCACTCAGGATCTATAGCAGAACCCCTGCAATTTCCCGCAATTTTTACAAAATGCTCCGCAATTTGGGGTAACCTTTTCCACAATTTTCCAGTGGCCCTGGTCATGGCTTATGCCAATGATGTTGTGATTCTGTTTTAGAATGACTCAGCTGGTGGGGAACTGACCCATATTTTAATGGCATGCTGACCGAAGGGTGAAACCCCGTCGGCAAAATCCACCACAGCAACATTTTCAACAAGTTATGAAAATGTCGCTGTGGGGGACCCTCCAGCAAAATTTTGCCCTTTCACTGACTTTCACCTTCTCCTCTGAATTAACTCTGACTCAGACCCAGCCCGGTGATGCTGAGGGTTGAGGCACTGGATGCCACACCTCACGTTATGCTGATGACCCAAGTTCAGGAGTGAGCTCAGGCAATGGGGGTCAGCAGGGGAAGGGAGAGGATTGAGCATCTGGTGGGCTGCTTCCCTCTCTTGGGGGGAGGGCAGTGGGGTTGTCCCACATCCCATCAACCCCAATGGAGATCAAGGGAGCTGTAGAATGCAGACCGAACATGTGGATGAGCATGTCAGATGCTGGCAGAGTTGCCATGTGCCATGATGTCATTGCACACCATGCTTGGAGGGGGAGGGAGGGAGCTCATGGGGGAAAAAATCAGGAAATACCCCTCCAACCCAGACACATGATGACCCTCCCAATGCTGAACCACCACATGAACAATACTGGAGCCCTGCCTCTCCCCCTTCAGTCTCCTCAGTCCTTAGCCCCCTGGTGTTTGGGGAGAAAGTAACACCCTTGAAGAAGGCAGGGTTCATACTGGGCTGTAGAGTGGCATAGGTGAGTGGAGAGGCTCGGGAGAGTTCTGTGGTCTGGGCAATATAAAATAAGTTGAAAAAGAATCTCTGATTCTGACACTGAGGTTGGAGGGCTGCAGCCCTCGATAGAAAAACAGATTGATGTCTGACAGGAGAAATTTCACCTGTTGACATCGAGGATGCCACTATGCTGAACATCAACAACATTGTTGCCATGTCAGCATAGGTAAACCTACTTTAACTCATTATTCTGGAATGTCATCCTCTGTGGTTAATGATGATAAGAGTAGGGGCTATCCCCTTTGATGGAAAGCCTTGGCACACACAGATAGTTTGGCCTCCATTACAGTCTCAAAGGATGACATTAAAATACTAGGCATCCTTTGTAGTCAGCACGATATAATGGTAAAAAAACTGAAAACATGTTTGTGACTTGCACATCTGAAGGTACAGAAATTGAAAGACAAACATATTTCTAAACTGAAGAGTGTCCTTCTAATTCAATCCTTGTTGATGCTGGTTTTCCTTTACATTAGCTATGTCTTTCCACCCCTGTCATTGTTTGAGACTCAGCTTTACAGTGTCTATTTCCAGGCACTTTGGGACAGCCACCTAAACCAGGTAAAGAGGGGTGTCACCTACCAGCTCAAGAAACAAGGGAAGCTGTGAATGCTGAACCCAGTAGTCTTCTATTATGGTTTCTTTTTTATATCTAACATTATCCAGATATTGCAAAATCAAGACAAAGTATGGGTTCCAACTCTGAAGAGCTGGATTTCTACTTACCTCCCTGCTTGGAGCTTTTCTCATTTGAAAATTATTAAGCACCCTATTTTTATTCCTGACTATATTTTGGTGGCTTTCATGAAGATAAAACAATGGCAGCTCCATCTTGGTCAGATGGTAACAACTTCTAGATATCCTTTATATCGATCCGTTCTTACTATCCATTTTCAAACAGCTCTGATAATCCCTCACTTAGGGATCCTAGACATCAGTGCACTGTGTAGACACTTTAATAATTCTAGGATACCTCCCTTTGTGTGGGACATGGTGTGGATGAGCTGTTATGGAAAACTAGGAGTACGTAATGTCAAAAACCACAAGCAGCTCTCTGAAAGATATTGCTTGCACGATGGTTGTTTGACTGACTTGGAAACTCAAAAACATTCATTTTTTCATTGCCCATATGCTCAGCATTTTTGGGCCTTTGTAGCATACCAGTGGGGGAAACCCCTGTTTACAACCCTAACCTATCAGGAAATGGTGCTGGGGTCCTTTTTTAGAGGATTGTAAGCATATGACTCTTCCACTCTATAAGTGTTTTTTGCCCTGTTTAAATACTATCTCTGGCAGGCTCAATGCTCTTGGGTTCTCCTAAAAAAGATAGTTTCGCATCAAGAGGTATTAGTGAATATGCAACTGGGACTTCATAAGGTGGATAATAAGGACAGGATTTCCTGCACCTTTGTCATTCCTATATGTAGCTTTTTGAAAATTATGTGCATATGCAATTGCTTTAACTTTGTTTCCCTTTCCTGATGATTCCCATGTTCCTTCTTTTTGTTTGTATATCCCCCCTCTACTATGCTGTAACAGCTGAGGTTGATGTTTACTTCTCCTGTTAATTTATGTTGTGGGATGTTTTGTTCAAGTTTGTATGATTTTGTTATGTATTTCCTTTTGTAATGAAAATCCCATATTCTTCAAGAAGTGCCATGGAATCTTTAATGTGCATCTGAACAACCACCAGAACAAGCAGATGGGACCTTTGTTTAATGACTCATCTGAAAGAAGGCACCTCAGGCATACAGCATCCCTGCATGCTGCAATGCAGTGTCAGCAATGGGTTTTACAAGAACTTCCTAGTTTGAGGCTAGAACCCACAACCTTCTGATCTTTTGGCCTCAGAGGCAAGTGTGCAACCTACTGAGCTTATGAAACTTCTACAGTGTGGCCAACAACTGGGGGATAATTGTGTAGACTATCCTGTAAGGAAGCAGCTAGAGTCTTCACTAATTATTGCATTGATGACTGAGGTCATTTATGTGCTATTTTATGGCTGTGTGCAGTGTGGTGAAACAAAAGGATTTAAAAACATTTACTCCTACTTACAGGACCTAAACACATACCTAGAAAACAAAAAGATTGGATTAGAAAGAGTATTTAGTTGAAGTCAGAACATCAGGCTCCTAACAGCAGATTGTTGCTGCAGCAGCTCTCACTCACTGAATCAATCATCCTGGGCACATGAATGACACATAGGACAGGAGACATTTTAGGAAAAAGACAATCAATAAAATATTCAAACCCAGAGATCTACAGGGGCCATCATACTAGTTGGCTGATTTAGATAAAACCCCCAACAGCAAACGAAAAGAAACACTAGGCCTTCACACACAAATCAAAACACTCTTCACAATATATATTTTTGCAGATGTTTATTGTAGTTATCCTTTAAGGTTTTGGCAGTTGGAGTGATTCTCCATGCTGTCCAACTTTGCTTGTAAAGTCTTGATGATGTGCCCCTTTTTGACTACAGTAATCTTGATTGAAGCCAAACTGTCTTCATTTATGTAGATTCTGTTTTATGCTTTTGTCTACTCTTCAGTTAATTTCTGTCACTCTGCTGTTAAGTTGCAAAGTTCTGCTACATGGAGTCAAAGTTGTAATCCAGCTCTTGAATACCCATTCTCATTTCAGTGAGGAGAAGGTTTTGTCCTGTTGTCTGATCCTTCCCTCCTATCACACTCATCCCAGCATCCTTCTGGCTTGCATTTGTGGATGCAGATCATGTGTTTTGGCCATCCTTGGATTCAAGGCTATTCCCCCCACCTACAAACATTGAGAATACTCTCTGTATGCTATACAGCATTTGTTGTTGTGGATGTGCTTCTAGGAGGCTGAGTCCACAGACTGAGTGCCAATTTAAGCAATTTATAGCACCTTTTCTGAGTAAAAAACAAGAAAGGAAGTACTGTCTCATCATCTAGGCTAAAAGCAAAGCACAGAGGTAATACTCAGTAGAGGTTGAAAATAAAAAAAATACAGCAAGATTTGATATTGTGAGCATAGGTCTTCTTCAGGAATTATCTATAAATAAAAAAAGAAACATTTATGGTAATGTGAGGGAAAATATGGGAAACTGCAGATCTTCCTGTAGCCTTTCCCTACCTTTGCCACCATTCAGCCTTCTTGCTATGGCCAGTTAATTAGACCATACTTGAGGAATCCTGAGCTCATTAACTCCTACTATGCCGCTCCCTCCCTATCAATACTTTTTTGTTTTCCAGATTCTGTTCTTACCTTGCTTATTATAATTTTTTCTCCTAGGTACACCCCTATCACCCCCTATTTTCTTTACTCATATCTTTATCCTTAACTTACCCATACCCTGTCACTAACTTTAATGTCTTCTCTTTATGTAAAAGTTCAAAACATGGAGCACTGGGATCATGGCAACGGTGCTATGTAAATCAATAAACACTATAAACACTGAAAGCACCCATCACCCCACCACAGAGACTATGTACCACTCAGTTCTGTTACATGGACTTTTATATAAATTACATCAACAGGTACAAATCCAGCAGAAAATACAAACAATGACTGACGTTTCACTTAGTATGCTACTAAGCTTCCTCAGAGTCCTGTAAAAGTTCAAAAAACAGAGCACCAGGATCATGGCAATGGTGCTATGTAGATCAATAAACACTATAGAATGCTGAGACCACCCAACGCCCTGGGTGCTTTCAGCATTCTGTAGTGTTTTCTTTTTATACATCATTCCTGAAGAAACCTGTGGTTGAAACAGTGATTCTAAGTATTTTCTATTTTCAGCACACATTGATATTACCTTTTTGGTTTTACATTTTCTGAGAGGTTGTAGTGGAGCTCAGCCAAGTTGGTGTTCAGAGCTTAGCAGCAATTTTTGAATTACCAGGGCTGTACAGTACTTAACAGAACAGTGGAACAGCAGGAGGTCCAACTGTACAGCATGAGTCTTTAGAAACTCTTCTCCCCCAGTAACTTTTATTGTGATACTCCTTTGAATTACTTCAACACTAGACACAATTTTTAGTGACATATTTATCAGACTCCAAAAAGCTAGAACACCAAACAATTTTCAACACAAAACAGCTAATTTACCAACCCATCATCTTCCTCCAAACCACATTAATTGCCTTATTCATGGAATTATTTCTCTGTTACTCCCAGACTTCAGCAACATATTAATAAGAATCCCAAATTTGTGAGACCAAACAGTTTTCAGCAACAAGTGGCAGGTTCACTAAACTATCACCTCCCCCACCAAAACAAGTTTTAAACAGGTATGCAGAGGGTTCAACTCCACATTAATTAAAATGAAATTCAAGCAGCCTATTTCATAGGATTTCAAAAAAAAGCTCCAAGAATTTAAAGCAGCATGGAGTGGGTTCACCAAACTATTGATATTGACAAGCCATTTATGCAGGTGGACTCAAGCATTATAGTACCACAAATAGCATAGGTTCTGGCAAAATGCATCATTTTCAACAACATATGCACCAATCCAAGAATCCTGATGAATAACAGATTTCTCTCTTAAGCACCAGATTAGTACCTCAAACATACCAGCAGCAGCAGTGTCATTCCATGGCAGAGGTCTGTACAGTACAAAAGTCTATGCCACCTCTATCCTACTTTGTCTATAAGTCTTCACCTGCTCCAGCAAACTATCAGAGTTGGCTAGCAAGGGGGTTCTACAGTGAACTAGCGGCCATATCATTCTAGAGGGAGGGGCTGCATGGTATAAAACCCCTGCCACCAACAGGGAACAGCAAGCACCTACACCCTCCATCCTATTTTCATATTGCACCTGACTAAGCCCCCTCTCAAAACAGGAGTCATCAACAACTATCATGCTTCACCTGCTCCATGACACTATCTAAGTCTGCTGCAATGGGGTTCAGTAGTGAACAAGCATCCTCATCATTCCAGCTGGCAGGTCACATGATACAAAAACCTGTACCACCCAAGCAGCACTCATGTGAGTGGTGCGCATATGACTGGCTCTTGATGGAGCAGCACACACTGGAGTGGTGGGTGTAGTCAGGCAGAAACACAGGGAGTGGTTCAATGGGAGGCATTTTGAAAAAAACATTATCTCAATCCCATCTTTTGTGTAAATAATGAGCTTTTAATTGTCTAAAAATGAATTTCTGAGGATATCTTGTTTGTGTATGGGGGCTTTTGGCATCAGTGAACCATTTAACAATATTTGTAAGACACAGAGCTGCTCAATATCCATATGCCTACTTGAGGAATGTATTATTACATTTCATGATAAGCAGATGGATCACCCAATTAATCTACTATCTTAATAAAAAAATCTTTAAACACAAATTGCAGGTTTTCGGACTGGTAACTTGTGAAGGAACTTCCAGGGGGTAAAAGATTCCCAGAAAAATGTTCTCAGGTAGACATATGGACTTGAGACTTCTCTTGCTAACATTGTTACTTCTTGGGAATGACATCAAATTAAATTCAGCCTGAATAGACAACTATTTGCAAAACTCTTTCTTACTTAAGGCTCACAATGGTTTAAAAATCTGTCACCTAAATGTTTGAAGTATCATGGCCAACGTGGATGAGGTTAAACTGTGGCTAAAATTAGATCAAATTGATGTGTTAGCCCATAGTGAGTCATGGTTAAGCAAAACTAACTTAAGTGAGCACATTTCTATAGCCAGGTAATAGTCTTTTGATCAGACAGACAGATTGGTAAGAGGCAGAGTGCTGGTTTGTGTTAAAGGTCACCTTTTTTTATAATTTTTTATTTGATAGATAATGGCAAGGTACAAACATGAATTCAAACATTTACAGACATTGCAGGTGTATCAATACATAACATGAAACAGCTAGAATAGGCTAACCAGGAGAAAACAATAAAAAGAAAATCATCCTGTTTGATAAGGGACAAGATATAGCCCTTTTACTGCTTGCTGGCTACAGGCACCTAAGGGAAAAGATAGACATTAGTAAGATCATGACAATGAAGAATGGAAGGAAAAATTTAAACATCTACCAATATTACAGAAATAGTTCAAAAATCAAAGGACCACATTAGAATTGATGTTCTGATTAAATAGTTGCCAGACTTTATCAAAAGTCAGATTTTTTTTTCTAAAGCATAGTGCACATTTTCAATTCTATGTATGTCAACCATAAAATTCATTCATGTAATGAATTCTTGTGGCATTCAATCTTTGCATTTGAGAAGAATGCATTTAAATGCATCGATTGAGCCTAGGAGAATTACCTGGCACTGGTGTAATGAATCAGCTGCATATGTATGGCCAATACTGAGCTGAACACATTCCACCCTTTTAACTAATTTAATAGAGGTTGCTGAAGTAATTGTCTTCAAGACTTTGTACCAAAAGATATCCAGCTTTGGACATGTTACCAGCATGTGTTCAAGGGTGCTGACTAAAAGGGCACATCTGGTGTAGAGATTAGGATGCTCTAGATTCATTAAATTTAGCATGTGAGGTGTATAATAGGTTCTATATATCACATTAAAATAAATTTGTTGCAGTTTTGTAGTGAGAATTCCAAGGTTTGGGATATCGCTCATATAAGCCCATTCCTGTACTGACAATTTACAGGATGATTTTTCTTCTCATTTAGATTTTAAAGTGTCATGGTTACTCCCACAGTTATGCACCAGAAATTAGTAAAGTTTGAGATAAATATAGGACAAATAGGGCTAGTAAATATACCCACTAATTTGCTTTAAGAGCAAATGAGACATCCAAATGTTTAGCTATATAGCTGTGAACTTCAAGATATATAAATCTGAGTGTGGTAAATTATATAGGTTTTCTAATGTGGCAATGTCCCAAAGTCCATTATTACTGAATAAATTATTTGCTTCTACTGCACCTTTAGTATGCCAGTTTTTTAAAGAGGGGTCATCTATCAAGGGATCAAAGTTTCCATTTAAATAAATGGGGGAATTCACAGATATTTTTTGTGAAATGTTAGTTGACATTATTCTTTGTTCCAAATTGTACAGGCCATAATGGTACTCTGACACACACAAACACATTGATAATTTTCTTCCTATACAATCCAGCATATAACACATGATTAATGTTGTCACAGGGGCACAAAGCTGACTCAGTTTGACATGGGAGACAATTGTTATTACAATGAAATCAAGAATATACATGAGCAAAATTAACAGTTAAATAAAACCAACAGAAATTCAGGATTAAAAAGCCACCCTCTGATTTTAGAACATATAATTTTTCAAACTTTACTTCATACCATGCCATTTTGCACCTAATATCCCTACAGCTCAGGTTAGAGAGTGAGTAGCACAACTGACATTTTTGTTTCCATTAAAGATATACTTTTTCAAGTTTGTCATTTTTTTCTTTCCAAAGAAATGTTTTAATTATTTTTTCTATATTGGCAAAAAATGTATCTTTAATCAGGACAGGTAATGTCTGAAATAGAAATAAGAAGTTACGCAAAATGTTAATCTTGATAACATTTGAGTGATCTATTAAAGTTAGAGGAAGAGTTTCCCAATGATCCAGATCATTTTCATCTTTGAAATTAAATGTTTAAAATCTATATAACATATTTTTGAAACATCTTTATCAAGACACACACTGAGATATTTTAACTGTGAAACTTCTTGAATATTAAGATGATGGGGTAGTTCAAATGGGTCCATATGAACTTCTGATTCCAATATTTCAGATTTTTCCAAGTTGATTTTATAACCAGCTATGGAACCACAGTTACTCAGCAATTCATTTAGATCTGGGAAGCATTGATACAGATTGTGAATATTAAAGTGTCATCCACATAAAAGCTGATCTTATGTTCTATGTTATCTACTATAAATCCTTTAATGTTTTTATTGATTCTAATTGCTGTCAAGAGAGGCTCCACAGCTAGAGCAAACACAAGTGGGGTTAGGTGGCATCCTTGATGGATCCCACACTTATATTGAAAAGAACCAGATATATTTTTGTTAGTCCTCATTTTTGCAGAGGGATTTGAATATGAAATGTTGACCAATGTTCTAAATTTAGGTCCAAACTAAAATACTTGTAATACTGCTTTAACATAGTCCCATTCAAGCCTATCAAATGTTTTTTTCTGCATCTAGAGAAAGCATAAAGAAGTCTGATGCTTTAGAGTTAAAAACAAGATTTATTGTGCATCTAATATTGGACCTGAGTTGAGGCCTCTTGATAGGTTAAAGGTCATTTTAATTGTGAATGAATTAAATCTGGAAATTTTATTGGAGCCACTGATTATCCAGTTCTAAAGTTTAAAATGGGAAATCTGTTAGGAACTCATCTATATTTATCATGCATGTACTTACCCCATGTAAAAAAAATTCCCAGGCCCTCTGTCCATTTCACAAGATGCAGTACATCAGAGAGACCAAGGTGGAGTTCAGTTCCTCAATTTATGTGCTCAAGGCAGTGGGTTGAAACCTGTGTTAGTAGTGACAGCCCTCTCCAGTATTCCTCACCCATGTGAATGCATGGTGCATATATGTGTGTGTGAGTGTGTGTGTGTGTTTGAGTGTGTATGCGTATGCATGTGTGTGTGTGCGACCCTAGCTGCCTTTCTCTCACATTGCAGCATCATCACTTACAGCTTTAGGACCTGTTTACATCCTGACTGCTCAAATGTCTTTGTGGAAAAAATAGCACCCTCCCATCTTGCACTTGTTTTTCCCTTAACAATTCCTGGGTCTGCTGCTGGGACATGTGACCGGGAATGAATCAATTTATGTATGCCCTATGTCATTCCAATGAGAAAGACCTTATATGAGAAGAAGAAGAAGAAGCAAAACATAATGACACTAATATAAATAGATTAAATCATCCTGGCTACAGTCATATCACATCTCCCCTCCTTGGAAAATGAAGGCATCCTTCTTTAGTACAACACCCAAGAGACACTGCTATTCATGTAAGGACTGGAAAGTGCCTAAAGTACCATGCTATACACTTAGACCTGCCTAGAAAACTCATCTTTATCACCATTTTGTGAACTACTGTGGTGCTGGATGGTCATGTTTAGTGCTGTGCAAAAAGATTCACCACCGTTGGCATTTGCACGAAAGTCAGACTTTCACTTCCATGAAAGTTCCAAAATCATTTTGTCAACTTTTGGGGAAATTCTAACTTAGAACAGCAGAATAAATGTATTAATTGTGGATTAATGTATAAAACTGCTGAAGAAAATTCCACAGAAGTAATCACTGTCAGAGGTCGGTTCTGCAGAAATTCTTTCGGCAGTTTAAAACATGAATCTACAGTTTATACATCCATTCTGCAGTTCCGTGAGTCACACACTGAATTCCAGAATGAATGTATGAATTGTGTATCACTCTCACGGGCCCCATATTAATGTAATGTTTCTCTCCTGGGGTCTATTGGCACTCCCACCCCTCCAATCGCCATCAACCTATCAAATAAATATTTTCCTGGTGTCTAGTGGCACCCTCCACCCTCTGATAACCATCCCTCTATCACATAAATGTTTCCCTGGTGTCTTGTGGCACCCCCACCTTATAATCACTAGCCCTTATCATATATATGTTACTCTGGTGTCTAGTGACACCCCCCTACCATCTTATCACTGTCCTCCTATCATGAAATGGTTCTCTATGGTGTGTCTTGGTACCCACCACCCTCCAATCACAATCCACCTATCATTAAATGTTTCCTTTATGTGTAGTGGCACCCCAACCTCTGATTGGTGCCCTCCTATCACTAAATGTTTTCCTGGTATCTAACTGCTCACCAACACTGCCCACATCAGGCTGATTACAGTAACCTACCACTCCCCTTTCTGTAGTCTTCCCACCACTGCTGCACTGCTGCGGGGAGCCCATAGGGTGACCAGAACAGCCCTCCTCTCACCACCTTGACTGGCCACCATATGCAATGACAGGGAGTGCAATCCCTGTCATTGCATAAGGCAGCCAGCTGAGGTGGTGACAGCAGGGCTTTGCCGGTCATCATATGGGATCCCTGCAGTAGTGCAACAGTAGCCTGAAGACTATGGAAAGGGAGGTGGTAAGTTGTTGTAATCAGCCTGATGTGGGCAGTGTGGGGGGTGCTAGGCACGAGGAATAAAAATTTAATGATAGTGGGGCAGTGATCAGAGGGAGGGAGGGGGTGCCACTAGAGATAAGGAAAACACTTAATGATAGGGGGATGGTGATCAGAGGGTGAGGGTGCCACTAGACACCAGGGAAACATTTAATGATAGTGGAATAGTGACATGAGGGTGGGAGTTGCTACTAGACACCAGGGAAATATTTATTTGATAGGGGAACAGCAATCAGAGTGTGGGATGTACCACTAGACACCAGGGGATCATTTAATGATAGAACAAAGGCAATAGGAGGGTGGGGGGGCTGCCACTAGACACAAGGGAAGCATTTTATGGTAGTGGACAGTGACTGGATGGTGGTGTGACTATTTATTTATTGTTGACTGGGTAAGTGCACTAGACAAATCCTGCCTATTTTCAGGCACGACCTGGGGAAGGGGGATACAGATGAATGCCAACAGACCTTGAATCCGATTATGCTGTTGGTGGTATTTTTAGTGAATGAGGGAAATTTGGCCAGGACACTGGGGAAAATTTCCCTACTCTTTTCAATAAGTGCCATGGGATCTTTAACATCCACCTGAACTACCACCAATCCAGGCAGATGGGACCTCAGTTTAACATCTCATCTGAAAGACGGCACCTCAGAAGTGTAGCACCCCTCTCATGCTGCGCTACAGTGTTAGTACTGGGATATTAACTCAAGTGCCAGATGTGGGAACTGAACCCACAGCCCTCTGATCTCCCGGCCTCAAAGGAGAGTGTGCTACCTATTGAGCCACTGGCACTGACTGACACTAGACACCAGGGAAATATTTAATGGTAGGGGGGCAACAACTGGAGAGTGGGAGGGGACACTAGACACCAGGGAAACATGTATTTATTAGGAGGACAGACATCAGAGGGAGGGTGGGTGGATACCACTAGACACCAGGGAAACATTTAATGATAGGGGGATGGCGATCAGTGGTTGGGGGAGCCCCTAGACACCAGAGAAACATTGAATGTTAGTGAGATGGTGACCAGAGGGTGAGGGTGTCTCTAGATACCAGTGAAACATTTATTTGATGGGGGACAGCAATCAGAGGGTGGAGGTGCCACATGATACCAGGGAAACATGACATGGGACGGCGATTGGAGGGTCAGGGATGCCACTAAACACAAGGGAAACTATTTTTTCTAATTTTCCTGGATTACACAAAACTGATCACTTACTAAACTGAGGAATTACTCCATGAACTGTAGATCAATTTATTACTTCTGCAGTTCACATGCATTATTCTGCAGTTCTGTTAGAAAGGATCATGAAGCAGGGTGAAAATTCACCAAACACATTAGGAAGATTTCCGATTGCACCAAAGGTGGACATTTGGAAAATTCTGCAAAAGTTGTAGAATTGTGCTAAAGTTATGCTAAAGCAAAATTCACAGCTTTTGCCCAGCTCTAGTTATGTTACATGACTGCACCACAAAACACCAGCACAATTATTTTATGTTTTGCGAACTATTCTCGTGGAGCCTTGTCAGGAATTGTGATCTGTGACCTCAGTGAACACTTGCTCACACAAACGTGGCTGCAGCTTATGAAGTGCCAACAAATCCCGAGACACTCCCTCTCAGTTGTGGCATATGCCTCCTCCCTGGACAGAAGCTTCCAGCTCAGATACACTAGGGGGTGCTCCTCTCCCATTGATATAACCTGGCACAGGACACCTCTCAGCAAATTATCTGAGGTGTCAATGAGCACAATGAACTTGAGGTCATAAATGGGGTTAGCGAGTACAGTCAACTCACATAATGCCTCCTTCAACTTCCAGAAAGTGAGTTCACAGCCCTCCATCCAGAGAATGTTTTCCAGCAGTTTCCTTTTTGCCAGATCTATCAGGTGCTTGGCCACATCACTACAGCGAGGAACAAAGTTCCTGTATTATCAGGCTGTCCCCAGAAATGAACTTACCTGTCTCTTTGTGGTAGGGGTGGGCCAGGCCTGGATGGCATCAACATTCACAGGCTCTGGATGTATGTATCCACTGCCCACCAGGTGCCCATGCTAGGACACCTCTGCCATGCCTATTTGGCATTTTTCTATGTTGAACACTCAATCACATATCTGACGTGATCTTCCCATGTCTGGCTGTAAATGGCTATATCGTTCTTGTGTGCCAGAATACAGTCACCTACTCCAGACAGAATGCAATCCACAAGCTGATGGAAGGTTGCAGGTGCATTCTTTATCCCAAATGTCATTACTCAAAATTTGAATAAACCAAATGGAGTGATGAAGGCTGACCATTCCCTGGCTGCAGGTCTTAGAATTATCTGCCAGTAGCCCTTTGTCAAGTCTGTTATGGTCAGGTGCTGGGTTCGCCCCAGCTGTTCTAAGGTCTCATATGCTATGGGCATCGGGTAAGTGTCTGACTCCATGTAGCTGTTAAGTCTCTAGTAGTCAATACAGAACCTTGTGGTACCATACTTCTTGGGGATCAGGATCACAGGCACTAACCTGGGGCTACTGGACTCCTTGATTACTCCGAGAGCCAGCATCTCTCTTGCCTCTTGCTAAATGGTCTGCTTAACCCTCTCTGGTATCCCGTAGGGAAACTGCCTCAGTGGCACTTGAGTCCTATTGTCCACGTGGTGTTCAGCCATCATGGTGTACACTGGTTTGTCTGTGAACATTTCCACAAATGCTTGCAGCAGCCCTCTCATCTCCTTTGCCTGGGCTGGTGTCAACTGTTCTGAGAGGGTGAGGTTACCCACTACAGATCACTCGCATGCCTTCCTGAGGTGGTCCACCAGTGGATCAGCCTCATTTTCCTCTGCTGACATGCTGCACACAGCGAGGGCCATTTCTTCCCTATCACAATAGGGCTTCATCATGTTAACATGATATACCCTCTGACTGCACTTCCCGTCGGGCAGTTCTACCACATAGCTGACATCACTTACCTTCCTGACTATAGAGAATGGGCCCTCCCATGGTGACTGAAGTTTATTTTGTCAAACTGGGATGAGTACCATCACTCATTGTCCAACTTCATACTCCCTGGCTCTGGCTCCACAGTTGTACAAGGCTTTTCTGCCACTGTTGTGCAATGGCTAATTGCTCTTGGGCTAGCACTGTGAGCTCCTTAAGCTGGGTCCTGAAGTTTCAGAATGTACTCCACAACAGGTTCTCCTTTGGAGGCAAGGTAACCCTCTCATTCATCCATAACTAAATCTAGTGGCCCCCTCACCCTGTGACCAAACAGGAGCTCGAAGGGTGAGAACCCTGTGGACTCCTGGGGAACTTCTCTGTAAACAAACAGGAGTTGGGACAAATGCTTGTCCATTCCCTGTTGTGCTGGTCAGTAAACACCCTGAGCAGAGTTTTCAGGGACCTGCTGAACCGCTCAACCAGGCCATTAGTCTCAGGATGATAGGTTAAGGTATGGAGCTGTCTTACTCTGTACTTCTCCCAAAGACTAGTCATTAGCGATGACATGAAATTCATCCCTTGGTCTGACAAAATCTCCTGGGGAAATCACACTCAGCTAAAGATTCCCAAGAATTTGTCAGCCACCTTCTCTGCCTCAATGGGGGACATAGCCATCATTTCAGGGTACCTGGTTGTTTAGTCCATGACAACCATCCTGTACCTTTTGCCTGTGTGACTTAGGGTGCTCAGGGGCCCAATATATATATATGGCTACCCTCTTAAAGGGTTCATCAATAATAAGCAGGGGTATCAACGCTGCCTTAACCTTGTCTTTCATATTTCTTACCGTTTGGAACTGTGGACAAGTCCAACAGTAATTTGCCACATCTGGGTACTTTCTAGGCCAAAATATATTGTTGGCAAGCTGCCTTTCTGTGCAGCTAATATCTTGGTGGCCTGAAAAAAGGG
This sequence comes from Neoceratodus forsteri, assembly GCA_016271365.2. Lineage (NCBI taxonomy): Eukaryota > Metazoa > Chordata > Ceratodontiformes > Ceratodontidae > Neoceratodus > Neoceratodus forsteri. The sequence continues at coordinate 214,824,856 of CM057451.1, forward strand.
ATGTCATGGGTCAGGGCCAAAAGCTGATTGCAGTAAGCCTGAGTGACTACCAGCTGCCAGAGTATCTCTCACTCGAGTTCCCGCTGTGGTGTACACTTCCTCTACAACAGACCATTTTCCCAGTAAACTAGTTTTTTACTGCACTGAGAGTCCTCAGCACTGTTGGCTATCTCTCTCAGTTTCTGAAGGGAAAGATCAGCCAGCTGAGCTCTGCCCAGTTCCTCCCATCTGACCCTTCCTCAACTCCCCTTCTGAATGAAATCTGCCCATGGCTGCGATGTTCTGTTTGCAGCTGGGGCTCAGAGCTGATACTCTTAGCTAGCTCCTCATCCACGTTAGCTGCTTCCTCAGCTGCTGCGGGAGGGGTTAGTGCAGACTATGTTGCCCCCTCTGCACCCTCAGGAGCTCACTGGTTTGCATGACTGCAGGTAGAGATACACACCAGAGTTTCCCTGTGGTCAAAATGATTCCCCTTGATCACATCAACAGGGAGATAAGGTACAGCTCCTACCTCCTGTTCCCCATGGCCACCTTCTCATTTCAGGAAGACCCAAGACATTGGTGCTTGGACCATTGGACCCATGACTCTTGAATCTTGAAAAATTGCCCCTGCAGAATCTGCTTCACCTGGATTAGATCCTGCCTCAACAAGGAGATGGAGGTGCCATTGCCCCTCAATTCCTGTGTAACTGTCCCATTAACTAGGACAGGATGCTTATGTATGAATGAGTTAGGTGGTACTGCAGTCTGTGATCCAGCTACTATCAGTGAGGCACTGTTATGATCACCCCCTTCCCCAGATGTTTGCCCTTTGTTCATATTTTTAGAGCAGTTATATGACAGGTACCCCACTTCCTGGAAAATGTAGCATTTCTTTACCCCCAGATTCTTGTTCCTCTTAGGGACCGTTGGTTGTGTTTTGGGCTCAGGTGCAGGCTCATTTACTTTAGGCTGCCCTCCCTGAGTCTCCTCAAAAGCATATGCTGTCCCTCCCATTGTTTCTACACAGCATGTGTGGTCTGCTGACCACATGCAGATCGACACTTTTTGCTGCCTTCTTCATGGAGTTGCACACCCAATCCAGTAACCACATGTGCATGTCCTCAGGTACAATTTTAAGACCCTCACAAATGATTTTAAAAGCAAATCAAGATCATCCCACTCCTAGTATTGAGGGAACATTTTAGAATGAATTGTAGTTTCTTGGGTTGGACCCCCATGCCATTACTTATGGTTTGCTGTGGTGCTTTCTGGAGCAGTTTCACCATCTCTTTCTTGTGCTGCTTTCCCTCTCTTTTTTCACTCATTGCTTCTGTCTTTCCCTCTCTCTTGCTTCTTCTATGAGGCACTCATGCTGATGATCATGATCCCTCTCCTGTTGCATCCAGACATCGTGCTGGCTTGTCTTCTCCTTTTTTGTCACCCTCCAGCCTTACTCTTTCCCTCTTGGCCTAAAGCCTTGTTCTCTGCAGTTCTGCCTCTTTCAGTTCAAGCTCCATTTTCAGGAGCTCATGCTGATTTTGAGTCTGTGCTGCACCAGTTCTTAGCTAAGATTTGGGCTGTGCTGCTTCACCAGTTTGTGATTGTGTTGTAACCCTTCCTGAAGCCATACTGGTCAAGTGAAAAGACAGTGACAGAATTGGTCAGGTTGGTTGAAGACATTCACAACATTGAAAATGTTCTATTAAAAGAGGCAGTCTTCACTGACCTAACCAAGGCCTTTGACCTGCTTGACCATTCCATATTGGTAAAAAATCTTGAGTCCATAGGTGTAAGTAAATAAATATGCATTATGCTGGTATGCAGACTATTAGACCAAAAGAATGCAGATGATGTGAGAAAAGCCTGGACCATAATGGTTAATAACAATCTTTGGAAATCAGCAGTGTTAGGGAAATGGGAACCTCTCTGGGATAACCTGCATATTTTAGTGGCAGGGCAACCTATCTGGTGGTTGCTGTGATGTTCCTGGGGGATTTCCTCTCTCCAACAGAACCTCCATCAAGAGTCTAGATCACTGCATACTTTCCAGCACCTTATGGAATCCTTCCTGCTCCACAAGATGGAATTCTGGAGTTACCCCGAGCTCTGGTATGCAATCTCACCAAGATTTCGTAATATTAAGGATGCTGAATGGTCCAATCTGCTTACGCACAGAGAGGGATGGATGAAGTTCCCCAAATACTTAACTGGGAGACTCTGTAGTTTCTTCCTGGAACCCTATTATGCTACACTTTATAAGTAGCACATTGAATGGAGTGCAGATACTGGCATAGAAATTTCTGAGGCAGGCTGGAGAAATCTGCTTCTGAAGGTCCATACCTCATTCTGGGATATCTGCTACAAGTTATTACAAATTAAGATTCAGCACAGATGGTACCATGTCCTGATCATCCACTACAAAATGGGCCTACTCCCTCACAATCTATGCTGGAGGCGTAAGCAGGAGCCAGTGACACTGCTTCATATCTTGGTGATTTTAATATGCCAGGAATCAATTGGGAGTCATGCACAGGTAAAACATATATGGAGAACTTTCTGGGTACCCTAAACCAGTTAGGACTTGAACATCATGTGGCACAGGTCATGAGGGGAGACAACATACTAGATCTTGTGTTCAGTAACATGGTGTAACTTGTTTTTGGTTGTAATGTTACAGCACCATTGGGGGGGCAGTGATCATGCTATGGTTACATTCAGAGTATTGAAACAGAACAATGGGGTTTCAGGGACTACAGTGATCAAATGCTGTGAAAGATAAGATTTTGAAGGAATGAGAGAGGAGTTTAGTAATTGAGACTGGGAGAGTGAATTTTCAAGCAAGAACCACCATGAATTGTGGGAGGTTTTGGTAGGAAAATTAGACACCTTGGTAAATAAGTATGTCCCTGTAAGGAAGAAATACAAAAGGACTAGTATGATCTTTCCATGGATGACCAAGAATTTAAGAAAAAAACTAAGGCTAAAAAATAAGGCATACATAAAAGCAAGAAACAGTAAAGATTTACAGAATTGGGAGAGTCACAAGACCATCCTTAAGCACTGTAAAAAGACAATCAAGCAATCTAAGCATGGGTATGACTTGAGTTTGGCTGTTAAGGTCAAGGACAATTAAAAATAATTTTATAATTACATAAATTATAAAGAGAGAAGCATGAGTAGGCCTTCCAGAAAGCACAAACAAGAAATTTATCAATGACAAAAGACTCATAGTCCAGATGCTTAATGACTTTTTTAGTTCAGTGTTTAATGATAAGCCTATGAGAAACATACAGGATCCTCCAGGGATAACTGAATGTCATGTCAAAGTAGAGATGAATGCTGTAAAAGGTTGCTAAACATCAATCCTTATAAAGCCCCAGGTTTGGATGGTGTTCACCCTAGGGTAGTTAAAGAACTGGCTAACAAATTGGCACAGCCACTTGCAAGATTATTCCAGACATCTCTTGATAACAGTGAGGTGGTAGAATGCTGGAGTTGGGCTGTGGTGGTACCAATTTATAATAAAATGAATAAAAAGGACTGTAAAAATTACAGATTGGTGGGTTTGATACTTATATTGAGAAAGATTTTGGAGTAAATTATTAAGGGATATACTGAGAACTTTGTCATGGTGTCTTGCATGGTAGATGGAACTCAACATGGCTTTGCCAAGGGACATTCATGCCAGATAAACTTATTGGACTTTTACAGTAAAGTCAACAAGGCTCTGGATCATAACTCTCCAGTTGAAGTGATATTCCTGGATTTTACCAAAGCATTTGACAAGGCACCACCACAAGGAACTAATTGACCGTTTAAGTAGTAAGGGAATGTGTCTAGTAATATTGTCTGTCGGATTGTCTCTTGGTTAACTGATAGAAAGCACCAGGTGTGCTTTAGGGGCATCTCCGTGGGATGGGCAAAAGTTGTTAGTGGAGTCCCCCAGGGTTTGGTGCTAGGGCATTGCTTGTTCAACGTTTACATATCATCTATAAAGTGTAAGGAGGGAATGCAGATTTCAAAATGTGCAGATGACACCAGAATTGTCATGACAGTACATAACTCAGAGAATGTCATATATCTACAAAGAGCCTTAACTACCTTGGAGCAGTGGGTTAAAAAGCATGCACTGGACTTTAATATTGACAAATGTGTCGTGCATTTTGACTGGAATAACATTAAGGCTGAATATCTCTGGGGAGAGGGATCTTGGAGGATGTAACCCAAGAAAGGGATCTGGGGGTGATCATTTATAATGATCTAACCTTTGTTAAACATTGCTACACCATTCAGCAAAGGGCCAGTGGAGTACTGACCAACATCATTAGGTATATTACTAGCAGGAATAGAGAAGTGATGTTTCAAATATATCTTTCCTTGGTTAGGCCACATCTCAAGTATTGCACCCAATTCTGGGATCCTGGTACTAAAACCAAGGTTAAAGCCCTCCAAGGTATTCATCGAAGAGTGACAAGGAATATTAGTGATCTCAAAGGCGTTACATATGATGATAGATGTAATAGCTTTGGGAAGTTCATGCTGGAATATCATAGAATGAGAGGTGACTTGTGTTTAGTATATAGGGCTTTGACCAGTCATGACCACTGGGATTGTCTGGGAATCAGTCTAAAAAAACAGCCTTGTAATACAAGATCTCATAATTTACAATTGAAGGGGGATCATTGTCACTCAAATAAGAGAGCATTCTAGTTCAACCAAAGGGTCATATCACTATGGAACTCACTCCTTCTTGAAATAGTCACCAGTAATGATATGACAGACTTTAAGGCAAAGTTGGGTGATTATTGCATCAGCCATAGAATAACTGGGCACCATGTCTAATTAAGTGTGAGCACAATGGACATTTGTTTTAATTGCTCACAATTTACTTATGAAACCTATGAATATCCTCTGGTCCTGCCAATAAATTGCCTGTTATTGGGAATCATATCATGGTACTGGAAACTTCCCTACCATCACACCCAGCACTCTGGATCCTGGGGGATGACTATATTCTCCAATGCATAAATGCCTTGACCCACAAAGAGGGCAATCCCAGTGGCACTGGAATCCAAAAGGCAGCTGCTTCTATGATGGTGTTCTACCATCGTTCTCTCCCTACACAAATGGATGGTCGCGGTTGCCAAGTTGGCTGAGTATGAATGTCTTTCACACCTGGCCCGTGACCCATTGGATGCCTTTAACTAAGTCTGGGCTGCACTGTTAAACTTCTTGTAGAAGACACTACTCAGCAGTGGCAACAGGGAAAAGGCTTCCACTGAAGAGAATAACAACCCGGGTGAACATCCCTTCCTATAACAAACCTAATACAATTGTTAAGACCTTTTCTTTTAAGTGGGATGTCCCATTCCCTCTACATACATACTGTATACCTAAACTATTATGTGGTAACCTTCTGTTTACATAACTCCTACTTGAGTGTTTTCTTTTGTAGAAAATAGGTAAAATTGTATGAGACTGCCTGTTTGTTGGTTTTAGTGTATGTATTGCTGTATGCTCTGTGTTTCAATAAAAATTCATTTTAAAAAAATTATGAAAATTGGAGTGTCTTTGTCAGGTCCATTGGGAATCAGCTTGGGCATTCTTCAGGGTTCTGTCCTGTGTCCACTCATTTTTTCCACTTCAGTAAATGATCTACCTGCAATATGCAGTGATATGTCTGCCATCATGTATGCAGATGGCATGGTACTGTACTGGTAAAACAGGAGCAGACCAATGGTAGGAACAGTATTGCAAAACACTTATAAATAATAAGCTTCAAAAGTGGTTTGGGGAAACAAGCATCTCTTAAATGAGAAAAAAACAAAGGCTATGGCCTTTGGTTCCAGGCAAAGGTCAAATATCTCAGGAAATGAATCACTGTGTCTGACAAATTACCCTTAGAAACTGTGAAAGCATTTAATCATATGGGCATTATGCTTTACCAGGCACTTTCTTTTTATGATCACATTAACAAAGTGAGTCAAAAAGTAAATGGAAAACTCAGACTTCAGAATAGAATTTAATTGAGTTTGTGAAAATCCCTGATGGCAGGTGCTTCACACACACACAGCAGATGGCAGCAGTGCTGGAGACCCACATAATAATTGATCGGGACAGTGTTGACAGTAGAGTGGGAGTTGCCCAATATGTATGTTCTCCTGTCTTCTTAGACTGCAGAGACAGTGAGAAAGAGAGAACATGAGCAGTGCAGTGCACTCCACAGACAGAGAGACAGGATGGAAAAGGAGAAGTGATATTATATACACAGAAGTTCTGTTGTGCCCTCTTTGTCTGTGATTGTCTCCAAATTCTTGCCTCTGTGTGCTGTTTGTGGCTAGATAGTGCCCCCCTGCCATGATGAGTGAGACAGTCAGGGGGGTCTGAGGTGCAGGCAACAGCAGTGCTAGAACTGAGAGGCCATGTCCCCCAATCACGGTTGACAGTCTGCTCATTCATGGTACAGTGCCAGAGTGAGGGAAAGAAAGAGAGAGAGAGAAGAGAGAGACACACACACACACACATATCGCATTTCATTTGCAGTTCTCTCTCACATCTCTCCCCTGGTGCGCAGCTGTACCAAGAATCCTGAGCAACCTGTCTTCTTCGGTGCTTTGTTTTCTGAGAATGACACCTGCCCCCCCCCCCGAGTCCTGCAACAGAGCAATTGTGAGGTGCAGCAAATATGTGTCTAACTGGAACATAGCAAGGGGAAAAGACAGCTGAAGGAGAGTCATCCTGTGCAGTGGTTGCCCTTGGTGCAAGACAGTTAGAAAGACAGAGAGACTATGGTTCCTTGATAGAGAGCGACCAGCCTTGCTGAATCATATGGAGAGTGAGAGAGAGTGCCAGAGTCAGTACAGTAGACACAGAGAGGCCAGCAGGAGAGTGTTACAGTACAACAGGCATAGTGACAGTTGTGTTATGAATAGTGAATGTCAGAAATTATAGTAATAGTGTATTTCTAGCATTTCCGTGTTTATAACATAAGTCATCTATGCATTAGTTGATGGGAAATACTTTTTACATCGGCAGCATACGGTTGTTATTTTGTAATTTCAAGAGGAACAAAACAGTTTTTGTTCAGTGTTTTGTTGTTTTGAAAGAATCCATGTTATAAGTGCAATAACCCACTCGAGGGTATGGGGTTATGGGAATTTAATGCACATCTGTAGTGCTTTTAGGACATGCAGTCAGCGACCTCATGCCTCACAACGCACCCAGCCATGCATTAAATCCCCATAACCCCATACCCTGTTGTGGTTTATTGCTTACTGTTGATTTATAAATGTTTTGAATTTTAGATCTCTTATTTGGCAAAGAAACAAAGAGTTCTCACCAGAGAAGGAGAAAGAGAGACAGAGTGAGATAAAAATGATACTGAAGTATGCATAGCACAGTGAATTCTGAATCTTAAGTATCACCGATTCGCTGCTGCAGGTCATGTGGTTTACAAACACATGCATTATCTCAGTATGTACTCCCCGTAAAAGAAAATTACTGACTGGTTTTCTGTTGCTTCCAACATACTCCCATTATGCAACAGCTCACCCTAGCATATGCCTGAAGCAGCATGTATTCTGCTTGGTACAAATGGCCAACCTGGGTATTAAATATGGCCTTGCCTCTGTCCTGCCCCCACTTCTAACTGTGCAGCTGCATTGGATCCAGAATGTTCAGATGTTCCAATATCTGTGTGATAATGCAGCAGGAGTCATACATTTGTGGATGTCCGCTCTCCATAAGACACCCAAGACCCATGAACTGTAGCTTGCTCTGTGCACTATGTGTGTTTGTGCATTGATCCTTTTATTCATAAATAAAAGCAATAGTGTAAAACCAAGATACACAAAGAAGGAGGTCACGTGATGCAAGCAAGCTAGAAGCAGCACTGATTTCGAGCTCCCACTCCTCTACTCTCTTTAAGGCTATTTTATGCTAGTTTAAACCAAGTTTTCATAGAACACACTGTCTGGTACTAAGAACCTGCTTTCAACATAGATGTGGCATACCTCGATGCATCGATATCGGGGCATCCGTCCCACAATGGAGGTGACAATGAAGCAGGCCCAGCTAAGACATAACCCACCTGCTTCGCCCAAAAAGCAGCACCCGAAAAAATCCAGAGCACATGGGGAAAAGAGCGACCCTCCTCCGAATCAACTGATTCCACTCACAGAGGACAGGTTCCTGCAAGAATTGGAACCTTTGAAGGAGACCTTGAAGGATATAGCCACAGATCTTAAATCCATGCAAAGTCATATGTCTGACCTAACGAGGCAGGTGGGCGATGCAGAGGCCCGAATTCACTCGATGGAAATATGGAAAGACAAACAGGACCCCAAGCTGAACTCACTGAGACAACAAGTACAAAAATTACAACTGAAGATGGAGGATTTAGAGGGATGTAGTAGAAGAAATAATATCTTAATCATCAACCTACTGGAAAAAGAAGAAGGCAATAATATAATTTTGTTTATTCAGAAGTTCTTAGAGAAGGTGGCAGGCCCATCTCCGCTACACTCAGTTTACCAAATTGAGAGAGCTCATCGTTCCCTCTGACCAAGACCTCAACCAGGAGAGCCACCCAGGCCTATCATATTAAAGTTCTTAAGTTACATCAAACAACAGCATGTCCTGTCCAAGTCCAGGGAGCTGAAAGTAGTAATGTGGGAAGGGTCCAAGCTTCACATTGCGCAGGATTTGCCCTACGAGGTTCGGCAGAAACGGGCAGCATTCCATCCTGTAGTAACCAAACTAGTGGTAGCCAGCATCCCTTTTAGAATGTCATATCCAGTGAAACTACAAGTATCTCTCTCAGGCAGCTGGATCGCATATGAATCACCGTTACAAGCCAACATAGACCTTTCGAGCAAATTACCCGAACTCTTTAAACTGGGATGAGTGTTCTAGTAAAAATAGCTGGGCTTAACTGTTAGAAACATGTTAGTTTGTTAACCATTTCTTGTTGTTTTTTCTCATAGAAGTAGCATGTTCTAAGGCTACTAATTAACCATATCTGTAATTTAAATTTCTTATCGAGTTGATGGGGGTCCTGTGGTGGTATGGGAGGGGAGAGCTTACTCAATTAATGTGGTCTCATTTTTACTTTCTCTAGTATGCCAATGCTAGGGGTAGCAATAGCCTGGTATCCAAACTAAATCTACTCAATAGGAACGATAGTTCTCATGTGTTTTATTTGGGGTCATTATTAATGCAGAACTGTCAGAGCACACTATTCTTTTAGCTCCCCCCTTGTGTACTTCCTATACTAGAATTTATTCTCCTGACTTGGTAATTTCACCATCTATAGTATCACAAGGAGCTCCCATCGAGTGGATTCCTTTGGAATAAACAACACATATAATGTTTGGTAGGTAACCTAAATGTGTCATAAATGTTTTATACTCCGTTGTTTTTTCCACTTGGTTTGTGGTCAAAAAGGCCATGGTGCAGTTACTTTAAAGGCAATGAGCATATTCATCTCTGCCATTACCGACTATTCCTTGTGTAATGTTGGGGTAGTGATATAATTTGTTATGGAATTTCTATTCTTTTCCTTTTTCTGTCCATTGCTATTAGCTTGATGCGCAGTTTGGGGCATAAGGATTTCTCAATGGTAATCTAGCGCACAATTGATTATTTTTTCAAATCAGAATGGGGGAGTGGGTTGCTTGACTCAGTGTAGGCTCAGAACGAGCTGCACAGTGGGCTAATTTTTGGGGGGTTTGACCCCATCATTCTCCTCACTTTTTTCCTTTTATATGCTGGAATAAAGCTATTTATTTTTACTAATTGAGAATACAGCCATTTTGTAATTCCCATGGTTGGTCTTTATGTATACAGGGATTATTTGCAGGGGTCGTAAGGGGTTGGTCTCATAGATTAGCAATGACTAGCTTGTTTATGATTTGGATTTCTGCAGAGACTGTTGTACATAGTTATATTTTTCAGGGGGGTAGAGGGAGTATCTTGAGAATTCATCAGATTCTGGTTATATGGCTCCCGAATAGTGTGATATGGGGGGTGGGATTCTCATCAATACTATTCACCTGTTATAATTATTTTGGAGTACATTTTGCATATTTGGATTACGATCATATTTTCTATGCTACTCTTAAATTTGTTTTTGGGGTGGGGCGTACGGCGAGGATATTAATCTCAAGTCAACCCAGTGTATGTTCAGTGTACTAAGCAATGAAAATGGCTAGTAACTTAAAAAAATTGGTGTTGTGGAATGTCAGGGGAGCTCATGAAGATACCAAGAGATACAAAATACTTAAGCACCTATCATTATTGCACTCCAGTATCTCTTTTATTTAAGAGACTCATCTCTTGCCTAGTGAAGCCCACCACTCTAAGGAGGCAAAATATTGGGCAACTTTATGCCTCAGGAAACTCGACAGTCAGTGAGGGAGTGGCCATTCTGATTAATCGAGCCATACCTTTTCAAGCAGATCAAATTATGGTGGATCCACAGGGGAGATATATACTGGTAGTTGGTACATTGAGGCACACCAGGGTACTCTTGGGTAGTGTTTACGGTCCAGTGGAAGGGAACTCCACCTTCTTTACAAGTCTCACTAGTGTGATAGCCCCTTTAATGCCGATACCAATACTACTAGGAGGTGACTGGAACCTCCCTCATACTCAGGATTTAGATCGTTTCAACGTTCCTATGCAGCCAACATCTGCAGCACAGAGAGCTCTACATGAATTTCTTGATTTTCTAAGTTTGTGCAATCCTTGGAGGTTACTGTACCCCAATTCCCTTACCTATACCTTTTACTCTACAGTTCATCACTCCTCTTCAAGGTTAGATTATATAATAATGAGTCGTTCACTTTTATCCAGTCTACTTAATGCAGGAATAGAATCTATTGTTTTATCTGATCACGCTCCAACTTGGATTTCCATAGTTTTAGATTCTAATTATGAAAAAGACCCTTCTTGGAGATTAAATACCCAGCTTCTTAAAGACGAACACATTGTCTCCAGAATTTCTTCTCTTATTCAGTCTTTTCTAGAGCAAAACTGGAATTCGGTTCCACAGATAGACCATGTATGGTGTGCTCTAAAATGCTTCTTAAGAGGAGAATTCATTAGGATTACATCTACCCGCAAGTGTAAAAGAGAAGCACAAGCATTTTCCCTTCTGGCCCAGATTCGGATTTTAGAACAATCCATATCCATCTCATCTCCCCCATCCCAAGTAAAAGCACTTTTAGATTTAAGGAATCAGTATGCCTCTATTCTATGGGAAAAAGCTGAATTAGCCATTATACGGACTCAGGCAAAATATATTGAACATGGCGAAAAAGCGGGGCATTTGTTAGCATTACACCTTCAAAAACTCGAGGCCTCCAGAAATATACCTGTGATCCATGACATTGCTGGGGCAGTTAAAACCCACCCAAGGGATATTGTCACTATATTTGAGCAGTTCTACTCCTCCCTATACAGTAAGAGAATTACACCTCCATCTAGGGAAGATCTCATAACATACATTATATCCACAGATCTCCCCTGCCTAAAAAAAGACCATCAAGATTTCTTGACATCTGATCTATCTCCTCAGAATTGGAAATAGCAATTGCCTCTCTGTCCCTAGACAAAGCTCCAGGACTGGATAGTCTTCCTTCTAATTTTTACAACATTTTTCTCAAGGAATTAGTCCCAATTCTCTTTCATTTCTACAACTATCTCCTGCCTGGTGCTACTCTAGAACCCTCATTGTTGGAAGTGACTATCATCCTTCTACTCAAACCAGATAAACCTCCCACTAACCCTGCCAGCTACCAGCCCATATCATTGTTAAATTGTGATATAAAGATACTAGCAAAATTTCTGGCTAATAGGATTGAAAAAGTATGGACCTGTCTCCTCAGCCCAGAACAAGTTGGTTTTGTATCGGGTAGATCATCATTGGATCATATCCGGAAACTTGCACATCTCTTTCAAATAGCAGATTCCCAACTCTCACCAATGGCACTAATATCATTAGAAGCAGAAAAAGCATTCATTTGAGTAGACAGGATGTTCCTTTGGGAAACATTACAAAGAATGGGGTTCCCTACTCGGTTTGTTCAATGGGTTAAAGCATTGTATGCCTGTCCGTCAGCTAGAATTTGGTGTAATGGGCTACTATCCTCCTCTTTTCCTCTTCATTCAGGCATATGCCAGGGTTGCCCATTTTCTCCTTTTCTTTTTAATTTATATTTAGAACCACTCCTCAGGCAACTAAAAGCATCTCATCTCATAGAGGGTATCCAAATAGGTGAATTGAACCCCAAAATATCAGTCTATGCAGATGACATTCTATTTCACCTCTCTAACCCAGTTTCTTCTTTCAAGGCAGCTCTAGAAATAATCCACACTTTTGGATAATTCTCAGACTATAAACTAAATCTTAATGAGACAGAAATGTACCCATTAAATTGTGTCACACTCAGACATACCTTTACTTCTTTTAGAGTGAAGTGGGCTCCCCGCTATATCAAAAACCTGGGAATTTACCTCACTACAGATCCAGCTCTCCTGAGGAAACTTAATCTCATTGATCTCTGGACTACATTACAACAGGATCTCTCACGTTGGAAAACTCTCCCAATTTCCCTCTGGGGCAGGATCAATATTATTAAAATGAATGTCCTCCCCCGAGTGTTCTACCCCCTTAATATGTTAGACATTTGGCTTCCTTTAACCTTTTTTAAATGGCTACATACTGATATTTCTTCTTTTATTTGGCTTGATAAAACTGCTTGGAGAGCATATCACAAATTATGCCTACCCAAGGAGCTTGTGGGACTTCACCTTCCTAATTTCTTGTTATATTACTGGGCGAGCCATCTTTATAAATGTGGTAAATGGCTGTCCTTATCAATGGGACAACTGTCTGATTACATGCCAATTTGGTTGCAAGTTGAGTCTATTCTCAACCAACCAATCAATCAAATCTTTATTTAACCAGGCGTTCATCATTGGGCAGAAGCTCATTTGGAAGATGGACCTGGGTGGAACATGAACAATTTTATATACAGGTCAACACAGGTATTTACAAGGCAATACAGATAATACTGTTTACAGAGAGGAAGAGAAAGACGTTCATATGTACATAGAATTATACAGATATTGTACAGATTACAGGGTATTTACATACATAGAAATGTCTATAGGAAGATAAAGCAGGTGATCTAAGGTTGCAGGAGGAAGTAACGAAAGAAAAAAATAAAATAAAAATATACACCAGGTAGAGGTGAAGGTAGGGGGGAAAAGGCAGGAGGTAGGGGGAGAAAGGCTAGGAGGGCATGGTGCACAGAGTGGAGTTGGTAAAATGGGATGTAGAGAAGGTAGATGGAGAAAAGGAGTATGTGTTAGCCCCAGGATTGAATGCTATATAGTATGGAGCATGGTAGGATGTCACAACCCAGGGGTAGTGAGCTCCTATCCAGGGTTGGGAAAGGAAGGATAAGGGGATGGACGGGCCTAGTGTTGATAAGACAGGGGGATAAGAGAGAGAACAATTAGGCTTGTGAGGAGCAAGCTGGGGGGTCAGTACTTAAAATTGGGTCTAGGCATGGCTATATACCAGTGCAGTGCAGTACTGGGTCTGAGTGGGTGAAGCAGTTACATACTTCTCTGATTGTACAGAAATAAAGCATCTTGAAGACATTTATACTGAATATATTGCTTAATTTGAGGTTTTTTTGTAGATCGTTCCATAAGGTAGGTAGGTAGCACGAAGCTTATGGCTGCCCTGCCGAAGCAGGATTTTGCTTTGGGTACTTTAAGTGTAATAGCTGAGTAACTTCATAACGCGTATTTCCCAATTATACTCAGGGGAAGACAGCAGAAGATATAGTAAGGCAGCTTATTAGAGATGGCTCTATAGGTCCAGAGAGTGGCATTTCTGTGGCGCCTGAACTTTAGTGATGTCCACCTCACTGCTGCATATTGGGTGCAGTGATGCGTGTCGAAGGGAAGTCCCGTTATAAACCTCAGTGCTCGATGGTAAAGTGTGTCCAGTTTAGCCATGTAAGAGTTGGGGCATTGGCTGTAGAGGAAATCAGCGTAATCAACCAATGATAGGAAAATGGATTGGACCAGTTGTTTCTTGGCATCTCTGGTGAGAAATTGGTTGATTCTAAAACACATGCCAAGCCTTTGCCGAAGTCGTTTTAGCAAGTCCTCGATATGTTCAATGAAGGAGAGTCTTTGGTCAATCCAAACTCCCAGATACTTGAATTTTGTAACAAATTCTAGTTTTTCACCTAGAACTGTGGTAATTTGGGGAACTGTCCTACTGGACACAGGGTTAGCTGTATGGATGAAAGGGGAGAGGACCATCACTTTAGTTTTTTGGCATTAAGGAGTAGCTTTTTTTGGAGGAGTTGGCTTTGCAAAAGGTTAAATTATGACTGTAGGTCATTGCAGGCAGCTTCAGGTGTTGGGTGACTCATGTAGAGAACTGTATCATCTGCAAACAGATGGATGTTGGCTTCTTTTATACAGTAGTCAATGTTATTAATGTAGATTGCAAAAAGTAAGGGCCCTAATATAGAACCTTGAGGTACCCCTCTTTGCAGAGTTTTCACGGGGACAGGCCTCTCGCTTTAACTTGTTGAAGGCCCTGTAAGATAGTCAGTAAACTAGCGCAGAGAGGAGGGGTCCACACCTATGGTTTGAGGGGAGGAGAGGAGCAGACTATGGTCAACAGTGTCGAAAGCCTTGCTTAGATCAAGGAAAATAGCACAAATAAAGTTTTTGCTCTCAAGATTATGGCGCCAGTCGTTAGTAACTTTGATGAGGGCTGAGATAGTGCTATTCTACTTACTAATAACAGATTGGACCCTATGAATATAGTCTATGCCCCAGCGAAGGTTCTCCCATTGAACCTATACAAATCTCCAATTGGAACATCGCTCAGAGTTCTTTCCCAACTAGGCAGCCATAACAAACTAAACCCCACTAAGGATTTCTCTAAGTCCATTTTCCTTAATCCAAACATCAAGATAGGGAGAGCACCCATCCCAACAACCTGGTTAAAGATACCGAAAAGTTCTCAAATTTCGGATTTCTATTCCAATACCTTTATGCTTACCTCCCAAGAGAAAATTCATAAATTTAGTCTTTCCTCAATGTCACATTTTAAGATATATCAACTACGACACTTGTTAACTAAGTTATTTGGTCAAGAACTAAAACTCTCCAGGTTTGGTGAACTTCTACACCAAATTTCAGGCCCATCTCATCAATCCCATGGAATCTCCACAATATATAAAATCTCGCTCACCTTTCTGGAACTCTCTTCCCCAAAAGGTTCCATAGTGTGGGACAGTCTCATACCTGACATAGACCTTAACTGGCCACTCCTCTGGAAAAATCTCTATACCTGTATTTCTCAGGACAGGTATAGGCTAATCCAATACAAAATTCTAAATAATATGTATTACATACCAGTGAAACTAGTAAGGTTGGGATGTCTCAACACCCTTTATGTACCAGATGTAATTTGGCAGTGGGTTCTTTAATATGTGTCTTTTGGACATGTGTGAAAGTAGCCCCTCTGTGGACACAAATCAAGAACAATCTGGATCCACTCTTAGGTTTGCAAGGTCTAGTCACCCTGGAAATCTGTGTCATTGGATATTTTATGAAAATCCAGGTCAGAGAAAGAAGGTATCATATGACTTTAATATGATTAGTGGCTCTAAGGCATTGGATGGACCAAGCGGCCATCACCTACTCAGAGTGGCTACACGAGCTGTCCTTTTCTCTTAGAGCAGAACAGTTAATTGCCAGTGTTAAACATCATGTTCCTGCTTATCACAAAAATTGGGGGAAATTACAAGCTTTAATTATGGGATAGTTGAATCCTTGTTTTTTTTTGCGTGCCTCCTGACAAATTCTTATAGTTGTTTTACTCCTGATCATAATTGTGATCAATTTATTATTAAACAAGTTGCAGATGACGTATTCAATGTACAAATATGCCTCGCCGGGGGGAGGGACAAGGGCTGGGTGAGCTGGTCTTGGGAAGGATGTTTAGGGGGAGGTTTTAAGGGGGTGGCAAGGGAGCAGTAATTTTTGATTTATCTCATTATTACATTATTGTAAACAACCACAGTAATGTTTTTTTCTTTTTACCTTTGTTATGTGTGTGCACCTTTATAAAATGAATAAAATATATTTAATTCAAAAAAAAAAGATACACAAAGAAGCTAAACTGGGTGAAAGGTGCTTTTCAAGGATCCCCTGTTTTTTTACCTTATCTCGACTGTATTTTAAACAAATAAAATGGAAAATAATAGATTACACCTGGATGGATGCTCCCACTCCAAGTGTCAACAGATTTATACAACTCTAATAGTAATAATAATAATAATAATAATAAATTTATTTATAAAGCACCTTCCAATTTCCAAGGCACTGAACATATTAAAACAATAACATAAAACATTAAAATCCAGTAATACACACACACACAAAATACACAATAGCATCAAGCAATGAAATCAGAGTAAATACATATAAAACCACAACACAATCACCATTTGAAATATAATCAGCCATCCAAAAATGCCATTTGCCAAAAATAAGTTTTTAGATTACTCTTGAACTCCTCTACGGAGGTGTACTCCCAGAACCAGTGGGGTAGAGAATTCCAAAGAGTGGGTGCAACATAAGAAAATACTCTACAGCCTGAAGATTTAAGACTCACTCTTGGAATCTCCAGCAACCCCTTATCGGCCAAGCGAAGTGATTGGCCGGGGCAGTAAGGCACCAGAAGTTCTTTCAGATAGGCTGGACCCTGATCATGAAGGGCTTTGAAAGTCAGTAAACTGACTTTAAAAGCGATCCGCCACCGTATAGGTAACCAGTGCAGTTCGTGCAGCACCAGGGTAATATGACAGGACCTACTTGTCCCAGTCAAAACCCGGGCTGCTGCATTCTGCACCAGCTGTAGGCAATGGATTTCAACCCCAGAAAGCCCAAAGTACAGGGAGTTGCAGTAGTGCAGACACGAGGACACAAAGGCATGGACCAACGTTGGTAGGGTGTCAGACGGAACAAGGTGCTTAACTCAGGCGATATTTCTAATATGATAAAAGGAAATCTTGACAACAGCTGACACTTGTGACTGTGGTGTCAATCTGTCATCCAAGATAACCCCCAGGTTACGCACCCATTCAGAGGTCGGAAGTGAAACACCACCAAGGAAAATTCCAGAGGGCGTACCAACACACAACCCCTCTATCTCACAACCCGGGTCCACAACCAGAAGCTCTGTCTTTTTTGAGTTCAGCTTCAGCCAACTAGAATCCATCCAATCCTGGATTTTTTCCAGACAGTTGTTAAACACTGAGAGAGCTCCATCCTGGTCAGGTGAAAAGACAGTTATAGCTAGGTATCATCTGTGTAGCAGTGAAAATCTCAGCACATACCATCTTATAATGTCTCCGAGGGGCAGCACATATACCACGAATAACATGGGAGATAGTGCAGAACCCTGAGGCACCCCACACAACAAAGGAGTTGGGCCGGAGAATAAAAACCCCGACACAACTCTTTGTGATCTCCCAGTGAGGAAAGAGGTGAACCTTTGCAGAACAGTTCCCGAGATTCCACAAATCTGCCTCAGGTGTGCCATCAACACCAAGTGATCAACAGTGTCAAAAGCTGATGAGAGATCAAGGAGAACCAGAATGGAACATCTCTTCTGATCTCTCACCCTCAGGAGATCATTAAGAACCTGAACCAGCACAGTCTCAGTGCTATGTCTTTTACGAAAAAAGGATTGGAAGGATTCGTAGATGTTATGGATGGTTAAATGGTCTTCCAATTGGGCAGCCACTACCTTCTCAAACACCTTCCCAATAAAAGGAAGGTTAGAGATAGGTCTGTAGTTTGTGAAACAGTCTGGGTCCAAGGCAGCTTTCTTCAAGAGAGGTGTAACTACCGCCTCTTTCAGGGAGCTAGGAAACTCACCCGACTCTAGGGAGCACCAGACTATTTGCACAAGGACTGGACCGATGATGTCACTACAACCCAAAATTAGGGAGGTTGGTCCAGGATCCAAACTAGAGCATATGGGATGCACACTATGGATGATCCTCATAACATCCACTAAATCAGGTCGACTGAAGGAACTGCAAGAAAATTGAGGTACTGTGAACTCACACTGTTCAACAGCATCACCCCTAGAGATTGCTGGACACAAATCCGCCCTGATGTCGGTCACCTTGTAATGAGCGAGCTCCTCACACTCTAATTGCGAAAAGGCTTTTCAAACTTGCAGACAGTCTGGGTTGCACAGTCTGTCTACAGTTCGAAACAGCTGAGCTGGTCGATTCCGAGCAACTGCAATCTCCCTGGACAGGAATTCTGCCTTCTCTAGCATAGTGTCAAGCACGTGCTCTTCCACGGTGTTTATCCTGGAAGTCATCACTAAAGATACTTACAGTAACTGAAAACTACAGTAAAGCAAAACTTCCACTGACAGTACACCAGCTACTATAGGACATGACCAGTTATTGAAACAGCTTTTTACATCATGGAGACACTTAAGATTTATGAAGCAACAGTACATGCCCATGTTATATCAGTCCTTTCTGGAGGGCAGAGGACCAAAACTCGTTCTGGGAATAAAACACAGATTGAAGGTTCTAAACGTAGCAGTGCAATATACTAATTCAAAAACAAAAATCCTCCTGTACTGGGATGCTGGACTGTACTCTTAAATTTCAGTTAGTACTCTGTATTTCATAACTAAATTATACAGTATAGGAATTAGTCTTGCAACATATGAAATCTGGAAAATGCTGCCCACTTATCACATTTCACATGTGAATCATTGTTTGCCCTTTTAAGGGGACAAGCATCCTAACTGGTTAAGAATCAATTCCCATATCCCCCAGAGAAAATTACCACACCATCAAAGTGGGTTAAATGGCTGTAGCAATATGTTTACTGAAGACTTAAAAAGAGCTACTGACACCTCAAAGAAAACTTTAAAACACACAATGATTAGGTAGAATTCTGCCTGCATTCCATTTATATTTTATATATTTCTCCTCCCCATCATCTATTACTAAGGAAATTTGCATGAATATATGGGGCAGGATTCACAAAGCAGTTGTGCCCGGCGCTTCTGAGATGCATCAGGGCAAATGAGAAGTGCCATCCCCAAACAGTAGTATTCACAGAAGGATGTGCCACAAGATGCACCATGAGCAGCCCCACTGTGAATACCAGTGAAGTGCCATTGCACAACCTGAGTTACCCCGGAGCAACCAGGATGTGCAGAAGCACCCTGGACCACAAAACAGTGAAAAAAGGAACAAGTCAGCAAGGGACTCATGAGCAACAGAGGGAGACTGCAGTGGTGCAAAGGATGCTGGTGAACGCCTGGCAGGGACTGGGCACAGGGTCAAAGGGCCAGAGAATGGCCCACCAAAGCAGATGAGGTGCACAGACAGAGCACGCATGGTGACACCTGGCAGCACCACAGACACACACCCAACACAGGGGATCAACAGGCACAGACACCATGCACAGGGGTGACTGACAAGGTGTGACACAGCAGAAGAGGTGCACTGGTCAGCATGGCAGAGGGAGCCATGCATGTCCTGGTGCACAGAAACACAGCATGGCATACATGGGAGCAACAACACAGGCATGCACAGGGGGACAGGCACAATGACACACAAGTTGAAGGCCATGTCCTGCACAGAAGGAACATGTCCACAGGCACTGTGGACCACAAGAAGAACAGAACATCAACAGTGGACCACCACAACAGAACAAAACATCATGCACCAGACACAGAATAGGAGCACTGTGCAAGCCAGCACAATAGAAGGTCACCCAACAGGCCAGATGCAACATGGAGGGCACACACTGTAGTGTACATGAAAGGTGGATATGGCACATGGATGCGCAGTACCACAGGGGCACATGTGTGAATGGGAACAAAGGTACTGTGGAATCCAGCAAGTACAACAGGGCACCAGCACAAGGTAAAATGAAGACCACAGACACAGTCATCAATATCAAAAGATTTACTGATGCATGTATATGAAAACAAAAATCAAAATGTACGACAGTGTAAATAACAAAGTACAGTGATAGCTTGGTGTGGGAATGAACAAATGAACAATAAACAGTGAACAACTGAAAGTGACTGTATGTGGGGGGGTGGCAAGGGAAGACTGCTAGTAATGGTGATGGTCATGGAGGGTACGGGACAGTCAACAAAGGGGCTATTTACAACTAGCCCAGTGGCCTAATGTCCACAATGGGCCACAGCCTGGCATCAACCTCTCCTGCTCCTGCATGTAGTACCCGCACAAGTAGGGTAATCACCTGTAGGAGCTGCCCCTGCCTCCTGTACAGTGGTACCATGGTCCTCCTGAGAGCTCTCCTCAACTGAATCCCTGCCAGCCATAGGAAGGTCTGCCCTCTCTTCCTCCCGAGCATATTCAGCTATACTCTCCGTGGGCCTACAGTGGAGACACCAACAACAGGAACTCAGTGTCATGGTCCACACTGTTCCCCTCCTTTGACCACCATGTGAATGTGCTGGAGGCAGACCCCATGGTAATGTTTGACAGCCCACCGTGCACACCATACACCAGCAACAGGCTGACGCACAGAACCACACATTGACCATGCAATGGTACTGAGACAGCAGAAGGCTCACATGTGCATGCAGAGTGAAGCACAGAGGGACACACAGCCATGGCCCACAAAGCATGTGCAGAAGCCAACAGGCTGCACAACAGTGCAGGTCTCAACTGACCACCACTGGAGCACCACAGTGTGCACATGGTCCTGAGAAGATGCGTACATGGTGGATGGACACACAAGAGCCATGTACACTGTGGCCCTAGCACACGCCGCCAAGGCAACATCCTGTGCATGCACAACATGCAGCACACAGACATTCACATGTGACTGGCAATGGCCTGCTGTGGGCATGGCCCCCATTCCCCCTGATGAACACACAGAGGATGCAGATGCAGTACACTCACCTGCACCTACACGGCCAGAACCTCGGCCTCCTCCACTGGCCCAAGCATGCCTGGCCTCCACCGCAGCTGCTGCCCTCCACCTCTGTGCCAGTCCTATGATGGAAGCACAAGCAAAGAGCACCATGAGGTGGCAGTAGGTGTGTACAGCTCCCCCCACCAGTGACCCTCAGCAACACCACTGGTGCCAGCACGCAGTGATGGACCCACCCCCTCAGTGACCAAATGTAACAGCACCCTGGGCAGTGTGTGGTAACAGACACCACCCAAGCCATGCCCACCATGGCAGTGTATGGATGAATGTGTGCTGTGCCACTGTTGAAACCATAATGCACCTGCCACAGTTCCAGTGCAACCCCCCTGTCGTGCACCATGCTGCACAAATCGATGCATGGTGGTCATGGCTGCACACCAGAAGCAACACCAGCAGTGCATGCCATGTGTGTGTGAGTGTGTGTTTGTGTGTGTGTGTCTGTGTGTGTGTATTGCGGTGGAGGGTGTGCACCAGAGCACATTGCACCACCACCCCTGAAACCAAATATATGCCTGCTGCAGTAGATGTAAGTTGTTGTGACTTACCTGGGCATGGCACCGCACCCCTGCATGCCTGGTCATGAAGACAATGAAGTCTATCGGGTTCTGTCACTATAGTGGTGCCTGCACTGCTCCCCTGTGCATGCAACACCTGTCTTGTGCACCAAATGCTCTGCCACCCTCACCCACACTGCAGATCGTGGCTCGTTGAGGTCCTGTGAACCAAAGAGCTACCCTCCAGTGGCATGACAAGTGCCGCCAGGTTGGCAAGCTCTACCTCACCCAATTCATGGCTCTGTGTCCAGCTGCCTGGGTATGTGACGTTTTGAGATGCAGTGCTGTGATGGAAGGTATGCACAGTACAAGCTGCAGGTGTGCAATGGCCTATTCGCTCCACATGCAAGATAGGCCGTCGAGCACTGCACTGTGCATCACAGGGTTGCAGTGTGGCAATGTGCGATTGCCACCAATTGCGGGTTACTGTACATGCACAGTGCTCACAGTATGGGTGGGAGACCAGGGTCAGGGGTCACGCCTGGGTCACTCATGTGCAATTCCCATGAAACTGCCATATTGCGAATGGCATACATTGCCACTCACAGTGCACCGAGGATGGTGCATACTGCCAAACATGCATCGTGATCTGCAAGGGCACATTGACACAACATCACAGCAATGTGCCGTACCCGCACAACATGATTCATGCAGCTCAGATCCAATAGCACATGTTAACTGACATGCGCTGCTGACATTACTCATGCTACCACCAACACAGAACAAGATGTGCTATGCATGGCATGCTAATGATGATGCATCGCGCATGCATAGGGATGTGCTGTGCAACTGTGCTGCATTCAGGAAATGCCCCCAATATGACTGCGTATGCGAGGGAATGCACCATAAGGGGGTGTGCCGAAAACTCCATTTGCACATTGCTGATTGAGAAGAGCTGAGGGCAATTCTGCAATTCACAGACAATGCTCCCAAATCAGCTCATTGCCAAATTCAGGGGGCATCACACCTGCTTTGCATCTCATTACAGTTGCTCTTAACCTCATTTGCATGCCCTGGTCCATAAATGCTCCTAAATTCGCCTCCCCACTCCACAGGCAACTGACATGTATTGCAAACTTGAAGGTAGATCTGTTTACATTCTACCATGTACAGCTTGCCAGCACCATCTGATAGTGGGGGTTGAGGGCATCCAGGGGGCTGTGACAGTGCAGTGTCCCGCCACATTGCTGGTACACATCCACAATTGCCTGAACTGTGCTGATGCCTGCATATTTCCTCCCACAGGAATCACAGGATGACCCTGCAGGACAGAGAAGTCATAACTTTACTGCTGATGAAGACAGGGCGCTGCTGGAAGCCTACTTCCCAAGGCAGAGCATCCTGTCTGGCAGGGGTGGCAGCTACCATTGCAGGGATGAGGCCTAGGAGGAGGTTGCCCAATATGTGAATGCCCATGGTATATACAACAGGACCCCACAGGAGTGCTGCAAGCACATTCACAATGAGAAGCAGAGGGCCAAGGAGAAGATGGTCACCATCAGGCTTCTCGGGGGTGACAGGGTGTGGGCCACAGACAGCAGTGCCCTCACCCCAAATGAGGAGAGGCTGGTAGCCAGCATGTGCCAGACCATGGTGATGGGTGTTCCGAGTGGCAGCTTTCAGACTGGTGGCAGTCCATCGCAGCACTGTGAGTATACATGCTCCAAGAACTGTGCTGGTCTGTGTGTGCATGCCATGGTTGCCCTGACATGCCCCACCATGGCCCGTTAACTGCCTACGTGTTGGTGTGCACTGCACATGACACCATTCATCCCTTTCTGTCCACAGTGAGCTGATGACACACTTCTTGCCACCCCTGTGCAACACTTTGGGGGGCTGCCATGGGAGTGGGTGAGGAGTGGTCACTTGGGATGTTGTACCCGTGGGTGGGGGGTGAGGGGTCCTGTCCTGCACATGTCCCTGAGTGCCTGTACTGGCCACAGTGCATGTCTGCCTATGCTGGTATAAGGCCATGGCAGTGTCACCATGGGTGGCATTCACCTGTGTGGCATGTCAGGCACACCCAAGGCACATGTGCATAGTTCCCTGTTCATGCCTGTCTGTACACACCATTTATATATGTCAGTAACCATGTTTCCTTTCTTTCTTTCAGCTCCGTCACATCTCATGGATGCTGCAGGGTCTGGTGGACTCCTCGACAACCTGGCAGGGGAGGAGGCTGGACCATGGCTGTGGCAGATGCTGTGCCAGGTCTGTCCAACACCACCACAGCCCTGGACATGGTGGAGGATGGTGCAGAGCCATGAAACCCCTCCGTAGCCGGTGCCACAGCTGGTGGCCATGGTAGCTCATGGCTGACTAACCTACTGGGTCTTGCCAATGAGGACCCTGTCGACAGGGTCGACACTGCAGATGATCTGGTTGTGCTGGCATCCAGGACAGAGTGGGCATATGATGATAGTGATGTTGACACCACACAGATTTGGGGGGACATGGACAACACCGGCCCGGCCATGGCACATGTGCATGCACAGGTGGCACCATGGGGCATTGGCAGTCCTGTGGCCTCATGCTCACCCACAGGGCCTTCACAACCCCCCAAGGTGGCAGCCATTGGGGGCTATGGGTCTGGTGCTGCTATGGGGCCAGGAACTGCTGACACTGTTCAGCAGGGTGCTGTGAAGCAACAACAGGCATTAGAGGACCATGATGCTGGCGTCTCTGGGTGCACAGAGGTTGCCCATGCCCAGTCCCCACCCATACAGCAGCCTGCTGTGTGGCATCTACCTACAGTGGATGTGGTGCAGCAGGACAGAACCCCATCTGCTCATTGGTACCGTTCCCCTGTTGCATCCACCGCCAACGAGGTTGAGGGCTATGCATGCCTCCTGCAGGACACCGTGGATGGGCAGGCATCCCTCAGGGTGGAGCTGAGGGGCATTCAGATGCAGCTGGTCATGGGGCATGAGTTGTCAACTATGAGGTACGTCCAGATACTGGCAGATGCTCGCCTGCTGTGGGTGAGCATAACCCCTGCACTGGAGTAGACTGAACTCACTTTTGAGGTTGTGAGTGCCAACAGTGCACCACATGGATGCGCAGCTACCAGCCACATCCCCAAGAGTGCCTCACACCCCTCCAGGTCACAGCGTTAGGTGAACCCATTGCTGCTGACACCGTCACCACACCTAGCCATTGCTGAAACCCCAGATCCAACCTGGGTCTCGGGGGACGACATATCAGTGACCACCCGTTCATGGTCTCACTTCAGTATCCCATCAGGGGTGGTGGACATCCCCCCCTTCTACCAGTGGTGCTGATTCAGCAACCACCAGGTGAGGTCATGGCCATCCATGTGTCCAAGGTGACTGTGGTGGCTCCTGCTGATGCCTAGGTAGAATGCTCCCATGTCTCCTGTAACCTGCACCCATTGCGGCTCACACATCAGGCTGACAGTGCCTGTGGTGGCGTGATGTGGCAAATGCCTACCCCAGTAAAATGCCTGTGTGGGACACCTGTGTGATGCAGTGTGCTTGGATGGAGCCACTGGTGTTGTGCTGTGTGGCATGGGCATGATGAATACGGCCTGCGTCTGCTGTGCACGTGTGCTGGTGGATGTACACTGATCCATGCCACCCCCAACACAGACACCGTGTCCCCCTCTCCATGTGTGGCCTACTGTGTTTGTGTCTGTGCATTGCTGTCACCCCTCATGGGTGCGCTCCATGCCCGCTGTGTGGTAGTCATCTGCTCATGAATGTGTCATTCCCCACCCACACCTGTGGTGTGTGTGGGTATGTGTGTGTGGGTGGTGTGGGGGGCTTTCAAGTATTGCCCAACAGCCATACTCACCTTCTGTCCCCAAAATGCTCCTCCACTATGGTGTCCCTGTGCCACTGGGACCTGGCGACCAGGCATGGGTCCCTGAGAGCCAGGGGTGGCTGGCCACCTCCTTCATGGTGCCCTTGCTCTACATTATCCTCCTCCTCCTCCCCCTCATCTTCCTCCTCCTCCTCCCTGGAACTGTTACCCTCCTCAGCCTGGACAGCTATTCCATGGTCAATGGCCATGTTGTGCAGCATACAACAGGCCAGGAATATGTCACAGGCCTTCTCTGGGCTATATTGTAGGCATCACCTGACCTATCCAAGCACCTGAAGTGCATCTTCAGCATGCTGAAGACTCGCTCAATGATGGTGCATGTAACGATGTGTGCATCTTGTACCACTCCTCCACCTCTGTACCAGGACGCCGGTAAGGGGTGAGGAGTCAGAGTCGGAGGGGATATGCTGCATGACCTGTGGGGCAAAGCAGTTTGTTAGTACCCTGCATGCATGTACATTGTGTAACACAGCCCCCTCTTCATCACAGCACACTGGTGCAGCTACTGCCGGTCCACCTCTGAACCTGTGGCCCACTTTCTGGTGCAACACTTTCCCCCATGGTGGGATGGTGCATTCGTGCTCTCATCAATGACTGCAGTGACCTGGCTAACCTCATCTGCCCTGCACCTGACCATGCCCGCATCAAGGGCTGACTGCTCCTGTCCAGTCCAACATTGTTAGCCTTCCATTGCCCAGCGGTTACCAGTGCCCAGGTTTGTGTGGTGCATTCCACCCTGCCACACATGCCTGTGGTTCCACATCACCTCATCTCCTGTGCTGCATTGTGCTGCTGCACTGTCCCCCCTGTTGTGTATGCTGTCCCATTGGCATGCTCACCTCCACTGTCCCACCAGGGTTTGTGTCCTTGTACAGTCAATGTTGTGGTCCCACACCCATGCACCACCTCAACACATGTTACGCCTCAGTGTGCTGTTTGTGGGCATGTATGCATGCCACAATCATCCACTAGGTGGCTGCTGGGGATATCTCCAGTCTCAAACTGGCGGCATAGGGCAGACTGATGCCATATGAAGGCATAATGTGTACTCCCAAGGTGTGTGGTGGAGACATTGCTGATTTGCCCTGTGGTATTGCACACTACCTGGCAGTTTATGGAGTAGAACCCCTTGCAGTTCATGTACAGTATCATCTCATCACCAGGTGGTACATGGACTGCCACATGGGTGTAGTCAATGGCCCCTATGACACCTGGCATGCATGCCACTGTGCAGAACTGCTGCACAGCTTCTATTCACTCTGCCTGTGTGCCTGGGAATCAAATGAACTCTGAAGCATGTGGGAGCAGTGCCATGAGGAATTGCATGAGGAGATGGGATATGGATAGCCGGGATATGCCAGTGGTGTCTCCACCTGGTATCTGGAAGCTTCCTGTGGTGAGCAGGCACACCACTATTGTCACCTTGGTTTCCACAGATACGGCATGACCCCTTCTGGTGGGTGCTGCATTTCATCATGGCACAGCTCACAAAGCTGCCTTAAAATTGTCCATTTCAGGTGGTATCAGCCAACTGTTTCTATTATGTCTGTCAGTTGTTCAAATGTTACTCTGGCATGATACCGCCATGGGGCAGGCCACCTACAGTGCCTTCCGCCACCACATTGGTGGTTTGCCCATCTCCTCATCCCCATTAACATGCCCACATTCATAAATGGTGCACCATCCATTGTGGTGGCCTCTCTTGTGCTGCTGCTGGTGTTCCTATTGCTGCTGTTGCTGCTGCTGCTGCTATCCTGAAGTCTGCCTGCTGGGGGCTTGCACTTAAGTCTGCTTCTTTTATACTTACCTCCTTAGTGCGCATATGGGTGGATGTGCTGTGTTTGTGCATTCATTTTGCTTTGTGAATGGGGATGCTCTGTGTATGCAGCTACACCCCCCCTCCAGATGTGCCACATATAATTATTATCAGGGTCCGGCGCATTCTTGGTGATGCAACACATCCATGATGTGCTGGGGCATCCCTGCCCTGTGTGTATTGCGCCAATGCACATCTCCGAGTTGCACAGGGGCAGCTCATCTGTTTTGTGAATCCTGCCCACAATCTTTATGTCTTAGAGTTCCTTTAGAGTCCATCTACCTCTATAGCTTACTCCCTACTTCAAGTCATAACCCTCTGTTGTGAAATCACAATCTGTTTTTATGAGAGTAACTGTGATATCACAGGCGTGCTCTATGACTTCAGGTAGGGAGAAAGCAGAAGGAATAGACATACTTTTCAGGAGCAAAGATCCTGTTTTCATACAAATTACCTCAGTAATAAATAGTAGAGAGGAGGGATACAGAACTAATGGGAAATACATGCTGGACTTTTTCTAAATATTAGGTTTTCTTAAAGGTCTCCTGAACTTGTCACCAGATCTTTAAGATCAGTGCACATTGCTGCTTTTTATGGAATGAGGAGTGTGATAGAGGAACTCACACCATAAGTAATGCATTCCAAGAGGGGCCCTGCAAGAGGTGCTCACTTATTGTTCCCCCAATCACTGATAGGGAAGACAGAACCAAGAGCCACTCAGAAGCCTCCAGGAGAAGGGAGGAGTCACATCTCACTGAACCAAGTGAGGCATGGTGACATTCCCTCCCTCCACCCTGGTTCAGGAGCATACCATACTGAGCGATGCCCCTCTTCTTCTTGGCCTTAAAGCATGCCACCCCTGCAGCCCAGACTTCCTGTCTACTTACAATGGCTACAACTGGTTCCTACCTCCTGCACACCTAACCTGAGCTCCCTGTACCCAGCCCAATAAGGGCAAAATTAAAAAAAATATATTAAAGCAAAAAAACTGGGAAAAATTATCTTATGACATTTTCAGTGATCCTCTGTTGAGCAAGGCTGCATCCATGTCTGTCTCCCCCTACCTCCCCTTTTCCTACTGCCCCTGGACCCTTATCCAGTCTGATCCTTCATCTCTTGCTTCACCCTCACATGGTATTTGGGGTGGTGTCTTAGGCTCCTCGGAATCCCAGACAGAAAAGCTGGGTTCCTGAGATGCCAGAGCTTATCTACATCCTATATAGCACCTTGCTCCCCTAGAAGCCTACCATGGTACCCATCCTTGATTGTTTCCCCTACCCCACAAATTACAACCCCATCACCCTTGCCTCTAGCAAGCAACAGCCAGCCCTCCCTTCTCCTCCCCTGGCTAAAGCCAGCTTTGATGTCTGGCCATCTGGCCAGGCATATGACAAGGATGGAGAAGGGAACTTCCTGCCAAACAGGAGAACGGAGGACTCCAACAGCCACTCTCACTTCCAGTTTGCATCCTCCTGGAAGATCCATTATGTGTGTAATCACTTTTATATTTGTTGGAGTGGAGCAACTAAAAATGGATAAACGGAGCCCTGCACCAGATTAAGCCCAGAGGTGTGTTTTTTTCCTAGAACAATTATTCATTATCCATAACTAGAGATCTTGAGGTGTAGGCAGGTTTGAATTTCATAATGAGATTAACCTGCCCTAAAGTATTTACATGTCAGATTTTACCTGTGGACATGTTGCACTTGCAGGGTCAAAACTGGCAGTCATCACAAGGCTACAGAGTGTAAGGCAGTCTTTTTACGGAGCTGAAGCTTTTGTCATAAAAATACTTACCGACAATTAAATTATAGCAGCATTGAAGGGATTAGTGAGAGCAGGATTTTTAGAGCAAGATCTGGTGGTATTTTGTTTCATTATCTGATATTTCGTAAGGTACTTCAGTTTAGTGCAGCCAGTTTATTTGTCAGTGTATAGGAGGTCTAATTATCTATCAGCTTGCTGCCAATGTACGCTAAAATGGTGGATGGCTGCTAATTGAGAACATGATTGTTTTACCCTGTGCAGCTGTACTGTGACAGAACAGTAGCACTTACTGTGAAGTGAACTTTTTGTAGTTCTCTGATTTTACTTTGACTGATAACAGCTGTACTGTCACAGGCTGCAGCAGGCACTGTTCAGTAAGGGATATGGGCACTAGCAGGCAGTCCCATCGTCTTCTAAAATAAAACAGTAAATATATATTTCATTTTAGTATATGACTGTTTATTTTTCTACATCAGCGACCATGACCTGTCTTGCACATGCTATATAAGTGATCCGAATTATATACTGTAGTAAACTAACCTACTGTATGTGGTACAATTAATACAGCCATTAGTTTGTTTTCCACATTAGATAGATAGATAGATAGATAGATAGATAGATAGATAGATAGATAGATGGATGGAGAGGGAGAGGGAGTGAGGAGAGAGAGATGCAGAGAGACCAAGACAAAGAGTTGTACAGAGCACCTTTCTTTAAGGCATTGTAATATATACAACACAAGATTTTGCAATACATAATTATTAAGCATACACATAGTGAAATAACTTTTGGAATTCAGAAAATTCAGATGAAATGAAAAACTGTGTCATTGACAAATGGGACTGGCAAGGGAGCTCCAAATGTTTGGGTGGGACTCACTAACACTTCCAATCACCAGGATAAGCATTCTGCTGGATTGTTGCTAAGGATGACACCCTAGGCAGGGATAAGGTTGGACTTAGAGGTAAAAAAAATACCACTTTAGCTCTAGACGGAGCAAGTCACCATCCCCCCATACCACAGTAGAGTCCTATCATCTACTTTCACACCAAGTCGTCTTCTCCTCCTGACCACAACAGTTTAGTTAAGCATTCTCCTAGCTTGTTGAGCTTAGCGGGGGCAACACACAGGAACAAGCTGTGAGTTAGTTGATGAAAGAGGATAACAGGCAGAAGGGGGTGGCAAGTTTGGCCACTAGAGGATTCATACAGTGAACAGAAGGGATTAAGCACATTGAGGGAGGACCTGGGAGCTGGTGAGCAGGAATGGAAAAAAAAATAGGAAGTAAAACAAATATTAAAAAAAAATTCAATATGAGCAATGGATGGCCAGTATTGTCCAACACAATCTATAAATATTCAAATTGTACTTCATAAGAAAGTTGACTTACCTTTGATGAATTCTTTGCTCTTTGTTTTGAAACATTTTTCTTAATGTCTTTATGTTCCTTGTGTCTTCTTCAGTGTCTTATAGCTATTTGTTTCCTACTTTTATTCTGGATTGAGATTCTGGGCATTCATTAAGAAGATACCTTCTAATTTTCTTATTTTAAGTTGGTGGTGTTTCTGAATTCCCTCTGATACTCTGTAGTAAGTGAATTCCCATTCCCAGCAGTGAGGGCATAAAGGGAAATGATAAATTGTTTAACCAGAAAAAGCACATTAAGTCAGAGCTTGTTTCCAGGTACAACCTGGAAGCACAAGGAAGTTAAGTGACTTGCTCAGGGTCATACATTATACAAGTGGGGGGCTGATAGGATTCAAACCCAGGTCACCAGGTTGGTAGCTCAATGCACCTAACCACTACGCTATACTGCCTTCTAGTTCCCCTTTAACGTTTAAAGGAAAACTACACCCTCATATCTCATAAATTGTATTTGTTTTCATGACAACAGACAGCTCTGTTCATGTACAGTAGCTGATAGGAATATATGTGGCTGCTTTAGTTTATTTTCACTGTTTATGCTAGCCCATGTAACTATCCTGCAGGTCTTCATTTTTCTGGTTATTGAAATCTCATTTTCCTTGAGAGCTGCATTAGCATATGAAAACATGATGTGTCAGCACCCTTTAGGCTACATAATATGTCTATCTGCTTGATTAAAGTTTAAGAAAACAAGTTGCCACAAGGTATGAGATACCACCTTTACATTCATTTATCTTTGCAAACTTTCTGAGTTGTAACGCAGCATTTTTTTCCCTTTAAATTGCATTTTGTTTTTGTGTTTCCACAGGGTTTTTTTTCCAGGATATTCGTACTTTGAGCATAGAGATACAGTACTTGGTATAAATCAGTGCTGTGACATCATGTTCTCATACTGTATGCTAATGCATCTCTCATGGACAATGAGATTTCAATAACCATAGTGACTCCAGAACAGTAATAAGGGACTTGCATGAATAGTGAAAACAAACAAAAGCAAACACATATTGTTCCACCCTTAAGTCCTACCTAAATCAACAATCACGATGTCACCTACACAATATCTATTAACCCTAGGGACCATCCTGTTCTTATTGCTAACCTTACCAAGAATAGATAATGATAGAATGCTCACACCCTCAAACCTTACAAATGGTGGTAGTATATTCTGTGCTTATGGCACTATAACTGCACCTTTTGACTGGGGCTGCGCTGTTCATAACCCCCAAGGGGCAGTACCAACATTTAATTGGGGGTGGTCACAGCTCAGTAACCACATCTATCAATCCCCATTAATGCTCACACCTGTTTTTTCCATCATGCAGGTAACAGGTAAAATGTATCTCTCTCAGAGGTTACATAAAATCAATGATAAACAGCTAAACGAAAACCTAAGAAGGCTGATTCTGCTACTACTGCTGCTCTCAAACCCTGGCCCACCACCTAAACAGCGCCCCCTTTGAGGAAAACAGGGGTGCTCTCACTCACGTCAATCAACATCTGCAGCATTCTTCCTAAATAGAACAACCTGCAAGCTTGGGTTTCTTAGCACAACCCAGATGTTCTCCTCATAGTTGAAACTTGACTGTCACCCAAGATTCCAGACACTGCCATCTCAATACCTGACTACTTTGTTTTCAGGCAAGATACACTTACTAAAAGGGGTGGCAGGTGTGCAACTTATATAAAGGACACAATACATGAACTTGTCCTGCCCATGCCCAACACAAGGGACAATATACAGCTGCTCTCTATTAAAGTTTTGCTTGGCACACACAATAAAGCCCTCACAGTGTTGTCAGTTTATATCCTGCCAAAATAAAGTGCCTCTGGAGGACTAGACTCACTCATGGATTGCATACACAATCTGCTTCTTAACTCAGGAATCTTAATGCTGGAACATTTCAATGTCAGCTGGCTTTCCCCAGATGCAAGTTCCTATAAGGACGCTATCTCTGCCATAAACTTCTTCCAGCTAGTTGAGTCTCCAACCAGATTGAACTAAAGGACAGGGACTTGTACCCTATTGGATTGGGTGTTCACCAACTGCCCAGAGCACATCTCAGATACCACTGTCCTCCCATATGCTATCAGCGACCATTCTTCCATTATCTGCTGCTGGTCAAATAAATTCACTAAGCCCTCAGGCAGAACAATTACAAATCGAGTCCTAATCTGTGGACACCTTGAGTAGCTGAAGTCAGACCTGCACCACCAAGACTGGCCAAAATTAAATTCTGCCACTGCACTTGTTCATTTCATCAACCAATTCAATGCTGTCTGTGATAAACACGCTCCTTTGAAAAAGTGGAAAGTCAAAGTCACTTGTAACCCTTTGGATTATACCAGATCTGATTGAGTCCATGAAATCTCAAGACGACCTGTGGCATAGATCTCGGGCCACAAGCAGACAAGCTGGCATTCAGGCCTATAAAAAAGCAAGAAATGAATGAACCAGAGCTATTCACTCTGACAAAAAACAATACTACAAAGAAGCCTTCTCACGCTCCTGGAATGATGGCAGGAAGTTCTGGTGTAATTTTAAGGAAGTTACAGGGAAGGACCCCGGAATGGCTCCTTCTATGTTTAATATAGATGGTGCCCCTATGCTTGATCAAGCATCATCACAAACACATTCAATAATGCTTTTATGGACCTTAGTAGTGTCCTTCCCCCATAACTTCTTTAAGCATACCACAGTTAGTGATAACAATGAGAAACCTGACCAGCCACTGGACCACCCACTTTTCTATTTCAAAGCTATCACAGAATATGAAGATAGAAAATACATCCTTAAGATGCTTGAGAAAACTAGATTTAGTGGCGTTATCCTAGATCTTAAATTTATTGCCCTCACCTTGGATG
The DNA here is from genome assembly GCA_016271365.2 of Neoceratodus forsteri. NCBI lineage: Eukaryota > Metazoa > Chordata > Ceratodontiformes > Ceratodontidae > Neoceratodus > Neoceratodus forsteri. The sequence continues at coordinate 214,858,168 of CM057451.1, forward strand.
AAATCCTGGCATCACTAATCAAGATATTCCACTTAGCCATCATGTATTCTCAATTCCCACAAAATTGGAAATCTGCTGTTGTGACACCAGTACATAAAAGTGGCGATAGGACCCTTCATGGGAACTACAGACCTATCTCCAATCTCCCCCCACTGTCTAAAGCACTTGAGTGAATAGTAGCAGAGCAACTGGTCAAATACCTGGAAAATTACCAGTTACAATGCCCACATCAACATGGGTTCAGGAAAGGGCACAGCGCCACCACAGCTTTAATTGAGTTCACAGGCTATAGACATAATTCCCTTGACCAAGGTCATCTAGTTGGGGCAATGGGTCCAAAGAATGGCAACAAGAATAGCATCGGCTAGGACCACAAGGGAAAAAAGGTGCCAATTTTTCTGTTGCAGGGGGCATCCCCCTACTTTAGAATTCTCACTCCGAGGGGGAGCTGAGCCTGGGGAAAGTTAAAAATTGTGGGGTCATGGAATACTGTTTCCATGGCCCCATGTAAAATATTCTAAGTCCAGAGTACCTAAAAAAAGGTTAGGAGACCAGAATTAGAACCCTGGTCTCTACTACTGGTGACCGAGCTGCTTTATGCACCAGCCCTCCATGCCACAGGAGCAGCTCAGCCAGCATCCTGGATCCTGGTGCCCTTGTCTCTGTCCAGCCCCATGGACAGCAACCAGGGGAGCACTTACAGCAAGCACTGTAAACTCCACTCGCTGTCCGTGTGAGTGCTTACCAGACTAGAGCAGTGAACTGCAGCACTATTCTGGCAGTGCTCACTTGACCAGATACCTCCAGTCAGAGCTGCATTTATAGATCTTACCAAAGCATTTGACATGGTAAACTATGCCTTAATGATTGAACAGCTATTCGGCACTGGGTTTTCCAATGAAACCATAGTGTGGTTTAAAAGCTACCTTGATAACCACTCACAACAAGTCAAGATTGGAGATGTCCTCCCTGATAACAGACCTGTCCACTCTGGAGTCCCACAAGGGTCCATCCTGGGTCCTCTCTTGTTTAGTATCTACTAAATAAGCTCCCTGTCTCCTGTCAGGATCATATCCTGCTATACGCAGATGACGCAGTTATCTTTACTGGTAATCCTGACCCTAAGTCTCTTGAAGACCAAATACAATTAACCTTTGCTAATGTTGAGAAATGGTTTAGTGGCCACAAGCTCATAGTAAACTTTTAAAAGACTAAGACTATGCTATTCTATAGTTCCCATAATAGGTATAAATTCTACCCACTGTCTATCTCAAATGTTGCTGGCTCCACATTGGAGCTTGTACAGCATTTCAAATACCTGGGGGTTACTATGGCCATCACTTTGTCTTATGTCCTTCATATTGACAATATTGCCAAAGTAATCAACATGCGTATTGGGCTGCTCTACAAGCATAAGCATAGCCTAACCTTGAAGCCCTAAACCTTGCCATACGCAGCTCTGCCATCTCCATCATTTATTATGGGCTGTTCATCTATGGGTCTAATACTGACATGTCCCTCTGAAGCATCAAAAACAGCACTAAACAAAGCCTGTCAGCTCTTACCCAAAGCTGCACAACTTACCCACACTTGTGACCTATATGCTCAGTCAGATTGGCTCCAGTATCAAGGCAGAATCATTTACCAAACCTGCCTAACTGCAAAACAAGTAAACTTAGGGTTGGTGCCTCCTGGGGTTCAGAAGCTTCTTATCCCCTGTTGCATCATGCATTGTACGGGAAGCTCTGACAACCAGATCTTCAAGATCCCCCATTGCTGTACTTCCCTTAGACAAAGATCCTTCACCCATAGAGTCCCGCTTTGGCTCATCTTCCTGCATATTGGCACCTCCTCTACTTCCACATTGGGCCCTTTCAAATGCAAGCTCAGACAACACTTAGCAAATAATGCCAGCTGTGATTGCTTCCACTAAAAAGTATCTGACTGTCAACCTGTGGTCTCTGACTAGCTCTTAGCTCTGGGCAACTTTCACCTTCCTCATACTTTATGCCCCTCGTTCTTCTACCCCCCCATAACCCCACCTCACCTTACCCCCTTCCCCTCCCACTGCTCTCTCTCCCTTTCAACTCTCCCCCCCTGTGCTTTTCGTACCTCCTCATCTTATTCCCTACCCCTCCGTGATTAGGCCTCATGGGCTGATTTTTTATTCACTGTTTATTTGTTCCCTTGTACTGTCTTGATTTATCTGCCTTTTGTATCTAAATCCCATGACCTGGCATACATTGTACAATGCCATGCAAATTGTCACATTGTTTTATTTTTAATCTGTGTAATGTTCGTAACTACTGTGGTAACTTTCAAGCATTTTTTTTTTTGTCTCTGCTCTCTGTAACCTACTGCTAAATGTGTATTGCTCCTCACGTGGAACCTATATAAAAGAGCTCTTAGTTCAAAGGTATTCAATCCCACGCCGGGTCATAATGTCGCACGCATAATAGCGTACAACATTATGGTGAACCCAGACCTGTGCGCTCTCTGAGTTAGACCCCCCCCCGGAGTTGAGAATCTTTAGGGGGGTCCAGGGGCACAGCTCCCATAACAGAGGGGGTGTGGAGAGCAGAGCCCTCTACAGAACAATAACAGGAATAAATCACACAACGCACTTGTGACACACAGCATGCCATGCAACATACTGACCCCGAGCCTTTCAATCTGATATTTTAATAAATAAATAACACATATCACCAACAGCTACAGGAAAAGAGTTGCCCACTGACATGGAAACAAATAAAATTGATGAGCTATGAGGGTTTTGTTTCCTTTAATTAAGGCACTAGAGAACTCTATACACCCTACATTTAGCAAAGGTATATCACAGAGTCTGCATACTCCAATCAATCTGAGCTCTCTAGCTCTTTTCCCCAAGCTCCAAATCTATGTGGACTCACCTCCACCCCCTTCCCCCAAATGGGACTTGTGTACATGAAATTTGTTTAGCAAGCACAATAGACCGACAAAGATAGCAGACCACACTTAAACTAAAGCCAAGCATTAAATGCTCTAGATTTTAAATAATCACAGCTTCACTGAAGCATAAAAACACTCAGACAAATTATGATTCCTCTTTGATTTCAGTCTTGACCTGCTCACAGACTCAAACTTTTTAGACCAGCTTAGCAGCCATCTCCCAGTAGGGATTTTCTGTTAAAAATCATTCTGCTTGTAGCTGACTATTTCCCTTGCTGTCAGTCACTTACTTTATTCATACTACAAAAATCTTGTTGCAGTGTCTCACATGCAGATGGTGCTATTCATAAACTTCATTCACATGTTCAACAGAGCTCACAAATGGATATTATTGTGAGAGGTGCTAATTTATTTTTCCATTGTGTCCCAGTGGCCAATATGAAACATCTCACAGTACTTGTATGGCCCTTAGTATAATAATTTATTGATCAATCATTTAAAAATGATCATTACAAGGTACAAGTACAATATTTGCTAAAACATACATAGCATGCAATAAATAAATATTGTAGCTTTTCCTTGTCCTAAATTTTTGTAATATTTTTTGCCATTCTTTTCCTGATTTTCCCTTTTGTCATAAGACCCTATGTATTATAAACATATCTTCTATGATTAACAGTACTATCAAAATAGTATTATCATCAGTTTGAGTTAAAGTACTAACAATTGGATAAATCTGTTTATGTCAAGCCTTATTGTGCCATTTACATTTCAACAGAGCTTTCACTAAGTTTTCCTTCTCATTACCACCACAATAGCATAGTAAATCAGATGGATTTTTAGATTTGTTATATTTTGTGGTCCTGGTGTTTGAATTGAACAATTCAAATTTAAATCATGTAAAAATATTACGCTGATTAGAATCTTCTAATAGTTCCAGATAAAATCTGAACCCATGATTACAGTCATTAGTACTATATCATTTGGAGTAGTTGAATTCCTAACTAAAACTAGATCTTTTTCTTCATAGTACTTTGTAATTTTCTTTTTGATATTTTGCCTATACTGATCACTCAGTGTAATATTTCTTGATAGGTAAAGTGAAAGGGAAGTTAGTGTATGCTCATGAAGAAGTTTTTTTTTTTACGCATTTGTACCAAGATGATTCCATGCAACCCAATCTTTCCCGCTTTAATGTTTCTCAAGCACTGCTTAACAAGTCTGTTATCAGGCTGTTTAGTTATTCTAATCCAGTAGCTAATTGCCCTGGTGTCTGCATATACCTGTAGGTTGTGGATACCCGGTTCCATCTGCACAAACTGGGCTGGGGTAGATTTGTGGCAGCCCAGAGATACTCTTAAGAGTTGTATAATTGTTTTTTCCAAGTCAGTCTTACAGGAATGACCCCAAATTTCTGTCCCGTATAATATATGCATGTTATATTTGGCTTCTATTGCTTTTAATAGTGGTCTTATTGAAGACCCCCAATATAAGAAGTTAAAACTAGCCAGAGCTCGGGCAGTCACTTGAACTGTTGTCAAAGTTGCATAAATATGGGATTTCCAGGATGTATTGTTTTAATGAATAATTCCCAATTATGAATACTTATTAACTGACTCCAATGGTACAGAGTTAATGTTGCATGTATATTTTGCTTTTCTTGCTCCCATGATCATAATTTTGAATTTTTGAAGATTAATTATTAGGGACTGTGTATTAGAATATTCATCCAGAATATTGAGTTTTTCCTGCAGGCCTCATGCTGTAAGGGAAAAAAGAATAATATCATTGGCATATGCCAGTGTGGCACAGGGGGTAGAACTAATCTTAATGGAATCTGTATTTAAGACTGCAGGTCTACCAGTAAATTATTGATGTAGATAGAAAATGGCAATGGTGCCAATATGCAGCCCTGCCTAACCCCCTTGTTAGTACTAAAGTCATTAGATAATTAATGTCCAGCCCTTACCTTTGCCCAAGTATTTGTATATAGATTCCTAATACTATTTATCAATATGGGCAATATGCCCCATTTGTACATGATAGTCCATAATGTACTTCCGTTAATTGTATCAAATGCTTAGCTGTAATCAATGTATAGTTTCTATTTGTGTAATTTTACATATTTTTCTATTAAACAGTGAACTGTGAAACAGTTTTCAATTGTTGACTGATTTTCCTGAAAGCCTGCTTGTAGTTGGGATAAACACTGCACATTTTTAACTTCATCCCTGAGCCTCTTAAGAGGCCATTAGTGGAAGTCGCATAACATGTATGTTATGAAGAAATGCCACCCTCTGTTAAGTAATTCTCACAATCAGTTTACTCAGGAAAGTAATGAAATGATTGCTGCATATGCTGATCTGTCAGCACAGTGGCAGCATTGACACTTGTGATGCTGGCAACATGGTTCAGAAACATATCTAGGGCATTTAAAGGATAGCAAAGAGGGAGTATTGAGCATCCCAACACGTGCTCTCCTGTAGGATGTAGAAACATAGAATTAGAGGGCAGATAAGGATCATTTGGCCCACCTAGTCTGCCTACCTTCCCTACCTACTTTTACAATGCAGATCCTACTTGATCTCCAGCTTTACCCCCCCCTTGCTTCTAAGGTTTCCTTATACTTACCCCATGCCTTCTTAAATCCCATTACAGTGTTTGTTCTCACCACCTCCATGGGGAGGCTGATCCAGGCATCCTCCACCCTTTCTGTGAAGAAGTATTTTCTTACATTTCCCCTGATTCTACCCCCCCCAGCTTCGTTGCATGACACATGGTTCTTGTGCATCATTTTCTCTGAAAAGGCTTCCCTCTTGAACCTTATTTATACCCTTGAGGAATTTAAAAGTTTCTATTATGTCCCCCCTCTCCTTCCTTTCTTCCAATCTGTATATTCTGAGGTTCTTCAGTCCTTCCTCATAAGGCTGTTGATGCAGATCCTGCCCATTTTAGTTGCCTTCCTTTGGACTGCTTCAGCTCTGTCCATGCCCTTTCAGAGATGAGGACTCCAGAACTGGACACAGTATTCTAGGTGGGGTCTCACCAGAGATTGATACAGAGGTATCACTGCCTCCCTCTTTCTGCTGGTGATACCCCTCCCTATGCATCCTAACATCCCACTGGCTCTCCCCTCTGCCTTGTCACACTGTATGGCCACCTTTAGGTCATCACATAGAACACCCATGTATCTTTCCTGTTTAGTAGTAGTAGTAAAACAACTTTATTTATACAGGCTAATATTTGACAGGCAAATATACACCATACGGCCAAAAAAGACATGTTTTCAAGGCAATCCTGTATTTTGCATAATAAATTACAGCACAAGGATATAGGCAAATAAATACACACCAATATACAAACTAGTACTTTACAAAGACAAAACATTCAACATAATACCAAATATATGTGCAAAGGTGCTAACATATACCACTAGTAGCAGTGGTATTTGTACAATTTTGTTTTAGTATGTTGTTTAAATGTATTTGCAAACAAAGTCATGTCCCTCCACTGACATGGAAAGTTGTTCCAAACAGACACTGCCCAGTATTTAAAGGTCATTTCCCCAAATCTAGTTCTAACCTTAGGGATCTTTATCTGCAGTTTTTTTTTATCCCTCAAAGATAAAAATGTGAAGAGTGGTTGCCAGTACCTCTTTTCCCCTTTTGTACTCTGCCCCTGGGTTTTTGAGCTCAAAGTGCATGATTTTGCATTTTTTTTTGCATTGAAACTTAGTTGCCACTTTCTAGAGTACTCCTCAAGCTCACCTAGATCTCTTTTTATCCCCCCCACCCACATGGAGTGTCCACTTTATTGCAGATTTTTGTGTCATTTGCAAAAAGACATAACTTCTCTTCTAGTCTGTCTGATATGTTGTTCATAAAGATATTAAAGAGGACTGGTCCAAGTACTGATACTTGCGGCACCCTGCTAGTTACCCTCCCTTCCTTGGAGTGAATGTCATTTGCCACTAACGTCTGTTGCCTATTCTCCAACCAATATCTTACCTAGTTTACCACTTTTAGTCCCTTTCGAAGGCTGTGTAGCTTGTTTATAAGTGTCCAATGTGGAACAATGTCAAAGACCTCATTGAAATCTAGGTAGGCCACATCCACCACTCCACCCTGATCTACTTTCCTGGTTACCCAGTCAAAGAAATCTATAAGATTAGTTTGACATGACCTCCCCCTAGTGAATCCATGCTGCCTCTGATCTTATAAGCCACTTGATTCAAGATATTCCACAATCCTTTCTTTCAGTAGTGATTCCATTAATTTTTCCACCAATGAAGTCAGGCTGACTGGCCTGTAATTGCCAGCTTCCTCCCTGCTACCACTTTTGTGAAGTGGTACTACATTTACCCTCCTTCAGCCCTCCAGGACCACTCACATTTCCAGTGAGTGGTTGAATAGGACTGTTAGAGGTGCAGTCAGCACCTCTCTGAGCTCCCTCAAAAATCTTGGATGTATCACGTCTGGCCCCATTCACTTATCCACCTTAAGATTTGCAAGTTCGTTTTAGACTCTCTCCTCTGTTAATAGACTAATGTCCATGCCTCTTCCTTTGATGCCCTGACACAGATCTGTGGTCCCTCATCAGCCCTTCCATTTGTGAAAACTGAACAAAAGTAATAGTTCAGGATGTTTGATTTTTCCTTGTCCCCTTCCACACAATCCCCCCTTCCCTTCTTAGCCTTACAATCCCTCCCCTGGTTTTTCTTCTTTCGCTCACATACCTGAAAAATGTCATGTCCCCTTTCTTACTGCCTGTGCTATCTTCTCCATTTGTGCCTTTGCACCCCTCACTGCTTTCCTTGCCTCCCTCTGCATCTCTTGATACACCTGTCTATCCTCCTCTCTCTGTGTCTCCTTATACCTCCTGAATGCTAGCTTTTTTATCCTTACCTTCCTAGACAACTCTTTTGAGAACCTTAGCAATTTCCTTTTCCTTTTGCTTACCTGCCTGATGCAGAGGTTTGTTGCCTTTAATATGATGAACATTCAATATGCCTTCAGTAAGTGTGAAGTTGTCTGGTTTCTATTACTTTAATACTGTACCACCTGTATACCACAGATTATGAAGTGCTGAGAGCTAGCAGTGAGGTAGGGAAGGATTCTGGCTGACTCTTTGTGCTGTAACACAGTTGTGTGATCGGGCACAACAGAATTTGCTGATGCAGACATCATGTAGGCTAAGATGGAAAAAACCTGGAGGAAAACATCCAGCTGTTGGCACCATAATGTTCAGCAAACATGTCCCTGTGCAGTCTCTGTCACTCCCAACTCACTTGGTACTCCAGCAGAGCGGTGGTCCTCTAGCCCCACCATGGGGGACATCTGCTGGTGTTTGGGTCCAAAGACAGTGATGACAGGGCTGGGTGGTCCTCAGAATGGTAATGGGAGACCAGCCTGGGAAAGGCAGGAGAAAAAAGAACAAATAAAAAAGTAGCTGCACACTTTTCACCAAAAGTGTTTCATCTGGTGTGCTATTTAAAAAAACTATTACTGAGAGCTGAGGCAGAAAACAAGCTAGTCATAATGTTGCTATCCAAGTTGAATGTTTCTTCTTTTGGTGCTACTTGATCCTCATCATAAGTTGAAACAGGACTTTGTTTCATCCAGGGTGGCTCCTCCAAAGAGTACAAGACAGTGACGTCACCACGCTGATTTTGGGGAGGCTACAGCCCCCCCCAATCAAAGTTAAAGCCCCCCAATCATTGAAGGGCAAACCTACCTGGATTAATGGGGCACTGTATTGGGGCTATTCCTTCCTTCAAATTCAATCCACACCGTGTCTGCTAGTCATCTGAAGTAGCAGCAGCTGAGCAGCAGCGTGACCCTCAGCCGACTCTCTGATTTTTTTATTTTTACCTCAGTTTTTCTGAACTGCATGCAGATCGCAGTCTGCAGCATGCAGTTCAGAACTTCAACTGAGGTAAATAAATAACACTCTCTGTAGTGTACAGTACAGTTTGGGTGAAAAGTTTTGAAGAACGTGCCGGTAGCCCGCCCCCCCTGCTGACCTGACTCTCCGTCTCCTCCGATTTTGCTTCAATGAGAATGAGTTCTGATCTGCATCGCCAATCTAATTCTGCAGCATGCAGTTCAGAACTGGTAATGGTAATATGTACACTGTGTGCCACTCTGCCCTACTGGCCATGGCCATTGCCAAGATTAAGAATTCACCCGTAGTAGTCCTACTAGCCCCGCTGACAGTGCTTACCCTTCCATCCACCGCCGGTCATCCAGCAGGTCTCTAAAGCCTGGAGTGCACTCATTCCTGCTTGTGAACTGCTGCCAGCACCACCTTGTTAGGTGAGAAGAAGTGGAGAAACGTCAACAAGCCAGGGCTGTGATGTTTCTGGCTCCGCTGCTAGTAGCTGTGCCACTGCTGTGTTAATAGTCGCTCAAGTTGGTCAGTTCGACTCCCTCCCTCTTCTCTCTTCTCTCCATGAACACATGCAACCCATAAACAAGTTTAAAAGCTTTAACACTAACAGCATTCATAACTATAACTAGATTGAATGAAAATTATTTCTAAAGTGAGGCTTTTGATGCTAGTTTTCTAATAAATAAACTCAAACACTTCCAAAATTGTAGCCCAAAACGTAACTTTTTTTGAGCTACGATGTGTTTAAAAAAAAAAGAAAAGTGTAAAATATCCCTCTTATTCCCTTCACTCCTCTGAGCATGGGATGGGTTGGTAATCCTTCTCTTCAATAAAAGTAGGAGAAATCGGATCCCACTTTGTTCAGTGCTGAAACATCACCCCTGTTTCCTGAGTACGTAACTAGAGTCCGAAATTAAATAGCAAAGACCAAAAATTCCATACTGTAGTCTCATCGCCCTGACTCTTATATGAGCCTTGTAATCCAACTCATTTTCTCTTTTTCTGTGACAGTAAAACATTCTTAGCCCCTTATTCGCTTAACAGATCAATTCTTTTTTCATTCCGTCTTCCCTTTTTGTTATACAATTTATTACCATTTTATGTGAGTCTGAGCACCCTTCTGTACATTGTCCTTCAGCATGTTCTACGTTCCTTTCTTTAGGCTGCATCTTCCTATTCAAGGACCTCGCATCGGAAATGTGGCTCCGAGTCCGGATTCAACGTAGAGGATGAGGATCATGGCAAGTTACTCTCACTAAAAAAAAAAACTCTCTCTGTTACTGTCACCCGATTCTTTCCTTTAATAACTTACAGCAGATAAATTCTGTTTGTCCTCAGCAAACAGTCTTTTTAAAATTCAAGCCATGTCTCTTTTTTGACTCTTAATTTGCTACCTGCTGTTTTAACCCCCACTCCTGTGGAGGTGTAGGCATTGTGCCAGTCTGCCTACCTAAATAATTAAAGGGTATATGGACATTTTTAAAAACTTTGTGTTCTGCCTCTAGCACGGTGTCTGAGGAAATCTGGGATATTTTTTTCTCCCTCAGATCTGTATCCCTCCTCAGCTCTGTGTGCACAGTCTTTTTCTAAAAGTTTTTTTTTTGTTTTGCATACTCATTTACTAGTGGGTATATTGGGGATATTCAACTGTTTGGTTAGCTTTTGAGAAAAGGAGTCCAACCATTACTTTTCGCCTGTCCATATTTTGAACCTTTTTATGTTATTTTAATTTTTTTATGCAAATTTGCATTTATGTCTTTCCTGAGCTATGAAAATTCCTCCAAATGTTCATTATTTTTTTGAAGTATTGTTTGGAGCATTTCTGAGTCTGTCCTGCAAGTGTGAAAAAACTGACACAATGGTCAAAAAATATTTATTGCAGCTGCAGGAAACATTTGCCACAAGACGTAATTTGACGCTAGTTGCACAGTGTACAAGCATTTAAATCCATGAATAGTCAGACACTAGCTAGTTTAGCAAAAAAATGAAATCTTTTCTGATATCATTAGACACCATGGCTTTTCACAGACCCTTCACTGCTGGTATGGAAAAAAAAAGCCCAGTGTATAGCAAGAATGGGAGACAGTCCCCATATGGTATTACTGTCTGTTCTGTACTAGCAAGTCGAATCCTAGTTTTTCAGCTCATGGTACCCATCAATCTGGTGTCCTGGGAGAAGGTACATCTGGCTTTTTCATTTGCCAGTGGCAACAAAGAATTATACCGATCCCTCCCAAGGTGTCTCGGTGAGGTATTCCACAGAGAATAACCTTTGTCTGAGACTCTGGTGAATTAGCCAGTTAAAGCACATGAATTACAAGCTCCTCTCCCTTTGGGGTGGTCAGCGTAGGCACATACTCATACAGATACACCAGGACATCATTCATTCAACTTAGGTGAGAAAGACGCCCTTCCTAACTTGCAGTGTACTCCAGATAATATAAGTGTAACAGATTCTTCCCCAGCTAGGTCATCTGGGTGGCTCCCAAGGCAGTAATAATCTTACTGTACCTCAGAATCTTGTTTAACCTGTGTATTCTGAGTTGGAAGAAAAGGAAGGTGGATGTCAGAGAAGCTATAGGTATCTTCAGTGACGTCCTTACTTGAGAGTCAGTACTTCCTTTTTGGTCAAAGAGAAATGTAGTAGTATTAAAAACGGTATCATCAGGATGTAACTATTAGAACTGATTTGGCCGTTCTATAAATTTGTTCTGGACAGTAAGTAGGATTTTGCAGCTGTCAAAGACAAGGTCTGTCGATATGCTGCAGGTGTTCATTTCAGAAGATGCTCCCAAATATTTTCCTGAACTTGAACAGTTGTGCAAATTGTCAGAAAAGACTGGAAAAATATAGAACAAAAAGCAGTTCTATTAGAAATACAGCAAAAGTTTTCCTTTTTGGGAATCGCTGCTGTAGAAATGGGAGGTTCCTCAGTAATACATGCTTCAGTTTCAGCAGTGGTTAATCAGACTGCTGAAACCAGTGAAAGGGGCAGCTTCTCTAACAGATGCTATTGACAACAGACTGGATACAGCATGTTGACATGCATACTCCACTTTAGGTTCCACGTTAACAAAGTTGTCAGCCTTGGCTTTGGTAGTACAAGCCCTACATGAGTGGAGTATTGTCAAAGCAGACAGTTTATTGGAGGACTGTACGGTACAGAATTTAGTTCTGTTAGAGCAGATAGACACTTACTTTTAAAGGGGATGTCTTAGTAGATTTGCTGCTACTTTGCTGGAGGTTTTGCAGCCTCTGTTGTTGCTATGGTTAAGACATTGGTCAGCTGGTCTGACCTGTAACACACATCTCCTTAGAGTCACTTATGCAGGTAATATGATGATTGTTCCTAAGTCAGATGAAATACTAAAGGACGTAAAAGATAAGAATGTTTAGTTGCCAGGAACAAAATGTTTTAACCTTCCAACAGTAACTCGAGGGACAGGGTTTTGACAGCAATTGTCCTTTCTGTAGTAACTTGCATTCTTTTCAAGGACATGGAAATGAGCGTGGTAAAGGCTCATTTACCAGTTTCAGTTCTCAACAAAGCAGGGAATCTTTATTTGGCAAGCACTTAAGATTTTCATATCACAAGAGGCAGTTAATCTGCATGAAGATTTGTGGTTCCATCCTTGTCAGCAGCTGCTGAAGGGTCATCTCCAGGAGAGTTCTTAGCATTAATTGACCTATCAGATTCACATCTGTGTATCCAGATATGCTACTTACCAAGGTTTACGATTCAATACCTCTACTTTCAGCAGATCTGATTGGGAGATAATGAAATAGCATCAGTTGTTGGAGGACGGGGGGGCGGGGGAGGATGATAGACAGCAGGAGGCGAGCAGGGAGGGTTCATTCTTGTATTCTGTGACTGGAGTCTGGCACCCTCCTCATACTCTGCCTACCAACAGCACAGCAGCTTGCTTGCACAGTGAGCCAATCAGTGGACAAACACATGGTGTGCTTCTCCAACACACACGTGGTACACACTAGTAGTCCCATTGTGTGCAGTAAGAAAAACTAGTGACGCAGTTGTAGTTGATAGCGAGCAACAGAGCAGAGGCAGGCACTATTTGGGAGATTCAAATCGGAATTCAATTTCAATCTATATTTCTAGAAAGTTATAAACATTGAAGACTCAGTTCACTTGTTGGGCTAAGAGACTTGAGTGCTAAATCAAAGTGTAGTGTTTATTTTTTTACATTTTTTTCTCTGAATGTACTACGGGGGGGGGTTGTGTTTGTGTGTAAATTGAAAAGCTCAGACACAGACAACCTGCTGTGAGTGCTGCCATACAGCAGCATTACTAGCTACTGCATATATGTTGATTTTTTTTCTTACTTGCAGCTTATTTTCACATTTACTATCTTACTGAGTAAATTGAATACTTTGGTGGTTTATGTTTTTAGGCTCACAAATTTAGAATAGAAGTAGCAGAACTTTTCTTTTCCTAAATTGCCTTATACCCTGACCCATGCCTCGGGTTTGTATTGTGGCAAGCTTAACATCACAAGCAAGGAGTTAGCCAGTTCAATTTCAGACACTTTTTTTTATGAACAAGGGAAACCATCTGTTTTATAAAAAAAAAACAGTTCCAGTAGTAGCATACTCATTTTGCTTCGCATACTGTGAGCCCTGCGTGTGTTAGGCTCCATCTATTGTATTAAATAGCAGTTTTCCAGTAGGTGTTTAATACTCATTACTTCGCATACTGTGAGCCCTGTGTGTGTTAGGCTCCATCTATTGTATTAAATAGCAGTTTTCCAGTAGGTGTTTAACACTCATTACTTCACATACTGTGAGCCCTGTGTGTGTTAGGCTATTTCTATTGTATTAAATAGCAGTTTTCCAGTCGGTTACTCATTACTTTGCATACTGTGAGCCCTGTGTGAGTTCGGCTCCGTCTTTTTGTATTAAATAGCACTTTTCCAGTAGGTGTTTAATACTCATTACTTTGTATACTGTGAGCCCTGTGTGTGTTAGGCTATTTCTATTGTATTAAATAGCAGTTTTCCAGTCGGTTACTCAATACTTTGCATACTGTGAGCCCTGTGTGTTAGACTAAGTCTGTCACATAAACATTTCATTCCTGTGTGCCAGACCCAATAAAAGGGCATTTTTCTTATAATTTACTTTTTAGTTAGTTCTTGTCACACAATCATCCGCCTTGTTAAAAATGAGTATCCATGACTTCTTCCATCCAAAATCAAAAAAGCAGAATAAAGAAAGTAACTTCCCGGACACCAGTGATGCTCAACAGCTGCAGCCAGAGCAGCCATTAAGAAATGAAGTGGAAGTTCCAGTACCAGAAGATGTAGCAAACACATAATCATCTCCCAGAACATCTTGTGATGCACTTGAATCAGTAGCAAGATTTACGTCTGCTGCTACTGTTGTACCCAATGATCTGGGAAGCAAAGAAGCTGGTCCTATGCAGCCAAAGTTGTCTAGTTTTTTCACAAAGGGATTTTGGAAAGCAGAAGCATTCATTTTCAAGCAGCTGGTATGCATCATTTAAATGGCTTGAATATAGTGCAAGCAATGATGTCATATTTGGCTTTGCCTGCAGAATGTTTTCAAGTTGCACTGGTCGAGCGGACACTGCTTTCACGTCCAGAGGGTTTAACAACTGGAAGAAGGCAATAGAGAAGATGAGAGAACACCAACAAACAACAACACATACAGGAGCAATGGAGGCCTGGTCTACTTATGTGAAATCTAAAGAACGAGGCAATATTATACAGCTAATGGATTCAGCAATGATTGCAGATATTAAAAAGCAGGGAGTACCTGAGAAGGATAGTTGAGATTGTTTTGTTGTTTGGCAGACAGGGAACTGCCTTCCGAGGCCATAGGGAGTGTGAAGGGAGCTCAAACAGGGTAACTTTTAGAGACTTTGACCTTCTAAAAAGTTTGATCCTGAATTGCAAAATTTGCAGATTCACATGCCAGGAAATGCCACCTATCTCTCACCTCTCTTGTCAAAATCAGATGATAGAATGTTGTGCAAAATTAATAAGAGAAAATTTTAAATGAGGTAAAAGAAGCAAAGTATTTTGCAATACTTGCTGATGAATCTAGAGATGTTGCTTGCAGAGAACAAATGAATATTTGCCTTCATTATATTCACCATGGTTCCCTCTGAGAAATTTTTGTGCTTCCATCAAGTAACAGCATTAGATGCCCAAAGTCTGACAAATGAACTGTGTTCAAAGCTGACTAACTGGGACCTCCATGAGAATTCGGTGACTTGCGTAGCTCAAACTTATGACGGTGCATCTGTTATGAGCGGCAATTTAAATGGAGTCCAGGAATTATTTCGTCATAAGCATCCATATGCTATTTATGTTCATTGCTATGCTCATATTCTGAATTTGGTCATTGTAGATGCCTGTTCATCACTTCTTCCTGTACGGAAATTCTTTGACATGCTTCAAGAGATACACACGTTCTTTTCCAAATCTGTCTTGACTCACCAGGGGTTCTTATATGTTCAAAAGGAGCTTGGGTTGACTAGAATTCTTGAGATACCGGAGTTAAGTTCTACCAGGTGGGCTTGTCAAAAGCGAGCAACAAAGGCAGTAATAGGAACTTATCCAGCTCTTCTAAAATATCTTTCGGAATGTAAAGAAGGAGAAACTGCAAAGGCCAGAGGACTCCATAGCAAGCTTCTAGAATTCAACAATATGTTTCTTCTTAAAATGTTTGACAAACTACTGTCAGTGGCTGATGGAACAAATAACTTACTTCAGACTCAGGTTTTGGACTTTGGATGTGCAGTGACTGCTGTATCTGCGCTGAGAGACACAATTGCACAATTTCGTACTGAAGAGAGATTTCTAGTTCTCTACAGGGAAGCTGAAAATATGGCAGAAAATATGGGACACACACCCGAAAACACTCCGGGTCCAGAGGCAAAGGAAGTTACCTTCGTATTGGGAGCACTTTGTTCCAACTTCACAAACTGGAACTGAACAAAGTGCATCAGTATTGCATGAAACAAGAACTGCTGTGCATTTGAGAATCACTGTTTTTTACCCTGTGATTGACAAAATGATTGGAGAGATTGACAGAAGGTTTTACAAGCATAACCAAACACTGATGGTTGCTATCAATGCTCTCAGACCACAGTCTAACACATTCTTGGACCAGAACAAACTGAGGCCACTTGGAGAGATGTATGACTGTCCAGTTCTGGAAGAGGAACTGGTAGTAGCAAGAAACTTCATTTGTCGGCTGCCAGAAAATGAACGTCCGCACGATATGACCAATCTTTATAATGTGCTTCCAGAAATCATGTATCTGACGCTACATAAATCACTGCAGATTGCTTTAACAATCCCAGTTACCACATGTGTGTGTGAGCACTCCTTTAGTTCCACGAGTCACATTAAGACATATCTGAGAAACAGGACGGAAAATGACAGCTTGAGTTCACTTGGAATTCTCAACATTCAGACTGAAGAAAGCAGACAACTTGACACTGACAATGTGATTGATGAATTTGCATCCATGACAAACAGAAAGATTGAGCTACTTCTCCCAAAATCAGCACGATAATAAAATAGTAAAACCTGTATGACACTGATATCCAGCGGATCTGCTGGGATAATGGTTGGTGTGTCTGGCTGTTCTGGTCTGTCATTTGCTCTGGGGTCCTCCTGCAACCTTCCCAGCAGATCTGCTGGGATAATGGTTGGTGTGTCTGGCTGTTCTGGTCTCTCATTTGCTCTGGGTCCTCATGCAACCTTCCTATCAGATCTGCTGGGATAATGGTTGGTGTGTCTGGCTGTTCTGGTCTCTCTATTTGCTCTGGGGTCCTCCTTGTAACCTTCCCAGCAGATCTGCTGGGATAATGGTTGGTGTGTCTGGCTGTTCTGGTCTCTCATTTGCTCTGGGGTCCTCATGCAACCTTTCCAGCAGATCTGTTGGGATAATAGTGTGTCTGGCTGTTCTGGTCTCTCATTTGCTCTGGGGTCCTCCTGCAACCTTCCCAGCAGATCTGCTGGGATAATGGTTGGTGTGTCTGGCTGTTCTGGTCTCTCATTTGCTCTGGGATCCTCACACAACCTTCCTAGCAGATCTGCTGGGATAATGGTTGGTGTGTTTGGCTGTTCTGGTCTCTCATTTGCTCTGGGGTCCTCCTGCAACCTGTCCTCAGTGGACCAGTAACCACATTTTTCCACATGTACCTTATTAAATATATGGCTGATAACTAGGCTTCTCAAACATATTTTTCACCACTAAAATGCAGGAAAAGCCACCATTTGAAAGTAAAATTTCAAAATTTTCCGGGGAGGCATGCCCCGGACCCCCCTAGCTTTGTTAGATTTTGACTATGGTTATTAGCCCCCCCAACTTTGTACCCCTGGTGACACTCCTGCTACAAGAATGTACTACTTGAAGCCAGACATCTGTGATTTTGCATACACTGAGAAAATGGAACATCATAAATGTATTGACATTTATTTAACATGACTCATGTGTTTCATGAATGTGGCAGTAAACATGTTAGTAAAAAGAAACAGAAATAACAAAGGGTAGCTGACAAAGACCTCTCTCTTAAGACAGCATCCACTGTAGCAGGGCTTAAAGATGGTAATGACTAGCATTCCACTTTGCTACTGTCATGTTTATTGGATGGTATATTTTGTTGCATTCATCATGGAATAATTTCTCCTGCTAGCACCCTACCAATGTCAGCTTTGTTGCACAGAGAATTTTCTTTGGATTCTGTGTGGAATAATTTCCTCTGCTGGCACTGTACTAATGTGGCCTTACTTGTATGATAAAGTTTGCTTGGATTTAAATTGGTATTGAACATTTAAGCATTCTCTTGTGATAAAATACAAAGGCCGGTGGCCTAGCATTCATTTTTTCCAACAATGTTTATATGAACTTCACACATATTTTGCCTTGACTGTGGCAATGTGCGTATGTGACACTTGTGAAGCAGTTGTATCATCATACACATTGCACCAGACCTGCAGCAGACTGCTTCATCACATACAGTTTACCAAATCCCCTATGGGCACAATCTTGAAATAACTATTTGGGGAGGATTTAAATGTTGCTTCTTAATGTGGAAGTGAGTTTAGTGTTATCTTGATAGTCATTAAAATTGGAGTTTAGAAGTAATAAAAAATGTAAAGGTTATGACTGAAACAAAATTGAAGTTACTTGGGGTTTCATGTGTCTTATCAAGTGATGTGTGAAGCTGGAAACTTCAATCCCTGGATTAATTCATGAATTCACCTGATTTTCTGGAGTTAATCCGCTGTATGAAGATCAAGTTTGCAAAAAACTAGCAACTCCATGAATTGTGAAGCTGTAGCTTCACCAACGGAGTTTGATATAGAGACAAAGGGACCCAATTCCATTGGGTGCAACTTGTGAAATAAAAGGTTGCTATGCCCAATGCAGTTGTGGCACACGCAAAAGTTGCTATTCCAGAATGTTGGTAACTTGCACCACACCTTCTGGAATAGCAGCAAAATCCTGCCTGTCACCGACAGATGGGCAGACTTGGGAGTCCTGTTGCAAGTCCATGGATGCATCCATGGACAGGTGCACAGGCTGACACCTCAGTTACCAGGAGGGGCATGAAGCCCAGACCACGGGCAGGGAAAAGGTTATCTGCCACAAGTCTGTGGCATGGGTCTTGTGGCCCCCAGAAGGCACTGTCCCACAATTGCCGAGGAACCCATGTGCCACCTCTGATGAGTGGCTGCTGTACCAGGTCCCTGACAACCCATGCAGTATAGTGCCCCCTAATGGAAAATTAGCTGCGATCCTCCTGTCCAGTAGAAGGATGACATCAGGGTCCCAGTTTGTCCTCCCACCACCCCCCATTACCGATCAGCCAGAAAGGCAACAATAATAAGGACTTTGATGGTCCTACTCCCTAGTGATCTAGTGGCTCCCACCCTCAACATCCCAACAGGCATCAGTCACTCACTGCTTCCCCCATCCCCAACATGAATCCACAGCTGACACAGCCCTCCTCACACCACCACAGCCAGCCACACAGTGCAATCTCACAGACTGTGAAAGTGTACAGTACACCTACACAGTCTGTGAGTGGCAATGTGTGACTGGCAATGGTGGTGTGGGAAGGCGGTGCCAGCTGCAGATGTGTGTTTGAGATGGGGGGAGTTGGCTAGGTGGCCACTGCCTGTTGGGGTGGGGAAGATGGGGGGGCCACTGGACCACCAGTGAGTATAATATGGAGGATTTGCTTACCACAGGATCGGGGCTGGGGGTGGGGCTGGGTGCATGTGCCAGGCATCAAATGGGGATCAGGGATGGGGAGCCACTGGACCACCAATGATTTGGGACACCAGGAGAGGATTTGGGGGGACTGGTGGATACAGTGCCTTACATTCTTGGCACAGGTGTGCCCATTGTGTGGTATGCAGGTTTAGGCTGGCACCATCATGCCTCTTGCTAGGGGTGGGTCACCACCCTATCCATGCCCCCACAACAACATCACCAGCACCTGGTGTGCCCCTACAGGCCCTTGTCCCACCTCACTTCAGCAGCGCAAGCCAGTTAGACCACCTCTTTGCTGGTCTAACTGGTGTCCCCTTCTGCAGCCTTGATGGGGCTTCCAAAATCCTAAAAAAGGAGATAAGGCAGTCCCACCATAGTGCAAGCCCCCCTTGTGACATGGTGCCTTGGTGCCTTGGGTTGTTGGATGCAACCCTGGTGCAAGGGGGCTTTGCTGCAGCCTTCCCTGGACTGGACTGGATGCAAACCCTGTTGTGGAATCCAGTTTGACACAAATTGTGCCTCTAATCACAACTTGCGTCAAACAACATTGCCACAACTCCCTTGCATCAGGTGCACTCAACTAAAAATCAAGCCCAAAGTCTTACAAGAACACAAAGTTGCAACTTTGCATGTGAAGTTTGGTATGGAGGAGAAGTTTGCAGTGTACTAGAGTACACAGTAGAGTACACTAGTGTACACAGTAATAGAGTCAAGCCATACAAAGACAAAAGTACTGGACTTTAGGAGGGCTGACTTTGCCATAATGAGTGAGTGCCTAAGAAATGCACTAGCAAATGGGCAGGAAGGAGGGGTGGAAGAACAATGGGGAATAATAAAAACTGCCATCACAGAGGTAACAAGCCTTTGTGTGAAGCAAATAAACAAAACAAGACGATGTAAGAAACCACTATGGTTCTCAAAGGAAGTGGCAGTGAAGGTTCAAGAGAAAAAGAAAGCATTAAGGAAGTACAAAGGTATCGTGAGAAGGAGCAGGACAGAGAACTGTATCAGTTAAAGCAAAAGGAGGCTGGGAAGGCAGTCAGAAACAGCAAAGGCCCAAACCAAGGAAAAGATAGCCAACTCAGTTAAGAAGGGGATAAAACCTTTTATAGGTACATCAGGGAGTGAAGGAAGACCAAGGAGGGAGTAGTGAGGCTTAATAAAGGGGAGGGAGGGTGGGCAGAGGGAGACTGTGAAAAGACAGAGATACTAAACAAATATTTTTGCTCAGTATTTATGAAGGAAGAGGGGAGATACATAAAACAAACAGTAGTAACACTCTGGATACAGAAGTTGATACTGCCCATTTACAGAAGAAAGGGTTCTGAAAGAACTCTTAAAACTGAAGGTGGACAAAGCAAGGGGGCCTGATGGGATTCATCCCAGAATTCGAAAATAACTAAGGGTAGAACTAGTGACACCACTGGATACCCTTTTAACAAATCATGGGAGGATGGGGTGGCACCCGAGGACTGAGGAGGGCAGATGTGATTCCCTTCACAAAAGTGGGAGCAAAGGCAGAAGCTAGAAACTATAGACCTGTTAGTTTAACCTCAGTGATAGGGAAAATGATAGAATCACTCTAAAGGAAAGAATTGTCGAGTATCTAGAGGCCAGAGGGGCACAGGACCCTAGGCAGCATGGATTCACAGCAGGAAGGTCATGCCAGATGAATCTGATAGATTTCTTTGACTGGGTGACGAAGTAGTAGATCAGGGAGGGCTGTGGACATGGCCTACCTAGACTTTAGCAAGGCATTTGACACAGTCCCACACAAAAGATTAATATACAAGTAAGCCAGCCTGGGAGTGGGTCCCAAGATGACAGCCTGGGTAAAGAATTGGCTGGAGAATAGGACACAGAGAGTGACAGTAAATGGAGTCCACTCAGAAGAAAGGAGGGTTACTAGTGGGGTACCGCAGGGTTCAGAATTAGGACCGGTCCTCTTCAATGTCTTTATAAGTGACATTGCAGAAGGACTGGAAGGAAAAGTATGTCTCTTTGCAGATGACACTAAGATCTGCAACAGAGTTGATGCACAGGGTGGGGTGGAAAGGATGAGAAGGACTTGGCAAGGTTAGAGGAATGGTCAAATGTATGGCAGCTTAGATTCAATGCTAAGAAGTGCAAGGTAATGCACCTGGGAAACAAAAACCCAGGGGAAGAGTACACAATGGGGGGTGAGATACTAACAACAGCAAGAATGGAAAGGGACCTGGGAGTAGTCATATCAGATGATCTAAAGATGGGCAAGCAATGTGAGAGGGCAGCAAGGAGGGCTGGGGGATACTGGGATGCATAGGGAGAGGCATCACCAGTAGAAAACAGGAAGTTATCCCTCTGTACAGACAGCTGGTGAGACCCCATCTGGAGTACTGTGTGCAGTTCTGGAGACCCAATCTCCGCAAAGACATAGACAGGATGGAAGCTGTCCAGAGGAGGGCAACTAAAATGGTGCAGGGTCTGCACTGGAAGTCATATGAAGAGAGAGACTTAAGGAGCTTAATATGTATAGCCTCGAGGAAAGGAGGAGAGGGGGACATGATAGAAACTTCTCGGCACCTCAAGGAATCAACAAAGTCCAAGAGGGTAGCATCTTTCAAAAAAGAGGTGTGCAAGAACAAGAGGGCACAATTTGAAGATGGGGGTGGCTCAGAGGTAATTAAGGAAGTATTTTTCACAGAGAGGGTTGTGGATGCATGGACGGCCTTCCGGAGGAGGTTGTGGAGTCAAAATCAGTGAGGGAATTCAAGCATGCATGGGATAGTCATAAGGCAATTCTGGGGGGTGGGGGTAGGAAGAAGTAGGCTGCTTGTTAACTAGGATCTGCAGCTTATCCAGTAGGTAGGGAAATGGGCAGACTGGGTGGGCCAAGCGGTCCTTATCTGCCGTCAAATTCTATGTTTCTATGTTTCTATGTTACTATGTGATTGGAGGTCACATGTTACTGAAATGGCCTGCATGCCATGTGAAAGCTGTCTTCAGTGCAGAGTTCTAAAACAGAGTAGGATAGAAGTCCGTGTGTGCTTGTCTGAGAAAAATAACATGTAAAATACACCTCAAAACCAATCCAAATTACTCACAAATTGTTCTAGAGGGTATTGTGCTGCTAGATTTGTGTTTTTGTTTTTATTTTTTCAGTGATTATTGTGATGCTTCTGATTACTCTGTGATTTTTGTAATATAAAAATGTGTTATTGAGTGTCTTTCATGAGACATGCTGAGACTGCCTGTGGGATAACCCCCCCCCCCCAGGTTTCCACTATAAGCTGTTAACCTAAAAGCCAGGAGATGATTACAGGCTAGAAGAGACACAAATTAAAGATCTCCTGTTTATCTGGCTTAATTTTAGCTGCCAGCTGCTAGGATGGAAATAATAAACTTTTATGATGTTTAGAGGAAGAATACAGGTTATGTCACTTAGATGTTAAGTCATAAATGTTCCTTTGATGTCTGTGAAGCAAGAAACTTCTCATGGGTGAACGAAGATACTGGAAAATCACAGACTTGATTGGGAAGTCACATGGGGAAATGAGTTTCTGCTGATGTCACCTTAGTTAATTTACCTTCTGAATGATAAGACATCCTGTTTTGTATAATTTTTGTATTCTGACAGGGAGGAGCAAGGTGACCTCATGCAAAGAGGTTTATCAGTTTTAAACAGTATTCTCTTTTCCACTTAGAGACATACATGTTTGGTCTCTAAAAAGCAACATCAGGCACAGTTAGAAAGTATACATTAGAAAGACAAGTCTAAGAGTACTGTGGTAGGAAATGTTGTTTGTATTTATAACCTTGGGGTTTTTTTAAGTGATTGTATGGTTTTGTGATATATTGTTCTGTATTTACATCTTACATTTTTATCTATTTTAAAGTAAACCTCTATTTTAAAGAGACTACTTGGTGTGCCTCTGAAATTATTTCTTTGACAAGTGAAGCATATATGGTTAAAGTTGATACTGTGCAGTAGCTTAATGGTAATACCAAACTGGGAAAAAAGGTAAGAGTTCATCTGAGGTCTTTCACAGAGTGCTTAAGGGTTCATTTTGTACACCTGGTTAGGTGCCCATAGGAGAAAGATATCTGGCATTTCCCCGAGGAGCAGAATTATCTGAGCCTGTACATTGAGTATGCCAGCAAGAGGTTCACAGTTTGAATCCATCCAGAACTTGAGACAAAAGGTTGATTAGAACCCACAAAACAGACAGGAGGGTTATCCTGTTCTGTTCCTGTTCACAAGACTGTGCTCAGAGATTGGCACTGTAGGAGCAGAGAGCCTGTCCTGCTGAGTGGGTTTGTGCCAATTATAACTTTATAGTAGTGGTTTCTGTTTTGTCAATCTGTGAATCAGTGCTGTGGGGGAGGGTAGGTGTACTGGGTAAAGCAAGTCAGCAAGGTAGTCCAGAAATAACCTGATTGCTTTTGTCTAAGTGGGAAATTTGTGTTATATTTTGATTTTGTCACTTTTTCTTGTTCATCATTTTTGAGCTATCGTGAGTAATTTCTCAGCACAATAGCAGTGGCATCAGCAGCAGTTTATTACCAGCATTACTGATTTCTGGTTTGGGGGAGAATTTCCAGAAGTATGAAATGTATATATTGTGCTTGGCAGTTGTGTGTACTAAAGTACTTGTACCAAAATTCAGTCTACTTTGTTTTTCTGGAACATTTCCACTACAGTTGTGCAGTAAATTACAGGAAAGGCAGCCTGTGGTGGGGAAGGGGTGAGACACACAGCACAGTACTATGTAGCAGCAGTAGTTGAGAACAATTTTAGTGAAACTGTAAGGACTGTGCAGCTGCACAAGAAAGACAACAATAGCGTTGAAATCAGATTTTTTCTTTGGAATGGATGAGAACAGAAAAATTTCAATAGACAGTACAAAGTAGTAGCAGAAATCAAGAATATAGACAGAGAGAAATAAAGATGGATGAACATTTTTTTTTTCATTTTTAAGGTTTGACAGCACAGCAATAACAGAAATCAAGAAATCCAGACAGACAGAGAGAAATAAGGACAGATGAACATTTTCATTTTCATTTTTACAGTTTAACAGAGGGTAAAAGAGAACAATAAAAGAAAATATCTGGGTTGGAGGGCTATGGCCTGGGGACAGAGGGTGTACTGCCACTTCTCAGTTTGACCAAACCTCCAGAATGGTTTGCTAATATCACAGTACCACCTCCAACAACTCCGTCATCCCTGTAACTAGCCAGGAGAGGTCCACTATCTCCCTGTGGAGATGTTCTACTTCCACATGGGTAGATGTGGGAGGAGGATCTGAAGCCATTCTCTCAGGTGCCCCCCAATGTAGCACCTGAGTCTGACTGCAGGTACATCTCCCCACCTGCACCTGCACAGCATGTTTCTTTCTCTTACCTGGCAGAGAAGAACCAGTAGGGTGGCACCACCTCCACCTCTCTCTCCACCTTTATATTTCAGATGATCCTTCCACTCATTGTTGTGCCTCCCTCTATGGTGTGTGTGCTACACACCTGTCACCAAATGGCTACCCTGTTTCCCATGCTGAACAACAGTATTGCATAGTTAACAGGTGATCACATTGCCATTGGTGGGGTCAATATGAAAAATATCCCAGACAGGGGACTTCAGCTGCTGCTGACAAGGGGAGGAGCAAGATGGTCCTGGCTGTGTTTCATCCTCCTCCTCATGGAGTGCAGGTGGTAGTGATGGTAATGGTAGTGGTACAACAGCTGGCTGGACTGGACCTTCATTTGCTGTTGGTGGTGGTGGTGGTGCCCTTACCTTATCTTGTTGCTGGGTGCACTGCACTGTGGGGCAGTTGGGTGTTGCTGCTGTCTCCTGCTGCCACTGCCATGGGCCAGGCCCTCTTGATGCATAAAGCAAAGTGTCTCCCATCTGCTGCCTGCACCCCCCTTTCCTCCTGACCACTCCAACTCATTTTTAACCAAGTCAAAAAACACAGAGTAAAAAGGGTAAAAAAAAAATATGCTAAAAGAGATAAAAAATAGCACACATAAGAGTGTTCAATATAAAGAAAATAAGGCAAGGCAAAGCTTTTATTTCTGAGGTGCCCAATCCAAAGGCTCTGGGTGCTGTATATAAAGCATACATTAGGCAGGGTTTCAGGCAAAAAGGCATACATACAAGTAATAATAAAACAGTATCAATATCAGAATATATAATAAAACAGCAGTATCAAATGCATTAGATTTTCTTCAGAATATCTGGACTGATCAGCTCTCAGACCCCTGGGAAGGCCAGGGGAAAAAACGATAGGTTTTTAGGTCCCTCTTGAACTCCTTGATGGATAGGGCCTCCCTGATATCAGTTGGTAGTGGGTTTCATAGGACTGGTCCAGTGATACTGAAGGCCTGGTCTCTGGAAGTTCTTAGTCTGGTCCTAGGTTCTTCAAGAAGGCCCCTGGTTGAGGAACAGAGAGAGAGAGTGGACTGAGGTTGCAGGTGTCAGAAGATCAGCCAGGTAGCCAGGTAGCCAGGGCCATGCCCGAGTAGGGCCTCATAGGTGAGTAAACTCACCTTGAAGATAACCCTCCACCTGACCAGCAGCCAGTGCAGAGATCACAGAACTGGAGTCATATGGCTAGACCTAGGAAGACCAGTCAGCAACCTGGCAGCCAGGTTCTGCACCAACTGCAGCTGATGAAGGGTACCTCAAGAGACCCTGAAGTAGAGAGCATTAAAATAGACAAGTCTGGATGTTACAAAGGCATGCACCAGTGGATAACAGCTAAAGAACAACTAAACAAAGACTCATTAACTGTATAGTAAAAAAATAAAAATGAAGAACAAACAAAAGAAAGCTGAATTTATTTGGGGGGGCTAAAGTTTACTATAAAAATAACAGCTCGGGCCCCCTTCCACTCATTAGCTCAGACTGTAAAGTGAAACTAAGGATAAGTCACTACATAGAACAATATCATGTGACCTGCAGGAGTTGTTTCCATAGATACATAGATACATAGACAGTGTCGGCAGATAAGGGCCTATGGCCCACCCAGTCTGCCCATTTGAGCTTGTAAGTTCAGTTTGTGTTTTCCTAAAAGTCTGTTGCCCCTTACCCTGACCTCCAGAATTCCTTTATGTCTATCCAATGCATTCTTAAATCCTGTGATTGTTTCAGCCCCCACCACTTCCTCTGGCAGGGTGTTCCACTTGTCCACCACCCATTCTGTGAAGAAATTCTTCCTCACGTTTCCTCTGAATTGTCCTCCCTCCAACTTCATCCCATGCCCTCTAGTCCTGGAACATCTTTTTCGCTTACAAATAGTGTATTCCTCCATCCTGTTCCTCCCTGTAAGATACTTATATGTCTCTATCATATCCCCTCTCTCCCTCCTCTCCTCCAGGGAGTACAATCACGGGATTTAAGAATGCATGGAATAGACATAAAGGAATTCTAGAGGTCAGGGTTAAGGGGAAATAGACTTCTAGGAAAACAAACTGAACTTACAAGCTCAAATGGGCAGACTAGGTGGGCCATAGGCCCTTATCTGCCGACACTGTCTATGTATCTATGTATCTATGTACATGTTCAGTTCCTTCAACCTGTCTTCATAGGACTTGTGATGCAATCCATGCACCATCTTTGTTGCCCTCCTCTGAACCTTCTCTACCCTGTCTATGTCCTTACATAGGTATGGTCTCCAGAACTGTACACTGTACTCAAGGTGGGGCCTCACTAGTGTATTGTATAGTGGAATTATGACCGCCCTTTTCCTGCTGGTGATGCCCCTGCCCTGCACATCCCAGCATCCTATTTGCTTTACCTGCTGCCTTGTCCACTGTTTCCCTACTTGAGGTCATCAGAGATGATAACCCCAAGATCCCTTTCCTGCTTGGTGCATGCTTTATCCTCACCCCCAACTGATATATTGTGCCAGGGTTTTGTGCCCCATATGCATTATCTTGCACTTCTTTGCATTGAATTTCAACTGCCAAACCCCTGACCATTCTTCAAGTTTCTGCAGGTCCCTTCTCATTCTGTCTACGCCCTCTGGTGTGTCTACTCTGTTACAGAGCTTTGTGTCATCAGAGAACAGTGAAATTCTGGCTTCTAGGTCTTGTGCAATGTCACTGATGAAGATGTTGAATAGGACCGGTCCCAGCACTGATCCCTGTGGTACCCCACTGGTCACTCTTCCCTCTGTGGAGTGACAGCCATTTACCACCACCCTCTGTGTCCTGCCACCCAGCCAGTTACCTACCACCACACTACTGTCCTGCCCACACCCATATTCCCCAGTTTGTGTAATAGTCTTCTATGTGGCACAGTGTCAAAGGCCTTGCTGAAGTCCAGATAGGCCATGTCCACTGCCCTCCTGATCCACCTCCTAGTCACCCAGTCAAAATTCAACAAGGTGGGTCTGACATGACCTCCCTGGTGAAACCATGCTGCCTTGGGTCCTGTAGTCCATTGACAACCAGATGTTCCACCAATCTCTCCTTCAGTAGTGCTTCCATGATCTTCCCCACTACCGAGGTGAGGCTGACTGGTCTGTAGTTCCCTGCTTCCTCTTTGTTCCCACTTTTGTATAAGGGACTACATCTGCTGTCCTCCAGTCTTTGGGAACCTCCCCTGTTTCCAGTGATCAGCTAAACAGGATAGCCAGAGGTTCAGCCACCACCTCTCTTAGTTCTTTAAGGACCCTGGGGTGCACCCCATCTGGCCCCATTGCTTTATCAACTCTTATTACTTCCAGTTCCTTCAGGACCCTTCTCGTGCAAAGGGACTTGTGTCCATTTCTGCACCATTCTCACCCCTTGTACTCCCTTCAGACCCATTACCCTCCTCTTCCTCAGTAAAGACTGAGCAGAAATACCTGTTCAATATGTCAGCTTTACTGTTGTCATCCTCCATGTGGCCTCCATCCTCCCTCTTCAGTCTCACTATCCCTCCCTTTGTCTTTCTTTTTTCACTTATGTACCTGTAAAAGGTTTTGTCCCCTCTACCCACTGATTTTGCAATGTGTTCTTCTGTCTGAGCTTTGGCTTCCCTTACTGACCTCCCAGCCTCCCTTTGCTTCTCCTGGTACTTCTCCCTATCCCCTTCTGCCTGTGTCTTTTTGTATTGCCTGAATGCAATCTTTTGTCTTTACTTTCTTTGCTACCTCTTTGGAAACCATAATGGTCTCTCTTCTTTCCTCTTCAAACCTGCTTAATGCATAATTCTGTTGTTCTTGTAATCCCCATTTTAAATACTGCCCACTGTTCCTCAACCCTTGATTCCTGTCCCATTCCCCTTAATGCCTCTTTCAAGTATCTCCCCATTTTCCCAAAGTCTGCCCCCCTAAAATCCAGGATACGTGTATTTGTGTGGTTTGGTTCTGCTTTTTCTGTGATTTCAAACCACAATGACTGGTGGTCACTGTTCCCCAGGTGCTCCCCCACTGTTAGCCCCATCACACTGTCCCTGTTTGTGAGCACAAGGTCCAATATTGCCTTCTGCCAAGTTCGTTCCATGACCAGTTGCTTGAGGAAGGCACCCTGAAGGGAGTCCAGGATAAATCTGCTCCTAGTTGATGCTGCTGCTGGGATGCTCCAGTCCACGTCTGGAATATTGAAGTTTCCAACCAGTACTACCACACCCTTGTATGCCATCCTTTGGATGGCTAGCATCAGCTTCCTATCTGTTTCTTCCTCCTGGGCTGGTGGTCTATAGACCACACCTGTGCAGATGGCTGGCCCCATTTTCCTTTCCAGCTTAACCCACAGTATCTCTCCCCCATGTTGTTCCTCCTGGATTTCTGTGGCCCTTATGTCATTTTTCACATACAGTGCCACTCCTCCTCCCTTCCTGCCTGCTCTGTCTCTTCTGAATATGTTGTAGCCAGGTATGGCCATCTCCCAGTCGTGGTTATCATTACACCATGTTTCAGTGATGGCCACAATGTCCAGGTCTGACTGCACCACGACAGTCTCCAGATCTTCCATCTTGTTGCTAAGGATTCTGGCATTTGCACACATGGCTTTCCATGATTTGACCTCCCCAGACTGTTTCGCTGTTCTACTCAAGCCCCTTTTCTGCCTATCCACCTCTTGGGCACTAATCTCCATCTTTTGCACACTGTTGAGTCACCTGTGACCTCAAGCACTTGTTTATCACCAGCAGCCTAATTTTGAAGAGACTTCACCTAACTGTCTTAATGGTGAATGAATGGGAAATTCATTGTTGATGTTAACAGGTGACTCAACGAGCTGATAGAATAAATTTGTGGATTGCTCCATGGAGGCAGAGTCAATATTTTCGCTGGAACTTCAACCACAAATTCAAACTTTGCAACACCTCTAATCTTATCACTGTATCATACTTATCACAGTAGAGTGGTGCAACTGCACCACTATAACATAAATTCTGGTGCAAACTTTGGAGACTGTTAAGTGATATAGAAAATAAAGAGTACATTTCTAGATGAATAA
Organism: Neoceratodus forsteri; assembly: GCA_016271365.2. Classification (NCBI taxonomy): domain Eukaryota; kingdom Metazoa; phylum Chordata; order Ceratodontiformes; family Ceratodontidae; genus Neoceratodus; species Neoceratodus forsteri. Next base: position 214,887,679 of record CM057451.1, read on the forward strand.
ATCAGGAAGAGAATGGAGGAGAAGAAAGGATGTTACATTTTAATGTATTGTAGTTGGTTCTTCTTTTGATCAAATAGGTTATGGGTTCTATAAAACTAGCCAATATATGAGAATTTCTGCTTCCCCATTTAGTTAACCACAATGAATCATATTGAATACTATTTCCTGATACATGCACTTAAATACTGTATTATGTACATTGTCATAGAAATGAGGTTTAGTTGCAAAAAGAAAATTATGCAAAGATAAGCATATTAGGTGGTTTGAAACATCAGAATGCAAGGGTACATGAAATATGCATTACTGATAAGCTCCATGTTATGACTGCTGTCAAACGTGGTGTTTTGGCAGTCATCAAGTTCAACTGGCATTCCACAAGTAATGACAATGATATGTAAAATACAATAAGTGAAGAATAGTTGACAATCTGACAAAGGAATGCATTGCAATTTTCCACCCAAATGAGCAAGACATCTGAAACTTGTTTTTAATATTCCAAAACTACTCTCGTTCACTGAACAATTCATATAATACACATAATGTCATTTTGTTTCTCTCACAAGAGAGTACAACGAAGCAACTGTATTATGAGACATGTTTTCTTTTAAGAGATAATCACTTTCCTGTAAAAAAATGAAAAGATAATGAAATATTATGTAACTATGCATAATTAGACTACGATGTGTGCTCTTTGAGTTGACCTGAGCAAGGATCCGCATGATAAAAAGGAGAGATGATGCTTAATTGAAAATAAACCAGTGCTCACCTTTCACAACTAATTATTGCATTAGCACTGGCTTGTTTTTGTAAATTAGTTCTTGGTTGTGTCTCAAAAGGTTAGCCAATCAATAGCTAGAACTCAATGCCCAAATTTAATTCTGCAGTTGTACCCTAGCTAAGCTGTGTTTGTTGATCACTAGATGAGAATAAGTAATGACTGTAGTAACATTTCTCAACATTTTTAGCTAATATAGTAGTTCATGTCTGAAAAGTAAACAAAATGCTTTCATAAATAAATATTGTTTGCCCAGTGTATTTTAAAAATAATAATAGTTGGCATTTTCCTATACCAGCCACTATTCATTTTTCTCAGTGCTCAGAGTATAACAATCATGTTAAGAAGTACAGTACCTCACCTAACTAGCAACAGTATGGCTACATAGAAAATGAGTAAGACACCTGCATGCTTGTATATTTGATACAGCAGAGAACCGTAGACACAATTTTACATGACAATCAGGTCTCATAATTGTCCTTAAGTCCATCTCTTCAGATGCGTTTTAGTTATAATGTGCATGGTCAATGCAAATGAAAAACCTGAAAAAATGCATCAGCACACACATTTGCATATTAGCTACAGTAAATCCTCACCCTGATTCTCCTTTTGCAGATTGCACTCTAGTAGAAAATCACATGCACCCATAAGAACACTAAAGCAGTCTCTTTCCCCAAATTTATAACTGAGAACTGAACCCTTCACATGTTCTATCTGCACCCTTGCTGTAGTATGCATATGGGTATCTTGTTATCTTAGTTTTATAGATGCTTCCAGGGGTGACAGGGCTGCATTTGAGCCTACAACTACTCCATTCCTTTTCCATCCAGAGTAACTATCTCTCCGGAGGCAAACACAGCCCTTATCTAAGTCACCAGTGGCTTACCCTCCCCAAATCAGTGACGGAGAATGGTGGTCAACTAATCCAATTATTTCAGGATACAGAATCCAGAACAGGAAGCACAGCTCCCTTCAATTGACAGAGGAGTGATACTGGCAGACGTGAAAGATGAGGAATCATTATTCACTCAGAACACACTCTTCTCCATTTTTTTTTTCATTTTCTCCTTACAGGCCTACCTCTCTGAGTGGAATCTTAAATCTTTTCCTCTAACATGTTCTAGATATCATGACTACTATATTTTTTGCAGCACGGTACTTCCAAGATCATAAGGGGAACTGTCTCTCCAAAAGTAGAATAGAATTGATCCTCCTTTTGCCAGGCAATTGTCTCATTTTTTGCTTGGAACATGAAATCAATACATACAGACCTCACAAGCAACCTCCCAGTCACTATGCATTTGGCTAGCTGTTTCATCTGAGTTCTTTCATGTGCCTGCTATATTTGTCTAAATGCTCTACTTATACAAGCAATAATACCCGACAGGGTGGGTGGTATTGGGCAATATCGGACAAACCAGGGACATAATGAAGCCTGATGCTGCAGGCGGAGGGCCTTTTAGCCCCCTAGAACATATGGTTTTGCCCATACCACCCACCCTGGAGGGTATTATTGCTCTTAGAAAATTGTCTTATGTAGTTTATGAAAGGAAAATATAATGAGCTGTTTAAAAAGCTACAAAAATGCTTAGATTATTAAATGCATTGCATTTTGGATAAAGTAATCCCTTCACAATCTGTTAATAGAGGGCGACGCTGCTGGTGGAGGAGACCTGTTGTGTTTACACGAAGTCTTCTTGTTTTTAATGAGGGATCCTTCTTTATTAAGACATGCTTTTTAATTTTTTTTTCTTTACTGAGTGCTGTCAGGACGGCTGGCAGCTTTATGGCATGAGAGTGGTGAGAAAAGTAAAACCACAATGGTTTCTTACAGCAGACATTTTAAGCCACGTCTCGCTAATGGGAAAGTATGTCCGTTGTGACTCAAACTGGATTGCAGCTCGGTAATTAGTGGTCAGCCGAAGGGCCACAGCTGAGGAAGAAGTTAGGATGACAGACTGGCTACATCGAAAAGTCTTAGAGATGCAATTTTTGGTTTGAGATTCTGAGTGAGTGTTCTAATTCACGACTGACAGAGGGAAGAGTCAAGCAGGAGGATGGAGAGCCAAGGGATTTACATTGAGTGATGTAGTTCTGAGTGGGGAGAGATGGTGAGCTGGACTTGGACTTTGTGGGATAGCAGTTTTAAAAATCGGTAGTAGTGTAGACTTTTTTTTATTAGGAAAAATGGTTTGTTGTTCTGTATTTGTCAGCAACATTAGCTTCAGCTCCACTACAGTGGCGCTGAGTGTGTGGCATTGTAGCGGAAAAATTTTGTAGGAAAAAATACATCCTGTTTTAGAAGGGGACAAAGAATAGCACTGATTTTCTTGCTGCTATGTTGTTTTGTATGTTTTATCAGTTAGTATAGTTGATGGTGGTGGTTACAGGGGGAGGAACTGGGTCCCTATGCAGGGGGAGGATTTGCCAGTTTATTTTGAAATCCAATGTGGGCCTAGGGGTATCTGTTGGTAAGTGGGCACTGTGAGCTGGTACTTGTTTTTTGCCAGGCTCTACTGGTAGTTAATGTACCTCTTGTCATGGCTGTTAGCCAATCAGCTAGCTGGAAATCTCCAGCCCATTTTCTAAAACAATATTAAGAGAGTGTGCATAGTTTGGGTGCATAGCCAACTTTCAAAGTACAATGGAATGAAACTCCAACATGTGTTTTCTATGCCCTGCACCTGTTCAAACACAAGGTGAGCATAACAGCCCCAGACAAGTCCACCAGTGTTCATCTATTGTTGCAGCACAGGGAACAGGTGCAGCATCAAGCTACAAAGTGGGGTAGCTGAAGAAGACAGAAGAGTAACACCTATTGCTGTGTGATCATCTACCCCTGCTGGTGCTCTAAGGAGCTTTCAAGGAACCACAATCGCCCATTCCCACAGCCTTTGAAAATCCTCACCTTCTGCATGTGGTTAAGTAAGCTAAACCATCAATCTCATAGTCTGCCTAACTTTAGAAGAAACCTACAGATGCTTCTAAAGCTGATGTGCTGCATTGTGGAAATAAAAAGTGGTCCCATAAATCAAAATGAATGCCCATTTCTAGCCACATACTGGCCCAGATATTCAGAAATGCACCAAAGGCTGGTGCAAGTCTGGTGCAGTGCAAAGTCAATGAACCCTGGCACAACAGGAGTGATATTCAGAAGTTGCACATGCTGCAGTGTGCCAGCGCAACCTGGCTGAATATGGCACAGTTGTGCCATGGCACAATCAAAGGTGCACCATAGCACAAACACAGTTGTGCCATGGCACAAAAAAAGATGCCGCAGTGCAACCATGGAAGCAGAGCAGTAGAGCAATAGAGGGGGACACAGAACAGAGAAGTGACCCAGGGACAGAGCCAGAGAAGCACAGAGACAAGCCACAGGAGGCCACCACCACCACCAGCAGGACTCCGCCGGGTCACACAGGCAGCCAAACCCCCACCCCAGAACACAACAGTGGCACAGATAGTAGGCAACAGGAGATGACAATGGCCAATGGAGGGCCACCAAGGGGGCCCTCCCACAGGATGCCAGCCGTGCCCCCCCTATACTCCCAGACCAGACCATGCCACATCCTGGACCACGCAGCCAAGCACACACATCTGTTACACACCCCTGACAGCCGCCTCATGGGCACCCCAAGAAACAGCTACCAACTGAGCAGAGGGACACCACCACAGTGGGACACACCACAGCACATAGCAGTGAACCACAGAAACACAACATGTACCCTGACACATGCACACCACATGGACAGGCACTGGGCTACTGCAGCATGGCTCCTCATGCCACCTGCAAAGCAGACAGAGACACAGGCAAATTAAGTCAAAAGATACATATATTAAAGAACTGAACTATGTAGAAAAAGGTGTGAGAGAGGGTAGGAAAGCGAGGGAAGGGGATAGGGAACAGGAACTGTACAGTGGGAAGGGGACTGTAGGGGGAGCTACAACTGGAGAAACAGGGGAATGCAGGGTCCCAACTAGCAGTGGCCATGCCCTGTCACTCCTTGCCATCTTCACTGCCTTCAGTCAGCCCAGTAGCATCCTGCGCACCTGCAGCACTGTCTCCATGGTGATAGAGGTGATCAATATTAGCTGCCGGAGCAGCCAGCAGTAAACGGGTATCCTTCACCTCTGCTGGGCACCTAGGACAAGGGACAGGACAGGTGATCAGAGCAATGTCCCGAGGAACCATGCCCACCCCCAGCGCACAATGGGCAGTGGGATCACACAACCCCGGAGGGCCTGTATCGGACACTATCCACTGGACACCCTTTACCACTGGGCTTTAAGATTTATCTTAAATCTACCCCGTAGTACACATCACTGTTGTCTATACCAGGTTTCGGGATGGACCTCACTCTTAACTAGAAGAAAAAGGAATGCTCTCCTCTGGTTTTTTAGAGCATTATCTGATAACCTCCCTGCACACATCTCGAACATCTTCAAATGGGCTAAAGGTTCCTATGGCCTGAGACACTTCTCCTTACTCTGCTTCCAGATTCCTAGAGTGAAAACTACCCTTGGCTCAGCAGCAATCAACTTCTCACTTCCATCACTTTGGAACACTATGCTAGACTCATTACTCATTAAAATTATCCTCACTTCCAAGCCTTTTAACATTCAAAGCTCCATTAATGGATTATCTGAAGGGATCATGCAACTGTTTCAGATGCCGATGACCCCTAAGCCTCGGGTGCCACTCTCAAATCCTACGCCTAAGTATCTCATCCACCCCACATTCCTAACAACAGAAACCTAGGACCTACAAGCCTAGTTCCTTTAATCCAAGATGACCCTGCCTATTCTCTACTTTTTACCTATTCTGGCCTCCCTTTTGGCTGCCTACTCTTTTACTCCAATTTCTACCCTATTCCTTAATACCTCCTTATTTTTTATCATTTAGGTATGAGCTCTTACTCAGCAGAGACTATATGGGATTGTTGTCTCTTCTTATTTCAGTAAAGCTTATAATTATGTACCTTTGCATGTTAATTATGTTGACTGGTATGTATAGGCCCATATTGACCAGCACCTTCACAATGTTTTTTCTTTTTTTTTTTTGCACCGTTGTCCACCGTAATTGTAATCTTATGAAGTGTACTGTATTGTATTTATGCCCAGGACCACCTTGAAAATGAGCTTGCTCAATGGTGTTTATGCCTGGTTAAAAAAGTGATTGATTGATTGATCGATTGATTGATTTATAGGAACAAGTCTTCTTGGCGCATCTCTGATTTGTTCTGCACTTGCGCCATGGTTCCACAGTTGAATATCACACTGCGCTGGATATTTATGGGCATGCCCCCTGTACTTGTGCCTATATTCACTGTAGTTGAACATTGGCTCAATGAGCTTTGTACTGTGCACTGGCTCCCACTGAATATCGCTCCTAGGCACAAGTCCTCATTTGCGCCGGCACAACTGCTTTGAATATCCGGGACACTGTGTTTTTATTTTATTTTTATTTCATTTTTGTTGACCGGGTAAGTGAACTAGACAAATTCTGCCTATTTTCATACATGACCCCGGGAGAGAGGGATACAGATGAATGCCAACTGACCTTGAACCAAATTAAGCTGTTTGTGGTATTTTTAGTGAATGTGTGTCTTGGTTAGATGCATACCTTCAATATTATGTACTGTTCCTGACACTGTTTTGCACATTTGGTTAATCTGTACAGTTTTTATCTGAAACAAAGCATTTCCTGAAGCATTCTTTTTTTTTTTCGTTTTTATGTAATTCCTCTCCATTGAAATTGTCTTTAATGTGGAGAACAATATACTGAATGATGCAAAAACTCTCCTGTAATCTGTTGCACATCAAGGGTTAAAAAGTCCCTGTAAAATACTGTAAGTTGGTGGGTGGCAGAGTCAAAAATGTGGGCTTCAATCAAGTTATTGCAACCTTTAATTATATGTTATTCTACACTATGCATGTAATGTCAACTTTTTATAGAGGGTTACACCACAATTTATATGTTATAGTTAGTACTGACACTTCTGTGCTAACCCCTTTTAACCCCTCATAGTTCAGCAGTCTTTTCACCTACATGCCTAAAAACTGGCAAGTACAACTTTAATGCTAGTATCAAAACAGCCTGTAAATCTGAGAAAACCTGCTAGGTAGTCTGTAGGTTACAGAGTGCCAATAATCTAGACCTTGCACAAGGTGCACTCACCTCCTCAATTCATCCACCCTCCTTAAATATGTGATACCTATCCTTTTTCTGGTGTACCTTAGAAAGAAAAAAGCAGGGAAACCTGTATTTATAGTGCAAAAGTCTTTCTTTTATTTTTTTCACTTTAAAATCCAGTTACTTTCCATACAAAAAAGGATAAGCACTTCCACAGACAGCTCACAATTATTGCAAGAGCAAAAAAAGCCTTACATTACACCATGTCTCAGCATCTCAGTGGGGGAGGGGGGCCCTTCTGGTAGGGTTAGAGCTGGAACCCTCCTGTTGTTGGATTAAGCAGGACCTGATGACGGGTGATGGCAGTGGGGTGTGACTGGTGGGCAAAAATGGAGGGACTTGTACAGCCTGAGTGAGAGGTAGGCTGAGTGCCCGGGGGTAAGGCTGAAAAATGATAAGACAAAAACAAAAATTCCCTTTCAGTGGAGGCAAGATACTTGCCCATCTCTCTACATTGGCGGACTTTGGTTTTGGCAGGCCTTTCTTCATGTCAGGGGCATCCTGTTTTTTAATCTGCCCATTGCCCATTCTTCAGTTGGCCTTCTGGGGGTTTTTCTCACAGGCGGGTGTCTGGATTTTACTTTGCTCTTTCACACTCATCTCCTCTCCTTTTTAACCCCTTCTGGGGAGTGGCAAAGGCTGGTAGCCTGCTGTGGCACTTCACCCCTTCATGTGACCTTCAGCCTGGCCACAGGCCACTTTTTTTCTTTTCTCTACAGGGCACTTTGCACTCTCCTTTTTGGAGAGCTCCCTTTTGTTGTTTTCAGGTGAATGCCTTCTCCATTCTGGCATCCCCAACCCCCTTCTGTTGCTCTCTTGAGGCCAGGGATATGGGTCAGCTCACAGTTGCCCCAATGGGATTGTCAGCATATCCCTTTCAAAGAAAAAAAAAAAGTGTTTGTTTTCCTGAGAGGTAGCTGTACTCAATCCCTCCCCCATGCTGTCCTCATGGATGGGGTTTGGCCACAAGGAGTTCAGTTTCATGCTCCCCCTAACTGGCCCTCAACAGTAGCATTTGTCCCATTGCTGCTCCAGTGGGTGGGATCTGGCCTCATAGAGTTTTGTCTACACCTCCCCCTAAAAGGCCTTTTGATGGCGGGGTCTCTTTTTCTCCCCACCATCGTCTTCCCATCTGCAGCTCAGAGATGGTGGGGCTCATCTCTTACAGTAGCTTGGGGTGCCCACCTCACTGTCAGTTGCCTCACTAACAGGGCTTTAGTCCACCCTCCCCACTGTCCTGCCAGGTGGATTCGGCCTCAGGGAGTTTGGTTTCTTGCTCCCCCTTACTGGCCCTCCAACGACGACATTCTTCTTCAACGATGCCACCTTCCTGACCATCACTCTGCACTGGCAGGACATGCTCTGTCTGTCAGTCTTCGCCTGATGGCTTGTGATGCATTTTCTCTGATGGTTCTCCATGTGTTTCCCCCATTGGTAGCACCTGGAGGTTGATCTTCAATGCCTCTTCCAAGACCCATCAGCCTCTGACCCTCATTTGGGCATGGCGTTTGTATGCTGGGTTCTCCTGACCCTGCAGCACTGTGGTCTTTTGAGGAGCACTCCAGGGATCCATTTTGTCCAGGTGCTTTTCCCACTAACATCCCTTGTTGATTTCTCAGATCCCAGACCATGTTCCTCATGCCCCTTCTTTATGGACTGCAAGCCAGAAAGCTATGGAGGTCCTCCTTTTGGGAATGTACACGTGGGGCTGCTCTGGGCAAGTTGAGTTCTCCAACCCTGCCTCCTCACCTGTGGGGCCCCAACCACTTTTGAAAGTTACTTTGGGGACTCCAGTATCCGCTCTCCCCACCCTTTCCAGGGCCACAAGTGGGGGACCAGCATAAGAGGTTCGGGACATCTGAGACCTGGATGTATGTCAGGCATTCCCAAGGAGGCTTTCCGCCTCCATTCTGCCATCCTCACACCTTTTGGGGTCTCAGAGGGGGCCAGCTCTGTCTAATCAGGCCATTAGCCCTTTTCCCTCATTCAGGGTGCCAGGACGTCTGCCTCTGGCTTTTGTCTCAACAGGCACTCCTGATTCAGGGTCTCCAGCTTTCTTGCAGAGGTGCAGAATTCAGGACTGCCTGCCCCCTCAGGTGGGTTTGTGCTTATGTCCCAGACAGAAAAAGGCACCTGGGTCTCTTCTTTCCTATACCACACCCCTGTTCCCACCCTTTCTACTCCAGCCATCCAGTGGGGCTCAGGGAGCAGATGTTATTGCAGTGCCATGCAGCACAGGAAAAATGGGTTCTGCCCCAGGTTCTTCTTGATTCCCTCAAAAACCAGGGCCTTGAGATCTATCCCTTTGGCTTATCATCTGTGCCACAAGTCTCTCCTAAGTGCATAGCACCTGCGCCAGTGGCTCTCAGGCAAGAAGGCCTGCATGCTTTCCCCTATCTGGGTGGTTAGTTGCAGACAGCTTGGTCCAGGTATCTGCTACTGCTGACTCTAGCATGCATCAGAAAGTTGTTCTTGGCCTTAGAGATTATGGTCAATGAGCCCAGGTCCATCCTCACCCTATGTCAGTGGCTGCAGTACATACGGGAAGTTCTGGATTCAGCTCAGGGCATAGTCTTCCTTTCATGGGATGGGGCAGAATGCCTAATATCCCAGGACCAGTTGCTGACTGAAGATGGCATGTTCCAGCTGGGACGTTTCTGCATTTGTTGGCTTTGTTGGACATGGCCAGTGCCACCATTCCCTTGACCAGACTGCCCTTGCAAAATTCCTAGCAGAACCTTGGAGCCCAGTGAAATTAAGATTCTGACAGTCAGAATAGTGGACTCTTGTATCCTCTCCTGTCTAACATAGAAACAGATGATTGCCAGTAAATAAGGACCACTAGGCCCATCCGGTCTGCCCATTTTCACTGCTTGTATCAGCTGCTGGCGACCCTGTGTGATCATCAGTATAGCTCCCCCCTTCCCATATCTAGTGTTCCTTTATGACTGTTCCATGCATGTTTGAATCCCTCTATTGTGCTTGCCCCACCACCTCCTGTGGCACTCTATTCCAGGTATCAACCACCCTTTCAGTGAAGAAAAACTTCCCCATGTTCCCCCTCAGTCTTCTCCCCTCCAATCTCATATCATGTCCTCTTGTTCCTGTACCACTCCCATACTGGAAAATGCACCCACCTGCACCTCATTTATGCCTTTAAGGTACATGATGGTTTCAATCCTGTCACCCTATTCTCTCCTCTTTTCCAGTGTATACATGTTAAGGTCCTTTAATCTCTCCTCATATGTTTTCTGGTGCAAGCCCTATACCATCTTGGTTGCCCTTCTTTGGACTACTTCCACCTTGTCAACATCCTTATAAGGACGTGTCCTCCAGAACTGTACACAGTACGCCTGACGAGGCCTCACTAGCGCTTTGCACAATGGCATCACCAGCTCCTTACTTCTGTTCGTGATGCCCCATATCTATGTACCCTAACATGTTACTGGCCTACCCTACTGCCTTTATATACTGTTTGAGCACTTTAAGGTCATCTGTGATGATAATCCCCAAGTCTCTTTCTTCACTCGTGGCTACCAGCAGTCCACTCACCTCATCCTGTAGATCTCTGCAGGTTTTTTTCAACACAGGTGCATGACTGTGTACTTTTTTGCAATGAACTTCAGTTGTCACACTTTGGACAACTCCTCCAGCTTTTCCAGGTCCCTCATCATATTTTCCACTCCATCTAGTGTGCCTACCCTATTGCAGATCTTGGTGTCAGAATAGGCAAAACCAGCCCTTCTGCAGTGTCGCTTATAAAGATATTGAAAAGGACTGACCCCGGGACCGATCCCTGAGGTACTCCAGTGGTCACCCACCCTTCCTTGGATTGGGTCCCATTTAGCACCACCCTCTGCTTCTTATCCCCCAGCCAGTTCCTGACCCAGTTCTCTACCTTTTTGCCCATCCCCAGGCTGGCCAGCTTGTTCACCAGCCTTATATGTGGTACGGTGTCGAAAACTTTACTGAAATCAAGCTAGGCATCATCTATTGTGCCCCCACCCGGTCCACAACCTTTGTTACCCAGTCAAAAAAAACAATTATCAGATTTTGTTTGACATGATCTTCCAGTTGTAAATCCATGCTGCCTAGGATCTTCAGCTCTGTTAGCTTTCAAGTTGTCCACAATTCTTTCCTAGAGCAGTCCCTCCATAATCTTACCTACCACAGAGGTGAGACTGATTGGCCTGTAGTTTCCTGCCTCTTTCCTGCTCCCACTCTTGTGCAGGGGCACAACATGTGCCCTCCTCCAATCCTGTGGGACCACCCCAGTATTGAGGGACTCACTGAACAGAGCTGCCAGTGGTGCTGTTAACTCCATCTGTAGTTCCTTCAGTATCCTGGGATAAAAGTCATCTGGTCCCATTGCCTTGCCCACCTTTAGTTTTTGAGCTCCCTCAGAACCCTTTCTTCTGTAAAAGGACTGGCATCTACATCATCTTTCCCTATGCACCTGTTTCATAGCTGTGGTCCCTGACCCTACCCTTCTGCAGGAAATACTGAACAGAAGTACTTATTCAGTATTTCTGCCATTTTCTGATTCCCTTCTACACACTCCCCTTTATCCCCTTTCGGCATTACAATCCCTCTCATGGACCTCCTTGTTTCACTGTTGTATCTAAATAATGATTTGTCCCCTTTTTTTACTGTCTGTGCTAGTCTTTCCTTAGTTTGAGCCTTTGCTCTCCTAACTGTTTTCCCAGCTTCTAACAAACAGTCTAGGTACTCCACATTGTCCTCTTCCCTCTGAGTCTTCTTATATTTCCTGAAATGCAGTATTTTTGCTCTAACCTCATTTGATACATCTCTTATGAACCATAGTGGTTTCCTCCTTCTCTTGCCTTTACTTTTCAGCTTAATACACTGGTTTGTCACCTCCACTATTGCTCCGTTTAGTTGTGCCCATTGTTCCTCTACTCCCCTTCCTCTCTCCTTGCCAGGGCTTCTTTGATGCATCTCCCCATCCTTACAAAGTCCCCCGAAATCTAAAATCCTTGCCTTTGTGTGGCTTGTCTCTGTCTGTGTGCCTTTGTTTAACAACACTGTGTAGTGGTCACTGGACTAAAGGTGACCATCCACTCTGACTTCTGAGACTCTATCACCATTTGTTAATAGGTTCAGAATTGCTTTGTCCCAGGTGGGCTTTAGCACAGTCTGCAGAGTGCTTCAGTCATGAATGGACCCCACATTCCCTTGAGAGGGTTGCCCTCTCTCATACCTTCCCCATAGTAGATCCTTACCACATATGTTTTGGGTCTGAGTTGGGGAACACACCTGGGTACCTTTCACACCCAATGGGTTTGGTCTCTGAGGGAAGCTCACCTCCGCATGAATGCTTAGATGTGTTGGCAACTCTGTACACCTCTCTGGCCCTCCAGACCCATCACTCCTAGGGTCCCATGCTGGGGCAGTTGGACAATCTCAGTGTATTTTATTATATCATCAAGCAAGGGGAGACTAAGTCTTCTCTCCTGCATAGCAAGGCGATGAAAGTCTAGTACTTGGATCTAGAGGCCCCATAACATCTTGCAGATGGCCTCAGCCAGTCTAAGTCCAGGATCCACCAGTGGCAGCTGCTGATGTAAACGGTCATTGCAGTCATGTTCATCAAGTGGTGTCAGTCAGAGTTGGACCTTTTTGCATCCCCACTCAATGCCAAACTGCTGTGTTTCCGCTTCCACAATCCAGGGCCTGGAATTTTCTGAAAATATGCGTCAATTGGATATGGAACCCTCAGTTTCCCTGCCCCTTTTCTGAGCCTTGTTGAGGCAGGCACAGAAGTCTTTGGTTCATCTGGCCATCAAGGCCCTCCTTCTGTGTGTTTGGCTTCTGAAGACAGTCTGTGCACACTTGTGGGGGTCTTAAAGGAGGCTGTTGTCCTGGTGGCTGCCAGAAATCTTTGTACCAGGCTCATTTCTCTTGATGAAGTGGAAGCACTTTGCTATTTGGACCACTTCTCATCAACTGGATCCTTTCACTTGTCTAGTGCCACCTGTTCTAGAATATCTTAGATCCCTGTCTGAGGCAGGTCTTCAGTACTCCTCTATTCAGGTGCACCGGTTGGCTAGATCTGCCTTCCCGGTCCTATTGCTGCCCGTAATGTGACCCAGCTGGATGGGGTCCATTCTTTCCTGTGTGGCATTCTTCACTCAAAGTCTGCTGTCTACACTCTGGTACCAGCATGGGACCTGGATTTCATTCTGGAGAAGCTGACCCTGTCTCCTGTTGATCTAGCCACATCCTGTGAACTATGCTTTCTGTAGTGCAAAGTGTGATTTTTAGTGGCTATTACATCTGCTTGAAGGATTGCATGGCTACCGGCTCTCATGTGTGCAGGGTCTTATTCAATTTTTCACAAAGGCAGAGTGTCTTTGAGCATTAACCCCAAGTTTCTTCCTCAGGTGGTTTCTGTCTTCGCTTTCAGTCTATTTTTCACCTGTCTGTTTATTTCCCAAAGCATGCCACTCCAGGGGAGGCACTGCTCCATACTGTACTTGGGCTACTTCAGGTACTATACATGCCATGTCTAGGTCTTCTGGTAGTCCTCACAACCTTAGTTTATTTCACCTTGAGAAAAAGAGTGTTCCGGTTTCTAGACAGTTTTTGTACCACTGTATTACTTTTTGTAACAGGCAGTACAGTAAGGAATCAGTAACCACTGAACAAGGCGACTGCAACTGAGCACTGACAAAAACAGTGACTCACTTATGGCGCCTTTGTTCAGAGTTTTCTGGCAGGGTAGTGACCAGATGCCAGGGTGGGTGAGGTAGGGCAACGGGAAATACACGCATATATGCACGCTCACATGCATGGGGGAGAGGAAGGGGAGGGAAGGTATGTGGGAGGGTGTGTGGCAGGCAGCTGCTGAGCTGGTCCACTAGCATGGTGGGGAAGGTGGTCAGTTGGGAGGTGCAGGGTGCAGGGTTTGGGTCGGGTGCGGCACAGTATTTATTTTGCCTGTACGTGGCTTGTATTTTTATAAAGTATTTCACTCCCTCCAACATGCCCCCCCCCCCCGGAGTTGAGAATCCTTTAGTAGGAGGGTGCGGAGGTGAAGACCTGTGGGAGGAGTGCATGGGGCACAGCCCCTGCATTAAAAAAAAACGGAGTTCTCCGGTGTCTTCTTGCCATTAGCCTCGAGTGTGCATTGGCAAAATTCATTTTCAGTGATGTGCACTCACCCAAATGGTAACTGGTATTCTGTGATCACCATTATGACATAGAACCTAAGGAATGTCCTAATGTGGTTCATGGCCATCTGCTCAGAGGTTTGGCCACTCCTGTTGCCTGTTTCAGTTTTGTTTCTGCTGCAGAACTCTGTGCTTCTGTAACCTGGAGTATTGTCCACACTTTCCCAAAGCACTACAGTCTGTATGTGTCTCTTTTCATTACTGCTTGGGACTTGTTCCATAGGTGTGACTTGATGAAAGAGATATGCCCAAAGAAGATAAAACAGTTACTTAAGAACTTACCATAACAGTAAATCTTCGAGGGAATTTATTTCATCAAGTCATGTCTTCCCACCCTCCATCCCCGTTTGTGTCTCTGTTTCTTCTCTGTGTTTCTTGTCACTCCAGCCTTTTATAGATTACTGGGCATCTTTTCTCTCTCCTCTGTCCCTTCAGGGAGGCACAGTGCATTTGGTCTTCCATGGGGAAAAGAACTGAGGAATGAGTGGGATCTCCAATACTGATACAGTGTTGTGACATCGGCGAATGATGTCAGAGTTGGCAGTCCCTGCAGGCTGCTGCAGAAAGATTCTGGTGGGATCCTGGTGTCTGATGGTTAAGTTCCATAGGTGTTACCTGATGAAAGGGATTCCCTTAAAGATCTACTGTTATGGTAAGTTCTTACATAACTGTTTTATTGATCAGCTATGCCTGTGGTGTAGATATAGTGCTATATTCAGGGGGTGGCTCACCCCCAGAAAATCACACACTGCCATTGTCCCAAGAGAAATGAGTACTCTAGGGTTGATGGTGAAAAAAATTAGTAATATGCTCTTTGCATCGGGAATTACAATGCACTGTGAGCAATATCAGGGACACCAAAAAATTACATAGAATTTATTTATTTTTCGCATCTCAATAACTCCATGTTGCCAGTACATGTTCCCGTAGCTGTACACAAGAAATGTGTCTTAAAAAAGAATTCGTAGATTAAAGTACATATTCTTATTTGAGCACAATTCAGACACACTCAAACAATTTACCTACCTGACCCCAGGGAAAATCTGCCTTCCACCCCAGCGCTTTGCATCTGGACCAAGCTTCTTAAGGGGACATCACACATCTCCAAAACTCTAAACAAATTCAAAATCTAGCACACTCTACCTTTGTTTAATTCACAAAGTTGTAATCTCATTTCTTAAGAGGGGAGGTACCATTTTCTGGACTGTAACAACAGAGTCCAGTGCACGCGTGCGCGCACACACACACGCATACGGGATCCGTACTATTTACCGACAACTAATTTCCCAACACCTAATATACCGACACCATCTTCCTGACACATCAGTTTACTAACACATCTACTGCCCGACTTTCAGTATCCCAACAAAAGTAAAATACCAGCTGATTTAAAAAAACTCTACACAATTGACTGTACTATTTTGAGTTTTTCTAAAATGAGAGAAGCAATTGTCAGTACTATTTCGAACTTTTCTAAAACGAGAGAAGCAACTGCACTCCCACACTATTTTTACAAGCTATTACAAACAAAAAATAAAAG
This sequence comes from Neoceratodus forsteri, assembly GCA_016271365.2. Taxonomy (NCBI): domain Eukaryota; kingdom Metazoa; phylum Chordata; order Ceratodontiformes; family Ceratodontidae; genus Neoceratodus; species Neoceratodus forsteri. The sequence continues at coordinate 214,903,380 of CM057451.1, forward strand.
ATTTTAAACAGAAAACAGTTGTACGGTATCACCAGATCACCAAAGTTCGAACAACAATCAGCAGTGGACACAAATCAGCAGTGTTGTTCACAAAAATGAGCTGAACAGAAATTGAACACAGACTTTGGACAGAAAGCATTCTTTTAACACAAATCAGTAGTTCTGTATCGTAAATCAGCAGTGGACACAAATCAACTAGCTGTTCAGCTAAGCATTTCAAACTGTGGCTATCATGCTTTTTTTAACACAAATCAGTAGTTCTGTATCGGAAAATAATAGAAGCATATTTTCTTACCTTGTATGTTGCGTTTTGGGTGGTCACTGATCACTGTAATCAGTCTGTATCAATTCATTATCAAAGATGTTTTAAAATCAGTCTTTATTAAGTAAAAGTTTAAAAGTTTAAAACATCAGTGTTTCCAATGCACCATTAAATGATTAAATTATGTGAAATGCCAAGCAGAAATTTGAGAGAAGACCGCTGTTGCTTGTCATTCAGAACATTAGCAATTTTCATCTCTCTCTCTCTACATAGCATTTTTTGGTAGGTGATCTAGGTAGGCAATGAACAACTTGTTCTATAGTGGCCTCAGTCATGACCTGTTCTTTTTTAAGATGCTCCACAATCTAAAAGAACCAATGTGTGAAGCCCCAACAAGTGCACTTGAACGTCGGTGCCAAATTTCCACATTATTCTGTAGTGGACTCAGGGAATTCATCTTTGCTTGCATTTATTGCAGCCATCTGAAAATCATTTTGTGACTTTGAGGACATGACAGCATAAACCAGTGGTAGAATTCTGCTGTTTTCCATATTACCAATTGGAGCATGTATTGTATAAAGTTGTCCGAATATTGTGGGCACTATGAGAAACATGCCATCCATAATCCAATATCTGGCACATTGCAAGTGTTCTATGTTGGCTACAGTGGTAAACAAAGTAATTCTATCGTCCCCTATTACAGAGCCTTGGGCTAGCTAGGGATTACTGTTTATTGTTTTAAGGTGCTCCGGAATGGTAAGGTCATTCAGACATTGGGCCTCTGGAGGTACATGCTGCAGCCTTGCTTTCTTGATAATCTGCTACATTGCCTGTTTCCTCAGAAATTTCTGACACACATCTGCTTGTTGTGTGACATTACCTGCTGAATAATTTGTGCAGTGTTGTCGTGTGTATCTACAGCCCTTTTTTTCATGTCTGCAATTGCGTCTGCAAGGGGTGCATCTGTTGCATCCGGGGAGTGACAGTGGGCAGCGTGGCTTATGATCCTGTGCTCCCCACCGACTAGCATTGTTGTCACTCGTCCAAGGCAGTGTGAGCGTTTTCTCTCCTGGCAGCACCAATAGTACCTGTTGCCACAATTTTGTTGCTTCACTAAGAGATAGTCATCAATGACTATCTTGTCTCCACTCTGTTGTGAAGGAACTATTCAACAAACATGCTCTCTGGACTCAGCCATGGTGACTACCTACCAACTACCAAAATTAGACTGAACGCTATGACAACCATTAAATCCAGGACTCAAGACCAGCATCAACATGTCAACTTGACAGCTATTGGCATTGTGGTCAATGTGGTCAGCAGCCAGTGAGAGCAGACTTCACTTGATGGTGAAGGTGGGTAAATCTATTTACAACTAGTAACTTACAACTAGCAACTGTCATGCAGAGTTGAAGCTCATTGCTGAGCTCGTAGAAGTAGGAATGGAGGGCATAGTGCAGAATTGACGTGTAAAAAATGCAGAGTTGAAGCTTGTTGCTGAGCTCATAGGAGTAGGAGTGAAGTGCATAGCAAAGAATTGACATGTGTAAAAAAATGCAGAGTTAAAGCTTGTTGCTGAGCTCGTTGCTCATTGCTCACACCCAGGTTCATGTTGGGAATTCATAATGTGGTATTTTAACTAGTCGGGGTTTTTTAGCTATCAGGACATGGTGACGTATAATAAATGTTGGGCAATTGGATGTCAATAAATAGTACTAGACCACACACACTCACACATGCATACACACACACACCCACGGTAAAGCTTTGGAAAGTTAAAATTTCCTTCTGACTAAATTTTATTACTTTAACTCCATGGAAAATGGGCTGCCTTAGTCGTCATACAAGAACTGTAGTGTGCATCAAGCCAAACCACCAGATGAAGGTGGAACCCCACAGTTTGGTACTAACTATAAATTGCCTGCAGTGGCTTCCCTTATACAAAGTTCATTACTTAAACTGTCTTCTTTAAAATAATGTTCTTCCACCTAGGAGACTCACAGGTGATTAAAGCAGGGGATACTACAGGAGAGACACACACCTCCGAAATGTTTAATAAATTCCAAATCTAGCTGCTCTACCATTGTTTAAATCACAAAATTGAAATATAATTTCTCACGATGGGTGTTACTGGTTTTGTGATAAGTAACAACACACAGAGTCCAAGGCACCCCCCACCCCCCATGGTAAATCTTTGAAAAGTAAATTTTTCTTCTGCCAACATTTGTGCTTTTGTTACTTTATCCCCTTATGAAAGGGGTTATCTTAGTCTTCATATAAGAGCTCTCATATGAATCAAGCCAAACCACCAGATGCCAAGCTGGAACCCCACTGTTTGGTCCTAACTATGAACTTCCTGCAGGGGCATCTGTTCTATAGAGTGCATTGCCCAAACTGGCTTATTTCAAAAAAAGTGCTTCCACCTAGGAAATTCACATATGAGGTAACAGCTGTGTCTGGTTCTTTGAATTGATTCACATGACAGATCTAATATGAAGACTAAGAGATGGAGATAAAGTAAGAAAAAAACAAATTTTGGCAGAAAAAATGACTTTTAAAGATTTTTCATGGTGGCGGGTACACACTGGACTCTGTTCGGTATATGCCACCAAACCAGTATCACCCTTCAAGAGAGATGATATTTGAATGTTGTGAATAAAAGAAGGGTACAGTATGCCAGATTTAAAATTTGGTAAGCATGCTCCTCTTTAATCATCTGCAAATTTTCTAAGTGGAAGCACTTTATTTTAAAGAATCCAATTTAGGCAATGCACTCAACTAAGACAAGTCACTGCAGGCATTTCAAAGTTACAGCCGAACCGTGGGGCTCCACTTTGGTGTCTGGTGGTTTGGCTTTTGGTTCACTTGAGACCTCAGGTATGAAGACTAGGGCAACTCCTTTTCCATGCTGATAAAGTAAGAAAATACCAAATTTAGGCAGAAAGAAATTGTAACTTTTAAAAGATTTACCGTGGGGAGTGGTGCACTCGACTATGTTTAGTATACACATTTGCAATCAATGATATACCACTATTTATAAAACATATGGAGACAGTCCCTTAATCTGATTGGCTGAGAGTCCTTGCCAGCAGTACTCATTTTTTAGCTTATAGCTTGAAAATGATAAATGCCTGCACCTGTTACATAGAAACATAGAATTTGGTGGCAGATAAGGACCTCTAGGCCTATTCAATCTGCTCTTTTTCCCTACCTAATAGAAATGCCAAAATTCCTACATTATCTCCAGTTTTACCTTCTCTTTTGAATTGCTAGTGTCCTCCTATGTCTATCCCATGCAGTTTTGAGTTCCCTCACTGACTTTGCTCCCACCACCTCTGTTGGGAGGCTCTTCCATGCCTCCACCACCCTTTCTGTGAAGAAGTACTTTCTCACATTGCCCCTTAGTCTACCTCCTCCAGTCTCATGTCATGCCATCTTGTTCTAGAGCATCTTCTTTTCTGAAAGATGCTGCCATACTGTACCTTGTTTATTTCCATTAGGTACTTGAAGGTGTCTACCATGTCTCTCCTCTCCCTCCTCTCCTCCAGGGTATACATATTGAGCTCCTCCAGTCTCTCCTCATATGTCCTTTTGTGGAGGATCTGCACTATTTTTGTTGCCCTTCTTTGAACTACCACTACCCTGTCTATGTCCTTTTGGAGATCTGGCCTCCAGATCTGGATGCAGTACTCCAAATGAAGTCTCACCAAAGATTTGTACACTGGCATCATCACCTCTTTTCTTCTGCTAGTGATACCTCTCTCTATGCACCCCAACATCCTACTGGCTCTTCCTACCACCTTGGCACATTGCTTGGCCACCTTTAGGTCATTAGATATGATCACCCCAGATCTCTTTCCTGTTTGGTGGCTGTTAATAACTCCCCCACCCATCATGTAAGCCTCCCCTGGGTTATGCACCCCAAGTGCATGATTTTGCACTTCTCGGCACCGAATCTTAGCTGACACACTCTGGATCATTCCTCCAGTTTAGTTAGGTCCTTCCTCATTTTTTCCACCCCTCCTGGAGTGTGTACTCTATTGCAGATCTTAGTGTCATCTGCAAAGGGGCATACATTCCCCTTCAGCCCCTCTGCAATGTCACTAATGAAGATATTAAACAGTACTGGCCCAAAAACTGATCCCTGTGGCACCCTGCTGATCACCCTCCCTTCCTCAGATTTAGCTCTGTTTACCACCACTCTCCGTGTTCAATACCTCAACCAATTCCCAACCCAGTTCACCATGTTGTGACCCAATCTCAGGCTGAGCAGCTTGTTTACAAGCCTTCTATGTGGAACAGTGTTGAACACCTTGCTGAAGTCAAGGTAGGCCACATGCACCGCTCCCTGCGATCCACTTCCCTGGTCACACAGCCAAAGAAATCTATCAGATTTGTCTGACATGACTTTCCTGATGTGAATCCATGCTGCCTCAGACCTTGTGCTCCACTAGATTCAAGGTGCTCCACTATCCTTTCTTTTGGCAGTGATGCCATAAGTTTCCCCACCACCAAGGTTAGGCTGATAGGTCTATAGTTTCCAGTCTCTTCCCAGCTCCCACTTTTGTGGAAAAGGACTACATCAGCCCTTCCTCAGTTCTCTGGATCCAATCCTGTATCCAGTGACCTTTTGAACAAGGCTGCTAATGGTGCTGCCAGTACCTCCCGTAACTCTTTTAAAATTCTAGGGTGTATCCCATCTGGTCCCATTGCCTTGTTCACTTTCAGTTTTGTGAGTTTCTTTAGAACCATCTGTAAAGGGACTGGTGTCCACCCCCCCTTCCTATCCTGTTTCTTAGCTGTGGTTCCTCACCTTCCCCTTCCTCTATGAATACTGAACAGAAATATTTGTTCAGGATTGATGCTTTTTCCAGGACTCCTTCCATGCCCGCTCCTTCCTCAAATTTTAGCCTTACACCCTCCCCCCATTCTTCCTTATTTCACTAGTGTACCTATAGAAAGTCTTGTCCCGGGAGTCACGTGATGTGGTGTGGTGGGTAGGATGCCTCTATGCTTGCTCTGACCTACCGCCTGATAATTATCACTAAAAACCCCGTTTCACAGTGTTTTCCACCACAGATCGCCTGTCTGTTATCTTTCTGAACGTATAGTGCCCTCGATAAAAGAAGTCGATGGATGAAGAGATGCGGAAAATTGCATCCAAACACACACCTCCCGCTACACCCGAGAAGGCCTCTAAGAAAGCCAGGGCCTCCTCCCTGCAATCCTCGCTGCCTGCTACTACTGAGAGCCCTGACACTGATCTTCTCACCCTTTCAAGATTTCTAGAGGAGTTTCAGCCTTTCAAGGCTGAAATGCAGAACTCTTGGGAGAAATAAAAGCTATCTCCAGCACCCTTGAGAAGCTCTCTAAGAAGATTACTGATAATGAAGCTTGCATACGTTCCATTGAAAGGAAACAGGATAAGGCAGAACTGGAGCTTGTGGCCTTGAGGCAAAGGCTAGTGAAAATGGAAAACAAGGTGGAAGATTTGGAGGGGTGCAGACACTGCAATAATGCGGTAATCATTGGTTTGCCCAAAGGTGAAGAGGGTTCAGAACCCATTAAGTTTATCAGAAAGTTCGTGGAGAAGGTGGCAGGCCCTTCCCCCTTTGGTGCGAGCTACTCAATAGAAAGAGCTCACCGGGCACTAAGCCCCCCTCCTTCAGCAGGAGCCCCCACCAGGTCATTTATATTTCACTTCTTAAACTTCCAGGAGTGACAGCATTTTCTATATAAGGTCAAGGAAACACAAGATTTGCAACAGGAAGGTAAAAAGCTGAGAGTGGAGCAAGATTTGCCTTTATCTGTATGCCAGAAACGAGCCACATTTCACAAGCTTGTCCTCAAGTTGATTGCAGCGGAAATCAAGTTTCGTATGGGTTTTCCTGCAAGATTTCAAGTTTGCCTGCATGGTTCCTGGGAGACCTACAAGGAAGTGGAGTCAGCTACTGCAAAGCTCAAGAAAGTGCTTCCTGATCTTTTTAAGCCTGCTTGAGAGTTGGCCTGGTGTGGGGAGCCATGCTAAGTTTTTCAGTGGTGGTGTAATTCAGCTGATGCAAATTATATTTCTCTACTTTGTTTCCGGGACTATGTTGATCATAAACTATTTATATGGCTATTTAATTCCAAGCTGCAGCTCTCGAGAAGGGTCTTTGTGTTAACAAATTAATGGACATCGTATTTCCGATCTGGTTTTCTCTCTCAGGACTGTTTAATTTTGTTGACTCTTATAATTTTGACTCTGGTCTAGTCTAGTCTCATTTCGTATTCATCTGGGGGTTACTATGTTCAAGTTAAATTTTACTCTGTCAGATCTGGCAATTCACTTTTTTTCAAGGGCGATGTCTTGATCCCAAGGTTTGTGGGGGGAGGGGCAATGCTCAGTTTTCTGTGTTTACAATGCGAATCTGTCTGTGGCTGCAGTCCCTTTCTGGTTTTGTTTTCATGGTTTGGTTTTTCTAGGTTTCCCTCTCTTTCTCATTCACTGTTGCCATTAGGTGATAAAAATGGCTAGCTTGTATATTAGGTGGAGATTCTGCAGCCATAGAGAGATGGCAATATCAGATTTATCGCACACTGTAAGTGACTTTGGTCTGCCCCTTCTGAACAACCTTCCTCGAGTGCTGTTTATGGAGGACTCCTCGTCTCCCTTTTCAAATTTCCACTAATGAAGCGAGATGGTTACTGTCTCTGGTCTCAGAAATATGATCCATACAGCTGCCCAGGGACCTTTAAGTTTCTCCTATACTAAAGCAGGCAGTAATGGCCTGCTTTCTCAGCTGTTCACCTCCATTATTTGAGGGCTGCACCACAAGAGGGCATCTGTGTTTACTATTTTCATGTCTGATGCAAGTGTTGTACACACTTTACCCTCTGTGAATCATGTAGTAGTATGATTCATGGGGACTCTGTAGGGAGAATTATTTTCTTTACGGGTCTGTGCAGACAACTTCTTTACACTAGTTAGCAATGATGACAATTTATAAGAATGGTGGAGGTACTATTCTCTATGGAGGGTTCTGTTTATAAAGGGGTAGTGTTCTGGTTTTCTGGTTCATGAGGGCGGGGAGGTTGGAGGTAGAGATTATTTTCAGTTAGCCGAGCATCATGTACCATGCAAAAGGTGGGTGGGTGTGGGAGGAGAGGGGGGTCAGGGTTTATGGGGTGCCTGGGGGGGATTCAGAGGGCTGATTGGGTGGATGGATTTAGTGATGGCAGGGTTGGGGGGGGAGGTAGAACAACCCAGTGCATATCTCGCTTGGAGAAGTATTGAGGGAAAACATAAATACATGTGGTGTTTTCGGGGATTTCTGACAGGCATCTTGAATGATGGTTAGAAATATCCACTTTTTCAGTTGGAACGTTAAAGGGGCAAGGCATAGGACTAAGCAATATAAAATCCTGAAACACATAAACCATCTGAATCCCCGAAATTATATTTTTGCAGGAGATGCATTTGCTTATGAGGGAGGCTGACAAAATGAGACGGCAGCAAATTGGGCAGCTGTTTGCGGCGGAGGGCATGATCCATGGCAGAGGGGTTATGATCCTTTTGCATAGGTCGGTTCCATTCAAACCTCTCCAAGTTATACCTGATCCTTCTGGCAGATTTTTGTTTGTAAAAGGCAGATTGCGTACCTTGGATATTGTCTTGGGCGTTATTTATGGCCCTAATGTAGATTCCCCCAGTTTTTTTGTCCAGATAATAGAAGTCCTAACTCCATTTTTGGATATCCCCATGGTTATAGGGGGTGACTTCAATCTAATTTTTATCAGGTTCTTAACAGGTCAGGCCAATCCCATCAAGGTCTTTCCCCGCACAAAGAGCTTTTAGGGACCTGTTGGACTCTATAGGTTTTTGTGATATGTGGCATGTATTACATCCTAGTACAAGGGAATATACTTATGTTTCTCCAGTCCATGCAACTTCCTCGAGGACTGATTATATCCTCATCTCTCAATCTCTATTACCTGGGGTCATAAGCTCTAGTATTGTTTCAGTGCCCATGTCGGATCACTCTGTGGTCACCTGCCAAATAACCCTAGCGTCGCTACCCAATAAAGGGGGCAGGTGGAAGTTGAAGAATCAAATTTTGAAGGAACCAAAGATGCTTCAATATATAATATCCCAAATAGAGCAGTTTATTGCCTCCAATTCTAACTCCGTGGAGAAGCCCAATATGATATGGGGTGCTTGTAAAGCATATTTAAGTGGGATTATAATCAGCCTAACATCAAAAAGGAAAAAAGAGAGTGCATCTCAGATCTCTGACCTTCTCTCTCAGATTAGGGGCATGGAGATGGTACTCTCTCCATCCTCTTCTGAGACATTTAAACAAGATTTAAGGAAACTGAGAGAAGTCTACCTAGCAATGTTATCGGAGCAAGCTGAATTTGCTATTTTGAAAACAAAAGCGGTATATACTGATCAGGGTGAGAAGGCCATCAAAATGTTGGCACTGCATATTAAGCAACAGGAATCCACTAGATTTATTCCTGCAGTCCATTCCTCCAAAGATAACTCCCTTAAGGTCTCACCCTCAGAGACAGCAGAGGAGTTCACAAATTATTTCCAGAACTTATATAGCCCTATGGTTAATTCCCCATCTAAGGAGAGACTTCTTGAATATCTGAGTGATTTACAATTGCCAGCTCTCTCACAATCCCAGCAGAAAATTTTGGAGTCTCCTATCTCTGAGGGTGAGATTGAAAGGGTAATTAAATCTCTCCCATCCGACAAATCTCTGGGCCCTGAAGGGTTTACCTCCAACTTTTACGAAGTTTTCTCTAAGCAATTGATTCCCATTTTGCTGCCACTTTTTCAGGCTATTCTCTCCAGTCAAGTATCCGATCCCTCCCTTTTTGAGGCGCTGATTGTTTTGTTGCCTAAGCCGGATAGTCCTTCTGATCTGGTCTCCAGTTACAGCCTGATCTCCCTTCTTAACGATAATATTAAAATCCTGGCAAGACTATTAGCCAACCGTTTGGAGGCAGTACTTCCCTTTTTAATTGGGGAAGATCAGGTTGGCTTTATGAAAGGTAGATCCTTTGTTGATCGTCTGAGGGCCCTGTCTCACGTCTTCTCAGCATCCAAGGATGCTCCGCATCCAATGGTCCTGATTTTGTTGGATGCTGAGAAGGCATTTGACAGAGTCCATTGGGATTACTTGTTTGCTACAATGGAAGTTTTTGGTTTTCCTACAAAATTCTGGAATTGGGTTAGCTCTCTATACAAGTTCCCTTCTGCTAGAATTTCATGTAATGGGGTTATCTCCACCCCCTTCAAATTACATGTAGGGACCACACAGGGGTGTCCCTTATCCCCTCTTCTCTTTAATATCTACCTATAGCCTCTTATCAGGAGACTGTCTGGTACCCAGGGCATCTTGGGTATCTCTCTAGGGGAGCAGGTGGTTAAAGTGGCCGCCTATGCAGATGATCTTCTGCTGCAGGTAACCCATCCACTCACATCTATTCCCATTATTCTGAGGTTAATAGATGACTTCAGTAAGGTCTTGAATTATAAACTCAATGTAGGTAAGACTGTTATTTTTCCTCTTAACAGCAGTGTACATAAACAGGACATTATTGAGTTTGGGCTCACTTGGATGTCCGATCATATTAAATATCTGGGGCTCCTTCTCACTCGGAAAATGGCACAGCTCAGACAACTCAACATTGATGCACTGGTACATAAAATAGATCTAGACCTCCATCAGTGGACTTTACTCCCCCTCTCTCTTTGGGGCAGAATTAACCTAACCAAAATGAATGTATTTCCTCATTTATTCTACCCCCTTAATATGCTAAACATATGGCTCCCCCTGGCCTGGGTTAAAAAAGTGCATAGCATGATCTCTACCTTTATATGGTGTGACAAGAAGGCTAGGATGTCTTTCCATAAGTTAGCGGCTCAGAAAGCTAAAGGAGGGTTAAGACTTCCCCATATTGGGCTTTACTACTGGGCCAGTCAGGCCAATAAGTATGTCAGATGGCTGACCGTGGATCAACAATCTGTGGCCTCCACTTATATCCCGACTTGGTTAGCCGTTGAGTCTGCTGCCATTAGAAAACATGGACTTTCTCCGGCTGCGTTGCTATACATCAAGGTTAGTTCTTTACCTGAATCTCTATATAGCTCCCCTATTGCCGTTTCAATCAGGGTTCATACTCAATTGTGCGCTTTTCTGAAGTATAAAAATCTCAATGATTTATCTCAACCTGTTATAGACAACCCTAATTTTGCACTGGACGGTAAGCTTCTCTCACCTAGTTGGATCCCTCAGATAAGAAACTGCCATCTAGATGACTTTATGTTATCCGATAGTCAATGGTGCTCTTCTGCTCGCATTATGCACAAATTTATGTTACCTCACACAGCAATTTTTATGATTTTTCAATTTCGCCACTTACTGGTTAAGTTAATGGGTCCGGTCCCCCCTCCTGCTCCCAATATCAGTTTTCAGGCTACCCTTACAGAGTTGGCGAGTTCGCATCATGCTGTATCTACAATATATACTGCTCTGTTCGCCTGGGCTTACCCTGATAATTATGCTCCCATCTCCTTTTGGGCCTCTCTCTTTTAGGGCAGAGATATGGATTGGTTTCTCTTGTGGCAAAGCTGTCATAAGTTCTTTAAGCAGGACAGACTTAGATTAACACAATTCGAAATTTTGAATAACATTTATTATTCTCTGCAGAGGCTTGCCAGACTTGGTCTGATGTCTTCCCCCACTTTGCACAAGATGCCAGTCTCAAGAAGGTGACCTCCTTCATATTTTCTGGAGTTGTCCTAAAATTGCCCCACTTTGGACCATGATTAATCAGCATGCTGATCCTCTTTTAGGGCTCTCAGAATTGTTCACCCCCGAAATATGTCTTCTCTGAGATTTCTCCTTTATTTTGGTGGTGAACAGGAGGTATCACATAGCATTGATGTCGATGTCTGTTAAAAAGGTGGTGTTGAGGCACTGGAAGGACACGGAGGTACCATCTTATGTTGAATGGCTTCAGGAATTGTTGGCGAACCTCAGAACAGAAAGGACTATTGCCAGTTTATACAACAAACTGGAAAAGTTTAACAAGATCTGGGGCCCTCCGCAGACTCTTTATGCACTACAGGCCTAAGTACTACCAGGTTATATTCTCTTGTGTTGTGCTAAAAGAGTACCGATGTGCTGGGTTGATCGGGGTGGGTATTAGGTTGGGCGGGTAGGGGGTGGGGACAGCGAATCATTTTGTATTTTGTGTCTGCCCTTTGGGGTTTATGATATACTCCACCATGATTCATTCTCTGTAATGGAAACTTTAATAAAATTTGAATTATAAAAAAAAAGAAAAAAAAAAGAGTCTTGTCCCATTTTTTAACTTCTTTTATTATTTTTTCCTCTGTCTTCATCTTTGAACTCCTTACTGCTTTTCCAGCCTCCCTTTGGTTTTCTAGATACACTGCCCCATCCTTCTCTTTCTGTGTTTCCAGGTATTTCCTGAAAGCTAACTTCTTTGCCCTTTCTCGCCCTTTACTGTTCTCACAGTACAGTACCGATCTTTCCGATGTCACTGCAAATGCAATTTCGCTACCGTTTTTTTTTTGTTTGTTTAATAAGAGGAATCAGATGCTGCAAAAGCAAATTGAATCCAAAGCAGAATATTCACAAGACATAAAATTGTTGTTTGTAGTGTGGAAATCCTCCCACTATCCCTCTCAACTTGCTCCCTTCCACTCCGGTGCTCTAGGTATCATGGAGTGTATGAACTCCTTCCAGACCCACAAGCAGAGGAGCTTGCTGGGAGTTTGGTAAAACACAATACCGCAAATGGTAGCATGCTGCCAGCAAGACATTCTGGAAACTGCAATCTTGTGGGCAGCCCAAGGCAGCATTCTCCCTCTCAGTGCCACTAGTGACACCAACAAGTATAACAGCATTCCAAGGAAAAGTGGATGGAATATTTCAAATAAAGCAACATTTTTTTATGCTGTCATTTATTTTAAATATCACAGTTTCTCAACATATACCCATTTTATAAGTGGAATAGCACATTCTGGGCTGTGAGTTATGCTCTGTGATAAGGCACTCAGCCTGTGGCCTTGTGCCTCACTATGCCTTAGACTTGCATCTATCAGAGCATAACCTGCACTTTGTCATGTGCTATTGCTTACATATCCTGAAATTTCTGTGATAGTTTTAGAGACCTTTCCTGTCTGCCTATAGTACCACTGAAGGACCACAAAAGAGATTTCCTTTGGAAATATCACAAAATATCTGGAAATATCCAGACAACATATGGCTTCAACTGTATTTGATATTGAATTTACTTTTCAAAACATAAGGAAATTCCTTGCAAAAAAATTATGTTTCGGCATCACTGATGACTGAAACACAAAGCTTCAAAACTAGGGAAATGTGATGTTAGCATAAAGAAAAATTCTCTTAATCTTGGTGAATCCATTGCATGGTGTTCATGTTTTAATAATCACTCAATGCAGCAATGCCTTCACCCTATTTTTGGTACCATCTTTCAAGGTACAGAATTTTACTTGGACACCAATGCTTTCAGAGTTGGTGCCAAAGTTTGGGTAAAGCTACTGCTACTGCAAGGAATTGTTGAAACCCCAAGGTATAGCATGCCACAGATTTGCCAAGGGTCGGAGGACTCATTCTTTACTTCCCTATGGCTGCATTTCCCTACCTTTCATGCTTTGTGTTTCAAAGCCAAAATATGTCAAAACATAGTTTTTCTGCAATGAATTTTCCTACTTAAAAAAGTAAATTTAATAACAGCTAAACACTACTTTGCACTGTAAATTCCAGCCTTCAGGTAGCACTGTTTTTTTAATGACAAGCAGTACCTGGTGACCAGTGTCACTCCCTGCTTTAGGTGTTAACAAACTGATAAAAATACCAGTTAAAATCTTAATCTCTTTGCAAATAAGCAGACAAACTGCTCCTTACTGACTGCTGTACTGTACCTAGTTCACAAATATGGGGTGTCTAAAAGGTTCATAGTTGCAGAAGCAATCAGTAGACTTTTTCAAGCCCACGAAGGGCCCAGTTTGAGCAAAAGTAAGCCAGTCTCTGAAGATGATGGTGATGATGGAGCAACAGCAACTGGCCACTGAACTGCTGGATATAAGAATCTACAACAAGTTCTCTTACAAATTAGTTCAGAATTTAGAACATAAATTTGATTACTACAATACTTGGATGGTTACAGTGGTTGTGCATCTAACACTGTGACTTGATATGGAAAATAATCAAGCTGAGAAACTGATGACAGCAGCATCACATCTGGCCATGGAGAACTAATGGCTCCAATTGTTTCTAAACAGCATGAAAAATGCTGTGAGCATACAGAATATTCACCTTGTCGGATTGCCAGAATGGTTTAAATGACAGATGTTAGCTTTTGACCTTGGACTCCCCACAAGCTCTGGGACTTATTTATTGGGTCTACTCAATTAACACATGAGACTACCAACCAACAGTTTCACTCCAAGGATTGTGGTGCTGACCCTTACTCATTGTGCTATAGCCTGTATGGTTGTACAGGAGAAGTGGCTTAATCAGGACAGCCTGGTGTCCTCTCATTCAGTATCCATTATAGAAGACACAATACTGAAAGAGTACAGTAAGTCAAGCTTTAGACACTCCATTTGTCTTGTTGTTACCTCTGGATTAGCATCAACACAACAATAGTCATGGCTGGTAGAGCCTATGGTTGCTGGTAAGCTCATTCAAACTATCATGCTCTATAGGGAAATACAGCTCAAATACGCCTCCTTTGATGATGAAACAATAAGAATGGATTCAATGCATTTTGGTTTAGAAGGGGAATGAACAGTATTGTAAGCAGAAATTTACCCTAATGTTTTGAGTAGCTGGGAATCCAGGAAGTGATGCATTATTATTTAGTTTACTCTTCTTAAGCTTTCACATATTTCTGATGAAAGGGGCTTTGGTTTATTTGAGATAACTGTGCCACCCTGCTGTCTCTTACCCAGTGCAGGTGCATATGTTTACTGTGCTATTTTTCTTCTATACTGAGGTTCGAACATGGTGCTGGACAATTTTTTGCACCTCTGGTGTAAGGGGCACAAAAAAGGGGAAAGAAATGACAGTATGACTTCTTCCCTGACTGAAATCCTTGCACTGAACAAATTTATTTTTTCCTGATTGCATTGAATAAGTTTTTTTTTTTTTGTTTTAATGAACTGGAGAGATAAACAGATTAGAATGTGCTATGGCACACTGCATTATTTTTAAATTAGACTAAATGAATTTTATGTTTTATAATGAATATCTGTGTTATTGAAATGTGGTGCCTGGGAAAAATACACTAAGCTGAAACTCATTTCTAGGTCTGTCCCAGGGGACAAGGAGCATGAAGAGTTACAAAACAATCATAATCATCATTATAAAATAGCAAACAAAATACAAGTTGCACTTGTACATACCATGACCACTTATAATATATTACATACTGTAGGTACATAAGGTACATGAATAAAGGCAGAAATAGTATCAGTTACTAACCAGATAGTGTAATGTGCACAGTGACACATTGACACTGTGCAGCAGTGCATGAGGTCAGTATAAACTATGTAGCACAGTAACTGGAACCCTAAATAGCACAAGACTGATGTTAGTTGCATGAGGAAAGGCTAAAGGCAGAAAAAGGAATGGGCTGTATGGACTTGGAGCAAGGGTTTTAGAGAAAAGAGAGAAGGGGCTGAGCAAAGTGCAGTGGGGAGTTTGTCCCGTGAAATCTGAAGGAGAAAGAGACCTGCCCAGCAGAAATACTAAACAAGCATTTGTCAATGCCGAATGCTGTCGCGCTGGCATTGGCTTTGGTAGTGCAGTGCAGAAACACATTTTGGGCAGGATGTGAAAAATGACAGCTGTACTGTTCATAAGGAGGTGTAAAAAAATGGCAGTGTTGAAAATGTTGCATGTAAATATTACAAATTTGCAAAGTTACAAGGGTGTGTGGGAAATGCGCAATGCACACTTGTAACACAGTCATTTTACGGACTTTAGGCACTAAATTTTTGACATAGGCATTATAGCACCTCTGCTCATGTACAGTGCAACTGTCATTTCCTCAAACTGTCCCAAAAAGTGATTTTGCACAGCGAATGCGCTATTCTGCGCTGGACATGTGAAAACACATTTCGGGCAGGATATGTAAAATAACAGCTGTACTGTTCATCATGATGTGTGGAAAAATGCCAATGGTGAAAATCCAGAGAGAAAATATTACAAATGCACAACGTTATGAGCATGCGTGCAAACTGCTCAACGCATGCTTGTAACACAGTCATTTTATGGAATATCGTCACCAAATTTTGAACGTAGCCATTTTAGAACCTCTGCTCACGAACAGTGTCACTGTCATTTTTGTAATCTGCCCCGAACATGGATTTCCCACAGCAACCATGGTATTGTTTGCTGGAAGTGCGGAAACACATTTTGGCCAGGATGTGGAAAATGACAGCTGTACTGTTCACAAGGAGGTGTAGAAAAATGACAATGTTAAAAATATTGCGAATTTGTGAAGTTACGCGAAGTTATGAGAGTGCATAGCAATGCACGCTCGTAAAATAGCCATTTTTTAATTTTTTACACCAAATATGCAACATAGGCTTTTTGAGAGCCCACCTCATGAACACTGCCACTGTCCTTGTGTTAATCGGTCCCGAAAGGTGATTCTATGCAGTGACTGCAAAATCACCTTTTGGGACCGATTAATGTCATAACTATGAAATAATTCATGAAGATGGGTCCCAAAAAACCCATGTTGAAAATTTGGTGCAAAACTTCCAAAAAATGCCCAAGATACGCATCAAAGTTGAAAAAACACTATTTATTCCATTATACAGATTACTGCCATTTGCTCAGTTCGCAGTAGGCTTTGAAGAATGAAAAGATGTTCCCGGTCCACCAAAGATCATCACGCTGAGCTCCGGAGGTAAGTATGAGGTGAGGGGGGTGTGGGGAGGCAGGATGCACAGTGGATGGGTTAGGGTGGTGGGTAGGGAGACTACGAGGGACTGTTTCCTGCTTACAGGTACTAAAAAAACACATTGTGGATGGTTTCCTTTTTTGCAGGTGGTTTCTTTTGGGGGGTACAGTAGCCAGTGGGGGATTGGGCACCCCCATTGGCACAGAAGAAGAGGGGGCACCAAGCCAATGGGGAAAGGGCTCCCCAATCAGTACATTAAACCAGGAAAGGGGGGGATGAATGCTGATGGGGATTGGGCACCCCCATTGGCAAACAAATAAAGTGGGGGTGGGAGACACATTCTGCTGATGGGGAGTGGGATCCCAAATCGGCACATACTAAAGCAGGGTAAGCCAATCAGGGGATTGGGCACCCCTGAAGTCAGCAGTTTAATAGCCACTGCACCACCATGTTTCCAGCTGGCAAGCACATAGGAAGGGTCCGCTGTGTGTGACGACCTTTCTCGCATTGCAGCGGACCTTTCCTTAGATGTGCTCACCCGGGTGGTGTGGTGCCAGCGTGCAGGCTGATTGGAGAATGAGGGACATACCTACTGGTGCGTGCCCTGCATTTGCCCAACAGTGACCGAGCCTCCAAATCTGCACACCCCAAGATGTTGGCTGTGCAAGCACGCCAACATAAAAAAGGAGAAGGAAGACGTGAGAGCCAGAGTTCATGAGAGTGTAAGTTGGTGCACACAGGAAGAGAGATAGCACTGCTGCAGTGTAATTGTCAAGACTATCACTTTGTTCTTGTCTGCCTTCTTGCAATTTGCAAGCTGCCTATAGTGTTAAAGCCCACAGACTATAAGACTTGTGGAGGCACTAATACATTTCATGGGTATCTTTGTTTCTGTACAATGCCACCTGCGCTCTTTTTAACAACGCTGAAGACAATGACATATATTTATAACATTTAAAGAAAATTACACACAGTGGCTCCAAACATTAGCCCCTATACATGAAGGGGCTTAAGGTACATGCCAAAGACCCCCCCCAGCTCGCAGGTTCATGTGAACCAGATGGAGGTGGAGATGCAGACTTGGGTCGGCATCCACTCAGATGCCAGTCCCGGGTCCCTCAATGGATTCTTTATGTGGCAGGGTGCGTATTGGTTATGCACCTCTGCGGATGTCATGGAGGTGTGAGGAGGGCAGTGCCACTAGCCGTCTTAAGCTGTATCACTGATGGGATGGTCTGAGGTATGGGTTGGGGAAGGGAGTGGGTGCCGCAGGGGTGAGGGGTTCCGCTGGACACCTATGACTGTGCGGTGGAATGGGGATCAGGGGATTGTGGACATGGGCACCTGAGGGGATGGGGTGTATCCTGCACACCACTGGGAATTGGGCTACATGTGTGGGCTGGAGGTGGGGGGCATGGCTGACCTGCACCATACCGGGGAAGGGTGGACATGTGGGGGGGATGCTTAGCACTGATGGGTTCGGGGCACACCTGGGTTTGGGGTGGTTTGAGTACCACTAACGGCATCGAGGTGGACATGTGTTTGGAAATGGGGTGTCTGGCATTATGACACACTCTGTATCCCAGTATGGGGACTTGCCTGATCAGCTGCCCCAGCCCCCCCCATCCATCAAGAGGGCTGGGGCAGCATGGAGTGCCATATCCCCATCTTGCTGCACCTGACAGGTGCAGTCCATAGGTGCATGAAGTGGGTTATGGCAGGGTCCTGGATGCCATAACCTCCTTTGCACCCTGCAGACAGCACTACATGCCTTAATACATAGTGCGTAGAGCTGGCATGCCCCTGGCATGCCCTCTGTCCACTCCCTGGTGCACTGCTCTCTGTGTGGTTGGATGATTGGACACATAACTGTCCTCTGCACAGGTTGTGAATGCCATGGGGGGGTCTGCATAATCCTACTACTTGGCAATCCCATGTAGCTATGCCTATGCACCCAGTTTATGTGGCACTACTGTAAGTATTTATTTTATTTATTTATTTAAAAGTCTGTAACCAGGAAAAGCACACTGATCCGAAGCTCATTTCCAGGTGCAACCTGGGGGCACAGACAGGGAGAAGCATACAGCAACAAAGGTAATGCAATGTGCAGGTCAGTACAACAAACTATGAGAAACAAGCAATAGAATCAAAGGATATCAGGGCAATGGGCCCTATGCATAAATACACACAAGAGGCATGTTGTCCAGGCGCGTAGCTCTGTACCATTGGGGGTTCTGCACACCATACATACTCAACAACACTTGCTGCTGCATGGCCCCCAAATGTGGCCCCACCCCCTGGCATGCAGGATCCCTTGGGGTGACTGGGTGTGGAGCAGAGGACCCAGACAAGTGGCCAATCAGCTGGCTGCTGGGGTCTCCATGGTGGTTCACTTGCTTGTCAGGACACCATGTTTGCAGCCAATGTCCAGTGCACTAATTGCACTGGAGGAAGCCTGTGCCCTGTTCATTGCCCCCTGCCCACAGGGGTGTGCCCCAACATCAGGGGCATCCATAGTGGGGGTCCACGGATCCCCCTTGTCACTGCTGCTCCCGGGGGCTGTAACTCGGGGGTGCGTACAGGGGCTACATCTGCTTGGAGTTTGTGTAGCTGCTGGCCGCCCCTGCATGGCACGCTGCACTGTTGCACATTGTGCGGAGTGCTGCAAGCCCCCTGCACTGTCCCCGGCCTGCCCACACATGGAGCTCCATCTGCCGGGGGATTGGGTGCTTAGAGGGGTGTAAGTGTGTCAAGACTGTCATAGAGGAGGCACAGTGGGTGCAGCAGGTGTGGAGTGGGCTACACACTGGAGATACGCGTGTACCCAGTCTGCATATTTGTGCATAGGGCCCACTATGAGTTACAAAACTATGAGGCAATTAAGTGCATAGGAGATCAGAGTTACCCTGGGAAATATAGGCAGGAGAATTAGCTTAGGGGCAGGAGGCTATAGAAGGTGTGGGAGTGGGATGGAGGAGGAGGAGAAGTGACATGAGTAATTTGTTCTGAGGAGAAGTAATAGTAGGGATTTCAGGGAGGTGATGAAAGGGGAGTGGTGAATGTCCCAAGGGAGTTGATTCCAGAGGAGAGGGAAGTGATAAGAAAAGGCTGACTGACCTGTCACTGTGTGAGTGTGGGGAAGGGAGATGCATCGAGAGTTCCTGGAATGAAGGGAATATGTGGAAAGGCATGCTGGCAATACATAGAAACATATACTTTGATGGCAGATAAGGACCACTTGGCCCACCTAGTCTACCCATTTCCCTACCTAGAGGATAAGCTGCAGATCCTATTTAACCAACAGCCTATTTCTTTCTACCTCCCACAAAAATTGCCTTATGTCTGTCCCATGCATTCTTGAATTCTCCCACAGTTTTAGATCCCACAACCTCCTCAGGAAGACTGTTCCAAGTGTCCACCACCCTCTCTGTGAAAAAAATACTTCCTCACATTGCTCCTGAGCCATCCTCCCTCTATCTTCAAATTGTGTCCCCTTGTTCTTACACATCTCTTTTTCTGAAAGATGCTACCCTCTTGGACTTTGTTGATTCCACTGAGGTACTTAAACATTTCTATCATGTCTCCCCCTTTCCTCAAGGATATACATATTAAGCTCCTTAGTCTCTCGTCATATGGCTTCTCTTGCAGACCCTGCACCATTTTAGTTGCCCTCATCTGAACTGCCACCATTCTGTCTATGTTGTTGTGGAGATGGGGTCTCCAGAACTAGATGCAGTACTCCAGATGGGGTCTCACCAACTGTCTGAACAGGGGATAACAACTTCCTGTTTTCTGCTGGTGATGCCTCTCACTATATATCTCAGTATCCCACCAGCCCTCCTTACTGCCTTCTCACATTGCTTGCCAACCTTAATGTCATCTGATATGATTACCCCCAGATCCCTTTCCATTTTTATTGTTGTTACTACCTCTCCCTCCATTGTGTAATCTTCCACTGGGTTTTTGTTTCCCAGGTGCATTACTTTGCACTTGTTTGCATTGAATCCAAGCTGCCATACTTCTGACCATTCCTCCAACCTTGCTAAGTCCCTTTTCATCCTTTCCACGCCTCCTTGTGTATCAACCCTGTTGCAGATCTTTGTGTCATCTGCAAAGAGGCATACTTTTCCTTCCAGTCCCTCTGCAATGTACCCTGGCACAATATATCAGTTGGGGGGTGAGGATATAGCATGCACCGAGCAGGAAAGGGATCTTGGGGTTATCATCTCTGATGACCTCAAGGTAGGGAAACAGTGTGACAAGGAAGCAGGTAAAGCAAATAGGATGCTGGGATGTATAGGCAGGGGCATCACCAGCAGGAAAAGGGAGGTCATAATTCCGCTATACAAGACACTAGTGAGGCCCCACCTGGAGTACAGTGTACAGTTCTGGAGACCACACCTACGTAAGGACATAGACAGGGTACAGAAGGTTCTGAGGAGGGCAACAAAGATGGTGCATGGATTGCATCACAAGTCCTATGAAGACAGGTTGAAGGAACTGAACATGTACTCCCTGGAGGAGAGGAGGGAGAGAGGGGATATGATAGAGACATTCAAGTATCTTACAGGGAGGACCAGGGTGCAGGAATACACTATTTTTAAGCGAAAAAGATGTTCCAGGACTAGAGGGCATGGGATGAAGTTGGAGGGAGGACAATTCAAAGGAAACATGAGGAAGAATTTCTTCACAGAATGGGTGGTGGACAAGTGGAACACCCTGCCAGAGGAAGTGGTGGGGGCTGAAACAATCACGGGATTTAAGAATGCATGGGATAGACATAAAGGAATTCTGGAGGTCAGAGGTAAGGGGCAACAGACTTCTAGGAAAACATAAACTGAACTTACAAGCTCAAATGGGCAGACTGGGTGGGCCATAGGCCCTTATCTGCCGACACTGTCTATGTATCCATGTATATATGTAATGTCACTTATAAAGACATTAAAAAGGACTGGACCCAGTACTAAACCCTGAGGTACCCCACTAGTAACCCCTCTTTCTCCATAATTGACTCCATTTACAATTACCTTCTGTGTTCTGTTGTCCAGCCAATGTTTTACCCAGGTACCACCCTGGGACCCACTCCCAGGCTGGTTAATGTGACTACTAATCTATTGTGTGGGGCTGTGTTAAATGCCTTGCTAAAGTCTAGGTAAGCCATGTCCACAGCCCCTCCCTGATCTACTGCTTTGGTCACCCAGTCAAAGAAATCAATTAGATTTGCCTGACATGACCTTCCAGCTGTGAACCCATGCTGCCTTGGGTCCTGTGCCCCACTGGCCTCTAGGTACTCAACAATTCTTTCCTTCAGAAGTGATTCCATCACTTTCCTTGCCACAGAGGTCAAACTGACAGGTCTGTAGCTACCTGCCTCTGTCTTGGTCCCACTTTTGTGAAGGGGGATCACATCAGCCTTCTTCCAGTCCTCAGGTACCACACCATCCTCCCATGATTTGTTAAAAAGGGTAGTCAGTTGTGTCACTAGTTATCTGCTTAATTCTTTTAGAATTCTGAGGTGAATTCCATCTGGCTCCATTGCTTTGTCCACCTTCAGTTTTAGGAGTTCTTTCAGTACCCTTTCTTCTGTGAAAGTACTGGGATCGACCCCCCTCTCCAGAGTGCTTCTGTTAATTGGATTAGGCACCTCCCCCACTTCCTCTTTTGTGAATACTGAACAGAAGTATTCGTTCAGTATCCCTGCTTTTTCACTGTCATTCCCTGCCCACCCACCATCCATTCTATTCAGCCTCACTATCCCTCCCTTTGTCATTCTACGCTCCCTGATATATCTATAAAAAGGTTTTATCCCCCTTCTTAACCGAGTTGGCTATCTTTTCCTCAGTTTGTCCCTTTGCTATTCTGACTACACTCCCTGCTTCCTTCTTCCTTAACTGGTACAGTTCTCAGTCCTGCTCCTTCTGTATTTCCTTATACTTCCTAATTGCTATATTTTTCTCCCTAACCTTCACCGCCATGTCTTTTGAGAACCATAGTGGATTTTTCTTTCATTTTTATTTATTTGCTTCACACAAAGGCTTGTTTCCTCTGTGATGGCAGTTTTGATATTTCCCTATTGTTGCTCCACCCCTCTTTCTAGCCTGTTTGCTAGTGCTTTTCTAAGGCACTCTCCCATCTTGCCAAAGTCAGCCCTCCTTAAGTCCAGAACCCTCACTTTTGTATGGCTTGACTCTGTAGCTGAGTTTATCGTGAACCACACTGTTTGGTGGTCACTTGTTCCCAAATGACTACCTGTTTCTAGATCTGTGATCCTCTCACTGTCCCCATTTGAGAGTACAAGGTCTAAGATTGCTCCCTCACTAGTAGACAAGGCCCCTAGAATTCTGCGGCCGCAGAATTTTGCTTGGAACTTGCAATCTACTGCAGAACTTCTGCGGTGCCACAGAATTCACTGTTGGTGATTTTTTATTAATATTTCTGTTTATCCATAGAATCTGGTTCCCTTCACCTCTTTTTATATCTAAACCCCCCTATATGCTCAGAATGTGATGTTATCATTGCTATAATGTTATGCATTAGCTAATGAAATGGCTGCATTCTGCAGCCGAAATGTACAGTCACTTATCTACCACAGCTCCCACTGTCAGATATGGTGGCACAGCACATCATGCATGGTGATATCTGCTCAACCTGCACTAATACAATTTTCAGTCTTACATCATTGCACTAGGGCCAACTTAAACAAAACTTTTTTGATAACACAGATCTGTTAAGTCCATACCTCACTTTGTACAAACTTATTTGTGCCTTTAAGGTATAGAGATGCCATCTGATATGAATAACTGGTAAAATGAATTTAACTGTCATTTTTAAGAAAAATAAAGAAATTATGCCCAGAAAAGTGGAATATAATAATATGTAGACCTGTTGAAAGAATAGACCTGTTAAATAATTGCACTGTGTGCATTTTTGACAGGGTAATTGATTACATATTGTCTTTGGTTGATAGAATCACCTAAAGGTTATGGAGAAATGTTGTGTGCAGGGACAGCTGTTGGGCCAGAGGGTAGCATGCTGTGTTTCCGTGCTGGCAAACTCAGGTTCAAAGATTAGCTCTGGGAGCTGGCTGGGCAGCACAAGGATTGATGGAACACATCACTGCTCGGAGTCTGGGAAGGTATGATGCAGTGCTCTGTTACACGGTGGACACATTGTGATGGGCTGGAGAGCTCTATCTCACATTTGGTTCACATGCATGTCACGGTCTGATGGTGTTATGTAGTGTGTCGGGGAAGCAAGTTGACATGAAAAATGAGTTTTGCAATAACTCCTCTATTCTGTTTATTATTCCATTTCCAATGGGACTTGTATGAATGAGGATGCAATTTCATAGAAATTAAAAAAAAGATATATATATATATATATATATAATATAATATAATATAATATAATATAATATAATTTACATATATATTTACACACACATACATTATCTCTGTCTCACTATACACACACACACACACACACGCACACACACGTTTGTATGTATGTTACAGATTGCATATAAATATATAAGTGATACACAGTGGGAAACTCATGTATGGTGTAGAAAGCACATACAAAATAAGTGATAGACAGTAGAGACCTCATTAGTTGGATAGATAGCATGCATATAGAAATACCTTATTTATCACATCAGGTCCCCTCTGCATATGTCATTTATGCAACAGGCTAGGACCTTAAGGGAGAGACATTTGTTTTGCCTTTTTAGGCATAAAATGATTTCTGTAAGTCTGTTAATTTTTGAACTCATGTTACTGTGCTTTCCACTATCCTGATTGCTATAACCATTGCCATGAAAGTGAAGCCAGGATGACAAGCTGACACTGTGATGTGGTAGTTTGATAGTGCCACAGAACTTCTGCAGAAATTACAAATCACCACTGCAGAAGTTCTGTGGCAAATGGTAGTCTTGCCGCAGAACTTGGTCCCACTGTGCCACAGAAAAGTAGGGGCCTTGCTAATAGGTTCCAAAACTAGCTGTCTGAGGCATGCCACCTGAAGGGCATCAAGAATTTCCCTGCTTTTGGTTGTGGCTGCAGCAAAGGTGCTCCAGTTAACATCTGGCATATTAAGGTCCCCCATCAACAGTATCTCCCCTTTCTCTGCCATCCTAAGTATGCCTTCTATCATTTCCTTGTCCATTCCTTCCCCCTGACATGGGGGGTCTGTATACAACCCCTGTGCGGATTGTGGTGCTATTTCCAGTCTCTAAGGTGACCCACAGTGCCTCCTCTTCTCCCTGTTTACTCTTTTGTTCAGTTGCTTTTATCCCTTCCCTTACATAGAGAGCTACTCCCTCCCCTTCTGCCCTCCCTGTCTCTCCTGTAGGTTGTGTACCCTGGTATATAAACATCCCATTCATGGTTCTCTGTGTACCATGTTTTTGTGACTGCTACAATATTCAGGCATCCATCTTCCATCAAGGCCACCAGTTCAAGGAGCTTGTTGCCCAGACTACGGTATTGGTAATCATTACCCTCCATTTCTTGATGGCCCTATCCCTTTTTGCCACATCCCTGTCCTTATTGTGTTTGTCACTTTCTCCATTTACCCCTGCGCTTCTCTCTATCGACATCTCTGTGTTGCTGTCTACCTCACTTAGTACCCTGATTTTTTGGGGGGGGTGCTAGGATTTCCCTGCTCCTTTCCAGTGCCTTCCCCCCCTTGGCTAGTTTAAATGCTTGCCAATAAAGTATTTAAACCTATCACCTAGGATCCTGGTTCCCCTCCAGGACAGAAGCAGACCATCATGCCAATATAAGCCTGCATCCCTCCAGGTGGACCCCCAGTCCCCAATGAAGACAAATCCCTGAGCTATGTACCAGTTTTTCAGCCACTGATTGAATCCCATGGTGTGGAGCACCCTAGCCTCGCCCATGCCATAGACAGGCAACACCTTCGAGAAGGTTACCTTGTGTGCTATTTGTCTAATGCCCCTCCCCATCTCCACAAATGCTTCTTGCACTGCTCTGATCCCTTTCTTAGCCAGGTTATTTGTCCCTAAGTGGACAATGACATCCAGCTCCTTCCCCTGTGCAGCTGCTCCTGTGTTCTTGAGGCAGTAGAAGAGGTAGTAAGGGAGTGTCTTGAACCAGAATTTGGCAATGAGGGAGAGGCAATGGACTACATGCCTATGGGATAGTGGCTTGATGGAGAGGGAGGAGGAGGAGTAGAGGAGACAGTTGTGAGTGGGGGGGAGGTAGTGAAATGGCTAAATGACTTAAGGAGAGTGTCAAGTCTTCTGTGGGAGGTCACAGGGGCAGAGCCATAGACAACATCAGTGTAATCAATAACAGGTGAAATTGTTTTTGTGACTAGATCCTGACAAGTAGGTACAGGGACACAGTTCCTCTGGCAGTGTAGGACACTACATTTTGGGTGAACTTTTGTGCAGATGGCATCAATATGGGATGATAAATCATGTTTGCTGTCCAGCTAGACCCCAAGGTATTTGAAAGTGTGGACCACATCTGGGGGGAGCTGTCCAGAGTGACAAACACTGGGATGGATTGAAGTCTACACAACCTCTGCCTGGAGCCAAAGATCACTGAGATGGTTTTCTTGGTGTTTAGTTTTAGCTGGTTTTCCTTAAACCAGTGTTGAATGATATCAAAATCATGCTGTGGAGTGCTAATTACATCAGCAGCAGAGGAGCCTGAAGAGTAGATCCCAGTATCATCCACATACATAAGAATTTGGGAGGTAGAGCAGATGGAGGGAAGGTCATTAATAAAGACTGAAAAAAGAATGAGACCGAGTATGGATCCTTGAGGGACCCTGGCTTGGATAGAAAGGGGGAGGATGGGACATTTTCAACTAGGACTGATTGCTTTCTGTTGTATAAGTAGGAGCTGTACCAATTGACAGCAGATGGTGCCAGCCTGGAAGAAAGAAGTCTATTGAGCAGAAGGTGGTGAGAAACAGAATCAAAGGCCTTTGCCATGTCAACAAAAATCACTGCTGTTATTTGGCCTTGATCCACTGCTGTATATATATATATATATATATATATATATATATATAGTCAGTGACTCATGGCAGGGATGAAACAGAGTGCTATTTCTTGAAACCTGACTGCATCTATCCTGTGTGTCAAAACCTTGACCTCATCTTGGTTCATTTGAAGCCTGTCTACTGTGCACAGTTTCTTCTGTCCTAGAATGCCTGTAAATGCTTGTAGAACCAGAACTTTTATGACCTGCTCCAAACCCCTAGTCTTGCATATACCTGCCTGACTTCCTGCTGTCTTGCTGGATCAGCACATGGTGCCAACAGTATCTCAAGCATTACTGCCTTGAACAACCTATCTCCTAATGCTCTTGTCCATTTCCCAAAATCTATGTTGCAGGACTACTAGTTTGCCTCTGCCTACATCATTGATGACAACCTTTACCATGATGGATGCCTAGAAATATAGAATCTGATGGCAGGAGACTGATGATGCATTAAGTTTGTCCTTACTCTGCTACCTCACCCCATCAACATTTTGTACAGGTGGGTTGTCTGCTGCACCCCAATCTCCTGCACCACTTAATCCCAAGATGCTCACCCCAGTGACTATGATTCTCTTGTCCCTTTACTAGCTGTGTTTAAATCCATTTAGGTTACCTGATCACTTTTGCCAGTAGTCTATTCCATGGCTCCAACACCCTCTCTGTGAAATAAAACTTTTTCACATTCCTCCTGAACTTGTCTCCCAGCAACCTCCAATAATGCCCCCTTGTGGCTACTTCCTTATTTCTAACAAACAGGTCCTCACTATTCACCCTGATCATACCCTTCAGAAATGTACATGTTACTATCATGTCACCCCTCTCTGGCTTGGCCTCCAGCGAGTGCACATGTATGACCAATAGTTATTCTTCCATGGGTTTGCCTTGCTCACCCAGGATCATCTTGGTGACCTATTTCTGTATGGACTCAAGTCTGTCTACATCCTTTCTCAGATGAGGACTCCAGAATTGAGCACAGTATGCCAGATGAGGCTTTGCCCTAGATCTGTATTGGGGCAGTATCACCTGGCTTCTCCTACTATCAAATCCTCTCCCTATGCATCCCAGCATCCTTGATACCATGCTGTATGCTTTGTTACAAAGATGCCTTTGCTTGAGTGAGTCACAGATGATGACCCCCAGATTCCTCTCCTCTGTTGTAGTGGTCAGCCTAACTCATCCTATCTAATATTCTGTGGATGGGTTCCATCTCCCAAAGTATAATACCTTATGTTTCTTGGCATTGAATTTCAACTGTCTGGTCTTAGACCATCTCTACATTTTTTCTAGGTCCATCTGGAGATCCTACATCCCTTTCTCATGATCTACCTTACCACATAGCTTTGTGTAGTCAGCAAAGAAATACATCTTACCCTAGATACTTTTTCCCTATCTCACTGTTGAACATATTGAATAGAACAGTTCCCAGAACTGATCTCTGCAACACCCCGTTTATGACCTGTCTGTCCCCCAACTTGAACACATTCACTACTACCCTCTGTAGCTTTTCCCAGGCCAATTTCTATACACCTGGCTAAACCGTGCTCCACCCCCAAGTCCTTTAATCTTTTCAGCACACTAAAACTCAAAAATCCCCCCCTCCCAGCCTCCCACCCAAGAAAATCACACTCTGGTACAAGAGATACCCAACGTCCCTTTGGGAGTTCCCACAGTTTATAAGTGTGCACACTTCAGGTGACAGGTTGCCAGGCTGTATAAGAAATGGTGCAGAACTAATTACTGGACATACCAGTGGGTGCAGATTACAACAACAGCTAAAACTGTTGGAAAAGTAATCAAAACAGACATCTTTTATGGAGAGAAACATTCAGTTTCTCCAGGCACTCACTGATTGTGCAGAACTTGTCCAAAGCTGCCTAAATCCTCACTGGCTAACTTGTGAAGTTGCAGAGCTCAGGTCACTACTCACAGCACCATGAATGCTGCATCACAACAAACTCTATGGGATTTGCTCCACTTGTATCCCACAGCAGGCTTTGTTACAGGTGCAGCAGAGCTAACAATTTTTTTTGTGGTAAATGATGTGGAAAGTAAGAATCGTTCACTACTTGTAAGTGGTTCTCTTTACCCATTGGAGGAAATTTTTCTCTTCACCCACCTGAAGGAAAGCAGTCACTCAAAGAATTGCAGTGTTGAACTCTTTACAAGGAGAAATTCCTGCAGCAGGATTAGAGAAAAACAGGCAAGAATTTCATGGAATCTTTTATATTGCACCTCTTTGCTATTTGGGCTGAAGTCTCAGGTGAGCACTCCAGTCTTTAGGTTCTGAAATTGGTTTCTTAATCCCAGGCAGGGAAAACAGGGGCTGCTCTTCCTTGAGGCTGCACTGATGAAATCATGTATTTTTCCTCAATCTGTGTTATCTATGGAAGTACCAGACTTTGCTGCAGGGACACTCACCAAGCTCCTTTGTCTGTCTGTCTTTACATTGTTTCCTGGCACCTAGGCTTCGAGTCTGTGACCCATGGTCCCTGGATGCTGTCTCTGGGGTTCAGGCTAATTTAAGATTGCCATGGTTGATGTTCATTTATTATTATTACTCCATAATACATTGGGGTTTTCAACTGGTATGTTGATTACAGTTGGGCATCAAACACCCAGCCAATGTATTCCATTCATTTCAGTGTGCTTTTTGATTTAGTTTGGGCAGAACTGAGGGATTCTAGCTGGTGAGTGTGTGACTGTGTGTTTGTAACTGAATTTGAGTTTTTTTCTTACCTGCCCTTTCAGTTTGCTTTTACATTTATTGGGCAGGATTGAGAGATTCTAGCTAAGAAGTTGGTGACTGTGTGTTTGTAATTGGCTGTGTCTGAACTTAAAGTGTAGATATCATATTACAGGGATTAATGTCATTTTAATGTGAGGTCTTAACTGCCATTTCAGTGTTCTTCTTGATTTAGATTGGGTAGGATTGAGGGATTCTAGCTGGTGAGTTTGTGACTGTGTGTTTGTAATTGAATTTGAGGTCTTTCCTTAACTGCAATTTCAGTGTGCTTTTCCATTTAGTTTGGCAGAATTGAGGGATTCTACTGTAGCTGATAAGTCTGTGACTCTGTGTAACTGGCTGTGCCTGATTTAAAGTGCAAGCATCATATTACAGGGATTAGTGTAGTTTGAATTTGAGGTTTTAACTGCCATTTAAGCATGCTTCTTAATCTAGTTTGGGCAGGACTGAGGGACTCTAGCTGGTGAGTTTGTGACTGTGTGTTTGTAATTGAATTTGAATTATTTTCTTAACTGCCATTTCAGTGTGCTTTTCCATTTAGTTTGGGCAGGATTGAGGGATTCTAGCTGATAAGTTTGTGACTGTATGTTTATAATTGGCTCTATCTGGACCACTGTGCATGGAGTGAGGAGCCACTGCCAGAGAACTCCTTGGCTGATTGTTTTTGGACACAGCCTGTGTGTAGTCTCACCCTCCTACTCTGCAACCCACCCATCCCAGGGCTCACCCTAGATTTATACGGCGGGTCCCATAGGGCCTTGCAGCATCTGGCATCCATACAGGAAGTAGTAAAGAGAGAATGCATAACAAAAAACAAAAGAAAAACACAAATATTTGGGACCTAAGAAATAGCCATGTTAAGCAGGCATTAGATTGAGGAGGGAAACAGACATGATGGGAGTGGTGCAGTGCAGTGGTTGTGGAGCAGCTGTCTTTAGGGTGACATTCTGGAGGCTGCAATGCTGTCCTACCTGCAGACACCTCTCCTAGCTGAGGGAGGAGGTTGCCTGTCTCTGAGCAGAGTTGGCCAAGCTGAAGGTGGCATCCACCCCCACCCAGAGACCACCATATCCACAACCTGTACTTCAAAGGATGCCAGGAAAGAGGAGTGATTGGACTGTGATGGGCTCAGGGGGTTAGAAAGCACATCCCCCAACCAATCCCACTTAGTAACTCCTGCACTGTTTTACAGTAATGGGAAAGCCCCACTCAAGAACCCAAGGCTGGGTACAGGGAGGATTTGAGGGTCCTCCAGGATGGAGCCCGAGGGAAGGGGGCAGGGGACTCAGGATAAGAGGGAAGGTTCTCCTAATGGGAGGCTCTTTTGTCCAGGCAGTGGAGTAAGGGACACCTAGCAGAGGAGATAGGGAGGTCAAATGCCTCCCAGGAAGTGCTGCTGGGAGGGATGGGAAGCAGATCAATAGGATCACTACAGCAATAGCTAGGAGGAAGCAGCTGGATGTGATTGTCCACCTGGGGATCAATGACCTGTCCAGGAGAATGGTGGAGTTAGCTAGAGTCCAGGAGAATTTCAGGAAGCTGGGGGGAACCTGAAACAGATACTGTAGCACACTCTGTCTCATTCTCAGAGGTGCTACTTGTCCAGGGCACTGGGGAACCTAGGGCACTCCACATCCATGCCTTAAATTCCTGGTTGAAGGATTGGTGTGGAAGGGAGGGTTTTGGTGTCATAGGGGACCAGAGCTTGACCTGGGCAGATACAAGCTTAAATAAGGAGGATGGCCTGCATCTGTCCAAGAAGGGGACCTTAGTCCTTTATGAGAATTTTAAATGCTTCAGCTCTGAGCATTTAAACTGGCAAAGGGTAAAGAGTCAGGAGTGTGGGGAGGCTTAGGAACACTCCCCATGGGAACATTCAGGAACATAAGTTGACTACAGGAACTGCTAATGCAGGCAGGGAGGGGCAGGCAGGTGAAAAATGTATAAAGAGTGATGGGGGACAAGAGCACATAGGAAAGGAAACCAGAGTGGGGGAAAGACACTGGAGAGGGCGAACAAGAGCAGAGGAAAGGCAGACTGTAAAACATAGGAGGTCATGCTAATGAATGCCCATAGACTAAGAAATAAGGTTCCAGACCTGGAGACCTTGTTGGCAGATGCAGACCGTTACATAACAGCAATAACAGAGACGTGGTACTCTGCTAATCATGGCTGGGAAGTCAGTGTACCAGGCTATACACTGTTCAGGAGGGATAGGGAGGGTAAAAAGGGTAGGGGAGTGGCCCTGTACATCAGAGATGGTATAAAGGCTACAGAAGTTCAGGGAAGACAGGAGGAGGACGAGGTAAGGTGGGTCATCCCAGAGCCAGTGAATGGGACAGTAATATACACAGGAGTGATCTACAGATCTCTGGCACAGAGGGAGGATGCAAACAAGGAACTAGTGGAGAACATACATGACATGGCAGCTAAATGCAAAATATTGCTACTAGGGGATTTCAATATGCCGGTTGTGGATTGGGCCACCCAGGTAGCTGCTTCAACAAGAAGCACAGCCATCCTAGAATCCCTGCAGGGGGCTGGACTCAGACAGTTGGTGCATGAGCCGACTATCGATAAGTCAATTCTGGACTTGGTATGGACCAATGGGAACAGAGTCGAAGAAATACAGGTGGAAGGGAAGCTGGAGTCCAGTGGTCACCACATGGTGTGTTTCAGCATGGAGACATGGACTCAATTAAGACACACAAAGGCAAGAACATTAGATTTCAGGATGGCAGATTTCACTGAAATGGGTAGATGTATACAAGCAGTACTGGGGAAGGGAGGTGTAATGGGGGGTGGAAGGACAATGGGAGAAACTGAAAGGAGCAATAGAGGAGATAACAAACCAATGCATTAGGAGTGTGACCAAAGGGAAAAGAAGAAGGAAACTACTATGGTTCTCCAAAGAGGTGGGGGACAAAGTCAGGGCTAAAAGGCTGAGTTTCTAGAAATATAAGGGGAGCCAAAAGGATGAGAACAGGGAGGTGTACCTTGAATGTTTAAGAGAAGCAGGAAAGTCTGTTAGGAGGGTGAAGGCACAGACAGAAGAGGGTTTAGCATGGTCTGTAAACAATGGGGATAAGGCATTTTATAGGTACATCACTGAAAGGAGAAAAAACGAGGAGGGGATTGTGAGGCTCAAAGGGGAGAAGGGAGAATGTAACGAGGGGGATCTGGACAAGGCAGAAATACTGAACAAATACTTCTGCTCAGTATTCACTAAAGAGGGGGAGGGTCAAGAATCACCGTTGGGTTGCAGAGGCAATGGAGGGGAGAAGTGGACACCAATTCATTCATAGTGGAGGGAGTTCTGGAAGAAGTCACTAAGCTGAAGGTGGATAAGACCATGGAGCCAAATGGCATCCACCTGAGGGTATTAAAAGAGCTGTGAAGGGAACTAGCAGTGTCTCTGGTGGTCCTGTTCACAGAGTCGCTCAACATGAGTGACATTCCAGAGGACTAGAGGAGGGTACATATAGTCCAACTGCACAAAAGTGGCAGTAGAGAGGAGGTGGAGAACTAACGGCCAGTCAGCCTCACCTCAGTGGTGGGAAAGATAATAGAGACACTGCCGAAACAAAGAATAATGGCACATATGGAATCCAGTGGTGCTCACGATCTGAAGGAACACAGATTCACAGCAGGAAGGTCATGTCAAACGACTCTAATAGATTTTTCTTGATTGAGTGACTAGGGAAGTAAATCAGGGAGAAGCGGTAGATGTTGTCTACCTTGATTTCAGCAAAGCCTTAGACACTGTCCCAAATAGAAGGCTAATTAACAAAATGGGTAGCCTGGGCATGGGAGACAAGGTGGTGAACTGGGTTAGGAACTGGTTAACAGACAGGAGACAGAGGGTGGTGGTAAATTGGCTACAATCTGGGGAGAGGGAGGAGACCAGTGGGGTACCACAGCGATCAGTACTAGGACAAGTCCTGTTCAATGTCTTCATTAGTGACATTGCAGAGTGGCTAGAAGGAAGTGTCTGTCTGTTTGCAGATGACACCAAGCTCTACAACAGGGTGGGTACTCCAGAAGGGGTGCAGAAAATCAAGAGGTACCTGGAGAAGCTTAAAAGCTGGTCCGAGATGTGGCAAATGAAGTTCATTGCAAATAAGCACAAAATAGTGCACCTGGGTAGAGGGAACCCTGGGGAGAGCTATGGGTTGGAGGGGGAGCTGACTGTTAACAAAGAGGAAAGAAACCTAGAGGTTATCATCTCTGATGATCTTATGGTATCAAAGCCATGTAAAAAGGCAGCAGGGAGGGTCATTTTCATGCTGGGGTGCATAGGCAGGGGTATTACTATTAGGAGGTGGGAGGTAGTGATGTCATTGTATAAAACATTGGTAAGGCCTCACCTGCAGTACACCTGTGCAAGGATATAGATAAGGTAGAGACCTGGCTGGGAGACAAACTGTCATCCATTTTGTCCAGCATCTCCTTCTCTGAGATCCTGCTGATCTAGGAGAGGGAGCAGACTAACAGAAGGTTAGAGAAGAGGAGATAGGGGAGTTAAACATGTGGCTCAAGGACTGGTGCCAGGAAAAAGGACATGAATTTGTAGGTAACTGGCAACAGTTTTGGGAGCAAAAGTTCTTCAAATTCGATGGACTGCATCTGACTAAGGAGGGAATCAGTTAACTGAGGCAGAAGTTTGACATCTTTGCAGAATATTTAAACTAGCAAATGGGGAGAGGGGTGCATCGCCCAATACATCAAATGGGAAGAACACCCCTCCACCCTCAGCTAGTGATCAAACAGGAGTTCAGCATGTTTGTAGTTCATTTACATCACCAGGTAAGGAAAAAGGTCCCCATACGATGCACACAGGAAACACCAGACCTCATCCAACAAATAATGCACCGAAATCTGACCAATGGAAAATCATGTACACAAATGCCCGCAGTCTGGGAAACAAGATCCCAGACCTGCAGGCAACAATGACAGAGGCTAAACTGAACATAATAGCCATTAGCGAGACATGGTTCACCAGTAACCACACTTGGGAAACTTTCCTTAATGTCAAAGAAAATATCAAAGCTACAGAAATTCGGAATACACATAAGAAGCCAGAAGAACTGTGGGTCACCCTGGAAACCAGAAATGGGACAGCCATATGAACTGGGGTTGTCTACAGGTCTCCAGACCAGGGGGAGGACATAGACACATTACTGTTAGAAGATACACAAAACATGACAGCTAAAAGGGAGAATCTGATAATGGGAGCCTTCAGCATGCCAGGTATGGATTGATCAATACCAGCAGGAACATCTGCCAGAACTAGACACATAGTGGATTCCCTGCAGGGAGAAGGCCTCAAACAACTGGTAAAACAACCCACAAGATACAGGGCAATCTTAGATGTAGTTCTGACTAATGGGGAAAGGATCACAGATCTCCAGGTAGAAGGTCACCCGGGGGCCAGTGACCATCACATGGTATGGTTCAATTTGGCCACTAGAACTAAATCATCCCATTCCAAGGCAAAAAAACGGGACTTCAGAGGAGTTGACTTTGATAAGATGGCCAACAGAGTTAAGCTAGCCCTGGCAAGAAGAAATACCGGTGAGGGGGTACAGGCAAAGTGGGCAAGCATTAAGGATGCAGTACTTGAAGAAACATAGAAATATATAAATTGTTGGCAGATAAGGACTGCTAGGCCCATCCAGTCTGCCCGTAGGCCCTATACATGCATGCATCCACTCACCCTAAGTGGTCAACGGCTTTTCATAACTCATCACTCCCTTCCAGCCCAATAATAATTAAACGTAATTTGCCCTCATAATCCTCTTCTCACATGCACACATGTAGCTTAAAAAATGAAGTACTACAATACTTACAGTTTTAATTTCTGGTGTTTCCTTGCTGACCATGAAAAATCTCCCTCCTATTCTCACCTATTTACTAGGGAAGTTTGTGCTGTTTAACCAACTACAGATAAAAAAAGCCCTTGTTCCATCAGACCATCTGTTGTGTGACAGTGGGGGTAAACATTCTACAGGTAGTACCGAGCAGAGATTTGAAGTCTTGTGCTCCATCCATAGTAAACATTCCATCTCTTGAATGTAGTCAGTAATAATTTAGTTGTTCGGCATTTTGCCATTACAATACAAATGCGACAATCAATAAATTACATACATACATACATATAACACATATAACAAACATTTATAAAAGAGTTTTGCTACATATTCCATACATTTCCCACTTTCATTGACTAGGTCTAGACTTAAGGTCGCAGTGTTGTATCTTATTGCACAATAAATCCTTGGATGCACTTACATCTCAGCTTTTTAACTTCAGTTAGGAACATAGCCAATTTATTTAGCATTTCAAAGTTTTCTGAGTTGAACAGAAGATCCAGTATATATTTGTTAGGCATACATCTATATGGGTTGAAAAGGGAATATGCCTTAACATGGCTTACTCAAAAACTGTAACAAGTACTATAAAACAAAGATCACGGAAAATGGATCTAGAAACAATAAAAAAATCAAAGGTGGCCATGTGGTTTACTAATAATATGAGAGAGCACACCTTAAAACCTTATTTAGATATAGTTAAGAATCCTGAATTTAGTTGAACATATCCAGGTAAGGAAAAAATTTATTTTAGGCCAGATATATAGACCTGGGGCACAGAACCCAAGGCAACATGGGTTCACAGCGGGAAGGTCATGTCAGACGAATCTAATTGATTGCTTTGACTGGTTGACCAAAGTAGTAGACCAGGGAGGTGCTATGGACATGGCCTACCTAGACTTTAACAAGTCATTTGACATAGTCCCACACAAAAGAGTAATAGTCAACTTAACCAGCCTGGGAGTGGGTCCCAGGGTGGTTGCCTGGGTAAAACATTGGCTGGACAACAGGACACAGAAAGTAATTGTAAATGGAGTCCACTCTGAAGAAAGAGGGGTTACTAGAGGGGTACCCCAGGGTTCAGTACTGGGTCCAGTCCTTTTTAATGTCTTTATAAGTGACATTGCAGAGGGACTGGAAGGAAAAGTCTGCCTCTTTGCAGATGACACAAAGATTTGTAACAGGGTTGATACACAAGGAGGCATGGAAAGGATGAGAAGGGACTTGGCAAGGTTGGGGGAATGGTCAGAAGTATGGTAGCTTGGATTCAATGCAAAGAAGTGCAAAATAATGCACCTGGGAAACAAAACTCAGGGAGAGATTACACAATGGTGGGGGGAGGTAGTAACAACAACAAAAATGGAAACTGACCTGGGGGTAATCATATCAGATGACATTAAGGTTGGCAAGCAATGTGAGAAGGCAGTAGGGAGGGCTGGAGGGATACTGGGATGTATAGGGAGAGGCATCACCAGCAGAAAACAGGAAGTTGTTATCCCCCTGTACAGACAGTTGGTAAGACCCCATCTGGAGTACTGCATTCAGTTCTGGAGACCCCATCTCCACAAGGACATAGACAGGATGGAGGCAGTTCAGAGGAGGGCAACTAAAATGGTGCAAGATCTGCAAGTGAAGCCATATGAGGAGAGACTAAAGGAGCTTAATATGTATACCCTTGAGGAAAGGAGGGAGAGGGGGGACGTGACAGAAACGTTTAAGCACCTCAGTGGAATCAACAAAGTCCAAGAGGGTAGCATCTTTCAGAAAAAGAGATGTGCAAGAACAAGGGAGACAATTTAAAGATAGAGGGGGGACGGCTCAGGGGCAATGTGAGGAAGTATTTTTTCACAGAGAGGGTGGTGGATGCAAGGAACAGCCTTCCTGAGGAGGCTGTGGGGTCTAAAACTGTGGGAGAATTCAAGAATGCATAGGACAAACATAAGACAATTTTGTTGGGGGTAGGAAGAAATAGGCTGTTGGTTAAATAGGATCTGCAGCTTATCCTCTAGGTAGGGAAATGGCCAGACTAGGTGGGTCAAGTTGTCCTTATCTGCCGTCAAAGTCTATGTTTCTAAATATAAGTGCTAAGCATGAAGGTCCTAGAAGCACAGACAGAGTAAGCAAAATGATCCCTGACAAGTTGCTTAAGAGCAGGGTAAGTAGGGAGGAGGTAGAAGTGAGAAGGAAGGCCATTCCAGATCTAGGCGAAATGAATGGAAAAAACAGTCTAACTAATGAAGCTATTGCAATGAGGGGTAACAAGGGTCCATGGCACAGAAGAGCAGAGCAGATAGGTTGACCCAGAATGTTATGGTTACAAAGACAGGACAACAATAAGTTGAATAAAATGAGAATAAACGTAACAAATTACTCACAGGTATGTCACTTTATTCCTAGTGTACAGTACTATAGTGTACAAAGTTTGACATTTGTTTCTATGGGAGGCCCAAGATTATTTCCATATTTGAGAGAGGTTGGCGATCTTTTCCTTGACTTGTAAATGGATCACTGTGAAAATGTCAGATAACTAACTGGACAGAGATAAGTGCTTCTGTTTTACTATAAATAGGCAAACTAGATGGGCCTTCTGGTCCAAAAACATTTGTAAATGATGGATACTTGAGAGACACTATCAAATAGTGGTTTGCATGAGTATCCTTAACCATTCACCTGAAATGTTACTTTAGAGTTCCACAAGTCTCCTGTGCACCTTACTTCTAGGAGGAAATCAAGGGCCATCATTTCGGTGAAGCTTGTCCCTTGAGGGGTTCAGTTCACTCCTTTACTGGGCTCCTCTGGCATTCCCAGTGGGTATGCCACCTGTTTGAAGAGCCAAAAAAGGGATTAGTGCTCCATCAGATGGACTATGAGTCCATGTCCAAAAAGTGGAGATAGTGGAGCGTATCGGACCATCAACAGACCTACTCTATTAGCATGGGAACAAGTTACGCTACTGTCTTAAATCAGTCGAGTTATTTTTAGTAGTTTATTTGAGTTGGTGGGCTTCACCCCCAGCATCCCCCATTAAAAAAACAAACAAAAATAACAAGGGGGTTTGGGGGGGTGAAGCCCCCAACTCAAACAAACTGACCCAACATCAACAGTAAGCGCAAGCAAGTGCTGTATTCACAAATGTTTTACGCTACTAGTGTAGCACTGGTCTGATACTCTCCACTATCACCCCAAATATCTGCAGGGTATCATATTGGCTAATCCTCACTTCCCAGTTACCACCTCTGGGTCCTTGGTAAACCCCATTGCATGCAGGGAATAGGAAATATGGGTGATGCATGTACTGTAGATACACAGTAACAGCAGTTTCCATTAAGCATATGAAAAGCAAGGGAAGAATAAAAGCACATACGTTGATAACATGAAGCAGTGAAGGAGTAGTACATTTTATGTACTGCAAATGTGAAGCATTTTATATAGACTGAACTGTGAGGCAATTTAAAATAAGAATCAGGGTATAGGTAAAGGACCAACATAATGGTAATCAGAATTATGCTGTAGCACAATGGCCCAGATATTCAAAATGTTGCCCTGGGGCTGAATTAGCACTGCCCAGCAGGCAAACATAGCCCGGAGCAAAAAGTAAGCTATATTCAAAAGGAATAGCCCCGTGCAAAACCAGCTGAATATAGTAAGTAAAGGAAGCCGGGCAAACAGGGCCAGGAGTGCAGGGCAGAAATAGGCCGGGAATAACACAGCACTGAATATAGCAAATAAGACAGCACTGAAAATAGCACCCAAGGCAGGCAGTGCAAATACCCACAGAAACACAGTGCAGATGAAGCTGCCAGGCCCTGGAACACAGGCAAAGGAGCACAGGCTGGAAAGGGACACCAAGAGCAGACAGCGGTGCAGAACCCAGACACCGATACACACCCAGCCAAGGGAAAGTTCAGAGGTACCAAGACCCATGAGCAGAACCAAAGCACAGAACAACCCTGTAGCAAAAGGCAGGTACCCAATAATAACACAGGACACAGTGCAAGTATAAAATAGGCATATATATATTGTGAGAAACTCAAAGGTACACATACAGACAATCAACAGGTCAACAAAAAAAAAGAGAATAAACAGCACTGTAATGTAATATAAGAAAAATATAAAAGGAAACCTACACAAAACACTATGACAAAGACAATCATTATATACAACAGAACAGGGACTACAACTGTGACTACAACTATGACTATGACTAACACTTCAACTACCACTACTATATCTACAACTAACTATGCTACCACTATCACTATACACTACATTACAACAGTGACTAAACCACCACAAACAATGACGAAGTGAACAACAGCAACCAAGGTATATACAAAGCAAACCATATGAACATGAGTGGAGGAAATACACAAAAGCAATGTCACAAGTGGGGAAGAGGATGTAAAAACAAACAATGCGGGGAAAGGGTGGCAACAGAATCAGCAGTCCAGTAAGGAGGGGGCATGGTGAAAAAAAGGTGTGCTGCTAGTCCTCATAGCTGGGAGTGTGCGGGATCCGGCAGACATGCCTCCAGTAAAGTGGCCACCCTCTGGATCTCCGAGATCAGCACTGCCTGTTGCTCTATCAGTGTGTGCTGCTGGTGCACGATCCACTGCAGGAGGTCCTCGGTGCCTTTGTATTCCTCTGGCCATGTAGCCCACAATGAGGATCAGAGTGGACCTACAAGAGGAAGGGGGAGCATGTGAGGATGGGAAACCAGCCATGAGGCATACTGTAGCCACAGGTGGCCATACAGGGATGGACAGCATGTCCCAACAGCCATGACCATGTGGCGCTGAGGAACACAATGGTAAACACAACCGACCAGTGCCCATGGGGCAGGCCTGGAAGACACAGGAAACAACCCAATACACATGGAGACGCAGGCCTCCACAGCACCATGGCATGGACTACACCACCCACCCCAGCACTGCACACAGTGAGACAGTGCAGACCCACAGGCGATCCCCAGAATGGTGCTGGGTGTGGGCCATGCAACAACACACACATGGGAGACCAAACATTGGGAAAAGCTGCCCTTAGTCAGATAGCAATGTAACAGAAAGTAGAGCTCAACACCACCCAAAAGGGGTGCTGGAGCAGTACAATGCAGGCATGGGAGGGTGGCCAATAGCCAACCCATGCCAGGGCCAAACCGACCCACAGGAGATGCAAGCACACAGGGCGCATACACCAGCAAAGGTGGGCTGACAGATGCTGCCACACATGGCCTGTGTACTGTAATGTGCACATTGTCCTGCAGCCAGAATACGCACAAGGCAGGTGAACAGCCGAACATGGCCAGCAGTGATCGTGGACCCATAGCAATGCCAGCTGTGCATGCCCACACTGGCCCATACCACCCCCCCCACAGGGCATGGTAGCCAGACAGTCAGACACCGGCAGCACTGTGCAACACAGGTGTGCAACACCAGACAATGCTGCATCAGCAATGGCATGATGCCCATGGCGGCCAACCAGCAAGCACAGTCAAAGTCAATGGCAACCCAGTGAAGGAAACAGATAAAACAGAGGCACGGCTCAAATGAGGAAAGGAATGTACTCATGCAACAGGCCCCTGGCCTCGGGACTACTTTCCTGCACCAACTACTGCATGGACGGTACCCTCGGGCTGCCTTTCGATGTGTCCCGGGACACCTCCTGGCTCCCTCTCCCTGTGCTGGGCTGCACAATCCACTCTACAGTGGACAGAGGTAACAGCAGTGTTAGCGTAACACACAGAATGTACCACAAGTGCCACAGCAAGATGCACACCTACCCCCATAACACAGTACACACAGGGCAGCCCAGGGACAGTGGCTGAACAGAGGATACACCCATACAGAGGACCCCATGGCCCACAGAGCATGCACCAGGCACACAGGCCATGTAGGCATGGTTGCACAGTGGTGCAACAATGCCAGACACAGGTGCACTGCAAATGGATGCACACACAGCTGCGTAGGTTGTCAGGGGCCTAGGTGACAGCACCCCTGCGCCACACTGGTATTGGCGCAGGATAGTCCTGTAGCAGGTCCCACCATCTGCAATGGCCAGACCCACCACCAACACCATGGCCATGTATCATGGCCGCACATGGCATGACTGCAGTGTCTCCCCCATGGACACAGCAAGCACCATGCAAGCACTGCTATCACCATGTGTGCCGCCTGGTGACAGTGGCAGCTGTACCCCCCCACCCCCTGTACCATAGTGCCCTCAAAGATGCCCAAACTGTGTGCCTCCCAACCAGTGCCACATGCATCCTACAGCAGTTCATGCAAGCACACCTGTGCATACACACACACACACACACACACACGCACACACTGGCAGACCGAGAGACACATGATAGAAGTGTGGAATGTGTGATGGCACTTACCTGGCACAGGCACAGTGTCTTCACACACCTTGCACTTGTAGCACTCCAATTGCTGCCTCTGACATCAGTGCATGTCCATATATTGATGCCGGCACTTCTCGGCATAACGGGGTATGCCTGTGCGTTCTGAGAGCCTATGGGCTATGGAGGCCCACACCTGCTGGTGTGGGAGGTCATCCTCTCTGACCTCCCCAAAGAGGCAGTGGTGCCTTTGCTGCACCAGCTGGACTAAGTTGACTGTTTCAACCTCCCCCAGTGCCTGTCTCTGTGTGCTACAGTGCGCAACCTACACCTCTCTGCCATAGTAAAACCTGGCTGGTGCCTTGCAACAAGTGTGAAATCACAGCCTGTGCCACTCCCAGAGCTCACCAGCTAAATGTGCTGTAGTGCCGTGTTATCACATGACAAAGCATGGCGCTACCCAGAAGTTAATTGTGGTGTGCATGTGTGACCCCACCATGAACCTGGAGTATCATGGCCATGCATGCACATAGCGCTATGCTAAGTGACATGCAGAGCTGTGGTGCACTATATTGGGGTGCTAGAGCAGCACAGGGGCCTCAGGTGCATGTGTGGGGGTTGCGCTATGCCACATAGCGCTGCGCTACCGGGACAGCATGGCATTGGCCCACACATTTATTTATTCAATTTTGGTAACCGGGTGGGCCCTCTGAGCTCCAAAGGTCCCTTTTTCAGGGGCAACTCAGATTTAGTTACAGAGGTATATAGATACAACATTTGGGTACAGAGGTATACAGGTACAACATTTGGTTACAGAGGTATACAGGTACAACATTTAGTTACAGAGGTATACAGGTACAACAAAGAAATAAGTGCAGAGCAATAGAAGGAGAGCAAATATAGCCCCATGCTACA
The DNA here is from genome assembly GCA_016271365.2 of Neoceratodus forsteri. Classification (NCBI taxonomy): domain Eukaryota; kingdom Metazoa; phylum Chordata; order Ceratodontiformes; family Ceratodontidae; genus Neoceratodus; species Neoceratodus forsteri. The sequence continues at coordinate 214,945,495 of CM057451.1, forward strand.
CTTTGCCCAGTGCTAAGCTGATTGCCCGGCACTAATCAGGCCCATATTCAATCAGCCTATGTAAATGAGGGCACTTGTGTATGCAAGGGTCAAACAGTGTGATTAGCATAGCATTAACTGCTCATTTGCACGCCTAATAGGCTGGATTGCCAAGCTGGGCTATAAAAGGGCAAACAGTGCTCCACTGGTGTTGTGTCATGGGATTGCAGCACTCAACTGATGCACTAGCCGAACAGGCATTTCAAACAGGGTCATGTCTCAGGAGGCAGAACAGCAAGAGGCAGGTCTGTATAGCAGCCTGATGCTTGGCTGTATGGCAGTTGGACGTCACCAGGCCTGCACATACACACCGCACACTTGTGGTCCACCACAGTACAGGCATGGGACAGGGCAGCCGCATGCAGACCCACATGCTAGTACGGTGCTGTGTAGTGGTGCAGGTGGCCACTGGTCCAGCCAGCCAGCTGACTGGCCTGTGTGACATGCCCATGCCCCAGCAGCAGCCACCGCAGTGAGTGGACTGCCAGCACACTGTGGTGGCCAGGTGCCAGGCCGGGGGGGGGACATGGCCTGCAGGCATGCCTCTCAACCGTGTTACCCCGACATGGGGGTGATGGACCCACTCTGGCCACTCAGGATGAGGGACGTTGAGGGTCACACACACTCTGATGGTGGCACACTGCCACAGCCCAGGGAATACATTCTCAGAATAGCGCAGATCCCATAGGGTCAACAGCAGCACCATGATGTCTAGGCCTGGTAGCATTCACTTGTTTGCATTCCTGCCATACTGTCTGGACATGCAGCACATGCTCGGTGTGCAGGGCACGTGCCCCATGAGGGGCTGGTGGGGGATGGAGTACTGCCAGGAGGCAGTGGTAGGGATGCCTCTCATGGCATAGGACTCTTGAGGGGTATGTCTGCTGGTGATGCGGGCTGCGTGGTGCCCATGGGGGGGGCCGGTGCATGCAGTGTGTCTGTGGTGTGCAACGTCAGCCATGCAATCAAACTGCACACAGGGGTAGCCGCATCGCACAGTGGCTATGTGCACTGTACACACGTATGCTGGCCTGGGCCTTCGCCATGCCACAACAGGTTGGTCAGTGCAGATGTTGGGGCTAGCATGCACATAGTGTTCCGTGTGTGCAATGCATCACTGGCATGCCTCAGTGTGTGACAGGTATCCCTCTACATGTCTCCCATAGGTACTGCAGCATTTCAGGAATGCATCTGTGCACATCGCTTCTCACAGGACGAGCTGAAGGCGCTGGTCCATGGTGTCAAAGAGAGGGAGCAGGTGCTCCAGTGCCACAAGGCAATGGATGCCATGGTGCACCAGATGTGGGATGAGGTAGCGGCATGGGTAAATGCCGTTGGTGGCTGTGGATGTACCACAGATGCAGTGCAGAAGCAGTGGAGTGACCTGCTACACCAGGCAAAAGAGGAGGAGACACAGTGGCTCCGCAATCGGTTGCAGACTGGAGGTGTTCCACAATCCATGCAAAAGCACCCGGAGGACCCACTAATGACTGTGGCGGCATCAACACTGTGTCCCGTGTAATTTGCTGGTGTGCATGGCGGAGGGTTTGAGATGCCACTCACACCACCTAGGACAGGTCAGTATCTGTGTGTGTGCACCCTGCCTGGCATATCAGCACTGTTGACGGGGGTCGGTGTTGACACGGTGCATGGGGTGCACTTTTGGAGGTTCTCTGCTGTGCACTCTGTACACATGGGATGGGGTAGCATGTCTCCACTGCCTTGGCAGGGCCGTCACCACAGCCGACACCTCGAGGCATGTGCACTGTGGTGGGGGCGTGTGCATGTGGCAATGGTCTGTGTTGCTGGGACAGATCTGTGTGGTGTGCATGTCCGTGGCATGTGGCACGTATCCTAGGGTGTGCATGTCCTGGTGGTGGTCAAGGCACACTGTACACATACCGGTCAGTGACTCTGTCACTTCTTGTTTCACAGCAGTGAGTGCAGAGCCTGCAGTGCACCAGATCATGGCTGGGATGGCTGCCATGGAGCAGGAGGCTGTGGAAGAGGACAACATGCCATCGACCTCTGGTTTTTGGGTGCCAGGCATGAACCCTCAGCTGCGTCACATGTGTGGCAGTCAGATAGACATGGGGTACACCTGCTGGGGGGGGGGTACACTAATGCAGGTGGGTGCCTGGACAATGGTGCAGCCCTGGAGAATGCCCAGGTGGAGGATTTCAGTGTGGTGGCCAGGTAATCCTCCTGATGGCCATCAGCAAAATTAGGTCATATGGATCAGAGGAGGGATACTAATTGCCTATGGAGGGGTGTGTGGTGGGTGGCACAGGAATGGAGCATGCTGAGGTCTGCATCAGGGGTGCCATGGGGGTGGATAGCCATGCCACATTGGGAGGACCAGTCCAGGTGGTGGTGGGCCATGAGGGTGCCATGTGTGCACCACTAGACATGCACTGCCATCCATGGGGAGGGGTGCAGGGCCTACTGGGAACACAGCACACCACAGGAGCCCTGCAGTAATGGGACATCCAGCTGCTGCCACAGTGTCCCCACCTTGTCCAGCAGCAGTCACAACCACCATCTGGCATTGACAATGCTGTGGCCATGGAGCCAGATGCCATGGGGTCCTACCTTCTACTCCTGGCCACCCTCACATCCCAGCAGGAGGCTCAGATGAACCTGCATGCCCTTCAGCATGAGCCTCAGCATGAGCTGTTGCCGATGCGGGAGTCTGTGTCCTTGAGCTTTGCTTGGGCCAAACAGTGGGCTAAGGACAGGTTGGGGGGCATGGTGGCCATGCTTGATCATGGCTTTGCAGGTCTCATGGCCACCATGATTGATCTTACCACAATGCTCCATGGAGTGCATGGTGGTCAGTAGGCTGTGCAAGGGGGACAGCGGGCCCATGCAAACAGGCCCACAGGCAGGCCACACACAACTGCAGGATGGGCACTGGCTCCAACACCACTGCATCGGGTGCATCAGATGGCACCAAGCAGCACCATGGGTGGCTGCCCACCCTGTCTGGCTCTGCTGGTCAGCCAGGGTGCTGGCAGACCACCCTCCCAGCCACACTGCAGTCCTCTCCGAACCTTTTCTGGGCACAGAGCACCCCTGGCTCCATGTCCTGTGCACATGGTGTTCATCGTGTGCATCGTGATAGCCACCACAGATAGGCCTGGCTGCCATGCACATGAACATTGTTAACACTCCCATGTACACACATGCATTCACATACATGCACACACACACACACACACATGCACTATCACTGCCACACACACACACACACACACACACACACACACACACACACACACACACACACACACACACACACACACCATCAGTGGCATGCTCACACTTGCACAGCCATGGTGGCCCTTCCCACCCTGCCACCTCACATCAGGCATCACCAGCTTCACACTGCCATGGCTGTGTACCGTAGTCACATGCATGTCCTGCACTGCCCACAGTTCACACTGATATCACGCATACATTCACTTCCACTGTATTGTGCACATGCAGTACTTTGTTGGTGGTCCACACTATTGTGGTTATTTGTTCAAATTAAACTCATTTCCACTGCACTGTTTCTGGTTGCTGTGCTGTGTGTACTCACTTTCTGGCCTGTGACAGTGTCCTGATGATGGTGGCCCTGTGCTCCAGGGCCCTGTGGGCCATTCAAGGAGCTCTCCTCTCGAGTTGCTCCACTATCCCCCCTGTCCCCTGGCTCTGGGTCACTGTCGGCCTGTTCCTCAGGTTCAGTTGCCTGTATCCCATGGTTCATCGCCATGTTGTGAAGCATACAACAGGCTAGGATGATATGACATACCTTCTAAGGCCTATACTGTAGGGCACCGCCTGATGTGTCTAAGCATCAGAAGCGCATCTTTAGTATGCCAAACACCCTCTCTATGATGTTCCTAGTGGTGGCATGTGCCTCATTGTACCACTCATCTGCCACTGTGGCTGGCCGGGGTACTGGTGTTAGCAGTCAGGGTTGCAGGGGATAGGTGCTGTCCTCTGAAAAGAAAAGTGCACCTGTTAGGGTTGTTGTTCTGCTGTCTGTCTCTTGCTGTGGTGCACCACCTGTGTTTCTTTCATGAGCCCCTTCCTTGCCTTCCCCTGCCTCTCTCGGCCCCTGCTGTTGGGTGTGTGTGTGCTATGCATGCTGATACTCACTGACTAGGTGCCCACTGGGTATCATGCCCTCCTTAAAAGCCTGACACAGTCAGGACTGGTGCCAGATGAAGATGTCATGGGCACTGCCAGGGTACTGCTCAAAGACACTGCGGATGCACCTAGTTACATCACACACCACCTGGCAATTGATGGAGTGGTACCCCTTCCTGTTCACGTATGCCTCACTGCCATCACCAGGTGGTGCATGGATGGGGACATGGGTGCAGTCAACGGCACCAAGTACTGCTGATAGGTGCTCAACTTGATAGAATTGCTGCATAGTTTCTCTGCGCTCTGCTGCTGTGCTGGGGAACACTATGAACTCACCAACATGTGGCAGGAAAGCATTGAGGAACTGGGTCAGAAGATGTGATGTGGCAGACTGTGATACCCTTATGGTATCCCCCATTGGTCATTGGTACATCCCTGTGGCTAGGAAGCACATTGCTACTGTCAACATTCTCCTTGACTGTCATGGCATGGCTGTGTCTGGTGTTAGACTGCAGCTGCTTATGCAGGAGTTCACATAGCTGCCTCAACATTCCCCTGTTCATCCTGTACTGGCCAGTGATGTGCTCATCTGGCGGGGTCTCAACAGAGACCTTGGGCTGGTACCACCTGTGTGCAGCATAACTTCTCCTTGGCCTGTGTTGTGGCCCTTGTTCACCCTGCTCTCTCTCCTCCTCCTCCACTGCTGCTGCCATCAGTTGCAGCAACACAGCATTCGGCACTGCTGCCATATTCACTTCCTGGTGTGGTCTCTCCTCCTCTGTGTTTTGTCCTGGGATAAGACCAGCCTTTTATCGGCGGTACCAAGCGCTGTGCTACGTGTCGCGCTGTGTGGCCTAGTTCAGCACTATGGCTCTGAATATCATGTAGCACATGTATGCTGGTTCCTGCCCTCTCACTTTGCTCCTTGCATACATTATCGGTTTGCCCCATGCTATTGTGGTTAGCACGTTCTAACCATTCCTTTGAATATCGCAGCTCCGCACTAGTCCTGCACTATTGCCTCACTGTTGGTTTGCATGCTGTGCTAGGTTTTGAATATCTGGGCCAAAGTTTTCAGGGCAAAACCTAGTGACTCTCATGATTATTTCTTCTGGTATTCAAACAGAGCAATGATCCAGAGTTGGTGACTGGAAATTTAGGATTAGCCAATGTCAAACTAAATAATTTTTCTGGATATGAACGTGCGGTCCACCTGCTCTAAATGATTCAGTGGAGATGATTTTTTTTTTTTACATTTTTTAACAAAAAAGTTTAAGATTTTGATCCAAATACTGATAGTACAGTATGTAATAAGTGAAGCAGAGTACTTGGTTTGCCTGAATTAGACAAGTACCATGAATAGCAGAGCATTTGGTATATTGCATTGAAGTTTATTAGTCAGTAGCAGAGAATATAGAATTTTTACCTTGACAATGCAGTCTATGTAATAGATATTATATTTTGTAGTACTGTGAGTGTGCAAAACAGTAGATATTGTTTAATTTTTTATTAATTTTATTCTTTGGTGACCAGGTAAAGCCCACTATGCACAATTGCCTATATTCATGGGTGTCCTGGGAGCACTGACACGGTTAAGTGACTTACTCAAAGTCACACAGTATGCAAATGGAGGTTGTGGAAATCAAAACCCAGGTCTGCTGGATGTACCAAGCTCATTCACAGCTCGGTACTCTAACCTCTAGGCTGTACTGCCAACAAATAGATGTATATGTACATAGTCATTTAGAGATGTCTTGTATTCTAGTTTAAATCACTGTGAGGGCACTATGTTAGTGTGTAGCTGGGGACCAGATAGAGTGCTCACTGGCTCATCTCCCACCACAGTTTAACAATATTTCAGGAGTAGATAGTCATGGTCATAGCTCATTTAAGATCTTGCTAATAGGCCAGTCATCATTGAATGTATGTTATTAAAAACATTGTTCTTAAAATATATGGTTTGTATTTAGTTGGTAATATGCTTTTTTGTGTGTCTATTGCAGTACTATGTGAGTGTCAGATGAAGCTGCACATTTATTCCAGACAAAGTAGCCCAATAAATTGAGCTGTGGTCCCATCAATATGCGTAGAAGAAAACTGGATAGGGTAGGGTAGAGGATCACAGTGTTATAGAGATATTGATGAATGGTCATTCTGTTAGACTGTATCGGTTTTGTAATAAAAATGAGCTACATGTACCCCCTGGAGGAGAGGAGGGAGAGAGGGGGTATGATAGAGACATACAAGTATCTTACAGGGAGGAACAGGGTGCAGGAATGCACGATTTTTAAGCGAAAAAGATGTTCCAGGACTAGAGGGCATGGGATGAAGTTGGAGGGAGGACGATTCAGAGGAAATGTGAGGAAGAATTTCTTCACAGAACGGGTGGTGGACAAGTGGAACACCCTGCCAGAGGAAGTGGTGGGGGCTGAAACAATCACGGGATTTAAGAATGCATGGGATAGACATAAAGGAATTCTGGAGGTCAGGGGTAAGGGGCAACAGACTTCTTGGAAAACATAAACTGAACTTAGAAACTTAAATGGGCAGACTGGGTGGGCCATAGGCCCTTATCTGCTGACACTGTGTATGTATCTATGTATCTATGTACATACTGCTTTACCTAATTATAAATAAAACATTCGGCACCAGTAACTGTGCAATCATCGGCTTAGATTAATTACTAAATATGTTTTTATTGGATTGTCAGCACAGGAGTTTATTTTATGTACCGTTATGCCATTGCAGGATGTGCATTAAAATATTTTAATGCATGCCCAAGGGGAATGAGGTATGAGGCCAAAAACAGAAGGTCCTTACTCTCCTGGGAAGTGCACACAAATACTTTAATACACACCCTGAAGTGGCTTATTGCACTTATAAAATGGCTTGCCTCTAATTTATTATATGTAAAGTAAAACATTTTTAATATGATTTCTTTTTTCATGAGCCATTTGTTTAAATACACATTAAATAACAATATAAAGTCATGAAATTGTCCCTTATTTTGTAGGTAATGAGGCTTTTTTGACTTGGTAATGAGATCCGGCACCTCACTATGCAGTGCAAGGAATTTAATACATGGTCAAGGTGACACCTCTACGCCTATGAAGTTTCTAGATTTTTTCTTGACATTTTTAAAAACATTTTTAAACATACGTATGCACTGTGATCCCAGGTATATCTGAGGTTAAGTACTTGCACATTAAATGTCTTCTTTCTCAAAATGATATTAAAATGATATGCAAATCATTCCTGCCTATTTAAGCTTTAAGTTTGTAACCAGAAGCTATGCTTGAGAAATCCATTTTAAGCTGAGGTAAAATGTCAGTTTTGGTTCACCACTTTAAGTAGCAGTTTGCTTCTTTGCACATATGCATACTTGTGCCAGATACATAGCAAATATTTTTGTCTACAGCTCATGTTTTTGTGAAGATGTATTTTTCCCTTACTTGAATGTCTTGTACAGCAATAAATGTATTTTTTTGTCAGTGTTTTATTTGTGAGGCAGCCTTTTACAGTTTTTGCAGACAGTGCATTGTGACAGTCTGGGGAGACAGGTGCTTCAGTGTTGTTGCTTAAAAAGACAAAACTTCACACAGTGCTTAAACTGCCAGAAGCCTCTACAATGCCAGACTGGTGTCTCTGATCGAATGTTTCACAGTGAGTATCATCAGGCACCAACCAACCCCCCATCACCATTTTCATTATGCTTGTAATTACCCATGCCCCCTAATAGTTGTTAACCGAATGCTGGCAACTTCCCCGGCCCCCATTCAGTAATGCAACCCCCTGATGAATATCATCACTCTCCCTCTACTCACCCCCACCATCAGCTGCATTCTGCCACCCAAAGGCAAATTGCAATAGCCAGTACTATGCATTGGATGTATGCATAGTTGGCAGTTGGCAGGGGCGGTAAATTGTGGGTGAGTACCAACCACCATGAGGGTGTTGAATTGCTGATCATCAGTGAAATTTGGGGTGGGGATCATTACCACCATAATGATAATTTCAATCAAGGACGAGGGTCATTATCAGCATACTAATAACAGTGATCATGGGTGGAGTTCACTAACACACTACTGAAAACAGTGCTCAGGGGTCATTACCAGCATAGCGATAATAGTGATCAGGAGGCAGGGATCAATAGTAGCATATTAATAACAGAGATTGCGGCAGGGACATTTCCAATATACCAAAAATGATGATGGGGGTCTACTTCAGTGACAGACAGGAGACTGAGGTGGTAGGTGACCCACTAGACTGTCTGGGAATATGTATTGCAACAGCAATGAGTGATGGGGGGTGGCACAATCCCTATTTGTTCCTGGCTTGTAATGAGACATTAATGAGATACAAATGATCACCTTGCACTAATCTGCCGTACTGGGTCATTAGCATGGGGAAGTATGAATATGGCAGATTGTCCCACAGGAGCAATTGACACTTGCAGGCCCAGACTGCTCATTTGTCCCTCTGAGCGGTATGGCTCACTATTGGATGCATAACGCATGTAGCCAGTAGGGGACTATGGTTTTCGGGAGCAAATAGGATAGTGCCTGGCTCCTTAGACTGGTATATATGAGCATGCCATTAGCCCTTGCTATGCACTTTGGGCATGTACAGGCATGGCCAAGCATACCTGTGGTTTGCTCCAGACACTAATCTGTTCCTGTGACAAACAATTACAGAGGGCAAGCCATGATCTTTCAATATCCTGGCTTAATTATTCCTCCAAGTCCCAGTGTCATTTTTTCACCTCAAGGTGAACTTTTCCATTGCCTATCTCAAATTAACCCTAATACTGTATAAGGGTAATAAGAAGAGCAAAAGCTCAAAAGAGTAACAAGCAAGGTTAAATACTTGCACAAAATATGGCAAACATTGGCTTCTACTTGATGCATGCTAGAGTAAAATGGGACTATGAGGGAGCATATACATTTAGTGGACCCTGTGGAGCATTATTAATAGATTAAATATGTGTCAATATTGAATCCATTAAACTATTACAATTGCTCGAGATTGGGAATCATCCAGAATCAGCACACCACCCAGTAGAAATCAAAATAAAAACTAATATTACTTATAGGGCTATATATTTAAAAGTGCGCCTGGCAATGGCTCAGGTGGTTGCTCCGTGCAACTGAGTTATGCTGGAGCAATAAAGGGATACATATACCTGGACATTTACTGTACAGAAGAGACTGAGGTGCAAAAATAGGGGTGGTGGAGTGGCCCTGTATGTCAATGAAAATATCAAAGCTACAGAAATTCAGAATACACATAAGGAGCCAGAAGAATTGTGGGTCACCCTGGAAACAGGAAATGGGACAGCCATATGAACTGGGGTTGTCTACAGGCCCCCAGACCAGGGGAGGACATAGACACATTACTGTTAGAAGATATACAAAACATGACAGCTAAAGGGGAGGTTCTGATAATGGAAGACTTCAACATGCCAGATACAGATTGGTCAATACCAGCAGGAACATCTGCCAGAACTAGACACATTGTGGATTCCCTACAGGGGAGGGCCTTAAACAACTGGTACAACAACCCACAAAAGACAGGCCTATCCTAGATCTAGTACTGACTAACAGGGAAAGGATCACAGATCTCCATGTAGAAGGTTACCTGGGGGCCAGTGACCATCACATGGTATGGTTCAATTTGGCCACTAGAACTAAATCATCCCATTCCAAGGCAAAGATATGGGACTTCAGAGGAGCTGACTTTGATAAGATGGCCAAAAGGGTTAAGCTAGCCCTGGCAAAAATAAATACAGGTGAGGGGTTACAGGCAAAGTGGGCAAGCATTAAGGATGCAATACCTGAAGCAACATCACATTGTGTTAGAGAGAAAAGAAAGTGCAAAAGAAGAAGGAAACCACTTTGGTTCTCAAAAACAGTAGCAGAAAAGGTCAAAGCCAAAAGGCTGGCCTTCAGGAAATATAAGGGAACACAGCGGGATGAAGACAGGGAGGCATACCAAACTTCCCTAAGGGAAGCAGGGAAGGCTGTAAGGCAGGCAAAGGCCCAAACCGAGGAAACACTAGCACAAACAGTAAAAGAAGGTGACAAGACTTTCAATAGATACCTTAGTGAAAGGAGAAAATCCAGAGCGGGTATTGCTCAGATCAAAGGAGATAAGGGGCATGTGAGGAGGAGGACCATGTAAAAGCATCTATCCTAAATAGACACTTCTCAGTATTTACTGAAGAGAGGGTAGGGCAGGGCCCCCAACTCAGCACCATGGACAGAAGGGGGAGGGAGGTGTGCACTAGTCCCTTCACAAAAGAAAAGGTCCTACAAGAGCTCAATAAGCTCAGGGTGGACAAGGCAATGGTACCTGATGGCATACATCCCAGGGTACTAAAGGAGCTAAGGGTGGAACTAGCAGAGCCATTATCAGAACTGTTTACTTAGTCTCTGAGCACAGGAGAAGTCCCAGAAAACTGGAGAAGGGCTCACATGATCCTGCTCCACAACAGTGGTAGCAGGGAGGAGGCAGGGAAGTACAGACCAGTCAGTCTTAACTCAGTAGTGGGCAAGATTATGGAGGCATTCCTTAAGGAAAGTATAGTGCAACACCTGGAATCCATAGGAGCACAGGATCCAAGACAGCATGGGTTTACAAAAGGAAGGTCCTATCAAACTAATCTCATAGATTTCTTTCACTGGGTAACCAGAGCGGTGGACCAAGGGGGAGCAGTTGATGTTGCCTACCTTGACTTCAGCAAAGCTTTCAATACTGTTCCACATAGAAAATTGATTAATAAGCTGGGTAGGCTCAGGGTGGGTCAGACATTGGTCAACTGGGTGGCAAACTGGTGGACAGGCAGAAAACAGAGATTGGTGGTAAATGGTATACAGTCAGAAGAGATGTAAGTCACAAGTGGGGTACCTCAGGGATCAGTCCTGGGGCCAGTCCTCTTCAATATCTTCATCAGTGACATTGCAGATGGGCTGGAGGGTAAGGTTTGCCTTTTTGCAGATGACACCAAGATCTGCAACACAGTAGGTGATCCAGATGGGGTGGAACTGAAAGAGAAGAGATCTGGATAAACTAGCAAAATGGTTGGAAGAGTGGCAACTGGGTTTAATGCAAAGAAGTGCAAGAGGGAAGGGATAAGGGAGGGGCTGGCCAGAAGCCCTCTCCTCCAGATGAGGGGAGTAGCCTTCAAACCCAAGGGGGGAAGGGGGGAAACAGACTGGGGGAGGAGGTTTCAGGAGAAGCAGAGAAGGATGGAAGTATAAGGAACCTGGGTGGGGTTCGACAAAGGGATCAGGGATAAGGGTGGGGGTGGTGTTAGTAAATGCCAGGAGCTTGGAAACAAGTTGCCAGAGTTCCAGGCCATACTGTTCGAGGGGGGGGGTGGATGTGGCAGCTGTCACGGAAACATGGGCGAACAAAAACCATGACTGGGACCTAAACGTGGGTGGGTACCCTATGCTTAGGAAGGATAGAAAGGAGGGCAGAGGGGGTGGAGTGGCTATGTTCATTAGAGATGACATAGAAATTGCTAGGGTAGAAGAGGCAGAGGGAAACGTGGAGGCCTTATGGGTCACCTTATACACCCCGGCAGAAGGTAAGGTTAAGCTGGGTGTAGTATATAGGCCCCCCGGTATGGATGATGTTCTGGAGGATGGTTTGCTGGACAACATCATAGCCCAGTGTGGACCAAAAGGGGAGGGAGTGGTGTTGATGGGGGACCTTAATATGCCGGGTACAAACTGGGGAACCATGTCCTCTAAGATGGCCAAGGAGCAGAAGCTGCTGGACGGCTTCCAGGATGTGTTCTTAACATAGCATGTGATGGAGCCCACAAGGGAGGGGCATGTCCTGGACATGGTTCTGGCAGATGGGGATCTGGTAAGGGACCTGATTGTAGAGGATCCCCTGACTGTGAGTGACCACAATACTGTCTGGTTTCAAATAAGCATGGGGGGTAGAGATCTAGGACACTGGTAGTGGACTTCAGGGGGCAGACTTTGTGGGCATGGGAAATATTCTCAAGGATCACTTAAAGGGGATTACAACAATGACAAATGTGGAAAAGAGATGGGATGTCATAAAATGGGGACTTCATGAGGCAGTCAGGACCTGTGCTAAGGTGAAGCATAAGGGAGCAAGGTCGCATAAACCATGCTGGTGGTCCAGTGAGGTTCAGGTAGCGATCAGAGAAAAGAAGGCTGCGTACAAAAAATATAAAACAACGAGAGGGGATAGGGAAAAGGAAATGTACCATCTAGCATCTAGAAAAGTCACCCGGATGGTGCGGGGGGCAAAGTCCAGTAAAGAGCAGCGGCTGGCACAGGGGATATGGGGAGGGGAAAAGGGGTTCTTCAGGTACATTGGGGAGTGGAGAGAAACTAAGGGCCATCTCAGCAGATTGAGATCAGAAGGAGGGTGGGTGGAAGAGGTGAGGGACCAAGCAGAGGTATTAAATGAGTACTTTGCCTCTGTGTTCACTAGGAAGGGGGATGGGATATCTACAATGCAAGGCACAATGGGGATAGAAGCAGTAGTGAGTGAGATCAGGGGAGCAACAGAAATGGAGCAAAAGGGAGGGAGAGGTACCCCAGGGGTGTCACATCAGGATAAGGATAAAAAGGCCAGTAAGGTGGAGGGGACAGATGATGCTATCTCCACTGAAAGGGTGTGATTCGCCCTTAAGGGCCTAAAGAAAGATAACTCTCCTGGGCCGGATGGCATTCATCCGAGAGTACTATGGGAATTGGCGGACATACTGGCTGCACCCCTGGCAGAGCTCTTCAACAGGTCGCTTGAGACAGGGAGGTACCTAGGGATTGGCGAGAGGTACATGTGGTGCCAATCCATAAAGGGGGGTCGAGGGAAGTACCAGGTATCTATAGACCCATCAGTTTGACCTCAGTGGTGGTAAAATTAATGGAGAGTATACTAAAGGAACGATTGGGGGTGTACTTGGAGGAGGAGGGAGGTCTGGAGGTCTGGATAGTTGGCAACATGGGTTTGTGCCAGGTAGATCATGTCAAACTAATCTTGTGGAGTTCTATGAATGGGTGACATCAGAAATGGACAGGGGAAAGCCTGTGGATGTATTATGCTTGGACTTCAGCAAGGCGTTTGACTCTGTCCCCCACAATGGTCTGGTGGAGAAACTGACGGGGTTGGGAGTAGGCCCTTTGATGGTCAGATGGATTGAAAACTAGCTAGCTGGACTCACTCAGAGAGTAGTGGTTGGTGGGGAGCTCTCGAACCCTAGAGAGGTCAGTAGTGGGGTACCGCAGGGCTTGGTCCTGGGTCCAATCCTGTTTAATGCATACATTTCGGACATCAGGGAGGGAATAGGGTGTGAAATGAGTCTCTTCACTGATGACTCCAAGATGGGAGCAGTAGTTGAGGGGGGAAGAGGGGAGGTTGGCCCTGCAAGGGGACCTGGACACCCTGAAAAGGTGGGATCACACATGGAAATTTAATTTCGATATCACCAAGTGCAAGGTGTTACCTCTTGGGCTGGGAAACCCTAAACACATGTACACCCTGGAAGGGTAGGCGTTGGAGGCCTCAATAGGGGAAAAAGACCTAGGGGTCATGGTGGATGCATGCATGAATAACTCCGAGCAGTTCAGGAGAGCGGCTAGCAAATCAAACAGGATGTTGGGATGCTTCGTAAGGGGATCACCTCTAGGAGCAGGGAAGTGATTCTGCCGATGTAAAATGGATTGGTTAGACCACACCTTGAGTACTGTGTACAGTACTGGAGACCACACTTGAAGAGGGATATACAGCTCCTGGAGAGGGTACAGAGGTGGGCAACTAAGATGATACGAGGACTAGGGGATTTGACGTATGAGGACAGACTTGAGGAGCTCTGCCTGTTTTCATTGGAGCAGAGGAGAGACGGGGGTGCATGATTGAGGTCTTCAAGTACCTCAAGGGAATAAATAGGGTAAACACGAAGGGGATCTTTAGACTAAATCAGGGAGGTATCACCAGAGGGCATGGTTTGAAGTTGAACTGTGGAAGGGTGAGGGGGGAAAAGAGGAGGAGGTTTTTCACTGAGAGGGTGGTGGATCCTTGGAACGCGCTGCCTGGAGAGCTGGTTCAGAGATCCACAGTGGAGGGCTTCAAGAGAGGATGGGACAGACACAGAAAGCAGATGTGTCAGATGATGGCCTGGCCCAGGGGGATGGGGATGGATGATAAGGGTTTCTGGAACACGGGGGGGGGAGGGCCTCGGTACCCAACTAGGGATCTGAGGTTCGAGCAGACTCGAAAGACCATAAGGCCTAATCTGCTGGCAATTAGTATGTTAGTATCATGCACATAGGGAAGAGAAACCCTGAAGCCACCTATAGGCTGGGAGGGGAGTTGTTAGTAGTCACAAGGGAAGAAAGAGACTTGGGCATCATCATCACCGATGACGTGAAATCATCCAAGCAGACCACTAAAGCAGTAGCTAAGGCTAGGGGGATGTTGGGGTGTATGAGTAGGAGTATCTCAAGTCGGAAGAGGGAGGTAATAATTCCTCTTTACAAGACACTGCTTAGGCCCCATCTGGAGTACTCTGTGCAGTACTGGAGGCCACAGCTTCACAAAGACATTAACCAGATTGAGGCAGTCCAGAGAAGGGCAACCAAAATGGTGCAGGGACTGCATCAAAAAATATATGAGGACAAATTAACGGAGCTCAATATGTATACACTACAGCAAAGGAGGGAGAGAGGTGATATGATTGAAACATTCAAACACCTTAAGAGCATTAACAAGGTGAAAGAGTCTAACATGTTTCAATATAAGAACAAGCATTTGTCAATGCCGAATGTTGATTGCGTTGATGTGTTGAGCTCGCTCACTGACCATCTGTCACTCGCTCAGTCTGTTTCTCCCAGTGCTGCAGGCTGCTCTTTTGTACTGGGCTCCTGCCTGCATTGGCATCTTGTTCCGCCCACTAAGAAATATGCAGCTGTCCCGACAGAGCTGCGTTGAGGTGGCTCACTCACCCTCTCTCTCTCACTCATTCCATTTCTCCTGGCGCTGCAGGCTGCCCTTTTGTACTGGGCTCCTGCCTCTGTTGGTGGCTTTTTCTGCCCACAAAGAAATCTGCAGCAGTCCTGACTCAGGTCTGTTGAGTCTGCTGCCTCCCCGTTTGTAACTCACTCGTTCCGTTTCTGCCGGGTTGCAGGCTGGCCTTTTGTACTGGGCTCCTGCCTGTGATGCCGCCTTTTTCTACCAACAAACAAATCTGCAGCAGTCATGATAGAGCTCTATTGAGCTTGCTCACTCCCTTTCTGTCAGTCACTCATTGTGTTTCTCCTGGCGCTGCAGCCTGCCCTTTTGTACTGGGCTCCTGCCTCTGTTGGCACCTTTTTCTGCCCACAAAGAAATCTGCAGCAGTCCTGACAATGCTCTGTTGAGCTCGCTCACTCCCCTCCTCTCACTTGCTCATTCCATTTCTGCCCGCGTTGCAGGCTGCCCTTTTGTATTGGGCTCCTGCCTGCATTGCCACCATTTGCAGCAGTTACAATACAGCTCCTTTGAGCTCGCTCACTCCCCCCTCTCACTCGCTCATTCTGGTTTTCTTGCCACTGCAGGCTGCTATTTTGCACTGGGCCCCTGCGTGCACTGCTGCCTTTTTCTGTCCACAAACAAATCTGCAGCAGTCCCAACAGAGCTCCGTTGAACTCACTTACTCCCCCTTCCTCATTCGCTCATTCTGTGTCTCCTGCTGCTGCAGGCTGCCCTTTTGTACTGGGCTCCTGTCTGCATTGGTGGCTTGTTCTAGCCAGAAAGACATCTGAAGCAGTCCCAACACAGTTCCATTGAGTTCGCTCACTCCCCCTCTCTCACTCACTCATTCCGTTTTTGCCTGCACTGCAAGCTGGCCTTTTGTACTGGGATCCTGCCTGCTTTGCCACATTTTCTGCCCACAAAGAAATCCACAGCAGTCACAATAGAGCTCCGTTGAGCTTGCTCACTTCCGCTCCATCACTCACTCGTTCTGTTTCTCTTGGCGCTGCAGACAGCGCTTGTGTTCGGGGCTCCTGACTGCATTGGCACCTTTGTCTGTCCACAAAGAAATTTGCAGCTGTACTGACAAAGCTCCATTGAGGTCACTCAGTCTCCCTCTGTTACGTGCTCATTCTGTTTGTCCTGGCACTGCAAGTGGCCCTTTTGTATGGGGCTCCTGCCTGCATTGGAGCCTTTTTCTGCCAACAAAGAAATCTGCAGCAGTCCTGATAGAGCTCCGTTGAGCTCTCTCAGTCCCCCTGTCTCACTCACTCGTACTGTTTCTCACACCGTTGCAGGCTGACCTTTTCTACTGGGCCACTGCCTGCATTGATGCCTTTTCCTGCCCACAAAGAAATCCACAGCAGTCCTGACAGCGCTCCAGTGAGTTCGCTCACTCCCCCTCCCTCACTTGCTCTCTCGTTCTGTTTCTCCCAGTGATGCAGGCTGCCCTTTTGTACTGGGCTCTTGTGTTGGGGCCTTTTTCTGCCCACAAACAAATCCGGAGCAGTCCTGACAGAGCTCAGTTGAGCTTGGTCACTCCCCCCCTCACTCATTCCATCTTAATCTGTCCCAAACACTGATGTCCACAGCGACCGTGTTATTCTCCGTCAAGAGTGCAAAAACATATTTTAGCCAGGATATGAAAAATGACAACTGTACTGTTCATAAGGAGGTGTGAAAGAATGCCACTGTTAAAAATGTGGCATGAAAATATTACAAATTTGTGAAGTTACAAGGGTGCGTGGAAACAGTTGAATACAAGCTTGTAACACAATCATATCATGGAGTTTTGTCACCAAATTTTCAACACAGGGATTTTAGGACCACTGCTCATGAACGGTACCACTGTCATTTTGTTAATCTGTCCTGAACACTGATTTCCCACAGTGACCGCATTATTCTGTGCCACAACTGTGAAACCACATTTCAGTCAGGATATGAAAAATTACAGCTGTACTGCTCATAAAGAGGTGTGAAAAAATGCCATTGTTGAAAATGTGGCATGACAATATTACGAATCTGCAAAGTTACAAAAGTGCGTGGAAAGTGCAACGCACACTTGTAACACAGTCATTTGATAGGCTATCATCACCAAATTTTCAACATAGGCATTTTAGGACCTCTGCTCATGAACAGTATCGCTGCCATTTTATTAATCTGTCCCGGACAGTGACTTCCCACAGCCACCCCTCTATTCTACGCCAGAACGGCAAAAACACATTTCAGCCAGGATGGGAAAAATGACAGCTGCACTGTTCATACGTAGGTGTGGGAAAATGGCAATGTTGAAAATCTGGAGTGAAAATATTATACATTTGCGAAATTACGAGCATGCGTGCAAACTGCACAACGCACACTCGTAACACAGTCATTTTATGAAGTATCATTACCAAATTTTCAACATAGCCATTTCAGGATCTCTACTCATGAACAGTGTCACTGTCATTTCCTTAATCTGTCCTGAACACTGATTTCCGACAGCAACCACGCTATTGTGCGCCAGAAGTGCGAAAACACATTTCCGCCATGATGTGAACAATGACAGTTGTACTGTTCACAAGGAGATGTGACAAAATGCCAAAGTTGAAAATCTGGCATGAAAATATTGCAAATTCATGAAGTTACCAGCATGCGTAGCAACTGCACAGTGCACTCTCGTAAAACAGTCATCTTTTGGATTTTTCCCACCAAATTTGCAACATAGGCTTTTTGAGAGCCCACCTCATGAACACTGGCACTGTCGTTTCATTAATCGGCCTCCAAAGGTGATTCCGTGCAGTGACCGCAAAATCACCTTTTGGGCCCAATTAACGCCATAACAGTGACAGTATTCATGAGAACAGGTCCCAAAAACCCATGTTGAAAATTTGGTGTAAAAATTCCAAAACATGCCAGAAATATGCATCAAAGTTGAAAAAACCCTATCTATTACATTATACAGCTTACCGGCATTTCCTCAGTTCAAGGCGGTCGGCTTTGAAGAGTGCAGATGTGTTCCCGGTCCACCGAAGATTGTCGCGCCCAGATCTGGAGGTAAGTATGTGGTGTGGGTGGGGTGTGGGGAGGCAGGGTGCGCAGTGGGTGGGTGCAGGTTGTGGGCAGTGGAGGCTGAGAGACTTCGAGGGACAATTTCCTTTTTTTCAGGTACAAAAAAAAAAACTAAAGACTTCGCCGGACTGTTTTTCCCTTTACAGGGCCATGTGGCACACTGGGATGGGCTCCCAGCATGCCACCAATGGCTTTCTTTTTTTGGGGGGCCAGCTGTAGCTGATGGAGGATTGGGCACCCCAGTCAGCAAACAACAAAAGGGGGGGATTCCTTTGTGATGACAGGGATTGGGCACCCCCATTGGCAAACAACAAAATAGGGGGTTCCTTTTTGCCAATGGGGATTGGGCACCCCGTCGGCAGACAGTTAAACGGGAGGGCATTCCTTTGTACTGACAGGGACTCGGCACCCCTGTCGGTAAACAACAAAAGGGGGATTCCTTTTTGCCGACGGGTATTGGGCATCCCTTCAGCAGACAGTTAAACAGAGGGAGGGCTACATTATGCCAATGGGGAGTGGGCTCCCCCATTGGCAGAAAAACATGGTAGAGGGGGTTAATATTGTTTGTGAACATGGCGGCAACCCGCCGCCATGTTCACAAACAATATCAGGGTTTTACATCCTGCCCTGCAATGACAGGTCGCTCCCTCATTGCAGTGGATGGCTTATGCTGCAATGACAAGGCAGCCCCTGATTGCAGTGGTTAAATTGTCACAAGTTGGTGCAAACATTCCAAACTTGTGTCACCAGCAGCCTGCCATGGCATTGGGGGAAGTGGGATAAGCCTTTGCAGGCTGTGGGGGCATTGGCCACAACAGTGCCCTGCCTCCACAGCCTGCTTCTCAGCAAGCTGTCCCAATATGTTTCTTGCGCTGTGCACAATCAACATAAAAATAGCAGGACAAGAGGACACAGCATGAGATTAGAGGGAGGCTGATTAAGGGGCAATGTGAGGAAGTTCTTTGTCACAGAAAGGGTGGTGGATACATGGGATGGCCTACCTCAGGAAGTGGGGGATATGAATACAGTGCAGGGCTTCAAACAGGCATTGGATAGGCATAAGGGAGCAACACAGATGAGTATGACTAGATAGGCCTTTGACAGAGCAAAGGCCGATAGCACATTTATAAGGTAGAAAAATAAATGGGCAGACTGGATGGGCCTTGCGGTCCTTATCTGCCATCAACTTCTATGTTAAAAGAGATGTGCCATGGTGCATCTCGTCTGAATATATAAAAAAATGCCTGCGGTGCAAATACAATGCACCAGCGCATCCCCCAGACAGGACTGAATACCAGGAATGGGGAATGCGCCAGTGCATCAGAGATATGCCGTGAGCAATTTCCTGATAGTCAGACACAAATATGCAAATGGAGCCATAATGTATGCAAGGCACAAATGGGTTCATTTGCATGTCATCATGGCTCCATTTGCATGAGTTGTTCAGGGCTCGCCAGCGAAATGTGCCTGGCACCCTGCACAACATGCAGTGCTGTCAGTGGAAGTCCAGTGGTTGCCCCTTCCCCACCCATAACCCCAGTCACTGTAAGAATGTAATATTTCATTCTCTGCTGGTGCAGTGGTACCCCCCCCCCTGCCCGGAACCCTGATCACTGTAAGAATGTAATAATTCATTCCTTGGGGGTCCAGTGGTACCCTCCTCCCACCCATAACCCTAGTCACCCAAAACCACATTCCCACAGCCTTGGTAGTCTAGTGGTTCCCCCCCACCTGCACAGGACCCCCAGCCACCCAGGTTCCCCCTAGTAATTGGTGGGCAGGAAACCCACCCTCATACCTCTGTGGCTGCCTGTTGTTTAACAGCTTACAGTATCTGCTGCAAGCACATTGGTCCACACCGTGCACCAGTGGACTTGCAGTGCATACTGTAATAGTCAATCACAACTTTGTGAATGAATGACTTGCAAGCAAAACTCTATTGTTGTTTCATTGACCTGAAATCTGTTTTTGATTTGATCAGTGGCTGCCGCCTCTGAGCTAAGTTATATGGTTATAACCTTGATCTGGCTTTATTAGATATATTTATTAGACTTCACGCAAATAGATGGCTGGAAATAAAATATAATCAGCTTGGTGATCTCTAGTCACAAATTAAGTAATCTAGGAGCCTGCCAGGCTGTCTTCTTGCACCCACATTGTTCAATTTATATATAAGTTTTATTTTAGAGGGCTTGTATGCGGAGAACTTCCACTCACCGAAGGTCTTAAATAAAAACATAACAGCTCTCACTTATGCGAAAGATCTTGTATTGATTTTGACTTCTTTTTTAGGCTTACAAAGGAAAGCTACTCATTTTTACAATTTATGTAAAACTGACAGTCTGGTAATCAGTTTTCCAAAAACAAACATGATAGTATTTGGCAATAAAAGTAAAAAACTACAGTCTATATATGTATGGGGGCACCAAAATTCAAACTGTAACCAGTTATGACTATCTGGGAATTCCATTTAATCAGAATTTCAAGTGGGTAGGACAACTGGATTTAATGTGAAACAGATTTATCACTGCAGTTAACACTTTTAAAAGATTTAGTGCTTGTCTGGGAGAAGGATCTAAACATGCAATGCTAAAAGTCATCTGTGCTAAAATTCATGCCAGTGTCATGTACACCACAGAGAGCTGGGACTCAAATAACCCAAAAGTTTTACAAGTACAGTTTAATACTGTAAGTATTTGTGTTACATCCCCCAAGTACCCCAAACCATCCCTTCTGAGATTTTGAGACTAGAACTAGAACAGTTAACTTTATCTGCAATAGCTGCTGAAAGAAAACTGACATTTCATCTAAAATTCTTTTTGTTACTAGAAAATAGACTTCCCAGACTCTGTCTTAAGGAGGAAATTAAATATATTACACAGGGATTTCTATCCCCGATGATGGAAACTTTATCTACTCTATTATATCCAATTGGACTGGGACCCCTACTCCAACAAATGTATTTTTCTCCATGGAAAGATATCGTTTTTCAACTAAAAGAAAGAATCAAAAATATTACGAGGGCAAATGACATTGAAGTATTAAAATCTTGGAAATTATACAGCTGGTATAAAATACTGAAAAAGAAGCACAAATTAGAGCCCTATTTGATACTTACTAATGATCCAAAGAAACATAGAATTATTACAAGGTTTGGACTGGAGCTCTGTGTCTTGAATTACATTTATTAGGCTCATGGATTCTCAGACACTGAGCACTGTAAATGTGGCATGAAAATTATAAATGATTTAAAGCATATGATTCTTATGTGTTCACTCTATTAAAAAATCACAGACTGTGGATGGGACCTACACTCTCTAACCTCGATCTTCCTACAGAACAAATAATAGTTCAGTTATTTACTCTACAATATTCAAGTGTTGAACACTTTGACACAATTTTAGATTTTTTTGTGCTTGCCACAGGCAAAGCAGTTTGCTATAGTAGAGCACTTTAAGAGGTGTGTCGCAGTGATCCAATGCAAGAGAGTTTACAAGGGGCTTGACCAATAATTGGTTCCATGTGATAATGGCAGTCACGGAAAATGATCATCGTTAGGGCGAGTGAATATCGCTAAAAATCAATTTCGGTGATGTACACTCCTGGTGCACAGCAAAAGGGTGCCAGTGACTTTTTTTTTGTTTATGTGGGGGGCTGTACCTCCCCAGACCCTCCCCACAGGGGGCTTCACCCCTGCACCCCCTACTACAGGATTCTCAACTCCAGGGGGGTGCATGTCGGGGGGGTGCAAAAGCAGAAAAAAAAAATCATTACAGGACACAACAAAGTAAACGCGCACCTGGAACTGAACCTGGAACCCTTGCAACCCTAGCCTGCCACCAACCCACCATGCCACAGGGCAAACTTGGCAGCCCACCACCGCAGTATGCCTCACTAACCCTCCTTCCCCTTCCAACCATTACATGGCATGCTCGCTCCCCCCATGCAAATGTACATATAGCGACATCCTGTCACTATATTTGTGGACCCCCCCATTCGGTTACCCTCCCTGCCCAGTAGCCCTGTGTACAGGCACCATGATTGAGACACCTTTTTTTGAAAGCGTTCAATCATGGTCACCATAATCACAGGCTACCTCAATAATCTGCAAGCCAGACAGTGACGCTGTTCAGGCATGAAGTGCGTGGACTTCAAAACATTTAGCTGACAGACACATTCATAAATCAGTTCTAGCAAGCACAGCTGGTCTTGTGTTTCTCTCTGTCAGAGCAGGGAAAAGTTAATGTCTGGGTCATACAATGGCTTATCTTTCACCATGCACATTCTTTTTGTTACATTCCAGCCTTCTTCCAGCTACTGTACACTGCTTCTGTTCTTAATTCAAGCACTGCAGGCTTTTTAGAATAAGGATTTTAAACATATAAAGTACCTTTTGCATTTTATTTATATCAACAGCCAACAAACAAGCTTGGTACTTTATGATTGCTATTACACTATAAGCACTTTCTTAAAGTGCTAATGATGCCACAAAGAAAACTTTAAAAACAAAATAAGTAGGTACAATTCTGCCTGCATTCCATATATATATACTATATTAGAGGCAAAAAACTCCGTTTAATGCATTAGTTAGGGTTGTTCCACAGCGACAAAAGTGAGGAAATTCGCTGTTAGGGTTGAAAACCCTAACTCCAATTCACCCCAGCACCACACACACACAGACACACACACATTCAAGTATGGGGAGGACCAAGTCAACACAACCAATGACAGACATCCAGCAGCAGGTGACAGAAATAACAAACAATTGTCTAAATGTACTATGAGACATCCCCACCCACCTGACCAGGTACTGCATGCTCAGTGGAGATCAACAGCAAAACTGAGGCCATGTACACCAAACGTACATCCCTGATTGCAGCTGCACACAACATACCACACTTAGTAGTTGCATGGCCTTACCTACGATGCCCCACACCACACCACAACTGGTACTGTGCCGTTATTCAATATAAATGCTGAAGGTGCATGATGACAGTTGTAGAAAGGTTTTAACACTAGTGAGTATACATTAATTAAGAGAAGCACATAAATTAACTACAAGACACTAGCATGCTCAAGATAAAAAGTAGTGATACATTTAGTAGGTGATTTACATAGTAGTACATTTACTGCAATGGTTTACTCAACATAGAGAGGCTGATGTAAACGTATGGAAAAGCATTGCCTGTTCAACGCTGTGAAATTCGTACTGCCAGTATCACATGCATTCTTGCTGATGAAGGTGTACTGCTGATGTACATACATAGACCTTCAGTGTGTTTCAATACTAAAGATGCAGTAAGTATTCTTTGTAAGAAACATTGTAATTGCATGGATCAGGCCAAGCAACTTCTAAATATCATAGCACTACTGAGCCAACAATGATGTACCTGTATTGGAGATGTATAGGATAGATTTTCCTGTAGGCACTTACTGAGTATGTTGTACCTGATAAAGACAATCTCATTGCATCTGTGATGACTAACTTATTCAAATAGTAATACATTTACTATTGTTGCAATGAGTGATCTATGCCACTTATGGACACAGTGTGACTTTTTTAACAGTTGTTTCATACTCAGGCTGTATGCCTACTGTTTGGGTTTGCTACACTTCTGTCACTGATGCTATCAAAGTGATAACTATAGTTAATTGTGGTACAACAGGAATCAAGTAGGTGTGGTGTAGATATAAACAGAATGTCTTTTAGCATTGATTTAACTCACAATGGGGTAAGTGTACTAGGACAGCAGGGGTTATCTTCTATCACTGACTCTGTCAGTTATAATCACACTAGGGTTTCGATGACTGTAATGATCAAGTTACACTGTTCATCTTCATGAGTTCATATTCACAGCCATTCTCCAGTAACTAGGCGGTGTATGGTGTAACTGGGTGGGACACTGTGTTGCAAAGCTGCTGCAGTGCCTAGCAGAGGGAGAGTATCTACTCATAAAGACAATTAAGCAATAAGGCATGACCAACAGTTATGTTAAATGGTCTGTTAATCACCCTGTAGGGGTTTAATGTTGAATGAGGCATAGCCGAGTGCCACATGTCGCTAGACAGTGATAAACTGACCATTAACATAATACCTGGGAGTAGCTTATTGCTATCATAATAAAACTGTTTTTTAAACAACATTAAACCATGTTCATCATATGGTTAGGCTCTACATGTATGTTAATAAAAACTAAACATAAGGCTGTTACAATGTTTACAGTCAATTAGAAAGCTGCATTTCTAAACCCTTGTTATAATCAGAGATATTATACCTGTACAACCACTTGGTTTTGCTGAACTCTATTGCTCAGGTGGCCCACCACAAGTGGTGTGGTCTGGTGTGGGGCATCGGTAGGTAAGGCCATGCAACTACTAAGTGTGGTACGTTGTGTGCAGCTGCAATCAGGGATGTGTACGTTTGGTGTACATGGCCTCAGTTTTGCTGTTGATCTCCACTGAGCATGCAGTACCAGGTCAGGTGGGTGGGGATGTCTCATAGTACATTTAGACAATGGTTTGTTATTTCTGTCACCTGCTGCTGGATGTCTGTCATTGGTTGTGTTGACTTGGTCCTCCCCCATACTTGAATGTGTGTGTGTGTCTGTGTGTGTGTGGTGCTGGGGGGGCATCGAGTTAGGTTTTCAACTAACAGCGAATTTCTCCTTTTGTCACTGTGGAACAACCCTAACTAATGATAAAAGAGTTTTTGCCTCTAATTTCCCTTCTTTTTGAGAATGATAATGAGAAATAGTGAATGTAATACGGTGGCTGGAGCGCGGGGCCTGCCACATGATGTCTTGTGGCATAGTAACAGGAGCAGCAACGCAAACAGAAATGCTAACAGTGGCACACATGGTAACACAAGCGCGAATGAGAACAGAAAGGGTAACGCACACGGTGGCGTAGACGGGAACGGAGTGCCATGTGATGTCTTGTCACCTAGTAACATGGTGCCTGTAAATGGAAATGTCAATGGGCATGGTGACGCAAAGTGAAACAGAAAGAGGAACAGTACAGTACACACAATTGGCAAAAAAGTAACAGAAATGCAAGCGCAAATGAAAACGCAAAGGATGACGCACGTGGTGGCATTGGGTGTGCATTGGGATCATCAGCCCTAACTCTCACCCCATGGCATGTGTAAAGCAGCAGAAGTATAGGAAAATGGGGGTGAGAGTTAGGACCCACGATCCAAATGCACACCACAATGCCGGTTGGGGAGGTGGGTGGGGGGGTACAAGGGGGGTTTTCAACCCTAACAGGGAATTTTCTCACTTTTGTCACTGTGGAACAACACTAACTAATGCATTAAATGGATTTTTTTTGCCTCTAATTTCCCTTATTTTTGAGAATGATAACGAGAAATAGTTAATGTAATGCAGGGGCAGGAGTGCGGGGCCCACCGCATAATGCGGTGGCGGGAGCGTGGAGCCCCCCCACATAATGTGTTGTGGCATACTAACAGGGACAGCAATGCAAACAGAAATGCTAACAGTGGCGCACATGGTAACACAAACGCGAATGAGAACAGAAAGGGTAACGCACATGGTGGCGTAGACGGAGTGGTCTGCCACCTGATGTGTTGTCACATAGTAACATGGTGCCTGCAAACGGAAATGTCAATGGGCATGGTGACGCAAAGTGAAACAGAAGAGAAACAGTACTGTAGACAGGATGGCAAAAATAACAGAAAGCATAGCGCAAATGAAAGCATAAGGATACAGCACATGGTGGTAGTGAGCGTCAATGGTAAGTGAAATGGGTACAGAACCACAAGCGGAAAGGGCAACAGTAACAGTAATGTAAGCACACAGGCTGGTTTTCCCCAAAACCTGCATAGAGAAAGACAGTGAGTACAAATAATGTATGCATAATAATGAGTATAGGCGCAGAAAATGAGATCTTGGAATACTAAATACAATATATCTTAGGAACCGTATGACGAAGAAAAAAATTTAAAAGTCATATTATTTACAACCGTCCTGGCTAATTTGAATCTTAGCCCCTATTATGGGGCTAAGAAGTTTTCCGACGAAAAGTCCGTATCTCACACCGTTTTCGAGATACGGGCCCTGAAAGGCGCGGCGAATGCCATAATGTTATCCTATGGGAAAAAAGGAAAAGTTTGGAGCTCCATAACTTTGCCTCCCTGTAATGTTTTTTCACCAAACCACTGAAAGACACATCTGTGGGCTGTTGGCTGTCTTCCCTCAAATTTCAGGAAAAAAGACCAAACCGTTATTTTGCAGCAGGGTGCCAAGGATTTCTGCAATGCGTTGGCGCCGAATGTTATCCTATGGAAAAACGTCAACTTTGGAGTGCCGCAACTTTGCCGCCATGTAATATTTTTCAAAACAACACTGAAGGCACATCTGTGAGATGTCTTCTCGTTCCTCAAATTTCAGCCTAAAACTCCCAACCGTTTTTGCAGCGGTGCAAAAATTACTGTTATTTTGGGCATAGTGTCGCAAGTAGTGTGTGATTTTATGACTTTACGCAAAAATTTGCGACACTTTCGCAAGTGAGACACTACTTTGCGACACTACTTTTTCCAGAAATTTGAAAAACATATTTCTGGGGTGTTTTACCCCAAAATAAAGACATGGCTAGCATCCTCAGGGCCCGACTAGGTGAATACAAAAAGAATTAGGCTGCTAGAGCGCCTCAATTTTAAATGCCAACCATTTTTCTGATCACCAACTGAAAACAAGATGGTGGATTTGCGACACTAACAGGGCCATTTGCAACACTAAAAAGTGCATTTGCGACACTGTCGAACTTTTTATAACTTTTCCCATTGACTTATAATGGAAACTGTTTTGAATAACTTTTGAACCGTTTAATATTTTTCACGAAATCTTCAAGGCACATCGGGGACCCTAATACATGCTCCTGAAGATTTCAGACGGTCGGCATAAACCGTGCATTTACCTGTAGGTGCGACTGTAGAATTCCAGAAAGCGAACTAGCCGACAGATCATGCTTAATAACCCACAGCCGTATATCCGAGCAGTACAAAACTTGGCAGATCCCAAGACCTATGGTTCTTGATCATGTATTCCAAATTTCAGGCAAATCTGTCAAACGGTTGCAAAGTTATTAAGGTGCAAAGTTTTGGGGTTTAACATAGAAATGGCTCCTCAACCCTAACTATGGTAGCACTACCGTACTACCATAATATTTCTCCTCCCCATCATTTCTTACTGGGGAAATTTGCATGAATACATGAGCATTAGCCCTTAAGAGTTCCCTTAGAGTACATATGCCTCTATAGCTTACTACTAGGATTTACTACTAGGAAAACAGGATAAATTAGGCCCATCACGTCACCGCCCACACATGTGGGTATACTAAAACCATATTTTAATTTGAGTAAATATTCATATCTGAAGTGTTTTTAAATTCTATAAAGCTTTTAGCCTCTACTACCTCCTTGGGTAAGCTATTCCATGCTTTAATTGCTCTGACAGTGAAGAAGTTATTTCCTTTAGAAGTTACAGATTTTAGAATGACTAGTTTTCTCTCATGTGACCTTAAACTATTGCGTGAGTTACTAAACACAAGAATACACTGGTTAATTAACTCCTGAGAATGTAGCAATTTATACAATAAGAGATCACCTATTTCCCTTCTTTGTTTGAGTGGAAACACACCAGTTTCTCTTAGTCTAGTAATGTATGGAAGGTCTTTAACCCTTGGAATTAGCTTAGTGACTGGTTTTTGGACACCTTCAACCATATTTATATCTTTTACAAGGTACGGTGACCAACCTGGAGAACCGTAGTCAAGAACAGGCCTAATGAAACTGTTGTAAACAGGGACAATAAACTGTTCGGACTTACAAATAAAAGATTGATAAATTTTTCTCACAAGGCCTCTGGCTCTAGCAGTAGTAAGCCTGCAGTGATCAGATGATGTGAGAGTATTGTTTATTTTAACCCCTAGATCCATTTCAGAAGTAACCGTACGCATAATAGAACCATTTGTAATATACTTATAAGAATGGTTTTTGGAACCATAATGCATGACGGCACATTTCTTGACATTGAATTACATACCATTAGAAACAGACCATTTTATTAACTTATTTAAATCATTGACCAAGGACAGGAGATTGCTAAAGGTATCCACCTCACCACTAAGTTTAATGTCAACAGCGAACTTAATCAGATTATTTGTAATACCCTTTTGTATATCACTGATAAAAAAGCTAAACAGAGTAGGGCCCAGGACCGAGCCCTGTGGGACTCTACTTGTCACTTTTTGTTCATCTGAAAGACATCCATTGACTTTCACATACTGTACTCGGCCATTTAGCCAGTTGTTAACCCACTACACCAATATAGGACTAAGACCAAAGTTATATAGTTATTTCACTAAAGTACCATGGGGTACCTTATCAAAGGCCTTGGAGAAGTCCAGTAAAATAACATCAGATGGACAACTTTTTATTTTTATTGTACTATTTATGCCTCCTTCTCACCCCGTTGGCTCTGGTATTCCTCGGAAGCACATGGAGTCATCCCCCTACGGAACACACCCTACCTGACCATCCTCCGTCGGCCATGTAGCATCGGTTATACCCCCCGGGCAGGGAGGGATGCCAGGTGGGCAGCCATGCATCAAGGGCAAGCTCAAGTGCTCCATCTCTGCCGGAGCCGAGAGGCATTTTTCTCCATTTTCTCTGGGCAGTGGCTGCTGCCCTGACGTCAAGGTGTATCCGACATCTGCCACTCCCCCACTCCTTCTCTGTACTCCTCAGTGCCTGCTGTATCTCCAGCCTCCACCAGAGATCAACAGAGCACCAAACTGGGACCCCTGTCCCTCCCCGGGAGAGGAGAGCTGTCCTCTGGATGCTCAATCCTCTCCCTCCCCTGCTGACCCCCAGCAACCCGGGCTCGTTCCCGAACCTGGGTCACCGGCATGGCGCATGGTGTGGTGTCCAGAGCCTCAACCCTCAGCACCACCGGGCCAGGCTAGATGGACAACCTTTGTCCAGGCTCTGACTAATCTGCTCATAAAAAATAACTAGGTTGGTGGTACAAGATGAACCCTGTTTGAAGCCATGCTGGAGGTTATCAGTGATGTTTAAATTAACAATTCTTCTTCCAGTCTCTTTTTTAAGAGCCTCTCCATAATTTTACATGGGATGGAGGTGAGGCTTATAGGTCTCTAATTGTCATCCTTTGATTTATCACACTTTTTGAAGATTGGCATCACATGATCTATTCTCCAATCAGATGGGACATCCCACTTTCCAGAGATCTGTTAAAGATTATGGTTAGTGGATAAGGTAAAACATGAGCTGTCCCCTTTAATAGTTTTGGGTGTATACTATCTGGTCCTGAACTGGTGGTAATCTTAAGATTCTGAAGTTCAGATTCTACCTCAGCCTTGGAAAACCTATGCACATTATTATGATTTGTAGCTAATACTTCATTGTTCAATAGTTTTGTTTCAAAACCTGATGTGAAATAATTGTAAAAACAAACAGCCAGTTCAGTTGACTCATTGATAGAAGCACCATTTATGTTTAAGGGACCTATGTTCAGAAAAGTTTTATTAGCATTTAGAGATGAGGAAAAACAGTTTGGGGTTTTTATTATGGACAATTCTAAATTCAGTTTTATATTTTGCTCTTTGTATCATATTTTTTAAAAGTTTTTGTGCTCCTAGATAGCTCATTTTAGAGGAGGTAGTTGGACTTGTCTTAAATTTCTTTAAAGCGTTATACTTGATTTTTAGTTGTTTTTAATACCTGAGGTCATCCATGGTGGAATTTTACCCACTTTATTATATTTACTTTTAAAGGAATAAATTTATTTTCAGCCGAGTATATAATGTCCTTGAAATAGTTCTAAGCTTCGTAAACATCTAACTTGTTTAGATAACCCCATTCAATATTCTCTTACTGTTTAATCAAGCTATTTAAGTTTTTTGAAGTATAGGTCCTAATTTTGTTTTAGTTTTGGATTGTTTAATATTAGTATTTAGTCTACACGAAATCATATTATGGTCACTAGATCACAAGGGAGATAAGATGGAAGTAACACTCAAGATGTGGCTAACATTCATTAGTATTAAATCTAATCTATTACCACTCCTAGTTGGTTTGACTATCAGTTGTTCTAATCCACAATATATGTTCATATCCAAGAAATTAATGTCATGTATGGATAAGGTTTTGGAATTACTCCAGTCTATTCCAGGGTAATTAAAGTTGCCCACAATTATCGTGTCACCCAGCTCATTGGCTAACATTATTTCATGCACTAACACATTGTTGACTTCTGAGTTCGAACCTGGGGGTATATAACAATTACCTAATATGATAGCTTTTTGCCCTGGTAGATTTAACCTGAGCCATATAGTTTCCAGGCTTTATTTTTTTTTATTTTATTTATTTAGTTTTTTGTTGACCAGGTAAGTGCACTAGACAAAGCCTGCCTATTTTCAGGCACGACCCGGGGGAGGGGGATACAGATGAAAGCCAACTGACCTTGAACCAGATTAAGCTGTTGGTGGTATTTTTAGTGAATGAGGGAAATTTGGCAAGGACACCAGGGAAATTCCCCTACTCTTTTCGATAAGTGCCATGGGATCTTTAACATCCACTTGAACTACCACCAATCCAGGCAGATGGGACCTCGGTTTAACGTCTCATCCGAGAGACGGCACCTCAGAAGTGCAGCACCCTTCTCATGCTGCACTGCAGTGTCAGTACTGGGATATTAACCCAAGTGCCAGATGTGGGAACTGAACCCACAACCCTCTGATCTCCCGGCCGCAGAGGCGAGTGTGCTACCTACTGAGCCACTGAGACTGCTACTTTCTACTGTTACATCAGATAACTTTGCTATTTCTGAAGGTATTGAGTTTGAAACATAAATGCAGACCCCATCCCCTGCCCTATACACTCTCTCTTTATTATAAAGCTTGAAACCTGAAATAGCCTTTGACCAAAGAGATGGTCATAATCCTCTGTTGTGACATCACAATCTGTTATCATGGGAGTACCTGTGATGTCACAAGGGATGCATTATTGTTTCAGGTAGGGAGAAAGCAGCAGGAACAGATGAACTCTTCAGGAACAAAGATACTGTTTTCATGCAAATGATCTTAGTTATAAATAATGGGGAGGAGAAATGCAGAACTAATGTGAAACACAAGTTTGATTGTGCCTAAAAAGTATGTTTTGCTAAAGTTTGCATGAAGGTGTCGGCTGCTCTTTAACCTGTTTTTCTTATTCATATGCATATTAAGCATGTCATTCAGCATGGCAGGCACTTTAGCATCACATATGGACAGAAAAGTAAAAAAGTGAGAGAAGGAATAGTGCGAGGGGAGACTACCTAGGTACTGTAGGTGGCCAATCTACCAAGGCATAAAATGGGAAATAAATAGGCTAGGAAAATGGCACTGCTGCAGCAGACTACTGAGACAGAAAAGGGGAGAGGCTAGAAAAATATGCCCCTAGGAGCTCCAATTATTCCTAATGTACAGCACAGCTCTACCACAGCCTGCAGTTCAGTCTTCTGATGTTGGTGAAAACAGTACTTTTTATTCTTTTAAATTCCCTTCAGTTTGTCAGTCGTTGCCCCACCATAACTGTCACCTGCCCCACCCCTGGGTCCAACCCTTACTCTTCCAGCATGGCCTGGGATCTGCACCTTGACCCGGTACAATATTAATGTCAGCTGTAAGCATCCAGCATTGACAAATGTTTGCTTAAGACTGTAATAGGTGAGACATATGATATTAGAATGCACACTTAGATGTGATAAAATTATTGTAACACATACAACTATTAGATACAGTGTGATAAGCACTTATTTTATATTGGATTTTATAGTTTGTCAGGAAAATAACTTGTGAAATCATTGTACTGATGATTTACTGATTTTACATATTTTGTACTGTAACTTTTGTAATTGCTTTGTGCCGAACAGTAAGAACTTTGATTGAAACTTAACATAGAAACATAGAAGTTGATGGTAGATAACTACTGCAAGGCCCATCCAGTCTGCCCATTTCTTTTTCTACCTTATAAATGTGCCATCAGCCTTAGCTCTGTCAATGGCCTATCTATTCTTACTCATCTGTATCGCTCCCTTATGCTGTCCTATGCCTGTTTGAAGCCCTGCACTGTATTCATATCCACCACTTCCTGAGGTAGGCCGTTCCATGCATCCACCACCCTTTCTGTGAAAAAGAACTTCTTCACATTACCTCTTAATCGGCCTCCCTCTAATCTCATGCTGTGTCCTCTTGTCCTGCTATGTTTCTTATATTGAAACATGTTAGACTCTTTCACCTTGTTAATGCCCTTAAGGTGTTTGAATGTTTTGATCATATCACCTCTCTCCCTCCTTTGCTCTAGGGTATACATATTGAGCTCCATTAATCTGTCTTCCTATGTTTTCTGATGCAGTCCCTGCACCATTCTGGTTGACCTTCTCTGGACTGCCTCAGTTTGGTTAATGTCCCTGTGAAGGTGTGGCCTCTAGTACTGCACACAGTACTCCAGATAAAGCCTAACCAGTGTCTTGTAAAGGAGGGATTATTACCTCCCTCCCTCTCCCGACTTGTGATACTCATACTAATACACCCCAACATCCCCCTAGCCTTACTTACTGCTTTAGTGGTCTGCTTGGATGATTTCAGGTCATTGGTGATGATGATGCCCAAGTCTCTTTCTTCCTTTGTGACTTCCAGCAACTCCCCTCCCAGCCTATAGGTGGCTTCAGAGTTTCTCTTCCCTATGTGCATGATCTTGCACTTCTTTGCATTAAACCCTAGTTGCCACTCTTCCGACCATTTTGCTAGTTTATCCAAATCTCTTCTCATTCTGCACACCCCATCTGGATCATCTATTCTGTTGCAGATCTTGGTGTTATCTGCAAACAGACAAACCTTACCCTCCAGTCCATCTGCAATGTCACTAATGAAGATATTGAAGAGGACTGGCCCCAGGACTGGTCCCTGAGGTGCCTCACTTGTGACTTGAATCTCTTCTGACTATCTGGAAACGAGCTGTTTACAACTCAGTATGTCTCTCCTGGTAAATACCTCATTGTTGTGTGCTGGACAACAACTACTGGGCATGCCTCTTCAGGAACCTGCACCTTAACTGATAATGCCTGAACAGTGTCTTCAAGGGCTTAATTTTCCTCCTACTCTTAAATCTGTCAACAGAGGTGGAAAAATCAGGTGTATTGTAAGAAAGCACTTCTTCTCCCATAGGATGGTGAACCAATAGGGCAGCTTAGTTGTGGAGACAGTGGACTGCAGAACAATACAAACCTTCTCAGTAAACCTGGACAAATGCCTGCTTACAAAGGGAATACCGGGATACCATAGATAACGTACCTGATTACACAGTATGCAGTACTCATTCATACCTGTGTGTAAATCAGGGAAGGGTTGCAAATGATGGATCTACTCTGTGTTCTGACATTATATTACTATGCTATTTGGTAAATGTGGGAGAATTACATAAATGGTCTCACAGGTGAAGGCTTGCCAGTAGCTTATCAGAATAAACAATTCTGCATGTAACTTGGTCTAGGTGCACCAGGCCCAAATTTTCGAGAGAGACTCCCTTCCACCACAGCGTGCTGTTGTGAAAGACTGCCAAGTGGCTCAGATATTAGGAACCTTTCTCCACTTCCTATGGTTTAATGAAGCAAACCTCAAATACATGTCCTCTCAGGTTGAAAGCTTCCAGTCACACCTTCTGGAATGATAAGGTAATCAAACACAGTGTCTTGGGATCTAGTAGTTCTGAGTGTTTTTTCTCAAATGTACAGTACAGGGCCCCATAGACGCTATACCAATCACTTCTGCTTTTCCTTATTGGAGTATTGCCAGTCGAGTATCATCTGTGTGGCATGCTCAATCCATGTGTCAAAATCATCCTCACATTGGTAGTTGATCCCACCCCAGAGAAGACTAATGACCATTTTTATGATACAACCTTATAGAGTGGAGGCAGGTTCAGTGCTCAAGTATTTCCCCAAGCCAGGACACAGGAAGCAGTACTCTGTGCTGGCCAGGCATCCACCATGAACAAATCTTTGACATTCTGGGCAGTCTTCCCTTTTGAAGCTATGAACGAATGGATCTGTCATCAAATTCTAAATGCTCTTTTGGGTCCTTAGTAAAAAGAGACATACTATACTTGCATGGGGCACTATTCCCATTGCATGGAGGTCTCTCCCCATCATCGGTATTTTGAGTGAGCTTTTTCACAAGGTCTTCATCTTCTCAGAAAACTATAAGCCTACTCAGACTTTCTTGGGCAGAATTACACTTTCTTCCTGCTCACTTACCTTTCACAACACATTTTACAGTAGCCCCTTTCCTTATGATCTTTGTTGTTCACTTTTGGGTTCCAATGAGTACAGTTGCTTTGTCAGAATATGAATCCTCTCCCTTGCACCCCAAAACAGTATTTCTTGATCAGTATTTAATGCAGAAAATTGGGTACCTCAAAATGTAATAGTTCCTGCATGTAGGGGGTGGTACTTTGCAAAGAGGAAGCCCCAGGTGTTCCTCCAAATTCTAATCCTTGCTCCCAAGAGCTGACACAGCCTGGAGGAAGTTATGTAATGGCTGGTAACTTTTGGCCTTAAGGAAGATGGCTTTGGGGTCATGGTAGGTCTCTGAGAACTTGCAGTGAGAAGACAACAGTGTGGTGCCGTCATCTGATGAGTTCCTTCTGGCATGCCAGGTGTCACCATTCCACCCTCAAAAAAATAACAATATTACAATTCACCTCAACCCTTGGCAGATAACAGTACAACATGCAGTAATCCCCAAAAATATAAATACAGTATACACACAGAGTTGCATTATGACACAAATGAATGGTATGACAGAAAAAGTTAACTGGGCGAGAACAGGAAACGGGATCTGGAAGGAAAATGGAGTAAGGTAGAAAATCAGTTGATTTATATTATTTATTTATTTACATCTTTGGTAACTGAGTAATGAACAATATAAAATGGGTTTGAAAAATCATAAAACCTGATTGGCTGAGGGCCATCTTTATCTCAGCACATCAACAGTGGATAAAGATCCATCAGCTTTTTCACAATAAAATCAGCATTAACCACACTCCCCCAACTGCCATCACAAACATGGCTGCCACCTTTACTCACTTAAAAACTTCAACTAGGCCCTAAAAATAAAACTGCCTCAAATGAAAAAGGTTAAGTGTTATTTGCCCTCATAATTCTCTTCTTACACTCACATATATACATTTAAAAATGAAGTACCTCATTACTTACAGTTTTAATTTCTGGTGTTTCTTTGCTGACAATGAAAAATCCCTTTCTTATTCTTACCTGCTTGTGAGGTAAATCTCTGCTGTTTAACCAGCTACTGATATAGCTGAAACTCTGGTTTCATCTGAGGCCTTCTGTTGTGTGAGAGGGTGAACATTCTGCCAGTAGGACAGTTGTGAGTCCTACCACCATCCAACACAATAATCTCAAAGGCCCAAACAACCCCCTCCCTCTGGTGTAGATATCCAAAGTCCCTTTGGGGTTTTACAAACTCTGTTTGTGTGCATACTAAAGATAATGTATTTCAGGCCTGTAAAATAATGGGTTTCAGGCCTGCATGAGAAATTGTGCAGTATAGATGGATGGAATTACCAGTGCTTACAGATCCAAAAGGTTTCAAACTGTTAGCGGAGTTATCAAAGCAAAAATCACATAAGAAAAACAATCAATTTATCTGGTCGTGATGTTTATGCAGTCCTTGCCCAATGCTGTTAACTACAGTAATCCTTTGCTAACTAAGAAGCTGCCCAACATAAGCCAGAAAAGTAATCACAACACCAAGGATGCCTCTGCACAGCAGTCTGTGTGATATCCTCCACCCGGATGCTGCAGTCAAGCTTGGTTATTGGTGCACTGCACATAATATCCTTCTGGGTGGCAAATGGCATGGCCCTGAATAAGAGACAAGATTTTTATTTATGAGGAAAATGATGACTCAAAACCATTTGAGCAAGAGCTCATTTACAATAGTTTCCTGATATATTGCAAGTTACCTTTATGCACATACAATATAAATATGCAAGTCAACATACAGTAACAATTAAGACTCCAAACAGGATGCACACACTGCTTTGTAACTATATTTAATAATAAAATAAATTATTTACTCAAAATTTCATTTTAATGTTGTGTTATGTGTAATATGTTTTTACTCTAGACTCTTTGAAAATAGATACCTGCCTAAAGGATTTTTAATGCAATGAAAAATGAAACAAAGTTCTGTGTATCTCATAATCAGGCATCTTCATTCCTTGAATGGGGCTATCCTTTTTGCCTACTGATAGGCAGGCAGGCAGGCACTCAGGGCCTAGGTGTACTGTACTCTCTACAAGGATGAACCATCTACACAGTAACTAGGGAAAAGGCCCTGTCTAAGCTGAATGTCACCTATAACAGCGTCCTCAGGTTCATGATTAATTCAGCTTCCAGAACACATCACTGTGAGCTGTTTTAGAACTCTGGGTGTCTATCCCTTGAAAACAGGATAAAGGCTAGAATGGGTATATTACTGTATAAAGTTATTAACAACCTACTCCC
This sequence comes from Neoceratodus forsteri, assembly GCA_016271365.2. Classification (NCBI taxonomy): domain Eukaryota; kingdom Metazoa; phylum Chordata; order Ceratodontiformes; family Ceratodontidae; genus Neoceratodus; species Neoceratodus forsteri. Next base: position 214,982,328 of record CM057451.1, read on the forward strand.
CAGTTCTGTCCAGTCCCTGTTTCCCTGTAGTATTAATGAATAAGGCACATAATCTCGGAGTAAATTTGTATTTTGAGTATCTTTCTGCAAAAAATCTTTTGGACATAAATCATTACAATTTATAGGGCTCCTATTTTCCACAATACAGTCCCAGATATTATAACCAATAGCAGTGTTGTGACATCCTTTAAAAAATAGATTACGATTGTGGTTGACCACTGAAAATGATTGTTTTTGTGATTCAAACTCATAAATGTCTGGTTCTTTGTACTGTTTATATTATGTATTCATGTATATTATGTGTTCAGTTTGTACCATGTATGAATCTGAATGTTTTTTGTAAAACTTGTTACTTGTGAAAACGAGCAGTAATGCTCATCTTGCTTACAAGTATAAAAAAGAAAAAAGAAAAAAAAAATGAATCCTAGCAGCAGGATTTTTGAAAAGCAGGCTGACATCTCCTCATGGAATCAAAGATTTTGCAAGGCAACCCCTGATCAAAGGGATGAAGTCCCAGACTTCTTTCTTCAGACTCTGAAATTGGTTTCTGACTCCAGGACAGAAAACTTTCATGGCACTGAACCCCGAGGTCAAGCTAAAGAAATAATGTCTGTCTCCGTTAGTTGGCCTGACAGATCTGTGTTGGTGCTGGTCTCTGCAACAGTCCCGCTCACAAAGATTAAGTGTATATTGTCTGAATCTCATCAAAGAGGAGGTTTTTGGCAATTCTGTCTTCCAGTTGGTTTTTGCTTTTGTTGACTTTTTTGAGGGAATATAAGTCCTTGAATCCTTCACCTGGGTTTCTTCTTCCCCACCAAGCTCACTTATTTGTTGGATTGGTAACATGTTTTTTTTGTCTATCCTTTGATTGGTCTGCCAGTTCATGGACTTGGAAGCTGTGCCCATGAAACCCTTTCTGCAGTTGATAGGAGTCAGGTGACTTCACAATGGCTGGGCCCTTTGTGCAAGCTCTTGCTTTCATTAATTTGTAATAATTCATCCATCATTCAGCTTCTGGCTTGTCTATTGGGTCCACAGGACACCACAAATACAAATGGTTCAGTCAGTGGATGCTCAACCAGTTTTCTCAGTTATTAGAGCTGCTCAGAAAGTAGCAGAATGTGTGTGAATAATCCTCTGCCCTTTACTCCATCTGTGGAACCATTTGGGGGCACATTGTTGGCTGCTTGTAGGGTGACAAATTAGTTGCATGGTCCAGTTACATGAACAAAAAGCCTAATTTGGTCCCGTGAAGTATTTTGCAGTGGATGTGGCTTTTGTATGCCTATGTGAAGAAGTGCTGCAGCCATTCATTTAATGGTCCCCTCAGCCCTGCGGCTTGGAGAGTAAGAGTTCTATCCAACTGGATCATTTAGTAGCTATGGAGGAGAGCAGGCAGCTCTCAGATTGGGAGTCAGGGTAAGCCCTTTAGGAAGGGGGTGTTACACTAAGAAACACCACTCTGGGGTCCCCTACCACTGCAAACTTATTTTTACCTTGCCTACCACCTTCCCTGGAGCCTTCTGTACTGTTGCAGTCCCTGAATGTGAGACTCTAACAGGTGGAACCCCTGCTCTCAGACCCTCAACAGTAAACCCTGCCACCCTGTGTCCATCCTTCACTTTCCCAAGCAGTGTCTGGTATTGGTTTTGTATAACTACTGGTGATAACCTCTGTTTCATCTTATGATCCATTATTTACAATATATCCCGCACCAACCTAACATAGTATTTTGCACTTTCACCTGCACCTATCTTCCTGGCTCCCCTTTCCTGTGTACAGTACCACACCATGACATTTCCACACCTGCATCCTGGAGAATTTCCTTCTGTCCCTCAAGTATGCCAGCTCTGGCCTCAAGTACTACAGTCAGCTTGCACTTGTCACAGAACAACACATTATACTTTACCAGAGCAATGCAATACATATATTTTGCAACACCTGCTCAGGATGCAGTGCCATTATCCCACTCTACCTTGCTTGTGAAAAACAAGTAATGCCTGGTCACCACTGTTACTGTGCTCTGCTGACTTACTCAAAATTTGGCTTTAAGGGGTAGTCTTAGCCTCCATTTTCTGATTAAAACAATCTGCTTCAGCTGCTTGATTAATCCCAAACTACTTAACAGATTCTTTTGCTCCTAGAGAGGATTTACATTGTTTGTGCCCTTATGTTTATAATTAAATTTAGCCATGACAGTGGTTCAGTACATAGCACACTTGTTTCTGGATTCAGAAGATCATAAAATTATGGTTTCTAGCTTCATATCAGATACACGGGTAAATACCTATAACTGACACTGTAGTTCAGTAAGAGAGAAAGCTACACTGATGAGGTGCCATCCTTCAGCTAGATTGCTAAACAGAGGTTCCTGTAGCCCATCTCTTTCCACTGTCCTGGTAGAAGTTAATGATCACTTGACACTTTCCAAAGAAGAGCAGGGGAGTTTACCTGGTGTGATGATCAACATTCCCTTTGTCAATGAAACAGGTTCATGCAAACCATTCCTCGGAACACACCTGGAAATAAGTTATCATAGGGTAGTGTGCATTTCCTGGTCAATAATTACAAATAAATAAAAGGAATTACCTGGCCCACTACATTAAATTGGCCCTTTTTCCTCCCTAAGATGCATTTTTTAGCTTAGTCCCTAAAATATATTAACCTACTCAGTCAACCATCTCAAATCACACACCCCTCACTTGCACTATCTTTTGTTTGTCTCTGTAACATTTTGCAAACTCACTGGCAAACACACGGTCCTCTTTATGTGCAGAAGTACTGTATCTGGCCAAGTTTGAAAACTGGGTGGCAAAATGAAAGACTTAAACTTCAATGCTGAAAAATGCAAGGTGATGCATTTAGGAAACAAAGTACATTAATACAAACTACTACCTGAATGGCACTGTCATTACTGAAACAATGAATGAAAAAGATTTTTTTATTTTTTGAAAATTGGTGACCGGCAGACATACACTTTATTTCAAGGTTTGTTTCAAGGTGCAACTTGAGGAGAGGGATGTGGAGAGAACACTTGCACGTCAAAGCAAACCAGCCAATGATAACATAGAAACATAGAAGATGATGGCAGATAAGGACCGCAAGGCCCATCCAGTTTACCCATTTCTTTTTTTCACTTATAAATATGCCATCGGCCTTTGCTCTGTCAATGGCCTATCTATTCATACTCATCTGTCTTGCTCCCTTATACCTATCCCATGCCTGTTTGAAGCCCTGCACTGTATTCATATCCACCACTTCCTGAGGTAGGCCATTCCATGCATCCACCACCCTTTCTGTGAAAAAGAACTTCCTTCACATTACCCATTAATCGGCCTCCCTCTAATCTCATGCTGTGTCCTCTTGTCCTGCTATTTTTCTTATATTGAAATATGTTAGACTCTTTCACCTTGTTAATGCCCTTAAGGTGTTTGAATGTTTCGATCATATTACCTCTCTCCCTCCTTTGCTCAAGCGTATACATATTGAGCTCCGTTAATCTGTCCTCATATGGTTTCTGATTCAGTCTCTGCACCATTTTGGTTGCCCTTCTCTGGACTGCCTCAGTTTGATTAATGTCCTTGTGAAGGTGTGGCCTCCAGTACTGCATGCAGTACTCCAAATGGGGCCTAACCAGTGTCTTGTAAAGAGGGATTATTACTTCCCTCTTTCAACTTGTGATACCCCTACTAATACACCTTAACATCCCACTCACCTTACTTACTGCTTTAGTGGTCTGCTTGGATGATTTTAGGCCATCGGTGATGATGATGCCCAAGTCTCTTTCTTCCCTTGTGATTGCCAGCAACTCCCCTCCAAGTCTATAGGTGGCTTCAGGGTTTCTCTTCCCTATGTACATGATCTTGCACTTCTTTGCATTAAACCCCAGTTGCCACTTTTCAGACCATTTTGCCAGTTTATCCAGATCTCTTCTCATTCTGCCCTACCCATCTGGATCATCTACTCTGTTGCAGATCTTGGTGTCATCTGCAAACAGACAAACCTTAGCCTACTGTCCATCTGCAATGTCACTGATGAAAATATTGAAGAGGACTGGCCCCAGGACTGATCCCTGAGGTACCCCACTTGTGACTTGCATCTCTTCTGACTATATGCCATTTACCACCACTCTCTGTTTTCTGCCCATCAACCAGTTTGCCACCCAGGTGACCAACTTCTGACCCACTCTGAGCCTACCCAGCTTATTAATCAATCTTCTATGTGGAACAGTATCGAAAGCTTTGCTGAAGTCAAGGTAGGTGACATCAGCTGCCTCCCCCTTGGTCCACCACTCTGGTTACCCAGTCAAAGAAATCTATGAGATTAGTTTGACAGGACCTTCCTTTTGTTAACCTATGATGTCTTGGATCCTGTGCTCCTATGAATTCTAGGTGTTGCACTATCCTTTCCTTAAGGAGTGCCTCCATAATCCTGCCCACTACTGAGGTAAGACTGATTGGTCTGTAGTTCCCTGCCTCCTCCCTGCTACCAGTCTTGTGGAGCGGGATCACATGAGCCCTTCTCCAGTCTTCTGGGACCTCTCCTGTGCTCAGAGACTCATAGAAACATAGAAACATAGACTCTGATGGCAGATAAGGACCGCTTGGCCCATCTAGTCTGCCCATTTCCCTACCTACAGGATAGGCAACAGATCCTAGTTAACCAACACTTTTTTTCTTCCTACCCCCCCACAAGAATTGCCTTATGTCTGTCTCATGCATTCTTGAATTCTCCCACAGTTTTAGACCCCACAACCTCCTCAGGAAGGCTGTTCCATACATCCACTACCCTCTCTGTGAAATAATTCTTCCTCACATTGCCTCTGAACCGCCCCCCCATCTTTAAATTGTGTCCTCTTGTTCTTGCACGTCTCTTTTTCTGAAAGATGCTACCCTCGTGGACTTTGTTGATTCCACTGAGGTACTTAAAAGTTTCTATCATGTCCCCCCTCTCCCTTCTTTCCTCAAGGGTATACATATTAAGCTCCTTTAGTCTCTCCTCATATGGCTTCTCTTGCAGACCCTGTACCATTTTAGTTGCCCTCCTCTTGACTGCCTCTATCCTGTCTATGTCCTTGCGGAGATGGGGTCTCCAGAACTGGATGTAGTACTCCAGATGGGGTCTCACCAACTGTCTGTACAGAGGGATAACAACTTCCTGTTTTCTGCTGCTGATGCCTCTCCCTATGCATCCCAGTATACCCCCCAGCCCTCCCTACTGCCTTCTCACATTGCTTGCTAACCTTAATGTCATCTGATATGATTACCCCCAGGTCCCTTTCCTTTTTGGCTGTTGTTACTACCTCCCCCCGTTGTGTATTCTTCCCCTGGGTTCTTGTTTCCCAGGTGCTTTATTTTGCACTTCTTTGCATTGAATCCTAGCTGCCATACTTCTGACCATTCCTCCAACCTTGCCAAGTCCCTTCTCATCCTTTCCATGCCTCCTTGTGTGTCAACCCTGTTGCAGATCTTTGTGTCATCTGCAAAGAGGCATACTTTTCCTTCCAGTCCCTCTGCAATGTCACTTATGAAGACATTAAAAAAGGACTGGACCCAATACTGAACCCTGTGGTACCCCACTAGTAGCCCCTCTTTCTTCAGAGTGGACTCCATTTACAATTACCTTCTGTGTCCTGTTGTCCAGCCAATGTTTTACCCAGGCTACCACCCTGGGACCCACTCCTAGGCTGGTTAATTTGACTATTAATCTTTTGTGTGGGACTGTGTCAATTCCTTGCTAAAGTCTAGGTAGGCCATGTCCACAGCCCCTCCCTGGTCTACTACTTTGGTCACCCAGTCAAAGAAATCTATTAGATTCATCTGACATGACCTTCCCACTGTGAACCCATGCTGCCTTGGGTCCTGTGCCCCACTGGCCTCTAGGTACTCAACTATTCTTTCCTTCAAGTGACTCCATCACTTTCCCCTACCACAGAGGTCAAACTGACAGGTCTGTAGTTTTCTGGCTCTGTCTTGGTCCCACTTTTGTGAAGGGGAATCGCATCCGCCTTCCTCTAGTCCTCGGGTACCACACCATCCTCCCATGGTTTATTAAAAAGAGTAGCCAGTGGTTTCACTAGTTCCCCCCTTAATTCTTTTAGAATTCTGGGGTGAATTCCATCCTTCAGTTTTAGGAGTTCTTGCAGAACCCTTTCTTCTGTGAAAGGACTGGGATCGACTCCCCTATCAAGAATGCTTCTGTTAATTGGATTAGGCACTTCCCCCTTCTCTTTTGTGAATACTGAGCTAAACAGTTCTGATAATGGCTCTGCTAGTTCCACCCTTACCTCCTTTAGTACCCTGGGATGTATGCCATCAGGTTCCATTGCCTTGTCCAGTCTGAGCTTATCGAGCTCTTGTAGGACCCTTTCTTTTGTGAAGGGACTAGTACTCACCTCCCTTCCCCCTGTGTCCATGGTTCTGAGCTGGGGGCCCTGCCCTACCTTCTCTTCAGGAAATACTGAGCAGAAGTAACTATTTAGGATAGATACTTTTACATGGTCCTCCTGTCACACACCCCTTATCTCCTTTGATCTTAGCAATACCCTCTCTGGACTTTCTCCTTTCACTAATGTATCTATAGAAAGTCTTGACAACTTCTTTTACTGTCTGTGCTAGTGTTTCCTCAGTTTGGGTCTTTGCCTGCCTTCCTGCCTTCCCTGCTTCCCTTAAGGAAGTTTGGTATGCCTCCCTATCTTTATCCCACTGTGTTCCATTATATTTCCTGAAGACCGGCCTTTTGGCTCTGACCTTTTCTGCTGCTGTTTTTGAGAACCAAAGTGGGTTCCTTCTTCTTTTGCCACATACATTGACATAAAGTGCATAATGAAAAAGCAGTACAATCAGTAAAGTCAAAATTACAACAGGTTGTCCAATAAATAAATGAATCACTGATGACCTGAAATCATCCAAGCAGACCTCTAAAGTAGTAGGTAAGGCTAGGGGGATGGTAGGGTGCATTAGTAGGGGTATCACAAGTCGGAAGAGGGAGGTAATAATCCCTCTTTACAAGACACTGGTTAGGCCCTATCCGGAGTACTGCATGCAGTACTGGAGGCCACACCTTCACAAGGTCATTAACCAAATTGAGACAGTCCAGAGAAGGGCAACCAAAATGGTGCAGGGACTGCATCAGAAGACATATGAGGACAGATTAATGGAGCTCAATATGTATACCCTTGAGCAAAGGAGGGAGAGAGGTGATATGATCGAGAAATTCAAACATCTTAAGGGCATTAACGAGGTGAAAGATTCTAACATGTTTAAATTTAAGAAAAATAGCAGGACAAGAGGACACAGCATGAGATTAGAGGGAGGCCGATTAAGGGGGAATGTGAGGAAATTCTTTTTCACAGAAAGGGTGGTGGATGCATGGAATGGCCTACCTCAGGAAGTGGTGGCTATGAATACAGTGCAGGGCTTCAAACAGGCATGGGACAGGCATAAGGAAGCAATACAGATGAGTATGAATAGATAGGCCACTGACAGAGCAAAGGCCAATGGCACATTTATAAGGTAGAAAAAGAAATGGGCAGACTGGATGGGCCTTGTGGTCCTTATCTGCTGTCAACTTCTATGTTTCTAGTATGCAGACATAAATACAAGATTAAAGCTATGTTAAAAATAAAAGTGTTGTGGAACCCAGATGATGGGATGCTAAATCAGTACACAGTTCCATGTATGGAAGGATTCAGTGAGAGGGTATGCAGAAACAAGGAGGAGACAGAAGGAATGTTTTTTTTTTCCTCCGCCTTACTTGCCCCTGGCCTGCCTCTCCTTCCAGCTGCACATGACCCCCTCGACCTCCTCATCCCGACCCCCTTCCTACTCACCTCAGATCGCAGCTGACCCAGGGGTGGCCAGGCATAACCCTTCACCGCATGGGTCCCTCTTGTCTGAGGGGGAAGGCGCCAGGAGGGGATACCAGCGCACTCTATGATCAGTCCCTGGGTGCTGCTGAGGTGGATTCCAGGGCATCGAGGCATCTGAGGCAGTGGGATGTCAGCAGCCATCATCCAGCAGACCAAGCAGCTTCTTTCCATTTTTCTGTGGGGAGTGATGTCCTGACATCAAGGCATATGCCGACATCTGTCATTCCCCCTTTAACACCGAGCTCGACTGTACTGCTGCACTCTCAGCCTCTGCCAGGAGTCAGTGTGTGAGTAGTCAGTAGTCAGTGAGGAGTCAGTGTGCATCCCCTGCCCTCCCCCCAGAGAAGGAGAGCTGTCCCCAGATGCTCCATCCCTTCTCCCCTGGCCCTCCATGAGCCAGAATCCCGTTCTCAGAAGCTAGGTATGGCCTCCTAGATAGAAATCCAACCTTCTTGAGCGGGCCAGAAGAAATGTTTTAGCTTAGTTACGTTTTTAGTTGGTGCTTGAGGGATGGAAGAGAGGGAGAGAGAGAGAGTCAGATGCAGGATGGTAGTTAATTCCACAGAGAGGAGAGATGGGATGAGAAGGCAGATTATCCAGCAGTGGAGTTTGGGTGGATAATAGGGAAGGTGTGCGAGTCCCTGGAATGTAAGGAGCAGGAGAAGAAGGAATTGGGGGAGATGAGACTGAAAAGGTAGAATGGGAGTTGACGAGACCAGAATCTAGATATGAGGGAGGCACAGTGAAGCTGGCAACATTAGAGAAGCAAGAGAATGCATAGGGGAGTGTAGAGAGAGCAGTGGTGAGTGCAAGAAGGAGATTTAGTAAGAAAATTGCAAAAGGCATTGTAGAAGGTTTCCATTCTGGACAGAGAAGTAGATAGGGTGGTGCCATATACCACATCCATGTGGTTGAATAGTGTGAGAACCATTTTAGTGACTAACTCCCGGTGGACCAGAGGAGTAAGGCAGTCCTTACTGAAGTATACAGCACCAAGTCTGGGGCTGAGTTTGGCATGCATGGCATTCATATGGACCAAGAAGTTAAGCCTTCTATCTAATCCTCACAAAGGTACTTGCAAGTTGGGAAAGTTTCACAGGGGGATCCATCTAGAGTGGAAAAAATTGGGAGGGTGTGAGCTGGGTCAGTTTCTGGCTGGCATTAATGGTCATAGGCACAGTTTTCTTTGAGCTGACTTGTAGCTGGCTGGCCTGGAACCAGTGCAGAACATTGTGAATGTCATGCAAAATAGTGGAAGGCCTAAAGGCTAGGACAAGAGGGAGCATGGAAGAAATGTGGGACAACACATTGATGGAGCCTTTGAGAAGGTAACAGGCCAATATGTCAAAAAAAAACAAGTGAAGCGAAAAAAGGAAAGAAATCCACTATTGTACTCCAAGGAGGTGGCAACCATTGTGAAAGAGAAAAAAGCAGCCTACAAGAAGTTCAGAGCAACAAATAAAAAAGAAGATAAAGAAGCATACAAACAGAAAATGAGGGAAGCAGCAAGAATAATAAGAAATGCAAAAGCCCAGACCAAACTGAGGATTGTGGAAGAAGTAAAGAAAGGTGAAAAGACCATTTTTAGGTAAATAAAAGAAAGAAGACTAGCAGCAGAAGAGGGGGCTATAGTGGAAAGAGATGGGGGGAAAGCAGAAATTCTAAACTGGCACTTCTGCTCGGTATTTACAAAGGAAGAAGAGGGAAATGGAGCAAGGATGCAGAGAAACAACCCCCTAGGTACAGGGGTTGATACGTGCCCCTTCACAACAGACAAGTTCTCAAAGCTCTAAACAATCTAAAAGTAGACAAGGCCATGGGGCCAGAAAACATACATCTGAGAATCCTGAAGGAACTGGGGAAAGAACAGGCAGAACCCCTAGTAGAACTTTTCACCATGTCTCTGAAAAGTGGTGAAGTTCCCGAGGAATGAAGAAGGGCAATGGTGGTTCCACTGCACAAATCTGGAAGCTGGGAATAGGTAGGAAACTACCGCCCAGTGAGTCTCAATTCTGTAGTTGGGAAAGTGATGGAATCATTACTTAAGGAGAGAATAATAGCATTCCTGGAATTCCGTGACCAACAGGGCCAGAGACAACATGGGTTCACAGCAGGAAGATCATGCCAAAACTAACCTGATCAAATTCTTCAATTGGGTAACCAAGATGGTGGACAAGGGAGGGGCAGTCGATGTGGTCTTCCTTGACTTTAGCAAGGCCTTCAACTCAGTCCCACACAGAAGGCTGGTTAAAAGACTAGATAACATGAGGGTGGGACAGGAGGTGGTAAGGTGGGTAAAAAACTGGTTGCATGATAGGATGCAAAAGGTGCAGATAAATTGCAAGTTAACAGCAGAAAGGGATGTCACCAGTGGGGTGCACCAGGCTCTGTACTGGGGCATCTACATTTCAACATATTTATAGCAGACATCGCACATGGGCTTGAGGGTTAGGTGAGTCTGTTCGCTGATGACACCAAAATATGCAACAGGGTGGGCTCTACAGAAGGAGTAGAGAGAATGAAGGCTGACCTGGAGAAGCTGGAAAAATGGCCTGTGGCATGGCAGCTGAAATACAATGCAAAAAACTGCAAGGTTATGACTTGGGAAGAAGCAACCCAAAAAATGAAATCTATCTGGGGGGGAGAAAAACTAGCAGCAACTAGTGAAGAACGTGATATGGGGATCATAATAACAGACAGCCTGAAGGTGGGTAGATAGTGCGAAAAGGTGACGCAAGAAGCTGGAGGCATGCTATGTTGCATCAGGAGGGGAATCACAAGTAGAAGGAGGTAGGTGGTTTTACCACTGTACAGAGCACTGGTCAGACCCCACCTGGAATGATATTCAGTTTTAGAGATCTCACCTCAGAAAACACATAGACAGGTTGGAAATGGTACAAAGGAAGGCAATAAAAATGATTCAGGGATTGCACCAGAAGCCATATGAGGAAGAGCTAAGGAATTTAAACATGCACTCCCTGGAACAAAGGAGGGAGAGGGGCGACATGATAGAGACATTCAAATATATCAAGGGCGTGAACAAGGTTCAGGTGCATAAATCTTTTCACTGCAAAGGAGGTAGTAGAATATGATGACATGATTTGAGGCTACAAGGGGGCAAGTTCAGGACAAATATCAGGAAGTTTTTCTTCACTGAGACAGAGATCAATGCCTCGAAAAGCCTGCCTTCTTAGGCCATCAGGGCCAAAACTATTGGGGGCTTTAAGTGAGGATGTGACGGACATAGGGGTATCATTTCCCAAAATGAGTAGTCTGGGAATGGGTTAGCAACCTACAAATGGATAGACTAGATGGACCTTTTGGTCCCCTTCTTCTGTCACCTTCTCTGTACAGTATCTATGTATCATGTTGGAGTGGGAGTTCAACAGAAACTGTTGTATGATCTGAGGCATAGAAGAGTATGTCACGTGCATACATATGAATTTGTGAGTTGGCACTGGCAGAGGGGAAGTAATTGAGGAAGATCAAGAATTGAACTGGACCAAGGATGGAGTCCTGTAGGATCCCTGTCTGGGGATGGATTCATGGGGAGAATGCACCTCCTACTTGAACAAACTGTTGACAGCCTGTGAGATAAGATCAGAATCAGTCAATAGCAGAGGCAGAGAGACTGGTAGTGCTCAGCTTATCAAAGAGGAAAGAGTGTGAAACCAAACAGAAAACCTTGACCAGACTGAATGAAAATGGCCACAGTGAGGTTCACCCAGGCCATCCCTGGGAAGATGGAATCAGTGAAGCTGAGTAGGGAAATGGCAGTGGAGTGATCCTTTCCAAAACCAGCCTGGAAGGGAAAGAGGAAGCTGGAGGAATGTAAGAAGTCAGCAAGCTAAGAGTACTCCAGTTTCTCCTGCAACTTCACATGAGAAGAGAGGAGGGAGTTAAGGCAGAAGCTGACAGCAGTGGAGGGATTGCCTCCTTTGTTGAGGGGGAGAACCTTAGCAAATGTCTAAGACTGAGGGACAGTGCGAAAGGTGAAAAAGAAGTTTAGGGGGGTAAGTGAGGAGGAGGTGATGGCAGGAGCTAACAGATGGAGAAGTTTAGGTTCCAAACCATCTGGGTTTGAGTGGCATCATTTGGAGAGGATAAGTAAGGATAGGGCAAGAAGGGTCTCTTAAGGAGTGACAGATGGAATGTCAAAATCCAGGGTAAAATGGGGAGAAGAAGAGGGCGGAGATGTGGGGAGAGAGGAGGAGCCCAGAGTGGGTGGGAAGGGAGAGCACAGATAGTGAAAAACTGATTTAAGTGAGTGGTGACAGAGATAGGGTCTAATACAGGTGAGCCATTAAACAAAAGGATAGGAGGGTGGACTGGGCTGGATGGGGTCAACAGGGGAGTGAATCACCTTCCAGAATTTAACAGGGGGAGTTTGTATTGTTCTTAAGCAATAAGGTATGCCCAAGGGTTATGTCAGTGGCCTGTTAATCACACCCTGGGGGTGTAATTAACTGGCTATTAATGTAACCCTCAGGCATACCTTATTCAATCAATCAATCAAACTCTTTATTTAATCAGGTGAAACACTGTTGAGAAAAACTCAATACAGTGAGCCAGTGAAGGTAAAGGACAATTGGTGACACCAGAGGAATATTTACTGAGTCCAATACAAAGCACCTGTTCATTGATTTGGAAACATATAGAGAAGGAGGAGGAATAGGATGTGGTGGAAAGCATGTGCCAGGGGAACACAGTGCTAATCAGTGGAAGCAATTACAAGACTCCTTGACAGAGTGTGCATAAAGCATTTTGAATGCTGAGAAATTGAAAGGGTAGACCAATTTTAAGGATTTTTGTAATTTGTTCAATAGCAAGGGTAGCAAATAGCTTATGGATGAAATATCAAAAAGCGATTTGACTTTGGGTACAGTAAGTGACATATAGGAGGCACTTCTCAGGGCATACTTACCTACCACACTTAGTAGAAGACAAGGAGGTAGGTGGTTTTACCACTGTACAGAGCACTGGTCAGACCCCACCTGGGAATGATGTACAGTTTTAGAGACCTCAGCTCAGAAAACACATAGACAGGCTGGAAATGGTACAAAGGAAGGCAATAAAAATGATTCAGGGATTGCACCAGAAGCCATACGAGGAAGAACTAAGGAATTTAAACATGTACTCCTGGAACACAGGAGGGAGAGGGGCGTCATGATAAAGACATTCAAATATATCAAGGGTGTGAACAAGGTTCAGGTACATAAACCTTTTCACTGCAAAGGAGGTAGTAGAATATAACAACATGATTTGAGGCTACAAGGGGGAAAGTTCGGGACAAATATCAGGAAGTTTTTCTTCACTGAGACAGAGATCAATGCCTGGAAAAGCCTGCCTTCTTAGGTCATCAGGGCCAAAACTACTGGGGGCTTTAGGTGAGGATGTGACAGACACAGGGGTATCATTTCCCAAAATGAGTAGTCTGGGAATGGGTTAGCAACCTACAAATGGACAGACTAGATGGACCTTGTGGTCCCCTTCTTCTGTCACCTATGTATAGATGTAGTTTTTTAGTGATTGATCTGTAAGTCCAGAACATGGCATTTTCTGTCTTCTTTAGGCAAGGGATGTCCATCCTACTGCAGCACATAGGGAACAGTGGTGTGTAGAATACGGAGTACCGGTGGTGAATCTTATGGCTGTATGGTATAGACTCTATAGAGTATCTAGTTTGGCTAGTACAGAAGCAGGGCCATGGCAGTACAAGAAGTCAACATAGTCCAGCAATTATAGGAATGTGGTGAGAACTAGTCTCTTCTTGGCATCCTGGGTGAGCATATTTTTGATTCTGTAAAAGAGGCCAAGCCTCTACCTGAGCTTTTTCATCAATTCCTCGATATGCACAAGGAAGGAGGGCTTGTAGTCAATCCAAACCTCCAGGTACTTGAATTTGGTTATAAACTCTGGTGGTTCACCTAGGAGTGTAGTAATCTGGGGAAAGGATCCTTGCGTAGTAGGGTTGTTAGCACTAGTAAATGGTGAGAAGAGCATTGCCTTCATTTTTTTTTAACATTCAAGAGTAGTTTCTGGTTCAGTAATTGTAACTGCAGCTGATTAAACTCTGCTGGAGATCCATGCCTGCTGCTTCAGGAGTAGGTCTGTCAATGAAAAGTACTGTATTATCAGCAAATGGTATCCAGTGAACAAGGTGACTGAAATTGGGTGCCTACAAAAATGGTGACTCAGTTATGATGTCTGTGTTCACAGCTACCTGGGGGGTGACCGGATACTGGGAAGGGTGAAAACCTTATGGGAAGTAGGGGATATATGCATGCACGCACATCCATGGGGGGGATAGGCAGGGGAGGGATAGTATGTGGGAGGGGGTGTGGCGGGCTATTGCTGAGCTGGACCACTGGCATCATGGGAGGGTGGTCAGCAGGGAGGCACTGTGTACATGGTTCAGGTCTGGCATGGTGTGTTTTTTTTTTGCCAGCAGCTGGCATGTATTTTTATAAGTTTTTCACCTCTTCCCTGACATAGACCCCCCTGGAGTTGAGAATCCATTAGTAGGGGGTGCAGGAGGGCAAAGCCTCCCACAGGGGAGTGTGGGGGTGAAGTGCCCCACGGGGGGTGTGGGCGGGGGCTGCGGCAATGAGACCTGTAGGTCTTGGGTGCCATTTATTTCCACACTGAGAGTATGCATCACCAAAATTGATGTTTGGTGATGAACACGTGCCGTAATGGCGATCGCCTTTCCATGATCACCGTTATGACGTGGATCCTCAGCAAATAGATGAATGTTGGCAGATTGTTAATTCCATTAATATAAATTGCTAAAAGCAGTGGTCCCAGAGTAGAGTACAGCCTTGCGATATGCCCCTCAAAACTGGTTTCAGCAGTGAGAAATCACTTTCATCTTCTACCTGCTACTGATGATTTATGAGATAGTTTAAGAACCATCACAGGGAGGGGGAGTCCACATCAATATTTCAGAGGGATGCCAGGAGCAATTCGTGGTCCACAGTATCAAATACCTTGCTTAGGTTCAGAAATACTGCACACAAAAAGTTATTGATATCCAAGGCTTCCTGCCAGTCACTGTTAACCTTTGCAAGGGCTGAAATGGTGCTGTGGCATGACCGAAATCCTGATTATAGAAGGTTTAATAAATTTGTAGATTCTAAGTAGTTTCTAAACTGTGTACTTACTATTTTTCTCTAACATGTTGGATAGGATTGGGAGTCAGGAGATTGGCCTCTAGTTATTGAGGTCACTAGGGTCAACAGATTTGAATAAGGGAATCACAATGGTGGTTTTCCATACAGGAGGAATTTCACTGTGCAGGATAGATAGATAGATTGAAGACATGTGCAATTGTCACTGCCAGGGCTTGGAGATAAATTTTTAGGAAATATGGTTCTATGTGGTCTGCACCAGCACTCTTCCTGGTATCCATGTGAAGGAGTAAATCTTCAACCTCTTTTAGTGAGTTGTAAGGAGAACACTACATCAGTGATAGAAGCTGCAGTACATAAACTGCAGCATTTAGGGTAAGGATGCTGATGCAGTGTCACCACTATTCACTTCCTTGATATTTATTGATGTGCAGTCATGTGTTGCCATTTGTGATCCACTGGCTAAGATGCAGCCTAACATTTTACATTACCCACTCTAGCAGTCCGGTGCTTGCAATGTCCCTGAACACGGCCACCAATTGGGAACTGTTATTCATTTATTTCAACTAAAAGTGTTTTATCATTTTTTTAGAAATGGGCCAGGGTATTAGCTGATGTAGGTGGCACTTTCAAGATCAAGGTTGGGGAAATTAAATGGTGGCAGTAGGAAACTGCTTGGAATTTTGCCATCAAATTGTTTTAAAAACAGGATTGTTGTGGCCTATCTATCCACATGTGAAGCGGCTCTACATGACTATTAATAAAAGATTAATGTAGGGCTAGAAAGCCAGTAGCCAATCGCAGCCATCAATTTTTAATGCCCTTTTTGTAATGAAGGTTGGCCTTAAAATAAAGGGACTTGGCAGTTTGGACAGCCTTAGTGCAAGCATTCTTGAGTGCCCTATAGGAGAGGAGATCTGGTAGGGACCAGGATATTTTGCACTTGGCCCAGGCATGATCATTGGCCCTGCATAAATTAATGAGATCACAGGTGATCCAGGAGTGGTGTGATGATTTTACCCTGGATTTTCTGATGGGAGCATGTTTATTCCAGATTTAAAAAAGTAAAAATAGCAGAATACTGAGCAGCAACAATTTTTTATTGAAAATCTGAAAATCTGGATGCAGTCATATGTATTTTAAGAAGACTACTTTTAATCATTACAAACCAAACAACATCATTAATTAATAAAAAGGAAAATTAAATAGAAATAATAAAAGAATAGAAAGGAAATCTATAACTGGCTAAAAAACACAGGCATAACTCTTCAGAAATAACACAAACTACTGCTTTAAATGTAACTTAAGCAAGAAACATAGCTGCCTAGAATGAGCAAATGCAGGCAGTGTCCTTGTTTTTGGGTTAATACCTCAGATTTCTGTAATGTGTTTGCCATGAGTTTAGTACACTGTTGTGGAACTTTACAATTTAACTGAAATAACCAAGCTAAAAATAAGTCAATTTACAAGACATGGACAACCTTAGGAAAATTAGCCATGTATACTGTAGACAGCATGTCAATTAAAACATTACGCACTAGTAATAAAAATAAACAGCGTCATCTCCAGCTGGCTGTCGTCAAAGTCACCTTTTTCTAAAACAGTATGGCACATTACTGGCAATAAATTCTGAACAGACGGTAGGTACATTGTGCCTCTTTAATATCAAAAGATTTTAGATGCACAAGAAAAATGAAAACCTATTTTATTTTTTCAAAGAAAAACATCTGCCAAGTATTTTAAACAAAACAGTTTATAAAAGCTCTGCAATCTGCAGCTTTGCAATTTAAAAAAAAATATTTTCAAGCTGAGAGACAAATACTATCAACCTAACAGCTTCCAAAGATGTGAAGTCTGATTTGTGATATGTGAAAGCTCTTGCTTTGAAGCAGCCCGGACTTCAAAAGCTGAAGAGAGGTGCAGTTAAAGACTTTGATTACAATATCATCTGAATGTGTTCTTCACAGATAGCTTCAAAATTGTGTTGTGGAACTCTTTCAACTTGAAATGATCATTAAGGTGTAGAATGACAGTGCCGGAGATTGCAGTACTTAAAAACTAAAGCATGTTCCCCTGGGGTTTTATATAGCCATTTGGTATAATTTTTCCTACTGTTTTGCCATCATATAATGTAGTTCAGAGGGAAGGCAAAATTGCAGTTGCTTTCCTGACTGTTGGAACATATTAAAACATAGACGGGAATATGACATCCTCTAGGAAAAATGTTGCATAATTATGTACCTGGTCATCTGAGGCTTGAAATGCTTACATTAAATTACTGTTGACTACACAGAGAATTAGCCTAAAGTTGGGTGCAAAACAAAACTACAAAACTGTGAACCTCACCGTATAATGAAGGATTGTTGCCCCTCAATCTCAAGCTAAGGAATCACATATAAAATTGACCAGCTTGTGTCACTATTTTGCTGATCAATTTCTATTGAATACTAAACTTTTATGTGAAGTATTTATAATGGGTGGGCTGTATTTCAGTTTTAGGCAGCAAAATAAATTAGTTTATGTAATAATCTCAAAAAAACTCTCAGGGTGTGATTTTCAAAGCAGGAGACTCAGGTACAACTCCCAATTTTGAGTTGTGACTGCATTATCTGAAATGTGCCTCCGTTGCTGCCTTCTGATGCCCACAAAGACATTTGCAGGAGTTACAATACAGCTCTGTTGAGCTCACTCACTCGCTCATGCTGGATTTCCTGCCACTGCAGGCTGCCCTTTTGTACTGGGCCCCTGCATGCATTGCTGCCTTCTTCTGGCCACAAACAAATCTGCAGCAGTCCCAACAAGGCCCCGTTGAGCTCGCTGACTCCCCCTCCTTCACTCGCTCATTCTGTGTGTCCTGGCGCTGCAGGCTGCCCTTTTATACTGGGCTCCTGCCTGCACTGGTGGCTTTTTCTGGCCAGAAAGAAATCTGAAGCAGTCCTGACACAGCTCCACTGAGCTCGCTCACTCCCCCTCTGTCACTCTCACATTCTGTTTCTGCCGGCACTGCAAGCTGGCCTTTTGTACTGGGATCCTGCCTGCATTGACGCATTTTCTGCCCACAAAGAAATCTGCAGCAGTCACACTAGAGCTCCATTGAGCTTGCTCACTACTGCTCTGTCACTCACTTGTTCTGTTTCTCTTGGCGACACAGACTGCGCTTTTGTATGGGGATCCTGGCTGTGTTGGCATCTTTGTCTGTCCACAAAGAATTCTGCAGCTGTCCCAACAGAGCTCCGTTGAGGTCACTCAGTCTCCCTTTCTCATCGGTCATTCTGTTTGTCCTGGCGCTGCAAGCTACCCTTTTGTACGGGGCTCCTGCTTGCATTGGCACCTTTTTCTGCCCACAAAGAAGTCCCAGCAGTCCTGATATAGCTCCGTTGAGCTCACTAAGTCTCCTTGTCTCACTTGCTCATACTGTTTCTCCCACTGCTGAAGATTGGCCTTTTGTACTGGGCCCCTGCCTGTATTGACGCCTTTTTCTGGCCACAAAGAAATCTGCAGCTGTCCTGACAGTGCTTCGGTGAGTTCGCTCACTCCCCCTCCTTCACGCGCTCTCTCATTCTGTTTCTCCCAATGCTGCAGGCTGCCCCTTTGTACTGGGCTGTTGTGTTGGGGCCTTTGTCTGCCCACAAACAAATCTGCAGCAGTCCTGACAGAGCTCAGTTGAGCTTGGTAACTCCCCTCTCTCACTCGGTCGATCTTAATGTGTCCCAAACACTGATTTCCCAGAGTGACCATGCTATTGTCCGGCAGGAGTGCAAAAACATTATTTGGCCAGGATGTGAAAAATGACAGCTGTAGTGTTCATAAGGAGTTGTGAAAAAATGGCACCATTGAAAATGAGGCATGACAGTATTACAAATTTGCGAAGTTACAAGGGTTTGTGGAAACAGTTCAATGCACGCTTGTAACACAGTCATGTTATGGAGTTTTGTTACAAAATTTTCAACATAGGGATTTTAGGACCTCTGCTCATGAACAGTGCCACTGTAATTTTCTTAATCTGTCCCCAACACTGATTTCCCACAGTGACCACATTATTCTGCGTCAGACCTGTGAAAACACATTTCAGTCAGGATGTGAAAAATGACAGCTGTTCTGCTTATAAGGAGGTGTGAAAAAACTGGCACTGTTGAAAATCTGGTGTTATAATATTACAAATCTGCAAAGTTACATTGGTGCGTGGAAACTGTGCAATGCACACTTGCAACACAGTCAATTGATGGACTACCATCATCAAATTTTCAACATAGGCATTTTAGGACCTCTGCTCATGAACAGTATCATTGTCATTTTCTTAATCTGTCCCGAACAGTGATTTCCCACAGCGACCGCTCTATTCAGCGCTGGAAGTGCGAAAACACATTTCGGCCAGGATGGGGAAAATGACAGCTGTACTCTTCATAAGTAGGTCTGGGAAAATGGCAATGTTGAAAATCTGAAGTGAAAATATTATAAATTCGTGAAGTTATGAGCTTTGTTGTGCTCGCTCACTCCCCTTCACTCACTCGTTCATTCTGTTCTGTTGGCACTGCGGGCTGCCCTTTTCTAATGGGCTCCTGCCTCCGTTGCTGCCTTCTTAAGCCCACAAAGAAATTTGCAGCAGTTACAATGCAGCTCTGTCGAGCTCAATCACTCGCTCATTCTGGATTTCCTGCCACTGCAGGCTGCCCTTTTGTACTGGGCTCCTGCATGCATTGCTGCCTTTTTCTGGCCACAAACAAACCTGTAGCAGTCCCAACAGAGCTCCATTGAGCTCATTGACTCCCCTTCCCTCACTTGCTCGTTTTGTGTCTCCTGGCATTGCAGGTTGCCCTTTTGTACTGGGATCCTGCCTGCATTGGCAGCTTTTTCTGGCCAGAAAGAAATCTGAAGCAGTCCCGACACAGCTCCACCGAGCTGGCTCACTGCCCCTCTGTCACTCTTGCATTCCATTTCTGCCGGCGCTGCAAGCTGGCCTTTTGTACTGGGCTTCTGCCTGCATTGTCACATTTTCTGTCCACAAAGAAATCTGCAGCAGTCACACTAGAGCTCCGCTGAGCTCGCTCACTGCCGCTGTGTCACTTGCTCATTCTGTTTCTCTTGGCGCTGCAGACTGTGCTTTTGTATGGGGCTCCTGGCTACGTTGGCACCTTTGTCTGTCCACAAAGAAATCCACAACTGTCCCAACAGAGCTCAGTTGAGGTCGCTCAGTCTTCCTCTCTCATGTGCTCATTCTATTTGTCCTGGTGCTGCAAGCTGCCCTTTTGTACGGGGCTCCTGCCTGCATTGGCACCTTTTTCTGCCCACAAAGAAATCCCAGCAGTCCTGATAGAGCTCCATTGAGCTCACTAAGTCTCCTTGTCTCACTTGCTCATACTGTTTCTCCCACCACTGCAGGCTGGCCTTTTGTACTGGGCCCCTACCTGTATTGACGCCTTTTTCTGGCTACAATGAAATCTGCAGCAGTCCTGACAGCGCTTCGGTGAGTTCGCTCACTCCCCCTCCCTCACTCGCTCTCTCGTTCTGTTTCTCCCAGTGCTGCAGGCTGCCCTTTTGTACTGGGCTCTTGTGTTGGGGCCTTTTGTCTGTCCACAAACAAATCTGCAGCGGTCCCGACAGAGCTCAGTTGAGCTCAGTCACTCCCCCCCCTCACTCGGTCGATCTTAATCTGTCCCAAACACTGATTTCCAAGAGTGACCATGCAATTGTCCGGCAGGAGTGCAAAAACATATTTTAGCCAGGATGTGAAAAATGACAGCTTTAGTGTTCATAAGGAGTTGTGAAAAAATGCCACTGTTGAAAATGTGGCGTGACAGTATTACAAATTTGCAAAGTTACAAGGGTGCGTGGAAACAGTTCAATGCATGCTTGTAACACAGTCATGTTGTGGAGTTTCATCACCGAATTTTCAACCTAGGGATTTTAGGACCTCTGCTCATGAACAGTGCCACTGTCATTTTCTTAATCTGTCCCAAACACTGACTTCCCACAGTGACCACATTATTCTGTGCCGGAACTGTGAAAACACATTTCAGTCAGGATGTGAAAAATGACAGCTGTACTGCTTATAAGGAGGAGTGAAAAAATGGCACTGTTGAAAATCTGGTGTTATAATATTACAAATCTGCGAAGTTACAAGGGTGCTTGGAAAGTGTGCAATGCACACTTGTAACACAGTCAATTGATGGGCTATCATCACCAAATTTTCTACATAGGCATTTTAGGATGTCTGCTCATGAACAGTATCATTATCATTTTCTTAATCTGTCCCCGAACAGTGATTTCCCACAGCAACCGCTCTATTCTGCGCTAGAAGTACGAAAACACATTTCGGCCAGGGTGGGAAAATGACCACTGCACTGTTCATAAGTAGGTCTGGGAAAATGGCAATGTTGAAAATCTGAAGTGAAACTATTATAAATTCACGAAGCTATGAGCATATGTGCCAACTGCGCAACACACGCTCGTAACACAGTAATTTTATGGAGTATCGTTACCAAATTTTCAACATAGGCATTTTAGGACCTCTACTTATGAACAGTGTCACTGTCATTTTCTTAATCTGTCCTGAACACTTATTTCCCACAGCAGCTGTGCTATTCTGACCCAGAAGTGTGAAAACACATTTTGGCTAGGATGTCAACAATAACAGCTGTACTGCTCACAGGGGAGGTAAGACAAAATGCCAGTGTTGAAAATCTGGCGTGAAAATATTGTAAATTCGTGAGGCTATGAGCATACGTAGCAACTGCACAATGCATGCTTGTAAAACAGTGTTTTTTAGGATTTTTCCCACCGAATTTGCAACATAGACTTTTTGAGAGCCCACCTCATGAACACTGGCACTGTTGTTTCGTTAATCGACCTCGAAAGGTAATTCTGCCCAGTGACCATGAAACCACCTTTTGGGACTGATTAACACCATGACAGTTCAAGAATTCATGAGGAGGGGTCCCAAAAACCCCATGTTGAAAATGTGGTGAAAAAATTCACAAAAATGCCCGAGATATGCACTAAAGTTGAAAAAACCCTATTCATTACATTACACAGCTTACCGGCATTTCCTCAGTTCATGGTTGGCTTTGAAGAGTGCAGACAAGTTCCTGGTCCACCAAAGATCATTGCGCTGAGCTACAGAGGTAAATCTGGGGTGGAGGGCAGGGATACTACGAAAGACAGTTTCCTTTTTTCCAGGTGAAAAAAAAAACAAAAAAGTTGAGGGACCGTTTTCAACTTTACTGTGGCATGTGGAATGCTGGGGTGGGCTCCCAGCATGCCACCAAGGAGTCTTGCTTTGGGGGGCAACTGTAGCCAATGGGGGATTGGGCACCTCTGTCAGCAAACAAGAAAAGGGGCATATGGCATGCTGGGGTGAGCTCCCAGCGTGCCACCGGTGTCTTGTTTTTTTTTTGGGGGGGCAGCTGTAGCGGACAGGGGATTAGGCACCCCCATCGGCAAACAACAGAAGGGGGGATTCCTTTCTGCCAATGGGGAGTGGGCAAAGTTGTACAGATCGTGTGCAATGGTTTTCACAAGTAAAACAGGTTACACCAGTCGATAAACATTGCTTTAAAAATTGTGTGTGTTTCAGGTTTTGTAACAAAGCTGGCAATATTTTGTTCATGTGCCTTTTTGTTGTGGTCCTTTGTTCCAGGATTGCTGGAAGCTGGGTCCTAGCACACTGTTATGAGGTTTGCACTGAATAAGTTGCTGATGTGGTGAAAGGCTGAGATCATTCACACCTGTCATTCAGTTGACACGATTTCTAAAAAAGGCACTCTTCTTTTTGGTTTATATTTCTCCCATGTGGTCCTGACCGTCTCTCTCCTTTCTTCCACCCCCCAGCGCCATCCCCCAAGGATATGACCCCCCTTTCATTCATGCCCCCATGACTTATCCTTTGTGGCAGGGTGGTGGGGAGCAAATCAACCCACTGGGCATGGATCCACACCAGGGAGGTACTATCTCAGGTGTGGCACCTGCGAGGGACAGATTCATGCCACTCAGTTGGGACCCTTTTCCATTTTTCAAGGGGGGGGCATGCAATGCTGACAGTGGCACACAGCCCATGCATCCACATGCTGGATGCCACTGGCTGTTTCTGTTCCTCCACATCCTAATATATGGAACACGGCATGCACCACCCAGACTCTGCTAGGTGTCAGGCATATGCTGGTCCATGTTCCCCATCCTCCCTGGGAGAGGAGAGCTGTCCCTTGGATGCTTGATCCTCTCCCTCCCCCCCCCAGCGACCCAATCACACCGCAAACACGGGTCACTGGCATGGCAGAAGGTAAGACATGATGCCTCAGCCCTCCATGCCACTGGACAGCTTAAAAAAGGCACTTTAAAACAATGATTCCATCTCCTTGTCAATGGAGTTGGGAGACATAATGCTGTTTTGAAAACTCACTAGGAGATTCTAATTTAGCCAGCACAATGTGCTCGCACTGTTAGGTTGTTTTGAGGTACATTCAGGCTCATCCATGTTCTACTCTAAATTAGAAAGATCATTTTACCAGAGCCAACACTTCCACCCCTAGTAGGAATTAATACATATAAGGCCCCTATTAAAACATACTGCCACGCAGACACTGACAAACAGCAGTGAAGTTACCAGCATTAAAATACTAACAGTACAGTAACCCCTCATTATAACAAAGTAAAAGGGAGCCATAATCTGTATTCATTATAGTCCCCCATTCATTACAACAAGGGATGTTACTATGCACTACTGTTGGCCAGTGCATTTGTCACCCACATACATCAACCTCTTATGCCTTATACACAGCAAAATAAAGCTAAAATAAAAAAAAATACTCACATCTTAACTGCTAGCTGAGACTCCAAGTTCAAGACAGCACCTGTAACAGGAACGCCAGCTCAGAGCTTCCATGCTCTAACAATCACATCCCCCTCCTCCCGATTCACAGACTCATCGCTCTAGATATTTGTACACAGAGTAATACAATGGTCCAGTAGAAAAAGCAAAAAAAGAAACAGATTGACAAAAAGAAAAATCCGACATCAAGCATCAACAAAACACCTTTCTCCAAATTCCAGATCTTTTTTGATGATCTTTCTGCTTTCATAATCACCCCAAAAAGACTCACAGATTGTAGCACCAGCTCCACCACATCTGACTTCCTCAGTATGATTCAGAACCTACTGTGAGTAAAATAAATTCAGTACTGGACAACCTAAATTTATGAAGTAAAGATGAGAGTCTGGTGAGGGATGGAGGGTGAGCATGTTTGTAAAGCACGTGGAATCTCTGAGCCACCATCCATGTTACAGGTGCTGTCTTTAACTTTGTGTCTCAGCTAGCAGTTAAGATGAGTATATTGTTTTTACTTCAGTTTTTTACTTTGTTTTCCTGACAGTACAGCGTATAAGACATATGGACAGTGTTTGATTTGAACAGATGACATGTGCAGTGGCTGACTGCTGGTGTGGATAGGAATTCTGAAGAACAGAAATACTGAAACATCAGGAGCCACATGGGGCATTCATTATAGATGAATTTTCACTATAGCAGGGTTTGCTATAGCAAGGGGCTACTGTACAATGGTATACCGTTGTAACAGCGATGATCTTACAGAGACGCTGTTACAGCAACAGCAACCTGCCAACACCCACAGTGTCAATCAGGTTGCAGGAATGATGACTGAGTCATCGACTACAAAGTTGATCACTCTTCCCAGACCTGCCCCGAGGCTTGAATCCTTAGGTCTGGGGGTGAGCCTGAACCCTCTCATGAACACCGATCGGGTGTCGGTGCATTTTCGGTGGTGTCAGGGATGTCGGCAACCATGTGTCACTGTAAGTGAGGTTGCCAACATTCCTGTCACCACGGCATGGTGGAATCCTGTACAACTTCCTAACAGGCACAGTAGAGTAGCACTCCAAATGGCTTCAACAGCCTGGATGCATGCTGAGACAGCATTCAGCAACCTTTGAGAAATGGACCACACCAAAAGGCATTATAAAATGCAATTTTGTCAACCTTGTTACAAAATCTGAAACACCTATAGTTTTTAAAGCAATGTTTTTTGAATGGTACTGCCTGTTTTACTTTAGACAACTATTGTACATGATCTTCAGTTTAGTTCGATTTATTGATTGACAAGACAGAAGTGTCATTACAAAATAATGCACATTACATTTTAGCATACATAAAAAAAAATATAACATTCTACAGTGTTAAACTCCTTAGAGATACAATTACGAATAAATATACAGTTAAATTGAGTAGTACAATTAAATTGGCATTTCTCCCAGTAAACTCATTCAGATCTTTATAATTAAAATATTGCACATGTCTCTACATCTAAGATTTAGTAACAAATATAAGCATTACCCCATTAGCCTATTCCTCATCTATAATATGCAGTTTCTTATGTTTTGCCTTTTTACAGAACAATGCAATACTTTCTAATTAGGGCTGTGCAAGTATCTTATTCCAAATATTCGACTGAATATTCATTATTCGAGGCCAAAATATTCAGTATTCATTATTTGTTATTCAGGTGGCTGGGAGGATGGTATTTAAAAATAAAAGAACCCCCCCCCAAAACCAGCATTAAATAAATATTTTATCCCTGGTTTCTAGTGGCCCAACCCCCGGCTGATCACTGGTCCAAAATAAAGGATCCGCATGCCGAACTCTTAGCAATACCCCGTTCCCAAATGTACAAAATAAAATAATTCCCTCATTCCCTGGTGCCTAGTGAACCCCTCCACCCCTCCACCCTGTCAGGTAGTGCCCCTCTGCCCCCCACCAACAACAATGAGCAGGCCACCAGCACAGCCCTCCACTCACCTCCATGGCCGGCAGCCCAACTGAGTTTTAAATGAATGAGCACATGCTTGTACAAGTACACGCTCATTCATTGACAGATTCAGGGGGAGCTGCTCCAGTCACTGTGGGGGGGGGGGGCAGGATTTGATTTATTTTTAAAATGTTTCACCAGGAAAGACAACATGAGCTGTAAACAGCTTGTTTCCAGAAGTGTCCTGGGGGGAGAGGGACAAGAGTTAGGAGAACAAGCAAACACAAGGCAATACAAGTACAATTACTAAAACAAAACAGTGTAGTACAATTACAGAGCAGAAATAACCCAGACCAACCAGCCAGGGTAAACAAAACCATATTCGGATATACCATACATTGAAACAACCCAAGAGCAGGTGATTCAGTAGGGTAAAGGTTAGATAATGGATAAAACATTTGAAGTGCTAGAAGTAGAAGGCTGAGCACAATATTCAAAGTGCTATTGTATACCCAAGGGAGGGCAGACTAATGGGTCTGTAGTTTTTCAGTTGCTCCTTGTCTCCTCCTTTGGGGTGCAGAACTATTTTCCATAACCCTTTAATATTTCAGAACTAGCTCTGACTGTAGCAAGCTATTGAATTGCCCTGCCATGGTTGACCCAGCTCCTATGCCATTTCCCCAAACACCTTTGGGTGCCTATCCTCTGTGCCCAGAGCCTTATGTTTTTGCAGAGTTGCAAGCACTTTTCTAACCCTTTCTCCCATAATAACCACCTGCTTCATTTCTGGGATCCCTCTTGCAGCAGCCTTGTCACATTCAGACAAGGGCTTACTGTCCTCTGCTGTAAACACAGAGTAAAAGTAGTTATTAAGAATAACTGCCTCTATCTGACCTCCTCTATTCCTTGACTTTCTCCATTAGCCTAATAATTCCCCCTCTCATCTTCCTTTTCTCCCTAATGTATGTAAATAACTGTTTCCTCCCTTGCTTCCCCTCACAATATGCATTTCTGTATCTGTTTTCTATCCCTGATTGCCTTCTTAGCCTCTCTTAACTATAATTGGCATTCACTGCATTCCTCTTTTCTCTGTTATTCCTTACATTTAGTGAAAGCCCTTTCCTAGCCCTCATTGTCTCCCTGATCTACTTTGAGAACCAGATCGGTCTCTTGTGTCTGTTACTCTTAATAATTGTTTCAAGACATGACTACGTCCAGAATGGCCACTTTAATTACTCACCAACTCTCCTCCACCTTCTCATTTCACCCACCAACCCCAGCTTATCATTGAGTAATTTCTTCATCTGTTAAAGTCTGCTCTTTTGAAATCTAGAGCCACAGCTTTTGACAACAGTATATGGGAACCCAGGCCAGTCCGAACCATATGGTGTTATGATCACTGGACCCCAGTAGGTCCCTAGCTCTCACTCCAACTACCAATGCAGTTTCAAGTTGGTGAGTAGTACATTTAGGATGGCAGTTTGCTCTGTGCATTCACTGACCAGCTGCACCACTAGGTAGTCCTACATTGTATTTATCAGGGCCTGACTACTATAGTTCTTATCTACTGGAATGCCCCAATCTACCATACATCTGGTAGACTGAGATCCTCTACCTCCATAGCCTCTTTTTGGGCCCCTTCTGAATTTCTGCCCCTAGCTCCTCATCTCCCTTGTCCTCCTGTCCAGCAGTCTGTACAACACCCCTATGCACAGCATCTTACCTGATGTGGTCGTACGCTGGATCAACAGTGATTCTGTCTCCCCTTCACTCCTCTGATTGACTTCTTTTCTACTGCTGCTATACTTTCCTTTACATAAGGGGCTACCCCACCCCTTTTCATTTTCCCCTACCTAAACTGTACATAGTGTATCCTGGTATTACTAAATCACTATTATTTGTCTCGGTGGTCCATGTTTCTGTGATGGCTATGAGGTCTAATCCATCATCTGCCATCATTGCCTGGAGCTCACTAATTTTGCTACCAATGCAACTACCATTTAGGTGGCCTGCCTTCCAGCATGTGCCTATTCCCATCCCCTCCCCTTCATGTTAGCACCTGACCCTTTGTATTCTCCTTTCCTTCTTGATTTCCTGACCCTAAATTGTTTTGTGTGTCTCCAGTCCATGACTCCTTTTATTACTTTATTATGAACCCCTGTCTGAATGCTCCCATCACCATTGCTTCTAGCCATCATTTCTGGGGGAGTCCTGGTTACGTTTCTCTTTTGTTCTTCTTCCTCTATGGTTCCCAGGCCTCAGTCTCCCCCACATAATTTAAATTTTCACCAACCTAGACATCAGACTTCTGTCCTGATGCAATAATTCAATTCTATTCAATTCACTTCAGTTCAACTCAATTTTATCTGTTAACCAGGTAAGTACACTGGACCAAAGGTCTGTTTATAGTAAAACACAATTTATCTACAAATAATTTACAAAATTCATGCACTGTCACTAATCATAAGTAAAATATACTGTATGTTGCTAAATTCAATTTAAAACAAACATTTGTCAGCACTGTACAGACAGTCAATAATTACATAAAAACTACAAGTTACAGCAATAAATAGCCAACTAATTATAGGGCTGTACTAGTTTTTATCTCATCAAAGAAACTCATTCTTACAAAAGCATGTATTTCTGTACAAGCAGATAGTAACATTTACATAGGGATATGAGTGATTGATGACCTAACAGTTTTTGTCTAAAAACCTGGAGGGTGGAGCTACCCTGATCTGCTTTGGCAACTCATTCCATTTTATTTACTGCATAATAAGAAAAGGCTTTTTGACCCATAACTGTTTTACATAAAGGTATTGCCAACCATGCCTCTTCAGCTGATCTGGCTTTCATTCACTCTATTCACAATTAACAAATCTGCTAAGGGATTTCTATCACCCAGGTTTATGTTTTAATAAATAAATTGCCTTATGTGAAAAGTATCTTTCTTTATCAATGGTAACCATTTAACTTTTTCATACAATTTACAATGATGCTGTCTGTATGAACCATCTGTAGCAAAGTGACAGATCATATTGTAAAGAACCTGTCATTTATCTATAATCCCAACAGAGGCAGACCCTCAAACTACACTTCTGTATTCTAAAGTAGGAAGCAAACAATTTCTAGTAATTACAGTTTTTGTTTTGGTAGTAAGCACATTTTTTTATCTATAGAGATGATCTATTTTCTATGTAAAATATATGTAAAATTTACCATATGTCTGCCATAGTTTAAGACTGAGTCCAGCGTGACTCCCAAATATTTGAAATGCTTCTTTTGTTCTATAGTAGTTTGAGCTTACATTATTATGCAGAAATGTTCAACAGCCTTTTTCATATCTTTTTGATGTGTACAATAAAGCATGGACTTTGTCTACTTCCTGCTCAACAACAATCTATTTAATTCAAACTAGTCATGCAGTTTTATGAACTCCAGTGATCATTTTTCATTTAAAGATATTATGCATGAGTCAACTGTATTACTGTCATCTGCATACAGAATTATATTCAAATTTAAACACACATTTGGTGTATCATTAATAAATATTGTAAAATGGAGAGGTCCTAATATTGAAGCCTGAGGAACATCATGTTTTACTGGACATGAAAAAGTCAAAAGACCATCCAGCCTCACATACTATTTACAATCTGTCATATAATTATTGAACTATTTTTTGATGATTTACCAACTCCCATGCAGTCCAGCTTGGCCACCAGAAGGGAGTGGTCCACCGAGTTGAATGCTTTGTTCAGGTCCATGAAGACCACACCCGTCAAACAACCCTTCTCCATATGCAGGTGCAAGTTATTTGGAACCTGACCAAGATAGTCGATGTTCCATATTTCCTTCCTGAAACCAAACTGGGACTCAGTGAGCAACTGATGTTTCTCTAAATACTCCATCAGCTAGGAGTGAAATAGCTTTTCTTGTATTTTACTTATGTAAAATAGCAGAGATATTGGCCTGTAATTACTAGCATTAGCCCCCCCCTTGTGAGTTGAAGGCCATCATCCTTGAAAAGTGTCCCATCCCAGGAGCCCCCAGTCTCCCATAAAATAATGCCTGTCCTTCAGATACCATCCCTTCAGCTGTCTGTTAAGCTCCTCAGTGTATTCCCTCACTCTTCCCTTCTCCTTCCCCTCCCACCCAAAGGGTGGACCTTGGAAAAGTCCAAGGAAGTTGCATGTGCTTTTAATCTATTCCCAGGCTTTTGGAAGTTGTGCTTCACTGTCTCAGTAAGGTGGTCTGTCAGATCATTTGTACCCAGGAGTTCCAGTACTCCAAACTCCCATCCCCCTCAACCATCCTCCCTATCCTGTCATTGTTCCAGATGGCAGATGCACCTGAAAGGCTTCTAACCACCCTCTCCCCTTTCCCCATCTCCCACCACCTTCTCCATCCCTCTAATCAATGTGTCCCCTATTATTAGAATACTCCTTTCTACCTTGCTCCTTGTTTTACCACTAGTTGCCACCAAGTCATCCTGTTCACCCTTCCTGACTGTCTTTGGGTTCCCACCAAAGGAGTCTGGTACTTGCTCCTTCTCAAGTAGTACAAGGTGATTTGCTATCAGGATAAAGTTATCCAGGATGACTCCGATGTGAATGCCCCTGTCATCTCTTCCCTTACCCATTACTCTCTAGTCCTCTGGTCCCGTGGGCCTCTGTGGGAATGGAGGTTCCAGGTGTGTTTGAGGGTACCAGGTCAGCTGATGATGCAACCAGGATATCTCCTCCCTTGCTTCTACCAGCCATTCGTGGAACTCTACGCATCCCCTACATATGGGGCCATGTCCTCTTCTCCAGAGTGAAGCTCAGAAGATGAGCACCTCACCATCTCTTCTGCTGAATTTCTCCCCTCTGTACATCTGCTCCATACTATCTGACTTTTTCTGTCTCACTTACTTGACTTCTATATAAACTAATGCACACTGTTGTACTAACCATACTGTCCTCCACCAGCCTGAAACCCATTTACCTACTTCCTACAACACCCTACCCTCTATAGGGTGTTTGCCAAGTATCAAAGTTACCCTTAATACCGGTTCACAGTTACACCTTCAAAATTTACTTTGCTGAACTACCCTAGTTAGGACATTTCTAGGCCTTCTTTATACAATTTTGCCCAATGACTATCAGATACCTGTACCAACATTCTAGAGTTCCTTGAGGTCCTGCAGATGCACTGCAGTGGCACATGGGTCAAATTCCCCACTCTTACTCTGTGTCACTCATGTAAAGGGATGCCTCAGATCTGAGACTTAAATATTCTGTCTCCTCTACACATGCTTCACCCTCCCCCATAGTCACATCCACATTTCACAGGTTGTAATTCTCCTGCCTCAAGCCACAAGAGACTATAGATACTCTCCCAATTACAGTGGTTTCCCTTCCTGACTATTAAAAATTACAGAACTTTAAAAAGCAACCCCAAAACATTGATCTAAAAGCA
This sequence comes from Neoceratodus forsteri, assembly GCA_016271365.2. NCBI lineage: Eukaryota > Metazoa > Chordata > Ceratodontiformes > Ceratodontidae > Neoceratodus > Neoceratodus forsteri. The sequence goes on from CM057451.1 coordinate 215,013,539, forward strand.
CTTACCTCTGTCTACTCAGTCTCATAGACCTATTAAGCATGAAATAAAATAAATCTCCTTTGCTGTTTAGACTAGCTAGTCTGGCCTCTCCTTTCCTCTCATCTTTCCATTTCCTTTTCCACTTGCATCACTTTTGTGATGCAAGCAGAACTTGAAAAGATGAAGCAACTTGTGGCAACTGCAACAGACTATTAGCCCACCTTTAAGGTCCATTATACATGTACAAGTTGCTAGGTGGCACACACTGTGGCACAAGTCCTAGGCTAGTTTTGAAATGGCTCAAAGAGTTCTGCATAACAATGCTGTACACATTCCCCACATACTCAAAGAGATGGGCACATAAATTGTTTCTACTGGACCACTGCATGGAGTCCTGACATAATCACAATATCACCAACTAAGAAGGCCTGAGTGCCCCGGATGTTTGGGTTTAACTAATTTGCAGGATACAATTGGAATTCAGTGGTGCATCAGAATTTCTATTTTAGTAGCTTCCTTTTTCTAAAATATTTTTTGTTTTGGATCCCCTGGTTCCCAGTTCTAACTCCATTTTATTGCCTTGCCATTGGCACTGCACTTGTGTTTTGAAGGGCACAAATGTGTGATATGCTCTGTGATCATGCCTAAGTTGATCCCAGACTATTTTATTTTTCTGATGCTGCCCAGCACCCACCCCACCCACCAGAATACCTCACATTTTGGACACATCCACTTTCACACAGGATCAGACAGCAAGAGAATCTAGGACCTTTCTCAACTTGTATATTCCATGATTAACACAACCAGGATACATCCAAGCTGCTGATATCCTCTACAGCCCGGTACAAGAGCAAGATGTAGCAGTTTGTGGACTTGACATTTGCTGAAAGAAAGAATAGTAAAACTGTATTGTCCCCAGAATGGGGTCAGACACAATTTTGTTTGTCACACAAAAATACTGGGCCAGATTCATGATCACAGTTGTGAGAGGCTCAATTTTGGGGTGCCAAGAGGCTCTCCATTCTGCCACCCCTGAACATTGCCATATAAAAAGCTCTGTCTTTATCACCTGGGGAGGAGTTTCCCCCAGATTCCAGGTCCTAATGTAAATCATAGTAAGCAGATGCTTGTGGTTCTCCAGTTATTGCACTCATAACTAGTCATGGCTGGTTGTCCAGTTGCCCGCCAATAAATTCAAGATAAATATCCCATCCATGGTGTCTTGTCGTCCAGAGGAGCCTGCTGTATATAGCCCTTCTCCAACACCATATAAGCCAAATTAATTCTGTTCCCTCACCAGTTTCAGTCCCATGTTGAGGTCTTCATTACCCTTAACCTCATACCTCCTGGGCTGCTTCTGGTCCTTGTGGTTTTCCAGTTACTACATCCATCACTAGTCATCCCTGGTTGTCCAGTGGCCTTCCTACCAATTCAGAATGAATATCCCATCCCTGGTGTCCCAGTGTCCAGGGGAATTCTTGTCCCTAGCCCTCCCCCCAATATGACATGAGCCAAATTCAGTCTGTTCCCACACCAATCTCAGTTCTATGTCGAGTCATCCTTTAGTCACCACACATCTGCACCGCCCCTATAGAACTGCATCTCAAAATTCTACTATGGTCAGTGGAACTGTGGCATGTGGGTGACTGTTCGGGGTTGGGCAGTGTCTATATATAGCATAGCATTTCATTTGTATACCTGCCTCTTCCCCTTTCCCTATGCAGTCACTATAATCATTGCCTTGGTGCAGGTTAAGGCTTGTGACTCCTTTCTTTATGGTATATAGTAGCACAGGTTATAACAGGGACAACAAGTGGTCATTTCAATCACTTTCTACCATTAAATTCTGACTAAGAATTGTTCCCCTGGTCCATACATTTTGGTTCTGTTGTTATTCAGAATTGTTGCCACCTGCATTTTTCACCACATTTTTAATACTTTGTGATGCAAAACACAGTATGACTATATGTTTATACCAGATATAATCTGTAAATCTAAATTCAAATTTCACTTTATTAAATGATTTTAAAATTGTTTTCATATAGATTTTATTTACAGATTTGCAAAATAAAACATAGAATTTACAAACATCTGCCACATTCACTGTACACTGTGGCTTGTCCACATAGCTGTGGATCAGGGGCCTGGATGCAGTGCAATATTGCAGCATACTGCATTACAGTTACTGCGGAAAACAAATCATTTTCCATATCAGCTAATCCCTTTTCTCATGTAGTAACTCAACACTGCACTGCTTCCTGACTGACTCCACTATATGTACCTGTCAGAAAATTAAAACACTCACTTAAGTCTAATTGTAGTAATAGTGTTCTGGGATGCACCCTTTTAATCTATCCCACAGTGACAACAATTTACTGTAACTCAGACAGATTTCTGAACATATTATATTCTCATGTATTTGGTCTGTCTTGGTTGTTTATAGAGAAAGTACCTCAGTTTGGATTACTGATTGGTAGTGTTTTGTACAAAGTTGCACTGAATGCAGGGATAGTTGTAGAATTTAATTATTTATAGAATTTCTTTGCAATTTTGGCCAACAAAGTTACATTGAGCTACAGACAACTTGTTTCCAAATACTTTCTGGGGCATTAGGAACTGGGATCAAATGGAAAACCATAAAATAGCAGACTACAATAATTCAATTTAGTTTTAGCGTAGTTTAGTAATTTTTTGCAGCCCAAATTGGTTAAAGTTAGTACATAGCATAATCACACAAATAATAAGAAAAAAGACATTTTTAATTTAAAATAACTTTAAAACAGCTTCTTAAAAAAGATACAGTAGGCACTGATTTATCTGACATGCCCATAATCATCACACTCATTTTCCCTTCATTGCAGCCCAAATATGTTTGTGCATCATTAAGTCTGTATACAGATAACCATGACATGCAGTTACTGTTGCAGTCTGCATTCAACAGCATTGCTCATAATTGTTTGCGTAGTACATGCTTTCATTTATTCATCACTGCTCAGTAAAGGAAATTATTATAGGAGCAACTTTTATACCTCTCCAAAGTCTACACAAGTGTGTTATAGGGGCATCCTCTGAATGCGGATGCTCAAACTGAAACTCTGTGAAACTTTAAATCTGATCATGTCTCTGCCCTTTCCTGCATGAAACTTTCAAATCTACTCTCCTGGAACAATTTAATGAACTCCATTTATTCATGCATAATGGAATAAAACAGAATACCTTTGGCGACAAGTAAAGACAGTTTTAGGGGGTGGGCAAAAGGTGCTAATTCTACTTTCACTGAACTTTTGTGAAATTTCAGAAATTTTGAAGAGATTTTTGAACTTTTGCCATTGGTGAAATTTCAATCTTCCATGGATTTGTGCCCAGTTCCGTGGCCTTTTTTGCTGAATTGCAGAATAGTATATCTAAACTGTGTAATTTATTCCCAGTTTAGTGTATTATGTCACAATACAGCACCCCCTCTGCCGCTGCTGGACCCCTGTCACTGAAAACACATTGACCTCGGTGCCCCATCATGCGATTGTGAGACCAAAGTTTAAAAAATATCCCTGGTAGCTAGTGGCCCCACCCTCACCCACCAATCATGGGTCCCATCAGATTAAATAAAAAAAATAATCTGATCCCTGGTGGCTAGTGGCCCCACCTCCACCTTCCAATCACGGGTCCCATCAGTTTAAATAAAAAAGATCATCTGATCCCTGGAGTCTAGTGGTCCCACCCTCCAATAATAGGTCTCATCAGTTTAAATAAAAAAAGAGAATCTGCTCCCTGGTGGCTAGTGACCCCACTTCCCGCCACCAATTGCAGGTCCCATCTGTTTAAATAAAAAAAGAGAATCTGCTCCCTGGTGTCTGGTGGCCCCACCCCTACCTGCTGATAGTGGGTCCCATCATCTTTATTAAAAAAAGAAAATCCATACCCTGGTGGCTAGTTGTCCCACCACCAACTGATTTTGTCCTCCCCAAAAAGTTATATTCCCTGGGGTCTAGCAGACCCCCTTCCCTATCCAGGATCCCTTCCTTTAATTAAATAAATGGCAGTCCTGTCTCTGGCCTCCTTCAGATTTACTCCCTGGTGCCTAGTGGACCCCTTCCCCATCCCCGATCCTCCCCAGTAAAAAAAAAGTAATCCTTATTCCCTGGTGACTTATGGACCCCCACCCCATACCCTGAAAGTTAGTCTGCCAGCTCCTCACTCCCACCCCCAACAGCCTGATCCCAAGCAGGCCACTGGCACAACCCTCCTCTGTCCTCCACACCCAGCAGTCCATTGAGATGTCATTGAATGAATGTGTGCGTGTACATACTTAAAACATGTGTTGTCAAAGGTTTAATCAAAGGTACCCTGAAATGCCTTGGTTACACATTCCAAGATTTTGGAACCCAATAGCTAAAACACTGATGGGACTTCTTGGAAAAATCCTTTGGCATATCCATTTGTAAAAATTACAATTTCTCAGTAAAGGAAGCAATTCCCTAAAAGTAAGCCTATTACTGAAATACTTTGGAACCAGTCCCTACCCTGCCTTATAAATGAAGAGGCTAATATGTATGTCTCTTCTTGTAGATAATGATGTCCAGTTTAACATTTTATATAAATCACAATGATGCACACGTATAGAACACTTTGAAATCAGTCTGGTCAACTTATTATACAAAACATATAATTTGGATAATCTATCCTGTGATACTCCACAATACAGTACATCTCCATAATCAAATAGTGGCAGTACTTGTACCTGACTAACATATTTCATGGTTCCTTAGCTACAGCCCTTGAAGCAGAGATACATAGATACATAGACAGTGTCGGCAGATAAGGGCCTACGGCCCACCCAGTCTGCCCATTTGAGCTTGTAAATTCAGTTTATGTTTTCCTAGACGTCTGTTGCCCCTTACCCCTGACCTCCAGAATTCTTTTATGTCTATCCCATGCATTCTTAAATCCCGTGATTGTTTCAGCCCCCACCACTTCCTCTGGCAGGGTGTTCCACTTGCACCACCTGTTCTGTGAAGAAATTCTTCCTCATGTTTCCTCTGAATCGTCCTCCCTCCAACTTCATCCCATGCCCTCTAGTCCTGGAACATCTTTTTTGCTTAAAAATAGTGTATTCCTGCACCCTGTTCCTCCCTGTAAGATACTTGCATGTCTCTATCATATCCCCTCTCTTCCTCCTCTCCTCCAGGGAGTACATGTTCAGTTCCTTCAACCTGTCTTCATAGGACTTGTGATGCAATCCATGCAACATCTTTGTTGCCCTCCTCTGAACCTTCTCCACCCTGTCTATGTCCTTACGTAGGTATGGTCTCCAGAACTGTACACTGTACTCCAGGTGGGGCCTCACTAGTGTCTTGTATAGCAGAATTATGACCCTCCTTTTCCTGCTGGTGATGCCCTGCCTATACATCCCAGCATCCTTTTTGCTTTACCTGCTGCCTTGTCACACTGTTTCTCTACCTTGAGGTCATCAGAGATGATAACCCCAAGATCCCTTTCCTGCTTGGTGCATGCTATATCCTCACCCCCACCTGATATATTGTGCCACGATTTTGGTGCCCCATATGCATTATCTTGCACTTCTTTGCATTGAATTTCAACTGCCAAACCCCTGACCATTCTTCAAGTTTCTGCGGTCCCTTCTTATTCTGTCTACACCCTCTGGTGTGTCTACTCTGTTACAGAGATTTGTGTCATCAGCGAACAGTGAAATTCTGCCTTCTAGGTCCTGTGCAATGTCACTGATGAAGATGTTGAATAGGACCGGTCCCAGCACTGATCCTGTGGTACCCCACTGGTCGATCTTCCCTCTGTGGATTGACAACCATTTACCACCACCCTCTATGTCCTGCCACCCAGCCAGTTACCTACCCACCACACTACTGTCCTGCCCACACCCATATTCCTCAGTTTGTGTAATAGTCTTCTATGTGGCACAGTGTCAAAGGCCTTGCTGAAGTCCAGATAGGCCATGTCCACTGCCCTCACCTGATCCACCTCCCTGGTCACCCAGTCAAAAAATTCAATGAGGCTGGTCTGACATGACCACCCCCTGGTGAAACCATGCTGCCTTGGGTCCTGTATTCCATTGACAACCAGATGTTCCACCAATCTCTCCTTCAGTACTGCTTCCATGATCTTCCCCTCTACTGAGGTGAAGCTGACTGGTCTGTAGTTCTCTGCTTCCTCTTTGTTCCCACTTTTGTATAAGGGGACTACATCTGCTGTCCTCCAGTCTTTGGGTACCTCCCCTGTTTCCAGTGATCGGCTAAACAGGATAGCCAGAGGTTCAGCCACCACCTCTCTTAGTTCTTATCAACTCTTATTACTTCCAGTTCCTTCAGGACCCTTTCTCGTGTAAAGGGACTTTTGTCCATTTCTGCACCATTCTCACCCCTTGTACTCCCTTCAGACCCATTACCCTCCTCTTCCTCAGTAAAGACTGAGCAGAGATACCTGTTCAATATGTCAGCTTTACTGTTGTCATTCTCCACGAGGCCCCCATACTCCCCCTTCAGTCTCACTATCCCTCCCTTTGTCTTTCTTTTTTCACTTATGTACCTGTAAAAGGTTTTGTCCCCTCTACCTACTGATTTTGCAATGTGTTCTTCTGTCAGAGCTTTGGCTTCCCTTACTGACCTCACTACCTCCCTTTGCGTCTCCTGGTACTTCTCCCTATCCCCTTCTGCCTGTGTCTTTTTGTATTGCCTGAATGCAGTCTTTTTCGTTTTCACTTTCTTTGCTACCTCTTTGGAAAACCATAATGGTCTCCTCTTCCTTTTCCTCTTGCTAACCTGCTTAATGCATAATTCTGTTGTTCTTGTAATCCCCATTTTAAATACTGCCCACTGCTGCTCAACCCCTGATTCCTGTCCCATTCCCCTTAATGCCTCTTTCAAGTATCTCCCCATTTTCCCAAAGTCTGCCCCCCTAAAATCCAGGATACGTGTTTTTGTGTGGTTTGATTCTGCTCTTTCTGTGATTTCAAACCATAATGACTGGTGGTCACTGTTCCCCTGGTGCTCCCCCACTGTTACCCCCATCACACTGTCCCTGTTTGTGAGCACAAGGTCCAAAATTGCCTTCTGCCGAGCTGGTTCCATGACCAGTTGCTTGAGGAAGGCACCCTGAAGGGAGTCCAGGATAAATCTGCTCCTAGTTGTTGCTGCTGCTGGGATGCTTCAGTCCACATCTGGATTATAGAAGTCTCCAACCAGTACTACCTCACCCTTGTCTGCCATCCTTCGGATGGCTAGCATCAGCTCCCTATCTGTTTCTTCCTCCTTGGCTGGTGGTCTATAGACTACACCTGTGTGGATGGCTGTCCCCATTTTCCTTTCCAGCTTAACCCACAGTATCTCTCCCCTATTTTGTTCCTCCTGGATCTCTGTGGCCCTTATGTCATTTTTCACATACAGTGCCTCTCCTCCTCCCTTCCTGCCTGCCTGCTCTGTCTCTTCTGAATATGTTGTAGACAGGTATGGCCATCTCCCAGTTGTGGTTATCATTACACCAGGTTTCAGTGATGGCCACAATGTCCAGGTCTGACTGCACCATGACAGCCTCCAGATCTTCCATCTTGTTATGGGAGTCCCCACTTAGATTCATGGAAGAGGAGACACCATCTCTCAGACTTTCTGAAGAAGATTGCTCTGTCCAGATAAATCTTAACAGTCCTAATGATGTCCAGTTTCAGGAGAGCATCCCTGTGAAGGTTGTATGGTTCCTGAATCAAAGGAAGGAAGTGAGATCTCTTGGGTCAGACAGAAGGGAGAGTACACCTTGGATAAAAAGGAGGTAACAGTCTTGAGAATTACTCTACCTTTGTGAAATATAAGAAAAGGTTCAGTGCAAGATAAGGCCAGTGGATCACTTATTCTATGAGCTGAGCAAATGACAATTAGAAATACAGTCTTGACAGCCAAAAGAGATACTGAGACTGAATCCAGAGGTTCAAATGTCATTCCGATTAAGGCATCAAGTACAACATTCAGCTGCTGTGGTGCTACATTTGTTTTCTTTATGGGTCTAATATTGTCTGTAGCATGAAAAAAAAGTTTATATATTTATTTAAAAGTTTAACCATGAATTACATACTGAGCTGATAACAGCTCATTTCCAGATGAGTCCTGGGGGAGAGGAGAAGAGGAGATAGCTAACAATATAATAGCAAGTTAAAACACAAATAAGTAATACAAGCAGAATCAAAAAAGAGAGGCAAAAATAGTAAATGAAGTTAAAATTAGAAAATTAAAACATTTTCAATGTATCCAGAAAGAAAAGGAAAAAATTGAACAGCATGAGAGGGCAAGACTAGAAAAAAAAAAAGAGAAAGGAGGAAGGGTCAAAGGCAGTTGCAAGTAGGATGACGAAAGTCAGATAGAAAACTTTTTAGAGGAGGTAGAAAAGGCAGAACAAATAGAAAGGGGATGGGACGACCAAAGCTTAGGAAAGTGGTAAGAAAAAGCAGATTGACCAACAATAGATTTTCTAGGGGGAATATTAAGAAAATGGAAAGTATTGTTGTGAAGAGGGTAGGAGGAAGAAGGACTGTGCTCCTTTTGAGGGATTTGAGATAACAGGCAAGGGTGCCAAACCAGAATCAAAAAAAGAGACATAATGGGAAAGGCACCTAGTATCAAGAGAAGGGAAGGAAAGAGCTGAGTAAAGAGAGTGATGGTGAGTACGATAGAGGCAATCTAATCAAAGTAGCAGAAAGAATGAAAAATGGGATCCGGTCTGGTAAGGGAGGTTATAGGGGACTAAGTCACTGTAGTCAAAAATAGGAAGGATAATTTTTAGTACAATTTCTTGGTGGACAGGGAGTGGAATACATGGTTTGTTTCTGTACAAGGCACCAAGCTTGGGATGAAGCTTATGGAGAATTCTATCAATGTACACAGAGATGTCAAGATGCTGGTCAAGGCAGACCCTGAGGTACTTAAAGGAGAAGACATCTTCAAGTGTTTTTATTTATTTATTTTAAAACTGGTAACCAGGATAGGCACACCGAGCTGAGGCTCATTTCCAGGTGTGACCCATGTGAGAAAACACAATACACAATACAGGACAACAAAACAATTGGATAAGGTACAGAAAGGTAGGTTATGTACAGAATAACATTGGAGAAAGTAGTACAAGAATATAAACAATTGCAAATGGAATTAATACAATAGTATGTATCACAGTTCACGATTATAAAACGAGAAATAATTCACAGTAGCAAAAGGAATAATTACAAATAAAATAGACAATAAAGTACAGTGTGGTGCAGGATGGACATGGAAAGAAACTCTGGTTCATACAAATTGCAAGCAGACAGAGAAGGATTAAGTTGGTATAAGACAGAGAGCTAGGTGACAGGAGGTCAGACCTGGGGCTTAGATCGCCTAGCATAGAGAATGGAGTCATGTGCAATAGAGGGATAGGGGTTGGCTAGGGGGGTTGAGGAGGGGGACAGAGGATGGGGCATTACAAGAACAACTAGTGGAATGTAACATTTTGAATTGAGATTTCAGGGCAGCATGAGAGGAGGAGTGAAGAATATTACTGGGAAGCTGATTCCAGAGGTGAGTGAGATGGTAGGAGAAAGCTAACTGACCTAAACAAGTATGTGGATGTGGAATGGAGAAGGTTCAATCATCCCTAGAATGAAGGGAATACATGGATGAGTTTGCAGGGGATAGGCAGGAGTTGAGGTGGGGGGAGGGTCCCAATCCAGAATTTGGCAATGAAGGAGAGGCTATGGACCTGTCACCTAGCAGGAAGAGGCATTAGGGATAGGGAGGAGTAAAGCAGACAGTGGTGAGGGAGGTAGGGGAGGAGGTGGTAAAGCAACAGAAATAGTTTAGTAAAGTGTCGAGTCTAGCAAGGGAGGTTGCAGGAGCAGAGCCATAGACAATATTGGCATAGTTGATTATGGGTAATATCGTTTTGGTGACCAGATCATGGCAGGTTGATAAAGGGAGGCAGTCTTTGTGGTGATAGAGGGCACCAAGTTTAGGACAAAGTTTGGCACAAATGGAATCAATGTGAGCAGTGAAGTCATGGCTGCTGTCCAACCAGACCCCAAGGTACTTGAAGGAGTTGACTGTATCTAAGGGAGAGCCTTTAAGGGTTGAAAGGTTGGGTAGTTCAGAGATTTGGATAGTCTATGCCGAGAAACAAAGAACATAGACACATTTTGGGGGGAATTAGTTTAAGCAGATTTTGCCCAAACCAGTGCTGCACATAATCAAAGTTGTGCTGCATGGGGGAAGTCACTTCAGCAGAGGTTGGACCAGAGAGGTAAATCATGGTGTTGTCCACTTACACATGGATTTGGGAAGGGGAGAAGATGGATGGGAGGTAATTTGTGAATAAAGAAAATAGAATAGGGCCAAGCATTGAACCTTGGAGGACACCAGTTTGGATAGGGAGGGAAGGGGAGATGGCACTTCCAACTTGAACAGATTGTTGTCTGTTTTGAAGATAGGACTAGAAGCAGTTTATGGCAAAACTATCAAGGGTGTTAAATAGTGGAGGAGAAGTAAGCTTGGCAAGCATCTGATGAGTACCAAAAGTCACAGAGGCAGTTTTTTTGGCATTAAGAGACAGAGATTATTATGTTCCATGATATTACCACACAGAACCATTAAGAAGTCTTCTGATTGCCACTACTGTGGCTTGTAACTTCTCCATTTTGAAGCTCTTGTAATGGACAAACTGATTTATAAACATTAAGTACAGTTTGGTCCACAGGTCCCTGGTGTTCTACGGAACTAAAAAGAAGATTGAGTATATTCCTGCCTTTTGCTCAGGTATGGGTTCTATAGCATCGTCTTGTAGAAGGTTGTTATACAGTACTGTCACTTGGTGCAGTGGAAAACTGGTCGGAGAGACATATGACTATAGGAATCTGTTGTTCCTGGGTACTTGATTGAATTCAATAGTGTATCTTTGAAATCACCTCCAGTACCCATTTGTGTTTTACAGTTCCAGCCTATGTTTCAACAAAAAAATTACAGTCCCCCCTCCCTACACAGCATGACCAGAGTCCTAAGCCCTCATTGCCTCATGCCTGGAATCCTGTTTTGCTATACTTGGGCAAGAAACAACTCCTTTTTCTGGTTCTGCCACCATAGTTTCAGTTGTTTGTAAAATGTTCTCTGTGATTGAAAAAGTTGTATTCAAAATTGCCCTCACTTTGGGCCCAATACAAAATGTCCACCATTTGATAGACCCACAAAATGATTGCCAACAGGAAGCAAAGCTCAAAACAGCATCCACCAAACAAGACCAAATCCAAAGCACAATAGCACAGGCCCTGCAACATTGCCAGAGAGAGTAGTATGGTATCACAAGATCCTGAGGCACTGTAAATGGCCTCCACAAAGCAAACCATGCACCTTGAGATCGTTGAGATCTGGAGTCTGTGAGATTACAGTAGCAGAGCAGGTAGCAGAGGATAAAGAATGCTGCCTCACTTGAGAATGCCACTTAGATCCAGTGTCTCACAGGATATCTACACCATTGATCCTAGCATGACCAAAATCTTAAATCCCATATGAGTCCAAAATACACAAACTGAGCTCAAAATAAAACACAGAAGAAAAATGGCAACCCCAGGGAGAAGGAGCACAAACAGGGACCTCTTTCTTTCAAACTGGACTTCTGCCATGGTTCACAATGAACAGGCACATAGTGCCCCATTTCCAGAATAAGTCTTTAGCATCACCACTTGGCACCAGTAGAGATGTTGTGAAATAAAATTTCACCAGCAAAATTGCTGTGAAATAGGCAATTTCACCACATGAAATATTTCGCAAAATTCTACTGTTCCTCAAAATATTTTACAGGGTGTGAACTTATGAAATTTCACTGTGAAATGCAAAATTTAACCCGGAAATGGTGAAATTTTGCCATTTTCAGGTGAAATTTCACATTTCGCACCCGCAACATATTTCATGAAATATTTCACATAAGAAAATGTCTTCATTTTGCACAAGACTAGGCACCAGCCAATTGAGCAATCAAAATCACAACTGGCAGCATGTGTTCTGAGCTTGAGTGCAGCTGAGTGTAAGCTCCCAAGCAGAGTACACTATAATATTAGTTTTGAAAATTAGGTAAGGAGCCCTGGAGCTGTGGCTTGAAGTGGAACCAACCAAGTCTCACAACCCAGAATCATCTGTTGTACAAAGGCATCTGAGGAAAGAATGGCCACATCAATTAAACCTCACAAACAAGCAGGTAAGGGAACTGGCATGCATAGAATTATTACAGTCAATCTGAAACTGCACCTAAAACAAAGAAACATAGAAACATAGAAGTTGATGGCAGATAAGGACTGCAAGGCCCATCCAGTCTGCCCATTTCTTTTTTTACTTTATAAATGTACCATTGGCCTTTGCTCTGTCAAAAGACACAGAGCACCCAGTAAACTTAGATCAAAGTTCATTGTAAGAAAATGGCAAAACCTAGTCCTGGCTAACACAGCTAGAAAAAAGCTTGAACAAAAAAAAAAACTCCACAACAGGTAACACTTTACATCAAACACAAATGTTTACTAAGGCAAGACTGGATTGCACCCTGAAGGGCGAAGGGAGAAGGGATCAAAATACCAATGAAAAACATAAAAATCACACTAATTTGATCTCAAAGCATCCTGAAAAGAGCTTTAGTCGGAAGTAAAAAACGATATATTATATATGGTATATTATATATACCCTGTATATATAAACATGCTATATGAAATTGCTCAATAAAATGCATAACCAGAGAAAAATAGAGCAAGAAGAATAACACACTGGTATCAGTCTCCTTGTAGAATGTGCAACAAGATGGCCAACGAGAACTGGGATCTCGCCAGATCTCAGCAACATGTTGAAAGTCAATCTGTACCACTCCCCACCAAGATGGTGGCTGAGATCTCAAGCATCCTGAGATCTCAGCCAAAGTGAGTAATCTCCAACAATAGCAAGTTCCTCTACATGAGACATAGCTTTAAAAATGGCTGCAGAGATGTCATGACTCATAAGATCTTACATAGAAACATAGACTTTGACGGCAGATAAGGACCGCTTGACCCACCTAGTCTGCCCATTTCCCTACCTACAGGATAAGCTGCACATTCCTAGTTAACCAACAGCCTATTTCTTCCTACCCCACACAAAAATTGCCTTATATCTGTCCCATGCATTCTAGAACTCTCCCACAGTTTTAGACCCCACAACCTCCTCAGGAAGGCTGTTCCGTGCATCCACCACCCTCTCTGTGAAAAAATACATCCTCCCATTGCCCCTGATCTTGTCCAGCAAAGACAGTCATGCTGGCAGTTGTGCAGTCTAAAGTAACATGGCTGACCCACAATACAAGAGGAAAAACAGAAGAGTGTAGTCTTTCTGTGAATCTGTACAATAACCAGTTCAGGTGGTAAATTCAGTGTAACAGTGCAAGTACTAAGGAGCGGCCAGGAATGTAGGCTCTGTAGCATCAACATGCCTGCAAAATGGAGCAGCATGCTTGTAACAGCATCTGGGTTCCCTGTGCCTCAGCTAGAGGGGAAACAATGTGGTGCCTAGTATTATCAAGTATAGGAGAAGTCATAAAAAGCCTCCTGGATGTAGACAACACCATCTGACTGATAGCCATTTAGCAGGTAAACAACATACAAACTTCACAGTGGGAAAAGCACTAGCCTAACAGTGCCAACATTCCTGGTGCTTTCTAGTGAAGCAGGCTAGAATCAGAGGGTTTTTTTTTTGGCAGGGGACATCAAACTTACAACTAGAATCTAGCAACAGAGCCACAGCATGCACAAGTCTCACCACTCTAGGCTGGGAAAACAAAACTGAAAGCATACAGGACTAATGGTAACCACTAGGGAAACAGCTTATCAAAAACACATAGCACCCAAATAAACTACCAAGGGCAAGTCATTGTAGAAGTTAGACAGAAACCAGGAAAAACACAGCAAAAAATAGCCTGTAACCTCCATTAAACCCCCAATAAAAGAAGCCAATAAACCAGAAAGGTTAACTACTGTGTACCAGAAAAAAATTTAGCCTAGAAGTCTAGGAAAAATAAGCTGTGTTGGCTGGGAGAGGGGGCAGCTCCACCCAGACAGAACTCAAGGCAAAAATAGACAGTTAAACATTTATTATTTCAGCCATTAGAAAGTGGCCATCAATGCAAAAAAAATGCAGTTTCCCAGAAAGGGAACATAAAAACCAGAACTGAACACTGAAGGACGCTAAATAATTTCTTATTCTTACCTAAAGAAGAGATAATCAGCAAGGAGCCAATACAGATGCAACCAGCCTACAGACCACAGTATACTGAGGAAGCTCCACCATGAAGGGGCGAGGACAGGATCAGATTCAAAGTTTCAATCTGTGCATCAGCCTATCAGAGGACACCTCTATAACTCACTTGTGGTTCCTTTGGAGTGATATAAAAGGTGCCTTAGATAAACTTGTGATTTCCCCCAATCCACCAGACAGATGGTGCTAAAAGGTAAGTTGCTGTGTGAGTGCTTGGCATGTGAATACGATGATGAGGTTGTATGTTCGGAGAGTCAATCATGTGTAGCACATAGTTCAGCACAGCCAATCAAGCAAATCTGAAGCAAATGACTGAAAAGTTTGTATTTTGCATTTGGTGGTCATTTAATGCTGTTAACAATGGAAATTAACAGGCAGGCATGCACACAGCCCATTGCACACTGGATTGCAAACTCAACAGAAAGAATGAGGCTAGAGAAAGCAGAGAAGATGGCTGGGGGAGGGATTTTAATGAGTTATAGCAACCCTTGCTGAATACCATAGAAAGTGGGATCATATCCAAAGGTAGAGTGTTGTAAATGGGTCTGGGTGGAATGTTAGGATTACTGTATTTCAAATATTGGCTTTTTGTCTATTGACTGTACCAGGAGCATTGGACTGTACCAGTTGGCTATGCTATACTAGGGAGTCATCACTGACCATGCATGCCATTGTATGCAGTGCTGTACTGTTGTGACAGAAATGGGAAGGAAGGAGTTAATGGCCTGGATTGTTATGGCCTTCTGAAAAAAAAAACACTGGGATTCCACTCCACTAGCAGCATCTAGATAAGGTGATGGGCTAGGTAATAAATCTCAGAGAGATTGACGGGGGGGACATATATACTTGCAGACACACAGAGTTTGAAAGGATTGGACCACTTAAATATAAACTGAATGTGAAATTAATATAATTGGACACGTGTAGATGTTTAAATGGATTGGAACAATTAAATACATACATGGTAAATGGTTTGTGCATTCAAAGGAGACAAGAATTATCTACTCAAAGGGGGACTCTAGGATGTTGAAAGACAGTTACAAGGTGGGAGTTCAGCTGGGTTATCATCAGAGAGGGTCTAAGCTGTGGGCCTACTACTCTGGCAATGGATGTACTGGGAGCTGATAGATAACATAGGAATTCAGTTTCTCTCTCCAAGCGCAGCAGAGGGGTAAGAAACAATAGCATAACTTAATCAATAGCCTTTTCCTTTTTTTTTTGTCATCTGTTATTTAAAACCATCTGTTTACTTTTTCTGTAACAGTGTTCTTCTCTTGTGTTAGACATATGTATCCTATAAAGCAACGTTTGACCTTATTTTCAGTAAAGAGCTATTTATTTACTCAACGGTTGTGGCCAGTGTTGCTTAATTCTTAAGATATTGCATGCTTTTTTTTTTCAATTCGAACTTTATTAACAGATTTTCCACAGTACAGAAGGCAGTAGTTCTTGCAGTTCTAGCATATACAACCTGCATGTAATACATTGCCAGCTCTGCCCCCAACCCTCCTACCCCTCTTCCCCCCGGCACAGCAGCTCACTGGGATGTTGTAGTTAAATATCCTATCACTGTAACTTTACGTATGCTAAGATAACAGATTACCTGCTACACATTAAACCATAGCAGTCATGATTAAAGTGTGAAGGGGATCCCAGATATGCTTGCGCCATTGTAACCTGTTGCGAAGGCTTGCTATAGCTTTCTCTGTGTGGAGGTTTGCAAGAATTTCATGTATCCATTCTTGGTATGTTGGGCAAACCCATCTTTCCAATGCCTGAGTATAATTTTTTGACAGAGAGTGCAATCATAGATATGTGAAATCTCCAAGCTTTGACCTTGATGGAAGACAAGTCTCCCAGGAGGCAAATGTCAGGTGTGAAGCAATCCAGCAATCTCAATAAGGGGTCCAGGTTAGCTTTAATTAAATCCCACAATGGAACTATCCTGGGACATGACCAGAATATATGGAAAAGCATCCCATCTTCCTGGAAACATCTAGGGTACCTCCCTGATTCAAGAAGGCCCCATTTCACCAACTTAACTGGGGAGTAATACATGTTGTGCAAAATGTGATATTGCATAAGATGTAATCTGTCCTGAGACACATATTTATGACAAAACATCCAAAGAGCCTGCCAATTGAAGGTGTATTGGGGAAAAAATGAATCCCAAAACCTAGTGTGGCCATTGGGACCTCCAAACCGCAACTGGTACAAAACTTGGTATATTTTAGAGATGACACCAGAGGATCCAAGTAGGGAGGAAAGCTCAGGTATTAATGTGAAAGCCATTGGGCAGGAAGGGGTGCTACAAAGGTCAGTGGTAAGCAGATGTTTTAGTTGGAAAACCCAGAATTGCTGAGAGACTGGGATATTGAATTTTCGGGTAATTTTGGTAACCAGGAGCCATGCCCCCATATCGTCCAGAAGATATTGCATGCTTAATTTTCACTGGCAAAGTAAATACTGTCTGCTAGCTGATGAGCATCCAACCAGATTCAAACAATGACCTGTGTTGACCTCCCTGGCTCCGTGTAGGGAATAACTGAAATTCTGAGTGTACCTCAGGTTGTTGACAGACAGACACCTTTTTGAAAGCTGTTACAGTCCAGAGAGGGAGGAGGTTGTCACAAAGGGCATTTCTCGGAATAGTGGGGTACTATCAGAGGATTGACCCTCACTATAGTAATCTGTCCAAGCCACTGACAGACCTAACAACACATCGTAATCTCAATCACCCTTGGTCAAGCCACACAGTTAATGGTCATGTCTACCTGCCCCCAGACCTTGTTTACTCAGCCTGTTCAGAATTCTTAATAAACCAAGACAAATTACCTCACAATTACTTAATTCTAACCAAGGATTTTAATCTGAACTGGCTCAGTCCCAAAAGGACAAATTACCTCTACTTTTAAGTGCATGTAAAGCTAGAACAATTAATTCACCACCCCACCAGACTCAATATGAAATTAGGTAACCACAGCCTACTAGACTGGGTGTTTACTAATAACAGCAAGCACATTAAAATTGCAGAAGCATTCCTGGATGCTCTTAGAGGTCACTCCCCAACCTACTGTGTCTGTAGGAATAACATCCTGAAACCTACCACCTAAACTCTGTAAAACTTGTGACCTCATGAGGTGTAATGCTGACGCCTTTCTCAAATGGCTTAATTCAATAGACTGGACACCATCAATCTCCATCCAGATGTCAACCAAGCATTATACTTCTTCATAAACTCTTTCTCATCCATTTTATACTCCCTAGCCTCCATTAACCCCCATGACTTTCTCATGACCTGAGGGTACTGATGCGCTCCCTTGACAAAGCCTGAAAGGAGTTCAAATCAACAGGACAGCTGTCTAACTGGCAGTCCTACTGACAGTTGCACAATGCTTGCAAAACACAGGTCATGAAGGCCAAAAGGAGCTACCTCCTCTCACTACAGAAAAAAACAACCTTGCTAACCCAAAAAAGCTTCTGGACTCAAATAAACTCCCTCCTTAAAGGTAAGGACAGAATCCTCCCCAGGTCCATGGTTTCTAAGGGTGTCACAGTATCTAGCCCTGCTGACATAGTTATTGGTATCAATCACTTTTTTACTGACCTGGAAAAATACAAAAAGGACCTGCTTCCTTTCCCGACTCACCATTTGATGAACCCAAAGGTATCTTCCCCACCTTCCACCTAAAACTGGCCAAAAGGCTAGAGGTGCCTCAAACTACTTAAGGGTCTCAACTCAGACAGTGCTCCTGGTTTCGATACCCTCCATCTGAAATTCCTTAGAACAGGGACACCTGCCATTGCCTACATGGTAATTCTCTTAATAAATACATTTTTCCTTACTCAAACAATCCTGGACAAATGGAAAACTGCAATTGTGGTCCCTGTACATAAAAGTGGCCCCACAAACATGGTAGAAAAACTGTAGGTCTATATCAATCCTTTGCCCCCTTACCAAGATTCAAAAGAGAATCCTTTACAACCAACTCTACTCCCATCTTGAGCTCAACAATGCCATAACTATCCATCAGCATGGTTTCCATAAAATATATGGTACAGAATCAGCCCTGCTATGTATAACCTGGACATCTTCGAGGTAAGGATCAGGGTGAGGCAACAGGGGCAATCTTAATGGATCTGACCAAAGCCTTCAACCTTGTCAACCACCAACTTCTCCTTACTAAACTCTATCATATAGGGCTCAACCCTGTATCCCACTCCTGGCTTGCCAAGTACCTAACAAACCAGCTACGATGCATAAAATGGTCTGGTGCAATGTCTCCCCTCTCTCCCATAACCAATGGTGTCCCAAAGGGCTCCATATTAGGACCACTCTTATTCACCATTTGCATCAATGAGCTACCATTCAGTAGTGGGGCTACAGTAGTTCAACTATATGCTGATGATGCCATCCTATACAGGTCTCCTAAAGATGTCACTGTCATAAACACCAACCATAAGGGTGATTTTAAGGCATTGGAGGCCAGGTTCAAAGCCAATCCAATGGTACTTAACATTAAAAAAACTCAGACCATCCTATTCCACCACACCTCCTTTAAACTAGATAACCAACTACCTATGGTAGTTAAAACATTTGCAGGGGAGGCTCTGGGAAGTGTCAAAAGCATCAAATACCTGGGAATAACCTTAGATGAAAACCTATCATTTGAGACCCAAACTGATAAATTTATAAAATCAGAACATCAGAAACTTGAGTTACTATACTGTACTGCCCACTACCTCACTTCCCAGTCCAGAAAGACCATCTGTACAGCAACCCTGCTCCCAGGTCTCCTCTATGGAGCACCCTTGATCACTACAGCGAAGTCACCTGGGGGCCAGTGACCATTACATGGTATGGTTCAATTTGGCTACTAGAACTAAATCATCTCATTCCAAGCAAAAAATATGGGACTTCAGAGGAGCTGAATTTGATAAGATGGCCAACAGAGTTAGGCTAGCCCTGGCAGGAAGAAATACAGGTGCGGGCTTACAGGCAAAGTGGGCAAGCATTAAAGATGCAATACATAAAGCAGCTTCCCATTGTGTTAGAGAGAAAACTGAGTGCAAAAGAAGAAGGAAACCTCTTTGGTTCTCAAAAACAGTAGCAGATAAGGTCAGAGCCAGAAGGCAGGCCTTAAGGAAATATAAGGAAATGCAGCGGGATGAAAATAGGGAGGCATGACACACTTTCCTAAGGTAAGCAGGAAAGGCAGTAAGGCAGGCAAAGGCCCAAACCAAGGAAACACTAGCACAAACAGTAAAAGAAGGGAAAAAGACTTTCTATAAATACATTAGTGAGAGGAGAAAGTCCAGAGGGGGTATTGCTAAAATCAAAGAGGATAAGGGAGAATGTGAGGAGGAGGACCATGTAAAAGCATCTATCCTAAATAGATACTTCTGCTTAGTATTTACTGAAGAGAAGATAGGGCAGGGCCCACAGTTCAGCATCATGGATACAGGAGGGAGGGAGGTATGCACTAGTCCCTTCACAAAAGAAAGGGTTCTACAAGAGCTTGATAAGCTCAGGGGGGACAAGACAATGGGACCTGATGGCATACATCCTATGGTATTAAAGGAGCTAAGGGTGGAACTAGCAGAGCCATTATCAGAACTATTTTGTGAGTTTCTGAGCACAGGAGAGGTCCCAGAAGACTGGAGAAGGGCTTGTGTGATCCCACTCCACAGGACTGGTAGCAGGGAGGAGGCAGGGAACTACAGACCAGTCAGTCTTACCTCAGTAGTGATCAAGATTATGGAGGTACTCCTTAAGGAAAGGATAGTGCAACACCTGGAATCCATAGGAGCACAGTACCCAGGATAGCATGGGTTTTCAACAGGAAAGTCCTGTCAAACTAAGCTCATAGATTTCTTTGACTGAGTAACCAGAGTGGTGGACCAAGGGGGAGCAGTTGCTGTTGCCTACCTTAACTTCAGCAAAGCTTTCAATACGGTTACACATAGAAGATTGATTAATAAGCTGAGTAGGCTCAAGGTGGGTCAGAAGTTGGTGAACTGGGTGGTAAACTGGTTGACATGCAGAAAACAAAGAGTAGTGGTAAATGGCATACAGTCAGAAGAGATGCAAGTCACAAGTGGGGTACCTCAGAGATCCATCCTGGGGCCAGTCCTCTTCAATATCTTCATCAGTGACATTGCAGATGGACTGGAAGGTAAGGTTTGTCTGTTTGCAGATGATACCAAGATCTGTAACAGAGTAGATGATCCAGGTGGGGTGGGTAGAATGAGACGAGATCTGGATAAACTGGCAAAATGGTCAGAAGAGTGGCAACTGGGGTTTAATGCAAGGACGTGCAAGATCATGCACATAGGGAAGAGAAGCTCTGAAGACACCTAAAGGCTGGGAGGGGAGTTGCTGGCAATCACAAGGGAAGAAAGAGACTTGGGCATCATCTTCACAGATTACCAGAAATCATCCAAGCAGACCACTAAAGCAGTAGGTAAGGCTAGTGAGATGTTGAGGTGTATTAGTAGGGGTATCACAAGTCATAAGAAGGAGGTAATAATCCCTCTTTACAAGACACTGGTTAGGCCCCATCTGGAGTATTGCAAGTGGCAGAGCTGTTCATGCAGCTGCTGAGAAGTGCCCAAAGTGTTCAGCCATGCTGTTAGACCTGCCTAGATAGCCCATTTGCATTGGAATTTTGTTTACCACTGAGGTGCTGGATGGTCATGTTTTATGCCTGCAGTACCAAGCTCCAGTGTAGTAGTTTTCCATTTTGCCCTTTTGGTCTGTGAATCTAGATCAGGGATTTATGATCTGTGACCACAGTAAATTCTCTCCCATATAGGTAAGGCTGCAGCTTCTGAATAATCACAATATTCCCAAGCACTCCTTTTCAATTATGGTATAAGCCTCCTCACTGGGCAGAAGTCTCTGGCTGAGGTACACAACAGAGTGCTCCTCTCCCTGCTGGGTAACCTGGTTCAGCATGGCACCCAGCCCAGGGTCTGCGGCATCCACATGGACAATGAACTTTAGACTGTAGTTGGGTCTGGCTAATACTAGAGATGCAGCGAATTTAAATTCCGGCGGCGAAGTGCACGTGAAGTGGGCACTTCACATTGCCACTCCACCATGCAGAGTGGGCAATGCAAAGTGCTCACTCCACCTTGTCATTACCACTTCGCGTTAAGGTGGAATGGCAATGCGAAGTAAGGCAAAGTCATTGTTTTTAATGGACTTTGTGCTCCTCATGATTCTAAGTGATCCACTTGGTGTTTCAGATTTGGCAGCTCCCCACACATCACATGGCTTATAGTACTGTAAGTCACATGCGCTTTAGCTAGGCAGGAAGAATTCTGTGCAGACAGAGAGAGAGAGTTGTGTTTTGGTACCACTGGTACTTTGAGATCAGAGTGAGGAGGAGATTTAAACTTTGATTTAGACCCAACAGCTTTTTTAAAAGCTATATTTTTCTTGTCTTTTCTGAACACTTTTTTACTTAATTTGTTCTTTCTGTAAATTGTATTTTTCTTACCTTTACAAGTAGTTCGTTGTTTGTCTGTGTGACTGTGTGTGTGTGTTGTGTGATAGTGTGAGTAGCAATTGCTCAGACTGAGGGAGCTCAGTAGGAGAGATGGACCAGGGTGAGGGAATGTCTGGGGTGGGGGCATCTCTGAGAAAGCATGGTAGTGGTAAGTGTTGTACTGTGCACATGCGTGGGGGGCATGGGCACCCATTCCTGTTGGACTGCTCAAAACTTGTGAGTGCCCCCCCCCCAGCAGAATCAGGACCAGCACTGCTTCCTGTCCTGACTCTGAGGCAGTTGAACCACCATGAAGTCCAGCACCAGGTTCTCTGGAGCAGGATGTGCATGTTGCCCCAGGCCCAGATGTGGATCCCATCCCTGTTCAGCGCCGTGACCAGCTGGTTGCCCAGTTCATCTGGCCCTCCCCTGCCTGTGCCTGGTCCTACCCACACCTCCATTGTTTGGCAGTTTTTTGACTGTGTTGGGGGGAACAGCAGTGTGGTCAAGTGCCACCTATGTGAGGTGGAGGTGTGCCGTGGTGCCCGAAGGACTCACCTGGGGACAGGGGGCCAGTACACCCATATGCTCAATGACCACCAGTTGGAGTGGTAGGCTGCCACAGAGCGGGCCATGTCTGCACCTGCTGGCCATTCTGTGGCAGAGAGTGCAGTTGTGCATGGCAGCATTCCCAAAAAGAGGAGGGCCACAGCAGCAGCTGCTGCTCCACCAGCACACCCCCCCACCACCACCACCAGCAACCCTACCAGCACCACCACCAGCAGGCTAGCCTGTAGAATGTGTGAAACCCAGAAAACTGCGTGTAGCACAGGCTGACTTGGCAGTTCTCTGGAGTGCTGTCGAGGAGAACAACAAGAGGGTGAGTGCTGTGGAGCAGCAGCTGGATCACATAGAGGGACATCAGTTGCAAATTATGTCCATGCTGGAACTGCTGCTGGATCACCATGGGACCCAACATTAGTTTTTTTTTTCCTCTCACCATGTGCTCCCCCACACCTTCCTTGCTGTGTTATGAAATGTATTCCTCCACCATACCCGACCCTTGTATGTAATTATGTCCTTTTTTTGTTGTCTTCCATATGCGTGACACTTTGTTTTCTGAGCAGTGCACATATACTGTGCTAAACGGCATGTGCACAGTCTGTCTTTTTTCCAGTCTGTGTATGTACTGCAGACACTGTCCTACTTCCTGACTTAATAACACTTATTAATGAGTACAATGGTGAGATGGTGAAGCCTGGAAAGATAATACAAAACAGGCTTACAATACGTCCAAGTAACTAGTAAAAAAATGCATGTTGTGATTTGTGACGTGATCGTAAATCGTGATTTGTGACTGCATTTGTGACCGTGATGATGAAGAAACGTGAATGCCTATGGCTGTACTTCCCTGCTGGGCCCAAATGAGGTGTGGCACAAAACTCCCCGTCTTAAAAAAACTCATTGATGAGTACAATGGTGGGGTGGTGAAGCATGGAGAGATACTACAAAACAGGCCTACACTATATCCAAGTAACTATTAAAAAAAATTAATGTTGTGATTCGTGATGTGATCATAAATCGTGATTTGTGACTGCATTTGTGACCGTGATGATGAAGAAATGTGAATACCTAAGGCTGTATTTCCCTGGGCCCCGATGAGGTGTGGCACAAAACTCCCCTACTTAAAACCATTCATTAATGAATACAATGGTGGGGTGGTAAAGCACGGAGACATACTACAAAACAGGCTTACACTACATCCAAGTAGCTAGTAAAAAAAAATAATGTTGTGATTTGTGATGTGATCGTAAATCATGAATCCTGATTTGTGACTGCATTTGTGACCGTGATGATGAAGAATGTGATTTGTATCACGAGTGACTCGTGATGATGGTCCTGATTTAAAATGCAGATTAATGAGTGCAATATTCATGCAGAATTATGCACCACACCTGTCCAGTACTCTGAATGGAAGCCAACAAAACAACTATGATTTAAGTTAGAGATGAAGATTGGGCTCTAAAGAGATGCAAATGCACAGACAGATTAAGATTGCGCTGCGCACTGAAGAGATGCAGATGCAAAGGCACAACACCTAGCCAGTGCTCACCATCAGAAATTCAAATCTGAAAAAGAAGAGCTTTGCTGGTTGGGGCAGGCCACGGTGGGGGGAGGGGGGACAGTGTACTGCACTGCTGCAGTAATAGTCACTAGTACGAGTACCAGTAAAGAGACCACAAAGAAGTACAAAAATTACATAGCTGCAGTGGATAGCAGGTTCACGTTGCTGAAATGATGTGGCACAATAAAAGGTGTCTGATTTGATGACATCCGTCCCACACATACTCACACATACTAAGTAATGCGTAGCAAATTGAAAACTTCAGTAATATAACCACATATTTTAAACAAACTAAAATTAGGCTATACTTCACCACAACAGTCAGCAAACAAATGGCAAGAATTATTGAAAATATTACTCTGTGTACATGAATAGAGTTATGCAAGAAAAATATCACCAAAACAAAAAGCACTGTCTTTTTCTCCAAGTTAATCTACCTACACCACAGATATGCCCCTCCCCCAAAGCTCACTTCCACTGTCTCTCAGTACACAGACTGAATGTTGTACATTAACATTCAAAATCCACACACAATAAACGCTCGATGATATGAGCACAGGAGGGTTTCCTATAATCGATGAACTAAAGTTTCAGAAAAAAAATGACTCAAAAAGGCTTTTTTAACAGCTTTTAGAAGGTTTGAATTGCAGAGAGCTCTCAGGGCAGATTTTCTCCTACAGCTTCCTACACACGCTACCCCAAACTGAGGCTGTGCAGAACAATCTAGAGCCCATGTGATCAGAAATCCCATGAATCACTGCAAAATTCACCTTTGAAGCTTAAAAACAAAGCACAGTGAGGTGAAGTACATTGTTTTCAATGTACTTCACCTTAAAAATTGGTGGAGTAGTGGTTTGGGAAGGTGGAGTAACCTGAAGTCATTGTTTTCAATGGACTTCGCGTTACCTATTATAAAGCGAAGTACTCTACTTCACGTTGCAGAGCACTCCGCAAATTCGCCTTCACTCTGAGAATCACTTTGCAGAGTGAATTGGGGCCACTTTGCCCATCTATAGTAAATACAGCTGGCATGCTTAAGGCCTTCTTTAGCTCCTGAAAAGCAGCCTCACAGCCCTCTGTCTGCTGCACCTTTTAATGGCCTTTCCTTCTTTGTTTTCTTTATTTATTTTTGGGAATTTAGATGACCAGGTAGGCCCAACTGAGACAAGACTGTCCCTTTTCAGTGGCTACCTGGGGAACCTAAGTATTCCACAAGTATTAGTCATTAAACAATGTACCGACAGTGGTACCATCAGTAGTAACAATAACAAGTAAAGATATTAGCAATATTTTTGAGTTGTTTAACCAGGTATAGCACACTAAGCTGAAAGCTTTTTTACAGGAGCGACCTGGGAGCACAAGGAGGTTAAGTGACTTGCTCAGCATCACACAGTATGCAAGTGGAAGCTGTGGGATTCAAACCCAGGTCTGGTCATAATAACAAACTGAACTTACAAGCTCAAATGGGCAGACTGGGTGGGCCATAGGCCCTTATCTGCCGACTCTGTCTATGTATCTATGTATCTATGTGTGGTCTGCTGGATGTCACCAAATTTGCAGCTCAGAGCCTTAAACCACTGAGCTATACTGCCTCCCTAAATATAATACAAACTAGAACATAAGAAACGGAACAAGCATACATTCTATGATTTACCACTTTCTATCTTATATGTATATAGGGTACATAGACTGGAACATAAGATAGATAACAGATGGGTAACATCATACATTCTAGGACAATAACAACTTTCCATCTCATATTTCACAGTGTACATAAAATGAGAGCAAGACATTGGATTATCCCCTGCCCAGGGACACTGGTTTACCGGGATTGAGAAAAGGCAAATTCCATTTTGCCCATTGTAAAAAACGGTACTGTCACCAGTGTCTGCTAAACCAAAATCCGGTTTTACCGGTGTTTGGTTTTGTGTGCTTTATTTAACCATTTTTAACTCTGCTAACATGTATTTTAGCAGTTTTGACCTCCACTATTGCACATCCTTCCATCCTTGTACCAGTTTAAAGTTATTTTAAGTACAAAATATGATGGCAGCAACAGCACTACAGCCTCCATCCCTGAGGTGTGATAGAAGCAGCAGTAAGGCCCCCATCCCTCTGGTGAGATGGCAGCACCAACAACACTACAGACCCATCCCTCTGGTGTGATGGCAGCAGCAACAACACTGTGTCTCCCCAGGTGTGATGGAAGCAGCAGCACTGCAGTCCCTATCCATTAGGTGTGATGGCAGCAGTACCACATTCCGCATTCCTCAGGTGTGATGGCAGTATCAGCACTATGGCCCCCATTCCTCAGGTGGGAAAGCAGCAGTACAACATTCCCCATCCACCAGTGGTTATGGCAGAAGCACTACAGCCCCCCCCGCCTCTCAAGTGTGATGGCAGTAGCAAAAATGCAGTCCACATCCCTCAGGGGTGATGGCAGTAGCAATAGCACTATGATCCCCTTTCTTCAACACCCACACCGCACATGCACAAGTTACAAATTACTTAGTCTCTTTGCTTGTTAGAACTCAAATGTGAATTAATCTGAACCACCACCACTACTAAGGTGGACCACATTTGTTTTTTCCTATCATTTTGCTGCCTGAATTGGATTTCTGCCAGTGACACCACTGACCAGGGTTTAGGAACAGGTTTGGGTGCTGGAAGACCGGCCGGGGGGAGGGGTGAAGACTTGAGTGTCTAACGACCACTCGCCTTCTTCTGGGAGGGAGGGTATATTTACAGCTCAGCATTTGCTGGCCCCAGGTGGAGGCTGGGGGCATGGCAACACATTGGCCCTCATTGCGGAAGAGAGCATGATGGACGTCAGCTTGTGTCTTGACATCATGTGGCCTGTCACACTCCCACAAAAATGGAAAAACACCTGCTGGGTACCTAGAGGATGGCTTCTGGTCCCTTCGTAAGCATGAAGTCCCAGGCAGGGTAACCCTAATATCAGGATCAGGGATAAAATGCTAGTTCCTAAATGGTTACCTCCAATTCAGGAGCTCTCTGTGGAAGATTTTTATGTGCAAGGTAAGCAAGGCCCAATTACGGACCTATTACTTGTCTTGAACATTCCCACTAATGCCCTGTTTAAAATATACCAATTAAAGCACCTGGTGGACAAAGAGTTCGGAATAGCAGTACCTCCCTCAACCATTAAACCACTACTAGAGGAAGTCAAGGGCTGTGCAATTAAACCCCACGGGGTGTCTAAGCTGTACACCTACCTCCTGAAACTTGCCCACCCGACTCCTCTAACTGGTTCCAAAGCCTGGGAATTAACCTCCTCTGGTTCCCCGTTTCCATGGGGACAAATCTGGAAGGACCTGTATATCTACAATACTCTAGATAGGAATAGGATGATCCAGTATTTCATAATCAACAACATGTATTTCACACCAATGCGAAAATCAAAATTTGACCCCTCTGCTCCTTCAAAATGTTTCAGATGCGGAGAAGAGCAGGGAGACCTTCCCCATATTTTCTGGCACTGCCCTAAAGTGGCTCCTCTCTGGAAGACAATTGCGGATAACTTAGATCCCATGTTAGGTTTAGAAAATCATCTCACACTAGAGACCTGTATCACAGGAGACTACACAGGTATCAGGATCAAAGAAAGGAAGTACCATATAGCACTCATTGCTATGGCGGTTAAAAGACTGGTCCTCCGACACTGGACAGATAGTCTTGAGATTTCCTATCTGGACTGGGTGGAAGAAATGTCCCAGTGTTTCAAAGTTGAGAAACTGATTGCTAATTTCAGATCTTCCCCAATGGCCTTTCAGAAGAAATGGGGCAAACTATTTGCCCTGTACCTTCACTGATCGATTCCTCGACATATAATGAATCCGAGTGAGGGATCACAGTCTTCATGATCTGAAATTTTTCCAGCTCTCCTGGCTGTCCCTCTGGTGATAATCTTACAACCTCTCACTCTGGGATTTTTGATGTTAATAGGTTCCGGACACTTTTAGATCGAGTATCCTGGGACACCTAGCTACTAGAGTCAGTTCACTACTATCTCTCTCCTCAGTGGTGACGCCTCATTGGGGAGGTGGAGACAGTTGATTTGGGTTATCCAGTCACTGTTTTTCTGATTTCTGTTAGTATCTTTACTTTATCTTCTTTCTTTGCCCAGTAACATAGTATTTTCAATTTGGAATTTATGGAATGTATGTACTACGTTCAGAAGTTACTGTTTAAACTATTGTATGTACAGTTGAAAATTAATAAAAAGAGAATTTAAAAAAAAAAAAATGAAGTCCCAGGCACATGTGTCTGTTCTGACCCCAGCCATGCCTGGGATATACAGGAAGCTCTTTAGGGTTATTGTCTTCCCTTGTTAGCCTCCCACAGGGATAGGGACCCACCGATGAAGGATTAATTTGGGTTACCTGGTAGCATGGCCATAAGGGGCAGTGGATGGTCAGGGAGACTCAGCAGCAGTGGTAGAGGGACTTGGCAGGCCAGAAGGAGTGGATGGCCAGGGGGTAGGAGGAACAAAAAAAAACTGCCTGAATTTGCTTCTTTGAAATAGTGTCTTCACCTAAAAATAAAATTCACAAGTGATTAGTGGAGGACCTTCTAATGCATCTCACAAACACGTGGATTCCTTTTTTCCCTTGGTCTCCATGAAAAGGGTGTCTCTCAGTTTTCATGTCTGAGCTCAGATGTGAATTGAGCACCACTCTACCCACCAGCATCATACAGCCCCTGGGGTCTTACCTTCCACGTGTCACTGAATGTGCTTTCAGAATCCACTGGCCAAGTATAAGTACACTTAAACACGTAACATTTGCTTTTTATTAAAGCAGTCTGTCAGAAACCTTTTTGTTGTCACAGAGACTGACACAACAGGTGGGAGACAAGGTGCAAATGATAAAATGGGCAGACTAGGTGGGCCATCAAAGTCTATGTTTCTATGTTTCTATCCCATTCACCTAAATAAGTAGTAAGACAGCTTGTGCCTTGTGAACATACTTTCATTCAGACTCACTTTCAACCAAACAACTGAGGATTTTGGATGGCCCTGCTGATTATAAACTTGAATAAACTAGTTGGTAACAGTAATTCTGCACTTAGTAATCTATATCCTAGATGTTCTTATGCAAAAAATACAATGAAAACCTGACTAAAGTCTAAAAATAAGCTTATAAAACACAAAATATATCTGAACATTTATATTTACCTATGCAACATCATTGCAGCCTGAGTACAACTCAGATAAATTACATGATACTCTGACTACTGTATGATGTAGTAAACATATATTGGTATTTTTTTTATATTTTTTTGTAAACTGGGTAAACCCACTAGGCAAAACTGCCTGTTTTCAGAGGTGACCCAGGAGCACTGTGGAGGTAAAGTGCCTTGCTCAGAGTCGCACAGTATGCAAGTGGAGGTTGTGGGAATCAAACCCAAGTCTTCTAAATGTACTCAGTTCGATCACTGTTTGTTACTCAAACCACTAGGCTATACTGCCAGCCACAACACCCATATATAATGTTTTAACATATGATTTCAATAATAGTGCACAATACCTACAGTGCAAATTATGAACATTAAACACGTTGCAGCATTTTACTAAAACTGAATTATTTCCCTCTCCATCTGCTTATGTTTTCTTACACCAAAGTGGGTGTATAGTTGATAGAGCACTGTAAATAGCCTGAGGTAGCACTACTGCTTGCAATGCCAGGGACTCAGGATCAGAAGTGAATTTGGGTTGCTAGAGGCCTGGCCAGGGGAGTAGGATCGGGCACCTGGGGGGCTGCTATCTTACTCTGGGAATGGTGGCTTGCAGGTCCTGCTGCTTTACTGCCACCTGGATGACCACAGGTGGGGATGCAATGAGGCTGCAGAGCATTTTGGAAGAGAGGAAGCTAGCCAGGATCTGGAGTAGCAGCATGTCTCTATGCACCCTACTTCCTTGGATCCCCTTGAGTGTTGGTGCCCTCAGGGACAGAGCCCAGAAAACCAGTAACAATCACCCCACATCGGCTGCTGGTAGAAGGGATCCAGCTGCCCCAGACTTCATAACCAGTTTCCATGAGAGACCCACTGGGCTGCCCGACACACATTAAAGGACTGTGGAGGGGTGACCTGGGGTCCCCTCCCTTCCCACCTGGGGGGTACAACCTAGGCAGGATGGGTGCAGGCTCACAGGAGCTCCGGAGCATTACCTGGGGTGAAGCTAGAGGATACCCAGCCTAGGGATCTCTGAAAAGTGGAGACTGACACTATGAGAAGGGGCAGAGAAAGAGAAAATAAAAACATTTAAAAATATGCTGAAATCTTAGGGATTCTGTGCAATGAAATGCAATTTCCGTGAGGCACTGGTACAAGAATTCAAAATCCGCAAACCAAGCAGGATTCCGTGATTTTTACCGGTGTTACCGGTAAAAACGGAAAACCATTGTCCCTGCCCCTGCCAGTTAGGCAGGGGTTATGTGCAGTTGCAAGTGCCTGGGGAAAAGAATAGGACGTTGTACAGTGTTTTAAATTGTGAGAGGGATGTACAGGAGAGACGTCCTGGTGGAAGGTTGTTCCATTTATGTGCAGCAGCAAATGAGAATGACCACATTCCAAATGCTAAGCGTGTTTTAAGTATAATTAGTAATGGTTGGTGAGATGATTGAAGGGACCTGGTAAATGGTTTCTGAGTCAGCAGTTTAGAGAGGCTGGGAGGGGAGGTGTACTAGTTTGAAGGTGGTACAAAGCAAGGGGAAGTCCAGTTTAGTCTCAAAACCTGGTCAATTTAAGGTACTGAGCACAACACAGTGGTGAGTCCGGGCCAGGGCAGAGGCAGCAAATCTGGTTATCTAGTGATATGCTTGCCTGAGTCTGTCCATAGAAACATAGAAACAGAAACATAGAAATTGATGGCAGAGAAGAACCACAATGCCCATCCAGTCTGCCCATTTCTTTTTCTACCTTATGAATGTGACATCGGTCTTTGCTCTGTCAATGACCTATCTATTCATACTCATCTGTATTGCTCCCTTATGCCGATACCATGCCTGTTTAAAGCCTTGCACTGTATTCATATCCACCACTTCCTGAGGTAGGCCATTCCATGCATCCACCACACTTTCTGTGAAAAAGAACTTTCAAGCATTACCCCTTAATCAGCCTCCCTCTAATCTCATGCTGTGCCCTCTTGTCCTGCTATTTTTCTTGTATTGAAACATGTTAGATTCTATTACCTTGTTAATGCCCTTAAGATGTTTGAATGTTTAGATCACATCACCTCTCTCCCTCCTTTGCTCTAGGGTATACATATTGAGCTTCGTTAATCTGTCCTCATATGTTTTCTGATGCAGCCCCTGTACCATTTTGGTTGCTCTTTTCTGGACTGCCTATATTTTGTTACTGTCCTTGTGCAAGTGGGGCCTCCTGTACTGCACTCAGTACTCCAGATGGGGCCTAACCAGTGTCTAGTAAAGAGGGATTATTACCTCCCTCTTACGACTTGTGATACCCTTACTAATACACCCCAACATCCCTCTTGCCTTACCTATTGCTTTAGTTGTCTGCTTGGATGATTTCAGGTCATCTGTGATGATGATGATGCCCAAGTTTCTTTCTTCTCTTGTGATCACCAGCAACTCCCCTCTCAACCTATAGGTGGCTTCAGGGTTTTTCTTCCCTATGTGTATGATCTTGCACTTCTTTGCATTAAACCCCATTTGCCACTCTTCTGACCATTTTGCCAGTTTATCCGGATTTCTTCTCATTCTGCCCACCCCATCTGGATCATCTACTCTGTTGCATATCTTGGTGTCATCTGCAAATAGGCAAACCTTACCCCCCAGTCCATCTGCAATGTCACTGATGAAGATATTGAAGAGGACTGGCCCCAACACCAATCCCTGATGTACCCCACTTGTGACTTGCATATCTTCTGACTGTATACTGTTTACTACCACTCTCTGTTTTCTGCCCACCAACCAGTTTGCAACCTAGTTGACCAGCTTCTGACCCACCCTGAGCCTACCAAGCTTATTAATCAATATTCTATGTGGAACAGTATTGCAATCTTTGCTGAAGTCAAGGTAGGCAACAATAACTGCTCCCCCTTGGTCCACCACTCTGGTTACCCAGTCAAAGAAATCTATGAGATTAGTTTGACAGGACCTTCCTGTTGTAAACCCATGCTATCTTAGATCCTCTGCTCCTATTGATTCCAGGTGTTGCACTATCCTTTCCTCAAGGAGTGACTCCATAATCTTGCCCACTACTTATGTAAGACTGACTGGTCTGTAGTTCCTTATCTCTTCTCTGCTACCACTCTTGTGGAGTGGGATCACATGAGCCTTTCTCCAGTCTTCTGGGACCTCTCCTGTGCTCAGAAACTCACAAAACAGTTCCGATAATGGCTCTGCTAGTTCCACCCTTAGCTCCTTTAGTACCATGGGATGTATGCCATCAGGTCCCATTGCCTTGTCCACCCTGAGCTTTGTGAGCTCTTTTAGGACCCTTTCTTTTGTGAAGGGACTAGTGTACACCTCCCTTCCCCCTGTGTCCATGGTGCTGAGCTGTGGGCCCTGACCTACCTTCTCCTCAGTAAATACTGAGCAGAAGTATCTATTTAGGATAGATGCTTTTCCTTGGTCTTCCTCCACATACTCCCTCTTATCCCCTCTGATCTTAGCAATACCCCCTCTGGACTTTCTCCTTTCACTAATGTGTCTATAGAAAGTATTGTCCTCTTCTTTTACTGTTCGTGCTAGTGTTTCCTTGGTTTGGGCCTTTGCCTGCCTTACTGCCTTCCCTGCTTCCCTTAGGGAAGTTTGGTATGCCTCTCTATCTGTGTCTCTGCATTCCCTTATATTTCCTGTAGGCCAGCCCTTTGTCTGTGACCTGTTCTGCTACTGTTTTTGAGACCCAAAGTGGTTTCCTCCTTTTGCCCTTGCTTTTATCTCTAATACAGTGAGATGTTGCTACAAGTATTGCATCCTTAATGCTTGCCCATTTTGCCTGCACTCCCTCACCTGTATTTCTTCTTGCCAGAGCTAGCTTAACTGTGTTGGCCTGCTTATCAAAGTCAGCCCCTCTGAAGTCACATATTTTTGCCTCGGAATGGGATGATTTAGTTCTAGTGGCCTAATTGAACCATACCATGTGATGGTCACTGGCCCCCCAGGTGACCTTCTACCTGGTGATCTGTGATCCTTTCCACATTAGTCAGTACTAGACCTAGTATAGCCCTGTCTCTTGTGGGTTGTTCTACCAGTTGTTTGAGGTCCTCCCCTGCAGGGAATTCCCAATGTGTCTGGTTCTGGTGAATGTTCCTGTTGGTATTGACCAATCTGTATCTGGCATGTGGAAGTCTCCCATTATCAGAACCTATTGTAGTATAACAATTAATAAACAGAAAGAAGAACACACAGACAAAATACAAGGTATTCCTCTAGACAGTATTAATTCTATACATTCAAAATAACTTCGAACATTTCTGTTGGTTAGTCAGGAGCTACCCCTCTGGCCTGTCACAAAAACCTTACATTATATCCTGTTTATCCAGACATTTACAATTGAGATAGCTGCTAAGTATATCAGCGTAGATGCATAAGAGTGTCCAGTTATCTTTTAGCTAGAAAAGAAAAGCCTCTAGTCCACTTTAGGGCTTCCGTTTGAACGGAAACTTCATGGGCATAGCCAGAGGAACTTAGAAATGGAGTTTAATCTTACAGTTATAGTACTGTAATTAGAAATTCCTTGGGATATACCTGCAAGTGATGTATCGATAACTTGGAAACAAGTAAGAGGTCAGAGGTAAGGGAACAGGTTAAGTTTTGGAATAATAGCTAAAGAACAGCACGGAAGAGTGAGTGGTGATGTTTTAGCATTTAGACTTATTCCATCACCTTATGGGGAAGTACAGTAGAATATATTTTGAGAGGGACAGAGGAATGTTCCCTCCTTAGGGCATGAAGTCAGGAAGATGGTCTAGCTGATGAAGTATCCATCTACGCCACTTTGTCTCAAAGGCAGGAACACTATGCCACAATCGGGCAGAGATTCTCTCCAGATTGTATATTTCCAGCATTAGGGCATGCCATTTTTCACATGTAGGTGTTTTGCTGGTACGCCATGACTTAGTAATGGCCTTTTTTGCCACCAAGATGAGTAAAGTGAGTAATTCATAATTGGTCTTGTTTATTTTAACATGTACTGTGGGAGTGGCTGTGAGGATGTAAGTGGGACTTAAAAGCCCTGAACAAGCAAATGGACTCTCCAGTTCTTTGAGAACTCCTTGCCAGTATCCTTTAATGAGCGGGCAGAACCACAAGACAAAAGAGTGATCAGCAGCCATATGGCCACATCCATGCCAACAATGGCCTGCCTGTGGGCCAAGATAGTTGGCTACCACAGCCAGAGCATGAAAATATCAGGATCTACATTTCCAGGAGAATTCCTGCCAATATGTTATGGTAGAGATTTTATAAGCCGGTAGGGTACAATTGGTCCAGGCCTTGGGCGAGATAGTCAAGTTGAATTCCTGGATACACTTACTGCATATGTTGTCTGTGGATTTATAGGACAAAGCCTGTAATGTGTTATACAAGGAACTAATAAGATGGTCTAATGTGGTTCCTCTGATATACAGTTGGAATATACTTACCGGAGAGGGTTTCTCTGCTTTTTGAGCTAACATTTCTTCTCGTAGCTGCAAGTAAGATTTAATTTAAAAAAATATCTATGAATCTTTGTTTAGGGAAGGTGCTATGGTGCTATGTTGTCTGGAGGGATATAAAAGGAAGCAGTCCTGTTGCACCCTCCGATTGAAACATACTATTGCCATTTACAAAGTGCCTTATCCATCTTGTTAGGGGGTATGAGGTGTCATATGCCAGACAATGGAGGAACAGACATTCCACTGCAGTGAAGCAGTGGCGCTGTAACCACAACCATTGACAGAAAGGTTCTGCAATGTACTGAGTGAATTTAGAGCATGGGGCACATGTGGGTGGGTTTCCAAAGAGATATGACCTTAAATCATGGATATCGCTTAAGGTAGTTTCAGTGTTCTTCCAGTGCATCTGGTAAGTGGGCTCCAACCAGTAGAGAATTATTCTGAGCTGAGTTGCCCACATGTAGTGATCAAGGTTTGGAAGGTTTACTCCCCCTTTACCTTGTGGAAGCTGGAGTATGGAATACATGCTGCTAGGTAGCTTCCCTTGCCATAGAAAATGAGATATAAGCTTGTTCCAGGCCTGGAAATAGAATCTGCTAGGAACGAGATGGAGAGTCTAGAGATAAAACAGTATTTGTGGTAAAATATTTTGTTGTATGACTTCCACCCTATTCAGGAATCCCAAAGTTAGTTGAGACCAATGGGCAAGATCCTTGGTTATTTGTTGGGTGAGGGATTCATAATTCAACAGTTCTAGATGTAACAAAGTTTTGGTAGATTAGCACCCAGATAGCAAATGACTGTTTTTGACCATTTAAATGGAAAGCAAGCTTTTAAAGCAGGTGTCCAGCTAAAATGGTACAGCAGGACTTCCGTTTTGATGTTGTTCAACTTTTAACCTGCTAAGGTCTAAACTTCTGAATTAGATGCCATATCGTGGGAATAGAGTTTTCCCAGGTGTTCAGGGTGAGGAGGATGACATCAGCAAACAAGGATATTATATGTTGATGACCTCCCAACTGTATACCGTGTACGGACGGATGGGATCAGATCACAGTGGCCAGTGGCACCAGATACAGTGCAAATACAATTGGGGATAACAGGCATCCCTATTGTGTGCCCCTAGTTAGCTGGAACAGTTCAGGCAGAGTGCCATCAATTCTAACATAAGCTTGGGGGGAGTCATAAATATTCTATAAGGAAAAAATAAACTCATCAGAAAGCCCAAAGTGAGGCATGGTGGCCAACGGGAAGGGCCATCCCACCCTGTCGATTGCCTTTTCAGCATCAAGGTTCAGCAGTGTCAGAGGGATCTTCTTGGTCAACTTGTAGCCTACCAACAACAGGGTATGTCTGACACTGTCATGAGCTTGATGCCGTCTGACAAAACCAATTCAGTCCAGGTCAATGAGAAGGGGGAGAAGACACTCCAATCTATGACACATGATGGATGTATAAATTTTATAACCATAATTAGAAACATAGAAACATAGAATTTGACGGCAGATAAGTACCACTTGGCCCACCTAGTCTGCCCATTTCCCTACCTAATGGATAAGCTGCAGATCCTAGTTAACCAACAGCCTACTTCCTCCTACCCTCCACTAGAATTGCCTTATGCGTGTCCTATGCATTCTTGAATTCCCTTGCTGTTTTTGACTCTACAACCTCCTCAGGAAGGCTGTTCCATGTATCCACAACCCTCTCTGTGAAGAAATACTTCCTCACATTACCTTTGAGCATACCTCTCAACCTCTTGCATCATTAATCAGGGACAAGGCTTAATAACATCAGGGACAAAGACTCAAAATCAAGGACACATCTTAAAAATTGATAGTATTCACTCGAAAGCTGATGGAATAAGGGAATTTGTGTTAAGATGCAGTTTCTGAAGAAGAACAAGTCTCTAATGTTAATGTTTGACATTATTTTGTGATTTTAATCCCCACTGTTCTGTCGCGAAAACACAAATTTTATGAGGGACAGAGGAAAATTCTGAGGGAAAATCAGGGACGCCCCTGAAAATCAGGGACAGTTGAGAGGTATGCCTCTGAGCTGTCCCCCCTCTATCTTCAAATTGTGCCCCCTTGTTTTTGCACATCTGTTTTTCTGAAAGATGCTACCCTCTTGGACTTTGTTGATTCCCTTGAGGTATTTGAAAGTTTCTATCATGTCCCCCTCTCCCTCTTTTCCTCGAGGCTATACATTTTTAGTTCCTTTAGTCTTTCTTCATATGTCTTCTGATGCAGACCCTGCATCATTTTGGTTGCCCTCCTCTAGACAGCCTCCACCCTGTCTATGTCTTTGCAGAAATGGGGTCTCCAGAACTGTACACAGTACTCCAGATGTGGTCTTATCAACTGTCTGTACAGAGGGCCAATAACTTCCTGTTTTCTACTGGTGATGCCTCTCCCTATGCATCCCAGTATCCCCCAGCCCTCCTTACTGCCTTCTCACATTGCTGGCCCACCTTTAGGTCATCTGATATGACTACCTCCAGGTCCCTTTCCATCTTTGTTGTTGTCAGTATCTCACCCCCCATTGTGTACTCTTCCCCTGGGTTTTTGTTTCCCAGGTGCATTACTTTCCACTTCTTTGCATTGATTCTAAGCTGCCATACATTTGACCATTCCTCCAATCTTGCCAAGTCCCTTTTCATCTTTTCCACCCCACCTTGTGTATCAACCCTGTTGCAGACCTTTGTGTCATCTGCAAAGAGATATACTTTCCCTTCCAGTTCCTCTGCAATGTCACTTATAAAGACATTAAAAAGGAATTGCCCCAGTACTGAACCCTGCAGTACCCCACTAGTAACCCTCCTTTCTTCACTGTGGACTCAGTTTACTATTATCCACTGTGTCCTGTTGTCCAATCAGCGTTTTAGCTAGGATACCACCATAGGACCCACTGCCAGGCTGGCTAATTTGTTTATTAATCTTTTGTGTGGGACTGTGTCAAATGCCTTGCTAAAGTCTAGGTAGGCCATGTCCACAGCCCCTCCCTGGTCTACTGCTCTGGTCACTCAGTCAAAGAAATCAATTAGATTTGTCTGACATGACCTTCCCACTGTGAATCCATGCTGCCTTGGGTCCTGTGCCCCACTGGCCTCTAAATACTCAAACATTCTTTCCTTCAGAAGTGATTCCATCATTTTCCCTACTGCTGAGGTCAAACTGAAAGGTCTGTAGTTTCCTGCCTCTGTCTTGCTCCCACTTTTGTGAAGGAGAATCACATCCACCCTCCTCCAGTCCCCAGGTACCACCCCATCCTCCCATGATTTATTAAAAAGAGTAGTCAGTGGTGTTACTAGTTCTTCCCTTAGTTTTTTTAAAATTCTAGGGTGAATCCCATTAGGCCCCATTGCTTTATCCACCTTCAGTTTTAAGAGTTCTTTCAGAAACCTTTCTTCTGTGAAAGGACTAATATTAGCCACCCTATCCTGAGTGCTTCTATTGATTGGATTAGGTATTTCTCCCTGCTTTTCCGCTATGAATACTGAGCAGAAGTATTCATTCATTATCCCTGCTTTTTCACTGTCACTCTCTGCCCAAACACCATCCTCTTTGTTCAGCCTCAGTATACCTGCCTTAGTCTTTCTTTGCTCCCTAATGTACTTATAAAAGGATTTATCCCCCTTCTTAACCAAGTTGGCGATCTTTTTCTCGGTTTGGGCCTTTGCTATTCTGACTGCCTTACCTGCTTCCTTCTGCATTAACTGATACAGTTCTCTGTCCTGCTCCTTCTGTGTTTACTTATACAAACATACGAAATTTGCCAGCAGATAAAGGACTAGAGGTCTATCAAGTCTGCTCGAATGTGCAGCTAGCACCCTTTATTCTGCAGCTGCCTCTCCCTCTCACCCTTCCCCTTCATTAACCCTCCCCCTTGTCCTGTCCCATCCTCATTTGAAGCAGTCCACTGTTCTACGGCATACCACTTCAGCAGGTAATGCATTCCACCCAGCCACCACCCTCTCTGTAAAAAAGTGTCTCCTCATCTCCCTCCTGAACCTTCCTCACTCCAGTCTCATACCATGGCCCCTGGTGGCCCTCCCCTCCCTTACTTTGAACAGCCCCTCTGTACCCGTCTTGTTTATTCCTTTCATGTATTTAAAGGTTTCAATCATGTCACCCCTGTCTCTCCTCTCCTCCAGTGAGTACATGTTCAACTCCTTCAACCTCCTCTCGTATGATAAGTCCCCAGCCCTTGATCATCTTTGTCCTCATGCACCCCCCTCCAGTAACTTAATGTCCCTCTTCAGACACGACGCCAGTACTGCATGCAGTACTCAGGTGTGGTCTAACTAATGACCTATACAGTGGCAGAATCACCTCCTCCTCCTCGAGGATATACCCCTTGCAATACAACTCAGCATTTTGTTGGCCTTTGCAGCTGCCTTCCTACATTGTGCGAGTTGTTCATTGACCTATGACAAAGAGCACCCAGATCCTTCTCCTCCTCCGTCTGGGCTAGCTGCACTCCCCTAGCTGGTAACTCCTCCTTGGGTTCTTCATGACCAAAATGCAGCACCTTGCACTTTTGGCATTAAAGCCCAGTTGCCAGGTGTCTGACCAGGTTTCAAGCTTTGCCCGATCATCCTGCAACCCTGCCATCCCCTAGGTCATCCACCACCCGCCTACGTTGGTATCATCAGCAAACAGACTGATCTTGCTCTTGATGTCCCATGATATGTCTGCAATGAATATCCCAAACAACACTGGTCCCAACACTGAGCCCTGTGGAACACCGCTCGTCACTGCCCTTGGGTGTGAGAGCTCCCCACCCACCACCACCTTCTGTTGCCTTCTCTGCAGCCAGTTTCCTACCCATCTCACCAGCTTTGCACCCACCCCTGTGCCTACTAACTTCCTTCCCAGCCTTCCATGTGTCACTGAGTTGAATGCCTTACTGAAGTCCAGATACAGGACATCCACTGCATAGCCTCTGTCCAGTTGCCAAGTTATCCAGTCATAGAACTCGACCAGGTTGGTTTGGCAGGATCTGCCACCTATGAAGCCATGCTGTCTGCTGTCCTGTAGTCCTTTGGCCTCTAGGAGGGCCACCAGCCTCTCCTTCAGGATAGTCTCCATTAGCTTACCCACGATGGATGTGAGGCTCACTGGTCTGTAGTTTCCCGGTTCATCCTTGGGGCCACTCTTGTGGAGGGACACCACATGAGCCATCCTCCAGTCCTGAGGTTCACACCCCGAATGTAGTGAGGCATTAAATAGATCTGCCAAAGGTCCTGCAAGGACCTCTGCCAGCTCCTTCAGTAACCTGGGTGGATGCCATCTGGGCCTGGCGTCTTGTCCACCCTCAGTGCCTTCAAACCTTCTCAAACTCTGCTCTCCATGATTTCCCCATCTGTCACCACTCCCCCCCTGCTTCTGCCATTTCTCCCACCTTAAGTGTCACCCCCTCTTCTCTTTAGTAAATACTGAGCAGAAGTACTCATTTAGTGCTTCCGCGTTATCGCACCCTGCTTCCACCCAACCCCCCTCCTTCCTAATCCTTACTATGTGGTCCTTACAGCTCCTTTTCTCCCTGATGTACTTAAAGAAGTCCTTCTCCCCCTTCTTAATGCCTTGTACCAGCCTGAGTTCCGTAGATGTTTTGGCTCCTCTTACTGCCCTTGTCACCTCCTTCGATTCTGTCAAGTACTCCTCCCTGTCCTCCCCTTCCCTGTTTTCTTGTACTTCCTAAAGGCAGCTCTTTTCCTCCTTACCTTTTCCATGACCTCCTTGCTCAACCAGGTCGGTTTCTTAGCCCTAACCTTCTTGCTCTGGGCTTTGCAGCAGGTTTTGGTTGCCTCCACTATCCCCAGCTTTATGAGCTCCCACCTCTGGTTAGTGTCCATACTAGATTGAATTCTGGCCAGGTACCCTTTTACTACTTTCCCCATCCTCCTAAAGTCAGCCCTCCTGAAGTCCAGCACTATTGTGCCAGATTCCACTCCTTCCTTGCCCATATCCAATGTGAGCCATACTGAGTGGTGGTCACTCCCTGACAGCGGTTCCTCCACTGTAAGTTCTCTCATAAAGTCCCCTTTTGCCAGCACAAGGTCAAGGGTATTTTCTAACCTGGTTGGTTCTCTGACCATTTGCAGCAGGAAGCTGTCCTGGAAGGCATCCAGCAGTACCTGCTCCCTTCTGTTCCTGGTTGTTGGGGTGCTCCAGTCCACTCCTGGCATGTTGAAGTCCCCCACAATCACCACACTACCCTTCTCACAGGTCCTCCTGATCTGTCGCGCTAGTTCCCTGTCTAACTCCTCCGTCTGAGATGGTGGCCTATACACCACTTCCATTCTAAGAATCCTTCATGAATACTATCTTTTATTCCCTTACCTTCCTTGCCATTTCTTTTGAGAACCATAGTGTTTTTTTCTTTCATTTTGATTTGTTTATTTGCCTCATACAAAGACTTTTGTCTCTGTGATGGCAGTTTTGATGTTTTCCCATTGTTGCTCCACCCCACCTTCTTGCCTGTTTGCTAGTGCTTTTCTGAGGCACACTCCCATTTTGAGAAAATTAGCCCTCCTGAAGTCCAGTACCTTTATTTTTGTGTGGCTTGACTCTACAGCTAAGTTTGTCGTGAACCACACTGTTTGGTGGTCGCTTGTTCCCCAGTGGCTACCCACTTCAAGATCAGAGATCTTCTCTCCATCCCCATTTGAGACTACCAGGTCTAAGATTGCTCTCTCCTACGTGGGTTCCAAAACTAGCTGTCGGAGGCATGCCCCTGTAGGGCATCGAGAATGGCGCTGCTCTTGGATGTGGCTACAGCAAAGGTGCTCCAGTCAACATCTGTCATATTCAGGTCCCATATCAGCAATATCTCCCCTTTCTCTGCCATCCCAAGGATGCCTTCTATCATTCCTTTTTCTGTTTCCTCCCCCTGTGATGGGGGTCTGTATACAACCCCTATGCGGATAGTGGAGCCATTTCCAGTCTTCAGGGTGACCCACAGTGCCTCCTCTCCTCCCTGGTTACCCTTTAGTTCTGTTGCTTTTATCCCTTCCCTTTCATAGAGAGCTACTCCTCCTTCTCTTCTTCCCTCCCTGTCCCTCCTGCAGATTGTGTACCCTGGTATGTTGACATCCCAGTCATGGTTCTCTGTGTACCATGTTTCTGTGACTGCCACAATATCCAGGCATCCTTATTTCATCAAAGCCACCATTTCAGGGAGCTTTTTAAGTAGACTACGGGCACTGGTATTCATTACCCTCCATTTTTTATAATTTTATTTCTTTTTGCCCCATCCCTGTCCCTACTGCCTTTGTCTTTTTCTCCTTTTACCCCTGCCCTTCTCCCTATCGACTGCTCTATTTTTGTGTTTACCTCACTAATTACTCTGATTTTTTTGTTGGGGGCTAGGATTTCCCTTCCCATCTTCAGTGCCTCCCCCTTTGGCTAGTTTAAATGCTTGCCACTGAAGCATTTAAACATATCACCTAGGATCCTGGCTCCCCTCCAGGATAGATGCAGACCAGCATGCCTGTATAACCCTGCATCCCTCCAGGTGGAGCCCCAGTCCCCAATGAAGCCAAATTCCTGAGCTCTGCACCAGCTTTTCAACCAGTCATTGAATCCCATGGTGTGGAGTGCCCTAGCCTTATCCATGCCATAGACAGGTAGCACTTCCAAGAAAGTTACCATGTGTGCTACTTGTCTAAGGCCCCTCCCCATCTCCACAAACTCCTATTGCACTGCTACGATCCCATTCTCAGCCAGGTCATTCATCCCTAGGTGGATAATGACATGCAGCTCCCTCCCACTTGCTGCTGCTCCCATGATCCTGAGGATTCATTTCCTGTACCTCCAAGCCTTGGTGCTGGGCAGACACCTTAACTCCCTTTCCCCTCCCTCACCCAGTTCTACCCCCTAACAATTGAGTCCCTCACCAGGAGTTGTTTCTTTCCCCTGTGGGGTCCTGGGCCACCCTCCTGTGGGTCTCCATTGTAGAGGTTCCCAGCATCCTCCTTGGTCTCCACTGCAGGTGCCTCCATAGAGGAATCATACTTCCCCAGAGTGGCGAATGAATTGTGGAGAGGCACAACTGGAGGGATGCATCTCTGTTCCACCACCCTCACCCTCTCTGAGCCCACCATGGTCCAATCTCTCCTCTTTCTTGGCAACCTCTGAGGTAGTGGTGGTGGCCTTGGTGGTCCCTGGGTGGGGGAGCAGGTTTTCTGAATCCTTTCCAGGTCAGCACGAAGACAGACAACCTTCTTCCTCAGACCAGAGAGGTGCCTGCAAATAGGACAGCAACACAGTTTCCAGAATGTCTCCCGGAAGACTGCTGTTCCAGAGCCAGTGCATTGCACCACTCCCCACATGTCTGTGTCCCTTCCAGTTACAATTGCTTTTTTGTTTTTTGTTCTTGTTTTAGTCTGTGCAAGCTTGTGAGTGTCTCTACCCCCATTCAGTGTGCTGTGCCTTTAAGGATATGAACAGGTGTATGTTGTTAGCAGTTTTGAGGAAGTGATGTCAGAGCCCCTGCTATAAAGGAAGTTATGAGCTTGGGGTAGGTGGGGTGAGGCGAAGAGTGAGTGGGAGTAAATCTATGCTGTCCAGAAACAATCACCTACAACTCTTACCCTCCACCCCGGGGAGTGCCTTCCTTCCTTCCTTCCTTTCAGACACCTATTTCATAAGGGCTAAGTAACAGGTCTATTCACAACTGACTGCAAATATCTCCCAGCTACCGTTCCTCCCTGGCAAATTAAAGTTAAAACTAAGTAAAGTCCACCCCAACAACAGAATCAATACTAGTTACTTACACAGGTCCAAAAAGTAATAATTCAGTTCAATTAAGCATGGAGCTGGGATGATAAGAAGCTAGATGGTGTGGGTCCTTAACCAACTTTGGAACTGCTGCCATCACAGCGAATTTCCAGGAGGGAGGTGGTGGATCCCCCTTTTGAATGCTATGAAATGCTGGCAGGAGAGCTGGAAGTAGTAATGTTTTAAAGTGTTTATAGAACTCAGATGGATAACAATCTGGGCCTAGGGCATTTAAGAGGTTTAGCATCCCTAAGGACAGCTATAATCTCACTTTGTGTGATGGGGGCTTGTAACCTTTGAGCCTCATCTGAAATCATTTGGGAAGTGGTAGGTTTCTCAAATATCTGTCTATGGAGTATGGGGGGAGCTATACACTGTATAAAGTGTCCAATAGTACTGTACATTACAAATGCCATTCTGATATCTGATAGGTAGTGTGGGAGGTAGGAGGAAACCAGATCATACAAATGCATGACACATGCATGATTCCATGCCATTCGAAGTCTCTGTGCTAGATTTCTAACGACCACATGGTCTCCCCCTCATGTGTGGTCAATTTCAAGAAGAGTAGCTTTTGCTCAATACCCTGGTCAATTAATTTCTGGAGTTGCTGCTTAGTTAAACTGATCTTGGGACTCTCTGATTGATCCTGAAGGTGTGAAATGTGGCCTTTCCTCTCTCTTTTTTTTCTGGTGGAGTACACAGTTATCTCACTTTGAAGCACCGTTTTGAGGATATCCCACATGATAACCTGGTTAACTGGGAAAAGGTTATTTTCTCTACCAATC
This sequence comes from Neoceratodus forsteri, assembly GCA_016271365.2. Taxonomy (NCBI): domain Eukaryota; kingdom Metazoa; phylum Chordata; order Ceratodontiformes; family Ceratodontidae; genus Neoceratodus; species Neoceratodus forsteri. The sequence continues at coordinate 215,057,655 of CM057451.1, forward strand.
CTAGGTTTGGCCTCCTCCATTAGCTGCTTAAACTGCTGATCCTTGAGGTGGAAAAGGTTCAGGCACCAATGAACCATATGGGGGGGCCATTCCCCAATAATAACTTTGCATAAACTGGCGAGTGATCAGATACTATGGATTTACCTTGATAAATGTCCTGGATGGTATCAAGGTGCTCCACCATGCAGAAAATATAATCTAGCCTAGCTGACATGCCCGTTCTTGGTGCATAGAGCATGTATTGCCTTACGGAAGGGAAGCAAATTTCTCCACAAATCCACCATGCCCAGAGACACTAGCGTGGAGTGGAAGTACCTCTGGAGTGGGTCAGACCTATGCAAAGAGGGTTTAGATGCATCTAGAGAGGGTGTGAGAGTCATGTTTAAACCACCTCTCATTATCAATTGACCATTCAGTTTCAGTAGTAACTGGTTAAACATTTTTTGAGCTACAATTTTTAAAGAGCCCGGGGGGAGATATATTGAGGTAAGGGTCACTGGCAAACCATACAAGTAACCGGTCACAATTATAACAGTTGGGGGGTGAGGATATAGCATGCACCAAGCAGGAAAGGGATCTTAGAGTTATCATCTCTGTTGACCTCAAGGTAGGGGAAATAGTGCAACAAGTCAGCAGGTAAAGCAAATAGGATGCTGGGATGCATATACAGGGGCATCACCAGCAGGAAATGGGAGGTCATAATTCCACTATACAAGACACTAGTGAGGCCCCACCTGGAGTACAGTGTACAGTTCTGGAGACCTTACCTACGTAAGGACATAGACAGGGTAGAGAAGGTGCAGAGGAGGACAACAAAGATGGTACATGGATTGCATCACAAGTCCTATGAGGACAGGGTGAAGGACTTGAATATGTACTCCCTAGAGGAGAGGAGGAAGAGAGGGGATATAATGGAGACATACAAGTATCTTACAGGGAGGAACAGAATGAAGGAATACACTATTTTTCAGCAAAAAAGATGTTCCAGGACTAGAGGGCATAGGATGAATTTGGAGGGAGGACAATTCAGAGGAAACGTGAGGAAGAATTTCTTCACAGAACGGGTGGTGGACAAGTGGAACATCCTGCCAGAGGAAGTAGTGGGGGCTGAAAAATCATGGGATTTAAGAATGCATGGGATATCCATAAGGGAACTGGAAGCCAGGGGTAAGAGGCAGACTTCTAGGAAAACAAGGTGAACTTACAAGTTCAAATGGGCAGACTGGGTGGGCCTTAGGCCCTTATTTGCTGACAGTGCCTATGTATCTATGTATAAAGTGACCCTCAGAATCAATGATCTGGCCCTGTAATTGAAAAGGAACACCCTGTGGGATCAATATAGTGACTCTCCGCCACTTCCCCAAGCGATGGAAAGAAGAAAGCACCAAGGAAAACCTACATTTCATAAACTTGGCATGCTCGGACTGGGAAGGGTGTGTTTTCTGCAAGAAAATGAGGTTGTTTTCATCCCTCTTCAACTGTTGCAACAATCCATACTGTTTTAACAGGTTATGGATCCCACTAATATTTAATGAGACAATTAATGATGTTCTATCCATTATAATAAAGAGTGACACAGATGAGCTTATACGGTGATGGAATTCCCTGCTTGTCAAGAAAAGGGAAGAAGGGGAGAAAGTAAGAGCAAGAGATACCAACAACAGTCAAACAGAGTAACATCATAATATAACACATAGTACAAAACCAGAATTACTTAGCCCCCGAGAAGGTTCAGAGGTTATGGAAGAAAAAAAAAAAGAGGTAAAAAGAAGTGAACACGCTATTTAACTAAGCCACCAACCAGGTGGACTAACAATAGCAATTCCAAAAAAATAGGCGGTAGTGGTCTCCAGCCCAGATGGAGGGAGCACTTCCACCAAGAGGAAGGAAACAAGACCCTTAACTGGACTTTCAAGGTTGGAGAGATATGAATACTCTCCTATAAGGGGGAAGATCTACACCCCAGGCAAGGGAAAGTCACAGATAAAACTATGGGCACCCACGACTGCTACAATCTTAGGCTATAGTGGAAGAAGAGACTAGGTGGGGAGAGATTTAGTACCACCCCACAACTAGCAATGGGTTAGTGCTTGCTCTTGAGGAGTTGCCTGGACAGAGGAGAAACAAGGCAGTATAGCATAGCACTCAACGCCCTATCCATGTTTCAGTCCATTGGTTCAGAGTGGATCTTGAGTGCAGATTAATTTACTGATGTCTGTGGGGGTTGGGGGGTGCAGGAGTGCCCAAACATGGAATATTATGCAAGTTTGGGAGAGAAGTGTTCAGCTGGTTTGATATCTCTTAGAATGTGCATGTCTGCATCATCCCTCTCCTCTCTCCGATGTGTTGTGGAGGGGGGGTAAACTCTCCCGATATCCCTCCTACACTTAACAGTCTTAATAGGGGCCCCTAGTAATTACACCTAGGGTCACCACTAGAGTTAAGCTTGGGAGATGAAGAAGAGACCAGAAGGACTGCATGTCCCTGCCTCCCTCCAGGTTGCCTCACATTAACAGCAAGTCATAATATGATTAATTACCAATCTACATAAGTGGTCTAATTACCCATTCAGAGTGTCAAACATAGTCTGTTCTGCATTAAAAACTTTAAAAGTGTAATTCACATCTCTTCAGCACTGCCAAAATCGGCTGTCTAAATGCTTTCTTCCATAAAAAAGGGGAGTAGAAACAGTAGGAACGGTGTTGCTTATATCCCCTCCTTAATACTGCTCATATCACAATAGTTACATTCAGTGGCCCAGATATTCAAACTGCGCCAGGCTGTGGTGCAAGCCTGGGTGCAGCGCAACTTGGTTGCACAGGGATGTTGACTGGACGATATTCAATGGAGCTGCACCATGGCTCAGCATCATTGAATATCGCACCCTGGCCAACCGCAGTGCGCATGGCACAGTGGCACTGAGCCATCTCAAGTGGCCAGAGTAGAGCAGGGGGATGTGCTAGTACAAGTTCCATTGCACAAGGTGCAGCAACCACGGTATTCAAAAGCTGACATGCAGATGGGGCCATAATGTATGTAAGGCGCACATGGGGCCATTTGCATGTCATTATGGTCCCATTTGCATGCAGGTGCGCCAATCCCCGGCGACTTGTGCCTGGTGCCCTGTCAGGCAGCAGCCTTTGGGGACTGATGCCCCCTGCAGCGTGGCAATGTTCCCACAGCCCAATCGCGGGGTTAAGTAAAACAAAAGAAGATCCCTTTTCCCTGGTGGTCCAGTGGACCACTGTCAGCCCGATCGCGGGCTTAAGTAAAATAAAAGAAGATTCCTTTTCCCTGGTGTTCCAGTGGACTGCTGTCAGCCCGATCGCGGGCATTTGTAAAATAAAAGTAGAATCCTATATCCCTGGTGGTCCAGTGGATCACTGTCAACCTGATCGCGGGCATTTGTAAAATAAAAGAAGATTCCTTTTCCCTGGTGGTCCAGTAGACTGCTGTCAGCCCAATCACAGGCTTCAGTGAAATTATAATGATTCCTATATCCCTGTTAGTTGGGCGGACCCCTTCCCCACCTGCCCACTGATCCCCGCTGCCTCACTCCCCCACAGTCAGTGGCACACGGCAGCACTCCACCCACCTGCCGCCCGCCGACTGACACCGTCGGTAAGATTGTACGCCTATTGGTCCACAGTGTGAGCCAATGGGTGTGCAGCCCATATCATACTACACATTCCAGATATGTGAATGGATACATTCACATATCTGAATGTAGATGGTGGGCTGCAGCGCATTAGCTAATGTTGTGGACCAATCAGCGTATAGCCCTACCAACAGTGTCAGTCGGTGGGCGCAGGGCGGGCAGGCGGGTGGGGTGCTGCTGCCCGCCGCTGACCGGGGGGAGCGGAGCAGTGGGGATCAGTGGGCGGATGGGGAGGGGGGTTCGCTGGACCACCAGGGATATAGGAATCATTATACTTTTACTGAAGCCTGCGATCGGGCTGACAGCAGTCCACTGGACCACCAGGGAAAAGGAATCTTCTTTTATTTTACTTAAGCCCACAATTGTGCTGACAGTGGTCCACTGGACCACCAAGGAAAAGGGATCTGGACACCAGGGATATCGGATTTGATAATTTCATACCAATGCCCACGATTGGGCATTAGAGGGGTGCCATCACGGAGGTGCTGCCGGAGCTTGGGTGGCCACCCACAGGTGGCAGCTGCGTGTTGCGTCCTGCAATGTGGCAGCTCACCTGTAGGTGGCCGGACGTTGCTCCTTTTTTTTTTTGGTTCAACTTTGTGAGGCGCAAGTAGGGGTTGCGCATGCATGGCTCAGCACATCCCGGGCTAAATATCGGGATGTGCAGAGTATGCATGGGCACACACCCCCCTACCTGCACCTGCATACATTACTGATGAGCTCTGGTGCATCAGGATTTGTGCCAGGTGCAATTCCCATTTGAATATCATGCTGGGGTGCATCAGTGGATTGCGCATGGTGCAGCACTGTTGTTCCATGTGCAACCCTTTTGAATATCTGGGCCAGTAACATCAAAAATACAACTAATTAGGTGGGCTCTGTACAGAAAATTACAAATTCAAACCAAGATACTATACACTGCTGTACTGTTAGAAGAAAGGTGCTTTTTCTTATCAAATAAAATGGTAGTCTTTTATACAAATGGGTTATTTGTAACCACACAGCCCACTAGTTTGTAAGGCCCACAGAAGTCAGCAGAGACCATGAGGATGCGGGAAGTGCAATCCTTCCCTTCCTGTTCTAGCCTGTGCTGAGCTGGAATAAAAGGTTAAACTAGCTCTGCAGTCTATGTGACTGCTAGATTTTCAAATGAATGGCTAGCAAATGCAGAACAGGCAGACCAGATCTCTTACGAGATGCCATCTAAATGGATCATGCAGTGCTCCTAGCTAATGCAATGGAGACTTTCCCCTTTTTAAAACAACAAGAGTTTGCTAGCATGTTGTTATCATGATCCTCTAAGTCTATGGGTTATAAAGTGTAAAGTTGACATGATTTCTGCATTGCAGCTGCTTTACAGATTTGAGACTGTAGGTTCTCACCTGTTCAGATCCTCCCCCCAGTTCACAATGCTGCAGAGTTCCATGTCCAATCCATTTCAGTGGCAGCCCACTAGTCTAGTGGGTTAGGCCCTTTACCTGCCAACTCAAAGAATCACTGTGAAGAAGGAGGGTCACTTGGGAGCCGTGAGTTGAAATTTGTGGAGCAGTTCTTTGATGTCCTACAAGGTAGCTTTGCTGTGTTGTCTCTGAGCTTTCTATTCATCAACTTGATCCCAAGTGGTTTCCAAGAGCATTCTCTCCCCCGATCGTGTGCAGTTCTGGCTGGAAGGGGAACCCACATTCCCCAGGAGCTGAGAGCTGCAGCAGTTTCATCAAGAGTTTTAAAAGTCTTCTGGTCTTCCGTTATCATGATGATGAGCCTCATGGGATAAGGGGTCTGGAAGTGGAGTTTTTGTTATTTCAGAGTTCTCAAAATTGGTACATATGCCCTCCAGTGACTCGCCACAGAAGGTGAGTAGGCATTGTCAAGGTAGACTGGTCCACCCTTGTATTTGATCTTTCTGAGTATCCAAGCCTATAGAAATATTTGTTACTTGATCGTGTAGCTTAGGAATTTTAACACAATGGAGTGGGGCCTTTAATCAGATTGCTGTGACTTCGGTGTTAGAGTTCTATGGGCCTAGTCTGTGTACAAGGAAAAATTCAGGTCAAGCTGGAGAGGATCTCAGAGGAAATCTTATATAAAAGCCAGCATATCCCTTTCTTCCTCATCCTCCGGGTTATCATGGATCCTTATATTGCAGCGTTAGGACCTGTTTTCAAGATCCTCTTATTTGTGTTGTAACTCCTTCTGTTTATCAAGCAGGTGGACCACGAGGCTTTCCAGTCTGTGCACCCACAATCTTTCAACAGCGTGTAGACCACATTCTGTCTGGGGCAGATGAGTTTGCACTGGGCTATATGAATGACATATCCATATACAGCCAGACCTGGGAGGAGCACATCAGGAATGTGCGGAGGTGTTCCACAGGCTGAAGGATGCACGTCTGACAGTCAAGGTGGAAAAATGCCAGTTAAGCATGGCAGAAGTGTCCTACTTTGGGCACCGAGCGGGCAGCAGACACATCCACACAGAGCCTACCAAGATCAATGCCATCCTGTCTGGCCCACGCCCACCAGCAAGAAACACTTAAGGGTGTGGAAACCAACTCTCTCTCTCTCTGGGCTGTAACAGCTTTCAGAAAGGTGTCTGTCTCTGTTTATTTGCTGCCACCAACCTGTGGTATGCTCAGGATTTCAGTGATTCTCTGCATGGAGCCAGAGAGGTCAACACAGGTCACTGTTTGACTCTGGTAGAATGCTCTTCAGATGGTGGATGCCAGAGGGTATTTCCTTTGCCAGTGAAAATTAAGCATGTAGTACCTTAAAAACTAAGCCACACAGCCACGACTGTTGAGCACTTAAAAGAAGGTCAAAAGTTACATTAAAGGATCTATGTATCTAATACAAAAGAAGAACACTGTTACAGGAAAAGAAAACAAATGGTTTTAAATAACAGATGGCAAAAAAGGAAAAAGGCTGTTGACTTAGTTATGCAATTGTTTCTTACCCCTCTGCTATGCTTGGAGAGAGAAACTGAATTCCTATGTTATCTATCAGCTCCCAGTACCAGTGAACATGGCAACCATGATTGAGCTGTTACAAAAGGGGCAACTCAATCCTGTGTTCTGGACTACCTGGTAGGTTAATGACCTGATAAGGTGGGTAGGTGACTGCAGCAACAAAATGTCACTATATATATATATATAGCTAGATAGATAGATATAGATATATATATATATATGTATATGTGCATGTAGGGGGAGCACACCACACAATGGGCAGAAGGAGAGGGAGGGTATGTGGGGTGTAGTGCAGCAGTCAGCTGCTGAGCTGGCCGTGTGGCGTGGTGGGTATGTGGCTCGCTGGGGTTGGGAGGGTGCTGGATTCGGTTCTGGACCATGAGCTTGCATAGGGTCGGTTTTAATTTTTTCAAGTTTTACAACCCCCATGACATGCAACCCCTGGAGTTGAGAATCCTGTTAGGGTGTAAAAAAATAGCCCAATATAACATAAAACTGGTTACTAGTTTGTTATTTGCTGTAAGTGTACATTGGTGTAATTCATTTTTGATGATGTACACTTGTCCAAACAGTGATCACCCTTCCGCGATCACTGTTTCCACATAGAACCATACCTCCATAGCCAGAGTAGTAGGCTCACAGCTTAGACCATCTCAAATGGTAACCAGCAGAACTCCTCCTTGTAACTGTCTTTCAGCATCTTATAGTCCCCCTTTGAGAAGGTAATTTTTGTCCTCTTTGAATGCACCAACCATTTTTCATGTATGTATTTAATTGCTTCAGTCAGTTTAAACACCTATAGGTGTCCAATTATGTTCATTTAACATTTAGTTTATATTCAAGTGGTCCAATCATTTCAAACTCTGTGTATCTGCAAGTGAGTATGTCCACTACCGCTCTTAATCAATCTCTTTGAGATTTATTACCTAGCCCATCATCTTATCTAGATGCTGCTAGTGGAGTGGAATCCTAGTGCATTTTTCTTCAGAAGGCCAGAAAAATCCAAGCCATTAACTCCTTCCTTCCTTCCTATTTCTGTGAAATCCCCCTCCCCCCAAACCCCAGGTAATGAAGGCATGTCCTTTGGGCCACCCCAAGTGACATAGCCATTCAAGTACCTGCTGGGAAGTGCTAAAAGTATTCAGCCATGCTATTAGACCTGCCTAGATATCCAGTCTGCATTGGCATTTTGTTTACCACTGGGGTGCTGGATGGTCATGTTGTATGCCTGCAATACAAAGCTCCAGCATAGTAGTTTTCCATTTTGCCCCCTTGACCTATGAGGCAAGATCAGGGGATTATAATCTGTGACCGCAGTAAATTCTCTCCTGTATAGGTGGAAAAACAGTGTGGGAATTAACAAATGCATGGGACAGATATAAGTCAATTATAGTGGGGGATAGGAGGGGGTAGGAGGAAGTAGGCTGTTGGTTAACTAGGATCTGCAGCTTATCCAGTAGGCAGGGAAATGGGAAGACTAGGTGACCCAAGTGGTTCTTATCTGCCATCAAAGTCTATGTTTCTATGTTTAGGTAAGGCTGCAGGTTCTGAAGAGCCCACAGTACTCCTGAGCATTCCTTCTTGATTGTGGCATAAGCCTCCTCCCTGGGCAGAAGACTCATGCTGAGGTACATGACAGGGTGCTCCTCTCCCTACTGGGTAACCTGGCTCAGCACAACAACCAGTCCATGGTCTGAGGCATCCACATGCACAATGCAATTTAGACTGTAATTTGGGCTAGCTAATACAACGTACCTGCTTAAGGCCATCTTTAGCTCCTGAAAAGCAACTTCACAGCCCTCTGTCCACTGCACATTATCTGGCTTTCCCTTCTTTGTTAGGTTTGTCAGTGGCTTGGCCAGATCACTAAAGTGAGGGCAAACCTCCAGTAGTACCCCGCTGTCCCCAGAAATGCCCTTTGTGACAACCACTTCTCTCTTTAGGCAGTAACAACTTTCAGAAAGGTGTCTGTCTCTGTTTAATTGCTGCCCCCAACCAGAGGTATGCTCAGGATTCCAGTTGTTCCCTGAACGAAGCCATGGAGGTCAACACAGGTCAGTGTTTGACTCTGATAGAATGCTTTTGAGATGGAGGATGTCAGACAGTATTTCCTTTGCCAGTGAAAATTAAGTATGCAGTGCTGTACCTTAGGAATTAAGCCACACTGCCATGACTGTTGAGTAAAATAAATAGATCTTTACTTAAAAGAAGGTAAAAAGTTGCATTACAGGATATATATGTCTAACACAAGAGAAGAACACTGTTACAAGAAAAGTAAATAAATGGTTTTAAATAACAGATGACAAACAAAAAGAAAATGGCTATTGATTAGTTATGATATTCTTTCTTATCCCTCTGCAACACTTGGAGAGAGAAACTGGATTCCTATGTTATCTATCAGCTCCCAGTACCTCTGTAGCCAGAGTAGTAGGCTCACAGCTTAGACCATCTCAGATGGTAACCCAGCAGAACTCCCCCTTATAAATGTCTTTCAACATCCTATAGTCCCCCTTTGAGTAGGTGATTATTTTCTTATTTGAATGCACTAACAATTTACCATGTATGTATTTAATTGTTCCAAATCAGTTTAAACACCTATAGGTGTCCAATTACATTCATTTAACATTCAGTTTATATTTAAGTGGTCCAATACTTTCAAACTCTGTGTGTTTGAAAGTGTGTATGTCCATTCCCTCTCTTAGTAAATCTCTCTGAGATTTATTACCTTGCCCATCGTCTTATCTAGATGGTGCTAGTAGATTGGAATCACAGTGTTTTTTTTTTTAGAAGGCCAGAAAAATCCAAGCCTATAACTCCTTCCTTCCCATTCTTGTCACAACTGTAATGTGGTCTGAGTTGAGTCCTTGCACTGTAATTGCATATGCTGGTCTCTGTCATTTTTCACACTGCCTGATTGCTGCTACCAAAATTGGTAAATAAGGTTTACAAAAAAAAGAAAGAAGGATAAATTTTTTTGTGAAATAAAGAAAGGTAAAAGTACTGCAAACCACACTAAATCAAGCTGAGCATGACATTTTATAAAGACTCATCAGCAAAGTTAAACAGTTACTATTATTTGTCAACTAAGTACTACAAAATTACCTTTTGTAACATGAATTTCATTTACTCATTTTCTTCTCTGACACAATATTAATTGTCCACAATACTGAGTGTTCTTATGAAAGACATGAACAGATGATACAGTAATGCTATCAATATTACTGAAACCATGCAGGAAAAAGACAGGTCCATGTCCAGCTACAGGTCTGGCACAATCTAGCCGATTTGGCAGACTTAAGAAGTCTCCTACATATCTGACGCAATGTATGTCAAGGAACAGTAGTTTTGTGAGGGGCCTGTAGTGACACTCAAAATGATCCAGCTGCTTCAGGTCACATGAAAATTTTGCTACAGGTCTGGTGCCATGTAGAGTATGTCATGATGCATCTGTTTTGTAGGTGGCCTGCAGGGTCAGCTGCAAAGACTGCCACATAACTTGAGCAATCTATGTGATGATCCAGCTCCTTTGAGACAATTGTAAAATCTGCTAAACATCTGGTACAATATAAGTCACGGTGTAACTGCTTTGTAAGGCTTACTAGATCAGTTGTGAAGTCCACATAATTCAGGCACAATCTCAGTAATGGTAAGATTGGGGGGCCAGGAAGAATGGAGTACCCTAGTAGTAGTAGATTCTATGATTACAGGGTTGGACAATGTGATGGGAAGTGAGGGAAAGGGAGGGGGTGGTCAGATACCTTTGAGGAGTATCAGGCATCAGGCATGGAGACGATAGGGAGAACAGTAGAGAAGGGGAGATTGGAGTGCTGGTACATTTGGCTACTAATGATCTGGTGAACCAGCTAAATGAGATGATTAAGCACAACTTTTAAAGGCTGAGGGATAGATTAAAGGCACACTCTGCCTTCCTGACCTTTTATGAGCTCCTCTCTATGTGGGAGAGGGAAAGGAAGAGGGAAAATCAGGAACAAGGAGAGTGAGAAGATTAATGGGTGGCTGAATTCATAATGTAGAGAGGAGGTGTACCAGTTTATGGTAAACTGGGAGGCTTCTGAGACAGAAAGCTCTTTACATGTGATGACCTTCAACTGACAACAATAGAGGGAGCTAGTGGGTTGGGGCAGAAGTTTGATATGTATGTTGGTGGACATTTAAACTAGGTGGGTGGGGAATGAGGCTGGAGGAACACAGAGCAAATATTACAAATGGTGAACCTAGCTAGGATTAGGAGCAGTGGGGATATAGACATCCAGAAATATGTCCATGATAAAGTAAGAAAAAACAGTCAGAAGATGGGGCACACAGAGGAAGCAAGGGGCAGGAAACAAAGTAGAGCAGAAGAGGAGTAAGGAAGAGGTGCTAACAAGAAGGGGTGCATATACGCACATGCTGAAAGGCAGTCTACCTAAATGCCAGGAGCCTTGAGAATAAGATTAGTGAGCTCCAGGTGATGGTGGTAGCTGTGGGATTAGACATCATAGCCTTCACAGAAACAGGGGCCACTAGGATAAACAACTGGGAACTAGAGGCAGATTCAGAAGGGAACATCAAAGGGGAAGGTAGTGGTGTTGGAGGATATCAATCTACTAGAAAGTAGATTAGAGCATTCTGGCAAGTGGCATCTGACAGTACCAGGAGTCAGGCCCTTCTAAATACAATGCAGGACTACCTGCTGGTGCAGATGGTCAGGGACTCCACAAGACAAATTGCCATCTTGATGTGGTTCTCACCAACTTGGAAACTGTCAGCAGGGTGCAGATTAGGGAACCACCAGGGTCCAGTGATCATAACATCATCAGGTTCAAACTGGCCTTGGGTACCGATATACCCTCTTCAAAGGCTGTGGTTCTAGATTTCAGAAGAGTAGGCTTTGACCAGATTGGAGAACTAGTCAAAGGTAAGCTGAAGGTAGTGCACAAAATCAAGAGGGTGAAGGGGAGGCGGAGAGTAATTAAAGGTGCCATTCTAAAGGCAAATGTCATGCCTTAAAATTGTTACCAAGAGTAACAACACAAGAAAGCAATCCAGTTCTTGGAGAAGGTCAGGGAGGCAGAGAAAGCAAAAAACAAGGACCTTTATTAGGTACTACACATATAGAAACAGGGAGAAAAGGAATGAAGTGATTACTACTAAAGGATGAGGGGGGCCAAGAAATCAGTCAGTGATGCGAAATAAGACACAGAACTGTGCATTGTAGGTGGGGTCAAGGGGGAGGAAAAACAGTGCTTCAGATACATTATGGAAAAAAAGAAGTTAAGAGAGGGAATTACTAGTTTGTCAGAGGGATGCAGGGTAATAGAGGATGATGAGCAGAAGGCAGCCATTCTTAATGACTTCTTTTGCTCTGTACTCAAAGTAGAGTATAATGGGCCCTTGCCAGAAAGTAGCATACAGTCTGCTGCAAGAGGGATCAAATAAATGCAAAAGGGGGTAATTATTGGAGAAAGGGTCAGAAAACAGTCTGCAGCACTGAAACTAGATAAGGCTTCAGGGCCAGATAGTATGACAAAGCACACTTGCGCAAAACCAGTCAGAGCCTTGGCACACCTTGGTGTCTCCAGTTCAGCTACTTGTACGAAGCTAATGTGAGCAGCAAGTGTTTTTACACATTATGCACTCTATATGGAATAAAAGAACTATTTTTTCAAGCTAATCCTGTGTGTTTCTGCCAGTTCTTGTTGATTAAGATTACTCTTTTTGAAGCACCACCCTCGTGGTGGATCTGCCTTTGCTGACTCTGTTCAGCATGGGATGAACCCAAGAGTGCTGACAGAACTGGCAGCAGATTTGACTGAACGCCTGGCAGGGCTGATCAATAGCTAACTACAGTTAGGGGTGGTTATGAAAGGCTGGAGAATAGCAGACATAGTTCTGCTGCACAGGGGAGGAGACAGAAAGCAACCAGGGCTCTACAGATCTATAATCTTACCTCCATAGCATGTAAACTAATGTAGGCACTAGTCAAAGAGGACCTGGTGGACTACCTGGAGAGAAATGGGTTTCAGGATAGGAAGCAGCATATGTTTGGGGCAGGGAGGTCTTCTATGGTCAACCTGATAGTGTTTTTGCTAGGACAACTGGAGCAGCAGATAACAGACAAGCAGTGGATTTGGTCTACTTAAACTTCAGCGTGGCATTTGACTCTGCAACACATAGAAGGTTGCTGAAGAATATAATGGATCTGTGAACAGCCAAAGATCAAGTTAGTTGTGTGGTAAATAGGCTGAGAAGGGGGGAAGCAGAGGATGGTGGTAAACAGGGTCAAGTCAGAGAAGAGGGTGGTCATCAGTGGGGTGCCACAGGGTTCAATCCTGGATCCGGTCTATTTCAATATGTTCGTCAGTGACATAGGAGAAGAAATATAGGGCAAAATGTGTCCCTTCATGGATGATACAAATCTCTGTGGCAAGGTAGATCATGAGGAAGGGGTTAGTGAGCTGCACAGGGGCATGCAAAGATTAGAGATATGGTCGAAAGTTTGGCAGTTGAAATCACATGGCAAGAAGTACATGTCGAGGGGGGTCGATCCCAGTCCTTTCACAGAAGAAAGGGTTCTGCAAGAACTCCTAAAACTGAAGGCGGACAAAGCAATGGGTCCTGATGGAATTCACCCCAGAATTCTAAAAGAGTTAAGGAAGGGACTAGTGAAACCACTGGCTACTCTTTTTAATAAATCATGGGAGGATGGTGTGGTACCCGAGGACTGGAGGAAGGCGGATGTGATTCCCCTCACAAAAGTGGGACCAAGACAGAGGCAGGAAACTACAGACCTGTCAGTTTGACCTCTGTGGTAGGGAAAGTGATGGAGTCACTTCTGAAGGAAAGAATAGTTGAGTACCTAGAGGTCAGTGGAGCACAGGATCCAAGGCAGCATGGGTTCACAGCGGAAGGTCATGTCAGATGAATCTAATAGATTTCTTTGACTGGATGACCAAAGTAGTAGACCAGGGAGGGGCTGTGGACATGGCCTACCTAGACTTTAGCAAGGCATTTGACACAGTCCTGCACAAAAGATTATTAGTCAAATTAACCAGCCTGGGAGTGGGTCCCAGGGTGGTAACCTGGGTAAAACATTGGCTGGACAACAGGACACAGAAGGTAATTGTAAATGGAGTCCACTCTGATGAAAGGGCAGTTACTAGTGGGGTACCGCAGGGTTCAGTATTGGGTCCAGTCCATTTTAATGTCTTCATCAGTGACATTGCAGAGGGACTGGAAGGAAAAGTATGCCTTTTTGCAGATGACACAAAGATCTGCAACAGGGTTGATACACAAGGAGGTGTGAAAAGGATGAAAAGGGACTTGCCAAGGTTGGAGAAATGGTCAGACGTATGGCAGCTAGGATTCAATGCAAAAAAGTGCAAAATAATGCACCTGGGAAACAAGAACCCAGGAGAAGAATACACAATGGGTGGGGAGGTAGTAATAACAACAAAACAGGAAAGGGACCTGGGGGTAACTCATATCAGATGACCTTAAGGTTAGCAAGCAATGTGAGAAGGCAGTAGGGAGGGCCGGGGGATACTGGGATGTATAGGGAGAGGCATCAGCAGCAGAAAACAGGAAGTTGTTATCCCTCTGCAGACAGTTGGTGAGACCCCATCTGGAATACTGTGTCCAGTTCTGGAGACCCCATCTCCCAGAGGACATAGACAGGATAGAGGCAGTCCAGAGGAGGGCAACTAAAATGGTGCAGGGTCTGCAAGAGAAGCTGTATGAGGAGAGACTAAAGGAGCTTAATATGTATACCCTTGAGGAAAGACGGGAGAGGGGGGACATGATAGAAACTTCAAGTACCTCAAGGGAATCAACAAAGTCCTAGAGGGTAGCATCTTTCAGAAAAAGAGACTTGCAAGAACAAGGGACACAATTTAAAGATAGAAGGAGGGCAGTTCAGGGACAATGTGAGGAAGTATTATTTCACAGAGAGGGTAGTGGATGCATGGAACAGCCTTCCTGAGGAAGTTGTGGGGTCTAAAACTGTGGGAGAATTCAAGAATGCATGGGACAGACATAAGGCAATTCTTGTGGGGGCAGGAAGATATAGGCTGTTGGTTAACTAGGATCTGCGGCCTATCCTGTAGGTAGGGAAATGGGCAGACTAGATGGGCCTAGCAGTCCTTATCTGCCGTCAAAGTCTATGTTTCTATGTTTCTACAACGTAATGTACATAGAGAACAAGAAACCCAGGATGGAGTATTGGATCAGAAGAGTTAAGTTTGACACTTTGACCTCATGAAAAGGACCTAGGGCTCATCGTAAGAGACTCCCTAAAACAATCTAGCCATTGCAACAAGGCCAACAGTAAGGCATCCAGGATTAAGGGGTGTATAGGGAATGGATTAGACAGCAGGAGGAAGGAGATGACACTTCCTCTTTATAGATCACTGGTGAGGCCGCATTTTGAATATTGTGCCCCATTTTGGAGCCAACACCTAAGAAAAGACAAAGGCAGGCTGGAGATGGTGCAGCATAGGGTAACTAAAATTATTCAGGGTCAACAGGGCAGATCCTATGTGGATCAGTTGACGACTCAGAACATGTACTTTCTGGAAAACAGTAGTGAGGGGATGATATCATAGAGACTTTCAAATTCTTAAAAGGAATGAAAAAGGTAGCTTGCAAAGAAATATTCAGCAATATTGTTGAATCAAGAACATGGGGACATGAGTGGAAGCTGGCGGGGGCAGATTTGTGAGCGATGTGAAAAAATTTTATTTTACAGACAGATTGGCTGACCTGTAGAACAGCATACCAGCAAAGGTGATAGGTGCAAGAACCATTAATAGTTTCAAGCATGCTGAGACTGCATTGAAGGCTTAATAGCTACCCTGGGGAAGTAATGAGGAGGGGACAAGGAGGTAAGGTGAGAGTAATAACCCCAAGTAGACATTAGGTCCCAGGTAGAATAGGATAAAACAGAGCAGACTGAATAGACAGATGATCTTTTTCTGCCAAAATGTTCTGTTTTTCTATGATTCAGTTGTATCACAAGTGGCAAACATAGCCGCTTGTGAAGTTCACTACAGATCAGGTGCAGTCTTTGTGATGAAGAAGTTGTTTTGTGAATGATGCAGAAAGCAACTCACAATTTCCATTATAGTGTAGGTCTGGTGCAATATGTGTGATGATGCAGGTACTGTGATCTACAGTACTCCTGAAGTTCTTTACAGGTCTGTCAAAATATTTGTGATGATGCATGTGTTTTGCCAGTAGCCCAAAGAGTCAGTCACAAAGTCTGCTACAGGTCTGGATCAACCTTTGTGTTGATCCAGTTCTGTCATGCCACTCAGGAAGTCCACTACTGGTCACAATCCATGTGACAGTTCACCTGCTTTATGAATGGCAATGGCTTTTCACACAGTCCACTATAGGCTTGGTGCAATCTGGGAGATGATACTGCTGCATCAGAGCACTCATGAAGTTTGTTATGTGGCACAGCCTTTATGATGATACATAACACTGTTTTCTCAAGTTAGATAATAGCTGCATAAGTGATGATCGGATAAAATGTGGACTTCCCTTTAAACAGTATTTTTCTTTATTTTTCAATGTGTAGACAGCTAAACTTAAACCAGGTGTCATATTACCTCCAGTCACCTCCTCACAGTCCACAAATACCAAATTCTCAAGAAAGAGATTGGCAGAGTATCTAGAGGAACATGGTCTTCAGGATGAAAGTATAGGTGTCCCCAAATTCACCTCCGCCGATCATTTCCTGAAGTTTTTCTATTCAATAGAAGATTCGCCATAGCAACACTCACTCACTCTTGTGTCCTCTTTTCTGAAGTCACTGACTTGCTCGCTCTCCCCCTCTACAACTGGTGGCTTCACTGACAAAAAAACTACATATCCTTAACTTTAAAAAACAAATGTATGTTTTTTTTGGATAAGATATCTTGTTTTAAATGTCTGCCATCATGTCCATTACCAGAATTAACACTGCTCGGTCATGCTACAAGATGGGTAGGAAAGTCAAAGTACTTAAAATGGAACAGGCAGTGAAAATGGCAGGGTCAACCAGATAATCATTTTAAGAATGTTGCTGGTTAAAACATAAGAAATGTATGGCAGGATCAACCAGACTAGAACAGTGTGAGTCTACTGTATTGATTTGCTATGGCTGTTCGTACCAGGCTGTTTGTGGCAGCCTGCCTGTGCTAGATGTGTGTGTGTGGGGCAACCTTTTTGTGCTAGGTGTGGAGCGATCTCACTTCTAGTGAGAAGGTTCTAAGGACTGAAAGGGTGATGTAAAGTATTACAGGTGTGCAATCTGCTGTGAGGCATGCAGTCATTGTAGAATAATGTACAATCATTGACTTGTTTTGGCCAATCAGGATACAGATATATATATATATTGTCTGCAAAAAACTATATCAATGCACCATTTGGGTTAAACCACCAAAAGTGGAGAAATGCGACCTTAAGGTTCCCAAGCCTAAGACCCCACCCCCATCATATATGTAGGAAGTGGCCTGGGATTGTGAACCCTAACGTTGACCCCATTCTCCTATACTGTATCTGTCTTAACTTACTTACTCATGGAATACTACACATTAGTGTATGTTTAAAATAATTATGTGCTGACATTTTGTGCTGACAATTTCCATTCACAGCTGTATACCAACTTTTTTTTTATTTTAGTGCTAAAAGTGTTGAGGGTTGAATGATATTAGTTACAGTGACACATGCCAAATCCAATCTAATGAGGTAGAATACAGAATCAAAACTGACCCAACTGCAAATATACTGTAGTCACTGCTTACAGCATGGTTTGCACAGATACAAGATAAATTAATCTGACACTATGAACAGTATAACAATTTCAGTTTCAGTTTGTGCATACAAGTTTGTGTATGTAAATCTTTCTACAATTATGGTCGAGTGTCTAAAGACTGAAGGTTTACGCATTGCTCATCTTCTAAGCATCTTCTTTTATGTACAATTATTACAGTGTCATTTTCTCTCTGCATCTCTCTCCTGATTTAGGAGACTATGGTACTGTAACTGACTAGAGATAGGATGCAGGTATCTCATCCTTTAGATTAGACTTCCATCACCTATTCAACATGCTAACACTTTTTATGGGCTCAGTTAATAAAAAATATGTTTTACTGTATTTGGAAGGGGCCTAATTCATAACTTTTTGATAGCATTGCAATTGAGTGAATGTAGATTCAGTCCAAAGAGTGAGCTATATCAGTAGCACATTGAGTGTCTTGAGGCATACATTTCTATGCACTATGTCTTGTTTATTTTTTATTTTAATTGATCCTGAAATATTACGCATTAGTGCATGTTTAAAATAATTATGTGCCAAAACTTGGTGCTGACTTTTTCCATTCACGCCTGTATACAAACTTTAAAAAAAAATTTTGCACTAGAAGAGTTGAGGGTCAAATGATTTTAGTTACCTTGATCCATGCCGAATCTGATCTTATGAGGTTGAGTACAGAATCAAATTTGTCCCAACTTCAAATGTATTGACTGCTTACAGCATGATGTTTGCACAAATATAAGATAAATAAATCTGACACTATGTACAGTATAGCCTTTTTAGTTTCAGATTGTGCATACAAGTTCGTGTATGTAAATCTTTCTACAGATATTGTCATGGATCTAAAAACTGAGGGTTTACCTATAGCTCACTCACGTCATCAGCATCTTTTTTTTGTGTACAATTATTATAGTGCCACTTCCCAGTGTGCATCTGCTTCCTAATTTAGAAGACTACAGTAACTGAATAGTGATTGGATATAGCTGTCACATCCTTTAGACTACATTTCCATCACCTATTCAACATGCTAACACTTTTATGGGTTCAGTTAACACAAAAAACATGCTTCAACATTTTGTTCCATGAAATATTTAACAAAATTCATACATTTCGCAAACTATTTATTGGGTGCAAAATGTGAAATACCTTCTGCAAATTGAGAAATTTTGCTGGTAAAATGCAGAATTATACCAGTGAACGGCAGAATTTCACTACTCATGGGTGAAATTCTGCTGTTTTTGGGCAAAATTCCACATTTCAAGGATGAAATTCTGCATTTTGCACCCATGAAATATTTCATGCAGCAAAATTTGCAATTTCACAAGAATTTCACCAATGAAATTACATTTTGATGCATCTCTACCTATAGCTCAAATGGGAAGTTGCACCTGGGGGAAGTCCCTAAAGTAGCTTAAAAGTAGACATTCCAAACATGTTCCCACATGCCTTCATGTCCCAGTACATGAGTAGAACACCACAGGAGTGTGACAGGGTAAGACTGACTTTTCAGGCAACAGGAGGAGGAATCAGGGAAGTCGGGGACTCTTCTGGTCAATTAAGGTAAGGTACCTGTTCACTCCTGTTGCCACATTCACTGCCAGGAAAGATAAAAGATAAATGGTAGGTCAAAACAAGGAATTGGATCAAGACCCTATCTAGGGTATGTGTACAAAGGGAGATAACAAACAACAAACAGGTTAAAGCTAAAAACATCCTATCAAGGTAAAGGGTATATAAAGGATAGGTGGAAACAAAAGGGTAGGTCAAAAAAACTGGGAATAAGAACAACACTCTGTCTAGGACAGATGTACAAAGTGGTATAACAAACAACATAAGGGTAAAAACTAAAACACCCTGTCAATGGTAAGGGTACATAAGTATTTCCATGTAACACAGAAAGAGAAGGAAGTTGGAATGCTGGGAGCAGAGTAGTATTGTGGCTGTGGGCCAGCAGTTTTCAAAGAGAACTTCTGGATACTGTGGTGCTGTTCTGTCTTCATGCATCTCTCTGGGTTGAGGGAGGATGTTGCTAGACACCAGGCCAAGTTGTCTAGGATTTGCGTGAATTTCTCCCTCACCAAGGGGCTAGCAGATCTGTCTCTATCACCTTAGAGGATGCCAGCGGGGAGGAACAGCTGGATTATGGTGGGCTCTGGAAGGATTGGGGTGATGTACTCTGGAAGGATATGGTGCTGAATTGGAGGCATGTTCCCCATACAGTACAACTACAAAACACCTATGCCACATGGTAGTGGCAAGGGAGAATGTGGGGGTCCTCCATAGTTGATACTCCAAGGAGGATGGGAGAGGACCACAGAGGAGGAGGAGGAAGCAGCTTCTGGTGGGGCACTTGATTATCAGGGGGACAGATTTGTGAATAGGAAGGAGCAGAGAGGGAGGTCAGTTGTCTATGTGGTTCCATGGCCCAAATGGATGGGAAAGAGGTCCTGGGGATTTCTAGAGCAGCAGGATGGAAAGGGGAGATTGATGTCATTGTCCACCAGGGGACCAATGACCTGACTGGGGAAGGGGCTGGGATAATGCAAGAGGAGTTTAGGGAGCTGGGCAGTGGTCTTAGACATGTAGCACATTCAGTTACTTTCTCTGAGGTGCTGCCTGCCTATGATGGGTAGAAGAGAGTAATCTCCACAACAGGAGCTTCTTATCCTGGTTAAAGGAATGGTGCAGACAGCAGGGGTTTGGCTCACACTGGGGACTTCTAGATTCACCTGGATGGATAAGGGCCTATACTGAGGTGATGGGCTGCATCTGTCTGGGAGGGGAACTGCAGTCCTGGTTGGACAGTTTAAATGTTACTTTGTTGAGCATTTAAACTAACAGAGGGGGATAGAGGAAAAAAACAGGGAGGCAGAAACTGTCTCCCCCACGGACTGAAGTGGAAAGTAGGGAAAAATGAGGGGAGTGGAAACCCCAAGGGTGTAAATTAATAAAGAAAGAAGGGTGATAGAGATGAAGGAGGATGGGAACAGAAGTATTAAACAGAGAGGGGCAAGGGGACAAAAAGGAAAAAAGGGGAGCAAAAGCAGAGTGCTAACAAAATCTGGAAGGCCACATGTGTGAATGCTAGAAGTCTAGGAAATAAGATCCCAGAATGAGAGGCCATGCAGCAGAGGCAGACCTGTATATTGTAGTCATTATTGAGTCATGATGCACTGAAAACCATGACAGGGACATGGCCATACCAGGCTATACTCTGTTCAGAAAAGACATGGTGGAGGGGAAAGGAGGGAGAGTGGTGCTTTATGTGAGGGATAGCATATAAAACAACAGGCACAGGGAATACAGGAGATGGCAGTGTTACTGTGGGTCACCCAGGAGACCGGGGATAGAGCCTCTATTCACACTAGCATGACCTACAGACCTCCAGCACAAGGGAGGAGTTAAACAAGATACTGTGGAAGCCACTAGCAAGATGGCAAAAAAGGGGGAGTTGCTTGTATTGGGGGACTTCAATCTGCCAGATGTAGATGATAATCTCCCAGCTGTGAGTTTGACTAGAAGCAGTGACATCCTGGATTCCCTGCAGGGGGCATTCCTCAAGCATATAGTCAGTGAACCCTCTCATGATGGGGCAATACTGGAACTGGTACTCACTAACAGGTACAGTGTTGCAGATGTCACAGTGGGAAGCCACCTATGGGCAAGTGATTACCATACAGTGTGATTCAATACAAGATTAGTTGCAGAATTGAACCACTCAGGATTGAAGGTCCTGGACTTCATAAAGGCAGATTTTATTAAGCTGGATGAATACCTTTGGGATGAACTGGTGGGGAGATGACCCGAGAAGGAATAGTGGGTGAAACTAAAAGAGGGATAGTTAGGGTGAGAAACCTCTGCATCAAACAAGTGAGCAAAAACACAAGCAAAAAAGAAACTACTTTGGTTCTCAAAAAATATGATGGAAAAGGTAAAAGCTAAAAGGGTAGCATTCAGAAGGTATACAGAGACACGGAGGGAAGAGGATAGGGAGGTGTGTCAGAGGAAACAGCGAAGCCATTAAGGAGCACAAAGGCCAAACTGAGCAAAGAATAGCCCAGGAGGTAACAGAAAGGAACAAGGCATGTTTTGGGAATGTAAGCAAAAAAAAAAAAGGAACACCAGGAGAGAGATGTTAAGGTTAAAAATGGAAGGGGGACTGTGGAGTGCTGTACCAGGAAAAGACAGACATCTTGAACAAGTATTTTTGCTCAGTATTCACAGAGGAAGAAGAAGGGGAAAGGTCACAAAAAAGTAAAAGGAGGTTTTGGGGGGGGGGGATAGACACTAGTCCTTTTTCAGAGGACAAAGTGCAGAAAGGACTCACAAATCTGAAAGTGAACAAAGCAATGGGGTAGAGGGAGTGCATCCAAGTTTATTGAGGGGAAATCAGGGAGGTACTGGCTGCAACTCCAACAGTCCTAGTTAATAGCTCACCATAAACATGAGAGGACTAGAGGAGGGCAGATGTAGTACCTCTTCACAGAAGTGGTAGCAGGAAGGAGGCTAGCAAATATAGGCCAGTCACCCTGACATGGTTGAAAAGTTAAAGGAAAAGTTAATAGAAACATTACTGAAGGAACAGATTGTGAAATGTCTTGAATCCAATAGGTTATAAGATCCGAGACAGCATGGATTCATTGAGGGATGGTCACATCAAATGAATCTGATAGATTTTTTTGACTGGGTGACCAAGGAATTAGATCAGGATGGAGCACCGAACATTTTCTACCTAGATTTCAAAAGGACTTTCAACACTGTTCCACATAGGAGACAAGTAGCGAAGCTCGGTAGCTTAGGAATGTGTTCCAAGGTGAGAAACTGGGTTTGAAATTGGTTAGGGGATAGACAACAGGGGATGGTGGTAAACAAGCTCACGCCAAGGAAGGAAGGGTGACCAATCATGTTCCTTAGGGATCAGTGCTAAGACTGGTCTACTGTTTTTATAAGTGACATTGCAGAGGAGTTGAAATAGAAGGGTTGCCTCTTACCAAATAACACTAACATTTTATTTTTATGTATTTTATTCTTTGGTAACTGGGTAAGGCAAACTATGCACAGGTGCCTGTTTTCAGGGGTGGTTAACTGGCTTGCTCAGAGTCACACAGCATGGAACTGGAAATTGTGGGAATCAAACCCAGGTCTGCTGGATATAGCTCATTACTTTAACCTCTAGGCCATACTGCCAGCAGGCTGGACACTCTAGAGGGTGTAAAGGATGGGCAGAGACCTAAGAAAACTTGAGGAACGGTCACGAATATGCCAGCTGGATCTCAATGAGAACAATTGGAAAATAATGCATTTAGAGCACAGAAATCTGGAGGGGGAGTACAAAATTGGTGGAGTGGTACTGATGGACACCAAGCAGAAAAGAGATCAGGGACTAATCATACTGGATGACCTAAAGGTGGCCAGGTAGTGGTATCAGAGGTCTGGAGTAGGATGAAAAGAGGAAGATGGGGGGGGGGTATCCTAAAAACTAAAAAGGCAGTTGAGAATGCTAGTGGGATACTGGGGTGCATAGTGAGGGGTCTCCCCAGCAGAAAGAATGAGGTTTGTTGCCCCTGTATAGATCACATGTAAGACCCCACCTATAGTGCTGTGTCCAGTTCTGGCAACCACATCTCAGGGAAGGACATAGACAGAGTGGAGGTGGTCCAGAGGAGAGCAACTAAAATTGTGCAGGTTCTGCACCAAAAGCCCTATGGTGAGAGACTAAAACACCACAATATGTATGCCCTGGAAGAGAGGAGGAAGGGGGGACATTTTATATATGTATTTATTAGATTTTCAGAATAACAACAAACTTAAAGGCACAGTGCAATGATCACAACAAAGCCGTATATCTAATACGCTCTTACATACAACTTAAACTAAGAAGGGGAGGGGAATTAGTGTGCTAGGAAGTAAAATCAAACAGAAGTGCTAACAAGTCTTATGAATTTCAAATACAAAACCTAGAAACAATAGCAACTTAATAAAGTATCAATAGACAAGAGTCAGAATACGCCAATGTAAGTTGTCAGATCCTATTTTTCAAATTGTAATGATCAATAAAGGCAAGATTAAATTAGCTTCTTCATAATGAATAAAACATCCTGTTAGGTTGGTGCCACTGTCAATCAAAATAATTTTTCAGTGAAAATTCATATAGCAAATGGAGAGAATAAATCCAATCCAGAAAAGGCTGAAATCTGAAATAAAAATGGACAGAGACCTTAAGCAAAAGGATTTATGTATCGATAGTATAAAATAAGCATCACAGTAAGACCATAAATGTTATTTGGACTTCAAAAAATGCATAGAATCAACTTCTTTATTCTGACCAAAGTGCTGCACAGTATTGAGGGAAATCATCCATCTTGTTTTTTTTTGTAAGAGGCAGTTGAGCCAGCTCCCACCTGTCTTGAAAGGCAGAATGTGCTCCAACCCCATAAACATCAAACAAGATGGGTAAAAGCTGTGTGCACTGAGAACGTGAAATGTGCACCAGGGCATTATGTTCATTACCATTATGCCTTGCTCTAACGTGCTCATGGATACCTACTTTCAGGTGTTTGATGGTGCCTCCTACATAGAGAAGATTTCAAGGTCAGCAAGCCATGTTTAACACAAATGAAGTAACACAGTTAATACATTGTTTGATGTCACTTTTATGTCCAGCTGTGGGATGTGTGAAGCACTTGCCTTCTTTGGCATGCTTGGAGGTACTGCAGTGCCCACAATGCTGGAACTCTTTGGGTTTCATGGGAAGCCAATTCAAATACAGTATGTGTTATCATTTTTGGTAGTTACAAAATGACTAGATAGCAAACTGTCTCCAAAGTTGTTGCCCTTTTTAAATGTCACTCTTGGCTTTTCCTTTCAGTGGAGTTCATGGGGGAGAAAACAGTGGTGGGGTTCAACGATGCATGGTATAGGCATAAGGGAATCTTAGCAGAAAGAAAAAGGGGAAGGGAGAAAACAACAGAGATTGATTGGGGTCTGCAGTAATACTACTGTAGATAGAAACAAGTACTGGTCAGAGCTGATATGGTAGTGGAGAGCTTTTGGGATGCTTTTACCCATTATTTCAAATGAATTTTCATAATGCAGGTCTGCTGATAGGCAGTTTCAATGTGGTCTTTCTTCTGCTCATTTTTACAATGTATTTTCCTAGAATATGCCTCCTGATTGCTATATATTTAGCCTGGATAATTTCAGTTTGTTTAAAAGATTTGGTTATATTACTGAAGTTTTCAATTTGCTACGCATTACTTGTAGTGTGTGTGTGAGTATGTGTGCGACACATGCCATCAAATCAGACACATTTTATTATGCCACTGAGTAATTGCAGCAGTGTGAACCTACTATCCACTGCACCTACATACATAAAAACATAGAAACATAGAATTTGATGGCAGATAAGGACTGCTTTTCCCACCCAGTCTGCCCATTTCCCTACCTAATGGATAAGCTCAAGATCCTAGTTAACCAACAGCCTACTTCTTCCTACCCCCATCCCCTAGAATTGCCTTATGGCTGTCCCATGCATGCTTGAATTCCACCACAGTGTTTGACTCTACAACCTCCTCTGGAAGGCCGTTCCATGCATCCACAACCCTCCCTGTGAAAAAAATACTTCCACATATTACCTCTGAGCCACCCCCCCATCTTCAAATTGTGCCCCCTTGTTCTTGCACACCTCTTTTTCTGAAAGATGCTACCCTCTTGGACTTTTTTGATTCCCTTGAGGTACTTGAAAGTTTCTATCATGTTTCCCCTCTCCCTCCTTTCCTCAAGGCTATACATATTAAGCTCCTTACGTCTCTCTTCATATGTCTTCCTGTGCAGACCCTGCACCATTTTAGTTGCCCTCTTCTGGACTGCCGCCATCCAGTTTATGTCTTTGAGGAGATTGAGTCTCCAGAACTGCAAGCAGTACTCCAGATGGGGTCTCACCAGCTGTCTGTAAAGAGGGATGACAACTTCCTGTTTTCTGCTGGTGATGCCTCTCCCTATGCATCCCAGTATCCCCCTAGCCCTCCTTACTGCCCTCTCACATTGTTTGCCCACCTTTAGGTAATCTGATATGACTACCCCCAGGTCCCTTTCCATTTTTGTTGTTGTTAGTATCTCACCCCCATTGTGTACTCTTCCCCTGGGTTTTTATTTCCTAGGTACATTACCTTGCACTTCTTAGCAATTTATCTAAGCTGCCATACATTTGACCATTCCTCCAACCTTGCCAAGTTCCTTCTCATCCTTTCCACCCCACCTTGTGCATCAACTCTGTTGCAGATCTTTGTGTCATCTGCAAAGAGAGATACTTTTCCTTCCAGTCCCTCTGCAATGTCGCTTATAAAGATGTTGAAGAGGACTGGTCCTAGTACTGAACCCTGTGGTACCCCACTAGTAACCCTCCTTTCTTCAGAGTGGACTCCATTTACTATTACCCTCTGTGTCCTGTTCTCCAGCCAATTCTTTACCCAGGTTACCATCTTGGGACCCACTCCCAGGCTGGCTAACCCGTATATTAATATTTTGTGTGGGACTGTGTCAAATGCCTTGCTAAAGGCTAAGTAGGCCATGTCCACAGCTCCTCCCTGAGCTACTACTTTGGTCACACAGTCAAAGAAATCGATTAGATCAATCTGACATGATCTTTCTGCTGTGAATCCATGCTGCCTTGTGTCCTGTGCCCCTTTGGCCTCTAGGTACTCAGCAGTTCTTTTCTTCAGAAGTGATTCCATCATTTTCCCTATCACTGAGGTTAAATTAACAGGTCTGTAGTTGCCTGCTTCTGCCCTGCTCCCACTTTTGTGAGGTGGAATCACATCTGCTCTCCTCCAGTCCTCAGGTACCACCCCATCCTCCCATGAT
Organism: Neoceratodus forsteri; assembly: GCA_016271365.2. Classification (NCBI taxonomy): domain Eukaryota; kingdom Metazoa; phylum Chordata; order Ceratodontiformes; family Ceratodontidae; genus Neoceratodus; species Neoceratodus forsteri. Next base: position 215,083,938 of record CM057451.1, read on the forward strand.
TTGTTAAAGAGGGTAGTCAGTGGTGTCACTAGTTCTACCCTTAGTTCTTTTAGAATTCTGTGATGAATCCCATCAGGCCCCATTGCTTTGTCCACCTTCAGTTTTAAGGGTTCTTTCAGAACCCTTTCTTCTGTAAATGGGCTGGTATCAACTTCTGTATCCAGAGTGTTTCTATTATTTTTTTTAGGTACTTCCCCCTTTTCATTTGTGAATACTGAGTACAAATATTTGTTTAGTATCTCTGCCTTTTCACAGTCACCCTCTGACCATCCCCTCCACTTTATTAAGCCTCACTATCCCTCCCTTTGTCTTTCTTCACTCCCTGATGTACGTATAAAAGGTTTTAACCCCTTCTTAACTGTGTTGGCTATCTTTTCCTTGGTTTGGGCCTTTGCTGTTCTGACTGCCTTCCCAGCTTCTTTTTGCTTTAACTGATACAATTCTCTGACCTGCTCCTTCTGTGATTCCTTGTACTTCCTGAATGCTTTCTTTTTCTTCCTAACCTTCCCTGCCACCTCCTTTGAGAACCATAGTGGTTTCTTACATTCTTTTTGTTTTATTTGCTTCACACAAAGGCTTGTTGCCTCTTTGATGGCAGCTTTGATTATTCTCCATTATTCTTCCACCCCTCCTTTCTGCCCATTTGCTAATGCATTTCTTAGGCACTCACCCATTTTGGCAAAGTCAGCTCTCCTGAAGTCCAGTACCTTTGCCTATGTATGGCTTGACTCTACTGCTGTGTTTATTGTGAACCATACATTCGATGGTCACTAATTCCCAGATGGCTACTCACTTCTAAATCTGTGATCCTCTCACCATCTCTGATTTTGTACTGCTTTGTGGTATCTTGGTTTTGGACTGTTACTGCAGTGCACTGCACACACCCCTCCAACTGGCAAAAGGTATTCTTTTCCAGATTGGATTGTAACTTGCGAGCACTGGTTAAGATGTTGTTGTTACTTTGCGTCTGCATCTCTTCTTGATTGTGCAGTGCAATCTTAATCTGTCTGTACTTTTGTATCTGTTTAGTTACCAATCTCCATCTGCAAGCCACAGCTGTTGTTTTCTGGCTTCACATCCACCGGACCAGACTGAAAGTTCAGAAATCTAAATTTGTTTAGAATTTTCTTGGTGATCCCCTTAAATGCCTGCAAAGAGACATGCAAGCAAAGCTGTTTCTGGCCATGGCACTGCTGCCAGTGGCACGATTGTCTGTGGGCGTGGAGTATGCAAAAGTGCATAGCTGATTTCACTAATGGGATTTCTCCATCAACGTTTTTTACAGTGCAACGTATAGCTTCTCTCATAGTTGAAGGAGATGATGTTGTCCAAGCTGGTGGTGTTAGTGCAGTTTCTGCTGGCATGAGTGTTGCTTCCACAAGTTCCACTTCTGACCAGTTAACCATTTCAAAAAATATAGTTGAGTCTAAAGCTGTGACTGGCAGTGTAAATGGTGTTATACTCCCCACTAACATCCCCATGGTAGTTGAACTTGATTCTGATCTTGTCAGTGATAACTCACAATGTCACATTTCTTCATGCTGTTGAGCTCATGCCTTTGCCATCCACTGATTCAAAGTGTGGCACAAAAATATCGGGTGATGATGATGATGATGATAATGATGATGCTGCGGTAGAAATATGTTCTTCACATGACAGCATCCAAGCTGAAAATGTGGATTCAGATGATGTTGATGAATATGATAATGATGTCAGTGACCCCTGTTGGGAACTGGAGAAAAAGAAAGTCTAGATGGTGTTAAACCCCCGATCAAAAAAGTTGTGATTTAGCCATTCCTGTTGATGATAATGATAATGACACAGTAAGAATCATAGGTAGTTGTGATGGTCAGTTGGAGTCTAAGTGTGTCCAGCCTGAAAAATCATGTAGCACACCCCCCATTTCAGGGGTTAAAAAAAAACAGAGTTCACTAAGCAGCATCAGAGATATGTTAAAAACAGGGGATCACAATCCCTTGTTTGGGATTTTTTTGTCCAAGATGAAAATGATGAGTCAGTTGCAATCTGCCAGTTTTGCCAAGTGTGTGTGAGCCGAGGTGAAAAGGGGAGTCATCTGGGCATGGGGGAGCAGCATACACATCTTAAGAACAGGCACATGGCATTGTGGACCCAGCACCAGGTGGCAGCTAATGCCAGAGTGGGGCATTCACCCTCATCATCAACCTTACTGAGCATGTTATCCCATTCCATGCGTGCAAGACCAAGTAGGAATGTCTGCAGTAGCAATGAAATAACACCAGAGGATTACTACAGGCATGATGAGGGGAGGATTATGATTTAGAAATCTTGCTAAATGGTGGTCAGAGTAGCAGTGGTGGTGGTGGTGGTCAATGCAGTATGTCTACTTGGTACATCAACCGTGTATGTAAAATGGGGAAATAATTTAATTTGTGGACTTGTCACCTGTGCACCCTTCTTAAGCACACGTCCACACCCCACCCACGGCCATTTGCAGAGCCGAGCCATTTATCACATACCATGCAAAACATGCAAGTCAGCCCATGTTGGAGAGTATTTTTGCCTGTAACCACCTGCCTGCCTGCCTGAAGCATGTGACCTACATTGTGTAAGCCATGTGATGTGTGTGGGCAGCCTATGGATTGTCACTCCACCTTAAAGTGGAATAAGGCAGAGTGCACGACGTGAAGTCATATGTCAATGCTAAGTGGTGAAGTAAGGGTTAAAAATGGCACTCTGCTTAATGGAACACTAACATCAAGTGCCCACTTCATGACCACTTTGCGGGTGGAATTTTACTTCGCTGCATCCCTAGTGTAGCAGCATGGAGGAGGAGAATGGAGGGGGAAGTAAAGGAAGCAGTGATGACTACAAAGGGGAGAGTTTGTAGCAAAATGGCAGAAGGCATTGCACAGGGTATCCATTCTGGCAAGGAAGGAGCAGGGGGCAACACCATAGACTATATGCTTGATTTTCAGAGTGGCCTTAGATCACCACAGTTTGCAGTGATCTATGGCTGTGGCAAATTCCAGGTGCATCAGGGACTCTGCACCCTATTTTATAAAATTGGGGGTCAATGTGCCTAAGTACTGAGAGTTGCCTCAGCCACAAGGTTGTGCCAAACATGTGAAGCATCTGAGGGGTTTGACAGAGGGTTCAGTCAAGCCCCCCTCCCCACCTTGCACAAGCCAAGAGGAACCATGGATTTGGGGGGGTAACTATGCCTGGAAGATGGGGACCAGGGGCCACTGGAGCAGTGGTAGTGTCATGGGGGTGACAATGGCACAGAGGCAATGGAAGGGACATGAGAAGGCAGCTGGTGGAGGTGCCCTGCAATATGGCAAGGAGCTGATCAGATCAGGTGGGGGATGGCAGTGCCATATGATTATGACCTGGACCCCAGTTGACAACAGCCCTGGCACCTGCCCCACAGGACCCACAGTCCCTGACAGTGTAGTCGGGCATCCACTAGCCACCATGCTGGGGGCTTTGAACCTGGGGAATATTGATGTGCCCAGGGCACATCCCCATCCACCAAATGAACCCTGCAACTGCAACTCACTGCCACCCACAGAATGTAAGGGACTGTGGGTCCTGTGGGGCAGGTGCCCAGGCTGCTGTCAACTGGGGTCCAGGTCATGACGGTCCAGCCGTGTCACCCCCAAACCAGTCTGACTGTCTCTGTGCCATGTGACTGGGCACCTTTAATGGTGCCTTCTAATGTCCATCTGACAGCTGCTGTGCCCCCTGTCATCCTCCATGGTACCACCACCCCTCCATCGGCCCCCATTCCCCACTTTCCAGGTGCTCCCCACCAGGCAGCAGAGCAGGGCTCTTAGACCAGCTCCTGGCTAGTCTAACCTGATTTCCCCCTCTTGCAATCACAGCAGAGCTTCTGGAATTGCAATTAAAGGGATAGTGCAGCCCTGCCATGGCTCAAGCCCCCTCGTGACCTGACACAAGGGAGCTTCTGCCACAAGGGTGGTGAAGGGCGGCTTTGCCATACAACTTCTTGATTTCAATGCAGCCTGCATTTGAAAATTGGGATAGTCAGAAACTTTGATGCAAGGTGCCACTTGCATCACAGCCATTTGGTGCAGTCACCTTGTGTCAAAGTTTTCATTTTGAAAATTGAGCCCTATGTTCACATAATCAAAGACAGGGAGAACCATGTTGGTTACTAGTGCCCTATGGACCTGAAGGAAAGGCCAGTCTTTAGGGCAGCTAATGTGTGATAGAAATTGGTATGGATGGCATCTATGTGGACAGAGAAAATAAAGTTTTCTGTCAAGCCACATGCCAAGATACCTAAAAGTATGGACCACTTCCAAAGTTTTACCCTGTTGAAAGTGCTGGTGGGGCAAGAGCCTAGCCAGTTTCTGGCAGGTATCAAAGGCCATGGATACCATCTCCTTGGTGTTGACCTTGAGTTGGTCATCATGGAGCCAGCACAGTATGTTGTGGAAGTACTGCAAAGGCCATGGGGCCAGAAGTGTAGATGACCATGTTGTCTGTGTACATGTGGATTTGTGAGGAGATACATGAAGTGGGCAGGTCATTGAGGAAAATGAAGATGAAGACAGGACCGAGGATGGAGCTCTGTGGGAATCTGGCTAGGATTGGGGGGACAGGACACCTATCATCTGTAATGACTGTTGATGGTCCAAGTGGTATGAATGGAACCAATCAACATCATCAGCTGAGAGGCAGGCAGAGCACAGTTTGTTGGGGGGGGTTAGAACACTGAGTCAAAGGCTTTGACCAGGTCAATGAATATAGCTGAGGTGATGTGGCCCTGATCGATCCCAGTGAAGATAAAGTCTGTAACCTATGGCAGGAAGGAGATGGTGCAATTGTGCTTCATAAAGCCAGATTTGAAGGGGAAGAGGGAGCCACAGGAGTGAAGGAAGTCAGTGAGTCTGGAGTAGATGAGGGACTCCGGGAGTTTAGTAAGGGATGGGAAAAGAGACACAAGCCAGAAGTCTCCAGTGGAAAAGGGGATCAGCCACTTTGTGCAGGGGGAGTATTTTAGTAACTTTACAAGCTTATGGGATATCACAGAAGAGAAAGATAGGTTCATAATGTGAGTTAATGAGGAGGCAATGGCTGGGGCTTAGATACGTAGGAGTTTGGGATCCATTCCATCATGGCTAGACTTAGAGGAGTTGTGTGAAGTTAGGGTGAGGAAATCTTCATGAGGGGAAAGACAGGGGAAATAGAAGCCTTTGAGTGATGGTGGAGGGGGAGGACATAGAGTGGGGCTGGGGGACACTAGAGAAGGAGAGAGAGGGTAGATCAGTGGTGTTAAAGAAATTATTCAGATGATCGGTGACAAAGGAAGGATGAGAGACTGGTGAGAGTGGGCTGGGCAGGGGTGTCAGAGATGGAGTAGATAACTTTCCAAGAATTTGCTGGGAAATTGAGACTGGACTGTAGGTTGGATCTGAAATAGAAGGCCTTGGAGACCATGTGATGCAGGGTGCCGAGTAGAAGCTCCTCCATGCAGCTCCAGACTCCGGACTTGATAATTTGTTATTTTGGACTGCAAAACTATCTATAACCCTCCACTTTCACCTAATTCTGCCTTCTAATCATACCGGGTTCCAGATCAGTGAGTTTGAATACCGATGGAGGTCTACATGAAAAAAGTGCCACAGAAGCACACTCCACCAGTCAGCCCGAGAAGGCCCAGAAGAAATCTCGGGCCTCGAGTGGGCTAGACAGGCCTGAACATTCTAGCCTGGTCTCGGAGCAGGAATCATTAACCTTGAACAGGTTCTTAGAAGAGTTTAAACCCTTCCGTGAGGAAGTAAAGGAGATTTAGATGGAGCTTAAAGCCCTTTCTAAAAAGCTTGATGAGGTCACTGTCACAACCTAGGATAATACTGCTCGTATTGTGTCTCTAGAGAAACGCCTGGAAAAGGTAGACCCTGGGCTTGTGGCTATGCGGCAGAAGCTTTCCCATGTTAAAGCAAAATTAGAGGATCTCAAGGGCCGTAACCGAAGGAACAATGTTGTTATATTGGGGCTTCCAGAGGGTGAAGAAGGCCAGAATGCCATCGTGTTTGTACAGAAGCTGGTGGAAAGAATTGCTGGCCCATCTCCCGTCAGGTCTATATAAACCATCGAGAAGGCACATAGGTCTTTACAGCCAAAACCTCCCTTAGGAGCTGCTCCTTGCCCTATCATATGCCATTTTTTAAACTATTTAGAGTGGCAATACTTCCTGACAAAAGCAAGGGACCTACAAGAAATCAGATGGGAGAACAACAAGCTTAGAATAGTGCAAGACCTACCGGGTTCTGTCCAGCAGAAGCGCACAGCATTCCACCCTATCGTGTCCAGGATCATCGCTGCTGGGCTCAAGTTCAAAATGGGGTACCCAGCTAGGCTGCAAGTACAAATGGCTGGAACCTGGCCCACTTACAATGACCAAGATGCCGATCTCTCCGGCCTAAAACTGGCTCTGCTGATCTGCTTCGAGATCCATGAAGAGTCCTGTCTTTATGATGATGATGGGGAGCTCTGAATCATCAGGCTGATACTGCTTTCTGAGAGGCATGATGGAAATGAATGCAATCACCTGTACGAGTTCGGGATAATCCGATTTTGAAAGATGCAGAGTCATCACTTTGATGTGTTCATCTGCATTGGGACACTTTGTCATTGAATTCAAGTTTGGGACTGTCGTTCCCACCAAGAGACTGTCTTGAATGAATGGTTTGCTTACTTGGGGGAGGGTGTTTTTTGTTTTAGTTCTAGTTTGGAGCCCAAATGTTTCCTGCAGTAAGGGGATGGTTGACTTATACCCCCTTTGGCTCACCATTTAATTTTAGGATAGCCTATTTTAAGGGATGTGCTGGGCTTTTCTTTCTTATTTGTGCAGTGGTGCACTTTCGCTCTGGTACCACAAGAGGGAGCTCAGACTATACGCTTCACAGTTTAGCGTTAGTTGCCAACTCGGAACTTGTTCTTTCTGCAGGGCTCTCTACTCGAGGCCTGGGTTATTTAACACACCTCTTATGGGACTACTTTGTCCTGGTGTTGGCAAGATCCCATGGTAAACTGGCCCTATCTCCTATTACCAGTCACCTGTGGTACTTGGGTGATTATGTTTTTCTAGCAGGCTGCACTTATTCTTTTAAGTATACTAGTACATTTGCTGTGCCCATATTTTATAAGCTGAGCATCTCCCTCTAGCTACCAGGAGTTGGTTAGGGAGCAGAATTTTCTTGGAATGTAGATTTTTCTTTCATTTCCACTTAACATCTACATGTTCTTAATGGGGGTTTGCTGAATCTGTCTGGGGCAGTGGGGTAACATCGGGAGACTGGGGGGTGAGGAAGGGATGCAGTATTTTGTTGAGCGTTGTTTGTGACAGTTGGGGTGGTTGGGTGGGGGGTATGGTCAGACCTAAGAGATTGGATAAATTTATGTTACATGAGGGGGTGTGCTTTATGGGGGGGGGACAGGGAAGATTTGGTTTGTGTTGGAGGGTGGTTGGCTGGGTGGGTGGTACAGCAGTATTCAAGGGGTTTTGGAATGTGGTTCCTTGTTGCTGTTATACTTAGATTATCATTCTGAGCTTATTATTACCAATCTAGATGGCTAATAATGTAGTTTTTGCTATTTGGAATGTGAAGAGGATAAGGAAAAAATCCAAACAATACCAGGTGCTTAAGCACATAAGTTTATTGCATTCCCAGGTAACTTTTTTACAGGAATCCCATTTACTAGAGTCAGAAGCTTTACAACTAAGGAGGCAACAGGTGGGTCAGGTTTTTAATGCCTCGTGGACCACTAACAGCTGTGGGGTCATACTAATTGTTAACAGAGGCATTCCCTTAATTTCCTCACATGTTATTAAGGATCTGGGAGGCAGGTTCATTTTGGTTCAGGGCACTCTTTGGTCCATGCCACTTTTACTCTGTAGTATTTACGGGCCTAATACAGATGACCCTGGCTTTTTTATGAGGTTGATTACCATTATTCTCCCTATGCTTCCTATTACGATCGTCATGGGTGGTGACTTCAATTTGGTCTTAGACCCTAACATGGATAGATCTGGCAGTGGAGTGAGGGGATTGTCCCCTGGGCAAAGAGCTTTTAGGGACCTGTTGGATCAGTGCAGGTTATGTGATGGTTGGCGAGTTCTGCATCCTAACTCCAAGGAATATACTTTTAGCTCGCCAGTGCACGGATCACAGTCTCGCATAGACTACCTACTAATTTCCCAGGGACTCTTGCCGGCGGTTATGTCTGCTTCAATTCAGCCTGGTCCTACATCCGATCACTCCCTGGTGGTATGCAATTTAGCTTTTCTTAATACTCCTAGAAGGGAGACCTGTTGGAAATTAAATGAACAATTATTAAAGGATGCCAGGTACTGCAACCTTATAAAAGAACAGATTGAGTTCTTTTTCTCTACTAACCCGGTAGATAGTACAGAGCCGGACATTTTATGGGGAGCCTTTAAGACTTACATGTAGGGAATTCTTATCAGTTTAGCTACTAAGAGGAAAAGGGCACTAGAAGCAGAATTATTATCCTTACTGTCCCAAGTACAGTCCCTAGAAGCCAAATTATCTGCCAGCTCTCTGAGTGAGGACAGGAAGAAACTTATGGTAGCCAGAGACAGCTATTTAGATTTGTTGAGGGAAAAGGCAGAGTTAGCCATTATCTGAACTAGAGCTAGTTATACAGATCAGGGAGAAAAGGCAGGGCGTCTGCTCACGTTAAGGTTAAAGCAACAGGAATCTGCAAGATTTATTCCCCCAATCCAGGCTCAGGTGGACGGGTCTCTGAGGGATTCTCCTTCGGAGTTAGTGCAAGAGTTTGGATTGTATTATGAGCCACTATACAGGGACATGGATTGTCCTCCTCCCCTGGAGATGCTGGAGGCGTATTTAAGGGACTCCCATCTCCCTACCCTATCAGAATTGCACAGGAGGTTCTTGTCCTCCTCATTTATCCCTGGAGAAAATTTCGGTGGTCATCAAGGCTTTGCCCTCGGACAGAGTTCCAGGGCTGGATGTTTTTTCCTCATTATTTTATAACATTTTTCGAGAACAATTATTGCCGGTGCTTCACTAGCTGTACCTGCATATTCTCTCCGGTGCTGCTGTAGATGTCTACCTGTTCAAATCCCTGATTGTTCTTCTCCCCAAACCGGATAAAGACCCTGAGTTAGTACAGAGTTATAGGCTTATATCCCTTTTAAACCAAGAAATCAAAATCCTTTTGAAGATATTGGCCGATAGGCTAACATTGGTTCTTACAGATCTGATCGGTATGTCCCAGGTCGGATTCATGAAGGGGCGTTCATCATCAGATCATTTGCGCACCCCCTCACATGTCTTCTCGGAGTCCAGGGATGCCACCTTTCCTGCTGGGTTGGTCTCCCTGGACGCCGAGAAGGCATTCAACTGTGTGAACTGGAATTTTTTATTCCAGGTTCTTAAGGTCTTCCATCTTCCTACCATGTTCATAGACTGGATTCGTGCCTTATACTGAGCTCCTTCAGCTAGGATTTCAGGAAATGGTGCATTTTCAAAATCCTTCCTTTTATTTTCAGTTACCAGACAGGGATGCCCCCTCTCCCCTCTCTTATTTAATCTATATTTGGAGCTACTTATTCAAAATATCCTTAACAATGCGGGGATACAGGACATCTGGGTAGGGAGCAATGAGATCAAGATCACAGCATACGCTGATGATCTTCTCCTTTATCTATCTCATCCGATGACATCCATCCCGGTCTTGTTGGGGGAAATTGCCAAATTTAGCTCCTTTTCAAATTACAAATTAAATGCTAATAAATCGTCCTTTTTTCCCCTTAATCATAAGGTCTTTAAGACTGACATTACCCCTTTCGGCTTATGTTGGGCACCCAGGGTGTTAAAATACTTGGGGATTAAATTAACACATAACTCTTCCTCATGTTTTAAAGAAAATTTGGAGCCTCTTTCCCAGTTGATCGTCCAGGATTTGGATAGATGGTCCATGCTCCCGGTTTCATTATGGGGCCGTATCAATATAATCAAGATGAATGTTTTTCCTCACCTTTTTAACCCCTTTCTCACCTTAATTCATTCATCCCATTATCTTGGTTCCAAAAAAATGCACAGAATTTTCACTAACTTCATTTGGTCGAACAAACACTCCTGATTGGCATACTATAAGCTGGCCGCCTCTAAAACTGATGGGGGACTGCAGATTCCCCACTTGTCAATCTATTACTGGACTAGTCATCTTGCTAAATGCCTGAAGTGGGTGAGTCCAGGTCCGGAGAGTTTGAGACCAATTTGGCTCAACATTGAACTGGACTTCATCTGGTCTATGAACATGGATCCCCTAACTATGTTTTATGTCAAATTGTCTCTTTTACAAGGTGCTGGTAAATGTCCCACCCTTATGACTTCACTAAAAGTATATGCGCAGCTCTGATCATTTTTGCGATATACTCCATACCTGGACCTGTCCCAGTCTATATGGAACTCCCTGGTCTTCACTATAAACAAGAAGTTGATTTCTCGTACAAGGTTGCCCCATGTGGGTGACGGGATAGCATCCATGTTCTTGGATGATGAGGGAGCATGGCTTCCTGTAGCTAAAATTATCCAGACATTTGGCATCCCAGTATCTTTGCAATTTAAGGTTCTCCAATTAAAGCACTTGCTCACCACTGTGCTGGGTAGTACCCCCCCTTGCCCTCCGGCTTTCGCATTGATTCCAGAGCTTTCTTCCTTTTTTTTTTTTCTAGTGTCATTTCTAAAATATATCAAGTCTTGTTTCATCGACGGTACAGGGGCTCCTATGGTCCGACTAGATTTTGGGGTTCTATATTTCCCCAATATACCTCTAACTGGCCGGTCTTATGTAAGTTCTGTAATAAATATGTGTCTCAAAACAGATTACGCCTTATGCAATACCACATTTTACACAACTTGTATTATACTCCAGTTAAATTGGTGAGATGGGGTCTTCTCGAGTCAAACGTATGTACCAGATGTTCCCAGGGAGAAGGAACACTTCTCCACATATTCTGGTTGTGTCCTAAAATAATCCCGCTTTGGGATTCAATTAAAACCAACCTGGACCACTTACTGGGTTTGTGGGACTGTTTCAGACCTGATATTTGCCTCTTGGGAGACCTGTCCTCCATCAAGGTTAAGGCTCGGAGATTTCATATCTCCATGAATGCATTATCCATCAAAAAACTTATATTAAGGCATTGGAAAGACAAGGTTAGTCCGACATTTCAGGAATAGGTTAACGAAATCCTTGCTAACCTTCGCACAGAGAAAGCCATAGCTAGTCTCCACAATCAGTTGCCAACCTACAAACGTATCTGGGATCCCCTTTACACCTTAATCATGGCCGTACGGATATAAGTGTTGTTACCAGTTAGTTATTCCTGTATACATATGGCTATTGATATAGGAGTTTAAGCTATAATGTGGATTATACTGCTGTACTGGGGAGGTGGGAGGGATGGGGGGGCAGTTTAGGTTATGTACTGTAAACAGGTTGTATATGTTACAATTGCTGCCTCCTATATTGTGAAAATGGGTTAATAAAGTTTGAATTGAAAAAATGAAATAGAGGGCCTTAGCACAGTAGATAGCATTGGTGCAAGAATTCCTGAGAGCCCTGTAGAAAAAGAGGATGGGAAGGAACTGAAAAGATTTAAAGCAGGCCCATGCTTGGTCATGGGATTTACACAAAACAAGAAGGTCAGGAGTGATCCTAGGATGGTATGCCAGGCTGGCCTTTGATTTTCTTGAGGGGCATGAAAGTTCCAGGTGTAAGTAAATATGGCTTGGAAGTGGGATAGGGCAGTATCAATATCAAGGGTATGACAAAATGGTGACCAGTCAGAGGCAGCAACGTCATGTAGTATGTATGGCATAAGTGTCAAGAGACCTGAGTGATCTAGACCATATGTATTTGGAAGTGGAGTGGGTAAATTTCAGTTTTCTGATGCAGTTGGTCATGCTGTGATCAGTTAAGGCATCTGGAAAAGTGCCTGTTGCTTTGATGCATTGGGAGTGGAAGGCAAGTACCCATTCAAGGGGATGGTGATTGGAGGAGTGAGGGTTGAATTTGGTGGGTTGAGAAATGAATTGGGAGAAGTTTAAGGGACTCAGTCCTATAGAGCATGGGTCTAGAGGTGGGGGAAAGCCAATTTAAGTTGAAGTCTCTCAGGAGGATATGTTTACCAGGGGCAGCAAGGGAAAAATGGAAAGGCAGGGTGTCGAGAAAGGAGGGGGGAGAGGTCTGTGAGGAGGCATAAAGGACACCTATATAAATCATGAGGGTGGAGGGAAGGGATAGTTTGGCAAGTAGGAGCTCATTAGAGAAGTATAGCTAGACAGACAGACAGACAGACAGACAGACAGATAGAGAGATAGATAGATAGACAGATAGATAGATAGATAGATAGATAGATAGATAGATAGATAGATAGATAGATAGATATTGCAAACATTGTGGGATTTTGAGTCTTGTAGCATCCCTAATCTGCATTAACATAATTTTTTTGTTATGACTTTCCTTAGTTTTAGAAACAGTAAAAAGGTAACTTGTTTGGCGCAGGGCCCCTGGAAACAGAGGAATATTGAATTTGTCAGCAGAAAAGGGTCACTTGGACCACCCTCTCTCCCCAGATGGTCCCTGTCTAGTCTAACTCAGTAGACCTTAACTGGCCACTGGTAGCCTCCCTCCTCCCTGCCTATTTATTAGCATTCTCCTATGTCTATCTTACCCATGCTTGAAGCCCCCTACTGTCTTTGTTCTTACCACTTCTGCTGGCAATCTATTCCAGGTGTCTTCCACTCTTTCTGTGAAGTAGTACTTCCTCACATCCCCTTTTAGATTCCCCCTCCAGCTTCACTGCATGCTGTCTGGTACTGGTGCTCTTCAAAATTTGGAAGGGACTCCCCTCCTGCACCCTGTTCATCAGCATAAGGTACTGGTGGGTCTCTATCATGTCCAGTCTCACTCTCCTTTCTTCCAGGGTGTATATGTTGAGATACCCCCACTCTCTCCTCATAGGGCTTTTGGAACAAACCCTGCACCATTTTAGTTACCCACCTGTGGACTGTCGCCTCTCTGTCTATGTTCTTTCAGAGGCATGGCGTCCATAAATGGACATGATATGCCCAGGGGCGTCATTTCAGCAAAATCATAGGGGTAGCAAGGTGGGGTGGGCATGATGTGGGTGGAGCCACGGTGGGGGTGGGGCCACGGTGTGGGCGGAGCCAGAGAGGTGGCATTTGTCAATGTGACATAGAGCTAGTTACCAAGTAATTTAAAATAAAAATGGGTATGAATTGGATAGTAAAGTCTGAGTATAAATCTGAAATGGGCCATTACAGATGTTGATTCAACTTAAATAGCTAGTTTTCATCAAATTATGGAATCATCAGTATAGTGAAAGTCCCATTCCTCAACTGTACAAATATTAAACAATATTAATGCATAGCTAGCCCTTATTACCCATTGAAATCAAACAGATTACAACCTTGTAATCCCACTGTTGTGATGTCAGAACCTTATAAACCTATCTCTATGTCATAGCAGTGGGTTTACAAAATGGAATGCCAGTGTTATTCAGTATTCTACATACCTAGAATGTGATGGTTAGTCTCAGTACAGTATTCAAATAACATTCCAATTGTCACAGTTTATTGTCTAGCAATCACTATGTCTGATAGAGACTTTAGCTCTGGTGCTATTTTGGCCCACTGTCATTCAGTCCGTATCCTAATAAATTGTTTTCCTAAACAATCATGTGGGTGTAGTGCAGATCCATTAATAAGGTAAGGCTAAATTACTTATGTTGGGGACTTCTCATGTCGAGTCCCATACACTATAAATGATATCGATGATGTACAGGTGATAACCAGGGTAATCTCTTCTGGTTGCTAGGGCAATTGTAAACCTCTCAAGCTGTGCATTCTAGGTTTACTGATGCCCTAGACACCACCTGAAGTGATTATACCATGGTTATCACCTGTACATCAGGCATTATCCTCTGTATATTACCATACTGTTTCCAAAAAAAAATATTACCATACTGTTCATGTCAAATGACTGGTACTATACAAGCTAAGGCACACATTGCTAAAAATAAAGAGCCGTCTCTAAACCAATACCTTACAGTACATAAAAAACACACATCAAACATGAGAGAAATAATACTGTTATGAAAGCATACTCTGAACCTTGAACCATGGGGAGAACTTTACTTCTTCTCTGTTGAAACAAGAGCTTAGTAAAAGAAATGACACAATGAAACTTGTAAAAGACGTAATAAAAGGAAAATGAACTGATGAAAAAAAAAAAAATCACACCAAAAACCTGTAAAGAAAAAGATAAAAGGAAAAAAACAATTAAAACTCACCGACCAAAAACCTGTAAAGAAAAAAATAAAAGAAAAGAAAAGATCCTAGTAAAATTGTACACCAAAAAAACCTGTAAAGAAAAACTGTAATAAAAGGAAAAAGAACTGAGTCCCAGGGTTACACAAAAGAAAGTCTTCCAGACTTCCAATTACTGCAGCAAAGCAAATGAAAGTACTCTAACTCTCCACACCAAGGCTACTACTCCCTCTTACAATAATTTAAAAGAGCATAAACTCCCTCCCAAACACCCATGAAAGTGGTAAAGCAAAGGACATAGGAGTGTTATTACCTGCCTGGAGGCTGGAGACACTGCTGGCACACTGGAGATTGGGATGGTAGGTGACTGCTGGCACACTAGACTGCTGACTAGTCGGGGACACTGCTGGCAAACTGGACTGGTAGCTGACTGGAGACAAAACTGGCAAACTGTCTCTGGACTGGTAGCTAAGCTGACTGGAGACACTGGCTGCTGGTACACTGGACTGCTGGCTGACTGGTGACACTGCTGGCACACGGATATCTGACTGCAGACTCTGCTAGCACAATGAATTGCTGGCTGACTGGACTGGTATCTGAGTTGAGACTGCTGGCACACTGCTGGCTGATTGGAGACACTGCTAGCACACTGGACTGGTATCTGACTGGAGAAAATGCTGGCTGACTGGAGGCACAAGTTGCAAATGGGACTCGTTACTGAGCTGACTGGGACAGAACTGGCACACTGACTGCTGGCTGACTGGAGACACTACTGGCAGATGGGACTGCTGGTTGGCTGACTGGTGGCAACACTGCTGGCATACTGGACTGGTTGCTGACTGGAGGCACAAGTTGCAAACGGGACTCGTTGCTGAGCTGACTGGGACAGAACTGGCACACTGACTGCTGGCTGACTGGAGACACTACTGGCAGATGGGACTGCTGGTTCGCTGACTGGTGGCAACACTGCTGGCATACTGGACTGGTTGCTGACTGGAGGCACAAGTTGCAAACGGGACTCGTTGCTGAGCTGACTGGGACAGAACTGGCACACTGACTGCTGGCTGACTGGAGACACTACTGGCAGATGGGACTGCTGGTTGGCTGACTGGTGGTAACACTGCTGGCATACTGGACTGGTTGCTGACTGGAGGCACAAGTTGCAAACGGACTCGTGCTGAGCTGACTGGGACAGAACTGGCACACTGACTGCTGGCTGACTGGAGACACTATTGGCAGATGGGACTGCTGGTTGGCTGACTGGTGGCAACACTGCTGGCATACTGGACAGGTTGCTGACTGGAGGCACAGTTGCAAGCGGGACTCGTTGCTGAGCTGACTGGGACAGAACTGGCACACTGACTGCTGGCTGACTGGAGACACTACTGGCAGATGGGACTGCTGGTTGGCTGACTGGTGGCAACACTGCTGGCATACTGGACTGGTTGCTGACTGGGCACAAGTTGCAAACGGGACTCGTTGCTGAGCTGACTGGGACAGAACTGGCACACTGACTGCTGGCTGACTGGAGACACTACTGGCAGATGGGACTGCTGGTTGGCTGACTGGTGGCAACACTGCTGGCATACTGGACTGGTTGCTGACTGGAGACACAAGTTGCAAAGCGGGACCTGCTGCTGAGCTGACTGGGACAGAACTGGCACACTGACTGCTGGCTGACTGGAACACTACTGGCAGATGGGACTGCTGGTTGGCTGACTGGTGGTAACACTGCTGGCATACTGGACTGGTTGCTGACTGGAGGCACAAGTTGCAAACGGGACTCGTTGCTGAGCTGACTGGAACAGAACTGGCACACTGACTGCTGGCTGACTGGAGACACTACTGGCAGATGGGACTGCTGGTTGGCTGACTGGTGGCAACACTGCTGGCATACTGGACTGGTTGCTGACTGAGGCACAAGTGCAAACGGACTCGTTGCTGAGCTGACTGGGACAGAACTGGCACACTGACTGCTGGCTGACTGAGACACTACTGGCAGATGGGACTGCTGGTTGGCTACTGGTGGCAACACTGCTGGCATACTGGACTGGTTGCTGACTGGAGGCACAAGTTGCAAACGGGACTGGTTGCTGAGCTGACTGGGACAGAACTGGCACACAGGACTGGTGGCTGACTGGAGACACTGGCAGCACAATGACTGATGGCTGACTGTAGATAGTAAAGTTACTTCAGTAATGGGTATCTTCTTGAACGCATCTGAGCAAATCTGTCTCATTGCTACTGACAGGTCTAGCTGCTTCACCTCCAGTGGCTCACATGCCATCATCATTAAGTCACTGAGTCGTCTGTCACCACAACTGTTTCTTAAGTAAGTTTTCACTCTTTTCATGCATGAGAAGAAACGTTCATTTGAAGCTGTGGTCACAGGGAGTGCCAGCACCAGGTTCAAAATTTCCAGGACTTCTGAAAATGCATTACAAAGGCATTGCAACTGTTGTCTGACACAATGAATACTTTGCATATTTTTGTTCTGTAGGTATGCCTTTGCTGATTCCAGCTGTGACTCTAACACAATTATGTCTATATTTGCTCCGTGTAAGATTCTGCTAGGACCTTTAAAACAGAGTAATTCAGAAAACTGTCATCCTTTGGGTTGAGAGCAGCAACAGCTTTTAAGAGGTCCACATTACTTGTGAAGCGTGAATCAAGTTCAGTAACAAACCTGTCAATGCAGGCCAGGTATATTTCCTGTTTAAGCCTATCACTGTTAGATCTTGCAGAAATGTCCTGAATTTCTATATTTGCAGTCCGTTTCCCCAAAGTGGATGAAACAAAAAATTCTGTCAGCTTGCTCAACTGATGTTTGCGAGTGGCCTTCCTGTGTGCTGAGTGGCTTCTACATCATAATCAATGCCACAGTGATCAGCGGCTTGTTGTGCCTCCTTGTAAATCTTCTGCCACTGTGAATCATTACGTAGAGACAAGAGCTCACTTTTCGAAGACTGGACAAGATTACAAGCACTTGGCAAATCCAGATCTTTTCTCTGAAGTTCCTCAGACACCGATTTGTATCTTCCTTAAAATTGTTTCTAGGCTGTACAGTGTTACTACAAAGGTGAAGTTCTGAATTTTAAACAGATGACCTTTTGCTTCACTACTTGCCTCTTTTGTCAGTGTTTTGTGACTGAATAGACATGAAGTGTTATAATAATGGACTCTAGACGAACTGAAATTTCTTGACACAGTTGTACCAGTAAAACCACTTGTACCACACAGTCGTTCCAGTTCCAGAACTTGCAGACCTTCTTCTTTCTGAGCTTTAACAAACAACTCATGTCTTGGTGAACTCTGAGAAATAAATACATATACAGCCTGTAAGATGCTGAAAAATTCTTTCACTTCTGATATATTATTGATTGTTTGCACCAAGACAAGATTCAGTCTGTGTGCATGACAATGAATATAAACAGCTTGAGGAGCAATCTCTCTTATTCTTGCTTGTACGCCACTGAAGCACCCACTCATCACAGAGGCTCCATCATAGCACTGTGCTACACAGTGCTTCCACTGCAGTCCAGCCTGACATACTGCCTGATTGATTGCACCAGCCAAACTACCAGCATCCAGTTTATCCATGTGGTAGCAGCCAAGTGGTTTTTCACAGATATTACCATCTCCGTCAACAAAACGGATTACAAAGCTGAGCTGCTCTTCGTGATACATCCTTAGTTTCATCGACTAAAACAGAGAAATATTTTGTGACTTTACTTACAATTTTCTCGTATTAATGTTGCAACTATGTTAATCAAATCATTTTGATACTCTGGAGAGGTATAATGACCGTATCTCCTAGACATTTTTTCTTTAATTTTGAGTCATGTGCAGATAATGTTTCCAGAAACTCAATAAAATTGCCTTTGTTATCGGAATTTGTCGACTCTTCGCCACCTCTGAAGGCAAGACCTTGCCAGTCCTAAATACACTGCATGTAGTAGTAATTCAACATGGCGTCTGTTTTCTTCAATTTCAATGTCCCTATTTTTTTCAAGCCGTCTCACAACTGACTGGTGTCCTGATGAAGACTGTATACGGTTAAATTCACACCATGCTACAACAGATGCTTTGTGTTTCTCAGACTCGCTGTGCTTTCTGAAGGCACGACCAATTTTTTCCCATTTACAAAAACCAATATCGACAAAAGGAACGTTTCCACGTTCACGACCTCCACCTCCAGGTGCAGTACGAGTGCTAGTAAAATGCCTGCATGCAAAACAGTATACAGCATCTCTCTGTACTGAATATTCTACCCACTTATGAGTTTTGTAATCACCATTAAATTTACGTGATTTTGTCACAGGGAAAACACACTTCGGCTGAACTGGAGCTTGGTAAGGACTAGCAGATATGTCACTTGGCACAGTATCGTGATCAACACACTCACCCATTGAAAATGAGTGGCCTTCACTAGATGGCAATGACGTGCTTTCACATGCATCGGAGGATGTGCTTTCACATGCATCAGAGGGTGAGGGCGAAGCAACAAGTAATGGGCCTGTAGCAGCAGAACTAGGCTCTGAAACTATACTACTACTATCAGATTCATGCATGCCAGCTGACAGAACACTATCTTCAGGTCTTGATTTCTTCACTGTATGTTCAGCATGTGCAGTATCTGCTGTAATTCTTTTTCTTAGCAAATAACTGAAGCACTCGATGGTTGCTTTGGATCACTGGTTGCCTTCTTCTTAGACAGAGACATTTCAGTAATACTTATTTAGCAGCCAACTTCAAAGAAATTTCAATCAGTAAAGGCTACTAAAGAAGAAATTTAGCAATGTACAGCCTGCCAGCAGCTATGCCCAGTGATTAGCAAATCAGATATCAGTTTTGAAACCCTGAAAAACAGCTATGAATTCAAATGTGCACACAGTCTAAAGAAATCACCAGTGTGCGGATGAAATCTGCAAACAGTGATGACATCAGGAATTAAAAACTAACATATGGGTGTAAATTTTACATTTAACTGTACCTATGAACCTAAAAAGGTCTATTATAATTCTGAATTTTAAAATAATCTTATATGAATGCAAGGGCATAAAAACATTTCTGTAATGAAACAAAAGTGGGATGCATACAAGTGTTGTAAATCTGTCAAAAAATGTTACTTTTGAATCACCAGTTATGTTATGATTTGAAGCACTATTCTTTGGCATGTGGAGTATGTACAAATGTTGGGTGAGTACTGGTACGCATTAAAAAAATTTCTGAAGCGTATTTCCTCAAATGAGGACAGGTGAGTAAAATAAGCTGGTACAGACCTTATCTGGAGCCCTGGCCACGTCTTTAAGCTGCTTTAAGTCTCTTAAAAACCTTAATGTTTCCAATTGCCCTTGGTAGATTAATTGTGACCAGTTTGGAAGTACTTATTGTAACCAGTGGAGAAGGGGTTATGTTTAAAGATGTTGATGTAAGATGGTATCGGACTGGTCTGTGTGGTTTGTTTTTGACTTTCTAGTCCTTGTCAACTGTACAATACCTTCAACCTCAGATGTTTTTAAATAAAATATGTATTTATATTTATGCAATAGGGTGAGTGGTCAAACCATTGATAAATGCATATATTCTCACCACTGTGTAATAGATCTGCAGAGCCACTGAATAAATACATTTATCTATAGTCATGATGTCACAGATGGCATTTTTACCCACACAGTCGTGACCACGGCTCCAGATAAGTGTGTGTGCCAGTCTTTACACTCACCTCATTTTAGGAACTACGCTTCAGAAAGTTTTTTAAATGAGTACCTGTACTCACCCAACATTTGTAAATACTCCTCCACACGCCAAAGAATAGTGCTTCATAACATAACATAACATAACATAACTGGTGATTCAAAAGTAACATTTTTTTGCCAGATTTACACTTGTATGCATCCCACTTTTGTTTTACTCACTACGTTTTAAAACTGGTGAGTAAATTGACAGCAGTATTTGGAGTATTGTTGGCACCTGAAATTCTTATCTAGAAAAAAAAAAACTGCATTTTTTTAATAAATTTAGTCCTCAGTCCACTCTATCAAGACATTTCACACATCAGTGTCTTATTAATAAATGGTCAGCACAGGTGGTTACAAACTACCAGCATCCAATTTGTTTGAACACAGCTCAAAACTGTAGTTTGTTTGGACCCACTGGGTTTTTAAATAGTGCCTTTCATGTTATAACGTTGCTGCCACTTTCAGCACACAGGGACTCAGGGAGATTGAGAGACACACAGAAAAACAGTGAGAGACCACTAAGCAGAGGGAAGTTAACTACTCGCTCAGGGTCACACAGCAAGTGTCAGTTCCAGGATTCAAACCAGGTCTCAGGATCACATTTCTGTGCTCTAACCACTGGGCCACTGACTGTCTCCAGTAAGTCATAACGTGCATCAGTTTCTCAACCTCTTTACCAGTGAGATTTTTCTTCTTTTAGTGGGTATTTTTTTTGGGGCACCAATGCTGCCTGCCTGCCTACAGCATCACTCTGAAGAAATTTCATTTTCAGAATATAGTTCAGGTAATGTGATAAGTGTACATGAAGCATCATTGGCTAATTCCTCAGTTTTATTAAATAAAATTATAACAATGGTCTGAGAAATTAAGTTCTGATTGGCTGTAAACTTTCTAACAGCCTTATATTAATCTTTTATTATACAATAGGCACAAAAAAATTCACACAGTCCTGCATTTTGATTGGCTGGCTGGCACCTTTTCAGCGTTGTAAATCCTCCAGTGTACCCACTGGAAAAGGTGCCAGCCTCCAGTCAGCTGCAGCAGGAACCCTCGCAAAAAAATCACTCCGACTGCCACAATCCAAACAAGATGCACGAAAAAACAACAAATCAAACTGCAAATCTTAATGCTCACAGCCTCACAGTAAAAAAAAAAAGAAGAAACACAAACCCCCACACACACACACACACACAATTCAGTGCTGAGCTTCGACAAATGAGATAAAGAAAAACAGGGGCGGGGGGCATCGCCACTAATTTAACTCTGCCTAGCAACAAGGAACTATTTCGCTTTGGTGGAGCAATAAAATAACAAAAATGATGATTAAAAAGAGAAACAAAAAAGTATTTCTATATTTTTAGTCAACCCAAAAATGTAAGTCAATGCATAATAGCAATATACCCCTCCAGGGAGTGGGTATACCAGTGGATTTACCTCTTCTGGTGTGGTTAAGTCACTCGGCTGCACCTCGTGACTGAACCACACCAGCTGTGGTAACTCAATCCACCAGTATACCCACACCCTGAAGGGGTATATTGCTTTATTATACGATGTGGTAAATCGAATGAGCCAAATCTTGCAACCTGATTGGTTGGCTGGTACCTTTCCCAGTGTGGTAAATCCTCCAGTGTACCCACTGGAAAAAGTACCAGCCAATCTTATATCATGCCAATCCGGTCGCTTTCATTTTGATAGAAACCATTTGTCCTGTCGCCGCTTCGCTAAAACACCGTGGTAAATATTACAAAAAAATTGCATCTTCCTTCCAACCGTACAAACTTCAGTTACTTACAACATATCTAAAAAATTAAATAAAACTACATTTGCCGTCAGATAATATAAATTTATCCCACCAGGGTGAGGTATACTGGAGGACTTACACGACTGGTGTGGTTCGTCACGAGGCGCACTAGCTGTGGTAAATCCTCCAGTATGCCCACACTGGAGGGATAAATTGCTTAATTAACATACTTATGCAACTTACCCATATATTTAACAAGGTTTAACACTGTTTAAAAACAGTTTATTATAACAGCAATAAGACACTTAGGTTATCGCTCTCTAGGGGCATGTGGCACTTGGCAATGCCTCATGCCACATTATGCGCCTAGAGGGTGATTAACAGACCATTAACATAACCCCGGTCATGCCTTATTGGTTAAGTGTTGAACGTGGCTGTGCTCAGTACAACAAAAGGCTTCTCTCACTTGTCCAAACACAGCTGCTAACATCTGAAAGCATCATGACATCATGGGACTTTTTTGTAGAAGCAGTGTACAGTTACAAATAAAAAGGGTAATTGTGTCTGCATTCCTTTTCACAGTGACAATTACACTGAGTAAGCTGTTGCACTGCTGCTGCCAAATGTTCAGAGCCCAGCTCAGCAGACACACTAGCACACACACACACACACACACACACACACACACACACTAAAGCTTAGTTGTCCTGCTTGCTCATTTGTTATCATTTAGGCAGATTTAGCTGAAGCAGGAAAACTGACTGTTGTCCCCGTGGTTAGAGAAGAGCACAAAAACTTCAGGTTCAAATCCACTACAACTCGACACATCTAGCTTGGAGTGAACCCTTGAGCAGGTCAATTGGTCTCCTTATGTTTAAATCTCTCCCAGATGTAAAACTGGGCAGAAAGGAGTAGGGGACGCAAATGTTAAGATGTTTCATTATGGACTACTATCCTGGAGCCATGGGTGTAGGCAGGCATACTCCAAGTACACCATGGTGTACAGTATTGAAGGGGGCAGTATATAGGCCCTGAACAGCTTCCTAGTCCATGGACACAACACAGAACTAGCAGAACCTCTCTGTATGTTTATATGTCAGCACCAGAAGGATTGGCCACTGCTACTGTCTTTGCAGCCCTGGGACTATACAGCTTTACAGGGTCTGGGTTGGTATATTGGCTTCCCAAGGAACAATGCATGACATCTGCATATACCCATGCATGGTGGGGGCAGCAACCAGTAACAGGGAGTACAAATGTCGTATTGATTTGCGTTGTGCCATACAGGGACACACACACAGTCCTGATGACGGTGTACGACATATGTATATAGTGTATGGTGGAACATCGTTTCCACCGAAACCATCGTTGTCGAAACCTTGTAGTCACACACTAGTGAGGTTTGCAGTGCAGCAGAACAATTTTTCTACTGCACTGTGAACGTCCACACTGTGTCCTCGAGCAACATTTGACAGTTAGGGCTAAGGGCTCACTCCATAGACAGGACACATAGCGAAAGCAGTAATGTTGGCGGCAGTACTAATGTTTAGCGATAAAACGTTCAAAATGTAAAGTTCTTTTTTCCTTCTAGTAACACAGTAAAACTGTTTTGAAGCAGAAACATGCTGTAATGATTTTTTTCCCCAAAAAACGACGTTCCACCATACACTATAAACAAGAGTGCATGGGGAACAGTTGACAACAGGGCACCTTTCACCTCGTTGGCACTCTCGAGGTAATCCGTCGTCACAGTGCCAACTCTGTGAAAAGAATAGCCCTGTTGTCAGCTGTTCCCATGCACTATCATCCATATTGTCTGGCTACACCTATACCCTGCCTGGAGCAATATACTGTACCACTAAGAAGGTTCAGGTTGCGGGCCCCACATCATTCCACAGCTCAGTCCGAACAAACACAAGTGAGAAAAAAAATGTCCTAGCCTGCTACTTACCTTACCACCTTTGCTGGGCGATGCTGGCTGGCTGTGCTTTGTGGATGCTCTCCAACTCCTCTGCTACTGCAGCTTCTCCCCCCTCGCTCGCCTCCGTGGCTCCACTCCAGCTCCAACAGAAGAAAACTGCTGGCTTCTGCCCTCCGCTGTCTCACCTCACCTGCCAGATGCCTAAACTTAGCACCCTCCCCAGCTGTGTGCAAGTGTGGTGATCAGGTCAGTGGGCAAGGGCAAAGGATGGGGGACTTCAGGACCGTCAGGCCTCAACAATAAGAGAGGACAAAAGTCAGCACAGTACTTATGAGGAAGGCACCTCTTTTTTAAAGTACCTTACCCTTCATCCAGTCTGACTGCCTCCTGCAGAGTGCTCCAATCGTCGCCTGCCTGGCCCGTGACCCCACTCACCCTATTTTCTCTCTCCCCAGTAGACCCCAGCGTCACCCCTGCAGCTGCAGCACTGGAGTGCCTGGTGGTCAGGTCTCCCTCCCGACTAGCTGACTGACTCTGACTCCAGTCCTACTCCCAACCCAGTCCTGACCAGTCACCTCACCTGTCCTGGACAAGCAGGCTTTCTCCAGTCTCCCAGTAGACACAGACACACTGCTGCCGACTTTGCCACACAACTAGTCTGTGTGAGTGTGTCCCAGTCCCGACTTGCTTGCACTGTGCAGTTGTTGTCCGCCCGCCGACAGTACTTGCCTGCCCCAGCTGCCCGCGGCCCCCCTGCGCTCTGCCAAATGGAGGATTGGAATGGATAATCGGATCGTCGCCCCGCGGCCGCCTGGATCAGCTGCTCCAGCTCTGACTCGCTCTCTCTCGCACGCTGCTTATCCTCCCGCTCGCTCCCTTCTCGCCTTCACAGACTACTAGTCTGACTAGTACCCGTGACGCGATACACTTTACTGCTGGCTGCCTGGCTGCCCTAGGCCAACTGACCGTCCACAGTAAAATATCTGTCCGTCCGACTCGACTGCCTACACGCAGAGACCCGCTCCAAATCCCGTCGATCATTCCCCACGCATGCGCGCAACGTACCCCGCCTAAGCCAATCCCATTCCTCTCCAGTGTCCTCTCCCAGCCAATCGCAGCAGCAGCGCCAGCTCCAGCACCAAAGTAAGTGGCACCTGGGGGGGGGGTGCAAACTAAGCTGCAGACAGTTGGCGCCATCCGTCCCTCCCTCCCTGATTACTAGTCTGTGCTGTGCAGCCTGTGCTGATGCTATTTTTATCGTTTATCAGCACAGGACAGCAGCCAGCAGACTGTCGGGCTCCCGACCCTGTCTGAAACGGTGAAACCTCGAGCCAGCCCAGCAGGCAGGACAGGGGTCGCAAGCCCTGTCATAGGGGTCGCATAATTTTCGTAGGGGTCGCGAATGCGACCCCTGGCGACCCCTAAATGACGCCCCTGGATATGCCAGGTGGGATCTCACCAGGAATCAATACAGTGGCAACACCACCTCTCTACTCCAGTTGTAGATCCTCTCTCTCTCTCTCTCTCTCTCTCTCTCTGTGCATCCCAGCATCCTACTGGCCCTACCCACTGCTTTGTCACACTGCCCTGTGATTCTGAGGTAATCAGATATGATAGCCTCAAGGTCCTTTTCCTGCTTAATGACTCTCTGTACCTCCCCTCATCCTGTATGCAGCTCATAGATTCCTGTCCCCTAGGTGAATGATTGTGCACTTTTTGGCATTGAACTCCAACTGCCATGCTCTTAACCCCTTTGAGTTTTCTAAGATCCTTACACATTCTTTCCACTCCCTCCTGATTGTACACTCTATTAAAAATGTTGGTGTCATCAGCAAATGCCTTTACCCTCGAAGAAAGGAGGGAGAGGGGGTACATGATAGACATTTTCAAGTACCTCAAGGGAATCATCAAAGTCCAAGAGAGTAGCATCTTTCAGAAAAAGAGATGTTCAAGAACAATGGGGCACAATTTGAAAAGAGGGGAGATGGCTCAGGGGCAACGTGAGGAAGTATTTTTTCACAGCAATGGTGGTGGATGCATAGTATAGCCTTCCTGAACAGGTCGTGGGGTCAAAAACAGTGGGGGAATTCAAGAATGCATAGGACAGACATAAGGCAATTCTGGTTGGGGGGTAGAAAGAAGTAGGCTGTTGGTTAACTAGGATCTGCAGCTTATCCAATAGGCAGAGAAATGGGCAGACTGGGTGGGCCAAGTGGTCCTTATCTGCAATCAAAGTCTATGTTTCTATGTTTCTAAAAAGTCATATCTTCCCTTCCAGTTCTTCTGCTATGTAACTTATCAAGACACTGAAGAAGACTGGTCATAGTACTGAGCCCTGTGGCTCACCACTGTTCTCTCTTCCATCATTAAAGTGAGTACCATTAACCACTACACTCTCTCCTCTGTTCATTAACTAGTTTCTAACCTACTTCACCATTTTAAAAATAGAAACATGGAGACATAGAGGCTGATTCTAGAATAATGGCACAAGTCACCACCAAAGATGACTTGCGCCAAACTCAGTTGTGGCAAGGACCCTGCGACCAATTCTAGATGGGGCAGGGTCCCCACAGCTAAGTCCCGTGACTTGCAACATCTAGCCAGGTATGCCAAACAGAGGGCATACCTGGGGAGTTTGTCTCAAGCTGCAACCACTGTCTCCAGCAGGGTGCACATGCCCCCCATGCCCCGATCCTCCAGAAAGAGCTAGAGGACCCCCGCACTGTGAGTGCCCCAAGGATCCTTCCCCCGCCATGAATCCTGACTCACACCCCAAGTTATCCGTATACTGTACAGTATGTACAGTATACATACCATAATTCCCTGGTAGTCTTGTGGCCCCCCAACACCCCCACCCGACAGTACAAGACCACCCCGCTCCCCCCCACAACCCATACCTAGTCAGCAACTGCTAAACCCACCTGCACCACTGCAGTCAGCCACCAACTGAGCTTCCCTAGGAGCGTGTACTGTAATAAATATGCACTCAGAGGAATGACAGCTACTGTCATTCTCTGGATACCCGATACTGTATTACGATGCAGCTCTAGAGGATCTCAGTCAACAGCTGCGGTAGATGTGATGTGGGTTTGGCAGTTGCCAACTGGTATGGGTCTCGTGGGGGATTGGGATGGTCTTGTGCTGTTAGATAGAGGGGTGTTAGGAAGCTACTAGACTACAAGGGAATTATGATATGCTTACTGTACATAATGTATTGTATAC
This sequence comes from Neoceratodus forsteri, assembly GCA_016271365.2. Lineage (NCBI taxonomy): Eukaryota > Metazoa > Chordata > Ceratodontiformes > Ceratodontidae > Neoceratodus > Neoceratodus forsteri. The sequence goes on from CM057451.1 coordinate 215,110,926, forward strand.
TGTATTGTATATCGATGACTTGTGGTGCAGGTCGGGATTTGAGGTGGTGGGGATCCTTGGGGCACTTACAGTGGTGGGGTCCTCTAGCTTATGGGGCACATGCAGTAGGTGGGGGTGTCCTCTAGCCTTTTGTGGCACATACAGTAGGTGTAGGCAGGTGTTCTGTGGCCCTGCAGGGCTTTTACTGTAGCTAGCCCTCCAGATCTGTATAGAGGGGAAGGGATGGAGCTGGGGGGGTGGCACATCCTGTGGGTCAGGGCCATTGGCATACAACCCCAGTGGATGCAAATTACTATTTGCTGGTATAACTTTTCATTGACAGATGTCCACCGGGGGTCTTCTAGGCTAGCGACATTGGGGACTTTGTTGCTGCCCTTCCAGAATAAGGTGCAACAGCTGCCATAAACTCCCTAGTACCATGTCACAGTGGGTTTAGAGTGTAACTGATGGTGTAAGTCCACTTTGGCACAAGCAGCCTGTGACATGTCACAGACTGCTTTGCAGAATACAGAATGTTGCAACTCCTGGCATAACTTGCTACTTGCACCATTTTTTTTTGGCGCAAGTAGAGTTACACCAGGCATATCCCTTTGAGAAGCAGGCCCATAAAGTTTGATGGCAGATAAGGATCACTTGGCCCACCTAGTCTTCCCATTTTCCCTACCTACTGTGACACTATAGATCCTACTTGCTCTCTAGCTTTACAGCCCCCCTCCTTTCCTTACCACTAAGGTTCCCTTATGCCTATCCCATTCCTTCTTGAATACCATTACAGTTTTTGCCACCACCACCTCCACTGGGAGACTGTTTCAGGCATCCACCACTCTTTCTGCGAATAAGTACTTCCTTACATCCCCCACGAGTCTACCCCCCTCCAGCTTCATTGCATGACCCCTTGTTCTTGAGCATCTTTTTCTCTGGAAAAGGCTTCCCTCTTGAACCTTATTTATACCCATGAGATATTTGAAGATCTCTGTCATATCCCTCCTGTCCTTCTTTTCCTCCAGGGTGTACATATTTAACACCTTCAGCCTCTCATCGTATAACTTTTGATGCAGACCCTGCATCATTTTAGTTGCCCTCCTCTGGACTGCCTCTACTCTGTCTATGTCCTTTCAGAGATGTGGTCTCCAGAACTGGATACAGTACTCTAGGTAAGGTCTTACCAGTGATTTATAGAATGGTATCATCACTTCCCTCTTTCTGCTGATGATACCCCTCTCTATGCACCCTAGCATCCCACAAGCTCTCCCCACAGTGTCACAGTGTATGGCCACTTGTAGGACATCAGATATGATTACCCCCAGGTCTCTTACCTGTTTGGTGGTTGCTAGTACCACTCATCCCATTTTGTACTTCGCCCCTGGATTTCTGAACCCCAAGTGCTTGATTTTGAACTTCTTTGCAGTAAAACTTACTTGCCACACTCTTGACCGCTTCTCAAGCTTTCTTAGATTCCTATTAATTCCCCCCCCCAAGAGTGTCTATCCTATTGCAGATCTCAGTGTCAGATGCAAAACAGGCATACCTTCCCTTCTAGCCTCTCTGCAATGTCACTGATAAAGACATTAAAGAGAATCAATCCCAAGACTGATCCTTACGGCATCCCGCTGGTCACCATCCCTTCCTCGGAGGGAACGCCATTTGCCACCACCCTCTGTCTCCTATCCACCAACCAATTTCTTACCCAGTTTACCACCTTTGGACCCACTCCTAAGCTGGCCAGCTTGTTTACGAGTCTCCTATGTGGGGTGGTGTCAAAGGCCTTATTTAAATCTAAGTTGACCACATCTACCTCCCTTCCTTTGATGTCCCTGACTCTTATCTGTGATCCCTCACCTTCCATTTCCTCTGTAAATACTGAACAAAAGTATTCATTCAGGATGTCTGCTTTTTCCTTGTCCCCTTCCACACAGTCCCCTCTCCCCTTTCCTCCTTAGCCTTACAATCCCTCCCTGGTCTTTCTCCTTTCATTTACATACCTGAAAAATGTCTTGTCCCCTTTCTTTACTGCCTGGCCTATTTTCTCCTCCATTAGCGCCTTTGCACTCCTGACTGCTTTCCCTGCCTACCTCCCTCTGCTTTTTCTGATATACCTCCTCAGCCTCTTCCCTCTGTGTCTCCTTAGACCTCCTGACTGCCAACTTTTTGTGCCCTTACCTTCCCAGCCAGCTCTTTTGAGAACCATATTGGTTTCTTTTTCCTCTTGCTTTTGCTTACTGGTCTGATGTAGAGGTTTGTTGCCTGCACTGTCCCCGCTTTTAGTCTCACCCACTGTTCCTCTACTCCACCCAAATCCTCCTCTCTGCCAGGGCATCTATGAGGCATGGCCCCATCTTTGTAAAATCGGTCCTCCTGAAGTCCAGGACCCTCGTATTTGTGTAGTTCGCTTCTGCCACATTTCTTATATTGAACCACACCATATGGTGATCACTGGTCCTCAGGTGGCCACCCACCTTGACATCTGCAACACTGTCCCCACTGGTGAGTACAAGGTCCAATATTGCTCTCTCATGAGTGGGCTCCTTTACTAGTTGCCTGAGGAACACCCCCTGCAGGGAGTCCAGGATGTCCCTGCGACCAGCTGAAGCTGCAGCTGAGATGCTCCAATGTACATCCAGCAGATTGAAGTACCCCAGATGCAGCACCTCCCCCTTATTTGCCATCTGTTGGATGGATTCCACCAGAACCTTATCCATCCCCCTTCCCTATGCTGGAGATCTGTAGATCATGGCAGTGTGAAGAGCGGCTCCATTCAATATCTCTAGCATGACCCACAGCACCTCTGCCCTCCCTGTTTTCCCTATATCTCTGTTACTTTTGTGCTATCCCTCACATAAAGAGTCACTCCTCTCCCTTTCTTAACCACCCTGTCCTTCCTGAACAGAGTATTGCCTGGTATGGCTATATCCCATTCATGGTTCTCATTGTACCATGACTCAGTGTTGGTGACAATGTCCAGGTCACCTCTGCAATAATGGCCAATAGGTCCATGATGTTTTTCCCCTGATTCTGAGTATTTGCACAAATGACCTTCCAAATTCTGCTACCACCTCTCCTTACTACCTCTGGCTTCATTCCCATGCCTCTTCTTTTGTACCATTTTATTTTTCTTGTTATCAGGTACCCTTGAGGATGTCCCTCCCTTAGAGTCCTCCCTACTAACTTCTTCAGCTTACGTGGGGGACAGTTTATGTCCCTCTGCTTCCTTCAATCTCCACCCTTGGCTAGTTTATTTTCCTTTTTTATTACAACATTATTTTACCACCTCCACAGACCTGGCAGGGGCTACACCCCCCCCCCTTGGAGTGGGAACGTCCTCCAGCACATCAGAGCCATTGTGAGTCCTGCCAGATCCTGGTATTTTCCTCCATCTTTTCTCCCTGTGCTTGCACCCATTCAATGGATACAGCAGCTGACTCCATCTCCATGATGGCAGCCAAGCACCCTGGGCATGGGCCAATCCCCTCGTGTGCTGATGCATGCAACACAAACCCCCCGCCCCCCGAGGAAAGAGAGTAGTCCTCTGGATGCTCAATCCTGACCTCCCCCGGTCAACCCCAGAATGACCCAATTCCGTTCCTGAAATTGGGTGGCCAGCATGGCATGAGGTGTGGTGTCCAGTGCCTTAACCCTCAGTGCCACAGGGCCAGCTCATCATTGGATAGTTTAAATGCTTACCAATGTAACATTTAAACCATTCACTGAGGACTATGGTTCTCCTGCCAGATGGATGCAGGTCATCTCCCCTGTATAGGCTTTCATCCCTTCAGTTTGGACCCCAGTCCCCAATGTAGCTGAATCCTTCCTCTCTGTACCACTCCTTCAACTATTTGTTGAAGCTCCTAGTATGGAGTACTCTATCATCCCCCCTTTTGTAGACAAGCAACACCTCAGAAAAGGCCACTGAGTGTACTACCTGCCTAAGATTCCTCCCCAACTAACTGAACTCCTCCTGCACTATCCTAACCTCATCACTAGCGAGGTCATTAGTCCCTAGGTGGACAATGTCCTCTAGCTCTCCCTTCCATGTTGCTGTCTTAGAAATCCTCAGGATCCACTTCCCATCCTTCTGAGCCATGGCACTAGGTAGGCAGTGGCACCTAACCTCCCTTCCACTATCTTCCTTCTCCCAAATATATCCCCCTTACAATGGAGTCCCCACCAGGGGTTGCTTCCTCCTCCTCTGGGGGTCTTCTGTCACCTTCCCTGTGGACTCCACTATGGAGGACCCCCTCACATCATCCCTGGCCACTACTACTAGCATCTCCATGGGTCAGTTCCACTCTGCCAGATCAACAAAGGAATTGTGTAGTGGTACCATGTGCCTCTGACGCACCACCCACATCCTTTCTGAGCCTACCATAGTCCAGCTGCCTCTCCTCCTTGGCACCCTTTGAGGTAGTGGTGGTGGACTTAGTGGGTCCTGGCTGGGGGAGGTGGCCCCCCAGAATCCTAGCCAGCTAGGCTTAGAATCTAGCAAGCTCATTTCTCTCTCTCTCTCTCTGCAGAGAGGTGCACACAGATGGGGCAGCACAACAGTCTCCATAAAGCATCCCTGAAAATTGCCTCCCCACAGCCACTACACTGCACCACTCCCAGCATATCTGTTTACTACCTTGCCTGTTTTTGTTTTCGCTTACTTGCTTACTTCAAACCCTTTTTTTTACCCCTATGCTAGATAGGGTGTTTTACCTAGTCTCAAATTTTTGTGTAACCCTAACTTACTTCAAACCCTTTTTTTACCTTTCCCTAGTTTCACCTATTCCCAAATTTTTGAATTTCACCCATAGGCTGTTTAATTTCTTTATCAGTCTCCTGTGTGGCACAGTGTCAAAGGCCCTGCATATGCCAAGATAGACGATGTCCACTGCCCTTCTGGGATCTGTTTCCCTAGTCAGTCAGTCAAAGAAATGAATCAGATGTGTCTGGTATGACCTCACCTCATGAATCCATGCTGCCTTGAGGACCTGTGCAAAGCAGGAAGTAATTCATTGATTATCTTTTTCCTTCTTTCTTGCCATTCTTGCCATAAAGGTTTATCCTCTTCAGCTCGGGCAGGTATCTGTTCAGCTCTGTCCCCGCTTCCATTACCGGCTACTGTCACTCCCAGTGCCCCATGGATTCCCCAAACAGCAAGCCCAGAGGAAGGAGGGCCATACCCCCAGAGCATAATTCAAAAGTGCCCTGGAGACCAAGCGGTGATACAGGACAGGAGAAATTGTGTGGTGCTACATTAAACACAGGTGCTAACCAAACAGGTTTCCTACCCCTTTAGCATTGATCTGGAGCTAACAGATCACTGAAAAAATTGACACACCAGCCTACCTTTGCTGTAGAGATGTCTTTATTAAAATGCATTTGTGCTGTAGTGCTCACTTCAGAACAAAGTTAGTGTATAGTGCAAAACGGTGGCAGAACTGGAATGTACATAATGAAAATAAGAAAACTCACCACACCACATTGGTGGTTACTGAGTGGCAGGCAAAAACAGACCAGGTAGCTGACAGACAGCCTGCATGCAATGACATGCATGCACCAATCAGCTAATGTTTCAACTAAACACACCTTCCTCAGGGCCTTTCTCTGTAGCTCTGTAAGCACATATGTGGTGCCGGCAAGTTCCTGTTCTGTTGCTGTTTTGCACTCTGCACTAGATTTGTTGTGAGAGGAGAACTTCAGCACAAACACACTTCAATAAAGACATCTCTACTGCAAAGGTAGGCTGTTCTGTCAGTTTTTAGTGAGATGTTAACTTCAGATCAGGAGTAGGAAACCTGTTTTTGATGAGTGCATAGCATTCACTTTCTGTTTCCTGTAAACACCATGTCTGCTGCACTAGTGAGGTGTGCACCCCCAACCTTTTGTTTATTCATTGGGGCATCACTAAGCCTGATTGACATTTTCCATTTTTTTCCTTAGCGCTCTAGCTGTAGTAGCACATGCACATGGAGGTGCACACATGCTGCAGAACTGCAGCCACCATGCTTTGAAAACTCTCAAAGCCTGCACTACCCCCAGGCCTCCACACAATGGCAGTCAAAGGCTGAGAAGGTGAACTTTCACGTGATGTCATATCTGGGATGGTTGCATAGCTTCTGAGCTCCTTCTTCCACCACAATTAAACCTCGTTCAAACCACTCTTTTTTATATAATATCACTGTTACCAGCAGTCAAGAGGGGTGCTTTTACATCTGGGCATGCCAAACTGTCCAAAGGGACCACCACAAGGCAAAGCAAGGCAAAATTTATTTATACATGCCCAATCCAAGAGGCTCTGGGCACCTTACATAAAAACACAGGCAGACTATAAATAAAGCATACATAATAAATAGAACCACAACAAGTATTGTAATCAACTTCAGACATAGCATTAAAAATGAGGCTGGCAGTTTCTTAGGACTGGTCAGATGTATTCAGTAGGGATGGCCATTGAGAACAAATAGACTTTCAAACCACACTTAAACCTCTTGACTGATGGGGCCTCCCTGAGAACAGCTGGAAGAGAATTCCATAGGACCAGTCCAGTGATGTTGAAAGCCCGGTCACTGGAGGTTCTTAGTCTGGTCCTAGGAACTTCAAGGAAGCCCCTGGTCAAGGAGCAGAGGGAGCGGGCTGAGGTGGCAGGAGGCAGGAGATTGACCAGGTAGCCAGGGAATGTGCTCATGTAGGGCCTTATAAGTGAGTAAACTCGCCTTGAATATAACCCTCCACCTGACCGGCAGCAATTGCATAGCTGGATGACAAGAGATGGATGCCAATGGATACGGACCTGAGTTGTTGGACTCTGAACTCTCACAGGCCTCAGGTACAGCATGCCTTTATAAGGCTAGTCCTGCAAAATCCAAGTGAGCATCAGCAAAAAAAAAATCAAGCTTGACGTGATCTACCAGACAATTCAGTTCAGGGCTGAATTTAAAATGCCCTCAAACAAGTGAAACAAGATGCAGCTGCCCTGATGCAAAGAACAGATATGGCAGAGCATCAAGCCACAGTGATTGATACCTGCGTGGACCACATAGAGAACCATATCACTGAGCTACTGGACACCCAAGCACAAATTATGGCTCATAAGGAGGATTCAGAGAACTGAGCCAGGTGGAAAATATCAGGCTTTATGGGCTTTCTGAGGGATCAGAAGACACAAACTTGGCAGACTTTCTAGAGAGCATGCTTTGTATGACTCTAGAGTCAGACCCTGATCTGCAGTTGGATATCAAGTGCACACAAAGACCTCTGGGCCCCAAGCCCCATTCACCCGATGCCCACCCACTATCAATTATTGTGCATTTCACTTGCTGTGCTGTAAAATAAATAATTAGGAGAGCTTTTTCAATTCAATTCAATTTTTATTTTACCAGGAATAACACAATTGAGCATGCTCATTGAAAGGTGGTCCTGATCAGGGGAAGGCTTGGCCCCTGGGGATCTGTGAGCCAGTTGGATCTCCAGCAATACCTTGGGTGGGAGGTTCAATGCTTGCCTCAACCATAATTGAATATAGGCGGCACAATCGCACCCCTCCACGGATTCAGGTAGGCCAATGATCCATACATTACAATGTCTTTCTCAGTTTTCATGATCATTGATGCTCATTTTCAGCTTCTCAATTTCTTTCGAAGCATTTTGTACTGTAGGTCTATATGCAAGGTATTACTAACATCCTGCTGAGAGCTCACTCGGATCTCCAGCTCTCCTAGTCATGTTTTATGGGCATCCACCATATCAGAGGTTGAGTTAACAGTCTGTTGAAGGTGTTGCAGTTGCAATGTAACATTCTGAAAGCCTGTTTCCATGCGAGTCCCCAAATCATGTTTGAGTTCTTGGATTAGTCACTCGATTGACTGATCATTTTCTGTCATCTCCATGCAGGACTCCATTCACCGTTGAGGGATCAAGTTAGTTGGGGAATCCTAAGGCAAGTCCCAGTGCTTCACTGGTGCAGGAGAAAGCGGTAGGCCTCTTCCAGACATCTGAGATTTTGGCTTGTTAAAAGGTAGTTTTGCCTGTTTCTTTGCTGGTTTAGTAGCAGTAGGCATCTGAGCTTCTGAAATATTTTGTTTATTAATAAGAAAGTGCAGGTTTTAATGCGAGATGGAGGGGATATTCAGTGGATTAAGCCAGAGCTCTAGGTTTAAGCATATCATATTGCTCTTTAGCTAGGCCACGCCCCTCCCCATCAAGTTAATATTCTTTTGAATAATCTGAATTGATTGTAATTCCCCAAACAAAACAAAACAATAGTTACCAGCGCTGCCTTTTTCCCATAGGGAAACCATGGCATAATTTGCCGTTATAAAGAAGCATTTATAATGGCAAACACGCACACAATTTCCCTTCCTCTGCGCATGCTCAGGCAACAGCGCGACCAGCCAAGAGCACTCATTGCTTCCTTGTTACCGAACCAGAACCGTCAGAACAACTCGGCGGTAAGTCCTCTTCTTTTCTCCCCCCTTATACCCTGCACATAAAAACCTGAAGAAATAAAACAAAAAAAACAATTTAAAATACAAAAATCTCGGCACCAGAGTAAAAGGACCGACCTCGGCATACACTGGCAGGATACACAGAACTGTTTATTTTATATAACTGCTGAGGCAAAAAAGGCAAACCCAGCAATTATATAAAATAAAAAATGGGTTGGGGTATCGAACTCGATTTTACACAGACCCTCATTGTGGGATGCTTTTCACAAACCCCTCGGGGTTTATGTAGCATCCCACAACTCGGGTATGCGTAAAATCTCGTTACACACCCCGACCCATAATTTATTCTATATTTTATATATACATATTTAGGCTTTCACTTGTTTTATTTATTCCTTTCTGTACTTTCACATTTTATACACCTGTTTACTGAAGTTTTAAACCTGCTTGTTCAGTTAATGACATATACAATCAAGGTTTTAAAACCCAGGAAGCTTTTTTTAATGTTTCTACATGTCTGCTAAGTTTTTTAATTTTCTGAACAAGTATGGGGACTCAGAATACTTCTATTAGATCTGCAGGATCTGTAGAATCTTTGAGGTAGATACTGTATGAACAAGAGCTAAATTGGTAAAGTGGTACTGAGCACTGAGCATTAGTATGTAAGTCATGTGCTTCATTTGATTCTTTCTACAAGTATAGTATTAAGCACAGTAATAAGATTAATTATGAACTACTACAAATCTATTCTGAGTAGTCAAATCAGGACCACTAACAGGCTAACTGGTGAGCATACTAATAAAAGACCTGATTGGTTCCAGCAGTCTCTGATGTAAATTCAAAACTCGTGCCATAGAGGGTTTTTAACTTGAAACTACAAGAGTCCATTCATTGCATTTTGTCCCTCCATGCTATACAGATGGCCACGCTTGCTGTTTAATGCCAAACTGTGGCTGCCTTAATTCTAAGAACAAAAAGAACTGTTACTATAATGTAGCGTTCCAGTCTCTTTCAAACAGGAAATAACAGTGTAGCTGGTATAAGATTTTGATTATACAATAGTAAAATGGACTTACAAAATGAGGAACGCCATGTACTCTTTTTGATAGTCCTGTACTTGAGGTGATTTAGTACCACAAGAGTTTTTAATTATAAAATGAATAAGAAAAATTCTACAACCTGATTGGACAGACTGGGGCTTTATCCATAGAAACATAGAATTTGATGGCAGATAAGGACCGCTTGGCCCACCTAGTCTGCCCATTTCCCTACCTGATGCATAAGCTGCAGATTCTAATTAATCAACAGCTTACTTCCTCCTACCCCCCACTAGAATTGCCTTATGCCTGTCCCATGCATTTTTGAATTCAGCCACCTTTTCTGGCTCCACAACCTCTTCAGAAAGGCTGTTCTGTGCATCCACAAGCCTCTCTGTGAAAAAATACTTCTAACATTACCTCTGAGCTGTCCCCCCTCTATCTTCAAATTGTGCCCCCTTGTTCTTGCACATCTCTTCTTCTGAAAGATACTAACTTCTTGTACTTTGTTAATTCCCTTGAGATACTTGAAAGTTTCTATCATGTCACCCCTCTCCCTCCTTTCCTCAAGGGTATATGTATTAAGCTGCTTTAGTCTCTCTTCTTATGTCTTCTGGTGCAGACCGTGCACCATTTTGGTTGCCTTCCACCGAACAGCCTCCACTCTGTCTATGTCTTTGCGGAAATGGGGTCTGCAGAATTGCACGCTGTATAAATCTCACAATAAACACGTAGAAAAAGTCCCAGCTGACCACCACTGACCACATAATTGTTGTAGAGAATGGTATCAAGTGATCGAGTGTTCATGTGACTGAAAACCATAATTTTCAATTTGTTGATGGTACTGCTGAGAGATACGGATCTCCACCTCATGAAAACATCATATCCAGTCAAAAACAAAAGTGAAACAAAACATTAGTACCTGTTTCAATCTATTCAGTGGCTATGTTGACCAGTTCCTTTCAGAGTTTTTGCCTCTGTCCTCCATACCTGTGACAGTGTGCGGTAACAACCATCTCTAAATCTCAGCAACCAATGGCACAGCACAAGAAGCAGACATGCAAAATTTAGAAAGGGCTGAATGTTTGAAACAAGAGCCTTAGAATCGAGAAGCCCAGCCAATCTGAAGGTGTCCTTCTTCCTGTCAAGTCACCCAACAGCAGTACCAGGGGATGACGTGACACCAACTCCTCCCTCAAAGATTGTCCCTACAGTAGGTGCTCAGAATGGGGTGGTGATTCTAATTAATATGCAGGCCCCACCTGAGGTAATGCTGACTCTACCCTCAACTGACCTGACAAGTGAAAACAGCCCAAGTGGGGCGGGAATTACCATAAACAAACAAAACCCACCCTCACCAAATGCAGCTCCACAAGAATTGTTTATGCCAGCTGCTGTAAATGTGAACAATTTGTGTCCCAGACAAAGAACTGTTTCAGCTAACATAAGCATCATCAAAAGTACTCTTCAAACAGAACAAAAGTACATGGATAGCTAAGGTCCTCATCCTGAACCACTGCCTTCAAAAGTTTCAACAACCAGTATTACAATAAATAGTACACAGTCTTCCTTTAAAACACATACAACTGTTTTGTTTCTCAATGATCTGTTTCTGTGCTATTGGGATTATTTTTCATAGGCATATGAATAACATTTTAAAATGCATTAATATATTTAAAAAATATTGATTTCTTAGCAATAAAAACTGCATTTTTTCTTAACTCATTTTCTAATTGCAATAATGCACTCTGGGGGGGAGGGGTTGTGAGATTTACACATGCCTCAAGTGGTTTGGAGCACTCAGCCTGTGGCCTCAAACCACACAACAACACACCCGTCATGTATTATTGCTTAAACATGCACTGGGATTCCAACTTCTCAATTTTGCTCAGATTTGGAAGGCTTGGACTTTCAGAAAAACAGTGCTATTTCTGTTGACCCTTGGTGGTGTGGTATTTTCTGAAGTACAAGTACTGTATGCAGGTATGAAAGTAACGTTCTGTAGTTTAAAGATTACATTTGATTATACTAAATTAAAATCTCAATTTAAAGCACTGCTTAAAGCATTATTAAAGCATTACATAATATCTTGTTCCTTCTTACAACATAAGGGCACAGATATTCAGAACTGTTGTGCATGGCACACCCGAGTTGTGCCAGCACAAGTATGAAGGTGCACAGAGGAGCGATATTCATTGGGAACCATCGCACAGCACAAAACCCATTGGGCCAATGTGCAACCATAATAAATGTAGCACAAGTGCAGGGGGCGGTCCAATGAATATGCAGTGCAACAACATATTCAGCCTTGAAGCCATAGAGTAAGTATGGATCATACCGAAGATGCGCCAACCAGACTTGTTCCTATAAAATCAGGATGGAAACACACAGACAGCAGTTGCACCAAGAGTGAGAGAAAGTGGAGAGTGAAAGATAGTGAGTGAGACAGACAGACAGAAGAACAGACACAGAGGGAAAGAGACAGAGAGGTGGTGTGGAAGAGAGAGAGGGTGCAGAGAGACAGACACACACACACACACATATATACACACAGATAAACAGTGTACCAGTGTGGCACACTGACAGCAGTGAACCACCCAGGGGGACACTGGACTGAAGGAGTGATGAAGAGTGCACTGTTCCTGATGGAGGTGGTGATGAGGGGTGTGAGGAGGCAGGATGAACAGTTACATGGCCAACGAAGTGCCAGTTGGTGGCATGCCTGACACAGGTGGTGCCGTGCCTGCATCATCTTTGAGAACTACAGTGACACCGAGATGTTGGGCCAGATGTCAGAGTGGCTCAGTTGGTAGCACATCCACCTCTGGACCAGAAGGTCGTGGGTTCTCATCCCACACCGGGATTGGACTTGCACCTAAAAATCGCTGGCATCCAAGTGCAGTATTGGGGGGTGCTGTACTGCTGGGGTGTGCCGTCCTTCGGATGAGACATTAAACCGAGGTCTCTTCTGCCCATCCTGGTGTTGTCCTGGTGGGTGTCCAGGTGGAAGTAAAAGAACCCAGGGCACTCTTCGTAAAGAGCAGGGAGCATTCCCGGTGTCCTGGCCAACATTACCCATCCCATACAACCGGTTCATGCAATTATCCAGGCTGTGTGTGTGGGTGATGATGTGTGATATGGCCGCCACCAAACATTCAGTCACTTCACTACCAGTCTAACATTGCTTGTAAAGCACTTTGGGATACTGTGTATGAAAAGTGATATATAAATACTGATTCTTCTTCTTCTTCTTCAGTACCACCTGAACAGGGCCATTCTGAGGCAGTTCAGCGAGCTGTGCAGTGAGGGAGATACAGGCATCCACCAGACGGAGCCATACCATGTCTGTGGGGACCAAGGTGACCTCCGCAATGTGCCTGCTCACCACAGGCATCTTCCAATGACCAACAGGGGACACCATGGGCATCACCCAGTCAGCCATGTCCCGCATCCTCACACAGTTCCTCAATGCTCTGTTGCTACATGCTTTGGTTTGCATATTTTTCCCCAGCAGACAGGTGGAGCATACAGCAAACATGCAGTACTTCCACAGGGCAGCAGGCATTCCTGGCATGCTTGGCACCATTGACTACACCCACGTGGGCATCCACATGCCACCTGGCCCCAAGGGAATGGTTTACATCAACAGGAAGGGGAGCAGGAGAATCAACTACCAGGTGGTGTGCAATGCCATAGAGCGCATCATCAATGTCTGCACCACACACCTTGGGATTGTACATTATGCATTCATCTGGCACAGCTGTATACTGTGCCACAGGTGTGAATGTGGGGACAGCCCCATGGGCTACCTAGTGGATGAGTACGGCATGGGCAATGGGCGAGGGGCATATCAGAACTGGGGATGGGGTGGCCAGGGTGTGCAAGGTGTGGTGGGTGCCAGGGACAGGCAAGGGGCACACAATAGACTAGCATAGGGCTAACCATGTAATTCTCTACACAGGTAACAGTACATAAACACTGAAGCCTTGCCTACTTACCCTCTACCGGTGACCAGCGTCCCAAGCAGAGGTGTGCTACAATGAGGCACACGCTAGCACATGCAACATCATCGAGCACGTGTTTGGCATGCTGAAGGCATGATTCTGTTGCCTAGACAGGTCAGGCGGTGCCCTACAGTACAGCCCCTCTAAAGCCTGTGGCCTATTCCTGGACTGCAGCATACTGCACAACATGACAATTGACTGTGGGATAGCTGTCAAGGTAGATGAGGGTAACAGTAGTGGGGATGATGGAGACAATGTGCTGGAGGGTGGTGGGCAGCCACCCCCTGGGAGGAGGGACCCTGACTCCAGCAGCAGGCATGATGCCATTGCAACACTGTCACACAGGAACACTTTGGTGAAACAGGTAGGTGGTGTGGTACACATGCATGGGCCACACAGACAAGGACAGCATACATGCAGGGACATTTATGGTGAGGATCATGCACACACAGAGATGCGAAGCAGAGGTAGGGGGCAGTGGCACATAGCCACACATGGCAAAACACACATACACACAGACATATGTACCCACCCACACAGGCTGTGGAACGTGGTGTGGATTAGACACATGGCACTGGTGCACAGATGCAACCAGTGTTAGACTGCTCTCATCATGCCCATGCCACATGGTCCAGCAGCCGGGCATGCACACACACGGGCAGCATGCAGCACGACACATAGGTGCACCACCACAGGTATGGCGCACATACACCACCCATGTGTGCACAGGGCATCAGCAGCAGACTGCAGTCAGGACAACACTCAGCTCAGGGCAGTTGGCCAGTACCATGGCCACCACAGCCACAGGGGTGGCTGTGCTGTGGTCGATCAGCAGTCACAGGCTATGCATCAGCCAGGGGGTGTCCAAAAGCCCCCCAGGGGTTGAAGCACAGGACCATGACTGTGTCCTTGTGGGGGTGTAGGCGCCCAAACAGGCCAGCCCTGGGTGTACCTGGGATGCCCACATCTGAGCACAGCATCCAGTGTGTTAGGATCACCCGACGCTGGGTCCATGGGGTAGACAGCACACTGCAGGGGGTCTCCTGTGCATGGCAACACCCTGTGGCAGCCAGCAACACAAAGCCATCCAGAACTGCACTGGCAATGTGATCCAAGGCTGTAGTTGTGGACTCCTGCTTATGTTGCATCCCCTCCAGGATCTGTGCAGTGCCCCTGTCCTGCTGCTTAGCTAACTGGCACACCTCCAGTCACAGTGCACACATCCCAGTGACAAGCAGCACCTGTTGCTGAATAGATGCCTGCTGCAGCCAGGTGAGCTCAGCCAGACAGTCCGCATCCTGGAGCTCCAGGGTGGGGTGCCAATCATCAGTGGGTGACCTGTCACACTGCACAGCCCCCCTCTCTGGTGGGCACTGCACAGTGGGGTCTGCAGGGGGAATGTGTATGGCAGGCACACTGGCAGTTGACCCTGTGTCCGGCTGCCTGGTGGCAGCCACAGCCTGCTGCCTTCACTTGTCTGGCCTCTGTATGTCTCCCTGCACCTGCACGGCCGCACCACCACCAATGCAGAGCACAGCTGTGGCAATTCACACTGCTGCACCTGCAATGGTGTCAGGCAGCTGTGCCACCACTGGCATTACACTGGGCCCTGTATCCACCTGTGATGCTGGCAGGGGTAACTCGCCCACAACGTCGCCCATACTGTTCAGGATATGTGTGAAATCATCATTGGAGTTACACCCTGCCCCAATCTGTGTCTCTACACACAGGATACTGAGGCTGGCATCTTGCAGGAACACATCCAGGGCCTCATCTGACCCTAGACCAAGGACACCCGCAGGAACCGTGGTGCTTATCCACAGCCTGTTGGGCCCCCAGATGCCAATGGATGTTGACAGGTCCTCCTCTTGGGCCATGCTGGTGTCCACAGGTGCCTTGGCCACTGCCAGTGCCCCATCCTCTGCATGGAGGCATGCTGGTGCTGCAAGAAAAGGATGATGTCAGTGCTGCATCACCCACATGTGACCCCCGTACACTGCTGCCACACGTGTCCAGCAGTATGACATGTGCATGGGTATGCACATGTGCACATGACATGCAGGATGGCTGCATGCATGACAGCACACCCATATACACACCCTCTGGGCCACCAGCTGTGCTTGGCTGCCATACATACAATGCAGTGATGGGCTGCCACCCATCTGGAAGCTTCCTCCAGACACACCCTCCACCAAGGTGTGGTGGATGGTGGCTGCCACTATCTCGTCTGTGGGCGTCAGTGTGGGTGCATCCACTGGTCCTCCTCCGGTGGCATTATGGGATGATCTGATGGCTGCCACCTTCTCCTTAATGCACCACCTGTTAGTACCAACTTTCTTGTGGCATTCCTGCACTGACTGCTAGTGGCTGCCATGCTGGTTGACAAAGGACACCACCTCTTCCTCCCATCCAACAGCCCTTTCCTGTGGTGTGCCCATGGCACCGCTCAACAGGGCCTCCCTGCCGAGGTAGGCCTTGAACAGGGCATTCGAATCCCCCTTAGTGAAGTTGGACCTCCGCTTCTGTGCAGGTCCCAGCTCCTTGCCCTCCTCATGTGCTGACATGTTGCCTCCTGTGAACATGGACAGTACAGTATGTCTGCAGTAGCATCTCCTTGGTCCATCCCACCTTGCAGTGCTGTCTGCTCCCAGTCTGCTGCTGCGACATCCCCCACTTACCTGTCAAGGCTGCAATACTGGTTCATGGCCTGTGCTGTTCCATGGTGCTTATGAGGTGCAGTGCATGCAAATGAGGTTGTGTGAAATGGTAATGATGTGCTAATGCACCCTACTGCACCTCGCATTGGCTGATGAGTTCATTTGCATGTGGCACCTGAATATCAAGAGGATGCACCATGTACGATGGTGTAGCACCAGAGCAGGCCAGAGCACAATGCTCATGCATGCGTGGTGCATGAGCCTGCAGTGCACATGTGTGCTACACTGTCATGGTGTCAATCGTGCACCACGCATGGACAGCACAATGCAGCAGCATTGCGCATGTTGCGCATGGGCAGCTACGCACATGATTGCGCTTGGTGTCATGCGCCCTACCACACACATGTGCACTGCACACTGGTCGGTGACCTGTGACCCCTGGGTCACCTCTGTGACACCATGACCCCACTAGACCATGTCTACTGCACATGATCAGCAATGCATGATGGGTGGGCACTGTGCATTCTCCCATGCATCATGCATCTGGCACCTGTGGCTGCCACGTGCACCTGTCCCCACCATTTGTACTGCAGAACCATGCGAGAGCTTGGCACCAGGTTGGAGATGCTGTGCTCATAACTGGACTGACCTGGAGGTGATCAACCTGGTTGCATGTGTGGAGCCCTACAGTGCACAGCTGTTCAGCCAGGTGCCCCTGCAGCAGGCCACAGGAAATGTTTGGCAGACCACTGCCGTCCACCTGGAGAGGAGGACAGGAGTTCTCCAGACAGTGGAGCAGTGCAGGAACCGGTATGATGACCTACACCGGAGGGACACTGAACATCTCAGGGGGCTTGAGGCATGCATCAGTCATGGTGCAGTGCCACAGCCAGGCAGGTTTTCACATGTTGCATGTCTGTCCTGGTGCTGTACTGCGGTATTAGCTTCACTGCCTGGCATGCCCTGCAGTGGGGGACACTGTCATTGTGCACTTTGCTGACTGTCATTGCCAGCTGCCATGTGTGTTGTGATGCAGCTGTGCTGGCATGCAGGACATGTCAGACAGGGGCATGCCCTCTGCACAGAGGGCTGGGGGCAGCTGGTGTGGTAGGGTACTGATGTGCTCCTGTCTTCCTTCCATTCACTGGGCTGGAGGAGTGCAGGCAGGCCAGACGGTGGCAGAGCACAACCAGGTGGTGAACCCTGATGGGGAAGTCCTGTGCAAGCTGCACCACAGGGGGCAGGTAAGCACTGTCATGGTCATTCTCACTGTACATGGGGGGTGGTCGTGGGGAGTGGGTGCGGGCATAGCTACCTGTGCCATGTGCCATGACAGCTGTATTTGTTGCACTATGCATGGTGCATGCTGTTGTGGTGCATCCATTGGACCTGTGTGCTGGCTGTTGGTGGGTTGGGTGTGTGCCCGGCTGCCACCATTGTTGCTGCAGTGCTGCCAGTGTAGTGTGCCATGTGACTGTCCCTGTGCAGTCATGTGGCCATTGTGCGGTGGGGACCACCTCTATGCAACATCATGATGTGCCATGTTGCTGGCTGGCTTTGGCCTACCCCCTACTGGTGTCTGTTCCAGGCCCTCCAGGGGTGTGTGGTCCTGCTGCCTATTGCACAATGTGGGTGGGTATGGTTCTTTAGACCATTGCACTGATCACCTGTCCTGTCCCTTGCCATAGGTGTCCAGCATCCGGCAGTGGAGTATTGTGCAGTAGTGCCACAGCTCCATATAGTGCCCATTGCTGTAGCGCCACTGGCACAACGGTGGCCATGGCCTGAATTGCCGATCGTGCTCAGCACATCAGCAGCGTGACAGACGCCTACGTAAGCTATCTGGGCATGCACAATGCAGTGTACCACACAGGCACAGATCTGTGCCATTGGCTCAGCCGACTCTTCCGTAATGCGCAAAGTGCAGATTCGCGATATTCAGCCGACACATGCAAATCATCTGATCAGCCATTCAAGGGCGCAGTGGCGTGATTTGCATGTCATTATAGTTGCTCCACTCCTAATTTGCATGTATTGCTCTATAAATGTGCGACATTGGGCTGCATTGGCCAGATTCGGTTACTGCAGGTGAGAGGTGAGTTGCATGCTGTGTGATGTTCAGGACGATGGTCATGGGAAAATGCTGTAGTCTGCACAGTGACAGGTGTCCACTTCCCCCCATACAGATCGCCATGACCGAGCAGAGTCATTGTGAGGTTGAGGATGGTGGGCGAGGAGGAGGCCCAACTTACAGCAGCAGAGCGGAGGCTCTCTTCCAAGCCTACCTGGATGAGGAGCCAGTGCTGAGTGGATGGAGGGCACCCTCAGTCCCGTGCGGCTGCATGGGAGGGGTAGCTGGGCGTTAACCTGCACGAAGCCACCAGCGCCCGTGCAGGAATGCAAGAAAAAGATGGGGACAGACCACAGGAGGTTGAAGGAGAAGGTGGCAGCCTTCAGGGTGGCACGTGCTGGCACTGGCGGGGGCCCGCCAGTGGTGTTGCAGCTGACCCCAACTGAGGAGACACTGGTCGCAGCCATGCAGCCGAGCGCCATTGAGGGCGCACCAGGCGGAGGATTCCAGACAGGTGGAAGCCCATCACTGCACGGTATGACATGGTGGTGGTGTTTGAGGGGGGGCGGTTGTTCACATGCACTCACATGTACTCTCTTTCTGTTACAGATCCTGTTCATCTTCAGGAGACGGTGGTGGTGGGTCCAGACAGTGATGCTGACCTGCTGGACATGGAGGAGGGTCCATCCACCTCCACCACCAGCCAGCAGGCACTGCAGCAGCATGCACGCTGGGCCGCAAACTCTGGTGTCGGTGATATGGGTGCGGGGGGTGCACAGCCTGTGTCTCAGCAGTCTGGCATGCAAGCATGCCAGCACGCTGTGACCATGGTAGTAGCACGTACCTGCACCATTGATGATAGAAGGCCTGCAATGGGCAGTGATGGTTGTGTGTCCCATGACGCACACACGGCAGGCCAGCACGTGCCCCTGGGCCTGTCTGGTTCCAACTTGTGTACCAGCATGCTGGCATGGTCCCAGGCTGTGCCTGTCAGCACCCGTGGGGCAGCACCGTGGCTGTGCAGGTGTCTGGCACTGTTGCCAGCACAGTGGTGGAACGAGGGACCCGGGCACAGCGCGGTTGAGGCAGAGCAGCAGTCACCCACCAGGTCTGGGGTACAGTGTAAAGCAGTGGCACATGTCCGACGCCCTTGATCTGCCCATTCCTGGTCCTGGCGAACAGCCCCACCCTCAGGGTGTTGTGCATCAGGACCGTCCGCACCTTGGGGATCAGGATGCAGTTGGGGCACAGTACCCATTGGATGAGCACACCCGCCTGCTGCAGGAATCAGTACAGCTGCAGAGGCGGGTTGCAAGGTCTGTGGAGGCACTGTCTGTGTCCGTGGAGTGGCACAGCAGGGAGTGTGCTCGGGACCGAGCCTAGCTGGTCCGTATGCAGATGGATGTGACCGCTGCCATTGACAGGCTGACCCAGGCAGTGGTCTCTGTCGTGGACGATTGGGCACACAGTCAGGTGCCCTGTATCGCAACACACCCCACACAGTGCACTTCCACTCCTCGCTCCCGGCGCCGCATGACACCAGGCCTGTCGACGCCGGTTCTGCTGTGGAGTATCCCGAAACCCTGGTGCAGGTTTGTTTGGCATGCTGCAGACCCCTTAGCGGGCAAGGTCACGTTCAGCAGTGGGACCCCTGGTGGTGCAACAGTGCCACCCCATGTGGTCCTGCTCAGCCTGTCCGTGTTGTTGGGTCATGGCGGGCCGCCCATGCATCCGCTGTGGCTGTGGGGACAGTGCTACATGACTGAGCTGTCTCCCAGTGCAGGCCCTGTCTGGTGCTGCCATGTGCAATGTGTGTCATGGTGGGCAGTGCACTGCTGGGTGCTCTGCTCACCACGCTGACATCGGACCACCTGCACACCCTCCCAACTGCTGTCCACAGGTGCGTGTGCATGATGATGCCTGCATTGCACTGTACACCAAGGTCAAGGGTGCCCAGGTTCTGACACATGTACTTGGACAGTACGGGTGGTGGGGGTGGTCGGTGGTGCTGTGTGTTAGCAATGTCGGTTCTGCAGTGCTGTGCATCTGCCCATGTACACTCTGTGCCTGGTGTGTGTTTGTGTCCATATGAGTGCTCACCCTTCCCTGATGGTGTGTTTGTATGCCTGGACCCTTCCACTCCCCTGACCTTCATGCACCCCTGGTGTGTTCCCCTGTGTGCCTGTGGTTTGCGCATGGACAGTGTTGGTTGCACATGTCCCCTTAACTTACCTGTGTTGTGCGTAGTGCTTCTCTGTGATGGTGTCCCGGTGCAGCTAGGCCTGCCGGATCAGTCGGGGGTCCCTCCGTCCTAGGGGGGGCTGCTCATCACCATCATCACCGGTGCCACTGGTGTCCCCATTGCTGTCCCCCTGTTCGACCTGTACGGCTATCCCATGGTCTTTG
Organism: Neoceratodus forsteri; assembly: GCA_016271365.2. NCBI lineage: Eukaryota > Metazoa > Chordata > Ceratodontiformes > Ceratodontidae > Neoceratodus > Neoceratodus forsteri. The sequence continues at coordinate 215,131,527 of CM057451.1, forward strand.
GCCATGTTGTGCAAGATGCAACAGGCCAGGAATATCCCACAGGCCTTTTGGGGGCTGTACTGTAGGGCACCGCCGGAGGTATCTAGGCATCAGAAGCATGCCTTGAGCATCCCAAACACCCACTCTATCATGTTGCGTGTTGCGGCATGTGCCTCATTATAGCATAGCTGCGCTGGGGTCATGGGGCCCCGGTACGGTGTGAGCAGCCAGGGACAGAGTGGGTATCCGCAGTCACCTGTGTGGAGATAGTGGAGATCAGTGTCATGTTCAGGTCCATATTGGCCATCTCCCTGTGTGCCACTACTATGGCACCTGTGGCATTCCCACCCTTGCCCAGAGTTTGCATTCCACATGTGTACTCACCCACTAGATGTCCTGTGGGATGTCCCCACTCTTGAATCGATGGCACAGTGCAGACTGATACCATATGAAGGCATCATGTGCTCTGCCAGGTGTGTGGCACAGACATTGATTATGCGCCCAGTGGCATCACACACCACCTGGCAGTTGACACTAGGGAATCCTTTCTGTTCCGATATGCGTGGCCATCGGGGCCAGGTGGCGTGGATGGCCACATGGGTGCAGTCTATGGCCCCTAGCATGCCAGGCATACGTGCTACCCTGTGGAACTCCTGCATGTTTAAGGTACGTTCTGCCGCAGTGCTGGGGAAATGGATGTACTCCGCAGCATGTGGTAGCAGTGCACTGAGGAATTGGGTGAGGATGTGTGATGTGGCCAACTGTGTGATGCCTGTGGTGTCCCCAGTCGGCCTCTGGAAGGTGCCCGTGGTGAGCAGGCACATGCAGGCTGTCACCTTGGTCTCCACTGACAGAGCGTGACTCCGTCGTGAGGGTTCCTGCATCACATCACTGCACAGCTCACAGAGCCATCTCAGTATTGCCCTGTTCAGGCGGTACCGGCCCACGATCTCTACATCTGTGTACAGCTCAAAGCTGATGCGGGCACGGTACCGCCTGTCGTGGCGGTACCGCCAACGGGCCCTTCCACGGCCACGTCCCCCTGCAGCATGCATTCTGACCCCCCTCATTACAGCTTCCATGTGGAAACTGGCACTGTCCATCTCCCTGGCTTCTGACCCCCCCGGCTGGTGTTGCTGTGTTACCCCTACTGTCCTGACTGCTACTTCCACTGCACTGAGCACCCCCCTCTGGCCTCTACAGACTATGGGACACACTTTCCTTGCCTGCCCTTTGCTGTCTGTCTCTGTCTCTCTCTCTCTCTCTCTCTCCCCCACTTGGCAGCCTGGCAGCATTCTTGCGCCGCTTCCTTGAACCTTTTTATTTTGGCTAATTTCCGCTAGTGCGCAATTTACGGCTGTGCCGCTATTGCGCATCGTGCAAGTCTTTGAATATCACATTGCGGTCTTTATGCATGGATCCGCCCCCTTCGGTTGCGCATGCCTTCATTTTCATTGCACTGTTGCTCAGCATGCTTTCGGGCGCGCAACTGCCTCCTTCTGAATATTGCAAAATGGAGCAGTTTTGGACTTGCAAATGCGCAACCCTGTTGCTCATGGTGCAACCCTTTTGAATATCTGGGCCACTGTATATATCTTAGAACTGTGATATTTTACTACATTTTTTGACTGGGTATTCTGGGCATTTCCCCCTGTTGCTTTAGTGTGATGTTCAAATAAGAACAAGAAGTAAAAAAAAATGAATGAGGACTGAATCCTCTTCTATTCAGTCTATAGATTCTGGGGACAAGATGGAACTAGGTTTTAAGGGTAACCATAAAGGGAAAAACAAACAGACTGAAAAGGAAATGGCAGCTATAAAACAAAAAACATAAGTAACAATAAAAAAAATGAAAAGTAACTGAAAAGTAAAAAAACAAGGGAAAGGAAAAGAAAGTTACTGGTCAAACTTTGTTTACGAATCACTTGCAAAAAACAGCAGAAATACAAATGAGAAATACATGAACACCTATAATAAATTTAATAGAGGGATCTCTTAACTATAAGCAAACAGTGGAAAATTTTAATTTGTATGAAACATCTCCTAATTTATCATTTGAATCAAGCAACAGAGGTTCCAGCAGAGAGTGTCAAACTATTTATTAGACAAAATCCTCACCTTTAAACCTCACTATGCAAAATGACCCAGTCAGACTGGGAACACTACATGTGACCTCACAAATTGAAATTTGACATACCGATTGATAGCTTTGAACATTTACCCAAGATTAGTCCTTCTCTTGATAAATCTAAGATAAATATAGTAACCACTATAACCAGTACAGAGAAAGAAATGCATCAGAGCAGGACTGAACTGCATGAAACCATAACCAATTTAAAGGAGCTGGTAGAGACGGAACACTATAGAGAAGAAAATGAGGAAAAACAATTTACCTACTCCTCTTTTCTGGATACAGACTTAATAGAGGTTCTAAAAGACCCACATGTAGCAAGCATTGCCATAATGGAGCAACTTATACTCAAAAATTACAGTTTTCCAGTTGAGGGAATAAGTTGCTATAAATGCTGCACTTTTAGAAGATATTTTGGAATTTCAAAAAAAAAAAAAACAGCAAAAAATGAGCTAAACCATTCCCTCTTAGTGGCTCATGGCCTTGATTTAGACTCAAATGACGAAATAAACATGGATAACCAGATTAAGGATTGTCCTCAGGTAAAAAAAAAATGTAATAAATCAATGAATCAGTCTGGAATTAAAATGGAGACTAAAACCAAGCAAAAATTAAAAACAAATGGTCAGAACTAAAAAAAAAATGAACCAGCTAAAAGAGCAGGAAATTGAAGAACTTTCCATGAGGGAAAAAAATAACATATTGAAAGACCAGTAAAACAAATAAGGGGAAAAAAAGAAGAAATAAAACAATCAAAATGCAACAAAATGAAATACATGGGAAAAATGCAACAAGAGCAGGCAAATATAACTCAGAAGGGAGTAAACATTCTGGAAAATGAACAGATTGTGTTGCTATGAAGGGGAGTAGATAGGGATGAGATTGAAAACCCACATGTTCTGAAGATTGTAGGACAGATGCTATGTACTGAATGTTTGGGACTTGAGCTTTTGCCTGATGATATCTTGGATGCAATAAGAGAAAATGACTATTTTGGAAATTAATTCATACTCTTGTTCTTCAAACATGAAAGAGTCACACATTATGTCTGGTGAAATTCTAATAATTTACAGAAATTTGATTTAAGCCTGGATTTTCCACTCTTAACCTTTACTTTGATTAAAAAAGGTATACAGACTAAAGTAGAATTAATCAGTAAATTGGCCTTGGTATATACTTTACAAGATGCAACAGCCGATGATAACAATATAGATTAACCAAACATAATATTATCTATCTTTGAAATCAACTATTTGGGTTTTGAGTCTCAACCAAAGTTAAAGTCAATTATCACACAACTAATGGGTAATTTTTTGGGTGTTGAATTCTAGGAGGATAATGTAGTGCATGTAAAAAGGACATATAAAAAATGAGAAGATGGAATCAAATTGATATAGTTCTAAATAATACAATATTTTCAAAAAAATAGTCTTGGTGCCAGCCCTAAACTGGACAACTTGTGCATTTTGATTGCTGATTTAACTAAGCCTCAAGAAGATTATACTACTCAAAAAAATTATACAAATAGACAAAGAACTGGGGATCAGTCAAATACAATATACAACTTAGAAACCTCAAACAGGTTTCACATACTTACAGAACAAAATGATTGACTCCCAGTAAATTAAAAATATACCAATACTGGCCCTTTATCTGTGTCCTTTGAGCTACATCCTCAAATTAATGACTCCATAGAAAACACTTTAAATGTTTATTTGAATAGAAATACTGAAATGTATGGATTTTGACATGGAACATATCAGGACTCATCACAAAATTTGTAGATCTGGAGTGTATTGCCACTCTTAATAGAATTGACATTATCTTTATGCAGGAAACCTGGCATTGATTTGAGTCGCCGGATAGTATAAAATTAAATGGGTACATTAACATACACTCTCAAACACAAAAAATAAAAAAGATTGTGAGGTGTATGGGAGGACTAGTAACATATATTAAAATAACAGGTTATTTAAAAGTGAGTAAAACAATGGTAAATCAAAACTATCTTCTTATTTTGTTAAAAATCTGGGATGAACTGATTGTGCTGAGAAATGTTTATAATCCTCCACCCAACTCTGTGTTCTATGATAAAAAAATAACTGAAAAAATTGCACAGGATATTAAAAAGCTAACAGCTGAAATTATATGCTTAGACATACTAATAATAGGAGATTTCAATATAAGATATGGCAAGAGTATACAAAATAGCAATAAAACAAACAAACAAACAAGCAATATCAGAGAGTTTAAATATTCCATCTAGGAAAGCCCAGGACAAAAAATTCACTGATAAACATAAACAAATGGAAAACCTGTTAGACACGCTACAACTGATAATCTTAAATGGAAGGTTACCTACAGACAGCGAAGGAAAGACAACATGCACAAATGCAAGAACCTCTACTATTATTGACTACATTATGGCCTCAGTGTTTGAATTTGATAAATACATTGTCCTCAAAATATTGCAAAGAACAGAAAGTGATCACTATTCCATACTATTATATAGAAAAACAAAAAATCCATTAATACTTCTGAAAGAAAAAAACTATAGAAATAATAAATAATAAAGTGGGACAAAATACCAATTGGTACAGCTTTTAAAATGAGTGATAGATTTATTAAAGAGATAATGCCAGAGATAGAAAAAGGGACTGAATCAGAGATTATATATAATAAAATAATTTCTCATTACCAAATATGTGTAGAGTACAAAAAAAATCTGTTTTTTGGTAACAACAAGTGATATAGGAAACTTAAGTAGCAGGAAACAAATTAAGAATTTGTAAATGAAATTCCATACTTAGGGATTTTATTCTCAAGTAATTTAAGTTGTAACACACATATTAGTAACACTGGCAAAAAATTATAAACTACAGTGAAAGCACTGAAAAGTTGTAACTTTTTGTATGGGGGAAGGATAGTAATACTAATGCTAAGAACAAGTAATTCAAAAGTAATAAATTAAGCACTTGATGCAGCAGAGGTTTGGGGTACAGGCAGATGTACAAAGGTAGAGACAATTTAAATATTGCCTATAAAATGTGTCTGAGAGTACCACTCAGTATGCCAAATAATTTAGTCAGATCCCAGATAGGCCAGCCTATTTTAGACATATGGTGGATGAAAGGATGTTTAATTTCTGGGTTAAGGCAACAGCTGAAAAAAGGGTCTCTATGATAAGTACTTGCATACAAGAGAAGGAAATGCTAATGAAATATAATGAACGAAACTGGTTAAAAAAAATTAAAAAAGGAGGAAAATGGTCTCTTCTATTCTATTTAAAAACTTTGCCTGAGCACAATATATGTTTAAACTCAGTATACATGAGGTTCCCTTACAGAAATAACTATATGAAATGTTTTCATGCTGAGTACATAAAACCATCTGTGTGATATGTGTGCTACAAGCATGATTTAAATGTTAAATTGGAACCAATTGTATGCATACGGCATGCGCGCAGCAAACAAGTGTGGAAAGCATGATTTTTATGTTAAATTGGAACAGACTGAATGCACGTGGCATGTGTACAAACAGCAAGTAGTTACTGATAACTGCACACATTAAAGTTAGGTGACTTGCTCAAGATCACACCATATACAAGTGGGGGTTGGTGAGATTCAGACCCAGGTCTTGAGGTCTCCAAGTCTCTTGGTTTGCAGTTCAATTACTTTAGCCACTGAGCTATAATACCTGGACACATATGGCTCACCTGTACTTCAATACAAATCTACATACATCTGCATGCATGCGGTATGTTTAAAGCCACTGTCATAATTTTAGTTTCCTTGTCTCCCCTCATCTCATCTGCACAGCTTAACTGTAGCACACATACCATTGGAAACTCATGAGATGCCTCCCACCCCCAATGCATTCACATCTGAGAAAACTACTTAATTACTTATTTCTGGCCTGTACTCCTACTATATTCTCTCCTTAGTTTTGCTTGCTTCCATGCAAACAGACTTTATCATGCAAACACAAAATAACAATAACTTGACATCCACCCACATTGCCAGTCCCCCCATCCACAGACACTGTAGAAACATAGAAACATAGATGTTGATGGCAGATAAGGACCGCTTGGCTCATCTAGTCTGCCCATTGTGTAGTGGGTGTGGCCCTACTGCTACAGACAACCCACCAAGTGTAGATATCAGTTGAGAATCTCTTACTTGAGTACTTGAATACTAGGGAGCCAGAGGCAGACATCTTTAAGAGATGATCTCCATGGGTCAGAGTACTGGGGTGTACCCACTTGAAATGAATGGAGTAATTATTTAGTACTTTTTATACATTATAATGATGACTTGGAGAATAATGAAGGCCACTGTTCTACTAATAAGGCCCTTGTTAGTCGAGCAGTGGCCTTCATTAATCTCCAACTCTCCATCAATAATGTATAAAATAGTTATAAAAAAATACCCCATTCATTTCAATGATGCATGCCCCTGCAGTCTCCCTTGCCCTATGTCATAATGTGCCTGAGAGTGGGTACATGGAGGCCAGTTTCAATGGGGGGGTGCATGAACCTAACTATAGTGGGACTCCAATAGTCTGTGCATACCATACTGCTCAACTGTCCCTGAATGCAAGGGATAGCAATCATTTTACCCCTGAAAACTGCTCTGTTTCTCATCCATCCCACATGGAAAATATGCCTCTCAAACAGAGGATGTCCTGTAAGTTTACACTTTTTGGTAGTGGCACCATTTCAGATTTCAGCAGTGGGGAGCCAACAACCAGTAGAGGCCAGGCACTAGTTAGCCCCTAGGTGACAAGCTCTAGAATGTGTGGAACATCTCTAAAATGTAAATCTTATTTGCTGTGACTGAAAAAGATATGCAAATCAGGAAACATACTAATGTACAAGATTCATCTGTCTATACCCTGGAGAAGTGTATCAGATTTGGGCTTAATCCCACCCAGTTACTAATTAGGGATGGGCAAACCAGTTCATTGAAAATATGAACTGACCTAAACATGCCAAAGTGTTCATAAATGGATGGTTTCCGAACACTTTCGGCTGTTTGGATTGGTTCGGATGGCTCCTATCGTGGGAGCTGCAGCCTGAGAAACAGCAGAGCAGGAGAAGCCCACAGGAGGGACCAGAGACAAGACTCAGGTCCCTTATTGGATGGCCAAGCTGTCCATCTCTTGAAGGTGGAACCTGGTTTGGCTGCTGCCCTAGCAACCCACATAATCCATCTTAGAGCTATGCAGAGGATTTAGGACAGAGAAGCAGAAGCAGATCTGTAGGCTGCTCCATTCACAGTCTGTTTCTCTGCTTGTGCTGCTTGCATTTTGTGCCCCTTGGGCAAGAACGTACGAACATATGATTCTGCCAGCAGAAACAGAGCACCCTGTCTATCAGTGCCTGCTTGAATGTGCAGCTAGCACTCTAGTGAAGAAGTCAACTCTAAAAAACAAAACCAAAATGAAAGAAGCCAGCAAGGACTGGGTGTGGGATGTGGGAGATGGGGATTGGGCTGGTGACTGGGGAGTACTATGTTATGGGACAGGAGACATGGACAAGGGAGCATGAATGATGACATGACCCAGGGTGGAACTTGGTATCTGAAGAGAACTAGAGTGTTGTGTGTGTGAATACAATCTGCCAGGCAGTCATCAGTGCACTAGTACCACTTATTGCATTCTGTCAGTGTGACCCCCCCCCGTGTCAGAGAGGGTTAGGAAAGGCAGGGTCCCCCAGAATCTATATTGGTATATTAGTAGCACTGCCTGCAGCATCGCCATCAGAATAAGTGTTGCATGAAATAAATTCTGTGTGTGAAATAAAATCTGTCAGCCACTCATCAGTGAACCAGTGCCACCTCTTGCATTCTGTCTGTGTGACCACCTCCAATAAGTCACTCATCTGTCATCTTCATCATTGTGCTCACTCAGTGAGGTATAAGCTTTGGCTCAGTGGCATGGCATTCCATCACATCACACAGAATAAAATTTTAAAAAATCCTTGAAGGGGGAAAAGTACTGTGTCAGAGATGATTAGGCCAGGCAGGATCCCCCCAAATCTCTGTGTGTGTACTAGCAGAAGTGGCTGCAGCATCACCCTAAGCATAGGTGGTGTGTGAAATAAAGTCTGTGTGTGAAATAAAATCTGCCAGCCAGCTGTCAGTGCACTAGTGTTACTTCTTGCATACTGCCTGTGTGCCCCCCCAAAAGTCAGTCATCTGTCATTTTCCTCCCTGTGCTCACTCAATGGGGTATAAGCTTAGGCTCAGTGGGCAAGGCATTCTGTCACATCACATGGAATAAAGAAAAAAAAAGAAAAAATACTTGAAGGGGAAAAGTACTGTGTCAGAGTGGGTTATGCCAGGCAAGGTCCCCCATAATTTCTGTGGGTTTACTAGTAGCAGTGCCTGCAGAATTGTCCATAGTGTAGGTGGTATGTGAAATAAATTATGCATGTGAAATCAAATCAGACAGCCAGTCATCAGTGCACCACTGCCACTTCTTTCATACTGTTAGTGTGACCCTCCCCAAGAAGTCAGTCATCTATCATCTTCCTCCCTGTGCTTGCTCAGCAGGGTATAAGCTTTGGTTCAGTGGGCAAGCAGTTATATCACATTATGTGAAATAAAATAAAATAAAAAATCCTTGAAGGTGAAAAATACTGTATCAGAGAGAGTTAGGTTAGGCAGAGTCCTCCAGAATCCCTGTGGGTATACTAGCAGCAGTGTCTGCAGCATTGCCCTTAGCGTAGGTGGTATGTGAAATTAATTATGTGTCTGAAATAAAATCTGCCAGATAGTCATCAGGGTACCAGTGCCGCTTGTTGCATACTGTGTGACTCCCCCAAGAAATCTGTCATTTGTCATCTTCCTCCTTGTGCTCACTCAGTGGGGTATAAGCTTTGTCTCAGTGGGCAAGGCATTACATCACATCACATGGAATAAATAAAAAAAAATCCTTGAAGGGAAAATGCACTGTGTCAGAGAGGGTTTGGCTAGGCAGGGTCCCTGAATCTGTGTAGGTAGAAGTAGCGCCTGCTGCATCACCCTTAGCCTAGGTAGTGTGTGAAATAATTGTGTGTGTGTGTTTGTGTGTGTGTGTACGTGTGTGTGTGTGTTTGAAATTAAATCTGCCAGATAGTCATCAGTGCACCAGTGCCACTTGTTGCATACTGTGTGACCCCCCCCAAGAAGTAAGTCATCTGTCATCTTCTTCTCTGTACTCGCTCAGTGAGGTATAAGCTTTGGCTCAGTAGATGAGGCATTCCATCACATCATGTGGAATAAATAAAAAAATATCCTTGAAGGGGAAAAAGTACTGTGTCAAAGAGGGTTAAGCCAGGCAGGGTCCCTAAATCTGTGTGGGTAGCAGCAGTGCCTGCAGCATCAAGCTTAGCATAGGTGGTGTGTGAAATATAAATTCTGTATATATGTGTGTGTGTGTGTGTGTGTGCATGCATGCATATGTGTGTGTGTGTGTGTGTGTGTGTGTAATAAACTCTGCCAGCTAGACATCAGTGCACCAGTGCCACTTCTTGCATACAGTCTGTGTGACCCTCCCACTCAGCAAGAAGTCAGTCTGCTGTCTCCAGGGAAGCATAGCTGTAGGTATTTAAAATTTTCAATGGCAATTGCTTGTGGAAGCCCAGTTTCATCCAGTTTCTGGTGCTCTGAGAAGCACTGCCAGTGCTAAGTTCACGACTCACATCACATCACAACGAATCACATTCTTTGCAGTCATCATGAATTACACCATTTCAGCTTTTTTTGGTGCAACCGTGTTTTTTTTTAATCATTGGTTTCATCATGAATCAGAACACCCAGTTATCATGTCACATCACTCACGAGCCTTGGTCCAGTATGATGCTTCTGTTAGTGTTCACGTTCTGCAGGATGCCCTACCTGTGGTGTTACATGCAGAGATCCATTGCTGAACATAACTGATGACATACAGTACATTACAAACACATTGTCCCCTTCTACAAAAAGTCAGACTCAGGAGACAGGTTTAAAAAAAAAGTAGAGCTCTGGGACTTGCCTGCCTTTGGACCATATTATTGTCATCCTTGGGGTGGATGGGATGTCTAGCTAATACATGGCATGATTGTACCTGTAGCAACTGTGGAAGACAAGCCCCTGATCTCACACACAGTTGCTTTCTCATTTTGAGGAAATCATTTAGCTAAATGCACCTTAACCAGATTAATTAAAATTAAAAAATGTTGCTTAGCTCTGTATTTTGTGCTGATAGTAGAGGTTGTAGCTATAGTGAAGTGGTGACTTTCATATTGCCTGGTGATCTGTCTTTTTTTTGCCATGTTGCTTCATGTCATGTTCCATATCTAGAGACATTGCTAAACAAAAGTGGTCCAAACATATCCCCTTCTTCAAAAGTTAGACTCGGGATACTGGTTAAAAAAAAAATCTGGAACTTGCCTACCTTTGGGCCAGATCATCATCATCATCCAGCAGGCATGTCCACAGTCACATTATTCATTCCTCATCTCATTTCAACACTCATGCTGTTTAACACTACTAAACAGTGGTTTAATTGCTTATTTCTATAGATATGTTGATAAAAAGCGGTTTAAAATTATTTTTTCACATACAGTTAAAATAAAACCGTAAAGGCTATGAAAGGTTTGGATAAGCATCCCAACATTTTTTTGCTTAACAGAACCTTTTAGAACCTCAGGGGCAATAGGGATGTAGAAGATCTTGCAGGTAACATGACCCCTGCCTGTGTAGGGCTTTATAAGTCAGTAAGCAGACCCTGAAGGTGATCTACCAATATATAGGCAGCCAGTGAAGCTCACAGAGCACAGGAGTGGCATGGCTAGATCTTGATAAACCAGTCAAAAACCTGGCTGCCATGTTCTGAATCATCTGCAATTGGTGGATATCAACCCCCAGTCACCCCAGGTAGAGGGCATTGCAGTAGTCAAGGCAGGAGGTCACAAAGGCATGGACCAATGTTGGAAGATCATCAGGTGGAACCAGACACTTGATCTGGGTGATGTTCCTCAGATGATAAATTCAGGCCACTGTCAAACACAATGCCCAGGTTTCGCACCCAGTCTGAGGTAGGCAGCTGGTCCCCCCAAGCCAAAGCCCAGAGGGAAATCCTGCTGACAGCCCCATACCTTGGCAGCCAGGGTCCACAATCAGCAGCTCGGTTTTACCTGAGTTCAACTTCAGCCAGTTGGCATTCATCCAGTCCTGGATCTCAGAGAGGCAGCTGTTAAAAGCCGAGACTGCATCAACCTACGCAGGCACAAAGGGCATGTAGAGCGGAGTATATCTGCATAGCAGTGAAAACTCAGCCCATACTGCCTTATGATGTTTCCCAACAGCAGCATATACACAAAGAACAACATGGGGGAGAACTCAGAGCCCTGCAGAACCCCATATGACTGGGGGAGAGGGGACAAAGAATACATTTCTGATATCACTCTCTGCATCCTGTCAGTGAGGAATGATTGAAACCATCTGAGGACTGTACCAGACAGTTCACAGAGTATCTGAAGGCATTTCAGTAACACCTCATGTTCCACCATATCAAATGCTTCAGAGAGATCAAGAAGAACCAGGATGGAATGGCTCTTCCAATCTCTCGCTATCAGAAGATCATTAAGTACCCAGACAAGGGCAGTATCGGTACTATGCCTCTTTCAGAAACCAAACTGGAGAGGATCGTAGACATCATGAGACATTAAGTGGTCATCCAGCTGAGCTTCAACCACCTTCTCAATAACCTTGCCCACAAAGGGCAGGTTAGAGACAGGTCTGTAGTTGGCTAAGCATTCCGGGTCGAAGGAAACCTTTTCAGGAGGGGAGTTACTACTCCCTCCTTCAGTGTATCAGGAAACACCCCTGAGTCCAATGAGCTCTAGACAATCTCAGCCAGGACTGGGCTGATGACCTCAACACCATAAGTAGGCTGGTTGGACCTGGATCCAAATTACAGCTGGTTGGGCACATACCCTGGATGACCAATACAATGTCCACGATCACCAGCAGGTCAAAGCCAGACAAGGTAAATCATGGGCCTGTAACCTCCTACTGATCACTGCAACACCCCATAGAGGGGGCTAGAGGGGGCAAAGTAGTACCAGATGACTATCTTGCATGGGGAAAGTTGCAGGGCAAAACCTCGCAACATGAACAGCGCTAGTCAAAACAGCTACAGGGTACACAATGCTGCACATGTATAGCATGTGAACATGTAGCTGTTTCCAGGAAAGAGGATAGGAGATCTGCTGGAAGGGGGTCCACCAAGCAGCTGCCATGGCTCAGGGAGTAGAGCCATTGGTGCTGGAGGAGAATGGTGTGCCTGTGGACTGGGGTTCTATTCTTGGTCCCAGCATTCTTTTTTTTATTCCTTGACTTCTGTGGATCATCTGTATTTTACCTTGTCCCTGATTTGCCCCCCCAAGGAGGTTATTTTAATGAAGGGGTTTAAGGGGTGCAGCCCCTGTAATGGGAGGTGCATGGGGAAGAGCCTTCTGTTTTCTGTTTAGGCAGCATGATAGAGTGCTACACTTTTTTGACATGTGACAACGTGACCCTATGAGATGCTAAGCGGATCTTGGATCTGATAGTAGCAACCTTATTGGCAAAGAATCAAGCAAACTCATCACACTTAACCTGCAAAAAGGCTTCTCATGACAGAAGACAGGCTGGAGGGCACAGTCTATCAACAGTCTGGAAGACCTGAGCAGGTCAATTCCTCACCACTGCAATTTCTTTGGACAGGAATTCTGCCTTCTTACAAGACATAGCAGATTGATAGTCCTTACAGTGGGCCATCAGTTTAAGCTTGTCACTAAACAGGCCCAATTTCTGCCAGCACTGCTCCAACCCTTGTCCCCTATGCCTCAACTCCTTCAATGTCTGATCAGACTCAGGAGAATTTGAGCAAAGAGTGAGGGGTCGAATACAGACCAGAGCCATGTAATTGAGGGCCCCTGACACTGCCTTATTATAGGCTAGTACCAGCTCTTCTGGTGCCCTGCTTAGACTCGGCAGTCCTGATAGGTCCAGCCCTTCAATAAAACCATCTGGAGTCAAAACCTTAAAGGGTGGTACCTGAGCATTTCCATAGAAGCAGGTCTATTGGGGGGAAACTTTAAATCTGAACCCTATAGTGTGATGGTCCAACTGTCTGATTGTTTCCTCCACCAAGTCAGAGATCTAAATCACTAGAAGGAAGATCAGGTCCAATGAATGCCATGACTTTGGGTAGCAGAGGTTACCACCTGTGTCAAGCCCAACAAATTTATCAGTTGGAGGAAATCTTGTCCAAAATGTGAGAGTTCATCATCGACCCAAGTGTGAAAAATCCCCCAGAATTATCCATCTGGGGAATTCCAACACCAGCTTGACAATGAAGTCTGATACTTCCTGCAGGAATTTCTTCCCATTACCGGGTGGACAATAGATGAAAAGTATAGTAGATGCACCCTGCACCTGCACCCATAATACACTCAAAGGTTCTTGTTGTTCCCACAGGGATGTCTTCAAGGTTCAGATCTGTTTTAAAACAAATGGCAGCCCCCCCACCACCCCTACAATCCTCTCTCAGGTGGTGTATCATTGAGTACCTGGATGGAACTGCAGAATCAAGTATTGGGCCAGCATTCTCATTCAGCCAGATCTCAGTGGTGCAAGCCAGGCCATTGACCCAACAAGATCAGCGATAATCGCCATCTTGTTCTTGATCAACCTGGCATTGCAAAACACCACCCAAGTAGGAAAGGTCGCCAAGGTCAACTGAGCTACCTGCCCACTCAAGTTGGAACCCTTGGGTATGGGAACCAGGCAGGGAGGTCCCCTTTCATCACCCTATTTCACCCATGGGCATCTCCTTGCTTCTACCACCTCAGTCCAACCTCTCTGCTCCACCTCCCGTCCAGGCCCAGACCCACTAGCCTGCCAATTCCTCCTCCTCCTTCCTATCCCCAATGCCCAACAATGCCCATAAACTTCCATGGGCAAAGGGGACAGTCAAAAGGGCGAAGGTCCCTGAACCTGGTAGGGGAGTAGTGCCTGACTGCCTACAACCCCTTCTAACACATAACACTCTAAATTAAATAGCAGCAGTGGGTAACATCCTAAGTACACTTTAATTAAATGCCCACCTACACTCCTGTAAACCCTCCCAGCAAACAGGGAACAACCCTACAAATATAATAATAATCTCTAATAATCAAAAATTATAAAATCATCCCAACAAATTATCCCCACCATTAAAACAATATCCACACTAATAAATACTTAGAGCATACACCACTTAACATACCTCCAACATTCACACTCAGTCTCACACATTCAACACCAGCTGCTAGCATAGTACAACAACATCCATCTCACTATTCCCCAATGATAATATAGTAAACTCAACAGCAATACAAGGAGATAGTATTTTCACAGTTTAGTCCAGTTTCAAGTTAAAATTATCTTAAAAAATAATAGTGAGGATAGAGAACACAGTTACAGGATTTTCAGTATTACTTCAGACCATTTAAAACCAGTTCACAAAAATCTGGATAAACTCTTAGTTAACTAAAAAGCTGTAGAGATTCTCATTACCCACATCCAAAATCCAAATATGATATGGGACAGGACAGATTCCTTCAATTTCATGAAGTGAAAAATGATTAAGGCATTCTCACTGTCAAAACCTTGACTTAAAGCAACTTAAATCTTAAGCTTACCAGCCCAGGGCCATAAAATGAAGAAAATTCTCTACATTCAGGCCTTAGATCTTCATTATCCAGCAGTGGAAGTGAAATAGATATGGCAGCAGATCTTGAATGCTTCAAAAAGCTAAAACACAGACACTGCTAAGGAGCAACAAGGGGAGGAGGGTCCTCCCAAGCATAGTAGACACCTGAAACTTGACTACAATTGTTGGTCACCCTCCAGCAGCTGACTCGTGGCCCTAGTCACGCCACTAACCTCTCCCCAGAAGACAGCCTCCTGGGCACAGAAGAGCCCCTCCAACCTACCAAGCTCAAATCCCCAGTCGGCGCTAGTGCTAGCCCAGGCAAGAAAAATACAGCTGCCCAGCCAAAGCAATTACTGTACAATAAGCCAGGTAGCTTGCTTCAATACCAGACTCAATAAAATAACACAATCAGCAGCTCCACAATGTGGTCGCCATGCTAGGTATCACCAGTACCTAGGTCTCCTTCCACTAGATAGTCCACAGTTCAATGAAACGGACAGTCACAAAAAGGCAGGTAGGTAAAAAAATCAAGCTTGCAGGCAGATGACCATAGAATAAAGCCAGCTATTTAACAGATTGTATCAAAGGGTTCTTGGAATGCAGACTGAAAAAATGAGTTTCAGAACTTGTCCCATTTATAATCGGCTATTCAGGAACAGATAATCCAAAAGACTTGATGTGGTAGGTCTTTAACCAAGTCACCTCACCAAGCAAGCCCCCCAAACCTGTGTTGCTTGCTTCTTGCTTGCTTCTGCTGCACTGCACTGATCAAGGCCTATGAAGGTCACCCACACCGCTGTCACTACTGCTGCTAAGCCTAGCTTGATGTGGGAGGGCCTGAGATGTTTTTTTTGGTGAGACTAGCCTAGTAGAGTAAATAGGCAGCCTAGTCTCAAGTTAGCATGTAGCTCACCCTCTGTCCCTTCAGCCACCCAGGGGAGATGGAGACCACAACACTGCTATTGAGAGTTCAGTGCTCACTCCTCCAAGCTGTAGTGTGCAGCCTGTCTACTCTGTGGCGGTAAAGACAATGTCACACTTACATGACTCATGTGCTCTTGCTTGGCTGGAGCTCCTCCATGTAAAATGATGGTGCTGCTGCTAAAAGGTGGAGAGAGTGGACAAAACAGTACAGACATAGTCCAGTCAGGAGTGCATCTGCAGCATGAGTGCACACAGGTCAGGGGGCACTTTTTGAGCAAAAGATTAAATCCAAATTTAATGCCATTATTGTCACACCATAAGAACCTAGGCATAAATGTCAGGGAGGCAGTTGCCCCACTCTGATCTACAAAAAATGGCAGTTATTCATGTATGAGGGTGATCTATCATTTCCTCATTCATGTATAACCACCAGAAAAGATAACATTAGCACATTGAGACAGTCCCCCTCCCCCGAACCTATCCCCATCAAATTATTTAATATATAGAGCACCTGCAGCCCCAGTCCATATCTAACATCATCAACAGGCTGATTTTTGGGACCAGACTGCAGCACTGAGATGGCCACATGGCTTGTACATGAAGGTACGAGCCGAGCATTATAAGTTAAAATTTAAGTATTTTTCCTGAAAAATAAATTGCAGCACAAGTTTATTTAGCTAATCATGCAGGCATGTCTGATTGAATCATGTCACCAGCTCTTTAATTAATATTTTACCTTGGTTTTCACAAATAAAGTCAAGATGACAATTGTGCCTAATAACAATAATGTTGATCAAGGTGTAAGTACTGCCTAGATCTCGAATGATAGAATAAAAGAAAAGATAACATGTATTAAGGAAGTGCCCATGGTCCAGATAACATAACTAGCAAAATGATAATGATTCTGGGCATTTATATTATTGAACCACTTAGGTTAATTTATTGTAAATCTATAGAGTAGGGTAAAGTACCAGCTGATTGGAGAATGGCTAACGTCATCCCTGTTCACAGAAAAGGTTCCAAGATGTGCACAGCCAATTATAAACAATTAGCCTCACCTTGATTCCAGGGAAAATACTGGAATGCATAATCAAAGATGAGATATTAGATCAACAGATTAAAATACATGATGTTGATGGTCAACAACATGGATTTCGGAAATCAGGATCATGCTTAACCAATATGGTTGCCTTTTATGAAAATATTAGTCACGAACATGAAAATAACAAGCCAGTGGATGTTATTTATCTGGATTTTCAGAAGGTCTTTAACCTAGTTCTGCACAGGGCAATACTTGAAAACCTCTATAATTTAGGATTATATAATAAACTTATTAAAAAGGTTAAAGCCTGACTGAATGATAGCTCACAAAGAGTGATGATACATGGATATGCATCTTCCAGAGAGAAGGTGACTAGTGGAGTCCCTCAGGGTTCTTTGTTGTGCCCTGCTCTGTTTGACATCTTTATCTCCAGTTTGCAGACTGAACTTGCTAACTGGTGTCTAAGAAACACAGATGACACCAAAATGTATGAACTGTGTGGCATGGTAGAACAAAGAGCAACAATTTAGTCAAACTTGAACACAAATTAATAACTGGGCAAATACTCAGGGTATGTCATACAATAAGGATAAATGTGTGGTTATACATTATGGAAGAACAACCTAAACATTCCTACAAATTCATGGGTCAATACTTCAGGCAACTGAATTACAAACTGAACTCGGTGTACTCATGGACCGTAAACTAAATTTGAATATGCAGTGTAACAGCGTACTTACAAAAGCAAATAAATGTTGGTGGAACATTAGAAGATTTATTTATTTAGTTAGTTTTTGTTGACCAGGTAAGTGCCCTGGACAAATTATGCCTATTTTCAGGCATGACCCCGGGGAAGGGGATGTGAATGCCAACTGACCTTGAACCAGATTAAGCTGTTGGTGGTATTTTTAGTGAATGTCTTATGAGCAGGGGCAAGGATGTAATCAAGCTACTGTATAGGGTTTACATGCATCCTAATTTTGACTATGATCCTCAAATCTGGGCCTCATATGAAAGAAAATACATCACCAATCTTGAGCAAGGGCAGAGGTGTGTTAGAAAATCTATTAAAGGATGAGTGACTTGAACTATAGGAATTGCTTAGATAAAACTAATTTAATTACATTGGAATCTCAACAGATTAGAGTGGATTTATTTTCTTATTTGTTATATTGAATGAAACAGGACTAATGGTTACATTGGACATGGGCTTCAAACTGGACAATAAATAAACAAACAAGGGGACATCTACTTCAACTTAAAGGAGCAGAGTGAAATCTGAGAGAATTAAGTATCTTTTCACACAAAAGGTGATAGGCACGTGGATTAGCTTTCTGCTGGATGTCATTGCTGATAAAACCAAAAGTGAGTTTAAAAAAATGGCTGGATGCCTGTATGATCTCAAATCGAAATGTTAAGTACTACCACTGATATTGGGGGGGGGTGCAGTTTACATGGGTTTTACCTTTATCTGCTGCTTAAAATCGAGTATAACTCTAGTACAGCTCCAACACCCTTTTTTCTACTGGATCAAAATGATATGAAAGAAGGTTCCTCCTTGTCTTCCATATTTTTACAGACCTTGCCCCTTTTTCCCCACTCCTTAGTATTTTCAATCCTGGGACAAGTTAATTTCTCATTTCATGGAGGGTGGTCACCAACCCAGGATATGCTAATCAGTGCTACAATTAATTTATGTGCTTCAAAACTTCTTCGAATGTCACAAAACTAAGTACATGGTATTCTCTTCGGATTATTTCTTGCCCATCCCCACATTAGACATTACATCTCTAACAGGTGAAAGGCTGAAAATTGTAGACTACTTTAGGTATTTGGGCATATATACAAGTTATCTTTGCTTGTGCATACTCAAAGTCTCTGTAAAAAGGTATGCAGAGACTTGGGTTTTATTATATAAATAAATTCTGTTTTAGCCCCATGGCAAAGAAAGGACTTGTTCAGGTGAGTTGTCATGTATTGTAATGTAATGTACTGTTTCCTGCAGATCTTCCTGACTGTCATGTACTGTAATATATTGTATTGTATCCTTTACTGTCATCTCTGTTAACAAATGTTACTCTGTATCTAAATGTATGACGTTGAACCTTTGTAAATGAGCCTTCGGCTCAAAGGTTTTCTGAATATTCACAATTAACAATTAGACTACGGTGATATATTAAGAAGTACCATTGTTTATCATGCAGCTTAACTAGATGTGACTTACCATAGTGCATTCTGTTTCATTACTAATTTACAGGCCAAAACCCATCATTGTCTCCTCTACACAGAGGTGGGATGGACTTTATTTGAGATGAGAAGGCCCAGGAATCTACATTGCTGGTCCATTAAAGCTATAATAATAATAATAATAATAATAATAATAATAATAATAATAATAATAATAAACTTTATTTGTCAGCGCTTTTCTTAAAACCAAGGCGCATTACAATAAATTACAGATAAAAACATTCTAAAACCATACAATACTTCATATGACTAAAATTAACAGCGGGGCAATTAAAATACATCAGCATTATCTGAAAATGCCTTGTACCATAGAAAGGACTTTAAGCCCTTTTTAAAACCCTCCACCGTCATGCACTCTGAAATCC
The DNA here is from genome assembly GCA_016271365.2 of Neoceratodus forsteri. Lineage (NCBI taxonomy): Eukaryota > Metazoa > Chordata > Ceratodontiformes > Ceratodontidae > Neoceratodus > Neoceratodus forsteri. The sequence continues at coordinate 215,150,923 of CM057451.1, forward strand.
AACGTGGTAGAGAATTCCAGAGGGTGGGTGCCACAAACATAAAAGCTTGGGCACCAGAAGATTTTAAACTAACCCTCGGGATCTCTAGCAACCCCTCATTGGTGGAGCAGAGTGGACACGTCGGTCGGTAAAGCACCAGGAGCTCTTTCAGGTAGTCAGGGCCCAACCTGTGTAGGGCTTTATAAGTCATAAGACCTACTTTAAAGTTGATCCGCCACTGAATCGGCAGCCAGTGCAGATCTCGGAGCACCGGTGTGATATGCCAGGAGTGAGAAGTCCCCATTAACAACTGGGCTGCTGAGTTCTGCACTAGCTGCAGGCTGCGGATATCTACCCCAGACAGCCCAAAGTAAAGGGAATTGCAGTAGTCCAGGCGAGAGGTCACAAAGGCGTGGATCAGCGTAGGTAGGTCGCCAGATGGAACACGGTGCTTGATCCTGGTGATGTTCCTAAGATGGTAGAAGGATGTCTTAATGACTGCTGACACTTGCACATGCAGAGTCAGCTGATCGTCCAGAATCACCCCCAGATCTCGCACCCTTTTAGCGGTCGGGAGCTCCATACCTCCCAAGAATAGACCGGAGGCTAAGCATCCACCCGACCCCTTGATCCGGTGACCGGGATCCACAACCAACACCTCAGTCTTCCCAGAGTTCAACTTCCGCCAGCTGGACCTCATCTAATCCTGGATCTCCCTGAGACAGCTGTTAAACACTGAGAGAGCTTTATTCTGGTCAGGTACAAAAGATAGATAGAGCTGGATGTCATCGGCATAACAATGAAACTCCAGCCCATATCTTCATACAATGTCTCCGAGGGGAAGCATGTACACCGAAAACAACATGAGAGAAAGCACAGAACCCTGAGGCACCCCACAGGTCAGAGCAGTAGGCTCAGAGGAAAAATTCCCCGATACCACCCTCTGAGTTCTACCTGTGAGGAAGGAAGTAAACCATCTGAGGACCAAGCCCGACAGCCCACAGATGTATCTCAGGTGCTCAAGCAACACCCCATGGTCTACAGTGTCAAAAGCTGCTGACAGGTCCAAAAGGACCAAAATGGACCATTTGTTTCTGGTCTCTCGCCATCAAAAGATGATTGAGGACCCGAACCAGCGCAGTCTCAGTGCTGTGTCTCTTGTGAAAACCTGATTGAAGAGGATCATAGATATTATGGATGGTAAGATGGTTGTCTAACTGGGCTGCCACCACTTTCTCGATAACCTTCCCAACAAAGGGAAGGTTCAAGATGGGTCTGTAGTTAACCAGGGAGTCGGGGTCAAAAGATTCTTTTGTTGGTACATTTATCCCCCTGAGAGTCCTCTGCTAGTCCCTCTGATGTCCCCCGCTCAGGCAACTGAGTATGAGGCCCCATCCCCTTAACCCCCATGACTTACTCTTCATGGCAACATTGAGAATACTGGGTGAGCAACTATGCAGAACTAGTGTGTTCTGCCACCAAGGGGTTCTGAGTCCCTCTGACTTCAAGAGCAAAGCTCTAGAGGTCCATGGGAATCAGAACCTTGAGGTGGCAGAACACACTGGTTGTTCATAGAGTTGCTCATCCTGTATTTTATAGTGTATAGTATTATGTGAAATGTGTGCACAGCAATTGTCACCTTAAGAATGATACTGCCTTTTACAGTCTGTAGAGGTTTCAGAATGTTTTTTTACCACAAAAGAGTACGATACATCCTGTGACCTTTGAACTGTGCTACAACAGCATTTTGAAAGGGATGAAATTCTATACAGAACAATGCTCTACTGTACACTATATGCATATAAAACACAGCAAGGGGAGAGGGCTTCTTTATGCAAAACATGCATATAAAAACCAGGAAAGGGAGAGGATTTGTTTACTAGGGTGCTAGACCAAGGAGCCTACTTATTGGAAGACACTCTGACAATCATTGGGTGAAGTTTAGAATTACAGTTCAGTGATGCCATGAGAAGTGTCAAGATGGCAGTGTTATAGAAAGCTGCAGGTGTGCATTTGGGTCTCACTTAACTCAGGTATCTCACAAGGCTACATGAGAACACAAGTGCCCCTCACTTGCAGCATCTTGCAGCAACCTAAAAATAAGGTTCAGTTTCACGAAGGAGTAGTAGAAGAGGCAAAGTGTGGAAAGCTCCTGGGGTCTGCAAGCAATAGTAAAAATAAGATGGTAAAATAATGGGAAGGAATGATGGTGCAGGATCACAAAACAACAAAAGATGACCCAGAGTCAGTTGGAAGGAGGTCTGCCTCAATGCTGGGAGTCTGGGTAATAAAATCAGGGAGCTACAGGCATTAGTAGCAGACACTGAGGAGGACCTTGTAGCCATCACACAAACTTGGGCTACAGAGAATAATGACAGGGACTTGTCAGTCTCACATTTCAGAATGTTGAGACAGGAATGAGGAAAAAGCAAAGGCCATTGTAGACCTATAGGACAAGGAGGGCATAGAGGCTGTGGAGATGGATACATAAGAGGAAGCAAAGGGGAAACAGAGTTACAGTGGATTCATCTCACAGTGACCTCAGGCAAGAAAATATGGGTGAGATGATCTATAGACCATCAGGACAAGGAGAAGAGAAAGATAGGGAACTCAGGGAGCAGTTGACAAATGGAGTGAAAAAGGGGGAAGTGGTGGTGGTGAGTAATCTGAACCTTCAGATATCGACTTGGACTTTCCAGCAGCCAGGTGCACCAGAAATTAGGATCTGCTGGATGCATTGCATTCTGCCTAATGGTGCATCTGGTTAAGGAACCCACTGGGCATGAGGCAATTCTTGATTTGGTGCTTAACAACTTAGAGATTGTGAGTGGAGTGAGGGTAGGAGAGCAACCAAGGTCTAGGACCATAATTCTGTTTGATTCAGACTGGCCTTCAGAAAAAGAATGTTCCTATCAAAAACTAAGGTCCTAGATTATAAGAGCAGATTTCAACCAAATGAGTTAGCTGGTCTGAGACAAAATGAGTAGGGTAGTCACCATCAGCTGTGTAGAGGAAACATGGAGGACAATCAATTGTACCATTCTTGAGGCAACAAAATCATGCACAATAATTGTTACAAAACAGGTACACGGGACCAGTATGATTCTCCCAAAGGGCCAGAGAAGCAGTAAAAGCAAAGAAAAAGGCTTTCACCAAGTACAACAAAAAGCAGGGGAGGAGGAGTGGGGAAATGACCAAATGAAAACTAAGGAAGCACTGAGAATGGTCAGGAAGGTAATAGCAAACATGAAGCAGCACAATGTGGAAAAAGTCATGGGTGGAGAAAAATAATTCTTCAGATATTTTACAGAAAAAAAGAAGAAGGGCAAGGGTATTATTAGGTTACAAGAAGGAGAGAGGGTAGTAGAGGAAGATGAACAAAAAGCAATCACCCTTAATGATTACTTCTGCTCTGTCTCCACAAGGGAAGACAGTGGATCCCTGCTTGAAAGTGGTATCAAGGTGGCCATCAGGAGCATTACAGAAATGTGGCAGCCAGTATTTACCAGCAAAAGGGTCCAGAAGAGGTTCGAAGTCATAAAGGTAGATAATGCCCCAAGGCTGGATAGGATACAACAAAATGTACTCAAGGAATAGACCATAGAACTGGCTGAACCACTTGTAGGGCTACTCAATAGCTAATTTCAGACAGGGGTAGTTCTGAAGGACCGGAGGGTAGAGGACATAGTTCTGCTACATACATGGGCTGACAAGGAGGAACCAGAGAATTGCAGATCTGTCACCTTTAGGTGGACTGCCTAAAGAGCAATGGTCTACATGATAGTAAATAGCATGGGTGCATGGCAGGGAGGTCTTCATAAAAGAACCTGATAATTTTCTTTGACTAGGTAACAAAGGTAGTAGATACGGTCTATGCTGTGGATTTACTCTACTTTTGTTTTAGCAAGGATTTCAACTCACTGCTACACAAAAGATTGAAGAAGAAGCTGGATGACCAGTACACAGCTAGGGACATAGTTAAATGTGTAGGAAACTGGTTGAAGGAGAGAAAGCAGTGGGTTTGTAGTAAATGGGGTCAAGTTGGAAGAGAGTGAGATCACTGGTAATAGTGCCACAGGGATCTGTCTTCGGTCTGCCATCTTCGATATGTTAATCAGCCACATTGGAGATGGCACCTGGGGCAAGTTGTGTATTTTTGCAGATGACACAAAGCTCTGTAGTAGGATAGATAGCGATAAAGGGATCAGGAAGATGCAGAGGGATCTACAAAGACTAGAGAGGTGGTGTAAGATCTGGCAGTTGAAGTTCATTGCCAAAAATGCAAGGTTATGCACCTGGGGAAAAAACAGGACAGGGTACTGGATGGGAGGGGTCAAACTGAGCACTACAACATATGAAAGGGACCTGGGAGTTAACATCATCACCACCACCACCACTTCCCCCTTCTTCACTCCCCTACCCAAAATATGGCGGCCACGCTGGGCTGTTGATCGGGAGTTGGGAGTCTGTAATTTAGTTTTCTTTATTGTGTCTTGTTTTTGTTTTACTAATTTGTTAATTTTATTGCATTTTATCTATTTTATTATTCTTTTTTATTTTTTTTTGTTAATTGTGTTTTAGTTAATGAGTTAGGTGTAGGTAGGGAGCATTAGTGTAGGGAGAAGTAGTGAGTCAGTCTTTTTAATTTTTAGTGAGGTTTTAGTTTTCAGTAAGTGGCTTCAGGAGATCTTGCTTACCTGGGCAGGAAGAGCCGACTCATTCTTTGAGAAAGAGGAGCAGGAGCAGAGGTACCATTGGAACTGCCTTTATTGGATCTTATGTGGAGATTTGGGGAGCATCTGGCTGTCAGAGGAAGTGGAGACAGGGTACCAGCCAGCTTGTTGCCAATAGTAGGGAGCGAATGAATGATTGAGCACCTGGAAGGGTCCCAGCGGTCTGCCCTGTAAATGCAATCCTGGAGAATTATCATGGAAAGGTGAAATGCCTTATCATCAGCAGTCTGTGGCAGCAAGCACAACAGTGTTGTGACAATCAGGGAGGATTGTTGAACTTTTGTGCCTAACTCTGCAGTGGGAGTGATTGCTGTGGAAGTTGAGGACCGAGTCAGGACGTGAGCTTAGGTCAAAGAGAGGGCCTTTTCACGTGAACTGGGGCTGGATTCCTGAGTGGTTCGGAGTGTTACTCTGTGTTTTTTTTCTGAAGAGTGGAGCACTGTTTGAGTAGTCCTCCTGAAGGTGGCCACAGGGCAGTGAGAGGGCCATCTGTGGAGCCTGGAAACAGGATTGCTTTGGATACTAGCAGTCTTGGAGTGAGAGTCTCTGTACTGCAATTTCTTAAACTGTGCACCAGGTGTTTACTTTCCTCCTATGAATTCATACCCCACATTCTGTTCAGAGTAATTCTACTGCCCAGTTGACTGATTTGAATAATCTTGACTGTAGAGTTCTTTATAGGACTTAACATTTGTTTATGAACTCCAGTTGCTGTTTACTGGACTTTGGACTCCCTTAAGTAAGTCTGTAATTTGTGGAATTGCATTGTGTTAAGAGATTGAAGGTGGGTTGGGTTTTATTAGTTTGAGTTTGGCTAGTTATGGGAAGGGATGGGAAGGAGTAAATTTTTGGTGGTGTGATTTGTGTGTGTGTTGTTGTACGTGAGTTTTGAGTGTGGGGTGAATGGTTGTCTTTTATGTTTAAACCTATAAATTAAATTATTTGGTTACATTTGTTTGGGTGGGTTAGTTGTCAACTGGGATTTGTTTTGTTGAGTTAGTTGTGGTGTGGTTGGGGTTTTAAACTTAATTTAGTAACTGTGTTGGTTCAATTTTAGACAGTCAGGATGTGTTGGTCTCGTGGGATCCCATGGTGCAGCAACTCGCTGGCCTGGCTGCGTGACCTTCAACTTTTAGAACTTTCTCCTCTACTTGCAGAGGCATATGTTAGATGTAGGGTTTTAAGGGTTGTGCATGGTCGGAGGTTGAGGCGGAGGGGCATAAGATTGGCTACTGGAGAACTGGTGATTCAGGTGGTGAGGCCCAGGGGGCACCCAGAGATGAAATGGGTTCTGGTGAGGGGTCTTCCCTGTCTGGTTCCCATACCCAAGGGCTCCAGTGTTGAGAGTGGACATATGGTCAATGGTCCCGCAGCTCCCACTCATCTGACCTGGGCTGTGTTATGCAATGCCACATCAGTGAGGAAAAGACCACTATAATGGTGAATCTGGTCTCCACGGTAGACCTGGCTTGCATCACAGAGACCTGGCTGGATGATAATACTAGCCCCATTATGGAGGCAGTGATTCTAGCTGGGAACTCTGTGATTCACAGCCTGAAGAAGGATCGCAGAGGTGGGGGAATGGCAATTTGTTTTAAAACCAGACTGAACCTCTCAGGGCTACCACTGGGTTATACCAGGTCTTTTGAGAGTGTGGTCATTTGGGGGGGATCCTGGTACAGGTTGCAGGATCCTTCTCATTAACCACCCACCTGGTGGGAAGAGGGAATTCCTGCAGGAGGTCAGAGACTTTGTTGCCGGCCTGGTGTTGGAGTCCCCCAGATAGATGATTCTAGGGGATTTCAATGCCTTGGTCAAGGATGAACTCTTGTTGCTTGGAAGAAATCTCCTACAGTGTATGGAAGCTCTGGGCCTGTCAAAGGTTATTACCTCAGTGGCCCACTCGAATGGACACACATTGGACCTGGAGTCCACACTGGGTCTTGAGGTCAGTGACCTCATGATTGATCCGGTTGTCTGGTTGGATCATAGCACCTTGAGGTTCTTGTTTGGGGACCCTCCTGATAGTCCTTCCTCTGTGGAGATGTCCAGTACCATGGTTCATGGGGATTATCCCCAACAGGACTATTAGCAGTGCTGGGCCTATCAAGTGTGGAAACTGCATGCAGGTTGGATGCAGAGGATTTTCAAAATCCACATGGTGGTTACCGTGAGACATGCAGAGCAGTGGAGGTGATTTTGTGAAGGGTTGCTACCCCAAAATAAACCAAGTTCCACATGCACAGCACTCAGAAAAAGAAAGTATGCTCAAATGCAGGTTCCAGTAAATGCAATTTAATAACAGGTAGTAGTACATCGCCCTACTGCGGCACTTCGGTGTAAGCTTTCATCTGGGGGTGTGGTCTACAGACGTAATGAACTGTACTTAAATACATTACAGTTAATTCACATCACCTGTTGAGGCTTAAGTATTTAGATGAATAGTATTCTCTCTTAATTAAAATAAATATTCAATGCATTAGATACCTGATTAATTCCTATAACAAAGAAAATTGTGTTTTAAAACTAAAACATCTGGTCACTGCTGGATTTTAGGTTTCAAATGCAAACTTCTAACAAGAAGTACATAAATAAAATTACAAAAAATTTAAAAAGCCACATAACTAGCAAGCTATCGGGAGGCCCGAAACAAATGCACATGGGCCATACTCATGGCAAAGGTAAACCATTACAAAACCACCTTAACCTCCGCCTGGGGAAAAGGGCACAAGTTCTGGGAGAACATAAAAGAACTCTGTGGCATAGGCCCAAATCTACCACCTGATCAAATACTCATTGATGGTAGCCTCTCCACCGACCCTGCCAGCATAGCCGCGGCTCTAAATACTGCTTTCTCTGATCTCTCCCATGTACTGCCCCCTAATTTCTTTGACCCCCCGCTGGACCATATCATCCCCAACCCCCCACCTGTGGCACCATTCTACCTAGGAGTCCTTACACTGGAGATGGCGAAACCCTACCTTACTAAAGCTTTAAGTAAAATCCACTACAGTCACGACTCCCTAGACCATAGACTTCTCTGCCTCACCCTCCATGAAGTCCTGGCCCCTCTCACCCACATACTAAATTGCTCCCTCTGCCAATGGAAATTCCCCACCCACTGGAAGTCAGCCTATATCACACCTATCCATAAAGGTGGTGACCGAACATCCACAAATAACTACTGCCCCATCTCAATCCTACCCCCACTGTCAAAAGCACTAGAACGCATAGTTGCCGACCAACTCACTGAACACCTGAATAAATATAACCTCCTAACCAGACAGCAACATGGCTTTCAAAAGGGCCACAGCACCACTACTGCCCTCCTTGAATTTACCTTCCATGTCCACTCTGCCCTGGACCATGGCCACCTTACAGGTGCCATCTTCGTGTACCTATCTAAAGCTTTTGACACAGTCAACCATGCTCTCTTACTAAATACCCTGGCCTATACGGGTCTCTCTGACGACACCATAAAATGGTCCTCCAGTTATCTCTCCGACAGAACCCAGAGAGTCAAGGTAGGCACTGTCCTATCACCCTGCCTCCCAATCCAATCCAGTGTTCCACAGGGCTCCGTACTTGGCCCCCTACTTTTCAGCCTGTACCTCAACTCCCTCCCATCCTCTTGCTCCGGAAATCTACTTCAATATGCAGATGATACAGACTTGTTCGCCTCCAACCCGGCTCCCCTGAAACTCCACCAAACCCTCCAGCTTTCTTTCCATGAAATTGAAGACTGGCTCACCTCCCGCCATCTTATTATCAACCATAATAAGACTAACGTCATGATGTTCGCCCATCCTCAAAACCCACGCAAATCCCTGTGCCCTATGTTCCTCACTGCAAATCAGACCCCCCTAGAACAAGTATACAACTTTAAATACTTAGTGATCACTCTAGACCTCACCCTCAACTTTAATCAACATATCCTACACCTAACAACTGCTCTTAGCTCCAGGTTAGGTGTACTCTACCGCTACAAGCACTGACTCACCCCGAGGCACTACAATTTACCATAAACTCCTCGATCCTCTCCCTGTTAGACTATGACATCCTAATTTACAGTGCCACACCCTCCACAGCCCTGAGCAGACTCTGGCTAGTGCTCAACAGAGCCTGCTGCCTAGTCCTAGGATGTGATCGTCTCACTCACTCCTGCTCCCTATATAGCAGCACAAATTGGCTAAACCTGGAAAACAGAATTAGGTACCACACCTGCCTTATGACCAAAAAGATACTAGTAGGCCTTACCCCACCCTCCCTACTCCAAATTATACTCCCTGCACCACTAAGCAAAACAACCCGAAGCTCAAGCAAGCAGCTACTATGGGTACCCCATGGCCGGACCTCCCAATACCAACGCACTTTCAACTTCAGGACCCTTCCTGGACAAACTCCCTTCCAATCCATATTACTGAGGAAAGAAGGCTGGGTCCTTTTAAATCAATGCTAAAGGAACACCTGCAGGTTACAAATAGATGTGACTGTCCTTGACACCGGATCTGCCTCGCCTCCTTACAATCAAGCTATTAGCAGCAAATGTACCTCAAATACATTTTTATGAAGCAAGACAAGCAGCCTTTGTCTGAATCTCTCTGACACCTGTTCTCCCACTCCTGGCTGTGCTAAATTACCTAACTCTCTCTGTTAGCTTACTAAGAAACAACTTTGGAACCTGTTTATTTTATTATTCATGATTACTACATAATGTGCTGTTTTCTTTCTGTATGCTAATGTCCTGTCCCCTGTGAAAAGTTTCATGTATGATGTGGAACCTTTGTAAATGAGTCTCTGACTCAGAGGTCTTTCTGATTATCAAATAAATAAAAAAAAATAAAAATAATAGATTGTCTTATGTGGTTATATTAGCCTGATCCAAATGTAGTGTTTGCTTGTCTTTATACTTTTTTTCTAAATTTTCCTTTTAAATGACACCCTTGGTAAATCCATAGTATGTTAATACACTGCTTTAAATCAAGTACAGAAAAGCTGCAAGCATGAAGAAAAGACAGAGCATAGTTAAATGGGATCACCCCATCAGTTCATTTTATCTCAGTATCATTCAATGAAATACTGTTTTTGGGGATCTACATTACCACAATGCTGATAGGAGAAGGCTGCAAGATAGCAGGACACGTTCTCAGTTGAAAAGAAAGGTTCCTGAAAAACTGCAAAGAGAAAAGAAAAAGGTTAGGGAGGTCAAAGTTGCAGCAAGAAGGTCAAATATTTTATTTCACAAGATAATTACTTGTCAACAATTAATTCTTTTTCAAGAAAGACATTAGAGCCCATTGGTCATTGAGGGCTGAGGCCATCTGGTTTAACACTTTTCAACCTGTATATCTACTCACTCTCTTTCTGTAAGAGTAGATTAACCCTATCACCCCCAAATTTCATGGGTGGTACCCATGCAATGCCCATGAGCTTTAGTCCTACTGGTGATGAGTTATGGCAATTTGAAAAGTGTAGGCCCAGAGGAGTGTCAGTCCTGATGTTAATAATATTCCTAACATGTTCCTGGATTCTAATTTTTAGTAGTCCAGTGGTTCTGCCTATGTACAAAGCATTACATGTGCAAAAAACAGAATGTACAATACAAATGTAGTGTGACAAATGATGAACTGTCTTACATCAAATTTCTTACTAGGTTCTCCAGGATGCTTAAAATGTTTACCACTGTTGCAATAGTTTCAAATATTACATTTCTGACACTTAAAACAATCTTTTGGTCTACAAGGGGGCAATTGTAATCTGGAACTATGTTTCCCTCAGTTGCAAGCAGTCTGCTGTGCACCAGCTTTTCTCTGATATTTGGGGCTTTGCTGAATGTTACTTGTGGATTGGCACCCACCGCAGCCGCCACTTGTCTGTCTTCCACAAGAATTGTCCAATTTCTGTGATTCCCTATTTGGCCAACCCATTGATTATATTCAGTAACAAATGTTATTGGTGCATTTACATTATCTTCTTTACTTTTGCCTGTTCTGAGTAATTCCTCTCTAGTTTTAGTAAGGGCTCTAGTAAGAGATTCTTCAAGAAACTGAGAAACTGGGGTGCACCCCACAGTCCTTAAAGAACTAAGAGAGGTGATGGCTGAACCTCTGGCTATCCTGTTTAGCCGATCACTGGAAACAGGGGAGGTACCTAAAGACTGGAGGACAGCAGATGTAGTCCCCTTATACAAAAGTGGGAACAAAGAGGAAGCGGGGAACTACAGAGCAGTCAGCCTCACCTCGGTAGTGGGGAAGATCACAGAAGCACTACTGAAGGAGAGATTGGTGGAACATCTGGTTGTCAATGGACTACAGGACCCAAGGCAGCATGGTTTCAACAGGGGGAGGTCATGTCAGACCAACCTCATTGAATTTTTTGGCTGGGTGACTAGGGAGGTGGATCAGGGGGAGGGCAGTGGACCTGGCCTATCTGTACTTCAGCAAGGCCTTTGACACTGTGCCACATAGAAAACTATTACACAAACTGGGGAATATGGGTGTGGGCAGGACAGTAGTGTGGTGGGTAGGTAACTGGCTGGTGGCAGGACACAGAGGGTGGTGGTAAATGGCTGTCACTCCACAGAGAGAAGTATGACCAGTGGGGTACCCCAGGGATCAGTGCTGGGACCGGTCCTTTTCAACATCTTCATCAGTGACATTGCACTGGACCTAGAAGGGAGAATTTCACTGTTCGCTGATGACACAAAGCTCTGTAACAGAGTAGACACACCAGAGGGTGTAGACAGAATGAGAAGGGACCTGCAGAAACTTGAAGAATGGTCAAGGGTTTGGCAGTTGAAATTCAATGCAAAGAAGTGCAAGATAATGCATATGGGGCACAAAAACTCTGGCACAATATATCATTTGGGGGGGGTTGAGGATATAGCATGCACCAAACAGGAAAGGGATCTTGGGGTTATCATTTCTGATGATTAAGGTAGGGAAACAGTGTGGCAAGGCAGCAGGTAAAGCAAATAGGATGCTGGGAAGCATAGGCAGGGGCATCACCAGCAGGAAATTTCCACTATACAAGACACTAGTGAGGCCCCACCTGGAGTACAGTGTACAGTTCTGTAGAGCTTACCTATGTAAGGACATAGACAGGATAGAGAAGGTTCAGAGGAGGGCAACAAAGATGTTACATGGATTGCATCACAAGTCCTATGAGGACAGGTTGAAGGAACTGAACATGTACTCCCTGGAGGAGAGGAGGGAGAGAAGGGATATGATAGAGACTTAGAAGTATCTTACAGGGTACATGAATACACTATTTTTAAGGGAAAAAGATGTTCCAGGACTAGAAGGCATGGGATGAAGTTGGTGGGAGGACGATTCAAAGGAAACGTGAGGAAGAATGTCTTCACAGAACGGGTGGTGGACAAGTGGAACACCCTGCCAGAGTAAGTAGTGGGGGCTGAAACAATCACAGGATTTAAGAAAGCATGGAATAGACATAAAGGAATTCTGGAGGTCAGGGGTAAGGGGCAACAGACTTCCAGGAAAACATAAACTGAACTTACAAGCTCAAATGGGCAGACTGGGTGGGCCATAAGCCCTTATCTGCCGACACTGTCTATGTATCTATGTATCATAGCCCCTAGCTGGAAATCTTTTCTTAATATCCTCTGCTTGTTCCAGGAATATAACATTGCCTGAACAATTTTTCCTAAGGTGCAGGAACTGCCCATAGAGTACTGAGTTAATTAGTTTATGGGGATGGGCACTGTCTAGTCTCAGGACTGAGTTGGTTGCTGTGGTTTTCTGAAAGCATCTGGAAACTATTTTGACTGCAGTGTTCTCTGGTCGTGTTAGTGTGACATCTAAGATATTTGTAGTGTTTTTATCTGTTGTGTGAGTGAAACTCAGATTTTTGTCATTATTATTTATCCATTTCATGAAATTCTTAATTTATCCACTGTCTCCACTCCACACACAAATAATATCATCTATACAATGTTACCAAACACTGATCTTGGGCAAGTACTGTATATGTTTGTAATGGTATTAAAAATATCTGTCTCTTCCCACTTGCCCAGGAACAGATTGACAAAGGATGGTGCCATGAATGCCCCCACCTAAAAGTAATGAGTGCCATTAAATTTAAAATTATTGTGTTTCAAAATAAATTCTGAAAAATCAATAATGAAATCCACTGGCATTTTCTCTCGGTCCTTACGATTTTCCAAAAAATATTAACAAGCATCTATTCCATTCTGATGTTTTATACAAGTGTATAAGGATTCTACATTGATACATAGTCATGTCATGTTTTCCTTCCATTGTATCTTTTCTACTTTTTTTAGGACATCCATAATGTCCTTAACGTGTGAACGCAAATTTACAACACACCTTTGGAGGAAAAAATCAACATACCTGCCTAGTCTTTCAGTAACAGCTTCAATGCTGGAAACAATGGGGCATAGGTAAGATTTTTATGATTTTTTGGCAAAATGTATAAACTAGAGGTTATGACATATTCTTTTCACAGATATTTGTATTTGGCTTCACTAATGTCTCCTACTCCTAATGCATCCTGTAACAATGTAAAACATTCTTTTTTGAAGTAATCTGTTGGATTATTTTTTTTTTATATAATTATCAGTATTGTTTAAAATTCTTAATGCAGTCTGTTTATAGTGATCATTGTCTAAGACCACTACATTTCCCCCCTTGTCTGCTGGTTTTAGCACAATGTCTTCACAGCCAGATAATTTGCTAAGTGAAATAAATTCCTCATGTGTCATGTTTTTATTTTTTTGCCTTTTGATTTTTTCCAGCAGATCATTTACCAGTTGCTGTACAACCCTTTCAAATGCTAGGATTGCAGAGTTCATAGTGACAGGAATAAATATAGAATTTGGTTTACAGTTTTTCTTTCTTTCCATTATGATGTCCTTATTACTGTCCAGAGTTATTGCAGTATTTTGTTCTCCAGCATTAAATTCATGCTGCAGAAGGTCTTCCAGCTCCTGTGTCCCCATGTATTTTAGTACATTTGTATTTTGTTGGTTTTCTTCCATTTCAGTCCCTAGAGCTATTGCTGCTTCATTTCCCATTTATTTCAGAAAAGAATCTATCTCTTCTTCTTCCAAAGTTGGCTGGTCAGTGATCCCCATCCCATCATCTGATTGGCCACCGGTTCTTTGAAAGAAAAATTTAAGTTTTATTTTCCAAAATCATTTAAACTGTGGTTCCTGGAGATAAAAGTGGGACACAGTGGACCTCCTGGGATCACAGTGTCAATGATCTTTATGTTTGTGTCCTTCAGCAGGGCTTCTGAGATTCTGATCATAGAAAAAACATGGAAACCAAGATGATCATCCACTTTAGCTCCCAGCAGCCCTCCAGTTTAAATTATAGATTTATTTTCTACTAATATCTCTCAGCCACCCCTTCTTTTCTCCAAAATTGGTTGGTATCTGTACATATCTATTTTCATTTTGCACAGATGTCTCCATCTATGTCTCCTTCTCCCACATTTGTCACCTTACAGCCTTCTTACTAGGCCCTGTTAATTAATCCCCACCTGGGGACTTCTCTAGCTCTTTCACTGCCATTATGTCTTGTCATACCCATCATCACCTTTTCATTTTCCAGATTCTCACTTATCTTGCCATTTCTCACTTCTTTTCCCAGAACTTCTGTCTTTTTTTCTTTTCACACATATATATTCCTTATTTTACCTCTCCTCTATGCTAATTTTGCTTTTTCTCTTTTATATATTTCCTGAAGAAGCTCTATGGTTGAAACATTGATTTTTAACTCTATTGTCTATTTTTAGCATGCATTTAATATAATCATTTTGTTTTCTTTTGAGACCACATGCTGACAAAGCACCTAGTTTTTGTTGCCTCCAAGGTTAGATTACTGGCCTACAAAGCTGTACATGGCTGGGGACTGGGCTATCAGCAAGACCTCCTGGTCCCTCACCGCACAATTCATCTTCTTCATTCCTTCAAGGGAGGCCTCTTTGTGGTCCCCAGGGCTATGTTACAGCTCTTGGGAGATCATGCTTTCTCTGTGGCTGAACCAGCCCTGTGGAATATGCTTCTGGCATATATGAGAGAGGCCCCCATCAGTGGAAACCTTTAAGAGGATGCTCAAGACATTCTAGTTTAACCAATCATTTGATTTGACATAATAAGATGATGCTGAGGTGTGTGTTTTGCTGACTGTCATGGTATCTTATTTATGTATGTTGTGATTTTAATTAAGCATAAGCTCTGTAATGTGCTGTTATTGAATGTTTTATTGTTATATTTGTTTTATATATTGTACAGTGCTCCAAGCCCCCAGGGAGGTGTGCTTTATAAATAAAGCATCTGTCTGTCTGTCTATCTATCTATCTATCTATCTATCTATCTATCTATCTATCTATCATTAGTGACCCATCGAGCAATCAAGCAAGCATAACAAGGCCTATAGTAAGGCTAATAGGATGTTGGGGTGTTTCAGAAGGTGTATTAACAGGAGGAAAAGGAGGTACTACTACCACCTCTGTATAGGTCCCTGGTGAGGCTGCAGCTCAAATACTGTGCCTGGTACTGGGGTCCTCACCTAAGGAAGGACAGGAAAAGGCTGAAGACAGTGCAGCACAGGTTGACCAAGATGATTCAAGGCTGACAGTGCGCAGCTTATGAAGACCATCTGAAGGCACTGAACATGTACTCAATGGACACAAGATGAGATGTTTGAGATGATAGAGACCTTCAAGTTCCTGAAAGGAATAAGTAAGATGAACTGCAGGGAACTACTTACCACAAGTGCAGAGACAAGAACCTGAGGTTATGAGTGGAAACTGGTGGGGGAAGATTTAAGAGGCATGTGAAGAAGTTCTGTTTTACAGGAAGGGTGGTGGAGCCATACAGTAGTCTGCCAGTGGAGGTTGCGGGTGTCAAGAATGCAAATCATTTCAAGCATGGCTGTGGCAAAGTAAAGAGTCTGGTAGCTGTTCAGGTCAGTAGTAGTAGGGAGAGAGAAACAGAGTGCTGGACCTGAAGGGATAAAACCCTGTATGGACAATAGGCCCAAGGGCACCTAAGGGGTGCTTTACAGACTAGATGGACCTTTGGTCTTTTTCTGCCATCATTGTCTATGTTTGTACATCCCTGTAAACATCCTCACCCTCCTGCTCAGTGGTTCTTATGTGAGGTGTTACTTGAAATTCCTGGTATTCAATATTGGATTGTTATCATCCTGTTGGTCAATAGTGGTCATGTAGTATCACCAAAAGTGGCACCACCTACAGTTGTCTACCTACTCCTCTTCCTCTCATAAACCTTCCCTCATCTTGTGACCTCCCAACAACCAAGTAACTTATTTTATGAAAAAAATATATCAGTTCTCCGAGTATCTTGGGCACCCCACCCACGCTCCTCTGTATTTCTTATATAGTGATGTTACATTCATTTTTCTAATACATATTGGGTTCTGCACCAGCTATAAAACAGGACTGTTGCTGTTACAGATTTACACAAAAATGACAATACATTTCTCTAACACAGCAAAGAAAATCAATGTTTTTATAATACTATTATACTGGTGAGGTAGCACCACTATAGTTAGAGAAGAGATGAGTAGTCAGTGTTAAACCCAATTTATGCACTTTCATAACTTTTGCAGAGTTTCACAGAATAACCCAAGAATTTTCATGCATGGTCAGGTTTCTAGATGTGAAAAGTTTTGTGATGGCACTTTGTGTATTTTCCAAGATCTGGCTACCTCTAATTTTGAAAAAGTGTAATTTTTCACTATAATTATCATGTTTTTGCTTTGTGTTGTCCTCAAGCACAGCCTAGACAGTACAGAATTTTATCAAAAGAATTTTAGGGTAGCAGTGGCCTATGCCAAGGCAGTACCTTGTGAAGGTTTTGTGAAAAAAATATATATTGAACAGATCGAGTGATATAAGGATTTTATGTTTTTTTTCCCTCAGCTGTTCTGATGGTTCCGTGTCAGAATATCAGCAACAATGTTGTTGACATCCTGAACAGTGACAGGAACAATGCTGACTGTCAGCATTGTTTCCAGTGGGACAACGTGTTTTTTGTGGGGGGCTTTGCCCCACACTCCCATCTATAAATAACCAACCCTGAGTCAGAGTTGGTTTGGGGTGGGGGGTGAAACACCGTGAGTCGGAGTGTCGGTGAACAGCGGACCATCACAGTGATCTGGAGAGATTTGTCACTGTGATGGTCTTCGCTGCTAGAATGTCATCATGGTGGTGTGCTACCATTCTGGTCATGCTCAGTAAGGTTTCTGGATAACCTCAGATACAAACTGAAAATGTTTGATTCATAAGAGCATTTTTGGTTTGCATCACTAAGTTCTCAGAAAAAAAAATGTTTTCTTTGTTCATTTGTAACAGCACCATCTTGTTTTTATTTTCAAACTAAAAACCCAGGAAAATACCTAAAAATTATGTGTTTTATTAAAAAAAACTGAACCTAGATAAGTAAGACTTGTTTAGCTAGATTCTGGTGTTTGTTTAAAAAAAAACAGCCAGAAATAACTTTTTTCTGGGAATCCTAAAATCTAGGGTGCCAAACTTAGTGCGCAATCACCAACATTCTCAGTATGTGAACAGCAGGACTTTCTTGACATCTGCAGTTGCAGATGGAGGTGTGCTGCTGGCTTGTGTGTCAGCAGTGAGTCAATGATCTTTCACTCTCTCTCTCTTACATAGGTCTGTCTGTCTGTCTATCTGCCTAGCTATCTATCTTTCTGTTTGTTTATCAAAATGTAATGTATTAAGTGGACTGAAATGCCCACCACCAGCACTGTTTCTGCCCACTTTCCTCCTCTCCAGGTCACCCACATACCTTCCCAGACATATATGTGGTGGCATCAGGGTGTCACTCCGAGTTCTGCTGACCATTATTCTGACACTGGGGCGACCAATCCCCAGTGTTAGCTAAGTGACAGTCCCCAGACAAAAAAAGAAAACTGGCCCTTGTTGATCATTTTCTATTTTTAACAGTTAACCATGTTGGGCAGGCACAGTGGTGATATAGCAATGCTACATCTTGTGACACTGGTGATCTGGGCTCAGGAACAAGCCTGCTGTGCCAGAGGGCTGGCCAGGGGGAGGTAAGATGAGCATCAGATGGACTGCTTTCCTCCTCTGGGTGGGTGGGGAGTGGAGCCCCTCATCTGGCTGACTCATAGCAGAAGTCTAGGAGAACAGCAGCCAGGGACCACCAGAATAGCATCTGGAAGTGACAGAGGATGCTGATGCACTAAGCATGGCAGCACACTTGGTAGCATCTTGTGCATCATTGCTCTACCACACTTCAGTAAGGAAATGTGAGACAGAATTCTTAGGAGCAGCTTTGGCATGACGCTCCCTGGTCTCTGTCCCCCAAATAACACCTTGGTCTCTTCCATCAGAGAGCCTCACCACAGGGGGCAAGCTGTGCCCCCCCCCAGTCTGGGTGACTTGGGTGGAATACTGGATTGAGTGTGAAGGCATTGATATTGAGATATATCCCCACCTGAGCTTAAGTGAATAAGAAAGTTAAAAAAAGTTAACACTGTTAAAAAGAAAACAGTACCTTGCTGATATGACCCTTACACCTCCAACCAACCTACCCCTGACTCACTCAGCACTTCATGACCCCACCCTCCACACACCCACCTAAAAGTGTCCCATGGTGTGCATCCACACTCTGAGTGAAAACACGTCTTGCTGCTGGAACCAGCAAATGAGATATGAGAAAATAAGTCTATTTAATGTATTTCAATGGTATTTGAACTTTTACTAATAATTTTGTCTGTTTTCAATATTCTTACGCCAAACTTTCAACATGGCATTTTTAAGACCCCATTTCATAAACAAGGTGGGTGAGAATTGTCAAATCCTTCCTGAAAGGTGATTTCATAGTCACTGCATGAAATCACTTTCTGGCCAGGATCTGAAAATTTTCACCTACCAGGTTCCTGCATGAGAAAGCTGTGTTAAAAATATGGTGTAAAAATAAGGTAAAATGATCAAGTTATGAGTGAATGTTGAGGTATTTCAACATTCACTCATAACTTCACTAATTTTCAATATTTTTGCTCCAAACTTTCAACATGGCTATTTTTCCAGACCACCTCATAAGCGTGAGAGGTGTAATTTCTCAAATCTTAGACAAGATGTTTTTTTCCCACTTGAAGTGTGAAACAACATTTCAGCCAGTATTCTATAAATGTCACATGTCATGCTTATAAGGTGGAGTCATAAAACTACTATATTGAATATTTTGAATCAAAATAAAAAAATAATAATAATAATAATTCTGAAGAAATGTTGTGTGTAGTTCCAGCCTTTACCCCAGTGACGCAGTGCTTTGTGATCCCGTGCTGGTGAGCTGAGTTCTTGGGTGACTTAAGTGAGCCATCTGGATGGACCAAGGCTGGGGGAATGACACTGTCATGTGACACCAACCCACAGCCTGGGAAGGAAAGGTGAATGGTTGCATGCATGGGTCCAAATACTGTATATTGAAAATAAATCTTCTCTTAGCATAGAGCCCTGCAGATCTGTACCCATGGGGCTGAGAGTTTTGGCTGAAATATGAACTCTTTGCCTTTTGCATCTGTATTCATGACCACATAGAAGCAAAAGCACAGGGCTCAGAAAGCCTACATTACCACAACCCATTAGACAGCCCCATGAATTATTGACATCCTTTGCTGCACAGAAGAGCAAAGTCCAATGGGTCTGGCACTTTTGTAAATGAACAGAGTGTCTGCATCTGTTTATTCATTTCCAAAAGGGACCTGTGTGAATGAGGATATGATTCCAGTATCTCAAAAAGAAAGGAAATTATTTGCAAAAAACTGCATTAATGCATCCGTTAGGGTTCAGCTTAACACCACAAAGTAGGGAAATGAGCTGTTAGGGTATCCAACCCAAGACTCCACCGATTCACCCAGACTCCAGAGACCCCAAATCCTAATGTTGTTTCCTTTTTCTATTTGGTGGTGGGTGGGGGTGGAGTTAGGGCTGGAAATCTTAACGCTACATTTCCCCACTTTTATGGCATTACATTGAACACAAACTGGTGCTTTAACACAATTCTTTGCAAAGAGTATAAAATATAAATAAATCCATTTCTGATCTGATTTAAAGAAAACAGAAACCACTGTTACAATACTGTTGCTGACACAGCCCTTGTAAATGATGATTCTTAAGGTTCTTCTTCCACTGTCACAGATATGGCTACTCACAACCAATTGTCAACACAGAGACCATTAAAAGAAGATCTGCAGTGTTAAAAAGCCAAAATTCTAACCTTGAAAATGTGAATTGATTTTGCCTCTCTCCTACCTCAGCTCAGACATACACCCAGAATAAGAACAGTAACAAAAACAAAACAAAACAAACAAAAACAAAACCAAAACCACAACAAACAAACAGGCAAAAACAAGTCAAATAAAAATATATTTGGTAAAACAATTTCTTTAAAAAATGCATTTCAAATAATACCTACAAACAGCACTCAAACTGAGCAAGGCTGTTTCAACTAACTGCATTTTTTCTAACAATTTTATAAGAGTTTCTTAAAGCTTTAACTGAACAGCTCCTACAATTTCTCATAACGCTGTAGGACAGCAGACTTTGTATGAGCACATGTGGTACACTTTCTGCTACAGTGTAGGATCATTTTTCACAACAAATCACTTACTTTATGTGATCTGCTATCAAACTTACACTTTAGAAAGTACAATGTACTTTGTAGGGGAAGTTTCACTCTTACAGGACTTTTCAAATTTCCCACAATCCTGAGCTTCATAATGAGAGGACTGTAAAACATTTGAGACTGTGTAGAACATAGTCTATGTACTTTGTCCATCCATAATTAAAGATATGAGCTGAGAAAGATGGGCTTTGATTCATCATGGGGACATGTAAAGTACTACATCAATGGGAGAAGATATAGATCACATGTACAGTACACACACTTTGTGGTACAATAGTGGATGGCACAACTGAGGAGAGAGATTGAGGGGTGATTGTGAACATGAAGATACAGTCAAGTAGGCAATGTGCTGCTGTAGTCAAGGGAGCAAATGGAATATGAATTACATGTGCTACTGCAGTCAAGAGAGCGAATGGAATATGAATTACTACAGGAAGACAGCAAAGAGTAGGTCAAGGAAAGTAATTGTTCCCCTGTGCAAAATATTAATTAAACTGCAACTGGATATATTATATCCAGTTCAGATCATTATGATAAGACATCAAGGAAATTGAAAGCATCCAACAAAGGACCAACAAACTGATTAGAGGCTTAGGGGGTAAGAACTATGAAGTGATATTTGGCATGCATCATTTTCATTTAGTTCCTCAGGATAGCCAGGATAGCCAGTTGAGATGTAGCATCTACCCTCCATTTAGGTGCTGCTTCTACCCATTTTTGAAGCTTGATGGACTCGAGCACTGAGAGGCTAAGTGATGTCCTGAAGTCACAAATTGAGTATTTAGTTTGAGCCTGCATTGTTCCAGTTCCTGAGTTAGTATTCAAAGCATTAGATCATACTGTGTCTTGACTAAACTATTTAGCCTATCACAGAGAAGAATGAGAGGGGGCATGATCATAGTGTTCCTCTTACTACTGTAAATGGGATGAAATGGGTGGACTACGCACAGATGTTTGAGCTGGTGAGTGATAGTAAAACATTAAGGTATGTAGTCACACTAAGGGGGTAGCCAGATGAGGGGAAACATTCAGAATCATTATGTCATACACAGGGTGGTTAGCATGTAGAATAGCCAGTAAATTTATGAAAATTAGGACTGTTCAAAGACCACTTAGTGAGAATGTCATGAAGGGTTACACTGCATTAGTAGAGGTAGTATAGCTGTTATCTTGAGTGTATGGTATGTCTGTTCCAGAAAAGATGGAAAAAATGAACCCTAATTCC
This sequence comes from Neoceratodus forsteri, assembly GCA_016271365.2. NCBI lineage: Eukaryota > Metazoa > Chordata > Ceratodontiformes > Ceratodontidae > Neoceratodus > Neoceratodus forsteri. The sequence continues at coordinate 215,172,545 of CM057451.1, forward strand.
ATTCTGCCACACCATTGCTATGTTACTTTATTTATTTAGACATGGTCCAAACCAGGATGACCTTGATTTCTGTAGGTACAAAACAAGTTCTTGATTTCACTGGGAGGATAAAACAGCAGAATCAGATATTACCTTAGTTGTACATTAACCTTAAAGAGCTGCTGACACCATCTGCAGTACCAGTCAAGCAGCTCATACTAAGGAGTTGCCCTTTCCAAGGAGCTAATATACCATTAAATAGATTTTTTGTGTGCAGAAATAAACTGACAACTTACATTTACATGCTTGGCTCATAACTTCCAAGTGCAGGCTGAGTGACAGCCAAGCACAACAGCCCTGCCAATACAAATAGCACTTTGATTACATGAGGTAGGGAGCAGGGCTGCAGGTGCTGTATACTGTATATAGATCAATGTAATCAGGGGAGGGGACCATCTAAGAATACATCTTGTATCTTGATTGCAGTTATACAGTTACAGTGTAGGGTTGTGATATATATTAGTCCCATACATGTATAACTGCAATCAAAGATACTACATATATGTTTATTTGCCCCCACCCATGAGTTACACTGCTTTATAGAGAGAGCCTGCAGCCTCATTGCCTACCGCACATTATCAACATGCTATTTTTAGGGGCAGGGCTGCACTGCTCATACTCAGAAGTTACAAGTTACAAATCAAGCATTCAAACATCAGTTTGGATCTTATTACTCCACAAAAAAAATATATTGTAGGTAAATTCGTTCCTTGGGCTGGCAACTCCTTAATATGAGTTGCCTACCCAGAAGAGGTGAGCTACTCCTTAAAGTGTATAGCTGTAGACTAAGATATTTAATTGTGATTATGGTTGTTGAAAACCAAATGCAGCCCTTATTTGTACCAGATGTATAGTTTTATATTTGATTTATCAATCAATCACTTTATTTAACCAGGCATAGTAGCAGCAATCAATAATACTCTCAATACAGATAGCCCCTGTCATTTTTGTTCATGATCTAATGGCAATTTGTGTAAAAGTTTACTGTGCTTCTCTTGAAATGTCCTATAGCTGAGCAGTATTGAGTGTTTTTCCTTTATTCTAGAAACATGAGGTAAAAGCCAATGACAAGCAGATGTGTTATGTACATACTACTAGTCATTTCAATATGTCAACATGACAGCTTTGTTCTTATGTGGATGTAACATCTTAGCTAGGAAGAATACAACACAGTAAATGAAATACACAACTCAGGGTAACAGTGAGTGTTTAACAGCCAATATGGAGACTGGGCATTTCCCAGACAATTTTATAATCAACTTTTCACTTGTCTGTTTCATTGACCTCAAATTAAACAGCATATTAATGTTCAGTGCTTATATTTCTGAACACATTTTAGTGTAAAATATAACTTGATCCAAGCATTCTTGTTCATGAGCTCATACAGCAATATGTTCTTAATGAAATATTCAGCAAAAGGAAGCATAAAATGATGGTTAACTTGAGCACTTCATTTATTTACTTCTGTTGAGGGCATATCAGTACAGTTATTAGAGAGAAATGACCCATAAGTCGAAGTGTGCAAAGCAGAAAAAAATTGCTTTCCAAATTCTCAATAGTTTGCAAATTTAATCTGCCTTGCAAAATGCCAATTTGCAGTATGGCAACAGATTTATGAAACTGAGAATTGGAAACTTCACCTGCGAAGTGGATCCCCCAGCACAGACTGCAAGGTACATTAGGACAGCAAGTCACATGGTATTGAAATGAGCTGTATGCCATTAGGAGGCTGTGTTCACTGAAATTTTATGAAGAAAGAGTACAAGGTAAGTCTGTCTCAGTGATTGTAAAAGCAAAAAAAAGCTCCAAACATACTGGAACAGATTCATGATACCAAATTGCTCACAACTCATGCTAGTGTGCCTTGTTCTGCTTGATCTGTGATTTGTGTTTATGTTTTCATAGATTATTTAGTTTGAAATAGTAGTTTCTATTTTGGCTACAGTGAAGTACGGCAGTGAAGGTGGGCATGTGTATTTAGCCAGCACAGCAGCCCTGAAAAGTCTGAACCATTTCTGACTGATCAGGAGATTTTTTTTTTCTGCATTTCTTTTTCATTATTTTTTGTCTGGAATCTGGCATTTCTCAATTTATTTCTGAACTGTAGTCTAGTTTGGTGTGTTTAAATGAAGTATTTTATCAGTTTCTATATTAGTTTCAGTAATTTATTTCTTAAAGGGACTGTGCTCTGTCACTTGGTCATACTGAGTTGTTAATAGCTGTTGTTGTGTTAAAAAACAAACAATGTGGTTGGAATACGCAGATGATTGTGCAGTGTGGAATGTGCTCCACATTCATTTTAATATATGTTAGTATGTCATCATTTTCAAGTGACAGATTTGCATGCCTGTCCCTCACTATGGCTCCTTCTGAACTGATGATGCACAAGACAGTGACACTCAAGTGTGGACAGCTCAGGTAATTTAAGTCTATTGTGGTCAGTGTTGGACAATCAGTGAGGTTGCTACTCCAGTATACCAAGGGCTTATCAGGATAGCAAGGTGACTAGTGTCTGTTAAATGTATATCCACATGTTGTGCTGCCCACAATCCTGACACCTCATTTGCTGGATCCTCCTCCTTTTCCTGCACATCTTCCAATCCAACCTGTTACAACACAGCCCAAAGTGGATTTGTTCAGATTTTCTCTTTCCCCTCTGCATGTTTTGCCAGCCTTTTTCCCATGTCACATGGTAGCAACATTCAGTCTTCTGTGAGGTTCTGCTTGTGCCTTTATAACTGAGATTTCAGCATCAGTGTCTCATGTGCCTTTCTTATTAGATCTGTTAAATGTTGCACCTGATCATGCCCACATTCAATTATTGATGCAAGGCCATACTTATAATGTGGGCCCAGCATGGTGATAGTCCCAAAATTTGCAGACTGCAGAAAGTTAGAAATATGGATATTGAAGTCCAGATATAAAGCATGTGTTTCATCATGGCACAACTTCCAGAATCACTACCTGCCTCCAGCAACTACTGTACTTGCAAGCAATAAAGGTGAGGACAGGAGCCCATCAGCGTTGATGCACTGGAGTCTTCCTGACAAATAGCTGTAGAACCAGTAAATGGATAAGTTATTTAGGCTGTGTGTTTTCAGTTTGATTAGGAGAAGGTTGTGATCTACTGTATCAAAAGCATTGCTTAAATCAAGGAAGACTGCTCCAGTAGACTGTTTATTGTCTAGTGCAATAAATCAGTAATTAGTCACCTTAGCTAAGGCTGAAACTGTGCTGTGGTTTTACCTGAAACCCGATTGCAATGGGTTAATTAATTTTGAGGTTTCAAGGTAGCCCCTTAATGGAATGTTAACTAGTGTCTCCAAAAGTTTAGATAACACAGGTAGTATGGAAATGGGCCTGTAGTTGTAAAGGTTGCATGGATCACCAGATTTAAATAGAGGCAGTATATGTGTTGTTTTCCAAGGGGTGAGGACTGTACCAGTAGTAATGGACATATTGAACAGGTGGGCAACTGGAGCGGTTAGGGTGTAATATCCTAACATAAAGAATAAGGTGTCTATGCCATCGGCGCCAGTGATCTTTTTGTCATCTAGTTTCATTAATAGTTCCTCAATTTGTTTAAAGGTTATGGGAGAAAGACAAAAGGTACCCTGATTTTGTAGGCCGGTGTAAACATCTGTGGGGTGTAGGTTGAAATTTTTGTGGCTGGTGATTAATCGAAGGCTAGACCTGCTGTTGTGAAATGACAATTTAATTGTTCTAGGATGGTATGCAGTCCTCAAGGCCCTCCCTACAAGACATCCCCAGAGTTGAATATTGGAAGGATCATTGCATTGACCACCTTTAACCTTGACTATATTAGCAGTTCTTTATTTATTTTGTATAACATATCCAGTTCTTCTCCCAGACTTTTTGTCATATTGTTAATATATGTATTCCATTAACACTGACGGTTAACCCATATTCCTAGATATGTATATGCTTCTGCCTTTTGCAGGCTTGTACCACCTATGGTTATGTCCAACATGTCCCCACAACTTGGGTCCTTGTTTCTTTGATTAAGCAACATTACATATGATTTGTAGCATTCAATACCAATTTATTTCTGTAAAACAAAAAAAAAACTTTAATGTTTCAAAAGCCTTTTGCAATACATGTTTTATATCAGTTCCTTTTGCATTGATGTTTGTGTCATCTGCAGACAAATAAAAACATACTCTGGGGTCTTCAAATTAAAGAATGTTCACATATAAATTGAATAATATTGATCCCTGTGGCACTTCTGATATTGTTTCTCTTAGTTTTAATTAAAAGTGTCTTAGGAATACTTTATGCATACGCTCTACTATATAATCTTGTAACTAGTTTATGACTTCAGTTGGCAGTCCTGCAGTGGATAGCCAATCTAATAGTATTCTATGATCCAATGTGTCAAAAGCCTTTGACAAATCATGATTATAGCAAGCAACATGTGTCTGTCTTCTATTGCTTGCTGGATATCCCCAACTATTTTTAGTAATGCAGTCTAAGCACTATGTTCCTCTCTGAAACCTGATAGATTTCCACTGATTAGGTCACAGTCATTTATAAAACGCTTTAAACTGTACTGCAACTAATCTTTCTGGTATTTTGGATGTGATCGGGACTAAGGAAACTGGTCGGTAGTTAGATAATTTATATTTTGCACCAGATTTGAAAATCAGAATGAATTTTGCATTTTTCAACTCTTCACAGTACTCATCAGTTTTCAGGGGCATATTGAACAGAGCTGTGATTGGGTGTTGAATAAAAAGTGCAGCATATTTTAAAAGTTTGCTAGGGGTATTATCTAGATTCTAGACTGACTGATATAGTTTTGACTATTTTTAATATTTCGGCCATTACCTCTCTCACCTCTATTTCTCTAAATGTAAATGCCTTCATTAAATTTGTGTGTGTTGCATTAGTGTGTGTTGAGTGTGCATTCCTTACTAGGTGAGCTGTCCTGCCTGCCTCACTACCCATATTAACAAATAAGTCACTAAAACTATTAACCACTTTATTACTAATTTCCAGATTATCCCCTTTAATCTTAAAAGTTTAGGTAATTCATTAGATCCTGTATTCTGAGGTGTGTGTATTACCTTCCCAAAGTCTCTTGGGTTTAAATTGTTTTTATTTTCAAATGCTTCTTTGTAATAGCACAATTTTTCTTGTCCATTTTCTCCCAAGTATCTATTCCTTATCTTCCTAAAAGCATCCCAGTCCCTCTGAATATTTGGTTTCTTTGCCTTTTCCATAGTTTATTCCTCTTGTTTTTAAATTTGTACAACCTGCTATTGTACCAATGGGCATAATTACATGTTATATTCTGTTTTTTTTTTCAATGGGGTAAGTCTATTACATAGATATAGAGCATATAGAGCTGTGCCATGTGACTGACAGAAGCTCTTCCATGTTACTTAGAGGCACTTGTTTACCAGTAGCCTCAATATGTGAAAACATCATCCTAAAAGTGAAGTGGAAGGCAAAGTTAGCAAGCAAAGTAAAGATAGGCAATGTTCATATTAAATGGAAAAAAATAAATCTTGAATCAATCCACAAAGGTAAAGCTGGCAACTTCACAGGAAATTTGCCTGAGAATTAAAACATCTCAACATCTGTATCCATTCATGCATAACACATAAAAGTTGGAGCATTATTTATGTACACTAACAAAACCAGCAAATTGATATCAAATAAGGAGAAAAACACATCTACACAGATAGGAAGACAGTTGACATTTATATATGTTGTGAATATTCTATGGACTGCAAGAAAACATGGGATTAACTTACTATGAAATGTTGATCTCCTTGATAACTGGCAATCAGTGACAGACAGTGGCATCACCATGAGTGATAGGTTTAATTGAGTTAATACTGAACTGCAAATAAATTCAATTAATGTTCAGCACAAGGAAGTAGAAAAACAGGGCACTCTGCAGGTTGACTAAGGAAAGGCACCTCTTCACTACTGTGCAACAGTCACTGCTGGGAAGAGTAAAAGATCAAAGGTGGGACAAAACTGGGAACTGGAGCAACACCCTATCTAAGCTGGGAGTATAAAGAGATTTAACAAGGCAAGGAGGAACACAAATAGAAACAAACAAACAACAGGGAAAAATTAGAAACACCCTATTAGGGGTAAAAGTACAAAAATATTTCCAGGTAACATGGGGAGAATGGATGTTGGGAATGCAGGTAGTGGTGCAATGCAGTGGCTGTGGGGTGGCAGTTTTCAGAGGAACCTTCTGGAGACTAAGAATGTTGTCACATCTGCATGCACCTCCCTGGGTTGAGGGAGGAGGTTACTGGAATCCAGGTCGAGATGCCTGGTATTCAGGTGACCTTTTCCTGCACCCATGGGCCACCAAATCTGCCACTGTTGCATCAAAGGATGCCAGGGAGAAGGACATCTAGACTGTTGTGGGCTCAGAAATGGTGGGAGTGGAGGGTCAAAGGTACATTCCCTGATGGATACTGCTACACAATCTCTGTACTGCTCTTGGTAGGACTACCAGGAAGAGGGTAATCCACTGTGAGGGAGATAGATTTGGGAATAAGAAAGGGAATGGTGATGGAAGTTAGGTGCCTAGATGGCACCATGGCCCAGAGGGATGGGAACTGGATCTTAAGGATTGCTAAAACAGCAGAATGGGAGAAACATAGAAAAACAGAAACATAGAAACATAGAAGCTGGTGGCAGATAAGGACCTCAAGGCCCATCCAGTCTGCACATTTCTGTTTCTACCTTATGAATGGACATTGGCCTTTGCTCTGTCAATGGCCTATCTATTCATACTCATCTGTATTGCTCCCTTATACCTATCCCATGCCTGTTTTAAGCCCTGCACTGTATTCATATCCACCACTTCCTGAGGTAGGCAACTCCATGCATCCACCACCCTTTCTGTGAAAGAGATCTTCCTCACATTACCCCTTAATCAGCCTCCCTCTAATTTCATGCTGTGTCCTCTTGTCCTGCTATTTTTCTTATATTGAAACATGTTAGACTCTTTCAACTTGTTAATGCCCTTAAGGTGTTTGAATGTTTTGATCATATCACCTCTCGCCCTCCTTTGCTCTAGGGTATACATATTGAGCTCTACTAATCTGTCCTGATATGTTTTCTGATGCAGTTCCTGCACCATTTTGGTTGCCTTTCACTGGACTGCCTCAATTTGGTTAGTGTCCTTGTGAAGGTGTGGCCTCCAGTGCTGCATGCAGTACTTCAGATGGGGCCTAACCAGTGTCTTGTAAAGAGGGATTATTACCTCCCTATTCTGACTTGTGATACCCCTACTAATACACCCCAACATCCCTCTAGCCTTACTTACTGCTTTAATAGTCTGCTTGAATGATTTCAGGTCATCGGTGATGATGATGCCCAAGTCTCTTTCTTCCCTTGTGACTGCCAGCATCTCCCCTCCCAGACTATAGGTGGCTTCAGGGTTTCTCTTCCCTATGTACATGATCTTGTACTTCTTTGTGTTAAACTCCAATTGCCACTCTTCTGACCATTTTGCTAGTTTATCCAGATCCCTACTCATTCTGCCTACCCCATCTGGATCATCTTCTCTATTGCAGATCTTGGTGTCATCTGCAAACAGACAAACCTTACTATCCAGTCCATCAGCAAAGTCACTGATGAAGATATTGAAGAGGACTGGCCCCAGAACTGATCCCTGAGGTACTGCACTTGTGACTTGCATCTCTTCTGACTGCATACCATTTACCACCGCTCTGTGTTTTCTGCCCATCAACCAGTTTGCCACCCAGTTGACCAACTTCTCACCCACCCTGAGCCCACCCAGCTTATTAATCAATCTTCTATGTGGAACAGTATTGAAAGCTTTGCTGAAGTCAAGGTAGGTGACATCATCTGATCCCCCTTGGTTCACCACTCTGGTTTCCCAGTCAAAGAAATCTATAAGATTAGTTGGACAGGACCTTCCTTTTGTAAACCCATGCTGTCTTGGATCTTGTACTCCTATGGACTCCAGGTGTTGCACTATTCTTTCCTTAAGGAGTGCCTCCATAATCTTGACCACTACTGAGGTAAGACTGACTGGTCTGTAGTTCCCTGCCTCCTCCCTGCTACCAATCTTGTGGAGCAGAATCACCTGAGCCCTTTTCCAGTCTTCTGAGACCTCTCCTGTGCTCAGAGACTCACTAAGCAGTTCTGCTAATTCTCTGCTAGTTCCACCCTTAGCTCCTTTAGTACCCTGGGATGTATGCCATCAGGTCCCATTGCCTTGTCTACCCTGAGCTTCTCGTGCTCTTGTATGACCTTTTATTTTGTGAAGGAACTAGTGCACACATCTCTTCCCCCTGTGTCCATGGTGCTGAGCTGTGGGCCCTGTCCTACCTTTTCTTCAGTAAATACTGAGCAGAAGTATCTATTTAGGATATATGCTTTTACATGGTCCTCCTCTTCACATGGCTCCTTATCCCCTTTGTTCTTAGCAATACTGGACTTTCTCCTTTCACTAATTTATCTACAGAAAATCTTGTCATCATCTTTTACTGTTTGTGCTAGTGTTTCCTCAGTTTGGGCCTTTGCCAGCCTTGCTGCCTTCCTTGCTTCCGTTATGGAAGTTTGGTATGCCTCCCTATCTTCATCCTGCTGTGTTCCCTTATATTTCCAGAAGGCCAGCCTTTTGGCTCTGACCTTTTCTGCTACAGTTTTTGAGAATCAAAGTGGATTCCTTCTTCTTTTACACTTTCTTTTCTCTCTAACACAATGGGATGTTGCTTCACGTATTGCATCTTTAATGCTTGCCTACTTTGCCTGAACCCCCTCACCTGTATTTCTTTTTGTCAGGACTAGCTTAACTCTGTTGGTCATCTTATCAAAGTCTGCTCCTCTGAAGTCCCATATTTTTGCCTTGGAATGGGATGATTTTGTTCTACTGGCCAAATTGAACCATACCATGTGATGGTCACTGGCCCCCACGTGACCTTCTACCTGGAGATCTGTGATCTTTTCCCTATTAATTAGTGCTAGATCTACAATAGCCCTGTCTCTTGTGGGTTGTTGTACCAGTTGTTTGAGGCCCTCCCCCTGCAGGAAGTCCACCATGTGTCTAGTTCTGGCAGATGTTCCCGCTGGTATTGACCATTCTGTATCTGGCATGTTGAAGTCTCCCATTATCAGAACCTCCCCTTTAGCTGTTATGTTATGTATATCTTCTAACAGTAATGTGTCTATGTCCTCCCCTCTCTGGAGGCCTGTACATAACCCCAGTTTGTATGGCTGTCCCATTTCCTGTTTTCAGGGTAACCCACAGTTCTTCTGGCTCCTTATGTGTATTCTGAATTTCTGTAGCTTTGATATTTTCATTGACATAAAGGGCCACTCCATCCCCCTTTTTGCACCTCTGTCTCTTCTGAACAGCACATAGCCAGGTACTGAAGTCTCCCAAGTGTGATTATTGGTAAACCATGTCTCACTAATAGCTACTAAGTCCAGTTCAGCCTCTGTCATTAATGCCTGTGGGTTTGTGATCTTGTTTCCCAGACTGTGAGCATTTGTATACATGATTTTCCATTGGCAAGATTTTGGTGTGTTAGTTGTTGGGCGAGGTCTGGCATTTCCCCTGTGTGTCGTATGGGGAGTCAGACATTTCTCCTTACCTGGTGATGCAACTGAACTACAAACCTGCTGAACTCCTATTTGGCCACTAGCTGAGGGGGGAGGGGTGTTCTTCCCATTCGACATATGGGGTGCTGCACCCGTCCCCCCATTTGCTAGTTTAAATATTCTGCAAAGACTTCAAACTTCTGTTCCAATGCACTGACTCCCTCCTTAATCAGATGCAGTCCATCAAATTTAAAGAACTTTCACTCCCAAAACTGTTGCCAGTTCCCTACAAATTTATGGCCTTTTTCCTGGCACCAGCCCTTGAGCAACACGTTTAGCTCCCCTATCTCCCCTTCTCTGACCGTCCATCCATCTGCCCCCATCTCCCAGACTGGCAGGATCTCAGAGAAGGAGATGCCAGATGACATGGATGATAGTTTGCCACCCAGCCTGGTTAGGTATTCTTTGGTCTCCACAACTGACTGGCTGGTGAGATCATTAGTCCCTATGTGTACCAGGACATCAATATTTTCTCCTACTTCCTGAACAATTTTAATAATGTGGTCAGTGTCTCTCCACGCTGATGTACCGGGGAGACATCTGACCATTACCCCTGACTGGAAATACGTATCAACTCCCTGAATCATGGAGTCTCCTATGATCAGAAGTTTTTTGGATTTCCTTTTTGCTTTTTTTGTGTTGGTTCCTGTTTTGGGTGAGTTTTGTTGTGCTAGCTCCTGTGCTACAGTGTACTGCACTGCAGTGTCCTCTGCCCCTTTCTTTGATTTTGGAGATAGAGGCAGATACCAGTTTGTATTTTTTATATGGTTTGTGGATGTTTTATATTGGAAAGCACTGAGTGATGGGACAACCAATCTGCCCCTCTTAACCACCTGTCAACCTCCCAGCCCAACTACCATCTGCGGTCGAAGTGCTTTTGTTGGATGTTGGTGAAATGGCAAGTGGTTCTTATAATATATTTCCTCTTGAATATGCAATCTGAGGTGTGCAGTCTCTTCCCATGCTGCATGGAGCTGAGCCCTTAGATCTCCAATGGCCCAGCATGTAAGACAGTGTCCTAAATCCTGTAAAACTGCCCTTCTGAAAAGTGTTCTGCAGTACCTGCAGTTAATGATATCCATTCCAGATAAGTTGCTGGGTTTGTAACCTGATCAGAGTAATTAGAAGGAAGAAAATGAAAGCAAAAGTTTGATTATGTGTTTTATTTGTTTGTTTTTGTATAACTTGTTATAACAAGTTAAATTACTTGTGCCCCTGTAAATGAGGTCACTGTGTGGATACCCCCTGATCCTCCCCTTCCTGCTTTGCTACAGGAAATGTCACGACTGTGCTACCCTATAAAAGGAGTTTAGTGTGGGGTGGTTGGAGATGGGGGTGGGTGGCTGTGCCCTTCCCCTGCTGAAAAAGAAGGACCACAGATTTATTTAGCTTTTGTTTACCGGGTAGGTACACTAGACAAGTAGTATGCCTATTTCAGGAACGACGCGGGAGAGTACAGAACATACAAGATACATACAAGGCAACTTAGGAGATACAGCTTATTACAGGAGGTACTAACAATTGTAGATGAAAGAAACAAGGAGGTAAGAGCAGAAACAATCAGCCAGCAACAAATGCAGTAGCCCTGAAAGCTTATCCTAATGATAGATAAAACTGTAAAACCTGTAAAGTACCACCTGCAATAATTTCATAGAAAATATACCCTGTAAGAAACACTTTGCTACAGAGCAAAATAAAGCAGTAACAGAAGATACACCTTGCAAAAGACAATTTGAATCAGAAGATTACAGCAGTAATCTGTAAACACACACCTGTAGGGACACCCTGTAATAATGCATCTGAAGGTATACCCAGCAACAACAATTTGAATTAGAGAAAAATAAAGCAATAAAATGTTAGCAACAAAGAGTAACAATACCTGTGAGTATAAAAATAAAATAACAAAACACAGTATATCTGCCTAGCCAAAATAAGACTCTGGTAAGGTTCTTTGCTCTGTCCTTTCAAGCATCTGAGAAGAAAAGTGCTCCAGTGAAGCTAGGTGCCTTTGCCAGCAAACCTAATCTTCCACATGGATGTCACTCTCCACCTGGGGACTAATGACTTGACTAGGGGTGAGGATGGGATAGCCCAGGGGGAGTTTAGGGAGTTGGGGAGGGGTCTTAGAAAGGTAGCATGCTCACTGGCTTTCTTTGAGGTGCTGCCTGTCTACAACGGGGGGAGAGTAGAAGGATCTCAGTGCCAGGAGCTTCATCTCATGGCTGAAGAAATAGTGCAGTGAGGAGGAGTTCAGCTACAATAGGGACCCACATAGGAGGAAAAGGTTTATACAAGGTTGATGGCCTGCACCCATCTGGGAGGGGAACCACTGTCTTCAGTGGATGGTTTAAAATGCCTTATTTATATGCACACTGGAATCAGATTCAAACTGCAGTTTCAGGGTTTACGTGCACAAGGTAACTGGGTTCAATATAATCAAAACACTTGAACCACTGCACTTGAATCCAGTTTAAACTTGAAACAGAAACCCAATTTGAAATGAGTTTACATGAGCTTCCAGTTGAGGAATGCAGCATTGATTCCACTGAAATTGGAGTCTGAATCTGATTCCAGTGTGCATGTAAAAAAGGCAAATGTTACTTTGATGAACATCTAAACTTGCTGAGGGGGGTGGTGGAAAAGATTTGGGAGGCATAAACTGCCCCCCTCACATGTTAAAGTAGAGAGTGGGGAAAACCACAGAGGAGTGGAATCCCCCAGTAAGCAAATTAATGCAGGAAGCAGGGTGTAAGAAATGAAGGGAGCTTGGAGTGGGTGCATTAAAAAGGGAGAGAGAAGGAGGGAAAGTTAAAAGGGAAGAAAGGGTAATGAAATGAGTGGTAAGCAATCCTGGAAAGCCATGTGTGTGAATGCTATAAGTTTAAAAAATAAGACCTAGAGGCCACAATGGCAGAGTCTGACATGAATATTGTTAATATTACCCAGTCATGGTACACTGAAAACCATAATTGAGATATGGTCATACCAGGCTATAGTTTGTTCATGAAGGATAAGGTAGGAAAGAAAGAACTTTATGTGAGAGAGGGTAATAAAGCAACCAAGATACAGGGAACACGGGGGAGGGGCAGAGGTACTATGTGTCACTCTAGAGACAGGGAGTGGGACCTCTGTTTGCACTGCTGAGATCTACAGACCTCCAGCATAGGGGGAGGAGTTAGATAAGGTACTGATGGAAGCTAATGGTAAGATGTTAGAAAAAAAGGAGCTGCTGTTGGTGGGGGACTTCAGTCTGTCAGATATAGATTGGAGCCTCCAAGCTGTGGCTTCAGCTAGAAGCAAGGAAATATTTGAACTCCCTGCAGGAAGTGTTCTTCAGGCAACTATTCAGTGAACCCAGTGGTGATGGGGTAATACAGTAGCTGATGCATACCAACAGGGACAGTGTTGCAGTCATCATGGTAGGGGAGGCATCTGGTGACCAGCAATCACTTTACAGTGTAGTTCATTTATTTATTTATTTTATTTAGCTTTTGTTTACCGGGTAAGTACACTAGACAAGTATTATGCCTATTTTCAGGAATGACCCGGGAGAGTACAACATGAGGAATAACAGTCAAGGAGACATGGCAAAGAGAGTACAGTTTTTTTTCACAGTAAACAACATGTGGGAAATACATTATTTGACACTAGGGGAAACATACAGTAGTAAGCACATTTCAGATTATACACCCTAGACTAGCTAGTTCAACTGACAGATATATACAGGTCATCATACATAGGAGTGGAGCATAGCTCAAGGACTGGATTGGTCATAATATAACTCATAACATTGTCCTATACACCCCCTAGGCTAGTTGGATCGTGGACAGGTATATATAGCTAATCACATTTTTCTAAATATGCACATGTTAGACAGAAACAGAAACACTTGGTAATACAAGTTTCTACCAAGTGACCAAGGTGCAATATGTCATGGTTAGCCTATGGCCGTGGAGCAATAATGGGTGTAAAAATGCCCAAGGCTTTTTAGGCAGGAGTAGTCAGAAGTCATTGATACAGTGGAGAAAATATCTCCAGGAATTCAATGGATACACCCTGGGGAGGTTCAGACAAAACAATTTGACACTTTACTCTAGGGAGGTTTGGGGCAGTCACACTCTGATGCTAGTTTTAGAAACCCCACAGGGAATTTCGAAAACTCAGATAGGAGGGGGCAGCTCGGATATCCACAGGCAGTGAATTCCAGAGTCTGGTCACACTTATGGCAAAGTCCGGTTCCCCCATGAGGGTCCAGGTAGGAGGGACTTTGAGCATCCCTGATGTGAGAGACCTAAATTGGTAGGGGGTGGGATTCAGTTTAGGCAGAAGCTAGGCCAGCCTCTGGAGGGTGCTAGTTCTGATCACTTTCCCAGAGAGGCATCCCAAACCAAAATAAAAGTATCTAGCTGGTGAGAGCCAGCAGAGTTTCTCATATAGCTCACAATGGTGGGTAAGTCGGAGGGCAGCCAAGGCAAAATGGCAAATGTTATTGTAAGCAGTGTACCACCTGGTGAGATGTGTCTTTGGAGAGCGAGAAAATAGGTGCAGCCCACAGCTGAGGAAGAGAAGGAGCACACCCTTCGCTATGGCAAGCCTGGCTGCCAGTGTGAGGTTATACTTGGTCCTATAGGCCAGACCCAGTTTTCAGTTTGCCACCCTGCAGATGTTAAGGATATGATTACCCATGTCAAGTTGGGTGTCAAGTGTTACCCCCAGATATTTGATGGAGCTCACTATGGGTAGTGAGGATCCATCTGCACTGGTGACATGTTAGCAGGCCGATGAGGCTTTGATTTTAGCCATTGAGCCAAAGAGCATAGCCTGTGTCTTTTTCAGGTTCAGGACCACTTGTGACTAGTAACCCATGACAATACCCTGTTAAAGTCATTGGACAGGTTCTGGTTTATGGTAGTGGCTTTCTGGGAGTGAGTCAGGATTACCAGATCATCTGCATACATGGTGGCACTACAGCTGGTAGTAACCATGAGTAGTTGATTGATGAAGAAGGAGAAGAGGAGGAGACCCAGTACCGAGCCTTAAGGCACTCTGGAGGTCACCGGTAGGGGCTCAGAGAGTTTTTTTTGAAGCAGGTACGCTGCTTTCTGCTATGTAGATAACCCATTAGCCATTTCATGGCATGGGGGGAGAGGCCAAGTGATCACAACTGTGCACCAAGCAGTTTGTGGTCAACGAGGTCAAAGGCTTTGAACAGGTCGATAAATATTGCACCAGAGAGTTTGCCCTGGTCCATGACTGTCCGGATACTTGATGTAACCGAGATTAAGGCTGTGGTGGTGCTGTGTCCCTTACAAAAGCTGTGCTGGGCTGGGGACAGAAGTTCATGAGAGTGGATATATTCCGAAAGCTGCTCAGCCACTACCTTTTCAAGAGCTTGCTAAGGGTTGGGAGAATAGCAATTGGTTAATAATTGTCAGGTAGTTTGGGATTTCCTTGCTTCACTACAGGGACAATCCTCGCCTCTTTCCAGATGTCTGGGATGGTCCCAGACCAAGGGATAGGTTGAAGATAAAGGCTACTGGTGAGGCAATGTGTGCAGCACCAAGCTTAAGGAGTTTAGGCTCCAGGTTGTCTAGGCCAGGACTGGAGTACTGGGAGAGGCCAGCTAGGCATTTCTGCAAGTCCTGAACTGATACAGCCCTGAGGTGGAACATTTGATGAGGAGGGTGACCATCCAGCAGAGTGGAAGGAAGGGGGTGGGACAGAGCCTTATCAGGTGAGAAGAGGTTGTGAAGGCAGAGAGGTCAGAGAAGTGATTATTTAGGGAGTTGGCAATAGTATGGGGATTATTGCAGGATACTCCATTTATGACCATGTCCGTAACCCCCGGATGGGAGGATCTGCTGACAAGGGATTTAATATCTCTCCAGAACCTCCTGGGATTACTGGCTGAACTTAGTAGGGCGGACTTGCAGAAGTCAGTCTTTGCTGCCCTGATGGCCTTTTTCACTTGTTCCTGGAAGGAGGACTAGACAATGTTTTGCCTATTTTCAGCCTCATCTCAGGGGGAAGTGGGATACAGATGGATGCCAACTGAAATTGAACAAGATTTTTTTTAAGTTAATCTATTAGTGGGTTCCAAGAAATGCATCCTTTCTGATGTTTGTTTCATTCTGGTTCCAAAAGTTAACTTAGTTTAAATCTTCCAAGCTTGTGTATTAATTGGCTACAGATCTCTTCACCCTCAATTCATATTGATATCTGTCTATCGACTTCCCATCTGATAGCTTTCTTGATACATCTCCCGAACCAAGGTGTTTTTAGAGTAGACACCAGTATTTTTGCAACTTTCATTCTCAAATATTTCATTGTTACTTTATGAAACTGGTTTAGTCCAAAAATAGACAGTGTTCTAATATACTTTTTCCCTTTCCATAGTTCATTTCCTTCAAAGTATTCAGGGAAAAGTTGTTTCAGAGTTAAGATCTTTTCACACTGTATACCCAATTATTGCAGTTTTGATTTGTTTAGCTCAATTGTTTTTAGAGTTGGAGATGACTAGAAGCCACTCTTCCTCCATTATGGGTCTTACAGTCATAGTGCAGCATGCCATAGACTCATCATGTCCTAATACAGTGCTAAGAAGTGTGGGAATATTGTCCATTAATAAAGTTTCTGTTTCTCTTGCGAGTATACCCACACTAAATAAAGACAATGCATAATTTGAACCTTTTTTATCATAAAGTTGTTCAAATTTTCTTCTAATAATAGATATTTATTTGTATCCTGGTTGTTTCTAGTCTTTTCCTTTTGGGTTTTCTCTGATATTACTGTATTCCTTTTTGGCTAGCATCTCTAGTATTCCTGTCTTGATCCTTTACATATTTTTTCTCTTGGCCAAGTCCAATATGAGTCTCTCCAGCTAACCTTAAAAAATGATTTATAATTTTTTTGTTTCTCCCCTTATTTTTCCGATTGTGTACTTGTTTATTTTTTTGATTAGGTTTCCTTTCTCTGTTCTGTTTGTGAATCTCCTTTTGATTACTTTTTGGTTTCTCATTATTATTTCTTTTTTTATTATTTTTCTTCTCTTTTTTATTTCTGTTTCTTGGTCATTTGATTATAATATTATATTCCCTGTTTTATATTCCTCCACTTCAGAATTTTCTCCCCTCTTCTCACTCTGAATCTGTTGCTCCCATTTTTCCCCATTCTTCCAGAGTGTGAGATTAGCTAATTTAAACAGCCACTGATGGCAAAAGTGCTACATTACCAAATCCGAGTAAGCATACCCTCAGTAAATCTCATACCAAAAGCTAGATTTTTATGTTACATTATTTTAAAGCTATTAGTCATTTTGTAGCCCTGATTTCACTACCTGTTCAAAACAGCCTGTTTCAGTGAACAACTGCTGCTGATGTCATCTAGGGGACTTACAGTCTAGTATTCCCTGTCAGCAAGCTTACAGGACCAGTTTCACCAAAGTTTTAAAGATCATGAGTAATAGTCATCAAAAGTAAAACAGGCAGTACCATGCACAAAACGTTGCTATAAAAACTATATGTGTTTCAGGTTTTGTAACAAGGTTGACAAAGTTGTTTTATGCCTTAGAGTTTCTGGTGTGGTCCATTTCCACAGGGTTGCTGGATGCTGAGTCAGCATGCCTCTAGGCTGCTGAAGCCACTTGGAGTGCTACTCTACTGTGCCTGTTAGGAATTTGTGTTGCTGCAAGTCTTGTACTATTGGTAACTTCACTGCTACTTGTCAGTGTCTGCTTTACAATATGTTTTGATAGGGGCCTTATATGTGTTAATTCCTTCTAGGGGTGGAAGTCTTAGCTCTAGTAAAATGATCTTTGTAATTTAGAGTAGAACATAGATGAGCCTGAATGTAGGTCAAAACAGCCTCACAGGGAGAAAAAAATTGTGCTGGCTAAATTAAAAATTCCTTATAAGGTATCAAAACAGTATGACCTCTCTTATTCCCATTTCCTAGGAGATGGAATCATTGTTTTAAATTGGCATTCTTAGAAATCACCTCAATTGAATGATAGGTGTGAATGATCTCAGCCTTTCACCACATCAGAAATGTATTTAGTCTGCAAACCTTACAACAGTGTGTTATGACCCAGCATCCAGCAACCCTAGAAAAAAGGACCACAACAAAGAGGCACCCAAACAACAAATTGACGCCTTTGATGCAAAACCTGAAACACACATAGTTTGTAAATCAATGTTTACTGACTGGTGCTGCCTGTTTTACTTGTAAAAACTATTGCACATGATCTTTACAACTTTGAAGAAACATGTCCTATAAGCTTGTTAACAGGGAGTACTAGAATGTGAGTGCCCTAGATGACATCACCAGCAGCTCTTCACTGAAACAAGCTTTTTTGAACAGGTAGTAAAATCAAGGCTATAAAATAGCTCATAACTTTAAAATGAAGTAACACAGAAATCCGTTTTTTTGGTATGAGATTTACTAGGGGTATGCTTATTCTAATTCTGCAATGTAGCACTTTTGGCCAGATACTGTCAGTTGCTCTTTAAATTCTTCACCCACACTATCATGTCTCACCCCTTGAGGTGGAAGCATTTTAAGATTTATATTAGAGCACTACATAGAAACATAGAAACATAGAATTTGATGGCAGATAAGGACCGCTTGGCCCACCTGGTCTGCCCATTTCCCCTACCTGATGGATAAGCTGCAGATTCTAGTTAATCAACAGCTTACTTCCTTCTACCCCCCACTAGAAGTGTCTTATGTCTGTCCCATGCATTCTTGATCTCTCCCACTGTTCCTGACTCCAAAACCTCCTCAGAAAGGCTGTTCCATGCATCCACAACCCTCTCTGTGAAAAAAATACTTTCTAATATTACCTCTGAGTCATCCCCTCTCTATCTTCAAATTGTGCCCCCTTGTTCGTGCACATCTCTTTTTCTGAAAGATACTACCCTTTTGTTCTTTGTTAATTCCCTTGAGATACTTGAAAGTTTTGATCATGTCCCCCCTCTCCCTCCTTTCCTCAAGGGTATACATGTTAAGCTGCTTTAGTCTCTCCTCGCATGTCTTCTGGTGCAGACCCTGCACCATTTTAGTTGCCCTCCTCTGGACAGCCTCCACCCTGATATGTCTTTACAGAGATGGGGCCTCCAGAACTGTACACAGTACTCCAGATGGGGTCTCACCAACTGTCTGTACAGAGGGGATAACAACTTCCTACTTTGTACTGTTGATGCCTCTCTCTATGCATCTCGGGATCCTCCCAGCCTTCCTTACTGCCTTCTCACATTGCTTGCCCACCTTTAGGTCATCTGATATAATTACTCCTAGGTCTCTTTTGATTTTTGTTGTTGTTATTTTCTCACCCCCCCCCCCATTGTGTACTCTTCCCCTGGGTTTTTGTTTCAGAGATGCATTACCTTGCAATTCTTTGCATTGAATCTGAGTTGCCATATATTTGACCATTCCTCCAATATTGCCAAGTCCCTTTTCATCCTTTCCACCCACCTTGTGTATCAACCCTGTTGCAGATCTTTGTGTCATCTGCAAAGAAACATATTTTCCTTCCAGGTGCTCTCCAATGTCACTTATAAAGACATTAAAGAGGACCGGTCCCAGTACTGAACCCTGCGGTACCCCACTAGTTACCCTCCTTTCTTCACTGTGGACTCCGTTTATTATTACCCTTTGTGTCATGTTGTTCAGCCAGGTTTTTATCCAGGCTACCACATTGGGACCCTCTGCAAGACTGGCTAACTTGTATATTAATATTTTGTGTGAGACAATGCAAATGCCTTGCTAAAATCTAGGTAGCCAAAGAAGAGAATGTAGGTGGGTGCTTTTTGTATAAAGTAGTCCAAATGTTCCAGTTGGGGGCTGGTTAAATGGTTGGCTTCAGTGTAGAAGAGAAAAAGTATCTGGAGAACAGCCACTCAGTTCATCATAAGAAATGTAGTTTTATTGTGATTTTTGTCTTAGAACACAATGATCCCCTAAGTGCGCCCCAACGTTTCACCCAACCTTGGGCTTCCTCATGGGCTCAGGATCTTGTGTTCCTAAATCAATTCTTTCATTATTGACATTATTGACTAGGGCTCAGTTTCCTGTTTGTTTCTAACTTCAGATTATAACTTTTTTAACTGAAACAAGTTATAGCCACTTGCAGACTAGACACACTTGAATTGAAACTGCACCACATGCTATTCAATTTAGGCAAGAAATAAGCATTGTAGTGCTAGAAATCAGAATGAAGAGAAGATTGGAATGGTACCCCTGGGCAGTCTGAAATGAAATTAAGTACACACTGCATCAGGTCCCATTGCTTTTTCCACCCTCAGTTTCAAGAGTTCTTTCAAAACCTTTTCTTCTATGAAAGGACTTGTATCGACCCCCCCATTCAGAGTGTTTCTCTTGTTTGGTTTAGGTACCTCCCCCTCCTCTTCTGTTGTGAATACTGAGCAGAAATATTAATTCAGTATCCCTGCTTTTTCACTGTCACCCTCTGCCCACATTCCCTCCCCTTTATAAAGTCTCGGTATCCTTCCCTTGATCTTTCTTCACTCCCTAATGTACCTATAAAAGGTTTTACCCCTTCTTAACAGAGTTAGCTATCTTTTCCTCAGTCTGTGCCTTTGCTATTCTGACTGCCTTCCCTGCCTCCTTCTGCTTTAACTGATAACATTATCTGTCCTGCTCCTTCTGTGTTTCCTTATATTTCCTGTATGCTATCCTTTTCTCATTAACCTTCTCTTCAACCTCTTTTGAGAACTATAGTAGTCTTATCCTTTGTTTTGTTTTGTTGATTTGCTTCACACAAATGCTTGTTGCCTCAGTGTTGGCTATTTTGATTATTCTCCATTGTTCCTCCACCCCTCCTTCTTGCCCATTTAATAGTGCTTTTCTGAGGCACTCTCTCATTTTCCCAAAGTCAGCCCTCCTAAAGTCCAATACTCTTGTTTTTGTATAGCTTGACTCTGTGGCCATGTTTATTGTGAACCACACTGTTTGGTGGTCACTTGTTCCCAGATGGTTACCCACTTCTAAATCTGAGATCCTTTCTCCTTCCCCATTTGAGAGTACCAGGTCTAAGATTGCTCCCTCCCAAGAGGGTTCCAGCACTAGCTGTCTGAAGCATGCCCCCTGTAGGGCATCAAGAATGACCCTGCTCTTGGATGTGCCTGCAGCAAAGGTACCCCAGTTAACACCTGGCATATTCAGGTCCCCCATCAACAATATCTCCCCTTTTTCTGCCATTTAAGGATGCCTTCTATCATTTCCTTATTCATTTCCTCCCCCTGTGATGGGGTCTGTACACAACCCCCATGAGGATTGTGGTGCCATTTCCTGTCTCCAGGTTGACCCACAGTGACTCATCAACTTCCTGTTTTCTCTTTAGTTCTGTTGCTTTAATCCCTTCCCTTATATTGAGAGCTACTCCTCCTCCTCTTTTACCCACCCTGTCCTTCCTGTAGTTTGTATCATACATAGTTTGGTTCTCGTGACTTTTTGTCACAAAATATTATGTTTCTATCATATCTTCTTTTTTTAATGTCCTCATTGTTTCTTATACCAAACTGTTCTATCTTTTTTATTCTTGATTGTAATTCATTTAATGAAATCCAGTTCCTGTTTGATTTTAGTTAATTGTTCAAATATTAATATACTTGCCATGTATGGATTTGTAATGCCACCACTAGATACCTAATTATTTAATTTAGGTCTGGGATAAAAGTAGACTCCTGACTCATGCATAATGCACACTCCTCATATATTTCTAGCAAATCTGTATTATCAAAATGAATTTTTGATAACTCTTCATTCCCCCTTTCTGTTAGATTGCTACTTTTGATATTTTTAAGCCACCAATAGTAAATTGGAGATGGTTTATCACATCACTTATCTCTGTAGATCTATTATCATTATTATTCTCCAGCACACTTTTCTCTTTATTCCTTTCTGAGGTATAAAAAATATGATCTTTTGTTTTTGTCACTGGTATTAAAGAGTGAAATGAAACTCTGGGAAAATTTTCTGTAGCTTCTTTAGTTGTTCTATAAATTACTTTTGTTTGAGCTGTTGTTGTTTCTCACTCCATTTCCTCTGTTTTTTCTCATTTTCTCATTTTGTTCCTTCTTGTCTTGTCTTGTATTTGTCTTTGCCTATTTATTTTCAGTTTTTCTTTCAATTATTTCATTTTCCATTTTCAGTGGTGGACTATTAGTTCTGATTATTGGTGTGGATGTTTTAGTTTTATTGACCAACATATTTTTATTAATTGTATTAGTTGTGCTACTACTGTTACTATCAATACATTTAGGAATAAATGCAGTTAAGTGTAGTTGTTCTTTTCTCTTTTATCTTCCTTTCAGTTTTGCCCTTTTTTACTTTTTTCTCTCCCATTTTCCTTACTTTGGTGTACATTTTTGTTTACCCATTTCATATACATTTGGTATAATTGTAAGTTCTGGTACTGACTGACTTCTAATACATACTGGCATTATTATTTAACAAGCAAAAAAAAAAGCAAGGAGAGCACAATTTAACTTAATAATAATATACTATGCTTGTCTTTTATTCCTAACAGACACTAGGTTTATAATAGACAGATACAAGCGTAAACATATACATAAATTAATTAATTAACCTGTATAACAATATGAAACTGTCATGTATACTGTATATAGCACAGTCTCATGAGTCTTGTGTCCCAGGGTCTTCTGGAAGTAAATATTCAAGTACTTTAATATGTTTTTGGATAAATATTTAAGTAGATTGTTACCACTACAATCCCTTTGTGATGTTCCAATACTGCTTACTGAATCTTTCTCTGGGTACTTAATGTTCCTCTGGTCCACCTTCACTTGCACTGGTAGAACTATTCAGAGCTCCTGCTGTTCCCAACTGGCCGATGACCTATTATGACATAGTGGTTCTGTCAGGACAGTTGTACCTCCCCTAACAATAAACTGCTGTTACCAGTCTACAGACAGTAAAATCCAAATACCCCAATGACCATGAAGGGTTCTTCACCCAACCTCTTCTAAACCAATCCCCTTTCATTCTGTCTAGTCTCTTCCATTCCTTAGGGTTTCTCCAATTCCGTCAACAATAATGAGGCACAATCAATTCAATTGAGTATGGCTAAAAGGGGGTAAGAGGAGAAAGGAGTTGAAGTTACACTGCATAAGCAATTGTGTTCTCCCTCCCTCCCCCTTTTCTCTGTCTTAAATTTATAGAAAGTCTAAAAATAATTACCAATTTCACTTCCCATATACTGCTGAGCTATTTAAATTTATTCTATCCTATTGGGCACTTCTATTCTAATGATTTAGTTAAGAACGTCCCCAATAAAATACCCAGTGACAGTTAAACATAGTTTCTAAATAATCAATTTAATACCAACATGGATTTAATAGGAATAGCAATATATAGCACAAGCAGTAAAAGTGATACAAATAGTGCAAATGTATACCTGCATGTTAGCTTACAATTTAAGTGAGTAAAACCAACCGCTGGCTGTCCAAAATTGCTACCGAAACCGCTACCATACATTTGGAGATCCAACTTCTCTCTTAATACTTGGTTCAGCAGTTATCATTAGCATTTGTCAGATACAGCATTTAGCATTTAGCATTTAGCATTTAGCATTTACCTTTCAATGGCATTTTCTACAGCATACCTCATGCTCATGTCAGAGGAGACTACATTTTTAACCACCTAAAAAATTGTAAATTGGAGTTTGCAACTTCATCCAGCCTTTTGGCAATTCAATAAACTTTCAAATGTTTTAAGATTTCTAGCTTAACTTCCGATAAAGTGATAAAATATGATCCAAACCCCAGTGTGTATCCTGTCAGTCTTTTCGGTTGTGTGCAGCAGGTGGAACTTGAAAGACATCCATGCATTCTTATTAAATACTAGTGCTCGTGCAAAATTCAAACCACATGTGGCACTACCATACGTAGTCAGTGGGTTGCCAATAATCACTACTAATCACCAATCACTAATTACTAATAATCACTTGGAGTGAATCAACTATGACTCTAAAATCAGGCCATTTAAGCTTGTTAAGCTACATGTACTATAACTATCAATTGATAAAATAAATAAGAATTATTTATTTAAAAATTTCCAGAATATGATTGTGATCTGGTTCAGAATGAACCTGTAGTCTATGGGCATGATTCTAGAAAGCATACACCAAAGTGCAATGCAGATGAGACAACAGAAATGGCATAAGTCACAACTACTTCCAGCAAATGTGCCAAATGCAATTCTATATTGCAAGATGCACATTGACGCAACTCAACATGCCAATTGTGACTTACACCACAGTTGCGACAAACCTGCAGGTACGCCAATGCACAACTGCACATATGCAAAGAAAAGGTAAGAGAAACACCATGGTGAGATTCTAGAAGCAACAGTGCCACAACATACACCAAGACCAGCTGATGTAACATACACCAGGTGGGAGCAGGTGTAACATACACAGCATATAAAGGAGCAGGGACAAACAGGCGACACACAGCAACACACCATGGGAGATAAGACAGAGAGTATCCGAGGAAGGCAGGCACTCAGGGGCAGTGTAGTACAGGGTACAAATGGTGCACAGAGGCCATAGGCACAATGCAGGGAAGATGGCACCACCAGGCACAATGCCCCTGCCATGGCCACTGATACATGCAAACAGTGTAATCATGACAGGGACACAGCACCAGGTGTCACAGACCAGCAGACAAATGGTGGTGAGACACACCCAATGTCTATGCCAGTGGTGCCACCTGCAGGGAACAATGGTACCCTGAGGCAGAAGGGTGCAGCACAGGCACCATGCCACCACACAGCTGGGAGGTACAATGTGAGGTGGCATGGATGCCATAGCATGCATGGTGACCCACAGCACACAGGACACTACACAGATGTGACCTGGGGACAGTGGCCTGGGCTGTGAGCAGCGCAAATGGCACACCAACCTGACACACAGGGAGGGAACACTGGGGTCAGCAGGCACCATCACCAGTGTGCACCCCTTTGCATGGCGACAGACACACACACACACACATGCACACCTGGAACAGACACAGAGACACAGTGTGTATGGCAAAAGGTTTAATGTACACATCGGTACAGGGATACAGGGTAACAATGGAAGGGAGTTGGGGATGAAAAACAGGTGACAGCAACATACAGAAACAAATAGTAAACCCAAACGGCCACCCACAATAACCCCGAACACCAACCAGCACCCACAAACAACCCAACACTGGCCAAACAACCAAAAAATAATCCCGCCCACAACAATCAACATGAATAAGTAGCCCCACCCACCCGATGGCAACCCACAAATCCCATATGTACAGTCCCTCCCACCAATACCAACCACCCCTATATACAAGTCCACCCACAAATACAGCCCCACCCATGTCTGGATGTTGCAGACCTATGGGACCTAGGTCCACCGCAGTTCAGTGAGGAGGGCACCAGCCGACCCATGAAGGCACCCAATGTCCTGCAATATTGCTGACACCAAGACCACAAGGCACTCCTGGTCCAGACCCCTACCCTGCACAGGATCAGCTTTGGGCCCCTCAGCCACAACAGGCATGGCTGCATCCTGCCATGGTCCAGTGTCCCCTGCTGCAGGGCCAGCAGCGCATGGCATAGTGTCAGGTGGTGGGGCATCCTCACCTGCCCATCCTGCAACGTCCTCATCGGTGGTCCCAGTTGGTGGTGCAGCCATGGCCTGGTCCCCGTCAGCTGCAACTGCACCCTCTATAGCCAGGATGGGTGTCTGTGGCAGTTCTGGCCCATGTTGCCCAACATCAGTGGGGTCCCCCTGACCTGGCTGTGTGTCGACTGTGGCCAGGTCTGCATCGAACGCCGCTACTGTGGAGGAGGTGGAGGAGGAGGAGGAGGAGGAGGTCAGTGGCAGTATCCTGGCCCTCTGCTGCCTGCGCTGGGTGTGCAGCAGGTACTCTGCTGCACTGTGGGCCTTCACTTCAGCCATAGCCCTCAGCAGGGCCCTCTGCCACTGTGGCAGCCTGTTATAGACACCTGTAGGGATGTAAAGGATGCAGTCAGTGCCGGGACCAGACAGGGGGGGCACACACACACAGGCAATCAATGTGAAGTGCAGCATGAGCCACAATGTGGCCGCCTGCCATGGCCATGACACAAGGGGACCAATGTATGTACTTACCTGACCTCCAATGAAGCACCTCCTGCCAGAGGCTGTTGATGCAGCTCTGCTACACACTGTGGGTTGTGCTAGTAGAACCTGTGGGATGAATAGACAGGTGAGTGTGTGCGTGTGAGGCACCATACACCATGGCCACCATGCCAGCACTGCTGCAACAGACTAACAGCTGTAGGTATTCATATCATAACCAGGGACCTGCCCAGATCACATGTCTGCATCCCTGTGCCATGCCATGCTGAGCACCCTGTGCAGGATCCCAGCCTCCCTCCACAACAGGTCCTGCCAGTGGTGTGTCAGCTGGTGGATGGTCTGGTGTGTCCCTGTCATCGCCGCCATGCATGCACTGATGGCTGTCCATGTCCATTCCCACTCCATGGCACTGCTCCTCCAGCACCCAGGTGGCAGCAATGTCCTACCCCATTGCTGAATGCAGTTGACCAGCAGCACCATCTCAAGGGTTGTGAAGTTTGGGGCACACCCGCTGAGGCTGAGGGATGACCCTGAGGACATAATGGTTGTCAGTATGGCACCTGTAATGGGACGGAATGACACATGCATCACTACACGATGTCACCGTGGATGTGCTGGTCACCCACACCCACCAAGCGCAACACTGGACACCGGCCATAGGACATGGTTCAAGACTGGGCCACAGGACTGCAACTGTGGGCCACCACCTCAGGAGGTGCACCCCACCACACCAATGACAGGCACATCATGAGGTGTGGAATGGCTGAGCAGTGCCATGCAGGGGCCAGGCACACAGTGACCACAGTGCACCAACATGGCACCCGTCCCCTGTAGAGACATCTTGTCACAGCCTGACCCTGCACAGTGTGGGCATGGAGTGCTGCATACAGCCCTGCCACACATCTGCACCACCACCCCCATGCAGAGCAGCATGCAGCCACAACCACCAGGTTCCCATGGGGCATTCCCAAAACCAACCATGGGCACAGGCATGGAGAATGACAGATACTTACCTGGACTGTGCACCATGGTGATGAGAGTGTGGGTGGCACTGATGGATCTTGAGGCACACCTGGATGGAGAAAGAGCAGGGTAACATAAGCCTGTGGCACAGTCGGTGACCCCCAGAGCAGCTGTGGTGTGGCAGTATGAACTTACCTGGGCCTGAGCAGTGGAGCTGAATCCTACACAGGGGACAGAGAATAACAATGTCAGGTACACAGTGCTGTACAGGCACTGGAAATGTGCATGTTGAGCAATGGCACATACTCACTGAAGACCCAGACGTGTCCGCTGTGGAGCTAAGAAGGGAATGGACATGGGTTAGTACACAGCCATATGTGCCTCTGTGGCCAGCTGCCTGTGGGTGCTGCAACCCCCACACTGTCTTCATCCCACAGGTATTTCCCCGCACATGACCCTGGATGGCCCCCAGGAAACCCTGCCATGACCAACCCTGCACAGGGTGGATGTGGCCAGGTGAATGCCTGCAATGACAGTGGGCGGCAATGCAGACAGGCCACTATTGCATACCCGACAGACATAACATGTAGGGCATGGTACAGGAACAATGGTACACAACCAGCTGGGCATGCAGCCATGCACCTGTGTGTCCAGCGCTGGCAAGGACCTGTGTTGGCCCCCCCCCTGCACAGTCTGAAGTGACATGTGGCAGCCCCCGACCTGTGACACTGAAGTCCAGTATATTGACTGCCACGCAGTGGCGTGTGGATGTACCATGCCCCCCATTACCCTGGGAACCATGCCACAGCACAACCCTTTTGTAATGTACACAGCCATTGCACATAACATGTCAGAACTCCTGAGTTTCCACCATTGGGAGGGTCCATACCTGTTTCTGTCCCTTAGGGCTGTGACAGATGGAGTAGGGGTATGTATGGGGGGGGGGCCTGCTGTGGCCCAGTACTCATCAGTCTGCAGTATATTTGTCCCTGTCCTGGTCAGGCTGGCAGTGTAGTGTTTCTGCTCTGTTCTGCACTCAGCTCTGCAGCTTCTGTAACAGTATACTGTGCCTGGGCCTAGCTACTTGCAACCGCATGTGTCTCACGTGCATGTCACACGTGCATTGCATTTCACACTTTGCATATGCGCAATTGTGGCATGTGTGGCAGCAATTGCAATATGCAATAGCGATATGCTGTTTGGCAACTGCGATGTGGGGTTGCGGCCTGCCCGATTTCATGCACTGGAGTGTGCTCCCTGCGGATGCAACACAGCTATGGAATGGGTATTGGTAGACCTGCATGTGTAGCACCAGTGCCTGCAGGGCTTTGTGTGCACGTGTGTGTGTGCGTGTGTGTGTATGTGTGTGTGCATGCCCTGGGGTGGTCAGTGGCCAACAGCTGCCCACTGGCAATGACCCATGCGGGGCATTATTGCGATTGGGGGTTACACCCTACCCAACATATATGCAGTATAGCTTTACCATTTCACCAATGACAAACAGATAACACAGCATAGGGATGAGGTGCAAAGGTTTATTTACATGGTGCATTATATACAACAGGTGCTTATATCACAGTGCTCTCCAGTCCTACCCATCACTCGTGCCCCCACACAGATGCATGATCACAGTCATATATACGCACACACATGCGCCCTTATGATTGCACAGTCCCCCATATACATGTGCTCACTGCTATGCATATGGCCCCACCACCACAGTGCAGCCTGACCCAACCAATCCCCAACTGCACAGGATGGCTGGGTGTGTCACAGCTATCTGCCACATGCACACCATCCTTGCACTGACCGAGTGCTGGGCTGTGGGGGACCCTACTGGTCTGGTGGGCTGTGCGATGCCCTGGTGGCCCACCCCTGGCATTGCACCCTGTGTGCCTGTGAGTGCCACCACAAGTGCTCCACTGTGCCTCCACCCACGCAAGCCTACCTGCCTCTGTGCCACTTATGGCAGCGGTTATACGGGGCTGCATGGTGTGTTCCCCCATCACATGCTGATTGCCTCAGGCCCTGTGCAGTCTGAGGAGCACCCTACTCAGTGTGCACACTCCCCTGTGAATGCTCTGTGTCTGACCCAGGTCCAGTGGGACTGTGTGTGGGTGTCAGCCTTGCCTGCATCTGTGCTGCTGGCATGCCTGTGTGCATCACTGTGGTTGCACCATGGCACTCTCCTGTGTCCAGGTCAGTGTGGGCAGTGCCTGGCTGGGCTTGTGGCACCCACAGCATGACTGGTGGGAGGGGGACAACTGATACCTTGGCCCAGGGTGGAGGTGGGGGTGCAACTGGCTCCAGTGGTTCTGTCTGGGTGCTGGAATGAGCAGTGGCCGGGGGTGCCATCCGCTGGGCCAGGTATTGCAGGTGGTGCAGCAGCAGCAGTGCACATGTGATGTGGCCATGGCCATATCCTGGCACTGCTGGTGTGCCAGCATGTTTTCCTGGACTGGACTGAGGTGGTTCATGATGACCACCTGGCATTCAGCACAGTGCCGGATGCCCTGTATGGCATCCCCCAGACCAACCATGCATACCGATGAGTCCCTGGTGAATGCCTGCAGACAGCCAGCAATTCTGGACAGCTGCAGCTCCATGCAGGAGTGGTTGATCCTGCATGCCCTGCCATATATTCCCCAGCTCTTGTCTGACACCTCTTGGCTGGACAGCACCAACTGGCAGTAGTCCCCAGTGTAGGACAATGGGGACAGCTGGTCCTGCAGCTCATGGATGGCCTCATCCAACTGGTTCTCAAGTCCACGGGCACTCAGTGGGCTGAGCGACCCTATGGCAGTGTCCTCTGCAGCTGGCTGATCTTGCTCTGACACCTTCTGCTCAGCCACAGGCATCCGCACCACCTCCACAGATGTGGTAGCCCTGCTGATGGTGTCCTCTGTCATCCCCTGCTGCTTCCATGGTGGTTCTGCTGCATCCTCCACACTGCTGTCCACCACCTCCTCAACCATGGGACTATCACCGTCACCACTTCCCTCACGCTCTGACATGGGCTCCGGTGTTCCAGCCACAGGTGTTCTGGCATCAAGGCTGCCTCCAGTGGACGTAGGGCTGCTGCCATCATCCGACACTGTGCCAGTGGCCTGGGTCATGCTGGCACTATCCTGGCCCTGCTGCTGCAGTTCCCATCGTCTGGCTCCACTGGGGCCACCTGCACCGGCTGCCACAGCACCTGTTGGATGGGAAGCTTGTTAGTGTGTCTCCACATCACTGTGTGCCCTCACCTGCCTGATCAGTGTTGCCTTCACAGATCTGCTTTGGCTATGGCATTGCACCCACTACATATCTGTGCAGTCCCACCTGGTGTATGCCACCACTGTACATTCATCCTGCACTGATGGTGTGAACCCCCTGGCACTGCTGCCCTTGCTGTGCCATCCATCCTGGTACGTCATCCCCAGCTTTCACATGGCTGACTTGTACAGCTCCCCACTGCACAGTGACACTGTACACGGCCACACCCTATGGGGCACCACTGCGCTGCAGGGGCCAACACCACTGTGACTACGTTGTCCCTGCAATCCATGCACATTGCCTGCAGCCCTTGTCCACACTCTGTGACACTGGTACAGTGACCCATGCCCCCTCCCTACAGCCCAGCCCTTGCCTGTGCATGGCCTCCCTCCTAGTACACAATGCATGTCATAGCATCACCCAGTGCAGCCCAACTCATACTTCAGAATGCCCCCCCAACAGTACACAGTGCATGTCATAGCATCTCCCAGTGCGGACCGGCCCATACCTGTGCATGGCCCCCCCCGGTTTCATGTGCACATGCCAGCCCTTCCATGGTTGGGCATGACTCCTTCCTTGGCACTGCTGCACATGTCAGCTGCACACATGCTTGTCCCTGGCCTGCCCCTGACCATTGTCTGGTTCAATTGGACCACTCTGTGGCCAGCTGTGGCCATGTTGCATTCCTGTGCATGCCACTCTACTGCTACATCTGCCTACACATTGTCATCCCACCAACCCCACCTTTGCTGTTGCTTACAGTGCTGTTGCCATGTCTGGCCTGTCACATACATTGCTGTTGTTTGTCCCTACTTGTGGCCATGTGCCATCTGAAGGTGTCCAGCTGTGTTACTCCAATGATGCTCTGCTGGCTGAGATGTGCTGCTATCCTCTGCTAGATGCTGCTGAGTGACTCCTGCTGGTTGGTTCCACCCCTTGTGCCCTGTTTTGCGCCACCTTGTGCTTCACCAGACGCTTGAGGTCATTGCACTTTTTCTGTATACCCCAGACTGTCCTGCACTGTGCAGCAATGGAATTGACTCTGCATGTCACCCTGTCCCATGCCCTCTTCCATTTTTTCCTCCTCTTACCATCCCCTCCATGACCCATGAGGAGTGCATGGTGCCTGTCTATTTGCTCCACCAGTGTGTTCACCTCCTCATAGCTGAAGTTCTTCTTCCTCCTCTGTCTCTCAGTTGCAGCTTCTGCCATGGCTGTGGCATATCTGCTGGAGTATGTTGGGCCGCAGTTGTGTGTTACACCCTTTTATATGGTGTATCTTGTGTGTTGCGACTTGCACAGCTGAGTTTGGAGTATCCCTCGCAGGTTCTAGAATAGACTGTATATTGCATGTCGCAGTTGCTGTTGTGTAAGTTCCACAAGTGTGTTACTTGCATCTAGCAAAATTTCCTTTCTTGAATTGGGCCCTATGTGTATAAAATGGATCTATCTGTGCTTATCCGGGCTTATATGGGTAAACAATAGTTTCATTCAGTAAAATAAATGAAACATACAAGTGTAAATATACATTTTCAAAAAAAGGCACCGTTCCTTTAAGTGTGCTAAATAGTACAATAAGCTGTGGATAACCATACACAGTAGACAGACAAATATTTGTACTGTTCTAATAACAGTTAACATATAGAGGTAACACACTGTGCAGTGTGCAGTATTAACTGCTACAAGGTTAGACAGTAAAATACATATGCTCAAGGTAGACAAAGTAGCTACTGCTGTCACCATCAAGCACCCAGCCCCCTGTGGGGTTGTCCCTGTGGCTATCCTCCAGTGTGGGCTCCTACGTCATACAGATTCCAAGTACAGGCAGTGAGTAACAGCAACAAAAAGGCACAAACAGTAAAATCTGCAGCTCATGTTGTCCCAGAAAGGACACTGAATTTTAAAATAGCAAACAGCTGTTCTTCCTTATCTTTATGCAAGTTTCGATAAACGTGGATACAGTATGCAGTCAACTGTGGTTTACTTGCCATTAAGAAGGAGTTAGCCTTACAATGTCCCTATTCCTACTGCTCACAGCAGTATAGTGTGCAGCTACACAGTCAAAACCTCTCTGGCTATCCTAATCCCAGGTGGTGGAGGTAAAAAAAGTGGTGGGGTTCAAGAATGCAATAGATAGGTATAAGGGAATCTTAGGGAAAGAGGGTGAATGGGATAGTGATCAAGTAGAATCTGTAATTATACTATAGTCAGGGGACAATGGGCTGGCTAGTTGGGCCAAGTGGTCCATATCTGCCAGCAAATTCTCTGTTTCTATGTTTCTGTTTACAGTCAGTCCATGGAATGTTGGATTTACACAACATTTCCTATCAAATATCATGACACCCCAACTTCCAAAACTAATGTCAGTAATGTCATAATTAGGAAACATAACTTCAAAAAATTACATTAATGCAGAAGTTAGGGTTTATTATTAAAACACAAAAACTAAAGAGATGCAATATTAGGGTTTTTGAACCCTCAGACCCCCCCGTACATCCCTCAGCTCCATGAACCACACCTTACTGAATGCTAAAGCACACCTTACTACTGTACCTAAAAGATCAGCCATGACTGCATGTCTGCAGAAGCTGAGAGGGAGAACAGCTACCAGCTACTTAAAGCAAGGAGGTAATTTAATTTGGTTCATAATTCAGGGACCTGTGGAAGTAGGTAGAAGTAAGTGCTTTGATTCACTGTTTTTGAGGTTGTTCTTTACTTAGTGAAACTTTTATTTGCCAGGGAGGTAATCTAGGTGGGGGAATATTTGCAGTCATTTGTGACTAGAGCTGTCACTTAAACTTTGTGAAATAGGTGTCAGATCAGGGGAGGAACTGAAGGAGGCCTGAAGGGACTGGGGATTAAATAAATGGGACTGGGGATTATTTGAGCTGATAGTTTTTCTCAGTCTAGGGGTAATCCCACCCACCCCAAAACCCACCACCCAGGGATTGTCCTCCTTTTATAGGGCAGGGGTCTGATGTATAGTATATCTTCCTGCCTCCTACCAGGAAAAACTAATTCAAAGAAGGGGAGAAGGAGGAGAAGTGAAAGTAAAAGAAGACATGAAAAGACAAAACAACAAAAGCTTAAGCAAATCAAACTGAGAGGCTAAGAATAGCAGCATGAGTGTTTAGCTAGTATTAAATGAGGGAATACAGACATATTAAAAGGAGATGATGCAGGGAGTGGTGCAGTATACTGGGTGTGAAGCAGCAGTCTTTAGGAGAACATTCTTGGTACTGCGGTGCTACCCCATATGCAGGCAACTCTCTGGGATTAGGGCAGAGGTGGCCAGTCTTTGGGCTGAGTTGGCAGGAGTACTGTCGACCTTCATCCCCATCCAGAGGCCACTGTGTCACCAGCCATTGCCACAACGGCTGCTCAGACAGATGGCTGCGTGGACTATGGTGTGCTTAGGGAGATTCAGGGAGGGGGTGCAGAGACACATCCCTCATACAGTTGCTCTTTAGAACTCCTGCACTGTCTTGGAGGAGTGGTTGAGTTCTGCAAGGGAACCCTAGGCTGTGACCAGGGAGGATGTGAGGGTCATCCAGAAGGAAGATGCAGTGGGGGGAGGAAGAGGACCCCAGTGAAAGAAGAAGTTACTGCTGATGGGGGACTCAATTGTATGTGGAATGGATCTGGTTAAGGACAGCATGGAGGAAAGAGAGGTCAAGTGCCTCTTAGGAGGCACAGCTCAGAGGGAGGGAGGGGGAGCAGATCCAGAAGATCACTAAGGCATTGGAAAGGAGAGAGGCTATGGATGACATCACCAACCTGAGAACGAATGACCTATCCAAGGACAGGACAAGTGTGGAGCAGGTGCAGGAGGATTCCAAAGAGTTGGGAGGACAGCTGGAGAAGGTAGCAAGCTCCATGACATTTTTGAGGTGTTGTCAGTCCACAGCAGGAGGGAGGATGGAAATCTCTGTATCAGAAGCTTTAACACATGGTTGAAGGGCTGGTGCAGTGAGAAAGGGTATGGCTTCATTGGGGACTGGGGAACCACCTGGAAAGATGCGGCTCTATACTCAAGTGATGGGCTACATCTGTCAAGAACTGGGTAAATCAGTCATAAATGAATGGTTTAATTGCTTCCTTGCTGAGCATTTAAACTAGTTAAGAGGGAGCAATGAGAACAGGGAATCTCTAGCAGCCCACATTCACAGGAAAGAGAAGCCAGAAATGAGGAGAAGGAAGGAAAATGTGGACAGTATTAGTATAATTATTAAAGTCTGAGATCCCCTATCCAATGACACCTTAGGTTCAACAGTGGGCATCTCTGATGCCTTCTTGCACTACTACACCCAATTATATTCAGCCTCTCAATCAGCCCCAGAAAAGGATATATCTGCTTTTTGAGTGGATCTTCACCTCCCATCCCCATCAGAAGCCAAAAACACTGTATTGATTGCTCCCATCTCCAGCCTAGATATAGAAAAAGAGATAGATCTCCAGAAAGCAGGCAAATGTCTCAGCTCGGATGGACTCCAAGGGGAGTGTTATAAAACAGTTAAGAAGACAATTACCCTTTTGCTACACAAAGTGTTTTCTTATGTTGCTACCCCTGATGGTACTTTGCCTCCACCTTGGAATTATGCTATAATTTTGGTGGTCCCAAAGCCAGGCAGAGACCCTACATTATGCCCTTCTTATAGGCCTATTTCTGTTCTTAATACAGATTATAACATTGTCTCATACATTCTAGCCCGGTGGCTTAAACATCTGGCACCTGAGATGATCCTTATGGACCAGTGTGGTTTCATACCGGGTAGACAAGCCCAAGATAGTAGCCATTGAACAATCTACTTACTAGATCATATACAGAATCAAAAACAACCAGCCCTCCTGTTAGGTTTAGATGCCGAAAAGGCTTTTGATAAAGTCTCCTGGCCTTTTCTCTACGGGATCCTTGCCTCCTTTTGGTTTCCACCTAGTTTTATTGATCTGATTGGTAAATTTTATAGCTCCCCTAAACGATATATTCAATCCAATGGCCATATCTCCCAAAGTTTCCCCTTATTCAGAGGTACGCATCAGGGATGCCCACTTTCCCCTTTACTTTTTGCTTTTTATATAGAACCTCTATCCCAATGTGTCCATTGGACACCTGAAATAAGGGGTATTCCTCAACTAGAACTGAACATAAACTAGCCCTTTTCGCTGATGTTATTTTAATATATTTATCCAGCTTGGACTTCTCCCTCCCAGTCCTTTTCCAAAAGATAACCCAGTTTTTCGAGCTTTCAGGTTACACTATTAATACGCATGAAACAGAGGCTTTGTCCCTGTGATACGACCCCTCCCCTGCAGTCAGATCCACCTATAATATGAAATGGGACTTACTATCAATTAAATACCCCAGAATTAAAACCCCTAAGGATCTTTCTCAGCTTTTTATGCTTAATTACTCCCCCTTGATAGTGACCCTGAAAGTGGATATGAGGCATTGGAATATTATGCCATTTTCATTCTATACCCACAATTTGACCCTTAAAATGAACATTCTTCCAAGCCTTTTCTATTTATTTAAATGTGTCCCATGATTCACTACAAGTAAAGAATTACTATCCTGGCTGAAGTTAATAAATCAGTTTTTATAAAACAATAAGAGACCCCACATTAAACAACAGAGACTCTTTCTCCCAAAGTCGCAGGGGGATTTCGCTTTGCCATCACTCACACTTTACTGGATACCAGCACAGATTAGATTGGCCCTTTTGTGGGGCAATAGGAGATACTCAGCAGCATGGAAAACAATAGATCTCTCCTGAGAGCTTCCTTTTCTGCTCCCAGCCAGTTCTTTAGTCCCCCTTTAACCCAAAATGCCATACAAATGCTATCTGAGATCTGTTCAGTTATCCTGGAGGGCTGGAAAAGGGGAATACAGAATAGAAATCTCCAGACCCTTTTTTGGAAATACAAATGGTGTGTAGTGAACCCAAGTTTCAACCCACCCCAGCAGGATGCATGGTATGATCAGCAAGCCAGTAGAGGGTTTACAGCCCCATGGCAAATCTTACGTGGCACCACAGTCCTTTCCTTTGAAGAGGCCCAAGTTGCATTTGGGTGGGAAGGGAAAGACAGAATCTGATACAGTCAGGTCTGAGACTATATTAATAAACAATTAAGGCTAGAGAATAGCAGATCAGAGATGTTTGGGGACCTGACCCCTTACATTCAGATATGGAAGTCAGAAACAGGAGAAAAAAGCCATTTCCATAATTTACAAATCCTTACTGAATCAGATTTCCCATGTGACAGACAGGCCAAGTGCCAGCTGGGAGAGGGAGTTGGATCTTAGATTGGGAGAGAAGGACTGGCTTTGGGTGTGGGGAAGGGGCTTGGCATTTGACATCCTCTC
Organism: Neoceratodus forsteri; assembly: GCA_016271365.2. Lineage (NCBI taxonomy): Eukaryota > Metazoa > Chordata > Ceratodontiformes > Ceratodontidae > Neoceratodus > Neoceratodus forsteri. The sequence continues at coordinate 215,208,934 of CM057451.1, forward strand.
CAACTTGGAGACAATTTGTTTGTAAGAGAAGGGCCAGGTTTTTTCTGGTCCCAGTTTTAGGGGCTAAGAGAAATCATGGTACCTCTGCTTCATGCTGGAGGAGGTGTGGTGCCTTGAGTGCCACTCACACCCACATCTTCTGTGAATGCCCCAAACTTTTCCATTTTTGGGTGGCTATCACTCAGCGAATGATGGTTATATTTGACATACTGTACAGCAATCCCATTCCCTGTATCATCTTCTGTTAGGTGTTCCTCCATGGACAGTCTGGGGAAGGGACTTTCTATACTGACGGGCAAGTTACTTGTGTGCGGCATGTAAAGCTATAACAAAAAAATGGCTCCAGGAAGAGCCACCAACTTTAGAAAATTGGAAAGAACTTGTGCTATACATGCAAGCAAATCAACAGTTATCATTCTCTTTACAAAATAAAACAGAGGAGTTCATATATAAATGGACTCAGGAAATGCACCAATAAATACATACATTTGCATTATGGTAAAAGGTAACTTAAAAGACATATTACTGGATTGTATCTGTCTCAGCCCTTTTAAAATTGCTAAGCACTATATTTACTAGGGACTTGTTTTTAATTCTGTATTTATTTCTTTGTTGTGGTTAGCCCATGAGATGTTTTAATAATACTCCAGTTTTTTCCTTTTTATGAAAATTAAGGTTTATGTATTCTGCTAACAGGAAATGTAATACATTTAACAGGCGGGAGATATCCCCTCTCGAAGTATAAAAGGTGTAAAACTGTTTTAACCAGGATATACACTAAAAAAGTAACTGAAGTGTAATATTGTGCAGAGAAAACTGTAAAATAAAATTAAGTAAAAAAAAATCCATCTGTTGCTAATTTTAGATTTGTTTATGGGTATTGTACCTGTATGTGCTAGCAATGTTATCTCTAACTATTGTTTACTCATGCTAATACTGATAGGGTGCAGTAGTAAGGTTTTGAAGCTGAAAGTGGAGAGGAATGTGGAAGCCTTTGAGGAGGCATAATTTTTAAAGACTCATACCTGGATATAGTTAGCAGCTGGCATGTAATTTCCATCATACTAGGTGATAGTAGAGGCATGGAACTACATCTGCAGTAGGATGCTCCTTGTTACTACCCCAACAGGATGGGTTTGCTAGCAGCTTTAAATATTATAACTTAGGTCTGGCAAGCTGGCGTCCCCTAATAATGCTGCATAACTGTACCTTCAAGAGTTAGATTCCCTGTCTATAATGGACCCTAAACATGCTATTTCAATTTTAGGAATGTCATGAGCCAGATGGTCCTGGTGGACTGACTCAGAAGTTAGCTGACAGACTTTACACCTTGTTTCTAGGGTAACTTCTTTAATTCTCTACCGTGGCCTGATCAAGCATGTAAAAGTGGGGCTTAGCTTCAAGGTTTCAGACCTGAAAATGGATCAAAATGTGGAAGCTTTTTGAGGGTTGGCTCAGTCTCTAATAGACCCACAACCAGTTACAGATAGCCAAAATATAATTCCCATCATACCTGGATATAGTAGGGGTATGGAACTGCATGCGCAGTAGGATACTCCATGGTAGAATCCCAATTGGATGGGTGTTGTTGGCAGCTTAAGATTTCCTAACTTGGGTCTGGTGAGCGGGCATCCTTAAATAATGCTGTGACGTAATGTCTTCAAGTAGGTTCCCACCTCTAGTTGGGCCTAAACATATTGGCTAAATTCATGCCTGTTTGAGGATGGGAGATAGTTTTCTTTGAAGGAATATTGGAGGATGGTATGGTCAGCTGCTCTATGAGGGAAATGGGTTCCGGTCGTAGGTAATTAGTTGGTAATCAGTTTCCAATTAAAAAAGTGCCACTAGATGAATGTTTTGGGGGACTTATGGTATTTTAATTTACCCCTAGAATAGCCCTGGTGTATTGTACTGTTTATGAGCTTTGCTGAGACTGGAAGGATATTTTATTCTTTCATTACATCCCAGTTGTATAGGAGCAATGCTGTAAATATGAAGTAATCTGTTTTAAAAGGCAATTGGAAAATGGAGAGACAATCCCTTTTAATGAAAACTGAACACTGTACGATTATTATGCAAGTATGATTTTTAGTATAATTTTAGCAATTATATTGTATCCTGAATTGTTTGTATAATAGTATATTGTAATGGCATTTAGCGGAACAATAAAACTATTGATGGTGATTATTCACGATTGTACAGGCAACTTCAATGTCCTGGATCAAAGTCAGGGGATTGCCCCTCGGATCTAATCTGCAGTCCTTCTCATCTCATAGGGGATAAGAAAAATCAGGAACTCCTGCTAGACAGTTTCCACCACTTCTACTGGCAGGCAGATGGTTCTCAGCATTAGGGTGAGAAAAATAAGCTCTCCTCAGAGCCCACACTGCAGCTCTTCACTCCTCCAACTGTTCACTCTGAACACTGACACAGCACTAACTAAAAATTCTAAAGCTCCCCACTCACAGCTAGCTACCACAGCTTATGCTGCTGCTATGAGAGTTCTAAATGACATCACCTCTCTCAACTCAGCTGAGACCAAGTAAATAGAGAGGGAGCAGGTGAAAACCATTTAACCAGTTATTCGCCAGCTGCCTTCCCCACTTAGCACTGACACTGATGGGATTCTACTAACCCCAGGGGACCGGAGGGTTACACTACCATACTACTACACAAGAAACAACTGCTTGTTTAGAGAAAAGCTCCCTGAAAGCTACCTAAGAATTACAGTTCTGCCTAGAGCAAAATACATTTCTACAGTACTGCTGCTTTAGCCTACCAGACCCACACCCCTACAAACCCCTGTGCCAAAGGAACTACTCACCATCTGGTCTAGCCCTGACCCAGTCATGATCAGCTCTTACTTGCCCCTCTCCTTGTAGTGTCCATGTCACCCAATTTCAGTTCCTTTCAGGATTCAGCCTTCTGCTCCTCCCCTTTCTTGGCTGCCCTATCCCCACTTGGCCTCTGAGTATTTAAATTGTTTTGGGGGGGTGAGAGAGCCTTCTTCCTCTGAGAAACTCTTCCCCTCTGCTGCCGCTCCTACTGGGCCCTTCCAAGTGCTGACTGTGCTTTAAAAGGGCTGCCGTAGGCTGCTTGAAACTGCTGCAATTACTCTGATTGGTCCCATGGTCCTCACTGTCAGCAGCCCCAAACTGGAGCTGCCGCACCGCCGCTAATGTTGACAGGCGGTGGCTGCTGCTCTTCTCCCTGTTCGCTCCTTCTGGCACTCTTTTTTCCTCTGGGGAACTCTTCCCCACTGCTGCCACTCCTACCGAAAACAGAAAAACAAACCAGGCTGTTAATGACAACTACCAAAAAAGTGACACAATGAGCCTAAGTCAAAGAGTAGTACAGACAGTATGGCAAACAACAGCAACAGGATGTCCAATAAATAATGTGCAGAATCAACACAGGTGTACCAATAAGATAAAAATGAAAGTGTGGTGGAACCCAGTTGATGAGATGCTGAACCAGCACTCCCAGGTGGAATCAAGAAAGGTGAAGGGTTCAGGATGAGGGTATGCAGGAACAAGAAGGAGGTGTGAGAAGTTTTAGTTGGCACCTAAGAGAGGGAAGGGAGGGAGAGAGAAAGAGAGAGAGAGAGACAGTTGAAGGAAGGTAGTTGATCCCAGAGATTGGGGAGATGTTATTAGAATGCAATGAGAAGGCAAATTTTCCAGCTAAGGGGTGTGGGTGTGGAAAGGAGAAAGTGTATGGATCTCTGGAGTGTAAGGATTTGGAGGCAATGGGGGTGAGGGAGATGAGATAGGAATGGTAGGAGAGGAGGGATCCAACCCAGAATTTGGGTATGAGAGAGGCAGAGTGGAGCTGGCAATGTGTGGAGAACAGGAAGATGGGTAGGGAGGATCAAAGGGAGCAGTGGCAAGTGTTAGAGGGAGAGTTTGTCACAAAGGAGCAAAAGGCATTGCACAGGGTGTACAGTCTGGCCAGGGAAGTAGACTGGGCAGTGCCATAGACCACATCTGCATAGTCAAAGACTGGGAGAGTCATTTTGGTGACTAACTCCCAGCAGACCAACTGAAAGAGGTAATCCTTATAGTGATGTAGGGCATCAAGTTTGGGATGAATGGCATTGATGTGAACTGAAAAGTCAAGCCTGCTATCTAACCACAAACTGAGGTACTTCAAGGTTGGAACAGACTCAAGCAGGGAGCCACCTAGAATAGAGAAAAGAGGGAGGAGAGCTGTGCCAATTTCTGACTGGTACCAAAGGTCATAGACGTAGTTTTTTTTTCTGTTGACCCTTAGCTGGTTGGCCAGAAACCAGCACCGAACATTGTGAAATTCATGTTGGAGGGAGACTTCCACAGAAGCTGTTTCAGGACCTAAGTCATGGATGACTGTGTCATCTGCATAGATATGAATATGTGAGTTGGCACAGGCAGAAGGGAGGTTATTGAGGAAAAGGAAGAATAGGATTGGACCCAAGATGGAGCCTTGTGAGATGAAGCCTGATTGATATCCAGTTAAGATTTCATTGTTATCTAAATATGTTTTCAATTGGACACTTACTATTTTCTCAAACATCTTTGAGAAAACAGGCAATAATAAGATGTGAGTAATTGTTCTTGGTATCAGTCTTAGGGTCAGATTTGTAGATGGTAATGACTTTGTCACTTTTCCATGCTTCAAGAAATTTTCCAGCAGCTAGGAAAAGATTAAAGATGGTGGTTAGAATGAAAGCAATTACAGGGAGCACATATTTCAAAAGTACAGTTGGTATGGCATCTTGTCTGACAGGTTTAGAAATATGGTGTTTATTAAGCTCACTCCACAAGTCATCCACCCTGATCCCTGATCTACAAAAATTCAGGATGACATAACTTAACACATGACTAGTCTGTACAGGTAGTGCCAGTGGTTGTTACATTTGAATATTGACTCACGCCCTCAGGACCCATTCTAATAAAAAATGCATTACGTTCTTCAGCTATTCTAGCCCTTAGGCTACTGATAGAATTAGAAAGTATAGCAACTTTGGACTGATATGTCAGTCCACAGCTATGCAAGGGTTAGTACCCAAAGGAATTTTTTGTCCATAAATTGTGAAGTACTTTTAGGGGATCTCGATTGCTCTGCTTCTGCAACTTTTTAATTTTTTTTTCAAAACGTTTTTCAGATTTTACCTATTGTCATTGCCAAAGGCCTTTTATAACACACCTGTTTTGCCTGATTGATTTCTTTAGTGTAGAAATTCTGCATTTGTCGATAGCTGTCCCAATCTATTGGTCTGTTAGTATTTTTGCATTCCTCCACAATTTATCACATTTCCTTTTAAGTTTATTTAGTTTTGAATTATACCAGGGAGCATTATTTATTTTTATTAATTTGTTTTTTACTGGAGCATGCCTTCTACAAACCAAGAACAATTCCTAGTGAAAAAAAGACCAGCAATACTGGCAGTTATAATCAAGTCTACTTTTTGGTCTCCATGTACCACATAACAAAATATTAAACAAAATATTAAACTACTCTGTGAGTAATGCATTTTACAGAGTGCAGATTCTGATCATTTACTTGTAGACAAAATATACATTTCTGGTACCTGATGGAGTCTGGAAGCTCTCAACTGAGTTTATCTGTTTATCTGTGGAAATCAAGTTAATTAGTGTAGAAAATGTAGTTCTTTTTCACTAATTTGTGCTGGTTCCTTAATAAGCTGAACACAATTTAAATTTATGTGAATGTCCTTGAAGCTATGAGCACAACCAACTTACTTCCAGTTGAAGGTAAAGTCTCCCAGTATTAATGATTTCTTACTACATTTGTACTAGTATAATATATCTTGCAGTTCTTCAAAGACATTTAACTTGACTTTTGGTTGAGAAGGTACCACTAGAGATGGGCGAAGTGGCCAAAATTCACTCCGCGGTGTGATTCATGGAGTAACACGGAATCCATGAAGTGCTCCACAATGCAAAGTGGAGTACTCTGCATCATGATGGGGAACGTGAAGTCCATTGAAACCAATGACTTTGTATTATTCTGCCTTCCCCAGACCACTTCTCCACCAATTTTAAGGTGAAGTACATTGAAAGCAATGTACTTCACATCACTTCACCTTGTTATTGAGTTCCAAGGTGAATTTGCAGTGATTCATGGGATTGCAGATCACATGGGCTCTAGTTTGTTCTGCACAGCTTCAGTTCTGTGTAGTGTGTGCATGTGTGTGTGTGTGTGTGTGTGTGTGTGTGTGTGTGTGTGTGTGCAGTGGAAGATGGAGACAGTTTCCTATCAGAGCTCTACGATTCAAATCCTCTAAAAGCTGTTAAAAAAGCCTTTTTCAGCTTTTTTTCTCAAAATTGAGTGCATCAATTGTAGGATACCCTTATGTGCTCATATCATTGAGTGTTTATTGTTTGTGTGTGGATTTTGAATGTTAATTTAGAACAGTCAGTCTATGTACTGTGAAGTGTGCTTTGTAGGGGGACGTATCTGTGGTGTAGGTAGATTAACTGGGAGAAAAAGGCAGTCTTTCTGTTTTGGTTATATTTTTCTTGTATAACTGTGTTAATGCATACACAGTAATATTTTCAGCAATTCTGGACATTATTTTGCTCATTTTAATGGTGCAACAGTGTATAATTTCAGTTTGTTTAAAATATTTAGTTATATTGCTAAAGATTTTCAATTTGCTATGCAACACTTGTAGTGTGTGTGTGTGTGTGTGTGTGATGCATACCATTAAACCAGACAACTTTTATTGTGCCAGAATAATTGAAGCAGTGAGAACCTGCTATCCACTGCACCTGCATGAATTTTTTATACTGCTTTGTGGTATCTTTACTGGTGGTGGACTGTTACTGCTGTGCACCACCTCCCAAACTGGCAAAAGGTATTCTTTTCCAGATTCGGATTTGTGACTTGTAAGCACTGGTAATGTGTTGTTGTGCCTTTGCGTCTAACTATGCATCTCTTGAGTGTGCAGCGCAATCTTAGTCTATCTGTGCATTTGCAGTACACCATTAATTCTGGGAGATTTGCATTTTTTTACCCTCTCATTTCACTTCACCAGCACTGGGAATTTCCTCGACACAAGACAGTAGCATTTTGGGGATGCAAATTAATACTGGTGACTGTGTGTGACCACTGTGCACATGACTGAGTGTGCCATTAATTCTGGGAGACTTTGCATTTCTTGTTACCCTCTCATTTCACTTCGCCATCACTGGGGAATTTTCTGGACACAAGACAGTAGCATTTTTGGGATTCAAATTAATTCAGGTGATTGTGTGTAACCACTGTGCACATGACTGAGTGTACCATTAATTCTGGGAGACTGTCAGCACTGGGGAATTTTCTGGACACAAGACAGTAGCATTTTGGCTTTGTGCATTGATTCTGGTGTCTGTGTGTGATGTGACCATGTCCATTGCGTGCATGACTGGGTGTGACATTAATTCTGGGAGACTTGGTATTTCTTATTGTGCTCTCATTTCACTTCATCAGCACTGGGGAGTTTTCTGGACACAAGACAGTAGAATTTTGGGGATGCTCATTAATTCTGGTGACTGTGTGTGGGGGGGGCACTTGGGGGATGCAAATAGTGTTGCTACTCTGCCTTACTTTGCATTAAGGTGGAATGACAATGCAAAGTAATAATTACAAGATGAAGTGAGCCTTTCCTATTGGCCACTCCGCATAGCGAAGTGACAAAGCAAAGTGGCCATCACATTCACTTCGCCAGCGGAATTTAATTTCGCTGCATCTCTAGGTGCCATTAGCAGGACTGGTTGAGAATAAGGCAATTTAACACCCAGGACCAGTTGTTCTAGACCTTCTACCAGCACAGTACATCTGACCTCAGTTGCTACCAAACCAGAGTTCCCAAACATCAAAAGACCTCCACTCTTTTTCCCTTTGATCTCTGTGCCATGTTTTGTATTGCTCAATACTAACAGGAAAGTCTAACACCTTTGGAGTTAACCATGAATCTGATATAATCATCAGGTCTGTCTTGCAACATGTAATCCACTCTCTGATGTGGTCTGTTTTAGGACGGATGCTTCTAGTTTCATAATGGGCTATACTAAATTTGTTATCAGTTTATATGACAGCTGTTGTGCCAATACAATTTTGGTAGCCAGAATTGGAATGAATGTTACTTCATAATAGATAGAAATGCGTACAGCATTTTAAAGATGTTGAATTTGTTAGTTTGTAATTTCCATATCAAAAGAAACCAATGTAAATTGCTGTTCCCAAAGCTCACTGCCCTCAACATTTTCCAGTTAACCTACACTTTAGTAACTGCTAGCTTCATCTTTTTTCTCCACCTTCATGACCACATTGTGTCTGAAAAGTGGACATGTAGTCTCACAAAACTGTTTTTAAGTCACAATAACAGCACATTTATTTTCATTAAAATAAACACAAAAAAAATACATAAAAAAGTTGGAGCAGCACCTTTATACCACAGTATCAAGTAGAGATGCAACTAATTTAAATTCCATCTTTGAAGTGCCTGAGAAGTGGCCACATTCACCTGGCAGAGCAATTTGCAAAATTTTGCTGCCTAAGGCTGAATTTTGCCTAGGTGAAATTTTACCTTCCACGGATGAAATTTCATCTTCCACGGCAAAATTCCACCTTCTGCAATGAAATTTCACCTTCTTAGGGCAAAATTCCACCTCCCTCAGGTGAAATTTCTCCATTGAAGGTGGAATTTCACTGCGGAAGGCTGAATTTCACGATGGAAGGTGAAATTTCGCTGCTCCGCTGGGTGGAATTTCGCCACTCTGCCAGGTGAAATTCCACATTTCGCTCTGCAAAATGGGAATAATTTTGCGGATTACTCGGAGGAGTGAATTTTGCTCACTTCGCCCATCTCTACTGTCAACCACACAAGTCACACATTTGAGCTCAAAGACAAGATAGGAAACAGGGAGCAAAAGTTATTATTCTTTGTGAAAACTATTTTTTTTTCACTTTCATGGTTGCAAAGATGCATGAAAATGAAAGTTTGATCTCATAAAAGTTTACATCAACTCACACAGAAAGCACCTGCTCTTTCACAAAAAAAACCTTATGAACAATTTGTGACAAATGGAAGTGTACATGCTTGTAAAATAAAACAAATTTTGTTAATTTAAAATGTAGAAGAAAACACAACAAATATGCAGCAGATTAGAGGCCAGGTATTCAAAGCTTAGCACCTGGCACAAAGTTGTAGCACTGGAATAGCACTGGATTTGCCCCAGGCTGCAATATTCAGAAGCCCTAATAGCACCGGCACTGTGTGTTAGCGCTGACATTAAAAGTAAATGTATGCAGGGGTGAGAGTTAAGGGAGTGGCCAGGAATGCCAGATGTGTGACATATTCAAACAGACAGTGCCGGCCTACAGGCATTAGCGTGACCTGTAGTGCGGCACCAAATACCGCCAACAAACAGCTGGCAGAAATGCAGTGGTGCCCCCACCTTCCTCAGCATGATCCCTGACCCCCAGTAGCCCCAAATATCACAGAAATCCCTGGTGGTGTAGTGGTCCTCCACCCCCCCCCCAGCATGATCCCTGACCCCTGGGAGCCCTGAAAATCACAGAAATACCTGGTGGTCTTGTGGTCCCCCCACCCGGAAGTTCAATGCCCATTAACCAGTAAACAGCATATGTACAGAGTCTGCGACCAGCTCAGCCTTCCCCTCACCACCATGGCTGGCCACTGACTGTGGTATGCATGAGTGTGACTGAAATTCAGTAGTGCTCATGCATACCGCAGTCAGCAGCTGGCCATGGTGGTGAGAGGAGGGCTGAGCCGGTCGCTGGTGCCGTACTGTACATATGCTGTTTACCGGTTAATGGACATCGCATTTATGGGTGGGGGGACCACTAGACTACCAGGTATTTCTCTGATTTACTGGGCTACCCAGGATTAGGGATAATGCTGGGGGGTGAGACACTAGCCTACCAGTGTGCATATCTCTCATCTGTCCCTGATTATGAGGGACATCCCTCATTTTACCTCTTGAAGCAGCCCTGACCCTCATGGAAAAGGTGCTGCCCACACAGAGAATGTGCAGTACATTCAGGATTTAAAGCAGACATTCATAATACTCTAGGATGCCAGATCAATAATAAACATTGTACAGGTCAACACAATGGTTCCACAGTGTTTTGAGCTTTTATCTGCATGTGTAAGGATATGTCCCTCATTCTGGGGATCTGTATCCCTCATTGTCCCTCTTTGTGAGTGTCCAAATATATTCATGTCCCTCTTTTCAATGACAAAAGGTTGAGGGGCATGCCAGGGTGTGTAATAGGCACACATTGGAACAAGGACCATGACTGCAGAGAAGGACTGCCTGGCCCAGCCAGTCTGCCCTGTTCCCTATCTAATGGATATGCTGCATATCCTAGTGAACCTACATCCTATGGTCTCCAAGCCCACCAGATTTGCCGTATGCCTGTCCTGTGCATTGAGTCCCCCCACTATGTTTCACCCACTGCTGAATTGGGGTACCTATGTTGTTGGGGGGGCATCCTCCAGGGCATGTATGGCCATGGGCAGTGTGTCTGTGTGTACCTATCAATCTGTATGTGTGTATATATATATACTGTATATATAGATATAGATATATGTACTGTATATATATATATATATATACACACACACACACACATATACATACACATATACAGTTCCTGCTTGCACAGATGCATGGGTGCATTGTATGCAATGACTTTGCCTGCCAGCACACAGTTCCTGCTGCTTCCAGCCTGTACTTCCATTCTGACCAACACAGGAAGCTGTGGGCATGTCTTGGCCTGCAGCATCCAGTTTGTAGTTCCATTCTGACCACAAGGTGGAGCTATGTGCACCATGCAGTAGCACCGGGTAAACTGCATGGCAATGTATGCTAAGCAGCACATAATGAGATGCAAATGTGCCTGTTTGCCCATGGACTACCTAAGTAGGCTCATTGGCATGGGAGCTTTGAATATAGCTTCCTTTTGCCCCGGGCTAAAAGTTTGCACTGGGCCAATGTGTTAACACTGTGCAATCAGGTTAGCCCCAGGCAAACCTCACTTCAGCATGTCACAGTTCTGCAGTGTGTGGCTTGCATTGTTGTTTGCAGTAGCTGTGGGACATCTCTGTGCAATCACACAGAATGCAAACAAGCAACACAAGCAGCTCACCTGAGGAGCTGAGGAAGCTGAATTTCCAGCCTGATTACTTTCGAGGCAGCCCCCCCCAAGCTCCTGCCAACCGTGGCAGGCACTCGGGACAAACAAGCAACACAAGCAGCTCACCTGAGGAGCTGAGGAAGCTGAATTTCCAGCCTCATTACTTTCGAGGTAAAGAGAGCCTTTTCTCTTCGTCTGGATGCCTGCAGGGGGGTGCTACCTGATGAACACTTATATTTTATGAACTTTGTTCCCTGTTCACCACTGGGTGGGCTTGTTATTTGCTTTTCTTTGTGCTACTAATGTTGAAGTGTAAAGCTTGGGATTCGCTGGGTGCCCTAGAGTTGCCTTGCTGATTATACCTTAAAGCCAGACATACTAAGCTACTAATATAGAGCAGACTTGTTGAATTTTGTGGTATTGGATCTAATTGCTGATTATACCTTAAAGCCAGGTATACTAAGCAGCTAATATAGAGCAGGCTTGTTTAATATTGTGGTATTGGATCTAATTGCTGATTATACCTTAAATCCAGATATACTAAGCAGCTAATATAGAGCAGACTTTTTTAATATTGTGGTTTTGGATCTAATTGTGCTTGCAACTGAAGGTATTAGGATAGCTGGGTCCTAGTGTGACCTCATTTTGGAATAGCCCTGTTTGCTTAGAGTGGAGCCCCTTTGTGTAAGTCACAACATTTTCTCCCACTGCATAGTAATGAGAGGCTTTGTTTTCTCCACTACATAGGCAGCCCCCACCCCAAGCTCACTGCCAACCGCGGCAGGCACTCGGGACAAACAAGCAACACAAGCAGCTCACCTGAGGAGCTGAGGAAGCCGAATTTCCAGCCTGATAACTTTCAAGGTAAAGAGAGCCTCTTCTCTTCGTCTGGACACCTGCAGGGGGGTGCTAGCCCGACGGCGCTTCGCGCCTTCTGCCCCACCCACCCAGGGGCGGCTGTCAATTTAAAGATCCACCCCCGTGACATCACATCCAGTGACATCACATTCTGTTGTCCAGAACCTATCTCCCCACTTTCCCATTTGTAGGTTATGCCTGCTGGCCACTAGAGGGACCTATGCTCCCTCGCTACTTCCTGCTCCTACCTGTACAGTACTCCTTCCCTTGGATCTTGCTCACCACAATGTATTGGCCCTGTCTCACACTCTGCCTGTGCCTATCCCCACTAGCAGTGCACTTGCCCACTTACCCATCTGCTACTCCGCACTGTGCCCTGGCACCCCTCCCTCCCCTTGCTCCTGAACCTGCTCTCTTGCCCCCTGGGATGTTTGTGTGTCTCAGTCCTCCCTGCCTTCCCCATAGCTTCCTCCTCGCCTCAGGCACATCTGGGTGTCTTCTAATTCCTGCCTTCCCTTCCTGTACCACCCTGCCCATCCCCTGCTCCCTTAACATCCCCTCCCACCCCCTCATGTCAATCGTAGGAAAACCTCTCACCATCTCCCAGCCAGGCTGTTAGTCATGCTACTACTCCTGTCAGGGAACATTCATCCAAATCCTGGCCCAGTTCCCAGGAGCTTCCCGACTAGCACCACAGGCCTATGCATGGTCTCCATGAATATCTGTAGCCTCCTAAAAAAGTTTGACTCACTACAATGCCTGGTCACATCAATTAACCCTGATGTCATTGCTCTGGTTGAGACTTGGCTGTTGAAATCCTCCCCTGACTCCCTGGTCTTCCTTCCTGGTTTCACCCTCTTCCGGTCCGACCATGTTGGGAGACGGGGCGGCAGCTGCGCTATTTATGTCAAGGAATCTCTCCCCGTACTAGCCCTGCCTACTCCAATCCTTGACTCCAGGGCCCAGGCGCTTACACTGAAACTAACCCCTGACCCTTTAAAGGAACCCCTTTATCTGACTACTGCATACGTGCCCCCCAGGGACCAAACGCAGGCCATTGCCTCTCTTACAGAATACCTTTCCTCACTACCTACTTCTGCTGATCAAATTCTGGCGGGTGACTTAAATGTCAACTGGCTCAGCCCCTCCTCCTCCTCTAACCATGACTTCTTTTCTGCAATAGACCTAACAACTAGTACCCAACCTACCAGGACTAACCCCAAGAGAGGCTCCAGTTCCCTGCTTGATGTGGTACTCACCAACTGCCCTAATTGGATCCACAATGTACAAGTCCTCCCAGACTCTCTCAGTGATCACTCCCCCATTCTATTCCACTGGCCATCCTCAGTCCCCAAACCCATAGCACAGTCCACATGCTGGCGGCGTCTAATACCTGGTGGCCTGACAAAACTTAAGGAACTTCTGTCCCAAATTGACTGGTCTCCTATACAGGCAACTCCTGACATTGACACTGCTCTCTCCTTCCTTACCCAAACTTTTAATAATGCCTGTGATATCTTTGCCCCAATGTCATACTGCCGTTCTAAAAGGCAGAATGCCCTCTGGGTAACCCCAGCTTTGATCCACCAACTCAAACATAGGGACAACCTATGGCACCGTGCCATTGAGACTGGCCGGCTCAGTGACAGGCAGTTATATGCTGCCACCCGAAACAAGTGCACTCAGGCCATCAGAAAGGCCAAGTCTGAGCACTATCGGTCCTCACTCACAGCCTCATGGGGGAACCCCAGAACCTTCTGGGATAACATTAAACAGTTAAATGGGAGTGCACACCCCCACCCACCCAGATCAACATTAATGGTGTGATCTCTTCAGACCCAGCCCTCATAGCCAACCACCTCAACACCTCATTCACTGACCTTAGCCCTATCCTCCCTACAAATTTTTGACCTCCTCCCCAGCGCTGCTGTAAATCTTTCTCGCCCTATTTTCTCTTCTGCCGTGTTTCTGCCCAAGAAATTAGGTTGCACCTGCCACTGCCCTCAAGAGTAATTAGTACGGCAGTGACACCTAGATCCGTGTATCCTACGGCTGGTCTTAGACATAGTCCTTACCCGATCATGTGCCTCATCAACCACTCTCTTTGCCTGGGAAGATTCCAACTGCCTGGAAAGTCGCCACTGTCACCCCTATCTTTAAAGGTGGTGATAGGACTGTGGCTGGAAACTATCGGCCAATCTCCATTCTCTCCCTCTCCAAGGCCTTGGAAAAAGTGGTAGCCTCTCAAATCTCTGACTACTTCTCCACCTACAATGTCCTATGTCCTGAGCAGCATGGCTTCCGAGCGGGCCACAGTACCAACACAGCCCTCCTAGAGTTCTCCAACTTTCTCCACTCCTCCTTAGACACTGGTTCTCTGGCTGGTGCGGTCTTCATTGACCTCTCTAAAGCTTTCGACACTGTCTCCCACCCACTCCTTCTTGATGCCCTTAGTCTCTCTGGTTTTGCTGTTGGGTCTATCTTCTGGTGCACCAGTTATCTGTCTGACTGCTCACACCATGTAAAAATTAATGGGACCTACTCAGACATCTGTCCCATCTTTTCTGGGGTTCCCCAGGGCTCCATTCTGAGCCCTTTACTATTCTCCCTTTACCTTAACACCCTTTCATGCTTTTGCTCAGGGAACATTCTATTGTACGCTGATGATGCAGTCATCTTTGCCTCAAGTCGTAACCCTATTGCCCCTCCAGGACTCACAGAAGTCCTTCATGAGCTGTGGCTGGTTCAAGGAACATAGATTGGTGATAAATCTTAAAAAACCAAAAACCATGTTCTTCACTCATTCTCAAAACAAGTCCTGCAACTTCAAACTCCTCATTCACTCCGGGTCCTCTTTCCCACTTGAAAAAGTTTGCTCCTATAAATACCTAGGGATCCATTTTGACCCCTGCCTCTCCTTCCATGGACACATCGCTGCCCTAGCCATTGCCACTAATATCCGATTGGGCATCTTACATCGGTATAAACACTGCCTCCCCTTGGAGGCTCTTTGACTCGCAGTCACCTCCTCTATCCTGTTCCTAGTGGACTATGGACTGCCGGTGTATGGTGCTGCTGATCAGACCGCACTCCATAAAATTCCTCAGACTACCTGAATAATGCCTGCAGGTTAATTACATTGGGGCACCTAGGCTAACGCACACCTGTTCACCGTGAGTGCTAAAAGCACTGGCACTTGATCTTGACGAGCGCCTCAAATATCTGACCTGTACCCTTACAAAAAAGACCCTCCTTGGGCTATCCCCGCCTGGATTGACCACCACCATCCGCCACTCTGTCCCACTAGTTCATGCTTGGACCTCTGGGAAAACCTCTCTTGTTATCCCTAGAGCTAGGACCTCCCATGGCCAAAGAGCCTTCAGCTTTAGGGCCCCCTCCTGGTTCAACACACTGCCCCCTTCCATCTCCGAAGCTCCAACTATATCGTGCTTCAAAACATCCTTACGGAACCACCTTGTTAACACCCAAAGCTGTAATTGCCACTAGTCAAAGACGTGCTCAATACTAATGACAAAGCTTACTACTAAGCTGCTAAGGACAACATAACTCCGGTATTGTTTGCATCAATCCTACCTGTACCAGCTTGTTTGTATCTATGTCTTAAGTTACTGTTATACTGTGTTATACTGTTATACTGTGTATTTTCGTTTGTCTTACTGTGACAAGGTACCTTTGTAAATGAGCCTATGGCTCAAAGGTTTTCCAAACTGCTGTCTAAATAAATAAATAAAATAAATAAATAAATAAATAAATGTTCTCTGCCAGTAACACTAGCTTGCTCCAGTGTCTCCCGAGCTTCTGTTGCAGTTTGCACTTCCCTGTTGCTATATTCAGTGTTGTCTTATTCCCATGCTATTTTTGCCCTGCACTTCCAGCCCAGTTTGCCTGGCTTCCTTCACATGCTATATTCAGCAGGATTAGCACTGGGCTATTCCTTTTGAATATGGCTGGCTCTTTGGTCCGGGCAATGTTTGCATGCCAGGCAGTGCTAATTTAGCTCTGGGGCAAAGTTTCGAATATCTAGCCTAATATATTTTATTGAACAAATAAAACCATTCTTGAGACTAGCTTTCAAGGGTTGTACTCTTTTCTTCAGGTCTTGTTTTTTTCATTGAAAATGCACACATTTTCTAACTAAATAGCAAAACACCATTAGCACTAAATCTAAATGACAGCTCTTGGCTCAGCTGTCAGCCACTTTTTGGTTATCTGTGAGCAAAATCAATGGTTTTAAAGGACCTATTTATTTGCATTTTCTGCCTTCTAAAACTTATTAAATGCCAAATGGACCATTATCAAATTTATAGGCCCCAGAGAGCTTATGCCCAGCAATATGTATACAGAGCTTTGGGTTATTCTTTCAAAGGACAGCCTCATTATTAATGTGCAAAAATCTGGATTCAACACTTAAATGTCTTCTCAAACCTAACTGTAAGGGTGCTACTGTGTCACAATAATACTAATAATGATAAGCCAGTCCAGTGGCATGGAGGACTAAGACACAGAGCACCTTACCTCCTGCCATGCTGGTGACCTGTGTTTGGAAATGAACATTGGTTGTCAGGGATTGGGGGGTAGGAAGGGATGGGAGAGGATCCAGCAACCGTTTGGCAGCTCTTCTCTTCTGGATCTGTATGGTTGGCCATCTCAGCTGTTGACTGCCACCAGGTGGAGGCCTGGTGGTGGTCTATGGGAGCCAAGAGGCAGATGCAAATCAGGGGCAGGGAGTGAGTCACAGTCCAGAGACACATGTGCACCTCTATGGGCATGTGTCGCCTGTGTATGCTGCATATAGGGGGTGGGTATGGGGAGAAAAACTGGAGGAAAAAGGATGGCATGGCAGAATATCATGATAACAGCACACTGTACCTCCACCCTCCACATCACCGGGGGACCTGTTGGCAGAAATGGATTCAGGCATCGGAGAGGATGGACCTTCCCCTTCTGACCCAATCATGGGGGGAATCCATGGTGGTACTGGCCATACAGGTAAGACTATGGAGATGGTTGATGGTGGTGGAGTGGGGGGGGGTGAAAGGGGCCCATGCTTGCCATGGCCCTAGGAGCATACATAGATTATCGGGGGAAAAAAAGGAAAACAATAATAATATGTTATTTGTTTATTTCACAGCTGTGGCATCACATATCTAAATAACATATGCAGAGGATATGGTTAGGGTCTGTTGTGTATGGAAATCCATATTTTCAAAAACCCTCTTGTACCTACCACAGGTATGATGTCACCACTATGGTATGAAACAGAAAGAAACACAGAATTTGCAGCAGATAAGGACTGCTTGGCCCACCTAATCTGCCATTTTTCCTTACTTATAGTATCAACACAGATCTGGCCTTTTCACCTCCATCCTAAGGTTGTTTTATGCCTATCTCATTCATTCTTGAATCACAAGACTGTTTTTGCCCCCACCACCTCTGCTGAAAAAACTGTTTCAGGAATCCACCACTCTTTCTGTGAAGACATAATTCCTCACATCTCTCCTAAATCTATCCACCTCCAGCTTCTCATTATGCTCTCTTGTCCTTGAGCACCTTTTTTCCTAAAAAAATACTTTCTTCTTGTACCTTGTTTATCCCCATGAGGAATTTAAAGGTCTCTATCATTCCCCCTTCCTTCCAGGGTGCACTGTACATATTTAGGTCCTTTAATCTCTCCCTGTAGGGCTTCTGTTGCAGACCCTAAACACTTTAATTGCCCTGCCCTGGACCACTTACATTCTGTCTATGTTCTTTCTGAGATGTGGTCTTTAGATCTGGACACAGAACTCTAGGTGGGGTCTTACCAGCAATCGAAACAGAATCAACACCACCTCCCTCTTTCTGCTGATGATACCCCTCTCTATGCACCCCAGCATCCTGCTTGCCCTCTCAACTGCCTTGTCATACCACCTGGCCACCTTTAGATCATCTGATTATGATCACCCCAGGTGTTCTGCTTGGTGGTCATTAGTATCACCACCACTCCCCTTTTGTACTCCACCCTGAGTTTCTGTGCCCGAAGAGGATTATTTTGCACTTTTTTTGCATTGAAATCTAACTGCCATACCTTTGAACACTCCTTAGGCTTTCTCAGGTCACTGCTCATCCTTTCCACCCCACCCCCGAGTGTCCACCCTACTGCAGAGTTTGGTATCATCTGCAAAGAGACAGACATTCCCTTCCAGCTCCTCTACAATGTCATTTATAAAGACATTAAAGAAGACCAGTACCAGCACTGATATCTGAAGCCCCCCACTGATTACCATCCCTTCCTCTGAGTTAACTCCGTTTACCTCCACAGAGTGCTACCTATCCCTTAACTAATTTCTTACCCAGTTTACCACCTTTGGACCCAATCCTAAGCCACTCAGCTTGTTCACTAGTCTCCTATGTGGAACAGTGTTAAATGCTTTACTGAAATCTAGGTTAACTATGTCCACCACTCTACCCTGATCTAGTTCCTTGATCATCCAGTCAAAGAACTCTATCAGATTCATTTTACATGATCCCTTCTCATGAATCCATGCTGCCTAATGTCTTATAACACATTGGATTCAAGATATTCCACAATCCTTTATTTTAGCAGTGATTCTATTAACTTTACCATCACTGAAGAGATGCTGACCAGCCTATAATTTCCAGTCTTTTCCTTGCTAATAGTTTTGTGAAGTATAACTACATCTGCCCTCCTCCAGTACTCCAAGCCCACTCCTGCTTCCAATGTGCTGTTAAATAGAGCCATCAAAGATCCAGCTATTACCTCCCTGAGCTCCATCAATAAACATGAGTGGACCACATCTGGTCCCATTGCTTTGTTTGCTTTCAGATTTGCTAGTCCCTTCAGGACTCCTTTCTCCAAAAAGGACTAGTGTCCACCTCCCTTTCTCCAATGCTCCTATTCCATTTTTGTGACTCCTCCCAGTCCATTTCCTCTGTGAAAACTGAACAAAATTACTTGATCTGGATGACTGCTTTTGGCTGTTCCCTCTCTGCACAGTCCCCCTTTCCTTATTAACCGTATAATCCCACTCCTTATCTTCCTTTTTTTACCTCCATACCTAAAAAATGTCTTTTCCCCTTTTGTTACTGCCTTGACTATTCTCTCTTCAGTTTGCACCTTTGTGCACCTTACTGCTCTCCCAGCTTCCCTGTGTTTCCCCAATACACTTCCTTATCCTCTTTCCTCTTCATCTGCTTGTACCTTTTGAATGCTATCCTTTCAGCTTTTACCTTTTCCACCACCTCATTGAGAACCCTAGTTTTTCCTCTTTGGTTCCCTTGCTAGACACAGAGGTTTCTTCCTTCAATATGGTTCGTTTGAGATTTGCCCGCTGTTCCTCCACTTCACCCAATTCATACCCTCTGCCAGGTTATCCCTGAGGCACTCTCTAATATTTTTAAAATATGCCCAACTGAATTCCAGGACCCTCACCTGTGTGTAGTTCATTTCCACAACTGTTCTTACATTGAAAAACACTGTATGGTGATTGCTATACCCCAGTTGGCCCCCCAACCGTAATGTCTGCAATACTGTCCCTGTTTGTGAATACCAGGTTTGGTATTGCTCCATCATGAATTGGTTCACTGACTAGTTGCCTGACGAATGACCCTGCAGGGAGCCCAAGATTTTCCTGATTCTAGCTGAAGTTGCATCTAGGAGGCTCCAGTCTACATCCAGCAGATTGGTTCCATGTCAATACAGTGAAGCAAATTGAGCGACCATCAAAAAAGTGACTTTTTAATAGTGAAGCACATTCTAATTATAATGACCAATGATATTGGCGATTGAATCTCTAAATGTGGAGCTGTACATGGTAAGATCCCGATTTTGCTGCCGAATACATGGACATCCTCACCCCTCAGTTGTCAGGCACAAGTGCAGTCCATAATTTCCAGCACCTATTTCAGCATAGGCACACAGGTATCACATGTACACATGCGGGGGGTTCCACCCCTCACCCGCCCCATTTCTAAGATTACTACTCCGAGGTGTACCTGGATACTAGAGTAATAAGCCACACCATTATCGCCATTATCTTCCATTCAACAATATGTGATGGGTGCTATTGTTGTCATCATCAATAGTGGTGCGTCCAAATTTGTTTGCCATTATAACGTCACTATTATTAAGTGATACCAGAAGATTGAAGTCCTCCACCAACAGCACCTCCCCTTTTTCTGCCGTCTTGCCAATGTCTTCCATCAGTATCTTATCCAACTCTTTCCACTATGCTGGAGGTCTGTAGATCACACCAGTGTGAATAGATTCTCCGCTCCCCACCTATAGGGTGACCCACAGTGTCTCTGCCCCCTCTTCATATCCCTGTCTTTCCATCACTTTAATGCCCTCCCTCAAATAAAGTACCACACCCCCTCCTTTGCTTCCTACCCAGTCCTTCTTGAACAGAGTATAGCCTGGTATGGTCATGTCCCAGTCATGATTTTCAGAGAACCATGACTCAGTAACAGCCACAATATCCAAGTCACCTGTGCCATTGTGGTCTCTAGATCTTAAATCTTTTCCCAGACTTCTAGCATTCACACACATGGCTTTCCACACTTTGTTATCATTGTTTGTTATTCTACATCTTTACTTTCTCTTTCCTTCCTTCCTTCCTTCTCTTTTTGATGCACCCACTCCCACCTCCTTCATTTCTTCTACCCCACTTTCTGTATTAATTTGCAGCCCTGGGGATTCCACTCATCTCGGTTCTCCCTACTATGTCAGCCTGTAGGTGAGTAGTTTCTGCCTTCTTGATCCCTTCCACCACCTTCCTTGGCTAGTTTAAATGTTCATCAAGGTAACATTCAAATCATCCACCGAGGACTGTGGTTCTCTTATGTATGGATGCAAGCGATCACCCCTGTATAGGCCCTTATCCTTCCAGGTGGTCCCCAGTCCCCAATGTAGCTGAACCCCTCCTCTCTACAACATTTCTTCAACAATTAGTTGAAGCTCCTGGTGTAAAGATCCCTCTACTGCCCCCTGTCATTGACAGGCAGCACCCCAGTAAAAGCCATCGAGCATGCTGCTGTCTAAGACTCTTCTCCAGCTACAGTACCTAAACTCTCTTTACACAATCCCAGGCCCCTCCCTAGCCAGGTCATTAGTCCCCAGGTGAAAAATGACATCCAGCTCTGTCTCCTGTCCTGCTGCTTTAGCAATCCTTATGATCCACTTCCCACCCTCCAGGCCATGGTACCACGTAGGGACCTAACCACCCTCTCCCCTCCCTGTCCCATTTGCAAATCTGTCCCCTTTACAGTCTAGTCCTCCACCAGAAGTTGTTTCTTCCTTCTCTGGGGTCCTCTTCCACCCTCCTTGGGGTCTCCACTATGGAGGACCCCTGACAATGACTTCACATTGTTCCAAAGTAACAATGTCACAAACAAAACTAGAACAGGTACTAGCACCTTCTCTCCATCCCCACCCAACCAGCCCATGATTATCCAATCATGATTCGTCTCCTCCTCCTGAAGTAAAAAAACTTACTGTTTTCATCTTTGTGTAAAAGAAAACTCACCTATCTCCCAGCTGCTTACTATCCTCCCAGTGCCCAGAGCTGAATCTTCCAATTGTTTTTAACCAGGTGAGACACACTAAGCTGAAAACATTTTTACAGGTGCAACCTGGGAGCACAGGGAAGTTAAGTGACTTGCTCAGGGTCACACAGTATATGCAAGTGGGGGCTGTAGGATTCAACCACAGGTCTCCACATTTGCAGCTCAGAGCCTTAAACCACTGTGCTATACTGCCTCCCCTGAAGCTTTTCATTTATATGTCTGTAAATTAAGTTCTCATGTATAACTGTTTCACACTGAGTGAAAAATGACAATCTTGTTTCAAAAATTATGTTAATGCATTTCTTAAGTTTGAAGCATAAACCATAAAAAGCAGGGAAATGGAAAGTTAACTTTGGTTAATCCATGGTATACTATTCTTTGTGGTTTGAATAAGCAACCAGCATACTGTAGCAATAACGTTATCCCAACTTCAGCACCATCTATCAAAGCTTTTCTGTGTTAGTATTTTACTTTGTCTGACAAGATACTGCCAAAGTAAGGTCTGACAAGATAGTGCCAAAGTAAGGGTGGCATAAATGTTGTGTTTCATGATCATTGAAACCCCAAGGAACAGCACCCTAAAGATTCAACAAGACACTAAGCATCTTTTACCCCAGCTTCTTAGTTCCCTACATTTTACGTTCACTTGCAAAGCATGAAACACATTGACATCAGTATCAATGGTGAGAGGACTTTTGGAGGTGCACCCCTCCTCCACCTATCACAGCTTCCGAATACCAAATTTCCTCCTAATTCTGCCCTCTCCTCATTTTGCTCCTCCTTTTGTCTTTGAAGTCCTTGATAAATCACAAGGCTGGAAAATGCAAGCTGCAAGGTGTTCTTGCATAACTAATTCTTCCGGCTTGAAACTTGTGTTGTGCTTTTGGTTCCGTTGCTCTGCTAAAGACCAGGTATCTACTTATTTTAACCCCCTCCCGATTTATCATGTCAATGCTTCCATAACAAACACCTGATGCTTACTGCGTGCTGTTGTGTATTTTATTTTATTCAGCCACTGTCTACTTATGGTGCTCCTTTGTTACATCTGCAGTGGGCAGAGCATGCAGACGTTTTGCATCAGAAAAGGACCTACGTCATATTTTCCGACCGCACAACAGTATTTCTTCCACAGAGAGACCAGCCCAAGTACTACGCTGACAGTATAAGACATGGTAGTTAAACAGCCCTATTTTTCTTGCCGCTCCATGTCTCCAGAGGTGCCCTCCCCCACAGAGTAAGTTTAACCCGCCCCAACTCTGCCTTCAATGGAGTTTACTATGGTTGTAGGCAAACCCTCTCACAGTCTCGCGCTGTACACCTCCACCCCCTCCCCACACCCATCGCAGGCTCGGCTATTTTTTCTTGTAACATTCCCTGATATGATCTCCACACAAAACTATTATAGGAGTGAGTTTTTTTATTATTGTTAGTCATAGCCCTGCTTATATTGGGTCACACCTGATCCTCGGTCTCAGTCCTGCTCAAATCTGGTCAAAAACCTTACCATCAGCTGCAACCCTGCTCATATCTGGTCCGATCTGAGAGTCAGTCTCAGCCCTGCACACGTATAAAAAAACCCTGAACATCTGTCAAATTGGGTTAGACCTGACAGTCAGTCCCAGTCAGTCTGTAGTGATCAAACCTGACGTTGACCCCAGCCAAATTTTTATCGGGTCAAATCTGACCATCAATCTCAGCCTCACTTGTATTGGGTCACACCTGACAAGACAGTCAGTCCCAGCCAGGCTTATAGCAGGTCAAACATTGCTGTCAACACTACACGGGTTCATATATGATCAAGCCTGGTCGTCAGTCTTAGCCCGATCAATATCGGGTCATCCTGGCATAAGTCTTATTTGGTCGGGCTTTATCAACAAAGTAGGGGACTGGCATGCAACCCCCGACTGGGTATTTGAGCTGGCTTATGGAACTCGGGCTGCGACCAGAGTCTCAGTGTCGCTTGTGTTTGTTTTCATGTTGGTAACATAATTTGCTGGTTGTATTGCCGTTATTTAGCAAGACAGAAGGGAATGGATAAGCCCATGTAATGAATGACTATTTTGCAAGTATTCTTGGAGACTTGAGAGTGAGGGCTCCAGTTCACAGTAGCTTGTTACTGCCCTTCAGTGGTTCTACACTCATTCTGTGAGCTGCTAGGTGACAGCAATAGCAAAACGGAGAATCAGCAAACCATATTGTTTTGTTGTTAAAAATCTGTCAAAATTTCATGTGCTAAAGGTGGAAGTAGTGTGTTACAGATATTTAAACATGCAATTCCTGTTTATGGCTGGGTCAACATGTGATGAGATATAATTGGGAATATGTGGAAATTACTCAGATTATTTGTGCCGTGTACAAAGGTGCCAAGTGAAATGCCACAAATGCAGTAAAAGTAGTGAAATAGCGTTATCACTCTCCAAGTCCCCCAAGTGAACCTATCCTCCAGCCCCTAGCATTAGCCATTAACATAAAAACAAAAAATGTTAGATTTGCACATGGTGAGCATGTAGCTATGGATCCCTGGGGCTCTGTCTTTTGATAAAAAATGTTCCTATGATGCTGTAGCTACAGATGCTTGGGTCAGAGTTATGGGGTCTCAGTCAGAGAGCACAGGTTGAATGCCAATAAAGCCAAGTGCACTCTGTGTGACATTGAGAAAGTCATGTAACCCCCCAGTGTTCTAGCCTGCCTTTGGTATGAATTAAAAAAGGCCCCTCTGAAAACAAGATCTGTCGTTTCATCTGGACTATATATCATGGCAAATATGTTGCAGGAAAACATTAATACTGCTTATACATAACTGTAACTGACATAGTACAATAACCAAACCACATCCTCTGGAAACGCTTCATTTCTAGATTGGCACCATTAGCAGCTGTAAAAGATTCTCATGTGACACATGGGCAGGGTCAGTTACTGTGTCACTCACAGCACAGTAATACACAGCCTCTGCATCTTGAATCTCCACATCTGAAATATGTAAGAAACCAGAATGCAGTTACTTGTCAACTGAGATATTAAACCATCCAGCACTTTCACCTCTAGAAGGATCAGATGCTAAACACTGAGGCACCTGTCCTGGAAGTTGACTGTACCAGAAAACAGCATAAGGTGCACTGAGGCTGTTTTTGCAATAAAAAATAGCGGTTCCTCCTTCATTTGTGTTTACTTGATGGGTCTGAAGCACTTGAGAATTACTCTCACCTGTTGGGGTGCATTAAGACCGCATTGTTAGGTTCTACATTTTGCTAATGAAAAGCATATATGCCAATGATGGAAACCAGGAAAAATAAATATATAGGATGATACAAACTCTTTTTTTAAAATGTTTAACAAAACAAGTAAAATGAAGATCTCGTAGCAAGGTGCAAAACTCCAAAATAAAGCCATTCCTTTCAAGCAATCCAGACTGTGGATTGTTATAGCTATCAGGGCACTATATTAGGGACACCCTAATGTTTCTCCTACTTGACACACAAACAGAAGATGAGGTTTCTTACATCTGCGTTGGGTGGAGCTTGCAGACGTTTTGCATCAGAGAAGGACCTACATCATGTTTTCCATCCGCACAACAGTATTTATCCCACGGAGAGCTCAGCTCAAGTATTACGCTGACTGTATAAGGCATGGTAGTAAAACAGCCCTATTTTTCTTGCTGCTTCAGGTCTCCAGAGGTGCCCTCCCCTACAGAGTATGTTTAACCTGCCCCAACTCCACCCCACTTGGAGTTTGCTACAGTTGTAGGCAAAACCTCCCACAGTCTCACGCTGTACACCTCCACCCCCTCCTCACACCCATCACAGGCTCGGCTATTTTTTCTTGTAACATTCCCCAATACGATCTACACACAAAACTAGTATAGGAGAGAGCTTTTTATTATTGTTAGTCATAGACCTGCTTATATTGGGTCAGACCTGATCCTCGGTCTCAGTCCTGCTCAAATCTGGTCAAAAATCTGACCGTCAGCTGCAACCCTGCTCATATCTGGTCAGATCTGATAGTCAGTCTCAGCCCTGCTCACGTATCAAAAAACCTGAATGTCTGTCGAATCAGGTCAGACCTGACAGTCAGTCCCAGTCAGACTATAGTGATCAAACCTGACGTCGACCCCAGCCAAATTTTTATCGGGTCAAATCTGACCGTCATTCTCAGCCCCACTTGTATCGGGTCACACCTGACATGACAGTCAGTCCCAGCCAGGCATATAGTGGGTCAAACATTGCTGTCAACACTGCATGGGTTCATATACGATCAAACCTTGTCATCATTCTTAGCCCGATCAATATTGGGTCATCCTGACATAAGCCTTATTTGGTTGGTTGGTCGGTGCTTATCAACAAAGTAGGGGACTGGCCTGCAATGCCCCCCCGGGACTGGGTATTTGGAGCTGGCTTACGGAACTCGGGCTGCGACCGGAGTCTCAGTGCCTGCTATTTACCGGACCCAGTAGAAAACCAGTCCCACCACCATGATCGGTGCAGCTGGACTGCCTCATCCAGTAAATAAGCATGGCCAATAGTAGTAGCAAGGATCTGATATGGATCAGGTGTCGAAGAGTCGGTGACAACCCCGTGATCATCGCCATCGATATTGGCAACACCTACAATGGCTACTGCATCTGTGTGGAGGACAGTGGGATTCGAGAAGTGCACTTGGCATCCCCAGCAGTCCCCGAACCATCAAAACCCCAACCTGTGCCCTACTAGATGAAAATGGGAAAGTCGAGGATTTTGGCTATGACACTGTCATGAAATACATATCTCTTGAAGCACAGGAAGTGCAAAAAGTGTTATATTTTGAGCATTTCAATATGCGTCTTTATAAACAGGTATGCTATGTCACTTGTTTCAGTGTACGTGGTGCCACTTCTTTCTGGATACCAGTCGTTAATGTCTGTATATTGTAATATTTTCTGTATTTGCCCTCTGCTCTAAGCTTTTTTTTTTTCCTACAGAAAATTGCCCTGTCTATGACTTTACAAGCCAAAAATGGACACACTTTGCCTGCTGTGAAGGTGTTTGCTGAATGTCTCCACTTTCTGAAGGATTGTGCACTGGAATTCGTCAACACAATATCAGGGCAGGTCCTGTTTGGGGTGGAGGATGTGTCATGGGTGCTGACCATTCCAACCATCTGGAATCCAGCGGCCAAGCACTTCATGAGATCAGCTGCCCATGAGGTACCTAACTAACCTAACTCACTGGAGAAAAGGCATGCTCTGAGTTCTAAGACAGCCAGTAGTTACTGCTAAACCCTGACAGAATAAAGCTACCAGCTCAGGCAAGTCAATGTAGACTTGTACAAAAAGATCAACATAATGGATGATTTGGTGCTTACTAAGTCAACTGCTTTGTAAAACTTGTATTGTCAATCTCAAGTATTCGACATGTACATATTATTCTGCCTTGGACGTCTCCAAGCTGTAATTGTATTCATCTGGTTATGATTCAGAATTCAGCTGAGGAGTGACTCCAAAGGGACACCTCGGATAAAACCTTCAAAACACCTCATATCCTGGTGTAATTCTGCAGTTATTTACTCCCTTTTGACACACCTCCCACCACCCAGTACAGACATGTCTCCAGATATGACAGTTCACCAATTTCTGACTCCATGAGATCACTGCTTTTGTCAATTAATTTTTCAACTCATACTGGTGCGGCCGGGAGCCTGGTCCGGGCAGGTAACTTGCGTGTCACTGATGGGGAATTTTCTCTCGTCAGCTGGACAAGGTCGCGGTTTTGTTGCTCCACAGGTGAGTGGGGGGGGGCAATGGGAAGGTGAGGCCTGGTATTAGTCGGTACTGCTTGCTTTGCCTGTCTTGCTAACAGTGTGCCAAACAGCTCGGAGGTGCTGCTGTTTACTTTGCACCTTGACATGAACCTGACAGCACCACAGCTGCAGTCCAGAGGGTGTTGCATCCAGCAGCAGGTCTGAACACATTTAGTAGCATGGGTCATGCACACTAAATGTATTCCTTATCAGGTCAAATCCTGCAGGTGTTTTGGCTCTGACCAGAACTTGTTTCAAATGCAGAAGATTAGGACTTTTTTCCTTACATGCTGTGCTGTGAAGCCCAAATCTCAGTGAATCAATTATAGAAACAATATGGGTTTCACATGCATGCTTACTTCATTTGGCGTGCTGTTTAAGCTGCCAAAGCGCACTTATGATTTCAGAATCAACTGTCCACCCCCCACTATCTCCAAAACTCAGTTTCTTTTGTCAGAGCAGGAAGCAGTGAATGTAATCAGCAGACTCTGTGCTGACCAGATTGTCAGTGTGAATAGCCCTGCCATCTGCCATCTACACATCTGAAAGGCATCAAGGAAAAAAGGCAATTATTGAATTTTTGGGGCAAAGATCAGTTAGGTGTTAATAATATATTGCTTATTTAGTATGAATGATTACAGCTGCACTTTTCAGATGTGATTCCTACCCTGTTCCATGAGCATTCATATGAAGTAATAACTCAAGAAATTTTTTGTTTGTTTGTTTGTTTAATTCAATGCACCATTTGCTCTGCATTCTGGTAATTTTTTACTACCACTGTATATCTGAAATGTGAGTGACTGTATCCACAGAGCACAGAATAAATGGTGCCTTCAGTTTGTTACAGTTTATTTTCTCACTTTTGGAAACAGATATAACAACTGACACCTATTAGCAAAGAAAGACAATGCTCTCACCTCTCCTCTCATCCATTCCTGCTTGTTATGGAAAGTTGTTCTCTACTTCCATTGCTCTAGAAGACTATTCTTATTTAAAAAAAAAACAGGTTTAAAAGATATAAGCCATAAGCACAAGTATAGACAGTCGAGGACACATGAGCCTCATACTCCTTCTGGAACAAATTAAGTGGAAAATGACTTTTCATTAACAAGTAGGGATGGATGAGTGGTGGGGTGAGTGTACAGACTTTCTTTGCTAATTGGTTTACATTTGAATGATGCACCCCTGTGTTTTCCCTGCTGCCAGCTTTCTCCTGATTTGATAGCAAGAACTGATATGTGTAGTTTTCTTTGCACAGTGTTCACAGCAGACCAATCTGGCATTTTGTCAGACTTGTAGCTTATTTTGCATAGGTCCCTATGTGCTCCAACACTATGGCATGACAGGCAGGACTGGGCAAACACAATGGGCCAAGTGGTCTTTATATGCCAGTATAGTTTATGCTTCTATGCAAAGCAGCATGGACATTGGGCACAGCACTGGACCTGTAGCTTGCCTCATGCAGGCTCTTGTAGGCATTAAATGAAGCAGCTGACCCCTCAAGCACAGTGTCAGATTTGTATCTTGCTTTGTGCAGGGTCCTGTAGGCCCTGTGTAAAGCAAAATACTACTGTGTGGGGTATTGGTTATCTATCTGTATCCCTGTAAGTCTTACAAATATCAACAAACCTGTAAGGCATCGGCCAGACAAGTAGCTTGCTTTATGAATTGTCCTATGAGACTAGCAAAACAGCTAACCTATCAGTGAATTTCACTATCCCAGGGGCTAAGGTCAGTAAGATATCCACTAACAAAAAAAATGTTTTTGATGGAAAGACTAACTCAACCTTAACACAGAGTCTTATGCACCAGTGTGGGCTGGGTACATGTAACGGGTGTTTTCTCAGCCCATACACATCTACACACATGGATAGACACACATGACACATCATATATGAACACCAGCAGTCTGTCTGCAGCCCCAACCCACCAGTGCATTGGTATATGGGCAATGGACCAGTGAAGGGGTCAGGAAGAAAAGAATGGGAAAGAGATCTCGGTCTGGGACTAGCAGCAGTAGGAGGATTGGAGACTGAGAGAGTGAGAAACTATGCCATAGGTCCCTGCTCCAACATCAGCTGTACCTAGTTGTGGAGACATTAAATAATTTGACATAGCTAGCCAGACACTTCTCAACACTTTGTGAACAGATATCCTTTTATGGCTGTGTAAGGCATTTGTCTTATGGCCCCTGTTAGATGCCCCACAATATAATCTGGCATACTTATCCAGCATGATTCTTTTCAACACTTAGTGAAAGAAATTGCACTTTATTTCTCTTGAAGACATCTGCCTTAGGCCCATTGTGAAGTGAGGCAGATGGGTAGGAGAGGTGACTGTGCTCTGAGGAAGCCTGCTGCTGTTTCCAAAAATTGTTTGTACCCAAACATACCCAGCCATGAAGTAATTTCAGTAGGACAATTGCAAGTTTCAACTGCTTAGAGAGATGCTTACATTTCCCCTTACAGGAATAATTATATGAAATGTTTTCATATTGCACACATAAAACTTCCCATGTGATATGCATGCTGTAAGCATAATTTAAATGTTAATTTGGAACTGACTGCATGCATGTGGCATGCATGCAGCAAGCAAGTGTGGAAAGCATGCTTTTATGTTAAATTGGAACAGACTGCATGCATGTGGCATGCGTGTTAAAAGCAAGTGGCTACTGATAACTGTACACATAAAAGTTAAGTGACTTATTAAGGATCACACCACATACAAGTGGGTGTCAATGAGATTCAAACCCAGATCTTCAGGTCTCCAAGTCTTCTGGTTTACAGTTCAGTGCCTTTAACCACTACGCCATACTGCCTGCAAACATATGGCTCGCTTGTACTTCAATATAAATCTGCATACATCTCCATGCATGCAGCATACTTATAGCCACTGTTATACTTTTTAGTTTTCTTGTCCCACCTCTTTTCAGCTGTACAGCTGAACTGTAGCACACATACCAATGGAAACACCCCCAATACACACACTTACCCACAAAACTACTTAATTACTAATGTCTGACTTGCACTCCTACTATTTTCTCTCATTAGTTTTGAATGCTTCCATGCAAACAGACTTTAAGGGGCAAACACAAAAGTAGCAATAACTCAACACCCACCCACATGGCCAGCCCCCACCATGCACAGACACCATAGTGGGTGTGGCCATGGTGCTACAGACAACCCATCAAGTGTAGATATTAGTTGAGATTCTCTTACCTGAGTACTAGGGAGCAAGAGGCAGGATTCTTTAAGAGGTTATGTTCATGGGTCAGAGTGCTGGGGCATACCCTCTTGAAATGAATGGTGTTATTTTTTATTACTATTTATACAATATGATGGTGAGTTGAAGAATAATAAAGGCCACTGTTCTGTTAACAAGGACCTTGTTAGTAAAGTGGTGGACTTCATTAATCTCCAACTCTCCATCAAAAATATATGAAATAGTAATAAAAAAATACCCCCATTCATTTTAATGATGCATGCCCCTGCAGTCTCCCTTTCTGTATGTCATAATGTACCTGAACGTGGGGATGTGGAGGTCAGTTTCATGGGGGTGGCATAAGTCTAACTATGTAGTAGTAGTAGTAAAATGTTTATTCATAAATTACTTTATGAATTGGATACACTCAATTAAGCATTTGGTCATTTACACTGAGGTCCATATGTTGCAAACTGTTAGAATAAATACAAAAGACAAAATACAAAAATTCAATTCAAAAACACATCCTAAGTACAATGCCCCTCTGACTCTTAAATTCTATGGCCAGGATATTCAAAGGGGTTGCGCCTGGTGCAATAGGGTGATATTCAAAGGGGCATGTTGCACAGCGCAACCTCCGATGCGCCGGGGAACATTGGTAATGTATGCGACACAAATGCAGAGGGTGTGCCTATTTATATGCAGCACATCACGATATTCAGCCTGGGATGTGTGGCGCATATGCTGGTGCAACCCCTACATGCACTGCACACTGGTGCCTGAAATTGAGCTGAAAACAACAGGCTCAAATGCTGGCCACCCACAGGCTGGTGACTGTATTGCTAGGTGCAACACAATAACCGCCAGCCATGGGTATCCACCCACCCATCCACCCAGCAGGACCACCATCCACAAGCACCTGGTCTCCCCCAGTAGTCCATTGGCCCCACCCCCACCCACCGCACTCCCGATCACTGGCAGTAGTGAAAATAAACATATGCCAATGCCCGATCACGGGCACTAGAACAAATAAGCATGTTCCTATGCCCGATCGTGGGTGGTAGAACAAATAAGCACATTCCTATCTCTGATCATGGGCTGTAGAACAAATAAGCACATTTCTATACCTGGTGGTCCAGTGGTACCCCCTTCCTCCTCACACAGGCCCGGCCACCAGCATTCCGTCATCAGCGGGCGGCAGCACCCTGCCCATGTACTCGCGGTTACCATCGAATGACAGCATATAGTATGGTCTGTACAGTTACTGATACAGTGTGACATGGACTTGCAGACATTCCAGTATCAGGACCAGATATGTGAATGAACACGCTCATTCACATATTCGCCTGTGTAGTACAGCATGGTCTGCTAGCCCATTGGTCCACACTGTGGTCCAATAGGTGTACAGATCGTACTGTATGCCGTTTATTCGGTGGGCGGCCAGGCAGTACGCCGGTGGGTGCTGCTGTCCGCTGATGACGGGGTGCTGGTGGCCGGGGCCCGTGGGTGGGTGGTGGGGAGGGGGGTACCACTGGACCACCAGGTTGCACTCACGCATTGCTACAGCCCATGATCAGGCATAGGATTACCTGTTATTGTACTTCTGGTTGTGATCGGCATATGGAGAGGGGGGTCCACTAGACCACCAGGCATTTGTTTATACATACTACTGACTGCCCGCTGTCGGGCATAGGGTCATGTCTAGGTTTACTACTGCCCACGATCGGGCATGGGAATGTGCTTAATTGTTTTACCGCCCGCAACTGGGCATAGGAATGTGCTTATTTGTTCTACCACCCACGATCAGGCATTGGAATATGTTTATCTTCACTACTGTCTGCAATCAGGCATAATGGAGGGGGGCTGCAATAGCCAACCAGGGAGCCATCACCCACTGACAGCAGCTTGGCAGGGCACCAGGTGCATTTTGCCAGGACACCCAATGCATCACATGCAAATGGGGCCATAATGGCATGCAAATGGCCCCATTTGTGCCTTGCATAGATTATGACCTCATTTGCATGCCTCCAGCTGAATATCACAGGTGATGCACCTAATGCAATTGCACTTGTGCTGATGCATCCCCTTGCTCCCTCTCTGTGGCTTGCGCTGTCACAGTGCCACAGCACCATGTGCAGTCTGTGCACTGACCATGCCATATCCAATGGTGCTGAGCCATGGCACATCACCATTGAATATCACCTGGTCCTGGTCCCAATGCAGCCCAGATGCACTGCACCCAGGTTTGCACCACTGCCAGGTGCAGTCTGAATATCCAGCCCTATTTCTTTTCAAGTGCAACGTTTCACCTCAATCTGTGTTGAGCTTTTATTCAATTGAAGTGCAACAATGCCTAGAATTTTCATTAAATTCCCCTAACTAGAGTTTTGCATCCCCTCCCACTTTATATTTCCCACAGTTCTTAAATTTGTAGGCATGCTATTCCACAGCTGTGGCCCTCTAACAAATATTGATTGTTTCCCTATATCTGTGTTGTACCTTGGTATAACAAGATCCAGTGTACATGCTGATCTCAAAGAATCAGCTTTTACCCTAGGTACCAATTTCTCCATAATATAATTTGGAATTTTACAAATTTACACATTAGCTCTTTTTGTACAAAGGCCGAAAGATGTTCACTGTGACTATCATGTAGATGCTTCCTCCCAAGTTGTCTGTATAATAAACATTTATGTTTTAAACGAGGGGTTCCTAATGTAAAGTGAGCCAACCTACTAAGGCAAATGTCTAACTTGTATAGGTCTTTTTTAAATCTGTGGATTATAAAATATCTCCATAATTAAACAAAGGGAGAATCATATAGTCCACAACCTGTTTCCTTAACTCTATACTCATGCAATCCTTGATTCTGTAAAGGGCACCTAATCTTTTCCCTATGTTCACCGCTAAGTTGTTTATATGAGTAGTCCAACTCAAAGAGGTGTTCAGCCATAGTCCTAGGTATTTATACACTTGGACCTGCTGAATCAGGAGGCCCCCATGTACAATCAGGTCCAAATCTTCAGCCCCTTCCCCTAGGCCAATGCTATTAAATAACATAGCCGTTTTTTTTTATATATTTAACAACAGACTATTGCAGTCCAGAAAGGCCTGCAGGCCATCAAATGCTGTCTACATGCCTTCCTGTACAGCAGTCTTGTCCCTGTCAGCAATATATATCACCATGTCATCAGCATATAGAAGGTAATTAACTGATGAGTTACAAAACTATTGTGGGACTCCAATAGTCTGTACATACCATACCACTCAACTATCCCTGAATGCAAGAAACAGCCTCATTTTACCGCTGAAAACTGCTCTACTCTTCCTCATCCATTCCTCATGGAAAAGATGCTGCTCACAAAAAGTATGCCCTTTAAATTTAGACTGTATGGCAGGGGCGCCATTTCAAATTTCAGCAGGGGGAGCCAACAACCAGTGGAGGCCAGGTGCTAGTTAGCCCCTAGATGGCAAGTTCCAGAATATCTGGAATGTCTATAAAAGGTAAAACTTATTTGTTGTGACTGAAAAGTGATACATAAATCAGGAGAAATTAAAATGTATAAGATTCATCTATCTATACCTTGGAGCAGTGCATCACATTTGTGCTTAAACCCACCCAGTTACTAACCAGTTTTTTCCTAGCTGAAGTTCTGAACCTCCCCCTCAAAAAAATACTTTGTTCCAATTTCTCTCCCCAACCCCATTCCATTCAACACCCATCCCATATGGGTTATGAAGCTGCCCAAAGGTGCAGAAATGTGAAAAACACATCAATATTTAAGTCCTTTCTCCTTCTATAATCCCCCTGTAAAAAAAAAATATTTACTTTTACTTGGCCATCTGTCCAGAACCTGTGGCCTGGCCCAGTATACCACCAGCCCAGTTTTCAGTCTGCTCCTCCTCCATCTTACTGCCAGAAGCTGGATGCTAGAACTAACCATCCCAGGTCCCCAATGTGGTCCGTGACCAAGTCACCTCACCAACCATACCCACTTAACTTGTGTTGCTTGCTTGCCACACTGAACTGATCAAGGCCTATGAAGGCCACCCACACCACAGTCACCACTGTTGCTAGGCCTAGCTTGCTGCAGCGGGGGGGCCTGTGATTTTTTTTTTTGTGAGACGAGCCTAGTAGAGTAAGTAGGTAGCCTAGTCTCGAGTTAGCTTCTAGCTCACCCTCTGCTTCTTCAAACAACAGGGGAGTTGGAGACTCACTAAGAGTAGACCAACAAAAACATACCACCACATCACTGCTGTTGAGAGCACAGTGCTCTCCAACTCCTCCGAGCTGTAGTGTGTACCCTGTCTACTCTATAGTGGGAAAGGCAGTGTCACAGTCATGTGACTCATATGCTCTTGCTTGTCTGGAGCTCCTCCACGTTACATGTAATGGTGCCACCACTAATAGCTGGAGAGAATGGACAACACAACACAGATACAGTCAAGTCAGGAGTGTACCTGCAGTGTGAGTGTACACAGGCCAGGGGGGCACTTATTGTTCAAAAGATTAAATCCAAATTATTGCCATTATTGCCACACCATAAGAACAACCTAGGCACAAATATGGGGTTGGGCAACTGGCCCCCCTTGCCCTACCCAAATGGCACCCATGATTTATGTTAGAAATTCATTTGCAGGTGCTAATATCGGTACAAGGAAATGCAACAGTTTCCACTGTGTTCTGAGGTACTGTATCTCCATGTTTCAGGATGTGTCCTGATCATCGTGAGGGTTAGTGTCCCTCATTGTTCCTAATTTTGAGTGTCCATGTCCCTCATTTCAGTAACAAAATGTGAGATATGGTGCGTGCTTCCAAGACCCTACTCAGCACATTGAGTGCTGAGCATGGCCGTAGTGTATATGCTCATACAGAATGACAAAGGGAAAGTAAGCGAGCCATAACAGTGATGGAAAAACACATTTGTAGCACTAAATATGCATAAGGGGATTTGCTTGGCCCAAAACAAAAATGTCAGGCTTCACAAAACAGAGGCCCCTCTTCACACATCTGGAATGGGGGATATTGCCTGACTATATCCTAGGCATTTAATGCAGTAAGCAAACAATACTTTACAAATTAATGGCAGCTTAATGACAAAAACCAAAAGCCATTAAACAACTTGCAAAAGGATCAGAATTAATGAGTTCACCTAATTTTAATGGGAAATCAGTGAAAATGGTAGTTCAATGGCTCTAATTGCTAGTAGTATTATGAGAAATAGAAACTGATGTGTTTTTTTAGGTGAGAGTTGCACCAGATTAGTTGCAGCACACATGGCAAGTGTGCAACATGTGAACCTGATGTGATTTTTAAATGATGTTCACACCAGCTTAACTGCTGCATTCGTGTCAAGCGTACAACACGCAAACCTGATGTGATTTTTAGAAGATGTTCACACCAACCTGCCTGCTGCATATGTATCAAACTTGCAGCATGAGAACCTGATTTGCTTTTTAGACCTGGTTTGCTTAGGTTCACTTTGTGTATGCAAACATTACACAATTAAGCATGTGGCACGCATGCTGCATGTACACAACATACTTGTATACGCGTGGAGGATGACAACAGTAAAGCTGACATATTTAACAGGTATTTCTGCTCAATCTTTACTGAGGAAGAGGAGGGTAATGGGTCTGAAGGGAGTACAAGGGGTGAGAATGGTGCAGAAATGGACACAAGTCCCTTTATACCAGAAAGGGTCCTGAAGGAACTGGAAGTAATAGGAGTTGATAAAACAATAGGGCCAGATGGGGTGCACACCAGGGTCCTTAAAGAACTAAGAGAGGTGGTGGCTGAACCTCTGGTTATCCTGTTTAGCCGATCACAGGAAACAGGGAGGTACCCACAGACTGGAGGACAGCAGATGTAGTCCCCTTATACAAAAGTGGGAACAAAGAGGAAGCGGGGAACTACAGACCAGTCAGCCTCACCTCGGTAGTGGGGAAGAGAGATTGGTGGAACATCTGGTTGTCAGTGGACTACAGGACCCAAGGCAGCATGGTTTCACCAGGGGGAAGTCATGTCAGACCAACCTTGTTGAATTTTTTGACTGGGTGACTAGGGAGGTGGATCAGGGGAGGGCAATGGACATGGCCTATCTGGACTTCAGCAAGGCCTTTGACACTGTGCCACATAGAAGACTATTACACAAACTGGGGAATATGGGTGTGGGCAGGACAGTAGTGTGGTAGGTAGGTAACTGGCTGGGCAGCAGGACACAGAGGGTGGTAGTAATGGCTGTCACTCCCCAGAGGGAAGAGTGGCCAGCGGGTTACCACAGGGATCAGTGCTGGGACCGGTCCTATTCAACATCTTCATCAGTAACATTGCACAGGACCTAGAAGGCAGAATTTCACTGTTCGCCAATGACACAAAGCTCTGTAACAGAGTAGACACACCAGAGGGTGTAGACAGAATGAGAAAGGACCTGCAGAAACTTGAAGAATGGTCAGGGGTTTGGCAGTTGAAATTCAATGCAAAGAAGTGCAAGATAATGCATATGGGGAACAAAAACCCTGGCACAATATATCAGTTGGGGGGTGAGGATATAGCATGCGCCAAGCAGGAAAGGGATCTTGGGGTTATCATTTCTGATTACTTCAAGGTAGGGAAACAGTGTGACAAGGCAGCAGGTAAAGCAAATAGGATGCTGGGATGCATAGGCAGGGGCATCACCAGCAGGAAAAGGGAGGTCATAATTCCACTATACAAGACACTAGTGAGGCTCCACCTGGAGTACAGTGTACAGTTCTGGAGACCTTACCTATGTAAGGACATAGACAGGGTAGAGAAGGTTCAGAGGAGGGCAACAAAGATGGTACATGGATTGCATCACAAGTCCTATGAGGGCAGGTTGAAGGAATTGAATATGTACTCCCTGGAGGAGAAGAGGGAGAGCGGGAATATGATAGAGACATACAAGTAACTTACAGGGAGGAACAGGGTGCAGGAATACGCTATATTTAAGCAAAAAAGATGTTCCAGGACTAGAGGGCATGGGATGAAGTTGGAGGGAGGACGATTTAGAGGAAATGTGAGGAAGAATTTCTTCACAGAACAGGTGGTGGACAAGTGGGACACCCTGCCAAAGGAAGTGGTGGGGGCTGAAACAAACACGCAATTTAAGAATGCATGGGATAGACATAAAGGAATTCTGGAGGTCAGGAGTAAGGGGCAACAGACTTCTAGGAAAACATAAACTGAACTTACAAGCTCAAATGGGCAGACTGGGTGGGCCATAGGCCCTTATCTGCCGACACTGTCTATGTATCTATGTATATCTGTAAGGGTCCACAGAACTTTTTTTCCCCAGTCAGTAGGTTGTCACTATAGGGATGTACCCTGTTTAGGCCTAGGGGTGTCCACAGTCATCATATCCATAGATTTTGTATTTTTTGTCTGGTACATTTTCTCTCTCGCTTCTTGTCTGGCATGAGTGATGCCTTTGGATGGCTGCACACACACAGCTTTCCACTGTGGCAGGAACAAACTTCATGACCTAGCAAAAAGGGTTGCTATGATGATGGAACCCACCGCTAACTCTCCACAGCTAAGGTGCACACTGTTAGGTGATTACTGTCTCAGCCTGGCCTGCCTTTGAATTCACCAGGTTTACTCACAAACCTCGGTCATCTGCACAGCTTTGCAATGCTCTACTGCTGGCCCATTGGGTCGGCTGCAGTAAAACTATTTTCTTAACAAAATATGGTAGTATGCCACTCCAAACATGATTGTCTTTCTGCACACAGCCTAGTTGTTATATTTAGTATTACTTTTCGCAGTCTAGAATACATGTTCAGGGCTAGAACTGCATAATTCAGTGGTTAGTATGACCACGGGAAATTGTAAGCATTCATTTTTTAGAAATGTAAGCTGTTCAACCGGCCCTGTGGCACTGAGGGCTGAGGCACTGGATGCCTTACATCGCTCCACTCTGGCAACCCGTGTTCAGGAATGAGCATGGGTTGGTAGGGAGGAGAAGGACTGAGCAGCCCCAGGGCTGCTCTCCTTCTTTGGGGAAGGGTGGATTAGCAGCACTTGGTGATTGTCTGCCCCCTAGTGGAGGCTGGTAGGTGGCATGCCAGCGCTGGAGACTGTAGGTGAGAGACTGCAGCAGATGTCTGGTGGAGGTGTGCATGGGTGCATGCGTGCTGCCATCACTGGTGCCATTGTATGCCACAGTCCTTGGGGGAAAGCAAAGAAATGTGGAAAAAAGGGAGTCCGCTGCAAGGATGATGATGGTCCCTCACAGCAATGGCCCAGGAGGGTGCCTCCCTGAATACTAAATCCGGTCTGGTGGGTCAAGTCACTCCCCACCCCCTGCCATGAAGGGTAAGTCATGGGGTTAAGGGGAGGGGGTCTCATACCCGGTGCCAGCGTGGGGGGTGGGAACGTCAGAGAGGTAGCAGGGGACTCCAGAAGGGCAGAAAAAGGAATAACTGTAAAAAAAAAGAAATGTAAGCTGTTTCACTTTCACATTTGCAGAACTTAGCAGTGTTTTGGGTAACTATTCCTTCACCTGCACGTATGCATTCTGAATATATGCATGAATGGTGGCAGCTCAGGTACATTATTGCAAAGTTTGCTAGACTTGTCCATATTATTCTCTTTTGCTTCCAAAAGAATAATGGATCTTCCTTGAGTGCAGTCTCAGTATAGTGTGAAAATACTCATAGATCATTATGCTGGGTTACATGGTTAACAGGTAGGACAGGCTGAACTGCTCTGAGTGAACCTGCTGTTGTTTCCAAAAATCATACCCATGGTGGGCATTACTGAGGCATAAAACATCAAAAACCGATGATTAACAAGACTAAGATGGCCGGCCCAGTGGTACTGAGGGTTAAGGTGCTGGATGCCACACCTAGTGCCTTACTGGAGACCCAGGTTCGGGAACAGACTCGGATTGCCTGGGGTCGGCAGGGAAAGGGTAGAATTGAGCATCCGGAGGACTGCTCTCTTCTCCTGGGGAAGGTTAAAGGCTTTAGCTTGCTGCACTAGTGGCCCCCAGAGGAGACTGGGGAAGCAGTGATCAGCATGCCAGCATTCAGAGGCAAAGAGCGACAGATGACCTGTGAGCATGCACATAAGCTTGTACACTGCATGCTGGACGTCATTGCACATCTTCTCTCTGGGGAACTATTGCACACAATCTCCCTCCCTGCAGCAGCATGAAGCCACTGACAGACAACCTGGTCCAGGTGCCAAATAAAGCCCAATGGCTGGGGTGGGGGCTCCAGGATAATGCAATCTCCTCTCCCAGTTTCCCCTCGCCGGGGCGGTGCTGTAATCCTTCTCACTTCAGCAGTCATGGCAGAGGCTGGCACCAAGAAACAGTTGAGTGACTGCATAACTGGCTGAAGGGGTATGTACCCCAAGTTGTAGAGAGTACATAAATAGAGTACACACACAAAAAAAAAGACTAAGAACAATGGGGCATATGTTGTTGGTAAGGTTGTGGCGGTTATGGCAAATTCGGCAAATGATGCCAGTATTCTAAGGAGAATGACAGCAAAATTAAGGGAAAGTGATGCCAATAGAAACTGTAGTTATATAAGCAACGTGCATTCCAGAATTTGTGTAGCGCTTATATAGAGCAAGACTGGAACAGTTTGCATGTCAGAGAACACATTTGACAAAAAAAATTTAAAAACATAAAAAAAAGTGAATGAAAGATAATGGTGCCAGCATAGAAAAATAACAAACATGTCTGTTTGTCCATGAATTGTACCCATAGCGGGATTTCAGAAGGACAGTTGCAACTGCTGAGAGAGATACTTGCAATGTTAGCCAAATTTGGCAGTATGCCACTCCAGACAAGATTTACTTTTCATTCACAACCTGTTTATCATATTCAATATTACTGTTTAAAGGCTGTTGTTCATGTTCAGGGGCAGAAATGGATAATCAGTGTTTTTAACAGTTGGGAAAGGAATTCACCCTCCCTGCCTCAGCACACAAGCTGATCATACTCAGCCTGCACATCACTCCAGACCCCCAGAGGCAACTGAAAGGGTTGTGAGGGCCCAAAATGTTACCTCCCTGCCTGAGCACACTGGCTGCTCAGACTCAGCCTGCACACCACTCCAGACTCCCGGAGGTAACTGAAAGGGTCATGAGGACCTGGTATTCACTCTCCCCACCCCAGCACACAAGGTGCTTAAACTCAACATTCATACCACTCCAGACAACCAGAGGCAACTGAAAGGGTTGTGAGGGCCTGGAATTCACCCTCCCTGCCCCAGCACATAGGCTGCTTAAACTTAGGTATGGAACAGAGGAGCAGCATCACAGCCATGTGGTTCTTGAAATCCATCACCATTTTAGAGTACTTAAGTGCCTATTCTTGGCCTTTCTGCAGACAGTGACTGATCATTTTTAAGCATAGCCCTTGACTGCCTCTAAACTGCTGTACTGTCCTATTTGTAGCTGTTACCTTAAGTAAAGCCTGATACTGTGCATGCATGAATTAATTTATTTTAAGCAACTTTCCTGTGTGTGCTTAGGGCTCTCTACCTGTTTGTACTCACCCATAGCTTTACTTGAACTTGTGCAAGCATGAATTATTTGATTTCCAGCATGTTTACTTTGTGTGCTTAGGACTCTCTGCCTACTTTGCCCTGAATTTGTATAGACATTGTTGATCCCTCCCAGCGCTGGTCAGATTACTTGCGACACCAGTGTTCTTCTAGCTCTTATATCCCTGTCTTCTGTCCACAGCACGCAGACTACTTCAGACCCCCGGTGCAACTGAAAGGGTTGTGAGGGTCCCAAATTCGCCCTCCCTGCCCTACCACACAGGCTGCTCAAACTCATGTATGGAAAGGAGTAGCGGTGCTGCACTTCACTCAGCACTGCTTCCTACTGCCAACCCACCCACCCCAGCCATTCTGACACTCTAAGGTGGTGTTCCTTGAGCCAGCCCGGTGGCACTGAGGGTTGAGGCACTGGATTCGGGAATGAACTCAGGTCCTTGGGGTTCCTCAGGGGCAGGAGAGGATTGAGCATCCCGAGGACTGCTCTCCTCTCCTGGGGTGGGTGGGTATGCTCACCATGGAACCAGCAACTCCTGGTGGTGACTAGGGGCAGCATAACTTGTGGCATTCTCTTCTGAGTTAGGGGGTGTTGGTGGATGCCTTACATGTGGGTACAGAAGTACGCCCATCGTGTGCAGGGCATCATAGCACATCCTCACCCCCAAGGGTGTAATGGGACAAAAAGTGAAAAAACCCTGGATGATCCAGGGGGCAATGGTGACCCCAGGAGATGATGCCCACTCCCACTGCCAGGCCACCTTAAACCAGGCTCCCGGGCCCTTGAACCAGTCATAGACTGACCTTCTAGATTCCAGACAGGTCGTCAGGTAGGAATCATGTTCTTGCCCGAGGGAGGCTTAGAGCCAGTGGGGCCGGACAAGTCTGTGAGATGGGGATGGGAAGTACTCCTTGTGGAGGGGGTTTCAGGCAGGGAGTAGAGGCTGACAAGCTGAGTGGGTACACCTGAGAGAATCCCTGGGGCCCCGGTGTAGAAACAGAGCTATAAAAAAAAAGGTGGTGTTCCTTATGTAGAGATCGTGATTGACTGAAAACCAATCAGCTCATTTTCATACCCCCACATTCATAGGTATTCATGGCATCACCCTCTCCTCCCCCCTACATCCTGCCTCCCTTGGTTTCTCCCAGACTAGCTACCAGCATTGTTTCCCTAACTACTGGTCCAATAACCGGCACCAACCCTGCCTCCTCCATCATAATACCTCTGGAGTCCAAACAGCACATCACACAACTGCGCTACTACACTCCAAGACCAGTATCTCAGAGCATCTGTAAGTGGTCATGGCCAAGCTTTAGTGATCAGATTTTCCCCACAAGGGTTCCCGCCACTATGAATATGCCCGACCTGCTTGCCACTGCACTTATTACCATGTCTTTAATTTTCTATTGGGTAATGGCAATCATATTATCTCTAGCCACTCTAATCAACCAACTCTTGTTATCATGCACAGGCCACAACCCCAAGACACCTGCACACTCTCCATTTATTTTTGCAGCATACTTCCCCCCTAGTTTTACTAGGATCTTCTACGAGTTCCTGACACTCATTCGTCTGACACCACATTCCCAAAACTCAATATCACAACAGTAGGATTTTGCTTGTACTCCATGTTTTGGGGGCAAAACCCCCCACACCACCCTTAAATATGATTACAAACTCTGGGGTAGGGCCAAAATCCCACTGTCGGGAATTTGAGTTTTGGGAATGTGGTGTTGGACTAAAGTGTGTCAGGCGAACGTGTTTGGGAACTTGTAGTGATGCTGTTTCACTAAACACCCTGACCTTACCCTACCCCACTCTACACCCTCTACTTCCACTCACATTAGACCTAGGATTCCTGCACAGATACTGTAGAAGAGAGGAAAGGTCAGTGTACCCACACATAAGAGCTCCAAATACATCCTGCTTATTCTTATCCTATCTGGAAATATACATCCAAACTCAGCCCTACCTTCCCTGCAGATACCCATCGGGGGTACCTGGAAGTGGGTCATGTGAACATCAGAGGTCTCCTGCCAAAACATGATGAGCTTAGATTATGGGTATCCAACTCCAGCTATGATATTCTGGCTGTGACAGAATCTTGGCTCTCTCCCAAGACCACAGATAATGAAGTAAACCTTGACTCCTATGATATGTTTCAGCAAGACAGAATCCATAAAAGAGGTGGGGTGCTTGCTGTTTGAAAAATCCCACCTTAAAGCTGCTAGGCTCTCTACCTGCCCTGTATTCACAAATGTGGAATGTACGGGTGTAAATCTTGTCCTTGGTGCTAGGGGAAAAGAAAAACTGATCCTTGTTGTAGCCTACATTCCTCCTAATAGGGTCCCCAGGGGCTTGACCACCTCCATGACACAATCGCTGGTCTAAATCCCCATCATGAAAAGAGTGTACTCAGAGACTTCAACTGAAACTGGCTGGCAAGAAACAATAAATGCCACTGAGATATGGTTCCCAACCTATACCTAACATAAGTAATATCCTCACCTTCCAGGATCAATTACAAAACTGGAACTGACTTACTAATAGACTGGGTACTGGTCAGCCACCTTGACAGGATCCTCTCTGCAGAAGTCCTGCCTGACTTCTTGAGTGACCACTCCCCTGTTGTTTGTCAGTGGTCAGCAGAAACACCCAGAGTTGCTTCCTCCCACTCTAGGGCATGAGTATTTCGCTCCCATAAGATCCTACAGCTGAGAATCATGCTTCAGCAGACTGACTGCTTCTTTCTTTTTTTTAATTCAATATACTTTATTAAACTTC
Source organism: Neoceratodus forsteri (assembly GCA_016271365.2). Lineage (NCBI taxonomy): Eukaryota > Metazoa > Chordata > Ceratodontiformes > Ceratodontidae > Neoceratodus > Neoceratodus forsteri. The sequence continues at coordinate 215,252,816 of CM057451.1, forward strand.
CAAACATGGGAACACTCCAACAAACAACAAAACACACAACAAAAGTTTACATAACACTAAAACACTAATATAAACCCACTCGACCCTTCCCCAAAAACTGCGCACCTCTCCTCCCAGAGCAGATTCAGATTTCCAGAATTTTATTGATCAGCATTCATGCCAGTACAGTTTATAAATCATAAAAGATTAAATATATCACAATACACAAATTGTAGCTATGTATAGATAAATATCACCTATGGCAGCTGATACAATAAAATATAAAATCGGTCTCCTCCTTAAAAATTCACAATTTAGTACAGCATAAAAACTTAATGAGTTGATTTAAACCCTCCTTATTTGTTAGATTGAACAATTCTGTCACAGTAGATTCAGACAGTAAATACCAGTCAGCAGTAAGGGTACTAAATGATGTGCTCTCTTGTTATGAAAGCGTGGATAAAATAATATTATATGATTGAGATCATTCTCTTGGTTAAGGACACAATCGCAAAAATATGATTGTACATGTCTACCTTTATAATTCCAGCTAATATTATTTGCCTCATTTAGTTCCATGTGGAACCTTATTATTAAGCATTTGTCATCTGGCTTATCCAGGGTGGCCAAATATTGGAGCCAATCTACATTCTCTTTTGATCAATTTAAACCACCTAAACCAGAGCACAGCTAACCCACTAGAAAAAAAAGGAATATTCAGAAGGGAACCCAGAATAAAAAAGGTAATGACATAAAACAGGACTTCTCCACTCTACAATTGTACAATTGCATAGAATTGCATAACAGAGTGTAGAGTGATTCCCATCTATTACAGAAACAATCCAATTAATTCTGTAAAGAAGCTATCTGCTTTTTGGGCAATAGTGCCTGAATAATTTCATGGTGCCATTCCTGATATGAGGGGGTGGCATAATCTAACCAATGCTGCAGTATAATAAGCTTGGCCATAACTGAGATCAATGCCATATAAGCTTTTCGGGGACCACAAAAGGCTGAAAGGGTAGAGATCGACCAAACAAACATCTGGCATAAATTAGTTTTCTAAACCTAAAAAAGGGTCCAAATAACTTGTATTAGCATTCCAAAATGGAATCACCATAACTCAATCCTAAAACAAGTGCTTAAGATGGACTTCCACAGTGTCACATCTGATACAAACTAGAGAGGTAAGTTTACCTATTTCATACAATCATAGAGGCGTATAATATAAATTATGTAAGAACCAAAATTGAATCAAATGGTAGCAGTCCTGTTTTATATACTTATACAAATGCCACCATATAGTCTGCCACAACATTGGATCTGCAGAAATATCTAAGGCCTGTTGCTAGTAATAGCAGATCCTTGTGAGACCTGAGGGATCAATGGTTTCAAAAAGCCCATAAAGCTTAAACATTGAGTGGGATTGCACTGCAAGAAACAAATAGGGTTGAATGTCTGAAGACTCCTGTGATGATCATGGGCCTTGGCCAAAATAAGAGGCAATAGCCCACTTCAAATGAAGATACATGAAGTCATAACATTAGTGTAGGGAAAAATGTTCCTGAAGGACTGGAAACAGGAGTAACATGCCATCTTCTAAAATGGAGTCAAGAGTAACATCACAGAGTTTCGACAAAAGGCAAATGGAATCAGACGATGGGCAATCTGAAAATTGAGATTCCCAAATATAGGCTGTGTAATGACCTTCACCCAGTTCTGACCCAAATAGCTACATAGTTGCCAAAGAACTTTCAAGGACCAAAGGAGTGGAGTTGCCTTAAGAGGTGTGGGCAGGCGGGATGGTTTCATATAAAACAAACTGCTTAGCTGTAGACCCACCTGTCGACACAACACCTGTTCAATAGTCAGCCAAAGTGGAACATAAGTGTCCTCTTTCTGCACTAGGGATGCAGCAAATTTAAATTCTACCTGCAAAGTGCTGGTGAAGTGGCTAAATTCGCCTGGAGGATTAATTAACAAAATTTTTCCGCCTAAGTCGCAATTTCGCCCAGGTGAACTTTTGCCTTCCGCTGTGAAATTTTGCCTTCCATGGATGAAATTTCACCTTTTGCAAGTGGAATTTTGCCGTGGAAGGCAGAGTTTCACCACAGAAGGTGAAATTTTGCTGTTACGCTGGGTAAAATTTCACCACTACACCAAGTGAAATTTTGCATTTCACTCCATGAAAGGGGCAGAATTTTGTGGATTACTCCGAGAAGTGTATTTTGCCCACTTTGCCCATGCCTAGTCTGCACTGACCCAGAATGACCCTATTGAAAAAATGTATTACCGTGCGAGGCACAATAATACAGGAGAGTTTGGAAGGTGCAAGCCTCACTGATTCTTTGGAATCATCAATTTAAAATATGCACTTTGAGAAGCACCTCCCCTCAGTAGAAAGGTATTAATCAAGCGTTGCAAGCTAGAAAACCAGGACTAAGGGACTAATACATAACATACCAAGTGGGTATAAAATATGAGGAAAAAGATTCATTTTTACAATACTGACTCTCCCACAAAGCAAGAGAGGAAGGGCTTTCCAATGCTGCAGGCCCCACTTAATCGTTTATGAAAGAGATGCGAGATAGAGATTCTCTTTAACGAAAGCTGAGGGAAATCGGATGAGCTGCATGTCCAAATAAGTCAGTATTCTAGGATCCCATACTAGACTACAAATCCAACATCTCTTGTTTATGAACGTACTGTAAAGGTTGAGTGGCATAACGTTAGTCTTTTCTAAATTTAACTTGTATTCAGAAAAGCTGAAAAAGCATTCACCCAAATAGCTACATAGTTGCCAAAGAACTTTCAAGGACCAAAGGAGTGGAGTTGCCTTAAGAGGTGTGGGCAGGCGGGATGATTTCACATAAAACAAACTGCTTAGCTGTAGACCCACCTGTTGACACAACACCTACAACTGGTTAAATAAAGTTTGATCGATTGGCTGAATTTCTGCCAAGACGGAAGGGACCAAAGTGGAGGGATGTTCAAGATGCAAAAGAAGGTCATCCACATATGCAGATAATTTTATCGATCCCCTCCAATTAAGTTCCTCTTAACCGCTGGATTAATCTGGAGAGAATGGATTAGAGGCCCTAGATATGACTTAAAGAGGAAAGAGGAGAGTGGACACCCCTTCCGCATCCCAACTGTAATGAAATGGGGCATAAAATATATCATTACACCATATTTGGGCTGTGGGGTTACAATACAACACTTTAAAACAGGTGAGGAACTCAGGATGCAAACTAAATTTTTCCAAAACAGAAAACGAATAGGGCCAAGAGACTCTATTAATCACTTTTTCTGCAACCAGAGAGACCAAAACAGAAGGAACTTTGCTCCATCTAGATTTATTTTATTTGCTTTTTGTTGACTGGGTAAGTGCACTAGACAAATCCTGCCTATTTTCAGGCACAACCGGGTGGGGGATACAGATGAATGCCTTGAATGACCTTGAACCAGATTAAGCTGTTGGTGGTATTTTTAGTGAATGAGGGAAAATTGGCCAGGATACCGGGGAAATTCCCCAACTCTTTTCGATAAGTGCCATGGGATCTTTAACATCCACCTGAACTACGAACAATCCAGGCAGATGGGACCTCAGTTTAATGTCTCATCCGAAAGACGACACCTCAGAAGTGCAGCACCCCTCTCATGCTGCACTACAGTGTCAGTACTGGGATATTAACCCAAGTTCCAGATGTGGGAACTGAACCCACAGCCCTCTGATCTCCCGGCCTCAGAGGCGAGTGTGCTACCTACTGAGCCACTGACACTGCAGCGATGCGGTGATGCAGACATCAGATAATGAAGTTTATGTAGGTGGTCACTGGAAATGTGACCCCCCATAAAGCCCACCTGAGTCAGACCAATCAAACCATCCCAGATCGAGTGCAGCTGTTTAACATGTACTTTAGACAAGATTTTTATATTGGAATTTAGCAGGGAAACTGGACAACTGCTCAGTGATAGCTCATCTTTCCCTGGTATTCAAAGAAGGGTGATCCATGCCTGACTGTGTATGAAATCAGTAAGACCTGAAGAAAATAAATAATTAAACAAGCATACTAAAAAAGGGACAAGATTGACTGCACAGGCCTTGTAAAAATTGTTGGTAAAACCATCTTAACCAGGTGCCGTGTCCATGGGAAGCTGCTAGATTATTCAACTGACTTCTGGCACCATAATGAGGCCCTTTAAAAGCTCCTGCTGCTACAAGGTCAACATAGGAAGGGACAGACAATTGAGATATGATTTAATTTGTTCCATTAGGCCAACATTTAGAATGTCACTCTGATAAGAGGAGCCAAAATTTTACGGCACTCCAAGGGCCAAGTTTAATATGGGGATTGGCCTATGAGGACTCAAGCTGCCTGAGACAAAAAGCCAACAACTTCCTGGCTCTCTTTCCTGACTTCAGGTAGCAAATCTTGTTATGTTCAAGTTCATTTCAAGTTCAAGTTTATTACAGGAAAGCTCCATTGAGAAAGCTCATTCACAAGTAGGTTCTGGGTGCATGGTTACAACAAATACACAATGCAGGCAATAGCATAACAATACATAAATGGTGGACCTTATGTAATAGGCCAGGTCTGCTTTCTCCATGACAAGATCAGCATACTGTGCCTGAAGATAATTGAGTTGGAGCCAATCCGAGGTTGTTGTTGAAGGAGAGAGTCAGTGCTCCAGCTATCATATTTCCTGGAGTAGGTGGTCTAGCTTTGCACTGCAAGCTTGGTTCAGATTAGAGGCCAACCTAATACACTCCCCACATATTGCATACTTAGCAGCACCCCAAAGAACAACCAGACCTGATACAGAAGATTCATTGGCCATAAAAAAGGACTTAATATAATCCTGTATAACCTGCAATGTAGTGGGGTCTTGAAGAAGCTTAGAATTTAGGTGCCACACCTTATCCCATTGCTCTGACCCCCAGACAGAGTGTACCATAATAACTGAAGCATGGTCTGAAAAGACCATAGGTTGGATTTCACAGGAGGAAAGGCCAGGAAGTGATTCATGGCTGATGAGGAAATAATCAATCTGAGAAAATTCATGGGAAGTGGAGTAAAAAGTGTATTGCCTGTCCATGGGTTGGAGAATATGCCAAGGATTTACCAGGCTGAGAGAGTCCAGCTATGCCCCAAAACTCTGCTGCCCTGGAAATAAATCTTTTCAAGGGAAACCAGACAAGTCCAAATCTGTTTTGTACACAAGGTTCCAATCTCCCCTAGTATTATAGGCACATGGGTAAATGGAGCTAGTTGAGCTGCCAGGTCCACAAAAAAACTCAGGGTATAGGCATTAGGACCATAAACTGAGCCAAGCAAAACCTCGGTTAACCCCAGTCAACTATTTAGGAGAATATACTGCCACTCGGGATCCTGGAGCTCCTGATTCAGCTGAAAGGCGAGCTGCCATGCAATCAATGTGGCCACTCCACCTCTCTTATTACTATGGCCCTCACCATATACCTGACCCACCCATTCTTTCCTAAAACAGTGAATGTCCCACCACCAAAGATGAATCTCTTGAAGGAAAGCAATCCCCACTTGAAGTTTCTTAAGGTGAAGCAAGACCATATGACACTTCTGCTTTTCCTGAGTTCCCTTAATATTCCATGTTGCGAAGTTAAACAAGCTTCCCTTTACTGAACAGAAAGGTATTATAAAAAGGCCATATTTGCCACACATAATAAAAGAAACATAGAGGAAATTTAACATGCTCCAGGACCCACCCACCCCCTCCCAACTAACTGAACAAGTTAATCCCTCCCACCCACGAGAATATATGTCGTGATAAAGAAAATACAGAAACTCCCCGAAAAACATTTGAAATACCCAGCACACATAATCAAAATCCCCTCAAAAAAAACTTATAAAAAAACAGATCTTTCTCGGTTCCAGCAACCACCTTCCAGAAAAAACATGGCTCATGATGTAATCAGATGTTTCCCTCACAAGACCCATCCCCCAACCTTCCCACTCCAACTACTCTAGCACAGAAAAGAAAAAACAAACAGCAGCAGAAACCTCAAGGGGGGAAAAGAAACAAAGAAAAGGTGACCTGTTTATAAGAAAGACACCCCCCATTAAATATAACCATTAAGATCTTTGTCCCACCAAAACAAAATAAAAAAGGAACCCCACTACCTAACACGCTATCCAGCCATTCAAATAAGTTAGTCTATACAATAATATGCCCGGACATCCCAGAGAACAACACTCAAAAAATAACACCCTCAGAACATCAGTCCAGAAGTCCTCCATCAGAATAATGAGCTATCCAGAAGTCCACTCTAAAGACATGGGAAACTGAGTGTACATCCGAGTTCCAACTAAAACAGTCAATATGAATGCTACTGGAGCTCTTCAAAGAGAAAGCATCAGAAAAATCCAGCCCTGTTACCAAAAAACAAAGAACTGTTCCTGGGAAGCTGTCACAGGAAAAGACTAATTAGGAACAATTATCCTAGGCAGTTAAATCAAAAGTTCAGCAATATGTCCGATAGTCAAAAGCAGGAAAGCATTTGCCATGAAACGTCAGTGCACATATATAGCATAATCGGCAACTGATAAAAGACCTGCGGATACTCCTCCAATGTGGGGACTGCCTGGATCCAAACAGTATATAAAAACCTGTTAGGATGTTTTAAAGAGATAGAGAAAAAGAATGACAAGATCCAATTTTGCCTGCTCCATGGAATCAAAAGTCTTTATAGTACCACTGTGAGTGATCTGTAAGCAGGCAGGATACAGCATCCTAAATTGAATATTGGCAGCCAGTAGATTCAAAACTACAAAGTGGTAGGCTACCCATTTCTACTGCATTGATAATGAAAGATCCTGAACAATATGAAGCTAGGCACCTTCCCAGGATACTTCCTTTGGCTCCTGAACCTTCTGCAAAAGATGTTGCCTGTCAAAATCATTTATGAACTTAAAAATCAAAGGGTGGGGGAGCAAAGCCTCTGGTGGTATGGGCTGTCTCTATACCAAAGAAGGGACCATTTGGGGAGGGTCTGGCCAGATATTCACACTGCTTCTGAATGTTTGCTAAGACTTCTGAACCCTCCGCTTACTCTGGGAGACCAAGGATAACAATATTATTGTGCCAACTCCTTCCCTCAAGATCTTTGAGTCAAGCCTCGAGATGGGCCATTTTCTGGCACAGAGTGACTGCCTTGGGATCCAGCCTCCCCTGTCAGTAATCCAGATAACTAATTTGAACTCTGGAGTCTCCTACCCACTCATGTCAACATTTCAGTAACCCTCTGTACAGCTTTCAGTTCTGCTGTGAAAGCTTGAAAAGTCTCTTTGAGCAGGACAAATTGCAGTAGAAACCACTCCTCAGAAAGTGCTACTGGAGTAGAGCCAGCTCAACTCGGGACCGTGGTCAGTGGTTTAGATTGCTTCAAACTCTTTTCCTTCTCCAGAATGACTAGTGGCATGTGACACAGTGGGGTGGTGTTCTTCTTCATCTCCAAGAGAGCTGAAAATGCACACGACTCTATACTCAGCACAGTGAAGGTAAGCACTAAAATTGCACAAAACTCAAAAAACAGAGCAAATAACTAGCAAAAAGACAGAATTTGGAGTGAGAGTGCCAGAGAGGTACAAATGAGTGGTTACTCCCGACAGCTCATCATGTGACTACCACCTGACTGGTCCTTCCTATGGCAGACACAGAATACTGATGCTGCCCTGGACTACTTCAGGAGCCACTTCACTAGAATTTGTGACCTAGTCACCCCTACAAGACTCTGACCAAAAAAGGTATGCCCAACCATGGTTCACCCCAACCCTCATGGCTCTAATAAAAGAATGCAACACAGTCATCACAGTACCATGAACTTGGCTTATATTATCTCCTCCAAAAGTACAAAGAACTTAGAAATAGGATAAAAAGTCAAGTTAAAACTGCCAAGACTAATTACTACAAAAACAAGCAGTAATCATCCCTTGATTCACCTAAATCTCTCCAGAAAAGGTAACAATGACATCCTAGGAAACTTTCATAAACTGCTTCCTCACTCCATCCTTGTTAGTGGATCCCTAATAGAGGGTGATGTGAATATAGCAAATACCTTCAATACCACATTTAGTGACCTCTCTGCCTACACTCCAGCAACCCAAATCACCCAAAGGCAATCTACCCACCCCTGTGAAGGATTTGCACTGCAAGTTCTACTTTAGGAGACTAGCCTGGGCAGATGCATACAAAAGTCTTACCCGTACAAAAATATCTACTCGAATAGGGCCAGACATTGACTTGAAACTCCTTAAACAAAACATATGAGAGGTTACTTGTCCCCTCCAGCTCATCATTAACTTGTCTCTCTCAACTGGGCAACTGCCAAAAATTTGGAAAATGGCTCATGTTACCCCAGTGCCCATGACCTTCCCTCAAACTACCGTCCCATTTCAATTTTATCACCTCTCTGTAAAACACTTGAAAAAATTGTAAATGATCAGCTTACCCAATTCCTGAGCCAATATGACCTACTATCATGTGAACAGCATGGCTTCAGCAAGAACCATAGAACAGTATGTCACATTAAACTGTCTCACCAATGAGTTGGTTTAGCATTGTTTTTTACAGCTGCCAATGTATTGGCAACTCATACTGCATTGTTTTTAACACTTAGCCAGCTCAAGAGCAATGTTCATAAAAATGTTTCTGCTACTCAGTTGGAATGCACCTGGAGCCCAGTCACAATGCAATGCAAAACTGAGCTATAATTCTTAGGAAACAATTTGCGCAAGGCTTTGTACTGAATCCAGCAACACTTATGCAGCTCAGTCAGAAATGCTAAAACAACTCATTGGCAGAACAGTTTGATGTAACTTGAACTGTACCTTAACTGCCCTACCACAATATACTGACCATCTTCATTTTGCCCTGGACAAAAGGGAACTTGTTGGCTCTGTAGTCATTGACCTCACCAAGGCATTTGAAGTTGTCAATCATACTCTGCTCTATCACAAATTGACCAAACTAGGCCTCTAAGTGGAAACCACTAACTGGTTAAAAAACTATCTCACAAATAGAACCCAAGCCGTCAAATGTCGAGTGACCCTCTCAGATTTCAGGCCTGTAACAGTGGATGTCCCCCAAGGATCCATCCTTGGTCCCCTCTGTTTAGCCTCTTTGTCAACAACCTCCAAAAACCTGCAACTCTACAAAACTTCTCCTATATGCTGATGATGCAGTCATCACTGCAACACACAGCAGTTCAGCCTATATTCAACACTACCTCCAAACCAACTCCACTGATATCTGTGACTGGTTCTTTAACAACCTTCTCATCCTGAAGTAACAGAAAAAAATCCATGCTTTTCCACACCTGCTGTAAAACCTTACCCTCCCACACACACACACACACACACACACACACACACACACGCTAGGCATCACTTCTGACTCAAGTGTTCCAGATGAACAAGTTACCACTTTCAAACACCTGGGGAAAACCCTAGACTCAGGTTTAACCTACCCAGATCATGTCAACACACTAGTTAAGGCATTCAACTCCAGATCTGGCATGCTCTATAGGGTCAAAAATAAACTCCTTTCTGATGTTAAGCAGCAACTTTTTAGAAGCTACATCCTTAGTCTCATAAGACTATGGACTGTTGATCTATGGTGCTGCCTGTAGTAAAGTGCTCAACAGAGTCTGAGGCTTAATGAATAAGGCCTGCTACTATGCTCTCAACCAAAAATGGGACTCACATAAGTGCACTCCATATAGCAACCTAGGATGGCTTAATCCTGACTCCAGGCTGCATTATGCTTACATTGTCATAGGAAAAAAAGCCTTGATTGGACTACTGTCCCTAGGTTTCCTCTCTCTCCTGAACTTTGTGGCCTCCAAGTACACAACTTGAGGTGTACAACATAACTCTATGATTCTCCCATGTAGGAAAATCTCCCTGGGTAAGGCATGTTTCTCATTTAGCTTCCTAAGCTATAGAACTCACTTACTCCATCACTCAAAACCATTAGCTCTCTCTCTGACTTTAAGACCAAGCTCCTAACCTTTCACATCCCTCACAATCCCTGTAGCTGCTATTGCAGACCTGCCCACTGAATCTCTTAGTCTCTCTTGTACTCAGTGCCTTCTTTCTCCACCACTTGGGTTTCTGGTGCAATCCACCAGCATCCTGTGTTCCTATGCTGTGAAACTATGCTACTTCTTGCCCACAATAAGCTGAAGCATGCCATTATATAAAGTGTTGTTTTGAAGTGCACCATTATGTAAAAGTGTTATTATCTTCTGTGTTGCTTACACTGTACCTCTGACGTAGCACTGCTGTAAATATGTATAATACCTTCTAACTATTCAATGATGTATCCTGTGTACCTATATTGTCTGCCACTGCCTCTTATGAACATGTCAAACACTACTGTAAATATGTAAAGTACTTATACTAAGCTGCTATATATGACCCTAGACACTCTGAAACTAGGCTCTGCCTAAAGGATCTTGTAAGTAATAACATAAATAAATAAATTGTCAGCATTCAGTTTGAGAAATGTAAGTTGTTCCATATTTGCAGGATTAAGCAGTGTTCTTTGGTCAGTGATTATTCTTCCAGCTGCACTGAATATGTATTCTGAATATACAGTATGCTTGAAGAAGGACAACTGAGGTACATTGTTGCAAGGTTTGCTAGATATGGCCATATTGTTCTCTTTTGTTTCTAATAGTTATGGGTCTTCCTCAAGACCAATCACAATATGGTCCGCAACATTCTCCTGGTCCACTGTGCTCTGTGAGATGGCTAACAGTCTGACAAATGAACCAGTGGCAGTCTCTTTACAGGATACCAGTCCATGTTGTTGCGGACAACTCTGGATTTATTTGCCTTTCTGACCCTGAACATAGGATGCCTGAACCGTAGCTGTAGATGTCCTTTCCCTCATTGATGACACTAGTGATTGTGAAGAATTTATAACTGTGCTATCATCTGCACCAGAGGTACACTCTGTCTCTAAAAGGGGCACTATCAACATTGATTAGCAGAAGATATCTCCAATACTCAATGTCTTTCCCTGCTGGAAGAACAGCTTCAGTGTTTTTCTTAAAGTGAAGAACTCACAATGTAGCCAATGCATAATTTTTATTCTAAAGTATGGTGTTTATTCTCTGATCAGTTGACAGTTTGAATTTCATGTTACCTCCCAGAATTATAATGGTGCTGTCTTTTCTTTTCACTAAAAGTCTTCCTTAATGTCATCCAGGAAAATGTGGAGAAATCTATTTTGAGGAAGAATTTGACACAGAGTGGCACTTTCTGCTCTGACATCATGTGAGACAGCCTCAAATGCCTCCAATAAGGTGACAATGATTTAATCAGACTCCAACTGCTGGAACTGAGCATGATGTCTACTTTACCTATTTAACTCTAAATGGTGTAATCATGTACAGCTTTTTTCTGCTAATGAAGCATTTCCTGCATTTATTGTGCTGAATTCCTGCAGGTTGGAACTTCCTTCTTTAATTTATGCAGTGGTAAGTTGTTTGACCTTTGCAGCCGCATCAAGCTTTTTTTGTGCTTTCACAGAGTGGCTGAAATGACTACATATTTTCCTTGCAAGACTTAAAAGGCTTTCAGCATTTCTGTTTCCATGTAAGAAATGATGAATGACAAGATTTAAACAATGTGCAAAATATGATATGTGCTGGTATTAGGTGGTAGTAGTAGTAGTAGTAAAAGATTTTATTCAGTTGATAAGCAAAATAATAGGAAACTCAATAGAGGCAAGCTCATTTCCAGTGAGGTCCTTAATGCAAACATTCATATTGACATCATAGTAAAAATATTTTTCAACATAAATTACATACATAAATATACATGCTGTACAATATAAGCTAACACCACAACAATATTTAAGTTACAATTAACTACTCAACACCTATATAAATAAACTACGTAGACGTACAGGGCATGTTCATTCATATATACAAGTGCAACCCTTCATCATGTTTAATACATAATGTTCAAGGTGGATCAATAATAAACCTTTTGTCTGCTTCAACTTTGAACCATCTTTTTATTTCTCCTTTATAGGGGCTAGAACTAAGTGGTCTAAGATAAGTTGGCAATGAGTTCCATAAATTGGACCTAAATAAAAAAAAATGTGCTCTACCCAAATCTGTCCTTCTTCTGGGCAATTCATATTCCATACCTTCCGTAATTGACCTAACCTGGAGTTCATCGATAATATATTCAGGTACTTTACCACTAACTGAGTTAACTATGTAGATCAAAGCATAGAAAGACCTTCTATCTTTTGGATACATCCAATTCAAAGACTGGTATAGCTCACTTCTATGAATTCTCTTAGATACATTCAAAATAAACCTTGCTATTTTATTGAAAAGAACATCTCGAACCACACTGGTGACCCAGGTTCAGGAATGGACTCGGGCACGGCGGGTCGGCAGGGGAAGGGGTAGGATTGAGCATCCATAGGACTGCTCTCCTCCCCTGGGGTGGGTTAGGATGATGGTCACTCTGCAGCGGCCCCCGGTGGAGACCGGGAGCACAGCAGAGGGATCGCATTAAGGGAGAACACCATAAAAATGGAAACACCACTCTGGGACTGGCCAGCTGATGGCTGCCAGCCCCAGACACCACTGAAGACTCCCAAGAAGCCATGGAAAGCATCAGCAGTGCCCAGGACCGAGAAAAAATAGTGTGCCAGTCTTCTCCCCTACCGGTGCCTTCCCCCTCTGAAGAGAGAGAGAGACCCACCCGGTATAGGGTTACACCAGGATATCCCAAGGATGGCTGCAGATCTGAGGTAAGGTGGCTTGGAGGAGATAGTAGAAGGGTGTCTGAGGGTCATGGCAACCTGAAGGAGCGGCAGCTCCAGAGCATGACGGGGGTATAAATAGAATATACAAAAAAAAAAAAAAAGAACATTTATTTTAGCTAACTAGGTTGAGGTTGCCCTTATATAAACAATATCCCCATAATCCAAAAAAGGTATCAATGTGGTTGTAGCTGCATGCTCCCTTACCCTTTCATCCATACAGTTTCTAATTCTGTTTAGTGCACCCAAACATCCACTAACTTTCTTAATTATGTGATCTATGTGGGAAGTCCATCCCAATGATCTATCCAGGTACATTCCTAAGTACCTATAACATTGCACTTGTTCAAGAACAATTTTATCTTTGGTTATGATATTCAGACCTAGCTCCGAATAGGTTACACTATTCTCTTTAGAGAACAGTATAATCTGAGATTTTTTTTGAGTTCAGAACAAGTTTGGATTCACTATAAAATGACTGAGGCTCATCAAATGCACTTTGAAGAATAGGTTCTATCTGCATTATCAATGAACCTTCCACATAGATAATGGTGTCATCTGCATATAAATTACATTGTGCATCACAATTGATTAAAACAAAATCATTCATGTACAAATTAAATAAAATTGGACCCAAAATGGATCCTTGGGGCACTCCAGAGATAATTACCCTAAAACGAGATCCCCATCCATTTATTGATATCATTTGTTTCCTTCCAGATAAATAAGCATCAAACCACCTAACCACAATGGTAGAAATACCCAAAGGAGGTAGTCTGGACAGGAGGATGTTGATGTCCAAGGTATCAAATGCCTTGGAAAAATCAATAAAAATTGCCTCCACTGACATCCCCCTATCCAGAGCACCCACAATATCCTCAGTAACTTTCAGCAAGGCAGAAGTTGTACCATGCATAGGTCTAAAACCAGATTGGAATTTATTAATCAACTTTCCTTTTTCTAAATATGTCTGAAGCTGTTTAGCTACCATCTTTTCAAACACTTTAGTCACTATTGGTAATAGTGAAATAGGCCTATAATTCTCTAACAAAACTCTTGATCCTTTTTTAAAAATGGGAATTACTCTAGCCAATTTGCACATCTCAGGAATTTCCCCACATGTACAGTAAGTGACATGTTAAAGATACTGGTCAAGGGGTACGAGATAACCGGAGCAGCATATTTCAATAGAATATTGGGAATCTCATCTAACCCCCCAGCTTTCTTAATATTTATTCTGATTAATGTACTTTGTACATCTAATGATGATATAGGTTCAAAATCAAACTCCTTACCCCTTTCAAGATGAACTTCAATATCTTTTTTGAAAACTTTTGGTAAGGAGAAACTGGTTATACCTTGTGATAAGGCCACTGTGCCCATTGTTGTAAAATAGTCATTAAAGCTATCCACAACCTGTGGGCCTAATGGAATTTCCACCTTCCCAATCTCAAATGTTTCCGGATAATTTAATTGTTGTTCTCCCTTGGCCTTTTTTAGAACTTTTCAAAATTTCCTTGGATTACCAATCAAGTTAATTGTTAATTCCCTATTATAGTAATCATGTTTAACTCTCTTAAGTTCATAGTTGTAATAATTCCACAGTTGTTTATACTTCACCCAATCTATATCATCTTTTGTAAATTTAGCTACCTTCCATGCCCTTTCTTGCTGTTTCTTAACTTTAAATAAGTAAGAATTGTACCACGGTAGTTGCCATCTCTAGCAACTTTGACTATGTTGGCATCATTATCTGACACTATGAACCCTGGAGACAGGGAATATGGAGTAAGCCATTTATGGAATTGTTCACAGCAGCAGCACCACCATGGTCAGAAGGCAGGAACACCCCCCCCCACAGTGACCAAATGTAACAGCACAATGGCCAGCAAGTAGGTACAGCCCCCACCACAAACAATGACACACCATGACAGGACACAGATGGCTGTAGACCCCACCAAGGTGGCCACCACAGAGCAAATATGGAGAAGCATGGTATGCATGGCTGAACTACACAATCACCACCAGCAGGGCATGCCATGTGTGTGTGTGTGTGTGTTTGTGTGTGTGTGTGTGTGTGTATGTATGCATCCTCCCCACCTCCAAATTAATGCATTGTAGCTGGATAGAGTGGAGGTAATGAAGAAGAGACATACCTGGGTGTGGTGCAGTCCCCCTGTAGGTCTGGTCCTTTAGGGAGCACAGATGTGCCTGGTCCCTCCTTTGCAGATCCCCATAGCGGTGCCAACACTACACCCCCATGCATGGCACCCCTTTGCAACACTCCAGTCACTCTGTCACCCTTGCCCACACAGCAGAGCATGGCTCCTGTAAGTCCTGGCTGCCAAACGGTTGATCCTCCAGTGGCAGAACCAGTGCCAGCTGGTTTGCCAGTTTGACATCCCCGCAGTTCATGGCCTTTGGGTTAGCTGCCTGTGCATGTGGCATGGTGTAGCAGTATGTGGCAGTAGCAGGTGTGCACACCACAGGCCTCAATGATGGACTGGCTGGATAGTGCCACATATGCAATGGGCCATCATGCAATGCATCACCCATCACACTATTGCGGAATGGTAATGCGTGATAGACACCAATCAAAAATCCTGTGGTTGCACAGTAGGCACAGTCTTGTTGGGAGTCAGGGGTGGACACTGCATGATGCATGTGCAATATGTGCATATCTGCCATATTGGGTATGGCACATGATGCCACACACAGCGCTGTGGATGGTGCAAGCACCCAGACATGTTCAGTAGGCTGCTGTGGTTCATCGTCGCACTGTGACACATATAAGCCATACACTCACAACACACCACATGATGCATACACCCAATGGCACACATTATCTGATATGTGCCATCGATTGCAATTGTGCATCCACTGAAAGTGCCCAGGATGCACAATCCATGACATGCCCTGTATGACTTATCATGCATGAGCAGGGATGCACCATTCGACATGCACCATTTCAACAAATGTGCTGAGGCAACTGTACCTGTGCATAGATGTGCCGTAGATGGATGTGCTCAACTAATCAGATGCATAATGCTAAGTGGGATGAGCTGGGGCAATTGTGCAATTAACAGCCATGGCATGCAAATCACCTCATTGCCTTGCATCTCATCACTGTTGCTCTCAAACTCATTTGCATGCACTTAGCTATGAATGCTCCTCAATGTGCTACCCCAAACCACAGGTGACCGATAGGTATTGCAGCCTTGAAATTAAGTTTGTTTACATACATCTATGTACAAGTATTTCAGCCACAGCACACTGTGGGGTTTTGTAGGCATCCAGGGAGCTGAGATTGTGCTACTGCCTGCCCCAGTGCTGGCACACAGCCATATAAGATGGAAATGTTCTGCAGCATACCACTGTACTGGGAAACAGCCATACATTCTTGAACTGTGCTGATGCCTGAAACTTATCTCCCCACAGGGCCACAATGTCTGATGAGGATGAAGCATGTGGATGGAGATGTCCCAACTACACACTGAATGAGACAGATCACTGGTGGAGGCCTACCTCCTATGGCAGAGCATCCTGGCTGGCATGGGTGGCAACCACCAGTACAGGGACAAGGCCTGGGAGTAGGTGGCCCACCATCTAAATGCCCATGGAATTTATAATCGAACACCAAAGGAGTGTTGCAAGCACTTTATTGATGAAAAGAGGAGAACCCCCATCCAGGTCTCCCTGCGGGAAACTGGGGGAGTGCCACAGATAGCAGTGCACCTCACGCCACATGAGGAACTGTTGGTTACTAGCACTGGCTGTACTACAGTAATGGGTGTTCTAGGTGGTGGATTCCAGACTGGGGGCAATCCATCACGGCACTGTAAGTATACTGTGGGCACTACCTGTGGAAGTCTGTGTTTGTGGTTGCCATGGATGCCATGTCATGCCCAATCAGGCTCTGTCCAGTGTTTAGATGTTAGTGTGCACAGCGCCTGTCACCACCCAGACCTGTCCTGCCATAGTGTGCTGCTGATACATGGTATGCCACCTGTGTGTGGCACATGGTGGGTGGGTTCCTGTGAGGGGTTGCTGGGGGGGCAGACACAACTCTCACAGTGATGTTGTGTACCACACATGTCCCTGTGCAGTGGCACTGGCCAGAGTGCATGGAAGGCTATTCTGGTGCCTGTGTGCTGCTGTGTCCACTCTGGGTGTCACTCGTTTGTGCGGCAGGACAGGCACAACCATGGCACACTTGCATAGACCCAGGTTCATACACATATGTGGATACCATTGGCACATGTCACTAACCATGATACCCTTTGTGTGTGTGTCTCTCTCTCTCTCCTCCATCACACCTCATGAGTGCTGTAGGGTCCGGGGGACATTCCAACACCCCAGCAGAGGAGGAGCCCAGAACATCACACAGCACCTCAGCCAGTGATGTGGTGGAGGCCATGCCTGGATCATCACACACCTCCGCTGTCCCGGCTTTGGCAGAGGATGGGGCAGGCCCATCCAACCCCTCTGAGTCTCAGTACTGGTGGACAGAGTAACATGCCCTGGCTTTTGACCTTTCTGGGTCTTGCTGATGAGGACCCTGTGGGCGGGATTGACACTGCGGATGACCTGCTGTTTCTGGCACCTGGCGTGGAAGGGGCATATGATGATACAGATAATGATACCACACAAATATGGGAGGATACAGACAACATCAGCTTGTCTGCAGTTCATGTGCCCTCACAGGTGACACCATGCAGTCCTGGTGATCTTGTCACCTCATGCACACCAACCGGGTACCACAACCACCCTTCCAAGGCAGATGCTGGCAGCCATGTGCCAGCTATTGCTGTTGAGCCAGGGACTGCTGACACTGTCCAGCAGGATGTTGTGAAGAAAAGACAAAAGTAGGCAGCAGGGAACATGTTGCAGCCATCCCTGGGCACACAGTGGTTGTCAACGTCCAGTCCCCTCCCAGACAGCAGGCCAGAATCCCAACTGCCCATTATCGCCCCCCCCAGTTGATTTCCATTTCAATGGGGTTGAGAAGTATGCTCACCTCCTACAGGAAACAGTGGAGGGGCAGACATCTCTCTGAGTGGAGCTCAGGGGCATTCAGATGTAGCAGGTACTGGAGCATTAGTTGGCATCTGTGTGGCACACCCAGATGCCGGCGAGGTTCACTTTATGTGGGTGGGCATGACCACTGCAGTGGAAAGGATGGTACTGGCACTTGAGTAGATCAGTACTAACCTTGCACCACGTGGATGCCAGGGTACCAGCCACACTCCAAGAAGTGCCTCAAGCACCCCCATATCACAGCGTTAGGTGAACCCATTGCTGATGTCCCTGTCACCACTCATATCCATCCCTGACACCCCCAGATCCAATGTGGAGCTCTGGAACAACACACCCATGAGCACCAATTTACAGTTTTGTTTACTGCCCCTCCAAGGGCATTGGATTCCCCCTTTGACCAGTGGAACTGACTCTGTGAACACCAGGCATGGGTGTGGCCACCCTTGTGCACACAGTGGCCATGGGGGCTCCTGCTCTGGCCTGGTTGACATGCCACCATGTCCCCTATAACCTGCACCCATTGCAGCCCACATGCCTGGCTGGCACTGCCCAGGGCTATTAGCTGTGGCATACGTCTGCCACAGGACAACACCTGTGTGGGCCACCTGTGTGGTGTACTGGGAATGGTCAGGGCCACCGGTGATGTGTCATGTGGCATGGGCGTGAACAGTGTGGCTCTCAGTCCACTGTGCAGGTGCACTGGTGGATGACCCCTGATCCATGCCATTCCCCACAATAACACTGTGTACCCCCCATCCAAGTTGGACTTGCTCTTTGCATCTGTGCATGTCTGTCACCTCTGTCCAGTGCACACTGCACCTGCCATGTGGTGGTCAGCTGTGCATGTGTGTGTCTTCCCCCACGCCGACTGTTTTGTGTGTGTGAGTGTGTGTGTGTGTGTGTGTGTGTATGTGTGTGTGTGTGTGTCTCTGTGGGGGTGGGCTGTATGTGTGACTGCCGTGTGTTGCACTCACGTACTACTCAGCTGCTGTCTCCGAAATGCTCCTCCACTATGGTGTCCCAGTGCTGCCGGGACCTTGCAGCCTGTCATGGGTCCCTCCACTCCAGGTGCAGCTGCCCAGGACCACCCTGGGGTTCCTCCTCTTTGTCCCCTGAACTGTAGCCCTTCTCAGCCTATACAGGTATGCCATGGTCAATGGCCACATTGTGTAGCATACAACAGGCCAGGAATATGCCAAAGACCTTTTCTGGGCTGTACTGTAGGGCACCAACAGACATGTCCAGGCACCTGAAGCACATCTTCAGCATGCTGAACACATGCTTGATGACAGTGCGTGTAGCGTTGTGTGATGCATTATACTGATCCTCGGCCTCAGTGCCAGGCCTGCAGTAGGGGGTGAGCAGCCATGGGTGGAGGGGGTACACAGCATCACCTGGGGTGGACAAAGCAATCTGTTAGTCTCACACATGCATGTGCACTGGGATCCAATGCCCCACCCCCCATTGCATGTATCTGCTGCCACTGCCTGTCCATCTCCGTACCTGTGGCCCACTTCCTTGTGCATCCCTGTACCACAACGATGGGACACTGCATCTCTGATGCACTCACCAGCTGGCATGTCCTAGCTGCCCTCTCCTGCCCTACACCTACCCATTACCACTTCTGTGGCTGCCTGCTGCTGTCCTGTCCTGTCCAGCCATGGTTACCATCTATTACCCTGTAGTTGTCTGTGCCTTAAGGCATGTGCGGCCTTTCGCCATGCTGCACATGCATACTGTGCCACATCCCTACACTGCCTGTGATGTGCTCTGCCACAACACTGTCCCCCTGTTTGTGTGCAACTTCCTGATTGCATGCCCACGTCCACCGCCCTGCATGAGTGTTTGCCCTTTCACTGTCCCTGTCACTGCCCCCACACCCACTCACATCCTCCTGACATATTTTGTGCCACAGTTTTCAATGTGTGGGCATGTATTCATTCCCCACTCACCCACTAGTTGGATGTTAGGGATGTCTCCACTCTCAAACCAGCAGCAGAGGGCTGACTGATACCGTATGAAGGCATTGTGAGTACCCCCAGGGTGTGTGATGCAGACAATGCTAATGCACCCTGTGGCATTGCACACCACCTGGCAGTTTATGGAATAGAATTCCTTGTGGTTCATGTAGAGTACTGCCTCATCACCAGGTGGTGTATGGATTGCAACATGGGTGCAGACAATGGCCCCTATTATGCCTGGCATGCATGCCACTCTGTGGAATTGCTGCATGGCTTCAGCCCACTCTGCCTGTGTGCTTGGGAATTGGATGAACTCTGAAGCATGTGGAAGTATTACAGTGAGGAACTGTGTGAGGAATCGGGATGTGGATGAGTTTGAAATGCCAGTAGTGTCACCTGTTGGCTTCTGGAAGGTGCCTATGGTGAGCAGGCACATTGCTGTTGTCATCTTGGTCCCCACTGCTAGGGCATGACCTCTTCCAGTGGGTGCCTACAATTCTCCATGGCATAGCTCACAGAGCTGCCTCAGAACTGCCCTGTTCAGACAGTACCAGCCAACATTTTATCTGTCAGTCAGCTGTTCAGACATTCCTCTGGCACTTTACTGCCTCGGGCAGGCCACCTATGGTTTCTTCCATTTCCATGTTGCTGATCTGCCCATCTCCTCAGCCCCCTCAATATGCCCACCATCATGAATGGTGCACCATCTGTCTTTCTGGCCTCTCTGCTGCTGCTGCTATCCTGCTGGCTGCCTGCTGGGGGCTTGCACTTAAGTCTACTCCTTTTGTACTTCTCTCTTTTGTGTGCATCTGGTGGTTGTGCTGGAGGTGCTCCTTAATTTTGCATTGCATGTATGGCACTCTATGCCCTCTCCAGATGCACTGCATGTCATTATTATTTGTCTTAGGCACATCCAGGGCAGTGAGGTGCATCTAGAATGTGCCAACTCTTCCCTGCCTTATGTCAGTCATGATTGTGCATATTTCAGGGTTGCTCAGGTGTATCTCTTTTGTGAATCTCCCCCAGCATGTTTGTCTGAGATGACTGCAGTGAAACACTTACAGATTTAGTGTCACTTACTGATTCTAATTTACTGTTCCTAATATGATCACTGCCAACACTTTCTCCACCATTGCCCATGGCAAGAACACTGCCCCTTTTTGCCTTACAACACACAATTGATGGTTTTGCCTTTGCATGTAGCATCATTACTGATGTGCTAAATGGAGTCCACTTACCAGAACTGATGCTATTTCTGCACAAACTGCATATAGCTTGAGAGTTGTTTGAAAGGTTAATATAGAATAAATTCCACACTAAGGTCCAATTTGGGAGGTGTCGTTCCCAGCCGGGTATTCGGTAGTGTACTGCCCAAGGAGGGAACACAGGGATGGGGGTGTGGTCATCTGTTTTAGAACCAGCTTGAATTTCTCTGTGCACCCAGTGAGTTCTACCTCATCATTTTGAATGTGAGGGGGTGCAGTCTGTAGGATTCTCCTTGTTTACTGTCCTCTGCGACTGGGGGAAGTATTACTGCAGGAGGTCACAGACTTTGTTGCTGACAGAGTGTTGGAATTGCCTAGATGGTTGATTTTGGGGTACTTCAATGCCTGGGTCAATGATGGATCCCCACATTTTGGACATGATCTCCTCCAGTCAATAACATCTTTAGGCCTGGTACAAGCAGTTGCTTCTGTGACCCATCACCACGGCCACACCTTGGACTTGGTATTCTTGCTGGGGTTTGAGATTACTAATCTCAGGACTGATCAGGTCACTTAGTCCCACCATTGCACAGTGGTATTCTCATTCAGGGCCTCCTCAATAGTCCCTCCACTGTTGAGATGATCAGCTATCTCCCTTTAAGGGGATTGTCCCCAGAGTGACTCTTGTCGGAAGTTGACTTTTCTAGTGTGAGTGCTGCGTGTGCGATTGGCTCAGGCAAGGTGGTGGTAACCTATAATAAGACTGTTTCCAAAGCACTCAAAGCCATTGCACCAGTCCATATATGACCCAGGTCTTCTTGCTTGAGACCCCAATGGTTTGATGTGGCTCTAAAGGAGATGAAGGCAAAGGGTTAGAAGTTGAAACACTGCTGGCAAAGGACCTGGTTCATAGAGGATAGACTGGCTTTGAGAAATCATTATAATGATTATCACAGGGCAATCAACCATAAGAACGCAGAGTTCCTGACCAAGGAGATTCTGCAGGGAGGAACAGACCAGCTCAGCTCTTTTGGACAGTGGACAGAATACTTCATCCAGTCTGTTTACAGCCACAAACGCCATTTTCAGCCACAATATGTGAAGAGTTTGCTCTGTTCTTCTCTGACAGGGTATCCTCTATTTTGTTCAGGATCTCTCCAGTGGGAGAAGGTCAGTCTTGCAGTTGGGGGCCTGGTTGGGAGAGGGACACTCCAATTGTCTGGTGGGGCATTTCGGCTGGTGGATGTGGTTGAGGTCATTGAGGTGAATTCAAAGCTGCATCTCACCTTTTGTGAGATGAGCTCTGGCCTGAATTATCTCCTACTGGAATGTACCAAGTTCATTAGTCCAGTGTTTACTGGGATAGTCTGGTGTTCACTCCTGAAGGGGTTCTTCCCCAATGCCTTGAAGGAGGCATTGGTGAGGCCCCTTCTGAAGAAACCATTGCTTGACCCTGATATCCTGGCTTATTATAGACCTACCTCCAACCTCCAATTTTTAGGTAAAGTTGTTGAGAAAGTGTTGGCTTTTCAGCTCGAGGCACACCTCATGGCCTTTGACATCTATGAGTCATTCCAGTCTGCATTTAGGGCTAGACATAGTACCGAGAATGTGTTGGTTCGCATACAAAATGATCTCCTCAGGGCAAGAGAGAGAGAGAGAGAGAGAGAGAGGAGAATGGTTAGTTCTCCTTCTCCTCAATCTCTCCCATCAGTGTTTGACACAGTGAACCATGTTGTGCTTTTTGATCACATTAGAGAGTATTGTGGACTCACTGGAACTATCATCCAATGGTTTGAGTCCTATGTCTCGGACAGGAGGCAACGGGTGTTGATGAGGAATTTCTCCTCCTCCCTGATGCCCCATCATGTGGAGTTCCTCAAGGTTCAGTCCTATTGACGATGTTGCTCACAATATACATGCTACCTCTGGGGGGAGCTCATTAGTTGCTAAAGTCTGGGTTTCCACTGTTATTTAGATGATACCCAGCTGTATATGTTGTTTACCCCTGGAACAAATGGCACCGTTGAAGTGCTGAATAAGTGCCTGGACAAAATCCAGGACTGGATGTCCTCCAACTGGTTGGTGCTGAATCCCAACAAGACAGAGGTGCCGGTGATTGAACCTGGTCATGGATGTGATGAGGTGCCTCCTGGAGTGGTAACAGGATTGATCCTGGGATCTGCCCCATTGATAGCATCCTCTAGGGTGAAAAACCTGGGCTTCATCTTTAGTGACAGACTGACACTTGAAGCTTAAGTCTTGTCTGTTGTCAAAATTAATTTGTATCACTTTTTTTTATTTAGTTATTTAACCAGGTGAGACACACCAAGCTGAAAGCTTTTTTACAGGTGCAACCTGGGAGCACAGAAAAAAGTTAAGTGACTTGCTCAGGGTCACATAGTATGCAAGTGGAAGCTGTGGGATTCAAACCCAGGTCTGGTCTGCTGGATGTCACCAGATTTGCAGCTCAGAGCCTTAAACCACTGTGCTATACTGCCTTAAGGAATGTCACCCAGAATAAACCTCTGATTCTGCCCTAGGACCTGCCCTCATTGATGCATAACTTTGTTATATCCAGGCTGGACTACTGTAATGCTCTATACTTTTGAATCAGTGGATGGAACCTCCTCTGACTGCAGTTGGTGCAGAACATGGTGGCCAGGTTGTTGATGGGCCTGTCTAGGTCCTGTCATGTGGCATCAGTCCTGTGAGATCTGCATTGGTTGTCTGTCAGGTGGAAGATCAATTTCAAGGTGGGCTTTCTCACCTATAAGATCCTATACAGCTCTGGCCCTGGATATCTGTTAGAACTCTTTACACCTGCCATCCTGGTACTCTCTCTCTGCTTCTCCAACAAGATCCTCCTAGTGGTTCTGAGAGCCAAGCTGAAAACTTCAGGTGATCATTCATTCAAGGTGGCCAGCCTGATCCTCTGGAACTCACTTTCCGGATCTTTGAGGGAGGCCCCAACAATGGAGGCATTCAAGAGGGACCCAAAGACCTATTATTTTAAGAAAGCTTACCTGGAGAATTTTTGCTGATTTTAACATGATTTATTTATTTATTAATTTATTGTGTAATTTATATACTTTGAATGTTGTCTATTTAACCCTGCTTTTTAATTACTTGTAAGGTGCCCGGAACATCTGGGATTGGGCGCCGTATCAATAAAAACTTACTTACTAAAGATTTACCTTTGTTACTATGTTCCAGGGAGCCAGGCACTATTCTTTGTGCAGTCAAGTGAACTGGAGGAAACCCTACACCACTCTCTACTTGTTCAGATAATCAGTAATTAAGCAACAAGGCAAAACCACTACCAAGGGTTAGATTAACAGTCAGTTTATCACCCCTAGGGATGCAATGTGACACAATGTGCAGCTTTGTGCGTATTGACCCTATCTGGTGATAAAGTGACTATTAATCTAATTTCTGGGAGTGCCTTATTGGTGGCATAAAAAGCTTATTTCAAAAGACAACTGTTACTAGTGTACCTTTGGAAATTATTCCTCATTGAGAAGGACTTTTGAAATAAAATAGTTCATCCACAACTGTTTAACAATTCTGGCTCAGAATCAGAATGTATCATTCCAGTCATTCAGTCATGCCAGAGGATGGAACCGAAAGGAAGAATGATGTGCCATGGTGATCAGGCTGTACATGATAGTGTAATGCAGTCGATGATGATGATGATGATGATGATGATGATGATGATGATGATGACGTTTACTTTTATACAGGATGTTATGTTAAGGAAACCTTGTTTTCAACATAGGTTTAGTTTGAATGTATTGAATGTATGGCTCTCTGAATGCTGACAGCCAATTAGATTACAGCATTTCTGAGACTCTATAATTGTTATTCATACTCTATTCCTTACTTTAATCATGTGACTTTTTTCTTCCCTTGCCTCTCAAGTCTTGCAGCAGCATCCTGTCCTACCTTCTCATTTGAACTGCTGACATAATTTCCACCATTAGAAGAATCAGAAAAATGGAAGAGTCACTATGTGGGACATACCCTGGCCTATCCGATTCCCAGTTCCCACCATCTACACCAGCATTCTCTGTCTCAGGATCTGATATTTCATTTGATAAGGGTACCTTCTTATATGCTACTTCAACAGGTAGAAATATCCGGGCCCATTTGGCAAAATGTTCAGTGCCGCTACAAGTAACTCTAGTCAATTGTTTCTGAAACCCAATTATCATTTCATTGCAAACTTGCTTTTTCATTTCAGGATATTTAGTGCTGGTCATAGTGTTATTATTACTGCTATGGTCTGATTCATTGGTGGTATGATTATTAGAGTCCATATCATCAACATTTGCATATGCAGCAACATTGTGCTTCCACTTAGTATAGTAATAGACATACAACAGTAACTGATCACAAACAGTACTGGGAATAGCACAGTGGCTGTAAGATGAATGCCATATACAGCTGCAAAAAGCTATCTGTTTTACTAAGGGCTGAAAAGAGTCAAGCTGGCTATTCCAAATTAATTAATGTCAAAGACTATAACAGTGGCCCTAAAACCTAAGACAGATGTCTCAGATTGTTTCACTACTGTGAAGGCATGATGTTTTGTCCCTCTCTTTTAAGTAAGCTGCAGATAAAATGTGAAAAGACAGATGGAGTAATGGGCATGCACAGTCCCCCACCCCACCCCTTCAGGCATTAAAAATGTTCTTCCTCTTTCTCTTTCTGTTTTTCTCTAAAACTGTTTCCCTTGCCTTTGTTTTCTCTGTTATTTTCTTCTAGGATGGTATGTGGCAGACCTTGTTGGGTCTAGGTGCTACCCAGACAGGTGACTTAAGTGGAGCAGGAGTGCATTACTTATTGTCTTGCTCAGCTAACTGCAAAATAATTGAGAAGGAAAGCTGTTAGCAAAACCTGGTATGGCTGAGAATATGCCGAGAATGACTGCCAAAAAGAAGCCTATGCATGGAGTATGGTCTTGGCAAGGTGATACACTGGGTGGGTCCCTAGTGATTCAGTCAGAGACATTATCCTAATAAAAACAAATCTTGGCAGAGCCACTATAGCTGCAACTGCATTAACTAGATAAGGGTGTTTCATGGGCTTAAACATAAACATGAATTGCATTTAGTAAGACCTATGATACTGTTTCACATATGACCTGTGAACAAGCTGGGCAGCCTGATAGTGGGTCACAAGGTGGTAAATTGGGTTAGGAACTGGTTGAATGATAGAAGATAGAGAGCCATGGTAAATGATGCTTAATGTAAGGAATGAAATGTGACCAGCAGGGTGCTACAGGGATCAGTTCTGGGCCCAGTACTGTTTAGTGTCTTCATAAGTGACATTGTGGAGGGACTGGAGGGGAAAGTGTGTTTCTTTGCGAATGACACTAAGATCTGAAACAGGGTGAACACTCCGGGATGGGTGGAAAAAATGAGGAGGGACTGAGCTAAACGGGAGGAATTGTTTGAAGTGTGGCAGCTGAGATTTAATGCAAAAAAGTGCAAAATCATGCATTTGGGTTGCAGGAACCCAGAGGAGGATTACAGGAGGGGGTGGAACTGATGGTCACCAAACAGGAAAGGGATTTGGGGGATACTCATACTGAATTACCTAAAGGTGGCTAAACAATGTACCAAGGCTATGGGGAGAACCAGTGGGATGCTGGGGTGCATAGGGAGAGGTATCACCAGCAGAAGAAAGGAGGTGGTGATGCCACTATGCAGATCAGTGGCGATACCTCATTTGGAATATGGTATCAAGTTCTGGAGGCTGCATCTCCACAAGGATGTAGACAGAGTGGAGGCAGTAAAGAAGGGCAACCAAGATGGTGCAGGGCCTGCACTAAAAGTCATATGAGGAGAGACTGGAAGACCTCGATATATTATAACCTGGAGAGGAGAAGAGACAGGAGTGATATGTAGAAAGCTTCAAATATCTGAAAGGCATAAATAGGATGCTGTAGGGTAGCATCTTTCAGAAAAGGAGATGTCCAGAAACGAGGAGGCATGACATGAGGTTGGAAGTGGGTAGACTAAGGGGTGCCACGAGGAAGTATTTCTTCACTGAAGGGGTGGTGGGAGATCTAGAGACTTCACAAGTCAGTTTCATTATGAAAGAGAGAAAAAAAACAAAACTGTCACATTTCACATAATACTACTATACACTATAAAAATATAGGCTAAACAACTTTATGCATAACCAATGTGTTCTGTCACCTCGGGGTTCTGATTCCCATGGACCACTCAAGCTTTGCTCTCCTGATCAGAGGGAATCGGAACTCTTCTGCTGCAGAAGACACTGGTTGTGCATAGTTGTCCATGCAGTATTATCTATATTTAGTGCTGCATTGAGAATTTTTATGTAATAAACCTGTGTCATGCAATTGCTTTAAATTAGACCAAGATTCTGGTCTATTCAATTCAGATTTGTTAAGATGAGGAGCAAAGTTTTGGGAAGAAACCAAAGGAATAACAATCCTATAAATCAAGAGGCAATGTCTTATAAATTATTTTCTATGCAGATGTGAAGGACTACCCAGCTGTCAGCTGTCCAGCAATATCAATTCTGACATCTCTGCAACAAAGCAATAAAGGCAGAAGACATTTTACAAAATCTTGAGAAAGAAATTGAAGCCAGAATTTAGCTAGCTATATGCTGCCCAGCACAGCTATCAATTGCAGAATCAGTTTCAGTCTCATGGTTCTATGAAATGCCTATTGCCTTGATTTAAGATAAGACTGATTTAGACAGGGATATATCCAGACAGCTGACATCTAAAGGTAAGCCCAATACCTAATCCCCTTTGCACTTATGCTCCACTGTAGAAATTGAGTATTTTGATAACTTTTTTAAATTATTTACTCCCTACCAGTTGTACAATTACAGTAATCCACCGCACAGTGTGGAGTGTACTTGGAATTATGCATGCCTGGTGTTGTTGGTCACTTGCCAGGTGTGAGTAAATCCCAGCCCAACCCACACCTAGTTATGGATTATTAAAGGAAAACTGCATGTTAAAATCAGGAAAATATATGTATTATTACCTTTTTTTGTGCTCTTACTTCATCCCATTTTTGTTTTCTGCTCAGACTGTAAGAGGATTTTTTTCTAATTTTCCCCGGTTGTTTTCTGGCCCCTGAGGGCTGCCATTCAGGTTTCTTTTATTGCATCTTGTCCCAGAGAGTCTTCCCAGAGTGCCCTTTGTTCTGATGTCTAATATCCCCTGCAGAAGGCCAGTGTGTTGTTACAGGGTCTTTATTACAGCTCAGGCATAGCAGAGCGAACACAGCAGCCAGGAATCATGATGTTAGTCTTTGGGTAAGTGTAATAAGTTTCCTAAATATTGGTATCTTACCCAGCCGTGTTCTGTTTAGAGTATTGCATGTGTGTGTGTGTGTGTGTGTGTGTGTGTGTGTGTGTGTGTGTTGATTCAGTTGCTTGTGTCTTGCGTACAAGACAGTGCTTGTAGACAAATGTAATAATTTTGCAGATGTGGTCATACAATGGCTAACAAAGGAATTCACACCACAGGATGAGTGGGGGAGGGGACACCAGCAAAGCAGGAGTTTCTCAGTTTGCAAAAGGTAGTAAATTAAGAACTGAAACTTAATAAAAGAAAAGGCTCATAATACATTTTGGAGGAGGTTTCAACTTGCAAAAAAAGGCAGCACTGTGGAGGGCTTAATTGTTGGAGGAGGTTTCAACATGCAAAAAAAGGCAGTACTGGGGAGGGCTCAACTAAGTTTTTAAGCCAGAGGAAAAATAGTGCTCTCAAGATCCCATGCACACACAGGTAGTGTAGTAATGAGGCTTCAGTGGAGAACATTATTTTTTAACAGTCTATCATGTTGTTTGGAAGGTAATTTATGCAGGAAGTCCTTTTCTCAAAGCAAAATGTCTGCAGGGCTACACCCACTGCAGCCATAAAATCGAAAGATTCCAAAGCTGAAATTTCTAATAAGCTGCAGCGGAAAGACTGTTTTACCTGGCTGCTTAAAAATCCAGGCTTTTGTCTGGCCTATTAAGTAAGCACAGACATTTTCTCCACCCTAACCAATTCCTCTTTCTTTTTCTTTCATTACATGCTATGGCAAAAATTGAACTAATATAGAGACATGCTAGCAAACAAGATGCACATCTCTAAAAATGTGAGCTCTAATTGCCTGCTTGTACTGCTAAAATCATTGTTTGTACTTTATCAGCAGCTGGTGTGAGGCAGCATTCATGCCCCTTTTACAAGCACTTCTCCATTTGCATTCTGCTGCTTATGACTGTAAATAAGCTGTCCTTTTAACGTTTTGTTTTGTTTCCTTGAGGATTGCATTCCATTTTTCCTATGCTCTACAAGCCACCTGCTTGACTGAGTTATTCCATTTCTCCCTGTATTGCTCAGCAATGTATTTAAATAATCAAAAAAAATTGTTAAAGTGTTTTCTTTTTCACTTAAGGGCAAACTATCACAGTTTAAAGCACCACAGAGAATATGTTTTTCTAACTCTCTAGCAGTTAAGAGTGTATAAACAGAGCTGTCAAGTATCCTGTTATGTTGAAAGGGCTGAATATTAAATACATTTCTTTACTTGAGTTTCAGGAATGAGATGTGGATTGATAACTCCTGAATGCTGAGCTTGAGAGTGTATGTGGTCCCCTCTGGTTCAGTATAGGGCAGGTCAGACCTCACTGGATCTTAAATATACCCTTGTGGATCAGAAGCAATGATGTCATCAAGGTTATGTTAAGGCTGAACTATCAATTAGAGCATTTTTATTTCTTTATAGTTCATAGATTAGTTACTAGAATGCAATAACGTGTGTTTTATTATATGTTCACTTTATTATCTTATCTTTTCCTGTGTCAGTATTGTAAATATGAAACTAAAGGGAACATGTGAATGCAGAGTGCTGGACCTACTGACCTATTAGGTGCAAGCTAAAGTGTATAAAAGCAGACCTGAGGAAGAATGTGAGCAGTGTATTCTGAGCCACTGGCAGTGTAGGAGCTCTGTTGGTTTCTGCTGCTGCTTCTACCTAGCACTTGATGGTTCCTGTCACTCTAAACAAAGTTCCCTCTGCAATCTAGACAATGTATTTAGGTTTGCATTTGTGTTTTGCTTTGTTTGTTTTGGTAATAAATAAAGTAATATTTCAGGAACCACTGTTGTCTGCTGAGCTTTAGTCCTCACTGTCTGCACACAAAACTCCTCACAACTAAGTGCTCCAGTCATGTAATCTGACAGGCTATGTCAGTGCCACAATAATAAACGTTGAGGCATCTAACACAGTCGTCCTAAGATGAATGCTGTATGCAGCAATAAAGGCTAACTGTTATTAAGTGCTATGGAGCATTTAGCTGGCTATGCCAGATTAATTAATGTTGGGTTGTCTAAACGTGGCCCTATGATGAATACATTTTACAGCCATAAAAGTCTGTTTCACTATGTGCTGTGGAGAGTCTAGCTGACTAGGCTAAATTAATTAATGCCAGGATGTCTAACACACTGGCCCTACAGATGAATGCATTATACAACTGCAAAATAAAAATCTGCATCTTGGAAACAGTAGCAGGCTTGCTCAGAGCAGCTGTGCCTATCCTACCTGCCTCAAAACAGCCCCTTGTGAGTAGTTTACTCTGTTTAGAGTAGTAATATGCAAACTCATTCACATTTTGTTAAAATCAAGGTGAGGTAATGTGGTACTTGAAAAATCAGAGTGGTAACTACCCTACCCTGACCAGCTACCTGTTTTTCAGTAAGGCAGTTTTAGGGTAATTTAGGATAGTTTGGAGGTGCCTGCAAGTAACATTTAGAGTAGGATATTTCTCTGCCCACCAGTCTTAAAGTGGGTAGCTATCTGGGAACAAGCAACCACCAAACAGTGTGGTTCACGATAAATTTAGCTGTAGAGTCAAGCCATACCAAAGTGAAGGTACTGGACTTCAGGAGGGTTGGTTTTGTCAAAATGGGAGAGTGCCTCAGAAAAGCCCTAGCAAACAGGCAAGAAGGTGGGATGGAGCAACAATGGGGAAACATCAAAACCACCATCACAGAAGCAACAAGCTTTTGTGTGAAGCAAATAAACAAATCAAAATGAAAGAAAAAACACTATGGTTCTCAAAAGAAGTGGTGGGGAAGGTTAGGGAGACAAAGATAGCATTCAGGAAGTATAAGGAAACACAGAAGGAGCAGGACAGAGAACTGTACCAGTTGAAGCAGAAGGAAGTGGGGGAAGGCAGTCAGAGTAGCAAAGACCCAAACTGAGGAAAAGACAGCCAACTTGGTTAAGAAGGGGGATAAAATATTTTATATGTACATTAGGGAGCAAAGAAAGACTAAGGCAGGGATACTGAGGCTGAATAAAGAGGAAGGTGGTTGGGCAGAGAGTGACAGTGAAAAAGCAGGGATACTTAATGAATACTAATGCTCAGTATTCACAATGGAAAAGCAGGGGGAGACACATAATCCAGTCAATAGAAGTGCTCTGGATGGGGGGGGGGTGATATTAGTCCTTTCACAGAAGAAGGGGTTGTGAATGAACTCTTAAAACTTAAGGTGGATGAATCAATGGGGCCTGGTGGGGTTCATCCCAGAATTCTAAAACAACTAAGGGAAGAACTAGTAACACTACTGACTACCCTTTTTTAATAAATCATGGGATGATGGTGTGGTACCTGAGGACTGGAGGAGGGTGGATATGATTCCCCTTCACAACAGTGGGGGTAAGACAGAGGCAGAAAACTACAGACCTATCAGTTTGACCTCAGTGGTAGGGAAAATTATGGAATCACTTCTTAAGGAAAGAATTGTTGAGTACCTAGAGGCCAGTGAGGCACAGGACCTGACCAAAGTAGTAGACCAGGAAGTGGTTGTGGACATGGCCTACCTAGACTTTAGCAAGGCTTTTGACACAGTCCCGCACAAAAGATTAATGAACAAATTAGCCAGCCTGGGAGTGGATCCCAGGGTGGTAACCTGGGTAAAACACTGGCTGGACAACAGGATGCAGAGGGTAATAGTAAATGGAGTCCACAGTGAAGAAAGGGGGATTACTAGTGGGGTACTGCAGCGTTCAGTCCTAGGGCCTATCCTTTTAATGTCTTTATAGGTGACACTACAGAGGGACTGGAAGGAAAAATATGTCTCTTTGCAGATGACACAAAGATCTGCAACAGGGTTAATACACAGGGTGGGGTGGAAAGGATGAAAAGGGACTTGGCAAGGTTGGAGGAATGGTCAAATGTATGGCAGCTTAGATTTAATGCAAAGAAGTGCAAAGTAATGCACCTCGGAAACAAAAACCCAGGGGAAGAATACACAATGGGGGGTGAGATACTGACAACAACAGAAATGGAAAGGAACCTGGGGGTAGTCATATTAGATGACCTAAATGTGGGACAGCAATGTGAGAAGGCAGTAAGGAGGGTTGGGGGGGGTACTGGGATGCATAGGGAGAGATATCACCAGTAGAAAACAGGAAGTTGTTGGCCCTCTGTACAGACAGTTGGTAAGACCACTTCTGAAGTACTGTGTGCAGTTCTGGAGACCCCATCTCTGCAAAGACATAGACAGGGTGGAGGCTGTCCAGAGGAGGGCAACCAAAATGGTGCAGGGTCCGCATCAGAAGACATTTGATGAAAGACTAAAGGAGCTTAAGATGTATAGCCTAGAGGAAAGGAGGGAGGGAGAGAGAGGGACATGATAGAAATGTTCAAATACCTCAAGGGAATCAACAAAGTCCAAGAGGGTAGCATCTTTCAGAAAAATAAATGTGCAAGAACAAGGGGGCACAATTTGAAGATAGAGCGGGGGACTAGCTCAGAGGTAATGTGAGGGAGTATTTCTTCACAGAGAGGGTTGTAGATGCATGGAACAGCCTTTCTGAGGAGGTCATAGAGTCAAAAACAGTGGAGGAATTCAAGAATGCATGGGACAGACATAAGGCAATTCTAGTGGGGGGGTAGGAGGAAGTAGGCTGTTGGTTAACTAGGATCTGCAGCTTATCGGTTAGGTAGGGAAATGGGCAGACTATGTGGGCCAAGCGGTCCTTATCTGCCATCAAATTCTGTTTCTATGTTTCAGTGCCTATTATTGTCTGGTGCACTTAATCAAAAACCAAATAAATAAATCCCAAAAATTCCTTCTCTCATCTTCCTTTTTTTCATATTGTTTCTAAATAACCGTCCCACAGAATTCCCTATGCAATACATACCATTGTGTCTACTTTTGCATCCCTGATTGCTTTATTTGCCTTCCTTGTTATCTTTAGCTGGTATTCTCCCCATTCCCTTTTCCCCTCCTTGTATCTAATGAAGGCATTTTGGGTACTCACTGCCTCCCTAACTTCTTTAAGAACCAGTTTAAGCTTGAGTGCCTGTTGATCTCGGTAACCACTCTCAAGTGTGACTTTTGTGACTTGAGAATGGTCCCATTAATGACTCCCCACCTCTCCTTCATCCCCTTCCCAATTTCATCAGCTTCACCAAACTTATCCTTGAATAAGTCCCATATCTGGCTAAAGTCTGCTTTTCTGAAATCCAGAACATCAGCCTTTGAAAAGGGTACTCTGGTACCCAGGGCCAGTTTAAAGCCTTTGGTGTCATGGTCACTGGACCCCAGTGTTTCCCCAATCTGCACTCTTCCAACCATTTCCTAGTTGGTGAGCACTGTCATGAACCCACTTCAGGGGGCTGGGTCCACTGAGCTCACAGTGCCCTCCCCTAAGTGCAATCCATGACAGGGGAGTCAGGAAATACCCACCTCATGTCCATTTAGAGTGTTCACTGATTTCGCAACTGAACACTCACTGTGAATGCCCAGGGCTTCCTCTCTATTTGGGTAAGGGTAAAATACAGTCTTGAGTTTGCAGCCAGGTGAGAACACTCCTTGGTTGCTGCACTGGGGAAGAATTCAGGTGCTATGAGCTCTTTGGGGCTGTCCCCATAACTCTGCTTGTGTCTTCTCCCACAGGGATGAAAGAACCAGGTTCAAACCCCACAGACCCTTCCAGAGACCATGCATATTTTCCATATTTTAGGCCCCAGATTCCCTTCCAGGTTCCTGGTTTCAGTAGTGTGTGACACCTTAGAACTAACAGGCATGTTACAGAATGAATAAACCTTCCCAAAGTCTCACACACAACAACAAATCACTACCAGGCAGAAGGACTTTAAAAATAAAAGCAAAAGTTTTTACTAATTACTTAAATAATTACCATACAAGACATACAGGCAAAATATTTAGATATTTGGTTACAGGATAACTACAAAAAAAGTTGGAAAATATATTCAAAATGGGCTAGTGAAGTAACTTGATAATTTTACCTTTT
This sequence comes from Neoceratodus forsteri, assembly GCA_016271365.2. Classification (NCBI taxonomy): domain Eukaryota; kingdom Metazoa; phylum Chordata; order Ceratodontiformes; family Ceratodontidae; genus Neoceratodus; species Neoceratodus forsteri. The sequence goes on from CM057451.1 coordinate 215,287,139, forward strand.
CTGTAGTGATAACATATTCCAGAAAATAAGTGTGTTCTGCAAAGTCTGTCTTCCTTCTCTCTGCTGTGCCTCAGAGTCCAGGTTTTCTTTGCAGTGTCTTCAGTGGTGTCTGGCAGTCTTGCACTATGTCAGGAACTTTGGTTTAAGCACAGTTTCTGTTTTGGAGGGCTTATATAGCCATTTCTGCAACCTGCAATACTAGCCTGAGATTGACTAGGCCTTAATATTTTCAGATCCAACTGTTCATCTGTAGGCTAGCAGGAGTCTCTCTCACTCTTTCCAAGTTGCAAGTGAAATAAATGTATCAGTATTATGATTTTCTGACAGACCCAACTTCTTGGTTGGCCTTTGAGCTGCACTATCTTTCCAGACTCTATTAGAAATGGAAATAGACTCAGACAGTTCCTAGAACATAACAATAGGTTTTTCAGACTCTGCATGACACTGTTGTAAAAACATTTCTCTTTGGAATTCAGAATTTTAACACAGAGGAGATAGCCTTCCCATCTCCTGTCATTTTATGAAATTTTCCTCATCGATAAGCTTCTAGGAAACTCAAATACCTTGTTTATATTTCAACTCCTGTTTACTGCTTATGCAAGACTTTTGTCCCAGGCAAATGAGATGTTAGACATTGGAATACACTTCAGCTCTTCCCGTGTACCTTTTCAGAAAAGTGGCATCTTTTCTAACTAACCTTACGTCCTGGCCTTTTGGGAAATTAAACATAAAGAAATCATAGAGAAATATGACAATCATATGACATCAGTGGCCAAATTGCCAAAAGCACCACATGTAGAACAGCAGCTTGCTTTGTGAGTTCCCTGACCAGCTACAACAGCAGACAGTACTGCAACATATCTAGCAGGCCCAGACATCTGGTTCTCTTTGCTGCCAAAATGTCTCGATCTACATCTGGTAGATTGAGATCCCCCACCACTGCCTCGGCCTTTGTGGCTCCCCTCTCTATTTCAGAAAATAGTCCCTTATCACCCTCAGCTCACTTTCCCAGCAGTCTATTGACCACCATGCCCTGTGCAGCTTCTTACTTGATTCTGTTGTGAGCTGTACCCACAGGGATTCTGTACCTTCATTCCCTCCCCTGTTGGGCCCACCCTCTATGACCTCCATGACATAGTATGTCACCCCACCTCTGTTTCCCTTACCTCTAGCATACCTATACATGGTGTGCACCAGTATTGCCAGGCCAAGTCATTATTCTCAATTGTCGATGTTTCTGTGATGGCTAAGAGGTCTAATCCCACATCAGCAGCCATCGCCTGCAGCTCACTAATTTGGTTTCCTATGCTCCTGATATTTAGGCATACTGCCTTCCAGATTGTTTCTATCACCTATACCCTCTCTCTTTTTGTAGCTTTTCTCCCTTACAAAGGTTCCCTAAACCAGTCAAAGAGACAAATATTTTTTTGTGTTTTGTTTTGTTTTCTTTTTATTTTTATGAGGAATGTTTGTTCTTTTCTTAAAATATTCTTGGAACTGAGCTACGATATTAGGGAATTATCTGGGTGGAAAGGCAAATAAGCATTAAAGGTCTGTGACAAATAAACATGAGAATTAGTGATAACATGCTATATAATAAAATACTAAAGGAAGCTCCCACATGACCAACTAGAGATCATGATAGTTGACATAATTGGACAATGGAAAGTACAAACTGAACAGGCCTTAAAATAAGTGTAATTGAGGATAATTTGCAAGATAACAGAACACATGAGAGGCATACTGTACAACACTGATTACTATACCCACATAAAATCAATATGCAGTTTTGGAAGAAATCCATGCCCAACAATAATCAAATTGAATACGTTTAAAAAGGGAGTCCTTAACATTTGTTCTTGGAATATTGCAAGTGTATTGCCTAAACTGAGTGACAAGTAATGTTTTGAATCCACTAATTCATGTTGAATTCTCTTATTGCAAGACACATGGCTTATGGAAAAAATACATAAGGTTGTAAGGGTTTTTGTCATTTACAATTTCTGCCAGTGAAGACACAAAATGAGCCAGGCCAAGTGGAGGGATTACTACATTGATAAGGAATGACAAGTGCATTGAGAATTGTAAAATTCAAACAGAGTCTGAGATCTCTGTGGATTTTCTTTCTGTACTGTATGTGATCATAAATGTCCACATTCCATCATTGACATCAAAATTCTATAAACCATAAGTATGGATAGAAATAGAGCAATTTCTTTCACAGACTGAACAAGAATACTCAGGAGCAAAAGTATTAATAGTAAGGAATTTTATCAACAGGATGGGTATTATGCATTTGCAGTCTAAAATGATATAGGAAATATACTTGATGGAATTGATAAATTGCATATTTTTCCAAACGGTTATGAAGGATAAGAAACTTTCAACATATGGATCCAAATTAATGCAGATAATGTCTATGCATATGCTGCTTATACTTGATGGAAGGTTAAAAGGTGCATCCCAGCAGATTTGGGGCCTCATATTAACAAGTGGCCAGACATATTGCGCTAGTCCATGTTCTGTGCATCTCAGATGCACCAAATCAAAACAGTGGTATATTCAGATGACATGCTGTAGAATGCAATTGTACAAGTCTGGCTGGATATCCCGAACATGCACAATCCTCCAGTGGGAAATGCGTGGCATGGCAGGTGTCCTGAGACCTGTGTAGGGCATACAGAAATGTGTGATGGACGGCCACTTGAGCAGCACGCAGATTTACAATATTCAGATAGGATATGCAAATAGCCTCATTGCACAGTTCGAGCCCAATCACCACATTTGCATCTCATTATTGGAATGTATTCAGGGCATTTGCATACTTTTTTTTATTTAATATACTTTATTAAGAAAAAAACACATAAGACATACAAACACAAATGAGCACCACTACAGTACAATAAGGAGGAGAAATAACTTCAACAACATATCACCCCCCCCCGGGCATTTGCATACCTGTGGCATGCACTGATCCACTTTTGCAGGTCAGCCCCACCACTCCACAAAGGTGAACAGGAGGTACTACAGCCCAGCAGGCTGGTGTGAACATATATGTGTGTGGGTAGACTGCAGCAGCCTGCATACAGTGCTGTCACCCATGGCCATGTACAAGATCTAACTGAGGTGCAGGAGTCCCACCTGGGCAATGGCCACAGTTGCTACCTGAAGGAGCAATAGAGGAGGGCCCAGGGTGACACACTCTGATCAGTACGCCACATGAATGTGATACACTAGCCCTGTAAGCATCTTGCATTCACCCACAGTGCCCCACATACCCTAGTATAATGCATAAGGGATGAGAAAGGCAAGGGATGTCAGGGTTTAGACAGTGACTGGGTACCCAAGCAAGTGGGGTCCACCTGGAATTGTCCTTGTAACCTGGGTGGCCACACCAGCATTGGCCAAACACATGCCCATGGTGGCCACACACCCAACACTGGAAGGGTCCAGTGTCTGTAAGGCATGCCCAAGCCACCTTCAGGCCATGGTGGTACCAACCCTGCCCTGTGCTGCCCACAGTTGGGCAATGTCCACCACTTGAACTCCACAACAACCCACATAGTGCCCCTGTGGCAATGTCACACAGCATGGAGGCATCAGTGTCATGTCTGTGGCACCAGGTGATGTGAGCCTGGTATGGACACATGGCGTGCACCTATTGTATACCACAGCAGGTGTGTACCACTGGTTTGACACTGGACCATGCCATTCTGCCACCAGTACTGCCAGGCCTGCTGGGCACCATGGGTGAAGGCTGTGGCCCATTGATACATGTGCTGCAATGTGGCTGTCTGCACTGCCGGTGTGCCAGGGGTGCACCCGATGGCACCTGCATGTGGTAACTGGGCATCAACATCCCTGGTGCAGTGTGGGGAGTGGCCATCTGGGTGGTGCCAGGAGCATCACAGCACCTGTGGCTTTGGGTACTGCTACCCTGTTATGACTGCTGTGTGTGGATGCTTGAAGCACATCCTGGTGCACCTCCAAAGCCTGTCTCAGAAGCACCTGTCTGCAGTTTTGTGGCCTGCCAGTAGGTGGCTGGCCAATGTAGGCCATTATTTTGTCATCCTATCTTTGCACGGCATATCTCTGGGATGCGCAGAACATGCACAGCACATTTTTGCTGAATATTCCTACGTGTGGTACATTCATGTCCTGCCCTCTGTTTCTGCACTGCATACATTATCTATGTACAGTTATGCATTCCAACATGCATTATGCATCTCTGCCATTTAAATATTGTGGTTCCGCACATTGCCCAAGATGCGCGGTGCATCTCCATTTTGTGCCACGCATCTCTTTTGAATATATGGGCCTTCATGTGCAGTATATGTGCAACAGAGGTTTCTCAAATGCTGATTTATTCTGGGTAAACCTAAGTTTTTCTTCTATATCATCAAATCAAATCAATATTTATAAAAAAGCACAATTCCATATTTGTTCAAAGAACTTGTACAGCAGTATTAAAACACAGACAAGATAAAAACAATCTATTTAAAATCTCATAATATCATAAGAAACTCTTCACAGTAGTAAGGTCACATAGTGACCACTAGCCAATGATTACTGAAGTTAATTTTGGGTTAAACTGCAAAATAAATAAATATAATGAGAACTTAGATGAAATCAGAAATAAATAGGCCATACAACTAAAACTGGTAGAGGAGATAAAGGAAGACTTCTACATAGAAATTGAGATACCTGTAGCTACAAAAGTCAGAAAAGAGATTTTTGAAATTGAAAAAAGTTCCTGTTGTAATGAATCACTCAGATAAAGTTAATTATGTAAGTAAGGCTAAACTTTAAAAAGAAAAATTAGGTACATTAAATAGAGAAACTCTGTTTAATGCAAGATGCATATAATAAAACTAAAAGGCTATCAGATTATTAGGAAAAGCAAGGAAATCAAGAATCCTAGATAATACCAAACAATTAAATCAACAAAGAAAACAGTATACAAAGACGTTTGTACTGGAAAAAGCTTATGTTACCATATTATTGAATTAACTAAACAAACCTGTTATGACTAATGACTCAAAGGCTTATTTGCAGTTTGTTGCAAAGATAACATTGAATCAAGAGAGAAATGTTCTTGCAATTATTCACCCATAAAGATGACTTGATTTTTTAAAGGGCACGTTCATGGATGCATGGTTCATGGATCCATGGATCATGGATCCAAATAATGAACAAGTCTTCATTTTTGAAGACAGTAGAGAAAACAAACAGTTCCCTTTATGTACTTTGGAAGAGGAGTTAGCAATTTAAATTTTAAAATTATGCAATGCTCCTGTGCCAGGCTTGCTCCCAGTTGAACTCTACAAAGGATATTCAGTTTGGTGAGTGCCTGTCCTATCATAGCTATTAGAAAAAAATGTTAGTGCTGCAGGAAAATTCCAGAGTCCCGGAGGGAAACAAAAATTGTCTCAGTTTATGAAAAATAAAGGTTCATCTATGGATCCTTTAATGTAATGGCATGTCTCACTGATTGATAATGCCCCAAAAAATATCAGATAAAAGTATTTGAGATAAACTTAAAGCTTGGTTAAATTTGAGAAAATTCTAACAGAGGCACAATTTGGTTTCAGACCAGGTAGACTGACTATATAGTTGTATGATACTCTACCACTCATTGAAAAAATATGTCAAAATAATTTTGACTGCACATAGTTAGGGTAGGGTTTTGGAACTTATCATCATGCCGGAGCAGCCAGATTAGGGGTCAATTACATGTTCATGGCTGAGGAAATTATTAGTGTTTAGTCTGTAGCCAAAGTATTACGTGTTTTGCACTACTGCTGATGTCAGCACCACTTGGTAGAGCGGGACATTATTTTATTTATTTATTTATTGAGATCTTGGATTAGCACCTTTGAACAGAAAGCTCTTTCATAGGTTCCACATCAAGTATGACACAAACAAGAATACAGATATTACAAGATATTATAAGCAATGCTAGCTGCCAGACAAAACAACAGAAATGTGGTTTTCATTATCTAAAATATGCAAATGGTTAACTGTACCAGCAAAAAAGAAAACACTGAGAAACATAATGAAGCAAGACTGATTTTTATGCATGAGGTATGAATATTGTGGGAAAGGTGCTCTTTAATGGGCTTGTTGAGAATATAATAAGATGAAGGGAGTGCTGCCATGAAAGTTTGGCATTTGTTGTTTTGTTTTTTTTGTCTTGTTTTAACATGGGAGGAGGACATCCAAGATGATTGGTCTTTTGGGGTTCATGGGGCATTTGTCTTGCTCTGTCTGAGATTGGGGACTACAGGCTACTTTACTGTCATAGGGGGCATAGGTAGCCAGGCTACATCCCATGATGTCCTCTTTATATTTTGGCAGACTGGTCAACATTATCTAGATCCTCACTTCATATGCCCGCTTTCCTTTGTGATTTATTTTTGAACTGATTGATAAAAAACTTGTATGTTTTGTATTTGCCATGTCGCCATGTCTCAATGAACCTTGCTGTTTTGTATTTGTGTATTATTTATTGCGTGATAGCTGTAAAGGCTTTGTGTCACACAAAATAAAGCAAACTTAAAACCTGAAACAGTTTTTTCTTTGTCCTTTCCTTCCCTCATTAATTTCCTGATTTTCCTGCTCCTTGACTGCTGCATGCACTCCCTCCCTGGTAACCTTTCTTAATTATGGATTCATGCTATGCTACTTCCATCCCTAATGCTCCTAGCCCCCATTTTGCTGGAGTCCTAGGTGTGGTGATCAGAAATCATGACAAGGGTGACAATGTGGTCATTCTTCATAAATCTGATTACTTACGTGAAACAAATAGACTCCTAAGTTATGAGAATGTCTATGACATCCTTAGCAGAGGTACCACATCTGCATTTAACAAAAAACCTTCAGTGTTTGGATGCTACAGTCTCATCAGGAGACAGCATCAGAAAAGAGGTACTGTAGAAGTAATAAGAGTACCACATCCAAAAGTTGCCACATTCTACTATCTGCCCACACTACATAAGGATTCCAAACATCTCCTGGGAGACCTATTGTTTTGGGTGTAGGCTCTATCTCAAAAAATGTATGGTTTCTGGATCATTTTTTGCAGCCCTTAGTTTTCAATTTGTTATCATACAAATGTGATTCAATGGATTTTCTTTATAAATGCAGTCAGTTTAAGTGGAAATTAGAGTACAAGTGAATAGAGACAGATGCAGTGTCCCTATACACTTGTATTCCACATGTGTTAGGACTTGAAGTATTATGGTTCCACCTTAAAACAATACATGACATTAACCCCAGAGTAAGATATCATACCTTTTATTCCAATCCCCACAAAGTGTATGCACAGTTGGACTACCTCCTGGTCCCACAGGGCTGTGCATATAATATTGTCTCCTCATGCATACGATAGACACATGATGACTACATGTGATTATGCACTGACCTTGGTGGACACTGAGATGCAGCCCCTCATCAAGGCCCCCACTTGGAGGCTAAATGTGTCCTTGCTGAACAAACAGGACTTTCAGACCTTAGTTGAGACCACAGTAGCAGATTACTTAACCTGCCATAATAAGGTAAAAGACACTTCAACAGAGGCCTGGTGGGATGGCCTAAAGGCCATGGTCATGAGAAAAATTATCTCTTACACCTCAGACTTAAAGAAGGAGAGGGAAAGGCAGCATTTTGAACTAGAACTGTGCATATATAACATTGAATGTGAACCTAGCATTTCTTTGGATGATAAACATAATTTTGAAAGATCTGGCAAGATCTTGTCAGATGAATCTGGTGGTTTTTTATGACTAGGTGACTAGGGGGCTTGACAGGTGCTAAACAGTGGATGTCTTGTATCTAGACTTCAGCAAGGCCTTTGATTCAGTGCCACGTGGGAGACTGATTAGCAAATTGAGAAACCAGGGAAGAAGATGGTGGAGTGGATCAGGAACGGGCTGGATGACAGGATGCAGATGGTAGTCATAAGGGGGGAACTCTCAAATCCAAGAGCTATAACCAGTGGGGTACCACAGGGCTCAGTACTGGATCCAGTATTGTTTGGCATTTTAATTGCCGGCATCTCACATGGGATTAAGAATAAGATCAGTCTTCTTGTGGATGACACAAAGTTAGGTGCAGTGGTGGATTGCATAGAGGAGTGGCAGGGGCTACAGAATGATTTGGCTAGACTTAAGCACTGGTCAAAAACATGGCAGCTGGGATTCAATGCAGAGAGGTACAAAATTATGCACTTGGAAGCAAGAAACCCAAGGAATCATTACTGACTGGGGGTGTACAGTTATCCCCTACAGAGAATGAAAAAGATTGTGGTGTGACAATAACATGGCAAATGAACCATTCACTGAAGTGCAGAAAAGCAGCAGTGAAGGCTAATAAGATGCTGGGGTGCATTCCCAGAGGAATCACATCCAGGAGAGGGGAGATCATCCTGCCACTGTACAGGTCATTGGTAAGGCCAAACCTTGAGTAATGCATGCAGTTCTGATGCTCCTACTTAAATAAAGATGTTAAATTGCTGGAGGGGGTCCAACGCAGAGCAACCAGGAAGATCCTTGGTATAGAGGACAGACCCTATGAGCAGAGACTGAGGGAGCTCAACATTTACTCCCTGGAGGAACAGAGGGGATAGATGGGACATGATTGAAACCTTCAAACATTTGAAAGGTATAACTAAAGATGGTACAGAGGGAATTTTAAGTTTAAGGAGAGGGAGGAACATTAGGAGGCACAATCTAAAGCTTGAGGGAGGTAGATTCAAAAGGGAAATGAGAAGGCACTATTTCACAGAGAGAATGGTGACAAGGTGGAATGCACTGCCTGAGGAAGTGGTATCCTTGAAGATGGTAGGCAGTTTTTAGAGGGGATGGGACAAAGTCAGGGGAAAGGTCACCAATGAGGCACTGGGGGAGCAAGTAACTGCTAGTATGGGCATGAAATTGGATATGTGGGTAGGAAAGGGGAGCAGCTGTAGTGTAACGTGACTGCTAGCTGCACACTAAAGCAGACTAGATAGACTATCAGGCCTGTATCTGCTGGCATTCTTCATATGTTCATATGTTGGTAAGCATAAAAAAGAGATGAATCAATTAAGAAAAAAGCTTATGACATTGTTGAACATAAAACTGAAGAATAAATCAGATATGTCAGGCAATGCTTTTAGGAAGCTAGTAATAGGACAGGGCATCTGTTGGCATGGCAAATCCAAAAGACTGGCAATAGCCAGATGGTTTTCCACCTGAGAAGGTCCCCAACTAGCACACAGTATAACCTGCTCCTGCAGTACATCGTAGAAAAGTTTGTTAGTTACTACAGAGAGTTAAATGCAGGTGGGGTAGTACAAGATAGACTGACTAAGCAAGACAGGTTTTCAGAGACCTGCAGCTCCCTACCCTGTCAACAGAAGTACAGGAAGCTATTGTTAGACCAGTCACTGAGGGGGAGATGCACACTGTAATTTGGAATTGAAAGACCAAGAAATCCCCAGGCAGAGATGACCTGGTAACATAATTTTATAAGAAAGTTCAGGAGACATTTCTACTTCTGGGGTTGGTTTGGCAGGGGGTACAGGTGGAATGGGGGTGTGGGGCATCATTGTCCTAGGCTCCAGTTTCCATTATTCATAGGCCTGGAAAGGCCCTGGGCCTTTGTAGTCCGTACAGTCCAATGTCACTCCTTAATGTTGATCAAAAGATTTTTACAGCTATTTTGGCCACCAGATTACAGGAGTGGGTGGGAGGAGTGATCCACACTGATCAAAATGGCTGCATTAAAGGATGGCACCTATATGATACCATTAGGCCTCCACAACATCATCTTGAGATAACAGCAGGACAAGGCTTTCACATTAGCACTTTTTATGGATGATGAGAAGGCATTTGACAGGATGAACTGGGCCTTCCTAAATTGCACCTTGACAAAAATGGGTTTGGGGGAATATTTTTAACAGAATTACAGCTTTGTATACAACCCCTGAAGCAGCGATGAGGGTAAATGGAGTTAAATCCCAAAGGTTCTTCTGGCACAGGGGAACTAGGCAGAGGTGCCCCCTCTTCCCTCTCCATTTTGCTTTGTGTATCGAACCCCTGGCCTTGGCTTTCCACAATAATCCAAATAAAAGAGGCATTCATGGCCCAGATAGGAACCATGAGATCCCATTATATGGTGATGACCCTCTATTTTACTTGAGTGATGCAGAACAATGTGTCCTGGAGCTATGTACTGTAGGTTGTTAGAAACATATGGAGAACTCCCAGGCTATAAAAATAATATGGGATATCTGAAGCCCTGAAACTAAGTGGACACTGCCCTGAACAATTTATAGCTACTGTCTGTTTCCTTCTTCTTGAGCTAAAGAAGAAAAGGTCAGGTACTTGGGGTGAAACTCGTCATTGCCTCCATGAGATTTTTCATTTAAACTATGACACCTTACTTCAAGAAATCATGGCTGACATTCTGTAGATGGTCAGTTCTCCTCTTCTCACTGGCAGGTTGCATCATCATTTTTTTTGAAAACATCTTTATTGGGTTAATCCACATTTTAGACAAACACACATTTATCCCGAGCGAACCCAGAGTCCACAATCCCAAAACTGGTTGTGGAAACTATATACAGTATCAACTATGTACATACACAGCTGATGGGTTATACCCTCCATTGCAATTACAAATTCTTATTACAACTTCATCATGGGGTAACAATATCAGTGGCTAGACTTAAAACAAAGAAGGAAGAACCCCTGAAGTAAAAGTTTTGTTACCCTCTAAATTAGTTATACAAAAAACACTTCCTTAAGTTGCATCAAACCCAGGAGGTGACCCCCAGCTGTGTCCCCTGGAAAGAGAGAGTCCCCACCCACCCTTGAACCAAAGCCGACCAACGCCCTTTTCCTAATACCATTTTTCTAATACCAGCTTAACCCAAGAACAGTTGTAAGTATTACTACTATTTAGAATTGAGATAAATCCATGTAAGACTGTACAAGTCTTCAAGATGATAGTCTCATGCTAATCTCACCCCAACAGACATGCCTGTGTTTGGGGATTATTAGCTTGCAATGAATAGATTGCCTTTAGTGTCGACCATTTTTTGTTATATAACCCTTTCCTTCCCTCCAAATACCTATGCCTCTTTATTCTTCCCAGAGTCCATATAAGGTCGCTCACCCATTGTTCATAGGTGTAAATACGCTCATCTTTCCAATGTTTCAATATAAAGGATATAACTATTGCTGTCATCAGGGATAAATGGTATTTAGGCATAGCTCCTCATGCTTGTGATGGTTGCTTCAACATTTTTAAAAAATGAATGTTTTGCCTAGGCTTCTGTTGTTTTTTTTTTCCCCATGTCCTTCCTACTGCAATCCATGAGATATAGTGGAAAAGACTGGGTAGACTCCAAACAAAATTTGTGCGGAATGTGGGTAGGCACAGAGTCTCACAGAAATTGTTGAAACAACACTGATACAGGGGAGATCTAGTGCAGCCCAACCTGTGGCATTATCATATTGCAGCACAGCTACTCCCAGGGGTTTCCTGGCTTAAACAGAAAGAGATGATGGTGTGGTATGAATTAGAAAATGCCCCCTCCATGCCCAATCCTCTTTACAAATTACTCTTTATTAAATTTACCCAGGAAGTCTGGAAGTGGTTTACGAAGCCTGGACTAGACAGAGTCTCAGGGCCATCCAGAAAGCCAGATGGATCACAGGTACACCAAACTCTCCAGGTCCCCTGACTAGTATTATATGGGAAAACAGAACAACAATTAACTTTTGTCTGAGTATACAAAACTGACAGATAAGGTTAAGAATATTTTGTTGAGGAACTGGAGAATTTTAGAAAATTATGGGGATGGTGGGATGGGGGAATGCTTACTGAATTTGAGTAAATATGTGCTGTGTTCTTGCTGGTGGTTCTTCTCCCCAACCCCATTTAATTATTGATAGTCTGACATTGTCAGGAATAGTTGTGTTGGTGCAGTTCAGTGGTAGAGGAGGGGCAAGCACATGGCGGTAATTAAATGGTTCCAGCTTGCTTTGTTGATTTTGGAAGGAGGGTGAGAGGAGGCACCACTATCTGCACTGGACTGGCTTATGGTCAGAAAACAGCCACCTAAAGCAGCTGACATGGGGAGAACTGAGTTAATGGCAAGGCAGGCAGATCCACACACTCATGGGTGGTGAGAACATCAAGTCTCTGGTTGCTTGGCAACTGCAATACAGAGTTGAAGGGACTGACAGTCTGCCAGTAGTGGGATTTCAACAGGGGAAAAGATATTTTACTCTGCAAAGAATTCCACTTATATCAATAGCACTGTCAAAAGGAAGCATATAGCTTTAGGTACTGTTCTAGCTGACACAGATGGAGGGCCACTGTCACAGCAGCGACAACCTTGACCTCCCCCTCTATCGACCAATAGCAGGCCCCCTTTACGTTTGATGTGGGAGGGGTGGATAGACCACAGACAGGTAGAGTAAAAGTCTAGCAATGTTGAATCTATCGGGTGGATGGGCATGCTAATCTGTGATCTCTATATTTGCCAAATCTGGCAGGCAAAGTGGAGGGTTGGGAGAACTGGGAGCCCTTTGTGCTTCTTGATAATGTGTGGGTTGGTCCCCCTCCCTCTTCTAATGGGTTCTCTGAAACCAATGGGATTCAGTGTATTGGCATACTGTATATCACGTAGAATTTGGGGCTGCTGTCTAGCAAGTTAATAAGCTGTCTATAACAGGGAGGCACACTGTGATATCATGAACTATGCCTGCAAGCTGGCCCCTGTGGTTGTACCCTTGAAACTATATGCATCAAAGGACCTGCACACATGTGCAGATGTTGGGAGGGAGGGCAGCCAGTGCTTGTGCCAGTAAGCAGATACATAGCAGAAACAGGATTCTTTGATCCACTTAGCCTACTCCTTTTCCTTTATGACCCCGGTCAGTGGGCCACCCCCCCACTCCCATTCCATCTGCCACATCATGGCTATGTTCCAGAGACAACCAGGAATATGCACTGTTGAGGGAGGACACTTCTCAGGGGAGCCCTCAACAGGGCAGTTAAAGTAGATTCTAAAAACCTGCAAACCAAGAGGAAGTGCCTTTGATCCTCTGTGCTGTCTTGATCTGGCCCTGTGTTCCCAGAAGGCTACTAAACAGTAATAGCCCTGATTGAGATTGAGGCAGAAGACTGGTGGGGTGGTTGGTGTTTGAAGGCATGGGGGGGTCAGGTAGAGAGGGGATTTTATCTCTTCATATTGTTCTGATCCCTTTTTCAGTTCTTTTGTTGGGGGGTTCTTGATTGTCTACTATCCTATGTGACTAACCAATTAGTAGTGAATAATAGGAACTTTGGGGCAACATCTTATTTTAATAAAAGGCTCAGGGGCACCCCCCCCACACACACACACAGATGAACCTGGAGCTTAGCCTATTTGAAGGTTAATGGAGGGAAGAGAAAACCTACAAGTAAGTGGGAGGGTGGGGAAGGGGACTTGAATGCAAAACTACTAACAGACAAATACATTATTGGAAATGTTCTATTTTTGGCATTTTTTCTTGTACTGTAGCTTCACTTTGTCACACACCATAAAAATCCTCCAAAGTTCATAGCAATGGTGACTCCAACTCCTAAAGTTTATGGAGGAGACCAGAAGAAATAAAGTTATGTGCCTCAGCCCAGTATCTACTGAGACAAAGTAACTGCTTAAGTTTGTTTTTCTGATTTACTGGCACTCTCATCAAATAGGCATGTGGGATTTAGGTACCGTAGAACATCAAAACTTGCCAGTAAAAATAGGGCCAATGGATTGAGATTTGGCAGTCTTGATCTCAGAGGGAGGAAAAAGGAAATCTCTGCACATGCTTAATGGGTAGTCCAGTGGCTCATGATGAGATTGGGGATCCAAGAGGGGGTATCACGGGATATTAGTTATGTTGATGTTTTGTACACTGTTCAGCTCTGAATACTTAGGAAGTTATGTGAGGGAGGGGCTTTGCACTTGTTTAGAGATAACAAGGAAGGGGGAAGGGGCCTGGTTAAGATTTGCATGTACAAAGTTCAGTGTTTAATTGGTGGGGCAACTTGAGGTTATACAGATGGGGAAGGGGAGGGTAAGTTGGGGATTTGGGGGGAAAATGCAAGGTATAGTATTACTCAGTGATATATTGTATAAAGCAACAGGGTGTGTGCATAACATAATGAGAAGTAGTCAGGATGGTGGATAATCTAAAGATTGTTACCTGGAATGTCAATGGGCTGAAGCATGTTGTTAAGAGGAAAAAATATTGAACAAAGTCTAAAAACTCAATACAAATATCATCTTAATGCAAGAAACCCATATGAGTCCGACTGAGGAGGAATGTACATGTAGGGGTTGGAGAAACAGGTAGCTTACCTCCTGTTTTAATGCTCATGCTTGATAAGTGGCCATTTGGTGGAGACCCGACATCCCTGGGGTGATACTTTCATCAGTTTCCTACCCCCATGAAAAATATGTGTTAGCTCTTATAGCATTAATGATGGGCTGTGCATCTTAATTGGAGCAATCTATGGCCCTGATGTCAAGGATGGTTCCTTCTACCAGAAAGTTGTGCTAGATATGACACAACACTCAGGATCCTGGGTGGTAGGAGGGAACATGAACTGCTTAACAGCTATAGTTTTGGATAGGTCTAATCTAACTCTGGTTCTCTTTTCCAAAAATGCTTGGAGGTTGGTAGAACTCATGCATACATTCTCACTAGTTGATGGGTAGCATCAAAACCATCCCTCATGAAGAGAATATAGTTTCTATTATCACTTCCACAAATCATATGCTTGACTAGATCTCCTGTTATGCACCTTGGGGTTGCATCCTAAGGTGGGTCTTGTGGACTATCACCTGGCAATAGAACTAGATCATTCATCTCTGCAGATAGGTGTTGGTTTAAGTTGGATGGACACAACCAAGGTTGTGAAGGCTTAATCCAGCATTTCTCTAAGACTCCCAGTTTAAAAAGGTCATGTCTGAAGCAATGATGGAGCTTCTAACTCATAATCAATGAGACGACACATTTCATACCATTTGATGGGAGGCACTAAATGCCTTTATTAGAGGTCAGATTATCTCCTATGCCAAATATAAACAGAAGGGAGAGTCTTGTGATTTAGAGAAACTCGAGAATAAAATTAAAGAGGTTGAAAGCCTTCATATGATCAGCTCCAATCCTGTTCTGTATAACTTGCACCTGGCACAGGGTCATTATGTCATGGACAAAAACAGTGCAGCAACAAATGCCGCAAGCAACACAAAGCATGCCGACATAAGGTCAGAATAAACGCTGACTGCAACACAAACAGTGCACCCCATTGAAAATAATGGGATTTTGTTGATGGCGGCTTTTTCCCCCTGCACACCCCTACATGGGAGGCTTTGACCCCCACACCGCCCAGACTTTAAATAACTAACTACGAGGGTGTGTGGATTACAGGGATAGGAAGAAACTTGGGAGGAGGAATAGTTTATTTTCTGAAAAAAAAAAAAAAGGAAAAAGTGATAACATCAATAGACCTGGGGAGAACCAACCCCCGGTCCCAGGTCTCCAACCCTGCCATTTGCTGGTGCCTTAGCCACGCCACCACGGGAGCAGCTTGACCAGGCACCATACACAAGGCAACTTGATCTCTTCTCAGTGTAAGTGTAGCTCGACAGGGGTAGTGGTAATTACCTATCATTATTATACCCCTCTCACTCTAAATACTTTAGCACTTTACATAGTGTGATTATTGCCATGCTGTTTTTGTAGTGCAGTATTGACCCAGTACCCTTGCTCCTAAAGCTCAAATATAGGTACAACACATTAAGCTCAGTAGTGATTAAAAGGGACATTCTACTCACTCAAGCTGGACAGTATTTTGGCGGTGATGTGGGGTGGGGATTGGGTTGAGATACTGGCCTGGCAACTTCAGCAAAGGGAGGGTGAAAGATCTGTCCCAGGTATCCACCACTCAGGTTTGGGAATAGTCAAAGGATGAAAGGAGGTGTATGACATTTTTAATAAATGTTACAAAAACCTACACACTACAGAAGAGAATCCCACAACAAAACAATACCAAACCTTTTTAAAAAATGCTCCCCTGTCCCTCTTGAAGCCCTTGGATGTAGACAACCTGGATCAACCTCTCTGCAGGTAGGAGGTCCTTGACACTATCAAAACTCTTTGGGGGACAGAACCTCTGGAACTGTTGACCTACTCATAGATTTTATAAAGGGCTTTTTGGGCTGCCTGATTGATCCCCTATACAATATGACACAAGAAAGCTTGGCAACTGGTGTGATGCCCCCCCCCCGCTGCCCAGGTGGCTACTATTATGGTATTACCTAAATCAGTCAAGGACCAGACTCAGTGCTCCTCATACAGACTAATCTCTATTTTGACAGCAGACTACAAGATAACTTCAAAAGTCATAGCTACTCAATTAGAGAAATATTTGTCATCCTCTATACATCAGGACCAAACCAGATTTGTCAACATAACATAACATCAGGCACACTCATAACATTATTCATAAGTGGTCAAAACATCCAGATAGACATGGGGTGACGATCCTTGCATAGATGCTAACAAAGTCTTTTACCGGGTTGAGTGGGGATACATGGTGCATGCTCTACGACAATGTGGCATGAAGAAACAAATTATCAGGTGGATAGGAGCCTTATACAATGACCCATCTGCCAGAATTATTATAAATGGTGGACTGACTGAAGCATTTAATTCATCTGGGTGTACCAGGCAAGGATGCCCCCTGTCCCCACTACTATATGTAATATCACTAGAATCTCAAGCAGCAGCTGCAAGGCAGCATTAAGGTATACAGCGATGCCAAATGGGAGAGGGAGAGAGCATAAAGTAGCTATTTTTGTAGATTATCTACTGCTTTACTTGCAAAATCCAGAGGATGGCCTTCCCAGTCTACACTCCCTTCTTGCTGAATATGGTACCCTTGCAGAACACAGACTAAATTTGTCAAAGAGTGACATCCCACCAGTGGGCAAGCAACAGAGAGAGTAGTTAACAATCCCATGGGGCTATAAGCAGTAGAAGTGATAAAATTCCTTGGCGTGAAAGTACCTTCTAAGCTGTCTCGACTATATAAACTGAAACTTCCCCTATTGGCTAACATCAAATCACAGTACGAAAGATGGAAAACGTTGACACTTTTGGTCATAGGCAGGGAAACTATACTCAAAATGTGCACCCTCCCCAAATGCTTATACCTATTTCTTTCACTTCCCATTCAACTCCTTCAAAGATTCTTCTCTCAGGTAAATTAAGTCTTACTGTAGGTTTCTTTGGCACAGAAAATCTGCAAGGATAAAGAAAGATATCTTGCAGCTGCTTGTCCATGATGCTGGCTACACAATGTCAAACTTCAAGAAATACTATTGGGCTGTGTAGCATAGTTACCTCCCCAGTGTGAGCGATGTTTATAATCTGGATTAGTTGCAAATGGAGGAGGAAGAATTAGGTACAAATATGAGGAGGGGTCTGCTTTCAGCAAAACAGGAGCACATGAAAACCTCTCAAATACCCAATCCATTTATCAGAATCGTGGCTGTGATATTGTTTTATGTACACAAACATCTTGAGTGGGCTCAGGGTCTCTCTGGTCACACACAACTATGGGTTACTCAAAATGGAAAAGTACAATACAATGCATTTCTCAGTCAGATCCTCCTCCAGTGGGAAAAGATGGACCTAAGCTGCTTAAGCCAATTGTTCCAAGAGGCAATTTTTGTCATTTCAATACTATTCACAGACCATTTGCACTCCATACAAGGATCTTTTTGAATACTTTAGAATTAGGTAAATGCTCACAGTGAGCCTTTTGTAGGAGGCCATGGGCTCCCCTTAGGGTTGCCCCTCCTTCCTCTTTCAAAACATTAGCTGTATAAACCACAGCCTACCTGTAAACCTCTTTCAGTATGTTATACCCTGCTGATGGGGAGTGGAAACTTGCCCACAGCTAGTATTCATAAGTGGTGGGAAGAAGACCTAGCTTTTCCTGTCACTGAGAAAATCTGGAAAAAAGCCACATTCCACCTGCCCACATGCTCTAGAAGCAACAAATTGTGACAGACACTGTACACCTAAACTATCTGTACTGGGCATATATTACCCCCACAGCAGAACACAAATGGAAGCCTGACAGGTCTCCAGTATGCCCTAAATGTCAGGCCCAGGAAGGCATATGACCCTTACATACCCTAAGATCTTCTGATTCTGGATCACAATGCACAGCATAATGGAGCAAGTACCAGAGTTAAAACTGTCAGAATCCTTTCTTGATCTATTACTGGTAGCCAAACCTTATTTATTCTTTATTTATTTATTCAATCTAGGATTACAAGTAACTTTAAGCACCAAGCAGCTCATTTACAAAGGTTCCACGTCAACGGGGGTACAGATCCATAATGGAAAATAGACTGATTTCACAAACAATTAAGCAATTTGTATTACAAAATACAGAATAAGAAAACAGCAAATAAATGCACATTAGTTTAGCACATGATTCAAGGCAGGGAGTGAGAAGAGGAGGGAATTAGGAGGGGAGCCAGATTAAGGAAGGGGAGAGCAACCAGGCGGCATTATCAAGTAGCAGCTAGGATAGTAAGGGACGAAAAGCAAGGAAGACAGTGGGGGGGAGAAAAAGAGGGGGAGATGGGAGGGCAGGAAGGAAGAGGAGAGTGAGAGGGCAAGACAAGTAGAGAGAACAGTGGAAGAATGGTGGGGGAGGGGGGGGCTGAGGTCCCAGGAAGAGGGACAAGGATGTTAAGTGGTGCAATCACAGGAGTTTTCAGATAGGATGTGCTGACGAAGTTTGAGTTTGAATTCACAGAGACTAGTAAAGTTAGCCAAACCATTCTGGAGGCCATTTAACCAGAATGGCACTTTGATACAAAAGGAGCGTGGTATTGGGCAGTCCGGCACATCAGGACTAGTAGGAGTGCAAAAGATGAGGCGCATGTATGTTGGGCCTTGGGGGATTTGTGAAGGAAGCATCCTAATCCCGAAGGCATGAGTCCAAGGACAATCTTTTTGGCAAGTTTAAAAGTTTAAAAGTGGGGTTTAAACTTGTGAAGGGGCGGGATGGGAGAAAAGGCTGTCAAGGGGGTGCCAATAAAGGAGGGACTCTATCTCCACCCCCCTGGGGACCAGGAGGATTGCAGGAAAAGGCCGACTGGCAAAGTGCAGACCAGGGGAAAACAGAATCCCCATGGGAACATGAGCAGGGGAAATGGAACTATAGGGAAAGGGTGGAAGGTAGTCTTGATAAATGCCAGGAACTTAGGCAATAAAATGCCTGAGCTCCAGGCGATGCTAACTGAGGGAGCAGTGGATGTGGCAGCGGTCACTGAGACTTGGGCCACTGCAGGACATGACTGGGACCTGAACCTGGAGGGTTACACTATGTTCAGAAAGGACGGGGGAGGGAAGGGGAGGAGGGGTAGCAATGATAGTCAAAAACTGCATTGGCATAGGGGGAGTAGAGGAGGCGGAGGGAACCATGGAGGTGATTTGGGTCACCTTGATAACAAGGGGGGGCAAGAGAGTAAAAATAGGAGTGGTGTATAGACCCCCTGCCCTGGCGGAGGAGCTGGAGGACAGTCTGGTGGCAGATGTTGGGAGACACTGCAGACTGGGCAGAGGAACGGTGGTGGTGCTGGGGGACTTAAACATGCCAGGAACAGACTGGGAGACTATGACATCCTCTGTGACCAGGGAACAGAGGTTTTTGGATGTCTTTCAAGACACGTTCCTAACTCAGCAGGTGAGGGAACCGACCAGGGAGGAGCGGGTACTGGATGTGGTCCTGGTAGACAGTGACCAGATTGGGGGCCTGGAGGTAAGGGACCCATTGGCGGGGAGTGACCATGCCATGGTCTGGTTCTGCCTGGACCTAGGAGGGGTAGAAGGCTGCACAAAGACGGAAGTAGCCGACTTCAGGGGGGCGGATTTTAAGGAAATGGGAAGGATCCTTAAGGAGCATTTGGATGGGATTGGGTCAGACATGGACGCTGATAGTAGGTGGGAAATCATCAGGAGAGGGGTGCAGGATACTACCAGCACCTGTGCAAGAGTAAGACGAAAATGCGGTAGGTCCCAAAAACCCTGCTGGTGGACCAGGGAGGTCCAGGAGGTGGTGCGGTGAAAGAAAGTAGCCTATAAGCAGTTCAAGTGCTCAAGGAGTGAAAGGGATGGAGGGGAGTACGAGCTGATGGCTAGAAGGGTCACTAGAGTGGTGAGGCCGGCTAAGGCAAGGAAGGAGCAGAACCTGGCCAGGGAAATTAGGAGAGGGAACAAGGGGTTCTTTAGATACATTGGGGAAAAACGAAGGGTGAAGGGGCAGATTAGCAGGATTAAATCAGGGGAGAGATGGGCACAAGACCCAGGGGAGCAGGCTGAGGTACTAAATGAGTACTTCACCTCAGTTTTCACCAAGGAAAATGGGGGTGCTGCATCATACATGGGAGGAGACAGAGATACTGAGGAGGGGGGGACCCTTACCGATCGGCGGGTCTGGGGAGAGGGGGAGGCATCACTGGCAGGTGGGGGGAGGGCTAAGCAGGGAGAAGAGGTACTGGAAGTGGAAATCACAGCAGAGAGAGTGAGGGAAGCCCTCAGCTCCCTTAAGATGGAGAAAGCACCGGGGCCGGATAAATTACATCCCAGAGTGCTGAAGGAACTTGCGGATGTCCTGGCGAAACCCCTGGTGGAGCTTTTCACCATCTCTCTGAGGACAGGGTGGGTGCCCCAAGACTGGAAGGTGGCGCATATAGTGCCTATCCACAAGGGGGGATCAAGGGAGGTGGCAGGGAACTACAGGCCTGTCAGCCTGACATCGGTGGTGGGCAAGGTGATGGAGGGCATTGTCAAGGAGAGGCTAGGGGGGACCTGGATAAGTCAGGGTGCCTGGACAATAGACAGCATGGATTCATCCCAGGGAAATCATGTCAGACAAACCTGGTGGAGTTCTATGACTGGGTGACAAGTGCCTTGGACCTGGGTAGACCAGTGGATGTCCTCTTTCTAGACTTCAGCAAGGCATTTGACTCTGTTCCTCATGTGGGCCTGTTGGATAAGCTGGGAGAAATGGGGGTGGGGAACCAGATGATCAGATGGATAGGCAATTGGCTCCAGGACCGGACCCAGAGGGTCGTAGTTGGTGGGATAGTCTCATCCCCAAGGAGGGTCATTAGTGGGGTCCCACAGGATCAGTCCTGGGCCTCTTTGTTCAATGCCTACGATTCTGACATAAGGACAGGAATCAGGGTGAGATGAGTCTCTTTGCAGATGACTCGAAACTGGGGGCGGTGGTGGATGGGGAGGAGGGAAGGGTGGTCCTACAGGGGGACCTGGAGGCCCTGGAAAGATGGTCTAGAAAGTGGAAGCTGAGGTTCAATGCAGGGAAATGCAAGGTACTCCACCTGGGGGCCAGAAACCCAGGCCAAGTGTACACCCTGGGAGAGGAAATGCTAAAAGTCTCGATGGCTGAGAGGGACCTGGGGGTGGTGGTGGATGTCAAGATGAACAACTCTGAGACTTGTAGGAGGGCAGCAGCCAAGGCCAACAGGATGCTGGGATGCATTGCTAGGGGGATCACCTCCAGAAGGAGGGAAGTGATACTCCCTCTGTATAACTGCTTGGTGAGGCCGCACCTTGAGTACTGCGTGCAGTTTTGGAGCCACACTTAAAGAGGGACATTAACCTCCTGGAGAGGGTCCAGGAGGCAACCAAAATGATTTGGGGCTTGGGGGACAGGACCTATGAGGAGATGCTCGAAGAGCTAAATATGTACACATTGGAAGAGAGAAGGGACCGGGGGGACATGATAGAGGTCTTCAGGTACATGAAGAGGGTAAATAGGGGAGGAACAGTCAGGGTGCTTCGAAGGAAGGAGGAGGGGCCACTAGAGGGCATGGGTGGAAGCTGGAGGGGGGAAGATTCAGGGACAAAGGAGGAGGTGCTACTTCACTGAGAGGGTGGTGGAGCCATGGAATGCACTGCCTAGGGGCTGGTGGAGGGGTTCAAGAGGGGGTGGGACAGGTACAGGGGAAGGGTTCTGGAAGCAAAATCCAATGCAGCAAGAATATCCAGAACTGGGAAGGGAGAAGCCAGAGAAGGCGAGGGGGACAGCAAGGTCAGCACCCAGGGTGGGGGCTGACCAAACGAGCAGACACGAAAGACCATTAGGCCTATTCTGCTGGCATTTCAGTATGTTAGTATGTTAGTAAGTTAGCAGGTGTGGTATTTAATTCTCCGATGCAAGTTGAGCCACCCAGCCTGCATATAGACACTGCAGGTGAGGGTGAGGCACGGTGCACCAATTAGGAGTCTACAGGACTTGTTTAGTACCACAGTGAGCCTTTTGAGTGCAGTGGTGGAAGCAGTTCAGTAAATGACAAGGCCATAGTCGATTAAGGAGAGCACCGAGCTGTGGACAGCAAGATTTAGGGCTTCAGGTGTCAGAGGCTTTCTCAGTCAACAGAGGAGCCCAATCCTGGTATTCACGGCTCTGGCAACATTTTCGATGTGCAGTGACTAGGTGAGGTGTCTATCAAGGGTAACCCCTAGGTACTTGAAGTGCTGTATTTGTTCAAGGGGGTCACCTTAGGAATTTTGGATGGTAAGAGCATCCTCTTTATGTCGACTGTGGGCTGAGGAGAACAACAGGACTTTTGTCTTCTTGCAGTTTAGTACTAGTTTATGGTTGCTGAACCAGTGCTCAACTTCCGTGAAGCCCTTTTGAAGGTTACTTTCAAGGAGGTAAGGGTCAGGGTGGCTTGCAAAAATGACAGCATCATCTGCATAGAGCAGTGTTCACTGGTGGCAGGCAGTCAGTAGATTGTTAAGGAAGATGCTGAAAAGGAGTGGACCCAGGATTGAGACCTGGGTTACCCTGGACCGAACAGGCTTCTGATCAGAGATAGCATTGGAAATCTTCATGCGTTGAAATCTGTCCCCAAGATAGCTTCTAAACCAGGGCAGTGTATCAGGGGAGAGACCAATTTGTGAGAGTTGTTTAAGGAGGAGTCGGTGATTAACTGTGTTGAAGGCCTTGGTTAAGTCTATAAAGATTCCCCCCACAAGACTGCCTTGGTCAATAGATTGCTGGATGTAGCTGGTGAATTCTAAGAGTGCGGTGGTGATGCTGTTGTTCACATGGTAGGGAGTATCTATCGAGGTAGTCCACAAGTTGGTTGGCAACAATACGTCTGAGTATTTTAGAGAGAGGTGGGTGGATTGATATAGGCCTATAGTTGTTGTGTAGTGCACGGTCTCCTGATTTGTGAACTGGGGTAACAATGGCTGTTTTCCATAACTGTGGGAATTGTGAGGGGGTTAGAGAGAGGTTAAGTAATTTAGTAATAGGTGGAAGTACTTCCTCCATGGTGAATGCGATTAGCTTGAGGTTTAAAGAGTCACCACTGTGCCTGGATTTGCCCAGCACATTGTTTAATAGTTTCCTGACCTGGGCCACTGAGACACATTTAAAGTAGGGGGGGGGTGATGATTTGTTTTGGTCTCAGGATGATGTGCTGCCATTAAGGTGGTATCATCAAAGATGTTTTGTGGTAGCACACTACTTAGGTCAGTGAAGGCATCATTAAAGGTATTCACTATTGTGAGTGGGCCAAGTATGGGGGTACCATCAAGGTTTAACATCGCGGGAGCCTTTTTTGGGTCTTTCCCCAGAACATCATTGATATTTGCCCAGAATTTCCTGCTGTCACCCCAGGTATTGGTAAGTTGCTCCTTGTGGTGATTGCTTCTTGCTTTATGGATTTCCCGAGTGCGGGAATTTCTTGCAACTTTATAGGCTTGCCAGTTCTGTAGCTTGACAGAAGATTTAGCACAGTACCAGAGGTGGTCCCTCCATTTCATGCTGTCTATCAGGCCAGGAGTAATCCAGGGATGAACAGTGCCATGCACCTTCATTTTCTTGAGGGGTGCATAAACATCACAGGCAGCATTGAACATAGTGATAAAATGTTGAAGTGATGCATTAATGTCTGTAGAGGAGTCAAGTAGTGACCAGTTCTGACAGCGCAAGTGTTGTTTTAGGAGTTTCAGGTGGGCACGTCTTAGCACTCTGTTGTAGATGGTTATAGGCGGTGGGGCATGGAATTTGTTGGTCCAATTGCAAGTAACAGGGGAGTTGTCACTGAGTAAGTCAGGGTTCACACTTATGTTGGTGACACGGTCAGGGCGATTAGAGATTATCCAGTCAAGGATGGTGCTTGTCCCAGTCTTATAGTTAATTCTAGTGGGAGAGCTGACCAGCTGAGTAAGGTGCAGAGCTGCCAGTGCATCTTTTACGGGGCCACTGGAGGCAGACAGCCAGTTTATGTTGAAGTCACCAAGTAATATTGTCTCAGCGATGTGATTTTGGGCTCTCAGATAATCCAGGACTTTATGAAGACCAGTGGAAGGGTTGGTGGGAGGTATGTAAACTGATAGGATTGTGAGAGTCTTGTGGTGGGCCCCCAGTAGCACTTTAATCGCCAGTACCTGGGTGGGGCACCCAAGGTCAGCAACAGGCAAGACCAGACCTTTTAGAGTGTCTTTTAGATAGATAGCACAACCACCACGCTTAGTCGACTGTCCAATCTGAAGGTAGTGTAGCCAGGTATGGCAACCGCCGCATCTGGTATTTTGGGAGCTAGCCAAGTTTCAACAACACAGAGTATGTCAGGGTTGTTTAACAAGACCCAGGCTTTAAGGAGGTTGATTTTGCACAGGAGGCTGCAAATGTTAATAGAGGACAGGTGAAGAGTTCTCTGTTTCCGGTGATTATCCTTTGTATTAAGGCGTGCTGGTCCAGGGTTGGGGTGGATGTTACCTGAAACCAGAAGTAGCAGGAGGGTGAGCCTTAGGAGGTACTCTCTAATCAGTTTGGATGCTTGTTTGGGTCCTGAGGTGGTTATGATGCAGGTAGGTGGGTAAGTAGAAACCCAACAATCACATTGAGGATGGAAAAATAGGGGAGATCAGGGTCCATTTGAGCTGGAAAAATAATCCCCAGAAGTCCAGCCTATAGTGTAGTGGAAGCTAATTCCAGCCACAAGGATCCAGGGTTGAGTCCAGTAAGGTATAGTGTTTCCAGAGTGACTGATCAAGAAGAAGAAGATAAGAATGTGGTGCAGGGCTGCAATGTTAGACATGAACATAGTGTCAAGTAAGATTTAATTAAGGGAGAGGATAGAACAGGAAACACAGAAATGCACAGTCCAATTTCTTTCTGTGCCATCTGGGCTATTAGTAGAATTTATGATAGAGGTCAGCCAGGGTCACAGCTAGACAGGGATTTGACAAGAGGCTTTGGCTATGCAAGACCTTGCAGGCATACACTCCCTAGCCCTATTATATTGATAGCCTGGGGCACACTTACTCAAGTACAAGTGCAGGATGTGAAATTCTTTTGTGATTATGCTTCCTTTGTTATTTAAAGAGGTTGTTTAAAAGCCCACAAATAGATCCCTTAGGAGCAAGCCAGACGAAAATGTGGATTCGAGCAAGACCCAGAGTCACTGAGTTTGTCAGACTTTGTTGCTTGACTTCTACTTTGCTTGGGATAGCTTCCAAAAAGTTGATTTTAAACTGAAAATGCAAATACCTGGTGGTGATGTTTTGAGAAATCCAGTCCAGGAGACCTTCACAGATATAGTGAGCAAGAATGGTGTAGTTACTCCAAGCAGAAAATTGTGTAAATCCCCAAAAACTAAGCTACAGCCACAAACACAAACAGCCACCCACACAGACCCAGGAGTTGGGGAACCTACCAGCAAGTTGAAGGGCCCTGCTGCTATGCTGTGGTCCATTGCACTGAGGCTTCATCTTGAGTACTGCGCCCAGTTCTGGAGTCCTCACCTCAGAAAGAATAAGGATAGGATGGAGACAGCGCAGCACACAGTAACAAACATGATTCAGGGCCAGCAGGGCAAATCCTATGAGGAGCACCTCAGGGCACTAAATATGTACTCGTTGGAGTCCAGAAGGAAGGGGGGAGATATGATAGAGACATTCAAGTTCCTTATAAGAACTAACACAGTGAATTGTGGAGAACTATTTTGCCTGAATACCAATTAGCAGTCATGTGGACATGAAAGGAAATTAACAGGAGATAGGTTCAGGAGAGATGTGAGGAAGTACTACTTTACAGAAAGGGTGGTAGAACCTTGGAACAGTCTGTTGACTGAGGTTGTGGGTGCAAAAACAGTCAGTGGATTCAAACAGGGGAAGGCTGGGACATAATGAAAGGAATAGTGGTTACTAGGGGCAACAGGACCAAGGAGAAGAATAGAGCGGGGGGGGGTTAGTACCCTGGAGGAACAATACGTTTCAGGGATTATAGGGAACTTGGGCAGACCGAATGGACCTCTGGTCTTTTTCTGCCATCATTGTATATGTTTCTAGGTTTACATTGATTAATGCCAGGAAAATCGTTTTCCAACAATGGCTTTTTCAATCACCACCCTCTGTAGCACAGTAGTCCCACAAGGTGGGAAGCTACTTGAAATTATAAAAGGCACAACTCTTGGCCAATCTGTACAAAGAGCATTTCCAAAAAAATATGGGAACCCCTTCTGAAAGCCATTAACTCAGGTATGCAGGTAGCAGTCACAGAAACATGGTACATAAAGAACCATGACTTGGATGTTAACATACCAGGGTACACAACCTACAGGAGAGACAGGGAGGGGAGAAAAGGGGGAGGAGTAGCTGTCTATGTAAAAGAATGGATAAAAGCAACTGAACAAAAGAGTAAACAGGGAGGAGAGGAGGCACTGTGGGTCACATTAAAGACTGGAAATGGCACCACAATCCACACAGGGGTTGTATACAGACCCCATGCCACTGGGAGGGAATAGACAAGGATATGATAGAAGGCATTCTTAGGATGGCAGAGAAAGGGGAGAAACTGTTAATGGGAGACCTGCATATGCCAGATGTTAACTGGAGCACATTTGCTGCAGCCACATCCAAGAGCAGGGTCATTCTCGATGCCCAACAGGTGGCATGCCTCAAACAGCTAGTTTTGGAACCCACTCATGGGGGAGCAATCTTAGATCTCATACTCTCAAATGGGGACTGTGAGAGGATCTCAGATCTAGAAGTGGGTAGCCATCTGTGAACAAGTGACCACCAAACAGTATGGTTCATGATAAACTCAGCAACAGAGTCAAGCCATACAAAAGTGAGGGTACTGGACTTCAGGAGGGCTGACTTTGGCAAGATGGGAGAGTGCCTTAGAAAAGCACTAGTAAACAGGCCAGAAGGAGGGGTGAAGCAACAATGGGGAAACATCAGAACTGCCATCACAGAGGCAACAAGCCTTTGTGTGAAGAAAAATAAAGAAATCAAAACAAAAGAAAAGGCCGCTATGGTTCTCAAAAGAGGTGGTTGTGAAAGTCAGGAAAAAAAAAGATAACATTCAGGAAGTATAAGGAAACGTAGAAGGAGCAGGACAGAGAGCTGTACCAGTTAAGGCAGAAGGAAGCAGGGAGGGAAGTCAGAATAGCAAAGGCCCAAACTGAGGAAAAGATAGTCAGCTTGGTTAAGAAGGGGGATAAAACCTTTTATAGGTACATCAAGGAGCACAGAAAGACAAAGGAAGGGATAGTGAGGCTGAATAGAATGGACAGTGGGTGGGCAGAGAGGGATGGTGAAAAAGCAGGGATACTGAACGAATATTTCTGCTCAGTATTCACAAAAGAGGAGGAGGGGGAAGTGCCTAATCCAATTAACAGAAGTACTCTGGATAGAGGGGTCAATCCAGTCCTTTCCAAAAAAGGGTTCTCAAAGAACTCCTAAAACTGAAGGTGGACAAAGCAATGGGGCCTGATGGAATTCACCCCAAAATTCTAAAAGAGGAGAACTAGTGAAACCACTGACTACACTTTTTAACAAATCATGGGAGGGTGGTGTGGTACCTGAGGACTGGAGGAAGGTGGATGTGATTCCCCTTCACAAAAGTGGGACCAAGACAGAGGCAGGAAACTACAGACCTGTCAGTTTGACCTCTGTGGTAGGGAAAGTGATGGAATCACTTCCGAAGAAAAGAATTGTTGAGTACCTAAAGGCTAGTGGGGCACAGGACCCAAGGCAGCATGGTTTCACAGCGGGAAGGTCATGTCAGATGAATCTTATTGATTTCTTTGACTGGGTGACCAAAGTAGTAAACTGGGGATGGGCTGTGGACATGGCCTACCTAGACTTTAGCAAGGCATTTGACGCAGTCCCACACAAAAGATTAATAGTCAAATTAACTCTCCTGGGAGTGGGTTCCAGGGTGGTAGCCTGGGTAAAACATTAGCTGGACAACAGAACACAGAAGGTAATTGTAAATGGAGTCCACTTTGAAGAAAGAGGGGTTACCAGTGGGGTACCACAGGGTTCGTACTGGGTCCAGTCCTTTTTAATGTCTTTATAAGTGATATTGCAGAGTGACTGGAAGGAAAAGTATGCCTCTTTGCAGATGACACAAAGATCTGCAACAGGGTTGATAACACGAGGTGTGGAAAGGATGAGAAGGGACTTGGCAAGGTTTGAGGAATGGTCAGAAGTATGACGGCTTGGATTCAATGCAAAAAAGTGCAAAATAATGCACCTAGTAAACAAAAACCCAGGTGAAGATTACACAATGGTGGGGGAGGTAGTAACCACAACAAAAATGGAAATTTACTGGGGGGATAATCATATCAGATGACCTTAAGGTTAGCAAGCAATGTGAGAAGGCAGTAGGGAGGGCTGGGTGGATACTGGGATGTAAAGGTAGAGGCATCACCAGCAGAAAACAAGAAGTTGTTACCCCTCAGTACAGACAGTTGGTGAGACCCCATCTGGAGTACTGCGTCCAGTTCTGGAGACCCCCATCTCCACAAGGACATACACAGGATAGAGGCAGTCCAGAGGAGGGCAACCAAAATGGTAGAGGGTCTGCAAGAGAAGCCACACAAGGAGAGACTAAAGGAGCTGAATTTGTATACCCTTGAGGAAAGGAGGGAAAAGGGGGACATGATAGAAACTTTTAAGTACCTCAATTGGAATCAACAAAGTCCAAGAGGGTAACATCTTTCAGAAAAAGAGATGTGCAAGAACAAGGGGACACAATTTGAAGATGGGGGGGGGGGCAGTTCAAGGGCAATGTGAGGAACAGCCTTCCTGAGAAGATTGTGGAGTCTAAAACTGTGGGAGAATTCAAGACTGCATCGGACAGACAAAAGGTAATTTTTTTGGGGGGGTAGGAAGACATAGGCTGTTGGTTAACTAGGATCTGCAGCTTATCCTGTAGGTAGGGAAATGGGCAGACTAGGTGGGCCAAGCGGTCCTTATCTGCCGTCAAAGTCTATGTTTCTATGTTAGGAATCCGGGCCAGGTCTTAATCATTCTCTGAACACAACATGACAGGTTTACCATTACACAGGTTCTTCAACAGCCTATGCATATACAGCACATGCCAGATTGAACCATTTGTAACACTTGCAAAACAATGCTTACTGTTAGGGTGTTATGGATAACCACTGTTTGGTTTTTTATACCTTTTGTGCCTGCAAATATTCCTCTAATTATACTATACAAATATACTCAATGTACAACTATTTTTTTCTGTTTACTACCTTGCTTAAAAACTATGTTTAAATTACAAAAAGCATGAAGAACCTCCTGTCACTTAATAATTGTTTCCCCAGTAGAAGGACAACACTCGAATTGGCTTCCTGTGAGGCCCAAAGGCGTATTTCAATGTGAAGATTGTTCTATTTGTATACAATACAAAGTAGGAAACTACTTGAAAAATTCTTCACACAATTTTGCAATCCAGATCGAGCAGTTTTTAAACTGCTCATCTTCTTTTTGTGATTTCTGTGCTCACTTGTGATTATTCAAGGATCTATGTGGTGAGAACTATTAAAGAAGTCAGAAATGGGTACAGGAGTACATTCAAGATATCAAGAATGGCAGGGAGGTGTCCATAGTGGGGAGACATTTTAAACAATGTCATAAACAAAGATGCAAATGGTCTAAGAGTCAGTATACTTGAACAAATTCCTTCAAATCCAACAGGTGGGGATCAGGTTCAGGGACTTATTAAAAATAAGCTTAATTGATTTTTACTTTATGGACTCTTAGTGCTCTAGGATTAAATGAAGAACTAGAAATGAAAAGCTTGACCTGAAAGCGTTTTTCTAATTGCATGCACAGACAGTATCTGTACAATGGGATGTTTGATTTTATTTCTGGATAAACTTACAGGTGATGTCACCCTTGAAAATGTTTCTGAAAGTTGAGGACCAAATTTTGTTTGAGACCTCATTTATTGTGGGTCCTGAATACCAATCATCAAGTATTTGGTCACTTGTTTGCCATGATTACTAATCCACCCACTGCAACACACACCCAAAACACCAATTCCCTCACCCCATTCCCCTGGTATGAGTCCTGTATTCTATCCTGTTTTCCTATTATCAGTTAGCTTGTATCCCCCGAGGGCTGGGATCTTTGTTTCCAATCATTACTTCCATGTCATTAATTGAAATTTTTTCTGTCTTTGCCATTCAATATGAGTAAATTACATATGAACATATGAAAATGCCAGCAGATACAGGCCATATGGTCTATCAAGTCTGCTTGAGTGTGCAGCTCCCAGTCTATTCTACTGCAGCTGCCCCCACCCCTTTCTCATCCATCTGATTTATTGTCCCAGTCTGCTGACTCCCCCTCCTCATCTTCCCCTCAATTTTGACCTTATCTTTGACCCTGTCCCACCCCCTCTTAAAACTGCCCACAGTTTTCTGCGATATCACCTCCCCTGGCAGCTTGTTCCACCTCGCTACCTCCTTTCCATGAAATAGTGTCTCCTCATTTCCTCCAGAATCCCCCTCCAATTTCAGACTTTGCCCTTTCATGTCCCCCCCCCTTTTAGTCTGAAAATGCCCTCAGAATTGATCATATTCATGCCCTCTAAGTACATGAAGGTCTCATTCGTATCACCTCTCTCCTTTCTGTCCTCTAGGGAATACATGTTGAGCTCGCTCAGCCTTTTCTCATATGGTTTGTCCCCCAGTTCAAGGATCATCTTTGTCTCCCTACACTGGACCCCCTCCAGTAGTTTGACATCCTTCTTTAAATAGGGGAACCAGAACTGCACACAGTACTCCAAGTGTGGTCTCACCATTGACCTGTACAGTGGCAGGATGACTTCCTCTCTCCTGTAGGTGATTCCTCTGGCAAAGCACCCCAGCATCTTTTTAGATTTTGCTGCTGCCTTCCTGCACTGTGCAGAATGATTCATGTCCCCTGTGACTAGTTCCCCCAGATCCTTCTCTTCCTCTAAAGTGGTTAACTGCACATCCCCCAGCCAGTAGCTATTCCCAGGGTTTCTGGCTCCCAAATGCATGGCCTTACACTTCTTAGCATTGAATCCCAGCTGCCATGTGTCTGGCCAGCGCTCAAGCTTTGGCAGATCCTCTTGGAGTTCTTGCCTCTCTTCCACACTATCCACCTCCATACAGATCTTTGTGTTGCCTATAAAAAGGCTGATTTTACTCTTAATCCCATCTGATATGTCCCCAATAAAGATGTTAAATAACACTGGTCCTAGTACAGAGCCTTTTGGCACCCCGCTGGTTACAGATCTGGGAGTCAAGTGTTCTCACCCTACAATTACTCTTTGCTGCCTCTCCTGCAGCTAGCTTCTAACACATCCTACCAGTTTTTCCCCGGCTCCCAGGTTGCTTAGTTTACTAATCAACCTTCCATGTGGCACTAAGTTGAAGGCCTTGCTGAAATCCAGATACAGAACATCCACTGCATGGCCCTTATCAAGTGCTGTTGTCACCCAATCAATAAAGTCAAGCAGGTTGGTGTAGCAGGTTCTACCCAAGGATGAATCCATGTTGTCTTTCCTTCTGGAGACCAATTGCCTCCAGAAAGATCACCAGTCTCTCTTTAAGGATGGTCTCCATTAACTTCCCCACAATAGAGGTAAGACTGAGTGGTCTGTAGTTACCTGGATCATCCCTGGGCCCACTGTTATGGAGGGCCACCACATGTGCCATCCTCCAGTCCTGGGACATGCACCCAGTCCCCAGAAAGGTGTTCGACAGATCTGCCAGGAGTCCTGACAGGCCCTTGCCAACTCCTTCAGGGCTCTTGGATGCAAACCATCCAGCCCTGGTGCCTTATCCACCTGCAGGGACCTAAGGCCCTCCAATACCCTGCTCACTGGGATTTCCACATCTGTTACTGTTGCTCTCCCTGTGCCCATCCCACCTCTCCCCTGTGGCATAGGCCCATCCTTCTCCCTTGTAAACATTGAACAGAAGTACTCATTGAGTGCTCCTGCTTGTCCCCCTCCTTTTTCTGCCCACCCCCGATTTTTCTTGATCCTGACAATCTGATCTTTACAGCTCCTTTTCTCCCTTATGTACCTGAATAAATCCTTTTCTCTTTCTCTGATCCCCTGTGCCAGCCTTAGCTCCTTTGAAGCCTTGGCTACCCTGACTACTATACTCACCTTTCTGGATTTCCTCGAGTACTCCTCCCTGTTCTCCTCTCACTTGGATCTCTTATACTTGCTGAAGGCAGATTTTTTTCCCTCACTTTCTCTATTACCGTCTATGCATAACCAGCTTGGTTTTTTGTCCTGGCCTTCTTACTTTGGGTATTTGTACATGTGATAGTATCCTCTGCCAGACCCAGCCTAATGATGGACCATTTCTGGTCAGCATCCATGTCTGGGCAGATAATGACCAGGTGCCCTTCTAGTATGTCTTCCATCCTGTCAGTCTGCTGTTTTGAAGTATACCACCTTTGTCTTGGACCTGGCCACCTCCTTACATAGACTGAGGAAGAACCACACTGTGTGGTGGTCCCTTCCTGCCAGGGAATCCTCCACCCCATGTGCTGGATGTGCTCCCCATCTGCCAACAAAAGGTCCAGTATGTTTCCCTCCCTGATTGACTTCATTACCCTCTGCATCAGGAAGCTGTCCTGGAAGGCCTCCAGAAGGACCTGTTCTCTGGCACTACAGGTAGCTGGGGTGCTCAACCCCCGGAAGATTGAAATCTCCTACTATCACAGTATTGCCCTTAATACTGAGCCTCCTAATTTGCTCCCCCAACTCCATGTCAATTTCCTCATTTTGAGAGAGTGGCCTGTACACTACCCCCAATCTAACCTTCCTCCCTTTTGAGTTTTGGAGCTGTCCCCATATAGTTCCAGCCCTGCCCACTTCCCCCTCCTCCCTGTTGCATAATATCATTTCCCTTACATAAATAGCCACCCCTCCCTCCTTCCCCTTTTCTCTGTCCCTTTGGTGCAAGCTGTACCCAGGGATCACAAGATCCCAGTCCTGGTATTGGGTTGCCCAAGTCTCAGTGATGGCTGCTATACCCACCTCTCCTTCCGTGATCAGTGCCTGCAACTCTACTGCCTATTTTCCCAGGCTCCTTTCATTCAAGGAAACTATCATCCAGTGTGACTCCTGCCCCCTCCATGCCCATCCCCTCACCTACTATCTCCCTTTCTGAATTACCCTCCTTCACCTCCTGACTAGTTTGGGGGGAGGCCTTTTGGACTCCCTCACCTGGTGGCTCTGTTCATTGCCCAATCTTTCACCCCCCCTTGCCAAGTTTAAATTAATTTTAGTTGCTATGTACCCCCTCCATATAATTTAGGACACCTGAGCCCTCCTTACTCAAATGCAGCCTATCTGGTGCATACAGCTCCTTGTTATCCCACATCTCACCCTCCCACCCCCACCAGACCGTACCCATGGTCTCACACCATTCCCCCAGCCACTTGTTGATCTGCACAATTCTTTGTTTTCTAACTGTACTTGCCCTAGGTACTGGTAGAATGTCAGAGAATGTAACTGATTGTCCTGCTTTGCTGCATTGCCTTCCAATTTCTCTGAACCTCTCATGCACTTCTTTCACCCTATACCCCTCCAGGTAGTTTGTACCCAGGTACACCACAATGTGAGATTTCTCCCCATCCCTCCCCACACACTTAGGAATAAACTGTCCCATCCTTGCTGCCATCATGCCTGGTATACATTTCATCCATATGCAGCTTTTCCTTGTGCCCTTGCTTCCCCATCTTACACCCTTCAGTATCAAGTACCCCAGAATGATGACCCTCCCACCCTTTTCCTGCTCTCCACCTAGGTACTTCCCAATCTTCCGTTCACAGTCTCAAGCCCCCTCTCCTCTTTCAATGTCCACTTTCCCATTGCCTCACTTGTTCCCTGTTTTTACTATCCCTTCCTGCCCCTGCCTCCCCCCACTCCTCCTGCATGGACTAACTTCATCCCCATCCATACCACTCCCGACCTGCTCTCCCCTTCCTCTATTTGAGTCTGCTATTCTTCTGCCATAAAACCACTTTTAGCAGTGCTACCCTCTAGTGCGCTGTCCTCGCTCCCTTCCACCCTGCTAGCCCTCATGCCATTGCTGCAGCCCTTTACACTCACACTCACACTCTCCATGACTCCTCCCCATTCTGCCAGGCTAGCCAGCACTGAGAACCTGTTCCTAGACTCCTTCCCCTTGTCCTGAGCTTCCCCTGATGCCCTGCTTTGTGACTTTTTCCATGCTCTATCACTGTTCTATTCTCCCCCTGTTCTTAACCACCCTCCACATTTCCGAACCTGCTCCCATCAGCTCCTGAGGAGTTGATGTTTCTGGCTCCTTTAGCCTTGCTCCATATTTTACCCTCAATCCACCAGATATACCATCCAGAGAAGCCCTCCTCTGGTCCTTGGACCCAGATGCTTCCCCAGCCTCTCCCACCACCTCTATTCAATTCCCTTCTCATCCATACAACCTCCTTCCTAAGCTGCACAAGCTGCCTACACCATGCAACCCCCTGTTCTCCAAACAATCCCCAAGAAGATGGCTTTCCTAAATCCATTGCAGCTTACCATCCTCCCTGCATCCCCTTTTGTACTGCTACCAATAAACATCCTATACCTCCATGCCTCACTCCATGACTGCTGCCCATTCCAGTTCCTCGGTCCCTCCATCCTACCTGGTATCCTTATTTAGTTCATCTGTTCTAATTTCCACCTCTGATACTCGCTATACACCTGTGTGTATCAAAGCTGTGTTTCCCTCTGTTCCCTGTTTATGTTATGGTCTCCTCCTATGCATACTGTATGTAGCTTTCTCCACTCAGATTTCAATACCTATGCACCTGACTCCTGTTACCTCCCACCTTCTGGTGCCCTGCCTAGCATAGCCTGTAGATTGCTGTCCCCCCTGTGGACATCCTGCAGATGTCACTCAGTCAGATGCCATACTCCTGCTTCATGGCACTCACGCAAGGGGTTGTTTGGCCTCCTGGGTAATATAGCAGGACTTCAGCCTCCCTATAGGCCGCATAGCACTGTGTGGCCTCCAGCATCTGCCCATAGTACCTCCCTCTTCCTCCCTCTATCAGCATCCTCCCTCCTCCCTGAACCCCAGGCAACAGTGATCCCAAACACAGTGTTTTGTTTTAAGTGTTTTAAGTTATATGTCTCTTAACTCCTTGGTTCTGTTTAACATTGGACCTGAGCAAATATGGGTGTAATTTGCATGCTTTCTATTTGGGTTATCTAGTGGTATTATTTCCTCTTCTTTCCTCTCTTTCTTATTCCCTGCCTCTACCTGAAAGTAGAGGAGCCATGTTTCTGAATACATATTTTTACTTATTTAAATTGTTCACACTTCCCCACTTGCAAACCTATTCCAACAACATTCTTCTTTCTTATTTCCTTTCTCTTCCCATCCAGTTCCCCCACATTGATTTCCCCATCCCATCCCAAGCCCAGGGGAAGAGTACACAATGGGGGGTGAGATACTAACAACAACAAAAATGGAAAGGGACCTGGGGGTTGTCATATCAGATGACCTAAAGGTGGGCAAGCAATGTGAGAGGGCAGCAAGGAGGGCTGGGGGGGATACTGGGATGCACAGGGAGAGGCATCACCAGTAGAAAACAGGAAGTTATTATCCCTCTGTACAGACAGCTGGTCAGACCCCATCTGGAGTACTGCATGCAGTTCTGGAGACCCAGTCTTCGCAAAGACAGACAGGATGGAAGCTGTCTAGAGGAGGGCAACTAAAATGGTGCAGGGTCTGCACCGGAAGACATATGAAGATAGACTTAAGGAGCTTAATATGTATAGCCGCGAGGAAAGGAGGGAGACGGGGGGACATGATAGAAACTTTCAAGTACCTCAAGGGAATCAACAAAGTACAAGAGGGTAGCATCTTTCAAAAAAAGAAGTGTGCAAGAACAAGGGGGCACAATTTAAAGATAGAGAGGGGGCAGCTCAGAGGTAATTTAAGGAAGTATTTTTTTCACAGAGAGGGTTGTGGATGCATGGAACGGCCTTCCGGAGGAGGTCGTGGAGTCAGAAACAGTGGTGGAATTCAAGTATGCATGGGACAGTCATAAGGCAATTCTAGGGGTTGGGGGTAGGAAGAAGTAGGCTGCTGGTTAACTAGGATCTGCAGCTTATCCAGTAGGCAGGGAAATGAGCAGACTGGGTGGGCCAAGCGGTCCTTATCTGCGGTCAAATTCTATGTTTCTATCCTTCCTTCCTTCATTTGTTTTTTCATCACCCTTTCTCCTTACCACATATGTATTTTCCTTTTTTTCTTTTCTCCTTCTATCCTTACTCTTCCTCCCCTGTTCTATTATAATCTAATTTCATAGTTATTTATGTACTGGAGTGGTTGTTTATCAGCCCCCCCACACACACACACACACATCTCTATTGTGTATTGTTGATCTTTTTTGAGTTTTCTTTAGTTCCTGATTACCTTGGTAGTTGATCACTTTCAGAATGGATCACTTTCCTGTGAAATATTAAATAACAGATTAAAAAGCAATCCTGCAATTAAGCATGTACTTTCATAAACATGATGTCTTAGGTATTACATTTTTCTAAAGAATATATTTTTTTCATTTTCAATGCTCCTTTCGAAGGTTTAACACACATCTTTGTAGTCTTAAAAGTCCTGTATGCAACTCATTTGCCTCTCACCATAACCTCTCAGTGCCTTTGATTATGACATCATAATGCTCACTCTGACAACAGACCGATGTCACAAACAGCAACTGTGAGTTCATTAGTGGAGAGCCAGATACATTTTGAAAGACTCAATGAAATAAGTACTACATTATCTGCAATATTTAGTAGACCAACAAGAGGAAACATAAAACAAAAATCAAAAAATTTATAAAAAAAATACTAGTTAAGACATAATTGATGTAACTCTAATGGTTTTAAGCTTTATACTTTAGTAGGGAGCTGTTTTTAATACATTGTTTTAAATGCAAAAGGATTGCTAAGGATTACCCTTTATTACCAAAATATTTGCATAACTTGAAAAGTCTATATGCATTCTGACTGAAAATAATTTCCACATGTGACTTGTTGAAGGATTTAAAAGCTGTGCTGCTGAAGGCTGCCTCAGCTCCTGGAGGAAGAGGCAGGGTGCCTTAAAGCATTGGAGTATTTGTTGACTGCATACACAGTTGTTTTGTGAGTTATTACTTTGATTAATTAAAATAATTAATTAATCCCACGGTGTGTGCTGTGCTTCTTTTTACTGTGTTTCCTAAATATATTCCTCTTTTGTGGTCCTTCCCCTATGGTTCCCCAAGCCTCAGCCCCCCCCCCCAGTTTAAATGTCCACTGACATAGACATCAAACTTCTTTCCAGGTGCATTAGCCCCCTGTCTTGTTATGTTAGGGTCCTCATCCTTGAAGAACTATATATTTATTTATTTATTTGCTTTTGTTTACAAGGTAAGCACATGAGACAACCAAGTGCCTATTTTCAGGTGCGTTCCGTGAGAATACAGAGATACATACAGGCATAACAGGCAACAACAAGAGCAGATATAGTCAAGAGCAACAGACAGAGCAAGGTCAATGCAGTAACATCATGGGATTACATATCAAGTGGGAGGGAGATAATAGCATGATACAAATGACGCAAATACACATCATGGGATTACATAGCAAGTGGGAGGAGATAATAGCATGGTACAAATGACGCAAATGCACATCATGGGATTACATAGCAAGTGGGAGGGAGATAATAGCATGGTACAAATGACGCAAATACACATCATGGGATTACATAGCAAGTGGGAGGGAGATAATAGCATGGTACAAATGACGCAAATACACATAATGAGATTACATAGCAAGTGGGAAGGAGATAATAGCAAGCTACAAACGACGCAAATACACATCATGGGATTACATATAAAGTGGGAGGGAGATAATAGCATGGTACAAATGATGCAAATACACTTATCCCCTGCCTCTACCTGAAAGTAGAAGAGCCATGCTTTTGAATACATATTTTTACTTATTTAAACTGTTCACTCTTCCCCACTTGCCTACCTATTCCTATAACGTTCTTCTTTCTTATTTCCTTTCTCTTCCCCTCCAATTCCCCCACACTGATTTCCCCATCCCATCCTTCCTTCCTCTGTTTTTTCATCACCCTTTCTCCTTACCACATATGTATTTTTCTTTTTTCTTTTCTCCTTCTATCCTTTCTCTTCCTCCCCTGTTCTATTATAATCTAATTTCATAGTTATTTATGTACTGGAGTGGTTGTTTATCAGCTACCCCCCCCCCACACACACACACACATATCTCTATTATGTATTGTTGATCTTTCTTTGGGTTTTCCATAGTTCCCGATTACCTTGGTAGTTGATCACTTTCAGAATGGATCACTTTCCTGTGCAATATTACATAACAGATTAAAGAGCAATCCTGCAATTAAGCATGTACTTTCATAAACATGATGTCATAGGTATTACATTTTTCTAGAGAATACATTTTTTTCATTTTCAATGCTCCTTTCGAAGGTTTAACACACATCTTTGTAGTCTTAAAAATCCTGTATGCAACTCATTTACCTCTCACCATAACCTCTCAGTGCCTTTGATTATGACATCATAATTCTCACTCCGACAACAGACCGATGTCACAAACAGCAACTGTGAGTTTATCCGTGGAGAGCCAGATACATTTTGAAAGACTCAATGAAATAAGTACTACATTATCTGCAATACTTAGTAGACCAACAAGAGGAAACATGTAAAACAAAAATCAAAAAAATTATAAAAAAAATACTAGTTAAGACATAATTGATGTAACTCTAATGGTTTTAAGCTTTATACTTTAGTAGGGAGCTGTTTTTAATACATTGTTTTAAATGTAAAAGGATTGCTAAGGATTACCCTTTATTACCAAAATATTTACATAACTTGAAAAGTCTATATGCATTCTGACTGAAAATAATTTCCACATGTGACTTGTTGAAGGATTTAAAAGCTGTGCTGCTGAAGGCTGCCTCAGCTCCTGAAGGAAGAGGCAGGGTGCTTTAAAGCATTGGAGTGTTTGTTGACTGCATGCACAGTTGTTTTTGTGAGTTATTATTTTTATGAATTAAAGTAATTAATTATTCCCACGGTGTGTGTGCTGTGTTTCTTTTTACTGGGTGTCCTAAATATATTCCCCTTTTGCGGTCCTTCCCCTATGGTTCCCCAAGGCACAGTCCCCTTCCCCCAGTTTAAATGTCCACTGACATAGACATCAAACTTCTTTCCAGGCACACTAGCCCCCTGTCTTGTTATGTTAGGGTCCTCATCCTTGAAGAACTATACATTTATTTATTTATTTGCTTTTGTTTACAAGGTAAGCACATGAGACAACCATGTGCCTATTTTCAGGTGTGTCCCGTGAGAATACAGAGATACATTCAGGCATAACAGGCAACAACAAGAGCAGATATAGTCAAGAGCAACAGACAGAGCAAGGTCAATGCAATAACATCATGGGATCACATAGCAAGTGGGAGGGAGATAATAGCATGGTACAAACGACGCAAATACACATCATGGGATTACATAGCAAGTGGGAGGGAGATAATAGCATGGTACAAATGACCCAGGCGGTAATCAGCATATTCGGTCAACAGCACCCTAACGGATAAGGGTATCAGATACATTGAGCAGATACAAGGGGGGATAAGAGAGGCCAATAGATAGAACAGTAGCATATTCACAATTAATGGGCAGAAGGGCCAGGGTGGACATACATAAATACATATAACATCTAATCAAATAAGTCTCCTCTCGAAGGGCCTTTCCTTTGTCCCCACACAGAAAGAGAACAATTTCCAGTTTGAAGAGGACATATATAAACTTCTAAAAAAATTAGATCTTAGATATTTTTATAGACATCAAGCTCAGTATCAGCAAAGTGGAAACATGGATTTTCTATCCCCTCCAAAACCTGAGAGGCTTGCACTGGAGCCAGAACTGAATCTGGTTTTGGCCCTAAAACTCCTATATGAAGAAACTGTTGGAGTCATTTGCAACAATTTGGAAAATCAAGTGAACTATGATAAGGAAATCACTCTCTTGATGCCACTAGTTGACAAAACACATGCAAATGTTACATATCAGAGGGGGTGGGGATCCAGATGGCCCCGCTGAACATAATAATGACATTTTGGTTTCCAGGGGATACACAACAGGCCTTAGAACAAAAGTGCCTTCTGCCCTGGTCAGATGAGACACCCTACTATCATGGTTTTAGAATTCATGTTAAAAGATGATATAAAGAAATTGATGGCCAGTCTCCTCCTCACCACCATTCTCCAACATGTCAGTGGGTGAAAAACAAGCAATTAAAGAACTTCGGTCCATGTGAAATATAACTATCAAACCTATTGACATGGAAGGAATGGTGGTGGTACAGGAACTTCACTAGCTGATGACCTCTGACCAGGTGCGAGATCCGGGTGTGATTCTTGATGACGGATTGATGCTTAAACACCAGGTATCATCCATTGTCAAGACTGCCTTTTACCATCTAAGGACTGTAGCCCAGATCAAGCACCGAGTTCCACCCAATGACCTACCAGTCTTGGTTCATGCCTTTGTAACCTCACGCCTTGATTACTGTAATGCCCTGCTACTAGGGATTCAGGGGGTTGATATCCGCAGCTTGCAGCTGGTGCAGAATGCAGCAGCTAGGCTGTTGACTGGGTTATCTCATAGCTGTCATGTCACGCTGGTGCTGCACAATCTGCACAATCTGCACTGGCTGCCTATTCAGATGCAGATCAACTTTAAGGTTGGTTTACTGGCCTACAAGTCCCTACAGGGACCGAGTTACCTGCAAGATCTTCATCATCCCTATTGCCCCTCCCGTCCGCTTCGCTCCACTGCCGAGGGATTACTAGTGATTCCCAGGGTTCATTTAAAGTCATTTGGCGCCCTTGCATTTGAATTTGTGGCCCCATCTCTATGGAATTCTCTACCTCGTCAGATTTGACAGTGCCTGACGGTGGAGAGCTTGAAATCTGCTTTAAAAACTCACTTATTTACTTTGGTGTTTCCTGATTTTATCTGAGCTGCTGAAGTTGTTTTTATATGAACTTTTTATTGTTGTGTACTAGCTCTATAGTTTTGGAATAGCACTATTTTATAAATAAATGATGACTGATTGATTGATCTTGACCAATATACTAAAGAAATATACAGGCAGCTAAGTGATGTGACCTATTATTAAAGAGGCTAAAATATAATCCGTTTGCAGCCTTTAATATCATATTGGATGATCAAATTGACAAAGTTTTAGCACTGAAATTGACTGATAAAATAAAATGAATTTTCTCAAACTAGATCACCCTGTCTGCACAACCTTCTACACACTCCCAGAGCTCCACGAATCCGTAGGGTACATCCTGGGCCACTCATATTTTCAGGCATTGGGTTGCTCACTGAGTCTTTCTGGATGTGTGGACCATTTTTTGAAAAGAATGGTACCAAACACCTGAAGTTATATCAAGAATACAGCTGTCCTGATAACAAAAACTGAAAGGATGGATTTGAGTCTTAATTTTTGCTGGTTCATGATTGATATTGTGAGCATTTATACATGTATAAATCATTTAAATGGGACTAAAGTAGTGGAATAAATGATTCTGGTGGATACTGAATTTAGTAATCCCCACATGCCTTCATTTTACAGTACTTTATGTTGTATTGAACCATAACTATTTTCAATTTGACAACAAATTATTCTTCCAGATGCAGCACACCACTATGGGTGCATCTTAGCACCCTCTTTTTTTAAAATTGTTAATTAATGGTTTAAAGTTGTAGAAAATAAGCACAATCATTACAGAATACACAAGAATGACTTACAGAGTATGGTGAGGAAATCAAGGCATCCAGACCATGTGGAATCTCAAGGCTATATCCAAACATATGGTCTAGTCTATCAAGATATCATCAGAGTAATCAATCCCTTGGGCTGCTAAGTAACAATATATTTTGTGTAGACCCGGGCTGTCTTCTGCCTGGGATCTTTGTAACAGCTCCTATCTAATCCTCATCCTTTCCCGTTCCACAGGAAAGATGTGATATATCCCCTGGCTGTTGTGAACATTTTAAGAGGGATCCAGCAGGTGAGCACTTTTACATATATAAATATTTGGGTAAAATTCAAATTATTGTAGTGTTCACTCTTCCCACTAAAGTTTGGGGCATTGCTCTCCATCTTTCACAGTCTGCTTTGGTGAATTGTAATATTGATTTATAGTTTGATGTCCAGAGCTGGGAAAGTTTTCTGGGCAAGACTGCACACAAGTATTTCAGATCAGGACCTGGGTTTAGTGGGTAGCCTGCTACTGCTAGGTGTGGGCGTGCCCCCCAGAGGGAGACATTTGCACTTGGTCCAGTTTATCTTGTGTCCAGATAAGGTTCATACACTTCAAACATCTTAATAAGGGCTCTAAGGGCTTGCCCAGGGATAGACAGTTATAGCAGTATGCCATCTGCAAAAAGCAAAATAACATGGTTAACCCTCCCCCCATCCTCAAGCCTTTTATCTCTCTGTTAGACTATATTACCACAGCCAGAGGTTCAATGGTCATAATATCGATAAGAGGAGATCGGGGGAATACTTTCTTGGTCACCATTGTTAGGCAGAAAGGCATAGAGACAAGCCCATTAGTGAAGATCTATGCCATGGGGGATTTACCCAGAGCTGCAATCCAGGAACGCATGTGTGGCCCTAGTCCAAATTTTCTGAGGATTGCTAACATGAAGAGACACTCAGACCTGTTCAAATGCCTTCTCTGCTTCCAGGGCCAGGGGACCAAGCTGAGTTATTCCTCTCCTGGACCAGACTTACATTACACTGAGGTATCTCCTGATGTTGTTGCTCACATGTCTCCCCTTGACAAAGTCTCTTTGGTCCTCATGGATGTTGAAATTAGGATTCCCTCCAGCCTCTCCACCAGCACCTTGGCTACCACCTGCACTGAGCAGAGATGTGGGGTGACAGGAGCTGCACAAGATTGGATCATTGCCTGGTTTGGGCAGCACCATGATGATGGCCATGCACTGTGAGGGAGGCAGTACCCTCCTGTTTAGGGCTCCTGTAATTATGGCTGTCATGGAGTCTTTTAGCTGCTCCCTAAACAGTTTATACAATTCCCCAGGATATCACGCAGGCTTGGGACTTTGCCCCCATGAAGTGAATTCACCACCCTTATTGCTTCTTGCTCTGAGATATCAATATCTAGCCTCTCTACGTCATGGGTTGACTGTGGTGAGGGCTAGTGAGTCAAGCAAAATGCTGGGGGGTGTCTGGTCCCCCCTCCTGTATAAAGTGTGAATGGAGAGAGGCTGCAAATGCTTCCCCTATTTCTTCCTGTTGTACTAGCAGTCTGCCTCCCTCTCCTTGGCACTGCAAAATGTTTGTTTTTTTGAGCTTCCAGGTCAGCCATT
This sequence comes from Neoceratodus forsteri, assembly GCA_016271365.2. Taxonomy (NCBI): domain Eukaryota; kingdom Metazoa; phylum Chordata; order Ceratodontiformes; family Ceratodontidae; genus Neoceratodus; species Neoceratodus forsteri. Next base: position 215,331,004 of record CM057451.1, read on the forward strand.
CCCCACTCTCATCACCCTCAAAATATTGTTAAGACTCTTGATAGCAGTATGCTCCTCTCCACCTGGATAGATATGAGTTGTGATAATTGACTTACCGAAACACAGAATTTGTTAGCTGAAAAGGATGAATAGGCCCAGCTAGTCTGCCCTATTTCCCTGCCTATTACTACTCCTCAGACCCTATTCAGTCTCAGTTGTCCCTCCCAAGTGTATATCCCATCCATGCTTGAATCCCTCCACCACCTCCTCTGGCCAGCTGTTCCAAGTGTCCACCACTCATTCTTTGAAGAAGTATTTCCTCACATCCATTTTTAACTCCCCACCAAGCTTTCTTGCATGCCCAAAAATTCTGGTGCTCCTCCTTCCCCTCTGAAAGAGAGTCCCACCTTCACCTTGTTCACCCCCATGAAGTACTCATATTGTAGGTCTCAATCATGTCCCCTCTTGCTCTCTTTTCATCCAGGGAGTACATGCTGAGTTCCTGCAACCTCTCTTCATGTGGTTTCTCATGCTACCCCTGCACCATATTGGTAGTCCTCCTCTGGATCGCTGCCACCCTGTCAATGTCCATATAGAGGTGTGGCCTCCAGAACAGTACAAAGTATTCTAGAAGTGGTCTCACTAGAGAGTGATACAGTAATAACACCACCCCCCCACCTGCTAGAAATCCCCCTCCCTGTGCATCACAGGATCTCACTAGTCTTGCCAACTTCCTTATTGCACTGCCCTGCTATCCTGAGATTTATTTGTTTATTTATTTAATATTTGATAACTGGGAAAAGCACACCGACTTGAGGCTCATTTCCAGGTGTGACCTGGGGGAGAGGGTAATTGGAGTTACTGTTGGCAAATTTGATAACAATCGTGTACATATTAGGAAGAAAGAGGTTTAACATAATAAATCACAAAGTGTAAAGTATACAGTTACAAAATTTAAAGACACATTTACAGGTGAAGTGTGACAGACAGTTTTATATTGCATTCCACAGGTTGCATTACCATAGCTCTGAGATCATCAGATATATTACCTCAGAATCTCTCAATCTTGCTTGGTGACTGTAAGTACCTCCCTCCCCATCGTATACACATCCCCTGGGTTTCTTCACCCCAGGTGCATGACTTTGCACTTTTTGGCATTGAAGTCCAGCTGCCAACTCTTAGTCCACTCCTCTAGTTTCCCCAATTTATTTTGTATTCTCTCCACCCTTTCCTGGGTGTCCACCCTCATGCAGATTTTTGTGTCATCCACAAGGAGACACACCCTCCTCTCCAGTTCCTCAGTAATGTCACTTATGAAGACATTGAAGAGGACAGGACCCAGTACCAGTCCCTGTGACACTCCACTGGTCACTCTCCCATTCCTGAGTGATTTCCATTTACCACCACCCTATGTCTCCTATCCTTTAACCAGTCTGATACCCAGATTACCACCTTTTCCAAAACCCATAGGTTGCTGAATTTCTTTATTAGCCTTCTGTGTGGCACATTGTCAAAAGCCTTGCTGATGTCCATATAGGCAACATCAACTTCCTTCCCCTGATCCACTTCCCTAGTCACCCAGTCAAAGAAATCTACATGATATTTCACAGAGTGGAGGTCATATCAAATAAATCTCATATATTTCTTTGATATGACCTCCACTCTATGAAACCATGCTGCCAGTGGGCTTGCAGCCCATTTGTCTCTAGGTACTCCATCAGCATCTCCTTCAGCAGGGTCTCCACTAATTTCACCACCATTTATGTGAGACTGACTGGCCTGTAATTGCTAGCCCCCTCCCTGTTGCCATTCTTGTGCAGAGAGACCACATCAGCGCTCCTCCAGTCCTACAATGAGCTGCTGAATAGTGTTGCCAGAGGGGCAGCTAACACCATGCTCCACACTTTTATTACCCTTGAATGTATCCTGTCTCTTCCTGTAGGCTTGTCTTCCTTTAGGGCTTCCAATCCCCCTCCAGACTCTCTCCACTGAGAATGGACTTGTCTCCACTACCCCTTCACCGGTGCTTGCTGATACATTTTGCTCCATCCATCTTCCTCTACCGTGAATACTGCACAGAAGTACTCATTTAAAATTTTAGATTTTTCTTGATCTGCACAGTCCTTCCCCCAATCCTCATTATCCCACCCCTTGCTTTCCTCTTTTCACTCACATACCTGAAGAATGCCTTATCCCTCTTTTTAACCTTCTTGGTGATCTTCTCCTCTTTTTGTCTTTAAGCTGGCCTCACCCTCCTTCCTGCCTCCTTTTGTTTATCTAGCTATACCTCCCTGTCATCCTTAGCCTGGGTCATCTTGTTCTTCCCAAAAGCTGTTTTTTCTCTCTTACTGCCTTAGTCACCTCCTTTGACAATAGTGGCTTATTTCTCCTTCTGCCTTTGCTTATTTCCATCAAGCAGCTTGCCATTGCATTACTTATTCCCTTCTTGATACTTTTCCACTGTGCCTCCACTCCCCTCCCCTCCCCTCCCTTCCCCCTGGCCATCCCCTCCTTCAAAGCATTTACTGAAGCAAACACCCATTTCTCTAAAATCTGACCTCCTGAGTCCAGGACCTCATCCTAGTGTGGTTTTCTTTTCCCCAATCCATATGCCAAACCTTATCATATGGTGATTACTTGTACCCAGGAGGCTACCCACTGTGACATCTGCAATGCTGACACTATTTGTAAGTACCAGGAACAGCACTGCCCCATCTCTAGTGTGTTCCATGACCAGCTGCCTGAGAAATGCCTCCTGAAGGGAGTTGAGGATGGTCCTGCTTCTTGATGTAGCTACGGCCAGAATGTTCCAGTCTATATCTGGCAGATTAAAGTCCCCATATTAAATACCTCCCCTTTGTTGCCATGCTGCCAATGGTCTCCCCCCAAACCCCATATATCTCCTCCCCCTGTGTCAGTCATTTGTACACCTTCCCCATGTGGATAAAGGCTCAATTTTATGTCTCTAACCAAACCCAAAGAACCTCCAGCTCTTCCTTCTCCCCCTGTTTTCCATGAATCTCCATAGACTTTATGCCATTCCTGCCATATAAAACAATCCCCCATTCAGCTATGTCCTGTCCTTTCAGAACATGGTGTATCCTGGAATGGTCACATCCCGGCTGTGGTTGTAGGAGCACCATGATTCTGTTATGGCCACCACATCCAGGTCTGCTTCTAAAAGGAAAGAAGAGCCATGTATACCAACACAAGGAGCCAATGAAATTAAATTTTCAACTTTGAGGCAACAGTTGCCTCAAAGTCAGGAATTTAATTTCCAAGGTTCTTGGTGATGGCACATGTGGTTCTCCTTTCCTTTCATTCTACCCTCCCACTACATTGACTTCTCTTTTTGATTCCATCCTTCACACTTCCCTTATCCCTGGTACTGCCTCCTTCTTTTTATCCTCCTTCTGTCCATCATCCTTAGCTCGACTCTCAGCCTTAGATTCACCTCCCAACTCTCCCTTCCTTTCCTTTCCTTTGTTCCAACACCTTTCTACCCCTGGTGAATTTATTTCCCCAGGGCTTCTCCTCTCTGCTGCTCCATTTTCTGAGGAGGGAATGGATTCAATGCCTCACTCAAATTGTTTCCTTCTCTTTGGTTAGTTTAAGAGCCCACAGAGGTAGCATTTAAACCTTCCATCCAGGACTGCTGTTCCATCCTGGATGGATGGAGGACACATCACTTAAACAGTAATTCTATATTATAACCTGTTTCCCCCAAGTCCCCCCCCCCCACATCCTGAAGGGGTACTGGCTTATACTATTTTTTATCTATTCACTCCTCTAACAACCCTTCCCCACTGAGAATTCCAGGAAAACATAACCTTTGAACAATTCTCAAGGTTTCCTTCCCACCCTCCCAAAGAAATGGAGCAACAGTCTCAATTTACCTCCTTCTTCCTGAGGGCCTTCAGGCCCATATTTTCTCTTCTGCTTCAGTGGTAAAGCCACTTGGCTCATTCATTCCTCAATACCTTAGTTCAGATTGGTTGCATCATACATTCTACTGTGAATGAAAAAAAAAATAAACAGCTGTTCATCCCTGTATTGTGAACAAAGAAGAAAACATACACTAATCTATAAGAAGTATTTATGATTTTGCTACATAAATATTTGTGCTGTATATAGCACACAGTTCCTGATGTGTTATTTTTCCTTGTAAGAAAACTGTTCTTACATTAATGTCAACACAGTTCCTGGTGGGCGATAAGAACATTGTGGAGGTCACAAAGCCTTTGTCTCAGGGTTTCGTCCCATTCTTGGCTAGATTAGGGATACCACCTGAGGCCGTTGTCAATACTACTCAGCAGTAGTTTTCCTGCTGCTTAATGCCCTCATATCTCCCCCTATAGCACTACAGCTTCTAAGAACAAAAACATTAGAAGAAAAGCTGCATAGGTGAGAGTGAGCAAGATATCTCAAAGTTGCTGTCTGTCCAGAAGGTCTACGGTCTAAACCTAGCATATCCATATCTCTGGGCTATCATAGGATAGCTTATCCTTCCCATTAGCATGTTACAGGTGGCCTGAATAAGTAAATTAATAGTATTCTGGCCTGATATCTTAAAACTGTGTGCTCAATTAACTGCACATCTTCAGGAGGCTAAAGCTGGATTCTCAACGCCATTGTTCCTTGACACATAATGTGTTCTAATGCAATGGAAAGACACATGTTCCCCTTCAGGTACTGAGTCTCATCCTCATGAGCCCACGTCTGCCATTGGTGGCCTCTCTTTCCTGGCCCAAAACAGTTTGCCCCACTGCTAATGTAGTGAAAGTTTGTGACGATCTGCCTTGAGGCCAGATAATCAGTTGAGAGGGGTAAAAGTTGGCAAATTGCCACTGCTCACTGTACAACCCATGTTTAACATCATTGAATTCTTGTCTTTCACTTTGCAGGCACCTGCTGTAGTTGGTAAAGATTCTGACCGTGGAGTTTGCCATCTTTATTTGCCCCTTCTGCCTCGCTACCTGTAGCACTTACTGCCTGCCCTGATTTCTGAGGAATTTTTAAGAAAGTGGCATGGGTTGGCAAAGGCCTCTGGTTTGCCACCCTGCCAGTGACGTGCCTTCTGCACTTCCAGGAGGCTATCAGCCTCCAAGCCAAGAGTTTCTGGGAGACACTTTTTGAGGAACTGCAGGGGTCCTGATCTTCCACTTCCTTCAGCAGACTGACCACACAAACATTGTTCTGACATTCATGATTTTCACTGTCATCTGCCAGTTCTGCCCACTCTTCTTTGTTTCTTGTGGTCATGCTCAGCTAGTCTGACAGTTCTGTGAGCAACTCTGCCTGCTCATTGATGAGACTCTCCATCTCCTCAAAGCACTTGGTATGGCCATCTACCATGCCTCCTAGCTCATTTACCATGCACTGCATATCAACGAATTGGGCCATTGGATTTTTAAAATCTCCCTTCATTTCGTACTCATCTCAAACAGGAGCAATGACTTCAGTTTTGGGGCTGCTGGGGGCTGATCTGCGGTACCGGTGGGTTGCTGCTACATGGTTTGTCCTGGAGTTGGCATGCCTTGTAGTGTCTGTAGGCTGCTCTATGTCTGCTGCATCTTTGGACAATTTACAAGACAGCTGCATCTTTTTCTTTGTTGAGTTTGTGCTTTAGAGCATTGGGATCTCAGCAAGGTATGTCATTTCATTCATAGGAATGGTAAGATGCAAAGACTTAAAGAGGATATGCCACAGAGCTAGGACAAAGCATGACCATCTTGCTCCTCAGCTAGGCCACTGCCCCATGGTTAACACCCTCTTATGCAAACATATATTTATATCATTGAGGGGGGACTGGGTGATTCCAGCATTCATTCCAGCATTCATTGCATATTTAGCTGCAAAATCAGTGAAAGTAACAAAGTAATCCATTCACCATATTGGAACCTCATACTGAGGAAACTCACTGTTTAGGGCTGAGCACTCCCACCTCCGAAGCCTGTTCAACTGCATCCCTCATGACCAGTTTTTCAGAATTAAGAGAAATTCTTATTAAAATTCTAATTATCGGAGAGAAACTGGGATGCTGTCATCCAGGTTGCATGAGAGGGGCTACTCAGCCATGGTCATGCATTATGCATATGAAAAAGCTGAAAAAATTGAATGGTCAGAGCTATTAAAACAAAAATAAAAAAATCTGAGCTGAATGGTGACAAGGTAACTGGAGGAGCTGGTCTTTATTCACTTAGCAAATGAAATCAGAAAGATTTGTCATGAAAGGTAGAAGATTCTAGCAAGGGATCCTGAAATTGGGTTACTCATGGGTAACAGACCCCATGTCTATACCTGCAGGCGTAGAAAACTAGAGGATCAGCTCATGCAGAGACATATTATTAATCTTGAGACAGAACCAAAGAGCAATAGAACAGTTTTTTTTTTTATTTACAGATGATGCAATATTTGCACTGCTGCCTCACTCCCTGCAACTCGCTCTCTGTGCTCCGGATGCAGAGTTGAGAATTTTTCTATTGAAGATTCATGAATGAAACGTAAGTTATTTAATGTAAGATTGTTGAAAAACAAGCTGGATATTGTTGTTGACAGCTATAATAATTGGTAGCTAAGCACCTTTGCACTCAGTCTTGGCTGGTTATTGGCGACATCTTGGTGAACCATAGTTGCTTAGTTGCAGCATGGAGGAAAGTGCTGAGGACTTCTTGAAATATTATTTCACTGGTTAGGACGCTGAGTGTCTAGAGTATCACAGATAAGGATAAGGATAAAGAAAGGAGACACTGCGAGGAAAAATGTCTGCAATTACGACAGCACAATTTGTGTTGATAGGCTCATAAAGCCTTAGCGAAGGCATGCTATGGTTGCCTGGGAGGGTCATCATATTATTCAATTGCTGACTTGTTTTATTTTACTGCACTTAGTGAAGTACCTTTTCAATTTGATTTTATAGGAAGAATGAGTTGATGGAATAGAGAAGTAACAAAGGAAAAGTGTGGAGACATGAGGAGTGAAAGGCTACACGAAACTTGAAGGATGTAATAATTATTAGATTAAGATGCCCAGATTGTTGATGGCCACTATGAACTCCCAGATAAGGAAAACTGAATTGAGTTTGTTATTGTTTTACAATGTCCTATAACACTTGTTTCTAGATAAGCCTTTGCCTTTGCTGGAAATAAATATTGGGGTAATTACCCCAAAAAGGTACTTATTTAATTCCTTCCTTTCATGGATGTGTTCTGTGTGGTGATATGTTATACCTCAATTTTTGGCTCAAGCGAGAGGATCTCTGTTAAGCCATTTTTGTTGCAAACTTCTTCAAGAGACACTGTCTGGTGACAAGCCAATAAAAGGTACTGCACTTTTTACATGGGCTCCTGAACTTAAATGGAGCCTCTCTGCTCATATTCTTAAATTAATAGAACTGATATTCGAACATTAAAATGCAGAACTGGGGGTCCCTAGCATTGGCATTTAGTTAGCTGATATGTTTTGCTGCAAACAATTCCATGTATATGCTCTAGTTATTAAAGTTAAACAGCTGGGCTCTTGATAGAGGTTTGCTGTGGCCTTTGAACCAACAGCATATCAATGCCTTACTCTGGAGCTGAGATCTGAGACTGAATCTACAGAAGTAACTTTTGCAATCCTATCGAGGTCAGGCTTTTGCTTTTGCAGGCCCTGGTGGGATGTTAACAAGATAACTGGTGATGTTGTAATGTTGCTCTGGGAGGCATTCTTGTAGAAGGCATTGTTTCAGTATCTAATGATGGGGATAATTGCTGATTGGTAAGATTTTAGAATTTGAATAATCTATAGCCATGGTGACTGAACTGCCTAGTTATTTAATTTAATATTATACAGCCATTGCCTTTTACAGGATTCTGTAAGACTGGTTAGTTTTATTTGTGTGGAATATGGTAGCTTATTTTAGCATTGTGAAATAGGGGTATATATGCATATGTATAATGGGTCTTTATGTAGCCATTAAGTCATTTCAATAAGCTGCTGTAAGTATGCTATTTGGATGTTAATGTTGATGTACTCAGGGATATGCCTTGACTGCGCCTGTGGCATGTTGGGGGAAATTGATGGTCATTAAAGTTCCCAACTGTGATATGTTGAATCTAGAAATTCAGGGGTAAGACACTATAACTGAAGCAGAACTCTTGCTTGTAGAGCAGAAAACAGCTAACTAAAAGAAGCTACCATTTTCTTACTAATTTAACACTTCTGTCTCAGCAGGAGTCAGTGTGTGTTGAGATTAAGCAGACATATACTTTATTAGAAGTAGAAGGGGTCTTATTCAGGGTTAAAAAAAAGAAAAGAAAGAAAGTCAGTGTGTGTTCTGTGCTGGGAAGGGTACTGTATCAACTTAATTTTTCTTACTAATTGCCCTCTTTCCCACCTACCCTAAGCCAGTTCTACTTTTATAGTCACTGGATTTGACTGACAACAGGAACTTCCTACTTTTCAGTAGGAAAGGAAGGATCATAGAGAAACATTAGTTTTGTCAACCCTAAAGGAAAAAAGTAGCCCCCCCCCCCAAATTGCTGGTGGTCTGACACTAAGCAAGGAAGAATGAGGCTACTGAAGAATATAGGAAGTTGCTGTCCCAGAACAAGAAGACTGAGAGTTGTAAGGAGAGGAAAGATTAAGCATACAGAGAAACAGGAGAGGGGACACAAAATAAGACATGATAGGAGTGGTGCAGTGCAATGGCTGTGGGGAGGCAGTGTTCTGGGAGACATTCTGGAGGCGGTGATGCTGCCCTATTTGCAGGCACCTCTCTGATCTGAGGGAGAAGGTTGCCTGGCTAGGATCTGTGAAACCTCCTCCCCCCACCCAGGGACCACCAGGGCCAATGCCACTACCTCAGAGGTTGCCAAGAGAGAGGAGCGGCTGCACCAGGGTGGGCTCAGGGAGGAAGAGAGTGGTGGAACAGAGTTGCATCCCTCCAGTTATACCTCTCCACAGTTCATATGCTGTTCTGGTGGATAGTGATTCCTCTATGGAGGCATCTGCAATGGAGACCAAGGAGGATGCCGGGCACCTTCTCAAAGGAGACCCACAGGAGGGTGGCATGGGACCCCACAAGGGAAGAAAACAACTTCTGGTGGGGGACTCAATCATTGGGGGGTAGAAGTGGGGGAGGAAGGGGAGAGGGAGGTAAGGTGCCTTCCTGGTGACATGGCTTGGAGGAACAGGAAGCAAATCCTCAGGATCATGGGAGCAGCTGTACAAGTGAGGGGAGCTGGATGTCATTTTCCACCTAGGGTCAAATGACCTGGCTAGGAATGGGATCAGAGCAGTGCAAGATGAGTTTGTAGAGTTAGGGAGGAGCCTTAGACAAGTAGCGCATATCGTAACCTTCTCGGAGGTGCTGCCTTTGTATGGCAAGGGTGATGCTCGGGTACTCCTCAACAGGGAATTCAATGAATGGTTGAAAAGCTGGTGTTGATCTCAGGGTTTTGGCTTCATTGGGGACTGGGGAGCCACCTGGAGGGATGAAGGCCTATACTGGTGCAATGGTCTGCATCTGTCCAGGGGGGAATCCAAGATCCTAGGTGAGAGGTTTAAATGCTTCATTGGCAAGCATTTAAACTAGCCAAGGGAGGGAGGCACTGAAAAGGAATAGGGAAATCCCAGTCTCCCCCCACAAAACACAGTAATTAGTGAGGTAAACACCAAGGTAGAAAAATCATTAGGGAGCAGGAGAGAGGTAAATGTAAAAAAACACAAAGGCAGTAAGGACAGGGATAGGGATAAAAGGGGTAAGGCCATCAAAAAGTGGAGGGTGATGAGTCCCAATGCCCATAGTCTGTGTAACAAGCTCCCTGAACTAGTGGCCTTGATGGAAGAGGGTTGCCTGAATATTGTGGCAGTCACAGAAACATGGTACACAGAGAACCATGACTGGGATGTCAACATGCTAGGATACACAATCTACAGGAGGGACAGGGAGGGTAAAAGAGGAGGAGGAGTAGCTCTCTATGTAAAGGAAGGGATCAAAGCAAACAGAACTAAAGAGTAAACTGGGAGCAGATGAGGCACTCAGGGTCACCCTGGAGACAGGAAATGATACTAAAATCTGCATTGGGGTTGTATACAGACCCCTATCTCAGAGGGAGGAAATGGACAAGGAAATTATAAAAGGCATCCTTAGAATGGCAGAAAAAGGGGAGATATTGTTGATGGGGAACCTGAATATGCCAGATGTTAATTGGAGCACCTTTGTTGCAGGCATATCCAAGAGCAGAGTCATTCTTGATGTCCTACAAGGGGCGTGCCTCAGACAGCTAGTACTGGAACCCACTCGAGAGGGAGCAATCTTAGACCTGGTAACATAGAAACATAGACTTTGATGGCAGATATGGACCACTTGATCCACCCAGTCTGCCTATTTCCCTACCTACTGGATAAGTTGCACATTCTAGGTAACCAACAGCCTACTTCCTACAACCCCCCCTCACTATAATTGACTTATGTCTGTCCCATGCATGTTTGAATTCCCCCACTATTTTAGACCCAACGTCCTCCTCAGGAAGGCGGTTCCATGCATCCACCACTCTCTCCGTGAAAAAAAATTTGTTCACATTACCCCTGAGCTGTCACCCCTTTATCTTTAAATTGTGCCACCTTGTTTTTATACATCTCTTTTTCTGAAAGATGCAACCCTCCTGGACTTTGTTGATTCCCTTGAGGTACTTGAAAGTTTCTATCATGCCCACTCATCCCTCCTTTCATCAAGAGTATACATATTAAACTATCTCACTTTCTCTTCATCTGGTTTCTGCTACAGACCCTGCACCATTTTAGTTGCCCTCCTCTGGACTGCTTCCATCCTGTCTATGTCCTTGTGTAGATGAGGTCTCCAAAACTGCACACAGTTCTCCAGATGGGGTCTCACCAACTGTTTGTACAGAGGGATAACCACTACCCTTTTTCTACTTGTGATGCCTCTTCCTATGCATCCCAGTACCCCCCTGGCTCTCCTTACTGACTTTTCACATAGCTTACCCACCTTTAGGTCATCTGATATGACTACCTCCAGGTCCCTTTCCATTTTTATTGTTGTTAGTACCTCCCTGCAACTGTGTACTCTTCTCCTGGGTTTTTGTTTCCCAGGTGCATTACTTTGCACTTCTTGCATTGAATCTAAGTTACCATGTGTCTGACCATTCCTACAACCTTGCCAAGTCCCTTCTCATCTTTTCTACCCCCTCTTGTGTATCAACTCTGTTACAGATCTTTGTGTCATCTGCAAAGAGGCATACCTTTCACTCCAGACCCTCTGCAATGTCACCTATAAAGATGTTAAAGAGGACTGGACCCAGTACTGGGCCCTGAGGTACTCCACTAGTAACCCCCCTTTCTCTGGAATGTGTTCCATTCACTATTACCTTCTGTGTCCTGTTGTGCAGCCAGTTTGCTATCCAGGTTACCACCCTGGGACCCAATCCCCACTAGCTAACTTGATTATTAATCTTTTGTGCGGGACTGTGTCATATGCCTTGCTAAAGTCTAGGTAGGCCATATCCACAGCCCCTCCCTGGTCTTCTACTTTGGTCACCCAGTCAAAGATATCAATTAGATTCATCTGACATGACCTTCCTGCTGTAAATCCATGATGCTTTGGGTCCTGTGCCCCACTGGCCTCTAGGTACTCAACAGTTCTTTCTTTCAGAAGTGATTCCATCATTTTCCCTACCACTGAGGTCAAACTTACAGGTCTGTAGTTTCCTGCTTCTGTCTTGCTCCCACTTTTGTGAAGGGGAATCACATCTGCCCTCCTCTAGTCCTCAGGTACCACCCCATCCTGCCATGATTTGTTAAAAAGCGTGATCAGTGGTGTCACTGGGTCCTCCCTTAGTTCTTTTAGGATTCTGGGGTGAATCCCGTCAGGCCCCATTGCTTTGTCCACTTTGAGTTTTAGGAGTTCTTTCAGGACTCTTTCCTCAAACAGTATATTAAATTTCTGCACCCTTTTTAGTGTCTATGTTTAGTGGTGTTGCTGCAGTTGCATTTATGTGGGTGGTACAACTAGACAACTTAAAGGTAGAGTTTAAAAGCGTATTTGTGCAATTACCCAAGGTAAGGAAATCAATGTAATTGGGTCCACTACTTCAGGGTACATGATTGCAACCCCCAGACTTTTCAGTTTAGGGCTTTGTGACATGTCTAGGAACTTCCATGTGGTGGGGATCAAACCCTCACCTTGCTCCATAGAAAGACCTTTTGGAATTCAGATTTGAATGCACAGTGTCCTCATGTACTAAATTAGGAGAGTGATTTCAAACCCTTTCTAGGTTAAGCCCACACCCCCCTTCAGCATCCACTCTATTCTTCCATTCATTCTTCCAATAGTTTCCTCCACACCTAGTGTTTATATATATTATTAAGAAACATAATCTCTTGTAGAATTCAACAATTTTAAGTAACAGAAGATCAGATGTTAACTTTTTCACAGCATTATCAAGTCTGAATAGTAGATTTCTGCCTTTTATCAAAATTTGCAATTGTTGTATAGAAATGTGTTAACTTACTGAATTGATATTATTTACTTGTAAGATCAGTGAAATGTTACCTATCCTCATTATCATTTCATTTAAACTTTCCTCTCTACTTTTTCTTCCCCTCTTTTTTCTATTGTCATCTTGTTTCTCGCCTTTACCTGTATTTGCTCTTTTCATTTGTACATCATAACCTCACACCTATTCACTTTTCAAATACTTCACCATCATACTATTTCTAGTTTTGCTTACTGTGCATTTAACACTCAACATATGTCCCTGTGCTGAATCCTGTTCTCACTCTCAGACATAATTATTAGAGTAGTGTTTTGCTTGGTTTAGGTAGTTAGGTGAGTCATGGGCTTGACCCCCACCAGAGCGAGTTTACACTACTGATCAGAGAGATTTAAATGTGTGCTCTTGCACATGCAGTATCTAATGTATACATGCTTATTGTAAGGTCATACTGTGCATTGGGCATTAGTAGCATAATATGAAATAGTTGAGACAAATGACCTTTTAGGTCCCGAATCTTTTTGACTTGTGCAATAGGATGAAAGCATCATCTTTTTAAACAAGTTTTTAAATTGTGATTTGAATGTTATATAATTCAGTTTGCATTTATATTGATGCACTGATATTAAACACTTTTTACTGCTCACTATTTACAAGACAATTAGTAAAACATTAAGCCTCCTTTTGATTCATAAATATGTACATTTTGTGATGTTAAAAGCACTGTCTTGTATGCTTGCACACTTTAACTGTTGAAGCCCCATATGCGAGGGCACTACTTAGGGTAGCTTTGTACCGTGTCTAGCACTTTATGGTTGTTCAATGAAGTTTAATGAATTTAGCCCTATCGGTGAATGCTCTGCACTCTTTTTTTAACATTCAAAAGCCTCCTAGCCCAAACACCTCACAGTCTCTCACAAAATGGTACCCCTTTTCCTAACAACATGCTTTCAGTTACTCATTAAACCTCTAAGTCTCCTCCTTCCTCACTCTGTCCTTCTCTTTCAGTCTGCCACACACAAGGATGACCACAGAAAAGGCCAAAGAAGCTGTGCTGTGCATAGAGAGTATGAGTGAGTGCCTCCCTGTTTGTTTAGGTACCAGAATATAGACATATTGTCGGCCTGAACCAGGAGTGTCCCTGGACATAGAAGAGGCTGGAAGGCCTGGAGGGCATATGGAACTGCCCTCATTTCTAACACATTGATGTGTAGAGACACTTCTAGCTGAGATCATGTTCCCTAGGTCTGATATTCTCCTAGGTGGGCTCCCCAGCATTGACACAAAGCATCCATTGTAAGGGTCATGGTAGGAGCAGGGGGTTGAAAGGGAAACCCCCGTGGAGAGATTGGACAATTCCTGCCACCAAAGAAGATCCTTCTTCATGTACCCAGACTCCAGGATGCTGTGGTACAGGTTGTTCAGCTGCTGATCCCATTGGACTTGAAGAGTCCATTGGGTTATCCTCATATGCAGTCTGGCTAGAGGAACTATAGGGATCGCAGCTGTAATCAGCCCAAGAAGGTGGTGGATCGACCGGGCTGTGGTCCAGTGTGAGTTGGCCACTAATCTGGCCTGTTCCTGCAGGGTCTCTGCTCTGTCCACTGGGAGGAAAGCCCTGCCCTGGACTGTATTCAGCACTGCCCCAAATGAACTGTAGGCAATGGAAGGGTAGAGGTGGGACTTGGGATAGTTGACTGTTATTCCAAGTCTGAAAAAGAGGTTCAGGGTGAAGGAGAGGGACTCCCTCAGACTGCTCTGTGATGGGGTTGACAGAAGCCAGTCATCAAGATCCATTACAATTAGATCCCTCTGCGGCATAGGGCCACAGCCACCACTGCTAGGCACTTGGTAAAAGCCTAAGGTGCCGAGGATAGGCCAAAAGGGAGAGCCTTGAAATGGTAATGTTCCCCCGGAAGGCAAACTAAGAAAGCAGCGGTGGGCCGGAAAGACAGGGATATGCAGATAAGCATCCTACATGTCCAGTGCACAAAGCCAGTGGCCCTTGTGGAGCAGGGGTAGATATCCCTGAATGGTGAGCATGCAGAACCTCTTGTACTCAATGTACAGGTTGAGCATGCTGAGGTCCAAGATGGGTCTTAGGTTGCCCGTCTTTCTGGACACCAGAAAGAAATGGAAGTAGTATCCTCTTCCTATCTGTGCCAGAGCCATGGGATCTATGGTTGACTTTTGCAGAAGAGTGTGGATCTCATTCCCTATCAGAGACAGGTGCCTTGGAGGATAACAGGAGAGGCGTGGGAGGTTGTTCAGAGGCTTGTCTAGGAACTCTATGATGTGATCTCTTGCTATTAACTGAAGTCTGTGGTTATGTCCTGTGACCCTGGTAGTTGAAGAGCAAATCTTCTTCCACACTGGTTCCCCTAGAGGATCCGGAGGAGACATGGGGTCCACCATGAATCAGGAGGTGGAAGGGAGGAAGCTAGCAGCTGCTGGGGGAGATTCTATGACTTGGCAGAGGGAGTAGGGGTTCTTGATGCTGGATACCAGCATTTGGCCTGGCATTTGGCAGGGGCCTCTTTGGTCTGGTGTCTCTGTTGCCGAAGAAAAGGCTGTTTGCCTTTGTAACCCCCTCAGTACATGAAGTGGACATTGCTGATGGGTTTACCATGGTGCTGCAAGTCAGTGATAATATCCTTGGTGTCACCTCTGAATAACATGAATCCCCTGAAAGGGGCATCCAGGATGGAGGTCTGGACATCTTGTGCTGGGCCAGCAATCCTGAGCCACGAATATCACCTAATGCAGGCAGCAGTGGCTGTGGTAAGAGTAACTGAGTCTACTGTGTCATAAGTGGCCTGAAGGGCATGATGACAGGAGATTTTAGCCATTTTCACTGTCTTGGCAATCTCAGCCTTAAGCTTCTGGTGCTGGATAGCTTCCAGCTTTGACTCGAGTGAGGCAAGGGAAGATTTCTGGTAGGAAACCATATGAGCCACACAATTAAGGGATCTGAGGGCACAAGTGGAAAAGGAATGGATCTTGCAACTGAAATTGTCCAGCTGCTTAGACTCCTTATTAGGAGGAGATATGCTCAAATGTTTAGGTGTAGAAGACAGGTCGTGGGCAGCCTTGATAACAACCGAGTCTGCATTAGGATGGCCAGTAAGGTGTGTGACCCAATCCGGGGGGGGGTGGTACATCCTGTCTGCCTTTTTTGAAACAGCCAGAATGAAGGAAGACTGTTGCCAGAAAGTGGATGTCAGGTCTTCATGGCATCCAGTCCAAGGCAGTATGGGCATAGGAGCTGTGTCAGTCATGTCTAGATGCTCCTCAAGCCTTTTCTGCTTTGCATCCTCTTCCTGGATAGCCCAGCCACAGGCATTTAATATAGTTATGAGGAGTTCTGCAAAGAAAGGGTCCTCCAGAGGGAACTTTGGAACTCCTTAGGCTGAGGCTCTATAGGTGTATGCATACCAGAGCTGGAGGATGAGTCGGAGTTAGAGTCTGAAGAGTGCCTGCTGGGGGTCTGAACCCTTTTTAGAGGAGTGTCCTGGGTTTTATCCCCAACCTGGAGTCTAGAGGAGCCTTCTCTGGAAAGGTGGGAATCCACAGGAGAGGCTGATCTAGAAGTCAGAAAGGAGGCAGGAGTAGAGTCTGCCACAGGTTTCCAGTGGTCAGGCTTTGAGACTAGTTGAGTCCTGACCTCCTGAATCAGGGTCTGAAACACTGCTTGGATATCAGCCTGAGGCTGCTGTGGAGGCAAAGGCAGAAGTTGAGGAAGAGGTGGTGGTGGAAGAGAAGGCTGGTATAATGGATAGCCCAGCATTTGATATCAAAGGTATCCATGAGCATGATAGGAGTAGGGAAAGCCAGAAGGAGCATACCCTTAATTAGACATAGCCCCATATCTGGTAACTCGGTACATAATAGGGTTAATGACCAGGCGTTGGATACCCCATCAAAGGGTATTTTGGGTATTGTGGAGGTGGATAGCCTGGAACATTGCCCATAGATCCAGCTGGAGGTGCAGCTGAAGACCTGGAAGGAGGTAGGGCTGAAGGCCTGGCAGGAGGTCCAAAAGGACCAGGCATCAGCCCCATAGGGACATTCAAAGGGTCTGACACTGGATCAGGCACAGGAATGTCTGGCACCAGAAGAGTCGGCACCTGGCACTTGGTGTTGGGGTGTGAGTAGAACCCGATAGAAGACCCGCCATCATCTGGGGAGCCAGAGTCCAAGATGGTGTTACCTGGTTGTTCAAGGGGGCTTGGGTTGAGGAGGTCCTAATGGAAGGTCTCTAGAGGGATTAACAATAGGCCCAGTGGGTGAACCAGGAAGAGAGTGACCCAGAAAAAAAAGGGGGAACAGCCAGATTAGTGCCCATCTCCTGGTCTTGTTCTTCAGACAAGCCCCGAGGGTCTGGTTGGGTCAGTGGGAGTAAGGAACCCTCTAAAGACTGTTGCATGGCTGCCAGCTGGCTCAACTCAATGTCGGGGTATCCTGCGACCCCAACAGAAGAGCTTCAGCTGTGTGGTCCCCAGAGGAACTGGGGAGTGATGTATCAGCCGCATCTGTGCAGACTTCAGAAGAGCTGATGTCTGACCTATCGGCCTGCGCCATGCAGACAACTGTGGTACTGGAGTCCAACTTACCAGCTGTGACTGTACTCCTCGGTGGGGCTGGGAAGTGACTTATTAACCTGGTGATAGACCTTGAAGAAGATATGGGCCTAAGGAGCACAACAGGAGTTCCATCATCCAAGATGTGCCCCAACTGCACCTTAAGCAAAGCAGGCATGGAGGTCGTGGTCTGATCTGCCGGAGTGGTAGGAGACATGGCAGTAGGGGTACTTACTGAAAAGAAGGCCCCTCCAGTGTCAGTGGTGCCTGACTGTTACCACCAAGTGGATGGAGACCTATCCTGGTCTCGGTGCCTGTCCTTGCCCTTTTTTTTTGTTTTGGGTTCTGGTGTTGGAAAAGAAGATTTTTCCCACAGATTCTTAGCTCCTTTTCCATCAAAGCTAAACACTTCTCCAGCAAGTGGGATTTGAGCTTTTTCTGGTGCCTAATCTTTGTGGCCTGGTTGAAGAATTGGCAGGGCGTACAGTCCATGACCCAATGTTTGGGGTCAAGGCAGATCACACAGCAGGAATGCTCATCCGCATGCAGGATCTGGATGCTGCAGGACTTGCACTTCTTTTTTTCTACTCATCACCCAACTGTTCATGTTCCTGAATTGAACCTCCAACTATATCCCATGCCATAAATTTGTCACTGTTATTTATTTGCTTCCACTTTCTTCTGTATATCCCTCAAGATCTCTGTATCAGATCTGTTTATGTTAGACCTGTTTATACTCTATTTCGTTATGTAATTTTTTGACCTGGTTTTCTGTTCTCTTTTTATGCATAACTGGATGTTTGTGTAAATGGGCGTTTTTTGCTCACATACCTTTCAGTATAAAATAAAGATTGATTGATTAAAAAGCTGGACTGATAGACCTAACCACAGCAGTTCTGTAAAAATCCAAACTGGCCATACTGTGTGCAACTTGCACAAATACTGCTGGTCCAGTCAATCTGGCTACATTGTTCGGTCTGACTTTTATGTATCTGATCTGCTCATGGAAGTCTGTTTTTCAACCCTTCCTTGGCATAGTTGAAAACAGAACCATCAGGATCAGACCAGATTTGTAAAAGCCAGACCAGATCATCTGAAGTGAGTGGATCAGCAATATTTGCACAAGCTGTGCCCAGTTCCTGATGATCCCCCACCCTCAGTCACATTTAGTCCACTACCAAAGTCATGCTCAAATATTAGTGCCTCTACATCCACACCAATAAGCTTTTAGTACCATCATGCCTGTCCTGCTGCCATGAGCTCCCCCATCCATGAAGTCCCATTATGCTTGTGTTACAGCTCTGGTCCTGGTCTGGTGATCTAGTTTTTACCCATACCCCACTGCATGTGGCTTGGTGACATACTGTATAGATGGACTCAGAGTCTAACCTTTTGAAGGTTGAAATTTCAGAAAACCATTATGGTAAAAATACAAAGACTCACTCAATTCCTGATGATCTCCCCACCCCCAAGTCACACACAGTCCTGTACCAAAGTCATGCTCAAATATTGGTGCCTCTACATCCACACCATTGAGGTTTTAATGCCATCATGCTTCTTGTGCTGCCATGAGCTCCCCCATCCATGAAGTCACATTCTGCTTGTGTCAGCCCCCCCACTACATACACACACACACACACACACACACACACACACAAGGTAATTTTCCAGGGAGCAGCTCTTTATACCACATCAATTAAATTACTGCTAAACTCCTTATTTTTAAACATTCTGTTGAGCAATTTTTGTTTTAGTATATCCATGGTCAGGAAAAATGAATTTGTAAAAGAAACCAAAGCCATTTATCAATTCATTTAATCACAATACAGCATGTTATGAACCTATCAGATTCTATGTGCAACCTTAGTCGAACAAAAATTAGGCACACACGTGCCTATTTGTACGTGAAGCAAATGGGGTTAGTATCATTCAGTTGTAAACACCTATAGTCCCAAATTGCATGTTAACAACATTAAGTAGAATATAAACAGTAGCCCAGAACTGCCTGCCCGAGAAAATTAAGTTGGTGTATTATTTGGAAACAGGCATCACTGGGATTCTTCTATAGAATGTCCTGTAAAGTAGCAAAATGACTGCTTCTGGATGGTGGTGTCAAATGGCTTAATGAGGGCACAGCAGAGCTTATTTGCTTTGCAGAAAGCTCCGAGAAGTGTTTAACCCATTCTACTTCCAATAGCTTTCTATGATGTCTGTACTATTCATTGGTAATTTGTCACAGAATGACTGCCAGAAGACAATGAGTTAACTTTCTGTGGGCACAATTAGCTCCTCAAGCCATAGGAAAGATAGTGCTTCACAGCTTCCTATACACACACAGGCAGTGTAGTAATGAGGCTTCAGTCGAGGAATCTATTTTTTAACACTCTATCATGTTGTTTGGTAACAAAAATGACAGCCCTTTTCTGAATGCAAAACATCTTCTGGGCTGCACCCATAGCTGTAAAAAGGTGCACCTTTGAAACCCTTTGTGTTTGGGTCACACATATGTAAAAATATACAACAAAATCAATGTCTGGTGGTATGAGATATTTAATCTTCTGCAGAGATTAAGACCTCATATAAGACAGTAAACAAAAACATACAAATAGTGCAGCTGTGCAAAATTAGATGCCATAATGCACACTGAAATCCAGCCACACTACATGACTCAATAATCTGCCCTGTTACTTTGCACTAAATAATGCCTCTTCAGGTGTAGGAGATGGTTAGGATTTACTCCCAAATTAAGGGGTCCCATGTGATGACATAACCTCTGTCATCCCCAAATTAAATATTTGAAATTGCCTTCTTTTGCTCCTACATTTCAGATCTAATTTAATATCGAAAGCCACTGTATGTTGAGTAAATTATCCATACCGTATGGGGATAAAAGCAAACATGCTGTATAAACAGCAGCATTTAGCAGTTAATCAGAGAACGGGCAGTTTGAAGGAATTCAAATAAGCACTCAATGGTTGTACACCACAAACAGGATCACTTAATGATCATCAAAGCTAGATATCAAGATTTTTGTGTCTTTTTTGAAAAAATTTTTTTTCCAGAAGCAGATCACAGAATTAACATAGAAACATAGAAACATAGAATTTGACGGCAGATAAGGAACGCTTGGCCCACCCAGTCTGCCCATTTCCCTACCTACTGGATAAGCTGCAGATCCTAGTTAACCAGCAGCCTACTTCTTCCTACCCCCACCCCCCAGAACTGCCTTATGACTATCCCATGCATGCTTGAATTCCACCACTGATTTTGACTCCACAACCTTCCTCCGGAAGGCCGCTCCATGCATCCACAACCCTCTTGAAAAATACTTCCTTAAATTACCTCTGAGCGCCCCCATCTTCAAATTGTGCCCTGTTGTTCTTGCACACCTCTTTTTTTGAAAGATGCTACCCTCTTGGACCTTGTTGATTCCCTTGAGGTACTTGAAAGTTTCTATCATGTCCCCGTCTCCCTCCTTTCCTCGAGGCTATACATATTAAGCTCCTTAAGTCTATCTTCATATGTCTTCCGGTGCAGACCCTGCACCATTTTAGTTGCCCTCCTCTGGACAGCTTCCATCCTGTCTATGTCTTTGCAGAGATTGGGTCTCCAGAACTGCACACAGTACTCCAGATGGGGTCTCACCAGCTGTCTGTACAGAGGGATAATAACTTCCTGTTTTCTACTGGTGATGCCTCTCCCTATGCATCCCAGTATCCCCCCCAGCCCTCCTTGCTGCCCTCTCACATTGCTTGCCCATCTTTAGGTCATCTGATATGACTACCCCCAGGTCCCTCTCCATTTTTGTTGTTGTTAGTATCTCACCCCCCATTGTGTACTCTTCCCCTGGGTTTTTGTTTCCCAGGTGCATTACCTTGCACTTCTTAGCATTGAATCTAAGCTGCCATACATTTGACCATTCCTCTAACCTTGCCAAGTCCCTTCTCATCCTTTCCACCCCACCCTGTGCATCAACTCTGTTGCAGAGCTTAGTGTCATCTGCAAAGAGACATACTTTTCCTTCCAGTCCTTCTGCAATGTCGCTTATAAAGACATTGAAGAGGACCGGGTCCTAATACTGAACCCTGCGGTACCCCACTAGTAACCCTCCTTTCTTCTGAGTGGACTCCATTTACTATTACTCTCTGTGTCATATTCTCCAGCCAATTCTTTACCCAGGCTGTCATCTTGGAACCCACTCCCAGGCTGGCTAACTTGTATATTAATCTTTTGTGTGGGACTGTGTCAAATGCCTTGCTAAAGTCTAGGTAGGCCATGTCCACAGCCCCTCCCTGATCTACTACTTTGGTCACCCAGTCAAAGAAATCTATCAGATTCGTCTGGCATGACCTTCCCTCTGTGAATCCATAGAAATTGTCAGCAGATAAGGACAGCCAGACCCATCCAGTCTGCCCATAGGCCCCATATATTGAATGTGGCCACTGACCCTGTGTGATCAATGGCTTTTCATCACCCCTTCCCCTCTCAAGGTTCCCTTGTGCCTGTCCCAGGCCTCCTTAAACTCCCCACTGTGCTTGCCCCCACTACCTCCTGTGGCAGACTATTCCAAGCATCAACTACCCATTCTGTGTAGAAAAACATCCTCACATTACCTCTTAATCTACCCCTCTCCAATTCCAAATCACACCCCCCTTGTTCTAGTACTTTTTCTAGACTGGAAAAGGTCCCCCACCTGCACCGTGTTTATGCCCTTGAGGTACGTGAAAGTTTCAATCATGTCGTCCCACTGTCTCCTGTACAGTACATAGTGAGGTCCCTTAGTCTCTCCTCATATGTTTTATGGTGCAAGCCCTGCACCATCTTTGTTGCCCTTTTCTGGATAGTCTCCACCTTGTTTATGTTCTTGTGCAGGTGTGGCCTCCAAAACTGCATGCAGTCCTCCAGGTGAGGCCTTACCAATGTTTTATACAATGGCATCACCACCTCCCACCTCCTGTTAGTGATACTCCTGCCTATACGTCCCAGATGCCACTGGCCCTCTCTGCCACCGTTGTTCACTGCTTTGATACCTTCAAGTCATCAGAGATGATAACCCCTAGGTCTCTTTCCTCCTTGGTGACAGCCAGATCTCTCCCCCCCCCAACCTGTAACTCTCCTTAGGGTTCCCACTACCCAGGTACATTATTTTGCACCTTTTTGCATTGATCCATGCTGCCTAGGATCCTGTGCCCCTCTGGTCTCTAGATACTCGACAATTATTTCCTTTAGAAGTGATTCCATCATTTTTCCTATCACTGAGGTTAAACTAACAGGTCTATAGTTTCCTGCTTCTGCCTTGCTCCCACTTTTGTGAAGGGGAATCACACCTGCCCTCCTCCAGTCCTCGGGTACCACCCCATCCTCCCATGATTTGTTAAAAAGGGTAGTCAGTGGTGTCACTAGTTCTAACCTTAGTTCTTTTAGAATTCTGGGATGAATCCCATCAGGCCCCATTGCTTTGTCCACCTTCAGTTTTAAGAGTTCTTTCAGAACCCTTTCTTCTGTAAATGGGCCGGTATCAACTTCTGTATCCAGCGTGTTACTACTGTTTGTTTTATGTACCTCCCCCTCTTCCTTTGTAAATACTGAGCAAAAATATTTGTATAGTATCTCTGCCTTTTCACAGTCTCCCTCTGCCCATGCTCCCTCCCCTTTATTAAGCCTCACTATCCCTCCCTTGGTCTTCCTTCCAATTACTCATGAATATGGATTACCTGTGCTTATTAAAATACAGCAGTTGCAGATTTTAAAATGTTTAATATTTACACTAAATTTACAACACATTTTAAAAGAAAGCTAAAGGAAATACAGCAACATTAGGAAATTTAAGAAACAATAACATAAAGAATTACAGATAGAAAAACCTCACTAACACTTGCTTACGACTGGACTTCTTACCCTGTGAGTCTTCGTAGAAAATGACAGACTTCTGGCCACACAAGTCTAGGATTTAAAAGACCAATAACTCACACACTGCATTGGTATAGTGTCATCTGGTATTGTGTCTGGCTGCAAATCTCCATGATGGAGCTATGCCATATGTGGATATGCCCCTTGTGAATGGCCACAAATTATGGGTCTTGGCCCATTCCTTTTTTTCTTTTATGTAAAATATTGAGCCCCATTCAACTAGAAATTTCCATTTGAAGCATATATGTAATCAGTTACCCACAACAGGGTGTAGATGTATAGGCATTTAATGCATGCCTTGGGTGCATTGTGATGTAGGAGGCCACAGGTCGAATGTCCTCACAGCACCCCAGGCATGAATTCAATTCCTATAAACCCACACCCTCATACCTCTCAACCTCTTTCCTCATAAATCAGGGACAAAGCTTAAAAAAATCAATGACAAAGACCCAACATCAGGGACACATCTTAAAAATTTGTACTATTCATTCAGAAAGCTGACAGAAAAAGGGGATTAGTGCAAGATGCATTTTCTGAAGAAGAACAAGCTTGTAATTCTAATGTTTGACATTATTTTGTGTTTACAGTCCCCACTGTTCTGTCACAAAAACACTCATTTTACGAGGGACACAGGAAAATTCTGAGGCAAAATCAGGGACATCCCTGAAAATCAGGGACAGTTGAGAGGTATGCACACCCTGGAGTGGGTTACTGCACTTATAACTTGGGTAACCTGAAAAACAAGAGAAAACACAGAGAAAGTGTTTTTCTGAAGTGAAAACTTGGGAAAATGGACAGTATTCTGCCACCTTGAAAAATAGTCCCTAACAAATTCTGCACACAGAAATGTCATTGATGCACTACTCACATGATCTGTGACATTTTTGGTGCATAATATGCTCCTGTTCAGTGTCTACAACATGTGCGTTGCACACACAGCCTGCGTGCACACACACACACACACACACACACACAAACACACACACACACACACACGCTGTAGCCATTTGCAGTTCTTCTTTCAATGGGATCTCACTCTTTTGGGAAGGGGAGTGAGCACAATGGACTGAGTCTTGGAAGACAAAAATGGTACATTGTCACACAGCCTACAGTTCAGCAACTGGCCCTGTCTCTTTCTGTTGCTCTCATTTGCTGAAACTGGGGACTTGCTGCTTGCAGTCCCTCTGTCTCCCTTTTGTTTCAGTATACCACCTTGCTGGGGGACTTTCATTGGACCTGAGGGCCGGGGGAGGCCAGGAGTTGAACATCCACAAAACCCAGTGGTCAGGCTCTCACACACTCTCTTTCCCTATTGTCATTCTCTCTCTCACCACTGAAATGTATGGTGGCTCTGAACCGGGCTGTGGGGGTCTGCACATTATCGGTTCCCACATTAAGACATAGAAAGTGTGGGGGGGGGAGAAAGAGAGAGAGAGAGAGAGAACCTGAACAGACACCCACAAAACTGTACCCTTTTGGCTACTGCTCTCCCTCTCACACTGCAGAGACACTTCGCTCAGTAAGGAATATAGTACCTGCTGGCCTGGTGGAGCTGTGAGATCAGGCACTCGATGCCACACCTTGCGCCACGCTGGAGACCTGGGTTTGGGAGGATCTTGGGCCATTGGAGGTCAGCAGGGGGAGGACAGGATTGAACATCTGGAGGACTGCTTTCTTGTTCTGAGAGGAAGGGAGGTTCTGATCTCAGGCTCTGGTGGCTCTTGGCAGCAGTCAGGAACACAGTAAGCCTGAGGTTCAGCAACCATGGGATTGGCTGCAGCTGTGATCCTGCAGGCATGCATGGGAGCATGCATGTCCACGCTGGACATATTGCATGTCTGAGCCTAGGGAAGGAAAGCAAGAAAAAACCCTACTGGCTGGGTGAAGTTCAGGTGACCTCCAGAGACTAAGGCCACACCTCGACTCTACCCTCTGGGGATCCTTGGCCTCTCCAAGGGGTCCAGGAGAGACAAGGATCCTGATACTGATGCTACTGGCAGAAAGGTTGTTCAGGTGGGGAAGTAAGAAGCTCCAGGTCGAGCTAATATAGCCCGAGAGATGTCGCAAATGTTAGGTGAATAAACAGAATTGGAAAAAAAAAAGGAATATCGGACCTGGTGTCACAACACAAACTCCCACTTTCTTGCTCGCTGTGACTGTGTGGCATTCTCTCTCTTTCTCTCTCTCTCTCTCTCTCCCCACTGTGGAGCCCTGCTGCCAGCCTGCAAGATATGGTACTGTGGAGAAACGTATGGTTCAAGGGGGATGAAGAGTCATCGAACACTGCTGCACCACATGCAGTACCTGTCACTGTCACTCTCTTTGTTGGAGGGCAACTGATACCATGGACACAGACACAGAGAGAGAGAGAGAGTGGAACTGACAGGATAGATGTGTATTCTGTGCCATCAAGGATGCAAAAATGTACCTGTGGGTCCACACATTACATACTCGGAGAAAGGCAATCTCCTCCCTGGCACTTTGAGCACCTGTCAGTCACATAGTTGTGGAGGGGCGCTGCTGACCACACTACTATACTGCCAAAGGCACACACAGAGGAGACACACAGCTCTGTCTACCTCTGTGCTGTGTGTCCACTGCTTGGAGGACAGGGGGCCACAAACCAGTAACAGAAGCATGGTACCACTCTATAAATCCATGAGCCAGGTGGCTGGGCAGTGATACCCTTGACTGCAAATTGCACCATTCCTGACTTTTGTAGTAGCAATGGGACAGTAAGGTCAGCTGCTAGATTATCTAAATAGTGGGGTTGCACTTGTGGGACTGTTGTCGGAGATCTGCGGGCTGGGTGGTGGGCATACAAACATGTTGGGACTGATGTGACACCAACTGTGGATTGATGGACCCTCAACTGCAAATTGTACTACCGCTGACTTTCCTAGTAGCATCGGGACAGCATGGTCATCAGCTGTTACATTATCTAAACAGTGTACTGTCAGACAACACGATACAGTGAGAGGCACATTTTACAACACTAGGATACTAACAAAATACACAATATGGTGACAGCTCAGCTCTCTCACTTCCCAACATGGTGTTATGGCTGCCGTTTGTATTTTTCTTCATCTAGGAGGGAACAAGTGCCTACAGACGCTCATTGAGTCCCTCTGCAGAACCGTGCATTAAAAAGAGAATTTAATGCATGGCCACACAGAGGGACTCCACCAATGGCATTGGATGTTTCTTAACATCCATGTTATAAATGATTTTAAACATTTTCACCAGTTTGGACCACAATGTCTCTGCAGCTATCCATGTTAATTAAGAGGCATGTTCCCAATGAACCAGTCATTACCTTAAATGTGCCTTGCCTTGCCATAAAAGGAAGGTCCCTTCAGCCTTTTGTTCTATTTACTTGTGTAGTGTGTGGGCACGAACAATGATTGCCTCTATTGCACCCTTTTAATTTCATCAGGGTTTAAATGTAAATGAAAGTACTCAAGTCTGGTGTGAAAACCTGCTGGACTCCATTGCAAAGGTCATGACCCAACTCATGTAACGCATCTTGAAATTTTATAATGTTTTAGTTTTGTAGCCTTCAGTAGTTATACTGTACTAGTCAGTGTTGTTGCTGTGCTCTGTAGTCCCTGAGTTCTTGTCTGATGCTGGCCATGAAACCTTTCAAGGCGTAGTAAGTGCTCTGCAGTTTTCTGTATTTTAAAGTGTATCTGAGTTAGAAAAAAATGCTTTCACAGAATACAGGGACTTCACAACACATGTAACAGACCTGAATGAGAGGATAACTTCTGCTGGCTTATGCAGGTATTCATCATCAGCTCCCATGATGCTTTGTATGAGTGGGGTCATGACCTTTGGTATGAAGACAAACAGATTTTCACACTGGGGCAAAACAGAGTGAAGCAATCTCATTTATCATTAAATTAGGATGAAATTAGAGGGGTGCAAGAGAAGGAATCATTATTCATGTCTACAAACTACACAGGTATACAGAAAATGGGTTGAGGGGACTTTCCTTTCAACTACAGTACTGCATCTGCCATTTTCAGAGGTAGTTACAGTCACAGTGTGTGTGTGAGGGGGGCAGTGTAGACTTGACTGCACACAGATGGCAAGGATCTGTTCTAGTTACATTCTAAGTACCTATGCTCATAGCCATTAATCAGAACTCAAACAATACCTGTTCTGTTTTCCCCCCAGATTATTTTGAAATGAAGACTATTTAGGAGATACACCAAAAAAAAGAATATAAAGAGGAACATTTTCATTTCTTCTATCTCCATGAGTAGTGTGCATAATAACTGTTACATTCATCTACTAGAATTACCCCAAATTATCTATGTGTTGAATTTGTAAAAATGAAGAGCACTCCTGACGTCTAAGCAGTGGAGTCTTTTCTCTCCTAAGTTTGAGTGAGGCCTAGGAAAAAATAAAAGTAAAGATACTGATTGGTTCAAATGTAATGATATTTTGACTTTGGGTGCAAACCTAGCATTCATTTTGAGTTCCAGTGACTTCTTATGGAAAATACATAGTTTGGGTATAATTTCATCTGTGTTAACCCTTTCTCGCTGTCATCATTCATAGACAGCATTTTAAAAAACTGTTCCTGCTTTATCTACAGCTCGCTGAATCATCCCCCTGACCTGCTTTAAGAACTACCCTGTCCTAACATTCAATCAGCAAGTGCTGTGTCCAGTAAGCTTTGGGGGGGGGGCTACTAGGACCAGGTGTGCTGGACAGGTAAAATCAGTGGGGTTGGGCTACATAGTAGCAACCCCTCCAAACTTTGAGTCATTCACAGACTGCACTTTACAATCACTTCCTGTTTTGTTACAGCTTGCTGAATCATCCCACTTACCTGCTTTAAGAGCAATCCCACCCCAGCATTCAATTAGCAAATCCTGTGTCTGGTAAGCAGGGTGGCTACTGGAACCAGATATGCTTGACAGGTGACATCAATGGAGGCTAGCTACATAAGCAGCAGTCACTCCAGTGGCTGACCATGTTGGTGGCTGCCTACCAGAGTGGCTCCCGCTGGAGTGGTGGGAGCATCCTACTGGCGGCTCAAATCGGAAGCTTCAAGGGAGGCTTTGTATAAATGTTTCTCAGGATCTGCAGGAGTTTTGTTTTAAAGGTTTACAGGACAATGTGTTGTTTAACTGTTTAAAGTAGTCTTTCATAATTACATTTTGAAATCTTGCAATTTCAGCTTGCCCGATGGCTACATGGGAATCATTACGTGGTCTATCTTATACTGTGTTGTTTTCATTCTTGGGCAACATTTGCTCAGAGGTGTCTTTTTGTGAGACTGCAGGGGTATTTGGCCAAGATGAGGCCTTCCTTCTAATAAGTCATGTACCTTTAAAATAGATGGTTAATTTATTGGGAGTTTTAAAGAAAAAACATGTTTTAGATTTAGGTGATCTTTTTTTTTTGGTATTGTAGAATCAATGTTAACTTTGAACCAAGTTACCTTGGACTTTTATTTTATTTATTTATTGAAAATGTTTCACCAGGAAAGGCACACTGAGCAAAAAGATGCTTGACTCATGGTGCGACCTGTGGGGGGATACAAGGGAGGAGGGTGTATATGCAACAGTCAGTAGGTTGAACTTGAAGTGGAGCAACACGAACAATTGTTATGTAATTGAGTGAGATTACTTACGAACTTGATTACATGAGGAGTTCAGTACATAACAAGAGCCTCAAGGAAAGTGGCATACATAACTGAATACACATCAAGGACTATACATGATTACATAAGTGCCAGTACAGAGATTGAACTGGAGCAGGGTGTACCAAGTTGGCAGTGGGAAAGGGAAGTCGGAGACTGGGGCAAAGGAGCAGTGGCAGGACTGTGTAGTAAACACTGGGGTATTTAGGAGGGTTGATTTAGGGAAGACAGTGGGGGAAAGAGAAGGGAGATAGCAGAAGTGAATGAGACAGTAAGTGCATTAGTTGTTTAGGGCAATGAATAAGCCAGACAATTAGGAGAAGGCCGAGCCGCTAGTCAGGCATGAAAGGAGGAGGGGATTGGAGGGGGAAGGAGAGAATTTGTCAGGGGGTGGGAGGTCAGGGGCAGGTACAATTTGGTGCAAGGAAGTTTGTGAGAGCAGAGGATAGAGAGTGTCTGGATGAAAAATGGATGGATTTGGGCTGGCAGGCCATTCCAGAGCTTAGAGAAGAGGTAAGAGAAAGCCGATTGGCCTGCAGAGGTCCTTTGGTGAGGGATTACTAATAGCCTGGAGTCAGTAGACCTGACGATAAGGGTGGGGGTAGATGGGGAGGTTAGGGAAGATACAAGGTAGGGAGGAAGTTAGAAACAAATTTAACACTGTAGAGTAGGCGCCGGTTACTCAGGGATGGAAGGGCCAGTGAATGGAAGAGCTCGCAATGATGGGTGCGGGAGGGGGCATTGAGGGCAAAGTGGCAGAAAACATTAAAGAAGGGGTCCAGTCTGGCTAAGGTGGACTTCGAGGCAGAGCAGTAAAGAACATTGTAGTAGTCGAAGGAGGGTAGAATCATTTTCTGGACTATTTCGTGTCTCACAGGAAGTGGGAGACTAGCACCAAGCTTTGGGCACAATTTTGATAGGATGGGGTCCACGTGTGTGGAAAAGGAGAGGTGGTGATCAAGCCAAATCCCCAGGTACCTAAAGGAGGACATGTCTTCAAGGATGATGTTATTTAGGGTATGGAAGATCGGGGGCATGTAAGTCTGGATAGTCTCTGTCTAGTGCAGAAAGACAGAGACAGTTTTCTTGGCATTTAGGGAGAGTTGGTTGGAGCTGAACCAGTGTTAAGCTTTGTTGAAGTCGGTCTGAAGATTAGAGGTGACTTCTTCATGGGTACGGCCAGAAGTAAAGAGAACCGTGTCATCAGCATACATGTATATTGCAGTAGTGGAGCATGAGTTAGGCAGATCATTTAGTAGGATGGAGAAGAGGATGGGGCCAAGGACTGAGCCCTGGGGAATGCCGGTGGTAATAGGGACTGGGGGGAGGTATAGTCAGCTTTTTTAGTGGATTGGGTTCTATTTTGTAGGTAGGCACTGAACCAGTTTGTGGTGGACGCTGCTAACCCAGCCCCTGATAGGCAGGATAGTACGAGGGAGTGGGATACCATATCAAATGCTTTGGCTAGGTCAATGAAAATAATGGCAGTAATTTGTCCGTTGTCCATCCCAGAGAGGATGGAGTCCTTGAGTCTTAGTAGGGAGGTGGTGGTAGAGTGTTTTTTCTCTAAAACTGGACTGGAATGGAGTGAAGTAGTTAGTTTCTGAGAGAAAGAGGGAGAGTTGAGATAGTACTAGATGTTCCTGGAGTTTGGCGAGAGTGGGGAGGAGGGAGATGGGACGGTAGTTAGTTGCGGAGGTAGGAGCACCTCCTTTTGGAAGGGGTAGGATGGTGGCATGATTCCACTCAGTGGGGAGTGACTTTGTGATGAATGAAAGATTTAGCAGGGCCACGAGGGAAGTAGCGATAGCAGGGGCAGATAGGAAGAGGAGTTTGTTGTCGAGACATTGGGGGATTTACCTTTGGTGGGGTTCAGGGAGCAAAGGGCATCTAGGGTTTCGATGGGGTAGATGTGTTTGAAGGAAAAGGGGTTCTGACCAGGCGGTAGGGGGTAGCTGTCTAGGGAGTGGGTGTGGTTACAGAAGGAAGGGAATCCAGGAGGGTTGTAGCACAAGTAGTGAAGCAGAAATTAAACTCAGAGGCTACCTTCAGGGGGTCAGAAAGTAGAGTCCCTTGGGTGAGGAGGAGAGGTGGGGGATTTGATGTTTGGGGGAGAAAAGGGAGTTGATGACTTTCCAGAATTTGGAAGGCCTCCCAAGATTTGCCTTTAGGGTGCTAAAATATTTGGCCTTAGCTAAGCGGATGGCCTTTGTGCAATTGTTGCAGAGCATGCGGTAGGTGAGATTGTCGTCTGGGAGAAGCGTAGATTTGTAAATGCGCCAGGCCTTGTCATGGGCCTGTTGGCAAGCTATAAGCTCGGGTGATATCCAGGGAAGGTGAGCCCCCTGGACCCTAACACGGCGCAGGGGGCGTGTTTGTCCCAGGCGGTAAGGAAGGTGTTCCAGAAGTGCGTAAGGGCAGCATTCATGTTAGAGCAGCTTAAGATTGGGCCCCAGTTTGAGTGAGCTAGTTCTTCCAGGAGAGGGGAGAGGTTTAGGGATTTATATGACCATTGGAATATAAATTTGGGAGGGGATTTAACTCTATGGATTTTGTGGACCAAGTAGATTAGGTGGTGATCGCTAATGGAGTCAGGGAGGAGGCCAGAGCTGACGATGCGGTGTGAGTGGGAGGTAAGTGCCCAGTCAAGAATGGAGTGGTTTCCTGTCTTATGGTTTGACCGAGTAGGTTCCATAATGGTTCGGCTAAGGTTGAGAGCAGATATCTTGGTTCAGGTTTAGTTAAAAGTGGGGGCTAGCCAGTTGTGGTTAAAGTCACCCATAAAGTATAGCTCACCCAACTGGGCAAGAGACGTGAGTTGGCACAGAAGGTCAGTGACTGTTGTGGTTGGAGTGCCGGGGCAGCACTAAATACCAGCCACAAACATGGGTAAAGTGGAGGGAGGGGACAATTTCACCATAAGCAGCTCATAAGCTTTAGGTTTAGCTTTTGAAAGAGAGACAGAAAAATGTAGGGCTGAGCTGGTGTAGACAGCCACCCCTCCTCCTCTGGTGGGCCAGTCTTGCTGAGTGATGGTGAACCCTGCAATAGTGATGGTGTGGTCTGGGAGGTTTGGGTTTAGCCAGGTCTTGGATAGAATGATTATGTCAGGGGCATGGTGAGTGGCTAGAACCTGGAGCTGATCGAGCTTGGGGGCTAGGCTATGAATGTTTAGATGGAGTAGGCATAAACCTCAGGGAAGGGAGCCAGAGTGAGTGTCAGTGGTGGCCTTGGTTGAGGGGTTAGGCATGGGGTATCTGGGACCAGGAGTAGGTGGCGGGCCGGGATTGGGGTGTATATCCCCTGCAGCCAGTAGTAGTAGTAGGGCAAGGGTTAGGTGGTGGCATAGTATGTTGAGGCACCAGGATTTGGCAAAGTGCCATTTGGGGGGGAGCAGTAGGGCAGGCAGTGTGGAGAAAGTGGGCTCTGGATTGGTAGAGGGAGACCAGGAGGCAGCCAAAAGTATAGACCGAGGAGGTGGGGCTTGTAGAGAAACAGGACCGGATGGTAGCTGGGAGAGATGCTGTGGACTTATAGGGGGCATTTTTAGGATGAGTCAGTACAGCAGAGGGGGGATGCAGGGTAGCAACTTAAAGGAGGAGGAGTTAAAAGGGGGAGGAAAAGTAGGATGGAGAAAATCAGAAGTAAGTGCGTTATTGTTTGTGCCATTTTTCCAAGTACAGAAGGCACAGGTAGGGAGTGAGGAGAGGTACAGTCTAATGTGGGGCAATGTAGATAGAGGGAGAAGAGGATCAGTTGCGAGAAGTGCTAGGTAGATAACTGGGCGGGGGAAGAGGGAAGGGGTAGTATTTGTAGGAAAGGGATAGGAGTAGGTTGAAAGCGGCGGTGTAAGTAGCGTATTTAATAGGTGGCCTGGGAGGGGGTGGTGGGGGCAGGAAAAAATAGCTCTGTAGAAAGAAGAGCATAGACCCAGGCTAGCGGCTGCTCCGGAAATCCGGCTGGAGGGCTCTATGGGTCGGGTAGCAGCTTGGCTGGCTTGGCAGGAAAGGCACTCCAATTGGAAACAGAGGACTGATCTCTGGTTCAATCAGGGGCCGCCAAAGTGGTAGGCGCACCAATCAGAGGAGGCATCAGAAGCTGGGAGACGGAGGGTGTTTAGCAGTGGTTACCTGTGATGGACCCTGGGAGACAGGACCAAGAGGGCGGGAGGGAAGCGTCGGTTTGTTAGGTGGTAGCGGTGCTGATGCCGCCAGGCTCCATGGGTGCCGCTCGGGGCACGGAAAGAATCTGGGAGGGAAGCAAGGAGAAATAGATCAATAAGTAGTTGTTGGAAACAAAGGAAGGCAGGAGACAGGCTGGAACTAGAAAAGGGAGTGGGGGCAAACTAGGGACAAAGGACAGGAATTAGCAATTCAGGAGGCAGAGATTTAGGGAAACAGAAGTTAGATGGGCGGGGAAGGGGCAGGCTATAAAAATAGAGCTTAGTGCAGAAGTTAAGTGAGGAAAAAAAGGCAGAGAATAAGTGGTGCCAAGGAACGTGAAAACCAGGATTTGGAGAATAGGCAGAGGGGAAATGTCAGGCTTGTATGGAAGGTTGAAGAGAGTACACAACAGGAGTAGAAACAACACGGGGCAAGGCAGGAGTTGGTTAAATAGCTAGCTAGCTAGGCTTGCAGTAGCGAGGGATGCAAATGACTATAACGTCTACACAAACAGACTGTATCACTTCACTTAAGCTGTACGGTAGCAGAGAATATAATTAAATATAACACGAGTAAGGATTACAATTACAGTCCTTTTATGCTAAGTAGTATGGCATCAACATTAATCATTATAAGTCCAGAATAGCTCTGTAGAAAGAAGAGCGTAGACCCAGGCTAGCAGCTGCTCTGGCAATCCGGCTGGAGGGCTCCACGGGTCAGGTAGCAGCTTGGCTGGCTTGGCAGGAAAGGCGCTCCAATCGGAAGGAGAGGGCTGAACTCTGGTCCAATCAGGGGCTGCCAAAGCGGTAGATGCACCAATCAGAGGAGGCATCAGAAGCTGGGCGGCTGAGGGTGTTTAGCGGTTTTTACCTGTGATGGGCCCCGGGAGGCAGGACCAGGAGGGCAGGAGGGAGGTGTCAGTTTGTTCAGCGGCAGCGGCGCTGATGCTGCCAGGCTCTGTGGGTGCCGCTCGGGGCTCAGAAAGAATCTGTGATGGGCTCCAGGAGGCAGGACCAGGAGGGTAGAAGGGAAGCATTGGTTTGTTTGGCAGTAGCGGCGCTGATGCCACCAGGCTCCATGGGCACTGCTCAGGGCACGTAAAGAATCATTTAATACTCTATGCAGCAGATGTGGAGAAGAGTCCCAGACCAACCAGTTCTAGCAATGATAATCCTTGTGATTTTCTCACAAATTGGATTAATAGTAAAGGTCTTATGGGAAACATTTGCTTAAGTTGCTCAGGAAAGTGTTCCCACTGGAACACTCAGCCACAGATTCTGTGAGGCAGATGGGAGTGCCAGTTTGAATGCTTTGGTTTTCTTATAAAGCAAGGAGCATGGGGTTGCACACCTTGGACATTCTTCAAAGCAGAATCATAAAAGTGGACAGAGTGGGGGTAGGTGTGGGCTCAGCCAACAGGGCTGGATGAGATGAGGTCATACACACACACACACACACACACACACACACACACCATACACCCATACACAGGCACACCCATTTGGGGGGTGGCAGTGGATGGCTGTCACTCAAAGGGGTTGAGAACCCTCTCTACAGGAGTAAGAAATAAACTGAGGTGCTGAAAGAAAGCACTTCCTCTTGGACTTGGAACATCTGAAGACCAGGGACCCTTCCATACAAAGACTGTCTGACTGGTAAAATAGCGCAGTAAGGGACAGTGCAATTTGGTAGCTAGGGCAGGTGATGGATTTTAGGTGAGAATAGTTCAGAATTCTGCTGTACACCAACTGTTTAACTTGTTTTATTTCCTGCATCTTAGTAAATGTGCAATCTTTTTGTTTTCCAGTAAATACATCCTGTTGTAAATACTTGTAGTCTTTTAGTAAAGAATCATATTTTTTATAGAATCAGTGACTGCTTGTTTTATTTAAAAGGGTAATTCTGCTATTTCTGCTGAAATCTGTTTGCAGCCTTCTCTGAAGGGGCACTATACCCACAGTTATTGTGTTTGAATTTCCTGACCTTGTGCAAAGGAAGAAGTATGATTCTCAATAATCTCCTGGTGTTCAATACTAAGAAGACCAAATCCATGCTTTTCTATCACTGGTCCACTAAGCTACCCTCCCCCTCCTCAGTGATAAATTCCTCCAATGAAAACCTTTAGATCTGGTTAAATTCTTTAAGTATCTTAGTGTCACACTGGAGTCCCACCTCTCCTCTGAAACTGACACACATGTCTCTACTGTGGTGAAGAGCCTTCACCAGAAGCTTGGACTGCTGTACCACCTCCTGCCCTACCTAACATACTCCACCTGCTTGGCCATTGCCTCCTCCTCCTCCCTGCAGCCCTCATCTTCTATGGAGCCCCTATTCTGCTTTCCGTTCAGTTCTCCCCTCTTTCCAGACTCACACAGATCTACCACAAGGTTGCATTCTTTGCCCTTGGTGCTAATGCCAGGGTGCACCACTGTTCAGTCCTTAACTCCCTGAGCTGGCCTTCCTTTGAAGCTAGACTGCAATACCCTACCCTTTGCCTAACCTACAAACTAGTTCACACATTCACTCCTCCATGCCTCAAGTCCATTATCCAATGGGAAACTATGACAAAGGCCATAAGATCAGCTGATCTGCCACTTCTCACTATCTCTAAACCCTGTCTTGTGGTAGGCCGGCATGTCTTTGCCTTTTCTGGGCCCTCTCTCTGGAACTCCATACCACCTGCTGTTTTGCCCTGCCCTTCTACTGATACCTTCAAGTGCTCCCTTGAATCCCACCTTACCTCCTCTCAGCTCTGCACCTGTTTCTGAGTCATTCCACACTTAGCATCTTGCTCACTCCCCTCCACTCCTATCCTCCCCTGTATGCTTCTCGTTCACCTCCTGCATTGCAATGATTTTCTGAGCTACTCATATATCACTGTGTTTACCCTGATCCAGTCAATTGTAAATACTACTGCAGTGCTTGATTCTTACTGTATTTTTTGTAAATTATGTAAATACCCTGTTCATTGCTGTTATGCCTTTTTTGCTATTTGTGTTACGTGATATGTTACTTGCTCTGTGTATCCCTGTTCATTGCAGTTGTGCCATTATGCTATAATGTTTTGTATTATGTAATTTAATTTGTTTGCTCTATTTTATTTTCAGTATGTAAAAGTGTCTTTGTACACTTATTTGCTGCTGTTATTTATTGTTTCTCTTCACTTCCCCTTGTACCCTTCCCCAGGTCACCCTTGAAAAAAGGGACATTCTCCCTGCTGTAATCCTCTTACTTATTTTTCTACACATTAATGTATGTTTGAAGTTGCTAGATGCAATGATACTTTGTACCTTTCTGTGCCACTGATGCTTATGAAACCTTATTTAAGTATGTTCTATGTACTGATTAAGTATGTTATATGTACTGATCAAGAATAACAATAAAAAGTATTAAGTGAAAAAAGGGACATTCTGTTTCCGTAGGCTTACTTGGTTACCAAAATTCAAATAAATAAATCCGTTATTAAGAATAGACCCAGCACTATTAACACCAGGTAATTATCCTCAGGAAAACTAATAATCTGAGCGATTAGAGTAAGAATATATATATCAATAAGTGCAAACTACAGCATTAAATCAATAGTACAAGAAACCATGAAGACAAATTTCAGCTCTGTAATTCAATTCAAAGGAATTTATAAAATACATAGAAACATATAAGTTGACAGCTGATAAGGACTGCAAGGCCCATCCAGTCTCCCATTTGTTTCTACCTTATGAATGTGCCATAGGCCTTTACTCTGTCAATGGCCTATTTATTCATGCTCATCTATATTGTTCCCTTATGCCTATCCCATGCCTGTTTGAAGCTCTGCACTGTATTCATATCCACCACTCTCTGAGGTAGGCTACTCCATGCGTCCACCACCCTTTCTGCGAAAAAGAACCTCCTCACCTTACCCCCTTAATCTGCCTCCCTCTAGTCTCATGCTGTGTCCTCTTATCCTGCTATTTTTCTTATATTGAAACATGTTAGACTCTTTCACCTTGTTATTGCCCATAAGATATTTAAAAGTTTCAATCAGGGCAAATGGAGGAGTGGCAGATCCAAGGGGAACACGGGAGATCGGTGTGATGAGCTTAATAGGATTGAGGAGCAGGGTCAGACCGATGCATAAGGACATAGAGGAGGTAGGTGGGGCAGTCAGCAGTGGGCTGAATATTAGTAAGGAGGATAAGGGGGGCAGCTGGGGGCAAGGATACTGGGGAAATTGGATGAGTGGCAGTTGGTTCAGGACAGGGAGTGGTAAATAGGGAGTGCCTGGGAAGGGAGGGGGAGGGTGACCAGGAGGAAAGGGACCTGAAAGGGTCCAGTGGAGGGGAGAGCAGAGAGATAGAGGTTGGAAGGACAGATAGGACCGCTGCCAGGGGTAATGAGGGGCTAAATGTCCCTTGGAGTGCTGGGGGGCTAAGTCAAAGTGGTGTGGTGGGGAGGGGGCTGGAGATTGATGGGTTAGTCAGGAGGAAGGCTGGATCAGGAGTTAGGCCAGTCAATGTCACTCTCATGGGGGGGTAGCCAGGGTAAATGATGGGTTAGAGAATGAAGGGGACAAAGAGGATGGGGGTAGGATAGGGGGATGAGAGGTGGTTAAAGTGCTCCTACTGGGGGACTCCATGATTAGGGGTTTCAAGTGGGAAGGGTGACAAACCCTGTGCCATCAGGATAAAGAATATATCTAGCATGACTGTGCATGAGGCCAAACACTTGATCTATGCACTAGTGAAGGATTGTGGAGGGTCCCTGGACATACTAGTGCATTTGGGTACCAATGACATTGAGGGTAACAGTGTGCTGGAGATTAAGGCAAGGTTCTTGGAACTGGCCCCGGTGTGTCATGCTGTGGGGTGCTCAGTCTCCTTCTCAAAGGTCTTACCAGTGCCTAGGGTCAGCGTGGGGAACAAGCAGAAAATTAGGGAGGTGAATGAGTGGTTAGGGGAGTGGTGTGAGGCTAGGGGGTATGGGTTGTTGGGGGACTGGGGTGCGACCTGGCAGGACAAGGGACTTTACACAAGGGACAGGCTCCATCTCAATTTGGCAGGGAAGGAGGTCTTGAAACAAAAACTGATCAGCTTCATTCAGGCTAAGTGGGGTTTAAACTTGTGAGGGGGGAGGGCGGGAGCTTGACGTTGACAGAAGTATTCACATCATAACGAGGGGGGTGCCCCAGCAGTGAGGGGAGGGGGCAAAATGGGAGCACTGGATAGTGCATGAGGGAGCTCCAGCAGAAAGCAGCATGTGAACTTTCTGGTTGGGGGTATGGTAAAGGGAAGGGGAAAGGGTTGGTGGGTGGTCCTGATTAATGCCAGAAGCATGGGAAACAAGATGCCAGAACTTCAGGTGATGCTAGTAGATGGAGAATTGGATGTGGTAGTCATCATTGAAACTTGGACCACTACTGGGCATGACTGGGACCTCAATCTAATGGGATACATAGTATTTAGAAAGGATAGGCTAGTGGGCCAGGTGGTGGGGTAGCACTAATCATTAGAAATGGCATAGGGATATACAAGGTGGTGGGGGAAGAAGGTGATATGGAGGCTTTATGTATCACCTTGCAGGCACCTGGGGGCAGGAGAGTAAATATGGGGGTGGTTTATAGGCCTCCTATGCAGGTGGATGGCCTGGAGGAGGGTCTGGTGGCAAATCTCAGGAACAAATGTGGGCAGGGAGAGGGTGGAACAGTCGTCCTGGGGTACCTCAACATGCCTGGGGCTGATTGGGGAACTATGGCATCATCATCAGCCAGGGAGCAGTGCCTGCTGAAGGTCTTCCAGGATGCATTCCTCTCTCAGCTGGTGGCAGACCCAATGAGGGAGGGCCGCATCCTGGTTGTGGTCCTGTCAGATAGTGATCTGGTTGGGAACCAGGTGGTGAGGGACCCACTAGCGGGGAAAGATCATGCCACGGTCTGGTTTTCCCTAGTCCTGGGGGGTGGGGAAGATCACACAAAAACAGTGGTAGTTGATTTTAGGGTGTGGACGTCAAGAGTATGGAGCAGATCCTTAATGGGCACCTGGATGGGATTAAACTGGAAATGGACACAGAGAGCAGGTGGAAAATTATAAAAAGTGGGCTTCTGGAAGTGAACAAGGCCTGCACAAAGGTCCAACGTAAGTGCTGTAGATCCAAAAAGCCGAAGTGGTGGACTAGGGAAGTCTAGGATGAGGTGAGGGAGAAAAGAACAATGTATAGAAGATATACGCACTCATGTGGGATGATGGACAAAGGGGAGTACGATGAGATAGCTAGAAAGATAACCAGGGTTGTGAGGTCAGCCAAGGACAGGACAGAGCTGAGGTTGGCCCAGGGGATTATAAAAGAAGATAAGGGGTTCTTTAGGTATATCAGGGATAGAAGGAAGATGAAGGGGCAGATCAGTAGACTGAGGTCTGGAAGCAGGTGAGTGGAGGAGGCCGGGGAGCAGGCCAAGGTGCTAAACAGCTACTTTGCCTCGGTTTTCATGAGGGAAGATGGGGGGGGGCAACTCAGTATGAGGGGAGGCAGATTGAAAGGGCAGAAGGTGGGGAGGTCATGAATGTGGAAATGACTGTTGATAGGGTGAAGGAGTCCCTCAGTGTCCTAAAAATGGAAAAGGCACCAGGACCAGATGGTATCCATCCCAGGGTGCTAAAGGAAATGGCAGAGGTCCTTGCTGCACCTCTGGCAGACCTTTTCAACTCTTCCCTTAGGACCAGGTGGGTGCCTTATGATGGGAGAGTGGCCCCCATTGTGCCTATTCACAAAGGTGGCTCAAGCGAGGAGCCAGGGAACTACAGGCCTGTAAGCCTGACATCTGTGGTGGGCAAAATGATGGAGGCCATCTTGAAGGAGAGGCTGGAGAAGTTCATGGGGGCATGGGGTTATCTGGATGATCACCAGCATGGCTTCATCCAGGGCAGATCATGTCAGACCAACCTTGTGGAATTCTACGACTGGGTGACAAAGGCAAAGACCACGGCAGGCCAATGGATGTCCTCTTTCTAGACTTCAGCAAGGTGTGTGATTTGATGCCACACCTTGGGCTACTGGCTAAGTTGGGGGATATGAGGATGGGGGGAAAAGATGGTCAAGTGGATAGGAAATTGGTTGATGGGGTGGGTTCAGGAGGTGGTAGTCGGTGGGGAGGTTTCATCTCCTAGGAGGGTCATCAGCGGGATTCCCCAAGGTTCAGTATTGAGCCTGCTACTGTTCAATGCTCACATTTTGACATCAGAAATGGCATCAGGAGTGAGATGAGACTCTTTGCTGACAACTCAAAACTGGGTGCTGTGGAGAACAGGGAAGAGGGTAGTAGAGCCCTGCAGGGGGACCAGGAGACTCTTGAGAGGTGGGCATGCACCTGGAAACTGAATTTTAATGTGAAGAAATGCAGGGTACTACACCTAGGGCTTAGAAACCTAAGGTATGAGTACCTCTTGGAGGGTGAGATACTTCAGGTTTCGGA
The DNA here is from genome assembly GCA_016271365.2 of Neoceratodus forsteri. Lineage (NCBI taxonomy): Eukaryota > Metazoa > Chordata > Ceratodontiformes > Ceratodontidae > Neoceratodus > Neoceratodus forsteri. The sequence continues at coordinate 215,371,233 of CM057451.1, forward strand.
TGGGGAAAAGGACCTTGGTGTGGTTCTGGATACCAAAATGAACAATAAAATGCTGGTGTGCATAGACAGAGGGATTATCTCAAGAAGGAAAGAGGTGTTTCTCACTCTGTATAACTGGCTGGTTAGACTGCACCTCAAAAACAGTATGTAGTTTTGGCACCCATACTTGAAAAAGGACATCATTCTTCTGGAAAGGGTCAAGAGGAGGGTGACCAGAATGATACAGGGGCTGGCAGATAGATCCTATGGGGAGAGACTGGAGGAGCTAAACTTGTATTCTCTGGAGGACAGGAGAGACAGAGGGGTTATGATTGAGGTCTTTAAGTATCTTGAGGGGGTGACTAGGGTAAGCCTAGGTAGGGTGTTCAAACTGAGGGAGGTGGGGATCACCAGAGGGCATGCAATGAGGCTGGTGAGTGGGAGGCTAAGGGAGGAGACAAGGAAAAGTTACTTTACTGAGACAGTGCTGGAACCTTAGAATGCACTGCCTGTGCAACTGGTGGCTGTAGAAACAGTGGAGGGATTCAAGAGAGGATGGGACAGGCATGGGGGAAGGTGAAGATGAGTAATGCCAAAAGTAAAGGTGTAGTTTGGTCGGAGGTTGGGGGTTGGGGGTTTACGGGAAGGGGGGAGGGTGGCAGTTTACCCTGCATGGTTGCTGACTCTCGAACAGATTTGATAGACCATATTGCCTACTCTGCTGGCATCTTAGTATGTTAGTGTTAGTATAACACCTCTCTCCCTCCTTTGCTCTAGGGTATAAATATTGATCTCTGTTAATCTGTCCTCATATGTTTTCTGATGCAGTCTCTCCACCATTTTGGTTGCCCTTCTCTGGACTGCCTCCATTTTGTTAATGCCCTTGTGCAGGTGCTGCCTCCAGTACTGCACACAGTACTCCAGACAGGGCCTAACTAGTGTCTTATAAAGAGAAATTATTACCTCCCTCTTATGACTTATGATACCCTTACTAATACACGCCAACATCCCTCTAGCCTTACCTACTGCTTTAGTTACCTGCTTGGGTGATTTCAGGCAATCTGTGATGATGATGATAATGCTCAAGTCTCTTTCTTCCCTTGTAATTACCAGTAGCTCCCCTCCCAACATATAGGTAGCTTCAGGGTTTTTCTTCCCTATGTGCATGATCTTGCACTTCTTTGTGTTAAACCCCAGTTGCCACTCTTTAGATGATTTTGCCATTTTTTTCAGATCTCTTCTCATTCTACCCACCCCATCTGGATCATCTACTCTCTTGCAGATCTTGGTGTCATCTGGAAACAGCAAACCTTACCCTTCAGGCCATCTGTAATGTCACTGATGGAGATATTGAAGAGGACTGGCCCCAGGACTGATCCCTGAGGTATACCACTTGTGACATGCATCTCTCCTGATTGTATACTGTTTACCACCACTCTCTGTTTTCTGCCAGTTTGCCACCCAGTTGACCAGCTTCTGACCCACCCTGAGCCTACCTAGCTTATTAATCAACTTTCTATGTGGAACAGTATCAAAAGCTTTGCTGAAGTCAAGTTAGGCGACATTAACTGCACTCCTTTGGTCCACCACTCTGGTTACCCAGTCAAAGAAATCTATGGAATTAGTTTGACAGAACCTTCCAGTTGTAAACCCATGCTGTCTTGGATCCTGGGCTCCTATTGATTCCAGGTGTTGCACTATCCTTTCCTTAAGGAGTGCTTCTAAAATATTAGGATTTCCTTAAATAAAAGGTCATATCTTAATTTCTAAGGAGGATAGTAGCTTTTAGCTGTTGGTAAGAGTGCTTAAAAAGAGCTTCCAACTAGATTTTGATAAGCTAAAATTGGTTTATCAAGTGATGAGTGCTAACTAGATACTACAAAGCTCAACCCTTAAATATACATAGACATATACATATGTTAGTTTACAATAAGCTAATTGAGACTAGTTAAGTCAATAAAATGGGAAGATATGCCATCTACACTAAAATGGAGTAACCCTAGCAATTTTACTATGTGGAAGAGTTGGTCTAGTATTTCAGACCAATGTGTAGGAATAAATAAAACTAAATGAATAAGATAAAAAGTCCAAGTGCAAGCCCAAAATGTGTACTGCCATGGTCTTTTCAATTTTCAATCAGAAATATGTGCAGCTCACAGGCAACAGAAACAATGGTTTAATGTCACCAAATAATCAGCAGCAAACACACATCCACAGATTCAAAAACACATAGTTTTCAGTTTGGGTGAATAATGAGTAAAAAAATTAGCCCAGCATGAAGCAGCAAACAGTTCTGAGTTCTTGTTGCAAAGTTCCAGAAATAATCCAAATAACTGTCCCACCGAAAGATCTGAGAGTGTCACTTACTGCTCCTTAGTTCCAGTACTTGAATTTTTAATTTTGAAGAAATCTTTCCCTGGGACTTTCATTCAGCAGTCAAAGGAGCCCAGTGGTTCAACAGCTTTGCTTTGGAAGTCATATACCAGGAATTGGAGGACTTGGGGCAGTCCCCCCACTGTAATTTCCCCACCCTCCAGAACTGGCTGCTCACTAAAGGTAATGAAAAAGGAAAACAAAAAAAGTAATATTTGAACAAAAAGGAAAACAAAAAAACAAATCTTGGTTTGAGGAATTTAAGGGATCCCACAATAACCCCAACCCCCAACACAAAGAGGCTAACCTTAATGCACTTTTAGATGTTCCTTGACAGTAACTGCCCCAAACTGCTTTTTGTTTTCTCTGTCCTCTAATAGTTAAAAGCAGATTAAATAAGGAACAAAAATAATAAAGATAAATACTAATATTCTTTTGCAATCAAAGGATGGTAACGTATTGTATATAAGGGGAACACGTAGCTGTGGAGACTATATGGGAAAACTATAATAGTGCAGCAATACTCACACCACAATACTCCACAGCATTAAACAAGACTTTCTCAGAAGATTGGGACCTGTCTGCTAGAAGAGAAAAAAAACATACTTTTTTTCAATAAAACTGAAATATCCCCTTAAGCAGGCTAAAATGTCGTATCAGGATATTTACTTATTTAGCTTTTTTTGACCGGGTGAGCACACTAAACAAAATTGCCTAATTTCAGGTGTGACCCGGAAGGTTGCAATAAGAGATATAGACAATGTCATGGGGGTACAATACTGGCAGAGTTTGAGGACATAGACATAATGTAATACAATATAGAAGTTTAACAAAAAGAATGATAAAAGCAAGAATGAACTGTATTACAGAAAAAGTGAAAAGGCACAGTTTTACAAGAAACACAAGTGCACTTTTGGCAAGCACCACACATAGCACTTGGTTCTGGCAGAAAAATGAATCTAATACCTCAGACATCATGCATGCTCTTTAAAGGTTGCAGTCTTAGGTCTTATGACTCAGTGGTAGGAAAATTAAAAACTTTAAAAATAAAATTCAATATATCTCAATACAAAGCTCCTAAAATGTACAGATCAATAAAAATACTATGAGAGCACAGACAATTAAAAAGAGCCCATGTGGGCACAAAAATTAAAAGGCATTTTGATATACAAACAAATTCCAGACATCTGAATACAGACTCAGTGAATCACTAGTTTTCTTAAAATAGTTCTCTTAAAATAATGTCTGGCAACACAAGGAGGGAAGCCGGCCCTGTGGTGCAGAGGCTTGAGGCGCTGGATGCCACACCTTGCGCCACGCCGGTGACCCGGGTTCGGGAACAAGCCTGGGTCATCAGATGTCAGCTGGGGGGGGAAGAACTAGGGCTGGCTGCCATCTGGTGGCCCTCTTCCTCGGGGATGGGGGTAGTAGGTACCTCGGAGTTTGGCCACCCTCTGGTGAAGACCAGAGAAGCGGCACTTCTCCAAGGACCTTTGGCATTAGGCCATTCAGGGAAGGGAGGAGGAGACCCCATTTGGAGCTAATGGTATGCAGGTGCTCCTCCAGGCACATGCACTACCACTTTTGGGGGTCTTGAGAGTAGGTCCATGGGAGAAAAGGAGGAAGTGAGGGTCCACAGAGGATGATACATCTGGACAGGCTCTGAGGATCTGCTGGGACATGCATGGCGCTACAAGCCCCTGAAGGACCCCGAGCCCTTTAGGCTGGTGAATGCTGAGGGAGGACCTGCCACAGGAGTATAAAAACAGTCAACAAAAAAATAAAAAAACACACAAGGTGGGAGAGGAAAGGGGAATAATCCAGCAAGCAATCATGCAAGGATTTTCAAGGTACTGTAAGAGCTGCACACCCTCCCATGGGGCTTACTGCTGACCCAGCATTGAAAATGGGCTCCACCACTGCATGGGCTCCAAGTCTGTGCCACTGGGTCACAGAACAGCACTATTACCTTTCCAAAAAAAAAAAAAAACAAGCAGCACAGGGTTGACTAGGAAGAGTTTAGATACTGTAAGTTCTACTGATATCAGCAGCAGGAAAACCAGCACAAAGTGTACAGGTTTAAAAGTTCCAATTTATTCACATAATAGATAAACAAGTACTCACAACATATTACAACAGGCACAATGTGTAAAACAGAGGGTGCAGAGCCACAGTGACCCAACCAATTTACTGTAGCACCAAGCTTTTACAAGATTCTTGAAAATCTGGGTGTGAAACCAGTTGGGTCGCTATGGCTCTACACTCTCTGTTTTACATATTGCAACTGTTGTACTATGTTGTGAGTACATTTTATTCATTATTTGAATACATTTGAACTTTTAAACCTGTACACGTTTGCTGTTTTTTTAGCTGCTGATAGCAATTGAACTTTAGCCAGGCACAAGTTGTTTGAGTGGAGCCGTGCTTCTAGCTGTCTCTATAAGTTCTATTGAACAGGCAGCGATGGCATACCTGTTGAATAATTAAACAGTGCGTATCCTCAAGCCCCTGCTGGAGCTGTTTTACCATACAGTACAGCGTGCAGCTGCTCACTCCTCTCTTAACCAGTGTTTCTGGAGCAACTCCTGAAGGAACTTACAAATCTGAAAGTGAACAAGGCAATTGGGCCAGATGGGGTGTATCCAAGGATACTGAGGTAGCTCAGAGAGGTATTGGCTGCACCTTGCAATACCAAATCTATTCAGAGCCCTTTCAGAAAGTTTCCATATACTGTACTTCAAATTTATTCAATCAATATTCTTTTTATTCCCTCTGTGTTTCATTCTGTGAAAGAGCTTGTTCACAGGGTTTTTGTACTTCTTGTTACTACAAATACATACATTTTTTATTAATTTTCATTTTTTCAGTATGATAAATTGTTAATTAATTCTTTGTTTAACTAATCTCCATTTTCACCTTACTGTAGATTGCAATTTCTAACTTTCATTAAATGGACTATCCTTAGTTGCAAACTCTCTTAGCTGTAGCCACCTATGGGATACACAAATACAAACTTCTTTAATGTGACCACAGCATTTTCAAACAGTTTTACTATTTGTCTCACGTTATCTTTCATTCTCTATCCACCACCATGAAACAATTGATTTGTGCATGATTTGTCACTTCTGTTTCTAAAAACCTGACACCCCGTACCAATGGGCATGTGCCTGTAGTCTTTAGAATTCTTTGGTATAAAGTTTTTTACACATCATTTTGTCCTTATTTCATATTGTTCCTTTCTATGAACACAAACAGTTGAGGGACTCCTTACTCCCAAATATATATCCATTTCATGTTACTTTTTCACTTTCTGATACTTTAAAAATGGTTTAAACCCTAATGATTGCTTTGAATTCTTAATGCTTCTGTATGGTACAGGTGATGATAGCTGCTAGGGTTCCATGTTCACTGTGGCAAACTTGACCTACATTCTTTGGCAGGACCTCATGCTTGCTGCAGTCAGACTATGAGCAATTCTGCGGCAATTCTGTGATGGGTTTTACATACTCTGGCAACTCAAATGCGCTCCAAAATAAAATCTGGTTACCCAGAAGGAATGCTCAGAAAAAGGTAGCCTCGGGCAGTTTGGCAGATGCAGAGGCAAGGTAATGCAAAGCAATTCTGGCATCATGATTTGGATTGGATGTAGGGATGGGGGAATTAAAGGGTTATTTATTCTTTTACTTCAGTCTGTTTTAATGTCCTATGGCTCCCTCTCACCTGCCCTGTCTAGTTTACCACAGCTATGCTCCTGAGTATTACTTCCCCTGCCTGCCCAATTGCTTGAAGACCAGTATTGATTGCCTGGTTGCAAAACAGTGCTGCTCCAATGCCTTCCTCCCACCCACTTACTTGAAGCCTGCTGGTGATGGTTTGTGCTGTAGGCTGCTCTAGTTTCTTCCTCCCGATCATGCAGTTCAATACCAGTGGTGTCATTTGTATCAATGCCACTTGGCTTCCATTTATTACTCTCTCCCACTCGGTAAGGATTTACTGTGAGCCTAGAGAGTAGCTGGGCCATTTTACATTAGACAAATGTCCAGGAAAGCTTCCCATTTTTTGTCCTCAATAATTACTAACACTTTTAAATTCCACAATTCTGTGACTGGCAAATAGAACCACCATTCTTTCTCATGAAATAGACTTCCTTATGTTGCCTCAGTGTTTGTAGAAGGCCATAATGGTCATAAGCTTCAGGGCTGAGAGCCAATAGATTGGAAAACGGTGGCTCCACTGACTACTGCAACCCAGGGGGGCTGGATGTATAATGGAGTTACCAACAACTCACACTAATGCCATTTTAAGCTTGCTCACAATCATTTTAGCCATTTAGTTGGGGTTTTCAGTGGTGACAGCAATTTTTACTGCAACAAAAAATGCTGTTTTTGCAGCAGAGACTTTTTTCTGTGACAGGCCAATTTTTCTGCGGCAGTTGCTGCAACCGCAGAACTGCAAAAAACACAGAGCCCTGGCGGCTGCTTCAAAGTGTAAAGAATCAGTCCCCCCTCTCAAGCCCATCAGTGTAAGCCGAAGAGGTGACGTATCATCTCTCTGTACTCTCGCTGTGTTCGAGAAATGTTGCCTAGCAACCCTATACTCACAGCCTCATGGCGACAATCAGCTTATAGGCCAATTCTGCACAAATCAATCACTGCAGAGTTCAATTATTTCAGTTGTATTCTGTCCTGGTACAGGGTAGCCTCACAGTCTATTACTGATCTACTACACATATTCCCAGTGCTGTTCTGAACTCAGTGCTGTTTACGTGACTGAGTTATTTCAGGCTGGGGGGCAGATTTTATTTTCAGATTATTTATAATGGTCATTAAATTCTAGTTTTATACATTTCACAAAGTAAACAAACCATATCAAAAAATATATTTACTACCTTTTTTACTTTTGCATTCTTGAGCATTTAAAAAGAATACTTTCATTTGATATACAAGTTAGCCCCTTGACTTACTTATTCTTCTTTCACTCTATCCATAGTGAATCTTCCTAATCATTACCCCATTTTAGACAGAACATATTTCATTTAGGTACCCCTGTTAACTTCTCCCACTATTTCCCTAAATACAAAAATGTCGATTACTATCAATGTTCATTCCTATAATAGGATTCAACATTTTTAAATTGAAAATCCATTCAATTTCTATTCATTCCAACTTCTTTTTAAAATCCCCTCCTCTCTCTGGGGGAGTCACTGCTTCTAACCCCCAAAACCTAAGGGATGTTCCTGCATGTCCTGCCTGATTTAAATGTTGCACTATTGGAGATCACTCATCATTCCTTCTTATATCCCCCTTATGTTCCTGTATTCTCACTTTAAGCACCCTCTTTGTCTGCCCAACATAAAGTCAGTCACATGGACATTGAATTAAGTATACTACCCTTCAGTCGAACAATCTATATGTTCCCTTATCTCAAATGGTTGATTTATGTGGGGGTGTTCAAAAATGTTTTTTTCTTACTTGTATGTCCACATACAGAACTTCATTTACAGAGCTTCATCCCAGGCAGCAAAGCGCCCAATAGTAACTGATCTCCCTGTGGTGTCTGCTGTTTAAACTGTGATATTACTAGTTTGTCCTTCAAATTTCTCACTCTTTTCGCAGCTATTTTTGGCTTCTGTTACAGACCTGTTATGTGGGGGTTTTCTATCATGACTAGATGCCAGTTTCTGTTTATTGTTTTCCTTATTTCAATAATTTTATGATTATACATAATGGCCAATGCCACTCGATCTGATGTAGTTCTAGAGTGATTTCCCAATAGTCAGTCTGTTCTCTATTCTCTGTTCTGTGGTTTGCTCTCCTGTGTGTTTTCAGCATATCCTCTGTCTCTAAACCTCTGGATCATACCATTTTTGTTGCTTTCAAAATCATCTTAGAGGATACAATTTTGCTTAATCACAGATAGCTAGGAATATGCTATGCTGTTCTTTAGTCGAGGCTCATGATAGCTGATTCTGTGAAGTAGAATATTATAGTATATGGATAGCCTTTATTGTCCATGGAAACCAGTGGCTTTCTAAATGTTGTATGGCAGTTCAAAGGTCAAAAAAGCTGTTGTACTATCGTTCTGATGTCACACCGATAGTACAACTTTTTAGCCTCATTCTCTCACTTGATTGGCTCATTCATTGAGGACCTACCAGAACAAAAAAAGAAAGCATGGCAGCACAATTTACCAAGTGCTGAATGCTAGACGGTCCATTAAGTGACACCCATAGAACCGCAGATGGCTGTTTGTCAGAAAAGAAAATTACTTTTTTATATTTTAAAATTAAACTGCTCAGCCACAGAAGAAGAAAACCAAAAGGAGGAGTTTGCTCAGACCAATATGGTATGACTGTGAGAAGATGGAGCAAGCGGAAGCAGGAGAAGCCAGAGCGAGTGGGACAGGGAATGGCACCAGTAAAAAAAAAAAGTAAACATTCAAAAGGCCACTGGTTTCCATGGACAATAAAGGCTGTCCACGTACTATATAAAACAGTGGATGATTGCTCATCCACAACAAGGCGGTTTCCCTCTCGGGAGTTGATGACATCAGTGAGACCTCTCCAGCTTCACTCGCGAGGTCTCTATGATGTCATCAGCTCCCTCGAGGGAAACACAGCCTTGTTGTGGATGGGCAACCATCCACTATTCTATATGTTGTCTGTTGTTTTTCTATACAAAGTGGTTTCTAATCTCCCCTGTTGTTTTTTTTTTTATTAACATGGCTGTGTTTTTACTGCCTGCTGCAGCATGTACCAGCTTGGGGCATCCAGCTCCAGCCTGCCTGGAGAGCTAATTGGCTTGAACCACACCCAGGAGGATCTGGGATGGCCGTCATGCCATCCTGCAGGAGGGGGTCCCTTATGCCTCTCCTAGCCAGGACAGCCCCGAATCCTCCCTGATGAGACTTCTCAAGAGTCCTCCAGGCAGCGCAGGGCATGGTCATCAAGCTGCATGGTCACACCCAGCCTTTTTCCTCCATAGCACCCACTTGGAGCATGGACATGCAATGACATCTGGGCACAACATGCCAACATCTGCTGTGCTCCCTCCTTGCTAACACCAGCACTAGTACTACCTCCATGTATCCCCAGAGATCGCTACAGTACGGTGAATTTTCCCCAACCCACACCAGGACTAGGAGAGTTGTCTGCGGTTGCTCAATCCTAGTCCTCCCCTGCCAACCCCCGATGACCCAGGCTTGTTCCCGAACCCGGGTCACTGGTGTAGCAGGAGGTGTGGCATCCAGTGCCTCAACCCTCAGCACCACCGGGCTGGCTCCTCTGTTATTTTTTAATCAGTAAGTCTAGATAGGCTAAGCTATCAGTACTGTATTGCAACACAAATGTCAAATTCTGGTTCCACATATTTAATTCTTCATGGAAATCTTTTACAGCCTCTTCATTTGCCTTCTATAGACATAAAATATCATCAATATAATGAAACCAGGGACATCTGGTGACATCACCGCTGAAGATGGAGGAGTAATACCAGAGATCTGTGATGCACCTTCTAATTTTTCTTTCCCTATCTCTTCAATTGTTTCCTCCAGTTGTGGTTTAGCAGGGGAGACAAAGTTATTTGCATGAGCAGAATTAAACAGCAGAAGTATTATGCTCTGCTTCAGGCACAAGGGAAGCTCTCACCTATGGCTATTTCTAGCACTCCCATGGCAGAGAGTTTGGGTCAGGAGCTACAAATGCAGGTCTATGGACTGGAGGAACTTGACCCTAGTATTGCTGCCATGTTGGAAGAGTTGTGGGCCTTTAGGCAAGAAGTTGGGGTCAGTATGATGAAATTAAAGCCACTATCGGAGTCTTGAGGTCAAAATGAGGGAACTGGAAATCCAACAGTCTGCTATGGACAGTAGGATGGACAGGCTTGAATGAATTACAATTAAACTACTGCAGGACTTTCACAGATTGGAGGAAAAATGTGTGGACTTGAGAACAAGTTCCAAAGGAACAACCTTCAGTTGTATGGGCTCCCGGAGGGGGTAGATGGTTCTGGGGACCAAGCTGATTTTTTTAACAAGACCTGTTACCCCAAATTTTGGACATTGAGGACCTTTGTCCTCTGCTGATGGAAAGGGCACAAAGATATTTGGTGCCATGCCCTACTGATCTGAACCACAGATCTTGCTCCATAATGTTCCGGCTTTATAACTATAGAATAAAATAAGAGCTTCTCACTAGGGTCTGGAAAAAGAGAGTCCTGTACTGAGGCAACAAACTCCACATGGATCATGATTTCTTACAGGATTTTCTGATTTGCAGATGAGCTTTCTTACCTCTTTTTCCCAGTTTTGCGGTCACACAAGTTGAAATTTTCTACCCTCTAGCCTGCCCGCTTCAAAATTAATTTTTTGGATGGTCCAAGGGTTTTTGATGATGTACTGTAGAATCAGCCACATGGGAATTGCAATCCAATAAACTTTGGTCCCTAGTAGAGCAAATAGATGTCTCAGAGCTGTGGGAAAAGAGACAGTTTCAAAAGGATACCTGGATGAAGACTTCTCCAGCAGGGAAGAAACATTGCTCGGAACAAGCACTACGAGAGGTTAAGTAATTACTGCAAACCTTCAGAAGTGAAAAGAAAACTTGAATGTATACAGAGAATCTAATTGGACTTTTTGTAATTGGGTGGACTGGGTCTTGGGGGCCTTTGGACTGTGCCATGTTAAATTCTCCTGGATTAAGACTAAGAGAATTTTCAGATGTTTTCTACTGTAGCTTATGCTACAAGGCTTATTGTGTCTTATCCTCTCCTCCCTTTTTGTTTTCTTTTTCACCTTTTTCTTTTACTTTTCTACAGGTGGAGTAGACTCTGAAGATGTGTTTCAGACCTGGAGTGATGCTTAATCGGAAGACGGAGACCGCATGGGGTCTTTGGGTTTAGCCTTTTAAAACTATATGATTTTGGTTACAGATTATTTTATTTTGGAGGGCAAAGAAGTTTAGTGATACGTTTCTTTGCTTTGCTGGGAGGGAGTGAGGGAGGGATCCTGAACTTTGAAGGGTTTGGATGCTTCATTTTAGTTGTTCTACCTTGTGGTCACCCACTATGTCCTGAGAAGACATTCTACGTTATTTTCCATATTCTGTTTTCTCCTTCTTGAACTGGGGAAGAGGTAGGCAGGATTTTAAGAGGTGGAAATAAAATCTGTTGTTGTTGGCTTACTGCTTATGAAGCAGCTTGGGGGATGGAGGGGCCTATTATTCTTTGTTCTAAGTTTAATCATAGCTGTAAAAGTTTGAAAGGATGAATTTCTTTTCAGAGGATTGTTGGAGACCTCAATTCTTTTCCTTTTTGAGGGGGATTTTGGTTTATCTTCTTTTCAAACCTTCTGCCTGTGAGTACACTCCGTGCTTGGAGATGCCATAGTTTATTTTTCTTTACTGGAGGTTTAGTGTATAGAGGACAGTGTGAGTGAGGACCTTCTGCTACAGGAAAGATAGACCCATGATCACTGTTTGCTCCCAGAGGGCAAATACCTCCCGGAGAACCTGGGAGGTTCTCATGTTGGCTAATATCCAGACTGGCTTTTTCCTTGAAGTTTGGAATTAAACATTTCTTGTGGCTCCTATCCTACTTCGGGGTGGGGTGGGGAGTGAAGGGGAAAGGGGAATGGAATTTGAGTCATTGATTAGTGGTAAGGCCTATGTTAATGAGGTGGAAGAACTATTTGTTAGCCATCAACAGTGTTTAAGAGAGAGCACACTGATCTCATTCTTGATAATTCTTTTTCCCTATAGATGGTTTCTTTGACAGTAGGCTTACTAAATGTGAACAGTGTGGTTAAGCATGCCAGGATACTCCTGGAAGAGTTGTATATGTCGGTACGACAAAAAAGATTGTGACCGGCATTATAGCAATGGGCTCCATGTCAACCACAAGTTGCAGTCGGCATGGAGCTGTGCTATTTGAGACTATTTTTTACATCGGGGGGCTTTGCCTCCAAACCCCACACCCCCAGAACTAAAACATTCTAACTCCAGGTCAGAGTTAGTTTGGGAAGGGCTGCAAGTCAGGGGAAGTGGTTGCCCCCTTCCAGCGGCACTTCTATGGTGCTTTTGTCGATATTGACACATTTCACTGTAGAAAATGTCACTGTTAGGGTGGCATTCTCTCTAGTAGCTCAGGCATTTGAAATGTAATGTTGGGTTTTTACAGAAACCAGTGCTTCTGATATTGAACATGATAAAGTTTACAGATCCTGGGTGGGACAGGTGCTTCCAGCTGCGCACCCATCATCTAAGAAGGCTAGGGTAGTGGTGTTGCTTCAGAGAGGCCTCCATTTCTTGGTACAACAGGTTCATAATGAAAAAGACAGTAGATATGTTTGGATGACAAGGACTTATATGGGGCACTGTGTACACCTTATCTCTGCATATGCTCTGACCCCCTGCGGTGTTTTTTAGGCATTTGTTTTCCTTTCTGGAATCACTTCCCAGTGGCTTACTTTTATGTGTGAGGGATTGGAACTGCATAGAAAATCATAGCATGGATAGACCCCAGCTACTAAATTGGGAGGTATGGTGGGTTCTAAACTTTTAAGGTGTTTAGTGTTGGAGAGGGGGCTTGGTAGATCCTTGGTGACTACATTTTCCCCATGCCAAAGATCATACTTTCTATTCCCCTTCAACTAATTCTTACTCCAGGTTGGACTGCTTTTATATGCAGAAGAGTGTATCACATTTATTTTCAGATTTCTGGATTTACCCGATGACTATTTCAGACCATGCTTTGGTATGGGGGCCATTAGAGTGGCTTTCGGAGAGATCAGAGGGTCTATGGCATTTTAACACTGACCTACTTAAATATCTGACTCTGGTTGCTAAGCTTAAGGAGGTCATTTGTTTATACGGGGTGGAGAATGAAGGTTTGGGTCCCCCTCTGAAATTTGGTTGGGATGGGCTGAAAACGATATTAAGGGGTCACTTAATTTCTTTTGCCTCTTTTAAAAACAAGCACTGGCAGAGCCGCTATGGCTACAGATGCATTAACTAGATAAGGATGTTTCATGGTCTGAAACATATACATGAATTGCCATTGCATACACTAACTGAATTAAAGTATGGTACATTGAGAAAGGGCAGATAAAAAAAATAATGCCGCCGTCTGTATTACAGTTACCTATATGTTTTACATTGTATTTTATGCACTGTTATAGCAATCAACTCAACAGAACCGGGCCATCATATACATGAAGGTACTGGACCTTAACTGTAAACATAGCTGAGACAACTAAATGTTGTAACAAGGTGGAAGATAAACACAATGTTGAGACATGTTTACAAAGACATTTGATGTGTTTAATCGTTTTATTTAGAGATTGTTATACAGTACACAAACACATAATTAGTATTATATAAAAGTGCATATACCCAAATGTCAATGTAAATGTTACGCATTTCACTACAAGTTGTTCTCCTGAAGGAAGATCTTATTGTACAAGGCCTAAGAAATGGGTGTTAGGTAAAAGTAAATTGGGGTAGGTGTGTTATTGAGGGTATTTCATAGTTGATCTTTTATTGCTGCTCCACCCCAGGCACACACAATATGAAAATCAACAACCCCTTGATATGAAGCAACGTGAATTCGTTAGTACAAGGACAGAAACAAGTAGGAGACTGAGTAAGTGGATAGACAAGCATGAGTATGGTAAGTCAAATAACATTTCAAAATGTCTCACTGTTATAATTCATTTTGTTTACAAATGTGTCTGCACAATTGACAATTTTTTATAAAAAAATAATAACAATGGGAGTTATTCCACATGAAACATAATTTAAGTGAGAGGAATGAAGTTAATAAAAAAAGTGGAATGGAAGAGAAGTAGCTGTAAAATGAAAGATGGGGGACAAATACAGAGCTATTCCAGTGGCAATAGGTGATGTGTTCAATTGCTCTGCATCTCAGATGGGTACACAGGCAAAAATAACATAACATATATGGTAATAAAGAACAATAAATAAAATACAGCTCGCTGCAGAGCACATTTCTAGTCACATACGGTATGAGGCAAAACAAGTTAAGTGATCAAGTGTCCTGCCTTACAGAGAGTAGCACTTTCCAGCACTTTCCAACATACCACATGAAACAAGAATGGGAAATTAAAACATAGAAACATTGAATTTGATGGCAGATGAGGACCGCTTGGTCCACCCAGTGTGCCCATTTCCCTACCTAATGGATAAGCTGCAAATCCTAGTTAACCAACAGCCTACTTCTTCCTATGCCCACCCCTTAGAATTGCCTTATGACTGTCCCATGCATGCTCAAATTCCACCACTGTTTTTGACTCCACAACCTCCTCCAGAAGGCCATTCCATGCATCCACAACCCTCTCTGTGAAAAAATACTTCCTTATATTACCTCTGAGCTGCCCCCCAATCTTCAAATTGTACCTCTTTGTTCTTGTATACCTCTTTTTCTGAAAGATGCTACCCTCTTAGACTTTGTTGATTCCCTTGAGGTACTTGAAAGTTTCTATCATGTCCCCCCTCTCCCTCCTTTCCTTAAGGCTATACATATTAGGCTCCTTAAGTCTCTCTTCATATGTCTTCCGGTGCAGACCCTGCACCATTTTAGTTGACCTCTTCTGGACTGCCTCCATCCTGTTTATGTCGTTGCAGAGATTGGGTCTCCAGAACTGCATGCAGTATTCCAGATGGCGTCTCACCAGCTATCTGTACAAAAGGATAACAACTTCCTGTTTTCTACTGGTGATGCCTCTCCCTATTCATCCCAGTATCTCCCCACCCTCTTTACTGCCCTCTCACATTGTTTGCCCACCTTTAGGTCATCTGATATGACTACCCCCATGTCTCTTTCCATTTTTGTTGTTGCTAGTATCTCACCCCCCATTGTGTACTCTTCCCTGGTTTTGTTTCCCAGGTGCATTACCTTGCACTTCTTAGCATTGAATCTAAGCTGCCAAACATTTGACCATTCCTCCAACCTTGCCAAGTCCCTTCTCATCCTTTCTACCCCACCTTGTGTATCAACTCTGTTGTAGATCTTTGTGTCGTCTGCAAAGAGACATACTTTTCCTTCCAGTCCCTCTACAATGTCACTTATTAAGACATTGAAGAGGACTGATCCTAGTACTGAACCTTGCAGTACCCCACTAGTAACCGCCTTTCTTCAGAGTGGCCTCCATTTACTACTGCCCTCTGTGTCCTGTTCTCCAGCCAATTCTTTACCCAGGCTACCATCTTGGGACCCACTCCCAGGCTGACTAACTTGTATATTATTCTTTTGTGTGGGACTGTGTAAAATGCTTGCTAAAGTCTAGGTCGACCATGTCCACAGCCCTTCCCTGATCTAGTACTTTGGCCACCCAGTCAAAGAAATCAATTAGATTCATCTGACATGACCATCCCACTGTGAATCAACACTGTCTTGGGTCCTGTGCCCCTCTGGCCTCTAGGCACTCTACAATTCTTTCCTTCAGAAGTGATTCCATCATTTTCCCTATCACTGAGGTTACACTAACAGGTCTGTAGTTGCCTGCTTCTGCCCTGCTCCCACTTTTGTCAAGTGGAATCACATCTGCCCTCCTCCAGTCCTCAGGTACCACCCCATCCTCCCATGATTTGTTAAAGACAGTAGCCAGTGGTATCACTAGTTCTACCCTTAGTTCTTTTAGAATTCTGGGATGAATCCCATCAGGCCCATTGCTTTGTCCACCTTCAGTTTTAAGAGTTCTTTCAGAACCCTTTCTTCTGTAAATGGGCTGGTATCAACTTCTGTATCCAGAGTGTTTCTATTGTTTGGTTTAGGTACCTCCTCCTCTTCATTTGTGAATACTGAGCAAAAATATTTGTTTAATATCTCTGCCTTTTCACAGTCACCCTCTGCCCCCTCTCCCCTTTATTAAGCCTCACTATCCCTCCCTTAGTCTTTCTTCACTCCCTGATGTACCTATAAAAGGTTTTATCTCCTTTCTTGACTGTGTTGGCTATCTTTTCCTTGGTTTGGTCCTTTGCTGTTCTGACTGCCTTCCTAGCTTCCTTTTGTTTTAACTGAATCAATTCTCTGTCCTGCTCCTTCTGTGATTCCTTGTACTTCCTGAATGCTTTCTTTTTCTCCCTAACCTTCCATGCCACCTATTTTGAGAACCATAGTGGTTTCTTACATAATTTTGTTTTGTTTATTTGCTTCACACAAAGACTTGTTGCCTCTGTGATGGAAGTTTTGATTATTCCCCATTGTTCTTCCACCCCTCCTTCCTGCCCATTTGCTAGTACATTCCTTAGGCAGTCACCCATTTTGGCAAAGTCTGCCCTCCTGAAGTCCAGTACCTTTGCCTTTGTATAGCTTGACTCTACTGCTTTGTTTATTGTGAACCATACTGTTCAATGGTCACTAGTTCCCAGATGGTACCCACTTCTAAATCTGTGATCCTTTCACCATCTCTATTTGAGAATACCAGGTCTAAGACTTCTCCGTTTCGAGTGGGTTTCAATACTAGATGTCTAAGGCATGCTCCTGTAGGGCATCTAGAATGACCCCACTCTTAGAAGTGGCTGTTGCAAATGTACTCCAATTAACATCTGGCATATTCAGATCCCCAAAATGCAATATCTCACCTTTTTCTGCCATTCTAAGGATACTTCATATCATTTCCTTGTCCATGTCCTCCCTCTGAGATAGGGGTCTGTATACAACCCCTGTGTGGATTGTAGTGCCATTGCCTGTCTCCAAATTGACCCACAGTGCTTCCTCTTCTCCTTGTTTACCCTTTTGTTCTGTAACTTTGATTTCTTCCCTTATGTAGAGAGCTACTCCTCCTCCTCCTCTTTTACCCTCCATGTCCCTCCTGTAGATAGTGTATCCTGGTATGTTTACATCCCAGTCATGGTTCTGTGTATACCATGTTTCTGTGACTGCCAGGTGGGGGACAAATACAGTGCTATTCCAGTGCCAATAGGTGATGTGTTCAATTGTTCTGCATCTCAGATGGGTGCACAGGCAAAAATAACATAACATATATGGTAATAAAGAAAAATAAATAAAATAAGTTGCAGCTAGTGGCAAATATTTCTAATTGGAGCTAACACTTGAGCTGCAAAATAAAAAAAAAATAAGATCACATCAGCAACAGTATTAGATACCACTATAGAAAAATGAGAAAGGGGAGATGCAATTATGTAGCAAAATGACACAATGCATTTGGGGCGAGTTAAGACATAGAGGCTGTGAAAGGAAAATATGACTGTACTAGAAACTACAACAAAAAAATAAAAATAAAGGATCAAGGGATGGAAATGGCACAACCAAAACAAGGAAACTGGTGAATTATAACAAAACATACCACTCAGCTGGAAATGCTGTAACTATATAATGCTATGTGCAAGTGAAGTGCCTGATACAAAAACAAAGACCAAAGATTTTTTTTAATCAGTGAACCGGAATCCTATGAAATGGCAAACAACTCCGATGTGTTCACTGGAAAATAAATGTATTAATCAAAATAACTGCAGTACACTGTACATCTGGGGAAAACACACACCATAACCAACAGTTAATTAACAGGTAAGATAAATATACAAAACAAGTAAGAGAGGTGTTACTGTTCTTTATTTTGTTTATTTTTTGTATGGACTTTATGATATTAAGGGCCAGATATTCAAAGCTTTGCCCCAGGCAAAAAATGTTTGTGTGGGATTTGCGCAGGTCTGCTATGTTGAAAAGGCCAAATAGCATGTGCAAACTGCAGTTGCACCAGGCAAACCATAATTATATGCAAGAAGCAAAGTGAACATGAATACAGATGCTGTGAGATATTCAGTGACTAGCACAGCACTAAGGTGTTTCACGCGGTTTAGCGGGACCCATAGAGTGGTACAAATTACCACCCAGGAAAAGCTGGTCTTAACCCTGGGCAAACAGCTTTGCATGACATTGTTGCTTTGCATGGTGTTAGCGTGGCATTAGCATGGCTTGTGCAACCCTAACATATGAATCTGACACTTAGAAACTGCCAGACATGGAGGACACATGCTGCTCACTGAAGGCACCACCATGATGCCAACTGATGCCACAGGTCCCAGCCATGCACTGGCAGTAAGGGATGATCAGGCCCACAGGGGACATCATGGTAGTGTGTCCATACAGCACACACCTGCAGACCATACATCTGTGGTGCCCAACAGATGCCAGCACACACAGGCAGCACTGTGGGCATGGTGGCCATTGAGGGGATGGTGTAAAGGTGGCCAGACCTCACCACAGCCCAGGTGTGGCCACAAGACTGGGACACAGCATGCAGTGCACAGGGGCCAGTAGTGGGAATACCCCACCTCCTGTGTGCCTGTCAGATCCTATGTGCCCCCCACCACATACAGCACAACTGTATAGATGCCAAGACATACACAGCCAGCCATGTATATGTAACTGTGTGCATCCCATGCCACAAGTGCAGCATCTGTGGATCACACAACAGCTTAACAGTAATGTCCATAGTCAGTAAACACCTGCATGTTGGGCTTGTCACTTTGTACAGTGCAGTCAGCATCACTGCCCTACAGACCATAGGCAGTGCTGTGTCCCTCACACTACTGGTCCCCTTGGTACTGTAGTGTTTGCTGTGCACTGTAGCATGCCCTACAGTGTGACAGTTGTATGCAGCACCACCACCACCAGTGCCTATGCTATCTTGTCCCCTGGGGTGCAATATGCTATGCTGTACTGTACCGACAACATGTAACCTGCAGCTATCATTGTGCACTGCCAGACTGACCTATAGGTGGAGCTGTGGTCAGACCTGGCCAGCTCCTGTACTTCCAGACTGACCAACAGGTGGCTCTGTGGGACCCTGCAGTAACACTGGGCAAACTGCATGCAAATCAGGGCATATTGAGATGCTAATCTGGATGTTTGCCAAGAGACTACCTAAGTAGGCTCATTTGCATGTCCCTTTTGAATATGGCAAAGTTTAGCACCGGGCAAATGTGTTTGCACCAGGCAAACAGCTTAGCTCCACGCTAATCCTGCACAAACATGTTAGCTCCATGCAAATGGTTCGGGGAATATTATACTGTTTTGCACACTGTACTTTCCCATAGACTGCTCCCTGCAGCTGTACTGGGTCCATGCATTTGCTGAAACACACATTGGCCAGATAGGTCACCTCTAGCTATCTTCACATCACTGTGCACTGTGTTGCTGTTGTGGTCTGCACTTCCTGGTTGCTGTATTCAGAGCTGTATTATTCCAGGGCTAAGTTTGCCCTGCACTCCCAACTCAGTTTGCCCAGCCTCATTCCCATGCTACATTCAGAAGCTGTTTGCCCTGTGTTATCCCTTTTGAATATAGCTTGCTTTGTACCCCAGGCTACTTGTGCCCACCAGACAGTGCTACTTTAGCCCAGGGGCAAAGTTTTAAATATCTTACCCTTACTGTTTTGTACTGTACTCCCTTATCTGCCCAAGAATCTTCTGGAAATGAGCTGTTACCAGCTCAGAATGTCTTTCCCGCCAAAAAATAAATGTTTAGAAGGAAAACCACTCCTCATAAGAATCTGTGCCACAACAGCCATGTAGTCATTCATTCCCACCCTACCATGAACCTACTATTACACAAAAATATCAGGCCAGTGACTTGCATGCATTGCACCAAGTCCTATATGAATAAGTAAGACATTTCAATGATCCTGCATCAGGGTATATGCAGTTTTGGGATAAAAGGTGAGTGACTGCCTGTACGGGACATGAATGCTAAGTTATACTTGTAAGAAGTTTACCAGGCAGTCACCCCTAACAACTGGATATGATGTGGGCACACAGAAATCTAACTGAAAACAATAAGTAACTGTGCCATTGGAAAAGCTTGGGAGGGATGGATAGAAAACATTTGATTTATTAAACAGATTACACCAAAATAAAAAAACATGAAAAGTAATGTGTGTGTGTTGAAAAGTAAAATGAAAATAAAAGTCTGGGAAAGAAAAAGGAATGGAAATGAAGCTGACACTAAACCGTATCAGCACACATGTTTTGCTAGAAACACAGATTAATAAATGGAATGAAATAAGGTTAAGAGATACTCAGCTTTAAGTGAGAGGAATGGAGTTAATAAAAATAAAACAGTAAGTGGAATTGAAGAGAAGAAGTATGTATAAAATGAAAGGGGGGCAAATATTGCTCTACATCTCTGGTGGGTACACAGGCAAAAATAACATAACATGTACAATAGTAAAGAAAAATAAATAAAATACAGCTCACTGCAGAGTAGATTTGCAGTCATATATGAGCCAAAACAAGTTAAGTGATCAAGTGTCCTGTCTTACAGAGATTAGCACTTTCCAACATAATACCACATGAAACATGAATGGACAATTAAGTCACAGTTAGTGGCAAAAAAAAATCCAATTCAACTTAACACTTGAGCTGCAGAAAAAGAAAAACAGTAAGACTGCATCCGTAACAGTATTAGATACTATTATAAAATGGCAAGAAATAAATCTAGAAATCTAATTGGCCAAGAGATGTCAGCTGACCATACATTAAATCTCTATAAACAAACAGTCATCCTGGTCCTAAACCACATTACGCAATGAGCAAACCAGTCATCTAACAACCAGAACTTTCTCCCATCAGTCCCCCTACAACCAGAGCTGATCTTTCATTACAAACATGGCTGCTACATTTACACTGTATACCTTCAACTGGGCCCTAAAAATAAATCTACCTTAAAGAAAAAATAAAACAAATTAATTAAATGTTGTTTTCTTGATCATCACACTCTCCTTACAGACACATACAAATCAGAAACATTAAGAATTGCTAATAGTTTTCATTACAACTGTTTCTGTGCTGGCAGTGAAAAATCCCCCTTCTGTCTTTACTGTGCTCACCAAGGAAAGCTCTTCTGCTTGCCCTGACAGTGAAATGATTGAGTCTGTGGCTGTAGAAGAAGCCTTTGCTATGTGTTTGTGTGTATAAAGTATGTTAGGAGAGGAACATTCCACCAGTGGAACAGAGCATTTTGAATCACTCTGTTCCATGGTAAACATTCCATGATAAAATTCCATATCTTGATTGTGGGGAAAAACAGAGAAAAAGAAAAACAGGAAGAAGAATGTAAGCAATATATAGAATAGTGGATGGGTGACCATCCACAACAAGGCTATGTTTCCCTCGAGGGGGTTGATGACATCATAGAGACCTTGAGAGCGAAGCTCAAGAGGTCTCCCTGATGTCATCAACTCCTGAGAAGGAAATAGTCTTAGTTGTGGATGGTCACCCATCCACTGTTTTGTATAGTATATGGTTAGGGCTTATTTCAATTGTTTTACCTCATGCCGCTCACAGCTGCTCCCCGCTCCTGTTGCCACTTGCTCCAGATTTGCCCTGCTCCGACTCGCTCCGGCTTCTACCTGTCCTGCTGCTACTTGTTCAGCTTCTCCCGCTCCTGCTCACTCCGGCGTCGGAAATTATATTTTTTTTAAATAAAATGTAAAAAAAGTTTGCTTTTGTGACACAGAGCGACGATAGCTCCTCGTGTCAAAATAAGCAGCATCCACTACCCGGCTCTCGCTAAACTGCAGCCGCCATGTTCGCATAATTTTTTCCATTGAGCTTGATGGAGTGAGCCAATCAGATGGCAGATCAAAGCTAAAAAGTTGTTGTACTATAGATGTGACGTCAGAATGATAGTACAACAACTTTTGACCTTTGAACTGTCCTACAACAAGATTTAGAAAGCCACTGGTTTCCACCAACAATAAGCCCTAACCATATACTATAATACTTTACTATTAAGGAGAAATGGTGGTAAAACACAGTTATATACAGTAGGCAGAGGCAGACCCAAACTACTCAAATACATTCCTGGAGTTTATAAAAGCATGTACATTTGAATCATATATGGGTATTTTCAGGTGAGCTCTATCACCACCACCCCTACCTCCACCACCACCACCAAAAAAGGCAGCCTGGCAGGTTTAAAATTCTGAACACATTTCCATTAAGAGACAGTGCTTGTACTGATTTGAAATGCAAGGTAACATGTTTTTTTCTTACCAACAGTTCACCTCGATCGTATAAATATGAGAATGTTGGCTTCAAATAAACTATATTACAACAGTGTAATGAAAATACAGTTTTAAACACTGCTTATTTTTTACAAATTTAGAGATGTTGCAGTGCATTCATATGATAGTTTACATTACAGAGAAAATACATAATTTCAACTAACACAACGAATAAATACTTCTACTGCAATGTACTAATCTATTGCTGAAACATGCTATTTATGCATTAATAGGGATTACTTTTCAATGCTTTAACAGTTTTAGAGTTAATGTATTGTACACTTGTTTGAAAATAGTAAAGAAGTTTTATTCTCTATCAGAGTGACTCAAACCAATTCTTTTATGATGGTGGCCCATTTTATAAGTGTGATAAGCCACTCCAGGGTGGGCATTTCGAGGATTTCAATGCACTTCCCAGGGGCATAAGGACACTTGGCCTTCAAGCTCATGCCTTAGCACACCCCTGGGGTGTGCATTAAAATCATTGAAATGCACACTCTGTCATGGTTTATTACTTACATATAGAACTAAAGCTTAGAGGTCATGGGAGTCACAGTGACCTAATGTGTAACTGTTGAGCTATTACTACAGTTTGTAGCAGTTTCCTTCTGTTACAATATCAACTGAGTGACGGTTATTTGGTACACACACAAAAAATCAAGTAAGTAAGGGCACTTTTTATGCAATCCAAACAGAACAACTATTTAAAAAAACTAAGTTCTTCATTTTGCTGGTCATACTTTTAACCCATATTTATCTATAATGTATGGTAGAACGCTGTTACAAATAAAAATCCATACAAGCTTAAAAGTTGTTATGCTGCAGTAGCTTGTTGTTATGCTGCACTAGGAACATAGCTACTGCAGCATAACAGATTAGAATCTTGTCAGAAAAGCTCATGGCATGAGCTGCTCGCTCCTCAAATAGTAAACCGACCTGACCAACTTTAAGCTGTTTGGTGATAACTGTATTTTTTAACAAGGGGCTGTAAATGTAAAAATTATTAATTACCTCGCAGGCGGTCATCACAAAAACTGCAATGTGGACACCGACGAACTGTGAGTACACGAACTCCCATGACCCCTGCCCTAACAAAATTTCGTCCTTTGAACTTTGACTCCAACTTCCCCTCTTATTTGTCTCATCACAGGTCACGTCGGAGGTCATGGCAGCACGTCGGATCATCTGCACCACAATAGACTAATTTAAAAAAAAGACTAAATCTCTAAGTAAAAAAATAGTTAAAATACACTGTTTTTTCTTCAATGTGGCACTAGCGATGTGATTCTCGCTGTACACACCAAACGTGAGTACAGTATTTCATTAACCAAGTTTACTGACTGATTGTTTCTGTCAAAAGCCTAAGGGTAACAGCACATGTAATGTGATTTCAAACTTGAAATACAATAGATAGGTGACCATACACTATAAAAGACAATGTATGGTCCCCTATCCATAACAAGTTTGAAAACTCTTCTCGAGGTCGTCATGATGACTGAACCTCTCGGGCTTCGCTCTCGAGGTTTCAAATGTCGCCATGACGACCTCTCAAAGAGTTTACAAGCTTGTTACGGATAGAGGACCATACATTATCCTCTATATTATATCCAGGTGCATATTCGCCAGCCATATAAATGGGAGGTCACATGCGTCAAGTAGAGATAATACGCTCTAATCAGATTATTGTTTTATCAAATTATGTTGTGTTTTTTCCATTGCCTTTTTTATTTTATTACTTGCTATATTTTATTTATTTATTTATTGAAAATGTTTAACCAGGAAAGGCACACTGAGCAAAAAGATGCTCATATCATGGTGCGACCTGGGGGGAGGGGTTACAGTGGAGGCAGGTATACATACAAAAGTTGAATTTAGAAGTAGAGCAATACAGATAATGTACATAATTGGATGGTATTACATTTGAACTTGTTACATAAGGAGAACAGTACAGAACATGGTCTTCAAGGAGAGGGTAGAGAATAAAGAATGGGGTGGTGTGTGTAATGAGATTTTACACACACCCAAGGTGAGGGATGCTTCATCCTCAGGGTATATGAGAAGCATCCCACACTGAGGGTGTGTGTAAAATTGAGTTTTAGACACTGACCCATCTTTTATTTTATATAATTGCTGGATGGCAGTTTCTCACCACAGCAGTTATATAAAAAAAAAAAAAAAAGAGATTTTTGGTTTCACTTTCTACTGAGTGGTGGTTGCGGCATGTGTCCAGCGCAAGTAAAGGGAGAAGGCAACTGGTGTGTGCTTGCAATCAGGAAAACCCAGCACATGTTTGCCATAATAACTAGCCAGTTATTATGGCAAATATCAACCTGAGTTTTTTTAGGGAAAAAGCGCCCACCAGTAATTATAATATTGTACCAAACATCAATTCATACTATTATAAAAACAATTAAACTTATTCCTAACACAGACCCTCAGGCTGCTGTGCCACTGGATGACCGAGTCAGAACCATGCTCCCTTTCATACATCAGCCACTTGAATCTGCTGTGTACTCAAAAAGAGATGTAACTCCTTACACCTAAGGCAATACAATATTTCTCACAGATCAGCAATCTAATTCCGTTGCTCCAGTCAATGGAAGGTCATTGAGGTCAAGGGGAACCTGTATCCTATTAATGAAAATTGTATTATTTTTTTTCCTCGGAAAACACCAGTACAGATATTACTGTTACTGCCACTGTTTTGCATTTGGCTTCAAGTTCCTACACCTCTCATTTCAGATAACCGCTTACAACATTGTCCCATTATTATGCTTACAATGGTCAACATTATGTAACTTAAACTGCATCAGCTATGTTGTTACTTTAACAATAGAACACAATTCACCATAAAAGGGGCATATTAATACTATATCTTCTTACAATACTGTTAAGAAAGGTATCACAGTGTATATATATATATATATATATATATATATATACTCTTATAAAGATACAGGACTTATAGTAAGTACTAGCACACAATTACTCACTAGCTGAAGAAATGTGAATTGCTTGTAAACACAGGGTGAGATATTCAGAAATGCACCAGAGGCAGGCGCAGTAGCGGCACAGTGCAAGAACACTGCACCAGTGTGCACCAAATGCAATATTCAAAGGTTGCACATGGTGGCAAGCGCCAGCGCATCATGGCTGAATATCGGAGGGATGCACCATAGTGCAACCAGTGCTGCACCAGGGAGCAAACCAGCAAGTGCCATAGCACAACCAGGGCCGCACAAGGGGCAGAGGTGCATGGGCCAGGATGCAGGAAAACAGTCACAGCAGGCAGCATGCCACCAGAGCGGGACAGACCACCACCAGGGTGCAGAGGATCCCAGGAGGGAGGCATGGCATGCACATGGCTGCAGGCCCCCGACCATGCACATCACAGTGGTGCACAGAAGCAGTGTGGCACAAATGTCCACTGGCAAACAGCTACCAGCAACACCCACAGGAAGCCACGGGACATGCCACCTGGATCACAGCTGGCAACACACATGCCAACAGCACATAACAAACATGCCACACAACACAAACAGAGTGCACAAGTACACCCCAGGGCACACCCACCAGCCACTGGGCACAGACCACCAGGCACAATCCCCAGTCAACCCCAGATGTACCACTCAGCCACCATACGCACCACTGCAGCATGGCTCCACATGCCAGCTGCAAAGACACAGACACAGATGGCTATCAATCGAAAAGTATATTAAAACCAAGCAAGAAAAAACTATGTACAGAACAACAAACAACAGGTACAGGGAGCAGGGAATGGGGAGGCCACAAACAAAATGGTAGGCCAGGGAAGGGAGGCAGGGGGACAGGGGACATGGCTGGGTAAGGGTACAAAGAAGGGAAAGGAAGGGGGGGCAGGGAAGGGGTGCAGGCCAACGGTCCCCATGGGTGTCTATGCCCTACCAGCATCTGGTGTGCCATCTTCTCTGCAACCTGCACAAGGCCTTCTATATCAGTCACGCCACCTGGAGCGTGGCCATGGTGACTAACAGGATCCACTGCAGGAGCCTGGTGTTAACATCATCCCATTGGACACCTAGGACAAAGGAGGGGACATAGTATGAGTGCATGTCCATATGACCATAGCCCACCCACCATGCGCAGCAGACTGCAGTGACATGTGCCCCTGAGATGGCACACAGCCTCCCACAGCATGTGTGCCCACACGAGCCATCATCCCAACTATCCACAGCCACGCGGAGCACTGCACACCAACACCACCCATGTGCTGCACACCACAACCATGGTGGACAGGCAACAGGGCTAAGCGGTGGGATGGCAGTGGCATGGCTGGAACCCGGGTGCACCCTCAGCCCACCTGCAGCAATCAATCAATCAATCAATCAAAATCTTTATTTATTCAGGCGAACATCATTGAGCATAGCTCATTTACAAGATGGACCTGAGTGGTCATAACAATATAAGGTTACAAATTTTACACAAAAACATGGTACTGAATAAACACAAATACAATGATTTATGAATGAGACAGATATACAAATATTTACATATATACAAGGGAAAATGACAATAAACCTAAATCATATTAAAAGGAAAGAAACAAACAGTATAGTAGGGATAAAGCTCGGATAGTTGGACTTGGTGGGCATTTTGTATGAAGTTGGTTGAGAACAAGCTAGAAGAACGATAGAGAAATAGGGGTAGTATAAAAAGGGGTGGGGAAGGAGGGGTGTGAGAGGACTAGGCCTTATGGAAGCAGTTGCATGATTCTGGGAATAGACTAGTGTACAGTTTTTGAAGGATGTTAAAGGAATGAGGGTATCCAATTTCAAGGTCTTTTGAAGAGAATTTCCAGATAAGTGCTAGGAATAGCTGATTGCAGCCCTTCCATACCGGGTGCAGGTGATAGGAATCTTCAGCATGATGAGTTTATTGATCCTTAGGTGTAAGGCCTGGATGTGATCCGGTTGAAACAATCTGAGATGTAGGAAGGGAGTTTGTTTGTCAGAGCTTTGTAGATCCAGACAGCAGCATTTTGTTTCTTCTGTGTTTCAGGGATGTCCAACTGACTGCATTGTAGAGAGAGCAATGATGGGTGCTGGAGGGAAGATCTGTAATGAATCTAATAGCTCTATGATACAAGGTGTCTAATTTATTTAAATGGGAGAGGAGCAGTGGCCATAGAGGAAGTCAGCATAGTCAATGAGGGATAGGAATGATGCCAGGATTAGCCTTTGTTTGGAATCTCTGGTCAGGTGGTGTTTGATCCTATAAAATAGGCCAAGTCTTTGTCTAAGCTTTTCAGGAGCTCTTCAATGTGGCTAGTGTAGTCAAGTTTATTGTCAATCCAGACTCCAAGATATTTGAATTTGTCCACATATTCCAGATTTTCACCAAGGATGGTAGATAATTGTGGGAGGGTGAATGATCGGACAGTGGAAGAGCAGTTCTTGGTGGCAAAGAACATAGCTTTCATTTTCTTGGCATTTAGTAGTTACTTCTTTTCTAATAAGTTGTGCTGTAGGAGGGAGAACTCAGACTGTAAAAGCTCACAGGCTTTTGATGGTGAGGGATTACTGACATACAGTACAGTATCATCTGCAAAAAGTTGAATATTAGATTGTGAGAGATTGGAGTCAATACTGTTGATGTAAATGGCAAAGAGGATGGGGCCCAGGATGGAGTCTTGCAGCAGCCACACACACGTGTGATAGCCACAGCATGGTGCAATGGACCCTGCCGGCAGTGCACAGCTGAAATGGCCATGTGCTCAGGGGGCTGTGGCCCACCCCTTCCCTGCACAACACCAAACACTGAAAGAGTACCTACCTGCTTGCTGCGGCACAACCTGCACCTGTGCAGCGGCACCACTCATGTGGCCTGCAGCCTATGTCAGTGCCCCTGCACTGGCCTTCCCTCGTCCACCTGCAGCGCCAGCCAGCCATGCACATCTCCTATCCTCAGGGCCTAGTAGAGAGACATTGAGAAGGACACATCAGTACATGGAAACACCCCATGCACCCCCCCTCCAGCACAGCATGCCCCCTGGCCCTGTGCAGTGGCGGTGCAGTGGTACAGCACACCCATGGTGCGCTGCCATGGCCAACAGAGCATGCAGCCACAGCCCCCCCACAGTATGGTGTGACACCCTGCTGGCCCCCACAGAACACTGGAATGGCAAGGACATGGGCGTAGTGCACTCAACTGGACATGGCATGGCACCCCTCTGGACGCATGCCAGCAGTGCCTGTAGCCTGTCAGGGTCCCTTCTCTGCAGGTCTCCATAGTGGTGGCGGCACTGCTCACCACTGCGCTGTGCCCCAGTGGCCTCTTCCAGCCCCTCAGCCACCTCCTGCTACACCTCTGTTCATGGATGATCATGGGGCACCTGGCCATACAGACATCCCACATGTTGCTCCACCAGGGCCACAAGGTTCACCAGTTCTACCTGGGACCAGTTAGGTGTCCTTGCAGTGCTATGGTGCGGCATGCTCAATCCTGCAATTGCACAACCAAAATGGCACCCAGTAGTGCATGAGCCACACGTGCTGTGGGTGCATGAGTCATTTGGTGATGTGCTGCCATTTCCAATTGCGCATCCCCGGTGCTGCACGATACAGCTGGTGCAGCACTGGCACATGCCGTAGGGCACCCTGAGGGTCAAAGGGCACTCATGGGGTCATAGATCGGCATGCATACTGTGCGCGACAGCGTGATAGGGCACGCCATGCAAGGTGCACAATAGGGGCATGTGGGCCCAACTGTCCATGGGCCAATCGCACACGGGCACCATAGGGCACATAGCACACTAGCGCCACAAGCCCAATAGTGGCAGAGTGCTGTACCACGTATAGCACAGTGTGCATAGGATGCACCACTGATGTACGTGATGGCAGTGCACACATGCGCACTGCCAGGCCTCCTGCACATGTCATACAGTTGTGCCATGGCTTGTGCATGCTCAACACCAATGCGCAACTTTGTGGTATTCAGCCGGAATATGCAGATGGGCTGATCAGCATATTCATGGTGCATCACAGGCATTTGCATCTCATTTCAGTTGCACATCCCTTCATTTACATATGATGCACTATAAATACGACACGGGACTGCACAGGCACCAGACTGGTATTGCATCCATCAGAGGTAAGCCACCAGGTTGTGGGCCTGTTAGGATAGTGGATTGGGAGGGCTTTATGTGTTGCAGCCATCACTGACCACGTGTTCATACCCACAGGAATAAGCATGATAGATCAGGAGGAGATTGAAGAGTTCCATACAAAAAGAAGGTAGGCACAAAGCAGAAGAGGATTAATGAGAAGGTGGCCACCATCGTGGCAGCATGTGCTGCCATGGGCGGTGGACAGCCTGATGTACCACAGCTGACACCGCAGGAGGAGTTGGTGGTGTCATCCATGCAATGCAGCAGCATCGAGGGTGTGCCTGGTGGAGCATTCCAGACAGGGGGCAGCGCATCACTGCATGGTGGGTACAGCACACCTGGGGATGGGGGGCATTGGTGTGTGCCAGTGGCACTAACGTGACTGTGTTCCTTTTCAGCTCCGGAGCATCTGCATCCAGTGGCAGAGGTGGGGGTGACCACCATGGGGGAGGTCCTGGACCTGGAGAACTGTCCATCCACCTCCCCCAGTGTCTGGGGTCTGGACCGCAAGCAGTCCAACTCCACAGCCCACTTGGATGCCTGTGGCATGGTTGTGGATGAGGCCCTGGCTGTATTTCAGCAGGACGCCAGCCATAGCATCCAGTATGCAGAGACACAGATCGGGTTGGAGTCTGGGACCGATTACAACGATGTGACTGTTATCCTGGATAGTGGTGTTGCTGTTCAGGAGGAGGCACCCATATCACGCACCCACCAGGGCAGTGCAGATGGTGCCCTAGTGGCTGTTGTCTGCCCACCATGCCATGCGAGGCTGTGGGCACCAGTGGTGCAGCACAGTCCAAAGGGGGTGGCAGTGGTGGTGCAGCCACCCTGGTGCCATTCCAAGTACAGTGGCCAGAGGGGCAGCAGTGGTGGCAGGGCAGGGTTGATGGGGGCCCGGGTGCAGTGGCTGCTGACGTTGCACCACTGACTGATCTGCACCAAGGGGGCTCCACTGTGCAGCCCCCACCAGCATGGGGGCTGTGCTGCTGGGTCACACAACACCCGTGGGTCATGCAATGCCCATGCCCACCAGGGTGCCGACCTCTCGACCGAGCACACCCGTCTGCTACTGGCCTCCATGAAGCAACAGGTGCTGGTCATGGCAGGGGTGCGTGCACTCTGCACAGAGCTGTGCCAGTCCACAGGGAGGTGTGACCGAGACTATGAGCAGCTCCTGGCCGAGACCACACGCATGCGGGGGACATGACCGCAGCCCTTGATCAGTTTACTGCTGCAGTCATGGCCAGCCTAGCACCACTGGCCACCCTGGTGCATGGCTGTGTGCCGCAGACCCCGCAGAGTGCTTTCTCAACCCCTTGGTCACGGCGCTGTACAACTCCCTCAGTGTCAAGGCCGGGATTTGCTGTGGGCATTCCGTGCATGCCTGGAGCGGGCATGTTCAGGAGTCTGCAGACCCCTGTGAGGGACCAGTTGCATTCCTGCAGTGACACACCTGGGGGACAATCAGAGACACCCCTGTGGCCATAGCACAGCCTGTGTCTGCTGGGTGGTCTCGGTGGCCATGCAACCGCTTGGCGGTCCAGATCTGCCATGCTCCCCATCCTCTGTCTGCCACTGCCCTGTGTGCACATTGGTGTGGCGTATGCGTGTGATTTCCAGGGACATGTCATTGATGGTCCATGCCATACACCCACCTTGTGCACACCCACCTGGCTGCTGGCCACTGTGGCATGGGCATGATGATGCCAACACAACACTGTCCACTACTGTGCACTGGTGTGCAGCATCTGACACATGCCCATTGGCGGCCTCTGGGTGTGTGCATGTGGGTGACCGAGTGCATGTGTGTGCGGGTGTGTGTGTGGGGGTTTGTGGGTGGGGTCTATAGTGCTGTACAGGGTGCTTCCACAGAGTCCAGTCCCATGCCCGTCCATGCTACCCTCCAGCCTTGTCTGTCATGGGGCCCGAACTTGCATGCCTGTGTACTGTGCCATGGTCCCTGGGACATGTGTGTGGTGATGTTCACCTACCTGCCTGCACCATAGTGCTCCTCTACATTTGTGTCCCAGTGCTGCTCAGCTATCCTGTTCAGCTGGGGTTCCTGTCTCCCGGGGGGGCTGCCCACCACCACCTGGCCCAGCGGCCACGTCGTCCCCACTGCTGTTCCCCTCTTTGACCTCAACAGCTATCCCACAGTCAGTGGCCATGTTGTGTAGCATACAGCAGGCCAGGAATAGGCCACAGGCCTTTGAGGGGCTGTACTGTAGGGCACCGCCAGACCTGTTCTGGCAACGGAACCGGGCCTTCAGCAGCCCAAACACACGCTTGATGAAGTTCCGTGTGCTGGTGTGTGCCTCATTGTATCGCTCCTGCACTGGGGTCTATGGGCACCGGTATAGGGTGAGCAGCCAGGGCCAGAGTAGGTATCCGCTGTCACCTGTGTGTTGAAATGTGTGGTTAGCATGGTGGTCTGTGTAGCTGCCCCCCCAACTTCCCAGCCACACCCTCTGATGCCCCTAGCCTAGCATTCACCCATGCCCTGCCCTGTTGTGCCAGGCTGCCCATTCCAGCTGCATACTCAACTACTAGGTGGCCGGTGGGGATGTCCCCACTCTTGAACCTGTGGCACAGTGCTGACTGGTGCCAGATGAAGGCATTGTGTGCTCCACCAGGGTGTGTGGCACAGACATTGATTATGCACCCCCTGGCATCACACACCACCTGGTAGTTTACACTGGGGAAGCCCTTCCTTTTGATGTAGACCCCTCTGACCCAGGTGGTGTGCAGATGCCTACGTGGGTGCAGTCGATGGCCTCTAGCATGCCAGGCATACATGCCACCCTGTGGAACTCCTGCATCTTCGCTGTAGGCTCTGCCTTTGTGCTGGGGAATTGGATGTATTCCACAGCATGTGGCAGCAGTGCATTGAGGAATTGTGTGAGGAGCCATGATGTGGCTGACTTGGTTATGCCTGTAGTGTCCCCTGTTGGTCTCTGGAAGGTACCCGTGACAAGCAGGCACATGACGGCCAGGACCTTGGTCTCCAACGACAGGTTGTGGCTCTGTCTTGTGGGTGCCTACTTCTCATCACTGCACAGCTCACAGAGCTGCCTCAGAATTGCCTAGTTCAGGTGGTACTGGCCCACAATCTTGGTGTCACTGTACTGTTCAAAGGTGGTGAGGGCACGGTACCTCCTGTTCCGGGCATACTGCCGACAGGCCCTTCTATGGCCGCTCCACTCTGCCTCCTGCCTCCTCACACCCCTCATTACTGTCTCCATCTGGAAGATGGCACTGGCCATGGCCTGGGATGACCTACCCCCCTGTGCGGCTGTCTCCCCAGGCACCCCCGGCTGTGTGCTGCTGCGTGTGCCCCTGTGCTGGGAGCACACCTGTGTTGGGGGACCCTGTTGTTGGCCTGTTGGCTGTGTCCTCTGCCTCCCACCCATCCGGGTACTTTCACTGCCACTCCTATGACGGGCTCGCAGGTTCATGCTGCAGTTGCTGCCCCCACTGCAGTCTCTCACACACACACACACACACACTCTCTCACACATGCAGGCACATTCAGGGTCACATGCCCTGTCCCACATTCTGTAGCACTTCCTGCCTCTGTCTTGCACCCCTCCTGCTGTCCTCCCTGGCCAATGGCTCTCTCTCTCTCTCTGTCTCTCCAGCTCCCCTGTGGAGCAAGCCTCTGTCCCTTGCTTGCTCTCTCTTTTTATGGGTTCATTTTTGACCTACGCACGTCCCTGTTGCTCCACTTTTGCTCCATCAGCTTGTTGTTGAATATCACACTGCGCCACTTATTCATGGCTACACCCCCTGCACTTGTGCATGCATTCATTTGGGTTGCACATTGGCATACTGTGATTTGCGCCGCGCATTGGCTCCTGCTGAATATCACTCTTTGGTGCATTTCCGCACTTACGCAGGTGCATCTCTGTTGCGCCATGTGCAACTGCTTTGAATATCCCACCCAGACTGTCTGACAAAGGAATGAGCATTCCATATCTGCACTGAAGGAATCATAGCTCCACTCGAGACCTCCGTACAAGGTATGACTGCACAGCAGAGTTTTAGGTAACTTTATTATAGTTCCTTTAAAAAGAAAAACAAGCTACATGATAATGACAGCTCTGTCAGCACACCTGGGTAAATTTCTTCATCCAACCCCATCTCTACGTGTCTCACAATATTCACCAAGAATGTCAGGAGTGGAAATAAAAACAGTGTTTATAGTGCAGAATTGAGCCACTCCAAATGCATTGATCATCAAATTGTAAGACACAGTAACATATCTGTCATCTGTACATATCTTGCAGAGATTTATGTATTTTTACAATTGATTTCCACACAGAAATTCACAAACAGTTATACTGTCACATCTAAATATGTACACATATGAAATTTACTGTTTTTTAAAGCTCCTGACATTTATGGTGTTTACTGTTAGAGGTTTCGAGAGAGAGAGAGAGACAGACAGAGAGACAGGAAGAGGGTGACGGAGAGGGAAATTTACAGACTTGCACTTACAGTGCTGTCATTATCATGTGGCTTAACTTTTTCTTAAAGCAACAATGATAAAGTTCACCAAACATATAGTGTGCAGTCATAATTAGTACACATTGCACAGAGTTCCCAAGTGGAGCTGTGACTCATTGACGCTACCTTAATACATTTTTCAGTACAGACTGTGTTACATGGAAGGATCATTTTTTGCAGTCCTTTTTCAAGCAATTCAGATTTATTCAGCTAGTGAGTCATTGCGTGACTGTTTATCTGGCATAGCTGTTGATGTTGTAAAATGCATTGTTGGACTGTATTACGGCACTTTATTTTCTGCCTCTGAATATGTATGGGTTGATGTTTATTTTTCTTTATCCAGCAGAGGTGTGTAATATTTTAAATGTGCTGAATTGTAAAGGCAATTCCAAAGAAATAAAATATTTATTTCAGTTTTTTTCCTGGGGGGTGTTCACCTATCAAACAACATCTAGTTTGCTAGATGCAGAGGAAAAAAGAAAGTCAACTAGTTCTTACTGTTCTGTGAACATCTGTTTATGGAGCTAAATGAACATTGGGATGTTTTGTATTTGTTATAGACTTTGTTCCCACTGTAGCATGAGCAAACCACTCAGTTGTCTCTATCTTATATCATTTGTACAGCACACTTACACCTAGGAAATTACTCAGTATTATTCAGTTTTATAAGGGTGGAAGTAGGCCTAGGCCAGTTGGGACTACCATCCCCACTCTTGTGGTGTGTTTTCATGTTTCTGTCCCAAGAAGGAGTTTATCCAGTTCAGTTTTAATAATAATAATCTTTATTTTTAATGCTCCTTTCAAAAAATCAAGGCGCAGAACAGTTTATAAAATACATCCAAATAACGTATCATAATAAAAATTTGATAAAATAAATAATATCAACATCATAATAAAATTCTAAAATCAGACCAGTTCAGCATCATCCCCGAATGCTTTCCTCCACAAGAAGGATTTCAATGCTTGTTTAAAGCCCCCCACCATCGTACACTCTCTAATCCAACGGGGTAGAGAATTCCAGATAGTCGGTGCCACAAACATGAAGGCCCAGGCACCAGAAGATTTCAAGACTACCCTCGGAATCTCTAGCAACCCCTCATTGGCTGAGTGGAGCGGTCACTCTGGGATGTAAGGGACCAGAAGCTCTTTCAGGTAGTCAGGGCCCAAACCATGCAGGGCTTTGTAAGTCAGCAAGCCAACTTTAAAGGAGATCTGCCACTGAACCGGCAGCCAGTGCAGTCCCCGCAGCACTGGAGTAATATGGGAGGAATGAAGCATCCTGGTTAACAACCGGGCTGCGGAATTCTGCACCAGCTGCAAGCAGTGGATATCAACCCCTGGAAGTCCAGATTAAAGGGAATTGCAGTAGTCCAAGAATGAGGTCACAAAGGTGTGGATCAGAGTAGGTAGGTCTCCAGACGTAACAAGGTGCTTGATCCTAGCGATATTCCTAAGATGATAAAAGGATAACTTAATGACAGCCGACACTTGTGCATGCAGTGTCAGACGGTCATCAAGAATTACCCCTAGGTCGTGCACATGTTCAGAGATAGGGAGCTCAACATCCCCCAGGAATAAACCTGAGGGATGGTTTGTCCCCAACCCCCCTATCTGGCGACCAGGATCCACGACCATCACCTCCGTCTTTCCCAAATTCAGCTTCAGCCAGCTGGACCTCATCCATCCTTGAATTTCACTGAGGCAGTTATGAAACACTGAGCGTTCGCTATTCTGGTCAGGTGCAAAAGACAGGTAGAGCTGGGTATCATTGGCATAACAATGAAACTCCAGCCCATACCATCTTACAATGTTTCCGAGGGGAAGCATGTACACCGCAAACAACATGGGGGACAGCACTGAGCTCTGAGGTACCCCACAAGAAAGAGAGATAGGGTCGGAGGAAAACACCCTCGACACCACTCTCTGAGTTCTACCAGTGAGGAAAGAAGAAAACCATCTGTGGACCGAACCTGAAAGCCCGCAGATGATTTTCAAGTGCTCAAGCAGCACCCCATGATCTACAGTGTCAAATGCTGATAACAGATCCAGCAGGACCAAAATGGACCATTTTTTCTGGTCTCTCGCCATCAAGAGATCATTGTGCACCCGAACCAGTGCAGTCTCGGTGCTATACCTCTTTCTAAAACTGTACTGGAGAGGATCATAGATGCTATGGATGGTCAGATGGTTGCCTAACTGAGTAGCCACTACTTTCTCAATTACCTTCCCAACAAAGGGAAGATTTGAGATAGGTCTGTAGTATGCGAGGGAGTCTGAAATGTACCAATTTCTACAATATGTTGGGGAAGGGCATTCCATAACCTAGTAGCCCTCATTGTAATGTAGTGGCCATGTTTGTCCGTGACCACCCTAGGGATATAGATCTACCTGTTGTTGCACCTAAGATTTTTGGGCTTATCAGCATATTTAATATTACACTCATTCATTAGATTACTATCCTTTAAGATATTAAATAATAGTAATAAATCTTGGTTCCTCCTTAGCTCTTAATTATATAAACCTAAAGCTGTTAGCCTCTCCCTTTATGATAAGTCCTTTACCCTCGGGATTAATTTTGTGATCCTTCTTTGCATACTTTCTATAATTTGAATGTCCTTGTTAAGATACGGGGCCCAAAAGCAGACAGCATAGTCTGTTTGTGGTCTGATGAATGATGTATATAATTAAAGAATACAATTTTAATTTCTTATAGTAAATGACCTTTTTATGGATGCTAAAATGTGGCTCCCCATCTGTGCTACTTTTCTACACTGGTTACTTGATGTGAATTGATTACTGACAATGACCCCCAGGTCTTTTTCAGATTTTGCTGTTTTAATGACGTTGCTATACAATAAATAATTGGTGCCTGGATTTTTGGACCCAAGTGTATAACTGTACATTTGTCAACATTGAAGGTCATTTTGTTGTTAAATGCCCAGTCTTCAATTTTCTTCAGGTCCTGTTTGAATTATCCTGTGAATTTCGGGGCGGGGGTTGCATAGTTGATGGGTAAAGGAGCGGCCTGCATGATCCAGGGTGAGGGGAATAATTGCTTAGAACAATAACAGTTTGCTACTTTCTCCACTGAGAAAGAGATAGAGTTCAAATTCTAATAACAGACAAGTAATCACTAAATATCAGGTACTAGTGTCTCCTCAGATCTGCCTGCCTGAAGCTGGCATTTAACACTTTAAATGTGTTTATTATTTGGGAACAGGCATCACTGGAACTCTTTGCTATGGAATGTCTTACAAAGTAGCAGGATGGTTGCTGTTAGGATTGAGGTGTCAAGTGGCTTAAAGAGGTGCCATAGGGGCTGAGGGCACAGCAGTGCTTATTTGTTATGCAGAAAGCTCCAGGAAGTGTTTAACCCATTCTACTTCCATTTGCTTTGTATGATGTCTACTATCCATTGATAACCTGACACAATATGAGTGCCTGAAGATAATGAGTTAACTTTCCATGTTTGCTGACTGTAGTGTAGAATGTCAGAGACTCTGCTGAGGGAAAGCTTTATTAGCTCCTCAAGCCAGAGGAAAAATAGTATTCTCCAGCTCCCATACACACACAGGCAGCGTAGTAATGCAGCTCCAGCAGAGGACTCTATTTTTTACACTTATCATGTTGTTTGGAAGCAAAAATGACAACAGTCCTTTTCTGAATGCAAAACATCTGCAGGGCTATGCCCACTGCAACCGTAATAAGGAATACTGGGTATCAGTAGGTGTTCTGGAAACTAAACTCCAACCCTTAGAAGAGATTCATAAGAGGACAAGAGTCTGAGCTACTTTAGACCAGCTTAAATCAGTTACAGAAAGTTTAAACAAGTTAATGGTCAGGAAAGTAGAAAACTCTTTATGATTCC
Source organism: Neoceratodus forsteri (assembly GCA_016271365.2). NCBI lineage: Eukaryota > Metazoa > Chordata > Ceratodontiformes > Ceratodontidae > Neoceratodus > Neoceratodus forsteri. Next base: position 215,409,149 of record CM057451.1, read on the forward strand.
TCTGTCAGAAATATTACGGGGGGGGTGGACAGGTGAGGAGGCTGCTTGCTATGTGATTACACAGGCAGGAGGCCAATAGATATGTACAGTACTTCTCCCAATCCAGCTAATCATACTGAACCTAAGCAGGTAGTGCAGGGTTTTCTTGAGCACTACCAACAATTGTACTCTAGAGAGAGTGGGCTGGACCATGAAGAACGTGTGAACAGATTTTTGAGTAGTAACATAAAATAAGTTTTCTTTTAGATTTTTGAGTAATCTGGATTTACCAAGCTTATCTCCTGTACAATGACATTATTTAGATGTCCATTTTACAGAAGAAGATATTCAAGCTTCTATTACATCTTTAAAGTCTGGAAAGTCACTGGGACCAGATGGTTTTATCCCAGAATTTTATAAAATTGCTCCTGACTAAGCTCCCTTGTAGACTAAAATTTGTAATATGGCACATGAGCCTGCATCCCTGCCTGGGTTTTGGAATGAGTCGATAATTATGGTTTTACCTATGCCAGGGAAGGACCTGACTAAGTGGTCCAGTTATCACCCTATTTCCCTACTCAATTATGATTTTAATGTGTTCACTAAAACATTCAGTATGAGATTACAAGCAGTTATCCTTTCTTTGATTCACAAAGACCAAACTGGTTTCAGTCAGGGTAGATAGAAACATCAACATTTGTTGTCAGAAAAGGACCCCTTGGCCCATCCAGCCTGACCAATATTAAGGGGATTTGTGATGTGATAGCAGATATATCAGCATGAGTGGCAAGTGAGCTCGGGGTTATCACGAGTGACTCTTCATAGCGGAGCCATGAGTGACTAAACCCTGAGCTCACTTGCCACGAGTGTTGATATATCCGCTATCACATTATGTCCCAGCACGTATCCATTTTATACAATAGGGGTTTTAAGTTCAGTACAATATTTACTGGTATCTTGCATTGTTTCTTTGTTGTTTGCAGCAATATTGTTCAGTGTTTTCTTTTCCTTTGGTGTTGTTCTGCAGCATTGATTTACATAGAAACATAGAAACATAGAAGTTGATGGCAGATAAGGACCGCAAGGCCCATCCAGTCTGCCCATTTTTTTTTCTACCTTATAAATGTGCCATTTGCTCTGTTAATGGCCTATCTATTCATACTCATCTGTATTGCTCCCTTATGCCTATCCAATACCTGTTTAAAGCACTGCACTTTACTCATATCCACCATTTCCTGAGATAGGCCGTTCCATGCATCCACCACCGTTTATGTGAAATAGAACTTCCTCACATTACACCTTAATTGGCCTCCCTCTAATCTCATACTGTGTCCTCTTGTCCTGCTATTTTTCTTATACTGAAACATGTTAGACTCTTTCACCTTGTTAATGCCCTTAAGGTGTTTGAATGTTTCTATCATATCACCTATCTCCCTCCTTTGCTCTAGGGTATACATATTGAGCTCCTTTAAGCTGTCCTCATATGTTTTCTGATGCAGTCCCTGCACCACTTTGGTTGTCCTTCTCTAAACTGCTTCAATTTGGTTAATTTTCTTGTGAAGGTGTGGCCTCCAGTACTGCTCGCAGTACTCCAGATGGGGCCTAACCAGTGCCTTTTAAAGAGAGATTATTACCTCCATCATCTGACTTGTGATACCCCTACTAATACACCCCAACATCCCCCTAGCCTTACCTGCTGCTTTAGTGGTCTGCTTGGATGATTTCAGGTCATCAGTGATGATGATACCCACGCCTCTTTCTTCCCTTGTGACTGCCAGCCACTCCAGTCCCAGCCTATAGGTGGCTTCAGGGTTTCTCTTCCCTATATGCATGATCTTGCACTTCTTTGCATTAAACCCCAGTTGCCACTCTTCTGACCATTTTGCTAATTTATCCAGATCTCTTCTCCTTCTGCCCACCCCATCTGGATCATCTACTCTGTTGCACATCTTGGTGTCATCTGCAAACAGACAAACCTTACCCTCCAGTCCATCTGCAAAGTCACTGATGAAGATATTGAAGAGGATTGGCCCCATGACTGATCCCTGAGGTACCCCATTTGTGACGTGCATCTCTTCTGACTGTATACTGTTTACCACCACTCTCTGTTTTCTGCCCGTCAACCAGTTTGCCACCCAGTTGACCAACTTCTGACCCACCCCGAGCCTACCCAGCTTATTAATCAATCTTCTATGTGGAACAGTATTGAAGCTTTGCTGAAGTCAAGGTAGGCAACATCAACAGCTCCCCCTTGGTCCACCACTCTATTTACCCAGTCAGAGAACTCTATGAGATTAGTTTGACAGGACCTTCCTTTTGTAAACCCATGCTGTCTTGGATCCTGTGCTCCTATGGATTACAGGTGTTGCACTATCCTTCCCTTAAGGAGTGCCTCCATAATCTTAACCACTACTGAGGTAAGACTGACTGGTCTGTAGTTCCCTGCCTCCTCTCTGCTCCACTCTTGTGGAGCAGGATCACATGAGCCCTTCTCAAGTCTTCTGGGTCCTCTCCTGTGCTCAGACTCACTAAACAGTTCTGATAATGGCTCTGCTAGTTCCACCCTTAGCTCTTTTAGCACCCTGGGATGTATGCCATCAGGTCCCATTGCCTTGTCCACCCTGAGCTTATTGATCTTTTGTAGGACCCTTTCTTTTGTGAAAGGACTAGTGCTTACCTCCCTCACCCCTGTGTCCATGGTGCTGAGCTGTGGGCCCTGCCCTACCTTTTCTTCAGTAAATACTGAGCAGAAGTATCTATTTAGGATAGATACTTTTACATGGTCCTCCTCCTCACATACCCCCTTATCTCCTTTGATCTTAGCAATACCCCCCTCTGGACTTTCTCCTTTCACAAATGTATCTATAGAAAGTCTTGTCACCTTCTTTTATTGTTCGAGTTAGTGTTTCCTTGGTTTGGGCCTTTACCTGTCTTACTGCCTTCTCTGCTTCCCTTAGGGAAGTTTGGTATGCTTCCCTATCTTCATCCCGCTGCATTCCTTTTATTTCCTGAAGGCCAGCCTTTTGGCTCTGACCTTTTCAGTTACTGTTTTTGAGAACCAAAGTGGTTTCCTTTTTCTTTTGCACTTCCTTTTCTGTCTTACACAATGGGATGTTGCTTCAAGTATTGAATCCTTAATGCTTGCCCCCTTTGCCTGTACCCCCTCACCTGTATTTCTTTTTGCCAAGGCAAGCTTAACTTTGTTCGCCATCTTATTTATTTATTTATTTAGTTTTTGTTGACTGGGTAAGTGCACTAGACTAATCCTGCCTATTTTCAGGCACGACCTGGGGGAGGGGAATACAGATGAGTGCCAACTGACCTTAAGCCAGGTTATGCTGTTTGTGGTATTTTTAGTGAATGAGGGAAATTTGGCCAGGACACCGGGGAAATTCCCCTACAGTTTGGCCAGTAGGGGGACTTGCTGACCGTCAGGATGGAGTGCTCAGTTGCTGAGCAGCCTTTGTTGCAGCAAGACGTGCTGCAGGCCGTCGGGCCAGCTACTGTTTCTATATTGGAGAATCTGGAGTCAGAAATCTATTTTGAAGCACCCACGGAACTGGGTTTATCTGCCGAAACAGAAGGTTTAAAAGATACTTCAGCTCTTCAAGCAAGTAAGGTTGTGCATTTATTGCCAACCTCAGATATTTCTACAGAACAACAAATGGATTTGACTGCCTGTCATTCAGTGTAGTCTTTACCTCCTGACAAGCAGTGAAATGCAGATGCACCATTAGAAGCTTCGTGACATCTGAGGGATTACAGACTGACAGGGAGGTTGCTATGCAGCAGAAACCTGAAACTAATCTGCAAGCTAACACAGGTCCTGCAACAAAGCTGCAGTCCTTTTGCCCAGGAAAGTCGGTCACAGGTACTGTTTATGCTTCCTCTGTCTCTGACCAACAGCACACCACGGTCTTTTCTTTTGCCACTAGACAGCGGGTATTTAAAACTGTGACAATAAAAACTGCTTCTGAACAAAAACGCTCCTGGGCTGACCAGGTAGAAGACGCTGATGCTTCATGGTCAGTCAGTAAAGCCCTGACATCAGCGGGCTGGGAACAGCTCCCAGAGTCTGGTAAATGGATCTGTGTTTTTTCCCCAGTTGTTATTCTGGGGGTTAATATGAAGGGGACTGATCTGCATACTTCACTGGCCACAAAATCTATTACCTCTATACCTCACAGCATGGTTGATCAGGCCCACCCTATGGGGGACCAATCTTTGGACACTGCAAATTCACCTCTAGCCCTTCCTCCCAAACTGTCTTTCACACAGAACCCAGAACCTGGTTTTAAACTACAAGGAGGTTTGCCTTTTCCTGAAGAACTTCCACCTCAGCTGGTGCCCTCTTCATCTGTGGAGCGCATAGATGACCAGGCCTCTGAGGAAACCCCTGCAGGCCTGTCACCAGGATCTGTACCTGGCCTAAAACAAACTACACCATGTTCTTGTGCTTCATTTTTTTGTTCTTCTAATTTCTCAGCTAAAAGACATAATGCAGTTTGTTTGTTTATAAAGGAGGAATGCAAAAGCATTATTAAAGGATAGTTTGCAATTTACTTCAACAAAAATATATGCTTTAATACATGTTTCAGGGGAGAAGACTTTTGATGTTAACTTTAAGCTAAATAGTGGGTTGGATAAATTTTGGACTAAATACCACAAAGTGCGACAGACTCCTTTGTGGTCCCCTTTTGATGTTTTTCCACTTACTAAACCTGCACACAGAACCATTACTGTTCTTTTTAGAAATGAGGGTGTAAGTGTTACAGATCTTATTTATTGGTTGAAACAGAGATGTACGGTATTGGGACACCCAGAACAATCTTTGATTCTGAGGATATCTGGACCGGGGGTTGAAGAATCAGGGTTATACTACGTTCTGCAGGGGACGTTTTACAGCACCTTCCAAACTGTGTTTTCTTGGGGCAGGATAGAGGGGTTCTTTTCTATGCAGGTCAACCTAAATCTTGCTATAGATGTGGGAAATCAGGTCACATTAGTAGTGCCTGTGATCCTTTGCGTTGTACCCTTTGCAATTCTTTGGGGCATGTGAGTGAACACTGTAGAAACATAGCAGTTTGCTCCTTGTGTAATGCACTCAGGCACTCTTATGCTACTTGTCCTGAGGCAGTTCATCGGCAATCCGATCCACAGGATTCTGAAGAACAAAGATTGTTGATTGCAATTGCGCAGTGTTCAAGAGCCACTCATGCTACAGTATCCACACCACCTTCAGTTCCCCCTCCTTTGATATCACCTGGTTCGGAGCCTTCTGTTATTGTTCAGGAATCTTCTGATACTACTTCTTCCCCCCCCCATTGGACATTTCCTCAGAAAGTTTGCTAAATGACCCTCTACCTCAGGCATCCATCCTTCTTGGCTCCCAGTCCATGCCCCCCCCAGCTTCCTCAAGAAGTGCCTTTTCATTCAAGGGAAATGAGGCGTAAGTCCTATAATACTCAACCAGCCTCAAAAGTTCCTAAATGAGTCAGTACTCCCACAACTAATTGTTTACATGCCCTTCTCCTTGCACAAGATATATCAGATGCTGAATCTGAATCCTCTCAGTCAGGGGCAGATCCCTTCGAAAAAGCTTTGGAAGTGGAATCTGAAGGGGATCAACCCTCAGTTCTCCCGCCTAAATCTATCTCCACAGCTACCAAGAAAGGGAAAAAAAATAAACATAAGCCCCCATGAAATTGTTTCCCCCTATCTGAATGCTTTCTTCACTGACTTTCTGTTCAACTTAATGTGAATAGCATCAAAAACCAGTTGTGACAATCTGCTTTATTTTCTATTTTGAAATCCTTACATTACAATGTATTCTTTTTATAGGATACACGATTACATACAGTCACCGAAATCTTTAGTGCTTCAAAACAGTGGCATACAGGGGTTTCATATTGGTCATTAGGACTAGAACAATGTACTGGGGTAGCAATACTTTTTGAGCTGAATGAGAAAGTTTTAAAATTAATTGATCTGGTCCCAGGTCGGGTATTAATTTTGGATATTATACTTCAGGGGTGTGTTTTAGATTAATTAATGTATATGCCCTTCAAACCAAAGCAACAAGGGTTGATTTGTTTCAGCTTGTACAACCATATTTGCATACCTCCTTTAATATTATCTGGGGGGGGGTGATTTTAATTGTGGTTTGTCTAATAAAGATAAGGGTAAGGGTGTAAAAACCACTAAGGTTTTTTGTGACATGTCCTGTTTGGCTAAGGTTGTCCAGACTGCGAGTTTGGTCAATGCATACACTCAATTGCATGAGATTACTGTTTCTACCTTTCATAAAGGAGCCCTGGCCACCAGGATAGATTTCTTTTTTATTAATAAAACTTTACCGTTAAATTTGGCGTGGGTAACCCCAGTGAAATTCTCCAATCATTGTGCTTTGTGCATAACAGTTGGGTCTACAGTTGCATTCTCCTTCAGTAGGGGCCTCTGGAGACTTAACTCTCAGCTGCTGTTACATCGGGACATTTTGCAACATCTGCAGTATTTTGCATAAGCAAGAAAGTCTTTATATGAGACGTATGAGGATTCCCATTTATGGTGGGTAGATACTAAAACTGATGCTATTTCACTATTGACGTTTTTTGGGAAGTCTCAGCATGAAACAGCTTATTTTTCTTATTTAAAACTCAGAAAGCAGATGCAGAAATGAATGTCTATGGCCCAGACCACTAAACATGACTTTTCATCTCAAATAAAAATAAAGGAGAGAATGGTACCCTTTCATAAGCATCAATCAACAGTATTGTACTTTCAACAGAAATTTGGTATGCAGCAAAATTTTGCTACTGTTTGTCCCTTTCTTGGTAATAAGAAAAGGGTGGGGAAAAAGGTTTTTGTCAGTCTTATGGGGTGAGATGGTCAGGAGAAATTTTCACAACATGATATGATGTCAGAGGTGACGTCCTACACGGCTTCCCTTTTTAAAGAACAGCCTGTTGATTTAGTTTCTTCTTGGGCTTATCTACACAATGTAGATGTCCTGGACTGCCCTCCATCTATATTATCTTGTTTAGTGAGTCCTCTCACTCCCCAGGAAGTTCTCACTGCCATTCATTCCCTTTCTCACAATAAAGCACCAGGTACAGATGGTTTGACTGTGGAGTTTTACAAAATAATCAGTGCTATGTTGTCACAAGAACTTGTTGATGTTTATAATGACCTACTAATGCATTCTGAATTTCCTTTAGATATGATGGGGAGAATTTTAATTTTTCTACATAAGAACGGTGATAAGAAGCTCCTTTCTAATTGGAGACCAATCAGCCTATTAAATGTTGATTTAAAAATTTTAATGAAAATTTTGAATACACGTCTTTTGATAGCATCCCAACATTTAATTTCCCCTGCACAGTCCTGTGCGATCCCAAACAGATCCATAATTGATCAGTTCCTTTTTTACGAGGAATTTTTGATAGGTCACATATAGTTGGATTACCTGGGTTTGTTTTGTCATTAGACCAAAATGAAGCCTTTGATTCTGTGAATCACAAGTTTTTATGGCTTACTTTACAATATTATGTCCTTCTATTTTTGTTTCTTGGTTACGGAAACTTTATAAGTCTGCTACAGTGTCTCCATTGGTTAATGGACACCTCGGGCCTATGCTTCCGTTAAAACGGGGAGTTAGGCAGGCTTGTCCAGCTAGCCCATTTGTTATATGTGTTTAGTATAGATCCATTCTTATGTACTTTAAATAAATTAATACCTCCCATCACTGTTCCAGGGGTGTTACTTCCTTTTTCAGCCCTTGCCTATGCAGATGATATTTGTATTTGCACCTCTACTGTTTCTTCAGTTAACTCAGTTGTTAAAATGTGTAATTTTTTTGGCTCCCTTTCTTGTACATCTTTAAATAAACCCAAATGTGTTGGGTATAATTTGGGTGGAGGTACCCTTGCTCAGGCTCATGTACGTGATAAAAGTCTAACATTACACCCCATATGGATTTTGGATATAGATTTTGGTTCTCCTACTCCGGCTATCTACAATTGGGATATACAACTTGAAAAAGGCAGAATTATGGTACAGAATTGGAATAAATAGCAGTTTTCCAAGTTTTAATGTATCTATATGATAAGGACATATTTATTACCTCTAATTTTATTTTTAAGTAATATTTTTCCCCCACCTAAACAAAGAGAAGCAACTCTATTTTGCATTTTTTTCAGGCTGTCTGGGGTAGCTGCCTCAACCCTATTAAGCATAATATTCTTTATTTCCCTGTATCTCAGGGTGGTTTTAACATGATAAATCCCTTACTGTTTTTTTATTGTCAGTTCTTTTTTTCTAATTTCCCACTGTAATTAAAATATCTTCCTAAATTATGGACAGGTCTCTTTCGGAAAGCAGTAGGGACTTGGTATCAAGATTGGGTGGACGGCCGTTTAGGCCGTCTTAGTGCATGTGTCACCATGAATCCCTATCAGCTTGAGATTTTTCCTAAATTACGACAGTGGAATATACCCAGTGATTGGTTACTCTCTAAACAAAAAAAATTTTATACCAGTTTGTCCTTGATTCACATTTTTCTGAACCAATTGCATTTCCAAAATGTCCAGATGAGCAGCTTTTGTCCCTACAAGGTTTAATAGCTAATACATGTATTCCTCCTAAATTTTGGGATGTTACCTGGTTCTGTGGTCATGAGAGGCTTAATGTTAAGGGTAATCAATTTCATAAACAGTTACAGGACCGTAACCGTTCTCGTCCTGGTTGCTTTCAAGCATTCGAGACTATGCAGCATTTATACTTTTTATGTCCATATATTTCCAATTTTTGGAGATATGTTGCTAATGTTTGGAAAGAACCAGTATTCAAAAATATAAATTATGAAATTCTGATTTATGGTTCATATACTCTGGATTGGAGTAAATGGGACACTAGTACATTGCATGTTCTTTTTGCAGTATTTAAGTGGTTCATTTGGCAAAGTAGGTGTCTTTTTACTTTACAGCAGAAGGATCTTTCTTATATGGAACTTTTGCAGAAAATTCACTCAGAATTGTTAATTAGTTATAAATATGAAGCTGGAATATATAACAGTGCTCTATTAAGGATGAATTGGAGGAATTTACCATGGGTGACAGACTATGATGGTCCTGTCACATGAATTCATATTTTCTTTATAATTTGTTTTTTTCATCTTGTTTTCTTTACTAAGATGTACTAACTGGCTTTGTTTTTTTTTGGTTTTGGGTTTCTTTATCATTGCTTTTCTTTTGTTTGCTTTATTGGCAAATTCTTTTTTTTTGTATACATAGTGAATTAACATTGTTTTCTGATTTCTTTTTTTTTTGAAGTTTTGTCACTAAAAAAATCCCCTACTCTTGGCTAGTAGGGGGACAGGCTGTCTGCATGATGGCCACTCGAAGCAGGACATTGGAGGAAGAGGACGTCTGCACAGTGGGAGTGCTTGCCTAATCTCCCACTGTTGTTGAGCTAGAGGCTAATCAAGTGGGTATCGCTGACTTTGAATCGGAGGGTGAACATCACAAGCTCCTATTTCCACAGAGGAAATGGAGACACCTACTGTTAAATCCATGAAAGAAGCAATCTTGCAAAAGGTTGCTGTGTGTAAAGAACACGGAGGTTCAGATGAGAATCATGAATTAAAACAACCGGGAGTCACTGAGTAGGCAAAGCAGCTGCAGAGTTCTGAGGCACTCCCTGTCATCAGCTCAGTGAAATCTGTCAGTATGTCAGCTGTGGAGAAGCCTTCTGAATGCTCCTCAGGACTCGTGAGTCAACCTGTTGCTTCCCTATCAACCCTAAGGCTATTGATTCTGACAGTGTCAAAAAGCAGGCTGGCAGTAGAATCGTTGAAAATAACGAGTGCCTAAAGCCTCAAGATTTACAACACAAGGGACATAATGTTACTGACTCTGTGTGTTCAGCTAAGCAACAAGGGATTTTTGGGGCTCCCGTTTCTTCTGATTTTGGTTTGAAAGCAACTGTTCCACTGAGTAAAGCAGCAGGTTTTGTGTTTTCTCCAGCAATTGTTTATCAATCTAAAGCGGAGTCTCAAACGGGTGTCATGGAGTTTCTTTTTTCAGACATTCACCTTGAACAGCTGGGTAATAAGGACTCTGTTCCTACACTTGTTAATCCTTCTGTTCAAAAGCCTAAAACAGAGTTAATTTCTCCTAATCCACTTGGGGGGCCCTGGATGCCAGGGAAGGCCCTAATTGGGGCTGGATGGAAACAGTCTCCCTCTGGTATTTGGTTACCTGATCCTGAGTGGGATTCTAATCAGGCTTCTCACAAGATGCCCCTGCTTGGAAACCAGGTTTAAATGTTAACTTTTGTGCAGTAGCTGTGTTGAAGGGGGACAAGCTTAGTGAACCTAGGCCTCATGCCTCTTCTATGCTTCTAAAACCACTGGCATTGCAGTACAATGCTCCTAAAGGAGATTCCAGCCTTCATGCTCCAGTTATCCCACCATGTTTGGAGGATTCTGATCTACCTCAACAAAAACCCCTAATTTCAGAACAGTTCTCTAATGCTAAAAGGGAGGCTGCTCCAAGTAGAAATGCTGTGCAGATACATTATAAAGGGGGGTTGGAGAACAGACCGGACAGATATTATGTCGGAAAAACTCTTCTTAAAGACTCCCTTCACTTCTCTCCAAAAGACGTATTTGCTTTTATAAACATATCTGGAGAGGATAACTTTGATGTTAGTTTTAGGACGTCTTATGCATTGGATCTTTTTTGGGAAAGTATGGGCAGGTCAAGTTTTCTCCCACATGGACCCCTTTTATCATCATTCCCCTTACTAAACCCTTGGTAAAGTTTGTAACTGTAATATTCTGGAATGAGGGGGTCCATGTGGAAAATATTACATTTTGGTTATCACAGAAATGTGAAGTTTTAAGTTCTCCAGAACCTATTTTGGATTCTGAATAATTCTGGATGGGGGGTTGGAAATACAAAATTAAGCTAAAGCAATCAGACTCTGGTATTGAACATATACCTAATTCTTTTTCACTGGGCAGGGATAGAGGGGTATGATTTTATGGGGGGCAGCCTAGAGCATGTTATAAATGTGGCTCAAGGATTCACTGTCCAGTGTATGTGATCAACCCTGGTGTGATAATTGTGGGGAAATTGGACATGTCACTATGCAATGTGCAAACCATTCCAAATGTGATCTGTGTGAGGAATATGGGCATGTCTTTAGGGATTGTCCTTGGCCTGTAAAGAATAAAGCATCATGTATCAGTCCTGAGCTTTTGAATCAGCAAGCTCAGGATGCTGTGGGCCCCCCCTTTTCTCTCCCCCTCCTCCTGTGATAGGTAAACACATTACTCAGGCTGCTTCCTCTATTAGGTCCTCTACCCCAAGGCCTTTAGTTGAGTCAAAATCTTTAGCTCCACAACCCCATGAGGAAGATAAGACCTGTGAGGCCCCTTTGGTAAATCTGGAGCTGGTTTCAGTGTGTTATACAGATCTGGTGGCCTCTGAGAAAGAGATTAGGGTCCCATCCCCTTTATCCCCATTATCCAGAAGGAGATCTTCTAGGAACTTGCAACCAAAATCCCCCCTTCTTCTATTTCCATAGAATCCAGCAATTCCTATGCAGCCTTGTTTACCCCATGGGGGGAGACTGAAATGGAGGTAGGGGATTCCAATTCTCAAAAATCTTCTTTGTCCAGTATTTCACAGTCTGTGGATAATTACAAAGAGAAAAAAAGAAAAAAACAGAAAAAATAATGGATTGTGGTACTTAACTAACTATTCAATGCTAACAACATGGGCAGGGGTGTAGCCAGACATTTCAGATTTGTACACCAACCTGCCACACTGCTAACCCTTCCCCAGGGCTGCAGCTATGAATTTTGGGGTCCAGGACAAGTCACTTGAAATGGGCCCATTTCCCAAACCAGCTAATGCCAGGGATAATGCCAGCTCCTCAGGTGGGACCCTCCTGAGCTCGGGGCCCCAGACAACATCCCCACTTCCCCCCATTACTGCGGCCCTGCCCTTCCCCTACTGTTGTTCATGCCTGCCCCCTATGACTCGAGTCCAAGGTTCCTGGCTCCAATCAGATGATTCCCACACTAGACCGTCTGTCTGCACTGCTAGTGTGGTGCTTGCTGCCCACTGGTAGATGCCACTGACTGCACCATGAGTCAAATACCACAGCAAAAATTTTTTCTCTCTCCACTTGACACTCCACATGAAGTCTTTTTTCTTTTAGCTGGCTTCTGTTCTTCCGTCTGCTGCTTCTCCGTTTTCTACTGCTTCTCTCGCTCCCAGTACAATTGAACTAATAATACGGCTTCTAACTTTACTGCGGCATTTAAACTCAGTGCCCCAGACTTGCCACACCCCCTACCAGATGCCACAGCCAATCACTATGCAGTTGGACCATGCGGACCTAATTGAGATCTTCAGCTTTAATGTCCGCGGTCCACTCTGCCCCCCCCCAAACAAAGCTGAAAGAGAAAAGAAAAAGCCTGCAAAGTCAAACAAAGGAATTTAAACACAATGGACTAGAGAGAGCAGAGTAATGCTGGCCAGCTTGTTTGCTATCCCCGCTACTAAACTTGGCACACCATGGCTTACTTGGAGTATCAGTAGCTACACCCTTGAACATGGGGTTCATTGAATACTCATAGCTTATTGAATACTATCAAAAGGCAGGCTTTATTCCAATACATTCATGATAATAAAATTTCAGTCAGTTTTTTCCAAAAAACCTGGATGTATTCAATAGAGCAATTATCCACCTTCAAGAGAGGAAGGCCCTGGGGTCCCTCCTACTGGTCATTTGAAACAGATAGTATGGATGGGATAGGCATTTTATTCAACTCCTTTGATTTCTCACTCCACAACTTAATAGATCTCATTCCCGGTAGGGTCCTGATCTTAGATGGGAAATGGCAAAATATTTGTTATAGATTTATTAATATCTACAACCCTCAATCAAAAGCTGATAGAGTAGCTTTCATCAAAGCACTGCAACCATATTTGGTCACTTCTGTCAAAATATTATGAGGTGGGGATTTCAATTGCAGCTTAATCAATACACCCCAGCAGAATAAAAAAAACTTATTGTGATTCCAATGCACTAGCCTCAATAATCAAGACTGCCGGTTTACTTAATTGCATGTCCTACCTTTCTCAGGGACCCAGGTTCTCATTTCTAAAAGGGAAATTACACTCTCTCATTGATTATATGTTAGTTTCCCCATCAGTGCTGGTTAAAGGTTTTCAAATGAGTCCTATAGAGTTCTCTGATGATCTATTTTTAATATGCTCCTTTCAAACTGAAGGCTCGACCTCTAAAAGGCAGGTTCAGTGGAAACTAAATACTTCCATTTTAGATTCCCCTCAAATAAAATCAGGTGTAAAATTTATTTTACAGGGGCCATGTATCAGTGGCTTTCTTGTACACAGATATGGGGGCATGGTGGACAGACACTAAATTAGTTCTCCGAAGTTGGTTTGAAAAACAAGGAGTAGTAGCTAAAGATCATAATTTTTTAAAATACTTATCTTTAAGACAGCAGCTTCAGAGGCTTATGTCGATTTCATACACTTCTAGACAGGATTATTCAGAGCAAATTAATGTGCTCAAAACGACCGTGAAGGCATATCAATATGATAGGGCAAAGATGTTGCAAGCCATTTTTTTAATGGTACAAGGAAATCCCCTATAGGAGTCCCATTTGAGGCTTGCAAATTATTAAAAGAATCTTCCACTATTGACTTTCTTATCAATGCAGATGGTTCCAGAGCAGTAACAATAGATCAAATAAGGGATTCCATTAGACAGCATTACCAGTTATTAGAACCTGAGTCCCCTATTTTAGAGGATGCAATTATTAATTTTTTGAATTCCTTTAGCCTACCCTCTGCACCAATAGAGGCTTTAAATTTACTAGGACCTGTTATCAGTACAGAGATAAATGAGGTTATTCAAAAAATGAAACCGAATGTTTCACTTGGGTTAGACAGGCTCCCTAATCAACTATATAAATGTTATTTGCAAGAATTTTGCAAATGTTTAATAATTCTATTTCAATATTTTTTGGACACTAATTCCATGTTCCCATCCTTTACTGAAAGATTGCTGATACATTTATTCAAAGCAGGGGATAGGAATAATATTTAGAATTGGAGGCCTATTACTCTCCTAAACTCAGATTATAAAATACTTTCCAACGTTTTAAATAATAGACTTAAACGTACACAAAACTGGTAATATCTCCATACCAATTTTGCAGAATCCCTGAGAGAAGATTTCAATCTGCCTTAATGATAATACGAGATGTGATTGAACATTTATCTCTTACTGGTAAAACTGGATGTATAGTAGTTGCGGATTTAGAGAAAGCTTTTGATAGGGTTTATCTACCTTACCTTTTTTGAGCATTAGAAAGCTATGGGATACCAATACAGCTGATTAAGATCATTAAATTACTTTATCAGCATAATACAGTTTATCCCTTTTTGCAGGGGGTACAGCTCAAAGCTTTCAATTAAAAACTGGAGCCTGTCAAGGATGCCTCCTGAGCCCTCTTTTGTATATTTTCTCATTAGACCCCCTGTTACAGTTTTTAGTTAATTCACCGAGATGGATTGATATTATTGGGGATACACCTACTCATCAGCTTCACTTGCAAGCCTATGCTGATTATTCAAACCTATATTTTTATGACCAGGCACAAATCCATGAATTTTTGAAGGTTTTTAAGCTATTCTCAGCAGTCTCAAATGCAAAGTTAAATTTACAGAACACTAGAAGTTTATTCATTGGGGCACTAGGTCCAATAGAAGTTGTTCAGGATAATATTTGTATTTCTCGAATACCACTGAAAATTTTGGGCATTCTTTTTGGACCCCAAAATCTGCCAGTGGAAAATTGGGAGCTAGTATTGGGAATGGTGGAAAAAAAAGTAAATAGGTGAAAACAGTGGAAATACTCTAAACTTAAATGGATACATATTTTAAAACAATTTATTATACCCTGCTTACAGTATATTGCCATGATTTTCCCTTTAACCATCACAGCTGGAGACTAAACTTTACACTGTATTTTTTCAAATGTTGTGGGGAAAACTCCTGAACCCAGTAAAAAGACACTACACTTATTTGGAGAAAAAATATGGTGGTTTGGGGATGATAGAGCCAATAGTATTTATGTTTTCCCTTTTTTTTTATGAATATCATTAAATGTGGATTGGAACAGGAAGAGAGTGTTCAAAAGAAGTGGGTGGTTGAGGCACTGAGCAATTATTTTAAAGTTTGGCATAATTTAGCTCCCAAGATGAACCCTCATTTACACATTCCCTTGTATTTCAAACCGGCAGTGCAAAAATTGTTTAGATGGCAAATCACTAAAACCATGATTCAGAATAATAATATGCAGTCCATGTATAGGTTAATTATGGCATCAATTCAGCTATAAACCCCTTGTTTTAAGAACAGTCCCTCTACTATGAATCCCATGGTGATGGCTCAACTCAATAATCCCAGATTGCCTCTAAATCAATGGGGAAACACAATGGCTCATTATGTATGGCTGCCTCAATGTTAGGGGAAATGCAAATATAAAGTTAAAGAAGAGAGGAACTGTCCTTAAATTGATTGTATAAATGCTGAAGAGACTATGGAACATTTTTTCTTACAGTGTTCCTACGTAAAAGGACTGTGGGTTTATTTAGCAAATATATGGAATTTGAAATGGTTTCCTATGATTACATATGAAATACTAGTGTTGGGGATTTATCCCTCTAGTTTGGGCCCCTATCATACCAGTACTTTGCATTTATTTTTTAGTTGTGTGAGGTTTTACTCATGGCAGGCAAGATGCCAATGGGTACTTTATCAGAGGAAAATGTCTTAGTAGTGTTATGGTTGTTTTGTATCAAATGAATTTTTAAAAATATATTTACAGGAAGCACAGATATGCACCTCACTAAATGGTGGAAAGGCTTTACACATTTTATAACGTTTAAGTAGCTTTCTGTATGTAATATAGGAATTGTGAAATTATAATGAGTTTACTTTTTAATTAAAATGAGTTAAATTTCTGGAATACTTTGTATTACTGTGTTGTTATCTATGTTTCTTATAATAAAAACTCCACTACTCTTTTCGATAAGTGCCATGGGATCTTTAACATCCACCTGAATTACCACCAATGCAGGCAGATGGGACCTCGGTTTAACGTCTCATCTGAAAGACAGCACCTCAGAAGTCCAGCACCCCTCTCATGCTGCACTACAGTGTCAATACTAGGATATTAACCCAAGTGCCAGATGTGGGAACTGAACCCACAGCCCTCTGATTTCCAGGCCTCAGAGGTAAGTGTGCTACCTACTGAGCCACTGGCACTGTCAGAGTCAGCTCCTCTGAAGTCCCATGTTTTTGCCTTGGAATGGGATGATTTAGTTCTAGTGGCCAAATTGAACCATACCATGTGATGGTGAATGGCCCCCAGGTGACCTTCTACCTATAGATCTGTGATCCTTTCCCTGTTAGTCAGTACTAGATCTTGGATAGCTCTGTCTCTTGTGGGTTATTATACCAGTTGTTTGAGGCCCTCCCCCTGCAGGGAATCCACTATGTGTCTAGTTCTGGTAGATGTTCCTGCTGGTATTGACCAATCTGTATCTGGCATGTTTAAGTCTCCCATTATCAGAACCTCTCCTTTAGCTGTCATGTTTTGTGTCTTCTAACAATAATATCTCTATGTCCTCTCCCTGGTCTGGGGGCCTATAGACAACCCCAGTTCTTATGGCTGTCCCATTTCCTGTTTCCAGGGTGACCCACAATTCTTCTGGCTCCTTATATGCATTGGAGCCACTCCACCCCCCTCCTTTTTGCACCTTGATCTCTTCTGAACAGTACATAGCCAGGTACTGAAGTACTCATGTGTTGTTGCTGGTAAACCATATCTCACTAATTGCTACTATATCCAGTTTAGCCTCTGTCATATTTGCCTGCAGGTCTGGGATCTTGTTGCCCAGACTGTGAGCATTTGTGTAAGTGATTTTCCATTGGCCAGATTTTGGTGTGTTAGTTGTTGGGTGAGGTCTGGCATTTCCCCTGTGCATCGTATGGGAAGGCTGGACCTTTTTCCTTACCTGGTGATGCACATGAACTGCAAACATGCTGAACTCTTGTCTGTCCACTAGCTGGAGGGGAGGGGTGTTCTCCCCATTCAAAATATGGGGTGCTGTACCCCTTTCCTCATTTGCTAGTTTAAATATTCTTCAAAGATGTCAAACTTCTGCCCCAATGCACTGACTCCCTCCTTAGTCAGATACAGTCCATCAAATTTAAAGAACTTTCACTCCTAAAACTGTTGCCAGTTGCCTACAAATGTGTGTCCTTTTTCCTGGCACCAGCCTTTGAACTACATGTTTAGCTCCCCTATCTACCCTTCTCTGACCTTCGGTCCATCTGCCCCCCTCTCCCAGACTGGCAGGATCTCAGAGAAGGAGATGCCAGATGAAATGGATAATAGTTTGTCACCCAGCCTGGTCAGGTGTTCATTGGTCTCCACAACTGACTGACTGGTGAGATCATTAGTCCCTGTATGTACCAGGACATCAATGTTTTCTCCTGCTTCCTGAACAATTTTAGCAATGCAGTCAGTGACTCTCCATTCTGCTATACCTGGGAGACATCTGATCATTACCCCTGGCTGGAGATAGTTATCAACTCCCCGAATCATGGAGTCTTCTATAATCAGAAGTTTTTTGGATTTCCTTTTTGCTTTTTTGTTTTGGTTCCAGTTTTGGGTGAGTTTTGTTGTGCTAGCTCCTATGCTGCAGTGCTCTGCTCTGCAGTGTCATCCACCCGTTTGATTTTGAGGACAGAGGCAGATACCTGTTTGCAGTTTTTATATGGTTTGTGGAGGTAATATGTTGGAGAGCAACGAGTGATGGGGCACCCTATTTGTCCCTCCTAACCATCTGCCAAGGATCCAGGATGAACTACACTCTGTGGTTGAGGTGCTTCTGTTGGATATTGGGGAAATGGTGGTCGGTTCTTATAATATATTTCCTCTTGAATATGAAATTTGAGGCATGCAATCTCTGCTCATGCTGCCTGGAGCTGAGCCCTTAGCTCTCCAATGGTCCAGCATGTAGGGCAGTGTCCTAAATCCTGTAAAACTGCCCTACTGAAAAAAAGTGTTCTGCAGTACCTGCAGTTAATGATATCCATTCCAGATAAGTTGTTGGGTTTATAACCTGCTCAGAGTAATTAGAAGGAAGAAAAATTAAAGCAAAAGTTTGATTTTGTGTTTTGTTTGTTTGTTTCTGTATAACTTGTTATAAGAAGTTAAATTACTAGTGCCCCTGTAAAAGACATCACCATGTAGATACACTACTGATCCGTCCCTTCCTGCTTTGCCACAGGAAATGTCACGACGGTGCTACCCTATACAAGGAATGTAGTGTGGGGTGGTTGGGGATGGGGTTGGGTGGCTGGGCCCTTCCTCTGCCAAAAAAGAAGAACCATAGACAAAAGAAACAAGGAGGTAAGAGCAGAAACAATCAGCCAGCAACAAATGCAGTAACCCTGAAATCTTATCCTTATGATAGATAAAACTGTAAAACTTCTAAAGCACCACCTGTAATAATTTCACAGAAGATATACCCTGTAAGAAACACTTTACTACAGAAAAAAATAAAGCAGTAACAGCAAATATACCTTGCAAAAGAAAATTTGAATCAGAAGATTACAGCAGTAATCTGTTAGCATACACCTGTAGGCACACCCTGAGCCACATGTTTAGCTCCCCTATCTCCCCTTCTCTGACCTTCTGTCCATCTGTCCCTCTCTCCCAGACTGGCAGGATCTCAGAGATGGAGATGCCAGATGAAATGGATGATAGTTTGTCACTCAGCCTTGGCAGGTTTTCCTTGGTGTCCACAACTGACTTGCTGGCGAGATCATTAGTCCCTGTATGTACCAGGACGTTAATGTTTTCTCCAGCTTACTGAACAATTTTGGCAATGCGGTCAGTGTTTCTCCATGCTGCTGTACCTGGGAGATGTCTGACCATTACACCTGCAGCAGAAGGTATACCCATCAACAACAATTTGAATCAGAGAAAAATAAAGCAATAAAATGTTAGCAATAAACTGTAGCAATCCCTGTGAGTACAAAATAAAAATAACAACACACAGTAAATCTGCCTAGCCAAAAGAATTCTTAATCCTTTCCCTTGCTCTGGTAAGGTTCTTTGCTCTGTCCTTTCAAGCAACCTAGAAGGAAATAGCTCAGGTGAAGCTAGGAGGCTTGGCCAGCAAACCTAGTCTTCCACCTCCAAGATATTAACTAACCTGACATTTTAACCCTTCTCTCTGTTGGAAGTGACTGACACTTTGTCAGCTCCATCCCCCAGATACACACATAATCTCCTGGAAGAGCTGTTGGAGGAAAACAATTAGCTCCTTCAATGTGAGAAGGAGAGTGCAACACCTTTGTGCCAAAAAAACTTTTTCAGGGGATCACGTGATGCAGCAGGCCTGAGAAGACGCTTTCCCATTCTCTCCTGCCCACTGCCATCTTTGTTACATAATTTCCTGAGTTTAATAATATCAAGAGTCTGTCTGAAGCCTTTATCTGGTGTGGGAAGTGCCTGAGAAGAGATTTTGGTGTGATCAGCGAAGAATGGAGGCTGAAATGAAGAAGCCCCAGCCCAAACACACACCCCCGGTCACCCCTGAGAAGGCTCCTAAAAAGTCATGAGCTGGTATCACAGGTATGGAGTGGGCAACATCACACTCCTGCCTGGAGCAAGAGCCATTAATGCTGGCTGGTTTCCTGGCTGAATTTCGGCCATTCAAAGAGGAGCTCAGAAATCTTACCTCGGAATTTAAAGCCCTTTCACAGGCTATCGAAGACATAGCACTGAGAACTTCAGTTACTGAGGCTCGAATTACCTCATCGGAATGGAAGGTAGACAAGCAGAATCCCGAAGTGGCTATGCTGAGGCAAAAAATTACCAAGATGGAGCAAAAGCTTGAGGATCTTGAAGGTCGGAGCCGTAGAAATAACACTGTTATTTTTGGATTACCTGAGACGGAGGAAGGACAAGATGCTATGTTGTTTGTTCGAAAATTCATTGAGAAGATCATAGGGCCCTCTCCTTGTGGCCCCCATTATATTATAGAGCAGGCCCACAGAGCTCTCCGATTTAAGCCTCCGATGGGGGCCCCTCCTAGGCCGTTAATCATTCGCTTTCTCAATTATCTCGAGAAACAGCATTTCTTTGCTAAATTGAAGACCATTCAAGATCTTCAGTGGGAAGGAGCGAGAATTAGAGTCACTCAGGACTTACCGTTGTCAGTTAGACAGCATAGAGCGGCCTATCACCTGGTGGTTAAGAAGCTCCTGGCAGCTGGTCTTAAATTTAGAATGCTGTATCCCTCCAAGTTACAGGTGCAGATATCTGGGCAGTGGCATTCATATGAGGATCCTGATTCAGCATCGAACGGACTGAAGAAAGATATGCCAGATCTCTTTAAAGGTTCCTAAATATCATGGGGGTTACCCATGGGGACTATTCGGGAAGTTCAAGATGTAATGGACTATATGGACATATTGTTTATATTGCTTACTGGTCCAGAACTGTCATTTACTGATTGCTTTTCTATTTTGGGTCTATGAGGGGAAAGTAGCTGTACCTTACAGTTTCAGATAGGTACATTTTGAACTCATGGGGAGACTGGTAAGGGGTACAGTTGGGATACCTGCGGCTAGGGGTATAAGGGGGTGGTGCCTGGGATTGTACAGGGGCACTACTTTGGGGATCATGGAGGTCCTTATGGTTCAATGGGGTATGTTTGGGTCGAGCTTCCCATAATAGAGGTCTGGTGTGTTGGAATCAAGTCATAGGATGAGCCGGTGCTTATATTTTGCTTTGGCAATACATGAGTACTGCTTTGTCTCTTCCTTCTCTCTCTGTGGTCAGTGAGCAGGAGCTCTTTTTCGGTCAATGGTCCTGGTGAGGGGAGATCAGGTGGCCAGCTTTTGACTGATGCTGAGACATTTGGTGTATCTCAAGGATTATAAACGTAGTAATGAACTTTACTGGTTTTTCTGGCCTTTTATACCTTTATGAGGAGACACAGGGTTAGTGTTAGGGGAAGATGGAGTTGTAGCACTTGCGATTGGTGGCCGCTGGAGGGATCATTACCCTGGTACTCATCCAGCTAGTTGCTGGACTGTTGGAAGCTATATTAGGAAGGATGTTCTTGCAAGGCAGAGTTGGTGGTAGCTGGGATACATACCGATGTCGGTTGCACAGTGATTGCTTTAGGATGGAGCAGGCTTTTCCCTAACACATCTTTCTTAAGGTTGGACAGGTGCAGTATGGCTCCTTAGGATTGTGGAAATTCCCGGTTCACTACCGGGAGCCTCTTGACTTTTAGTACTCTCTACTCTTTTTAGTACTATTCCCCCCCTATTTTTCCTTTTATTCTCACTCCCTTTCTTGTTTGTTATAGGTGATGAAATGCACTGTTGTTCGTATATGGGCATGGCGAAATTCGCTCTTTCTGGCTTTGAGGTCTTGAGGGGAGGTATTCTGTACAGTGATATATAGCTCTAGGAAAGTTATTCTTTACCGAAAGGTGTAGAATATGGGACAGGACTTGGGATATGTGTTTGAGAGTCACCCGCCATTTTTAAAAGGTTTTTTTTTCACAGATAGTTTAGTTGTTTGCGTGGTACATAAATGTACTGAATGTGTCTTGTCCCTTTATTCCCTTGATGGTAGGTTTTATGAGTCAGTTCCGGATAGGGGTGGGTTGGGGGAGTGGTTCTTAGAGGAGTGCTGCTTAGCGATGTGTAGGAATAATGGGGGATGGGAGGGTTGGGGTGTTAGGGCTTGGTTTTTTGGTTCTGTGTTTGTTGCTTAGCTTAAGGGAGGTTTGTGGGGGTGGAGGTGGGGGGTTGGGTTCTTAGGAATGCTTGGGGAGCACAGTCCACTGTAGGCTGGTTGAGGCTTGTTGTTATGGTAGTCTGTGATATCAGGTGTTGTTCTTATTCATTGAAATGGTATAATGGCTGAGGAGCTTTGTTTTTCAACATGGAATGTCAAAGGGGCCCATAAAAAACTAAACAATATAAGATACTGAAGCACTTGGATATTCTATGTGCCAATATTGTTTTTATTCAAGAATCTCATTTACTTGACTCGGAAGCCATTCAGATGAGACGGATGCAGATTGGACAGGTCTTCTCAGCCCAAGGAACTTCTAGTAGTGGTGGGGTTTTAATTCTTATTAACAGGGGTATCCCTTTTCAGGTTATCCAGGAAATCAAAAAGCGCTATGGTAGATTTATTCCAGTTAAGGGCACTTTATATTCCATAGATGTTGTTTTAGGAAGCATTTATGGCCCTAATAAAGATGACCCTCTTTTTTTTATGAGACTTCTCAATGATATTCTCTCTTTGTTACCCACCACAATAATTTTAGGGGGGGACTGGAACTTGTGATGGATCCTGGTAAAGACCGCACTAGCTTTCTCTCGGCTTCTCTTTCCCTGGCACAACGGGCTATACATGAACTGATGGATAGGTTGGGACTGTGTGATATATGGAGGGTTTTACACCCCATGAACAGGGAATACACTTTTGTGTCCCCTGTTCACAGGTCTTCATCCTGCATTGATTACCTCCTATTGTCTCAGGTTTTGTTACCGGGTGTGACAAGCTCTACTATCCAGTCAGGCCTGCCTTCTGATCACTCTATTGTGCTCTGCAAGTTGGCCCTTACTTCCTTGCCTACGCGTCAGACTAGGTGGAAATTGAATGGCCAACTGCTCAAGGATACCAAGAGCAGAGATCGAATTAGGGAACATATTTCACAATTTTTTGACCTGAATGTTACACAGGATACTAAGCCTGATGTGTTATAGTGTGCCTATAAAGCATATCTCCGGGGTATTCTAATTGGGATGGCCGTGGCAAGGAAAAGGGGGTGGGAGGCGAGGCAGAGGGAGGTGTTAACCCAGATTAGAATGTTGGAGGTTAATTTACAATCCAATCCATCTGATGAGATTAAACAAGAACTGGCAAAGCTGCGGGACTCCTATTTAACTATGCTTAATGAGAGTGCAGAATTTGCTGTCCTATGTACAAAAGCCTCTTATACAGGCCACGGGGAAAAAATGGGTAAACTCTTGGCCCAGAGGATTAAGCAATTTGAGTCTGCCCACTTCTTTCCCCAGATCTGCTCTAGAACTGATACTCTTAAATCTAACCCTCACGAGACTGTTTCGGAGTTTGTCAGTTATTATGAATATCTTTATGGTGAAATGCCTAATCCTCCTTCTGTCTCTACTCTCTCCTCCTATCTTGCGGAAGCCCATCTACCTTGTCTTTTGGAGTCTCAATGTAGTTCACTGGTAGCTCCTATCATGGAATTGGAAGTCCTGGAAGTGATAAAGGGTCTGCCTTTAGGTAAAGCACCTGGATTAGATGGTTTTACTGCAAACTTCTATAAGTGTTTTAAAGAACAAATTACCCCCATCTCCTTTCTCTTTTTCACTATATTCTGTCAGGTGTGCAAACTGACCCATCTCTTTTCGAGGCGTTCATTGTGCTTCTTCCAAAAGTGGGTAAAGATTTAGAATATGTTGAGAGCTATAGACCCATATCACTGTTGAACCAGGATATAAAAATTTTAACAAAAATATTGGCGGAGAGGCTCAGTCTGGTCCTCCCTGATCTAATTGGATCACACCAGGTGGGCTTTATGAAAGGTAGATTTTCTGCAGATCATCTCCGTACTCTCTCGCATGTCTTCTCAGTATCCAGGGATGCCGCTTTTCCAGTAACATTGGTCTCTCTGGATACCGAGAAGGCTTTTGACATAGTCAACTGGAGTTTTTACTTCAAACATTAACTCCTTTGGCTTTCCCCAACAATTCCAATCTTGGATAAACGCCCTTTACCAGAATCTGACTGCCAGGTTCTCAGGGAATGGTGTAATTTTCAAGCCTTTTACCTTACCCTCTGGAACCAGGCAGGGTTGTCCTCTCTCTCCTTTACTTTTTAATCTCTACCTGGAACCTTTAATCTGTAAACTTATTTTATCCATGAAGGTTCAGGGGATTACTATTCTTGGGATTGAGCTTAAAGTTGCTGCCTATGCGGATGACTTGCTCTTACACCTTTCTTATCCAGAGTCATCTATCCCAGCCATGTTGGACATTATTGAGCAATTCAGTCAATTATCAAATTATAAATTAAATGTAGGGAAATTGATTGTTTTTCCATTAAACCTCAAAGTTTTTAAGAACGATATTACTACCCTAGACCTAGCCTGGTACAAAGATTCCTTGAGATATTTGGGCATTGTGTTAACGAGGGACCTGCAGAGTACTATTAAGTACAATCTGGAGGCATTAGTGTCTACTGTGGCCTTAGACTTGCCAGATGGTCGGCTCTGCCTATCTCTCTCTGGGGAAGAGTTAAGTTGGTTAAGATGAATGTTCTCCCGCACTTATTATATCCTCTTCAGTTACTTGATATTTGTTTGCCAAACAGATGGTTTAAAATAGCCCAGAGACTGATAGGTAATTTCATATGGTCCAAAAAGAAGCCAAGGTTAGCTTTTTACAAGCTAGTAGCGCCCAAGTCTAAAAGTGGTTTATGGCTTCCATACATATGTATGTAGCACTGGGCCTGTAGTGCGGCAAAATATCTAAGGTGGTTGGACTCGAACCCCTCTGCTTATCTTCCAGCATGGCTTAAAATAAAGCTGGAAAGGATTCACTTGGCAAACATATCCCCCTCAGCATTATTATTCCTTAATACTGCTTCTATACCAAAGGAATTAAAAGATACCACAATTGGAACCTCTATTAAGATCCACTCGCAGTTGTGTAGATTTCTAAAATATAAAAACTGGTTGGATGCGGAGCAATCAATTTGGAATTCTCCTGCTTTTAAAATAGATAATAAAATGTTATCCCCTAGATGGTTACCTAGATTGGGGGATGGAAGGGTGTCTTCATTTCTTAAGGAGGATGGTAACTGGTTATCTGCTGAAGATATTGTGGTGAAATTCAGCCTTAAGGGAAGTGATCATTTTAGGGTACTTCAGCTTAGGCACCTCCTCAATAAAAGTTTGGAGATGCCATCCCTCTATCCTATAAATTCACTTTCCTGTTGGAATTGGGCCCGCTAGTTAATACCCCCCAGAGTATTTCTAAAATGTACAATATCTTGTATGATTGGCGTTTTCTGGATCCGTTTGGTCCTACACAGTTCTGGTCTGATCTTTTTCCACACTGGGATAGAGACTGGACGGTTATTTTGAATAACTGACATCACTCTGTAACACAAGATAGGTTACTCCTAATGCAGTTTTATGTTCTCCACAACCTTTATCATTATCCCCAGAAACTGGTCAAATGGGGAATAATCCCCTCCAATATATGCACTAGGTGTGCCCAAGCAGAAGGCTCCCTAATTCACATTTTTTGGGATTGTCCCAAGATAGTACCTCTCTGCAAGGATATAAAGGACAAAGGTGATCCACTCCTTGGGCTGAGGGATCTGTTCATGCCAGAGGTTTTCATTTTTGGGGATTATTCCCAGATCTATGTCAATAAGCGTAAGTTTCATATTGCCTTGATTTCTATGACAGTTAAGAAACTGGTCCTTAAGTATTGGTAGAGTACTGAGCTTATCTCTTATTCTGAATGACTAAATGAGTTCTTATTTAATCTCTGAGTGGAGAAGACTATCTCGAGTATTAATAATAATAAATCCAAATATGAACAGATTTGGGCTGCACTACATATGTTATATATTATATAATATTACATTTTTAGAATACTAGCTATTATGGACTATTACGCCTCAGGACTGTGTGGGTAGGGGGGATTGTGTCGGGGGTGGGGGATGAGGTCAAGTAACCTGTTCTGTTATATGTTTAAATGTGCTGGATGTCTTGGTCCCATCCATTGTATTTGTTAAACTTTCAATACATTTTAAATTAAAAAAAAAAAACTTGTCAGCAAAAAAAAAAAATAAATAAATAAATAATAAAATACAATAGTGGCAAATAGTAATTTTGCTTAACCTAATGATAAAAAGTCACAAAAATGTAAGCACCACCTGTAATAATTTCACAGAAGATATACCCTGTAAGAAACACTTTGTTACAGAGAAAAATAAAGCAGTAACAGAAGATATACCTGGCAAAAGACAAATTGAATCAGAAGATTACAGCAGCAATCTGTTAGCAAACACCAGTAGGCACATCCTGTAACAATACAGCAGAAGGTATACCCAGTAACAACAATTTGAATCAGAGAAAAATAAAGCAATAAAATGATAACAATAAACAGTAACAATCCCCCTGATTACAAATTAAAAATAACAACACACAGTAAATCTGCCTAGCCAAAAGAAGTCTTAATCCTTCCCTTGGTCTGGTAAGGTTCTTTGCTCTGTCTTTTCAATCAGCCTAGAAGGAAAGAGCCAGGTGAAGCTAGGTGCCTTGGCCAGCAAACCTAATCTTCTGTGAGTGGGCTTTGGTAGTAGTCTTTGATTGGTTGTTTTTGTGAATGGGGTTTCATATCGTTGTTTGATTGGATTATGCATGTGATATTGGCTTTTATTGAGTAGTGAATGTGGTATTCTGCTTTGATGAATGGGTTGAATGTTGGTTGTTGATTGGATGTAGTATGCTGTATTTGTGTGTGATTGGGAGTTGGGGCTTGTGGGCAGGGTTTGTGTTCATGATCTCGCCATTTAGTCTTTGTGGCATTTTCTACAATATTCTTAATGTTATATATTTAGTTTTCATTGTTTTTTTTTGGGGGGGGTTATTTTATGTATTTTGAGGTGTTTTTATAGTTTTATTCTGCATATTTTTATATGAGTGTGATTATCATGTTGAGATTTGGGTCTCTAAAGTGTTTAAAAATTATATTTTTATTTTATAGGCACATATTCATTTGGTGATTTCAGGTGTTCACTTTTCAGGTATGACAGGTTGCTGTTCGGTTTATTTAACTGGGCATACAACCAATGCAACTGCTAGCGCTGACACCCCTTTCTCAATCATCACTAAGCACTTGATGTAATTTCTGTGATCATCTGTTACCAAAGTTGTCTTGGTTGAATTAACAAATGTGAAGTATAATGATTGTTGTCATTGGTTCATGAACAATTACAGTAACATGAATGTTGTAAAGAAAGAAAATTCAGTGATAGTACCTCTGTATATAAAGATACTGTCTGTATTTGTGCCTCTACTATATGTAAATAACCCTGGGTCTCCCCTGAAAAAGGGACTGTTATGGTGTCAGTGGGCTTACCCAGTTACCAAAATGAAATAAATAAAATAAATAAATAAGACAGTGTTTATTTCAGAAATTTACAGCTTTTTTATTCTGGTTTATGTTGTTTTCAGGTGTTTTATTTTATTTTTTTTAAGGTACGGGAATGTAGTTTGGCTGTTCCAATATGTGAAGCGTAGAGCGTGGTGATATGTAGTAGTGATGTGTACATCATATACATAACTTCTAGTAACTTCTATTAAGTTTCACAGTGTGCACATCACAAGGTGGTTATCATGCTGTGGCTGTGATACGTACATTTATGTGATGGTATATCACTTCATCCCTATTGAATAAACCGCCCCCCAACCTAGTTTATTTTATCCTTATCTGCGGTTAAAGTCTATGTTTCTATGTTTCTTGAATTTGTACACTAGGTCCTCTATTATGTCCCCAGTGTATAAGTAAAATGGTATGGTTCTTAGCACAGACCTCTGGGGGACCCCACTCATCAACCATCCTTCCTTTTAGTGCACCCCATTTACCACCACATTCTGAGTTCTCTCCTCCAACCAATTTTCTACCCAGTTCATGAGCTTGCTCCCTACCCCAAAGCTACCCAATTTGCTTACTAGCCTCCTGTGGGAACAGTGTCAAAGGCCTTCCTGAAGTCCAGGTAGGCCATGTCCACCGTCCCTCCCTGATTACATATCTCTGTTACTCCATGAAACAATTCAATCAGGTTGGTCTGACATGATCTTCCACCTGTGAACCCACACTGGTTGTTGTCTATGAGGCCCTCCTCCTCTAGATATTGTGCCAGCCTTTCCTTTATAAGTGCTTCTATCAGTCTTCCCACCATGGAGGTGAGGCTAACTGGGTGGTAGCTTCCCAGCCCCCCCCATGTAATGGCACCACATCCACCCTTTTCCAATACCCCAGGACTGTCCCTTTTCTAGTGACAGATTAAATAACCTTGCAAGTGGTGCTGCCAGTTTCTGCTTTAGCTCCTTGAGTATCCTTGGGCGGACTTCATCGGGCCCCTTGCTTTGTCCATCCACAGTTTTCCTAGTTCATCCAATACCCTATCCTTTGTAAAGGGGCTTTTCTCCATCTCCCTGCCTACCCTTCCCCTGCTTTGCAGCTCTGGCCCTCTCTCTTTTGCAACCATGAAAACTGAGATGAAGTAGTCATTTAGTAGATTCATCTTTTCCTCCTCTTCCTCTACTAGAGCTCCCCTTCCCCCTTGAGTCTCATAATCCCTTGCTTGCTTTTTCTTCTGCCAATCACATACCTGAAAAACTTCTTGTCACCCCTTCTCTCACCATTTTCTTCTCTGTTTCCACCTTAGCCCTCTTGACTATTTTCTCAGCTACCTTTAGTTTCTCCCTATAAGCTTCTTTGTCTGCCACCCCCCTGGGAGGCTTTTTATGCCATGAATGGCTTCCTTTTCTCCCTGACTACTTTCCTCACCTCTGCTGTGAACCAACATTTTTTCCTCCCTCTTTTATTCTTGCTCACCCTCCTGATGCTCTGTCACCTGCATAATTCCCTTTTATTGCCCCCATAGCTCCTTTTTGTTTCCCAGGTTTTCCTTTGCTTCTAGTTCCTTTCATAGAATTTCTTTCATTTCTCTAAAATCCACTTTCCTTAAGTCCAGTACCATAGTAGTGGACCTGCTCTTAACTGACCCCACTCGAAGGCTAAACTGTACCATCCTGTGGTCACTATCTCCCAAATTATCCCCAACCTCTACATCTTCCACAATATCCCCATTTGTCATAACCAGGTCCAGAATGGCCCCTCTCCTAGTTGGTTCTCTGAACAGTTGGTGAATAAATGCTTCCTGCATGGACTCCAATATCTCCCTACTCATTTCTGATGTTGCTGTCAGAATACCCCAGTCCACATCTGGAAAATTCAGATCGCCCAATACCAGGATTTCTCCTTTGCCTGCCATCCCTTGTATTTCCCTAACCATCTCCTTATCCACTTCCTTCCCCTGATTTGGTGGTCTGTTGACCGCCCTTATCCTTACTGCTTGTCTTGTTGTCTTACTTAATGTGACCCAAAGATCTCTGCTGATCTTTGCCCCCCTGCTCATCATTGCTCTTATGCTGTCTCTCATGTACAAGGCTACCCATCCCTCTCTTTTTCCTTTCCTGTCTCTCCTATAGAGGCCATACCCTGGTATTTCCATCTACGAACTGTGGTTTTCTGTCTACCATGTTTCAGCAATCAATATCAGATAGAGGTCATCCTCCGCACCATGGCCTCCAGGTCCCTCATCTTATTTACCAGACTCCTAGCATTTGCCAGTAGTCCCTTCCACCTACCCCCCTTCCTCCATTTTCCTGCCTACTAATGACTTCTGACCTCAGTTTTGAGGGAGTGCGAGATAGGTAAGTTCTGTCATCTACATTTCCTTTGTCTCCTCTAGCTTCGTACTCCCTCTTTCCTAATTTAAAACATCCCCCAGGATGCCATCTATGTATGCTTGCAGTTTCCCCCTCAGCATTCTAGCCCCCTCTTCATTTATGTGCACCTGTCCCTTGTGTCAAGGTGTTTGTCCACCTATGTGTCATCCCAGTCTCATAAACATGCATATCCCTCCTTTCTGCACCACTGTCTCAGCCAGAGGCTAAAATCCTTGATTCTTAGCTGCCTTGCCCTGCTGGTGCAGTGCACTGGCATGACTTCAAAAATAGCCATGGAACTGGTTATCCCTTTACAACCCTTTGCTTGCTCCATGAATCTCCTTTGTACCTGCTCTCCACCTCTCCCCCAGCCATATCATTTGTTCCTAGGTGCAGAATTAGGTGTGGTTTATATCCAATTAATCTAACGCTTTCCTTGATTCTCAGAAGCCCCCTGCTTGTCTTCATCCCTGGATCACATGCAACTGATCTCCCCTTATATGCTACCCCCTTTCTCAAGCAATAGATCCCCTTTATAATTGAGTCCCCATATACCATCACCAATTTAGTATTTACTAATTCTGAGGATGCCTCAGTAACTCTTTCCTGGATTATTCTTGATTTCCTTACTCTTCACCCCTAGCCTCCCTCTTTCATCACCCCTGCATATGACATCCCTGTATACTCTTGTCCTCCTCTATGCTGCCATGTCCCATCCTCCTCTTTCTCTCTCCTCCCCTCCTTGTCACTACCAATTTCCTTTTCCTTCCCTCTTTGTTATTTTCCATTTCATACTCACCAATGCAGTGTCCCCTCACCGGCCTTCACCCTCCCTCTGCCCTGTTTTCCTCTACGTCTTTTCTATTCACCTTCCTGCCCTCAGCTGCTTCTCCCAATCTCTCTGTGTCTTTTCTCTCTTTCATTGTGCCACCTCTGCCACTCTTTTCCTGCACCTTCACTTTGAGTTTGCCCCTCACCCCTGGATCCTTCTGTTGTTTGAGGCCCGGCTCCCTGTTTTCTTCTGATCTCCTCCCCTCTATTTCCTCCTGTTCCAGCAGCCTGCTAAGGGCCAGTACCTATTTGAACCTCCTGTATATATTATTATGCCATCACTCTCTGTTGTGTCTGTGTGCCCTTGTCCTCTGCCCCCTCCATCTGCTCTGGCCCCTCTCCCCTAGTGCCCCAGTTTGGTCCACCCTTCCAGACCCCCTTTGCTTTCTCTCCTCCTGCCTCCTATCTTCTACCCTGTGACCTCCCCTGTCCTCCTCTCCATTTCCCTTCTTAGCCATGCCAGTTCAGCTTTCAGCCTCCCATGCTACTGACAAACTGGGAACTCTCCTTATGTTCATGAATACATCTGCCCACCATCCATTACACCCCACTATCCTTTCTCTTCTTGGATCTCTACTTCCTCAATCTTCTGGTGTAACCCCTCCTCCTCCCTCCCTGCTACTGATCCTCTCCCTAGCATGCCCCTCTACTCTGGACAATTCACCACCTTCAATGGTCCTCCCCCTGATCCTTTCTAGCACTTGTCTCCTGCACAACATTTGTGCTAAACTTCATAGTAGGGACCTATGTAGCAAAATCAAAGAGTAGTTGTCACAAAGCAGTTGAATCCCAACTAGTTTAAAGGCAGCTTTACCCCTAATTAGCACAGTTCTCCTGCATATCTCATTCCCCTACCTCAGGCAGCCACTGGAACTTTAAACTTCCTTAGCATTTAAAACAATTCAGCATATAATTATTAAAAAGACAATCTAGCATGGAGCTATTCTAAAATTAAAACTCCCTTAGTATTTAAAAAAAATAAGCATTACAAACATACCAAGATGGAACTATTCAAAATTTCTTTAGCATTAAACAATTCAGCATGGAATCATTAAAACAACTAGTATGGAACTGTTCAAAAAGGTAAACTCATTTAGCTGGTGTAGATGCAGCTTGCTTTCTTCATGCAGATTCTCCGCTATCCTACCCCTCCTATCTCATATCTCCTTTAGAGCTTTAAAGTTTCATGACATAATAGCAGCTGCCCCAATACTATTTTTAGCTTGACCCTCCTTTGTCCCAGTATCTATTCAGCTTGTCCTTCATTTGATCCTTCTTTGTCCCAGTTGGTCTTCATAAACATCTTCCAAGTAGCTGTCCCGCATATCAAACAGCCTGCCTCAATACCCATTGCTTGTCCCCTCAGAGCTGCTTACACTCTGCAGATATGTTCTCTGACCTCCTGAGGGTGGTGAAGTCCAGTGCTCCTCTACCTATCTTAGCCATCCAGCCCCAGGCGATGTGTCTTCCTTGATGGCTCCACCTCCATCTTTGGGCATTTAAGAGAGGTTGGGGCCAGGATTGGAGGGCAGGCTAAAATTAGCAGAGTCCCCATGTGGCTGTGGCTTCTCCCCAACTGCTTCTTCTTTGTTGCAGTGGTGGCTGCATTCCCTCCAATCCTTAGCAGTGAGCAGGGTCCTGAGCAGGGAAGAGCAGCCTTAGTGGCTGGAGCTGCTCTCTGACCTCTGATGCTTCTCTCGATCTGGCACAGCAGCTTCTGGTGGCCTGCAGATGGAAACCATATTTATGCTATTAGTCAAATGTTTGAATTTGGCACCAGCTTTGCAGCTCTTTTTTGATTGACTCAGCCTATTGCAGTAGTAGGAGCAGGAAAAAATTAGTGGAGTCCCCTGTACAGCTGCAGCTTCTCCCCAACTGCATCATGTTTCTGGCAGCAGCAGCTGCGTTCCCTCTGATTCTCAGTGGTGAGCAAAGTCCTGAGTAGGGGAGAGCAGCCTGAAATGACTGGAGCTGCACTCCAACCTCCAAGGCTTCTGTCTATCCGGTGCAGCCTTTGGGATAATGTCCGGAGGCTGTTCAATGTCATTTCTGCGTCAAAGAATTGACAGAGAGATAAGGTGGGGGCAGTGGTTTGGATCAATGTGATGTAGGCAACTGGATGCCTGGATTGGGTGTTCTTGCATGGTGTTCTGAGACATTTTGGGTTCGGCCTCAAATTTCTTAGTCGGGTAGTCAATATGTATGAATCCCTTATGCCCATGTAAAGGTCAATGGTTTGCTTTCCTCTAGACTGAAGATCTGAGGAGCACCAGCCAGGAGCATCCCCTGTCTCCACTTTTGTTTGCTTTGAGTGCAGAGACTTTGGTGGCCCTGTTCAGACAGACCCAAGATCTTCAAGGTATTCAGGTGATGGGTGAAGAGCTTCATATCTCACAATATGCTGATGATACCCTTTTATATTTAGCAGACCCCCATAGGAGTCTTCCCCTAGCTAAATGGCTACTGGATGATTATGGTCCCCCTTTGGGGTTTAAAATTAATAAGAGAAAAAACAAGATTTATTTTTGCGTAACTCCTTAAACACCACCCACTTTGCTGAGGGAGGTTTCATAGAGTTTTAGTGGGTTCAGATACCTAGGTATTTGAATCCCAAAATAACTCTTAAATTTGTTTAAGATGAATTATGGGAAACTACTGGATGAGGTAAAAGCTGATTGTAGGCAATAGAAAAACATCCCAATATCCATAAGTGGCAGGGTCGAATCACTATGGATGAACATTATACAGGATTTGATTCTTTTTCTCTACTCTTCCTATCTCTCTCTGAGGTTCTTTTGGCTACACCTTCAGAAATTGCTTAGTAACTTTATTTGGAATGGTAGAAGACTATGGGTTAGGCGGAAGCTTATGTTAGTTTCTAAGGATAAAGGGGGAGCCACAGTCCTGGATTTTAAGCATTTTTGTGGAGCAGCTGAGCTTAGTGTTTTCAGCTCTTCGTTTCAATTGGACCCTCCAAGTTGGGTATGAATTGAATCAGAGTCCTTAGCCTTCCTTCAAATTTCCGATCTTCCATGGGTGGATGGTTCTTGATTTTGACATTTGAAAATGTTTAATCCCTGGGCATCTCACGGTCCAAATATGGTGAGAAATATGTAAAAGTTCACACTTTTGGGATGGGATTGGGGAGGTGATCACTATAATTTCATGCATTACACCCTCATTAAGACTATGTGACTATGGTTTCTTATCTTAGACTGAGTTGGGATTATAGAAAGTTGGGCAACTGTTAGAGAGAGGGGCTTTCAAAACTTTTCCATAGTCAGAATTTGGAATTCCACCTCAGGATCCTTTTAGATATTTTCAGATTAGGCATTATGTGGTAACGGGATTGAATAAGACAGTTTTCTTAGAGAAAATAAGCCCTATTCACCTGTTTTTCTTACATCTCTGAGGTGCTCTACAGAAGGACAACATGTTATATTTAAGATCTATATATTTTTAGGGGAATGTGGAGAAGACCACCTCCTCTCAGGTTAAGCATATATGGGAAGTAGAGGAGGGAGTCCAGTTGCTAGAGTCAGAGTGGAATCAAATTTGGCATGGTATTCATTTTACAACTTCCTCTCTGAGATGGCAAGAATTCCAGTGGAGGGTAGCCATTTGGTATTTCTATACCCCAGATAGGATTAAGCACTTAGGAAGGGGTAGCATGGATGAATGCTTGAGAAGGTGTGGGGACCAAGGCTATTTTACTCATATTTTCTGGAGTTGTCCTAAGTTAACTTGTTATTGGCAGGATAAGGCACTGGCAGCAGGACATATTTTTAATGTCCACATTCATATCTCTTTGCATACTTGGATTTGTGGGTTACCACCAGCTGATCTGAAGGGCAGATACATTTTATCTTTTTTATATTTTTTTAAGGTCAGCATTAAAAACTATTACTGAACTATGGTTGTCTAGTTCACTCCCCTCTAGGGAACTGTGGCTAAAAAATCATTATACGATTTAAGACATGGAACAAATCACAGCTTCCCTTGGCCTATGGCCAGAGAAGTTTAAAGCTAGGTGGTTCCCATTTTTTCATTTTATGGCTGAGTTGGAGGGGGCTGATGTCCTGGAAATCCTGGCTTGCTACACAGGTTAGACTATTAGTGATTATTTTGCCATTGAATTCGTTCCTATAAGAGACTGTAGATGATTGGTTAAGTTTTATTACTTTCTCTTATTACCATAGTTGTACATTTGGTAGTGTTTTCTTGCTTTGCACATAATTGTTAGTATTTATGTGTTTTTGGCACTTACTTCAGAACTGTTTTGTATTTTCTTTCTTTTCGCTATTGTGAAAAATCAATAAACTTTCAAATGAAAAAAAAAAAAACGTAATGGAACCAGGCTATTATATTTTCATGCTTATTGTTGTAGTCCAGGTTCATTACAGTACTGGTTTCAAAGGCATACGTAATGGAGTTAGAGTAAGTGGGTGCCATAATGCTGCCCATTGCTGTCCCTCTGTTTTGCTGGAAATATTCACCATTGAATTCAAAATAGTTATATCTGAGGATAAATCCTGCGTGCTCCTGTACAAGTTCAGTTTTAGGTGTAACCTGCTCACCTCTCTTATCCAGCAGTTTATCTATACTGTCCACTCCCTCTAAATGTGGTATTGACGTATACATGCCCACATTAGCCATTATGCAGACTACAGGTCACCTGATTGAAGACATTCACACTATTGAACAGATTCAGTGTAAGGCAACGAAGATGGTTTCACACTTAGCACTACTATTGTATTCTGAAAGATTGTGTAAAACAGATCTCCATTCACTCAAGCTTAGACGAACCAGAGCTGATCTTCTGTTTATATATAAAATACTAAAGTAACCTCTATTAATGAATCAGTGCGGCATCAGCTTGGCACATAGGAAACTAGTACCCAGACTTCACAACACACAATTACTAGTTAGCAGGGCAAGAACAAACAAGAGACTACAGTTCTTTCTGTAAGAACTCCAAGGCTGTAGAATAAACTCCCCAAGGAGATAATTGATAGCAACACATTCAATTTCTTTAAAAATAGTATAGATAGATGGCTTTCTGACAGTTTTTACCAGGTCTAATTTTCCCACTTATGTGGGGGCACAGTCTTGATGGGCCAAGGCCTTCTTATGACCTTACTTATCTAGCAATCCTAGTAAACCCAGTACAGGTAGACTACATCAGACATTACCAAAATAGTCCCCTCTGGTAAATTTCCTTCTTCTGTAAGTATTTTAAGTTTATCATAATATCTGTTGAAACCCTCACATGCAGTGCATAGGAGTTCTTTCTATTATTGGCTATTATGGAAATCGGTATATTTCAATATAGGTTCTAGCACAGAGTCAATGCCAAGGATTATTGGTCTGCCTGGTGGTCTACTTGCATTCTTGTGAACCTTGAGCAAGTAACAGAAGGTTGGTATTCTTGGATAATCTTTAGTCATGATATCAGCCTCTCACTTTTTTAACCAATTCATGTCCACACATTCCATAAACATGTCCTTAGTTTGATATTTCAACCTTTGGGTGGGATTTCCTTGCAATTCTTCATAGTTGTTTTCATCTAATTTTAGTTCTAAACACGTTTGTTTGTTAGTTTGTTTAATTTATTTATACTGACCAGACCATGGACTAGTTGACCCACCTTCATGGGTGACCAGTACACAGATCACAAAAGAACAATATTACATACAGTATAGACAAAGGTACAAAAACATAAAAAATACATTACAAACATGTGCACTCATTCATAGGCCAATTATACAAAGCAGTTACTTTTACTTTCAGTAAAAAGATACTCTTTCAGCATGTGTCTAAAAGAGGAAAGAGAGACATTAATACAGTCAAAGGCTGATTGCAGTGAGTAATAAAAATGAGGAAGAAAATAAAATATTGTTTTCTGACCCATTGAAGTACACATTCTTGGAATGGGAATAATATGAAACTGATGATCGCGTCATAACAGAAGTATTCTGCTTCTTGAATATTGATAATACAGAGTTAGGCACCTTACTAAGTGTCACTTTTTTAGCTAATTAAACTTAAATGAAATTTGAATCTGCCATCTAAGGAAAGCCAGCCTGCTTGATCAAGCAGGTTGCAATGATGTATCCTATGTAGTAACTGAGCAGCAAACCTAGCAATCAAATTATGAAGTACTTTAACTTTAGATCACAACCCCCCCCACAGAAAAATAAAACAACAACCCATAGTCAATTAAAGGCACTAAGAAGCTTTTAGCTAATAAGTGTCATGTAGAAGTAGTCAAGAGGCATGATAATCTACACAATGTCCCAAGTCTCTGATATATTAACTTTGTCATACTGATAATCTGTGGCTCATAAGTTAAACCCTCATCAATTTGCAGGCCTAACTATTTAACTTGTTCAATGCTTGTTCCTTAAATCGTGCGAATAAATAATAAAAGATCTGAATTCACTCTTGTTCTTAAATTTACAAACACCATAGACTTTTATTATTATTATTATTATTAAGAACCAACCCATGTTTTTTGAACGAATTCTGGACCTCTAAAAAGTCATCTTCCAGGTTATTCTGTACCTCATCAAAATGAAACCCACTCATGAGGACCACTGCATCATCAGCATATAAAAAGATTTGTAATTTTGTGCACACAAGAGGAAGAGTGCTAAGAAAAAGGCTAAACAAAAGGTGACTCAAAATAAAACCTTGTGGAACACCCAGTGAAACAGCAGCAGGAAGAGGAAGTTGTCCACTAATCTTTGTTTCCTGAGTAAGATCACTTAGATAATCCTGAACCAATCTTTAACCTCCATAGATACCCTTAAGTTTGTAAATGTAGGAAGTAAAAGATCATGGTTGACCAAATTGAAAGCCTCGGTGAGGTCCAGGAACACGGTCCCCCAAAAAAGCCTTTTATCAAGTGCCATATGAACCATGCTTATGAACCCCACCAAGGCAGTCCTAGTACTGTGTCCTGGCCTACAGTCATGCTGGGCTGATGTAAGTATATTATTTTTGGACATGTACTCCATGATCTGGTCAAAAATAATTCTCACTGGAACCTTCAAAAGTGGAGCCAGTAAAGAAATAGGATGACAGTTTTATCTGTAATGTCTCCAGATTTAAAAATAGGGCCAACCATAGAATTTTTCCAAATCTTGGGAAAATTAGACAAACAAAGGGATAAATTAAAGATAGCAGAAAGACGAAAATAATCTATTTCATCTTGATCTACAGATGCATGAGGGTCATAGAATTTGATGGCAGATAAAGACCACTTGTCCCACTTGTCCCACCTAGTCTACCCATTTTCCTACCTAACAGATAAGCTGCAGATCCTAGTTAACTAACAGCTTCCTTCCTCCTTCCCCCCACTAGGACTGTGTTAAGACTGTAACATGCATTCTTGAATTCTCTTACTGTTCTTGACTCCACTACCTCCTCAGGGAGGCTGTTCCATGCATCCACAGCCCTCTCCATTAAAAAAATACTTCCTCACATTACCTCTGAGCCTTCCCCCCTCTATCTTCAAATTGTGCCCCCTTGTTCTTGCACATCTCTTTTTCTGAAAGATGCTACCCTCTTGGACTTTGTTGATTCCCTTGAGATACTTTAAAGTCTCTATCATGTCCCCTCTCTCCCTTCTTTCCTCAAGGGTATACATATTAAGCTCCTTTAGTCTTTCTTCGTATGTCTTCTGGTGCAGACCCTGCACCATTTGGGTTGCCCTCCTCTGGACAGCCTCCACTCTGTCTATGTCTTTGCAGAGATGGGGTCTCCAGACCTGCACACAGTACCCCAGATGGGGTTTCACCAACTGTTTGTTCAAAGGGATAACAACTTCCTGTTTTCTACAATTGATGCCTCTCCCTATGCATCCTAGTATCCCCCCAGCCTTCCTTACTGCATTCTCACTTTGCTTGCCCACCTTTAGGTCATCTGATATAATTACCCCCTGGTCTCTTTCAATTTTTACTGTTGTCAGTATCTCACCTCATATTGTGTACTCTTCCCCTGGATTTTTGTTTCTCAGGTGCATTACCTTGCACTTCTTTGCATTGATCTGAGCTGCCATTCATTTGACCATTCCTCCAACCTTGCCAAGTCCCTTTTCATCCTTTCTACTCCATCTTGTGTATCAACCCGATGCAGATCTTTGTGTCATCTGCAAAGAGACATAACATTTCCCTCCAGTTCCTCTGAAATGTCACTGATAAAAACATTAAAAAGGACTGATCTCAGTACTGAACCCTGCAGTACACTGCTAGCAACCTTCCTTTCTTCACTGTGGATGCTGTTTAGTACTACTCTTTGCGTCCTGTTGTCTAGCCAATTTTTTATCCAGGCTACCACCTTGGTACCCATTCCAAGGCTGGCTAACTTGTGTAATAATCTTTTGTGTGGGACTGTATCAAATGCCTTGCTAAAATCTAGGTAGGCCATGTCCACAGCCCCTCCTGGGTCTACTACTTTGGCCACCCAGTCAAAGAAATCTATTAGATTCATCTGCCACAACCTTCCCATTGTGAATCCATGCTGCCTTGGGAACTGTGCCCCACTGGCCTCTAGGTACTCAACAGTTCTTTCCTTCAGAAGTGATTCCATCATTTTCCCTACCACTGAGGCCAAACTAACTGGTCTGTACTTTCCTGCCCCTTTCCTGCTTGGGTCCATTTCCAAGTGGCATTTTAACATAGAGACATAGAAGTTGATGGCAGATAAGGACCACGAGGCCCATCCAGTTTCCCATTTTTTCTACCTTATGAATGCGCCATAAGACTTTACTCTGTCAGTGGCCTATTTATTCATACTCATCTGTATTGCTTCCTTATGCTTATCCCATGCATGTTTGAAACCCTGCACTGTATTCATATCCACTACTTCCTGAGGTAGGCCTTTCCATGCGTATACCACCCTTTCTGTGAAAAAGAACTTCCTCACATTACCCCTTTTAGAACATCATCTGGAGTTAGAATTCGAAAATAAATTTTGGTAAAACCAAATCCAATTCCTGATGAGGCATGCTAGATTGCTACGGTATTTTCCCAAGAGAATACATTGAGAAATCAGTGAAATAAGCATTACACTCCTGGGCTATTAGAGATGGATGAGTTGCAATGCCATCCTTAGTTTTTATGCATTGTATAAATGATGTATGTTTTTTTACCAGTAAGTTCATTGATTAACTTCCAATTCTCCGAGACATTCTTTCCCTGGAAGTCCTTCTGTGCCTCAAGAAAATAATTCCTCTTTAAACACCTAACCAAAGTTTTACACCTATTTCTAGCTTCTTTATATGAAATTAATATAGTTTAACTAGGGGTCTTCCTATAGGCCTTCCAGAGTCTATCACAAGCTCTCATTCAGTCCAAAAGTCCAGGGATAACCCATTCTTGTTTATTACCTCTAATCCTAAGTTTCTTCAAATGAACAAATTCATCACATACAGAATTCAATAATATAGTAAAAACATTTAGGGCATTGTCCACTTCCTCACACTGCACCACTTTGCACCAATCAATATTAGCTACCACCTGCCTAAAACCACCTATATCTAGTCTT
Organism: Neoceratodus forsteri; assembly: GCA_016271365.2. Taxonomy (NCBI): domain Eukaryota; kingdom Metazoa; phylum Chordata; order Ceratodontiformes; family Ceratodontidae; genus Neoceratodus; species Neoceratodus forsteri. Next base: position 215,449,227 of record CM057451.1, read on the forward strand.
TTCAAGTTGTGAAAAAGGACAAAGACAGGGAACACATTTTTTATTTGCTGACCAATAGGTTATGGTGGCTGATACCATCTGGAAGCACCCCCTGTTGTACAATTGTGTTGGTATCAGAGACCATAACCCAGTCAATCAGCGATGAGTAACCAGTCATGTAATTTTTTCATATAGGGACATCAATTATTTGTGTTAATCTTAGATTAGTAACTGTCTTCCTGAACTTCATTTTATCCTTTCCCAACCAGTTAATATTCATATCTCCAATGATAATACACTCTTTATTACTGGGCAGTGTTCCTCGATTGTTCTCCAGTAATTTGAGGCCTTTTCCTAGGAGCCTGGTGGAGCATAAATAGCTACCATGGTAAGAATTCTTTGTTTACCCAATATAAATGATAAGGACAAGTACTCACATGAGGAAAGACCTTCAGTAACAGCATCTTGTATCACATTAAAATGATTCCATACATAGAAGAGACCCTTCCCTCTCCTTTTAGTCCCTCTATCACACCTATATGTCTTGCAACCATCAACAGTAATAATTTAATCAGGGAGCCTGTTTGTTAACCAGGTCTCTGATAGACTAACAACATCAAACTGGTAATAAGTCATCCAGGCTGCAAAATTATCCCATTTAGAAAGAAAACTTTAAATATTTAAATGAGCAATATTTATGGCATGTTTTGGAAACAGAGGTGGAGAAACAATATCTCCAGCTGGCCCCCGATTAAGATGTGCAGAGCCAGATATTAATAATACGAGTAGTATCAAACTTCTCTTAAATAATAAGTCATAAAGCCGTTGCCTAGGGCAGATAATGTTAGTATGCACCATTGCCTGATGAACACATGAAAACAGGCTATTTAGTTTTTGCATTAAAATGTACTGATGCAGTCTTCTATGGCCTTGTGCAAATCAATCCCTAAGCCATTTACTAGGTATTACTGGGGAGGAAAGCCAGTCAGAGTACTTGCTTTTAGTAGAGGAGCCAATTTCCAGTTTAAAATCACCAGTATTAATGGATCATTTAACCCCTATACAGTACATTGAGGGATTGCAGAAAAAAATCCTGTCAAAGAAAACATACATAAAAAAATCCCTTGATAAAACATGTCCAAGCAATGTTTTGCGGGAACCTCCACCAAACAACAGCAAAAAAAAAAAAAGAAATTAATATATTGCTCTCACCTACACCAGATGAATATCTGATGCCGATTCCTGAACTGCCATTTCTGGTCCCATGGCAAAGGATTTCAAAACAGGTCAGGCAGGAGCAAAAAAAAAACAAACAAAAAAAACAATTTAACTAAGAAAAGAGGAGTCTGCCACACATCCACATTGTTCTCAGTTTTCTACTGTTGCTACCTTCCCAAGCCCTGCCACAACAAGTGCAGGAGCAGCCAAACATTTATGAATTCAGCTCTACTGTAGCATGCATAAGGGTTCCCACCAACTATTACTTAACGTCAATCCTCCACCTCCTAGTAACCAATATGAGTAAATATAAAAAAAAATAAAATGTCACCAGCCTGATGGCACTGAGGGTTGAGGTGCTGGATGCCTTACATCATGCTACTCCAGCGACCTGGGTTTGGGAACAATCTTAGGGATCCAGGGTGCCAGCAAGGGGGAAGGGTGGGAGCAGGATTGAGCAGTGGCTCTCCTCTCCTCTCCTCTCCCAGGATGGGGGGAAACCTGCTCATAGTCCCGCTGCCACTGGATGGAGGTCCAGTGGCTGGTGCAGGTGGCCGGCGGTGTGACAGGAATGGAGGGGCATCCCGTAAGGCATGTGCGTGTGTGCCTCCACACACACACACATCATGTCAGGGATGCATGGGAATGGGCCTGGAGAAAACCCATAAAAACACAAAAAATGTGCTGTATATAGAAAAATAAATAAAAAGCCAAAATACCTATATGACTGTATTTAAGCACATAAATAACTATCCCCAAAGTTAAATATATAATCATACCCCACCCCATTTGCTACATTCATCTGTCACGTATTCCCACTTTTACATGAGACCCTACAAAATACTATTCAAGTCAATCCTTATATATACTTTAAAAATTCAGGTTCTGAGTAAGGCATGTCCTCAATTCTTACATAGGAGCAGTTCCAGGGAAGCACAATCCTAGTGGTGTTATCCTCAGGAGTTCAAATGCATCAGCAGCTTTAACAGATGGTAAAGAAAGTCCAAAAAGTTTGCTAGCAGCCTCCCAGCAGTCTCCTGCCTTAGACTCATACCAGTGACTCACACCACTCCTGCGTGAGTCACTCACTTGTGCAGCTGCTCCAGAGCCAGCCGCAAGCATGGCTGCGATTTGTAGTGGCTGTATCTACCCCTCTGCTCACCTGGCCCACCTCCACCTGTCCCATAGCCCTCTCACTTATTGGCACCTAGAAGCAGCACAGTTCCTGAGGCATCCAGGCAATGATGTTCCTCATGGGGCAGAGCAAGAGCTGAAGTGGCACACTAGCTGACTGTAGGGTGCCAAGGATAAATGTAGCATGTGAATGAATGAAATTATTCAGCACACCTGCACTTTGTAGTGACCATCTCTGCCACTCTGCTTACCTGTCCTGCCTCTACCTGTCCGGTAGGTCCCTTGATTACCAGCACTCACAGCAGCACAGTCATTGAGGCATCCAGGCAATGAAGTTCCTCATGGGGTACAGCAAGAGCTGAAGCTGCACACAAGCTGACTGTCAGGTGCTGAGGAGAAATGCAGCGTGTGAATGAATAGAATTCTTCAGAGTGGCTGTGCTTTTTAGTGGCTATCTTTGCTCCTACGCTCACCTGGCCTGCCTCCACCTGTCTGGTAGCCACCTCACTTACCGGCACCTAGTAGCAGCACAGTCCTTGAGGTGTCCAGACAATGATGTTTCTCAAGGGGCACAGCAAGAGCTGAAATGGCACACTAGCTGACTGTCGGGTACAGAAGAGAAATGCACCATGTGAATGTGTTTATACTGTATTGTTCTATGTCCTATAGCACTATCTCCACACCCTTGTCTGCCAGTTTTGTGATTATGCTAGTGTTGTCACTAAGATCTCTTAACATTTGTCTTTGTTGATATGACTGATTTTGGTGTTTGGGAAGTAATTTCCCTTTACTGTTGTATAAATCCTTAATTTTTTCACCACTACCTTACAAAACATCCCAGTCCTATTTCTCCCCTGTGGCACAACATTGGATTTCACATTCATAGCTTGTTTTATTTTTCTTTGGTATTCATGCCCTGCTTGTTCCATTCCAAATAAGTTTTTAAGTCTTAGTGTCCTAAAACATTTTTGCAAATCAGCCTCTAGTTCAAAAAGATCCACTGGCTGGGTATGTGCAAAAGAAAGACCCAAGCCTAGAACATTTTTCTCATCTTGTGTTAAGATCCTTTTACTAATATTAAACATGGGTATTATTTCTGAGCTCACTTTCTTTCCTTGTCCTGTATAAGTCTGCTTTTCCGGTCTTCCATTGACTTCTCCTCATCCTGTTCCCCCCAACCCACCTGTCTCCTCAAAAAACCCAAAACCCATGTCCTGGTCCATGAGTCCCTGACAGATTTCTAAGGTCATATCTTGGCTTCTGTGTGTATGCAGTCAAGCAACTGGGTTGCTGTGATTCTTCTGTATGCTCCTGTTGGTATCTTTCTTCTTCTGGTATATGTGCTTCTTGGGTGTAGCTATTATCACTATCTGTCCCACTGTCAGTATTATATTGCATCTGCCTTCTCCTGTTATATTGTTTACATGAATAAATCCTATTATCTTTGTAATCATTAGTGTCTCTAATGATTTTTTTATTTTTTGTTGTTTGAGCCTGTCCTCATACTCCTGTATCTTCCTCTTTATTTCATCAAGATTTATAGTATGAATTCCTCTGCTTCTATCTTAAGTTTTAATGACTCTTCAATTAGGTTCATTTCCACTGACAATTTCTGCCTTTTTTCAATTATCACCTCTATAAGGGCATACATAAAATCACAGCTTGCTGGATTTCTTTTTCCATCCCATTTTATGTTGTTATATTGAATTTATGCCTACATTTGGTTCAACTATAATTCTCAATCCCTTCGGTATTCTGAGGTGCTCCTGCTATTGAGTTAGTACAAGCCCATTCCACTACAGCCTGATATTTTTAAATCTTAGAGTTTCTATTTTTTGGGCCACTTTTTTGGTGTTTCTCCCATCTGAACTGTGAGGTACCTCTCCCCTCGCATCACCTGAAATAGTTTTTTTATTCATCATCTGAATATGAGGTGAATGAATTCTACTTTGGATATTACTGTCTATATTTTCAAATGCCTGCATGCCTGGACCATTCACAGCATGGATTTAGTAAAGATATGTATTTGTTATTAATATAACAGTATTGGTAAAATGATTAATAGAATGCTCTCTGGTTGTGCAAAACACAATCTCTTACAAGTTATATTTTTTATATTCTTAAACCAACATCCACAAGTATCTACTTGCCCTCTCACGTAGATCTCAGTAACATTACTCAGTGCATGTGGGTAATGGTGTTTTATTTTATTTTCCTTCTTCAGTCCTTGGAGATCCTGTAACAACTTGCAATACCAAATCTATTTTGAGCCCTTTCAAAATGTTTCCATATAATTCAAATTTCAGTGAATATTCTTTTTACTCCCCTGTTTCATTTTGTAAAAGAGTTTGTTCACGGGGTTTTCTTACTTTCTGTTAATACAAATACATGCATTTTTATTCATTTTCATTTTTTCAGTATGATAATTTATTAATTCATTCTTTGTTTAACTAATTTCCGTATTCACTTTACTGTAGATTGCAATTTCTAACTGTCATCAAACGGACTATCCTTAGTCCCAAACTCTCTTAGCTGTAGCCACCTATGGGATACACAAATACAAACCTCTTTAATGTGACCACAGCGTTTTCAAACAGTTGTACTATTTATCTCACAATATCTTTCATTCTTTATCCACCACCACCATTAAACACTTGATTTGTGCATAATGTGTTAATTCTGTTTCTAAAAACCTGACACCCATACCAATGGGCATGTACCTGCAGTCTTTAAAGTTTAAACCAAGGAATTCTAAAGACTGTTACAACACCTTGGAAGCCAAAGAAGGAAAAGAAAAGAAAATATCAATACCCACATGCAAATGGTTAAGTTCTGGCTGCTCCTCCGACAGTCCTGTTCAACTACTTATTGGAAACATGAGAGAATTTTGATGCACCTCCCTAGGGTGCAAGGACATGAAGCATGAGTTGTACATTATTTTAAGTGTCTGTTACTGCCTTGGGAAATGCATTAAATCTTTTAAGTCACAACCTGGTGTGGTTTATTCTACTTAAGAAAGGCATTTTGAGGTTGTTGTGTAATGTAATATACAGAACCATGGTTGTTTTGATGAAACCATGAAAGCAATTTTATTTTTAATGAAAATTAATAGTCCCATTTAACAGAACTATGACAGATTCTGGTTTTTGTCTGATGCTTATTTCAGTTTAAAACTCAGCTGGGCAAGGACAGTTCTATGCAAAAACAGTAAAGCATTCAATTAAGGGAGAGTGAGAGGTAAAGGGGTAGCACTGGTGAGGTGCTGATTAAAGAATTTGAGGTCAGTTGCGTAAGCTGCAGTTTTATGCAAATGGCTTTAGATCTTTCATGCATGCCCAGATAGGGTCTGAGGGGGAGGAAACCATGCTGTTTACCAGCACTGGGAGGGGGAACATGTTAAATGAATCTGATTGACTTCTTTGACTGGGTCACTAAGTCAGTGGACATGGGCCAGGTGGTGGACATTCATTATCTAAATTTCAGCAAGGCCTTTTACTCTGTACCCCACAAGAGGTTTGTCAGGAAGTTGGCAGATCTTGAGGTAGGGGAGAAGATGACCAGGTGGTTAGAAGTCTTGCTGAAGGAAAGGACCAAGAGAGTGGTAGTGGGGGAAGAGTTACCTGGTATATGCGGGATCCTGTAGGGCTGGGTGCTGGGCCAGTGTTGTTCAATGTCTTCATCAATGATATTGGGCCTGGCATTAAAGCCATAATGTGCCTTTTTGTGGATGACACCAAACTGTGTGGGAGGGTGGACACAGTAGAAGGGTTACAAAACCTTCATGAAGACATGAGGAAACTAGAGAGGTGGCACAGGATTTAGGAGCTTGACTTCAATGCCAAGAAATGCAAAGTTATCTACATTGGAGCCAGGAATCCAAGGACAGAGTACTACCTGGTGGTGGTAGGGGAAGGGGTCTGGGTAGAAGCAACAGAAGAGGAATAAGATCTGGGAGTGATAATCACTAGCCACCTGAATCGCTCCACACACCTATCTGGTCAATACTGCTAAACAATATAAGTATGGTAATAACTGTGCAAGAAAAAGCATGTGAGTGAATATAGCTACAGGTAAGTTATAGTGCTGAACAATACAGCCTTATATCTGTAGCTATGTTCACTCACGCTGATGGCTTGTTCACTTGTGCTGACAGCTTAAGGAGTCAGACTGAGGGAAGTGTCAGCATGCTGCCACAGTGTCTCAGAGGATAGGACCACTGGCTAGGAAGGCAGCACAGGTGAAGGAGTCAGGGGATCGAATCCAAGCCCCTGCACCCGGCATATTTTTATGTTTCCAGTGTCCATTCATAGTTTGATTTTCCTGCACCACCTAAACTTCACTGGCATCCATGTTTTGTCCCCCTCCCTGAGTTTGTCCCCCCTCAGAGCTTATTATATCTTTTAGTGGGGTGTTGGGGGAATAACCTCCCACACATAACACAGTATATTTGGTATTTACAGGATCATGGCATTGTGAGTGTTGGTGTTTTCCCCACCATGATCCTGTGCCTCTCTGTTTTTCCCACGTTATTTTCAACTGGACTATTCTGTTTGCATGATCTTGGACTAGATCCCACCACACAGTACAAGAAAGCAGCAGCAAGGGCAAATAAGAGGCTGGGATGTGTAGACAGAGGAATCAGCAGTAGGCAGAAAGAGGTTGTACTGTTCTTGAACAGGTCATTGGTGAGGCCATATCTATATTTTATTTATTTTAATAATATGCATAAACACCTACTTCATATATGTTCAATTTGCACAGAAATGTAATTTTAACATTTCAGAAATAGCAAAAAGTAAAAATGCAGATAATACATCTTTCACTAAGGTAACAAATGCCCTAAATTCCCCTACCCACCCAAGCTATCCCACCCCTAGCAGCCAATTTCTATATTTTTCAATACAATTGTCTTTATTCCATATATCTTAAAGAACAAGTTCTTATACAATTTTATAGTTGAAGTAAGGGAAGTAAGATGTTTAAGATTTCATTCCATGTTCTGTCAAAAATGTCAGTCTCCTCATTAATATCCCCATTGACAGCAATGTGGGCTAAGGGCTCCCGAGCAGCATGGCTTTAGAAAATTTCACAGTACTGGAACTTCCTTGGCCAGGTTCATGAATCACATCAGTGAGGGTATGGATAAAGGGGAACTCATTGTTGCTGTTTTCATGGACCTATCCAAGGCATTCGATCTGGTTGATCAACACCTGCTGCTCAGTATCCTCACTGAAAGGGGATTATCAGATTTCCCCTTGGACTGGGTTAAATGTTATCTAATGGATAGAGGATTGCAAGTTTCTTACGGCGGCACTCTTTCAAATTCTATGGTACTAAAATAAGGAGTTCCTCAGGGGTCACTACTATGGCTTTTTTTTTCTTTTCTATCTTCATTGATAGCATTCCTGAGAAATTGACTAAAACCCGTAAACTATTATGTGCAAATGACATTGTCATATACACAAGTTTTAGCTCTACTGATACAATAGCTCAGAACCTGAATAGTGAAATTTCTAGATTTAGGAATTTGGGTAAACAAAATCTAAGTTATTATTAAATAGTACAAAAACAAAGAGTATGTTATTCGGTTCAAAACAAAGATTAGAAAAGTCAGGAAACCTAGATGTGTTTGACAGAAAGGAACAAGGTTAGAACAGGTGGAACAATTTAAATATATAGGTATAAATCTGGACTCTCAACTAACATTCATACTTCATATAGGAAACACAAGGAAAGTTAACCAAAAATTGGGGGTACTGTTCGAACTTCAGAATTCTCTGGTACTGCAAGCTAGGATTGCAATAGCAAAAAGCATACTGTTGTCTCAACTGAATTATAATTCTTTTTGTGTTTGCAGCCTTATCCAAACAAGTTATGTTAAACCTAACAAGAACTTTTCACAGCATTTGCAAATCTGTTTACAAACAACCATACAATACTCATAACTGTAAATTGTACCAAATCACTGGCTGGCCTCCAACTAATTTGCATAGTATTTATGCCTTATGCTGTATAACTGATAATGTCTTATGGCAAAATGATAATGCCCCTCTTTACCCACTGTTAAAAACTAGAATCACAAATCGAGACCTTAGATCAAACGCCATGCTAAAAATAAGTAAAACAAAAACAAAAATGGGTAACTGAGCTTTTACCATCCAAGCTCTTAAACATTGGAATGCCCTTCCTCCTGAATTACAATCAGGCATAAGTCATGATTTTTTTTTAAATCAAGCTATAAAATCTATCTTTTTAGCCAATTGCAATGTTCTTGTTTTTTTAATTCATCTGCTGCTTAAATATTGTGTAATGTCACAATGTCAACTGTGTTGTATTATGATTGTGAACTTAATGTATAATCTTTGTTGTCATTGTTATAGTTCATATGTTTGTGAATGAAACTGCACAAATTTCACATCTTGACTGTACATTTTAACAGTCTCATGTCACATACAAAAAGGGCATCAGCTCACATATTTACCTTATAAACAAAAGATAAATAAATAAATAAAGATGATCCATTAATCTTTCAATACTTAATATATTTTTGAAGCTAGTACTCCATTTATTATGAGAAATTTAGGTAGTTTGCTGGTGTACCAGTTTTCTAAAATCATTCTTTTAGTTGTCATGGAAGCGAAAGCTACAATCTTTTTTTCTTTTATTTGTAGTTTTAAATCCTCAAATTCATTGAGGAATAAATAGCTCTTGTGAAAAAGGTATTTTCTTTGTTACAATTTTCTTAATTTCTTGATATACTTGTTGCCTCCATTTCATGATTACCTCACTTTCCCAAAATAAGTAAAATGGTCTACTGACTTATTGGATTTACAGTTATGCCAACATGTTGGAATAAATTAAGGGTCTATATATTTGTTTTTTTTCAGTGTAATACAGGCATGACTAATGATTTTAAACTGTATAGACTTGTTTTTAGAGTTGGCATACCACTTATTAGCTAGCATCCAAATTTTCTTCCATTTATTATTACCCCAGTTATATTTATTTCCTTTCCCCATTTTTTTCATATGTTTGAGTCATTTTATCTGCTATTTTAGTTTTACATTTTAGAAAGACATCCTAAAAAAATTACATAATGCTATTTTTCTTTATTCCATTATATTTCTGGAATAACTGTGTTATAGCTAATGTTTCTACCATTTCCTTATTCCAGGTCTTCATGATACATTTAATAACATTGTTTTTGATTATTTAAATATTTTTACCAGACATTTTATATTTTAGTATTTGTACATCTTTTTTACACTATCTTACCAGTTTATAGTAGCACCATTTTCCATGAAGTCTATCCAATTAGTTAACCTTAATTTCCTAATTTCTCCTTTTCTTATCAAGGTATCATTCTGTTTTCTCCATATCTTTGGATTGCCTCTTATACTAGAGGTTAAGTTAAAATTATTGTTGGGGAAAAACAATTGAGTTTCAAACATATTTTATATACTGCATTTATTATTGAATTTTTAATATGTGAGAAAAATTGTGGATATGCAAGGACATCTTGTATTTTCAATTGTGAATATTCCTTGTTTATTAATCATTGTATTTGAGAGTGGTAGGATCCCTCCATATGAATCATATTCTTCTGGGCATCAATCCAAAATATTGTTTAGTTTCATTTTAGCCAACCAGTAATCATACATCAGATTGGACAACTCATACCCCCCTTTTTTGAGTGACAACAAGTTTTTCTCAGGCTATTCTTGGAACTCTGCCACACCACAAAAACAGTTTCAATATTTTATGCATTTGTTCCAGTCAAGACAATGGGATTTCTCACTTTATCCCTTGAAAAAGAAACATTAGGTGTGGCATTAACATCTTTATAGCTTCAATTCTGCCCCACAAAGATAGAGATCTATCTTGTCAATTTCTTTAAAAACTTGTAATCTGTTCCATGTATGTTGCTAAGTTATTCTTTAAAGTTTTCTGAACTGAGTTAGATAAATGTATTACTAAATATGTTATTGTTTCTTGAACTTCCATTTCCTTTATTAATTCTTTGGCATCCATATCCATTTTATTTATTACTAAAATGATTGATTTTGATCTGTTCAATTTGTAGCAAGCAAAACTTGAACATTTCTCAAATTCTTGCATTAATAATGGGTATGTTAACTTTGGATTTGTTAAGATTATTAAATATCATCCACATAAACATTTAATTTGAAATGAGTAGCCAAATTATTTGTATCAGTGATTTGTTTATTCATACAGATATGGTTCAGTAGAGGTTCCAGCACTATTATAAAAAAAAGAGTTGCAGATAGTGGACATCCTTGACTTACCCCATTATGCATTACCATTAGTTCAGATTTAAATTGATTTACTTTAACATTGCTTTTTGATTTTGTATAGTGTTCTAATGGACCTTATGATATACTCAGGGAAACACCATTTTTCTATTGTTTCAAACATAAAGTTCCAGTTTATTAAATTGAAGTCTTTAGTTTGCATCCAAAACTAATGCTATAGTTAGTGGATCAGTTATTTTGACTGAAGAGATGGCAGTCTGTGCATAACCCAGTCCTTCAAAAATATTGCTATTTTTAATAAAGCCTTTTTCATCAAAATGTATAATTTTTGGAATGTTATCATGTATTTTTTGAACTATTACTGTGGCCATTATTTTGTAGTCAATATTTAAAAGTGCTATTGGTCAGCCAGCCCAGTGGCATGAAGGGCTGAGGTGCTAGATGTCATACCTTGCACCATGCTAGCGACTTGTGATCAGGAACAAGCACAGGCTGCTGTGAGTTGGCCTGGGTTAGAGCTGGGAGTGGATGAAGCAGCCACCTCTGCTGAGTAGGGGTGGCAGGCCTCCTCTGCTTTGGCTGTCACTGAGTGGGGGCTTGATGGTAGTTTTGAGTGGGGGGCTAGGTGCTAGGCTGGGTGGGTGGATTGGGCCTGTCTCTGGCGAAGTGCACATGAGCAACTCCACTTGCATGTGCATCTGTGTATGGTCAGAGCTCCTGGGCTTAAGGAGAGAAACAATGGAAATATCCCCTGGAGAGAAGATAAGGACCAACCCCTTGCAGGCTCTACACTGCTGGCTGGGCACATGCTGCAAGGTCTGGTGGTGGAAGATAAGCCCAGAGGAGCTGGGTGACAGTGCTGGGAGGGTTGGTCAGATAGGGGCCATCAGGAAGCAAGAGTATAAAAAAAAGAGTGTTATTGGTCTTTAGTTTTCTGCTTGAAGTTTATCCTTATTTTCTTTAGGTAGTAAAAATATATCTGCTTTTGAAAATGAAACTGATAGGACCATACCATCTGCTATCCCATCAGCCAACTTACAATTTTTCTCACATATTAAAAATTCAATAATAAATGCGGGTCGTGCCTGAAAATAGGCAGGATTTGTCTAGTGCACTTACCCGGTCAACAAAAACTAAATAAATAAATAAATAAATGTGTACATGGTATCAATTCTTCTTTGAAGGCTTGAAAAGATTCTGTGATAAACCCATCTGGACTGGGTATGGATTTTTTTTCATAGAATGATTACTTCTATTACGTTCTGTCTAGTAATTTTTTTTACTGGGATTTCTAGGACAGGTAATTTAACCTCAACAAAATATTTTGCATATATTCAATATTATTACCAGTTTACTTGTTATAAATTATTTTGTAGTACTCTATAAAAGCCTTTGCTATATCTTAATATTTTAACACCTGATCTCGAGAATTTTATACACGAGTAATAGTATTACATTCTTTCAATTTTATTAAAGCATATGCTAATAGTTTACCTGATGTATCTGCATAATAGTAAAGTTTATTTTTAAGTCTTAAAGTGTTTGATTCTGTTGTTTTATTAACCTATGTTTTTTTCTTGTACTTTTTGTTCCAACAAATGTTGAATATTGCATTTCCATGACTTAGTTTTTCTTGAAGGTCAAGTATATATGTGTCTATATTTACTTATTCTTTCTTTCTCTTCCTATTTTATTTTGTAAAATCTGGTATGAAATGATCACCCCTCTAACTGTAACCTTAAAGGCATTCTGTTATTTTCTTTTGTTCATTATAACTGAATAACCAAAATTCTTCTACATGTTTCTTTTTATTTAAAATAAATTCAGGGTTCTGTAGTAATGCATTTTGAAATCTCCATTGGGGACTGTATTTACCAACTATCATTGGAATAAAATTTATTTTAATCATTGCATGATCAGATATAGATATTTCTTTTATTTCTATTTTTGTTACACCCTTTATTAATTCTTTGTATACAAATATATGAACATACGAACTTGCTAGCAGACAAAAGCTGTTCAGTCTATTGAGTCTGCTCGATTGTGCAGCTAGCAATCCTTATACAGCAGCTGCCCCTCCCTTCCCCTTTCTATCACCCGCCCTCTTACTCTGTCCCATTCCCTTTTTAAGCAGCCCACTGTATTATAGGCTATCACTTCCTTCCTCTGGTAATGCATTCCACCTTGATACCACCCTCTCTGTAAAAAAGTGTCTCCTCATTTCCTTCCTGAACTTTCCTACCTCCAATCTCAGCATGTGTCCTCTGGTGTCCCTCCCTTTCCTTAACTAAAAAAGCCCTTATGTGTCCATCTTAATTATTACCTTCATGTACTTGAAGGTTTCAATCATGTCCCCCCTTTCCCTCCTCTCCTTCTGGGAGTACATGTTCAAACTGCCTCAGCCTACTGTCATAGACCTAGTCCCCTAGCCCCTGGATCATTTTTGGATATGCCTCTGGCAATATAATACAGCATCCTTTCAGCCTTTGCAGCTGTCTTTCTACACTGTGCAGAGTTGTTCTTGCTCCTGTTATGATCACCCCCAGATCCTTCTCCTCCTCTGTCTTGGCTAGTTGACCCCCCTTCAGCTGGTAGCTCCTCCTTGTTGTTTTTCCTTTTTTTGCTTTGAAATGTAATACCTTGCATTTCTAGGCATTGACCCCTAGTTTCCAAGTGTCCGACCAGGACTACAACTTTTCCAGATCATCGTGTAACCCCTGCTGCCCCTCTAAGTCACCCACTACCACTCCCCTCTCGGTGTCATCTGCAAACAGACTGCTCTTGCTCTTGATGCCTATTGGGATGTCGGCTATGGAGATCCCAAATGACACTGGCCCCAGTACAAAGCCCTGTGGCACCCCACTTGTTACTGCCCTGGGTGACGAGAGCTCCCCTCTCACCACCATCACCCCTCTGCTGTATCCCTGGCAGCCAGTTCACTACCCATCCCACCATCTTTGCCCCAGCCCCTGTGCATTCCAGCTTACTACCTAGCCTCCTATGCAGCACCGAATTGAATGCCTTTCTAAAATCCAGGTACAGGACGTCCACTGCATGGTCCCTGTCTAATTGCCTCAGTACCCAATCATAGTACTCCACCGGGTTTGTCTGACAGGATCTGACTGAAACAAACCTGTGTTGCCTGCTGTCCTGCAGCCCATTTGCATCAAGGAGGAAAACCAGCCTCTCCTTCAGGATTGTCTCCATCAGCTTTCCCATAATGGATATGAGGCTTACTGGTCTGTAGTTCCCCAGCTCCTCCTTGTGGCCACTCTTGAGGAGGGGCACCATGCTTACCATCCTCCAGTCCTTTATGATCAGAATGCACTCTATTCTGGAAAAATTAAAAAACATTTATTTGCCTAGCTTTTTGAGTATATTTAATTTGATTGGGATTCTATTTTCTCCAAACATCGCAGAGTATGTGTTTGTTAAAAATATTATTAATAATAATGGATAATCTAAAGTCTTGTGCTAGGGGTTTCAAAGATTTATCTTTATATGGATTAATAAAGCATTTAGATCTCCTCCAACTACTGTTTTATGTGCCTTAAGTTCAGTGAGAATGTGGAATATTTGACTTAGAAATTGCCCATATGCCATAAAAGGACTGTAGATCGAGCCAATGACTATTTATGTCCCATATAGAACACCTTTAACTAAAAAAATTCTTCTGTCCTTGTCCTGCCATTAATGAATGCATCTAAAATCTACATATTTTGCTATCAATATAGTAACTATTTTACTGTTTGTAGTCTCATTTGAGAAATAGACTTGACTTATCCATCCTTTTTTCAATCTTCTATGTTCTTTTGCTTTAAGATGGGTTTGTTGTAATACTAGAATGTTTACTATATTCTCCTTACTATATTGCAGAGTTATACATTCTGTTTTCTTATTATTGTTTATTATATTTACATTCATTGAGGCAAAGACAAGCTTGGGAGAAGTATCCTTATTCAAATCATACATTGTGGGATTTATCAATTCTCTGAAACCTTCCTTCCTTTCCTTTTCCATGAGTTGAGTTTTTTGAACAACTTACGTAAACTGGCATTAGGTATGATCGATTCTTGTTTACTGTTACTTTAATATTATACATTTTAACTGCTATTCCATTACCCCTTATCCCCATAGTAATTTTCTTCTTCTTAGTGTTCATTTCTGCTCTAGTGCTGAGTTAAATTATTCACTGTCAGTCTTTTTAAGACTCTCTTTCTCCAGAGTGGAGTAAAAAAAGGAGTAAATGGAGGAAGTTTAAAGCTTGAAACTAAAATAAATGGCTGAAGAAGGAAGGATAAAAAGAAAAGAAAAAACATTCAATCTAGTTTATCTTCTAAAGTTAATGCTTACTTCTCCATATATTCTTCTGAGATATACCATTGTACCTAAATAAGTGAAGAAAAAGATAACAAGAGAGGAAAACAAAAACAAATAATTTCCTTCAATCCAGTTTATCTTCTAAAGTTAATGATTACTTCTTCATCCTTCCTTCTGAGATATACCTTTGTACCTTAATAAGTGAAGAAAAAGAAATAAAATATTCCTTTTAAGGATGATAGCTTCATCATATTTCCTTATAAAGTTCATCTTTGAAGTATCAAATGAATAGTAGAACATCTCTGAATATGTCTTTCTTAAGTCCTGTTCTGCTTCCAGAGTCATGTTCTATATCCATTGTTTGCTTTTGATAAAGACTGTTAACGTATGTGGTGGTAGAAAGATAGATTTAGATCTGTTCTTACAAATTATGGTTCTTAGATTGGCATATGTCTTCCTTTCTGCAATGGCCTAATTTGAACGGTCCTGGAATATACTTATTGTTGCTCCCTTTTTTTGAAGACAGCATTCATAATTTTATTTATGTCCCCTGTTTTTTAAAATTTCACAATGATGGCCCTAAGGGGGGCATCATCTTCTGGTCGTTGTCTTACGGTACCATGCATTCTGTCATACTCCAATTTAATGGACTCTTTTGGCACTTCAAACAAAGCGGCAAATATATCATCCAATATCTGCACTAATGGTACTTGATGGTCCCAAATTTCTGGAACACCTAAATAATCTGATGTTTTTTTTTTCTTCTGACTCTTGTTTCTGCTTCAATCATTTTGCCTTGTGGCTGTTTTAGTTCAATGTGCTCTTGAGTAATCTGTCTTTTAAACACAACCATTTTGTCTTTAACATCACTTATTCTTTATTCTGCAGTTATTATCTTCTCCATAGTGTGTTTGTTGGAAATTTCAATATTAGTTAGCAAAGTTTTTATAGTGCCCACTTTGTTTACTAACTTGTCCAAAGGATCCATTTTATTTTTTCACTGGAGGAACTCTTGTAAAATCATATTAGCCCAGGAAAGTGGTTCTCATTCCTTTTGGGAATGGTTCTTTCCCTCTGCAGAACTGCCCTCAACTATGTCTTGTGTATCATCTTGAAATTCTTCTATATCATTTGTGTAATTGTTTAACTTGTTGCTCTGTCTTCATTTCTTCAGACTGCACTATCGAATCCAAAGGGTCTGTTTCAGGCAAAGTTTCAGGCGGGTGCATCCCTTGTTTCTGATCTGCCTGATCCTGGCAGCATGCTGCTTCTTTTGAAATATTTTCTTCTTCTTCTGAATGGTTGAAAGTGGGGTTACTATTGTATTGGTAGATGTTATCAGGGGGCCAAAAAAGAAATAGATGTTGGTTTCAATAGATTTGTCAGACTGCATGGGTTGTTTTTTTTCTGGTTCCATTTTGTTTATATTTAAGTGCATTAGACTGCTTTATTGTTTTTAGCTTTGCCTCAAATCTATGATGAATTTGTTAGTTTTTTTCTGCACTTTATTTTCATTTTCTTTGCTTCTGGTAGACATCATAAAATTGTGGTTGCACTCACCAACTTCTTGGCAAACATGGCTTCAAATTAGATACTTTGCAAAAAAAATAATTGTTAATAGCACACTGCGACTTTTACCTGCAGCTTTTTCTCAGCTTAATTATTTAATGAACCAGAAAAAGACCATGAACTCTGACCCAGTCAATGTTATTAGCTCCGGTAATCAAATAATAGTTGACTGAGCCATTGCCGTTTCATTTCTCCCCCACCCTGTATCTCTAGTAATTCATTGAGTTCAAATAAATGAATGAAGTACCAGACATGCCTATGTGCCAAGAAAACATCCTTGAGCCTAACCACCCAGGTATCCAAAACCTCCTGTGCCCATTGAAAAATCCCCACCACATCAGAGGAACCATCAACCAGCCTTTCAAGGTCCCTTCTGTCATACCTTGCAAGGGCAAAGATTGTTTGAGAACCATGCCCCCAACTGGCTGAACTCCCTCTGTTGTGACATACTGGCCAAATCCAAAATTGGCCCTTTTAAGCAGAGGCTGTTGGCTTACCTAGCTGCACTGAGTAGCTGTGACTGCCAAACCTAATCAGAACCTGGCTGACCTGTTTACACTGCCCAACTGTTGCACATAGCTGCGATGACAAACACCAGGGCACTCTCCCCATACCTTTACTTCCCAACTACCACTGTGCACCCCTACACCTCTCTAGTTTGTCCCTTGCTCACCCTATCCCACCTTATAAGTTCCTACGCTTTTCACATTAAGCTTCTTCCCTTTGGTCCTTATGCCCTCTTCCACCATCATTGGCTTTCCAAGCTCCTGACAAGGCCTCTTCGCTGCAAAGCTTATGCCAATGTGAATAAGATACAATGTTTAATATCCTATCTTACATTGTATGTAAGCATTATCACTTAAATTGTATTACCTGAAGTTTTTTGAATTGTATGAATGCCAGTGTATCATATTTGTTGTATTTCTGTCCTTAAATGTAATGAAACAGAACATTCTGTCAACTTACCCACTGTCTTCCCAAATCATGTATGTTGTCCTCTGTTACCCACTGACATGGAGCATTTGAAAATGAGTCCTCAGCTCTAAGGTACTTGTAATCTAAGAATTAAATAAATAAATAATAAATAAATAAATAACATAAAGAAAGTGTTCTCTTTGTTCAGAGCTGTGGAATTACCTCCAACTGTCTAGAGTATTTTGCTTTGTTTGGCTTATATGACATGACTCCTCTCTGCTCCAAACATACAAAAGCTTTGTTCATTACCACTTTTACCCCCACCTACCCAATCCTCCTGTTTAAGTCAACCAACTACTGTGTGTGACACAAATTCAACTCTTAAATCAGTTACATAGAAACATAGAAACATAGAAGTTGACGGCAGATAAGGACCGCAAGGCCCATCCAGTCTGCCCATTTCTTTTTCTACCTTATAAATGTGCCATCGGCCTTTGCTCTGTCAGTGACCTATCTATTCATAGTCATTTGTATTGCTCCCTTATGCCTATCCCATGCCTGTTTGAAGCCCTGCACTGTATTCATATAGCCACCACTTCTTGTGGTAAGCCATTCCATGCATCTACCACCCTTTCTGTGAAAAAGAATTTCTCACATTCCCCTTAATCGGCTCCTCTAATCTCATGCTGTGTCCTCTTGTCCTGCTATTTTTCTTATATTTAAACATGTTAGACTCTTTCACCTTGTTTATGCCCTTAAGGTGTTTAAATGTCTTGATCATATCACCTCTCTCCCTCCTTTGCTCAAGGGTATACATATTGAGCTCCGTTAATCTGTCCTCATATGTCTTCTGATGCAGTCCCTGCACCATTTGGGTTGCCCTTCTCTGGACTGCCTCAATTTAGTTAATGTCCTTGTGAAGGTGTGGCCTCCAATACTGCACGCAGTACTCCAGATGGGGCCTAACCAATGTCTTGTACAGAGGGATTATTACCCCTCTTACGACTTGTGATACCCTACTAATACACCTCTACGCCCTAGCCTTACTACTGCTTTAGAGGTCTGCTTGGATGATTTTAGGTCATCAGTGATGATGATGCCCAAGTCTCTTTCTTCCTTTGTGACTGCTAGCAACTCCCTCCCAGCCTATAAGTGGCTTCAGGGTTTCTTCCCTATGTGCATTATTTTGCACTTCTTTGCATTAAATCCCAGTTGCCACTCTTCTGACCATTCTGCTAGTTTATCCAGATCTCTTCTCATTCTGCCCATCCCATCTGGATCATCTACTCTGTTGCAGATCTTGGTGTCATCTGCAAACAGACAAGCCTTACCCTCTAGTCCATCTGCGAGGTCACTAATGAAGATGTTGAATAGGACTGGCCCCAGGACTGATCCCTGAGGTACCCCAATTGTGACTTGCATCTCTTCTGACTGTATACCATTTACCACCACTCTCTGTTTTCTGCCAGTCAACCAGTTTGCCACCCAGTTGACCAACTTCTGACCCACCCCGAGCCTACCTAGCTTATTTATCAATCTTCTATGTGGAACAGTGTCAAAAGCTTTGCTGAAGTCAAGGTAGGACATCAACTGCTCCCCTTGGTCCACCACTCTGGTTACCCAGTCAAAGAAATCTATGAGATTAGTTTGACAGGACCTTCCTTTGTAAACCCATGCTGTCTTGGATCCTGTGCCTCTATGGATTCCAGGTGTTGCACTATCCTTTCCTTAAGGAGTGCCTCCATAATCTTGCCCACTACTGAGGTAAGACTGACCGGTCTGTAGTTCCCCGCCTCCTCCCTGCTACCACTCTTGTGGAGTGGGATCACATGAGCCCTTCTCCAGTCTTCTGGGACCTCTCCTGTGCTCAGAGACTCACTAAACAATTCTGCTAATGGCTCTGCTAGTTCCTCCTTTAGCTCCTTAAGTACCCTGGGATGTACAGTTACAGCATACCTCTTCTGCTTTTTGTAACTTTTATTGGCAACAAATTAGATTTTTCCCTTTTTTCTCCTCTCCTCCTTCCCTCCTCCCCTTCTCTCTCTTCCCCTCTTTTAAAGTTTAGGCAACATTCACAGTGGGTACTTGCATCCAACACAGATTCAATTGAGTTTTACCGACTTTCATGTTGTTGTTGAAATCACCAAAAATGAACAAATCTCTTATAGGGCTTGCACACTTAGATATCTAGTTACTTTTTCTTAGTCTAAATAACCACTTTGTCCATGTTTTCCTGGGATCAATTATTGCATACAGCAGACACTTCTTTAGGTCAAGAGTTAAAGTGGTTGCACGTTACAAGTTGCTGTTTTAAGCCCAGAAAAGGAAGAGCATTTTAATCCATTAACACTCTGCATGGCATCAAACATTATTCATTAAACAACTTGTCAACCTTTTTAGTAACTGGTTTAAGTCAAGTTCTTGTTGCCTTTTTTTTCTCCTTTTTATGAAAGGTTTATATTATACTGAAATCAAAGGTCCTTTAAACTTCAGGACACCACACTTGTTTTGAATTTGCCACCATTAACACACACATTGTTCTGCTTTACTCTGTCAGTGTTTGGGAGTCACATTACTCCTCCTCATATCCCAGCATCACTCTGGTGAGGCCACATCTAGAGTATGGAGTAAGATACTGGTGCCCACACCAAAGGAAGACATCAACCTGTAGGAGACAGTCCAGCGAGGGCAACTAAGATGATTGCAGGTCAGCAGGGTAAAACATATTAAGTGTGGTTAAGGACCCTGAATATGTACTCGCTGGAGGAGTGGAGGGAGAGAGGGAACATGATTGAGAACTTCAAATACTTGAAAGGGATAAATAGGGTAGATAAGGAGGGTCTCTTCAAGCTAGGTGTCAGCCAAATCACAGTATAAACCTGGAAGAGGGATATTTAGGAGGGAGGATAAGAGGCATTTCTCTATGGAGAGGGCAGTGGACAGTTAGAATGCACTGCTGGAAGAAGTGATCTAGATAAAGATGGTGAGCAGCTTCAAGAGGGGCTGGTATAAGTATAACAAAAAAGTACAAGGCATGGGGGCATATGGCAGGGAAGGGAGGACTGAGAGGGCAGGGTCAATAGCATAAGCAGAAGACCCTGCAATATGAGCAGACTAGAGAGACCAGATGGCCTTATTCTGCTGGCATCTTTGCATGTTCATATGGGAGCCAATCACTGGACAAAGAAGTATATTGATCTGTAATTAGGTCACCAGTACCAAGATGTCTTTGGATTAAATTAAGAAATGAGATCTGGGGCCATGTATTCAAAACTTTATTCAAAGGGGACTGTGGCATATGCTAAAAGGGTTAGTGAAAGCAAAAAAAAAAATAATACTGTACGTGGTGGGCAAGGGAAGGGGAGGGGAAGGGATATAAATCCCACTGCAATGCAATATTCAGCACTGTAGTGCTGCACAAGAAGACTAACTCAGGTCACCTTGTGCTGTGCAATTACTGACAAGTAGAAGCCTGACTTAGATCAGGCAACCCAAGTGGCTGGTGAAGACACTGCAGCCAACAACCATATTGGTGGTTGGGGGAATACACTTGCTCTCTAGTGCCTAGTGGTGCCCCTATTCTCTGATCCATGTCCTTGGTAGAAAAACATATTTCCCTGGTGCTTAGAGGTCCTCTACCTCCAATATAGACCCCTACTATGTTTTAGCAACTCATGCACTCTGAACTAAACTCGTAATTAAATACCAAATGCATAGTCCAGCCTGTAACATTTCCTGGATCTGATGTTTCACCCTTTATTGTACTCATTCTATACCTGATGTATGCATCATTGTCTATGTTGCAATTGTATTGCATGTATGTAACTCCCAGGTCGCATCTGGAAATGAGTGAATTCCGCTCAGTATGCTTATCTGGTAAATCTCTTAAATAAATAAATAAATAAATCTCCATCACTGGTAGAATAACATATTTCCCTGGAGCCTAGTGGTCCTACCGGGTTAGGTACAAATGCCTGGCACCCGCAATCCCAACAGACAATTGCCCATCACCATAATCCTGACTATTGAAATGCCGACACAGATAAAATGCAGACATGATGAAATCCCAACAAATCAAATCATGAATCAGGAGCTAACTATGAGTGCAAAAAAAAATGACAATGTTGAAGAAGTTGCAGACAAAAGAAACACTTCACTCACACAAGTCAGCAGGGCTCCTTCAATTATCAAAAATACCCCATCTCCATATAAAATAGCAGCAAAACTTCTAAAACAAAATGGCACAGCATATATTAACAAAGGCATTACCTCCAAAACCTCAGTGTCAGCACCAGAGACCAATTCTGATATGGAATATAATAGAATTAGGTCCAGAAAACACAAATAAAAACTTTGACAGTGAGCAAAATATTGAAGTAGTGCTGGCCTCTTAACTCAAAACCAGGTAGCCAGTCAGGAGGAAAAAACAGGCAAGCCCAAACAGATCTTGTGAGTGAAGAAGCTACTCAGGATCAAGAAGGCAGGGATAATTCTCCCTGACTTCTTCAAAATGGAAATCCACAAAATGCAGATGAAATCCCACCAAGAGTCAATTCCCATGCCGGGGTACTGCTGAAAGAAAATAATATTCAGTCCGCTCAGTTCCACAGTATGGAATGTAGGAGAGATCCATTAATAAACTAAGGGCACAGTATGACCACAGCATTACTAGAATTCACAAGCCTCATACAACAGGCCATCAATCAAGGCAAGATTGATGGTGTAGCCTTTGTTCACCTAACAAAAGGCTTTGACACAGTGAATCACACACTGTTGCTTGGCCAACTCTCTCAAACTGGTGCATCTCCAAACATTCTGAAATGGTTCGGAAGCTACCACAATGATAGACTGCAGAGGGTGAGGATATCAAATGTGGTTTCGGAGCAGAGCGCTGTCCAATCAGGGGTACCTCAAGGCTCAATCCTGGGTCCCTTATTGTTCAGTATTTTCCTGAACGACCTTCAAGCTGTCTGCAACCAGAGTACTCTCCTCTATGCAGATGACGCGGTCATCTTTACCAGCCACCTGGATCCCAATGCTCTTGAATACAGTCTTCAACAAGGCTTCACAGAAGCAGAGAGATGGTTTAATAATCACAAACTAGTGCTAAACTACAAGAAAACTAAAGTCCAGCTGTTTTTGTTCTCTCAGAATAAATTTAAGCCCTATCAACTCACTATCACCAACAACCACGGAGATGATTTTGAACAAACTCAGCTTTTCAAATACCTAGGTCAAAACCGGGATAGTCATCTTATCTTTGTGCCTCACATTGAAAATTTTGCCAGAGATATTAATACCAGAATTGGGCTCCTCTTCAGACACAGAAGAAGTCTTACCCAAAAAGCCCTGAAGGTTGCAGTTCACAGCTCAGTCCTCTCGATCATTGGTTATGGTCTAATCATATACTGTGCTTAACCTCCACATCTCTTAAATGGCTTATGGTGGCCCTGAACAAAACCTGTAGGTTAGTCATGGGTGCTGCATGCCTCACTCATACCTGTGAGTTATATGCTCAATCTGGCTGGCTCCAAATAAGTAACAGGAACAAATTCAAACCTACCTCCTGTCCAAAAAAGTTCTACTTGGATTACTACCCCCGAACATTGGTTGCCTGCTAAACAACTCCCCTAAAACCCAACACACACGTACCTCAGTTTCCGACCTCCTTATAGTACCCCACTGTCAGACTGCTCAATACCAGCGATCCTTTCAATACAGAGCCCCCTGTGGTTTAATAATCTAAGCAACCAACTGAGCAGTCTTTCTAGTCTGTCCCAATTTAAACTTATGCTTCATAAGGATATCCTAACCAAAAGCACTTGTGATTGTTACACCTACTTTCCCACTTCTGTAAACACACTTATACCACTTTTTTGCACTCTCTAAGGCTCTTACTTGGCTTCCTGTTTCATTTTACCTCTCCTGACAGAACAATTTCCCCTTTCCCCCTGCCACCTCCTCCCTTACCTCACCCCCTCCTTGCTCTTATCCCAATGACCCCCCTCTTTCTGGACATTTTCCAGGCCCTCTGGTCCCCACTCTCCCTTATCTTCTTTTCCTTCATAGACCCTCATTTTCCCCTCTTTTACCCCTTCTCCCACCTTAGCCTCCCTTCCCTCTCACCCCTACGATAAGGCCTCTGGCTGCCATATTTTCTTTTCCTTCTCTATTTGGATTCTGCCCTCTCATCTCCCCTACCCCTTCCTTACTCTTCCCCTTCCCCCACCTCTGATTAGTAATGTTGCTTCAAATGTACCTTATGGTTTTCTATGCTTGCTTGTAATCTTGAGTGTGTGTAGCACTGTTCCCACTTATTTACCAGTTTGACTTGCTGTGCTCCAAAGATACCTTGACTGTCGTCTGTACCTCCATTATTACCATGAATGTTGTCTGTACCTCCCTACCTTATTGTAACCCTTTCCTTTGATGTGGAACCCTTGCAAATGAGCTGCCTCAATCTCAAAGGTATTTCTAATCTGAGATTTAAATAAATAAATAAATAAATAAATAAGGTGCAACCACACCATATGATCCAATCACCTTGAGGAAAGGAGGGACGGGGGGCATGATAGAAACTTTCAAATACCTGAAGGGAGTCAACAAAGTCCAGGAAGGTAGCATCTTTCATAAAAAGAGATGGACACGAACAAGGGGGCACAATTCAAAGAGGGAGGGGGGGAACAGCTCAGGGGCAATGTGAGGATATATTTTTTTCACAGAGAGTGGTAGATGCAAGGAACTGCCTTCTTGAGGAGGTTGTAGGGTCAAAAACAGTGGGGGAATTGAAGAATGCATGGGACAGACATAAGGCAATTATAGTGTGGAGTAGGAGGAAGTAGGCTGTTGGCAAGCTTGAATCTTCAGCTTATCCAATAGGTAGGAAAATGAGGCAGACTGGGTGGGCCAAGCTGTTCTTATCTGCCATCAAAGTCTATATTTCTATGTTTCTGTAATTATACAGGAGTACTGTTTCTTTGAACAAGGAAGGTCAAGAAGCCTTGAAGAGGCCCGGCAAAAGGCTTGTATCTCTAAACTTCGAAAGTGAGTACCGAAATCTGATTAGCGACATTTAATGTACTATTTAACGTGCTTTATAATTAATGTCATGTGTTCTGTAGTTTGGAACAATCACTGGCACTTTAAATGTCTGTCAGGTTAATTATGGGGCAACACTATTGATTGATTCTATGATACCTGTTGTATGAATTTACATGTGGGCACCATACATGCTACAAAAACCTGATTGTTTGTTGTCTTGACTTACTCTCAATTAATCTGTAGTATTTTGTATTGCAGAACTGAACCTGTTGAGATTCTGATTACTGGGTTTTTGTTGGACAGGCTATTTTTTTGGTGGGATTTCAACCATGTCGGGATTGTGATGTTGGGCTTTTTGTTGTCAGGATTCCAGTT
Organism: Neoceratodus forsteri; assembly: GCA_016271365.2. Classification (NCBI taxonomy): domain Eukaryota; kingdom Metazoa; phylum Chordata; order Ceratodontiformes; family Ceratodontidae; genus Neoceratodus; species Neoceratodus forsteri. Next base: position 215,474,051 of record CM057451.1, read on the forward strand.
GTTGAGATTTTGTACAGATCCTGGTCCCACCACTATCCCATTCCTGGCCCCATAAGAATAAAATAATTCCCTGGTGTCCAGTGGACCCCTGCCCACTGATTGCCAGTCCTGCATTACATCACATATTCCCTTGCATATAATGGCACCCCCTACCCACTGATCCCCATCCCCATACTAGTATAAGCTTTCCCTGGCATCTGTTGGCCTCATGCACTGCTTACACTACCCAACTCACCCTGCCATCCCCCATTACCAGGTTCCTTGGTGTTGCAGATCCACTACAGTGACTGGCACAGCCCTCTTCTTATAATCTCAGCCAGGCACCAGATGGACTGACAGGTAGCATGCATCCTCTATACTGTGAAAGGGGCATGTGCACTTTCTAACAGTAACCAGAAAAGGGGGTAGCAGGGTGGGTTGGTCAGTGCCAGCTGTGGGGGGGTGCTAGATGCCAGGGAATGGTTAAATATTACTATACATTGAGGATCAGGTGATGGGGGGCTACTGGACACTGGGGAATTATTTTATTCTATGGGATAAGGATTGAAGGGTGGAGGGACTACTGGACATCAAGGAATTATTGCATTCTCAAAGGGCTGGCAATTGGAGTGTGGGGGGACCACTAGGCAACAGAGAAATATGTTAGTCTACCAGGGTCAGGGATCAGAGGGTAGAGGAACCACTAGGCACTGGTAAACATGTTATTCTACCAGGGATGGGGATCAAAAGGTGGAGGAGCACCACTAGGCACAAGGGAAATAAGTTATTCTACAGGGGATGGGGATCAAAGGGTGAGGGGAACCGCTAGGCACTAGGGAAGTATTTACTTTAATGGGGACAGCAGCCAGAGTGGGTGTGGCCAGCCACAGAAGGGGCACAAACCTGCTGCCACTTCCCATGCAAATAAACCCATAATGAGCACACATATAGCTCCTTAGCACCTTGCATACCCAATGAGCTCATGTGCATAGTGCCAGATGAATGAGCACCCAGCGGCATTGGGTCTTGGAGCACTGTTCCCTGCATTACCAGGTTCCATGATGGAGCAGCACTACTTGACTAAGCACTGCATAGACATTTCCCTTTGTTCAGATGGATAGTGCCAGTGCACTATGCAGCAGAATGCTGCATCCTCAGGGTCATGGGCTATGGGCAAGCACAGTGTAAACCTTTGTGTTCCATTTTGCCCATTTTTCAATATTGGCCCCAGACATCTAACCATGCATTGGTACTGTTTTATATGACAAACAAATGGCTTCTAACTGGTAAGGTTTCAAGATTCTCTTTTTCTATATCATAAGAAAAAAAAATTAACTACAAACAAACTATGTATGCTCACTTGGTCATTGGCCTTATGGTTTATAAATGTCAGCAGATTCCCTTGATAGGTTTACATCCTTATTCTGTATGGCTAGGCATAGTTTGCCCCGGCATTATTTCCTAACAATACAATACTTCCCTAATATGAACATCTATTTTTAAATCCTGAAACACAATAACAAAACACTGACAGTGCATGATCTCAGTTTTCTGGCTTAATAGTATTATTTTTTGGTTTACATACAATTTCATACAACACCCAGATCTCAATCTACTAGACTTAATATGCCAAAGTAACAGCCATAGTACAGTAGCTATACAACTATAATCTGCATAGCTATTACATAATTTATCTACTAAAGTTCCAGTTGCTACATTGAAACTTGGAGGAAATGGCAGGCTAGTCAGTGATATAAGGGGTAGTTTATTGGAGCCATACTGAATCCTCAGTGGGGTATTTTTTGGTGGTACTGAAGAAAACACCTCTGGGGCTATACTCTCAGTTTTGGGTTGTCCTATTTTTTATTATATGTTCATTACACTATCATGAAACAGATGTAGACTTCTTTATATAAAGAAAGGTTTCACAGCACTGTAAGTTAGATACAGTAGCTAGTGAATTGAAATGTGTTTAATCAAACTGATCACCCTAGAGATGGGGAGTGGAGCCACTATACACACTGGAGTGATCTACAGACCTCCTGCATGGGGGGGGGGGGGAATTAGATAAGGTACTAGTGGAAGCCACTGGCAAGATGGCAGAAAAGGGGCAGGTAGTGCCAGAGGGGAACTTCAACCTGCCAGATGTAGATTGAAGCCTCCCAGCACAGGCTTCAGCTAGAAGTAGGAACATCCTGCTCACTCTGCAAGGGGCATTCCTCAAGCAACTAGTCAGTGAACTCATTTGTGATGAGGCAATACTGGGCCTGACACTCACTAACAGGGACAATGTTGCAGACGTCAAGGTTGGAGACCACTTGGGGACCAGTGATCACTATACTGTGTGGTTCAATATAAGAACTGCTGTAAATTCAAACCACACAAGGGCAAGTGTCCTGGGCTTCAGAACAGCAGATTTTTATAAAGATGGGTGAATGTCTCTGGGATGACCTGCTGGGGGGATGGCCGGGTGGGGTGAAGGAACAGTGGGTGAAGATAAAAGGGAGCATAGTAAATGAGACAAACCTGTGTGTCGAGCAAGTGAGCAACAACAAGGAAAAAGAGACTGCAATTGTTCTTGAAAGAAGTGGCTGAAAAGGAAAAAGCTAGAAGAGTAGCATTCAGTATGTATAAGGAGAAGCAGAGGGATGAGGATAGGGAGGTGTACCAGGGGAAACAGAGGGAAGCAGGGAAAGATGTAAGAAATGCAAAGGCACAAACTGAAGAGAGTATAGCCCAGGACTTAACAAAATAGGACAAGAAATTTTTTAATAAGTGAAAAGAGGAAGACCAGGGTGAGATTGAAACATTAAAAAGAGAAGGGGAGGGAGACTGTGCAAGGGGGACTAGAAAAAGACAGATATCCTGAGCAAATAATTTTGTTCAGTGTTCACAGTGGAGGACAAAGGGAGAGGCCACAAAAAATAGCAAAACTTTACAGCGGGGGAGCTGGACCCTAGTCTTTTTCTGGAGGGAAGAGTCCCGAAGGGACTTGCCCATCTGAGGGTGGACAAAGCAATGGGGCCAGATGGGGCACAGCCAAGGGTATTGAGGGAACTCAGGGAAATACTGGCTGTACCTCTGACAGTTCTATTTAACAGTTCACTGCCAACAAGAGTGGTTCCAGAAGACAGGAGGAGGGTAGATGTAATTCCACTACATAAAAGTGGTAGCAGGAAGGGGGCTGGAAATTATAGGCTAGTCAACCAATGTCGATGGTGGCAAAGTTAATGGAATCACTGCTGAAGGAAATGATTGAGGAGTATTTTGAATCCAGTGGGAACAAAGCCTTAGGCAGCATTGTTTCAAAGGGGGGAGGTCATGTTAAATGAATCTGATAGATTTCTTTGACTAGGTATAAAAAGGATTTAAATCAGGGTGGAGCAGTGGACACAGCCTACCTAGATTTCAATAAGGCTTTCAACACCGTTCCACATAGAAAATTAGTAAGCAAGCAGGGTAGCTTAGAACTGGGTCCAAAGGTGGTCAACTGGATCAGAAACTGGTTAGGGGGCAGGCAACAGGGGGTGGTGGTAAATGGAGTTTACTCCAAAGAAGGGAGAGTGATCAATACAGTGCCTCAGGGATCAGAGCTGGGACAAGTCCTCTTTAATGTCTTTATAAGTGAAATTGCAGTGGAGCTGGAAGGGAAGGTCTGCTTTCTTGTGGATGAAACCAAAATCTGTAATAGTGTGGACACTCTGGGGGGGTGGTGCTGTAAAGGATGAGCAGAGATCTGAGAAAACTAAAGGACTGGTCAAGGGTATGGCAGCAGGGTTTCAATGAGAAAAAGTGCAAACTATAGCACTTGGGGCACAGAAACCCAGAAGAGATGTACAAAATGGGTAGAGTAGTATTGATGATTACCAACCAGGAGAGAAATCTGGGGGTAATCATACTGGATGACCTAAAGGCAGCCAGGCAATGCAACAAGGCAGTTGGGAGAGCTAGTGGGATGCTGGAGTGCATAGAGAGGGCTATATTCTGCAGAAAGAGGGAGGTGGTGTTGCCTCTACTTAGATCGGTAAGACCCCATGTAGAGTGCTCTGTCCAGTTCTGGAGACCGCATCTTTGCAAGTACATAGGCAGTGTGGAGGATGTCCAGAGGATGGCAACTAAAATGGTGCAGAGTCTGCATCAGAAGTCCCAGGAGGAAAGACTAAAGGATCTCAGTATCATCACCATGGAAGACAGGAGGAAGAGAGGGTGATATGGTAAAGACCTTTAAATACATCAAGACAATAAATAAGAAACTGCAGAGAATACTTGTCAGAAGAAAAGGTACTCAAGAACAAGGGGACATGTTTTGAAACTGTAGGGGGGTAGATTAAGGAGAGATGAGAGGAAGTACTTATTCACAAACATAGTCACGTATTCTTGGAACAGTCTTCCGGTGGAAGTGGTGGGGTCAAGAACAGCAGTGGGATTCAAGAATGCATGGAATAAGCACAAGGGAATCATAGTGGAAAGGAAGGGGGAGGGAAAAGAGCTGTAGATCAGGCATGGTCTGCAGTAGTAGTGTAGGTAGGGAGTAATGGTCAGACTTGATGGGCCTAGTAATCCTTATCTGCCATCAAATTCTATGTTTCATCTATCAACACTGTGAAACTATGCTGCCTTGCTTATACAGAACATAGAAAATTGGGGTATTTTGGATTAATTCTGCAAATTATTTTTATTTTATTCATCTGCTGTATTTATTGAGTAATTATACTGGCCAAGGCCCTTTTTTAGTCATGTCCCATGCCACAGAGCAACACAAAATAACAGATGAAGAAAATACATGTAATATAGTACTGTGGATTTGTACAATACTTAAGAAACACTTTCAGTACACACACACACAGTTATCCAAGTTGAAGGAGAAGAAGGATCTGGGTGTACTGGTGACAGGGGAAATGAACCATTCAGCCCAAAGCAGGAAGGCAGCGGCAAAGGCCAACAGAATGCTGGGGTGCATCACATGGGGAATTACTTCTAGGAAAGGAGAAGTCATCTTGCCCCTGTTCACATCCCTGTGGAGGTCATACCTGGAGTACTTCTTGCAGCAGCTGCACCCCTACTTGAAAAAGGACATCAAGCTATTGGAGAGGGTACAGCACCAGGCAAGGAAAATGATCATGGGATTGGGAGAGAAACCTTTTGATGAGTGACCAAGAGAGCTCAATATGTATTCCCTTGAGGATAGAAGGAAGAGAGGGGATATGATTGAGGCCTTCACGTATTCGAAGAGTATAAACAGAGTAAGCACCGGAAGTATTTTCAAATTAAAAGGTGGAAGGGAAGCCAGGGGGCACAGTCTGAAGTTGGAAGGAGGCAGGTTCAGGAGGGAAACAAGGAGGCACTATTTTACCAAAAGGGTGGTAGCAGGTTGGAACACACTACTGGAGGAGGTTATATCACTGTGGACAGTGGGCAGCTTCAAAAGGGGGTGGTACAGGTTTAGAGGGAGAGTTCTGTGGGGGTGGGGCCAGGGGGAAGGAGTGAAGGATACACAGGCAAAATCAATGGTGGGGAGGCAAGGGGAGGGGAGCAGCTTCAGTCTGAAAGACTGAAGTGCTGCACATTCAAGCAAACTAGCTAGACTGATAGGCACGTATCTGCTGGCACTTTTGTGTGTTCGTTTGTTCGTATATAAAAATGCAAGTATAGCAGCCAAGGAGAAAATTCCAAGCTAACAATTTTAACTGATGGAGAGGAGTGGAAGACCACATATTGCTGGAAAAGTAATCTCACAATATAGGAGCAACAGATATCAAAGTTCTATGATACATGATCACAGATTTAGACTTCAGGACCTCAAAGACTGATAACAAATCTTTGGTAGTAAAATCTACAGCAGAGGAGTAAAGACCAGGTTTTGCAAGGCTTTGTCAATTAAGCAGCAGAAAAAGGAATATTTTCCTGACTTTATGAGAAAAAAACAATCAAAACTAGAGTAAAGGTTACAGTGATGGGTATGCAGCAGGGCAGATAATGTAACCCGACACATACTATTGTAAACTGTGAAGAGATGACTCGTATCTTTAGCAGCAGACCTTGAGTAAGAAAAAGACCACATGTCAAGTAATAAAAGGAGCTAGCTTTTAGCAATTATTAATTGGTGGTCAGGGATAAGGCATAATTTAAGACTCTCTATTTTTCTTATAAACCTTTTTACATACAAATACATTATGATCTAAGAATGCCATAGATGGATCAAGGAGAAAACATAGTTATTTTATATGAGGCACTTGCTCCAGAGAAGCACTAAAAGAGTCACATACAGTATCAAAAGAGAAGATTCAGACTTTGATAAACTATTTAGAATTGGCTTGAAGCCACATAACTTTATCTTTATTTTTGGTTTGGTTTAATTTGTTTAACTTGAAGGCTGGGTAGCGTTAGTGAAACCAGATATTATTTCTGTTAGAGAAACCTGGCTTAAGCCACAAATACCTGACTCTGCCATCTCACTATTAAGTTTCAGTATCTTCAGAGAAGAAAGATTAGGCAAGCTGGGTGGGGGCTGCATGCTCTACAGCACCTCAGATTCAACCTGAAAGCCTTAAAACTTCATCTCAAAGACCTATCTAGGGACTGTGAATGCCGGGCCATGAGACTTCTGCTGGGCGATGTCAAAAGTCTCATGTCCACCTGACTGTCTGTATCCCACCTGGTAATCAACAAGAAGGTATGGAGTCTCTCTTTAACTCTCCATTACCCTGGGACCCCAGAATGCGGATGGAGGTGCATATATGCTCCATGGCTCCAGTGACAGCTCCTTTCCACCACCCAGCCTAGTGCCAGGGTTCCCTTGTGGCTTGTCGTTACCACCTAACCTCCTTTGGGTAGCAGTCAAGAGCCAGGGAACCCTCACATCCCACCCCGGAGAGGAGAACTGTCTTGCAGCATCTCAATCCTGCTCCACTTTCTCCCCCCCACCGGCCGACTCCTGGCAGCCTGAGCTCTCTTCTGAACTCAGGTCGCCAGCATGGTGCGATGTGTGGCATCCAGCACCTCAACCCTCAGCACCACAGGGCTGGCTCTCTGTCTTAAACAATTTAACCAGAAATGGGAATTCATAGTAACTGGTGACTTTAGTATTAACTGGACTGCAAAGGGCAGTAACAGGAATAGAGATTAGATTAGATTGCCAGTTTATTTCTAACACAAATGGTCACTGTGCGCACCAGAGCTAACTGTAAATTAGCACTACAACACTACTCAATTGGGTACTTGCAACTCGCACAGACAGGGTTAAAAAGTCAATGCTTGTGGGAATTAAAACAGCCCAGTCACACCTGTCAGTTCACAGACAACCATATCATAAGCAAAATGAACATGCCAAAATTCAAATCCTATGTGGCCCAACTAGACTGAAGAATCCTTTGATGCCATTCCCGATAACTGCTTTTTCAGTTAATCTTTTTATTGAGTACATATGGTTTTATACAGCTGTAAGACATTTGTAAAACATTTCATGGTCTTTCATACAGTTCACTAATCTGTGGTAGAGACACCATAAGCTGGAGTCACAGATCATTAATAAACAATATGGTATATAATAAACAGCAATGAATTCTGGAAAGACACACTATGCAGTTCTGTAGGCTATACTCAATATGGACTTATGCAATTGTAAAGTGACTTATTTATGGCATTCAGTCAGCAGTGGCATAAGGAGTGTCCACCTGTCCCATCATTGTATTGATCCTAATTGGGTACTATCCAGATGAAAACCTAACAGTGGTTGAAAATTATCCTTATTGGTGGAAAAAAGGGTCATACCTGCTTTGTTCCCAATAAATTGTATGAAGGGGGCCCAAACCTTTTGATATTTATGGCTAGTGTTAGCTGAAAAATGTGATAGTTTAACATTAGTTGCTATATTTTGCATGGCAATTGTCCAGTTTAGCAGAGTAGGAACCTTAGAAGTTCTCCATCTCTTCAATATTAGTCATTTTTCTTCCACTGAAGCCATAAGAAGCCATTGGTTCATAGCAGTGCTAAGGTGGGCCATATGCTTAGGAGCTCACAGCAACATCATGTCAGATGCCATTGGAATAGGACAATTTAGTATTTGGGATAAATGTTGAGTGACCTGCCTCCAGAAAGGAAATAATGGGGTGCAGCTTTATAAAACCTTGAACAGATCAGCCCCAGGGTCGCAGCATCTCCAACACCTCTCATGAGAAACAATACCTATATTTTTTAAAGGGGCACTGTCAATCTCCTTAGGCCTCAAAGTGTCCCTAATTTAAAAAGCATATTTTTTGACTGTTCTTTTTTTATAGAGACTGCTGATGTAGTTGGTAGTTTGATTTGGATTCATCTTTTTTCTTAAAGAGTGAAAAACTCAGTGACCACCATACTGGTGTTACCACACTAAAACATATTTGTTTACATTTCTTGACCTACTCCCACTGCATCTTTCCTGGACTCAGGAACACCCCCAACATAATCTAAGCACTCATTGTGCAGTAGGAGTAGAGGTATACCTTACCATGCATTTCGGTTCTAATAGGCAAAGAGACAGATAGAATAACCAGCAGCATCAGTGAATTTTAGATACGGTAAGCACTCATAAAATGTGTGTTTTTACATAGAAATAATATGACGCAAAAAAGGTTGACAGTGTCCCTTTAAATGCACCATTGCATCAATGCAGTATTTTATGCCATCTCTGATATTGATTCAGGGCAATAATTCTTTGTCATGGAATTCACAACCACCTGCAGTAAATTTCTTCCCTTCAAACAGCACAAAGTAAGAGGTACACTCACTGGGGGGATCACATTGGAGCACCTTGTCCTCATGAGAGAGCAGTGTAATATGTGCGCACTTGCCAGGGAGACTTGTTCCTCGGACCAACTGAAAAATACAAGGAATCCAGTAATGCATATGCTACTATGATTCAATTGGCCAAATCCAGCTGCAGCAAGGCCCAACAAATACAAAATTTGAGCAGTGGCAAAAGACTTTGGTAGAATGTCCCAGACATCCTTGGTAAGGGTGACAAAATGTCACCAAAAATGCTCATGGTTGATGGGCATGAGGTACTTGATCTCACTGAAACTGCCAACAAATTCAAGGTTGCATTCACTAATCTTAACTCTGTTGTTCCCACCAAGGCAAGCCTGCCCTGCAGCGGAGGTCCTAGTCCTGTTGAAACACAACCACTGGACCCAGAGCCAGGTTGTCCTAAATTCCATTTTAAACCTGTCTCAGTAGGAGATATCTCTAATTAAATAAGAAAGTTGCTTGGTAAAACCAGAATTAGGGGTGATTCAATTGATATGAGGCTATTTGCCCTGGTAATTGAGGAAATCTCCTACCCCATTTCCAAAATGTTCATCTTCACTGTGCTCTACTCCCAGTTCCTGGAAAAGTAGAAATCCATGTTGGTTACACCAGTTTTTAAAAGTGGCCACCATTCTACCCTCTCTAGTTACAGGCCAGTTTCCATACTCTTTCCCCATTCAAAAAGCCCTTGAGAGAATAGTCTCTGTTCAGCTTCTTTCATACCTTGAACAATATGTAATACAGTGTCGCCTATAGCATGGATTTTGGAAAAAAGCTCTTCACTAGCCCACAAATGAAGAAAAAGGTACCCACCCATGCCATCCGCAATGACCTGGGACATATAATTGAACAGTTGGAAACATTTAAATGCCTTGTGATGATCCTGGATGGTACCTTAACTTTTGTTCCCCACATTGACCACCTTGTGTCCATAGTAAACAGAAGATTGGGAACCTTGTACCATAACCAGGACAATCTCACTGCTGATGCTAGATGGTTTATAGTGGAAGGCTCAGAACTATCACTAGTTGACTAAGGCATCCTTGTCTGTGAAACTGCCTGTGACTCATAGAAACATAGAAACTGATAAGGGCTGATAAGGGCTGCTGACTCCACCAAGTCTGCCCATTTTTTTTTAATTTTCATTTTTGCTGCAGATCCTACTTGATCTACAGTGCTGTCTCTTTCTCTGTTCCTTTCCTCAACAATTCCCTTGTGGTTCTCCCAGGCATTTTTGAAACCCACCACTGTTTTTGACCCCACTACCACCACTGGAAGGCTATTCCAAGAATCTGCCACCCTTTCTGTGTAGAAGTACATCCTCACATCTCTCCTGAAACTACCTCCCTCCAGCTTCATGGCATGTCCACTTGTTCTAGAACACAATCTGTACCTTGTTAACTCTCATGAGGGTATTTATAGGTCCCTGTCATATCCCCTGTCTGCATCCTCTCCTCCTGAGTGTACATATTGAGCTCTTTTAGCCTCTCGTCAAAAGGCTTTTGATGCAGACCCTGCATCATTTTGGTAGCCCTCTTCTGGACTACTGTACCTCCACTCTGTCTATGCATGTCCTGAGATGTGGTATCCAGAAGTACTGAAGGTGGGTTCTTATGATAGATCTATATAGGGGCAAGTCTATCTACTACTCAAGGTGGAGTCTTACTAGAGATCTATATAGGGGCAAAACCACCTGCGACTTCTTGCTGGTGATTACACTCCTTATGCATCGTAGCATCCCACTAGCCTTCTCAACTGCCTTGTCACACTTCCTGGCCACGTTTAAATCATGTGATATGATTACCCTAGGTCTATTTCCTGCTTGGTTATTGTCAGTATCACCCCACCCCCATTTTGTACTCCACCTTTGGATTTCTATGGCTCAGGTGCATTATTTTGCACTTTTTTGGCATTAGAGCCCAGCTGCAATACCTTTGGCTACTCCCCCAGTTTTTCCATATTCCTGCCCATTCTTTCCCCACGCAAACCCCCAATGTGTCACTCTTTTACAGGTCTTGGTGTCATCCACAAAGAGGCAGTCTTTTCCCTCAGCTCCTCTGCTATGTCACTTATCCAGTAAAAACATTAAAGAGGATCAGTCCCAGCACTGACACTTGAGATATCTCATTGGTAACCATCCCTTCCTCAGAGCAAACTCTGTTTGTGACTACCCTCTGTCTCCTATCCCCTAACCAGTTTCTTATCATTTTATTACCCACCCTCAAGCTATCTAACTTGCTTGCCAGTCTCCTATGTGGAAAGGTGTCAAAAGCCTTGCTGATATCCAGGTAGGTCACATCCACTACTCCTCCATGATCTAACTCCTTGGTCACCAAGTCAAAGAAATCTATCAGATTTGTTTGGCATGACCTTCCCCCTGTGAATCCATGCTGCCTCAGATCCTGTAACCCATTGGAGTCAAGATATTCCATATTCCTTTCCTTTAGTAGTGTTTCCATTAACTTACTCAACACTGATGTCAGGCTGACAGGCCTATAATTGCCTGTCTCTTCCCTTGCTTCCACTTTTGTGAAGTGGGACTACATCTGCCCTTCTACAGTCCTCCAGGACCACTCCAGTCTCCAGTAATTTATAGGACTGTCAGAGGTGCAGTTAAAACCTTCCTGAGCTCCCTCAGCACCCTTTGATGCACCCCCTCTGGTCCCATAGCTTTGTTCACCTTCAGGTTAGTGAGTAATTTCCTGACTTTCCACATAAAAAGGACTAGTGTCCATTTCCCTTCCACCAAAGTCCCTGGTGCCTTTTTGTGATCCTTTGTTTCTTCTTCTACTTTGAACACTGAGCAGAAGTATTTCCTCAAGGAGTCTGCCTTTTCTTGATCCATGTCTATGTAGATCACCCCGCCAACTATAGAATTCCACCCTTTGACTTCCTTTTTTGATAACATACCTAATAAATACAGTATATTGTCCCCCTTTGATTGATACTGCCTGAGTTATTATTTCTTCTGTTTGTGCCTTTGCACTCCTTACTGCTCTCCCTACCTCCCTCTATTGTTCCTGATACACTTCCCTCGCCTCCCATCTCTGGGTCTTCTTATACACTCTGAATGCCACTCTTTTAACCTTTACCTTTTCTGCCACCTCTTTTGATAAACATAATGGCCTCCTTCTCCTTTTGTTTTTACTTACCTGCTTGGCAGAGAGGTTTGTTGCCTTCACTATGCCTTCTATTCATTTTGCCCTCAGTTGTTCCATCTTCCCCATGTCATCCCCCTGCCAGGTCATTCCTAAGGCATTCACCCATCTTTAATAAATCAGCCCTTTTGAAGTCCAGGACTCTCAGCATTGTGTAGTTGGATTCTGCAAATATTTTTATCTTGAACCACACTGTATGATGCTTACCAGTACCCAGGTGGTTTCCCACCCTGATGTCTTCAATACTGTCCCTGTTAGTAACCACCATGTAACCTGGTGGACTGAATTCTCAGCAGAACAAATTTGATCTGTAATACAGCTTGTCACTTTGTGCTTGGGGCTGACAAGCACACCCATAGCTACACCCTCTACACCCAAACAAATTGCTTAACCCTACCTAATAGAATCAAGTTCCAGACATGTCTGCTAGCCAAGAAGGCAATACTAGGCCTAACTCCACCCTCTGGGGCTCTAACACACTGTTTCTGCCCTGTCACCAGTCTCTACAACACAAAAAGCATGGTTCAGAATGCCATTGAACTGCCTTTCTGCTGTATTCAGCTGGGCAAGCATTCATTTGCAGTTAGGGCTGCTAGCTGGTTAAATAAGCTGCCTGATACCTTGCCCAATTTGCCCATGTAAGAGAACACTATGGGCAACTATGACAGTTCAATGCCTCTGTACGTGCTAATCATCCTAACTAAAGTTCCTCCCAGTATACTCCTTAAACTATGTCTTATTCTGACACTGAGGCCATGTACCATTACTATGCTTTTTCTACACTGATTCTGTCTACCTCCCTTATTGTAAAATGGTATGAAATTGATCCAGCCTATCTGTACTTGTTTGACTATATTTCTATTTGTTTTCATTCCACTGGAGAGCACTTATTGTATTTGTTTTGTGGCTTTGAAAACTCTGTTACTGATGTGGAACATTTGTAAAAGAGCATCTGTGCTTGTTATGAACCCACTTCTGAGGTTCAGGTCCACTGGTCCACTGAGCTCACAGTTCTCACCTCAAAGTGCAATCCTTGACAGGGAGGGGGAAACAGGGGGTACCCTCTTCTTGTCTTTCTACAGTGTTTGCTGACATTCAAAACTGAACACTCACCATAAAATCCCAGGATCCTGGCACCTTCTTTACTCTGGATCAGGGTACAATACTAGTCTTGAGTTTTGAGTCTTGTAGCCAAATGTGAACCCTTCTTGTGTGTTACACAAAGGGGAAGATCCAGGCATTGCAACCTCTTCTGGGTAGTGTTGTAACCCTGATTCTGCCTTCTCCCACAAGGCATGCAATAGCTTGGTTTAAATCCCCACAGACCTTTCCTTGAGATTTCAGAACTCCCCCTATCTTTATCCACACTCCTCCTTTTTAGACCCTTTGTTCGATTTGGTAGCTTATGATGGCACCCCTTAGCAATAACAGTTTAGTCACAGATTATTACGGAAACATTTTACAGTCACACATGCTATATAGAAATCTCACTCAGGTAGGTTTCTTAAACAAAACAAATGTCTTTACTAAATAATTAAACAATTATCATACATTGAAACAAAAAGTTTTGATCAATGTGGTCACAGAATAACACAAATAAAAAGTGGACATGTACATACAAAAAAAAAAAACCTTAAAACTGTTTGCTAAGTTCTACCTTAAGTTCATAGTGGATTGAAGTCCAGGAAAAGTAAATGAAAGTTTCAGTTTCCTATGTCAGCAGTCTTGCTTCTTGTGTGTCAGGAGAAGAGTGTCCCTTGAAGATGCTCAGCAAAATGAGAGCGGGCCCCTGGTTTTCAAGCTCTTTATATAGTGGCAAAATCCTTGGTTTCTCCTTACTTTTAGGCCAGTAGATGTCATTCTTATGCTTTCCCAACAACACAATTTTCTGGCTATCTTGTGATGTCATACTTCCTTGACAATTATGACACCTGAAAGGGAATTTGCAATAGACTGCCAGAATGGATATTTCTGTCCTTTCCTTCCATCTCATCAAAGGCAATATACCATGACAGTTTCCTGGGACCAACGCATCCTGCCTTTGAGGTGAAAAGGGGCTATCTCCTGAACATTTTATTTACCTCTGTTTCCCTCAGTTAGTTAACCAGGGAAATACACTTTGATCAGCTACCCCCAAGCCACTGACAAGTAATTGTCAGCTTCCTGGCAAGCAAGTTGATTCCTCTCAGTTCAGAGGACGGTCAAATATTTTAAAAGAAATCCAGTCTCTCTCACTAGCCCATGTCACCTTTCCTTAACACTGGTATTCTTGTGGCATGTACACATACATACACAAACAACAGAATATAACACCATGTATCTGTACATCTGACTGGCAGTAGCATAGCTCACACCATCCTAGACTGAATTTGTGGGTACACTCCCCCACCACATGGTAAGGTTTTCACAAATTCTGTTACTTTTCTAACTGATGAGATAGGCCATCTGCATTTGCATTTGTCTACCCTGCTCTGTGTGTAATGGTCATGTTGTAGGCCTGTAGGGCTATACTCCACCTTAAGAGATGACCATTTGTTTTACCCTTCTGACTTAGCCACAGCAGGAGGTTATGATCAGTCTGTACCTTGAAGGATCTCCCATAGAGATACATCTTTAATTTCATCAGGGCCCATACCAGCACAAGGCATTCCTTTTCAACTGTGGACTATGCCTGATACCAGGGGAAGTTACTTTTTGCTCAGGTATATGTTTGGGTGAGCTGTTCCCTGATTAGAGGTTTGACTGAGAACTGCTCCAACACCCACATCTGAAGCATCTGTCTGGACTACAAATGGCTTACTGTAATCTGGACTGGCTAACACAGGAGCACTGCACAGTGCCTTCTTTAGCTGTATGAAGGCTTGTTCACAGCCTGACTCCCAGTTTACCTTTTTGGGCTTTCTTTTCTTTAGCAGGCCAGATAGAAGAGCTGCCAGGGGGCAGTAATTTGGAACAAACTTTGGATAGTACCCTGTGGTCCCTAGGAAGTGCCTAATCTTCTTCTAGGTTTCAGGTGTAGGCCATGCCTCTATTTCCTCAATCTTTGCTTTAAAATGGTGAAGTTGCCTCTGCTCTACTACATGGCCTAGGTATGCAACCTTCACCATAACCACCTGGCACTTTTAAGCCTTCACAGTGAGCCCTGACCTCTGTATCCTGCCCAACACTTCTTTCAGGTGGGACAGATGTTCCTTCTAACTGGTGTTGAAGATGGCAATATCATCCTGATACACCACTGCATACTCTTCAGTACCATGTAACACCTGGTTGACCAGCCTTTGGAAGGTGGAAGGGGCATTCTTCATTCCAAAAGTAGTGCTGGGTAAAGTGGACTCAATCCGCCCTGTGAAGTTATTCACAGAGCAAAGGTGGATTCACGGAGTGCTCCACAATGTGAAGCAGAGTACTTTCCATTATGATGAATAACGCAAAGTCCTTTGAAAACAATGACTTTGCATTACTCTGCCTCCCCAGACCACTACTCCACCAAATTTAAGGTGAAGTGCATTGAGGGCAATGCACTTTGCTTCACTTTGCCTTGTTTTTGAGCTCTGAAGGCAAATTTTGCAGTGATTCATGGGATTTCAGGTCACATGGGCTCTATATTGATCTGCACAGTCTCAATTCGGGGTAGTATGTGTAGGAAGGAGTGGGAGACAGTGTGCTGTGAGAGCTCTCTGTGATTGAAACCATCTAAAAGCTGTTAAAAAAGCATTTTTGGGCAGCTCAAACTTTAGTTCATCGATTGTAAGAAGCCCTCCTGTGCTGATATCATCGAGCAATTTTGTTTTTGTGTGGATTTTGAAAGTTAATGTATAACACTGAGTGTGTGTAGTGAAAGACAGTGAAAGTGTGCTTTGAGGGAGGGGTACATCTGCGGTGTAAGCAGATTTAAGTTGGAGAAATAGATATTTCTTTGTTTTTTGGCTATATTTTTGTTATATAATTGACTGTATTAAATGAACACACAGCAATATTGTCAGTAATTGCTGACATTTTCTTGCTGTTTGTGTGTTGTGTGGCTCTAGTGCAGCAGTTCATAATTTCAGGTTGTTTACATTACAATTTGTGCCATATTACTGTACTTTTGAATTTGCCATGCATTACTCGTTCAGCATTGTAGACAAACTGTTCTGTGTGTCTGTGTGTGTGAGTGTGTGTGAAGTGTTACATGACATCAAATAATACATCTTTTTATTGTGCCACAGACTAGTGTAATTGCAGGCACAGCAGTGTGAACCTGCTATCCACTGCAACTGCCTGGTTTTGTACTGTGATCATAGTATCTGTTCTTTGTTTTGCTGCTTGTACTGCCATAAAAATCTGCAGCCAGTGCTCCCACCTACCCCCACCGGCAAAAGGAATTTTTTACCAGATTGGATTGTTTTTGTGACCTCATCAGCACCACTGGTTACTAAAGTTATTTTCATTGTGTGACAGACTAGTTTCTTATCTGTTGCTGAAGCTACAGTTGTTTTTTTGGCTTCACATCCAGCATCCCCCCAATCAGAGAGTGAACGTATCAAAATCTAAATTTGGTTATAATATTATGGTTGATCCCCAAAATGCCCACAAAGAGACGTGCAAGCAAAGCTGTTTCTCTCCATGGCAATTCAGGCAGTAAGATATTCTGCTGGCATGGTAGTATGCAGATGCAGAAGTGTATTGCTGCTGATGTGAGGAAAGGTATTTCTCCTGCAGTGTTTATTACAGCCCAATCAGTAGCTTCACTCATAATTGGAGGAGATGATGTTTTCCCAGCTGGTGGTGTTAGTGTTACTGATGTTAGTGGTGGTGGTAGTATTAGTATTGGTGCATCAAGTTTGAATTCTGACCAGTGTTCTGTATCCAGAAATATTGAGTGTGAAGCAGTGCAAGTGAGTGGCAGCATTGATGATGTCATACTTCCGAGTAACATCCCAGTAACTGAACCTGAGGATTCTGATAATCATGTCAATGATAGCATATGATGTGATATTCCATCCACTATGGCACTGGCAGATAATGTCACACATTTTCCATGCAGTGGTTCACAGTGTGGTGAAAAAATATCAGGTGAAGGTGGTGTAAATGCTGATGATGTATATGATGATGATGATGTTGCTGTTGTTGCAACATGCAGTCCACATGCTAACATCCAAGCAGAAGATGTGGATGTGTGTGACATTGTTGAATATGATGGTGATGTAATTGACCCCTTTGGGAACCATTGAAAAAGAAATTCAAAGTGGCTGCACCTGAGTCTGTTTGCAGGAATCCCCCACTGTAAAAAACTTGTGATCTACCGGTTTTAGTGATGATGATGATGACCCAGTAGTAAATATAATAGGTAGTCATGGTGGTCAGTTGCAGTCCAGGTGTGCAGTGCCCAAATCATCACATGCCCCCCCACTTCAGTGCTTAAAATAATGGATTTAAATAAGCCACCTCATGAACATGTTGAAAGCAGAGCATCACAATCCCTTGTTTGGGATTCTTTTGTTCAAGATGCAAATGATGAGTCAGTTGCAATCTGCCAGGTATGCCATGTGCGTGTGAGTCGAGGTAAAAAGGGGAGCCATCTGGTCACAGGAGGACAGCATACGCATCTTAAGAATAGGCACTTGGCACTGTGGACCCAGCAGAAGCTGGCAGCTAATGCCACAGTGGGGCATTCACCCTCATCACCGGCAACCATAGCGAGCACGTTATCCCCTTCCATGACTGTCAAGTCCAGTAGTAAATTAAACATGTGTAGTACTGAGGTAATAAGAGCAGAGGATTACTACAGGCATGATGAGGTGGAGGACCATAATGACTTTGAAATGTTGTCCAGTGCTGGTGAGAGTAGCAGTTTTTGTGGTGGTGAATGCAGTATGTCTAGTGCAAGTGGTACATCAACCCCAGTTAGCAAATCTGGCAAAATAACTGCATTTCTGGGTTTGTCATCATCACCTGTGCAACTGTCTTCATCAAATATCCGCACTTCACCCCCTGTCAATGCCATTCATCACAGAGCACAACCATTTGTGATCACACCCTATGTAAAGCATTTAAGTCAGCCCATGTTACAGAGTACTTTTTTGCATAAACTGAAGTACCCCCGAATCATACAGTGTCACATGCACTTAATGCTGCTGTAGCGGAAATGCAGGCAATTGATCTTTTGCCCTTCTCCTTTGTGGAGAATTCTGGGTTCCAGTGGTTTGCTGCACGTGCCTGTCCAAAATGGAAAGTCCCATCCAGGACATACTTTTCTACCCGTGCTCTCCCTGAGTTATTCCACACTGTGTCCGACTCAGTAAGATATGCTCTTCAACATTCCTTCTCTCCATTCATCCATTTAAGTATGGATATGTGAACAAGTGGCAAAACAGCGGGGAGTTCATATTTGTGTATAACTGCACACTGGGTGCAGGTGCCTGGGGTTGTTTGTGATGTTGGTAGTATGAATAATCAGTGCAGTAAGGTGAATTGTCGCGGTGGTAATCTTCCAGAAATTCAACAGCATGCAACAATTGCTATGCACAAAGTGACCTGTTCATACACTGGTAAAAACATGTTGGACTTGGTACTGACAGAAATTGACAAATGGCTAAACCCCCTGTCCCTGAAAGCTGGGTTCATAGCAAGTGACAATGGGTCAAATGTGGTGAAATGCATCACAAATGGTGTTTTTTTTTCATGTTCCATGCATGGCCCACTGTTTAAATCTTGTGGTGCAGGAGTTTCTGCAGCACCCTGATGTAGAGGAAATGCTGACCATTGCACGATGTATCTGCTCTCGCTTTTCAAGATCTAGAAAGGCCCGTGACCAACTGCAGCAGTTACACATACAAAACAGCCTGCCTCAACACTGCTTGAAGCTGGAAGTTGTCACCTGATGGAACTCCACTTAATACATGGTAGAGAGGCTGTATGAACAATACAAAGCCATCTCAGAATATCTTATGATGCACACTAGCCATGACAGTTCCGGGGCCTCCATGTCTATGATGACTGAACAGTGGCACCTCATGGACTCTGTAATAACAATTTTGAGGCCTTTAGGACATGCCACACAGGCAGTGAGTGGCGAGTCTGCCTCCATTAGTCAATATATTCCACTGCTGTGGGTGCTGAGGCAAACATTGGTGAATGAACAGCATGGCCTTGATGTTGCTGGAGACAGTGCTAGCAGTATGTTGCTGCAACACATGCTGACAGTATTCAACTAGAATCGTCACGTTGTGAGCTTTCAGCATAGTGACAATTTTGCCATAGCAAAAATGCTGGACCCACGATACAAATGTGGAATTGCATCAGTACTGGAAGGAGGCCTGAAGAGGCAAAAAATATCAGTGGTCAACTGGTGCGCTTGATTCATGGGGCACAGAAGTCACGTTCCAAGGTCAGCAAACCTCAGCAGCATAATCCAGCTGAAGGTGTACCTGTAGGACTATCAAGCATATCCTGCAAGGGGAAGGGGACAGCATTTCCAGGTGGTCTGTCATCCAAAGTGGCTGGCATCAACCCACTTTGGGAGGCTTTGTCCCAAGTGGGTATTTGTGAAATAAATGATTCGAGAGAACAGGATGATGCATCAACAACTGGACTTAGTGTGGCTCAGAGAATGGTTGAGTCATATTTGTCTGAAAACAGGCATCTGACAATAACTGAAGAGCCTCTTTTGTACTGGAGTGGAAAGGTCAGTGAACTGCCATAGCTTACTGCAGTGGCACTGAAGTACCTCACATGCCCACCCTTCAGTGTAAGTGTTGAGAGGGTATTCAGTTCAGCAGGTGCAATAGTCAGAGATCATCAGACAAACCAATCTCCTGCAAATGTTAGTTTGCTAACATTCATTAAAATGAATGAGAGGCACATACCAGCACAGACTGCAACCTCAGTATTCGTACCCCGGCCTAGTCATGGTGGTATTGGTGTTGTGGAAATGGACCATCCTGGGGGTACTGGCAGTGGCTGCCTGAAACGGCCCACCACTGACATAGAGGATGACACAATGGAGAAAGAATTTCCCAGTGGCCAGACTTCAGACCTAGATGACTGTGAAGGCAGCTTTCTTTATGAGGGTGATGATGTGGTTAATGTTGGCAGGTTTTAACTGAAGTTGATAAAAGATGATGTGCCACCCTGGACCACCAACAACACCACCGGGACTGATGTTAGCCACTGCCACCACTGAGAATGAGTCTGTCTGACCCCCAGACCACCACCACTGGGACTGATGCTCGCCACTGCCACCATGAGTCTGTCTGACCCCCAGACCACCACCACGGGGACTGATGTTAGCTACTGCCACCAGTAAGCATGAGTCTGTCCAGACCACCACATCCATCAGTCACAGATACAAAGCTTCTTAATATTTAAACCATAAAGTGTATGTGTGTACTTATATTTGTTATGCTGTTTCACTTCCTTTAGTTGTATGTTTTTTGTTTTCTATAGCTTTTCAGAACCTCAATGGTAAAACACATACGATACACTTATTTGTTTTTATTTACAGGTTAACAAAAAAAGTATCAATCTCTAAAACTTGGCTAGGTGGTAATGGGAATGGTACTGCAGCTGCACCGTACAGAGTGGGACCTATGGAATATCCATGTGAAATCAATTCTGGTAAGTAGGAAGATTTTATTTAATCCATGTCATTGTTTTGGAAGGACTGCAGCAAATATTGCACACAGGTTGTGTTTGTTGACAAGATGTGGGTTTGAAATGTAACTTGACTTGAGAGTGAGAACCAGGGAGGGACAAATAACAATTAAGTTGTAAGAAGTCATTCATTTGTTTTTTTAGGAAACTTCCAGATGCTTTGTTGTTCTGTCAAAGTAGCCATATCCAAAAAAGTTCTTCAGCATCATCAGGCACTCCCCTCTCCTTGTATTGGGCACACATGCAACACGCAGATGTCATTTCTTTAGATGACCATGGCCATCATTAAGAACAGGACTCCCAGAAGGATGCAGATGAAATCTGTGAAAAAGTAACAAAATAAGAAACCATTACAGACAAAACTGCAAATATGATTCCCCCCACCCCCCAAAACAATACTTACCTTCATGTGCTTGAGAGTTACCCGTTTCCAATTTCATGCAAACAAATTTTCATTGTGCACTGGAATGTGTACATCAACAGTTTCTGTGACCTGTGTGTGATAAAGAACAATACCATGCGTACATGTCCATGTCAACCCCCTCCTCAACTACAAAATACACAAACATATATCTATATATATCTACTCACCAAGACTATTATTAGTGTATAGCCAAAGGGGAACCCTTCCATCCACTTGAGATGCTCACATTGCATTTACTCGAATTGCCTCACAGAACACATTGGACCAGCAACAGGACGATCACAGTCATTATTTTATTCTGAGGGACTTTGTATATACTGAAACAGTCTCATTTCACTGTGTTACCGCTTGTCAATTTTCTGCACACAAAGAGGATGCATTTTGAGCCTGCAGGAAAAAATCTGAGTACTCTGTGCCACCAAAGCAACCATGACTGAGTGCACCATTAATTCTGAGGGACTTTGTATGTGCTGAAACATTCTCATTTCACTGTGTTACCACTTGTCAATTTTATACACACAAGGAGGATGCATTTTGGGCCTGCAGAAAAAATCTGGGGACTCTGTGCCACCGAAGCAACCATGACTGAGTGCGCCATTAATTTTGGGGGACTTAGTATGTGCTGAAACAGTCTCATTTCACTGTGTTACCACTTGTCAATTTTCTGCACACAAGGAGGATGCATTTTAGGCCTGCAGAAAAACTTTGGGGACTCTGTGCCACCACTGCACGCATGATTGAGTGCGCTATTAATTCTGGGGGACTTTGTATGTGCTGAAACTGTCTCATTTCACCGTGTTAACGCTTGTCAATTTTCTGCACACAGGGAGAATGCATTTTGGACCTGCAGAAAAAATCTGGGGCTCTGTACCAGCACTGCGTGCATGACTGAGTGCGCCATTAATTCTGGGGATGTATTTTGTGTGTTGTGTGATTGTTGTGAGCTCATGATGTCATACTGACATTATCAATTAAAGAAGCATTGCAAGGTCTACCACAAGCTAATGGCCCCTAAAATTTGGGAGGCCTTGCACTGCCCTCTTTCTTCACATACTACTGTGCTCACCACTTAAGTAAGCTTGCTTACTGGATCAAGGAACTGAACCCTCTGAATACACTGGATTGCATTCCCTTATGGTTGGAGATTGAGAGGAACTTGGCCTCTCAAGACTTTTGCACTCTAGAAGGTCTCCTTTATGTTGATCCAGGTCATGTACCTAAACCACTTAAAAAAACACCAATGGAGTGGTCTATCAAAGCCCTTCACCAAATCCAAAATTACTTTTTGTTGATTTGTCACCATTCCCTTGATCAACCGGTGGTGGGCAATCCTAATATTAGAATTGATAATAAGCCTATTCATTCTTCTTTCTGGACCAAACTGAGATCTTTAAAGATCCCAGACTTTTACTAAAATAGGAACCTGATTCAGTTTCCACAATTTCAGGCATGTTATGGGGTTCCAGTATCCCACTACTTTAAATTTTTACAAATAAGAGAGGCTATTCCTGCCTTCCTGAAATCCATTTCCAAAACAACTTCCTTCAATACAGAATTGGTTCCACTGTTATCGATGGCTGTCCAACCCCATTTTGTTTCAGTACTTTATAAGCACCTTCAGTCTTTAGATCCCTTGTTGCCCTTGGGTATAGGTTACTACTGGACTCAGGAAATGGGGATTCTGGATAATGCCGAAATCTGGGGGAAGCTCTGGTGGAATAACTATCAATTTGTGAAGCAGGACAGGCCATGGCTAGTCCAATACAATATCTTGCATAACCTATACTATACCCCTGTAAAACTTCATGGGTTTAGAAGGATTCCTACACCAATATGTCATAGATATGGGATAGCCCTAGGAACTCTGTATCATATGATATGGACTTGCTCAGTGGTACAGGCCCTTTGGTCCTCCATTAAAAATAAACTAGATCTGCTACTAGGGTTAGATACTTTGTTTAACCCAAAATCATGTCTTCTAAATTTGTTTCCAAGTGGTACCCCTAAAAATAGGAAATTTCACCTAGCCCTTGTGGCCGCTGTTGCCAAACTTGTTATCATGTGGCACTGAAAAGAAACAATCCTGCCCCCAGTTGTAGAATGGTATAGGGAAATGTTTTTGGCATTGCAACTTGAAAAACATATAGCTTCTATGCATGACAGGGTTACATTTTATCAGATGATATGGGGCTCACTAGAAACCTTGTTAACAATATGGAGCCCTTAGCTATACTATGTCTATTTCACTAGTGCTAGACCAGTTTATGATCCCCCTTCTTTTAGGTAGCACTTAGCTCTGGGTGGGAGGAGATGGGGTGGGAGGGAAGGGATTATATTTTGTTTATTATTTACTGTTAATTAGATTGTGTAACTTGACAAATGTAATGACAGTCTCATTTCCTTATTTTGTATTTTGTTTGTTGAAGTTGTAATAAATATTAGAGGCAACAAACTCTGTTTAATGCATCAGTTAGGGTTGTTCCACAGCAACAAAAGTGAGGAAATTTGGCGTTAGGGTTGAAAACCCCCCTTGGACCCCCCAGCCCACCCCTCCAACCGACATTGGGGTGCACATTGGGGTCGTTGGCCTAACTCTCACCCCATCACATGTAAAAGCAGCAAGTATAGGAGAATGGGGTGAGAGTTAGGACCAAACACCCCAATGCACCTTCTAATGCTTAATTATACGGCAGAGGCACCAAAGGATTGCTGCAATGCGTCGGATGCCGTAATGTTATCCTATGGGAAAAAGTGTCAACTTTGGAGTGCCATAACTTTGCCGCCATGCAATATTTTTTCAATGCAACACTGAAAGGCACATCTGTGAGATATTGGTTGCATTCTCTTCTAATTTCAGGCCAAAGCACCAAACCGTTCTTTTGCAGCAGGGTGCCAAAGAATTGCTGTCATTTTCCCACAGCCTAGAAAAGTACTGTCGCAATTTGCGAAAGCTTTCGCAAAAATTTCCAACACTTTCATGAGTGCAACAGTACTTTGAGAAAATACTTTTTCCAGAAATTTGGAAAACATATTTCTGGGGTGTTTTAACCCAAAATAAAGACATGGCTAGCATCCTCAGGGCCCGACTAGGTGAATACAAAAAGAATTAGGTTGCTAGAGGGTCCCAATTTTAAATGCCAAGCATTTTTCTGATCACTAAGTGAAAACAAAATGGCAGATTTGTGACAGTAAAAGGGCCATTTGTGACAGTAAAAAGTGCATTTGCGACACTGTCGAACTTTTTGTTAACTTTTCCCATTGACTTATAATGGGAAATTGTTTTTTGAATAAGTTTTGAACCGTTTAATATTTTTTCATGAAATCTTCAAAAGACACATCGGGGACCCAGCCACATGTTCCCTGAAGAATTTGGACTGGTCGTGCAAACCGTGCGACCTGTAGGTGGGACCGTAGAATTCCAGAAAAGGCATAAACGCACACGCAGATCACACTTAATAACTCCGCAGCTGTGTATCTGACATGGTACAAAACTTGCAGATCCCAAGGTGTATGGGTCTTGATCATGTATTCCAAATTTCAGGCAAATCCATCAAACGGTTGCAAAGCTATTAAGGTGCAAATTTTTGGGTTTAACATGTAAAATGGCTCCTCAACCCTAACTATGGTAGCACTACCATGCTACCATAATATAACAAAATATGTTGAATTACAAAAAAAAAAGCATTGCAAGAATGTCATGACAATTTTGAACTGTACTTTTTTATGCTACTTTACATTGCCACAGCCACTGGTTACTCCGAGCTGTGACTTGAATGATACACTTCTTTTCACAATTTCTTTCTGATTTACTTAGTTGACTACTTTTTCTCATGTATGACAAAAACATGAGCATGCCTTTCAATATTGTTCTGACCAGGTTTGTATTTATTTGCAGCTGCTTTTCAATAAATATTGTTCCGTGGGGTCATGAAACACTGCCTGCTGCACAACTATTAATTTACAACAGAAGTAATATATAACAACTAACTGATGTGATGGAGAAAAGCAGAAGAAAACAATGACAAAGACCTGGTCAGTACCAATTTAAAAGGAATGCTCCTTTCATTATTTCACACATGAAAAAAGGTAGTACAGCAGACTCAACTACTGGAAATTCTCTTATCATTCCAGTCAGGATGTAAGTAAAGAAAGTTGTAACATTGCATTAAAAAATATAGGTTAGAGTTCTCAACAGATTGTTGCACTGCTGCTTTACAGAGATTCACCACGTTGCATAGTTATGGTGATGCACATAACCCAATATGTGGGGGCCTTACTTCCAGTGGAATATTTCTTGCTCCACAGAGTGCAATGTGTTTCTTAGAAAACTGCCCATAATTTCATTACAGTGTGTCACATGATGGAGGAAGTCCCGCTCAAAAAAGCCACCAACATTCTGCCCCTATTTCTCTGCAATGTTAGGACATGATGCCAGGGGAGCACAGGTGCATGCTTCACTATAGTGAATGTCTGGCAGCTATCCCAATGTTTTGTTATTTTATGAGGTTTACTTTGTGATGAAATGTGGGAATGTTTCCACTAACAAGGCTTTTCTTACTGGAAACATGCCAACATGTTTCACCGCAAACTGACCATTATACATAAAGAAACATTCGGAAAGCTGCCTGACAATCGGATATTCACTGTAATGGAGCACGCATCTGCACTGTCCCTGGCATCACGTCCTAACATTGCTGAGAAGGTGGGCAGAATGTGGGCAGCTTTTCAGAACAGGAATTCCTCCATCACGTGACACACTGTAATGAAATTACAGGTGGTTTTCACAGAAATGTATTGCACTATGTGGAGCAAGAAAGATTCCCCTGGAAGGGAAAATGTGTATTATTAAACAACAACAAATAAAAAAACACAAAAACAGTACAACACAGTAGTGGGGGGGCAGAAAACAATCCCTTACTGTGGCCGAGGGATGCCGTTGTGGTCCAGCAGCAGGTGCAGCATTGCCAGTATTTGCTGCTGCTGTTCTTGTATTGTGTCAACCTGCAGCTGCAAAGCACTGACCCTCTGATTACTCTCCTCCAGGACCACCCATACCAGGGTGAGGTTGGCCTCTGTTGCAGGAACTGTGGCTGGGTCCACTGCAGTTGGAAATACAGGTAGTGGTGGTGGTGCAGAAGGTGGTGGTGGTGGTGGTTGTGCAGCTGCTGTACTGGCCCTCCTGCTGCTGCGGTGAGGCACTTCGACCCTAGCAGCACCCTCGGCCACTGCCACAGAAGGGTCAGCAGGTGGATGCCTGCCCCTTCTGTGGCAGCCTCCCACTCTACCTTGTGGTGGTTGAACATGTGGGTGCTTTGGACACTGGTCCCCAAATGTGTCCCCCAGGGGCCACGGTGCACCAGCACATCACACAGACTACACACCATGACTGTGCTGTCTCCCCCCACAGAGTTAAAAAACTCCCACACTGGGGATCTGTTGGGGGGACCAGACACAGTCCTTGCACCACCTATGGTTTCCAGGGGCACCTCCTGTGGCTGTGTAGGTGGTGGAGGGTGTGCTGCTGGAGCCCCTACAGCTGCTATCGGTGGTGGTGGTAGTGGCAGAGAAGGTGAATGCACAGCAGCCACTGGTGGCACTGGTGCTGTTGCTGCTGCTATGATTCCACTTGGTGGGGAAGCAACACCCAGGAGTCAGGAGTGGTCCAGCATCACACAACGGCCCCCATGTGTCTGAGCCTCCCTCCTCTGACCATGCCCATGGGCCAGCGACTCACCTTCTCCAGGGTCCACTTCCATCCCTTCCACTCAATTCCCCAGCACACACACACACACACACACACAACGAAACAAAACTAATAAATAAAATGAACTACCAAAAAAACAATCACAAACACAATACAAAAACTAAATAAAGATAGCTATTAAAAAAGCTGTTGTTTTAGAAAGGCAATAAAGCACTTTGCCACAGGCTCCTACACTGCTCTCTCACAAAGCCTTCTCCCTCTACAAATGCAAAGGAGAAAGTGAAACTGCTTTTCTGACTCACTTCCTTCCTGCCTGGCTAATGCATGCAACTTACAGTACTTTAAGCCATGTGATGTGTGGGGGGCTGCCTATTTACTTAGCAGTTTACAGTGGTCACTTTGCATTGTGCTCCGTCAATGTGAAGTGCCACTTTGCGTTCACTTCTCCAGCAGATTAAAAATGCACTGCATCTCTATCCAAAAGGCATTTCCTGGAACTCAAATGACCCTGTTGGAGTGATGAAGGCTGACCTTTCCCTATCTCTGGCAGTTAACTCCACTTGCCAATACCCTTTCATCAAGTCATTGGTGGTAAGGTATGTTGCTCCATCCAACTTGTCTAGTAGTTCATCCATCAATGGCATTGGGTGGGCATCAGACTTTGTGACTGCATTGAGTCCACAATAGTCAACACAAAAGCAAGTAGAGCCATCTGACTTGGGAACGAGGACTACAATTGAGGCCCCGGGACTGTGGGATTTCTGGATTACCCCTAAATCCAGCATTTCCTCCACCTCCTTCTTAATGTCCTCTGGGAAAGCCTCAGACACTCCATATGCTGTCCACCATATGGGTGCTTGCTTCCCCGTGTCTACATTGTGTGTCGCTAAGGAGGTTCATCCAGACTTGGCCATAAACAAAGGGGTAAGGTACTCTAAAGCCTCCCTCCCTCACTTCCTGGGACTGTTCGGTGTTCAACTGAGGTGACAGTTTGATTGCCTACACTGATGACTCCTGCTCACTTCCCTCAAGCAAGTCCAGTAGGGGATCCTCTTTGTCTGTCCCTTCCCCAGGACTACACACTGCAAATACCATGTCAGCCATATTTGCATATGGCTTCATCATGTTGACATGGTACATCTTATGGTTATATCTCCTGTCAAGCAGTTCTACAATATAGTTCATGTCATTTACCTGTTGTAATACCTTATATTGTCCTGCCCACTCAGCTTGCAGCTTGTCCTTCCATACTGGAATTAGGGCCATGACTTCCTGACCAGCATTGTACTAGCTTGCTTGGGCTCTGTTGTCATACCAGACCTTTTGCTACTGTTGGGCAGCTGACAAGTTGCTTTGGGCCATCCCCATGTGCTCCTTCAGTTTCTCCCTAAACTTAATGACATATTCCACTATGGGAGTTCTCTGGGTGGCATGCTTGCCTTCCCAGTCTTCCCAGATCATGTCTAGGGGCCCACACACCCTACATCCATATAAGAGTTTGAAGGGGGAGAACCCTGTTGGCTCTTGAGGCACATCCCTGTGTGTGAACAACAGGTGGGGCAGGTATTTCTCCCAGTCCCTCCCATGTTGATCAGCAAATACTTGAAGCATGTATCATAGGATACCATTTAACCTTTCCACGAGCCCATTGGCTTGTTGGTGATAAGGTGTTGTGCATCTCTCCACAACCCCACATGTCTCCCCAAAACACTTCATCAGGTCTGACATGAAGGGACCCCCTTGATGAGTGATAACTTCCTGCTGAAACCTGACATGGGAGAAAATCCCTAGCAAGGCATTTGCCATGTTGTCTGTCCTACGTGAGGAGAGGGCAGCCACCTCTGTGTATCGGGTGATGTAATTGACCACCGTCAGGATAAAGTTCTTGCAGGAGGAGCTTGGGGTACTCAAAGGTCCCACATTATCCATTCCTACCCTCTGGAATGGCTCCTTCACAATGGGCAAGGGAATTATAGCAGCTTTGGTTTTACTAACCACCTTCCCTATTTGTTGGCACTGGTAACAAGACCTATAATATTCCTTCACCTGCTGGGTGAAGTTGGGACAATAAAAATTCTGGGCCAATCACTGTGTGGTGTGTATGATGCCCAGATGTTTTTACATGCAGATATAATGAGCAATCTTGAGCAACTGCTCACGGTACCCTTGGGGAATGACAAGCTGTATGCCCATCACCCCTCCCTCTGTCATCACTTGTCCCAGAATACCCTACGTCTCATGTCACCTCCATGTGTCCCATTAGATTCTGCACAAGCCCATAGCCTCTCTAAACTTGCGTCAGTTCTCTCAGCAGCTGCAAAATACTCACATTTTCCCAATGTATGGAACATGTATCCTTCAGTTCTTAAACTGTGGTCCATAACTCTAGCATCAGGGCATTCAGTGTCACTGCCATCCCTAACCTTCTAACCATTTTTAACCCCTCCCTCCTCAGAGTAACCTTCTGTTGCTGTCTTGTGAATGGCTACCAGGGGAAGTCCTACCTCATTTCACTACTCTCCATTTCAGGAGAGACAGGCTAGGGAACCAGCCTCCCATTTTTTCCCACAGGGGCTTCTATGGGGTACAGGGAACTACAATCAGCTTTTGTCATCTGACTGCTGGTAATTACACACACCACTCCCTTCTAGAGATTGTTTCCTTATAATCACATCCAGTGTGAGGTTGTTTGCCACTGCTACTTTTTGCACCATCATTCCTGTCTCACTCCAGTCCAAGAGAACACTAGCAAGTGGCAAAGTTTTCTTCTCCACAGGAAATCCCCTGATCGTTACAAACTCATTAGGTAAAAGCTGTTCAGGCCCAAGCAATTCCCCTTTTACTAAGGAAAGAGATGCCCCCGTGTCCATTAACCCATGGGTTTGCACCCGTTTACAGTAACCGGGTGTATGTGCTACATCATGTTTACAGGTATGCCATAAGGGATGCACAGTGCACCCAACTCTGTTCGAGCAACACCTTGTCCACTCTGTGCCTTTTTAGGACACTATCTAGCAAGATGCCCTGGCTCATTACAAAACCAAAAATCATCATTTCTTTTGTCCGAGAAATCCCTTCTTTGTAACCTGGGGCTTCCCCCTTTCTACAGAGGCTGTGAGGGTTTTAGGTGCCCTGAAAGCACACTTTTCCCTTTCAGCCCTGCCACACCTGCCTCACTTCCTTTCAGAGCAGATCTGCTCCTGGCACAGCTATCTGAGAGCTCAGCAGAGTGTTGTGCTATTTTTGGATCTCAGTCCTCTAGCCAGGTTTTCAATTCTGCTGGGCAAGCCTGAAAGAACTGCTCTAGAAGTACAATCTCCTCAATTTTTCCCATAGAATTTGCTTCCACCTCCTCCCACCAACTCTTTAAAACCCTCCGTTGCTTTGTGGCTAGTTCTTGAAAGCTAATGTCAGGGCTTTTTTGGAGATTATGGAGTTTAACCCTGTAGGCCTCAGGAGTCACTTCATACTTTTAAGTAAAGCAGCTTTAAGTTTCTGATAGTCTTGGCTATCATTATTATCCAGTTGGCCTAGTGCCTCATGCCCTTTACCCTTAAATAGTGGGAATAGCTGGAAATGCCAGGACTCCCTGGGTACCTTGGCCTGGATACAGACCTTTCTAGTGAATTCAAAAATACATCCATATCCTCCCCCTCTTTAAATCCTGCTATTAATTTTGAACTTAATTTATATCCCAGCCCTGGAGTTTCAGGTCTATTCCTGCCACTTACCTCCTCTGGTGCTTGTCATTGGAGTCTTAACTTTTCCAGTTTGAATTACCTCTGGTGCTCTTTTTCCTCTCTCTCTGAAGTCATTTTTCTCTTTCTTCAGCCTCTATCTGAAGCTGCTTTTCTCTTTCCTCTTCCTCTCTCTGCTGCTGCTTTTCCTGAATCTCCATCTCAAACTTCCTCTGCTTGAATTCCAGCTCCAATTTCCTCAACTCCAACTGCAACCTGATCCCTTCTGGCTTCAACTTTGTGGTGACCTTCCACTGGTGCTGTGGCCCTGGGTTCCCTTTGTTCTCACTCTCCTCCTCCTCCTTGGAACTGGACTCTGTGACATCCCTTGGTGCCCTCATGCCCAAGGTCTGGTCCCTGTCAGTCACTTGCTGAGACTCAAGGACTGGGGCAACCACTTGCTTATCGGCTGCCATGACAGCCTTCACAAGGTGCTTTTTGGTTCACCCCCTCGTATTGGATCCTTCTTTCCTGACACAACTGCCTTAGGTAGTCTGTAATGCATTTACTGTAGTTGGAAGCCATCTTTTTCCCTAACTACTACTACACTAAAAAAAAACAGGCAGGGAACTTCATGCTGAGACCAAGTTATTTTTTTCCAAATCTTTGCCCTGCTTCTGTGTGGATTGTTTTCAGTTTATCATTCTGATACACTGGCCTCGAATCCAGCTGTTATGCCTGTGCCACCAATATCTCTCAAATCACACTGCTACCAGATCTCTCGAATACCACCACTGTGTACCAGATCAGTCATGAACCCAGTCCTGAGGATCAAGTCCATTGCGCTCACAGTGTCCACCCCAAGTGCAGTCTGAGACAGGGAAGGATAAACAGGGGATACCCTCTTTGTGTCCTTCTATAGTCCTCATTGACATTCACAATGGAACACTCACCTCGAAGTCCCTGGTTCCCCTCTTAACTCTGGATCAGGGTACAATACTAGTCTTGAGTCTTGTAGCCAAATGTGAATCCTTCTTAGTTGTTTCACAAAGGGGAAGATCCAGGCATTACAACCTCTTCAGGGTAGCATTGTAACCCTTATTCTGCCTTCTCCCACAAGGCATGTAATGACCTGGTTCAAATCCCTACAGACTCTTTCTTGAGACTTCGGTATTTCCCTTATCTTTATCCAGACTTTTCCTTTTCAGACCTTTTGTGTGATCTGGTAGCTTATGATGGCACCCTCTTATCAATGACAGTTAGTCACAGATTATTACTGAAATATCCTACAATCACACACGCAATATAGAAATCTCACTCAGAAAGGTTTCTTAAAAAAAAACAAATATCTTTACTAAATAATTAAATAATTATCATACATTACAAGAAAAAGGTTTGCTCAATTTGGTCACAGAATAACACAAATAAAAAGCAGACATCTACATACAAAACAAAATGCCTTAAAACTGTTAGCTAAGTTCTAACTTATGTCCATACTGGATTGAAGTCCAGGAAAAGTAAATGAAAGTTTCAGTTTCCTTTGACAGCATTCTTGCTTCTTTTCTGTCAGGAGAAGAGTGTACCTTGAAAAAGCTCAGCAAAATGAGAGCGAGCCCCTGGTTTTCAAGCTCTTTATATAGTGGCAAAATCCCTGGTCTGTCCTCACTTTTATGCCAATAGATGTCACAATTGCCCTTTCCCAACAACACAATTTTCTGGCTATCTTGCTATGTCATACTTCCCTGACAATTATGAAACATGTAAGAGAATTTGCAATAGACTGCCAGGATGGATATTTCGGTCCTTCCCTTTCATCTCATTAAAAGCAATATACCACAGCAGTTTCCTGGTCCCAAAGCATCCTGCCTTTGAGGAGAAAAAGGGCTATCTCCTGAATATTTTATTAACATCTGTTTCCCTCAGTTAGTTAACCATGGAAATACCCTTTGATCTGCTACCCCTAAGCATTTGACAAGTAATTGTTAGCTTCCTGGCAAGCAAGCTGGTTCCCCTCAGTTCAGAGGAAGATCAAACATTATAATAGAAATCCAGTCTCTCTCACTATCCTATGAAACCTTTCCTTAATACTGGCATTCTTGTAGCATGTACACATACACAAAGTATAACATAATATTATGCCATATATCTGTACATCTGATTGGTAATAGCATTGTTTGCCACAATACTCAAAGGTATTCTCTAAAATGTTTAATAAAGAAACAAATAAATAAAATTAAGAGTGAACCCTTTACAAGATAGCCATTTGATTGCACATAAATGAAATCTTTGTTCACTGGTCTTGAGATATCTATAAGTGATTTGGTACTGGAATATACTATCATGTCATCAGTATAGACCAAGGGAACACTATACTGGAATGAGATGGGGAAGGAATTTATGAAAATGAAGAATAAAAAGTGACCTAATAGTTACCACTTTGGGACAGTCCTTGAGATTGATAATATTTCAGAATTTGAGTTACCAATGGCAACATATTGAGACAAGTCTATTAGGTATCTGTTAAACCATGTGATGTGGTAAAGCATCATACCAAGGATGGTTAATTTGGCAAGTAGGAGATTGCAGTCTACAAGGTCAGACTTGGTTAGGTTTACAAACATGATCTCAGTAGGACAGCCCCTGCCCATGGTATGGAGGATGTGGTCAGTGAACCCAGCCACTAGTGCAAGTCCCATACCCCATTTCTTTCTGAACCCATATTGAAGAGGAAAAAAACAGGTTATCTTGACCAGGTAGTATGTGAGCTGGGATAATACAATTCTTTCTTGCAGCTTTCCAAGGGGGATAGGAGGGATATAGGATGATAATTATCAAAGCAAGTGGAGCAATTTCCTTTAGAGACAAGGACAACTCTGGCTCTTTTTAAACTGAAGGAAAGGAGGCAGAGTTAAGTGATAGTTTAACCAGTTTGGAAAGAGGAACAGCAATATTATGGGAGTTTAGTTTAAGAAACCTTGAGTTAATGCCATCATAGGTAGCTCCCTCCTTCCAGGAGGGGGAGGACTGCATGAATCTAATGGTTTCTGCTGAAAATGTGAGTTTAACATAAAAATCATGTTCATAATTTATTTAAGATGGGTAAGAGGACTACAGTATTTGGAAAAATGTGTCAAGTTGGTCAATTTTTAAAAAAAAATCTTACAGTACCTAATTCAACAGGGTTACTGACAAGGTCCTTGTGGTAGGGTCAGGAACCCTACCCAATGAATGTCAGATGCCCAGAGAGAAAAGCATATTTGTCTCATCCAAAGACTATCACTTTTATGTGTGTCCCTTTTAAATCTACTGAAGTAGTATTTCCTCTCCCAGTCCTAAGTGCTGGCCATTCTCAAGGACAGGAATCCCTACTTTTTGTGTTTTGAAACACTTGACCACTACTTAATTATTTGTCTTTTTCCAGCTGTCTTCCTGTATTTCAGTCACTCTGTGCTGTGCTGTGGTGCTCTGATCCACTCCTTTTTTTATATGTACTATGTTTTCTTCTCTCTACCTGCCCCTAGTAGCACCTCTCTTTCCAGCCCAATTAATACCCGCTGTCCCAGGGAATTACTAATTAATAATTTTATTAAGCATCTGATTTAAATGTAAACCAGCAAGCTTACTACAACATGTCAATATCCTGTAATGCAAATAATTAATGTATTTTCTAATGTTCAGCAGATGAATAAGGGGAAACCGTCAACCTCACTACTTATTACCAATAATGCTTTTTTTTAAAAAAAACAGCTCCTGACCAGGAAAATTCAAGTTTACATAAGCAATATTACCCAAAAAGGTGGGTGCTATAGGACAATACCAGACTGCCCAGATGCAACAGGCGGAGGGCCTTATAGTCCCTGGAAGGTCTGGTATTGCCCAATAACACCCACCCTGGAGGGTATTATTGTGCTTAGAAAATGGGAAACTGTATTTTATGTTTGTAAAAAGTCTGAAGCAGCGTCATTTTCAAGAGTGAGGGCAGCTGGCTGGTGGAGGTAGAGTGCGGTCAGCTTTGTGAAAGTGGAACTATGGAGAGTTATGTATTATGAGAGAAGACTGTACTGTAAAAACAAACAAACAAAAAAAAACAGAACACATGTAGCCAGAAATGAGCTCAGGGGAGGTTGTGTGATGTTTCATCAGGCAGTTGTCACTGAACTATGATGCTATGGGGGCCTGTTTCTTTTGCTAAGCGAGAGGAAAAAAAAAAGGTGGCGATTTGAAATTCATTTACATGCTTTTGACCAATGAGAAAGCAGGCTGGGTACAAAGATACTTCAATGGGTGAAGGGGCACTGGGGCTGGCACTTTTTATTTCCTGGGCATTTGTTGTAAGTTAGAAAATGGGCTAAAGATTCAAGAAATGTAATTGGTTGTCAGGGGTACATTAACTAACAGTGAGAGCCCTGTTAGTAAAAAGTAAAAGCCATGCCAGCCTCATAACTAATATCATACTGTCAACACTGCTTGCTAATTGGCCCAAACCTGCCACTTCAATTCAAAACCATTGCCATTTTTTTAGTCTCGTTAACAAGACATAAAGCTCCACATCCATACTACCACACTGTGGACAGGTAATATAAAGTTGTTCTCGTGTCTCACCCATCCTCCGAAGTGTAGCCTCATTTAACAGGTTTTTTTTCTGTAACCATGTTCCCGTTCTCTCTCTTGCTCTTTTCGTGGCTCAGAGTAGGACTCCTGCTCACAAGGCTTCGACTCCAGCTGTCCTGACTTGGACTCCCATGGCTCAAACTCCTGCTTCCGTGGATAGGACTCCAGTTCCCCCAGCTAAAACTCCTGTGGCTCAATCCCTGTAACCCGGTGCAGTCACAACAGTCTGTATGAATGAAAAAAAAAAGCATCTCTCTCATCATTGCAGTTTCAAAATTCACAGTGTGTGCCTCTCACTGGCTACTACTATAAACTGCCTGCCTGCACAATTCTGCTATATGCAACTTACAGTGAACCAGTATTCTAGGAGTAGCAGAGCTTCACAGTTTGCTTTTCTGTCTCCTGCTTTTACTGACAATAAATGTAAAAAAAAAAAAAAAAACTTTCACTAATGGGATGACATAACAGGAAACAAAGATACAGACTAAAGGGGTGAGGGAGGGCTAAAACAGCACACTACCAGATGTACAGGGACTACTTTGCATCAAAAGAAGAAAAAAATAGAACTGTAGTCATTTTTATAGAATTACTTCACACCTTTCTTTGTAATCCTACAAAAATTACACAGTTAGCCAATTTTCTAAGCACAATGATACCCTTCAGGTCAGGCAGTATTGGCAATAACAGACCTTCCAGGGACTATAAAGCTTATTACACCCCTGGGTGGTCCTGTATTGCCCAATACCATCCACTCTGTCAGGTATAATTGCTTGCTTAATGTACCCCATTATCAAGGGTACCAACCAATCAGATGCCAGGAAATAAAATCCCATTTTCTAACCCTGCAATGAGCAATTCTCTCTCTCTGTCTCTGCCTCCCTCTCTGTCTCTTTAGGTAAGGCTGTCTTTTTCATACCCCCTTAGAAAAAGCACATAGTTGTGGCTCCTTAAGTAATTTCAGATTACATAAAGCATAACAGAATGAGGAAAATCCCTTTTCACTTTTAAATTGTTTATTACTAGTCTAGCACCTTTACAATATACAAGCATGGCCATTTTCCCAAAAATACCTTTCCAGTGTCCAAAATGACCATTTTCTGAAATTCTGTAAAAAAACAATATATAAAAGTCAGATCATGTCCCTGTGCATGGGTTAAATTCGGTAACTGTGCATTAGTGACAATCTTGTGACTACATAACTTAATGTTTCACATCCCTGTGTGCAGGTGACACTTCATGTAAATATACAACAAACTGCTTCAGTTCCCTCTTTGGGAACCAATATTATGTAACAGTGAAGTTGTGGCCATGTTTATGTCCAATGCTTAATTTTGTTTGAGCATCAGATGATTTAAGTGTGAACCATCCACCTCACTACAGCATGCTAATATTTTGTAAAGAAAACATAATTTAAGGGCAAATTACCTACCTTATTATTCATTACCAGGGATGTTTAATTATTACAAGCACCTCCAGAACATGTCGATTCAAATGTCAAACTGGTACATTCTTTTTAATTCTTAACTAATTCTGAGCTACAAGGGGGCAATTGTCATTACTTACTAATTTAATTGCATTAAATGATTTCTAGACCACAAGAAGGAAACAAACAAGATAGTGACCACATTAAAATCAGAATCATACAAGCAGTTTTTGTTTTATTAAACACAAATATTTAATCTAATAAAAATATAATATAGATACCGTAAAATAGTCTTAGCATATTCTCATTTGCATTACCAGACAGTGTCATGATCAGATATTTGTACTTTAAGAACAACAATATTAAATGTTATGCGTAAGTGAAATATTTTAATGTAAACAATTAATAGCAGTACATGTAAAGCTCCTTCCAGATAAGCAGTGATTTAAATAAAGACCTTAGAGATCTTTATTAACATGCTGTC
The DNA here is from genome assembly GCA_016271365.2 of Neoceratodus forsteri. Lineage (NCBI taxonomy): Eukaryota > Metazoa > Chordata > Ceratodontiformes > Ceratodontidae > Neoceratodus > Neoceratodus forsteri. The sequence goes on from CM057451.1 coordinate 215,510,929, forward strand.
ATGCCCCCTCCTCCAAGGTTCGATTATCATACCCCTTCAAAGTGCAATGTGCAGCTTATAACCAGTTAGAATAACTAAGGTTGTTGAGGTCATGTTTTTAGCTTTAATTACCCAAATGGCTTCATGCTTCTGATTATTATGAGTAGGTTACTTTCCTGATGAAAGAAAATGTACTTTGAGGCTTTCTAAAGAATCTGCACTCCCCACCAAGCTTAACCCATTTATGCTGTCTACTCTGCCACTTCTCGAGGAGAAGACTGCACTGTGGTCACATCTACAAAGCTAGGCATGATGGGAATAGAAGCGGTAGTTAGTGGGATCAGGGGAGCAGCAGAAATGGAGCAAGAAGCTGGGAGAGGGATCCCAGCGGTGTCACATTAGGATAAGGATAAAAAGGCCAGTAAGGTGGAGGGGACAGATGATGCTATCTCCACTGAAAGGGTGTGGTTAGCCCTTAAGGGCCTTAAAAAAGATAAATCTCCTGGGCTGGATGGCATTCATCAGAGAGTACTATGGGAATTAGCGGACATATTGGCAGCACCCCTGGCAAAGCTCTTCAACAGGTAGCTTGAGACAGGGAAGGTACCTAGGGATTGGCAAGAGGCACATGTGGTACCAATCCATAAAGGGGGGTCAAGGGAAGTACCAGGTAACTATAGACCCATTAGTTTGACCTCAGTGGTGAGAAAATGAATGGAGTGTATATTAAACGAACGATTGGGGGTGTACTTGGAGGAGGCAGGAGGTCTGAATAGTCGGCAACATGGATTTGTGCCAGGTAGATCATGTCAAACCAGTCTTGTGGAGTTCTATGAATGGGTAACATCAGAACTGGACAGGGGAAAGCCTGTGGGTGTATTATTCTTGGACTTCAGCAAGGTGTTCAACTCTGTCCCCTGCAATGGTCTGGTGGAGAAACTGACGGGGCTGGGAGTAGGCCCTTTGATGGTCAGATTGATTGAAAACTGGCTAGCTGGATGCACTCAGACAGTAGTGGTCAGTGGGGAGCTCTCGAACCCTAGAGAGGTCGGTATGGTGTACCGCAGGGCTTGGTCCTGGGTCCAATCCTGTTTAATGCATACATTTTGGACATCAGAGAGGGTATAAGATGTTAAATGAGTCTCTTTGCTGACGACTTCAAGATGGGAGCAGTAGTTGAGGGGGAAGAGGGGAGGTTGGCCCTGCAATGGGACCTGGACACCATGGAAAGGTGGGCTCATACATGGAAATTAAATTTTATTATCACCAAGTGCAAGGTGTTACATCTCGGGCGGGGAAACCCTAAACACCAGTACATCCTGGGAGGGGAGGCACTGGAGGCCTCAACAGGGGAAAAAGACCTAGGGGTTATGGTGGATGTATGTATGAATAACTCTGAGCATGCAGGAGAGTGGCTAGCAAAGCAAACAGGATGTTAGGATGCATCGTAAGGGGGATCACCTCTAGGAGCAGGGAAGTGATTCTGCCTCTGTACAATGGATTGGTTAGACCACACCTTGAGTACTGTGTACAGTACTGGAGACCACACTTGAAGAGGGACATACAGCTCCTGGAGAGGGTACAGAGGAGGGCAATTAAGATGATATGAGGACTAGGGGATTTGATGTATGAGGACAGACTTGAGGAGCTCTGCCTGTATTCATTGAAGGAGAGGAGAGACAGGAGGGACATGACTGAGGTCTTCAAGTACCTCAAGGGAATAAATAGGGTAACATGGAGGGGATCTTTAGACTAAAGCAGGGAGGTATCACCAGAGGGCATGGTTTGAAGTTGGAAGGTGGAAGGGTGGGGGAGGAAGAGGAGGAGGTTTTTCACTGAGAGGGTGATGGATCCTTGGAACATGCTGCCAGGTGAGCTGGTTCAGAGATCCACAGTAGAGGGCATCAAGAGAGGGTGGAACAGATACAGAAAGCAGATGTATCAGATGATGGCCTGGCCTGGGGGGTGGGGATGGATGATAGGGTTTCTGGAACACAAGGGGGGGCCTCGGTACACAACTAGGGATCTGAAGTTCAAGCAGACTCGATAGACCATAAGGCCTAATCTGCTGGCAATTAGTATGTTAGTATGGTCAGACTTCTTGCTGCCAAGTTTTGCCCTTTAAGGCACAGCTGTCTTCTGTCACACATTTTTCTCAAGAAGAAATGAAATGTTCTGTTCTCTACTTATATAGAGTAACTGGTAAAATGCATATGATCAGATTGGCTGATTAGTCAGTGTCTGGTCTGCATTGCTGGTACTAGATTTGTGTTGCTAAAGTGAGTTTCCTGTAAGCCAGGCTTTTTGGATGGTTGCTTCCCAGGATGGCCTTAAGTTGCAGATCGAACAGTAGGTAATCCTATAAAGTGTGAAACATCCCCTTTTAGCTGTATTGGCCAGCTTTGTTGTCATTCTCTAACATCTTTTCTCCTCCATCTCTAAGGTACAGTTTTTAGCCTAGATACTGTGGGCTACTTTTTTCAGCCTGCTGTAAATAGGCACAGCTGTGGGGAAAAACTACTGCAAGTGGGGCCACAGTTTTCCCTTCAGGTGCCAAATTTTCAAAGCGGGAGCCTGTTTACAACCAGCTCCCTGATTCACAGCAGCTTGCAGACAGTTTTTTTACCGCAGCTGTGCCAGAATGTTATGCCTAGTGGAACCAGGCATACCGTCTCCTGCAGTGGCACAGATGAAAATACGGACATCCATAGGTGCAGAGATTTCAGTCCTCACTGGTCACTGATGAGTGGGACTGAGTCCCTGGAGGGATGAAAATCCAGCCCTGTACTTTTCTGAAAGAAGCTCCTTTCTGCAGCTTATTTCAATCCAGTTTGGCATCCTTCCCTTCTATCTACCTGCAGACTCAGTCTCCAACTGTAAAATGTTGACCCTGTAAAAGCATCTATACTAAATAGATACTTTTACTCAGTATTTACTGAAGGGAAGGTAGGGCAGGGCCCATAGCTCAGCATCATGGGCACAGGGGAAGGGAGGTGAGCACTACTCCCTTCACAAAAGAAAGGGTCCTACAAGAGCTCACTAAACTCAGGGTGGACAATGCAATGGGACCTGGTGGCATACATCCCAGGGTACTAAAGGAGTTAAGGGTTAAACTAGCAGAGCCATTAGCAGAACTGTTTAGTGAGTCTCTGAGCACTGAAGAGGTCCCAGAAGACTGGAGAAGGGCTCATGTGAGACCGCTCCACAAGAGTGGTAGCAGGGAGGAGGCAGGGAACTACAGACCAGTCAGTCTTACCTCAGTAGTGGGCAAAATTATGGAGGCACCCCTTAAGGAAAGGATAGTGCTACACCTGGAATCCATATCAGCACAGGATTCAAGACAGCATGAGTTTACAAAAGGAAGGTCCTGTCAAACTAATCTCATAGATTTCTTTGACTGGGTAACCAGAGTGGTGGACCAAGGGGGAGCAGTTGATGACGCCTACCATGACTTCAGCCAAGATTTCGACACTGTTCCACATAGAAGATTGATAAACAAGCTGGGTAGGCTCGGGGTGGGTCAGAGGTTGGTCAACTGGGTGGCAAACTGGTTGACAGGCAGAAAACAGAGTGGTGGTAAATGGTATACAGTCAGAAGAGATGCAAGTCACAAGTGGTACCTCAGGGATCAGTCCTGGGGCCAGACCTCTTCAACATCTTCATTAGTGACCTTGCAGATGGACTAGAGGGTAAGGCTTGTCTTTTTGCAGATGACACCAAGATCTGCAACAGAGTAGATGATCCAGATGGGGTGGGCAGAATGAGAAGAGATCTGGATAAACTAGCAAAATGGTCAGAAGAGTGACAACTGGGATTTGATGCAAAGAGGTGCAAGATCATGCACATAGGGAAGAGAAACCCTGAAGCCACCTATTAGGCTGGGAGGGGAGTTGCTGGCAGTCACAAGAGAAGAAAGAGACTTGGGCATCATCATCACCAATGACCTGAAGTCATCCAAGCAGACCTCTTAAGCAGTAGGTAAGTAAGGCTAGGGGGATGTTAGGGTGTTTTAGTAGGGGTATCACAAGTCATAAGAGGGAGGTAATAATCCATCTTTACAAAACACTGGTTAGGCCCCATCTGGAGTACTGCATGCAGTACTGGAGGCCACACCTTCACAAGGACATTTATCAAATTGAGGCAGTCCAGAGAAGGGCAACCAAAATGGTGCAGGTACTGCATCAGAAAACATATGAGGACAGATTAACTGAGCTCAATATGTATACGCAAGAACAAAGGAGGAAGAGAGGTGATAAGATCGAAGCATTTAAACACCTTAAGGGCATTAACAAGGTGAAAGAGTCTAACATGTTTCGATATAAGAAAAATATCAGGACAAGAGGACACAGCATGAGATTAGAGGGAGGCCGATTAAGAGGGAATGTAAGGAAGTTCTTTTTCACGGGAAAGGGTGATGGAATGGCCTACCTGAGGAAGTGGTGGCTATGAATACAGTGCAGAGTTTCATTTCAAACAGGCATGGGATAGGCATAAGTGAGCAATACAGATGAGTATGAATAGATAGGCCCCTGACAGCAAAGGACGATGGCACATTTATAAAGTAGAAAAAGAAATGGGCAGACTGGATGGGCTTTGCTGTCCTTATCTGCCGTCAACTTCTATGTTTCTATGTAACTCCTTTTCTCCAACCATCCTTCTCCTTCTGCTGTCTAACTCAGGATGTTTACTTTAAAAAAAATCAGATCTGCTACAGCAGCAGGATCACACCCAAAACAATTTGGCAAACAAGCAGGTGCATCAACACAGATATAAAGTTGGGGGGTTAATGCCTCACAGTCAAAATCTTAACAAAGCTAGGTGGTTCCAGGGGCATGTCCCCTGTAAAAGTTTGAAATTTTTACCTTCAAATGGTGGTTTTCCTGCATTTTAATAATGAAATATATGTTTGAGAAGCCTGGTTACCATGACATCTATTAAATGGTGCATTTGTAAAAATTTGGTTATTGGACCTGTGAGATCAATGGAATGAGAGACACCATTATGCCAGCAGATGTGCTGGGAAGGCTGCAGTCCCCCACAGCAAATAAGAGACCATTCAGACACCATTATCCCAGCAGATCTGCTGGGAAGGTTACTGGACCTCAAAGCAAGTAAGAGACCAGCCAGACACCATTATCCCAGATCTGCTGGGCAGGTTGCAGGACACCAGAGCAAACAGCCACCACTCCCACACTGCATAATTCTGAACAAGTCACTTAACATTCCTGCCCTTAATCTCTCTGAATGCCCTCTATCTCTCTCGCTTGTCAATTTCTGTAGTCTTTGCATCTCCCTTTGTGCTGCAAACTATCCTTCCCCTCCCCCTCTTCCTGGATTCTAAAGAGTTTGGGGGTGACTTGTATGATTGTGTCAATGTAGGTTGCTATATAAAAAGGCACCAAAATTATCTCCCTCCCTCAGGATTGTAAAGCACTCAGGAATACAGTCTGTATGAAAGGTGCGCTATAAATCTAAATTTCTATTCACACAAGCTACAGGCACAGCTCTTCCTTCTGTAAACTGCCAAACAACTGTGTAAAGACTCATGCTGCATAGCCTTTTAGATGTATACCACATCTGTGCCTGTCTTAAAAATATACCTGCTGTGCAAGCAATGCTTACTGTGTTGGCATGGCAGTTACTAAAAGGTGGTCGCCAATCCCAATCCCAATTTATGTCAATCACTCCCAGTCCTGTCCAAGTGTTCCCTCCTACTAGGCAAGGCATGCCAAACCTCTCATGCTTCTGAACACACTGAACAGAGTCCAAGAGACTAGCGGAGGCAGTGCACATTTGTTGTAACCCCCCCCAGCACTCCCTGTCAGATTGGGATCCAATTAACCTGGGAGTGATGATGACAAATCCCTGCCCCAAGCTCTGAGCTCTCCCATGGTGATGTCCTGACTCCTGTCCCAATGGTCTCTTTGTTGATAGCAAAGTACACAGCAGCCAGCCACCAGTGCACTCAGTCCACTCACGAGACTTACTTTCTTTTTTCTATATCAGACTTTGAGTGGACGAGTGTAGTGCCCCAAAGTTTGTCAGGCAAGCAGACCAAAGAGGACTCATGGAGGTAAAGGGTTAACTCCCCACCCACCTCATGCACAGCCAGCTGGCTTATTGACCACACTGACTGGCTGACCATTTTCTGTCTCTATCCACCTTCCCCCTCCCCTCCTGGAGCCTTCTGGTGCTGGATCCTTTGTTTTAGCCATGCCATGTCTCCAGACAGAGCCTAAAGGGGACATAAATCAACCAGATGGACTGATATTAGCCCCAGATACCCAATCATCAGTCCAAAAGCCAGGTCTAACTCTAGGCTAGAAAGGGTCTTCCCTGCTAGCCAGTTGCAGTTCTGGACTGGGTGACTGACAGAATAGAGAGCACAGGAGTATGGATGGCTGGAGGCTTACCTGAAGCTTGGGTTCATAGCTCCTGGGTGGCTGCTCCTCTATAGCCAGTGGTCCTCGGAGGTCTTCAGCAGCAGCAGCAGCAGCAGTCACACCTTAGCTCTGGAAAAGGACCAGCAGTCCTCCTGATGGCCAGGAGCAGCCTGTTCCATAGGGTGAACTCCTTTTAGTTGTCTGCTCCCTCGGTTTGCAGTTTTTGTATTGGGGTTTTCTGGGGTGTCCTGATGCTGGGTACCTACTAGTGCATGTAGCACAAGCATCACATTTCAGATGCAAAGTGATGAGGGCAATGCTCACTCAGGTTCTCTTTTGTTCAAATAAAAATATGGATTGGCAAGTCTGTTAGTTTGCTTCCTGTTATTTTGCAGAATAAGTGTGGCATGGTTTGTGTTTTTTGGGGGCTGCCATTGAAGTTCTCCTGTCTCCCCTCTTCAGTGTGCAGGCTGCTTTTTTTTTTGTGTTTTTGTTCTAGCTTTGAGATTGGGTGTTGCCACACATGGGGCTGCCATTTCAGTCCCCTGTCCTTCCCCCTTTGTTTACTGCCTCTAGTGCCACTTGCTGGTAGGCAGGCTGTTGCCCTGTCCAGCTTTGCTGGACTGGTTATTTTTTTTTTATCTTCTTTGTTTTGTTAAATTTCTTTCTTTTCCCCTTTGTGGGGGCTCTAGGTTGCTTCCCATCCTTTTGCCTGGCCTTCTTTATTGGTTGTGGGGTGTGGTGCCTTTTTGGGGGGGGCTCTTTATTTTCTGCCTTCAGTTTTGCCATTTTACTGTTTTCATGTTTATCTATTTTGTGGATTCCTTCCCATCCTTTTGCCTGGCCTTCTTTACTGGTTGCATGGTGTGGTGCCCTTTTTGGGGTGGGGCTCTTTATTTTATGCCTTCAGTTTTGCCAAGTTTTCTGTTTTTCTGTTTATCTATTTTGTCGGTTCCTCCAACCCCTTTCTTGCTCCGGTCCCCTGAGATGACCCCTGACTGTGGTCCTTCTCCTATAGCCCCCTTCCAAATGAAGTGACGGCATCCATTTTGGTAGTCTTTGGTGGTGGAGTTCCCCTGCTTCGCTCTTTTCCCCACCTCCCTTCCACAGTAAATTAATGCCACTGCAGTCGCAGACTTGGTCCATGTGGCATTCTCCAAGAGGGGACAAGTTTGGGCAGATGGACCGTGAGGTGCAGCATCAAAGTGTGTATGGGCAGAAACCAGCACCTGAACCACTAAAGTTCCACCCTACCACTGTTCGGGGGCAACCAAAGCACTGAGTCAGAGCAGAACTCCCCGACCTCCACCACTAGCACCACCAACGATCGCAGCAGGATCCAGAAGACCCGGGCCAGGCAAGAAAAAGGAAAGTGCACTCTATGTGGTAGAGCTATAAAGTGCTGACTCTAAACCATGGCTTCTTATTTTCCTCAGCAAGCAGTAAAGTTGTGAGTCTTTAAATTTTTCAGGGAAAAAGATTGTGGGGGGCTTGAGCTTACATTAGAGGGGCTTAAGCCTCCCCCAAAACAGCCTGGTGATGCCACTGCAAACAAACTGTGCAGCTAAGCAGATTTATGATGTGGTCAAATGAACACAAGCACTACAGTACCTCACTAGCTACAAGCAGATCAGAAGGAATTGTTATGATTCCTGTCTCTATGGTAGCTGAACCTCAAAAGAAATCTCCAAGAGAGTTGGACTTTTTTGCATACTTAAAGCTTGCTGAGTTTCAAAAGACACATTGAGAATTTTTTTTTTGTCACTCTTTAAGGAAAACTATCAGGAAAAATATCTGATTCAGTGTCTAGTGCTTTCCTTCCTATAGATAACAATATTACAGAAAGTGATGAATTGCCAAATCAGAACCCCAAACTAGAGGCTTCATTTCCTAAATAAGAGTCTAAGATTAAGTCAATGTTTGCTTTTTTGTTTTAAACTTTTATTTATTTTTTTAGTTTTCTGGGAGAAATTGTTTGGGAAGACAGTTTGAAAAAAGACACACTTGCACAAAAAGACTCATGTTCGCACACAGATAACACAAATGCATGTACAAAGACACACATGCACATAGATGCACAATAATACATACAAATGGGTGATCACATACAGAGATGCGCACTTGCATAGACAGATGCACGGTCACATACATTGTGATACATGGTTGAACACAATCCACACTTGCGCATAAAAATGCATACACAAATTCACAGTGGTAAATACACACACACACACACACATGCACACACACACACACTCACACACACACACACACACACACACACACTCTCACACTCACACCTACACCCACATATACATTTTATCATCCAGAACCCCTCAACCCAGCAAGGATATGGTCCTGTCAGTCCTTGCTACCACACTTATAGTCCGTGTAGTGGAAATATCACTTGGTATTTAAAGGAAATGTCTAAGATTTCAGTAATGGCATTTTAAATACAGTAACTCATTACCTTCTTCTGGGGATAGCCATTTGGGCACAGAAAGGAATGTTTCCTTAAGTCAGCTATGGGAGGAAAGTGATCAAAATTGTGTGAACAGATAACGCCCCTTCAGTTCTGACCTGCAGTCACCCCCATACTCAGGCAGTTTGTGATGTCTAACCAGGCAGAATACAGGAGTGTGCCACATAGAAGTCAATGGAGGAAATGTTTTAAACTTTTTTTGTATGTTAAAGCAACCTTTGGTATAAATAAAAGTCATTGCTCAACTAATAGGGAACCTGTTAGTTGGTCAGTGACTTTCATTTATATCAAAGGTTACTTTAGTATTTACAGCATCAAACAGTTCAGAAAATCTCCTCCTTTGACTTCTATGTGGCACACTCCTCCCTCTGCCTGGTTAGACATCACAAAACATCTGAGTGAGGGGGTGGGGCCGGCTGGCCAGGAAGCAGAAGAGTTTAACTGGCTATCTGCTCAGCACAATTTTCAATCCCTTCCTTTCTGTAGTGGATTTAACTAAAAAAAATCATTTCTGGGCTCAAATGATTGTTGCAAGCATAAGGTAATTGACTAAAGTATTTTAAAAGTCATTACCAAATTCTTAGACATTCTCTTTAACAGGAAGACTGTTAGGGTCAGTCACATTCCAGCTGTAGCCCTTCTTACTAAGTTATTTACAAACTTTAGTCCAGAATGGACAGTGAGGTAACTTAGGGTGTAACCAGTTTTATAGTATCATTGAATTTTTCAGCATTATAAAGCCAGTGAGTACCAAGAACCAACATTGTTATATACTTGGGTCTCAAATCAGAAACAAGCACCCACAGGAAAAAAAAACAGTCAAAAGATATTATTCAGCTTACCATTTTATTTTAAAATGGTAAGCTGAATAATATTTTGGACTGATTTTTGTGTGGGTGTTTATTTCTGATTTGAGATTTTGGTTTATATATTAAATACAGCACTGCACAGTTCCCTGGTTCTAGCTCGCTGTTTGCTCTGGTATTGCTCATATACTTTGGACAGCAACCATGTGTAATCCTAGAATGTGACCAATGATAGGGAAAGCAAAACAAACTAGACAGTATGTAAAAATATTGTGGGTAAGAAATGAACCATCTTTGTTTTACTAGTTTGCTTTCTTTACCTTTCTCCAGTCCACTTAAGGAGTGACAGGCAGTCAGATGTACTCTGAGCACATCAGCAGATGCAGTGGAAGCACTCTTCCATAAGTGAAGCAGTTACAGTTTTCATTTTGTGCAACCAATATGCTTCAGAGGACTAAGAATCAACATTTGTTTTAGTGAAAGGAGGTGTACTGTGAAAAACAGTCATCTTGAGCAAGGGCAACCATCCTAATCCTGTGCAGTACAAGAAGTCCAAGACCATTCTGTCCCTACATCTGCATCACAAGAGGCAGTAAAATATTTAATTTACATACTGTATATTGTACCTATAGCACTGAAATTTACTTCAGTACCAAACAACTTCAATCGGGCTTCATCTTCTGTTTGGTGTCCCTGTTGTATGGTGCTAGGCAGCAGATTTCCTGGTCAGAGCTCCTGTTGGAGCCCCCCTCCAAATTCCATACCAGTGCAGCTGCCTTAGCTTCAGGAACCCTGCTGAAAGGGGAGCCCATGATGCCACATCAAGGTAACTCTATACAGCTTGTAAATTGAAGACTGACCCCCAAGTGAAGAATGGAGTAGTTGATCTAAATCATGGCTTAAATAGTAAGGGTGACCACCACAAAAGCCACTTTGTGTGGCACACACAGGATTGGACCTCCTTCAGCATTGGAGACTAATGCATGCAGCTCCAGGCTACAATTGATAACTCTGCAGGTACCTGCTGTTGACTTTGTGTGTGCCTGCTGCAGGGGAGACCCCTCTAACCATTTCAAACCTGGCACTTATTGGGCTTACTTCCAGGAAAATAGAACACTCCATGGCACTGGCAACAAGTATGCTGTACCTGTAACCTCAATATCACTTAATCATGAACTCACATTGTGCTTACTCATTGCCTGGTAGGTTTTCATTCTCTTAGTCCACTCCCCATACATATGAATGGAGTGAGGGCTTATCTTGCAGCTGTCTTCACAGGTTTAAATAGGAGAATAACTTATAAATAGTCCACCACTCTCATTGAATCAATTAACAAAGTCCTGCCGCACCTTCAGAACTGAAGTCTTTCCTTACACGCTTTTTCTCTGGCAAATTTGTTTACTTTTGGATGCAGGTTGGCACACACTTCCTCCCACATCCAGGCATGCCTGTTTTTCTCAATTTCTTCCCAGATTCTTTGAGGGAAGAAAGGGTATGTATGTTCATACTCAGCCACAGCATGTCTTCGAATGATTCTTTCTTCTTTGTTGTTTTTGACTAGCTCCAAACCCATGTCATGGATTGGTGGTGTCCATTCCTGGTTGAGCCAGGTCTGAACACACAATGCAGAGTAAAAGCAGTCTACCTCTGCACTTAACGGCACATCTCTACAGCCCACCTCCATTTCTGCCTCAGAAGGCTCCACTGAAGCCAATGCTAATGGCGCCTCACTGGGTCCCACCATAGCCATTTCAGCTTTTTTCTCTTTCATGGTCTCCGCCCTGGAGCTGACAGATGCACCAGCTCCTGAAAGTGTCAATTCCTCACTGCACTCAAAGGAATTGGCCTCCGAACACAAAGTCTCTTCTACCTCAGACTCTCCCATGAGGCTTGGGCTTGGGCCTTCCACCCAAGGATCTACAGAACCTGCATCTGCCTCATCCAAATCTACCCTCTGTGGTGTGTAAAGAATCTGCACAGATATTTTCCAAAAACTCCTTTACAAACTCAGTGGGGTCTCTCTGACTGCACCTAGCCTGCTGCTGCTCTGATCTGACAGGGTTCCCTGCCAATGTCCAAGTTGGAGCTAAACAGATGTGTTTTGCTTTAGCTACTATTGTGCCACCTGTCTCACTTATTCCAAATTTCTTGCAACTGTCTGTGCAATGGAGAATTAGCAGAATATCTCTCCCTGGCTTCATGTATAAAACACACATAATAACAGAAAAGTTTGGTAAAGCCACATTGGATGGTGCTGACTCACAATTATACAGATGTTCAAAGTGAGCTAATTTATTTTCCTGCTGGGTAACCTATGTCCTGGCATGGAGTGGGTAATGGGGATGCTGATGTGCCATTTTCTGTAAATAAACGCACAACTCCCAAGTTGCTACTTTTGCAATCACACTGAGATTTGGCTTTAAACACATTTGTAACAGTTCGCTAACGTTTAGCTTAACTACTTTAAATTTTATCTGCATTTGAAACACTGTCCATAATGGAGCTCTGTTGTTTACATTAGCTGACTGCACCCCAAAATGGTGGCTGCAACATTTTCCATCACACACACGTTCAAAAATTGCTAGAAATCTTGTTGGATCTTTGCATTTTACGGATTTACTCAAAGCACAACTTCACTTCTATGCTTAACACTATCCAGCACATTTATACTCTCGCTACATTTCTTTTGGAACTGTTGGATCGTTTCTGCCTTAGAGCTCTCTCTCTTTGAAACAGTCACTAGTCACACACAGTCCAAATTTTAAAGTTCACAAAACACTCTGTTATTTTGCTGCATTGCTTTACTGGTTTTCTGACTTTCTGCACCACAATCCATCTACTTTTGCACATATTTATTAGGCAGTAGCTGGTTCCCTCTGTTGATGTAGAGCTGCCTGCTGCTGGTTTTGTAGGCCTTTCCAATGATTGGGCTGGCAGACCTGTGGATCAGTCACAAAAACACTGCAGTAGTAGCTACTGTCAGTCAGAAAATGGGTTGAGCTCAGTTTTACTGTGAAACATTCAAAAAAATGCTGATTTGAGGAATGCATTACTCTCAGCGACTCCTCCTCCTGCTGCTGCATGAACTAGTACATTGCTCACACACTGCTGACTGCTCTTCCTCAAATGGTCCACAACTCTGAGACTCAGACAAAGGGTGGGGCTTAGGTTCACTGGACCAATCGCATGATGCCATGCAAATGATCTCTCGCTCTTTCTCTCTCTCTGTCTCAGCCACTCTCCTGCATGGCAATCATCAAGAAGGCAAATTTTTAATGCAAACTGTCACTTTTTTTCTTGGCCGGCAATTTCAGTGAGGCAAGCACTTTTAATGCATTTTGACACAGCTCTTGGTGCATTTTCCTTAGCGACTCCCCCAATTTTTACTGTACACACATGTAACTTTTGTGGCACTTAGAAAATTCTGTTACCAAAGTACACAAATACTTTTCTTTGGAAATTTGCAACTTTTAACAGTTTTTCAAGAACTTTAACAGCAAGGCAAGGGCAATAATTTCCCAGCTTGACAGTCTATTTTTCCAAGTTAAACACACAAGCAGCACATTTTTCCACTTCCTTTCACAGAAACACAGGCAGCAACATATTCTCAGGTGGCATTTTCCTTAACACGGACTTTGCTTTGCTGGCAAGGATCTTCTGTTTGGGTGCACTGCCACCAGACAGAAAGATCCTAGACATACCCTCAGCATTTACTTCTTACCCAAAACATATCCCTTTGGATGAACCCCCATTTTTTATAACTCCCATGCCACCTTTGGTAAGTTGGACACCCCCCCATAAAACAGGACTAGCACCCACATATGCCATACCATTACTTTCAACAGCAATTCAAGACTGGTACCACCATTGGTGTTAGAATGTATTCCAGGCTCATTATCTAGGGGAAGGGGGTGGGGGTACATGAACTAAAAAATGAACCTCTGAAACTACAACCAGGTCCAGGGTAGAGGATGCTAGGAGTATGCTAGACCTAACTGATGAGGGGGCCTCAGTAATTCCACACAGATGCAAGGATCAGATTGTCCAAAACAGCAGATGGGATTTTGCATTATGGGTTTATTCAACAGATGTTACTAAAGTATCAATGGACCACCAAGGGTCAGTCATGGAAAACAGGTACATTTTCAGAACTCTCCTTGCTAGGCAGTACAGTTCTCCACAGAAACAACAATTTCTTTCTCTTCCCCATGGTGTATGCTTGTGGACTGTGCCACACACCGGAACACATTTCCATTTCCACAGAGTGTATACTTGTGGAAATAGACCACACAATCAGAACATCTTTCCCAAATAGGTGCATAATTGTGGAACAATGCTACACACCTGAACCCACAGCAATGGCATTTGCTCAGGCAAAACTGGTGCCCTTCCATGAATCAGTTAGCCCTGCCTTTTAAGCTTCCAGATGGCATTTCTCCCACCCTTTGCCCCAACCGACAGTCTCTGTCATTCCTTCAGGGTTACACCACAGAAGCCTCCATTCTCCACTGAAATGCTAAAGACTACGAACTTTACTTCACTCACTTGGGTGAATAAGGGGCACTGACAGGTGTAATCTAACCTTATATATGGGCACACACACCCCAGAACAAACCCCTAAATTGAGAACTTGTCCCCCAAAATAGTACTCACAAAATAGTTTCTCCTTCCTCTAGGCATGGAAACAACTCATGAAGTACCCTTTTCCACATATTAGTTGATCCTTCCTCTAAGCATGGAAACAACCCCAAACATATTTCCATTCTGCACTCACAAATCTGTTGCCCCTTCCTTTACACATGGGAACAAACAGAAGCACCTTTTCCCTTGGTAGCTTGTCAGAACAGTCTCTCACAAAGTCCTTTTCAAAGGCAGCTGTACACACACAAGGACCTTCAGGGGACTGCCCCTTGGATTCACTGAACTAGCAGTCCCTTCCACATCTCCTGAAGTGAAAATCAGGAATCCTGCTGAATAAAGGTCTCCACCACTTCACTGGAAGCAGGTAATTGTAGTCCAAACTAGGGTGAGAAATCCAGGACCCTAAGACACACTAGCAGTGCTCCTGCCACTCTCACTTTCACTGCTGAACTAACTGAACATTCTAAAAATTCCCAAGAGCAGCTGTACACAGAAATGGTTATGCTGCTGCGAGAGTTCCAAATGACATTATCATTCTTCCCTCAGGCTAGCTGAGTAAACAATGATGTCATTATGTAAGAAGTCCCTAATGAGCTCCTTACCAGCTGCCTGTTCTATCTGCCTAACAGAAGCACTGATAGGATTCTAGTAACCCAAGGGGACTGGGTGGCTACATAAAATAAAGAAAAGAAATGAAAAAAAGTCCAAAATCCTTTTTCATCACTCATGATCCTTTTTCCTTTGAACGAAAAAGGACTCACAAAACAGGATCTTAGCAAGTGACAAAAAAAATTTAAAAGTATTAAACAAACACATTCAGGGGTCATTTTAAAAAGAAATAAGTGCTGCATCCAGCTAATGAAGCCACCATGAGCAACATACATGTCTTGGTGTCTGTGCACACCATTAATTTTTTTTTGGGGGGGGGGGTAAACTTTTCTTTTTCACAGAAACCCAATACAAGATGTCCGAAATGAAAACATTATTTTTCCTCATAAAAAAGGATTGGCCCCTAACAGGAAAGAAAGAATCCTTGTTTAACCAAATTCTTTTTTCGTTCCATTCTGCTATCCTGGAGAGTGAAATTCCCATTGAAAATAATGGGAACTTTAAAATTTAATAACTTTGGAAAATATTAATATTTTTTCACCAAACAAGTGAGAAGCATGTCTGTGACTCAATCGGTTTCTACCCTAAACATCTCAGACCAAAATTCCAAAACTTCTGGACACAGTGTGTTGACAAAAAAAAAACAATGAAAAAGGGTGATTTATTTTTTTACATTTTTGCACTATCTGGATCTCGGAATCTGCACATCTGACAGGAACAAAACTTGTCATGTCAAGAGATGTTCCCCACAAGACTGTGCATACAA
The DNA here is from genome assembly GCA_016271365.2 of Neoceratodus forsteri. Taxonomy (NCBI): domain Eukaryota; kingdom Metazoa; phylum Chordata; order Ceratodontiformes; family Ceratodontidae; genus Neoceratodus; species Neoceratodus forsteri. The sequence goes on from CM057451.1 coordinate 215,526,595, forward strand.
AATACATAAATACATAGAAATTGTCAGCAGATATGGACTGCTAGGCCCATCCAGTCTGCCTATATACCATATACATGTATGTGTCCACTGACCCTAAGTGTTCAATGGCTTTTCATCACTCCCTCTCCATCCAAGGTTCCCTTGTGCCTGTCCCAGGCATGTTTAAACCCCTCCAATGTGCTTGCCACCACCATCTCTTCTGGCAGACTATTCCAAGCATCCACCACATTCTCTGTGTAGAAAAACCTCCTCACGTTACCTCTTAATCTATACCACTCCAATTTCATATTGTTTCCCCTCGTTCTGGTATCTGTTCTTCATTGGAAAAGATCCAGCACCAGCACTTTGTTTATGCCCTTGAAGTACCTGAAAGTTTCTATCATATCCCCCCTTTCTCTCTTCTTCATCAGTGTGTGCATACTGAGGTCTCTTAGTTTCTTCTCATATGTTTTGTGATGTAAGCCATACACGATCTTTGTTACCCTTCTCTGGATAGCCTCCACCTTGTCTATATCCTTACACATGTGTGGTCTCCAATACTGCATGCAGTACTCCAGTTGATGCCTTACCAGTGTTTTATACAAAGGCATCACCACCTCCCATCTCCTGCTAGTAATGCCTCTGCCTATGCACCCCAGCAAGGCACTGGCCCTCTCTGCAGCCATTGTGCACTGCTTTGATAACTTAAAGTCATCAGATATGATAACTCCTAGGTCCCTTTCCTCTTTGGTGACAGTCAGCACCCCCCCACACACATTATGTAGCCTTCAACAGGGTTACCCCACCCATGTGCATTATATTTCACTTGTTTGCATTGATCCTTAGTTGCCACACCTCTGACCATCTTTCAAGCTTCTCCAGGTCACTCTTCATTTTCTGTACACTTTCTGAACTATCCACCCTGTTGCAGATGTTGGTGTCATCTGCAAATAGGCAGACTGTTCCTTTCAGCCCCTCTGCAGTATTACTAATGAAGACATTGAACAAGACTGGTCCGAGCACTGATCCCAGTGGGTACTCTGCTGCTCACCTCTCTCTCCCCTGATTGGATTCTATTTACCACCACTGTCTGCCTTCTGTTTGTCAGCCAGTTTCTAACCCAATGTATCACCTTATGCCCCATGCCCAGACTACTCATCTTGCTAACCAGCCTTCTGTCTGGGATGGTATCCAAGATTTTGCTGAAATCTATGTAGGTGACATCTACCACCCATCTCTGATTCACTTCCCCAGTCACCCATTCAAAACCATCTATCATATTCATTTGATAAGACCTTCCTGCTGTGAATCTGTGTTGCCTCAGAAGGTGACCACCATTGGATTCCAGGTGTGCCACTATCCTTTCTTTCAGCAGTGTCTCCATGATCTTCCCCACCACTGAGGTGAGGCTGACTGGCCTGTGGTTCCCCGCTTCCTCCCTATTGCCACTTTTGTACAGTGGGACTAAATGTACCATCCCCCAGTGTCCTGGAACCATGCCTCTGTTGTATGACTCTGTGAACAGGGCAGCCAGATGCACTGTTAGTTCCCTTTGCAGCTCCCTTAATATCCTTGGGTGTATGTTATCTGGCCCATGGCTTTATCCATCTTCAGCTTTGTGAATTCCTCCAGAACTCTGTCCACTGTGAAGAGACTGGTGTCCACTTCTCCACCCCATTGCCTCTGCTCCCTACTGTGGTCCTAGATCTCTCCCTCCTTAGTGAATACAGAACAGAAGTATTTGTTCAGTATTTCTGCCTTGCCTAGACCCCCCTCCTTACACTCTCCCTCCTCCCCTTTAAACCTCACAAACCTCCCATTTTTTCTTTTATCACTGATGTACCTATAGATGTCTTGTCCCCTTTTTTCACAGTCCTTGCTAAACTCTACTCTCTCTGTGCCTTGACTCTCCTAACAGGTTTCCCTGCTTCCCTTACACATTCAAGGTACACCTCCATGTCCTCCTCCCTTTGGATCCCCTTATACTTCCTTAACTTTGTCTGCCACCTTTTTAGAGAATCATAGTGGTTTCCTTCTTCTTTTCCCTTTGATCACTATCCTAATGCATTGGTTAGTTACCTCCGCTATGGCTCCTTTCAGTTTATCCAACTGTTTCTTCACTCCCTCCATTACCTCTTCCTTCTCCAGTGCTGCTCTTAAACATCTACACATTTCATTGAAATCCACCCTCCTGAAATCTAATACTTGTACCCTTGTGTGGCTTAATTGAGTTTCTATCTCCATGCCAAACCACGCCATGTGGTGGTCACTGGATCCTAAATGCCCTTCCACCTGGACTCCATTGATTCTGTTCCCATTGGTCCATACCAGGTCCAGAATCAATTTGTCCCTGTTTGGCTCATGCACCAGCTGTCTGAGTCCAACCCCCTGCAAGGATTCCAGGGTGGCTGTGCTTCTGGCTGAAGCAGCTGCCTTGGATGTCCAATCCATATCTAGCATTTTGAAATCCTCCATCAGCAGGATTTCACCTTTAGTTACCATGTCATGAATTTCCCCCACTAGTACTCTGTCCACTTCCTCCCTCTGTGCCTGAAGTCTGTAGATCACCCCTGTATGATCACTGTGCCATTTCCTGGTTCAAGGGTGACCCACATTGCCTCAGCCTAACCCTGTCTTCATTGTACTTTTGTAGTCTTTATACATTCTGTGATGTACCAAGTAACCCTCCTTCCCTTTTATGTTCCCTCTCCTTTCTGAACAGTGTATAGCCCAGTACAGTAATGTCTCTACTGTGATTAGCAGAGCACCATGTATCTGTTATTGCTGCTATGTCAAGGTCTGCCTCCGTCATCAAAGCTTCCAGGTCTGGAATCTTATTTTCCAGACTACGGGTGTTTGTGAACATGACCTTGTTGTACAGATGCATTGAATGGTTGCTAAGCTATTAAATGTCACAATCTGAGGTTTAACATAGAAGCCCTGCTCAACCCTACCACACCCCTATAGTTATGGGTGTACCAGCACTTATGTGCCAAATTAAAAATGTTATACCGTAATAACTTTGGCATTTTTTGACAAAATAGCCCAAAGTTTGCATTGCTTGGTAATTCTGCCATTGTCTCAAGATGTGGAAAACTTTATGACAGCATCTTCAATGGTTTTTGAGCTATTGAGTGGAAATAATCACTTTTTAAATATTTAGGTATAACCTTAGATAATCAGTTTTCTTTTGAACCTCATATTCAGAGCCTTAGGAAAACCCTGCATCAAAGATTGGGTATTCTCTATCGAGTTAAGTTCCTTCTGACTTTTGAATCAAGAAAGCTTTTAGTCCATAGTTTCCTGTTCTCGGTACTCAATTATGGAATACTTATATATACCTCCTCATGTTATAATGTTTTGAGCCCGCTCAGAGTGATATATCATTCAGCCTTAAGATTCTGGCTAGATTTGCCTTTTCGAACTCACTGTTCTGACTTGTACAAACAGTCTTATTCTCTATCTTTCGATGACTGAGTTCTTTTTAAAATGGGTACTTTTTTATTTAAAGTAAAATGTAACCTTCTTCCCCCATTTACTTCTCTAATGTTTCCCAGGGCAATGAATGCATTATCCACTAGGTCTCAGTCCAAATTTAAATTTAAAACACCATTTCTTAAGACCACCTTTGGGCAAAGATCTTTATTATCTAGAGCACCCACTTTTTTCAATAAGATGCCATCAGTAATTGTTGAGAGTAATCTCATTCAGTGCTTTAAGAAAAAGTTAAAATACTGGCTTTTTTCAAAAACATACCGTATCTGCTTCTGTAATTGCACTTTATTAGATTGAACGGTCTGCTCTCAATGTTATATTTTTATACTGTGTTTTTAGATTGAACTTGTCACCAATGAAAATGGGCAATCTTGCTCATCTGGATTTACAAGTATAAAAAATAAAAATGAAATGAAATGAAAAACACTTTTTTCCCATTGGTTAACATGGGATTTTTTGCCCTTATCTACAGCCCAGACAGAATAAAATTATTGTATGAAATTTGTAGGAATGATGGGAACTGCACCAATGGTATGCTTTGGATGCTTTGGTAAAAAAATGTGTTACTTTTTTGAATTATAACAATCTGTGTGATAGCCACTAGACAGGCAGGTAAATGAAAACCATTTGAACTGTTAATTGTTAAGGCTTTGCTGTTCCTGCTCAGAGAAATGCTGTTTGTGATTTTTTTTTTCTAAAAAAATACTGCTTGGAAAGCTGTGAACAAGACCTGTATTTAACTCTCAGTCATGTACTTACTTCTATTTTTGACTTAGAATTTTCAAATTCACAGGGCAAATATGCATTAGGTAAGGATTGTGCAAACAGAAAATAACAATTCACAGCTCTTTACAGTTTGAACTTTGTTTTTCAAATAGAAAAGACTGTGATCAGTAAAGGTCCATAACAGTTCGAACTGTAATAGCTAAGAGTTTCTAGTTTAATCCCAGGCAACTACCCAGGTAAGCTAGTTGCCACTTAGATACGCACTTACTTGTCTTCTACCAACAGTGGGTGACACAGAGAGTTACCCTAGATGCTGACAGCCCCCCAGAGCAAATTCCCAGAGAGCCCCAACAACCACAGTGCAGACCAGCGCATCTGGCCCCTTTACCTATAGTAAAATAAAAGAGTCAGGAGAAGGCATGCAGAGGGACCACTAATCCATCTCCATTGAGAACACAGTACCACCGCTGCCATCCACAGTAACAAAACCCAGAGAGCTTTGCTGCACAGGTAGGAAGCTGGGGGCAGTTAGCAAAAGGCAACCAGTAGATCATTTTTATGAGAGGATGTCATGGGTAGCCATTGATGCCTAGCGTGGGACAGACCTGCAGATCCAGCTGTGGGACACAACACAGCTGGATCTGCAGGTCTGTCCACTTCTACTCCTCCTTTAGAGCTATTGATCTGCACACCAGGCTTGGTGTCTCTGGCAGGCATGACACTTCCTAATCCTGTCTTCTCCTATCCACTTAACTGACTGTGTCCATAACTTTGCTAGCCCTCGAATTTGCGGTGCCATGGCACATTCCTTATACTCAAGCCTTTTCTTATTCCTAACCACCTTATCCATAGCGGATCACCACAACAAAGAACAAGGATCAGGTCCTCCTCTGGAAATTTCCAATCCTATTACCAGAACCTTATTCCACTGCACCTACCCTTTTTTAATATCTGCGGCCCATATCCTTCACCCTTACACTTTCTGCTCCCCTCATATATGTCGATCAGAGCACTCTCCTTAGCTTCCCTTCACTTCTACCCTAGCATTATGTCACACCCATCATCACCTTGTGGAAGGTCGCAAAGGAAAAAAGCACTTCTATACTTCAAAAACTGCTATTCTTGCTCCTTCTCTGTTCTGGTAATGTGGAGGTAAACCCTGGACCCCCATTACCACTTGCATCTCCCACAGAATTTGCATCTACATCTGGACTTAAGTTAATGTTAGTCAACATATTGAGCCACACAAAAAAGTTTGATCAGCTCCAAGTATGGGCTGCTCATACTGAGCCGAACCTCATTATTATAACTGAATCTTGGCTCAAAAAGTCAAACAGTGATCAACAAGTCTCCCTTCCTGGCGACAATCTGCACAGGGCAGATAGGGAAGCCAGAGGGGCCGATGTAGCCATCTACACTAAATCTAAGTTTACAGTTAGTGATATTCACTGTAAATGTAAACCTAAGGAGTATGAAATCATATCTCTCAAATTACACATTCCATCCACTGAATGTCTCACTATTATTGGTGGTTATCACCCCCCATCAGGAGGCACTGACCTCCTCATCATACTTAAATCATTAATCGCCTCTGCCAACACTGAAACTTTAATACTTTGGGATTTTAATATGGACTGGCTGACCCCCAAGTCACACAGCCTGAAATCCTTCTGTGATGAAGTCTGCTTAGCCCAGTTAGTTGGTGAACCCACTAGAACCAATACATCCAATCCTGACAACAGTTCTCTCCTTGATGTCATACTTTCTACTCATCACCACAAAATTATTCACTCTGCAGTCTTCCACAATGACATGAGTGATCATGGGGTGGTTGTTTGTACAAGATCACAAATTATAGCCGTACAGCAACCAACACTCATAACTAAGTGGTCCTTTCACAAGTTTAATACATTGGATTACTTATCTGACTTGAGCAAAATTAGATGGCAAGGCCTCTACCTTGCCAAAATGATCGATGCGGTGGTCACTGTCCTTAACAACAACCTCACTGCGCTGGCCAACAAGCATGCCCCTTTGATCAAAGTCAGGGTGCGTAAAACATCCAACCCATGTTTTACAGCAGAACTGAAGGCTACACTCATACACCATGATAAACGCTGGGCTAAGGCTAGAAAATCCAAAAGCCCAGCTGACTGGCAAGCTTTCAGAGCAGCTAGAAACACCTGCATTAAACAAATATGTGCAAGCAAAGCCAACTATTATGTCTCCACCCTTGAACAGGCAAAAGGGAATTCCCAAAAAATCTGGAAGACACTCATGTCCATCGATGTCGGCCTGTAGCCCCCTCAATCCCACTGAAGATTCTCAGCAATGGTTGGGCTGTGGGGAACAGATGCCTAATCCTCAAGGAAATCAACAATCACATTGTAACTGTTGGCCTATCTTTTGACTCTTCGCCTTATGCAGCCTGTGGTAGTAACCAAGCCTGTAATAATATTGACTCACAAACTTTGACCCACCCGCTCCAGTTGTTCCTGCATAGCTATAAAGAAGTCGAAAGTTCATTTCTTAACCTAGACATTTGAAAAAGTGCAGGGGATGATGGTCTGGAACTTTTTACTTAAATTAGGCTATCTTGACCTCACTACCCCTATCCTCTACATATTCAGTCTTTTCATTTCCACTGCCACTTTCCCTCCTGCTGGAAATCTGCCCATGTCTTCCCATTATTCAAGTAAGTGGACCCATGCGACCTAAACAACTATAGGCCCATCTCAATCTTAACCTGTCCTCTCCAAAGTCCTTGAAAAGCTAGTTTACTCCCAAATGAAACTCCATATCGAATCATCTTCAATCCTCAGCCTGCTCAATCCGGCTTCTGGTCCAACCATAGTACAGTCACTGCTCTAGCCAAAGTTACCAATGAGTGGATCACAGCCATGGACTCCAAGAAAGTTACTGGTGCAGTATTTTTAGATCTCAGCTAAACGTTTGACACTGTCAACCACAATCTGTTAGTCTCAAGCCTAATAAAAGTAGGAGCCACCCCCCCTTGCTGCCCAGTGGTTTACCAGCTACCTATCTGGAAGGACCCAGAAAGTAAAAGCTGGTGACCTCTTGTCTGCATCCCTCCCAGTTGTTAGGGAAGTCCCATAGGGCTCCATATTAGGTCCCATCCTCTTCTCCGTCTACATCAATAACATTGAAGCACATATATCCCAGTACCATCTGCATTTCTTTGCTGATGATACTGTACTGAATACATCAAGCCCTACACTTGCTGAAGTTAGGGATGTACTCCAAGCCAACATTGCACAACTAGAAATTAGTCTAATCAATGCCAAACTATTCCCCAATGCCAAGAAAAATAAGGTCATGATCTTTGCTCCAAACACCCCCTCCACTTCCATTGCAAACACTCACAAATAATTCATCACTACCTTCCTTGGTGAACCCCTTGAAATCACCTCCAAATTCAAATGACTTGGTATGTGGCTAGACAACAAGCTTTCCTTTCATGACCACCTTGACGATCTGGCAAAGAGGCTAAGAATTAGGCTAGGTTTCTTCTTCTGTAACAAGTCCCTCTTTCCACTGGATACCAGAACTAGGCTGGTCCAGGTCACTTTCTTGCCACTACTCAGCTATGGAAGTCTAATCTATTCCTCTGCAGCAGCCTCAGGACTCGGCAAACTAGATGTCCTCTACCACTGCACCATATGGTTCACGACAAACCTACCCTACAGAACCCACTATTCCGATTTGTACCTAGCCACTGGCTGGAAATCACTCTCAACTAGATGTTTGCTTCATGCCGGTATCTGGACTCTTAAGCTACTCCTGAGCTATCTCACAACCCTTTTTCTTATTTCTCATCATGCCTACTGTCAGGAAAAATTACCTCCTTCTCCTAAATGTCACCCCATTCCATGTGTAAGCATATTGACAAGGGATAGTGAAAAAGAATGGTGTGACATTTAGGCCTCACAACCCCAATGACACACCCCATCATCTGTCAATCTTGGGATGATTGCCAGGTCCAGGGGGGAGGGGCAACCCTAAAGATTTTTCATTTCCTGACTTTTTGTGGTTTAACCCTTAATAATGCATTAACACAATTTTTTGCATAGAATTTCCTTGCTTTTTAAGAAAGAATAGAAATGTAGAAAGTTGTGCAAGTTGGTGGGAGCATGGGGCCCACCAACTTGCAAGTGTCATGCCATGTTACACACATAATGGACCCAATTCTAGAAGGCTGGTGCAAGTCACCACCAAATGTGACTTGTGACAACCGCAGCTGCGACATTGACTCTGCACCCTATTCTAGAAGGGCAGGGTCTCCACATCTAAGTCCTGTGACTTACGACATGCAGCCAGGTACACTGAACAGAGGGTGCACCTGGCGAGCATGTCACAAGCTGCAATAGGTCCAACACAGGTTGCAAGTTCCCCTCCATGTCCAGCAAGCCACATTAGGTGCCCCACAGGGCTGCCCACACCCCCTGCCCCTTAAGCATACTGCAACTGCCCCACAGGGCTGCCCACAACCCCTGCTTCTGAATCCTCCATTGTGATATGCCCCACAGGGTGGTGCAATCAACCCCCCCACCTGTGCCCTGATCCTGAGTCACTGCTGCAAATACGCCATTTACCCAGTCCAGCCCTGGTAGTGTAGTGGCCTCCCACCCCTCCACCCAGCATTCTCCTCTACTTCATATCCACCCCCACAACATTTAGTACAACTCTTGAGTACCCTGTAAATTTTCCCCAAAGCAGTCACTTGACATAACAGTAGTTCCTAATATGCACACACCTGCTAAGCTGTGGAAGTTAGGTGTGTGACCTTGTGCAAGGCTGTCCCATAAAACTAGGAAAAGAAGATGGGTAACATATTTACTGTACCACTGACACAGAGGAAAGAGGAAACAGGAGGAGACTGAACAATGGATAGTACTCACAAAAAGGAGGGAGCTAGGGGCATTACTAGTGGAGAGACTGAGCATGGCATGGCAGAGGGAGAGATAATACTCGGATAGGTGAGGAGGTAGAGGAGTGATGGCAGACAAACAGGAAGAGGGGAAAGGGTCTCAATTGAGAAGGGTGGGGTGGGGGAGACACAGTGGCAGATGGTGAAAGCACCATATTGAGAGGCCACAGGAATGAGAACATAAGTGGGATAGTGGTGTTGGGCCCAAGGAAATATGAGGGTGGTGCACCGGCATAGGGGGAATACATACTCAAGGGGATCAGATGGGGCAGCAAGGGTGAAAGGCACAGTCAGATATGAGTGTAGTCCATATCAGGATTAAAGGCAGACAAGACAGAACAGGCAATCCTAAGGTGCACAATGAGGGGTAGGAAGAAACCACACATTGTAGCACATGTGGAGTCAAATGAGCTAGCAGGTGAAATGGTGAAGGTAGCAATAGAGAGAGATGAGGAAGTGTGAGGGTTGTGCGAAGAGAATGGAGAGTCTGTGGCCTTCTCTGAAGTTCGCCCAGTACCTTGCACAAGCTCGATGAGAAAGGGAGGATTAGGGAGTTGTACACGTGGTTGTTTCAATAGTGTCAAACACAGGGGTATGGAGTTATGGGCGCTTGGGACAGCCAATTGGGTAAAAACAATCTATTTGCAATTGATAGGCTTCCCATTAGTGGGGAGTGGAAGGAGCTATTAAAGTGAATATTGGGGATTATAGTACAACAAAGGTGGATATTAACTGTGCATGAAGCATGGCAATTGGACATCAGGTAGGTAGGGATCCGATAAAGTGGAGTCACAGTCTACCCACCAGGCTAGCAGGGATGGACTCAGAGCTGTTGAAAAGGGAGATAGTATAAGGGAGGAGACAGAGGATGATGAAAGGCAGAGGGATGGATGGAAAGTGGTCTCACTAATTGCGATAAGACTAGGCAACTAATCAGAAGAGCTACAGCCACTCTTGGCAGTGTAGAGGGTAGACATTGCAGTTGTCACAGAAACTTGGGCAACTGAGTACCAGGACTGAGATATGGCAATCCCTGGGTACAAATGATGCAGGAAAAACCATAAGGAGTAGGGGGTGGAGTGGCAGGATATGTGAGGGACTTGAAGGGACAGATGAGGTCTGTAAAGTACAGCGGTGGAGGGACATCAGGGGGCACACACAAAGAATAGACAGGGAAGATGTAGGAGGGAATTGAGCAGACCCTATTTCACAGACAGGGTGGTAGCAAAATGAAATACACTACTAGAATGGGTGGTATTATGTAAATATGTGACCAGCTTCAAAAGGACATGGGGCAGGGAACAGAGGAGAGTGAGGATTGGGGAAGTGGGGGGCAGCATCAGGATGACAAATGGGAGGGAGTGGGGCAGCTGCAAACTACTGCTGCAAGCTGCATGCTCCAGCAGACATATTTGGACTGGGTGGTCTGTTTCTGCTGTCACATATGCATGTTCATAATTATTTTTTGTTTCTCACAGAGAGGGTATTGGACACATGGTACAGTCACTGATGCCCAGTGGGATGGGGCAGATGGTATTGAGCGGGGTTGCTGTGGTGATGTGGAGAACAATAACAGCCTATCATATGATGGGCAGGTGGAGATTTGATTACAAAGTAAATGCATTCCACTAGTGTTTCAGCTGATCATCAAACACCACAGGGGAAGCAATGTAATATTAAGCACATCATATCACCTCAGATTCAAACACTTACACAAAATTTCATGAGCAAGGCTGCTTTTTCACTCACTTCTCATAATTCCAAAAATACAGTAATTCTTATTTCATTAATTGATTATTATGATAATCAATTGTGACTGGCATGACATCACAGTTTAGTGTGAGAGCAATGTGATTGTTCTATTGAGCATGTGTCATTCACACTACTACAAATGTAATATTAGCAAGCCAGAAGGGATGAGAAAGTAAACTGATGAACTCATTTCCACTCCATTGACATACATTCATCAGGTCAACCATCTCCAATTTAATACAACAATTATGTCATTATGATTGTGTTGAGATATATCAATTGAAATTCATTTTGACAAAAATAAGTAAGAGAAAAAACATTTACTTTTCAGTAAGAGCTTGTGGCTCAAGTGGATAGTTAATAACCTAGCATTTAATGGGTTGGGGCTTTGATCCCTGCAGAGGGAATATTTTTGTTCCTTTCCTGACACTTGCACTCATTTTTTTTATATTTATCATTCTTAAATTTCATAAAAACATAATGCTATTATCACAAAGTGTGTTATTACACAGTTTTTGATTCTGTGTGTGACTTGACGGATGTGGGGGAAGGGTGTTGCAACAAGACAGCATTTCTTTAGTCTTTCATAAAATCACAGTCTCGCCATGCCAGCATCAATTCACAAGCAGCGGCAGCTTTTTGGTCTGTCAGCCCTTTAATATTTGGCTCCACAAATCCTACCACCCACACACCATCACCACGCAGCTCTCTCCGATCCCAGATGACTTTGAATCACAAGATGAAAGTTAATTCAGACAAAAGATGTTTTTTAAAAGAAAACTAGCAGCTGCATAGTAAAGGAATGGTCAAAATTTAAAAAGGGAAGCAAGATTCTATGGCACTTGTAGCTTTTTGGTCTGTCAGCCCTTTAATATTTGGCTCCACAGATCCTGCAACCCACACACCACCAGCACAGAGCTCCCACTGATCCTGGATGACTTTGAATGGCAAGATGAAAGTCAATTTGGACAAAATATATATTTTTTTTTTTAAAGAAAACTAGTGGCTGCATAGTAAAGAAATGGCCAAAATTTAAAAAGAGAAGCAGGATTCTATGGCACTGCAAAATCCATTTGGATTAATTTGATGATATATGTCATCATAACTATTAAACAGACAGAATCTCTTAATCACAATGATCACATAAATCTAATACAGCCATGGCAAGATTAATTACTTAGTCAGTAAATACATTCAATTTGCAGCTTATGAAAATACATATGTTGTATATGTAGATCACTTCCTGGTTGCTGACAGCTTGACACAAGCCCATCACAGTGATCCATTTGAATGTGTGAATGTTCACATCATCATTCTGACTACCTCACTCACTTTCCAATAATCAAAACATGGAACATGACCTGAACATTTACATAAACTGCCATATTTAATTTTTCTTTGGCTGACAACTCTTAAATTATATAAAAAACTGCGCAACAGTGAGAGACAGGATGAAATTATATGTAGTCTGACAAATAATGGCATAAAACCACTCATGGGGCTACAATACATACAACATTTCCTATTGTCTTTAAAGATTGGTAACATTGGCCTATGTGATGCATTATAAAATCTGGCTATCTTGTCACCTATCTCGTGATCAAAGATTGCGATCAAAGAATCTCATGATAAAAGAATTTGCAAACTCATGATCAAAGAATTTGCAGGCTCACGATCAAAGAATAAAAAATGGTCAAACTCGAGTTTTAGGCAGAATTACATGAAACTACTGCCATGCCTCGATAGAACAAAGTCCCCTGAGCAAAAGCCACCCTCATTAGTGTTGCTAAGCCATCCCTGTGCTGAGAAATGTGCAATTTTCAAAAGGCCATCTTGTCCCTTGCTCACGATGCAGGATCACAATCAAAGAATCTCGCGAACAAAGAATTTGCAGGCTCACGATCGAAGAAATTGCAGGCTCATGATCAAAGAATAGAAAATGGTGAAACTTGAGTTTTAGGCAGAATTAAATGAAACCACTGGCATGTCTAGTTAGAATGAATCCCCCTAAGCAAAACTCACCCTCATTTGTGTTCCTAGGCCACCCCAGAGCTGTGAAATTTACATTTTTCAAAGGGCCATCTCGTCCCTCACTTGTGATGCAAGATCGCGATCAAAGAATCTCGTGATCAAAAATTTGCAGGCTCGCGATCAAAGATCCTTAGCAAGCCAAGATCAAATAATTTAAAATGTTATAACTCTATTTTTTGACTATTTTACATCAAATCATAGGCATGGCTTGATAGAACGAGGCCTCCTGAGTAAAACCCATCCAAGTTTTATTTCAAGAGTGACCCCTGAGCAAAGATATTTGAGTTTTTATGATCAGAAAAGCAAAAACAAGATGGCGGACATCACGATCAAAGAATTCTTGGGGACAAAGATTCTTGAAACGTGAGGCTGCAAATTTTTTGACAGCCAGGTGGGACCAGATAGCCAGAACCCCATTCTTTGTTCGCAAAACAACTATATACATTTTCCCATTGACTTATAATGGGGATTTAAAAGTGGCATAACTTTTGAATGACTTAGTATTTTTTCACCAAATGAAAAGTGACATATTTGGGCAGCTGTGTTCTTTCAGATGAGCCATCTCACTGAGTGGACCACCACATGATGGCTGTGCAGGGCCACAGACAAAATTCCAAAAGCTGTCTCCAAAACTGGATAATTTTGCATTTTTCAGCATTTTCATGCGCAATGACCGTAAGTCCGACCAAAACCAAATTTGGCAGATCAGGAGATCTGCCATGCCCCACGATGCACACCAAATATCAGGTAAATATGTTGAATGGGTCCAAAGTTATTAACACACAAAATTTTGATTTTAACATAGAAGTGCCTTCTTAACTAGAGATGCAGCGAATTTAAATTTCACCGGCCAAGTGAATGCGAAGTGGGCACTTTGTGTTGTCACTCTGCTTTGTGGTGTGGCCAGCATGAAATGCCCACTTCATCTTGTTATTATTACTTTGCGTTGTCATTCCACCTTAAGGCAAAGTAAGGCAGAGTGGCAACAATTTTGGCATCTCCCCACACACACAGTCACTAGAATTAATGTGCATCCCCAAAATGCTACTGTCGTCTTGTCTCCAGAAAATTCCCCAGAGCTGATGAAGTGAAATGAGAGAGTAACAAGAAATGCAAAGTCTCCCAGAATTAATGGCACACTCAGTCATCAGGGCAGTTGTCAGACAAAGTCACCAGAATTAATGTTCATCCCCAACATGCTACTGTCATGTGTCCAGAAAATTCCCCACTGCTGATGAAGTGAAATGAGGTGTAACATGACATACAAAGCCTTCCATCTTAGAGATACAGTGAATTAAAATTCCACCTGCGAAGTGCCCGTGAAGTGGGGACTTTGCATTGTCACTCCGCTATGCAGAGTGGCCAGCTTGAAATGCCCACTTCACCTTGTTATTGTGATTTTAACTTCTCAATGTCATTCCGCCTTAACCTGAAGTAAGGAGGAGTGACAATAATATTGGCAGCCCCCGGGCCCCCACACATCACATGGCTTACTGTACTATAACTCACATGCTGTACAGAAACGCGAATGCCTATGGCTGTAGCTCCCCAATGACAATGACCTGTATCACAAAATTCTCGAATTTCAAAACTCATATCAATGAATACAGTGGTGAAGTCTGGAGAGATACTACAAAACAGGCTTACATGATGCAAGTAACTAGTAAAAAAATTAATTTTGTGATTCGTGATGTGATCGGGAATCGTGACTGCATTTGTGACTGTGAAATATGAATTTATTTTTCTCGGACTTGTAACTGATGAGCATATTGGGAATGCGAATGCCTACAGCTGTACTTCCCTGATGACCTGACTGTTCACAAAACTCGCCAGCTTGTAAACTGATTTCCATGGGTACAGTGGTGAAGTCTGGAGAGATATTACAGAACATTAATTTTGTGATTCGTGACATGATCGTGAATTGTATGCATCACACCAATATTCTGAAAGGAAGCCAAAGAAACAACTGTGACTTAAAAGTAACAAATGGAGATTGGGTCCTAAAGAGATGCAAATGCACAGACAGATTAAGATTGTGCTACGCACTAAAGAGATGCAGACACAAAGGCACAACAACAACAACACCTAACCAGTGCTCACCATCAGAAATCCAAATTTGGAAAAGAATACCTTTTGCCATGGGGGGTAGTGCACAGCATCAACAGCCTGCTACTACCAGTAAAGGTACCACAAGCAGTACAAAAATTCCGTGCAGGTAGGTGCAGTGGATAGCAGGTTCACACTGCTGCAATTATTCTGTAGCACAATAAATGGTATCTGATTTAATGGCATGCATGCAAACACACACACACACACACACACACACACACACACACACACACACACACACTACAACTAATGCGTAGCAAATTGAAAACCTTTAGTAATACGACAAAATGTTTTAAACAAACTGAAATTTTACACTGCTGCACCACAACAATCAGCAAAAAAATGCCAAGAAATACTGAAAATATTGCTGTATGTACATTAACTCAGTTATACAAGAAAAATATAAACAAAACAGAAAGACTGCATTTTTCTCCCAATTAATCTACCTACACCACAGATACACCCCTCCTCCAAAGCACGCTTCACAGTACACAGACTGACTGTTCTAAATTAACATTAAAAATCCAAACACAAACAATAAACACTAGATGATATGAGCACAGGAGGGTTTCCTACAATCGATGTACTGAATTTTGAGCAAAAAAAATGGCTCAAAAGGTTTTTTTAACAGCTTTTAGAGGATTTGAATGGCAGAGCTCTGAGAAGAAACTGTTTCCATCTTCCACTACACACACACTACACAGAACTGAGGCTATGCATAACAAGCTAGAGCCCATGTGACCTGAAATCCCATGAAGCACTGCAAATTCACTTTGGAACTCAATAACAAGGCGAAGTGATGCGAAGTGCATTGATTTCATTGTTACTTCACCTTAAAATTGGAGGAGAAGTGGTTTGGGGAAGATGGAGTAATGTGAAGTCATTGTTTCCAATGGACTTTGCGTTCCCCATTATAACACGAAGTACTCCACTTCGCACTGTGGAGCACTTCGCGCATTCCGCGTTACTCCACGTAGCACTTCGCAGAGCGAATTTAGCCCAATTCGCCCACCACTATTCTTAACCCTAAATATAGTGGCACAACTGTGCCACTATAATATATATATATATATACATACATATATGTGTGTGTGTGTGTATACACACACATACATAGCCCCCCCATCAGCTTTCTGTCAGTTTTACTGGACATGTTAATTTAAATCCATTTTTATAGCAGAGCACCACCCATGTTGAAAAGCACCAACTGCACCCTCATCCTGCATTGCCTGCACAGCTCTTTCCAACATTATTCCTGTCTAAGGAATGTGCGCTTCAAGGACCAGCATACATCAGCAGCAGAACAACAAAAAGTAAAGTTCCAATGGGACCCTCCCACAGCATGCCCCCCTGCCCATATAACCAACACCCCCTAGTCCTAGGCCCCCAAAACTTGTGACACTTACAGTCAAAAGGTGCAGCAGCCCCTGGGTGGGCATGGTGAGTTAATCCAGAGCAAAGCCTGAGTGGCTCATGGTCCCATGAAGGCAGTGACTATGGCAGTGGTGAGCAAGAGAGAGAGAATATTGTCCTTTGGTGATGCTGATGAGTAAAGATGCAGTGAAGTTTTACTTCCTAAGTCAAGTAAACATGAAGTTACCTACTTTGCATCCATTTGAGGCTATGAGAAGTCCCCATTGAAAAGGGTCACTTTGGCTTCTAAATGACTTCGCTTTACCGACTTCGCGTTCACGTCGCCTTATTTTCCAGAAAGGCGAAGTGTGTGAGAATTGAAACAGCTACACATCACAACTCACAATCTGCCAGTGACATGCTGCAGGCAGGAAGTTAATCATGCAAGACAGTGAACTAATGTCACTTTCCCTTGCCAAGTGCTGGAGAAAGAGCTACCTAAGTGTTACAGAGACACAGCGAGAGAGAGAGTTATATTTTTGTTCAGTTTGCTTATTTTTTGCAGTTTAGTGCCATATTTCTTGTTTTGAGTATATCCCTTTTGATTTTCTTTAGTTTTCATTGTTTTGCTAGTAGTTCTTAATAATTTAATTTCTTTGTTTGATAAAATGGAGAGAGAAGGTTTTGGTTCGGGGGTATGTAGGGATCATTATGTTGGGCCAGGAATGCGTGATGGCACTGGCTGCATCAACCATGGGAATCTGTTCCCTGTTAGTGCTTCCTTGAAGTGGAGATAGTGGTTCCATGATGCAAGCACCCCCACCAGTGGCACCTAGCACTGCCCCCTCACTGCTGGCCATGGCCATGGCAGTTCAGCAGCAGCAGCACAAGCAGCAGCAACAGTTACAGCAGCCACTGCAGCTGCAAGAAGAACAGCAGCAGGTTCTTCTGCCTCAAGTGTCCAGCAGCCCATAATTGTAACATCTGGTACCCCCCACTGACTGTGCCACGTCTGCCACACAGCTCTGTAGTGTGGCATTTTTTTTCATCACTGCCTGGTGACCTCACTGTTGTTAAATGTAACATCTGTGGAGTGCTGGTGCAGTGGGGGCCCAGGGGTAGTCATCTTGGGACAGGTAAGCAGTGAACTCACCTTGTAAACCACCACCATCCAGAGTGTGAGGCCAAGGCAGCAGACGTTTCCAGCAATGTGCCTGCTGTGCAACAGGTGGCATCACGGCCTCCACCTGCATGTGTTCAGAAACGGAGAAGGGAGCAGGACCAATTGGCTGCTCCAGTGGCACCTTCATGGGAGCGCAACCCCTTAAGTTCTGCTACACAGGTGGCTCTTGGGCTGCTGTGGAGACAGGTAGACCACCCGAGTAATGTGGTGGAGAACATGGAGCAGTGGATGGAGACAATTGAGGGTAGTCAGTGGAGCAGTGGATGGAGAGAATTGAGGGTAATCAGTGGAACAGTGGATGGAGAGAATTGAGGGTAATCAGCTGCAAATAATGGCAATGCTGCAACTGCTGCTGAGTCGTCACAACCTGGATGTGTAGTCTTTTTGTTTTCTGTACAACTTTCATTGTGTGTCGTGTCTTTCTTTTTTACTGACCTTCGTGCCCCTTCAAAAATAGTAAAAACACACCTCAAAATATGATAAAAGAAAAGAACATAACAAATGCTGTCTCTTTCTTCTTTTCCTAGCTACTAATCTTTTTACATACAGTAAAATTATTTTTTTTTTACCAGTAATGTTTTCTTCCTGTCATACAGCCCCCTGCAAACATCTATGATAGCTGACTTGCTCCAGTGGTATGGGGTATTAATAATACCATGCAGTTCTGTTTATTAAAGTAGGAGCAGTCAGTACATCTTTCAGTTGCTATCCACAGCAGCTTAATAATCCACAGGCATTGCAGTAGAATAAATTCACCAAAAGTTTATTTTATCAGCATACAGATACAGGTGCCCTTCCCCAGTCCCCACTCCCCACATAGTAAGTTGAACGATATTGTTCGGTACCCATGCTTTATCAAGGCTGAAGTGGTAATTGGCATTACACCGTATTTACAAAGTTTAATTAAAGTGACAGTGGTAAAAAGAGCAGATATAAAGTGCAAAAAGTTTGAGCAAACATGATCTGTTTTTTATTCACTTTTTACTATATCTTACATTAAATTCCATCACGTCACACAGTTTATAGACCTGTCTTTATAGGTACAATACATACACATAGATTAATTACTATTATTTAATAGCTTACCCCCATATTATCTTTATTTATTATTATCCTTTGCACACACCTTTTGCACTTTGTATCTGCACTTTTTACTACTGTCATTTTAATTAAACTTCTTAAATATGGTGTAATGCCAATTACCATCTCAGTCTTGACAAAGTGCGGGTACCATGTAAAAACATTTGACTTACTATGTGGGGAGTGGAGACTGGGGAGAGGTACCTGTATCTGTATGCTGGTAAAATAATATTTTGTGGAATTTATCCTACTGCAGTGTCTGTGGATCATTAAACTGTGGACAGTGACCGAGAGCTGTACTGAATGGTCTTCCTCTTCCAGTAAAAAAGTTATAGCACCCCTAGTGTGTGCCCACATAAAAACAGAGGCATTTCCTGAACCTGCTGACATGCCCCCATGCAGGTACCCCCATGTTAATTTTGTGACATTAGAAAATGAATGCTGAGTGCATGCTCCATTGACCTGTATGGGCACAATGTTTCTTTAGCTGTTAGTACTATTTATAGCTGCAATTTAGAAAAATGAATGTGACTCTAGTAAGAGTGGCTGTTACTCCACTCCAGCAGTCACTTTGTTTTCTGTAAATTGCAACAATAAGTGGTACAAAAAGCTTTAGAAAAGTTGCTCCTATACATGTCAATGGAACGCACACTCTGATTTTAATTTACTGACGTCACAAAATGTTGCTGCATGTGCCTCCTTGGGGGTGTGTCACCCGGTTTAGAACACTGCTGTGTTTTTCTGTGGGTACACAGTCCTGGTGACATAACTTTTTTACTGGACCGGACAACATGATATTAATTAATACCCCTCAACACTGGATCATGTCAGCTATCATATATGTTTGAGGTGTGCACTGCTGGGTAACCATCTGATAATGTGCACCTGCTCTTTAACAATTTTGACCTAGACAGTTTTATTCTATTTTCAATTGTCCCTTATTTACTGACTTGTATGCATGATACCATTCCTTCCACAGTTAATGTTCTTATGCATTATAAAAAGGTAATTAATGAAAGTGTAAATATGATGACTTGCCATTTGGCAAGAAGAGTCACCAGGTCATTCATTAATTAATAAAAAGGTTTTTATTTTTTGCTTTTTACAGTTAGCTAGCCTGTTTTGTAAGTGTGATAACCAACTCCAGCCCATGGGTATATCAGTTCATTAATGCACTTCCCAGCTGGAGTAATTTACCCTGGGAAGCCTTTGTGCCTTGCATCACACCCAGGACATGCATTAATGGCCTGACACACCCATGGTCTGTCGTGGGTTCTTTGTAGCGTGCTTACCCCCTTTTTTCAGATATGAAATAACAGTAGTGCTCCTTTTAATCTTGTTCTGAACCGTTGTTTTAATCAGTATACTCAGCTGTTTTTGAACACCTACTGCTCCGTAAGGTAAAGGTGGTTGGTGTACCGTGTCCTGCTGGATTGCATGGTACTTCATTTCAGTCACAACAGAAATTATTTGAAATGATAGATGTATAAAAACAGGTGTGCATACTGATGAAAACCTGTTGCAAGCAAGATTAAAAATAACGCTGTCTCATTTATGTCATATGTGAAAAAACGTAGTCCAGCAGTCGTAAATTGTGGAAATAAGGGTATCATATAGACAAGTCAGTAGATAACTACTACCAGTCAAAAATAGCATAGGAAAGTACAGGTGAAAATTGTCAACAGTTTATTGCACTACTGTGGTACTTGTCATGCAATATAACTTTTTCGGTACTGTTGACTGTGTTCAGTTTTCTTAGCATACCTACAACAAACACAATAAAAATACCCTGCTATCACCCAACACAATTGCTGTCCCTCCCCCCAAAAAATTTACTATGATATGTGAATGTAGTATGCTTATACTGCTGTCTTGCTACATCATTCAGCATGCAGTATTAGTATCCCCACTCCCGATGTAGAATAATCACGAGGAAAATGTTCTGAAAAGTCACAATTATCTCAGGACACACTGATTAAAGTGTGCACCAACAGCCACAACTTGCCTATGTGTACTCACTAAAATGGCTGCTTTTAAAATGTCATGAAAAGGCCCGACTCCTGAAGAAGAATAATCAAATGAGAACATGTTCTGAAAAGTCAGTTATTTCAGGACGCACTGATTATCAATCAATCAATCAATCAATCAATCATCTTTATTTATAAAGTGCCTTTCAGAACCAAGGTGCTGTACAATAAATACATATATATGCATAGATTAAAATAATCATAAATTAAGAGCCATAACTAGGATATGCTAACCTGAATAAATATGTCTTTGAAGAATAATCATGAGAAAATATTCTGAAAAGTCACAGTTATTTCAGGATGCACTGATTAAAGCATGCACCAACAGCCACAACTCTGGCACCTGCTGCAGCTGCTGCTGTTGTCCTTCTCTTTTCTGCTGCTGCTGAATGCTGGCTGAGCTGATGCACAGTGTGTTTCTAAATGATGATAGCCACAGATGACCATGGGGTGAACCATAATTTGATGTCCTTCCTGGAGGACCATTAATCTGCTGCACTGATTGAAACATGCTGCCCTATGTGTGTGTATTCATACTACCATTGGTAAGTTACTGTATGTGTCACACTCAGTTTTTTCCCAGACCCAGACATGTGCTTACTGTATATGTAATCATTTCTTTTTTTTTCTCTCACAGGTCATACAGTCCTACTTTCATTGTGCAAATTTGGGGTCACCGATGACTTTGGCTGTACGAAAACTGTCAAGCCATGAAAGGTTAATTTTTTGTGGGGGGTTGGGGCATCATTTGAAAACATGTTTCAATAATGTTTTTGTCTTCTTCTCAGGTTTTTTGTGTATTCTCCAGATTCATACCAGTTGCACGTCTTCAGAGTAGAATAAAGCACCAACAGCAGCACACAGCGCCTAAGTGTTACCTGCAAACAGATGAAGAAGAAATTATTCGGTCTTCATTGCACTACCACATTCTGTTCAAAGTGTGGCTGTTCCTGTCTGTTATATCCAACTTAACATACCAAACTATTTGTAATCCAGTCCAAGGCCAACTAATACCTTTAGTGCATGTGACATGTGCTGGCACACTGTCTTAAGTTACATTACATGACATGTTATCATGTGACCAGGATAAAACATGAGCAGACTGGATGGGCCTTGCTGTCCTTATCTGCCATCAACTTCTATGTTTCTATGTTTCTATTGTAGAACCATGGCATGATGAACTACATCAGTGACTGACAGTTGTGCACAACAAATATATTATCTGGCCTGTATGTCACCTCTGTTGCATGCTTATTTGAAAAAATAGAAGACTAAACAGAAGAGATAACATAAGATTGATACTTACCTGAAAGTGATATCCTTTAGGTAAGATTGATATTTACCTGAAAGTGATATCCTTTAGGTGGTCATAGTCATAGTACTACAGTAGTCCTGTCCTGTTACACTGTTTATAACTGGAAACTGTTAAAACAAAATGAAAATCAGTTGCCAGTATTTGGTGACAAAGGAATCTGTAAAAAGAATAAGAAAGATGACCCGTTGGTGCTGCGGTTGGATTTCTGCTCACAACGCCGGTGACCCGGGTTCGGGACCAGACTCAGGTCACTGGAGGCCCGGCCGGGGGAGAAGGCTTCAGTGTCCCAGAATGGCTCACCTTCTCCGGGGGGAGGGAGGAGATCAAGGTCTGCAGCTTGCCTGACTCCAGGTGGAGGTCCAGGGTACAGCAAGTCCTGCAGCTTGCAGGAGGGACCGGTGGGAGCTGTGTGGTGGACATCAGCATGGAGCACCTTGATGTCAGGGTGCACAGCACACAGGGAGGAAAAAAATAGAAAAATGGCTGGTGGTAGACAGAGCACCAGCCCCGATCCCCAATGCCTCATGCCTGACCCAGAACTGGCATCCCAATGAAATGAAGGACGTACAGAGTGTTTGGGCTCCACCTCGACCACACCTGGGGGGGTAGATCCATGGCTCCATGGGGGATGGACCATTTTGGGAATAGGTAGAAGAGTGGGGCCTGATAAGGCAGATGGTGTCTCCTGAAGTGTGAGGTGCCTCAGACCTGGCAGGGGAGTATGAAAATAAAAAGGTTAAGGAAGCATTCACACCGCAGTTCAGGGAAAAACCATAGTATGAGAAATTAGTACATGCTCACTGAAAACTACTGATAATAAGAAGCATAGTGGCTGTGGCTGGATGTGGGTTCCCATATTGGTCATGAGCACAGGTACACATTTTCTGTCTCTTACTCTCATGAAGACGGGTGGCTGTGGCTGGCTGTGGGTTCCTACGTTGGGCATGGGCACAGGTACACATTCTCTGTCTCTCACTCTCAGGAAGATGGGTGGCTGTGGCTGACTGTGGGATCCTTTACTGGTCGTGGGCACAGATAGACATTTTCTGTTTCTTACTCTCATGAAGACAGGTGGTTGTGACTGGCTGTGGGTTCCTACATTGGACATGGGCACAGGTACACATTTTTTGTCTCTCACTGTCATGAAGATGGGTGGCTGTGGCTGGCTGTGGCTTCCTACATTGGGCATGGGCACAGTTACACATTGACTTTTTTTCCCATGTCATATTTTCTCTCTCCTCCTGTGGTGTGGGCATGACAGGTTGTTCGGCCACCGGTACCTGCATCCCAGACCTGGTCTGGCCAGCGACATGCTCTCCTCCACAGGCTGGCACACTCAGTATCCCTCCCTCAGGGATCTGGAATGAATACTTGAATGAGTACCTTTTAGGTCTGGGGTTGCAGCGAATGGCCATCAGATGCTATGACTGCTCTGCTATTTTCTGCCTTAGTGTTTCTCCCTGGAGCCAGTGTGCAATGATGTGCAGCGCACTTGTGTGCTGATGTCTGCTGTGCTCCAACCTTCTTCTGTGCACCACAGCTTGCAGTGCACCCAACAGCTGCCAGATGCCACTGCAGAGTGACATGAGCACCATGCCACCCCAGACAGAGGAGAGCTGTCTTGAGATGCTTGATCCTCTCCCTTCTCCTGCCGAACCCTGTCAACCTGAGTCTATTACTGAACATGGGTTGCTGGCATGGCACGAAGTGTGGCATCCAGTGCCTCAACCCTCAGCACCACTGGACCAGCTAGGCACACATTTTCTGTCTCTCACTCTCATGAAGATGGGTGGCTGTGGCTGGCTGCAGGCTCCTACATTGGGCATGGGCACAGGTACACATTTTCGGTCTCCACTCTCATGAAGATGGGTGGTGGTGGCTGGCTGCAGGTTCCTACACTGGCCATGGGAACAGGTACACATTTTCTGTCTCTCTCACTCACATGAAGACGGGTGGCTGTGGCTGGCTGTGGGTTCCTACATTGGGCATTGGCGCAGGTATACATTTTCTGTCTCTCACTCTCAGGAAGATGGGTGGCTGGATATGGTATGTTACATTCTTTCAGTGGCAGGATGGAGGAGGATATCTCCCATTTAATAAGCAGGATTTAAGTAGCTACAGCAAGTTGACATTTGTTTTTATTAGGCTGACTGTGTTTGCTAATGACAGCACACATTCTGTTAAGTGTACTCACAAAATCTACAAAGGGAAAGGTAAAATAGAATGATGTGTCATTATTTGTACATATCTGTCATATGGAATGAGAGTCAAGGACACTGTTTTTCTTTTATGAAGTACAAAAATATTTTACCATTACAGAAATGTGACAGCCTTTAAACCCGTTACTCACTACCACCAACATCCTCCTCCTCATCCTGATCAAACAGGAAGCTGCCCTCATAGTCATCAGGGTCAGAGTTTTGCCCACTAGGGAATTCTTTTCCCATGACTGAGTCATCAGCCTCAGTGGTACACCATTTGACACTCCACCAGGATGGTCTGCTTCACCCACACCATCAGCACAATCATCATCGTGACGGGGTACAAACACAGATGTGGTTGTTCGACTTGGTATGTGACCTTCATTCATTTTTATGAATGTCAGCATGCTGACATTTGTAGGTGATAGGTTAGTATGATGGTCACGCAGTAGAGCCCCCACAGAACTGAATACCCTCTCCACTCTTACACTGGAGGGTGGGCTGGTCAGGTACTTCAGTGCTACTAAAGTGAACTCTGGCCATTCCTTCACTTTGCCACTCTGGTACATCAGAGGATCATCAAGCACTGACAGATGCCTGTTCCCTGCCAAATAGGCTCAACTGTGCTGTGTGCTGCATGCAGCCCTGATGAGTCATCCACCTGTTCACAGGATTCATCAAAGTCACAGATTCCTATACTTGAGACAAGGCACCCCAAAGTGGGTTAATGGCAACCTGGTTTGCTGACACCACCCTTAACCTGCAGCCACCTTACTGGATGTGCTTACTACACAGCGACCTTCATCCTTGTTGTACTGCAGTTTGTAGAAGTTTGCATGTGACTTCTGTGCCCCATGAACCAATCAGACCAGCTGTCTCATCAGATTTTGAACCTCATCAGCCTGTTCCTCCAGTAACGATGCAATTCCACATCTGTATCATGGGGCTAGCATTGTTGCTATTCCAAATTCTGCACTTTGCTGAATAGTGGGGATGTGGCAATTGTAGCCAAATATTGTAAGCATGTATTTCAGTAGTGCACTGCTTGACATATCTCCAGACACATCAAGGTTAGGCTGCAGATTCAACAAAGTCTGCCACATCACATTCACAGTAGTGGAATGACTTGATTAATGGATGCAGTGTCACCACTTACTGCCTCTGTGGCATGTTCATATGGCCTCAAAATTGTAATCACTGAGTCCACGAGGCACTACTGTTCAGTTGTCATAGACATTGAGGCCCCTGAACTGTCATGGTTAGTGTGCATTACTAGGCATTTGGAGATGACTTTGTACTGTTCATACAACCACTCTACCATGTAAAGTGTAGAGTTCCAGTTTGTGACAACTTCAAGGTTGAGGCGATGCAGAGGCAGGCTGCTTTGAATCTGCAGCTACCTAAGCTGGTCACAGGCCTTTCGAGAGTATGCAAAGTGTGTACAGATGTGGCATTCAGCTGTCAGCATTTGTTTGATGTCATGGTGCTGCAGAAACTCCTGTACCACAAGATTTAAACAGTGGGTCATGCAGGGAACCCTCACAAAGCCAACATTGTTGATACATTTAATGACATTTGATCCACTGTCACTAGCTATAAAGCCAACTTTTAGGGACAGAGGGTTCAGCCACTCATCAGTTTCTCTCAGTAACAAGTCTAACATGTTTTCACCTGTGTGGGACCCTGTTACACTGCGCATTGCAAGTGTCACTTGCTGTCTCATTACCTGAAGGTTGCTACTATGACAGTCTGATTTATTACACTGATTTCCAGACCTGCCAGCACAGACAGCCCCCTGTACCTGTGCCCAATGTGCAGTAATACACAGATAGAAACTACCTGCCATTTTGCCACTTGCCCACATATCCATACTTAAGTAAATGTATGGTGATGAGGAATGTTGAAGGGCATGTCTTTCAGACTCTGTCACAGTCCAATATAATTCCAGGACAGCATGGGAGGAAAAGTAGGTGATGGATGGGACTTTTCATTTAGGAGAGGCACGTGTCGCAAAATGCTGGCATCTGGAATTCTCCACAAAGGAGAAGGGCAAAAGGTCAATTGTCAGCATTTCCACTACAGCATCATTCAGTTCACATGACACCATATGATTTGGTATGTATTTTATGTTCCAGAAAAAAGACTGGACAACGGGGTCTGTATTGTTACCCATTTTGCATGTGGCATGCCAAATGGCTCTGCTCTGTGAACTGCCATGGGTGGTGTGCTTTTGCTGTGTGATGAGGGGTGCACAGGTGCAAAGTCAACAAATGATATTATTTTCCCTTTTTATGCACAGGGGTTGATGTACTAGAAATCCTTCACAGACCACCACCAGTGCTACTCTGACCACTACTTGACAATTCAAAATCCTTCTCCTCTTCATGCCTGTAGTAATCCTCCGGTGTTATTTCACCACTATTACAGCATGGCTACTTGCATGCAGTAGTGGTGCCCATATCTGAAGAGGGACATTAAGTTACTGGAGGGGGTGCAGCACAGGGCAACAAAGATGATCAAGGTGCTGGGGGACTTATCATATGAGAGGAGGCTGAGGGAGTTGAACATGTACTCGCTGGAGAAGAGGAGGGACAAGGGGGATATGACTGAAACATTGAAGTACATGAAAGGAATAAACAAGACAGGTTTAGAGGGGCTGTTCAAAGTAAGGGAGGGAGGGAAGGGACCTGGAGCCATGATATGAGATTGAAGGGGGAGGAAGGTTCAGGAGGGAGATGAGGAGACACTTTTTCATGGAGAGGGTGGTAGCTGGGTGGAATGCATTACCAGCAGAAGTGGTATCCAGTAGTACAGTGGACTGTTCAAAAGGGGCTGGGATAGGGCAAGTGGGAGGGTCCAAGGAGGGAATGGGTGGAAAGGATAGGCAGCTGCAGAACAAGGGATACTAGCTGCACATTCAAGCAGACTTGATAGACCACTAGGACTTTATCTGCTGGCAAATTTTGCATGTTCGTATGTTCGTGCTTGGGCTACTTCCAGTCAACAAAGGGGATACCATGCTCAATAAGGTGGATGAGGGTGAATGCCCCTCTATGTCATTAGCTCCCCTCTGGTGCCAAGTCCACAGTGCCATGTGTCTGCTCTTCAGATGTGTATTCTGAACCCCAGTGCTCAGATGGCTACCCTTTTCACCACACTTCACACGTGCTTGGCAAAGCTGGCAGATTGCCACTGATTCATCAATTAAATCTTGTATGGAAAAATCCCAAACTAGGGATTTTGATGCCCTACTTTTCACATGTCCCTGATGTTGCATATTGGACTCCAGTTTTTTTAGACACTGAAATTGGGGGGGGGTGTACTGCAAGATTTCTGTTGTTGGGCACACTTAGACTCTACCTGACCATCACAATCTATGACTATTACTGGGTCACCATCATCAACAGACACAGCTGCATCACAACTTTGAGGAGGGGGGATTTAATAACAGATTGTTTGCACACAGCCTCCTTTACTTTCTTTTTCTCCTGTTCCCAAGTGAGGTCACTGAAATCATCATAATCATAATCATAATCATTATCCGCATCCACAAATTCAGCTTGGATGCTGTACTGTGGAGAACATGTTCCAAGTCCAACCACAGCCTCAGTATGATTATCCACTATTTTTTTTCAACATTTGAATCATTAGATGTCCCAGGCATAACCTCAACAGCATTGGAAACATTAGATTGTGATTATGAGTCATCGTCAGGATCAGAATTATGTTCAACTACTGTGGGGACGGGGACAGGGAGTGTGAAATCAACTACACTCTGACTCATATCTTTGGACTCCGCAATATTTTGGCAACCTATTAACTTGTCACAGGTGGAACTTGGGGCAATACTCATGTCATCACCAACTTCACTACCACCACCAGTGGGGACAACAGCATCTCCAACCATCATTGAAGCAACTGATTGCTCTGTGAAAAAAACAGTCAGAGAAATCCTTCACTGCCATCAACTATGCCCTTATGTTGCATACTACCATGCCCATGGCCATTCATGCCACTGACAGCAGTGCCATGGCCTAAAACATCTTTACATGCACGTCTCTTTGTGAACATTTTTTGGCATTACACAGAAAATCAACAACAAATTTAGATTTCTGAACTTTGGGGTGGATGGGAAGCCAAACACCAACAAATGTGGCTTGCAGATGAAGATTGGGCCCAAAACAGATGTAGATGCACAGATATATGGAGACTGAGCACTCAAGAGATGCAGACGCACAGGCACAACAACTCCTTAACCACTGGTCACAAATTCAAAACTGGAAAAATAATACTTTCTTTGGGGGGGGTGGACAGCTGCAGTACCAGTCCACTACCAAGATAGAACAGAGCAGTAAAAAATACAGCAGACAGATAAAAGATTCAGAGTGCTGCAATTATGGTGTGGCAAAATAAAATGTGTCTGACTTGATGACACGTACACACACACACTAATGATAATGGGCAGAACATTTAACAGTTCAGTACAAAACAACCAAATCTTTTAAACTAACTGAAAAAGTCACAGCACCACAGCAAACAGCAAAAAATTATCAAAACTTACTGAAAGTATTACTGTGTATACATGAACACACAAATACTGACACACTAGCTACCCAGCAACAGTTAGAAAGTTTGCCTTTCTCACTGTGAATCTCCCTTCACCACATATCCACCCCTCACCGAAGCAAACTTTTGCATTGTCTGTCAGTACACAGACTGAAAGTTCTAAATTAACATTCAAAATGCACACAAAAACAAAAAAAAACACTCAATGACATACGCACAGGAGAGTTTCCTACAATCTGTGTATTAAATTTTGACCAAATAAATTGGCACAAAAATTATTTTTACAAGGTTTTTCGATGATTTGATTTACAGAGCTCTGAGATCAAACTGTGTCAAGCTTTCCACTACACACACTATTTAGAACTGAGGCTGTGCAAGGCAATCTAGAGGCCATGTGACCTGCCATCCCATGATTCACTGCAAACTGAACCTTAAAGGCCAAAACAAAGTCAGTGCAAAGTCCATAGCAAACAATGAGATTTCACATTTAAATTCAAGGCGGTTATTCGCTTCGCTTTGCGGAGTTCTTCACATAATTATGGCTATGATGCGAAGTACTCCATGTAACAAATTGCATTGACTTCTCCCACCACTACTGATGATATTTCCAGTCCTCCTGATGTAATGCTGCTGTCCTGCTTGTTGT
Source organism: Neoceratodus forsteri (assembly GCA_016271365.2). Classification (NCBI taxonomy): domain Eukaryota; kingdom Metazoa; phylum Chordata; order Ceratodontiformes; family Ceratodontidae; genus Neoceratodus; species Neoceratodus forsteri. Next base: position 215,556,006 of record CM057451.1, read on the forward strand.
TGATGGTGGTTGCTCTGCCCTGTACATCTACAGGCAAATAAGGATACAATTACTGAATCTCAAAAAGTAAGGACATTCTTTGCAAAAAAACCTGTGTTAATGCATCAGTTAGGGTTAAGGATAAAGAAACAACAGTAGGGAAATATGATGTTAGGGTTTCCAACCTTAACACCAGTGCCCCACCCCTGAAGTGAATGAGGGGTGGTCTTCTTTGGGGGTTGTCAACCATAATTCTCACCCCATTCTATGCACCCATGAAACATACACACCTGTCTCCATCCCATCTCAGCTTTTCTGTTACTGCAATTGGTTGAGTGTTAGGGTTGACAACCCCAAGGAAGACTGCACCTCTCATTCACTTCAGGTGTGGGACAGGGGTGTTAGGATTGGAAACTCTAACATCACATTTCCCTACTTTTGATACTTTATACTGAAACCTAGCTGATGCAGTAATGCAGTTTCTTGCAAAAAATATATATTATAGGTGCACGGTAGCGCCCCTATAGCTAGGGTTGAGTAGCCTGTTAAACCCCTACCTTTGCACATTAATATCTTTGGCACCATTTGACAAAATCAGTTGATATTTTGCAAGTGTTGTCTAGTAGAAAAAGTCTTGATCTAAGGAAAGTTTTGTGATGGCAGTTTATGCTGTTTCTGAGATCCGAATGTGTCATTTTGTGATAATGTCAAATTGTTTTCCTCTACTTTATGTTTTTTTTTTTTTTGCTCTCATCTACAGCCTACATGGAATGGAATTTTTTCCCCAGACTTTCAGGGTACAGGTGGGATGTCCTAAGGCAGTGCCTTTGAATGGTCTTGTGAAAAAACATTAAATGGTAACAGAGTTATAAGGCTTTAAAATTGTGTTTTTCCCATTTCAGTAGGCTTTTTGAGTTAACGTTTGAGTGCAAAATGAAAAAAATGGATATCACAGGACCCTTTTTTGGAATTCTCACCACTTACTTGGCACTGCACCAAAGTTTTTTTTGTGCCGTAAGACTGCCATCTTGTTGCTTTTTTCCTCAAACAAAGCATGGAAAATACATAAAAATGCTGGCATTTTAAAAAACAAACACCAAAACCTAGCTAAACAGGCATCATTTAACTAGATTCTGACATTTGTTTTTTATAATAAGGGTCAGAAATACTGTTTCTGGGCACCCAAAATAAAGGGTGCTCAGCTTAGCAAGAAGGGCCTTTCACCCACACTCTCCATATGAGAAGAGCGGTACTTTCTTAACTTCTACAGCCACAGCTGGAACTCATGCTGCGGGCTGCAGTGAGAGAAGTGAGCCACCATTTTCCTGGTGTCTAGTACCCCCCCAGTTGCCTGACTGTCAATATGTGGACCCTTCCATCCCTCCATCCCATTACCCCCCCGCCCCTTCCCGACCGATCCAACACAGAATATATTGCATCCCTAATGCATAGTAATTGATGGCAGATAATGACCACTAGGCCCATCCAGTCTGCCTGTATTCCTTTCCTTTATTAGTGGCCACTGATCCTACTTGGTCATTGGCTTTTGCCTCTTCTTCCCACCTCTTGCATTTCCTTGTTCCTTTCCCATGCATGTTTAAATTCCCCCACTGTGCTTGCTCCCTCCACCTCCTGGGGAAGGCTATTCCATACATCCACTACCATTTCGGTGAAGAAAAACATCCTCACATTTCCCCTAATCCTCCCTCTTTCCAATCTCATATCATGCCCCCTCATTCTAGTACTTCTCCTATACTTAAAGATGTTGCCCACTTGCACCTTGTTTATTCCCTGAAAATACTTGAATGTTCCAGTCATGTCTCCACATTCCCTCATCTCTTCCAGTGTATATATATATTAACGTTTTTCAATCTCTCCTCATACAGGTATGTCTTCTGGTGCAAGCCCTGTACCATTTTTGTTGCCCTTCTCTGAACCACCTCCACCCTGTCTATGTCCTTATGAAGATGGGGACCTCCAGAATTGTACACCATATTCCAGATCATGCCTCACCAGTGTTTTGTATAGTGGTATCACCACTTCCCTCCTTCTGCTAGTGATACCCTTTCCTATGCACCCCAACATACCGCTGGCCCTCCCTACAGCCTTTGTACTCTGCTTGGCCACCTTTAGGTCATCTGAGATGATGACCCCTAGATTCCTTCTTCCCTGGTGACCATCAGCAACTTCCCCCCATCCTGTAGCTCTCTATGGCCCAGGTGCATGATTTTGCCCTTCTTCACATTGAACCTCAGTTGTCACTCTTTGGACCATTTTCTCAGATTTCCCAGGCTTCTCCTCAGTTTCTCCACTCCATCTGGAATGTCCACCATCTTGCAGATCTTTGTGCTGTCTGCAAACAGGCAAACCTTCTATGCTCAGTGCCATACTCAGTCCACCAGTCAGGCAGAAGGCATGTGCCCATAAGGACCTGTCTCCCCATAATGGGGCATAGAGTTTTGTTAAGAATGCAAAAGAACTTTATCAAGTCTACTTTTGAATGTCTCAAAGTTGTTATTGTTGATAATATCAGCTGGGAGCATATTCCATAAGGGGATAATTCTTTCAGTGAAGAAAAATCTTCTACTGCTTTTTTTGCGGGTGTAAGTCAGTTTTAACTGTTTATTATGAGATCTAAGATTTAAATCTCTGTTAGCCATCGTTAGATCCAAACTTCTATTAGAACATTATCCTCTATAATCCAATGCATCAGTAGTATAGCACCTCTACTTATACTTTGCTCCTGTGTATACAGGCCCAATACCAAGAGTTGTTCCTTATAACTCAAGTTTTCCAAACCAGAGATCATCTTGGAGTACCTCCTATGGTCCCTCTCTAGACAATTTACATCTCTCCTGAAATATGGACTCCATAGGGGACTTCAGTATTCCAGGTGCAGCCTCATGAAAGTCCTATAAAGGGGGAGTATACATGCCCTGTGCCTTGGCTTAAATGATCTTTTTAATAAAACATGGGAGGAAGGTGTGGAACCTGAGGACTGGAGGAGGGCAGATGTGATTCCCCTTCACAAAAATGGGAGCAACACAGAGGCAGGAAACTACAGACCTGTCAGTTTGACCACAGTGGTAGGGGAAATGATGGAATCACTTCTGAAGGAAAGAATTGTTGAGTACCCAGAGGCCAGTGGGGCACAGGACCCAATACATCATGGATTCACAGCAGGAAGGTCATGTCAGACAAATCTAATTGATTTCTTTGACTGGGTGACCAAAGTAATAGACCAGGGAGGGGCTGTGGACATGGCCTACCTAGACTTTAGCAAGGAATTTGACACAGTCCCACACAAATGATTAATAAACAAATTAGCCAGCCTGGGAGTGAGTCCCAGGGTGGTAGCCTGGGTAAAACACTGGCTGGACAACAGGACACAGAGGGTAATAGTAAATGGAGTCCACAGTGAAGAAAGATGGGTTACTAGTGGTGTACCGCAGGGTTCAGTACTGGGGCCAGTCCTTTTTAATGTCTTTATAAGTGACATTGCAAAGGGACTGGAAGGGAAAGTATGTCTGTTTACAGATGACGCAAAGATCTGCAGCAGGGCTGATACCCAAGGTGGGGTGGAAAGGATGAAAAAGGACTTGGCAAGGTTGGAGGAATGGTCAAATGTATGACAGCTTAGATTCAATGTAAAGAAGTGCAAAGTAATGCACCTGGGAAACAAAAACCCAGGGGAAGAGTACACAGTGGGGGGGGGTGAGATACTGACAACAACAAAAATGGAAAGGGACCTGGGGATAGTCATATCAGATGACCTAAAGGTGGGCAAGCAATGTGAGAAGGCAGTAAGGAGGGCTGTGGGGAAACTGGGATGCATAGGGAGAGGAATCACCAGCAGAAACAGGAAGTTGTTGGCCCTCTGTATACACAGTTGGTAAGACTACATATGGAGTGCTGTGTACAGTTCTGGAGACCTCATCTCCGCAAAGACATAGACAGGGTTTAGGCTGTCCAGAGGAGGGCAACCAAAATGGTGCAGGATCTTCACCAGAAGACATATGAAGAAAGACTAAAGGAGCTTGAGATGTATAGCCTCGAGGGAAGGACGGAGAGAGGGGACATGATGGAAACTTTCAAATACCACAAGGGAATCAACAAAGTCCAAGAGGGTAGCATCTTTCAGAAAAAGACATGTGCAAAAACAAGGAGGGACAATTTGAAGATAGAGAGGGAACGGTGCAGAGGGAATGTGAGGAAGTATTTCTTCACAGACAGGGTTGTAGATGCATGGAATGGCCTTCCTGAGGAGGTCGTAGAGTGAAAAACATTGGGGGAATTCAAGGATGCATGGGACAGACATAAGGAAATTCTAGTGGGGGGTAAGAGGAAGTAGGCTGTTGGTTAACTAGTATCTACAGCTTATCCATTAGGTAGGGAAATGGATAGACTAGGTGGGCCAAGCGGTCCTTATCTGCCATCAAATTCTATGTTTCTATGATCTTCTAATAGCTGTTAGGATACTATTCGCTGTGTTCACCATACCCTTACAGTGACAGCTAAATGATAAATCATTATTTATAAGGATGCCAAATCTCTTTCCTTGGGCACAGTTTTCAGTTTTGATCCATACATTGCAATACCTAGATTGTTAGTCCCAGAGTGCATGACTGCACATTTGTCTCTATTGAACTCCATACAATTGCTAACTGCCCAATCCTGAATTTTTTGTAAATCAGCCTGTAGTGTCCTTCCTTGTTGCACATTGGAAACTTCAGTGGTAATTTTAGAATCATTGGCAAACTTAATGCAGTAGGCACTAACTGTGGAACACATGTCTGAAATAAAAATGGAGAACAGAGCAGGTCCCATTACTGAACCCTGTGGAACACTGCTTGTCATCCTGCCCACACTGGACAGGTGTCCCCTAATTCTGACTATTTGTGTTCTTAAAGTAAGCCAGTTTTTAATCCAATTTGTTACTTTAGAGTTAATTTGAAGCTGCATTAACTTCCCAATCAAAGTATTGTGGGGTACCTTGTCAAATGCTTTACAGTAATCAAGAAAAAACACATCAATAGATTTATTGTTATTCAGGGATTTACTAATTCTGTTATAAAAGGTCAACATACTAGTCAAACATGACCTTTGTTTCCTAAAGCCATGTTGGGTATTGTCAAGGATATTCTTATGCTTTAGTTCTTTGTCTAGAATATCTTTAATAAAAGCCTCAAATATTTTGCCCCAAATCATGTCAAGCTTATGGGTCTGTAGTCACTCATATCTGACTTACTACCCTTCTTATGTATTGGCACAACTACCGCAGTTTTCCAGTCATGGGGTACGTCCCCAGTATCAAGTGATAGATTAAATGAAAAATAAAGTGGTTCAACCAACCAGGATCTGACCTTATAAAGAAGTCTGGGATGTAAATTACCTGAGCTGGCTAATTTAGAGGTATCAGTCCTCTCCAATTTGTTTATTATGTCTTCCCAATTTATGATTTCCCAGTATTCAGTGTTATCAGTTGTGTCAATATTAGGGGGTTCAGCTTCAATAAAGTAAATAGAACAAAATATTTATTAAATGCTTCTGCCTTATTTTTAGGATCAGTGATTAATGGTCCCCATGTTTCTGTCAATAGATTTATTGTTAATATAAGTGTAGAAGGATTTTCCACCATTGTTTTAGTGTGCCATTTTGAATTCCACACTTTTTACCAGCTCTAATTGCTTTCTTGTTGTTCTTTTTTTTCTTGTCTATATTTGTAAACATTATAATTTGTGTTATCCCGTCTCATAATCCGATATGCACGATTTGTTTTGCTATTTGCATCCTAACTTTATGGGTGTACCAGAGTGGGATTTGACCATTCTTATTATAAGTAATTTTGTCTGGTACATAAAGGGCTTCTAGTTTCAGTGATTTAGTCTTAATAGTGGACCATAGCTCCCCTACAGTTGCACTGGGATCAAACCATTCCCACCCAAGTAAGGTTCCACATATTGTATCAAAATCCACTTTACCGTAAAATACAACTATTGTTTCACCTCCTGCCCTTCTGCAGTGTAACTAATGAAGACATTAAAAAGGACTGGCCCCAGGACTGATTCTTGTGGTACCCCACTGATCACCCCCTTCTCCTTGAATGGGATCCCATTTACCACTACCCTCTGTTTCCTGTCCCCTAAAAAGTTTCTAACCCAGCTAACCACCTTGTGACCCATGCCCATGATTCTGTCTCCAGTGGTCAACACTATATCCAGAATTGCCCTGTCCATGGAGGGTTCCAGCACCAACTGTCTGAGCCCTGCTCCCTGCAGGGAGTCCAAGATGTCATGACTCCTGGCTAAGACTGTTCCCAAGATGATCCAGTCTGCATCTGGCATATTAAAATCCCACAGCAGTACTACCTCTCCATTTGATGCCTTCTTGTGTATTTCCTTCACTAATCCCCTACCTACCTCCTCCCCATGAGCTGGAGGCCTGTAGATCACCCCTGTGCAAATTGCAGTGCCATTTCCTGGATCAAGGGTGACCCACAGAGCCTGGCCCTTCCCTTGTCTATGTTATACTGCAGTTGCTTTTATACCTTCTCTGAGGTACAGGGCCACCCTTCCCCCCATTTTTTACTTTCCCTATCCCTTCAGAATAGAGCATAAACTGGTATATTTAACTCCCAGTCATGATTTGTGGTGTACTATATCTCGGTTATTGCCACTATATCCAGATCAGCTTCTACAATCAAGGCCACCAGGTTTGGGATTTTATTTCCCAGGCTGCGGGCATTTGTAATCATGGCCGTTCATGTTTTACTGCCTGCCTCCCTTCTATTCCCTTTTTTGGCCTCTTGTTTTTTTTTACATTCATCCCCCAAATCCTATTTTTCCTGCCTCCTTTCTCTGCTTACTCTTCATAACTGGTTCAGGTGTACCTGTCTTCAACTTTCCCTCCTGATCCTCCTTTATGGCTGCTCTAACCTGTGGGGGTGGGCTGCTAGAGTCTCCCTGTTCCCATTGGCACTCCCCTTGGCTAGTCTAAATGCTTGACCAGGAAGCATTCAAACCATTCGCTGAGGACTGCCATCTCCTTTCTGGATGGATATAGGCCATCACCCTTGTACAGGCCCACATTGCTCCAGGTGGGTCCCCAGTTCCCAATTTCCTGCACAAGCCCTCCAACCAATTGTTGAAGCTTTTGATGCAGAGATTCCTAGCCTCCCCCTGCCATGGACTGGCAGCACCTCTGAGAATGTTACAGACCTTTCTCCCTTCGCAAGGCACCCTCCCAACTCCCTGAAGTCCTCCTGCACCTGCAGTATGCTTGCCCCATCCCTGGTTAGGTCATTTGTTCCCAGGTAGACAATGACCTCTAGCCCCCTCTCCTTAGCACCACTTTAGCGATCCTCTGGATCTGCTCCTCCTCTCTCCGAGCTGTGCCTCCTAGAGGTACAGGGAAGCCAAAGCATCTAGGGAGCGCAAAGTAAAAAATCAGGTGCACATGGGAAGCAGCAGTGCGTGTACATTTTCAAAAAGTAAACTTATCTAATAAAGGTATCACTAAAGCACTTCACATAACTATATATATATATATATATATATACAAACTGAAAGATTTTCCAATGCTTTGTTCATTATATGCAAGAAGGTCAACCAAAGTTGTTAAAGATCAGTGACTATGATAACAACCTGGAAATAGAAAAGAACTTAAAAGAGTAGCCCATTTCAAATAAATTATATATCAAGATTCATTCATTTATTTATTTTTTGATAACTGGGTAGGTGCACTAGACACAGACGTGACTATTTTCAGGCACGACCCGGGAGGTCACAACACAGAGAGATATGGGGTCATGGCATACAGTATCAAGAAATATACAATACATCACATATCAAAAGTGAAACAAGATTAAGACAATAGTGGGACCAAGGCAGGTAGGGTGTATTATTCTGATAGGTAAGTGCCTGTGAGTAACAGTTATAGTAATATCACATTTAAAGTGCAGAAATGTCACAGGGTATCATAACGGTGTAATAGTATCATACAACCAGCAGATAGAAAAAAGGAAAAAAATTTTTATTTTGGGAGGAGGGAGAAAGGTAAGCAAGAGAGGGGAGGAGAGAGGGAAAGGGATGGGAAGAATGGAGTAGGATAGAAATTGTGGGGGAAAAAACAGAGAGGGGCAGGGTACCAGCTCACATCACAGAAGATGGAGGGAAGCTACGAGGTAGCACAAGCAGAGGGAGTCAAGATCTATAGAGGGCTGAAACAGGTGCACTGGGCACGTGCAGCAAAGAGGGTGTGGTGCCTCTTCTTAAACGAAGCATGAGTAGGGGCCAGGCATACATCTAGGAGGAGGGAATTCCAATATGGGGATGATATGTGAGAGGAACTGATTTCCCTTTGATAGTTCTACATCTGGGAATGCTAAGCAAGGAAAGGTTTGAAGATCAGAGGCCGTAGGAGATGGGCTGATGGGTCAGTATGGAGGTGAGGTAGGTAGGAATACTGGACCGCAGTATACTGTCCAGAAGGTTCCCAAGAGAAAGGAGAGAGTGCGCAACAGGGGAGGGCCAATTTTGGTCTGAATACAGTAGGCAGTGATGTCTTAACCTGAAGGATGCAGAGGCGTAACGGCATATATTGTTATAAGTTGTGTCTCTGAAGAGTAGCCTTAGACGCATTAGCATAGATTACACATCCATATGACAGTGACGGTAGTAGGATTCCTCTAGAAATTGCCAACCTTGCAGAAGGGGTTAGATTACGACTTGTTTTGTAGACTAAGCCCGATTTGACATTGACAGCCTTACATGTTGTTATTATATGGGTGTTGTAAGTGAGGGATTCATCCAGCCACATACCCAGGTATTTAAAGGAAGTTACCATCTCCAGTGGGGAACCATCAGCCCAGGAGATCTGGAAAAATTCTCTGCTCTGTCTTAGTTTAATGGAAGACCCAAAGAGCATAGCCTGTGTCTTGCCATCACTGAGAATGAGCTTATTTCTGGTGATCCAGGACTGAATATTTAGCAGGTCCATAGAGAGCTTATTGTTAATAGACTGAACATTGTTTGAGCTAGTGTAAAGAACAAGGTCATTGGCATATAGCAATGATGAACAGGAGGATATGTTTTGTGTTATATTATTAATGAAGACTGAGAAGAGAAGGAGTCCAAGGCCCTGCGGTACCCCAACATTGATGACTGCTTTTTCGGAGATAGCCAAGTTGAATGTTACTGTTTGAGTTCTGTTCGATAGGTTGCTATGGAACCAGGTTACAACTCCAGTCGAGAAACCCAAGGTTTGGAGATTTGCAAGCAGAAGAGAGTGGTTAACAAGATCGAAAGAATTTGTCAGATCGATAAATACTGCACCAGTTTGAAGACCCTGATCTATGGCCTGAAGAACATATGAACATACAAAATTTGCCAGCAGATAAAGGCCTAGAGGTCTATCAAGTCTGCTCAAATGTGCAGCTAGCACCCCTTATTCTGCAGCTGCCCCTCCATTCCACCCTTCCCCTTCATTAACCCTTCCCCTCCCATCCTCGTTTGAAGCAGTCCACTGTTCTACTGCATACCACTTCAGCAGGTAACGATTCCACCCAGCCACCACCTCTGTAAAAGTGTCTCCTCATCTCCCTCCTGAACCTTCCTCGCTCCAGTCTCATATCATGGCCCCTGGTGGCCTCCTCCTTACTTTGAATAGGCCTCTGTACCCGTCTTGTTTATTCCTTTCATGTATTTAAAGGTTTCAATCATGTCACCCCTGTCTCTCCTCTCCTCCAGTGAGTACATGTTCAACTCCTTCAACCTCCTCTCGTATGATAAGTCCCCCAGCCCCTTGATCATCTTTGTCACTCTGCGCTGCACCCCCTCCAGTAACTTAATGTCCCTCTTCAGATACAGACGCCAGTACTGCACGCAGTACTCCAGGTGTGGTCTAACTAATGACCTATACAGTGGCAGAATCACCTCCTCCTCCTCGAGGATATACCCCTTGCAATACAACCCAGCATTTTGTTGGCCTTTGCAGCTGCCTTCCTACATTGTGCCGAGTTGTTCATTGACCCTGTAATGAGCACACCCAGATCCTTCTCCTCCTCTGTCTGGGCTAGCTGCACTCCCCTAGCTGGTAACTCCTCCTTGGGTTCTTCATCCCAAAATGCAGCACCTTGCACTTTTTGGCATTAAAGCCCAGTTGCCAGGTGTCTGACCAGGTTTCAAGCTTTGCCAGATCATCCTGCAACCCCTGCCATCCCCCTAGGTCATCCACCACCGCACCTACCTTGGTATCATCAGCAAACAGACTGATCTTGCTCTTGATGTCCCATGATATGTCTGCAATGAATATCCCAAACAACACTGGTCCCAACACTGAGCCCTGTGGAACACCGCGCATCACTGCCCTTGGGTGTGAGAGCTCCCCACCCACCACCACCCTCTGTTGCCTTCCCTTTAGCCAGTTTCCTACCCATCTCACCAGATTTGCACTCGCCCCTGTGCCTACTAACTTCCTTCCCGGCCTTCCATGTGGCAGTGAGTCGAATGCCTTACTGAAGTCCAGATACAGGACATCCACTGCATGGCCCCTGTCCAGTTGCCTAGTTACCCAGTCATAGAACTCGACCAGGTTGGTTTGGCAGGATATGCCACATATGAAGCCATGCTGTCTGCTGTCCTGTAGTCCTTTGGCCTCTAGGAGGGCCACCAGCCTCTCCTTCAGGATAGTTTCCATTAGCTTACCCATGATGGATGTGAGGCTCACTGGTCTGTAGTTTCCTGGTTCATCCTTGGGGCCACTCTTGTGGAGGGGCACCACATGAGCCATCCTCCAGTCCTGAGGTACACACCCTGAATGTAGTGAGGCATTAAATAGGTCTGCCAAAGGTCCTGCAAGGACCTCTGCCAGCTCCTTCAGTACCCTGGGGTGGATGCCATCTGGGCCTGGCGCCTTGTCCACCCTCAGTGCCTTCAAACCCTCTCAAACTCTGCTCTCCATGATTTCCCCATCTGTCACCACTTCTCCCTCTGCTTCTGCCATTTCTGCCACCTTGGGTGTCACCCCCCTCTTCTCTTTAGTAAATACTGAGCAGAAGTACTCATTTAGTGCTTCCGCCTTATCACACCCTGCTTCCCCAACCCCCCTCCTTCCTAATCCTTACTATGTGGTCCTTACAGCTCCTTTTCTCCCTGATGTACTTAAAGAATTCCTTCTCCCCCTTCTTAATGCCTTGTGCCAGCCTGAGTTCCGTAGATGCTTTGGCTCCCCTTACTGCCCTTGTCACCTCCTTCGGTTCTGTCAAGTACTCCTCCCTGTCCTCCCCCCTCCCTGTTTTCTTGTACTTCCTAAAGGCAGCTCTTTTCCTCCTTACCTTTTCATGACCTCCTTGCTCAACCAGATCGGTTTCTTAGCCCTAGCCTTCTTGCTCTGGGCTTTGCAGCAGGTTTTGGTTGCCTCCACTATCCCCAGCTTTATGAGCTCCCACCTCTGGTTAGTGTCCACACTAGATTGAATTCTGGCCAGGTACCCTTTTACCACTTCCCCCATCCTCCCAAAGTTGGCCTTCCTGAAGTCCAGCACTATTGTGCCAGATTCCACTCCTTCCTTGCCCATATCATCATATGTTAACTGTAATAAAGCAGTTTGAGTACTGTATCCTTTTCTGAAGCTATGTTGGTTTGTGTGCAGGAGGTTATAATTGGAAAAGTGTTCAGAGATCTGTGCAGTGATGAGCTTTTCAAGGACTTTATTTAACACTGACAGTATAGCTATTGGCCTATAGTTAGCTATATCTTTTTTGTTGCCTTTTTTAAAAACCGTTGTGACTCTGGCTAATTTCCATATATCGGGCACCACTCCTTCACACAGGGACAAACTGAGTATTCTGGATAGCGGTCCTGCAATGAACGGGGCTGCTAGCTTTAGGAGTTTTGGTTCAAGGCAGTCAGACCCAACAGCAGTACTGTCTGATATAGAATTGAGATGTTTGAGGACACCCTTTTTTGAGATAGCTTTAAAGTATAATAAGGGTTTTTGTAGTTCTGATACAGGAAAAATATAAATAGATCAAAAAAGAAAAGGGGATAGCACAGAAAGTGGATTGATTACAAAGGAACAGAAAGACAGCAGGGGGAGTGGAATGGAAATTGACAGGGAAGGATGTATAGAGGGCGTTCAATGTACAAGGGAGGATATTTAAGTAAAGCAGTATAGAAGAAGGGGTGACAGGATAGAATTAGTGATTGCAGTGATGTGTAGTCTATGAGGGAAAATAAAAAATAAAAAGTGATGTGTTTGAGCAAGATCCTGCAGAGAAACATGAATAGAGTTATGGAAAGGACTGTATTAATAATTTTAATAGGAAGAGGAAAAAAAATGCTATTATCTCAGAATGAGTCAAATATGTAATAAACTTCCCTATGTCCAATTAGGTAATGGACAATTATCTGTGCTCTGCGGGCTTACACCATTGTCGCTCGCACATTGCAATTTTCAGAAAAGTGGGGGTTGAGTATTATTCCTGAAGAAAAGAAACAGAAAACAAGGTTAGAGGACTTAATTTATAAATGTGGGGAGAAATCAATGTCTTTGTTAAGGCCTAAAGGAACAGCACTATTCAATGTTACAATCTATCTGGTTTGGCTAGTCTGAATGCTTGACCAGGAAGCATCTAAACCATTCATTGAGGACTGCCATCCCCTTTCTGGATGGATGTAGGCTGTCGCCCTAGTACAGGCCAACTTCACTCCAGGTGTTTCCCCAGTCCCCAATGAAGCCATATCCCTTTTCCCTGCACAAGCCCTCCAACCAATTGTTGAAGCTTTTGTGCAGAGATTCATAGCCTCCTCTCTGCCATGAAATGGCAGAACCTCTGAGAACGTTACAGAGATTTCTACCATCCTAAGGCACCCTCCCAACTCCATGAAGTCCTTCTGCACCTGCTCTATGCTTGCCCCATCTTTGGCTAGATCATTTGTTCCCAGGTGGACAATGACCTCTAGCCCACCCTCTTTGCTACCACTTTACCAATCCTCTGGATCTGCTCCCCTTCCCTCCATGCTGTGCCTCCTGGAGGTACAGGGCAGCCAAAGGATCTAGGGAGCTCAGGCTGGCATAGGGCACTAAGGAGGGGGAGATGAACTTTATCAGGTACAGTTGGGAGAAAAGGAGTTGTAAAGACCAAATTGGAAGGATTAAGAGGGATGGGGTGGGTGGAAACAGTGGCAGAACAGGCAGATGCACTGAACAAATACTTCTGCTCTGTGTTGATGAAGGAGAAAAGAGGGTATGTACCCAAGGGGGGTGGGAGGGCAGGCATGGGGGGAGGAGGTGATAGATAGGGAAATCACAGTGGGCAGAGTAATGGAGGGCTTGAGGGCACTGAGGGTGGACAAAGCACAAAAGCCAGATGGCATACACCCAGGGTGTTGAAGTAGCTGGCAGACATCCTTGCGGAGCCCTTGGCAGACCTGTTCAATGCCTCCCTGGACTCAGAGATTGTACCTCAGGACTGGAGGATGGCACACGTGATACCCCTCCATAAGACTGGCCCCAAGGATGAACCAGGGAACTACAGACTGGTAAGCTTCACTTTCATCATGGGTAAACTGATGGAGATAATTCAGAAGGAGAAGCTGGTTTCCCTGCAGGAGACTAATTGACTGCAGGATGACAAACAGCATGGGTTTGTCTCAGGCAGGACCTGTCAGACCAACCGGGTGGATTATTATTACTGGATAACTAGGCAACTAGACATGGGCCATGCAGTAGATGTCCTGTACCTGGACTTCAGTAAGGAATTCAATTTGGTACTGCACAGGAGACTAGGAAGCAAGCTGGAAGGAATGGGGAAGGGGAAAAGATGTTGAGATGGATAGTGAACTGGCTGCAGGGGAGACAGCAGAGGGTGGTGGTAGGAGGGGATCTCTCATCTCCAAGAGGGGTGACAAGTGGGGTACTGCAGGGCTCTAAGCTGGGGCCAGTGTTGTTTAGGATATTCATAGCAGACATCTTGATAGGCGTCAAGGACAAGATCAGTCTGTTTGCAGATTACACCAAGATGGCAGCAGTAGTGGATGACTTAGGAGGGTGGCTGGGATTGCAAGATGATCTGTCAAAATTGGAGACCTGGTTGGACTTTTGGCAGCTGTAGTTTAATGCCAAAAAGTGCACAGTGCAAGATTTGGTGCAAATAAAAACAAGGAGGAGCTACCAGTTGGGGATGTCCAGCTAGCCATGACAGAGGAAGAGAAGGGGTGATCATAACGAGCTCAATGAATAACTCAGCACAAAGTAGGAAGGCAGCTGCAAAGGCCAACAGGATGCTGGGTTGTATTGCCAGTGATATCTCCTCCAGGAAGGGTGAGGTGATCCTGTAGCAAAATATAGATCACTAGTTTGGCCACACCTGGAGTACTGCATGCAGTACTGGTACCTGTACCTGAAAAAGGACATTAGGTTACTGGAGGGGGTGCAGAACAGGGCAACAAAGATGATCCAGGGGCTAGGGATATACCCTACAAGAGCAGGCTGAGGGAACTGAACATGCACTTCCTGGAGGAAAGGAGGGATAGTGGAGATAAGATTGAAACCTTCAAATACATAAAAGGAATAAACAAGACAGGTATGGAGGGGCTTTTCAAGTTAAGGGGGGGAGAGACACTTGAGGCCATATTTTGAGGTTGAAGAGGGGAAGGTTCAGGAGGGAAATGAGAAGACACTTTTTTATGGAGAGGGTGATGTCTGGTTGGAACACATTGCCAGTGGAAGTGGTATAGAACAGTGGGCTGCTTCAAAAGGGGATGGGACAGAGCAAGTGGGGGTCATGGGTGGTGGAGGGGAGTGGGGGCAGCTGTAGTATAAGGGTTGCTAGTTGCACAATCAAGCAGAGTTGATAGACCATAGGGCCTTTATCTGCTGGCAAATTTGTATGTTCGTATGGAAGGTACTTTACCTCCCTCTCCACCCTGCTACCTATGCCCAAATCCATGTCCCGGACAACTGATTGATACAACCACCTTTGGAATGATTAAGCTTATACTTAGTTTATACTAAACTTCTTCCAAAAATTAGCCACTTCAATTGTTTTGACTGTATCTGTGGCTTCATTCCTTGAATGTCCAATAGCTCTATATATTGTGAATCAGAGACAGCAGCAAGCCAGCAGTGTCTCTATCTCTCTCCTTCCTCCTCCCTCTCCCTCTGTCTTTCTCATCTCTTTGTCTTGCTCTTTCTCTCTCTCTTTCTCTCTCTCTCTCTTTCTCTCTCTCATTGTCTTTCACTCTCTTTCTCTGTCCTCCCCCACTTCTTGATTGCTATCTTGTGCCTAATAAGACAAAATGGATGCAAAGGCTCACCAGGAAAGAGCAGTCCCAGACATTGTTGGCCTGAGGCACTACCTGCAATCGAGAAACCTGAGATACACACCTCTGCTGGCCCTGAATCCTCTTTTAACATTATAGTGACATATTACTGTAATTCAGGATATACACAATTATCAATATAAATGTCTAGCTAATACATCACCAGGACAAAAGCTGAACTTCCCTGTTTGTCTCCTGGAATATGGGTGTCTCAGACATGGCTTGGAGATTCTGTTCAACTTTGTTGTTACATTAAGTGAAACTTGTTCATTTCCAGTGGACAGAGATTGGCCAGAAACACCAAATGTTTGTGCAGTTGTGTTCAGTTATCTTTCTGGCTTATCTTCACCTGAACACATGTGGGCAGGAGATGAATATTTTGGAATACAAAACTCTATAAGAAGCTCCCTTCTTTAAGTTCAGAACAGTATATGATCATCCAATAGCAGTCAGCCTTAATAGGCCTCTAAATTTGGGTTTAGTTTTATGTCTTGAAACGTGGAACTGCAACACCCCATATTAAGAAGTGCACACGTTAATCACACTAATAAACACCATTTGAGCTGCAGTCCAACAATAATGGGAAAACTGATTTGTGCCTTGAAAGTTGTGGAGCTGTAGAAATGTGTGCACACATCAAAAAGTAGAGCAGAGGACCCACACGTGGTTCTGCTGTCACATCAGTGTTTCCCTCTTGTTAAGGTGTATGTGTAACTGCCATCACCTCAGCAGCAGCAGCCCAAGGGGAGAAGGTGTTTGAGGGCTAGCAGAAGATACTGGTCAGCACTGAGGGCTCATGCTTCACACACATCTCTTCATGCTCGGTCATGACACCCTGGACTGGGGCCCACTCTCCTAACATGATCTGGCTGGTGCACACCTTTGGTGCTCAGAAATGGTGGACACAACTACAGTACCTGCTCTTCAACCTCTACTCGGCCAGCTGGCCCAGTTACATTGAGGACCTAGGCTTCGACCCCAGCAGGGCAATTCTTGCCAAGGCCAGCGCTGGCTTGTGCAATGTCCACCCCAGCTTTGATGACTCCATCCCATGCTTCTCCAGGGACCATCTGCTCAAGGGAGTGGAGAGGGACCACCTAGCATTCAACAGAATAACCCGAATAATAAGTACCTGCTGGTGTTTAAGGGCAGTGGTACCTGATGGACATTGGGTCTGAGATGGTGAATGCTCCATACCACATCCATAATAGCGAGGATATTATCCTGCTCACTATTTGCAAACATAGCAAGGACTGGAAAAAAGCACAAGGATTCCTGCTGTGACAAGAATAATACAGAATACACAAAGTAAGTTCCCTGTGTCCATTTCACTTTGCCACTCTTTGTGAATGGCTGTGGGTTTTAAAGGGGGTTCAGTTAATTGTTTGGGGGTGGAAGAAGCCTAGGAAAAGTACAATGGCCAGGTAGCCAATGACCACTTAAAGATCATCAGTGGTCACTAAACGTTACTCATAGATGATGGGTCCCCCAGCCTACTGTGTACAAATTCATGACACAGGACACCAGTGCAGATACTGAGCCTCACAAATCTTGCAGTGCTCACCAATCAGGAAGAAGGGCTTTTGCATTGTTAAGTGGAAGTAAAAAACTATCATGTGTTCAAATCAGAAAATCATACCAGTTGTTTGGAATTCAGAATACTTCACAGGACATTTCCTTAATTCTGTAAGTCAATATCCTATTATAGACAATCTTGGCCATTACTGATAAAATATCCCATATGGAAAAGATCTATATTTTTGTTTAATATCTGAAATATATCATTGTATCCCCAAATATGTTTCAAATACATGTCAGATACATTTACACTTTTCAGATATATTTTGAGATATATTCTAGATATTCTCAGAATGATATAAGATGGTTTTCTGTTAGACCTTCTTGTACCGGCTCTCTTGGTTCACCCCCTCCATTCCTCCTGTGGAGGGCCCCCTGGTGATTCCCAGGATGAGGTTGAAATCAGCTGGTGAATGGGT
The DNA here is from genome assembly GCA_016271365.2 of Neoceratodus forsteri. Taxonomy (NCBI): domain Eukaryota; kingdom Metazoa; phylum Chordata; order Ceratodontiformes; family Ceratodontidae; genus Neoceratodus; species Neoceratodus forsteri. Next base: position 215,573,305 of record CM057451.1, read on the forward strand.
GCTTAGTGTCACCTCCTCCGTCCTGTGGAATTCACTGCCCCTCACGGTCAAGGGGGCCCCTACGTTGCAGGTATTCAAAGCCTGCCTGAAAGCCCTCCTATTTCCCCAGGCCTTTTTGGATTGAGCTGTCCATTCAGAGTTGCAATTACAGCTACTGGTAACTTGATGATTAGTTTTTACTTATGGGAAATGTTCTTATATGGTTAATTATTTTTATGTTTAAATCATTTTCTCTCGTGTTTTTATTGAGCTTGTTTTAAATGTGTAATTTTATTTGTATGGTTCCCAGAGCCTTCAGGATTGGGCATCTTTTTAAATAAACTTTGCCTTGCCTTGCCTATTATATTTAGAAGACATCTTTGATACATATATTTGAAATATATTTTTGCTGTACTATTTCAAAATGTAAGTTTTTGTTCTTTCAATGTTATGTCCTTTAATAAAATCAGAAATACTTATTTGTGCATACCATCATTGAAGTTTCTACATATTTTGCATTTTAGGTAAACATATATTTTGAATCTATCCAACAAATATATTCTGAGTTACTTATACATTTTCATTTTTGGTTTCTCTTGTAAGAAGCTAAATATATGTATGTATACATATATATATGTACTGTATATATAATTACAAAATCACACATGCCCCCACAATGCAAAGCATCATGGGCTGCATATGAAAATCACCACAGAATATTATGCTGGTTCAACTTTAAGCAGAAATGCATGGTGCCAAAAGGCCTCTCACACAGTTTGCAAAGGGTACCAACAGAAGACATAGACAGATAAATATCTCATTAGGACTCACTAGTATGTATTGCCTGTTTGGATTCAGTGAATTACTATCTCATTTCCTTTAAGATGGTCTATTTGTTATGTTAGTGGAACTTAATTAAATAAAAATACTGAAAGATTATTTAGTTATTAGTAAGTGTTTGTCGGCTGAAAGTTTATAGAATTACTCATGATTCACATATCATGTGTTACATGAATCACCACAGACATAGTATGTTCTAATTTTTGCAATGCATGGTGCTGGGCGCCTTTTACACTAGCTTTTGTACTAGGGTACCAACAGAAGACATAGACACGTGTTTCGTCCTACCAGGACTCATCAGTATGCCTTGTCTGTTTGACACCTCAGTGGAATGAACCAGCTACCCTAAGATGGTCTGTCTGGTCTATGGTCTATGTCATCTGTTGGTACCCTGTGCAAACTGTGTGAGAGGCCTTTCAGCACCATGCATTTCTGCTTAAAGTTGAACCAGCATAATATTCTGTGGTGATCTGCATATGCAGCCCATGATGCTTTGCATTGTGGGGGCATGTGTGATTTTGTAATTCTTTGAAACTTGGCTTCCCAGCCAAATGCCCTTTGGGTTAACCATTGCCTCAGTGCTTGCGCACAGATGTTCTTTGTCTTTTAAATTGTTTTTTTTGTTTTAATTGGGTTCACCACAACATAACCTAGATAGACCATCTTAGGGTAGCTGGTTAATTCCACTGGGGTGTCAAACAGACCAGGCATACTGATGAGTCCTGGTAGGAAGAAACACTTGTCTATGTCTTCTGCTGGTACCCTTTACAAACTGTGTGAGAGGCTTTTCGGCACCATGCATTTCTGCTTAAATTTGAACCAGCATAATATTCTGTGGTGATTTACATAAGCAGCCCATGATGCTTTGCATTGTGTGGGCATATGTGATTTTGTAATTCTTTGAAACTTGGCTTCCTGGCCAAATGCCCTTTGGGGTAACCATTGCCTCAGTACTTGCGCACAGAGGTTCTTTGTCTCATACGTCTATCTATCTATCTCTCTAAATATATATATATATATATATATATATATATATATATATATATATATATATATAGCAGTATATATATCAAACATAGCTTTAAATTATACCCATATGGAAAATAACCATATTCTATTTTGTTAATACCTAGACTATATCTGAATATACCTAAATATCTCTGTGCATTTCTCCAGATATAGCTTAGATATTTACAGAATTCAGCAAGGTATGTCTTATACTTGGCATTGCTATACTAAATGTATATGTTTTGTTATTCTATCAAAGAAAATGAAGAGGCTGTCCAAGCATTAAAGCAGTCAGCCATTTGTCCAGGGTACCCGTCCCCTCCTGATTGAGAAAGTAGTGGGATGCCTACCTCTGGGAGTGGACAGCAGGCCTGCACACACCCTGGGGGTAGTGGTGTCACCACGCTGCTTGGGGAGGGGGATTTGGGTGGGGAGGAGCCAGGAGGATATCTTGGATTGCTGCATGGGGTCCCATCCTCTGTCTCCTCTGACCATGGGAACATCCAGAAGTCCAGGCAGCCCACTGACAAGGTAAGGCAGCCTGGGGGCCCGAGGGTAGAGGGGAAGATGCAGATATCCTAGGGGTAGAGGAAGGGACTATACAGCCCTGGGCTTCCTTGCTTCTACCTTCCATTGCATACCAAGGGCTCTGAGCTGGGAGTAGTTAGTGGGGCCTTGTGGTAAAGACACTGACTAGAAATCTGCACGTTGGTGCAGAATTCATGGATGGTGGCTATTGGTGAGGCACTAGATCTTGTGGTCCTCTATCAGTGCCACGGATCTGGGCATCCAGCTGGGAAATCTGTAGTTTACTTCTTGTGGCGATCTCTGTTCGGGGCAGGTTGAGGAGCTCTGCAGTGATTTGCCAGACCCTCATAGGAAGCCTATTTGGCTTTCCCTGTTCAATTGCTGCATCATTTTGTTCACCCTTACAACTATAGCTCCTTCCATTGAAAGAAAGTTCTTACCTGGCCTGTGGTTCCTTCCTGAGAAGTGATCTCTCACCCTCATGGCCTACGGGGGTCAGAGTTCAGCATGGCCTCTGAGGCAGGTGGTGTGGCAATGCTTATGGCAGGAACCTGTCAAGTTCATGAACGAGAGTGAGCGTACTTTCCATCCCAGGTGCTCATCTCATGGCATTGTTTCAGGTGCAGTGGGTGCTCATGGTATCCAGACTCCCAGTCCAGCCCCACCTTCAATTTGCGGACTTGGACTGAGGCATAAAGGGGTGCAATCTTGCAAGATCTGTGAAATAGCTGGCCATCTTGGGAGCGGCATTCATGCGGCTGACAGAGAGTCAAGATAGCAGCGGCCAATGGCAGTCACCGGTTGGTTTGGCTTTCAGGACTCTGGGTTAGCCTCTTCAGGCTACCAGAGTTCCACCTATATTCTGGGGTCCTTGAGCACACCCTCTTTGGGTTTTGGCACCTCGCCGGGCTATGGTAGTAGTACAACCGGTTTTAATGCTTTCACCTGACATTTGAGGAGTGGTGGCCTATATAGGTCCCTTCAGCCATTTAGTGCTCTCAGGTGGTTGCAGTTAGGCTCTGCTGTTCTGGGGTTTCTTGGGGCCCAGTAGGTTAAAAAAAAAAAAAGACAGGTAGGACAAAAAAACTGTATTATGCAAATGCATTGTAGTGCTTAACAGGACACTAGAGATGTGCTTATAAGGGGATGCTTTGGGTCTAACAAGCTGGGATTGGGAAGTTTGCTGTGGGGATCCCAGGTGGTGTGCTGCAGCCCCTGCTCACTGATCCATTCTCCCCCTTTTGTCCATTGCAATCTGGCCATGCCCCCTCCCAATTGGTTGTCTCCTTCTCCCCTTGTGAAGGTGGGAGGCAACAGGTGGGGGACCGTTGTTTTACTACTCTGATGATTATTACTAATGAAGCTTGCCGGAGAAGGCCTTAAGTTGTCTTTGCAGGCAATGACATCTAGGAAGAGAAGCCCATCACCCAAGGTGCTGGCAGCAGCCGAGGAAAAGCTCCAGGTCTTACATAAGAAGAATGGAGTGGCATGGCTGGAAGCTTGCTTAGAAGAACTGGAAGAGTCTTCGACATCCCCAGTGAAGAAGAGAGTAGGAGGAAGAAAACCAGCACTGCCAGCGAAGGTACCCCGAGCGAAGATAAGGTGCAACCTGACAGGGCCCAGGTAGGGGCCAGTCAGGTAAGACAGGTTTTGGTGGCAGTTACGGGTGAGGTGTCTGACAATGAGTCAGAAGGGCTGGTCAAGGTTGGTACTTTGGGGATGGATGGTGGTGAGTCACCGCCGGTTCTGGACTCTTTGGATGATAAAGGATAATAAAAGGGTAGATAGCGAGCAGCCTAGGGTCAAGGCCAGCCTGTGGGCAGCAGCAAATAAGTACTTGAAGCAGCTAGTGGGGGTGGTAGTGGATCTGGTAGCGGAAATCAAGAACAAGTCAGCTCCAGGTCCATCAGGCGGGGATGATGTGAGGAAGGATGGAACGGCAACTGATAAGCCGGCACCACCTCTGTCAGAGAACCATTATGTGTGGGGCTCAACACTCCAGTGGGCACTCATTTGACGGATAAGGTCAGATTAAAAATAGGGAGTATGTAGATATTTTTCCCTCTTAAACTGGCCCATGGAGTACACAGAGGGTAAGAAAGAAAAAGGGAATGGCCAGGATCGCAAGAAAGTCAAGGTTCTGCACACGTGTGACAATTGGGTTGGTGGCATTTCTCATATATGCCACTGTCTTATTGCAGGTGGAAGATAAACAAGGGGTAGAAATTCTCAATTACATGCATCAGATTTCCTTGATGCATAGGAAGAAAGGGGGGGGGGGGTACAACCAGGCTAAACTATGATGAAGAATGTCATCGCAGGTGCCAAGTGGACACAGAGTTGGGCTGGGAAAAGTTAGACATGTCACTATTGGTGGATGTCATGCAAGGAGGAGGAGTACAGCATACAGATATTGGGCTTCCCATCAAGGTGCCAGTGCAGTGCACCATGAAGGGCACTACCCAGCAAGTGTTTTACACTTACAACCAATCAGTGTACATGTACACCAGCTACAGGTTCAAGCATGTATGCATAGCCTGTGGGAGGCAGCATCCCTTTCTTCAATTCTCTTCAGCATGGGAGGGGGAAGGGAGTGGGTGGAGAGTGCAAGGCAAGTTTCCTAAGTCCCAGGGTGGGAAGTCTCCCAACCCCAGTACTGATAAGGAGGATTAAGCCATGGCTCGACCAGTACATGGACAGAGCAGCTGCCGACTTGTTGGAAAGCAGATTCTCAAAAGGTTTCAGGATTCCTTACTCTGGCGCTAAGAGGGCTTACGAGGTGGACAACTTGAAGTCTGCCAGGGATCATCCACAAGTTGTCTGGGAAAAACTGGAGAAATAGAGGTGGCTAGGATGAGTGAGTGGATCTTTCCCTAGACCTCTGTGGGAGAATTTACAGGTTTCACCTATTGCCTTAGTGCTCAAAAAGACCCCTGGGGAATTTCAGATGATTAACCATCTGTTGTACTTGGATAGGGATTCAGTGAATGATCATATCGATTCCCTGCACATGTCAGTGCATTATCAGTCCTTTGGCAGGGCCATTGCAGTGGTTCAATCAGCAGGCCCTGGGGCACTTATGACAAAAGATGACATTGAGTCAGCATTTTTTCTGCTACCAGTCCATCATGAGGACAAAGTACTGTCGGGCATGAAGTTCGAGGGCAACTACTATGTGGACAGTTGAATGCTCATGGGTTGCACAGTGGCCTGCACAGTATTTGAGCTGTTTAGCACCTTCCTGCATTGGGTTACAGCACAGGTAGCAGGCAGCAAATCCATTGTATACTACCTCAATGATTTATTGTTTGTGGGCCTAGCAGGCTCCCCAATTTGTGGTAGGACCATAGCGGCCTTTGAACAGATGTGCAGGGATTTCAGGGTGCCTTTGTGGGTTGATAAATCGGTACTTACCTATTTGGGCATCAAATTTGATTTTAAGTATAGGCTATGTTGGTTGCCACAGGACAAGCTGAAGACACTACTGGGTCTCCAGCATAGGATTCAAGGGATGAAGAAGGCTGCAACAGTTGGTAGAATACCTCAACTTTACTTGCCAGGTCATCCCAGTAGGCTGGACTTTTATGCTCCAATTGGCAAAGAGGGGGGGAAGGATGAACCAAACCGCATCACAGGATATGGATGACAGATCAGTTCATGGAAGATTTACAGGTTTGGTGGGTATTTTGGACCATTTTAATGGAATGGCCATGTGGCAAGATCCCTGGGCTGGAGCACCCTTAGAGCTGTACACTGATGCAACTGGAGGGCTGGGATTTGGAGCCTATTTCCAGGGGAAATAGTGTGCAAGGCAGTGGCCAGTGGGGTGGTTGGCAGCAGTATTGGGCAAGCAGATCATTCTGCTGGAGTTCTTTTCAGTGATGGTGACTCTTTGTATCTGGGGACCTAGGTTGATGGACAGGGTAATGCACTTCAAGTTGGACAACATGGGCATGGTGAATACTATCAATAATCAGTTGGGTCCCATGAGCCCATTCGGGGATTTAATGCAGATTTTTGTTTTGAAATTCATGCTGTTTAACATTACTTTTAAAGTGGTGCATGTGTCAGGATCTGACAACGGAACTGCAGATGCTTTATCTCATTCACAGTGGCAGAAATTCTTCGAGTTGGCACCAGCAGCAGACAAGCAGCCATGAAGGGTGCCACACTTCCTGTGGGAGGTGGTGACCGAAAGACTTAGAGATGTATAGGTAATTCCATTGTGCCCAGAACAAAAGATGCATATGGCCAGGGGGTGGAACATTATATCTCACACAGGAGGCCATGTGGTAGGTGTATGTCTGGCCCATTCTGGCAGACCAATTGTGTAGATATAGCATGGCTGGTAGACAAGCAGGATACTTGCCGGGGTGATGGGATGGCATCTTGTGGGTCTATTGTTGCTGGTGAGGGCCAGGGGGATGATAAGTAACATGAGTGGCTTCAAGGTACAGAAGCTATTAGAGGGCTCATGAAGGGAGGTATCTAGCCCTCTGGATGTGAGGCGGCCCATTACCCTGGCGATTATGGTCAACATTTGGGGGGTACTTTCAATGGTCTGCTGGAACGAGTATGAAGTTCTATTGTTCAGAACACTTTTTTTTTTGGTGGCATTTTGTGGGGCATTTAGGGTGTCAGAGCTTACACAACCCACAGTTGGTAAAGGCACCCCAGGCCTATTGGCACAGGATGTGGTATCGGCAGGGACAAGGGTCTACTTCTGATTACATAGATCAAAGATGGAGCAGCAAGGGGCAGGGCACTTGTATGAGGTTAATGTGCTGGCAGGATCTGGTTGGCCAGTGGGCCACATTATTGCTGATTACCAGGCATCCTGCCCCAAGTTATGAGAAGCCTTCTTTCAGCACCAGGAGGGTAGGCCAGTGGTGGCATATCAATTCTGGTTAATACTGAAGAAGACAATTCAGCAGGTGGGGCTGGGTGTCAGTGAATATGGTACTCATTCCTTCCAGATAGCAGCAGCAATGAATGCCAGGAGTTTGGGACTATCTGATTTTGAGATTCAGGCACTGGGATGTTGGAGGTCCCAGGCATTCTTGTGCTATGTTCAACTACACTTGCAGTAATGCTTTCTTGCCTCTTTTAGGCCCTGGGGATGATACTGTGAGCATATGGATATGTGGACACTCCTTCATCTGCTCGGCAGTGAAGAGATCAGCTGTCTGCAGCGGGTAAGCAACCAGTTATTGCCAAAACAAGCAGCCTGAATCAGGTGGCAGGTGGTCAAGGGTATGCATTGGGTGGGGCTGTTTCCAATGCTAAGGGCAGAAGCTGGCCAGTGGAAGACACTGGACATTTTATTAATTCACTTGGGTGGCAAAGACTTAGGCTACAGGAAGACAGCGAATCTGCTGCTGGCAATGAAGGGTGATTTGAGTTGCATTAAGGTTTGGTGACCCCATACAATCTCATCTAGTCCCACATGTTAATGATGGAGCATTGGCCACATGCAAGGAAAGGAGCGGTGTTGAATAATACTTGCATGAGAATTAACAGGGAGATAAGAGTTTTATGGAGTCCTTGGGGGTGCAGTGGTGAGACATGACCAGATTTACATGACCCACTGGGGCCTGGCAGTGGGTAAGGAGGGGCAAGTGCAGGAAGAAAGTTTGGATAGCTTATTGGAAGATTTTCAGAGGATCTTGGAGGGTAGTATTGCGCTATCACCTTAGGAGGTCAGGCTTGGTCTGGCCTGTGGCAGTGTGGGAAGAGCTCATGAGGAAGGTAGTGGGAATAAAGGGGATGAGACCAGTTCTCCCAAAGGTTTCATGGCTTCTGGTCAGCATAAGGTTGCTGGATCACAAGATCTGTACCTGCAGGAGGGGTCTAGCTCCAACCTCAGCAGTGCATACTGCAAGGTCGGTGACGTTAGATGGGGGCAGCCACCAGAACCTTAGCCATATGATCTGTCTTGCTACTGCTTGGGGATACTTCACCTTGTACTTTAAAGGATTTCCTAGGTTGATAGGCGATGTGTGTGCCTGAGGTATGGCGCATCATCCCGGCAGAGCACACTGCTCAATGGTAATAGACAAATAGAATATTAATATTAAAGAAGTATGGATAAAGAAATAATAACAAAGATCAATATTAATATTCTGTGATAAATAAACACTTGGCTGCAGCCATTTCCTCCAAGATCTGTGTGTGTCTTTTTTGGTAAATAGGGGGGGAATTGGGGGCCTACTGGACAATGAAGAGGCTGCCCACGCATTGAAGCAGCTGGCCATTTGTCAGAGGGCCTCTCCCCTCCAGCTGAAAAAGCAGTGGAATGCCTACTTCCTGCAGTGGACAGCAGGTCTGGACACACCCCGGAGGTAGAAGTGTCACTATGCCCTTCATGGTGGGGAGGAGCCAGAAGGATATCTTGGACTGATGCGCAATGTCCTATCCTCTGTCTCCTCTGATCACTGGAACGCCCACTCTCTCAACCCTTGAGTATGGGGTAAAAGGGGCAGGTGAAAGAGGGCCTCCCCTTTGACCCACTATGGGTGACTGCATTAGGGGTTGGGGAGTGACTTTTCACAGTTTTCCTCTACTGGAGTTTCCCAGTTTTTTTGCCTCCTCCAAAGGAATGTTAAGAGTTAGTAGCAGGCATAGCAAAAAAAAAAAAAAAATTATAAAAATATATATCTACTTTAAAATAATAAAATATAAAATAATAAGTCAGGTCTTGAGTTAACCAATAACAGATAGCAGGTATAAGAAATCCGATGCAGATGGCAAAAAAAAAAAAAAATTAAGAATTTAAATGAGCTGAATCAAGTTAAACTGAACAATTGAGTAGAATAGTAGAGCATGTGGTAGGATACATAAGGGCACAGTAGTATGATAATGGTGTTGCAGATTGTTGCAGCCAGGTGGCAGTGCGGGAGGAGAGCATGAGGAAGGTAGCAGGAATAAAAGTGGCAAGGCCAGTTCTTCCAAAGGTTTTGTGGTCCTTGGTCAGTGTGAGGATGCTTGATTACAAGACCTGTACCCTCGGGGGGGTCTAGGTCCAACCTCAGCGGTGCATACTGCAAGGTTGGCAATGCTAGATGGGGGATGGTAGCTGCCAGAACCTTGGTCATATGAAATATGTTGCTACCACTGGGAGATACTTCGGCATGCACCATAAAGGATTTCCCAGGTTGATGGATGGTGTGGGTGCCTGAGGTATGGCACATCCTCCCAGTAAAGCATGCTGCTCAATAATAATAGATTAATACAATATTAATATTAAAGAAGTATGAATGAAGAAATAATAACAATAAAGATCAATATTAATATTCAATGTTAAATAAACGCATGGCTGCAGCCATTTTCTCCAAGATTTCTGTGTGTGTCTTTCTTGGAAGGGGGGTGGAATTGGGGGCCTACTGGACAATATTTTGTTTTAATTTTTAATGTTTTTATGGACTCTCTAATGAAAAATCATTATAATTTTATGCAAGGATAATTTTACCCTGTAATTTCTACAATAAGTGTATGTTAGCAAACATATATTTTCAATATATTAGAGATGTGTATTCTGAGATTTATTTCATATATGTTAAAATAGGTTTGGCCTGATATACATCTGGAGAGTGTATGTAGTATGTGTATTAATTATCATATATATATATATATATATATATATATATATATTAGAGCAAAAAAAACTCCATTAATGCATTAGTTGGGTTGTTCCACAGCAACAGAGTGAGAATCGGTGTTATTAGGGTTCATTAGAACCCCTCATCCACACCCCAACCGGCATTGGCATGCGCGTTGGGGTTGTCGGCCGTAACTCTCACGCCATCAGATGTCTGAAGAAGCAGAGGTATAGGAGAATGGGGTGAGAGTCCGGACTGACAACCCCAATGCGCACCCCGATGCTGGTTGGAGGTGTGGACGGGGAAGTCAAAGGGGGGCTTTCAACCCTAAAACCGAATTTCCTTGTTTTTGTTGCTGTGGAACAACCCTAACTAATGCATTAAACAGAGTTTTTTGCCTCTAATTTCCCTTCTTTTGAGAATGATAATGAGAAATAGTGAATGGGAGGGAGGGAGGAAATAATGGGCCCAAAGGGCCCCGTGCTCCCGCCGGCGTATGTCTTTGTCATATAGTAACACGGTGCCCGAACAGTAAATGGTAATGCGCTGATGACACAAAGCAAAACAGAAAGATAAACAGTACTGTAGACACAAATGGTTAAAATAACACAAACGCAAGCGCAAATGAAAATGCAAAGGATAACGCACATGGTGCCGTAGACGGGAACAGTAAGTGAAACAGGTACAGAACCGCAAGCAGAAGCAGTAAGGGTAACAGTAATGTAAGTGCACAGGCTGGTTTTCCCTAAAAGCTGCATAGAGAAAGACAGTGAATACAAAGAATGTGTGCATAATAATGGGTCTCGGAGCAGAAAATGAGGAGTTGGAACACTAAATTGCTTATCTCTCAGGAACCGTACGATGTAGAAAAAAAATGTAAAAGTCATATGATGTATGACTTTCCTGGTTAGTTTTGTACTTAGCCCCCAGTAGAGGGCTAAGCATTTTTCTGATGAAAAGTCCGTAACTCGCACCGTTTCCGAGATCCGGGCCCTGAAACACGTGGTGAACGCCGTAATGTTATCCTATGGGAAAAAAAGAGAAGTTTGGAGTGCGATAACTTTGGCTCCCTGTAATATTTTTTCAACAAACTACCGAAAGGCACATCTGTGGGATGTTGACTTTCTTCCGTCCAAATTTCAGCCCAAAAGACTAAACTGTTATTTTGCAGCAGGGCGGCAAAGGATTTCTGTAATGTGGCGGATGCCATAATGTTATCCTACGGGAAAAAGCATCAACTTTGGAGTGCCATAACATTGCTGCCCTGTAATATTTTTTCACCAAAAACTGAAATGTTCATCTGAGAGATGTTGGTTGTATTTCTTCCAAATTTCAGCCCAAAAGACCAAACTGTTCTTTTGCAGCAGGGTGGCAAAGAATTGCTGTCATTTTGCCATAGCTTGGAAAAGTCGTGTTGCAATTTGCAAAAGCTTTTGCAAAAATGTGCAACACTTCCATGAGTGTGACATTACTTTGCAAAAGTACTTTTTCCAGAAAATTGAAAAACATATTTCTAGGGTGTTTAATCTCAAAATAAAGACATACCTAGCATCCTCAGGGTCCGACAAGGTAAACACAAAAAGAAATGTGTTGCTAGAGGGTCCCAAATTTAAATGCCAAGCATTTTTCTGATCACCAGCTGAAAACAAAATGGTGGATTTGTGAAAGTAAAAGGGCCATTTGCAAAAGTAAAAACTGCATTTGTGAAAGTGTTGAACTTTTTGTTACCTTTTCCCACTGACTTATAATGGGAAACTGTTTTTTGAATAACTTTTGAACCGTTTAATATTTTTTCATGAAATCTTCAAAAGGCACATCGGGGACCCTGGCCACACATTCCCTGAAGATTTTGGACCAGTTGTGCAAACTGTGTGACCTGTAGAGATGACCAAAGAATTGCAAAAAAGCGTAAACGCGCACGCAGATCACGCATAATAACTCCACAGCCGTATATCTGAACAGTACGAAAGTTGGCATATCCCAAGATGTATGGTTCTTGATCATGCTTTCCAAATTTCAGGCAAATACATTCAACGGTTGCAAAGTTATTAAGGTGCACAATTTTAGGTTTAGCATGTAAATGGCTCCTCAACCCTAACTATGGTAGCACTACCGTGCTACCATAATATATATACCAATAATACATTTTAAATATATGTTTTACATAGCAAATAAAAATGCTTCATAGTTTATAAATATGACTTGGATATATATTACATACACCTTTAAAATATAAATAGATTACATTATGTAAATATATAAAATTTTATAAAATCAAAGCCAAAAGTAGCAGTAGTAAAAGTCAGGCCTCCCCACAGGACTGGCATTTTGTACTGTTCTTATGCTTTTTCAAGAAGAGTGTGAAATGTTGGTCCTCTAGGAATTTTTTTTTTTTTTTTTTTTTTTTTTACTATTGCAACTTTTGGCCTTAGTTTCACAATTTTCCTTTACTGTAAAAATACATTTTGTGTTGTAAAATTCAAGAACTGCCTTCTAGAGCTCCTGGTCCATGTGCATGTGTGACTAACTTCTGCAGTCAGTAAAATATGAATCTTGTCTGCTTGTAAGATACAGGTACATGTAGAAAATATGCAGAATATATTTTTGTATATACTTAAAATGTATTTTTGCAAATGCTTGCTATTATACTGTGTACAGATTTGCATTTAATTTGTATATTTCAAAAGTACAGTTTGTCAACCAAAAGCATGGTCAAAACAAGTACATGTTGGAACTCACCCCAACATAAGAAGTAACCAAACAGGGGTTACATAAATACCAATTTGAGTCTCACAAAATAATGAGATCAAGAGGTAAGTTTTATATGTAAGTATAAATGTGTACTCTGTAAATCTGTAGTAATTGTGCATCATTAAATGATAAGTGTACTACAGTTATCTAAATGGTTGTTAATAAGAGGAATTCCACATATACAATTGAGAATATATGACATCAAGATTAATCTATTGTTTGGGCATTTTTAAATATTTTTACAATGCATATATTTAAAAAACTATTTTAGATATATGTCAACTACATAAAAAAGTATATCTATTAAATATTCAAAATATATAAGCAGATATATAAAATATACATCATGCACCTATAATAAATATATAATGGAAATATATTTATAATATATCTTAAGTATTATATGTCACATATATTTTGCAAATAAATCAGATATTTCAAAACCAACCAATTTGAGATACTGTATATACATATACTTCAGACATATGATCAAACATATATTTGAAATACACTTTTATAATAATATATAAAATATATTTCTTTTCTACAAGGGAGAATAAAAATTCATAGAATATTAACAAGATATTTCTATGAAATACACGAAAAATAGCATCTAAGGTATATCTGAAATATATGCATTAGATATATCTCAAATATTACAAAACCAGCCAATTTGAGACATAATGCATATATTAGGAAACTACTATGAAAATCTATTTATGGATGAAATTCAAAAACCATGTTAAATATATTTTACAACATATACAGTATTCAAAATATCTTTCTTTTCCATATGGGATACAAAACCTTTGTTTTTTTGTTTTGTTTTGTTTATTTACTTCCATTCCTGCAGTATTGGATATCACCTCATTTTTTTCTTACCTTCCTGGAAGGCAAATTGCCCCTCCCCCCTTTTTAGTTTTGGACGTTTAATTACTTTATTGTAAGAAATGAAAATTTGTAAATTTTGGAGTCATCTGGAGCACTGTAAGTGTCAATTACTTCTTAGTGGTGATTCCCTTTTGTCATTGGAAAATAAAGGATGAAAAGGACAAAAAAAGTGTCAGTTTGCAGCAGGGCTCTCTGATCCTTTCTTGGTCCAAAGTCGTTAATGGAGTTCAATGTAGGGTTAAAAAAATCCTCAAGCTCTCTCAAAAAGGTAATATATGAAATGTTAAATCTCTTATAGAGCTGAATGTGTGAATGAAAAACCTATCTGTACTTAACCCCTCCCCTTCCTCAAATTGGTACTTTTTTATCATGCTTTGATCTTTGGTCCTGATCTCTAACATACAGCAAGCGTCTGTGAGTTTTTGAAGTCTGCATCCTTTATTTTTAGAAGATCCAGGCTGATCTGTAGTTTAAGGCATGCATTCTGAGTTTAAAAGATAACAGAGAGTGTAGGTTTCCACCTGATTGTCTGTAACTGGTGATATTTGGAATGCTATTCCTCACACTTACCTAGTTTTTGGTTGTTTCATGAATGGCTACATTCAGGGTTACAGTTGCAGGTGTTTATAACTACATTCCCACAGGCCTAGCTAGTGACAAGATGCTGTTGTTTGATTTATGTGGAGGTATGTTCCTCTGCATGTGCTTGTCATCGCCTATTTGTACTCCTTTTATTCTCTTATTAGTGGAATTGCTGCTGATGTCTTCATTTTGCTTCTGTTCAAGCCTCACGTTAGTTTCATGAATGCCACTGTCTGGGATGCTATGGGAAGTGACAAAGAGAAAAAACACAACTTTTTAAAGATCTGCAGGAAAAGAAACACTGGATGTATAGTGCTAAGAGTGCATGCTTCCAAACTAGATAATCCTTGTGTAGATTTCTGAATCATTCCTTTAACTGCCTCAGACAGGAACAGGGTCGTCTAGTACACCATGCAAAGGTCAGCCTCAAGCAGCTAGTGCTAGAGCCCAACCTGGAGGGTACTATGTTTGACCTGGTACTCACCAATGGGGACAGAATTGCTGAAGTCAGGGTGGGCGGACACTTGGGATCAACTCACACAAAGGTGGGATTCTGGATTTCAGGAGAGTGGACTCTACTAAGATGGGGATGTGTCTCAAGAATGCCCTGGCAGGGAGGGATTAATAGGGGGTAGTTAAGGAGCAGTTGGCCCATCTGAAAGGAGCTATTATGGAGGCAACAAACCTTTGTATTAGGCAAGTAAACAAGGACAAGACAAAGAAAAAAACACTATGGTTCTCAAAGGAAGTGGTTGGGAAGGTAAGGGCAAAAAAATGTCTTTCAGGAAGTACAAGGAAACACAGAAGGAGGAGGAGGATAGGGTAGTGTACCTGGATAAACAGAGGGAGACAGGAAAAGCAGTCAGGAGCGCAAAGGTGCACAGGATGAAAAAACAGCATAGGAGGTAAAAAATGGGGACAAGACTTTTTATAGGTACATTAGTGAAAAGAGAAAAAACAGGAATGGGATTGTAAGGCTTTGAGGGGAAGAAGGGGAGTGTGTCGAAGGGGACCTGGAACAAGCAACAATACTGAGCAAATATTTTTGTTCTGTGTTCACAGCACAAGAAGAAGGTGAGGGACCACAGTTAGGCAATATTAGCACATATGGGAGGGAAGTGGAAACCAGTCTGTTTATGGAAGAGAATGTCCTTAAAGAACTCACAAAACTAAAAGTGGACAAGGCAATGGGACCAGATGGAATACATCCTAGAATATTAAGGGAACTACAAGAGGTGCTGGGGGCACCACTAGCAGCCACGTTCAATGAGTCATTCAATACAGGAGTGGTTCCAGAAGACTGGAGGAGGGCAGAAGAAGTACCTCTTCACAAAAGTGGGAGTAGGGAGGAGACTGGAAACTATAGACCAGTTAGCCTTACCTCAGTATTGGGGAAAATTACAGAATAACTACTTAAAGAAATGGTTATGGAACACCTTGAATCCAGCAGAGCACAGGATCCAACACAGCATAGATTCACAGTGGTACAGCCATGTCAAACAAATCTAATTGATTTCCTTGAATAGGATACTAGGGAAGTGGATTGGGGAAGCGCTGGATGTGGCCCACCTAGATTTTAGTAAGGCCTTCAATATCACATAAAAGACACACTGGGCAGACTGGGAGTGGGTCACAGGGTAGTAAACTGGATGAGGAACTAATTGCCTGATAGAAGACAAAGGATGGTAGTAAATGGAGCTCAATCTGAGGAAGGGAGGGTGACCAGTGGGGTGCCACAGGGATCAGTTCTGGGGCCTGTCCTGTTTAATGTCTTCATAAGTTACATTGCAGAGGGTCTGGAAGGGAAATTGTACATCTTTGTAGATGACACTGAGATCTGCAACAGGGTGGAAAAAATTAGGAGGGACCTAGGTGAACTGGAGAAGTGGTCTGGAGCATGGCAGCTGAGATTCAATGTGAAAAAGTGCAAAATCATGCATTTGTGGTGCAAGAATTCAGGAAGATTGCATGATGGTTGAGATACTGACAGTCATCAAGTAAGAAAGGAATTTGGGGGTGATCATATCTGATGACCTAAAGGTGGCCAAACAATGTGCCAAGGCTGTGGTGAGAGCCAGTGGGATGCTGGGGTGCATAGGGAGAGGTATCTTTTCAGGAACTAGGGGCATGACATGCGGTTGGATGGAGGTAGACTAAGGGGTAACATGAGGAAATATTTCTTCACAGAAATGGCAGTGGATGCAAGAAAGATACTCCCAGTGGAGGTGGTGTGGGCAAACACAGTGGAGGAATTCAAAAATGTATGGGACAGGCATAGTGGAACCCTAGAGATAAGAACAAAAAGGTACAACTGGAGATCAAGTAGGGTCTGCGGCTTTTGCAGCAGGTAGGGAAATTGGACAGACTGGATGGACCTAGTGGTCCTTATCTGCCATCAGTTTCTATGTTTCTATGTTAAAAAAATCTAAAAATATCTCTTGCTAGAGGAAGTTATAGTGTGTTTAAACCTTCTTTTGTGTCTTCATGTAGCAGATTCCACTTGTTCTGCTGTGGTTACTTTAATTGAGTGCAGCATGACATCTGGGCAACTGTTATTGCTGGTGATCCTCATGCAGTATGAATGCTAAACTTGAAAATAAGTTCTGGGGGGTATACAGGCATGTATATGAATAACCAGCACTGTAAGTCCCTAATTTAGTGACTTGTGCTAAATCTGCCCATATGTTACCTAAGCTGGTAGCACTTGCCTCACACTCATAGCTGCTCTTAAATAAAAAGTCATAGCCAATAATTTTAATACTGGCTTTCTTTTTGATAGTACATCATTAGGTGTTTTTTCTGTATTTTCTTTAAGTTGGTTTGAAACCTTAGATTTTCTGTGTTAACCTGGGAAGTGCAATTAGCTAATTATTGTGAGGTGGCTATTGGATTGTGAACATTCAAGGTGTCAGCCAAGAGTCTGAGGTGACCCCAGTTGCTGATTTTTGCATACTTATCAAAGTCCAGAGAGTTGCTACTATCCTATTTAGTTCTCTTTTTCATGAATGCAATGAGTGGAGCCTGCAGCCATCTTGTGGTAGCTTGAAAAAGGGGATACCAAAGCACACATTTGGATTTGGAGTTGCAGTACTTTCTTCCACAACTCCAAATCTGTGTGCTCATCACCCCCATGAGTGCAATAATTTTTCTTCCATCGCCCACCGAGCTCGCTGAATTCACAATGGAACACGACACAGCAGACTACTCTGTGTTCTGCAGTAAATCCAGTGAGTTTGGCAGCAGCTGTATTGGCTCTGGCCAGAGGTTGTCTTAACTTGCTACAATGCCTAAACTTCAACCAGAGATCAACAAATCCAGTAGTCCAATACCCGGGAGAAATTCTTTTATGAACCAAACTATTATTTTTACTTTCCCCATTATGCTGAACAGGCAACTTAAGAGCAACATTTACTTTGGTGCATGTCACAGTCACCTAATCAGCTGTGCAGTAGCAGACTATGAGTTTTTGTACTGAGACAAGTAGATTGACTTTAAATTCTTCTCTTGTGCATGTACTGCATTGTTACACTTCTCTTTTTCTTACTTTTGTGGCGTTGAGTTACCCTAACAGGTGCATTAACATTTTTTAATTTTTTATTCCCCCCACCCTGGCAAGTAGTATCTCATTACCCCATCCCACCCATCTCAAATCTGAGCCAGTGACCACCACAGGCCCTCCCCCCTCTCTACCACAGCTGACTGCCGACAGCATTCAGCATTAGCTTAAGCATGGGTACGGGTGGGGGTGGGACCACTGGGAAATGTGTTTTTTTTGTTTTCACCCAGGCCAGTGATCAGCAATCAAGGGGAGCATTGGCACTGGGGGAACATTTTTTTTTCTTTTCAAGGTGGCTTTTGATGAGGGGAGGGAGCACTAGACCACCAGGGAATCTCATTATTTGATATTGGGAAGGCAATCGGAGAGGGGAGGGAACACTAGACCACCCGGGAATATCAATATTTCATATCAGGATGGCAAACAGTGAACGGTGAGGGGGAGAACCACTGCACTAGGGAATAAATTATTTTTTTTTACCTATCAGGCTGGTGATCAGCATATGGGGGGGGTTACTAGCACCAGAGAATAAAATTATATTTTTACCTGTTGGGCCAGAAGGGGTGGGGGGCTGCTACAGTACCTTCACCAAGCACTAGGCTTGGGCAGAATTAATGCAAGGTCTCAGTTAATGGTATTTTTTCCACACACGGGAACCCCACAAAAGGCTCTTGCAGGGATAAAATATTTTGTGAATAGGATGGTGCCAATATACAGGTCCCCTCCCCTTCATTTGCATTGCGACCCTCCTCCACACTTGGCCCCGGTGCAAACCCAGTTTGAGGACACAAACCGGGCTTTTGTGAATACCTCTTCAGTACAAAACCTGGTTTGCACCGGGGAAACGTTTTGTGAATCTGTCCCCAAGTCACTGATTAGTCAATTTCCATAATGTAGAAATGCATTCAGGAAAAGAAAGACAAGTGTTTATGGTGACAACATTTTAGAAATCATAACTTGTTCTAAGGGGATCTATTTACTGTTAATTTTCTATAGTTTATCATTTACTTTTTTTTAGTGTGGTTCTCGACCTGACCAGCATATTTTATAACCTTAAGTTTTTTTTTTCTTTACGTAATACAAAAGCCTACAGAGTAAAAGTCATTGCTGAACTAAGTTAAAATCATTACTTAAGGTAAGAGAAATATTAGTAATACATTTAGAACTGTAGTTAATAATTAAATCATCTTCATATAGCAAAGTGCTGCTACATTGACAAGTAGCTGAAAAGTATTTTAAACAATGAAACTAGCAAAGGTCCAATAAAGTGACCTTCTGATACTTCATCAGAAACTGGAAAAGACCCCAAAATACCCTTACCCAGTCTAATCTGCTTAAATCATAACCCTAGAGCCCCT
The DNA here is from genome assembly GCA_016271365.2 of Neoceratodus forsteri. Taxonomy (NCBI): domain Eukaryota; kingdom Metazoa; phylum Chordata; order Ceratodontiformes; family Ceratodontidae; genus Neoceratodus; species Neoceratodus forsteri. The sequence goes on from CM057451.1 coordinate 215,592,396, forward strand.
GAGCAGGGCTACTAGAAACAGTAAGTGTATTCAGTCTCCATCAGAAAGTCATAGCCAGCCACATCTAATGTTTGAATCTTTGCTAGCTAGACTTCCTCTTCTCCTACTGCTTATTCCCAAGTGAAATCATGTACTCTGTTTGCAACATAATAAACAATGTGTGTGTGTGTGTGTGTGTGTGTGTGTGTGTGTGTGTGTGGAAATGAGTATGATGTCACAAGAATACGTTTATGACCTAAAGTGGAGAAATAAGCAGCATGGGGTTGATAGAGTTGAAGAGTCAGACCCTATTTTCATGTACTGTGTGTGCCCTTACTAACAAACAAGACAACCTGTAAAAGATAAATGAGGAAAATCAGTCAAATTCAAACTGAACTGAGTTAGTTTTTTTTACATTTTCTCTGTGCCATGTGCTTTTCATTATTAGTGTGAAAACAAAATCAAAATGATACTTCTTTGCTTGACCAAAATGTCCTAAAAAGATTACCAATGTTTATCCAGTCATTTAAGACTTGGTGTTCTTCAGGGTATGAATGATCATGTGATGCAGTACTGCTGTTGCCCTAACTTTAGACTTTCAGTCCACACTGAAAAACAACAGTTACACAACAATTCTTAGCGATATGGTGCTGAAGTTAGGGCAAAACCAATGCTGCATTCAAGGATCATTCAAACCCAAGAAAACATGATGCCACAGATTTAGTAATGACCAGGGGACTTTTTACCCTAAAATTGCATTCCCCTACTTTTGACATTTTGTCTTGCAAACCTAATATTACTGATGCCTCAACTTAGTTTCTCGCAATACATTTCCTCACTTTCCAAAAAAGATTTAAGAATCACTGACCACAACTGTGTACTGAAAATGAGAGTCAATCAATCAATGGTTTATTGTAAAGCCGTTTAGGCCATTACAATGTAACACTACATATACATAAAACATTTTCAAAAGAGTTTACATGTACACAGTACTTAAAAAAAACACTGTAGTAATACATTAAAATATAGACCAGTCACACTATTCAAAATACCTATTAAGTCTTGGATAACAAAGCAGTCCTAACCTTTCATTAATTATATGCTCTTAAAGATAGGCAAACATACACTATGAATTCAGATTTTCCTTTCCATTACCTTCCTATAATATGAGCACTTTTAAAATGCAAACTCAAAACATGAATTACTCTAACTGGCTGACCAGACTCAATTATTCATTACATCAGCTCAACACTTTTATAGACACTTAGAAGCTGTAATCCAAAATTGTTGCTTTATCTTAAAAGCTTAACTATTGATATTCAAGGGTTATCGACCTACACATTTAAACTCACAGGCTGCTAGCTAATAATTCCATAGTATAAAATATTTAAATAAATTTCTGGCGAATCAAGTTATAGCTTCTTTGTCCTCTGAAGTCCATTCATTTTTAAACCAATGTTCAGGGCTCCACCGAATCAGGAGTCTATGGAGTAATACAGTGGTAGCTATAGTAAAGTTGCACGCTGTTGCAGTACACCACTGGGTACCGCTTGGTGTGGTGTGTTAGATAGATGGTTGCTCGGCACTGCAGTATGGGAATCCTGATTTTATTGGTTGATTAAATGCAATTCCTTGCCTAGCCACTAGATGGCTACCTGAGCTGTCAGATAACGTTTGTGTGCCTGAGTTGTTTGGCTGCAGGTGGCATCAGCTTGCACATACAGTACAGTAGGTCAGGTACTGAATAATTGCTGACCAGCATTTACACTCTCTCAGCAGTGCTAATAATTTCTCTTTTTTAAACCCAGGATGTAGACTTCCATTATATTTGCATTACATGACTAGACAATAGATTTCCCCTCAGTTTATAAAATAATTGACATTGGAACCCATTCCTGTTCAGACTTTGTGCTGAAAATGACTGCAACTCAAATGGTGTGCTTTTGTTTATTAATCCTCACACCAGCTAGAAAGCATGACATGGAGCTGTTCTTTTTTTCTTGCATTATATGTTTATACCCTCCTCCCGTGCTTCACTGTCCCCCACTCCTTCAGGCTCCACAAGTTCCCTTCATCCCCACTGACCTTAGCCAGCCCTCCTCAGGTCTTCAGATTGCAGCTGACCCCTGGGATATCCTGGTGTATCCCTATCGCCGGGCGGGTCCCCCTCCTCCGAGGGGGAAGAGTGCCGGGGAGAGGGGAAGGACCCAAGCACACACTCCATTAGGGCTCAGGGATGCTGCTGAGGAACAGGAGAACCTGGCCAGGTACTGGGGGCACTCCGGGAATGGAGATCCATCATCTTGGTGGGCAGCGAGCAGATTTTCCACTTTTCCTATGGGGAAGTGACATCTGACGTCAAGGCGTACACCGACGTCTGCCACCACCCCCTTGAACACTGTGCCCCAGCTGTATGCTGCACTCTCAGCCTCCACCAGGAGTCAGCCTATGCGGGTATGCATCCCCTGCCCACTCCCCGGAGAAGGAGAGCTGTCCTCGGACACTCTGTCCTTCTCCCCACAGCTGGCCTTCCAGCAACCCGAGTCTGTTCCCGAACCCGGGTCGCCGGAATCGCAGGTGGAAATCCAGCCACTGCACCGATGGGCCGGCTATGGAGCTGTTCTTTTGACAGACTACTAGCATAAACTAACATTTTGTAAAGACTGACAACAATTTATTGCTACCATGATTCACCCCTTGTTGACACAAATAATTTAACCAAGATTTGCAGTTCCATTTGGAAAATGGGTAAAGTAACTGTAATACAATATGCAGTACTGTACATAGTAACAGGATTTTTAGCCATTTAGCCGCCCATCTATATGCTGTTAAAGTCTGATTGACATTTGCTGTTTGCCCTAATGCATATGGTACATCTTTGGTACTGTACCTTTACACTCTACCTTAGGACATATTTGTCACTTTTGTTCAAGCCCTGCCCCCTTCCCCCATGTCAATTGAATGTTTCTTACACAGATGTAAAGGAGTATACATTTTTCATTTGAATTATACTGTTCCAAATTGCTGTTTTCTCTTTTTAAGAAATAATAAGATTAACTGCAAAAAAAATGAAAGAGGGAGATTATAAAAGCATCATGGCACTTGACAGTACACATCAATGCACTCTGTAATGCACTCTCACAGTATTTGTGGCCGTACGTTTACCTTTTATAAAAAATGTTTGTGTTTTATTTGTCATACTTAGCCATGTGGAATGGTAAGATACACATTTAAACCAAACCCATAGTTCAAACTGAAATGTTTGCTACTTGAATTTTGACAGTCCCTCAAGATGTCAGTTTAGTAGGTTTTTTACATACAAATCAAGAAGAATTATTAAGTGGAATTTCTAAAAAAATCAACTTATCAATGCATTGGTTAGTGGCACAGTAGGGATTGCAGTGCACAATCAAAAAAAGGGATCATCGTTATTGTTAGTTGTTTGAGATTGTTTCTGAAAACTAAAAAGTAAAACTAAATGCCTATTAAGGTTGGATGAGAGGAAAAAAAAAACTTTACAGGATAATCTTGGACATCTGGGTTTGCAACAATATGGTCCTCTTGTACCTGAAAGGTAAAACACAAATGGGAAGAGCCTGTTCCAACCATGGTAATATTAACAGCTGAGCTGTCAAAACTGCACAGGGCAAAAGAGCAACACCAGGAATTACACCTGCAATCACTCTGCATTTTTTTGGCATTAACTTTTAAGGTTTCAAACAGAATTCATTTCAGGGGACTTCCACAAACAAATTCTGAGCTGCCCCCCAAAGAGTCACCCTCCTTGGAGTCGGAATAATTCATTTATGTGGGCTCTGAGGTTCTGTGTGCTCCAGTTCTCTAGTACACCACATAAATTAACAAATAAAACTCCATGGAGAAGAAGTTTGTAATGTTTAATACAGATTGTTAGGGAAATTTCTGCCAAAATGAATTCTATATTAAACATGAGAACTTTCTGCAGAAAATGAAGAACGTTAAACTCCTGGGGTGGGATATTCAAAGCAGCTGCGCATTGCACAACTGGGTTGCACAATGTGCACCTGCGGAAATGTGCCAGACAGTGATATTCAGCGGCATCAACTGCGCTGCACAAGTAGCAGTGCGCCAATGTGCAATGGCAATGTATGCATGTGCAAGGGCAGGGGCTGTACTTATGAATATGTGGCACAGTGCAATATTCAACTTCCAAACAATGACACAAGCGAGGAGCAAACGGCAGTTGCTCAGAGTAGACTTGAGCATATAAAAACAGGCAGGAAGTAGGAGGGGGGCACTTGCACCAGAGGGGAGCAGGACAGAGGGAGACAGATAGGCCGCCAGCCCACAAAGAATGAGACAGTGAGAGAGAAAGTGACAGAGACCAGGACAGAGAGGGAGAGACAGTGTGAGAGAGAGTGTGTGTGTATGAGAATGTGTCAGACAGGGAGGCGACAATGGGTGTGAGACAGAGTGGGCACAACTCAGTGCCACCAGGCCCAGGTGGAGTGACACAGGCACCCACAGGGGTGGGAGACAGAAGCCGCAGGCAACAGCCAGCCAGTCAGGGGCAGGGTACACAGATGTGGGCCCTGCAGAGCAGCATGCACAGCCTCACACAGCTGGGTGGGCCAGTGTAGCCGGATGCCCAGGGGAACAGGACAACATGGACCATGGCCAGTGCGATATTCCAGATGTAGGCCATAATGAGGGGTGTGGGTAGGCAGGAGGCAGTGTGCCATGGCCATGGAAAGGCCCATTGGCAGTATGCCCAGAACAGGTGGTACCAACCCAGCATCAGCTATGAGACCTATGCTGACACTGAGATTGTGGGCTGGTACCGACTGAACTGGCAATTCTGAGGCAGCTCTGTGAGCTGTGTAGTGAGGAGATGCAGGCACCCACTAGACGGAGCCACGCCCTGACAGTGGAGACAAAGGTAACAGCTGTCACGTGCCTGCTCACCAAGGGCACCTTGCAGAGACCAACAGGGAACACCACAGGCATAACCCAGTCAGCTGCATCACGGCTCCTCACACAGTTCCTCAGTGCCCTGCTGCCACACGCTGTGGAATACATCCACTTCCCCAGCACACAGGCACAGCATACAGAAACATGCAGGAGTACCACAGGGTAGCATGTATGCCTTGCATGCTAGGGGCCATTGACTGCACCCATGTGTGCATCCGCATGCCACCTGGCCTGGAGGGGGTAGCCTACATCAACAGAAATGGCTACCCCAGTATCAACTGCCAGGTGGTATGCGATGCCAGAGGGTGCATAACCAATGTATGTGCCACACACCCTGGGGGAGCACAAGACATCTTCATCTGGCACAGCTCAGCACTGTGCCACAGGTTCGAGAGTGTGGGCATCCCCACCAGTCATCTAGTGTGTGAGTATGCTGAGACCATGGGCAGCTGGGTACACCAGGGAATGGGAGGGGGGCAGCCAGGGCAGGGGCTCCGTGGAGTGTGGCTGGGAAGGAGGAGGGACACAGCAACATAGGACACCAGGCTAACCATATCTCCATCCACACAGGTGACAGTGGCTACACACTCTGGCCCTGGCTGCTTACCCCTACCAGCGCCTGTCGTCCCCTGCAGAGGAATTGTACAATGAGGCACACGCCAGCATGCAGAACATCATTAAGTGTGTCTTTGGTCTGTTGAAGGCACATTTCCATTGCCTGCACAGGTCTGGTGGTGCCCTACAGTACAGCCTCTTGAAGGACTGCAGCCTGTTCCTGCCCTGCTGCATGCTGCACAACATAGCCACTGACCGAGGGATAGCTGTCGAGGTTGAAGAGGGGAACAGCATTGGGGAGGAGGTGGCTGATGGTCTATGTGGGCAGCTCCCCCAGGCAGAGGGATCCCTGGCTGATGAGGATGGCACACCAGCACTGAGACACTATAGCAGAGGAGCACCACAGTACATGCAGGTAGGTGGACAAACACCCATGCATGGGACAGCCACAGTGGCATGGCACACAGGCATGTGTGGGTGTGCTCTGTGACATGCACAGACAGGTGGGGGGCAGGGACGGCCATGGGGCCATGCCACATGGCCACACACAACAACACGCAGCACAACACACTGCACACACACACACACACACACACACACACACACACACACACACACACACACACACACACACACACTGGTGCCCACAGGCACCTGGCATGGATCAGACACAGGGCACCAGAGCACATGAGCATCCAGTGCTGTGGTGACATCATCACGCACATGCCACATGGGCCAGTGGCCGGGCAGGTGTGCACATGGGCAGTGTATGGTGCAACCCACGGATGCCATGTCCATGGCATGCACACACACATAATGCCCATGTGCACACAGGTGGCAGCAGCGGACAGCAGACAGGGTGGCATGCTCATCAGCTCTGCTGAGTGGTCTCATGCTGCGTGATGGCCACAGGGGGTGTCTGCGACTATCCCCTAGGGGTAGAACTGTGAGAACATGACCGTGTCCTCGCAGGGGTCTGCAGGCTACCAAACACTATTCACTATAAACACTATAACCTGCTCACTATTGATACCAACTTGTGTAACACCTGTTCTCAACTTACATGTACCCTGTAAACCAAATGTATTTGTCTGACCACAGTGTGCCGTGGCGTCTCTGTTGAACGCCTATTGTTTTGCAAACCTACGCTATGTAACCAAAAACACAATGTATGTCTTTATGTGACGAAGTACCTTTGGAAACGAGCCTCTGGCTCAAAGGTTGTAAACTGATTTTACAAATAAATAAATAAATAAACAGGACCACTGTGGGTGTGCCTAGGATGCCTACAGCAGAGCCCAGCATCGACACCGAGGTGGTCACCCGACGCTGGGTCAAGGGGGTGGACATTGCACTCCGTGGGGTCTGCAGTTCCCGGCTGCACCCCATGGCAGCCAGTGTGGCAAAGCTGACTGTGACTGCAGTGGCTAGGGGATCCAGGCCTGTGGTTGTGTCCTCCCACAGGAGATGTATGGTGTCCTGTACCTGTGCGAATCCCCTTTTGTGCTGCTCTGCAGCCTGGCGTACCTCTGCATGGAGTGCATGCACCCCAGCCATGAGCAGCACCTGTTGGTCCATGGAAGCCTGCAGCAAATGGGCGTACTTGTGAATGGTGTCAGTACCCGGGGGCGCATGGGTGTTTGGCCAAACCACCGGTGGTGTATGACTGCACTGCACTGACCCCCATTCAGGTGGGTGCTGCACAGTGGGGTCCCCCTGTGGCTGCTCACTGACAGGCACACCAGCAGGGGACACTGCACCTGGCCCACCAATGTCCCCAGCCATTTGCCGCTGCCACCTCTCCAGCTGCTGTGCGCTGGTCAGTCCCTATGCGGGTGTACTACCACCACTGTCCCCCAGCACCATGCTGCCATCACACACAGTGGTATGAGGGGTGGTGGTGGATGGCTGACCAACTGCCAACAGGCCATTGGCCACGCTGCCAGGGATGGTGGATGGTATGGGTGTCTCCTCCTCGACAATACCTCCGCTGTCCAGGACAATGGTCACATCGTCATCGGTGTCAGACCCCACCCCAATCTGTGTCTCCACACACTGCACGCCATGGCTGGCATCCCGTTGGAACACAGCCAGGGCCTCGTCTGCCACCATGCCCAGGTCATCTGGCTGGATGGCGGTGGTGAGCTGCAGCTGATCGGGCCCCCGGATGCCAGTGGAGGTGGATGGCTGGTCCTCCAGGGCTGGGCATGCCCCCACGGCTGTCGCCGCTGCCACTGCCACTGCATGCTGCCATTCTGGTGCTGAATGGGAACACAGACATATTAGTGCTGCCGATGCAATGGCCCCCAATCCCCACCCACCCGACACCACTGTTTCTACCATGCAGTGATGGGCTCCCACCAGTCTGGAAGCCATCGCCTGGCACACCCTCAACAGCGCTGTGCCGCATGGTGGCTGCCACCAGCTCCTCCTGTGGTGTGAGCTGTGGTATGTCGGCCTGACCCACACCTGTCACCGTCCTTGCGGCCCGAATGGCCACCAACTTCTCCTTGATACGACGCTTGACGGTGCCCACCTTCTTCTTGCACTCTTGTGCAGAACGCTGGTGGCTGCCCTGCTGGTTCACAGCCTCTGCCACCTCCTCCCAGGCTGCAGCCCTGGCCTGGGGTGTGCCAGTTGTGCCACTCAGCACAGGCTCCCGGTCGGGGTATACCTCGAACAGGGCATCCTCCTCTGCCCTCGTAAAGTTGGGCCTGCACTTGCAGGCATGCCCACGCTCCTCTACCTCCTCACGTTCAGACATGCTGCTACCTGTGGGTAATGACATGTGGTTAGTTGCAGCAGTGGCCCACACCAGCCAACCATCCCACTGTGCTGTCTGTCCCCTCGGCAAGTGCAACTTACCTTGGATGGCTGCAGTACTGGTCCATGGCCTGTGCATTCCTGCAGTGCCTTTATGGCGCATCACATGCAAACGGACTGATGCACAACAGTAATGAGATGCTAATAGTGAGTCACGGATATGCTGATTAGCTAATTTGCATATGCCAGCTGAATATTGTGCTGTTGCACCTTGTGCAATGGACTTGCACTGGCACAAGTCATGGTGCAATGCTGTGAAGTGCACAGTGCGCCCGATGCCATGCATGCGCCACAGCATGTACCACCACCAATTGTGCAGTGTGCGCTAGGTGTCCTATTGGTGGATAGTGTGCCCTATGCACTATAGGACCTTTGGCACCTGTATGTTGTAGGGCCTGTGGTGCTCAGGTGCTATTGGGCCTATGGTGCTTGGGCGCTGTAGGGTCTATGGTGCTCAGGTGCAATTGGGCCCATGGCGCTTGGGTGCTATAGGGCCTATGGTGCTCGGGCACTGTAGGGTCTATGGTGCTTGGGTGCCATAGAACTTGTTGCGCATGGTGCCCTCAGGTTCCTGTCGCATAACATGTGACATGGCCCCAAAAGTGCACATGCGCACATTGTGCATGCTGACCCTTGCCCCCTGCCCTGCCGTATACCCCCAAGGGACCTCTGCCTCAAGTGCCAGTGTGGACATGCCCATGCAGTGCACCCCTGGGGATGCGTGACTGATGCAGGCAGCACATCTCCGGGCGAGGCGAGCATCCTGAGCATGTGGAGCTTGTGCATTACTGGGTGCCAGTTTGAACTGCTACATTGCGGAGTAAGCATGCCGCAGCGCGCAGTACCCAGAGCACAGAATTGGAGCCAGGTGGAGTTGGTGAACCTGATGGCCCAGGTGGAGACCCATGCCGCCAGCTGATTTAGGCAGCAGCCCCTTGACAGGCCCAGGACCGAAGTCTGGCAGGATGTGGTGGATGACCTTGAACAGGCTAATGGTGTGTGGCACAGCAGGGAGCAGTGTCTCACCACCTTTAAGCGGACCTGCTGAGGTCGGACCCAGAGAGGCTCATGTCACTGCAGCGTGCATCTGGAGGGAGGCCATGCCATGGCCAGGTAAGTGTGCTCTGCCTGCATCTGTGCACATCCAGTGTTCTGTGGGGTTGGCAGGGCTGCATGCCATGCTGTGGGGGTCACTGTTGCAGCGAGCCCTGTTTCCTGGCATTGCACATCACTGGGTGCACTGCGCCACTGCCCTGCAGCTGTGCCAGGCTGGGGTGCACTCTGTGCTTGGGGGGTGAGGACAGTGGGCTCATGGTGTTGCTGTGTACTGATGTGTGCTTGTTTGTGTTCCTGTCCTAGGCCCTGAGGACAGGAGGTGAGCCAGGGTGGCAGGAGCACCTGGTGGGCTGCGGCAGGCAGTTGCAGGCCCTTCAGCTGCAGCTGCAGGACCGAGGGGTGGAGCTGCTGGACCAGCACATGCTGCACCACAGCGGGCAGGTAGGCGCTGTGCATTTATACATTGCTGTGCAGTGTGGTCAGCGGGAGTGGGGGTATGGCCTTGGCCCCCTGTGCGCTGAGCCATGGCAGCTTTGTTCAGCCCATGGTGTGTGTGGTGCCATGGGATGGCCATTGCATGTGTGTGGCAGCTGTTGGTGGGCTGTGGGTGCATCCAGCTGCAACCTGTGCTGCTACGGTCCTGCTGCAGCACCATCCATGTCACCTGCCTGCCACTGTGCTGGCAGCTGACCCATGGGCAGTGGTGCACAGCGCTTTGCATAGCTGTGGCATGCCGCATCAGAGGCAGTTGTAGACCCACCCACTCTGGGTGGCTAGGGTGCCACCCTAGGGGCATGTGCCCCCACTGTCCGTTGAGCACGGTGGGTGGGCTGGGGTGCCCTGGACACGCACTGATCACCTGTTCCTTCCTTTGCCATAGATGTCCAATGGGGTGTTCTCCAGCTACACTATGGCCACCTCCTGCAGCAAATCATCACCATCACCACCACCACCTTGGAGGTAACACGGCTGACTAGACGGCTCCTGCTGCAGGGGCAATGCAGGGGTTCATGCCAGAAGGTGGAGGGACATGGCTGCCTGTAGGGCCTGTTGCTCCTGTTTTTCCTGTTGTTCCTGACCACCCTTTCCCTGCCTTCCCCTGTCCCTTTGTATAGCCCTGTCCCCTGTCCCCATCCCTCCCTTACCTACCCTGTTCCTGCTCTGTACATAATTTCCCCTGACTTGTTCCCTGTTGTGTATTTTTTATTGTTATTTAACAGTCTTAAATGGTTATCCATCTGTGTCCAAGTGTGCTTTGCAGCTGATGAGTAGAGCCATGCTGCAGTGGTGTGGTGAGTGGCTGTGAGGTGCACCTGTGATGTTCTGTGGGCCATGCATGGTGTTGTTGGCCCATCGGTCAGTGGCTGTGCCCTGGGGTGGCCATGGGCTAGCTGTTGGGGCTGTGTGGCGTATGTGTTGGGAGCCATGTGTCAGGGTGTGGCTGGCTGTGAACTGGATGTGTTGGGGCATGCCATCCAGTGGGGGGTGGCTGGTGGCAGGCCACCCTTGGCCGTTGGTGCCGCCTTTCATATGGCCACCGCTCCGGTGCCCAATGATGGGGGCTGGCTACGTGCCCATGCTCCTTGGGTGGTGTTCCATTGTGGGCTGGCTGTGCCTCTCATCCCAGTTCCACCACCTCCACAGTGGCCACCTCCCTTCCCCAGTGTATTGCTCCCTGCTGTGCCCGTGGCAGGTCCATTTGTGCCTTTGCGCAACTTCCTCAGCCCCTTGTGCATCCATGGTTGCACTATTGTGCATGTTGGGTTGGTCCCTGGTGCACCTCTGACTGCACACTGGTGCTTCCAAACGATATTTAGTCATGTTGCACTGGCACACATTGCCATGTGCAACCTTTGAATATTGTGCTTATTGTGCCATGGTGCATTGGATTTGCACTGCATTGGCCTTGAGCTGGCGTCTGGTGCAGTTCTGAATATCCCATCCCTGGTATCACTCCTTTGTCCTGCACAGTTTTGACAATGTCTTTTGTACAGACTTGTTTTTGGATGTTTCACTCTGTCATATTCATTAATATATGGCTTTTCATTAGTTATCTTCTGACAAAAAAAAAAATACCAGGAAAAAACAAAGACTATAAAAAATACGGCAAACTACTGCACAGTTTAAAAACACTACCACACTCCCTTACAGTATATGGAGCCCCCCATGCCCCACACAAAGTGCACCCATCATGCCCCACACAAAGTCTATCACTAATCATACAACTGCACTGCATGCATCATCGTGATGAAATCAGTTTACAGTACAACTGTGATCTAAAGAACCCTGACAATCTGGAATTCGCTATCTAGCAATCCCAATCGATGTGTGATCAGAACTGCACTTCTGAGTTTGCCCTGCTCTCCAGTGCGGGGTTGGGGGGGGAGACATCGGGAGGCAGAAACAGTGAAAGAGGGAAATAAAATATAAATAAAATAAAATATTAATAAACTTTTCCTCTATCTTCCAGTCCCATTTGCAACACTCATCCTAATTGTTTTCTTGCATTCTGTGCACATACTAAAAAATTAAACATACGAACATATGAAATTTGCCAGCAGATAAAGGCCTAGAGGTCTATCAAGTCTGCTCGAATGTGCAGCTAGCACCCCTTATTCTGCAGCTGCCCCTCCATTCCACCCTTCCCCTTCATTAACCCTCCCCCTTGTCCTGTCCCATCCCCTTTTGAAGCAGTCCACTGTTCTACTGGATACCACTTCTGCAGGTAACGCATTCCACCCAGTCATCACCCTCTATGTAAAAAAGTGTCTCCTCATCTCCCTCCTGAACCTTCCTCCCTCCAGTCTCATATCATCGCCCCTGGTGTCCCTCCCCTCCCTTACTTTGAACAGCCCCTCTGTACCTGTCTTGTTTATTCCTTTCATGTATTTAAAGGTTTCAATCATGACCCCCTTGTCCCTCCTCTCCTCCAGTGAGTACGTTTAACTCCCTCAACCTCCTCTCATATGATAAGTCCCCCAGCCCCTTGATCATCTTTGTCACCCTGTGCTGCACCCCCTCCAGTAAATTAATGTCCCTCTTCAGATGCAGGCACCAGTACTGCATGCAGTACTCCAGGTGCGGTCTAACTAATGACCTATACAGTGGTAGAATCACCTCCTCCCTCCTCAAGGATATACCCCTTGCAATACAACCCAGTATTTTGTTGGCCTTTGCAGCTGCCTTCCTACATTGTGCTGAATTGTTCATTGACCCTGTAATGAGAACCCCCAGATCCTTCTCCTCCTCTGTCTGGGCTAGCTGCACTCCCCCCAGCTGGTAACTCCTCCTTGGGTTCTTCATCCCAAAATGCAGCACCTTGTACTTTTTGGCATTAAAGCCCAGTTGCCAGGTGTCTGACCAGGTTTCAAGCTTTGCCAGATCATCCTGTAACCCCTGCCATCCCCCTAGGTCATCCACCACCGCTCCTACCTTGGTATCATCAGCAAACAGACTGATCTTGCTCTTGATGTCCCATGATAAGTCTGCAATGAATATCCCAGACAACACTGGTCCCAACGCCGAGCCCTGTGGAACAACACTCGTCACTACCCTTGGGTGTGAGAGCTCCCCACCAACCACCACCCTCTGTTGCCTTCCCTGAAGCCAGTCTCCTACCCATCTCACCAGCTTTGCACCTGCCCCTGTGCCTACTAACTTACTTCCCAGCCTTCCATGCGGCAGAGAGTCTAATGCCTTACTGAAGTCCAGATACAGGACATCCACTGCATGGCCCCTGTCCAGTTGCCTAGTTATCCAGTCATAGTACTCCACCAGGTTGGTTTGGCAGGATCTGCCACATATGAAGCCATGCTGTCTGCTGTCCTGTAGTCCTTTGACCTCTAGGAGGGCCACCAGCCTCTCCTTCAGGATAGTCTCCATTAGCTTACCCGCGATGGATGTGAGGCTCACTGGTCTGTAGTTTCCCGGTTCATCCTTGGGGCCACTCTTGTGGAGGGGCACCACATGAGCCATCCTCCAGTCCTGAGGTACTTACCCCAAATGTAGTGAGGCATTAAGTAGGTCTGCCAAAGGTTCTGCAAGGACCTCTGCCAGTTCCTTCAGTACCCTGTGGTGGATGCCATCTGGGCCTGGCTCCTTGTCCACCCTCAGTGCCTTCAAACCCTCCTGAACTCTGTCCCCCATGATTTCCCCATCTGTCACCCCTCCCTCCATTTCTGCCATTTCTCCCCCCTTGGATATCACCCCCTCTTCTCTTTAGTAAATACTGAGCAGAAGTACTCATTTAGTGCTTCTGCCTTATCGCACCCTGCTTCCACCCAACCCCCTCCTTCCTAATCCTTACTATGTGGTCCTTACAGCTCCTTTTCTCCCTGATGTACCTAAAGAAGTCCTTCTCCCCCTTCTTAATGCCTTGTGCCAGCCTGAGTTCCATAGATGACTTGGCTCCCCTTACTGCCCTTGTCACCTCCTTCGATTCCATCAAGTACTCCTCCCTGTCCTCCCCCTCCCTGTTTTCTTGTACTTCCTAAAGGCAGCTCTTTTTCTCCTTGCCTTTTCCATGACCTCCTTGCTCAACCAACTCGGATTCTTAGCCCTAGCCTTCTTGCTCTAGGCCTTGCAGCAGGTTTTGGTTGCCTCCACTATCCCCAGCTTTATGAGCTCCCACCTCTGGTTAGTGTCCATACTAGATTGAATTCTGGCCTGATACCCTTTTACCACTGCCCCCATTCTCCCAAAGTCAGCCCTCCTGAAGTCCAGCACTCTTGTGCCTGATTCCACTCATTCCTTGCCCATATCCAGTGTGAGCCATATTGAGTGGTGGTCACTCCCTGACAGCGATTCCTCCACTGTAAGTTCTCTTACAAAGTTCCCATTTGCCAGCACAAGGTCAAGGGTATTTCCTAACCTGGTTGGTTCACTGACCATTTGCAGCAGGAAGCTGTCCTGGAAGGCATCCAGCAGTACCTGCTCCCTTCTGTTCCTGATTATTGGGGTACTCCAGTCCACTCCTGGCATGTTGAAGTCCCCCACAATCACCACACTACCCTTCTCACAGGTCCTCCTGATCTGTCCTGCTAGTTACCTGTCTAACTCCTCCGTCTGAGATGGTGGCCTGTACACCACTCCCATTCTAAGAATCCTATTCTTGGAATCCTGGATTTGCATCCAAAGTGACTCTGTACTACCCTCCTCCCCTTCCTTCCTTACAGACTTCAGTCCTTCCTTCACATATAGTGCCACAACCCCTCCTTTCCCAATCACCCTGTCCCTACGAAATAACCTGTACCCTGGTACGGACAGGTCCCAGTCATTGTATTGGGTGGCCCATGTTTCTGTGATGGCTGCAATGTCCACCTCTCCCTCTGCCATGAGCACCTGTAACTCTGCAGTTGTCCTCCCAAGGCTCCTAGCATTAAGTGTAACCACCTTCCACCCTTCCCCCCCATCCTGCCCTCCTTTCCTAGCATCACCAATAGTACTTGCCATTTGTCCTTTGTCACTGTTATGGGGGTAAGCTTATATGGTTTCCCAACCTGTGATCTCTGCATATCTCTTGCTTAATTGCCACCCCCCACTCCTAGTTTAAATTCCCAACTTCCTCTATGTACTCCTCCATCCTCTGTTTCAACACTTTCTTTCCCTCCTCACTCAAGTGTAGTCTGTTCTTGGCATAGAGACTACTGTCCTTCCAGGTCCCTCCCACCCCCAAAAGCCCATACCCTTTAGCACAACACCAGGTTCTTAGCCATCCGTTAAATTCCTCTATTCTCAGCTTTCTTGTTGTACTTGCCTTGGGCACTGGAAGTATCTCTGAAAAAGTTACTGATCTTCCTGCCCCCTCACATAATTGTGCTAGTTCCTCAAACCTCCTCTGGACTATATCTACTGTCTTGTCAGCCAGGTCATTTGTCCCAAGATGTATAATTAAATGAAGCTGTCTCCCTACCCCTTCTAGCATATTGCAGAACAGATTGTCCCACCCTTTCCACTGTCATTCCTGGCATGACTTCCACCCAAATGTGACTATGCCTCTCCCCCTTGCTACCCCACCGGACTCCTCTTAGTATTGAGTCCCCCGGCACTAAGATTCCACCACTCTTGCTCCCTGCTTGCTTCCATTCTTCCCCCTTTCTCATTTCCAGCTCCTCTTCTTCTTCCTGCACATTATTTCCCCCTTTTGCCCCTGTTGCAATTCTCCCAGCAGAACTTCCCCCTGCTCCAGTTTGGTCCAGGCATTTATCAATTACTCCTCTAATTTCATCATTACCCTCCTCCACCTTCTTTCTCTCTAGCAGTGCAAATCTATTTTCTGAAGACCCTTCACAAATGCCCGCTCTCTCTCTCTGCATAGTAACCTGCTCTCTCCTTTCCACTCCATGACTTTTGCCACTTCTTCGCCTCCCCTCACATGTCCCTATCTCCTCCTTCCATTTGTCTTTTTTCTCCTGACCTGGTTTCCCTGGCAATTGTTCTTCCTGGCCTGGGCCCCTTTGTCTCTGCTTCCCTTCTTCTGACCCTCTCCTCACCACTGTTGGCTTAAATCACCCTCCCTCATCTCTCCTCCTTCCTCCCTCCAGTACTGGGCTAAACCCACCCCCAATCTGCCTTAGCTGTCTTAGTTCCTCCTGCAGACCCTCAATCTCCTTTCTAAGTTTCTCTATGTGGTTGCACATTAAACATCCTCCCACACTCCAGGCAATTTTAGAAAGATCGGTTGCACCGCAGGTTGTTGCAACCTACTACCTACACCCATTGCTATGGGTGCCTGCTGACCCCATACTTCAGATGCAGGATACCAAACACTCCCCAAGTCTCCCCTCTCCCCCCTCTATCAGGGCAAAACATTCTTTTCTTTATTTCCCTTACCCCCTTTGTTGTACACGTTTAGATAGATTGAGCAACTGCTTTTATATTCCTATCCTTCCTATCCACACTCAAAAAGAGACTTTAAGTAGCCATTACACAACCTTCTTCAAACTCCTACTCCTCCTTTCCCCAAGGTAATAGCAATGCAAAGAAGTAACAATGAAAGCTTCTAGATTATTAGGGAGATAGAGTGTAGTGATTTCATTTTTTGTTATTTCTGATGATTTCAGTATACAATTGCTATTCCAATAAAAGATGCATGTTACCAAATATCACATTTTATTTTTTTAATTGCAAAGATAATGCACTCCTTATTGCAGATTGTTTTGCCCCCCCCCACACACAAACACACTCATGCATACACACAAACATGAAGAATAACACTCCCAAGTGGCAGTGGTATCTCTCTTTCCATACATCCAGAATGCCAGCAGCAGTTCAGCCCTTCTGGATGAAACAGAGCCCCTTCTCCTGACTATCTCTATCAGAAACCCAGGGAGCTTGGACCAAGTTGCTGTTAATTTTTGTGTGTGTATTCAGGTGTCTGCATTAAGATTCTGGCTAGTGCCCCAAGAAAATGTTTTACTGACACAGAAAGTCCATTCATTCAGGTTTTATGTCAGCACATCATCCGTATCATAAGTTGCTCATATTTAGGGGTTACATTAGATTATTTTACTTTTTTCTACATGATTTATATCCCATAGGTAAAAACAGCAGCTTTCACTTGCTGAACAAAGTGGCATTCATTGTGCCTGAGTGTCAAACATTTTGGTCTGTTTTATATCTGCTTACACTGCAGTCATCATTAGCTTATGGGACAGTGTCATTACATCAGTGTATGGGACAGTGTCATTGCATAATTTAAATTAATTTTTACATTTTTATCTAAGTTGTATGGGAATTGACTCAATTCAAAAATGCATAATGAGTGCTACTTCTGAGTAAAGGAACAGCAATCTATGTAGTGGCTTTTTTTTATTAGTGATTTTGTACGGAATTACCAGTCACAGCAGTTCGTATGAACTGGTAACGTATAAAATAAGCAGAACTGTAACATGTTTATTTCTTTAATATTTAGTGATTATTGAAAGCCTGTAAGGTGAGCATATAGTTCAAGATGACACACGGATGTGATCACTGAATATGTATATATATATATATATATATATATATATATATATATATATATATATTATAATAGCCTGCTCTGTTAGTTATGACTTTTTTTTGTTCAGTACTGCTCTGCTATGCCTGTCAATGTCAAATGTAAAATGCAAAATGTCTGCTACTAGGGCCTAGCTTTCAGTGCTATGTAAATAGTCTCAAATTTCTGTTCCTGTCTCTTTAAAGTTTGTCAGTTGTATCCAATGTCCCTCTCTCCCCAGGTCACACCTGAAATCGAGCAGTACTCTCCTGTGTGCCCCCCCCCCCCCGGTAAAACTCTTAAATAAATAATAACATTAAAAAAACAGTTAGTACATTGGTCAGTCTGGAAAGCAACAATGTCAGATGAGCTCTCATTCATAATCACTGTCAGTCAAATCAAGAAATAAGTTGCACACACATCAAGGCAGCCTACAAAAAAAATTGCAACTGCACACTGACTCATTCACTACATTCCTCTCCTCTCCCCTGGACTCCCTGATTGCTCTTGGGCAAGGAATGAAGGCTAGCTCACACTAGGGAGCACATTCATATGCTAAATAAATGATTAAAAATTATCACTTTCAGTCAAAGCAGTTAGTTGCTCTATTACCTTATGAAAACAAATTGATGGGGGATGGTAGGGGTGTTAGTGTATGTGACCAATTGCTTCAGAAGACTCTGAAGGTTAGAGTCTTGCAGTATCTCTATGTTAGTAAAAATCTGGTAGGGGGCATTTGGTTTCTGCTAGGCACCCATTTTATCCTACCTACCTGTTCAAAAATAGACATGTAATAAGATTATCATACGCTTTAGTCCTTAACAATATGGAATCTTATCAATTGCATATATATTTTTCCATGCATTGTTATTTCAGGAAAATAATTGCTGTATTTATTTGAAATAACAAAAAAAGAAAAAGAATGACTACAAAAGAAAAAGAATTACAAAGGGAAAGCTTAAGCACTCCATATAAATTGGCTCAAAGTGTTTACAGATTAGGAGAAAATCCATACAATATGGTTTGAAAGGAAATAAGACAGCCCTGCCCCCCGCCAACAAAATTAAAGCACCTGAATCAGTTATCTATAAAATAGTAACACCACAAGTTTTCCTGAAATAGCACTGCATGGGAAACACATGCAGTATGTAAATGATAAGATGCCATATTGTTAATAACTGTACCATATATCTTATCAATAACATACTGTATGTTCCCATGCAGTGTTATTACAAGAAAATAGATGCTAATAGAATCTGGTCATATTTGAAGCCTTCCCTATACACCCAGGTTTAAAGAGAACAGGAAATTAATAAAACAGTGCTTCCATACAAGGAGTGTGTTGTGATTATTTATAGTAAGGCATATATGTTTGATTAACCACCAACTATAAAAGGTGGCTGGCCAAGTTGTTTTTCTTTACAGGTATAGAAAAGGTACCATTATGTCCCATGATGTGGACCTGGACTATCTTCTGCTGTGGTGACAGATTTTCAACTTAAAAGAATGTCAAGTCCCAGGTTTAAATGATAGAATGAGTTTGTACTGTTCCTAAAATAAAAATGTGTAGTATGAAGTACAATGTGCATTCAACAGCTTTCAAGTATTTCATACTGATGTTTTATGACTATACTAAAAAAGGCTCAGCGATTTTGACCTGATGTATTTTTAGCCAGTACTTAGTGTCAGTGCATACTATCTAGGATTTTTATTGTGAAATGGCTATCCAAATTTTTCCCAGATCAGTTTGTAGGGGAATCATTTCTTCTGGGCACTAATTTTTACTTTTCTGGATATTAGATCTGTAAAATGGCCATTGTGATTTTTTTCTCACATTGTGCATTACAGGCACTTTATATGTATTGTCACTTACAGGGGTCACCTCACAACCACAAACTTGGATGCACAACATCACCTTCTCAAATTTTCCAAGAAATGGGAAGCAGGCAACATCTCACCTTCTCTACCAGACAAGTTCTCGTCATGATATGGAGAGGCAAATACTGAAGACTGACAGTAAAACAAATAGAGAGACAGTTCACAATGCCAAATGCACATACAGTATGAGTTTATTAGAAGTCAATTGATAAGGTTAGAACACAAACAGAAATGCAGACAAAAAAGGGAACTGAATGCTGTCCAGACTTGAAATACAGAGACATGCTACAGCTTACAAGTATAATACAGCTGCAGTGATGGTAGCTCCTGCACAATGAGACCCTTTCCTTACATGATGGTAAGAAGTTATGGGCACAGAAGCATCTCTGAGAGTAGCTGCATGAACATGCAACATAAATACCGCATCTAAAAGAAGAAGAATGCATCTTTTTTAATAATAATAAAAAAAAGAACATGAATGGACACAGTGTTTTACACACTCAAACCGATTGTGAACAGCAAAATGCAACACTTTGTGTCAGCTGCTCTCTTAGGAACTACCTGTACTACATCTGCAATTAATGCTGCTAGACTCACTAATTTGCTCTTTTAGTCTTCATATAAGTGATTCCTCAGACAGCAGTTTCTCCTCCCCATTCCACAAATACAATTAATCCTGTGTGTGTGTGTATCCTATTTCAAGCTTCCAGTAGCATTCTAAATAAGAATAAAAAATGAAAGTTGAATGAGTCAAATGCATCCTCTTTGCATCTGTTGTTTTGATGGCATTACTTTACCAGTGTGCCCTTATTGGCAGAAACATTAAATACCCATACAGATCAGATTACATTTGTTTACATAATCCTGCACATCCTTGTAAAGAGTGGACTCAGTCTGATAGCTATCCAGACAATGGAATGTTGTCTCACACATACACACAATATCCTATGAGACTTTTAAAAAAGATTAAAACATTTTCATTTCATAAGTGTCTTTTTCACATATTTTTTTCCTTTGTAGATTCTCTTTATCCAAATTACATGCCTGTAGAATCATTAGTGCCTTCTGTATTTTTTTTCTGATATTACATAATAAAACTGAGCCCATTGATATAGCTGTGGGAGAATCCCTTCTGCAACTTTTTAGTTTTGTTATCAGAATTTGCCACTGTAAATAAGCCAGAGCATCACTCACCATGTGCTCACAGTTTTAGTAAACATTGACCCGAACAATGGGTCTGTAAACCTCAGTCCCTGTGCATCTGCTATCTTTTTAGCTTATTTGCTTTTTTTTATTATACATACAGTGTGAGTATTTACTTGTGACCCTTATGTCATAAATGATGTTAATTCACTGGTGTGTGTTACCTTTTGTCACTTGACATATCATTTTCATATTGTCCTGCAGAGTCAAACAGTTTCAATATCTACACTTTCTTATGTGATTGTTAGGAACCGGGACATGCTAGTCCTTATTATTCCCCTTTTTTCCTTTTAGTTTGTTTTCTTTTTAGAACAGTATGCATCATTGATCATCCCAGATTCAGTGATTCTCATGTAGGAGTAAGACAACAGCAAAAGGAAGATGAATAACTCTCAGATTCAAGTGGGAAGGGAGCTGTGTCACAATGAAGATATGCACACTAATTTGTGGGTGAGGGATGAGGCAGGAGACAGGGTTGTAGTTTCCTTGCTGCATCATCAACTCCTGTAGTGGGCTAAGGATGACACTGGACATCTTCAGCGGACACAGAACATACAGCCTCCCCTCACCAGGCTGGCATTAATAGGATGTGCACACCTGACTGAGTGGGATATGGGTTGTAGTGTCCTACTTGTATTTTAATCTGCAGACTGCTGAATCTCTAAAGCTAAAAGGTACTTCATTTATCAAATTGTCGTATAACTAGCAACCGGAGGCCATTACTAATTTAAGACAACATACTGCAGAACTCTGTATAAAAGCACTTTATTTTATTTTGTGTAGTCACAGTTTAAAACATCTCCTAGGTTTATTACGCTCCACTTCCACAACCACCTCCATTTACATGTGGGTAATATTAAGTGGAAAGT
Organism: Neoceratodus forsteri; assembly: GCA_016271365.2. Lineage (NCBI taxonomy): Eukaryota > Metazoa > Chordata > Ceratodontiformes > Ceratodontidae > Neoceratodus > Neoceratodus forsteri. The sequence continues at coordinate 215,613,687 of CM057451.1, forward strand.
GTTGTGAAAGAGGATCGCCTTAAAGCTAGATAGTTGTCATTTTTACCTGCTTGTTGTGAACACGTACTGTATGTACCAAATGAAAAGAACTTCATGTACCTAGGTCTGTGGTATGCTCCTTTGCTTTAGTAACTGCTATTCTTGCAATTCTGTTCTACTTTTAAATAAATCAAGTGTCTTTTAGCATTAGATTTTAGCTGGTGTGCAGTGGCCAGTTACTAATTCACTTTTAGCATTTACCTTGCACAGCGTGGCACTGCACATCTTATGGGCTTTCTGTAATTTTCCTTCCAATTTTTAAGTGATTGAATCCAAATGAACCAATGAAGATTGATCAGACAACTTGAAAACAAAGGAAATTGATGCACTCAATACTTTGAAGCAAAAAATACAGGTCCAGCAGAAATTCAATCCATAAAAAATTTATTTGTAAATGCAAGGCTGTTCCAAGAACTACAGTGAGCACCATTATAACAACTACCCCAGTGCTTCGACTGTAAGAGTCTTCGAGTCAAAGCGCTGGGGCAGTTGTTATAATGATGCTTACTGCAGACCTTGGTCCAGCCTTGCATTTTCAAATAAACCTTTCATGGATTGAATTTCTGCTGAACCTGCATTTTTTGCTTCAAGGTATTGGGTGCATCAAGCTCCTTTGTTTTCATTGATTGCTCAGGCTGGACACCCATTTTTGATTGCACCGTCCCTCCCCCTCATTGATTGTGGTACTACCTGTTTGGATCAGGTCAGATAGCTTGCTCTCGACTCTTGTTATAGTTATAACTCATTAAACTTCATCCCCAGGTCATACATTTAAGTACGATACAGTGTACCAATTTTGGTTTATCAAATTTAAAAATAATATTATTCTGCACCACCTCTGACATCGTGGATGCAGTTTTAATGTTTACTCAACAATTGCACACCATCACACACACTATCTTGTGACACTATACTAAAAAAAAAAGAAAGAAACCAATGAAAAAGTTGAAAAAAAAATCAATATTTTCAGTGTCTGCTGTCTGTGTGAATATGAACTTTAGAGGGAGGAGGTTTCCAATAGACACCTGGGCTTACTATGATAAAACAAATGGGCATCTGGGCTTGATTAGAGGGTGGCGGAGGAAGAACCACAATTGGAGGGGACGATGGATGTTTAGTTATTTTCAGAATTTCACGAAGTGGGGGGGTTAAGACAGGGGAGGCTAGTGGGGGGGCTGGAAATAGACACCACAGTATTAAATATAGATTAATTAGATCTGTGGCCACCATTAGAGGGTGTGTACCCAACTGCAGTTGAAGTCTTAGGCAGTACACAAGCCCTGTAAAATAAGGTCTTTCAGTTTTGTCAAGGAAAAAACAGTAAGTGGCAGTAAATATTTATTTCCAATCTGTTAAGAAAGGAAAACCATCCACCGCTGATTGTGCCCCAGACATCACTTTGCACCCACCTCCCTGCCACCCCCTAGATCCCACCACATACCTTCACTCACTTGAAATGGTATCATTGTGAAAAGCCACGCTCCAATTGAAGATACCTCTCACTCATGGAACTGGAGACTACTATAAGATAAATGAGATAACTGCGGTATCCAATTGAAATTACTTGAACAGCAGTTCTCCTTATTTCTCATGCAGTATTTGCCTGTTCCAGGTGTACGATGTCTCTTCAGTTGGATAGTGGATCTCCAAAGTGGTACCAGTTCAGGTGAGTACAGTTATGGGGAAGGGGGTTAAGGATTGTTGGATGGTGTGTGCACAGTGGGAGGTCAGGTGAGGTACAGGTGAGATTGGTGGTGGACTGTTTTTCTTTTTATAGATTTGGATACAAATACAGACATCAAGAGAATATTTTCTTAACTACAGGTTTCAATGCACATTGGGAGTGTGTGTGTGTGCTCTCTTGCACTCCAAAAATGAACTGTTATAGTGTGTGTGTGTGTGTGTGTGTGTGTGTGTGTTTGTGTGTGCGTGTCTGTCTGTCTGTCTTTGCGGGTGGGGGGGTGCATCATTCAGCATTCTGGCTAGGTACAGTTTAAATTACTTATTTATTTCTATTTCAAAACTGGTGACTGGGAAAGACACACTGGGCAGAAGCTTTATTTCAGGTGTGACCCAGGAAATGTTGCTGCACAAAGGAATCAAGGATAAGGAACAGCAGGTATGAACTGAATGTAACTAATTCACAGTTAACCTAATCAGTTAATCTTTTAATTTATAAATATTTAGTCAATTCTGTTTTGTAACACCATACCTGTGTGTGTGAAGGGCCCTGAATGGGATGAGGGGGAGAAGTGGTTGGAAATTAACATGCCATTATTTGTATTATTATTATTATTGATTATACAATGGCAAGAAAGAATCCTGTCTTCTGATTGGTCAGTTGGCCATCACAGCAGGGATGTTATCCTGGCATAACATCCCTGCTGATGATCTGGCTGACCACCATCTTGTTTGCTTGCATCTTTTCTTAAAAAAATATTTTTAAACACTAAATAAAATTCTTTCAAATGATTTTTTTCTCTATAAAACTACAAGCCAGTGTATAATAGGAATAATGCCCTCCAGGGTGGGTGTTATGCTGGGATAACATCCCTTCTCGGGTGTTGGGTAGCCCTCGGCCCAGTGGCCTCGGCGCAACCACCCCAGGTGGACATCAGCATAACACCCTATCCAAGTGATATTCCTTCTCTTCCACTCATCAAATGATAATGGTAATAAACACAAAACCAAAGCAAAAAGACAACAGGCCCATAACACATTTTTTTTATTATCACTTGTGTGTGTATCGCAATGTTAGACATTGGAATTTCTGCTTAACAACTGCAACTGCCAAACACTAAAATGATATTACATTAATTAAAAATTCAATTACTGATATCTAGCTGTTGTTTGTTAGAACAGATAAATTGCAGACAGCTGTTTCTAGTAAGAGAGAATACAATCACTGCAGGTTGAATGTACAGTACTGTGAACAGAATGCTCAAACAAGTATGGAAGCAACTGCTTTCACTTCCTGACTTTGTTCCACGAGCTTCAAATATAACGTTTTCATTCAGCAGTGCTGGTGCAATTGCTGAAAACATGATAAACTGACAAAAACAACACACAGGAGTTTGTTGAAATATCATTTATCCATTTTACACATCAGCAAACAAGCATATAAGTTAAAACTGATTTCCTGTCCCCCTTTCAAATACTCGAAGTGTCACTGTTTTTAAGAGTGGTGCTGTGACTTTGAAATCTATTTATGCTTGTTTACCTGTGATCGCATTCTATGGGAAATTGACAAGCATTTGTCAATGCTGAACGTTCGCTTGCAGGTATTTGCAGTGGTATTTGGCACTTGGACATGGCTTAAAAAAATCAGTGACAAAGAAGTACAAGCATTTGTCAATGCCGAATGTTGCTTGCTTCTATGTGCTGTTTAGGTATCTGGAAGTCATTGGAGTGCAAATATTGAAAATTCGCAAACTTACGAGCATGCGTAGGAACTGCATAGCACTGCGTTAAAGTAAAACAGTCATTTTAGAATTTTCACCAAATTTTCAACATAGCCATTTTAAGACCTCTGCTCATGAACAGTCTCACTGTGATTTTCTTAATGTGCCCCATACATTGATTTCGCACACCGACTGCGCCATTGTGTGCTACATGCATGGAAACACATTTTGGGAAGGATGTGAAAAATGACAGCTGTACTGCTCATGAGGAGGTGTGGTAAAATGGCAATGTTGAAAATCTGGAGTGAAAATATTGAAAATTCGCAAACATACGAGCATGCGTAGGAACTGCGTAACACACGCTCGTAAAACAGTCATTTTTAGGAATTTTTTCACCAAACTTTCAACATAGCCATTTTAAGACCTCTGCTCATGAACAGCATCACTGTGATTTTCTTAATGTGTCCCATACATTGATTTGGCACACCTACTGCGCCATTGTGTGCTACATGGTCGGAAACATGTTTTGGGTGAGATATGAAAAATGACAGCTGTACTACTCCTAAGAAGGTGTGGTAAAATGGCAATGTTGAAAATCTGGAGTGAAAATATTGAAAATTCATGAACTTATGAGCCTGCGTAGGAACTGCGCAACGCACGCTCGTAAAACAGTCATTTTTGAATTTTTGCACCAAATTTTCAACATGGGGTTTTTGGGACCCCTTCTCATGAATGATATCACTGTCATGGCATTATTTGGGCCCAAAGGGTGATTTCACATAGTGACTGTGAAATCACCTTTGGGCAAATAACGCCATGACAGTGACATCATTCATGAGAAGGATCCCAAAACCATGTTGAAATTTAGTGCAAAAATCAAAAATGCCTGAGATATGCAATAAAGTTGAAAACCCTATCTAGCCCATTATACAGCTTACGGCATTTCCTCAGTTACTGATCAGCTTTGAAGAGTGCAGCGTGTTTCCCAGTCCAGCGATGATCTTGGCGCCGAGCTCTGGAGGTAAGTATGGGGTGGGGGTGTGGGGAGTGGTGTGGTGCGCAGTGAGTGGGTTTCGGGTTGTGGGAGGGGCCTGGGAGAGCGCGGTGGAACCGTTTTCGATTACAGGTTTTAAAAAAAAAAGCGACATGGGATGTTTGCCATGCTGGGGTGGGCTCCCAGCATGCCAGAAGAATGGCTGGGGGTCTGGAGCCGACGAGGATTGGGCACCCCGTCGGCGAACGATGCAGGACATTAGCCATGCTGGGTGGGCTCCCAGCGTGGCAGCAAAGATTTGGGGGGGCGCGTCATGATGCGGGGGGCGGCATGACGCGGTGCTGTGTATGACAGCGGTGGTTTTCTTTGAAGAGAAGACCACCACTGTCATATACAGCACTGCGTCTGGACTGGTGCAGGACTGCCACGCCTGCTTTATGGAGCAGGGCATTGCAGGAGAGGGGCGCACCTCCAAAGTGTCCCATTCTCCCAAGATGTTCCTTGTGCATGCGCGCAAGTGAACGTAAAAATGAAATTCAATAGATCAGATGAGCTAGTCCATGCCACTGTCAACAATGTGGTAATTATAAATAGCTGTAAATACAAACATTGGCAGCAGAGAAACACAAGGTAACAAAAAGCAATGCGTGCGTGTGTGTGTGTGTGTGTGTGTCTGCAATGATTTTGTACTACCTGTTAGGGATAAATAATAAATTAAAATAAATTACTATAAAGCACATTGGTATAAATTACTAGCATATGCTTCACTTGAATAAAACTCAGACACAACCAGTAGTAACTGACCATCGTTAGGAGAGAGGGTATTGCCAATTACTGAGGTTCGAACTGCATTCACAAAAACAAGAGAATAATATGTACTGTATCAGGGATCCAGAGGAAATTATTGCCTCAAGGCATAAATAAACATCCAATCCAAAATTCATGTTTACTATAACCCTCCTGAATACAAATCTCTTGGGATGCTAGCGAGCAGGGTAAAAAAAAAATGAACACAATGGGAAACTGGGGAGGGAAGTTGAGGAGCAAAAGGGGAGACAGACCAATAAGCTTCTGTGCCATAAACTTAGCCCATATACTATGCTGAAGTTAGAGCACAATGCTTGACAAATAACTAAAAAACTCTAATAGTGGAACAAATAGCATAGAGAGTCCTATATTCTACACCAGTACTTAAAGAGCAACACACAAAGTCATATCTTTGTAAAGCACCCTTCCTTCTTACATGTGCCATTCATGAAACAAAATCTTTCAGTGTAGAGTACATTAATAGCAGTTGAGTACGTCGTACAAGTAATTATTTTTTTCTTAGGTCTAAAATAAAATGGAAGGAATTTGTAGTGTGGCAACTTCATTTTTTTCACTTTCTGCTGGATATACAGTTTGTGTTCTGTATGTACTGTAGGCTTTTTTTGTTGCTGATGATGCTAGTCTTGTAGATCATTTCAGAAGCAGACAGGGTCCCAAACACCAATGGGGGCCCATGGGGGACCCCAAACCCTCCTAAAACAGTGACAAATAAAAAATAATAACCCCCCCACCACTTCTGGAAATAAATGAGGTTCCACCCCCCTTTTTGCTCAGCATGTGCCTCTCCTCCAGGACACCTACTGTGCACCTCAAGACCTCATTGTTGGCAATAATGGCATTGAGATCCTTCCAGCCCCCGTCATCTGGAAATAAATAAAGTGACATCACCCACTTTGGCTCAGTGTGCCTCTGCTGCTCCAAGTACATCTGCTCCACAACCTGACTGAGGTCAGCTCTCTGGCAAGGTTGTTGCCAATGGCAACTTCAGTCTTGACAACTAAAGAAGCAATGATGTCTGACCTCATCCTGGGGCTCCTTAAGTCCCAAAAGCATGAGTGACCCCACCACCCACACCGCACCATATGTGGGAAGTACAGGGAATCTGCCCAGTGATCCCCTATTGGAGATAACCTGACTGCCGCTGGCAGTAGTGGACAACACACACTGTTAGCATCAGCAGCTTGAATCAATTTTAGTTTCATGCATGCATACTTTAATTACTAGATGTTTGCTTTTCTAAAGCTGTATAATTCAAAAACATAAACAAGCTACTTCATTTATCAAAAGTCTGGTGATAGATTATATGGATCAATCCCCATACCAACCCAACCCAATCCATGTACTGGTTCAGAACATGGCCTCATCTCACGCTAAGTATTCATAACAAAAAAAAAAAAAAATGAGATCATGACAAAGTGAGCTTCACACACATATAAAAAAAATAGAGTGGATTAACATTACACAAAAAGTAACTGCAGCACAACTCCTCCAAAAGTCCCAAACCAAGGTTTCATAGGGAAGACTAGTCACAGGGCATAGAGGGGAAAAGGGGGAGCAGGATAATTATCATAGCAGACTGTTCAGTGCCTCATGAACTTTGTTTTAAAACTAACTGCTTCCATCTCTATCAACTATTTAGCAGACAAAAGGTGACTGTGGATAGTTTCCTTAGTTTCCTTTGATTTCCATCTGTGAGCCATTCCAGTATAATATTTCTCATATTTAAACTTCTGTTAGAGAGTGTCATGGACCGATTTACATTTCCTTAATGCAAATCCATATTGATCTCAGTAATATTCATCACCCCATCCCCGGAAATGCCCCATTATGTGCAGTCCATGAATTATTTTAATAAATATTATTATTTGTTTATTTTGTTGAGAGGGATGGTTGGTATTTGTCAGTCAGCACTACCATCTTTATACAGACCAGTGTATATGGGACTAACTCAGCATATTGCATCTGATTTTATGTTCCTAAAACTTGAAAAATGTACAGTAACTGTGTTGCTAATGATACTGATCATAGTTTAGATTTAAAACATCATGCACTGAGTTTATTAATATTAAATTAATATGATGGGATAAGCCAGTACACTTAGTGAAGGTCTTATATTTAGTCACTGCCAACAAAATAAGTACTCTGCTAGTGTTTAATATCAGCGAGTGGTGGATAAAACAGTGTGGCTAGATCTAAGCAATGTGGCTACTGATTTTATGTTATACAGGGGGTTATTTTCAAAATAATAACAATGATCTATCCATGGAAGGGTAGTCGGGAACAGTCCAATTATAACCGTGGGAAAACATTATTGTTAATCATTTACAGTCAAACATTTAGTCTGCAAAAGTCCATACCTAAAATTCTACATTTTCTGCGGAGATTGCAACCTAGTGTGAAATCTTTTAAGCAGAAAAAAAGTTTAGGTTGTGTGCCCTTTATGGAAATGCAGCAGAGAAGGTTCATGCCTGCAGAAATAAATGTTATTAGCTTGGGCTGTCGTGGTTTGAACTGGGTGAGAACTTTATTTTTGTTTTATTTTATTCTTTTGGTAACTCGGTAAGGGTCACTAGGCACAAGTGCCTGTTTTCAAAGGAGACCAGGGGAGCACTGGGGTGGTTAAGTGACTTGCTCAGTGTCTGTGTATATACCTTTCCAGGGTCCAAATATAAACAAATGCCTCAGAAATCTTCTTTTACAGGTTCCTAGGGGTTGCAAAAAAATGAAAAGGGTCTCCACTGCAAACCCTGGTTACCCTTAAATGATGACTACCAGGAACAGGAAAGGAGTGGGGAGCCTGTGCCACTGTGCAGGAGGAAAAGGGAAGTGCCACAGTGGACTGAGGGCACTGACAGTGGGCAGGACATCCAAATCTGGGAGGTGTTCCCGGTGCAGGGGAAGTAGCAGAAAGGACAGTGGGGGGAATGGGAATACAGCTGCCAGGGGGGATAACACAAGCTAGGGATATGGCCAGTGCCACCATTCAGATGGAGGCAGTAATGAGGGGTGTGAGTAGGCAGGCAGCTGGGCAGCGTGGCCGTGGAAGGGCCCATCAGCAGTATGCCCCCAACAGGCAGTACCGAGCCCACACCAGCTTCGAGCTGTACAGTGACACCAAGATAGTGGGCCAGTACCACCTGAACCAGGTAATCCTGAGGCAGCTCTGTGAGCTGTGCAGTGATAAGATGAATGGACCCACACGATGGAGCCATGCTCTGTCAGTGGAGACAAAGGTGACAGCTGCCATGTGCCTGCTCACCATGGGTATCTTCCAGAGACCAACAGGGGACACAACAGGCATAACCCAGTTGGCAGCATCATGCCTATTCACACAATTTCTCAGTGCATTGCTGCCACATTCTGCAGAGTACATCCATTTCCCCAGCACATAGGCGTAGCGCACAGCACACATACAAGAGTTCCACAGGGTAGCACATATGCCTGGCATGCTCTGGGCCATTGACTGCACCCATGTGGCCATCTGCACACCACCTGGCCTGGAAGGTGCAGCATACATAAATCGGAAGGGCTATGCAAGCATCAACTGCCAGATGGTGTATGATACTAGGGGGCGCATAAGCAATGTCTGTGCCATGCACACTGGGAGAGCACATGATGTCTTCATCTGGCACCAGTCTGCACTGTGCCACAGGTTCGAGAGTGGGGACATCCCCACTGGCCACCTAGTGAGTGAGTATACAAATCACTCAGAAAGACATGGATCTTGGGAGGGGCATAGTCAGAGGTGACATGGGTACTAGCCTAGGTGGCCCATGGCAGGGCGATGCTGATCACCAAACTAATGTCTGCTTTATTCCAAATAGACATAGCTGTCCCAAAATGGCCTGTGACAGTACCGGTTGCACCTGTAACATCAGAACTGTCAACTTCACGTGTCTTTCGTTTATGAGTTAGATTATCAGGATAGGGCTTCCTCCTGAAGTTGCTTCTATGTTCAGTAGAAAGGAACCCCGGCAATAGGGTCTTGAATACAAATCTGAAATGCAGCCAAACTATCAAGCAATAATGCACTATAAAATATGGAAGTGTTAGTACTGTGAGACATACCAAATTCTTGCATATTCCAGTAAGTAAGATTAAGGTCTGTTCATGAAAAGGGTTACCAAAGTGTGACAAGGGAATGAAATTTTCAAATCGACCATAGAAGAATTGTGTCATACAGGTTAAGATACTATGACCCATATATGAAAAAATCACAATGTTTTAAGATAAAAAATTTTAAGGTTCCTAAGAAAAATGGGGTCTAGTGTGAGGATTGTAACAACACACGCTGTGATGAGTGTAACAATACACATCACACACCGTGGTGAGTGTAACAAGACACACCATACATCACTGCAAGTGTAATAAAGGGTGACCTTTGATGAATTGTGTAATACACATTAAGATACTATGACCCACATGTGAAAAAATCAAAATGTTTTAATGTAAAAAATGTTAAGGTTCCCAAGAAAATTGGGGTCTAGTGTGATGATTGTAACAACACACCGTGATAAGTGTAACAAGACACACCACACACTGTGGTGAGTGTAACAAGACACACCACACATCACTGGGAGTATAATAAAGGGTACCACAAAACAGTTAATGAGTAAAAAAGTTTACTTATGTAGACTGAAGGCTTTTTAAACACAACATTACATTAAAAAACAACGTTTATTATAATTACACTACTGTAAACTTTTCGACATGGCACGGAACACTCAAGACCATTCGACAGGAGAGGAACAGAGCACTCAAGTCCATTTGATGGTACAAAAGAGTCAGCATGCACACTCCACATGATCCTTCAATCAAGGGAGAAGCATGGAACACTCAAGACAATCTGATAGAACAAAAGATGGGATATTATGAAAAGGCTTTCAGAATTGCTGCAATCAGATTGGCTGTTAGGAGTCCAAAAGCCTTACAATAATCCCTGTTACACTGTCATGTACAGCCTGATCACCATGGCATAAATTTTTATAATTGCAATAAGGCACTCCCAAGAGTTAGATTAACAGCCTGTTAAGTACGCCACCAGCGTCATAGGCACCAAGAGTACACCCCCAACCACAGCCCACTAGCTTGGAAGCCGCATGGTGCTCATGAAGGCTAAATAAGAATGCTCACGCAGGCCAAGTCAGAAGACTGGCTGGGACAAGCTCCCAGGCCAGAATAATAGCCATAGCATAACTATGCCACTTTTTTTTTTATTTTACCCAGACACAAAGATTCAGACAACCGGAAGCATCAAGGTTGTGTGAGTATTCATATCTGGCCATAATGAGACCAGCATCAAAGGCATCAAGAGTACCCCCCTCCCCAAACCACCACCCACCAGCAGGAAAGCCACATGGTGCTCAGGAAGGCCAAATATGAATGCTCACTCGTGCAGATGAAACATGTTTTCACTTTTTGTATAAATTATTACTATATAACATTTATTCCAACATTAAAATTAAAAAACAAAGCATTCACAGTTCACAGTACCTTTAGCCCCCAACCCCACCCCCCAAAATGCATAGACAGCAATTACAAAGAATGCCCAAAATTTTACTTCACTCACTGCCCCTCTCACACTTACTTGTAATGACAAAAACAATGAGACCTAGCCCTTCGCCTAATAAATCCTTGCACCAGAAAATGAGTAAAATGACTCCACTACCTACACAGCTCAGTTACAATGAGGTCCTGGGAAGGAGATAGTAAACAATATCAAAATAAAAATAATTCAACAGGACACAAAAGGTACATCAAAATATTTTGCAGCAACAAAACAGAAACAAAAACATACCCTGGTAAAATAGAACATCAACTAAATTAATAGCACATTTAAAAGAAGCCAAAAGGTGAAGGAAGGAAACATATTCAATTCAGTGCTTCAGAGTAACTGGTAATTGGTATTTTTCTTTTAAACTTAGATTGTAGGCTTGTAGTGACACTATACTTTCTTTCTGTGTTGTCTTTACTTATAATTGTTTTTGGGCTGTTGAAAATTTAAAACATAGTGGTGGTGTAATTCTGTGCTGTCTTTAATTGCTGCAAATTTTACGCCCCCTCCACCCTTCCCCAACTCTTAATTATATGCCCTGATAAATCTGATTGACAGGAGCTAAACACAGGGTATAGTAAGAGGTGTGAAGTAGGAGGGGCATAAGAGGAAAAGACCACCCTCAACACGACAAGTGTTTTGACTCATTTATTTATTTATTGGTTTCTTTTCCTTAAAAAAAATATATATCTGAGGATCAGTTACATGATTTTTAGTACTGTAAATAAATAAAAAAGAACTAAAGACTTCATGTAGCAGAGAAGTAGTGGAATTGCAGTATAATGTGGGGAGTGGTGCAATGCAGTGGCTGTGGGGCAGCCATATTCAGGCAGACCTTCTGGACACTGAGGTGCTGCCCTATCTGCGTGCATCTCTTGGGACTGCAGGATGAGAGTAGCCAGACTCAGAGCAGAAGTAAACTGGGTCAGGTACCATCACCCCTATCCAGGGACCACCCAGTCCAATGCAGCTGCCTCAAAGGATGCCGAGCGAGGAGCACTTGGATGACAGTGGGCTCAGGGAGGTTAGAGCAGTCAGGCAGAGGCACATCCCAGATCCTATTCCTCTCAAGAACTCATATGCCACACTGGCAAATGAGGACAACCAAATAAGGTACCCAGGAAGTGGAAGGTAAGGATGTGGAGGTTAGGCAAGGAGGTGATCTCAGTGGGAAGCAGTGGACCCCAGAGGAGGAGGAAACGAATCCTGGTGGGGACTCCATCGTAAGAGGGATCCAGCTAGGAACACAGGAGGGAGGACAGGGAGGTGAGGTGCCTACCAGGTGCCACGACATGGAGGGATGGAAGGAAGATACTGGGGATCACTGGGAGGCAAGATGGGAGGTGAGCTGGATGTCATTATCCACCTAGGTACTAATGACTTGGCAAATGGGAGCCAAAGGAAGTTCAGGAAGAGTTTAGGAAACTGGGGAGGGTCTCAAGCAACTAGCTACTTCTGTCACTTTCTCAGAGTACTACCTGTGAGAGGCAAGGGAGAGCATAAGTGCATGCACCAGGAACTTTAACTCATGGTTGAAGAACTGGTGCTGTGAGGAAGGGTTTAGATTCATTGGTGACTGGGGACCCACCTGGAGGATGGAGGTTTTCAAGCCTGACGGCCTGCATCCATCCTGGAGAGATCCAAGCACTCAATGATAAGTTTAAATGCTACATTGACAAGCATTTAAACTAGCAAAGGGTAACAGGCCAGCAGGATGGTACCTACTTGCTCACCCCACAGCTAGTAGTGGAACCAGTGAACCAGAGGAGTGGCTATCTCTGCAAAGCAGTGTGCAAAAGATGGAGATTAGTGTCCAAAGGTGGATAAGCAGAAAAGGGACAAAATTCAGCAGAAGGGCAGACAGCAAGGAGAACCAGGGATAAATGACAACCAAGGAAGGGGCTGGAGTAGAACAGTGAAGCAGTCTAGGAGGTCAAATCATGGAAAGCCATGTGTGCAAATGCCAGGAGCCTTAGCAACAAGATGGAAGATCTGGAGGCTGTCATGGTACAGTCAGACCTGGACATTGTGGCCATCACTGAAACCTGGTGTAATGATAACCATGACTGGGAGATGGCCATACCTGTCCACAACATATTCAGAAGAGACAGAGCAGGCAGGAAGGGAGGAGGTGGCACTGTATGTGAAAAATGACATAAAGGCCACACAGATCCAGGAGGAACAAAATGGGGAGAGATACTGTGGGTTAAGCTGGAAAGGAAAATGGGGCCAGCCATCCCGCACAGGTGTGGTCTATAGACCACCAGCCAGGAGGAAGAAACAGATAGGAGCTGATGCTTGCCATCAAGGATGGCAGACAAAGGTGAGTAGCACTGGTTGGAGACTTCAATATACCAGATGTGGACTGGAGCATCCCAGCAGCAGCATCAACTAGGAGCAGATTTATCCTGGACTCCATCAGGGTGCCTTCCTCAAGCAACTGGTCATGGAACCAACTCGGCAGAAGGCAATACTGGACCTTGTGCTCACAAACAGGGACAGTGTGATGGGGGTAACAGTGGGGGAGCACCTGGGTAACAGTGACCACCAGTCATTGTGGTTTGAAATCACAGAAAGAGCAGAACCAAACCACACAAAACACGTATCCTGGATTTTAGGGGCAGACTTTGGGAAAATGGGAGATACTTGAAAGAGGCATTAAGGGGAATGGGACAGGAATCAGGGTTGAGGAACAGTGGGCAGTATTTAAAATGGGATTATAAGAACAACAGAATTATGCATTAAGCAGATTAGCAAGAGGAAAAGGAAGAAGAGACCATTATGGTTTTCAAAGAGGTAGCAAAAAAGTGAAAGCCAAAAGATTGCATTCAGGCAATACAAAAGACACAGGCAGAAGGGGATAGGGAGAAGTACCAGGAGAAACAAAGGGAGGCAGGGAAGTCAGTAAGGGAAGCCAAAGCTCAGACAGAAGAACACATTGCAAAATCAGTGGGTAAAGGGGACAAAACATTTTACAGGTACATAAGTGAAAAAAGAAAGACAAAGGGAGGGATAGTGAGACTGAAGGGGGAGCATGGGAGCCGTGTGGAGGATGACAACAGTAAAGCTGACATATTGAACAGGTATTTCTGCTCAGTCTTTACTAAGGAAGTGGTGGGTAATGGGTCTGAAGGGAGTACAAGGGGTGAGAATGGTGCAGAAATGGACACAAGTCCCTTTACACGAGAAAGGGTCCTGAAGGAACTGGAAGTAATAAGAGCTGATAACATAATGGGGCCAGATGGGGTGCACCCAGGGTCCTTAAAGAACTAAGAGAGGTGGTGGCTGAACCTCTGGATATCCTGTTCAGCCAATCACTGGAAACAGGGAGAGTACCGAAGACTGGAGGACAGCAGATGTAGTCTCCTTATACAAAAGTGGGAACAAAGAGGAAGCGGGAACTGCAGACCAGTCAGCCTCACCTCGGTAGTGGGAAAGATCATGGAAGCACTACTGAAGGAGAGATTGGTGGAACATCTGGTTGTCAATGGACTACAGGACCCAAGGCAGCATGGTTTCACCAGGGAGGTCATGTCAGACCAACCTCATTGAATTTTTGACTGGGTGACTAGGGAGGTGGATCAGGGAGGCAGTGGACATGGCCTATCTGGACTTCAGCAAGGCCTTTGACACTGTGCCACATAGAGACTATTACACAAACTGGGGAATATGGGTGTGGGCAGGACAGTAGTGTGGTGGGTAGGTAACTGGCTGGGTGGCAGGACACAGAGGGTGGTGGTAAATGGCTGTCACTCCACAGAGGAAGAGTGACCAGTGGGGTACCACAGGGATCAGTGCTGGGACGGTCCTATTCAACATCTTCATCAGTGACATTGCACAGGATCTAGAAGGCAGAATTTCACTGTTGCTGATGACACAAAGCTCTGTAACAGAGTAGACACACCAGAGGGTGTAGACAGAATGAGAAGGACCTGCAGAAACTTGAAGAATGGTCAAGGGTTTGGCAGTTGAAATTCAATGCAAAGAAGTGCAAGATAATGCATATGGGGCACAAAAACCCTGGCACAATATATCAGTTGGGGGTGAGGATATAGCATGCACCAAGCAGGAAAGGGATCTTGGGGTTGTCATCTCTGATGACCTCAAGGTAGGAAACAGTGTGACAAGGCATCAGGTAAAGCAAATAGGATGCTGGGATGTATAGGCAGGGCATCACCAGCAGGAAAAGGAGGTCATAATTCCGCCTATACAAGACACTAGTGAGGCCCCACCTGGAGTACAGTGTACAGTTCTGGAGACCATACCTACGTGAGGACATGAGACAGGGTAGAAGGTTCAGAGGAGGGCAACAAAGATGGTGCATGGGTTGCATCACAAGTCCTATGAAGACAGGTTGAAGGAACTGAACATGTACTCCCTGAAGGAGAGGAGGGAGAGGGATATGATAGAGACAGACAAGTATCTTACAGGGAGGAACAGGGTGCAGGAAAACACTATTTTAAGTGAAAGATGTTTCAGGACTAGAGGGCATGGGATGAAGTTGGAGGAGGGACGATTCAGGAAACATGAAGAATTTCTTCACAGAGCGGGTGGTGGACAAGTGGAACACCCTGCCAGAGGAAGTGGTGGGGGCTGAAACAATCACAGGATTTAAGAATGCATGGGATAGACATAAAGGAATTCTGGAGGTCAGGGGTAAGGGGAAACAGACTTCTAGGAAAACAAACTGAACTTACAAGCTCAAATGGGCAGACTAGGTGGGCCATAGGCCCTTATCTGCTGACACTGTCTATGTATCTATGTATCTATGTAAATTTATTTTATTCTATGTTAACCGGGTAAGACCCACTAGGTACAGGTGCTTGTGTTCTGGAATGACCAGGGAGCACAGGGGAAGCTTTGGGATTTAGGGATTTGCTCAGAGTCATACAGTATGCAAGTGGAGGTTGAAGGAATCAAACCCAGGTCTGTCTGTTAGATGTACTAAGCTAATTCACAACTTCTACCTTCTAGGCTGTGCATTGTTGCTGCATTGGAGCTCACACAGTTAACATCAAAATGAAATTTATTGCACTAGAACTCTGACATCCAGAACAAAACACCAGGATGCTTGAACAAGCATTTAATATTGTTGCTGCCATGCAACCTATGCCTCCAAGTTAAAACTGTCCAGAGGAGTTCTCCACTACTAAACTCTCTCAAAAGAGGAACATTTACAAACAAAAATGCATGTAAATGAGCTGGATCAAACCACATAGCATACATACTTGACAATACAGGGCCATAGTCCTTTTAAAATATATACTAACTGGCTCCATTTCTAACCTCATTAAAGACACTCATGAGAGAACGTGATGGGCGATCAGACACTCCACAGGTTTTGTTGTGTTTCACTACATCCAGCAAGTTCAGTCAGTGAAATGAAAAGCCCCCTCATCTCCAAAACTGGAGAACTTGCATACTAATGCTACCAGCGGACAATCAATCCTATAGGACTGATCTTGGTTGTACAGTTCGTTAATTGTTACTTGTCCCCCATGATGGTTTTAATTAGTCACTCACCTCTTAATGGGTGTAACACTGAGGAGTGGCAAAGACACTGCTCTTTAACTCTCACTGGATATGAAGGAAAAGAGGATGATCCGGTCACAAATGTAACTTTTATACAGCCACCAACTCAAACTGCTTTTCTGGCACAGACACAAGACAAGTATCACACTGGGCTACCAGACTGACTCTCCACCTGTGATGTGCAAACATAAGCAAATCTAGGACACCATGTTAGTTGGGGGATCAAATGGCCACATAGTGTCATTGTGCTAGGGGCCATGGATGAATCAATGTTTTCTCTAAGAAGCTGAGCTATCCAGGTAGCAAGGAAAAGTGCAAGATTTTTAATAACTGACTGGAAGTCAGTGTGGGGTTCACTGTGATGGGTGTCACAAAGTAGGACACTACACGTTACACCCATCATGGAAACTGTTGAGCATCTCTGCAGCCAAAGGGAATATAGTAAAGGGCCAGGACAGTGCGGATATCTTAAAACAAGATGTTTTGAGCAACACAGTACTTTAGTTTGAATACTGTGAAGTAAAATGAGTTCACAGTAGCAAACAACAAACACATTGGTTTTGATGTCACATTTTGAGGCAAGAAAATCAGCAGTAAATTAACTTAAATTGAAAAAAATATATATGTTAGGCATGTAACTGCAAAACAACATTATGTCACCTATCTCTACTACCAACTACCCTTAAAAAGCACCACTTGTAATAGGGAAATCTTTTTTTATTTTTGTAACACAATTCAATCAAAGTGATGGGTGCCTTGGTAACCCCTTTTTGTGAACAGACCTATTAAACAAAACAGGTATATGCATAAACTGTAAGTTATTAATCAGAGAACCTGGGAGGACAGTGGCTGTTAGACCACTATGGGGACCAGGGGTATTCTTTGGATATTCCAAAAGCTGTTTATCAGTGGGTGGTAACACAGAGAGGTACATGGCAGCAGAAGCCATGTGGTGTGTTGCACATTTTCGAGCAGCATCTCTGGACAAAGAATTACAGTATGAAGGATCAATTAAGGCAGTTACAGTATGTTGTACAACCCAGAATGTCTTAATGCAGTTTGTAACAAGAACAGTGAACCAGTTGGGGTTAATTTAGCATTGGGCCAACCTTGAAAAGTTCCTTTGGAGAGTTTGGCTACAGGGAGAATTTGTCCTTGTGATGTGGTTTGCCACTCAATTTGAAGGGTAGATTTATCAGGAGCAACAACTGAGGCAGTGAGGTAAGCATTGGAACCTTCCTGGACACTGATCATACTATCTGGTATATTGATGGATACTCCCTCTGGAGGAGGTGCTGGAGGATCGAGGTGTCTTAGGAGGTCCGGTATCATGCCTTGGATGCAGGGGATGACACCTGAGATGAGGAGATAATGGAACAAGATAGCCATCTTGTCAGTGTATCTAAAAAGAAAGATCAAAGATTAGAATGTTAGTACAATTCCGCCCGATGGGGTGAGGAAAAATAGTTTAAGCTCCTTTATACAATTTCAGCTGGTTTGCATGTAACTATTTGTCAGTCAACTTGTTGTTATGCAGGAGTTTAACTTGATAGACTGCCAGACTGAACTTATTTACAATGGGGTATGGGCCTTCCCACTTGTTGGAGAAGGAGTGGGTGGGACGTGCAAATTGAAGTACCATTACCTGATCTCCAACTTGCCAATCCACTTCTTGTGTGTGTTTGTCAAATTGTATTTTGGATTGTTGCTGGGCCTTGCCCATGCAATTGGCAGCATACAAGTGTGTGTGTATGAGGTCTTTTCTGAGTTTTTCCACATATTGGTCCACAGACACATGGTCTGCGGTGGTGGGGGGGGTGCAGGTCAAACAACAGGTGTTCAGGTAATCTCATCTGTCTGCCAGTCATCACCTCAAAGGGTGTAAACTGGGTGGCGGCTGAGGGTGTACCCCTGATTGCCATAAGGAGTAACGGCAATAGGGAATCCCAAGTTTTGGGATTATCCTCAATGAATTTGGAAAGCATTTGCTTAATCCATCTGTTGGCTCTCTCTACTTGACCTGAAGATTGGGGGTGGTAGGGTATGTGGAACTTCTGTTGAACTCCAAGGAGTTCAAGGGATTCTTTCATCAACTCACCTGTAAAACTGGTTCCTTTGTCAGAGTCTACTTTGAGGGGTAGACCCCACCTGGAGAAAATCTGTTCCACCAGGATTTTGGCAGTGGTTTTCGCAGTGCATGTCTTGGTGGGGAAAGCTTCAACCCACTTAGAGAAGAGATCAGTTACAACAACAGCACACTTGTTGTTTCTGCTGGTGTTGGTCAGAGGACCATTGAAATCAATCTGTATGGCATGGCAAGGGCCAGAGTGTCATTGTGGTAAGAGTTTGGCATTTAGTTTGGTAGGGATGGGGTTGTTTTACGCACAAACAAGGCAGTTGTCTATGTATTGTTTAACATCTTTGGTGATACCAGGCCACCAGGCGGTGGTCTTGAGTCTTTGGAGAATATTTTCTACTCCCTGGTGTCCACCAGTGGGGGTGTCATGCACTTGGTGCAAGAATTCAGATCTTAAGTGTCTGGAAACCACCCACAACTTGGTGGTGGAGTCATCTGGTTGGAACCAGTTGAGCTTGTCATCTGGTGACAAGCGCAGCTTACCTTCATGCCTCCGATAAGGGTTGTGTGTGGGAAGTTCTCTTTGATACCTTTGTCAAGGAATCTGAACACCTCTTTAAGTTCAGTGTCAAAGTGCTTGGCTGTGGAGAGGTCCAAGGGGGGAAAAAGGTTCAGGTTTCTTCCTGAGTGCTGCAATTTGTACAGCTGCATTGGCCTCTGGATGGTCCATCATCCAGATGTCCCCCCTCGGGGTCCTTCCTTAACAAGGGTGTCTGCTGTATCATTGAAGGCATGGTAGGGGTCACGGAGAGAGTGAGCTTTGACTTTGTGTACATAGAGTTTGTGTACAAATTTTCGTGCCAGTGAATGTATGTATGTTACCAATTCCTTGTATTTCACTGGGCTGCCATCAGAGGAGAGGAAGGAGTTCTTCTGCCGGAAAGGAAGAAATTCTGTAAGAGAACAACAAACCCAGTTAGAGTCTATAAACATAATGGTATCCTCGGTTCCATGCTAGATGAACTCGAGGGCACAGGCCACCGCTGCCATCTCTGCATATTGTGATGATGGTAAACTACAGCGCTTGGATATTTTGACAGTGTTCCCATAAGGTTAAATCACTAAAATGCCCATCTCTGCAATTTGTTCTCCCTGGTAGTAGGATGCTGAACAATCAGTAAACACACGACACAAAGAAGTGTTGTCAAGTATTTGTGGTGTGGCAGGGAGGAAAGGACCTGGATCTGGAAGATCAGGTGACTGTAGTGTACAGTCATGGGATTCTCCCTGGAAAAGGAGGACATGAGCTAACATAGATGGAACTGTAGTCGGTTGTACCTGTACATCTCTGTCCTGGAGAAGAATTGACCAGTGTGTCAGTCTGGTATTAGAGACTGACCCATCCTTCACTCTATCTGAGAGCAGAAAGGTAGCTGGGGTGTGGTTGGTGTTGATGATCAGTGGTGAGTACCCAATGATATCCAGGAAGTGCTTGACAGCCCAGTAGGTGGCCAGAAGGTTCCTTTCATGAAGGCTGTACTTCTGTGCCATTGGTGTCAAGAGCTGTGAAGCATATGCAATGCGTCTCAAGGTGCCATGCACCTTCTGGGCTAGCACTGCTGACATGGCAATGTCAGAGGTGGCACATTCCAGATGGAATGGTAGTGCTGGATTGGGGTTGACCAGAGCTGAGGCAGAGGACCAAGGGGATGTGTCCGGGTGTTCATCATGTAACACAGATACAGCTGCACCTGTATCTAACAAAACTACTAATAGGTGGCCCCCGACCTCGGCCTTGGTGTAAGGCCTTCCATTTGTATCCGAGACTAGCTTGTTTACAGTCCGGACAGGGGCCTGTAATTGTCAGTCTGTACTGCAGGAAACATGTAGAGGTTGGGCCTGACCCTTGTGAATTACTTCACCATGCTGTACCGATGCTATATAGGGAGGAGCCTCTGGGTTCAGGCCTGAATGGGCCTGAGGGCCTGTAACGCCAGTGTCCCCATGACCAGTTAGGGCCTGGGTTGCTGGTTGTACTGCCAGAAGGGCCTGTGCGGGAACAGCATCTGCCACAGAGAGTAATTGTCCCAGTAGCTCTTGGAATTTCCAATTCTCTTCAGCTATCTCCTTATTTGAAGGGCCTGTTCTTTGCTGTTGTGGTTTACCTCTACCCTTATGCTTTTTATACTTATGCCAATTCCGGTTCCCACCCCATTGTTGCTGCTGTTGTGATTGTTGTTGATGGGCCTGTTGGGGGTGTTGGTTATCAGCTGGAGGGGCTTGCTGATGTTGGGCCTGTTGGTTTTGGGCCTGCCCTTCCACTGTGTAGTGTGTCATGGCCTTCAGAGTGGGCTCCACAGCGGCTACCTTTTTGGAACCGGAGCTCAGATCACGGATATAGAGTTGGTACACTCTCTCAGTTTTCTGAAGGATGTAGGCAAACCTATCCGTATTAAGGTAGGTGGTCAGCTCTACCTTTTCTCTTACTTCTGGAATCATGTTCCTAAGGAACAGAGTCTTATATTCAATAAGATCTACATCTGCATCTTCTTATGCCAGGTGCTTTCCTGCTCGGTAGACCATCCAGAGTCTCTGGTGGTAAGTCGCTGGACTTTCCTTTGCACTCTGTTTTAAGAGGGTATGCAAGCATCACTCCTACTACACCTGGGCTGTGAGCAGAAATGAGCTCAGCTGCAACCTCGTCAAAGGTGGCATTCCCATCCTGGTGAACAGCATCGGAGAGTTTGGCCCACAAACCAGGATCAATGGTCTGGCGTAGTATTTGGACCTGATATTCTTCAGCGAGGCTAAGCATCTCATATTTAGAACACACCTTTTCCAAGTGACAGCTGAGGTTATTGGACAGATTCATCCGACCGATGCTGTCAGCAATTTGCTGAAGAGAGAAGGCCATTTGTAGGGGATTACTGGGTCGATCAGGCAGAGGTAGATTGTCTTGAGCACCATCCAGGGTGGCCTGAGCTGCAGTCTCGGTCGCAGTGTGGACAATACCTTCTTGAGTGCCAGCCTCTTGCAGAAGCTGCCTAATCTGGGTTTTAATGCCCCATTTACTCCTCTCAGGAAGGGGTACATTGCCTATCGCAGTTTCAGTCATGGTTTCTATCTCCTGCCTGTCTTCCACATTAATAACAGCTACCGGTGGTGCCATCGGGACCAGGCCTGGGCCTGCTCCCCCCCTATAATGGGAGCTGCCATGTTGGCGTCTCCCATGATGAGCGTCACAATGTCAATGACGTATGACATGGGGAGGGTGGAGTTGGGACCTGCCATGTTGTGGATGGCTGGGTGGGGTCTCTGGGCCATAGTAGGAGTGTGACTGGGTGTTGTACTGTGAAATTTCATCATCGAATAACTCCCCTTTGGATAACGTATGTAAGGCAGGGGCTACACCTCCCATTGCCTTAACATGGCCAGTCAGAACCTC
Source organism: Neoceratodus forsteri (assembly GCA_016271365.2). Taxonomy (NCBI): domain Eukaryota; kingdom Metazoa; phylum Chordata; order Ceratodontiformes; family Ceratodontidae; genus Neoceratodus; species Neoceratodus forsteri. Next base: position 215,635,557 of record CM057451.1, read on the forward strand.
TCTCTGATGGCGCAGTTTTGCCATCTTGGTTCTACATTCATTATGACTCCCACTTGCAACATACATATCAACCTCATCTTGCTTTTGCTTTTGCAACACTCTATATGCAGTGCTCAATTCACGATTGTCCCTGATACACTTCTAAGTCATTACCTACCTGGTTTATCTCGTCCTGCAGCTCATGCATTTCGTCGCTCAACTAAGCATTTGCAGCATTCAGTAAATCATTCATTTGAAATGCCTGACTCTTATCCTGTCTCAAACTTTCACACTTCTGCTTCAACATACACAGTTCCTGTTCTCCAGCTTGAGCTGAATGATGCAATAGTGAATCCTTTTCATTCCACAGAATTTGGAGTTCGGGCTCCAAGTTCTGCTGCAGTCTTATACATTCTGTTTCCTGCAAACCTATCTTTTGCTTAAGAGATGAAATCTGCAGATCAAAGGTTCGAAACCTCATTTCAGAAGCTTCCAGAGCAGAGTAGAGAGCCATGACCATCAACCCTTTTGCTTGTCACTTATTGGCTGATTGTCTCAACTCTGTGTACTGGGTTGAAATCCCCCAGTATTGGGTTTTCAGATTGACTTGCATCCTGTGCGAAGTCAGCCCATCCTCCATGGGAGGCAAGGAAGTTCGAGACATCGAGTCTCAGTTCTGCGCAGATATTTGATACGGTGGCCATTGCATGGGAGGGAACGAAAATTCAAACTGTGAAAAGGGCACCATGCTGCATATTGATCCACAGCAGAAGCACTTTATACACAGCCAGGCTACTGTATAAGTTGTAGGCTTGCAAATCAAAGCTGCTATGGAGTGGGTCAAGACGGCAACGACCACACCTGAAAAGACAGCTAGACTTTGCAAGTTACTACAAACTAGCTTTAAAATGGGTGAGGTGATATGGGAATGTACACTTACTGTCCCCGTGGGAAAGGAAAAGTTTAAGCAACAAATGAAAACTTACAAACACCAAATATTGCCTGCACACGGTCGCCAATTTGTTAGAAGGTCTAAATCTCACTTTCAGATTCTTGACGATATTGGGAATATAAGTAATCACAAACACGTTGCATTAGAGTAATAAACAAGTTTATTACTACCAAAAGGATAAATCACAGTTGCCCTAAGCTGTTCTTACCAATACGAACTGGGAGCCAGTGCTAAGTGTTCCCTATACCTCAAGGTGTCTCTTGGGGTCTCTCTTGAGGTCTCTGAGGTATAAGGCTTGTGTATTACATTATATACCTATGATAACTACTATGGTTACTGTAAGATAGAAACATTTCTAGTTACAGAGATGAGCCCTATTGGCTAAATTAGAGGTGGCTCCACGGTCCAAGATAACATTATACAATTCTGTAAAGTCATCAGTTTGAGAACAAAAGAGTTCTTATACAGAGTCATAACTCAGTGTAGTAGTACAAACCACCAAAAGGTGGCAATGCTGTCTTACATATTATAATTACTTCAAGGACATAGGTGTCTTGGCATCTTACAAGTAAGAAATACACAGAAAAGTACAAAGCAGAATATATGTATTAGCAAGCAAAGTGTATTACAACAATATGCATTCACATCCTGATATCTACTCTTGTACAGTAGATGCCCTTAGCCCTATAAGTTAGTATAACATGTGCTTAAGTGCTAGCTGTCTATGGTGTACCTCTGAAGGTACCAATTAGGGTGCAGGGACCTTGTGTAACACCTGAATGAGTTAAGAAAGAAGGTATCGAGACTGGTAGTGAGAATCATATTATGAAAACAAACCCCACCCCCACCCCACCTCTCCACTTTTATTAGTATGCTGGGTTCAATAGAGAGACACTACAAGGCATAAAAAATCTAATACATTCTCTTTCAAAAGTATTACCATTGTGTGCTCTGTTTCAGTTACAGGATTAGTCAGTTGCAGACTGTGAGCATTAAAATACCATTTTACACAGCTAGATGAAAAAACAAATATCTGCAGAAACCAATCTGCTCCATGGTGCATTTGGAGACAAAATGATAAGGCATCATATTACTGCATGTTTAAAGACATTATTCAATGCTCCCATAAAATAGCAGAATGGGTTGACTCAGACTATTGCTAATGAAGCTTATCTGGATCAATGTGGTTTGTGTCCAGTGGAGGAAGTGCAAGTGACTCTTTATCTCTTTTGTGACAGCAGAAACATTATTTTAGTAAGTCTCTCTTGAAGCCCCTAATAGGTCATCCTGGAGCAACTATTTCATGCTTAAACTTTAAACCTTCTTTATAGCTCCAATTCTCAGACTGTCCCCCACCCCCCCACCAAAATACACACACACACACACACTGAGCTCATAATTTTGGTGTTAAAATGGGAGAGACATTAAAAGGTATGTTCAAAACAGCTTGCAGAAAAGAAATGTCAAATGGAGTTACTGTAAATTTGCTTGGGTGTGGGGGATAGGTATGTACAGAATTGCAGGCAGCTTCTTATTTATTTAAATAATTATTTACATTGCATCTACAATATAACTAAATTCAGCTCTTGCATGTGAAGTCCTGAGCCTAGGTTTGTGGTAGGGTGAATGAGGATGTATTCTAAGGTGCAGGCTGCATAATTTGTCACTCATTTGGCATGGAGATGTGGAGTTAATATGGCTCCTAAAAATATAAAAATGAAAGTCCTTGTTTATGGTGTGTGTGTGTGTGTCTTTGTTGATGTTTGTTCAAAAGTGCAGACAGCTTGTTATTTATTTAAATAAATCAGCATCCATACAGCACAGCAATACAGAGTTAAATTCAGCTTCTGAAATTAAACATGAAGGTCATGGTTTCCTTTTTGTTTTGCCGGTTATTGTACATGTTGCCATAGGCACACAAATGCAAGACTCACCCAAGGCAAGCATTAGAGTTAAACAAAATAGCAGACCATGTTCTTTAGTTGCAGAAATGTAGGAACTCAGGAGAACAAGTTTTTAACAAGCGCATCTCTTAAGGGTTACTAGAGAAAAGAAATATAACAACAGTTGTTAGTGCCTAAAAAGGGTTTCCAATATGAAGGACTAGTAAAAGGCAATTTGTTGAACCTGGAAGAGACACTAACTGAACAATGAACTGGCAACAGTTAAACTGCACTCCAAGAAACACTGGGCTTGATCAAAGGTTGAGATGTATAATTGGTAGATTTCCGTTAATTTATTTTAGTAATATACTTTTATCATATTGGAAGCATATGTCACTGTTCTATCCAGATTTAACAGTATGCCATCAGTCATGATTTTTTCCAGATGGGAATCATGGCTTGCAGGTGTGGGGAAGGGGGGTCAACTAAACCACCAGGGAAAAATGATTAATTTTAAACAGGGGGATCTGTGCGTGCCAGTGGGGGTCCAGTAAACTACTAGGGAAAAATGTTTAAATTGAAACAGGGGGATCGGGGGTTGCAGGCAGGGTCCACAAAACCACAAGGGAAAAATGTTTAACTTGAAAAAGAAGAATCAGGGCTTGCAAGCAGAGTCTACAAAAATACAAGGGAAACATGTTTAATTTGAAACAGGGGAGTTGAGGCTTGTGGGCAGGGATCCACTAAAACAACTGGGGAAAAATGTTAAATTTCAAACAGGGGGAACAGGGCATGTGAGTGTTACAGTATATGAAAAAAACAGCTAAAAAAGCAAGGGCATGACATGGAATGTAGACTGTTGGGACACCTACAGGAACATTGATACAGTTAATATAAATTAATCTAAAAACTGTGCCATCTGGCATATTTAAGCTGCAGCTGACTGGGAACTGAAATAATTGAACTAATTAAGCACTTACCCACCACTTACCACATACTGAGCTGTAATGAGGCACTTCTCGGTGCCTGTCGGTACTTCTAGTGGCATACCGCATCCACTGAGGTATTTCTAGGTGCTGCGCCACTTTTATATAGCAACCACTCTATAGGTTTATTTATTTATTTATTTGGTTTTTGTTTACCAGATCGGTACACTAGACAAGAGTATTGCCTATATTCAGGCACAACCCGGGAAAGTACAATCAGGAGAGAACAAGGTACAAAGAAGGTACAACATCAGTGACAATTGTTTATGGCACAGCATGAAGTGGGAACAAAACAAATTTGCAGATTGCTGACAAAAGCAAGACATGTTTCTGTGGAAACTGAGAGTAAACAAATACCCTTACATTACCTACTTGCACTGGATGATACAATAATAATAGTTAAGGACATACAACAACCGCTAAAGAATAAAAAACAGTTTTAACTTATGATTTTGTGGAGGGAGTGGGAACATGCAGATTTTATACAATGGAGGGAAACAGTAAGTACCATGAAGGTAGGGAATGCTACAGGGAGTCAGTCTCAAGTTACAGCACAGGAGTAGCCATCAAAGTCAGTCAGGTGGGTGCGGAGACCCATTTTAAAGGCTAGGTGGGATTTACAGAGTTTAATGTGAGGGGGGAGGGAGCTGAGGATGCTGGGAGCTGATATGGTGAAGGATAGTTCCCCCTTTTTTTATGTATCTGGGACTTTCAAGTTGGGTTTGTACAGATGACCTAAAGAGATATGCTTGGGAGAGATGAGATAGCAGCCTTGAGAGATACTCAGGTGTCCCCATTCTGATGATATTGTCAATCAAGCATACAGTAGAGTAGAGTCTGTGCGAAGTCGGGAGAGCCAATTTAGTTTGGAGTAGAGTTCACAGCGATGATTCAGTCTGTGTGCAGAGAGGGCAAATCGGCATAAGCTGTTATAACATGTGCTCCATTTATGGAGGGATCTATTGTTAGCATTAAGGTATACCTGTGAGCAGCATGTAAGGGAGGGAAGGAGGAAACATTGTGCACTAGCAAGCCGGGCAGCATCATAGAGGGAGGACCTAATTATATAGGCAATACTCAGTTTGGAGTTAACCACCTTGCAAGTAGCCATAAGGTGGAAGTTAAAATCCAGTGGTGGGTGAACTGTGACTCCTAGGCACCTAAAGGAGTTAACAGATACCAATGGGGAGCCATCAAGACATAGTACTGAAAGATCCAGAGCACAAAATTTGGTTTATTTATTTATTGCAATTGTTTCGCCAGGAAAGGCACACTGAGCAACAAGATACTCATCTCCCAGTGTGACCTGGTGGGGGGTAAACATGGACATGACAACACGCAGGATATCAAGTGAACAGTTAACAGAAGCAAATAAAAAGCAGCATAAGGATACACGATTGCATGAATATACAAGCAGCGCACATTAAATGCTTAGGATATTATAGTATAAAATAACAATTTTATGACAAAAAGTGACAGACAAGGTAAATTAGCACAGAAGTAACAGCTGTAAACAACAGAGGACATATATCAGTTATAGAGGGGAGCCAAACAGCATAGCCAACGTTTTTTTAGCATTAACTATGAATTTGTTTTGTAGAAGCCAGACTTGTAAGCAATCAAAGTCAGCTTGAAAATTCACCTTTACTGATGTGGGGTCTTTACCACTAGCGAGAAGCAGCATGTCATCAGCATAAAGGATCAGCCAGGAGAGACAGGGAAATGAGGGCAGGTTGTTAATAAAGAGAGAGGAAAGAACAGGGCCAAGAATAGATCCATGGAGAACTCCAACAGAGGTTAAGGAGGGGTCAGAGACGGCAGTTACAATTTGAACAAATTGCCTCCTCCCATTGAGGTAGCTATCAATCCAGGAGATGGCAGACTGGGAAAAACCCAGAATGGACCATTTGGAGAGTAGAAGGGGGTGATTCACAAGATAGAAAGCCTTAGTGAGGTCAATAAAAATGGCCCTTGTGAGCAGGCCCTTATCCATTGTTGTGAGGACTTCCTTTGATACCTGAAGTAGTGCAGTTGTGGTGCTGTGCCTTGTTTGTAATCCATGTTGAGCAGGGGATAGAAGGTTGTGAAGATGCAGATATTCTGAGACCTGGGTGGCAACAGCCATCTCAAGTAGTTTATTTAAGGCAGAGGGAATGGCAATCGGTCTGTAGTTAGCGATGTTTTTGGTGTCCCCTTGTTTGTGTAGAGGGACAACTCAAGCCGTTTTCCATGGTGTAGGCACTGTCTGGGTTAGTATAGATAGGTTGAAAATTCTTGCAATATGGGCAGCAAGAGCTGGAGCTGCCATTTTGATGAAGTAGGGCAGTAATCCAAGGATTGAATTCAATTTTAAAGTTCAAAAAAACTGTTAATCAGGAAGGCTCCATATCAGTGTTCAGGAGTCCATCAAATTATCAGCAAATAAAGGCCAAAAAGTACCATGAAAGTGCTGGTATCTACACACATATGCAGAGCATCAAATGGTTTCTATAATTTTATTTGTGAACCTGTGAAATTAGTTCATCCAGAACATACAGTATATTCGTTTGTCAGTATTAGCGCATAATACAATGTGCAGGAAGGCGCAGATGCACAACACCCCGAAAGCACAATTTCATTGCTCCCATCGATAAGCAATGAATTTGTCATCCAAAGTGACCTAGGCCTCAAAGTATATAAATATAATGTCCATTAGGCACAGAAAGCACGATTATTGGTCCATTAGCCAGTGATCATGTGCCCAATCAGATATAATAGCTTTAATGGCACTTGAACTTTAGTTTTTACCAACTTTAAAAACCAAATGAGATAGTGCTGAGGCAGTCTGTTACCTAGTTAAATCAATCTAAAAGTTCAACTGGGCATTACAAATAGCAACTGAAGTAAATACAGCTCAGTACCTCTTACAGGAGTTACCCCATAGCCATCCTCCACCTGTCACTGATACAGCATCCTTGAAAAGATTTCACAAAGAAATGTTACCACAGGTAAAAACAAACTTGGCTCAGTCTCTTCTTTTAAACCGAGAGACCATATTTCTTCCCCTGCTGAACTGTTGCACCTTCTCGCCTGTTAGCTACCTATTAACCTTTTGCTTTGCTTTGCTTTTTCAATCAATATCTGCAAAAAAACATATATCGCTCTTCTGTGCATAGTAAATTTTACTCAACACTGAGTTTCTCCACACTACTGTCATAAATGGCATACTTTTAATTAATCTCATTTGCACCTTTCAATACGTTACATTGCAAGTAACACTCCATACCCACACACCATTTTCTCCTGTTTTCAGGCCAGCCACACTACAGAAAAAGTCCTGAGACAAACGGCAAAAGTTTCTGACAAACAAACACTCCCAGGTACCAGTCCACAGGCACCTCGATAGTTCCGGAGTCTCCTGACACAAACCGACCATTGCAATCATAAAGGACTGAATTCAATTTTAAAGTTCAAAAAACTGAAGTGGTAACAAAGGGTTTAATTATTTTTCCCTCTTACTCAAACTTAGCTGATATCCGTCAGGCACCAAAAAAGACTGTCGACCAACACAAACATTCAGTGGCAACAACAAATGCTTATAATTTTTTGTGCCCTAAAAAGAACACATATACAAGGGCTATGGGTTAAAGGAGTTTCATTCCTAGCAGCTTGATGAAAAACTTTTGAAAATCAAATGGTGAGTAGCAAGGAGGGAACAGCAACATGGCCATCTTGCTGCTCCACCCCTTCCCCAAAACCAATGTGAGTGGCTCAGGCCTATAGTGTAATTTATGAATGCTCAGTGCACCTCATGCTGGCACAGGCCTACTGCATGCTTTGCACATAGGCCCTCATACTGGAATCCCACACCCCTTGCTGTTGCAAGTCCTATGCCCTTTCTCCACTGCTGTTTCCTACAACTCCCAGACATTTTGAACACTTGACCTCTCCACAAACCATCAGTAAGCACAATTACAGTGTGCATCTGCCTCTTGAGGTCCCCACTACACACAAGACCCCTTGTAGAGGTGTGCAAAGTTGCAGAAATTTACTTTGAGAAAAAAAACCCACAAATTTCAGCAAAGTCACTTTGATGATTACTGCAATTCATATTTTTAATTGCTTGGTGAATTACCCAAATTTGCGTGGTAAAACTAGGCAAAATGCCAATTTGTAGGTTAATTAGGCAATCTGTGTATTTCAGCCAAGTGAATTTGTGCACTTTGTAGGTGAACAATATACAAATTGTAGTCCTAAATTAAATACAATTCCTCCCCCCACTGTGCTCTAATTCCACACTCTCCCACATAGTAATGATAGACAGAGGCTGGTAAGTTTTGTTTTAGGTTTTACTTTAATAGCCTTACATGGCTCAGCACAGTACTGATCAGTACAGCTCATCTCAGTTAACCTAGAACAATATCAGTGGGTTATTACCTACCTAACTCATACATTTATATAGTATATACACACAGCATGATGTAAATGCTAAATGTCATACATACCACTACATCTCCCTCTGTAAGTTACTTGAAACCCCCAAATAGACAGCATAATAATAAAAAAAAAACATTTTTAGGTGATTTCCTACTGCATATATGGCAATGTCCTTTTGGCATGTCTCAGTTCCATTCTTGCCGGTATCTGGCAGGTTTTTAGATCGTCCATCCTCTGACATAGCTCATCACAGTATGCTTTTCACTGGATGCAAACTTGCTGAACCTACTCGGTGAGTTCTGCGAGATAGCTGATGTCATCGGTGACAGGTCCTCTGACTACTGCACCTCCAAAGCTGTGTCATGCTCTGAAAGTCTGTTGCCCCACAATTCTTCAGGCTCTTCCTCTCTTCCTCTCTCTCTCTCGCTCTATCACCCCCCATTGATGGGCAAGGTGTCTTGTGCCACCAGTGGTGATCTGGGAAATGGCACTTGAAGTCTGAGGATATCTCTGAAATTTCAATGGTATTTTTTACCATTAGTTTCCACAATACAGGAACAAGATTCCTTAGCAGACGTAAGGACAACAGTGGGAGTCCACTCATTTTCATTATTGTGCAGATACACTGGATGGTCAGGAGTCAGACTAGGAAGTGGGCTTGCATGTAGGTTGTAATAAAACTGTTGTTTCTTTTGGTTTTCTTATAGCTATACTCAAACATTTGTATCTACTATTTTGAGCCTCAATAACTCTGGTCTCGTGGGAATCAAAGTTCTTGTCCTTTGGTACGTAAGTACTATAGTTGAGTTGGTGACCCCAGGCCTTCTATAGGAGTGTTTCTTAAATATAGAAATGCAATATTGGGATCCTTATGGTCCTGCTGAGTTTTCTTGAGAAATTTCTTTACAGTTTCCATTGATCTGTGGATGCTTGGGTGATGACATAACATGTTTAAACCCATAACATTTGGCAAAAACTCAAATTAAATGATTGAGAATTGAGGCCCATTGTCTGTAATAATCACATTGTGTATGCCTTGCATACTGTGATTTAATTTGATAAATAACAGTCTCACTAGTAGCATTTTGTAGGCATGGAATCTCTTTGAACTTTGAATAATAATCAACCACTGCCAAATAGTTTTCTCTTGCAAATTCAAAAAAGTCTGCTCCTACCTTTTGCCAAGGTCTGTCTGGAATTTCATGAGGCTGCAGTTTTGGCCTTCATGTATCAGTTGCAGATGCCACGTTTGGCTACCATGTCACTTACTGTATCTGGCTATTCATGCCTGGCCAGAAGAGAATGTCTCTTGCTCTCCTTCTGCACTTCTCAATGCCTAAATGACTACTATGTATTTTTGCAGGCAAGTCTTTTCTCAATGATACAGGCACAATTAGTTTTTCTCCCTTTAGCAGTAGACCATCCTCTTGGTAATTTCCTCTCTGAACAGCCAGTACTGTCAGAGGTCTGTTTCGATTTGATATTTTCAGAAGGCCAGCCTTGCAACACTGTCTTTCTCAGTTTCAGCAGAACAGAGTTTTTATTTGTCTCAGCTTGAAACAATCTCAGTTTTTCATCACTGATCAGTATCTTATTAATGGTATGCACCTCATATTTATCTATGTCACTTTCAGGAATTGGCATTTGCTTGACAACCCAGCTCAGGCTGGCCACCCATTTTTGATTGCATCATCCCTCTCCCTCATTGATTGCAGTACTACCTGTTTGGATCAGGTCAGACAGCTTGCCTTCAACTCGTGTTATAATTATAACTCATTAAACTTCATCCCCAGGTCATACATTTAAGTATGATACAGTGTACCAATTTTGGTTTATCAAATTTAAAAATAATATTATTCTGCACCACCTCCGACATCATGGATGCAGTCTTAATGCTTACTCAACAATTACACACCATCACACACACTATCTTGTGAGACTATACTAAATAAAAAAAAGAAAGAAACCACTGAAAGACTTGAAAAAAAAACAACAATATCTTCAGTGTCTACTCTCCATGTGAATATGAACTTTGGAGAGAGGAGGCTTCTAGTAGACATCTGGGTTTACTATGATAAAACAAATGGGCACCAGGGCTTGATTAGAGGGTGGGGTAGGGAGAACCACAATTGGAGGGTGCGATGGATATTTTGCTATTTTCAGAATTTCATGAAGTGGGAGTGTTAAGACAAGGGAGGCTAGTGGGGGGGCTGGAAATAGACACCACAATATTAAATATAGATTAATTAGATATGTGGCCACCATTAGAAGGTGGTTACTGAGCAGCAGTTCAAGTCATAGGCAGTACACAAGCCCTGTAAAAAAAGGTCTTTCAGTTTCGCCAAGAAAAAATCAGTAAGTGGTGGCAAATATTTATTTTCAATCTGTTAAGAAAGGAAAACCATCCACCGCTGATTGTGCCCCACCCCCCACTTTGCACCCACCTCCCTGCCACCCCCTAGATCCCACCACATACTGTCACTCACTTGTACTGGTACCATTGTGAAAATCCACTGTCCAATTGAAGATACATCTCACTCTTGTAACTGGAGATTACTGTAAGATAAATGAGGTAACTGCGGTATCCAATTGAAATATCTTGAACAGCAGTTAGCCTTATTTCTCATGCTGTATTTTCCTGTTCCAGGTGTAAGATGTCTCTTCAGTTGGATAGTGGATCTCCAAAATGGTACCAGGTCAGGTGAGTACAGTTATGAGGAAGGGGATTAAGGGGTGTTGGATGGTGTGTGCACAGTGGGAGGTCAGGTGAGGTGTGGGTGAGATTGGTGGTGGACTGTTTTTCTTTCTATAGATTTGGATAAAAATGAAGGCATCAAGGGAATATTTTCTTAACTACTGGTTTCAATGGACATTGGGAGTGTGTGTGCTCTCTTGTGCTCCAAAAACTAACTGTTACTGTGTGTGTGTGTGTGTGTGTGTGTGTCTGTCTGTCTGTCTGTCTGTCTGTTTGTCTGTGCGGGTGGGGGAGTGCACCATTCATCATTCTGGCTAGGTACAGTTTAAATTACTTATTTATTTTTATTTCAAAATTGGTCACTGGGAAAGGCACACTTGGCAGAGGCTTTCTTTCAGGTGTGACCCAGGAAATGTTGCTGCACAAGGGAATCAAGGATAAAGAACAGCAGGTATAAATTGAACGTAATTAATTCACAGTTAACCTAATCAGTTAATCTTTTAACTTATACATATTTAGTCAATTCTGTTTTGTAACACCATACCTTTGTGTGTGTGAAGGGTTAGGAATGGGATGAGGGGGAGAAGTGGTTGGAAATGAACATATCATTATTTGTATTATTATTATTGACTAACCCTCTCATCAAATGATATTGGTAATAAACACAAAACCAAAACAAAAAGACAACAGGCCCATAACACATTTTTTCTTATATCCTGTGTGTGAATAACAATGTTAGACAGTGGAATTTCTCTTTAACAATTGCAACTGCCAGACACCAAATTGATATTCCATTAATAAAAAATTAAATTACTGATATCTGGCTGTTGTTTGTTAGAACAGGTACATTTCAGGCAGCTGTTTCTAGTAAGACAGAACAACATCACTGTAGGTTGAATGTGCAGTACTGTGAACATAATGCTCAAACAAGTATGTAAGCAACTGCTTTCTCTTCCTGACTTTGTTCCACAAGCTTCAAATAGAATGTTTTGATTCTGCAGTCCTGGGCAATTGCTGAAAATATGATAAACTGAAAGAAAAACAAGAAATCCACAGGAGTTTTTTGAAATATCATTTATTATCCATTTTATACATTAGCAAACAAGCATATCAGTTAAAACTGATTTCCTGTCCCCTTTCAAATACTAGAAGTGTCACTGTTTTTAAGAGTGATGCTGTGACTTTGAAATCTATTTATGCCTGTTTACCTGTGATCGCACTCTATGGGAAATTAAAAATGAAATGTGATAGATCAGGCCAGCTTTCTATAAGTTTGTTACCACTGTGGGTGAAGAAAGCAGAGGAAAGGCTGTATCAGGTGCCCAAAGGGTGAGCAGAGAAATGAGATCTCAGCAGGGACTTAACTGAGAACAGTTAGCACAAATATATTTTTATACAGTAGGTCTGTTTGAGGTTAAGGAGCTCTGCATAGACAAATCATTGCATTCAGTTAAAGTTTATACCAGTAAAAGTAGCTTTATGTTTCTTATTTTGTAAATGACCATCCCATGCTTCATGTGTGTCACTGAGCAAGTCCTCTGTCATCCTCATTTAGTCCATGCCACTCTCAAAAATGTGGTAATTATGAATAGCTGTAAATACAAACATTGGCAGCAGAGAAACACAAGGTGACAAAAAGCAATGCATGCTTGTGTGTGTGTGTGTTTGTGTGTGTGTGTGTGTGTGTCTGCAATGATTTTGTATTACCCATTAGGGATAAATAATAAATGAAAATAAATTACCATAAAGCACATCGGTATAAATTATCAGCTTATGCTTCACTTGAATACAACTCAGACACAACCAGTAGTAACTGACCATCGTTAGGAGACAGGGTATTGGCAATTACTGAGGGTCAAACTGCATTCACAAAAACTAGAAAATAATATGTACTGTATCAGGGATCCTGAGGGAATTATTGCCTCAAGGCATAAGTAAACATCCAATCCAAAATTCATGTTTACTATAACTCTCCTGAATCCAAATCTCTTGGGATGCTAGCGAGCAGGGTTAAAAAAATGAACAAAATGGGGAGGGGGTGCAAAAGGGGAGACAGACCAATAGACTTCTGTGTCATAAACTAAGCCCCTATACTGTGCTGAAGTTAGATCACAGTGCTTTACAAATAACCAAAAAAAACCTCTAATAGTGAGGTAAATAGCATAGTGAGGCCTATATTCTGTACCAGTACTTAAACAGCAACACGCAAAGTCATACCTTTGTAAAGCACCCTTCCTTCTTAAATGTGCCATTCATGAAACAAAATCTTTCAGTGTACAGTACATTAATAGCAGAGGAGTCTGTCGTACAAATCATTATTTTTTACTTAGGTCTAAAATAAAATGGAAGGGATTTGTAGTGTGGCAACTTAATTTTTTTCACTTTCTGCTGGATATACAGTTTGTGTTCTGTATGTACTTAATTTTTGTTGTTGTTGATGATGATGACAGTCTCATAGATCATACCAGAAGCAGACAGAGGTTGTATCTCTGGCAAGGTTATTGCCAATGGCAACTTCAATCTTGATAACTCAAGAAGCAATGATGTCTGACCTCACCCTGGGGCCCCATAAATCCCAAAAGTGTGAGTGACCCCCCAACCCGCACCTCACCATATGCAGGAAATACGGGGAACCTGCCCGGTGAGCCCCTATTGGAGATAACCTGACTGCCACTGGTAGTAGTGGACAACACACACACTGGTAGCATCAGCAGCATGAATCAATTTTAGTTTCATGCATGCATAATTTAATTACCAGATGTTTGCTCTTCTAAAGCTGTATAATTCAAAAACAAAAGCAAGCTACTTTATTTGTTGAAAATCTGGTGATAGATTGTATGGATCCGTCCCCATACCAACCCATATCCAATCCATGTACTTTTTCAGAACATGGCCTCATCACACGCTAATTATTCATAAGGAATAAAATAAAATGAGATCATGACAAAGTGAGCCTCAGACACATCTAAAAAAAATAGAGTGGATAAAAATTACACAAAAAGCAACTGCAGCACAACTCCTCCAAATGTCCCAAACCAAGGTTTCATAGTGCAGATTGGTCACAGGGCATAGTGGGGAAAAGGGGGAGCAGGAGAATTATCATAGCAGACTGTTCAGTGCCTCATGTACTTTGTTTTAAAACTAATTGCTTCCATCTCTATCCACTATTTAGCAGACACAAAGTGACTGTGGATAGTTTCCTTTTTTCCCTTTGTTTTCCATCTGTGAGCCATTCCGGAATAATATTTCTCATATTTAAACTTCTTTTAGAGAGTGTCATGGACTGATTTACATTTCCTTAATGTAAATCAATATTGATCTCAGTAATATTCATCACCCCATCCCTGGGAATGCTCCTTTACGTGCAGTCTGTGGATTTTTTTAATAAATATTTTTATTTCTTTATTTTGTTGAGAGGGATGGTTGGCATTTGTCAGTCAGCACTACCATCTTTATACAGATCAGTGTATATGGGACTAACTCAGCATATTGCATCTGATTTTATGTTCCTAAAACTCGAAAAATGTACAGTAACTGTGTTGCTAATGATACTGATCATAGTTTAGATTTAAAACATCATGCATTGAGTTTATTAATATAAAATTAATATGATGGGATAAGCCAGTACACTTAGTGAAGGTCTTATATTTGGACACTGCAAGTAGAACAAGCACTCTGCTAGTGTTTAAAGTCAGTGAGTGGTGGATAAAACAGTGTGGCTAGATCTAAGCAATGTGGCTACTCATGTTATGTTATACAGGGGGTTATTTTCAAAATAATAACAATGATCTATCCATGGATAGGTAGTCGGGAACAGTCCAATTATAACTGTAGGAAAACATTATTGTTAAATATTTACAGTCAAACATTTAGTCTGCAAAAATGCATACCTAAAATTCTACATTTTCTTTGGAGATTGCAACCTAGAGTGAAATCTTTTAAGCAGAAAAAAAAGTTTAGGTTGTGTGCCCTTAATAGAAATGCAGCAGAGAAGGTTCACACCTGCAGAAAAAAAAAATAATAGATTGGGCTGTTGTGGTTTGAATTTAGTGAGAACTTTATTTTTGTTTTCTTTTATTTTTTTGGTAACTGGGAAAGGCTCCCTAGGCACAAGTGCTTGTTTTCAGGGGTGACTGGGGAGCACTGGGGTGGTTAAGTGACTTGCTCAGTATCTGTGAATATACCTTTCCAGAGTCCAAATATAAATAATAGCCTCAGAAATCTTCTTTTAGGGGTTCCTAGGGGTTGCAAAAAATGAAAAGGGTCTCCACTGCAAACCTGGTTACCCTTAAATGATGCCCCTGGGTCACCATATTTCCACTATTTGTGCAGTTTAGGTTCTTGGTGTTTTCCTTCATTAGTTCTATGGTATATTATGATTTTTTTTAAAATATATGGAGATTACAATATTCTGTGCCAGAGCTGTGCTTTGTGCATGCTTTAGAGGAGATCCTGTCCAAATGAAATATCAAGTATGCGCTGTGTACTTACTGGTATGTAGCAATGAGAAAAAATATATAGCAGGTTAGTTTGGGTTACTCTTTACTAAAAGTCATATAATACTTTCAGGCCCAGATCGAGCCTGAAATTGGTTCCTTGGATCAGTGCACCTACCCGGTTACCAAAGACATAAATAAATAAATAAATTATATGTAACACACACACACACAAAACCTTAACAATAACTATCTACTTTCACAAAACAACAGTTAATAAATCTACTAATTAAGAAAACTGCAAGTCAGTTTTTCCTGAATGTTTACTGCTGTATGGGTAAATGATTAAAAATTGGTTATTTGATTTTCTTCTTTCTTGCTCTCTACTTACTGACAGTGCTAAGCTAGACAAGTCTACTAGTTGTTTTACACTAATTGACAAGTATTTTTGGAAGGTAGCTCTAGTAGTTAACACCACTGTGAAGCAGTGGTGCAGTTATCATAGGTTTACCCCAAACCTGTCCTAAGCCCATACCATAAATGTGTATCAGACTGTGTAATACCATATTGTTTAGATATTGTCCAGGAACTGGGTCCTGTATTGTAGCCCAATTCTGATGATTCCTAAACCCTTGCACAATCAGCATCTGCAAGTGATGCCAGTTCCACAAAGTGCAATGCTTGTGGCATGACTGCAGCAGTGCTCTGAGGTACAGCACTGTAGTCATCCAGAAAGACCTTTTCATGCATGAATTTCTTTACAGCTCAGATTCTCAGACTCCCTCACTCCCTCCCCACCATGTCCTCATAATGTTGGTGTTAAAAATGGGAGAGTCATTGAGGAAGAAGGTATCGGAACTGGGAGTGAGAATCATATTTTGAAAACAAAGCCCCACCCCCACCCCACCTCTCCACTTTTATTAGTACATCGGGTCCAAGAGAGAGACACCACAAGGCATAAAAAAATCTAATACATTCTCTTTCAAAAGTATTACCAGTATGTGCTCTGTTTCAGTTACAGGATTAGTCAGTTGCAGACTGTGAGCATTAAAATACAATTTTACACAACTAGATGAAAAAACAAATATCTGCAGAAACCAATCTACTCCATAATGCATTTGGAGAAAAAAAGATAAGGCATCATATTACTGTATGTTTAAAGACATTATTCAATGCTCCCATAAAATAGCAGAATTAGTTGCCACAGATTATCGCTAATGAAGCTTATCTGGATCAATGTGGTTTGTGTCCAGTGGAGGAAGTGCAAGTGACTCTTTATCTCTTTTGTGACAGCAGTAACATTATTTTAGCAAGTCTCTCCTGATGCCCCGAATAGCTCCTCCTGGAGCAACTATTTTATACTTCAACTTTAAGCCTTCTTTACAGCTCCAATTCTCGGACTGCCCCCCACACCCACCCCACCTCACCCCCAAACACACACACACATACACGCACACTGAGCTCATAATTTTGGTGTTAAAAATGGGAGAGACATTTAAGAGGTACGTTCAAAACAGCTTATAGAAAAGGAATGCCAAATGGAGTTACTGTAAATTTGCTTGGGTGTGGGGGATAGGTATGTACAGAATTGCAGGCAGTTTCTTATTTATTTAAATAATTGTTTACATTGCATCTACAATAGAAATAAATTCAGCAATTGCATGTGAAGTCCAGAGCCTAAGTTTGTGGTAGGGGGAATGAGGATGTATTCTAAGGTGCAGGCTGCATAATTTGTTATTCATTTGGCATGGAGATGTGGAGTTAAATATGGATCCTGAAAATATAAAAATTAAAGTTCTTGTTTATGGTGTGTGTGTGTGTGTGTGTGCATGTGTGTTTGTGTGTGTGTGTCTTTGTTGATGTTTGTTCAAAAGTGCAGACAGCTTGTTATTTATTTAAATAAATCTGCATCCATACAGCACAGTAATACAGAGTTAAATTCAGCTCCTGAAATTAAACATGACGCTTCTGGTTTCCTTTTTGTTTTGCCAGTTATTGTACATGTTGCCATAGGCACACAAATGCAAGACTCACCCAAGGCTAGCATTAGAGTTAAACAAAATAGCCAATCGTGTTCTTTAGTTGCAGAAATGTAGGAACTCAGGAGAACAAGTTTTTAACAAGGGGGACTCTTAAAGGTTACTGGAGAAAAGAAATGTAACAACAGTTGTTAGTGCCTGAAAAGAGTTTCCAGTATGAAGGACTAGTGAAAGACAGTTTGTTGAACCTGGAATAGAAACTAACTGAACTATGAACTGGCAACAGTTAAACTGCACTCCAAGAAACACAGCACTTGATCAAAGGTTGAGATGTGTGATTGGTAGATTTCCATTCATTTATTTTAGTAATATACTTTTATCGTATTGGAAGCATGTGTCACTGTTGCATCCAAATTTAACAATATGCCATCAGTCATGAATTTTTCTAGAGGGGGATCATAGCTTGCAGGTGTGGGAAGGGGGGTCCACTAAACCACCAGGGAAAAATGATTAATTTTAAACAGAGGGATCAGAGTGTGCCAGTGGGGATACACTAAACTACTAGGGAAAAATGTTTAAATTGAAACAGGGGGATCAGAGCTTGCAGGCAGGGTCCACAATACCACAAGGGGAAAATGTTTAAATTGAAACAGGAGGATTGGGGCTTGCAAGCTGGGTCTACAAAAATACAAGGGAAAAATGTTTAATTCAAAACAGGGAAAATGAGGTTTGCAGGCAGGGATCCACTAAAATGACTGGGGAAAATGTTAAACTTCAAACAGGGGGATCAGGGCATGCGAGTGCTACAGTATATGAAAAAACAGCTAAAAAAAGCAAGGGCATGACATGGAATGTAGAATGTGGGGACTCCTGCAGGAAAATTGATGCAGTTAATATAAATTAAACTACAAACTGTGCCATTTGGCACATTTATGCTGCAGCTGACTAATTAAGCACTTGCACATCACTTACCGCACACTGAGCAGTAATGTGTTGCTTCTCAGTGCCTATCGGTACAATGAGTGGCTTACCGCATCCACCAAGGTATTTCTAGGCACTGTGCCACTTTTATATAATAACCACTGTATATGTTTATTTATTTATTTATTTGGTTTTTGTTTACCGGGTAGGTATACTAGACAATAGTATTGCCTATATTCAGGCATGACCCGGGAGAGTACAATCAGGAGACAGCAAGGTACAAAGAAGGTACAAATATCAGTGACAATTGTTCAGGGCACAGCATGAAGTGGGAACAAAACAAATTTGCAGATTGCTGACAAAAGCAAGACATATTTCTGTGGAAACTGAGAGTAAAAAAATACCCTTACATTAGCTACTTGCACTGGATGATACAACAATAATAATTAAGCACATACGACATCACTAAAGAATAAATAACAGTTTTAACTAATGATTTTGTGGAGGGAGTGGAAGCACAGCATCAAATGATTTCTATAATTTTATTTGTGAACCTGGGGAATCAGCTCATCCAGAACATATATTCTTTTGTCAGTATTAGCACATAATACAATGCGCAGGAAGGCATGGGCGCACAACACCCCAAAAGCACAATTTCATTGCTCCCATTGATACGCAATGCATTTGTCATCCAAAGTGACCTAGGCTTCAAAGTATGCAAATATGATGTCCATTAGGCACAGAAAACACTATTTTTGGTCCATTAGCCAGTGCCCATTTGTCCAAACAGATACAATGGATTTAATGGCACTTGAACTTTAGTTTTTGCCAACTTTAAAAACCAAAGTGAGATAGTGCTGAGGCAGTCAATTACCCATTTAAATCAGTCTAAAAGTTCAACTGGGCATTAGAAATAGCAACTGAAGTAAATACAGCTCATTACCTCTTAGGGGAGTTACCCCATAGCCGTCCTTCACCTGTCACTGATACAGCATCCTTGCAAAGATTTCACAAAGAAATGTTACCACAGGTAAAAACAAACTTGGCTCAGTCTCTTCTTTTAAATGAAGAGACCATATTTCCTCCCCTATATAGAAACATAGAATTTGACAGCAGATAAGGACCACTTGGCCCACCTAGTCTGCCCATTTTCCTACCAAACAGATAAGCTGCAGATCCTAACTAACCAACAGCCTACTTCCTCCTACCCCCCCCCCCAGAATTGCCTTATGTCTGTCACATACATTCTTGAATTCCCCCACTGTTTGTGACTCTATGAACTCCTCAGGATGGCTGTTCTATGCATCTACAACTTTCCCCATGAAAAAATAGTTCCTCACATTACCTCTAAGCTGTCCCCCCTCTATCTTCAAATTGTGCCTCCTTGTTCTTGCACATCTTTTTTTCTGAAAGATGCTATCCTCTTGGACTTTGTTGATTCCCTTGAGGTACTTGAAGGTTTCGATCATGTCCCATCTCTCCCTTCTTTCCTCAAGGGTATACATATTAAGGTCCTTTAGTCTTTTTTGTATGTCTTCTGGTGCAGACCCTGCACCATTTTGATTGCCTACTCTGGACAGCCTCCACTCTGTCTATGTCTTTTTGGAGATGGGGTCTCCAAAACTGCACACAGTACTCCAGATGGGGTCTCACCAAGTGTCTGTACAGAGGGATAACAACTTCTTGTTTTCTTCTACTGATGCCCTGCTGAACAGTTATACCTTCTTGCCTGTTAGCTGCCTATTAACCTTTTGCTTTGCTTTGCTTCTTCAACCAATATCTGCAAAAAACATATATTGCTCTTCTGAGCATAGCAAATTATACTCAACACTGAGTTTCTCCACACCACTGTCATAAATGGCATGCCTTTAATTAATTTCATTTGTGCCTTTCAATACTTTACAGTGCAGGTAATGCTCCATAAACACACACCATTTTCTCCTGTTCTCGAGCCAGCCACACTACAGGAAATGTCATGAGTGCAAACGGCAAAGGTTTCTGACAAACAAAAACTCCCAGGTCCCAGTCCGTAGGCACCTTGATAGTTCCGGAGTCTCCTGACACAAACAATCCATTGTAATCATAAAGGACTGAATTCAATTTTAAAGTTAAAAAAAAACTGAAGTGGTAACAAAGTTTTAAGCAAGGGTTTAATTATTTTTCCCTCTTACTCCAACTCAGCCGATAACCGCCAGGTGCCAAAAAAAAAAAGACTGTCGATCAGCATGGCCATTCAGTGGCAGCAAAAAATACTTATAACTTTTTGAGCCCTAAAAAGAACACATATACAAGGGCTATGTGTTAAAATAGTATGAGTTTCATTCCTAGCAGCTCGATGAAAAACTTTTGAAAATCAAAAGGTGAGTAGCAACATGGCCATCTTGCTGCTCCACCCCCTCGCCAAAACCAATGTGAGTGGTTCAGGCCTATAGTATAATTTGTGAATGCACAGTGCACCTCATGCTGGCACAGACCTACAGCATGCTTTTCACATGGGGCCCTCACACTGGAACCCCACACCCCTTGCTGTTGCAAGTCCTATGCCCTTTCTCCACTGCTATTTAGTTCAAATCCCAGACCTTTTGAACTCTTGACATCTCCACAACCTATCAGTAAGCACAATTACAGTGTGCATCTGCCCTGTGAGGTACCCACTACACACAAGATCCCATGTAGAGGTGTGCAAACTTGCAGAAATTTGCTTTGCAAAAAAACCCCACAAATTTCAGCAAATTCACTTTGATGATTACTGCAATTCATGTATTTAATTGCTTGGTGAATTACCCAAATTTGCATGGCAAAACTATGCAAAATGCCAATTTGTAGGTTAATTAGGCAATCTGTGTATTTCAGCCAAGCAAATTTGTGCACTTTGCAGGTGAACAATATGCAAATTGCAGTCCTAAATCAAATACGATACCTCCCCCCACTGTGCTCTAATTCCACACTCTCCCACATAGTAATGATAGACAGAGGCTGGTAAGTTTTGTTTTAGGTTTTACTTTAATAGCCTTACACGGCTCAGCACAGTACTGATCAGTACAGCTCATCTCAGTTAACCTAGAACAATATTAGTGGGTTATTACTCGCCAAACTCATACATTTATATAGTATATATACACAGAATGATGTAATGCTAAACGTCATTCATACCCCTACATCTTCCACTGTAAGTTACTTGAAACCCCCAAACAGACAAAATAATAATAAAAAAACATTTTTAGGTGATTTCCTACTGCATATATTGCAATGTCCTTATGGCATGTCTGAATTTCATTCTTGCCGGTATCTGGCTGGTTTTTGGATCGTCCATCCTCTGACATAGCTCACCACAGTGTGCTTTTCATTAGATGCAAACTTGCTGCACCTGCTGAGTGAGTTCTGCGAGATAGCTGATGTCATCGGTGACAGATCCTCTGACTACTGCACCTCCGCATCTGTGTCATGCTCTGAAAGTGTGTTGTCCCACAGTTCTTCAGGCTCATCAGGCTCTTCCTCTCTCTCTGTGCCCCCCCCACCCAAGGTGTCTTGTGGAAGACAATGGTGATCTGGGTAATGGCCCTTGAAGTCTGAGGATATCTCTCCAATTTCGATGGTATTTTTTACCTTTAGCTTCCACAATACAGGAACAAGATTCCTTAGCAGGCGTAAGGACAACAGTGGGGGTCCACTCATTTTCATTATTGTGCAGATACACTGGATGGTCAGAAGTCAGACCAGGAAGTGGGCTTGCATGTAGATTGTAATAAAACTGCTGTTTCATTTGGTTTTCTTATAGCTGTACTCAAATATCTGTCTCTACTACTTTGAGCCTCAATAACCCTGGTCTTGTGGGAATCAAAGTTCTTGTCCTTTGGTCCGTAAGTACAGTAGTTGAGCTAGTGACCCCAAGCCTTCTACAGGAGTGTTTCTTAAATGTAGAAATGCAGTATTGGGATTCTTATTGCCCCGCTGAGTTTTCTTGAGAAAATTCTTTACAGTTTGAAAACTTCACTCCACTATACCAATGCTCTGTGGCTGCTTGGGTGATGATGTAATATGTTTAAACCCATAACATTTGACAAAAACTCAAATTCGGTGTTTGAGAATTGAGGCCCATTGTCTGTAATAAACACTTTGAGTATGCCTTGCATACTGTGATTTAATTTGATAAATAACAGTCTCACTAGTGGCATTTTGTAGGCATGGAATCTCTTTGAACTTTGAATAATAATCAACTATTGCCAAATAGTTTTCTCTTGCAAATTCAATAAAGTCTGCACCTACTTTTTGCCAAGGTCTGTCTGGAATTTCATGAGGCTACAGTGATTCTCATGTTTGGTTCTTCATGTAACAATTGCAGATGCCACATTTTGCTACTATGTCACTTATCTGGCCATTCATGTCTGCCCATAAGAGAAAGTCTCTTGCTCTCCTTTTGCACTTCTCAGTGTTTAAATGACCACTATGTATTGCTGCAAGCAAGTCTTTTCTCAATGATACAGGCACAATCAGTTTTTCTGCCTTTAGCAGCAGACCATCCTCTTGGTAATTTCCTTTCTGAACAGCCACTACTGTCAGAGGTCTGGGTCAATTTGGAATCTTTCAGAAGGCCAGCCTTGCAACACTGTCTTTCTCAGTTTCAGCAGAACAGAGTTTTTATTTGTCTCAGCTTGAAACAATCTCAGTTTTTCATCACTAATCAGTGTCTTGTTAATGGTATGCACCTCATATTTATCTATGTTACTTTCCGGAATTGGCATTTTCTTGACAACCCTGTTAAGAATGTCTTCAATATGAAGTTCTCTTCCTGCTTTATATTCAAATCATCTGCATTCCCCGCACAGTGCATCTATGATATCCCTAGAGTGATGGGGAAACTTAAGCTTTATTTTCATTGCAACAGCTTAAAATTCAGCACTGCAAAGTTCAAACATCAGAATATGAGAGAACAAAAAGGCTGTGAGCCCAGAGCAGCAATTATAGTAGGTCAAAGGGGCAGAAAGCAGTGATCCCGGGAACAGAATAGCAGTTGCAGGTCAGTGGGAGAGACGAGTCTTTCTGGAGAGGGGGGCACCAATCTGTGATAGATACTGGGCTGGAACAAATAGCACTGGGGGAAGTGGCTTAAATAGAGGTGTGATCTGCACTAAGTTCATAGCACTTAAGAGGTATCTCCAAAACTTAAATCTTGGGAACAGAGGGAACAGGACTGCATAAGAGATTCGTTGGGACAGGTGAGTACATTTGCAATTAGATCGGCAATTTGTCCATCTATATTATTAACTTGTGGCAAATTCACATGTTGGCAACTTGGATTATGACATAATGAGCAGTAATATATTGTCCTCGCAGCTATTTACCCGTTAATTGTGGACCACAACATTTTGTCCAGTGGCGAATCGGCCACTCATGGTTTGTTTAGATAATGGTATGCAAAGACCAGGGGACAAGTAATAATCCTTTGTAGTTCCATAAACACTTTGTTATGTTGGTCCTCCCAATGCCGCATAATCTCTTTCTCAAGTAATTCTCCTAATGTTTTATTAATGGAGGAAAGGTTTGGAATAAATTTTGCAAGATAATTTATCATCCCCATGAATCTTTACAAGTTTGTTTTACATTGTGGGGTAGGCATGTCCACAATCACCTTAATTTTATCTGGATCTGTTATAAGTCCTTCTTGGCTTAGTTTGTGCCAATGTACAGAACTTCACTTAGTCCAGTTTTTTTTTTAATTCAATGTTAAATGGCATTCCTGAGCTCTCTTCAAAACTTTCTGGAGTCTCTCATTGTGCTGATGTATATCAGAACACCAGATCAGGATATCATCCATGATAATTTCAGTGCCCTCTAGTCCTTCAAAGATCTGGAAAATCTTTCTTTCGAAAACCTCAGGTGCTGAGCAAAAAATGCTGAAAGATATGCATCTATGCTTTTAGTGCCCAAATGGTTTATTAAAAGTCATTAATTCAGAGCTGGATTCATCGAGCTTAATTTGCCAAAACACATGACCAGCATCCAGCACAGGAAAGATATTGGCTTCTATAAGCCTGACTTCTACCTCCTCCACTGTCTTCATAGGGTAGTGTTCCCTTTAAACTGCTTTGTACAAATCCCATTGATCAATACAGATATCTGACTTTATTTGTGCTTTATATAACAACCATCTGGTTAACCCTTTTCTACTTTTTCTATCACTCCCAGCTTCTCTGTTTTCTCAAGTTCATCTTTGACTTTGTCTTTTAAAGCAAAGGGAATTTTTCTTGGTGGGTGAATTACAGGGCTCACTGATGTGTCAATCTTAATATGGTGTTCTCCTTCTAAACAGCCTAATTCTGGAAAGACATTTGCAAAACTGCACAGTATCTCTTCAGTAGAGTCCCTTTGTTTATCAGTATCAAAAGTTATCGAAAATATTTTCTTTACATGTCTAATTTCTAAGCAAATTGGCAGTCCCAGGACTGGTGTGACATGGGCATCCACCACCTGAAATGTAATGAGATGGTACTGGTTTTTGAAACACAAGGCTAAAGTAACTTTACTGCGCACATTTAACTGATGCCCAGAATAAGAAATCAGTCTTGCTCTTGATCTTTGAATTACCTCTTTAGATAAAGTTGTACCTCGTTAAAGGCATTACATTGCATTGTGCCCCCGTATTCAACTTTAAAGTAACATTTCTATCATTTATATTCAAGACCACTTTCCAATTTGTCTCCACCACATTAGCCGTTAGAGTCTCTATGCAAAAGGTACTCTCATTCTCACTACTGGACTCTCTGAACAGCCAGTACTGTCAGAAGTCTGGGTCGATTTGGGATTTCTTCAGAAGGCCAGTCTTGCAACACTTTCTTTCTCAGTTTCAGCAGAACATAGTCTTTATTTGTCTCAGCTTGAAACAATCTCAGTTTTTCATCACTAATCAGTATCTTGTTAATGGCATGCACCTCATATTTATCTATGTCACTTTCTGGAATTTGCATTTTCTTGACAACCCTGCTAAGAGTGTCTGCAATATGAAGTTCTCGTCCTGCTTTATATTCGACTCACAAATCATATTTTTGAAGCTTCAACATCATAGTTTGAATTATTGGTGTGGCTGTATGCAGTGGTTTTCTAAACAGACTCTCCAACAGCTTGTTATCTGTTTCCTCAAGTACCCTTTGTTGACTCTAGATGTATTGATGAAACTAGGTGCAGCCAAATGCAATGGCCAGCATTTCTTTCTCAATCTGCACATAGTTTCTTTCAGCTTTGTTATGTGATCTTGAGGTGAATGCAACAGGTTGCCCATTTTGCAACAGGCAAGGTCCTAGTTCTTCTGAGGATGAATCGACTGAAATGACCACTGATTTGTTTGGCATACGGACACAATGTCACTGAGCTTCTGACTCCTTACACCACTGTGCAACAGCTCTGCTTGGCTGACAAGGGGTTGCTGAAGATTCTAAGGGTTATTTTGAATACATTTGTGGCCCGCACTTTTATGTTTGCTGCCCCAACCCTCTGGAATTCTCTGCAACGTCAGTTTCGGGAGTGCAGGACTGAGGGGAGCTTTAAGCAGGCACTGAAAACATTTTTATGGATTAAGGCATTTCCTGATTTGCTGTGATTCTGATAATGTTTCTAAGGAATTGTTTGTGAATGTGTGAACGCCTTGATAATTTGAAAGGTACTCAATAAATAAAGATATTATTATTTATTATTATTATTCATCATGGTTAAAATGTAGTGGCCAATTAGTCAGAAAGATATTGCGTCACTGGTGTAGAGGTCACAGCCAATAAGCCACCAACCCAACCAAATCACCAGCGATGATAAACAGACGGTCACTGCGATATTGTGCTTTTATTTTATGCCACTCAGCCAACATCGTTTGTCCCAGTAAAGTAGAGTAAAGCTGGCAGACTGGATGGGCCAACTGGCCTTTTTTTCTGCCAGTATTGTCTGTGTTTCTTTCTAACTGGCTCACTCGGTAAGTTGCAGCTGCAGGCCAGTGTGCAGGGAGGGTTATGAACCAGCTGTTGTACCCAAAAAGACTTGAAGTGACTATCCCATCTGGGGTCCGGCATTATGATTCAGTAGACCAGGCACAGCAGGAGCTAATTAAATTGTTCCCCAAAGCTCTTTGGCAAAAAAAAAATAATAAAAACAGTTGATGGCTTTCCTTATTAGCCCTGTCTATTTACTGTGATAGGGGATCCTGCACTACATAGTTTGTCCAAAGCTTATGAGCTGCATTTACCTGAGTGATTCTCTTTTGATATTCTCCTTGACTGAAGAGGTATGTCCTGATGGGCATTTCTTGGCTGTAAAAGTTTTCTTTTCTCATACCTAGACCTGCATTCCCTGAACAGCGCATATATGATATCCCTAGAATGATGGGAGAAGTTAAGCTTTATGCAACAGCTTAAAATTCAGTGCTGCAAAGTTCAAATATCAGCATACGAGAGGGGAAAAAGGCTGTGTGCCCAGAGCTGCAATTACAGTGGGTCAATGGGACAGAAAGTGGTGATTCCGGGAACAGAACAGCAGTTGTAGGTCAGTGGGAAAGACGAGTCTTCCAGGAGAGGGGGGCACCAATCTGTGATAGATACTGGGCTGAAACAAATAGCACTGGGCAAAATGGCTTAAATAGAGGTGTTGTCTGCACTAAGCTCATAGCACTTAAGAGGTATCTCCAAGACTTAAATCTGGGGAACAGAGAGAACAAGACAGGTGAGTACATTTGCAATTAGTTTGGCAATTTGTCCATCCATATTATTAATTGTGACAACTTCATATGTTGGCAACTTGGATTATGACATAATGAGTGGTAATATATTGTCCTCGCAGCTATTTACCCGTGAATTATGGACCACGACATTTTGTCCAGTGGTGAATCGGCCACTCACAGTTTGTTTAGAACATGGTATGCAAAGACCAGGAGTGAATAATAACTCTTTGTAGTTCCATAAACACTTTGTTATGTTGGTCCTCCCAATGCTGCATAATCTCTGTCTCAAGTAGTTCTCCTAATACTTTATTAATGGGGGAAAGGCTTGGAATAAATTTTTCAAGATAATTTATCATCCCCATGAATCTTTACAAATTTGTTTTACATTGTGGGGTAGGCATGTCCACAATCACCTTAATTCTATCTGGATCTGCTGTAAGTCCCTCTTGGCTTAGTTTGTGCCCAATGTATGGAACTTCACTCAGTCCAGTTTTTT
The DNA here is from genome assembly GCA_016271365.2 of Neoceratodus forsteri. Lineage (NCBI taxonomy): Eukaryota > Metazoa > Chordata > Ceratodontiformes > Ceratodontidae > Neoceratodus > Neoceratodus forsteri. The sequence goes on from CM057451.1 coordinate 215,662,998, forward strand.
TTTAAATTCAACTTTAAATGACATTCATGAGCTCTCTTCAAAACTTTCTGGAGTATCTCATTGTGCTGATGTATATCAGAACCCCAGATTAGGATATCATTGATTATAATTTCAATGCCTTCTAGTCCTTCAAAGATCTTGAAAATCTTTCTTTCAAAAACCTCAGGTGCTGAGCAAATGCGAAAAGACCGGCACCTATGTTTTTAGTGCCCAAATGGTGTATTAAAAGTCAGTAATTCAGAGCTGGGTTCGTCAAGCTTAATTTGCCAAAATGCATGACCAGCATCCAGTACAGAAAAGATATTGGGTTCTACAAGCCTGACTTCTACCTCCTCCACTGTCTTCATAGGGAAGTGCTCCCTTTAAACTGGTTTGTACAAATCCCATTGATGAATGCAGATTCTGACTCTATTTGTGTTTTATATAACAACCATCCCGTTAACCCTTTTCTACTTTTTCTACCACTCCCAACGTCTCTGTTTTCTCAAGTTTGTCTTTGACTTTGTCTTTTAAAGCAAAGGAAATTTTTCTTGGTTGGTGAATTACAGGGCTCACTGATGTGTCAATCTTAATATAGTGTTCTCCTCCTAAACAGCCCAATTCTTGAAAGACATCTGCAAAACTCCACAGTGTCTCCTCAGTAGAGTCCCTGTGTTTATCAGTATCAGTAGTTATCAAAAACATTTTCTTTACATGTCTCATTTCTAAGTAAATTGGCAATCCCAGGACTGGTGTGACATGTGCATCCACCACTTGAAATGTAATGAGATGATACTGGTTTTTGAAACATGAGGCTAAAGTAACTTTACTGCACACATTTAACTGATGCCAAGAATAGGAAATCAGTCTTGCTCTCGATCTCTGAATTACCTCTTTAGATACAGTATTTTACCTCTTTAAAGACATTGCATTGCACTGTGCCCCTGTATCCAACTTAAAAGTAAAATTTCTATCATTTATATTCAAGACCACTTTCCAGTCTGTCTCCACCACATTAGTGGTTAGAGTCTCTACTACATGGATATTAGCACTCTCTTCAGTGTTGAACATATTGGCAAAATTACTTTTTCAATTACGCAATCTGCACTTTTGTCCAAGTGTGGGACACCTCATCAGTTCATGCTCTCTATTGAACTTCCAACATCTGTGTACTTTATTTATTCATACTGGCAAACTTTCTCAGGTTGTGATCATGCCTGCTCATTCTCTCCCTTTCTAGAAAGATGCTACAAACACATTATTTTCCTCAGGGATTGTCTCATGCAGACACTTGATTTGTCTCTTACTGAACTCTGCTGACCTACAGATATCTATGGCTTTACCCATGGTCAAGACAAGTTCCTGGAGCAGTCTTCATCTCACTTAATCATTCTGAATACCACAAACAATTTGATCCTGAATTAGTAAATCACACAGGCTTCTTCATTCACATAATTTAGCTCTCAGTCTTAAGCCTGTGACAAAGGCATCAATGGATTCACACGGAATTCTGGTGTCTAATATTGAACAAGTATCTCTCATATGTTACATTTTTTTCATGGATTTCAGTACCTCTCAAAATTGTCCATAATCTGCAACAAATTCTTTTTATCCTTTTCCTTCACCCATTCAAAAGTGTTGTACACCTCCAGAGCTGCAGGGCCAGCCACATGAAGAAAGATCATAGCTTGTGACACCACTGGCTATGAAGAAGATTTGAATGTATTCTTAAATCTGCACTGGTTCTCAGCCAGATTTTCTTGCATACCAAGGGTGTTGGGTGGTGACAACTGCTCCATTCTGACACCATGTAATGATAGACAGAGCCTGTTTCATTTTAGGCTTTACTTCAATAGTCTTCACAACTCAGCACAGTACTGATCAGCACAGCTCATCTCAGTTAACCCAGAGCAATACTGATGACTTATTCCCTGCCAAATGCATCCATTTTTATAGCACATACACACGGAATTATGTAATCCTTCATGTCATTCATATCCTTACACACCTCTCAAACACATTAATGTATCAACTTCCCTCCATTTCCCTATTAGTACCATCTTCCTTCCTCACCCCCCCCCCCACACTGGCAAATTTAAAAGCCCATGTGGGGCTCCACTGCACTCAACAGTATTATTTATATCCCTTTCCCACTACACATGTCCCAGACACACTTCCTCCACCTTCCCTCACCTGCCCAAGCCCTATTGTTTACTTGATGTCCTGTATAATAAAGAAAACAGTCCCCTCAACCCCTGGTGTAGAGCATTTGTTCTGTTCAGTATCCAGTCGGTAATGACACTGGTGCATGAAAACATAATGATGATGTCATTGCTCCTAGTAAAACCTAATTGGTTGAATTTTGCAGTATGATTTTAGGAAGCTACAAATGGAGGGGGCCATCAGGATTAGATTAAGTGGTGCTAGCCATGATGCAACATTAAACTACAACATACTGCCATAGAATTACTGCAGTAAACATGGCAATTTCAAAGGCAGTTAATAAAAGTTTACTCCCCTGGTAAAGATGATTATAGGAGCACCTTTACAGCACTCCTAACAATCACAATAGGGTTACAGAAGTTAGCTCTGATTGGCTGATGCACAAACAGAAACCTTTTAATCCGAACCTGTCTCAGCCCCTTCTTTGGCACCTTCTTCAGTATGAGTCTAACTGTTTAAAGTGTTTTATGACTAAAACTGGCCTTATTAGTCTCCCAATTGTCAAGTTTATAATGCCAAAAAATGGGTGCAATGAAGATCAAGTAACTGCAGCACAAGCTTCTGCAATTGATGCTGAACTTTTTCTGCTTGTGTTGAGTGGGCTTTTAGATTTGTGGGAACTTGCAAGGCCACAGATTTGTAGGCTTCAGATATTGCCACCATCAATCACCTAGCAATAGTTCACCTTGAAATATATAAACATGAACAATGACAGCAGAAAAAGATTCATGTTCCATCTAGTGTGCCCAAGTTTCCCATTTAGCCCTGAGACCTACTTCCCCTTCCGAGTCCTAGCCCTCCCCAACCTTCCCCCATTCTCCTCTTAGTTTCTGCCACCCTGAGCAACTATTATACCCTTCATTCTGTCCCAACCATGCTTGAAACCATCAATGTTTTTTGCACCTACCACTTCGACTGGTAGACTGATCCATGACTCCACCACCCTTTCTTTAAAACAATACTTCCTCTGTCACTCCTGAACTGACCTTCTGCTAGATTCCAGTCATGTTCATGTGACTGTGAGGCAGCATTTAAGCTAAATAGTTCCTCACAGTTCACTTTTTTAATTCGTTTTAGAAATGTGAAGGTTTCCATCATAGCTCCCCTTTTCCTTATAGTCTCTTGTGAGTACATGTGCAGTGCCTTGAGATGCTCCTCACAGGACCTGCACTGTTCACCCTGAATCATTTTTGTTACCCTGTGCTGAAGAATCCCAAGCCGATCCCTATCTCTCCTGAGGTGAGGACTCCAGAACTGGGCACAGTACTCCATGTGTGGCCTCACTAATGATTTATGTAGTGGAAGTATTACATCATCCCTTCTGCTATCAATACCCTTCAGATACAACCCAGCATCCAGCTCACTTTGCTATATGCCTTGTTTCACTTACTCAATTGTTTGAGGGAGTCACTGATGATAACTCCAAGGTCCTGTTTCTCCACTGCAGTGCTAAGTCATACTCCACTCATCCAGTACATTGTCATGGGATTCTTGTTCCCTAGGTGAATTATCTTTCACTTTCTGACATTGAATTTCAATTGGCAAACCTGAGACAACCCCTCTAACTTCTGCAAGTCTCTGCATTTCCCTGATTCCCTTGTCAATATCCACCCTCCCACAGAGTGTAGTGTCATTAGTAAAGAGATACAGCCTGCCCAGATTCCTTCACCAATGTAATTGATGAACATATTGAAGAGGACCAGACCCTGAACAGATTCCTGTGGTACCCCTCTCATGACATCCTTCTCTTCTGATTTGACCCCATTGGCCACAACCCACTGCTGCCTCTCTTTTAGCCAGTTACCTACCCAAGGTACTATGATCATAGCCATACCCAGATCCTCCATATTCTTCAGCAAGCATCTGTGAGGCACTGAGTCAAAACATTTGCAGAATTTGAAGCAGAACAAATTCATTGCATCCAATTCCCTTGTCACTCAGCTAAAGAAAATGATCAGGTTTGTCTAACAAGACCTCCTTCCGATGAATCCAGGTTGTTTACTAACCTGGAGCCTGTTGCATTCCAAGTAGTCTGTGAGGCTCCCTGCTTGTTCCTTGCTCCCCCTTTTTCTGGAGTGGAACCATGCCCACCACCCTCCAATCCTTTGGAACCACCCCCATCTAAGTGAGCTGTTGAATAGACCTTGAGGTGGATTGTCAATGCTTGTGTTTGTAGAACACAGTGAACAATCTCCCTGATCTTCTGAATGACCCTGTTTTGCTCAAATATACCTTGACTGTTCTGATAACATCTAAGTTAAGGAGTAAATCTCTTTGAGGATTATTTTGTCCAGGATTGAAAGAGGGCAGTGATGTTTCCTGAGCGAGATAGAAGGGTAAAGTCACCTTATGTAAAAAGGCAGGGACTGTCCTGAGGTGACTCTGTCTTGAAAAAAGGTTAAAACAATTTATATGAATCACAGAAATGCTGAGACTAATCCTGAAAAAACATTCAGAGCTTTGGCAGAGGTGGGACCTATATGAAACAGGGGCAGGGAATACAGGCCAGCATATGAATGGAGGTGCATCAGATCCACTTGAATAATCCAATCCATATGGTGGCCTCCATCTCAACCCAGTCACTTCTGAAGGGAGCCAAGTTTGGGGGTTGACATATGGTATAGTAAGGGAGGAGGCAGAAGCAAAGAAGTTAAACAGGTCCTAATACAAAAATTAAGACCAGCAGGTATACTGTACCACTTTAACAAGACTTGAAGGGTACAATAACACAACCATAAAATGAGACAAGCAGTTGCTAATATGTTCTCAAGACATTGGTTTATTACGTTTTGTTGTTGTTTACTCTTCTGCTCCTGGGGAATCTTCAACATTAGCTCAGGAAATACTCTAACACTCTCTTGAAGACATCCTACAAAGGCAATGTGATTTAAGTAAAGACTACAGGACTATCCAACTGACTTGTAAGATTAAAGCTGATTTGATCCTATGCCTGAATGTAATGTATTATCCTAATCTACAATAAAGCTGAGTTTAGAAAAAAAGGGCTGTTTCAGGCCAATGCCTGAAGCTAACTTGTTCTGTGAACTGAGCAGATAGTGTCACTAATATCGCCTTGAGTGTCAGAAAGTACAGGGAGATTCCTTCAACGGGTTCAAAAGGGACTTTGGTTAATTCATCTAGCATGATGTTTAGTTGCCACTGTGATATTGTTATCTTCTGTTTAAGCCTGATATTAGATATTGCTTTGAGGAAGGTGAGAACATGTGGGTGTGCTCCCAGTAATGAACCATCAAATGTTCCTTATATTCTCATAGACTGTTACGAGCAAAGAAGCCCAAGGACCTATTTAATGCTAGCCTCTTTCTTCAAGGGGAAGCTCCTGATGTGTAGCAGGTAAAATAATGATATATCATGGCTTTAAAATCAGGCACATCCTCACTACTGATCACTTGTAGTGGAAGACCGTTTCAGATTTTTACCATAATTTGATTGAACCAGTGTGCCCTACACGTAGTATTACATATTTCCCCTTTGAGCTGTAACATGTGGGCTTTAGTGTTGTAATTGTGTTCATAAAGCTTGAGGTTCAATCCCAAAGGTCATTGTTGGTAAATGAGGCAAAAAGCAAACATACAGTAGATCTCCACTTAGTCTCCTGTGCTCTAAAGAATATAAACCCAGGGTCTTTAATCAGTTCTCATAAGCCAAATCCCTGAGTCCAGATACCATATTGACTACATATCTCTACACTCTCCCAAGGATTTTAATATCAGCTTTGGAATTGGGTGACCACAATTAGGCACAATACTTCAGGTGGGGACTTGCAAGGGATATGTAAAGTGGCATCACCACCCGTCTATCACAGCTTTTAATGTGCTTCCTAATACAGTGTAATATTCTAGTTGCAGTTGTGGTATTTGAGCAACACTGACTCTTGAATTTTAGATCATTTGTAATTATTACACCTAATTCTTTTTCCTTCACTATTTCCCTCAAAACTATGCAATTTAGGTGGTATTGTGCATTGACATTTGACCTGCCAAAATGCAGCACTGCACATTTATCTAGGTTAAACTTCAATTTAAGCTCCCTAACCCATCCCTCAAGCTTAAGGAGTCCAGCCTAAATCATTGCTATATCATCTGGAATAGTTACCACTTTACCAATCTTTGTGTTGTCTGAAAATCTGGATATACAGATCTCTTTCCCACAATTCATGGATGCAACTAAAAAATTAAATAGAGTGGGTCCCATGACCGAATCCTGTGGAACCCCACTTGTGAATTCTGCCCAGTCAGATGTTACACCTTGAATTATCACTTGTTGTTTTCTATTGCACAACCAGGATTTGATCCAGACCACAATATTGGTGTTTATGCCTGAATTTGCTAGAGCTTCAATCAGCTCATAGTGAGGTACATTATCGAATGCTTTACTGTAGTCTAAATAGATAACGTCAACTGATTTCTTTCTATCCTGGGCCCTGCTAATCATGTCATAAAACTGTATTAGATTGGTTTGACATGACCTTCCTTTGACAAAACCATGTTGCGAATTGTCAGACACATTGAAGTCCCTAATGAATATCTCTATTTTTTCCTTAATTATGTCTTCCAGAATTTTTTCCTATAATAAATGTCAGGCTAACTGGGTGGTAGTTCTTCACCTGGCCTCTATTTCCTTCCTTAAAAATTAAGACTACAGTTGCCTTCCTCCAGCTGTTACCCACACTACCCTCATCCAGAAAAGTCTAGAACAGAAGAGCAATCAGTTCTGCTAATACATCAGCACATTCTTTAATTAACCTGTAATGAACTCATTCTGGCCTAGGCACTTGCCCCTAAAGCAGCTGCTTCTACTCAAAGGGATGCTGTGGTAGCATCTTGTCAAACCTGTCCTGTAAGGATTCCAGCATCTGTGGTATGGAACATATTATGGCATTGAATGAGTGAGAATTACACCATTTAGTGAAAATTGTCCAATATCTGTTATAAATCCTGTTTGTTGACAATCTGCAGGACTGTAGCAAAGTGTCTATAACTGAGGGAAATTCCTGTGGTTAGCAATTTGTGCCTTTAAAAATCATGCCCTCAATCTTAATGTCTCTGGGGCTGGATGAAGGATGGGACACTGTGATAGTCGGTCCAGTCTATTTGAAAGCAGCATTGGTTCACAGATCAACATTTGTATGATTGAGGTGTATCACATTCTCCTGGGCCAATCTGGGGCATTGAGTAGCACTGAGCTTCTGGAGTCCTGAATCTTGTGGATCACTCTTGCTAAGAGTGAGGTTGGAAATAATACATATGCTGTCATGAATTTCCAATGTGTAGATACTGCAGCACATCTACTCCTGTTGTGTGTTCTCCATAGGTATCCACCGCTGACAGCGACACTTTCACAGTGACCGTCAGTACAGCAACTACAGTGACAGGTTGCTGTACAGATGGTGCTGGACCCAGGCACTGTATTTGGGGGATTTGCATCCCCTCACCTAATCAGCTCTGACTCAGAGTTGATTACAAATAGTGGGGGGGGGGGTGCAGGGGGTACAGCCCCCATGTGGGTGGGGCCAGAGGTGAAGTCCCCCAAAGAAAACATGTCTCCAATTTGGAAACCGTCTGACAACCGCAAATGTGGTCAACATGATGGTTTTGCTATCTGGTTGTTCCAAAACATTTTTGTCAATGACTGGTTATAGACCCTTCTGTGTACCTTGAGAAAGGCAGGGAACCCACCTGTTTTTCCTTGAAGCCATGGGATCAAACTCAAATTGGCCATGATAAGTCTGGATTGAATGAAACACCTGTCGGTTGAAATGCCATTCTCCTGAGTTCAGAGTCTGTGACTGAGCCAGTCCACTTCTTTTGTGAGGTTCCCTGCTAAGTGAATGGCTGATAGGCTCATTAGGTGACATTCCACCTGTGTAACACACTGGTTGCCTCTCTGGCCATTTGTTTGCTTTTTGTACCTCTGTTTTTGTTGATGTATGACATTGCCAAGTTGTTGACTGTTCTTTTTCTAATGTGACACCCCTGGGTCCTCTGCCAAAAATGTGCAAGTGCCAGTTTGACTGGTCTGGTCTCTAGAACATTGATTGATGGTTTGGATCTGGATGTTGTCCTATTTCCTTGTATCATAGATTTGCCCTGAACTGTGCTGTAGACATGCAGCGTATCTATTGTAATGGAGATCTGCTTGTGCAGAGTTGCTCCCTTTTTGTTTAATCTGCCCATCGGTCTTCCTATTTGTCCTGTCCATACTCATAATCACCCTCTCACCTACCTCTCCCCTTGTTTTTTTCTCTCACCCATGGGGCCTTCCTTGTGTTGTACCCTCACTTACCCTTTCTGGTATCTCTTACCTATTTGTAATGTTGTGGTACTTGTTGTAAAGCCCCCTCCATTATTGAATCCTTTGTATACACAGTTGTATATCAGTTCACAGATAGCTGTGCTTTGTATGTATTCCCCAGCCCTGATCTTACTTGTTACATAGAAACATAGAATTTGATGGCAGATAAGGACCTCTTGGCCCACCTAGTCTGCCCATTTTCCTACCTAACAGATAAGCTGCAGATCCTAGTTAACCAACAGCTTACTTCCTCCTACCCCCCCACCAGGACTGTCTTATGTCTGTCCCATGCATTCTTCAATTCTCCCACTGTTCTTGACTCCATGACCTCATCAGGGAGGCTGTTCCATGCATCCACAACCCTCTCCGTGAAAAAATACTTCCTCATATTACCTCTGAGCCATCCCCCCTCTATCTTCAAATTGTGCCCCTTGTTCTTGCACATCTTTTCTGAAAGATGCTATCCTCTTGGACTTTGTTGATTCCCTTAAGGTACTTGAAAGTTTCTATTATGTCCCCTCTCTCCTTCTTTCCTCAAGGGCATACATATTAAGCTCCTTTAGTCTTTCTTAGTATGTCTTCTGGTGCAGACCCTGCACCATTTTGGTTGCCCTCCTCTGGACTGCCTCCACTCTGTCTATGTCTTTGCGGAGATGGGGTCTCCAGAATTGCACACAGTACTTGAGATGGGGTCTCACCAACTGTCTGTACAGAGGGATAACAACTTCCTGTTTTCTACTATTGATGCCTCTTCCTATGCATCCCAGTATCCCCCCAGCCTTCCTTACTGCCTTCTCACATTGCTTACCCAACTTTAGGTCATCTGATATAATTACCCCAAGATCCCTTTCCATTTTTACTGTTGTCAGTATCTCACCCCCCATTGTGTACTCTTCTCCTGGGTTTTTGTTTCCCATGTGCATTACCTTGCACTTCTTTGCATTGAATCTGAGCTGCCATGCATTTGACCATTCCTCCAACCTTGCCAAGTCCCTTCTCATCCTTTCCACTCCATCTTGTGTATCAACCCTGTTGCAGATCTTTGTGTCATCTGCAAAGAGACATACTTTTCCTTCCAGTTCCTCTGCAATGTCACTTATAAAGACATTAAAAAGGACCAGTCCCAGTACTGAACCCTGCGGTACCTTGCTAGTAACCCTCCTTTCTTCACTGTATACTCCATTTACTACTACCCTTTGCGTTCTGTTGTCTAGCCAATTTTTTATCCAGGCTACCACCTTGGGGCCCACTCCAATGCTGGCTAACTTGTATATTAATCTTTTGTGTAGGACTGTATCAAATGCCTTGCTAAAATCTAGGTAGGCCATGTCTACAGCCCCTGCCTGGTCTACTACTTTGGTCACCCAGTCAAAGAAATCTATTAGATTCATCTGACATGACCTTCCCATCATGAATCCATGCTGCCTTGGGTCCTGTACCCCACTGGCCTCTAGGTACTCAACAATTCTTTCCTTCAGAAGTGATTCCATCATTTTCCCTACTACTGAGGTCAAACTAACTGGTCTGTAGTTTCCTGCCTCTGTCCTGCTCCCACTTTTGTGAAGGGGAATCACATCTGCCCTCCTCTAGTCCTCAGGTACCACCCCATCCTCACATGATTTGTTAAATACAGTAGTCAGCGGTGTCACTAGTTCTACCCTTAGTTCTTTTAGAATTCTTGGGTGAATCCCATCAGGCCCCATTGCTTCAATTTTATTAGTTCTTTCAGAACCCTTTCTTCTGTAAATGGACTGGTATCGACCCCCATCTTCAGAGTGTTTCTCTTGTTTGGTTTAGGTACCTCCCCCTCCTCTTGTATGTCAATGAAAATATCAAAGCTACAGAAATTCAGAATACACATAAGGAGCCAGAAGAACTGTGGGTCACCCTGGTAACAGGAAATGGGACAGCCATAAGAACTGGGGTTGTCTACAGGCCCCAAACCAGGGGAGGACATAGACACATTACTGTTAGGAGATATACAAAACATGACAGCTAAAGGGAGGTTCTGATAATGGGAGACTTCAACATGCGGATACAGATTGGTCAATACCAGCAGGAACATCTGCCAGAACTAGACACATAGTGGATTCCCTGCAGGGGGAGGGCCTCAAACAACTGGTACAACAACCCACAAGAGACAGGGCTATCCTAGATCTAGTACTGACTAACAGGGAAGGGATTACAGATCTCCAGGTAGAAAGTCACCTGGGGGCCAGTGACCATCACATGGTATGGTTCAATTTGGTTACTACATCTAAATCATCCCATTCCAAGGCAAAAATATGGGACTTCATTGGAGCTGACTTTGATAAGATGGCCAACAGAGTTAAGCTAGCCCTGGCAAAAAGAAACACAGGTGAGGGGGTACAGGCAAAGTGGGCAAGCAGTAAGGATGCAATACTTGAAGCAACATCCCATTGTGTTAGACAGAAAAGGAAGTGTAAAAGAAGAAGGAAACCACATTGGTTCTCAAATACAGTAGCAGAAAAGGTCAGAGCCAAAAGGCTGGCCTTCAGGAAATATAAGGGAACACAGCGGGATGAAGATAGGGAGGCATACCAAACTGCCCTAAGGGAAGCAGGGAAGGCAGTAAGGCAGGCAAAGTCCCAAACTGAGGAAACACTAGCACGAACAGTAAAGAAGGTGACAAGACTTTCTATAGATACATTAGTGAAAGGAGAAAGTCCAGAGGGGTATTGACTAAGCTTAGTGGAGAAAAGGGAGCATGTGAGAGGAGGACCCTGTAAAAGCATCTATCCTAAATAGATACTTTTGCTCAGTATTTACTGAAGAGAAGGTAGGGCAGGGCCCACAGCTCAGCACCATGGACACAGGGGAGGGAGGTGAGCACTACTCCTTCACAAAAGAAAGGGTCCTACAAGAGCTATGCTAGCTCAGAGTGAATAAGGCAATGGGACCTGATGGCATACATCCCAGGGTACTTAAGGAGCTAAGGGTGGAACTAGCAGAGCCATTAGCAGAACTGTTTAGTGAGTCTCTGAGCACAGGAGAGGTCCCAGAAGACTGGAGAAGGGCTCATGTGATCCCACTCCACAAAAGTGGTAGCAGGGAGGAGACAGGGAACTACAGACCAGTCAGTCTTACCTCAGTAGTGGGCAAGATTATGGAGGCACTCCTTAAGGAAAGGATAGTGAAACACCTGGAATCCATAGGGGCACAGGATCCAAGACAGCATGGGTTTACAAAAGGAAGGTCCTGTCAAACTAATCTCATAGATTTCTTTGACCAGGTAACCAGAGTGGTGGACCAGGTGGGAGCAGTTGATGTCACCTACCTTGACTTCAGCAAAGCTTTTGACACTGTTCCACATAGAAGATTGATAAATAAGCTGGGTAGGCTCGGGGTGGGTCAGAAGTTGGTCAACTGGGTGGCAAACTGGTTGACAGGCAGAAAACAGAGAGTGGTGGTAAATGGTATACAGTCAGAAGAGATGCAAGTCACAAGTGGGGTACCTCAGAAATCAGTCCTGGGGCCAGTCCGCTTCAATGTCTTCATTAGTGACCTTGCAGATGGACTAGAGGGTAAGGCTTGTCTGTTTGCAGATGACACCAAGATCTGCAACAGAGTAGATGATCCAGATGGGGTGGGCAGAAAGAGAGAGATCTGGATAAACTAGCAAAATGGTCAGAACAGTGGCAACTGGGTTTAATGCAAAGAAGTGCAAGATCATGCACATAGGGAAGAGAAACCCTGAAGCCACCTATAGGCTGGGAGGGAGTTGCTAGCAGTCACAAAGGAAGAAAGAGACTTGGGCGCCATCATCACTGATGACCTTAAATCATCCAAGCAGACCTCTAAAGCAGTAGGTAAGGCTAGGGGTGTTAGGGTGTATTAGTAGGGTATCACAAGTCATAAAAGGAGGTAATAATCCTCTTTACAAGACACTGGTTAGGCCCCATCTGAGTACTGGCAGTATTGGAGGCCACACCTTCACAAGGACATTAACCAAATTGAGGAAGTCCAGAGAAGGGCAACTAAAATGGTGAGGACTGCATCAGAAGACATATGAGGACAGATTAACAGAGCTCAATATATATACCCTTGAGCAAAGGAGGGAGAGAGGTGATATGATTGAAGCATTCAAACACCTTAAGGGCATTAACATGGTGAAAGAGTCTAACATGTTTAAATATAAGAAAAATAGCAGGACAAGAGGACACAGCATGAGATTAGAGGGGGGCCAATTAAGGGGGAATGTGAGGAAATTCTTTTTCACAGAAAGGGTGGTGGATGCATGGAATGGCCTACCTCAAGAAGTGGTGGCTATGAATACAGTGCAGGGCTTCAAACAGGCATGGGTTAGGCATAAGGGACCAATACAAATGAGTATGAATAGATAGGCCACTGACAGAGCAAAGGCCGATGGCACATTTATTAGGTAGAAAAAGAAATGGGCAGACTGGATGGGCCTTGCGGTCCTTATCTGCCATCAACTTCTATGTTTCTATGTTTCTTCCTTTGTGAATACTGAGCAGAAATATTTGTTCAGTATCCCTGCTTTTTCACTGTCCCCCTCTACCCACATTCCCTCCCCTTTATTAAGCCTCAGTATCCCTCCTTTGGTATTTCTTCACTCCCTAATGTACCTATAAAAGGTCTTATCCCCCTCCTTAACAGAGTTGGCTATCCTTTCCTCAGTTTGGGCCTTTGCTATTCTGACTGCCTTTCCAGCCTCTTTCTGCTTTAACTGATAAAGTTCTCTGTCCTGCTTATTCTGTGTTTCCTTATATTTCCTGAATGCTATCCTTTTTTCCTTAACCTTCCCTGCCACCTCTTTTGATAACCATAGCGTTTTTTTCCTTCATTGTGTTTTATTGATTTGCTTTACACAAAGGCTTGTTGCCTCTGTGATGGCTGTTTTGATTACTCCCCATTGTTCCTCCCGCCTGCTTCTTGCCTGTTTGCTAGTGCTTTTCTAAGGCACTCTCTCATTTTCCCAAAGTCAGCCCTCCTAAAGTCCAATATTCTTGTTTTTGTATGGCTTGATTGTGTGGCTATGTTTATCGTGAACCACACTGTTTGGTGGTCCCTTGTTCCCAGATGGCTACCCACCTCTAAATCTGAGATTCTCTCTCCATCCCCATTTGAGAGTACCAGGTCTAAGATTGCTCCATCCCGAGTGTGTTCCAATACTAGCAGTCTGAGGCATGCCCCCTGTAGGGCATCAAGAATGACCCTGCTCTTGGATGTACCTGCAGCAAAGGTGCTCCAGTTAACATCTGGTATATTCGGGTCCCCATCAACAATATCTCCCCTTTTTATGCCATTCTAAGGAAGCATTCTATCATTTCCTTGTCCATTCCCTCCCCCTGAAATGGGGGTCTGTATACAACCCCCGTGTGGATTGAGGTGCCATTTCCTGTCTCCAGGGTGACCCAGAGTGCCTCATCTGCTCCCTGTTTACTCTTTAGTTCTGTTGCTTTGATCCCTTCCTTTACATAGACAGCTACTCCTCCTCCTCCTCTTTTACCCTCCCTGTCCTCCTGTAGATTGTGTATCCTGGTATGTTGACATCCCAGTTATGGTTCTCTGTGTACCATGTTTCTGTGACTGCCACAATATCAAGGCAACCCTATTCCATCAAGGCCACTAGTTCAGGGAGCTTGTTACACAGACTACGGGCATTGGTACTCATCACCCTCCACCTTTTGAAAGCCTTACCCCTTTTAGCCCCAATCCTGTCCTTACTGCCTTTGCCTTTTTTTTACATTTACCTCTGTCCTGCTCCCTAATAACTTCTCTGCCTTGGTGTTTACCTCACTAATTACCATGTATTGTGGGGGGAGGCTGGGATTTTCCTGCTCCTTTTCAGTGCCTCCCCCCTTGGCTAGTTTAAATGCTTGCCAATGAAGCATTTAAACCTCTCACCTAGGATCCTGGTTTCCCCCCAGACAGATGCAGACCATTGCACCAGTATAGGTCTGCATCCCTCCAGGTGGTTCCCCAGTCCCCAATGAAGCCAAAACCCTGAGCTCCACACCAGTTTTTCAACAACTCATTGAATTCCCTGGTGAGGAGTGCCCTAGCATCACCCTTGCCATACACTTGTTATAGTGTAACTGTCAATTATTGCTCATTGTATGTACTCTGCAACTCTGATAGTATGCTGTATTTATATATATCCTTTTTGTTCAGGACCATCTTGTAAATGAGCTTGTTCAAGGGTGATTTTGCCTGGTTAAATAAAGTTTGATTGATTGATTGGTGATCCTGAGTCCACCACTGAATGGATCATTTTACTGGCTGGGAACATGTAGTGTTCCCTGATAATTTTGCAAGACATGGCCCCAGCTGTCTAGAAGGAACCTTTATAATGGTCTCATGTGCAACCTTGTCCATTTGTGGTGGTCTATGCAAGATGCCATGACCCCCAGCAGTTGCATCAAATTGCAGAAAATTGAGACCTTGTGGGATAGAACTATGCTGCAGTGTCTTCTTAGGTTGATGATACAGTCATCTGATGGTCATAGTACTCCTCTTGTTGTATCGAACAATTCCCCTAGATGCTCCAATATTGAGGAGAGCTTGAGATTGCTCTTTATCCTGTTCACTATCCACCCAGGTTGATTCCATTTTTCTTGGGCTCCTTGAATTGCTTGTTTGGATGCTGTCCTGGATCTGGATCTAATCAGCCAGATGTTGAGGAACAGGATGATATGCAACAGCTGCTTTCTCAAGTTCACAGTCAGTGCTGCCATGACTTTGGATAATACATTGTATAACATTGTAGATTTTGAGATAGAATTAGACATATTTGTCCACACTGTGTCTATCTCCTAATTATATAATAAATCCTCTACAGTATGTTGCTGATTATTCATTCAGCTGCCTAGGCCTTTTCTAAATGTTTCTTTATTCCTACTGTTCACCAGTTCATCTGGTAAGTTGTTTTATATTTTAACTACACTCTAAATAAAGAATGGCTTCCTTGTATTTGTCATGAAGTGCTCTGTTCTAATTTACTTATTTTGTCTTCTTAGTCTATAAGTTTCCTGGCCCCCAGTATGATTTAGTTCTTTCATTAATTCATCATCATTATGTATGTTATAAATCATTAATAAATCACTCCTAGTATGTGTGAACTCCAATGTGTGCTGTCCCAAGTCAGTCAACCTATCTTCATAGTTCTTGTTTTCCAGTCCCTTTATCATTCCGGTTGCTTTATGTTGTAGCCTTTTTATTGTTATGCTATCCCCAATTGTCAATCCTCTCCATGTTTGTGACCCATAGTCACTAATCAGTCTTATGTAGTTTGTATACAGTAAAAGCAATACATTCTTGGCTCTACAGCTGTCATATTTTTTAATAGTGTTTAACATGTGATTTGCTTTACTGAATATTACATTCACTTGTTTTTTTGTTACTTAAATCATTCTCTATGTAAATTCCCAGATCCTTTTCATTCTCTGTTTCCCCTCATTTTGCACCATTTATGAATTACTCATGCTTTCTGTTCTTTCTTTTCAGGTGCATCACCTTACATTTATGACAGCTAAATGCCATTCTCTTTTCCCTTGCCCACCCAACCATCTTATCCAGGACATTTTGTATTGTGACAGCATCCTCATATGTATTTATTTTCCCTCCCAGCTTCTTATCATCTGCAAATTTATTTCAGAAATTTTGGATGTTGTTTCCCAAGTCATTAATGAATAGCCAAAAGAGCACTTGCCCCAATACCGACCACTATGATACTTCACTTGTAAATTTTCCCTCTGATGACAAATTTGCATTTGACTCTTACCCTCTGACTTTGGTTCTCCAGCCATTCTGGTATCCAGTTTACAAGACTGCCATTTATTCCTAAACTAGTAATTTTTTCCTAAGAGTTTAGTATGAGACACCACATCAAAAACCTTTCTGAAATTCAGAAATATTACATCCATATTACTTCCCTCATCCACTTAATTGGCAATTTTAGGAGGTTAATGGTACATGATCTCCATGACTTGAACTGTATTAAACATTATCCTGTATCCCCTTTACTGTGCAGTCTTTTTAAGGCAGATGTTTTACTATCACATAGAAAAACGGACCTCAGTAGATTGCTAATGGGCTTCATAAAATTGAGGTTTTATAGCAATCCATACACTCTGCAGTATGTTTTCCACACTGTTTTTTCCTTGTTGGTCAGTGTTTCCCAGTGAAGAAGGAGGTTCACATTTCGTTCAGTTCTCTTCATGTCTGCTTTAAGTGACCTGAAATATAGTGTCTCCAAGTCCAAGTAGGCACAAAAGCAAGTTATTTCCATCACTTCTTTGAAGCAGTTTAACTGTCTGCAACAGCACACTTAGAAACTTGTTAGTTTGCATGTTAGTGTCAAAAAGCCTTGCAGTAATAGTCAGTTATGGCAGGGGGAGAGAAAGAGAGAGAGAGAGAGCAAGAGAGTTAGTTCTAGAGGAAATTCCAGAAGAGTTTCAAATTACTTTAAGAGAGAGAGAGAGAGAGAGAGAGAGATGTCCAGTTTTATAATTTGCAACAGAGGCAGGAAGTGCTTAGAGGAAATTTCAGTGGAGTTTCAAATTACTTTGAAAGAGGGATCCAGAAGCAAATGATATGATACCTTTTATTGGACCAATGTAGCTGTAACAAAAATTACAAAGTGCTTTAGCTTTCAGACCAACAAGTCCTTCCTCAGAAGCTTAATGACAGTTATGTAGAAAATCCCATACGTTTAACACCCAGATCATGCAGAAAAAAACCCCAGAAAATGTTCTAATTGGTTTAAAATATTCATTACAAAAAATACAGAAGAAAATGCCAGATAACTTGAATAGTACCAGTTCACCTTCAGCTGAAAGGGCCTCAGGGTCAGACGTGCTTGGGGAAAACATGTAAGGAGTACACTGCACATAAATTAAAATGACTAGAGATACTTTCAGAGTAAGATAAGAACTACTTGAGCAGAGAGCTCCTAAACCTAATTATGAGCGTCACAGTGTGTATAAGAATGCATTAAATTAAAAGTAAAATCCACCTAGATTAAAGACATACTAAAATTGTAAGTAAAAAATAAGCCCCACAAAATATAACTACAGAAAGTATCTATATATGGCATACAAAGAGTAAACAGTAAAGTTTCCCTAAAGTGAGCAATAGTTATGCACTATGGCCTGCATATTCAAAAGTGTGCCCAGAATGTGTGCAGTAGAGTGCACCATAGGAAGCTGACGCTATATTCAAAAGATGTGCCACAGACATGTGCAGGTGCAAACCACACTGAATATAGCAAAGATGCTCCATTGTGCAAACAAACATGAGCCAGAGGAACCATGATTGAGCAGGAGCATGACAGAATGCAGCAACCAGCAGGCTGAGCAAGCACAACAGGCAAAGGGGAACACAGGCAGCGCAGCACAAGAGCAGAGTGAAAAGCCAGCCATAGCAGACCCAAACCACAAGGGGACAGTGCCCAGAAGGCACAGCAGCGGCACATGGCCTTGGGCAACAGAGAATTCCAGATGCACAACACAAACACAGGTCACCAAACACGCCAAGCCACCCACCCTGATGGAACGGATGCCAGCAGCATCATGGCACTGCACCACTGCAACCATGTCAGGCAACACCATATGGGACAATGCCACAGCCATGGTGTGAGGGCATCAGGCATGGACAGTGGTCAGATGTAAAAGAGACACATATGCATGGGGGAACAATGGGCACAAGTCATGCCAACATGCAGGGACACAGGGCCAAGCACCGCACAGCACTCCAGCACATGCAAGAGAAACATGACAGGTGGAGAGCAAGCCAGCACAGGCAAACTGGGATGCAAGTCATTAGACTATGCACAGAGCAGGTGTACAGATGAAGCCCAGTGGCCTGTGAGACAGAGGGACACAGCACACAGGATTCTGTGCACAAATCAGCACTAAACAAAGGGCACCAGTGGTGTCACCAGGCTGTTTTTGGGGAGACAGAAGCCCCCCCAATGTAAGCTCAAGCCCCCCCAATCATTTTCCCTGAAACATTTAAAGACTCACAACTTTCCTGCATGCTGAGAAAAAAAAGAAGCCATAGTTTAGAGTCACCACTTTATACCTCTATCACATGGAGCTCACTTTCCTTTTTATTTGCCTGGGCTGGGTCCTCTGGATCCTGCTGTGATCGTTGGTGGTGCTAGTAGTGAAGGTTGGGAGCTCTGCTCTGACCCAATGCTTTGGTTGCCCCTGAGCAGTGGCAGGGCAGAACGTTAGTGGTTTGGGTGCTGGATTCCACCCACACACTTTGCTGCTGCACCTCATGGTCTGTCTGCCTAAACTTGTCCCCTCTTGGTGAATGCCACATGGACCACGATCAACTTGGCACCCAATTCCTCGACTTCAGTGGCACCAATTTACTGTGGAAGGCAGGTGGGGAAGAGAGCTGAACAGGAGAACTCCACCACCAATGACCACCAAAATGGACGCCATTGCTTTATTTGGAGTAGGGGCTACAGGAGAAGGACCACAGTTGAGGGTCATCTCAGGGGACTGGAGCAAGAAAGGGGTTGGAGGATCCCACAAAATAGATAAACATAAAAACAGAAAAATAGCAAAACTGAAGGCAGAAAATAAAGAGCCCCTCCCCCCAAAAGAGCACCATACCCCACAACCAGCAAAGAAGGCCAGGCAAAAGGATGGGAAGCAACCTAGAGCCCCCACAAAGGGGAAGAGAAAGAAATTTAACAAAACAAAGAAGAGGGAAAAAAATAACCACTCCAGCAAAGCTGGGCAGGGCAACAGCCTGCCTACCAGCAAGTGGCACTAGAGGCAGTAAACAAAGGGGAAAGGAAAGGTGACTGAAATGGCAGCCCCATGTGTGGAAACACCCAATGTCAATGCCAGAAAAAGAAACAAAAAACAGCCAGCACACTGGAGACAGGGGAACTGCAATGGCAGCCCCCAAAAAACACAAACCATGCCACACTTATTCTGCAAAATAACAGGAAGCAAACTAACAGACTTGCCGATCCATATTTTTATTCAAACAAAAGAGAACCTGGGTGAACATTACCTTCATCACTTTGCATCTGAAATGTGATGCTTGTTCTAAATGCACTTCTAGGCACCCAGCATCAGGACACCCCAGACAATCCCAACATAAAAGCTGCAAACCAAGGGAGCAGACAACTAAAGGGAGTTCACCCTATGGAAGTGGCTGCTGCTGGCCATCAAGAGGACTGTTGGTCCTTTTCCAGAGCTAAGGTGTGACTGCTGCTGCTGCTGGAGATCTCTGAGGACCACTGGCTATAGAGGAGCAGCCACCCAGGAGCTACGAACCTGAGCTTCAGGTAAGCCTCCAGCCATCCGTACTCCTGTGCTCTCTACTCTGTCAGTCACCCAGTCAAGAACTGCCACTGGCTAGCAGGGAAGACCCTTTCTAGCCTAGAGTTGGACCTAGCTTTTGGACAGATAGTTGGGTATCTGGGGCTTATATCAGTCCATTTGGTTTATTTATGTCCCCTTAGGCACTGGCTGGAGACCTGGCCTGGCCAAGACAAAGGATCCAGTATCAGAAGGCTCCAGGAAGGGAAGGGGAGGAGGATAGAGACAGGAAATGGTCAGCCAGCCAGTTTGGTCAATAAGTCAGCTGGCTGTGCATGAGGTGGGTGGGGAGGTAACCTTTTACCTCCCTGAGTCCTCTTTGGTCTGCTTACCTGGCAAACTTTGGAGCACTACACTCGTCCACTCAAAGTCTGATATAGAAAAAAGAAAGTAAGTCTTGTCAGCAGACTGAGTGCACTTGTTTCTGGCTGCTGTGTACTGTGCTTTCAACAAAGAGACCATTGGGACAGGAGTCAGGATGTCACCATGGGAGAGCTCAGAGCTTGGGGCAGGGATTTGTCATCATCACTCCCAGCTTAGTTGGATACCAATCTGACAGGGAGTGCTGAAGGGGTTACAACAACTGCGCTCTGCCTCTGCTGGTCTCTTGGACTCTGTTCAGTGGGTTCAGAAGCATGAGAGGTTGGGCATGCCTTGCCTTGTAGGAAGTAATACCTGGACAGGACTGGGAGCGATTGACATAAATTGGGATTGGGATTGGTGACCACCTTTTAGTAACTGCCATGCCAACACAATCAGCATTGCTTGCACAGCAGGTATATTTTTCAGACAGGCACAGATGTGGTACACATCTAAAAGGCTGTGCAGCATGATTCTTTACACAGTTGTTTCCTAGTTTAGAGAAGGAAGATCTATGCCTGTAGCTTGTGTGAAAAGAAATTTTGATTTATAGAGCACCTTTCATAATGACTGTATTCCTGAGTGCTTTAAAATCCAAAGAGGGAGGGAGAGAATTTTGCTGCCTTTTTATATAGCAACCTACATCGACACAATCATACAAGTCATCCCCAAACTCCTTAGAATCCTGGAAGAGGGGGAGGGGAGGGATAGTTTGCAGCACAAAGGGAGATACAAAGATTACATAAATTGACAAGCGAGAGAGATAGAGGGCATTCAGAGAGATTAAGGGAAGGAATGTTAAGTGACTTGTTCCAAATTATGCAGTGTGGAAGTGGTGGCTGTTTGCTCTGGGGTCCTGTAACCTTCGCATCAGATCTGCTGGGATAATGGTGTCTGGCTGGTCTCTTACTTGCTCTGGGGTCCAGTATCCTTCCCAGCAGATCTTCTGCGATAATGGTGTCTGAATGGTCTGTTATTTGCTGTGGGGGACTGTAACCTTCCCAGCAGATCTGCTGGGATAATGGTGTCTCTCTTTCTGTTATTCTCATAGGTCCAGTAACCACATTTTTGCACGTGCACCATTTAATAGATGTCATGATAACTAGGCTTCTCAAACATATATTTCACCATTAAAATGCAGAAAAAGCCACCATTTGAAGGTAAAAATCTCGAAATTTCCAGGGGGCATGCCCCCGGACCCCCCCAACTTTACACCTCTGGTCACACCCCTGAAGGGCACAGGACTTGGTCTGAAGGAGGCATGACGAAGGGCACCACAGAACAATGTCAGCAAAGTGCAGCAGCCTGCATACAAAGGAGACACAGACACAGATGTGCAAAAACATAAATCCTTTACTAAATAACATGTTAACTTGAACAGAGGGCTACCAACAGGGCACACAACAATCAACACAGAAGGAGAAATGCTGGGAGGGATAATGTGGGCAACAAGGGGAATGCGTCTGGGAGCAAACATGCAGGTGAGAAAAGGAAAATCAAACTAAGTTGAGGAAAGATGGGGAAATCCAAGGCACAGTAGGGAGGGGGAGCAGGGCTAGTGTTGCTGATGCCACAGCAACACCCACAGCCAGTGAACCTCCCACACAAGGTCCTGAGTGGCCTCCAGATGATGCCGGCCAATCCTTATTTCCACACTCATACGTGCAATATGGTTCTGTATGAGCTGGTGCAGGTGCAACATTCCCCCACCCATCAACCTCGGGCGCCGTCTTCAGGCCCGTGGCCCAGCCTGACCTAAAAGAAGGGACACAGAACAGACAATAAGTGATGGTCCACAAGGAGCCCATGCCCCCCATGTCTGCACACAGGACAGCTGATGCAGCCACCAGTGTATGTAACCAGCAATAGCATGTGTACAGTGGACAGTAACAGTCAACCCAGCCTTGCCCCACAGCCAGACTGCATGGCTGCCCATGAATGACATGCCCCTACACCTGTGCAGTGTACCCCATAGTGCCAGTGCAAGAGCACCTCAGGCAGGATGGTAGTCCCCCAACAGCAGTCGGACACCATGGGACACTCACACACCCCCACCCTACCAGTGATACTGATGGGATGCCACAACACAGAGGCCGCATGCATGGACCTGCCACACACAGCTCAGCATGGCACAGGGAGTGGAGCCTGAAACCTCCCCAAGCAGTGGCCACACATGGCTGTACCACACCACCCAACCCAGTCCCAGCCATGCCCTCACACACTCACCTGACTGTCCATGTGCTGGTGCAGCAGAACTACTCCCATCACCTCACTGCCTGGCCCATCTGGTTGCCTCCCTGGCCCCTCCTGCAGTCCACCGGTCCTGTGGATGGACCAGAGAGAGAAAAATGGATATGACTGGCATGCTATGCACAGACCCCACCCCCCAGCACCAACACAGTGCATAGTGCTGACACAGCATGGGCAGGGACACTGACCCTCATGTGGGGTATGGTGCCTGGGCCAATGCCACCGTGCACCACACAGGTATGCGATGCATCAATGCAGGACATGAACCACCCACCAGTGCTGTCCCCCGAATGCAGCCACACAGGTAGTGCACATTACTGCACAGGAATTGGATAATGGGAGCCTGAACAATGCAAGAGGACACCTACCTGGTATGTGGCACTGACCCTCAGCATGCTGTGTCCTGCAACCTGTGAAGCCGCACTGGATCTCACCTGCGGAGGTCCCATACCAGTGGTGGCACTGCTCCCTGGTCCACGGCACCCCTGTTCCTCACTCCAGGTACACTGCCACCCTGTTCCAGACCTGGGACCATGGCTCCTGGAGCTTGGCCACTCCAAAAAGTTAGTCCGCCACAGGCTCCACCTGGGCCACCTGGTTGGCCATCTCAATGTTGCTCAAGTTTAGAGCCCGGTGCATATGAGGTCCTGATCATGCACTAACTGCTGTCCACCACACTGTGCCCGACCGCATGTACTGTGGCCTGCATAGCATGCATGTGGAACTGCGCAGCACATGATGCGCATTAAGGAACTATGGACTATGGCTGCACAGCATGGATATGCAAGATGGACATGTGCAATAGAGGCCTATCACACAGTACCACACATGAAGAATGCAGCATGTTAAGGCAGGAGTACGGGATCATGGCTGTGACCCACGTCTGCAAGCTGCATGACCCTGCATGAAACTTAGAAACATAGGCATAGAAACATAGACTTTGACAGCAGATAAGGACCGCTTGGCCCATCTAGTCTGCCCATTTCCCTACCTACAGGATAGGCCACAGATCCTAGTTAACCAACAGCCTATTTCTTCCTACCCTCCACAAGAATTGCCTTATGTCTGTCCCATGCATTCTTGAATTCTCCCACAGTTTTAGACCCCACAACTTCCTCAGGAAGGCTGTTCCATGCATCCACTACCCTCTCTGTGAAATAATACTTCCTCACATTGCCCCTGAACCTCCCCTCTATCTTTAAATTGTGTCCCCTTGTTCTTGCACGCCTCTTTTTCTGAAAGATGCTACCCTCTTGGACTTTGTTGATTCCACTGAGGTACTTAAAAGTTTCTATCATGTCCCCCTCTCCTTCTTTCCTCAAGGGTATACATATTAAGCTCCTTTAGTCTCTCCTCATACAGCTTCTCTTGCAGACCCTGCACCATTTTAGTTGCCCTCCTCTGGACTGCCTCTATCCTGTCTATGTCCTTGCGGAGATGGGGTCTCCAGAACTGGACGCAGTACTCCAGATGGGGTCTAACCAACTGTCTGTACAGAGGGATAACAACTTTCTGTTTTCTGCTGCTGATGCATCTCTATGCATCCCAGTATACCCCCAGCCTCCCTACTGCTTTCTCACATTGCTTGCTAACCTTAAGGTCATCTGATATGATTACCCCAGGTCCTTTCTCCTTTTTGTTGTTGTTACTACCTCCCCATTGTGTATTCTTCCCTGGTTCTTGTTTCCAGGTGCATTATTTTGCACTTCTTGCATTGAATCCTAGCTGCCATACTTCTGACCATTCCTCCAACCTTGCCAAGTCCCTTCTCATCCTTTCCACGCCTCCTGTGTAGCAACCCTGTTGCAGATCTTTGTGTCATTTGCAAAGAGGCATACTTTTCCTTCCAGTCCCTCTGCTATGTCACTTATGAAGACATTAAAAAGGACTGGACCCAATACTGAACCCTCACGGTACACCACTAGTAACCCTCTTCTTCAGAGTGGATTCCATTTACAATTACCTTCTGTGTCCTGTTGTCCAGCAAATGTTTTACCCAGGCTACCACCCTGAGACCCACTCCCAAGCTGGTTAATTTGACTATTAATCTTTTGTGGGACTGTGTCAAATGCCTTGAAAAGTCTAGGTAGACCATGTCCACAGCCCTTCCCTGGTCTACTACTTTGGTCACCCAGTCAAAGAAATCCATTAGATTCATCTGACATGACCTTCCTGCTGTGAACCCATGCTGCCTTGGGTCCTGTGCCCCACTGGCCTTTAGGTACTCAACTGTTCTTTCCTTCAGAAGTGACTCCATCACTTTCCTTACCACAGAGGTCAAACTGACAGGTCTGTAGTTTCCGGCCTCTGTCTTTGTCCCACTTTTGTGAAGGGGAATCACATCCGCCTTCCTCCAGTCCTCGGGTGCCACACCATCCTCCGATGATTTATTAAAAAGAGTAGTTAGTGGTTTCACTAGTTCCCACCTTAATACTTTTAGAATTCTGGGGTGAATTCCATCAGGCCCCATTGCTTTGTCCACCTTCAGTTTTAGGAGTTCTTGCAGAACCCTTTCTTCTGGAAAGGACTGGGATCGACCCCCATCAAGAGTGTCTGTTAATTGGATTAGGTACTTCTCCTCTTTGTGAATACTGAGCAGAAATATTCGTTCAGTATCCCTGCTTTTTCACTGTCCCCCTCTTCCCACCCACTGTTCATTCTATTCAGCCTCACTATCCCTCCCATTGTCTTTCTACGCTCGCTGATGTACCTATAAAAGGTTTTATCCCCCTTCTTAACTGAGTTGGCTATCCTTTCCTCAGTTTGGGCCTTTGCTATTCTGGCTTCCCTCCCTGCTTCCTTCTGCCTTAACTGGTACAGCTCTCTGTACTGCTCCTTCTGTGTTTCCTTATACTTCTGGAATGCTATCTTTTTCTTCCTCACTTTCACAACCACCTCTTTTGAGAACCATAGTGGCTTTTTCTTTTGTTTTGATTTGTTTATTTGCTTCACACAAAGGCTTGTTGCCTCTGTGATGGCAGTTTTGATGATTCCCGATTGTTGCTGCACATCTCCTTCTAGCCTGTTTGCTAGTGCTTTTCTGAGGCACTCTCCCATCTTGCCAAAGTCAGCCCTCCTGAAGTCCAGTACCCTCACTTTTGTATGGCATGACTCTGTAGCTGAGTTTAACATGAACCACACTGTTTGATGGTCACTTGTTCCCAGATGGCAACCCACTTCTAGATCTGAGATCCTTTCACTGCCCCCATTTGAGAGTATGAGGTCTAAGATTGCTCCCTCATGAGTGGGTTCCAAAACTAGCTGTCTGAGGCCTGCCACCTGTAGGGCATCAAGAATGGCCCTGCTCTTGGATGTGGCTGCAGCAAATGTGCTCCAGTTAACTTCTGGCATATTCAGATCTCCCATCAACAGTAGCTCCCCTTTCTCTGCCATTCTAAGAATGCCTTCTATCATATCCTTGTCCAGTCTCTCCCCCTGACATGGGGGTCTGTACATAACCCATGTGCGGATTGTGGTGCCCTTTCCAGTCTCCAAGGTGACCCACAGTACCTCCTCTCCTCCCTGTTTACTCTTTTGTTCAGTTGCTTTTATCCCTTCCTTTACATAGAGAGCTACTCCTCCCCCTCTTCTCCTCTGCCTGTCTCTCCTGTAGGTTATGTACCCTGGTATGTTAACATCCCTGTCATGGTTCTCTGTGTACCATGTTTCAGTGACTGCTACGATATCCAGGCATCCCTCTTCCATCAAGGCCACCAGCTCAGGGAGCTTGTTGCCCAGACTACAGGCACTGGTACTCATTACCCTCCATTTCCTGATGGCATTAATCCTTTTTTCCCCATCTCTGTCCTTCTTGCCTTTGTCACTTTCTCCATTTACCCCTCCCCTTCTCCCTGTTGACACCTCTATGTTGGTGTTTACTGCACTTTCTACAGTGATTTTTTGGAGGGGGCTAGGATTTCCCTGCTCCTTTCCAGTGCCTCCCCCCTTGGCTAGTTTAAATGCTTGCCAATAAAGCATTTAAACCTATCACCTAGGATCCTGGTTCCCCTCCTGGACAGATGCAGCCTATCATGCCAGTATAGGCTTGCATCACTCCAGGTGGACCCCCAGTCCCCAATGAAGCCAAATCCCTGAGCTCCACACAGTTTTTCAACCACTGATTGAATCCCATGGTGCGGAACACCCTAGCCTCTCCTACGCCATAGATGGACAGCACCTCCAAGAAGGTTACCGTGCATGCTACTTGTCTAAGGCCCTTCCCCAATTCCACAAACTCTTACTGAACTTTTGTAATCCCTTTCTTAGCCATGCCATTTGTCCCTAGGTGGACAATAACAGCCAGCTCCCTCCCCTGTGCAGCTGCTCCAGCAATCCTGAGGATTCGCTTCCTGTCCCTCCAAGCCAAGGCACCAGGCAGGCATCTTACCTCCCTTTCCCCTTCCTCCCCCAGTTCTACCTTCCTAACAATGGAGTCCCCCACCAGGAGTTGTTTCCTTCCCCTGTGGGGTCCCCTGCCACTCTCCTGTGGGTCTCCTTTGTGGAGGTTCCCAGCATCCTCCTTGGTCTCCACTGCGGGTGCCTCCATAGAGGAACCACACTTTGCCAGAATGGCATAGAAATTGTGGAGAGGTACAACTGGAGGGATGTGCCTCTGTTCCACCACCCTCACCCTCCCTGAGCCCACTGTGGTCCAACTGCTCCTCTTTCTTGGCAACCTCTGAGGCAATGGCAGTGGCACTGGTGGTCCCTGGATGGAAAAGGAGGTCCCACAAATCCTGGCCAACTCAGCCTGGAAATGAGCAACCTCCTCCCTCAGCCCTGAGAGGTGCCTGCAGATGGAACAACACCGCATCCTCCAGAATGTCTTCTGGAAGACTGCTGCACCACAGCCACTGCACTGCACCACTCCCATCATGTCTTATTTCTGGCCCCTTAACTGTTTGCAATCCTTACTCTTTCTTCTGTTTTTTTTTCTCTCTCTCTCCTTACTTTCTGCCTGTGTGCCCTTTAAGCTCCTGATTGTCCTGTTCTGAGACAAGAATATCCTATATTTCTCAGTAGACCCCTTACTTGCTCAGAGGCAGACCTCCAGCAGCTAGAGGGGGCTGGAGCTACTCTTGCCCTTCTAGGATGGTGGGTCTTTGGTGGTTTCTAGGATCACTCACTTCCTGCTCCCAAACAGGAAGTTCATGTTGTCAGTCAAATCCTGTGCCTATAAAAGTAGAACTAGCTTTGAGGGGGAGGGAAGGAGGTCAATATAGTCCCAGTAGAGAAGTCCAGTCACACAGCACTCCTTCCTCCTAGTGTCTTCTGCCAAGCTACTAGCAGAATCTTTCTAAGGCAGTCTTTAAATGTAGCTTCCTTCTAGCTAAGCCACTCCCCCTACTTACTAGATCTTTCTACAAGTAATTTAAACCTCACAGCTATCAAGTCCTTTCAATCACCTGAGATTTACACCTAGATAACTGTTCAGATAACCATTCAGTTCAGTTAACTCAGACAAACACACACTTTTTTGTTTGTTTTGTTTGTTAGTTTTTTTTACCCTTAATTAAAAGTCCAAGTACAAGAGTTCTACTTCTTTAGTCCCAGCAGAGAAGTCCAATCACACAGCAGTCCTTTCTCTGGTGTCTTCTGCCAAGCTACAACATGATGTTGTGTGTGCACCAATCATGTATCGTCAGGCAATGCACAGTCGGTGGCATGATGCATCTGGCACAGTTGTGCAATGAGGATAGGCAGTGCATCAGGTCCCACATGTGTAACATGTGCACATGTCCACTAGGGGGACTTTGCACAGTGCACACAGAAGTGTGATAGGCCACTCTTGATGTTGTGCCACCTATGGTGTGCATGACAGGTGCACAGCTGCACACCACGCATGAACAGGAAATGCACCAGCAAAGTGCTCCAGTGCATTTGTATTGCGCAAAGTGCAAATCTGCAGTATTCAGCCAGTGTATGCAAATAGCCTCATGAGACAATGCCAGGTACAGTCGCGCACATTAGCATATCATTACAATTGTGCTGTTGCTCATTTGCATGAGCTGAATCATAAAAGTGCCACAACACAGCACAGGTCACTGACAGGTATTGCAGTCATTGAGGTAAGGACCATTAAACTGCATTGTGTTATGATATTGTTGTGCATGTTGTCAGTGTTGCACTGTTCCAGGTTGGGATTCTAAGCTGCTTATTGAGACAATGTCGGACTGTCTACAAGTAGCAACATGCCTGAGATGGAGAGAGATGAGGAGCAGGGGCCAGCATGGAAGCACAGGCCCAACTTCATGAAAGATGAACAGCAGACCCTGTTCACAGCCTGCCTCGACAGGGAGCCACTGCTAAGTGGAGCCACTGGTACCATGCAGGACCATGCCACTAGGTGGGAGGAAGTGGCAACATATGTGAATGCCAATGGCAGACATGACAGGAGTGCACAGGAGTGCAAGTAGATGATGGGAACAGACTGTAGGAACATTATAGAGAAGATGGCCTCCATCAGGGTGTCACACAGCAGGATGGGTGGTGGACTGGCCACCGCACCCATACTGATGGTGGTTGAGGAGATGGTGGTGGAAACCATCAACCATGCCACCATTGAAGGTGTCCCAGGAGGTGGATCCCAGATGGATGGCAGCCCATCACAACACTGTGAGTATGTTGTCGATGGATGTGGGTGCCGGGGTGTGTGCATGACCACAGCATACCAGCGAGAGTGCAGCAGTGAAGTGTGTCCATGGCTGGTGTGGCATTCAGTGGCTCGTGCCATGCATGGAACCACTGAGCATGACACTGGCCACCTGTGTGCAGTGGAAATGCAGCACGGGCACTGTACTGTGGCCATGGGTCACGGTCCAGGGTGTGCAGTGCTGCATGGCTGCCCCTCAGTGCTGCCTGTGCAGTGTTCACCAGTGGCACTGCATGGTCCACAGGGGTGCAGGAAGCTACACAGCACACCACTGGTGTCATGTCCCATAGGGTGTGGGTTGGGGAGTCTTGCATGTCAATCATGGGGTGGTGCAACACCATGTGCTGCATCAACTCACCATGGCTGGCCTGTCCTGTGCACTACCTGAGGCATGACCGTCCTGACATGGAGTACTGCCAGGTGTCCCCCATTGCATGTTGGCACAGTGTTGGCATGCATGTCCCATTTGCACTGGCCACAGCATTGCATGCAGAGTTCCACAGTCACCACTGATAATGCTTTCTTGTCTTCCAGCACCATCACACCTCAGAGGTGCATTGCAGGACACCACTGATGATGTTAGACCTGATGAAGAAGTGCCATCAACATCCACAGGCATCTGAGACACTGACTGCTGGTGATGGGGCAGTGTGGGGCTGCTTGAATTCCTGGGTCTGGGTGATGATGACCCCCTGGTGGACTTCTTGCTAACGGATGCCCTACCAGTACTTGTACTAGGGACACTGGAGGGTGCATCATCAGACACTGATGATGACATTACACTGAGCCTGGGTGGCACAGGCCTGGACATGCCACCCAGTGGACAGTGCCATACACAGGCAGTGGTTGCCAGCACTGGCAGTACGGCACCCACGCAGGCACCACCTGACCATGGCCTCACAGTGGCATGTGGCACCACCACTGTTGCTGGCCATGGAGGGGGTGCTGGCATGGTCACTGATGCCATGGGGCTGGTGCAGCAGGCAGATGAACTATGGCAGTGGGATGCAGTGGCCACTGGGCAGCACACCACAGGGGCTGCCAACAGAGCACCTGCACAATCCCCACCACCTGCGTGGTCCCCTGTGCAGCATCCCAAGGTGAGGGATGTTGCACAGCATGCTGCCACATCCCCAGCCAGTCAGCATCAGCTCCAGGATGCACATGGTGCTGACAGGCTGGACAAGTACACCAGGCTGCTGCAGGCATAAGTGAACAACCAGGCGATGTTTGGGGCTGGGATCTGTGCACTGCAGATGGAGTTGCATCAACTGGCCAAGCGAGTGGACATTGGACATGCCCAGCTGATAGGTGAGCTCTGGCAGCTGTGGGAGGCCATGACCACATTGCTAGACTGCATTGCCAGTACCATCGTCACCGGAGTCACATCACTGGCATCCACTGGGTGCAGCAGGGTACGACGGACTCCCCGTTGTGCAACATCAACACCACAGTCATGGTGGCTGGCAACTCCAGCATGGCTGATGCTGTGCTCTGATGTGCCCATCCCTGACACACACAAGAGTACTCTCTTTGCTGGACTATTCACACCCTCGAGGACCTGGTCACATGCTCAGGCCTCTACCCCCACGAGTGTGTTGGTTACACCTCCTGTGGCTGTTGAGCAGCCAGTGACTGCCACACACCCTGGGCGTAGCTGCCATGTGGCCGTGGTGGCCATGGAACTGCATGGTAGGCCTGCTGGGTGTGCTGTCCCATCCTGCTACCCACTGCTGTTGGCTGGTGCACACTTGGCTGGGCATGCTCATGTGCATGTGCTGTCATGTATGTGTGGCCTGTGGCATATCCACCATGTGTGTATGCAGTGCTGCTAGGCCTTGTGGTGTGGGGCGTGATTAGGACAGCACTGTGCTGGCCTTGCCTGTGTGCTGGTGCTTTCGCTCTGATCCATGCCACGTCAAGCTGCACCGGTTTGTGTGTGTTGCCATATCACCCACTGCTCCTGACTATGCTACTTACATTCCCCACTGTGCCCAGCTGTGTGATGCATTATGGTGTTGGTGGTGCATGTGCGGGTCAAGATAATGCCAGCTCTGTGTCCAGCACAGGGCCTGTGTGTGTGTGTGTGCATGCACCCATGCCTGTGCACTGTGTTGCAGGTGTGTGGCTGTCTGTTTGTGTGTTCCCTTGCATGCTGTGTATGTGTCCGTGTCCATGCCATGCACCTCTATCTGTGTGTGTGGTATTACATGCATGCACAGCTGTAGTGTCTGGAACTTACCTGCAGTTACTGAAGTGCTCCTGTATGACCATGTCACAGTGTCTCCATGCACAGAAAGTCATCCTGCGGTCCCTCCTCTGCATGGGTGGCTGCACACCCCCATCTGACTTGTCATCCCCATCCTCATCGCTGCTGTTGCCCCCATCCACCTGGGCAGCTATCCCATGGTCAGTGGTCACGTTGTGCAGCATGCAGCAGGCCAGGAATAGGCCACAGGTTTTCACAGGGCTGTACTCTGGGGTATCACCAGACCTGTCTAGGCAACAGAATTGCATCTTGAGCATGCAAAAGACTCGCTCAATGATGTTGTGTGTTGCAATGTGTGCCTTGTTGTATTGCTCTGCCACAGCATTGGGTGGGCACCAGAAGGAGGTGAGCAGCCAGCGACGAGGGGGTAGGCACTGTTAGCTGTCGGGGTAACACATATTGGTTAGTGCATGGCATTGCTTGTTCCCTTGACCTCTCTCAATGCTGCATATGGCCACCCTCACATTCCCCTCCATGTGTGCCTTGGACCTGTCCACCCCTTCACAGCTGCTCTATCACCCCATCCCATGCCATGCTCACTTATCAGGTGACCCATGGGGATCTCCTCACACTCAAACCTCTGGCACAGGATAGAAATGTGACAGATGAATGCATCATGTGTACTCTCAGGGTATGTGGTGCACACATTGATGATGAGCCCAGTGGCATTGCACACCATCTGGCAGTTGATGGAGGGATAGCCCTTTCTGTTCATGTAGATGGCCCCTTCTGAGCCAGGTGGTGTGCATATGGCCACATGGGTGCAGTCGATGGCCCCAATCACACTGGGCATGCATGCCACCCTGTGGAATTCCTTCATGTTTGCAGTACGCTCTGCCTGTGTGCTTGGGAATCTTATGTACTCTGAAGCATGTGGCAGGAGGGCATTGAGTACCTGTGTGAGGAAATGGGACATGGCCAACTGGGATATACCAGTGATTGCCCCTACTGGTTTCTAGAAGTTGCCCATGGCAAGAAGGCACATTGCTGCAGTCACCTTTGTCTCCACCATCATGGAATGACTCCCTCTGGTGGGTGCTTACAACTCGTAATGGCACAGCTCACAGAGCTGCATTAGAATTGCCCTGTTCAGATTGTACCAGCCCATGATCTCTGTATCCCCATAGTCCTCAAAGGTGAGGAAGTCACGGTACCATCTGTGTTGGGCATACCGCCAACGGGCCCGTCCTCGGCCACGATGGTGTTCCTTCTTCTTCCTCATATCCCTCATTACCTGCACCATCAAAAATGGCCCTACATGCATGGCTGTGTCTTGCATTTGCTGTGTGTGTGTTTGGGCCTCCTTTTATATACTCAATTTTGTCTGGTGAATTCAGTGACTTGCTCCTCCTTTGTGTCATGTTTTTTGGCTGAATATGCCATTGCGCAGCTTATTCATGGGCATGCCCCCATGTACTTGCACTGCATACATTACTGTTGTGCATCTGTGCAATGGATATTGTGCTGTGAATTCATGATGGTTGAATATGGCTCTGGGGCGCATTTTTGTGGTTGCACATGCACAGCTCAGTTGTACATTGCATAGTTCCTCTGAATATCTGCCCCAATATGGAAAGTAAAACTTAGCTGGAACTATTAACCAACTATACTCTCAAACTAGTTATTATGCTCCATAAACCTTAAGGCCTATAGTGTAGTAACAGGAGTTTATAAGTGACAATACAAATAGGCAGTATAAGTGCCAAACAAAAAACTCCTTGTCAAGGACCACTGATAAACTAAGACCATGCAGCCTGATATGTACAGATTTCAATACATTTTCAGTGTATATTATAACAATTTGAGGTATTGAAAATGTCTAAGGAATCTGAATAAAAAATCATAGGAATTAAATTCTCCCCATCCCCGAGGAGAAGATAACTAGTTTTAAGGAGATACAGTATGTACATATACGTATACGTATACGTATACACACACACACACACACACACACACACACATACATACACACACACGTATGCACGCACACACACACTAGTCCTATTGCACCATCATTCACAACTATCAGTCTAGCTGTTACCCAAAGGAATTACACTTGTCATGAACTTCCAAGTAAAAGGGATCATGTATCCTAATGTGTACAGAGCTCAAAAATGTGACACTACATAAGCATACCACTACTGTATCTGTGCAGTAACAGTCCAAGGATTCTGAAGGGAAGCACACTGAAATAACACTTCCACCCTCCCCGGGGTAAAGTAACTAGAAGTAAATGTACAGTATGTATGTAAGACAAGATTCCTAACATACCTTCATTACCTCAAATCACTATAATATTACCACAATGTAATTTGATCTGTCAAGGACCCCCATGCAAATGAGACCCTGGACCCCAAAATGTAGAGAGTACAAAAATGTGACCATATATAATCAATTTACTGTATGTATAGTAACAGGCTAGAAAATCTGAATAAGACCCAATGGAATTAACACCACACCCAGGAAAGATAAATAATAAGAAGGACTTAATATACATTATGTATGTGAACTAAGAGTCTTAACACACTGTAACTCCATGTAAGTGAATAGAAACCCACCTCAATGTAACAGCAACCCTCAAACTCACCACACTCACATACCCCCTACACATACACATAAATACACACAAGGAGATGCTGAAGTCCTATGTCTATCCTATGCAGAAAGGTCTGTGGATATTAAGTCCTATAATGTGCCATAAATCCCCAAATCTGTGTTCATCCTATCTTCTACCGTATTGAGAAGAAAAATAATTTGATCTCAAAAGCCAGTTTCTGTTGTGTACTTTTGAGATTTCCTTTTAAGACCATTACTGACATATCCGAGATTAAGCGGTCAAGCTGAGAGAAGTGTTGCCCATTGGTTTTCCAGTCATCTTCAAATTGATATTATGTCTGTGTGAGTTCATCCTAGTGTGGAGTGGTTGACTTGTCTCTACAATATGACCTCTTTGTGGACATCTCTTGCATTGAAAGAAATAAACAACATCTAGTGATGCACATGTATAATTCCCCTGTACCTTGAATTGTCTGTTTTGTGATGTTACCACACAGTCTGAAGTGGAAATGAGCTCACAAGTCTTACAGCCACAATGATTACAGGGTCATGTACCATTCAGTGTCATGATATTCAGTTCTGGTGAAAGTTTACTCCTAATAATTAGGTTGGCTAGGGTTGGTGGTTGTTTAGAAGACTGTAGTGGTAGTTCCTTAAAAATACAATTTAGGGTCTCATCCTCACTAAATATTGGATGGAGGTCCTTAATAATTTAATGCAGAAGTTCAAGGACTGGATGATATGTGACTACTAAGGGCATTCTGTTGGTAGCTGTCTTTTCTTAAATTGAAGTAGTTGTTGTCTTGGTAGCTGTGTTGCACATTCTATTGTCCTATCAATTTCTCTGGAAGAGTGTCCCTGCTCAATAAAGGTGTTTTTCAACATAGCCAAATGTGTATCTCTGTCTTCCTCATTTGAACAGATATGGTGATACTGAAGTTCTTGACTGTACAGTACATGACAGATTTTTCTTTGTGGACTGGGTGATTACTATTCCCGCGTAAGTATTTCTGCTTATCTGTTGGCTTCCTGTAAATACATGTATGTAAGGTTCCATCCTTAATGGTGACAGTGGTGTGACATAATTGAAACCTTTAAATACATGAAAGGAATAAACAAGACAGGTACAGAGGGGCTGTTCAAAGTAAGGGAGGGGAGGGCCACCAGGGGCCATGATATGAGACTGGAGCGAGGAAGGTTCAGGAGGAAGATGAGGAGACACTTTTTTACAGAGAGGGTGGTGGCTGGGTGGAATGCATTACCTGCTGAAGTGGTATGCAGTAGAACAGTGGACTGCTTCAAACGAGGATGGGACAGGACAAGGGGGAGGGTTAATGAAGGGGAAGGGTGGAAGGGAGGGCAGCTGCAGAATAAGGGGTGCTAGCTGCACATTCGAGCAACTTGATAGACCTCTAGGCCTTTATCTGCTGGTAAATTTCGTATGTTCATATGTTTGTAATATGCCAGGGTAAGCGTTATGGTAGGGTGGAGGTTAAGTTCCTGATTAAATTATTTCAGTGCATCTGTGCCCTCTGTCCAAATGATAAACAAATCATCAATGTAACAAATAAGCAAGTGGTTTGTGGGGACAGTGCCTTAAACAGTCTTCCTCCAAATCTGCCATAAATAGGTTAGCATACTGTGGAGCCATCCTTGTACCCATTGCTGTTCCCATAGTTTAAACATATTGTTTTCCATTGACGCTGAAGTTGTTATGAGTCAAAATGAATTCAATAAGTTTCCCATCACTTCAGGGTTGATGTTTTGGTCCAGTCCTTTCTCCTGTCTATATTTAAGGCAGGCTGAAATGCCATCCTTGTGTGGAATACTAGTGTAGAGGGATGCTACATACATTGTCGCTAAAATGGTATCAGGTGGTAAGTCCTCATAACCAGAAAGTTTACGCAGGGAGTTTGTGGTGTCCTGGATGAAACTGTCCCTTTCTATAACCAGCAGTTTTAAAATGGTTTCTACAAACCCTGAGACCCCTCTGTCAAGGTACCATTACCAGAGACTACGGGTCTTCCCAGATTGCCAGGTTTATGTATTTAAAGTAGCATGTAGAATGTCCCTGGCTTGGGTTCAGCAGAGATGAGGTCAGTTAGCCTTTTTTGGACATGGTTTGGGAAAGTTCTAATTAAGTCTTGAAGTTCTTTTTTATAGGTTGTAGTGGGGTCATTTCCAATTCCCTGTAGTAGGTATAGTCAGCTGTCTGTTGGCTTCATTAATATAGTCCTCTCAGTTTAATATCACCACTGCAGAGCCTTTATCAGCATTCTTGATGACAATGTTGTTGTTTGATTTCAGTGTACGAATAGCCCTCTGTCCAATGGAGAGAGGTTATAATGGGCCTGTTTTTGCCTAGTAAGGCTCTGACCACTAACTCATTGGTGAAACAAAGGAATGTAATTGTCTAGATTTTTGTTACATCCACTTGGGGGGTAAATTCAGATTTCTTTTTCTTATCCATTAAATTGTTACTGATTGTGATCTCTTCACTACCTGTGATTTCTTCTTTGCCATGAAATAATTATTTAAGTCTCAATCTATGAACGTTTTCCTACAGTTCATCACAAAACTGTATTTTGACCAGTGGTTTTCTTGGGCAGAAAGTGAGGCCCCTTGAAAGTACAGTTAATTCGCCAATAGTCAGTGTGTGGTTGGACAAGTTAACAACTGAAAGGTGCACATCTATGAGGTGTTGTTGTTCAATCACCCTGTTATGTTCTTCATGGTTGTTAGGAAGTATGGTATGTTAAAGAGCATCTAACTTCCTGTTTTTGATAAGCATGGCTTTTCTTAAGGTCCTTTGGTAGTTAACGTGTATCTCTTGCAAGATTTCTGGAATAGGTTCACTAGGCATCCTCTCCAGCGTGGCAACAATTTCATCAAACTGTTTGTTCAAATATGCTTTCTTGGCATATGAAATGTGGATTCTGTGATTTCTCAATTTCTCAGAGGTCTTATGACAGAGTTATTCAGCATACATAGAATGATCAGTATTTTTTAATGGATTCCAAATAGTAAGACCTTAAGAGATTGTGTTGCTCCTCTTGCACTGGGTTAAAACATAGATGTCACTGTTTAGCTGTGCCAGTTTTTTCTTGATGTTATTTAACTGCCATATTCTACAGTGAATTACGGTATCCTCCATGCTGACATACAGATGTAGTCTTTGCCATATTAGTCCTTGTAAGAACAGATCCAGAAACAACTGATATGATACCTTTAAAACCAAAAAAGAAAGAAAGAAAGAGGCAGGGGGAGAGAGAGAGAGAGAGAGAGAGAGAGAGAGAAAGAGAGAGAGAAAGAGATGTCCAGTGTGTGTGTGTGTGTGTGTGTGTGTGTGTGTGTGTGTGTCTGTTTAAAATGATCAGTGACAAAATACCAAAATCAAATATGAATCTGAAATAATAATAAAAATAGTTCCAGAAGCTATGTACAACGTGCTTATTTGTTTAAATAGCATTTTCTTAATGAGAACTAGACTGTAACACCAATACCGGTAGTTGTCATTCAAATCCCTACTCTTCAGTAACAGAAATGCCAAATTTAGGGGGACAGAAGAAATTTCTAAGGCAAAATCTGGGATATCCCTGAAAATCAGGGACAGTTGAGTGTATGATTCACAATCAGAGACACCATTCTTACTTGACATACAGTGCAGTGTCACAGTTTTTGCACCTATGCAAATGCACTCCACAATGTGTCATAAGGGTAGTATTGTGCACAGGCATAATTACATGCAGTACTCTCTTGTAAGAGGCATATGTAGGTAAAAAAATGTTAACTAGCTCAACAGAATTGCAGCCATGTTACAAGTGATTTCGCAAGAATGAATAAAGTACTTAAAAGAAACAAGGTCTCAAATTGTAAGCAGCATCATTGGCTGTGTGTTATTACAGTGTAGACATTGTCTGAATTATTAAAAATAAAACAAAAATAAATAAAATCCTATATGGTAGCTTATTCAACATTGGTATGCAGATGGATACCATCATAATGCAGTTATGTCACACAGTATGCATCTATCATGGTGTCACCACTCTTTGAGTGGCACAGTGCATTGCATCACACATGTTCCCCTTGATATTTTCTCCCTTGCTCAATGCTTATATTATTAGATATACAATGACAGCAGAAAAAGACCAAAGGTCCATCTAGTCTGCTTAGACTTGCCTATCTGCCAGGGACCTATTGTCCATACATAACACCCTTGCTCCCCTACTTAATGCTGCTGACCTAATCCACCACCAAGCCATTCACTCCATTCCAGCCATGGCTGAAACCATTTTTGATCTTGGTGCCAACCACCTCCACCGGTAGACTGTTCTACAGCTTCATCACCCTTTCTGTAAAATATAATTTTCTCACATCCCTCTAAAACCTTCACCCCTCCAGTTTCAACTCATCACCTCAGGTTCTTGTTTGTCAAAAAATGTTTGTTTACAGTCCTTGATCAACTACAAATGCATCTTTCCTGGACTTATGACCCCCCCCCCAAATAAAATATCATTACTCAACTCAACTCATATTTTATTTCTAAAAAATGCAAATTAAATCACTATCTAAGTGCTTATACAGAACAATAAAAAAAGAATATTCAGCAGTTAAAACCATAAATAACAATTAAAACATCAATATCACAGTATTCAATAATCTCCACTTCATACACCCTCTAAGAAGGCAAGCTTAAATAGATGCATTTTTAAGGCAGATTTAAAGCTCTCCACAGTCAGGCACTCCTTTATCTAATGAAGTAGAGAGTTCCACAGGGTCAGGGCCACAAATGCAAATGCCCTAGCACCAGAGGTCTTTAAACAGACCCTGTGAACCTCTAGCAATCCCTCATCAGCAGAGCGGAGTGGGCAGAGGGGGCGGTAAGGGCACAGAAGTTCTTGCAGGGAAGGGGAGGAGAATATGGCATCATGAGTGGCTGCATTTTTGGAGGGATGTTCCAAAAGCTCAGGGAGTATACAGTAAGAGTATGTCAAAGATTTGAAACAAAACAACTCCGGGTATGGTAACACCATTAGCATGCATTTCAGTTCTACTATGAAATCTTCCATTACCCCCCCCCCCCCAGCTACTTTAAACATTTAAACCACGCGCTGAAGACTATGGTTCCCTCCTTAATGAAACCTGGCCATCATCTCGATATAGGCCCTTTGGATTATTAAAAATAAAACAAAGGTAAATACAATCCCATATTATAGCTTACTCAACATTGGTTTACAGCTGGGTACCATTATAATACAGTAATTTCATACAGTATGTACCTATCATGGTGTCACAACTCTATAAGTAGTACATTCCTTCACAAATGTTCCTCTTGATTTTTTTCTCCCTTGCTTAATGCATATATTATTGTTGATTTTATTATGTCTGTGTAGCATAGTACAACATGAATTATTTGTGCCTCACAATTTACAGTATTGGCATTGTGCATATTAATAAATTTACACTGTATCCATTTGAATTGCATAACTTGTCATACATAGAAACATAGAAACTGATGGCAGTTAATGACCGATGGACCCATCTAGTCTGCCCATTTTTAATTATGATCAGTTTTGCTGGAGACCAAACTTGATCTACAGCACTTTCTCTTCCATCCACTTCCTTCCTCCAAGGGTTCCTTTGTGCCAATCTGAGGCATTTTTTAAAACCATCACTGGTTTCACCCCCACTGCCTCCCATGGAAAGCTGTTCTAGGAATCTACTACCCTTTCTGTGAATATGTACTTCATCACATCTCTCCTGAATCTACCTCCTTCCAGTTTCATATTATGACCCCTTGTTCTACAGCATCTTTTTCTCTGAAACATACCTCCCTTCTGTACTTTATTAACCCCCATGAGGTATTTAAAGGGGTCCATAATATCCCAACTATCTCTCCTCTCCTCCAGGGTGAACATATTGCACTCTTACAGTTTCCTCTCATAGTGTTTCTGATGCAGACCTTGCACCATTTTGACATCCTTCAGCTTTCTTCTTGTTGCTTTCTCCTTTTTCCAATTGGTCCCCCTTCCTCACTTTTCTTCTTTGGCTGATCCCCCCCCCCTCCTCCTTTGCTAACCCTCTGCTTGGGATCTCCCTACTCTCTATCTCAGCCTGTGGTGGCCCACTTTCTGCCTCTCCTATTTCCTCCATCACCCCCCAGCTACTTTAAATGACCATCGAAGTAACATTTCAACTGTGCACTGAGGAGTATGGAACCTGGCCATTACCTTGGTACAGGATCTTATCCTTCCAGATTGACCCTCAGTCCCCATTGTAACCATACCTCTCTTCTCTGTACCATTTCTTCTACCGTAGCTTGAAGGCTTTGGTGTGAAGCACCCTCTCATTCACCACATAGTACAAGTCACACTTGTCACTCACATTTTAAACACATGGGAAACAAAGGATCAACCAGATAAATTATCTAACTTTACCAAAAATGAAATTTACACATAAAGCTGACTACAGCAATTCCTCTTTACATTTGAGTCCATGAAACACCCTTATCAAGTTAATGCATTAACAGCCATAGTGGCTCTGACCAGAGATTGTTCTATTCTGTTCTTAATACATTTCTCCATTAGCTTACCCACTACTGATGTTAGACTGATATGTGTATAGTTCTTATGTTGCTGTCTGCTACCTTCCTTAAAAATGGATATGTACTCTGCTTTTTATAATTTTTCCAGTATATCACACTATTTTAATGATTTGTTGAATATGTGTGTCATTATTGGTGATTTCTCTGTTGCCGTCTCCTTTAGTAATCTTGGATTTATTTCATCCAGCCCTGCTGCTTCATCCTCCCTTAATATGTCAAGATGTTCTAGCACATCAGCATTTCTGATCTCTTCAGTAGGTACTCTCTTTGGAATGGTATACCGAACAAAAATATTTCATCAACTCATCCGCTATTTGATGATTTTCATAAAATATAGTGTTATCCAC
This sequence comes from Neoceratodus forsteri, assembly GCA_016271365.2. Taxonomy (NCBI): domain Eukaryota; kingdom Metazoa; phylum Chordata; order Ceratodontiformes; family Ceratodontidae; genus Neoceratodus; species Neoceratodus forsteri. The sequence continues at coordinate 215,703,886 of CM057451.1, forward strand.
CACTAAAGGCCTGAAATTCATCCTACTTGTTTTTCACATTAATGTATCCATAACATGACTTTGGATTATATTTATTACTGTATGTGTTAACTGTATTTCATGTTTCCACTTCTCCCTTCTAAGTCCCTGTTTAAGTTGTTTGGTATTTTTTTTATTTGAAATAATTTACTTCACATGGATATATACATATACAGTATATATCTATATAAAATTATAAAAAAAAATGTTGTTACTGCTTTAGTTAGGGTTGTCACAATAAAAGTAGGGAAATGCACTGTTAGGGTATCCAACCCTAACACCCCAGCCCAACCCTGCACAGACCAAGAGGCATTGGGAGTGGCATTGGGGTCATCAACCCTAATGCTCACCCCATTCCATTAACAAATAAGCTGGGTGCATATAGCATAGGAGGCTTGGATGAGCATCAGGGTTGATGACCTCAATATTGCTTCAACACCTCTTAGTCTGTGCAGGGTGGGGGTGGGATGTTAGGGTTGGAAACCCTAATGCTGCATTTCCCTACTTTTGTTGCAGCAACCCTAACTGATGCATTAATTAATTTTTTTCAATTTATTTCCTTACTTATTGAGATAGTATAATCATATTCTAAGCTGCTTGTGGGGCCCTGTGCTCCCATTCCTCCACATATGTATATATGTACGTAGCTGTGGAATTGCAGGGCCCTCAGGGCCCTGCACTTCTATTTATAGTAGAAGAGTGATGAAATTGTCAGCATAGCCATGTTATTAACCCACCTTGTGTACCCAGTACAGAAAATATTCAAATCCCCATCCACACATAATTCTGCACAACTGTAACACCATTGCGTGCCACAGATGCAAAAACCCATTTCAGCCAGGATTTGAAAAATGGCAGCAGTGACATCCATTTGGTGGGGTAATAACAAGTCTATGTTGAAAGGTTGGTGCGAAAATATTTACAATTTTCAAAGTTATGAATGTGTGTAGTGAAATTGCAACAATTGCCATTTTGTTACAATTTGACCCCACATTTTCAACATTGCCCTTTTGATGACCACAGTTCATGAAAAATAGGACTGACATAATGCAAATCCCACTCAAAAGGTGAATTCACCAAGCCACCGCAAAATCATCTTTCGGGCAGGAGTTGTGACATGACAGTGTGATGTGGTTGTAATCAACGATATATTTTTTTTTTACAGGCACAGCAAACACTGTACTGCACTCATCACACCCTCATGGCACAACAATGGTACACAGAGACATGCAGGGAGCACTGCACAGGGAGTCCATGATGGCAGTGCACTGGGGCAGATGCCTGCCACACACATCACCTGAGGCAACCTTGGCCAGGTGTGAAGGACACAGCTGTGGAATGTGCAGCTGATGTTGGAACAGGGATTGTGATGTCAACAGCAGTACCACGGCCATCACAGACAGGTGGGTGGCCCCTTCCATGACTGGTTGATGCGGCTGTGGCACTGGGGTACTGCAATGAGACCATGAACATGTGCTCATTAGTGTTGATGCCCCACAAGCCATATCTGTGCTGGGGACGTTGGTCGGTGCAATGTGAGGTGATGGCATCAGCAGCAATGGCTCCACTTGATGCCACTGCCTGGGTGTGTGTGAGGTGCTCCTGAGAGTTCAGCTTGATGCCCGACAGCCAAGGTACATACCAGATGCACATGCTGCCTCCACAGTGGCTGCAATCTGCTCCAATGTTGCGGTCATGCCCACCTGCATAAGGTGTGCCTCTGTTAACATCTGTGCATGCCAGGCAGCTGTGGACTTGTGCTCCAGGACTATTGCAATCTGTAGGAGCTTGAACTTCACACATTGGGCAGCAATCCCCTCTAAGGTGTCATGCAGGAGGTGAACGGAAGCCTCAATGTCGTCATCAAGGGAGGGCTCACAGTGGCTTCAGTGACATGTGGGGTGGGAAACCAGCCTGCTGTGGGGCACTCATGGGTGGTGGTTCTGTCATGGCAGACTGCAGCATGGGCTGGACTTAGCCATGCTCTGCCCCATCATGTCCATGGCCAGTGTTGTCATGTTCCAACGGTGCCTGTGTGTGTCTCACAGCACCTGACTGGGATGCCCCTGACAGCCCTGCCAATGCACCTAAACTAGATGTGGGAGGCACAGTACCCACCACCATGGGCAGCTGTGCAGTGAGGTCATCTCTGGCATCAGGGGCCACCTACACAGGCACCTGCATGCTGTGCACCTCACTGTCTGCCTTGTCCCCCTTTCTTTGGGTGGCATCATCATCTGCATGGTCATCACTGTATGCCCCCTGCATGCCAGATGCCAGCACAAAGAGGGCATCAGTGATGTCCACTGCATCTGCAGGGTCATCATCAGACAAATCCAGTAGACTCACCAGCCATGTGGTGGCATTACTGGCCACAGTAGTGGCAGTGGCAGAATGCCCTGATGGGCCCACCAGCACTGGGACTGGGGCAAGTGGTGCTGGGTCAGTTAATGGACCAGGGACAGCGTTGTGGACTGCAGTGCCCACAGCACTGTGTGACAAGTCTGTATTATCACCCACAAGGGCATCCTGAGCAGCTGTGCCCATGGCTGCACCTGTGAGGCATGCAGGAGCTGTGAACAGAAGAGGGAGCTCAAGATTAGTGCACAGGATGATAAATTGGCATACAAATTGACATACAGATGTGTACAGTGTCCCACAGTGTCTTGCCATGGCTGTGCATGACAGTCCCATGCATGTCTGTGCAATGTCCATATCACAATGCCATTCATGTGCATGCTGTGATCGGTACTGTGTGGAGATAGGCCATTGTCACCTGGACCCTGTGTGGCACTGGTACAGCAAGCCCATCAGACAATGTGTGTGTCCCAGCAGCCTGACAGGCATTGGCCCACCACATGTGCACCCATGTGCATGGAATGTGAGGCAATGCATTGCGCAGCATGCTCCATCCATGCATAACTGTCAATCATGGTACAACCCCTGTTACCATAGACCCAAGATACAACACACTGGGATAGTCATGGCAGCCAAGGTACACACGTGGCCAGATACGTGTCCTGTACATGCATACTCACAGTGATGTGATGGACTGCCACCTGTCTGGAACCCCCGACCAGGGACACCTTGCACAGTGGCTTGGGATATGGTGGCCACCAGTAGCTCTTTGTTGACGATCAGGCACACATCATCCTGCATCCTGCCCTCAGTCCACAGCAGGGATGCCTCAATGTGGGCCACCTTCTCTTTCACCCTGTGCCTCCCATCATTAAAATGTTTTTGGCACTCCAGTAGGGCTCTGCTGAATTTGCCAATGGCATTCATGTGCCAGGCTACCATCTCCCAGCCTTCATCCCATGCTATATGGATGCCACCCCTGCCCATCAGCACATCCCACCTATTGCTGTAAGCCTCGATGAGGGCCTGCTCCTTGTCCATGGTGAAGTTTGGCCACCACCTGCTGGTGGTACTGTCTCCTTCAGACATTGTGGTATCTGTGGGAGGGTACAGACTTTAGGCATGCACATGTCAACCCCCATGTGCACATGACAACATACAGTGGATGCAGGTGGGCACACCAGTACCTAACTGATAGGGCCTACAGGCACTGCACCTGTGTGGGGGTGCATGGTGTGTTGTGGCTGTCTGTGCTGCTTCCAGCATGTGTGGCAGACACACCAAGTTCAGTGGCATGACCATGGACCTGTCATCTGTGACGCATGACCATGTGCACATGCAGCCAGCTGCACATCACTGCCACTATGCACACTGTGCTGGACATGCAGGCACTATTGCCGACAGTGCCCCCCCATGTCAGCCTGTGGGACAGTGTGTGGCACAGCATGTTGTGCTGCATATGTCCCTGCACAAGTGAGAGCAGCAACAATCTGTCCATCAGCCATGTCAACGTGGGCCTTGGCAACAGTAATCGTGAACATTCATCCATACAGCTGGGTCTGTGTGACAGTATAGTGGCTATAATATCCACAACTTCCCCTAGGACATGCCTGACTCCATGCAGCATTTGCCCAGTGCACCAACACAGTCCAAAAAACATGTAAACAGACATGTACAAATGGATAGTACTCACCTTCAAAGCTGTTCTACCTCTCAGTCGCCTGTTCTCAGTGTGTTCTGAGTTTGGAGCATTTATGGCTCAGGGCATGCAAATGAGGACTGGGGCAGGGATAATGAGGTGCTAAACAGCTGAAATGCCCCATAATATGTTAATAGGCTGATTTGGGCACATTGTCTGTGAGTTGCATAATTGCCCTCAGCTCATCTCAATCTACATGGTGCATCTGCTGTGTTGGGCACATTTCCAAATAGTACATTACCCACGCATGCGCGGAGGGTTCGTGGCATCTTCCTGAATTGGGTGCAAGTGCAAAGGCACATTTTGTGTGCATTCATTGTGTCTGTTGTACGTCTGCCGCCACAATGCATATGCATAATCGGCCTGATAGTCACATCACAGACATGCATATAGTGCATGTCACGTGGTGCCATCTGCACATGCATGCACATCCATCTGTGTGATGTACAATATGTCAATTGTCCATGGTTGCAAGCTGATCATGAATTACATGCCATTGCATGGCATTGTGCTACTTCACATCACAGGCACCATGCACAGTGATGTGTGACACACACACATCATGGTGGATGCCTATGTATTGCACATGCACAACTGGTCATGACCCATGACCCCGCATTCCCGACATAACATTGCACTTGTGCCGTTCGGCACATAACTGACCAATCGCACTTCATGACGCTGTGCATAGGGGACTGCACGTGTCCTAGTGGCGCATGTGGCACAATTAGGCTGTTCAGCAGCACAGACCTCACTTACTGCACTGTTGTGAAACTGTGCTGTAGACATACCCAGAAACAGGAGGTCAGGTCCAAGGGCCATGAACTGGTCAAACCTTGAACTGCTTCACCTGGTGGCCCTGATGATGCAGGTAGAGGGCCAGCTATTTGGGCAGGAGGACCTGCTGGTGACCAGGGCACAGGTGTGGACTAACATTGCGCCACAGCTGGTGCACCACACAGGTGTTCCCCACACAGGGGAACAGTGCAGGCACTGGTATGGTGACCTCAATTGTGGGACAGGTTTGACTGGAGTGGCTGAGGAAGTATGCACACAGGGGTGCACTGCCACACCCAGGTATGTATCACATGAACATGTGCAACACAGGTGCTTGTGGGGTGGGCATAGTGCACAACACAACACAACATCACACTCATATGGGCAATATACAACATGCACATGCACACTTGTGTGTGACTGCACCTGCTGTGTGGTGTCCTGTCATGCATGCCACATGGGGTGGGCCACTCTGAGGTGGTGTGTGTGTGGGACAGGTACACTATGTAAAGCATGGGGTGGGACCAATGGTTGCAGTGCATAACCATGGCTGGGCATTTTGGGGGCTCAGGCAAGGATGCTGTGTGCAGCTGCACATTGGCAGGCCATTCACTGGTGATGCACTGGCCATTTACACCATCACTGCATGCCCACACTGGTGTTGGGGGGGTGTTTGTAGCATGCCGTGTCTACTCATGGTGGTCTCTGTCTTTTGTGTCCTGCAGGGCTGGAGGCCAGACAGCAGGCCACAGAGGCCACTGAAGAATGCTGGTGGGGGGCCATGGACAGAGCATGGCATGGTGACCATATGAATGCAGGTAGGTGGCTATCTTGTGCATGTAGTGTCTGTCAGGTGTGGTGGGCTTCTGCTCCATGGGGGTCTTGTGTCTGAAATGGCACTTAGTGTCTGTTCACTGTATTCCTGCTGTAGGTCTCCAGGATGGTCACAGTGTGGCAGGATGTGGACAGCCACTGGGACATCACATGATGTGGGGCCTGGTGTGTGTAGGGCCATCAGTGAGGCATTGCAGCCCATCCTGCGGCAACAGGGGCTGATGATGAGGACAATTGCAGCTGTTGAGCAACTGTTGTTGGCATGTGGCTGCCGGCAGGTGCATGGATGTGTCACATGACCATGCTCTTAATTGAATATATTGTACATAGTGTGTTTCCTACTGTTGAGTGTATTTCTGACCTCCCTCACTACATATGTTGCTGTCCCCATCCCCTATGCCCATCCCCACATCCTGTCTGCACCCCCATTTCACATGTTATTTTTCTACATAGTCCCTCACACCCCATCCCTTGTTCTACATAGACCTGCATATAGCTTTGTTTACCTTTGTATATATTTTTGTTGCTCTTATTGTTGGTGCTCATATTTTTGTATTAAATATTTTCTTATCTGACACATTGTCTGTGGTCCTTCTCTGTTCCTTGGGCCTGGGATTGTTGTTGTTTCCAGCTCTTCACTGTCCCCTTGCTGCCTTACCCCTGTCTGGTCTCGTGTTTGTAAGGTCTGCTTCGGCCTGCTCCCCCAGCCTCTGTGTGGGCCCACTGTTGCCTGTGGCATGTGGGTGGGCCTCATGTCCTGCTGCTCATGTCTATGCCCCTGGTCTATGTGTGTTGCTTGTGGCATGCATACAGTGCACTGCTGTACTATTGGCCTGTGGCTCTGTGTGTGGTGTCCTGTGGTTGGGGGTCTGGACTTGCTGTATGGCACTGTGGTGGCACTGTGTGCCACTCTACATTTGCCACGATTTCACCTTGCGTGGCTTCCCACATGGCCACAGTCTTGGCCACCTGTAGTGTTGGCCTGGTCCAGTAGCCACCACCTTGCTGCTTGCTGTCCCCCACTGTTGTGTGGCACCATGCGAGTGAGAGTGTACCTGTTTTGTGTGCCTGCCATGGGTCTGTGTGGGGTGTGCCCTGTGCTTCTGGGTGTTGTTCTGTATGCCCCTAGATAAACTTGCCAACAGTGCCCCCACTTGAATTTTTTTTTTAAATCCCCCCCCCCCCGGCAGAAAACATGACATTCCTAATAGCGGTTAACTTCCTTAGAAAAAAAGTGCTGAATGATTTATTTAAGGGGTGAGGGTGTGAAATGGCATGACATCCCTTGGGGCAGAGAAGATGTTTTTTCCAATAAGTTAACAGATAACTTTTTCAAAACATTTGAGAGCTGCTCCTGAGAAAACAGTGTTCATCTACTCTTCCTTGAATTTGTTATACAATGATTTTTATCTGCATTTGTCTCCTCTACTTTCTTTCGATGGTATAGTAAATATTTAACAGATTCATGCAAATGCAGTCAGTGATTACATTCCCGGAAATCTATTTCAGCAAAATACATTACACTGAAAAAAAAACAGTGTCTACAATGCAAATGTCTAGTACTTTTCCCTCTCTCTATGTTGGATAAGTAATATTACCATCAGCCAAATTTCTATTGGTAATGTCATTGAGCAGCCTAAACAAAAACTCATCTGATATGTCAACTAGCTTATTACTTCTCAACATAATTTTGCAATCTTTGTATTTCTTTAAAGGAATTCCTGATATGTCATTTAAACTGCATCTTTTTTTATATTACTTATTTATTTTGTTGCAAAGAGGAGCCTGTCTGTGCATGTGCATCCCCTGCTAAAATTATAGTGATGTTTTGAAATTTGCCTTTTATAAAAATAAACACTTCTGTTAGACTATTTAGAGCATCTTCTTTGTGGCATGCAATGTGGAATGGCAAAATATATATGCTTATTACAACTGCATCCCAATTTTTCTTGTACAAAAACTATTATGCAAAGAATATTGAGATCCTCCAGGTCAAGTTTCTTACAGTCAATAAATTATTTAATGGATTCCAAGGTACAGAGTCCCCCTATTTGGTCTGCCAAATGTGGAATTTTTTGCTACTTTTGTTTCCCAGCATTGGTATCCTTCTAATGTAAAATGTTCATTATTCGGTAGCCATGTTTGTAGAAAGACCATTAAGTCAAATGTTCTAATACTTTTTTATCAAGCCACCATCATAAAGGTTTGTTTGAAGTCTGGCCATGTTCCATCAAATAAGGTTCAGTCCTTCCCTAGCTATTAGTTCTCTATTTGTGTACCCTTTAGTTGTCAGATAGAGCGATTCCAAATGAAACAACCAAAGGCCCAGCTCCTGGTACACATAACCTTGTGCACTTGCTCCCAATGAGGCAACACACTTAAACAAGTTAGGAAGCTCCAAACACCTGCTCCTCCAGTGGGTCTAGTACCATGGGTACTGTGCAGAACAAGTAACTTTCTGCTTAAAAGCTTAAAGCATTATCATTTGATTATAGAGCATCTCAAATCCCAGGTCAGGACTAACACAGAAGCAGTACAGACTAATTAGTAAAGTGATATACTGTATAAACTAAATAAGAAATTGCTTGACTCAAGATATGCAGCTTATTACTTGTAAGTAGGCAAGACTTTCATAATTCACCAATGGCTCTGCCGCTTGTAAGTTATTGTTTTGCACCCACATGCTTGAAGATAAAATTGCATATTTTGAGTCAAGCCATTACATATCTCCTATTTATTTCTCAGTTGCCCCCTCTTACACACATACTCACAGTGCCCTCAGGACTATTGAACTGACTGGCCCAGTTGGCAGATCCCCTTTTTCAATACAAGACAGACAAGCAGGAATAACTGCATGCTTCTAAACCTCTTCTCTAATATGCTGGGCCTCACTTGGTATTGTGTCCTCCTGAAGAATATGCAAATTGTTTTGTAGGTTGTTACCTATTCTGCTACACAAAACTGGGTCACAGATATATGTTAAATGGTTAATTTTTACAAAATGTATGCACATGATCATAAAGCATGAGCTGGGCAAGTATATGCAGGATTATAAACCTCACGGAATGTTCAGCAGGACATCATACATACTGATTGGTCCACAAGTGGTCCTTATTCTACTGGTAGTGGGCTGCTAGTATGAACAGAAGGCAGGACCCACTGCATACTGTAGGTGCAGCAATACTTTTTTTTTAATTTTACATTAAATCCAGGCTTTCATACTTTTATTTTAATAAAATAATTGGTAAGTTATTAACACTGTAGCAAAAAGACCCTCTGTATCAGGCGTAACAGTCAGATAATGAACTGGGTGGGATTCCTCTTGGGCACTTCTATACCCAAAAGAGGTATTATAGGACTGGCAGGGCCCTCTCTAGCAGGCCTTATTGATTAAATATCACTTTGTACACCAGAAAAAAGAAATAAAGCATAGTCTGAAAATAAATTAATCTCACCCCATGCAGCCTAACACTTTTGACTAGAGTCTAATGGGTTTCATTCCAATAAGAACCCCTGACAGTAACAGCTCTAAAATTAAGACTGAGAAATGAAATCATTTCTGAGTCTTTATTTCCCTTCATCCACCTGCCATGGTCCAGTGGAAGTATGTCAAAAGAGCAGGAAGAAAGTAACATACTTGCTTTAAATCCCTCATTTTATATCAGTGAGAGGCAGTATAACCTACAGGTTAGAGCACCAAGCTGTGAATATGGAGACACAGTTAACCTGTGTCCAAAGCCCAAAACTACCACTTGCATACTGTGCAAGTCACTTAAACGGACACTGCCAACCCTTTTTTCGTCCTATATTATTTCTAGTTGAAAACACACTTTATGATTGAGTACCGTCTCTAAAATTAATTGATTTTGCTGTTTTTTTAAACTGCATCCTTTTTAATAGAACTGAAAACCATGCTAATGGGAGGAATTATACTCAGCTTTGTTTTGTTTCAAATCCTTGATCTGTACTGCACACTTCCTGAACAGTAGGAACACCCCCAGTCACTCATTATGTAATAGTTTTCTCCCCTCCCACTGCATCGTGAGTGGCTATACTCTGTTGAGGTTGTTCCCAAGACCAAGAAAGATGTTGTGGGAGTTGATCAAAGACTGTAACAAAACATTTTATGTGTGGAAATACCAGGTTTTTTGCTTTGGAAAAGAAAACAAACATTTGTCAGTGCAGAATGTTGGCTTGCTGGCATTGTCATTAGTAGTGCAGGAGTTAGAAATGCAAAATAGGAATGGCAGGAAAGTATTGAAGTAATGCCAACACCTCCCCACAGAGACTGAAAGGCGTTGGGAGTGTGGCTTTGGGTCAGCCATAACGCTTACACCATTCCACCTCACCCCACCCTGCAGAGAGTGACAGGTTGTCGGGGTGTGCATTGGGGTCTTTGGCCCTTATGCTCACTCCATTCCATAAGGGAATAAGCTGAGATGGGTGCAATATAGGAGAATGGGGTGAACATAAGGGTGACAGAATACAAGGCATTCCTCACTGCCTGTCAGTGGCTGTAGGGTGGGGGGTGGGGGTAGAATTCTGTGAACATTATGGCTGACGAACTCAAGTTACACCCCTGAGACCTGTCAGTCTCTATAGGGTGGGTGTATGGTTGGAAACCTTAATGCCCCTGGTGTTTGTTGGTATTTTCACTCCAAATTTACAACAGTGGCTTTTTGGGACTCCACCTCATGAACAGTGGTGCTATCATTTTGTTACTCAATGCTGAAAGGTGATTTTGCACAGCAGCTGCACCATTGGGAGCAACAGGTGCAGAAACACATTTCGGGTTGGATGTAAAAAAATGACAGCTGTAATGTTCATGAAGAAGTGTAAAAAAATGGCAATGTTGAAAATCTGGAGAGAAAATATGATAAATTTGCAAACTTACGAGCATGCATAGATAATAATAATAATAAGCATTATTTTTAAGGTGCCTTTCAAAAACCAAGGCGCTGAACAAGTTAAACACACCATACATCACAATCTCATTAAAATATAAAACAATCATAAAACCACTACTACAATCAGAAAGACTTCAATCACCAAATGCTTGTCTCCATAAATGAGTTTTCAAGGCCTGTTTAAATCCCTCCACTGATGGGCACTCCTGTAACTGACAGGGTAGAGAATTTCAGAGGGTAGGGGCCACAAACATAAATGCCTGGACCCCAGCAGATCTTAAGCACACCCTCAAAATCTCTAGCAACCCCTCATCAGCTGAGCAGAGCGATTGCCTGGGTTGGTAGGGAACCAGGAGCTCTTTCAGATAGTCCAGTCCCTGTCCGTGTAGGGCTTTAAAAGTCAATAAAATTACTTTAAAGGTAATACACCACTGTATAGGCAGATAGTGCAGTCCACGCAGCACCGGTGAAATATGACTACACCGAGATGTTCCAGTCAAAAGCTGGGCTGCAGCATTCTGCACCAGCTGCAAAAGACAGAGTTCCACCCCAGATAGCCCTAGGTATAGAGCATTGCAATATTCCAAGTGCATGGACACAAAGGCATGGACCAGAGCAACACACACCTGTAATGCAGTCATTTTTGGGATTTTTTTTACCAGATTTTCAACATGGGCATTTTGGGACCTCTCCTCATGAACAGTGGCACTGTGATTTTGTTACTCTGTCCCGAAAGTTGATTTTGCACAGTGACTCCGCCCACTGTATTCCACAGGTGTGAAAACATGTTTCAGGCAGGATGTGAAAAATGATAGCTGTAATGTTCATAAGGAGGTGTGCAAAAATGGCAATGCTGAAAATCTGGAGTGAAAATATAAAAAAAATGGTGAAGTTATGAGTATACGTAGAAACTGCATAATGCATGCTGGTAATGCAGTCATTTTTTTTGGAATGTTTTCACCAAATTTGCAACATGGGCTTTTGAAACCTCTCCATATGAACACTGTCACTATGATTTTCTTAATCTGTTCCAAACATTGATTTCCCACAGCAACTGTGCCATTGTGTGCCAGATGAGCAAAAACACATTTTGGGCAGGATGTGAAAAATGCCAGCTATAATGTTCATAAGGAGGTGTGCCAAAATGGCAATGTTGAAAATCTGGAGTGAAAATATAAAAAATTCTCAAAGTTACGAGAGTGTGTGGAAACTAATGCATGCTCATAACACAGTAATTGTTTTGAATTTTTTCTCTAAATTTGCAACAAAGGCTTTTTGGGAGCCCACCTCATGAACAGTGACACTGTTGTTTCGTTAATCGGTCCCAAAAGGTTATTCCACACAGTGACCGCGAAATCACCTTTCAGGACTGAATTACAAAATGACCATGACTGATTTTATGAGGTGGGGTCCCAAGAACCCCATGTTGAAAATTTGGAGCCAAAAGTCAAAAAAATGGCCAAGATATCCACCTAAGATCAACCCCCACAATTGATGCCATTACACAGCTTACCGGCATTTCTTCAGTTCGCGGTCGGCTTTTGAAGAGTTCAGATGTCCCCTGCTCCACCTAAGATCACCATGCCAGGCCTCCAGAGGTAAGTATGGGGTGAGGGGTGGTGGGGGATGGGGTATAGAGGGTGGGTGGGTTGGGGAAGGGGGCACTGTGACCACAAGGGACCATTTTCTGTTTTAAAGGGCAAAAAGGAAAAAAAAATAGAACTCCAGGGGAAGTTTTTTTTTTTTACAGGTTTCACAAATGTATTTGGACACACTGGGGTGGGCTCCAGTTGTGCCACCTATTTTTTTGGGGGGGACTGAAGCCGACAGGCATTGAGCACCCCGGCTGGCAGACAAATAAATCTGGGGGACATAATGCTGACCGGGACTGGGCACCTCCATCGGCAGTTATAGCTACCTTCCCAGTTTCTTCAACTTTTTCATTGATACCACTCAGTATCCCCAACTATACCCTGCCATAATCCCTGTTTTTGCTCCAGTTTCTGTCTTTCCACCCAATTCGCCTGACCCCACACTTCCACATTTCTGCCCCTCTCCCTATTCATGCCCAATTTCTGTCCCCCACCAAAATTCTGCCCCTCCCCTCTTATGTTGTCTGAATGGACAATGATCCCGAGGTTTGTGAAATTTACCAGTTAACAGCAAACACTCAAGAAGGCAGATAAAACTTTGTCAGCAAGAAGCTTTGGGCAGAGAAGAGGGACGCCACTCCACATGGTGAGTAACTATCATTACTCCTCTCACAATCCCTCTCTTGCTCGCCGGCTTTATTGTCTCTTTCTTTTTCCCTTATCTCTTTTTCACTGATGCCATCTATCTCTGGCACAAGGGAATGTGGAAATGAAAGAGAAGAAAAAAGGTTTGCTGCTGCCCTGGCTGCACCTTCTTTCCTGCACACCAACCCCTTGGCAATTTCCTCAAAAATGTACACAAAAACTTCCCAACACATCAAATAACCAAAAAGAAATATAAATATTCTCCTCCACAAACAACACAACCATCTCTCTCAGTGGAGCACTGCACTCATCCTTCAGACCATCCCTTCTTTTGAAATCCATCCCCTGATTTGAATCCTTTGTGCCACTGCTACCCCCACCACAGCACTAACTGTATCAGCTCCAAAGAGACTCACCTGACCCAAAGTTGCACACCCACAACACAGGACAAGAGACACAACCTGTCCGCTGCTGCTCATTACTCCCCCAGTCCACTTGCAGTCTTGTCTCTTCAATTTTGCTCACTTTCACTGTCTATTTTTTCCTTCTTCCCTCAACAAGCGAGATGCAGCAAAAGTGTTCAACTTTGCTTTGCTCTTATTGACTCCCTCCTCAAACACCCACCTCACTAATGCTATGCTGCCTCTCTCTCAGCTCAATGCCTTGCTGCCACCCTCCAAAACCAATCAACCACTCCACCAATGCGCATGCACTAATGGGGAAGGGGAGGCAGCGGGTGTGGTGGACAGTCAATGGTTGATTATACAGGCAGAGCCATGGAAATGAAGGTGGTGGTTAGTGGTGGACAAGTCTTTAAGTTCACCACCCCCCAAAGACACTAAATTTGGCCATATAGCTTTCACTGTCCAGGTGACTCTCATAAAAAAATATGAAACATAAAAAATGGTGTGTTTCAAGATGCCCCCTATTGCATGGCAACCTAGGTGGCTGCCTAGTTCACCTATCCTCATGGTTGGTCCTGGTTGGTATTATAATGGAAGAGCTGATATTTGCCATGCATATTGATTGGAAGTCACCCTAAAATTATTCCAATGACATATGAATGAGGGCGTGGAAATTTATAGGGATTCCAAATCTGGCAATTTAGTATTCATGCGAAAAATTCTGAAAATATTTCTGTGCTTAGAACTTAGCCGTCCTTTGGAGCTAGATAACTGAACATTTATATGCATACTTTCCTGGAAGAATCAAATAAACTGCTAAATAGAGAGCTAATTGGTTGTGTAAATTGTAAGTTACAGGAGATCAAAATTGCACAACGTAATTAACTGTTAAATTGTGTGAAAATGTTCAAATTATTTGAATGGTTATTGCTCCACTGCTATTGCAGGTATATACTTAAGAGTTGGCATGTATATCAAAGTAAATGTGTCTTGGAATCTATTAAGTTGGCTAAACGTGGTTTAGTAGGTTAACATTAATTGTGGATACTTTATAAATTGCTAATTGGAAAATTTTGCTCAAAAATTAATGGATGCATGTTAGGTAATGTCACTAGAAATCAACTTGAGGAATTTAACTTTCACAAAGTACTTATCACCACTGAACCACTTTACCTGTACTAGTACCATGGCCCTGCAATACCACTCTAACACTCCTGTGACAATGATGCCCAGTACAATGCTCCATCAGGACTAAAGATATCCAGATACATCTGTCACAATGGCCTAAGTCACATCTAGTTGTAAGCCTGGCATCACTTGCTACTGTTTTCAAATAGTAAACATATACCGTACATTAGTATGTACAGGGTTATTACGGAGTCAGCAGGTGGCATTCTAAAGAAACAATGCTTCATGTCCATGTGCTTCCATAATGTCATTAAGTCAGTGAGCTCTGATGGTTATCTAGCATATTGCAAGACTTCAGCCTAGTGCACAGTGATGTAGATGACTATTCTTCATGGTTCATTATTTAAGACAGTGGCTTGATACTTGGAATCCCAATACTTTTACTATGGAACTTCCAATGAATCATACCTTAGTGCCATTTTACTCACCTCCTACCATCCTCTACAATGACAATTTAAGTGTATGACTGGGTAGAATGTATGGACATGGCTTCTACAAAGGTATCACAACATTCCACAATTTCACAAAAGCTCAAGAAATTCAATTTTAATAACCAATGTCATTTTGGAATGTTTGGCTGCTCATAACTTGGCTAGACTTTGCACAAGAGATTAGGGAGTTGATGCATGCAGCATCTTTTTTCAATCTTGTTTTTTCTCCTGGCCAGCAGCTCATCTCTTACAGATATACCCTGTTCACAGGGATATACCCAGAACAGGCTGAAACCAGTCATCATTCAGTTGGCTACTACTTTTTTTCCAACATCTTTCCCTCCAATCTCCCCTGGTGGGGTGCTGCCTCTGTCAGCCTTGCATAGCCACAGCTTTCCCTGTGACAGGAGCAAGCTCCCTGGTGCAGCTGTAGGGGTCACTGTGTTGGTGGAACTGACCACCAATCCCTGTAAACTGAGATATAGACTGCTGAGCATCAGCTGTCTACATCAAGGCCTGCCTCCTGATGTGACTTCTAGGGCTTGCTTCCAAACCTGAACTGTCATTATGGCAGCCCACTACTCTGCTGCTATGACATCGGGGTGGCATCCACACTTAACATTTAGTTTCAATTAACCTAACAAAACTGGTGATATTCCATTTTTGAGTTATAAAGTTATAGGGGCTTAACATTCTGCTGTTTACATAATTATCAAATGCAATTTTAAAATTTCTGAATGTTTGTAGGCCTATGACTCAGTCACTGTTAACCCTTGCTGTGCCGCAGACTGATATACTGTATTATATATATATATATATATATGAAAATCTTAGTAAATTTTTGTACAGATTTTGATAAAGTTATTATATCAGATTTGGTGCAATGTGGACAAAGAAAGCAATACTACCAGACAGGGTGAGAAGTATTGTGCTATACCAAACCACTCAGGGGCATAATGAGGCCTAACACTGCAGGCAGAGGGCCATATAGCCCATGGACAGTCTGGTATAGCACAATACTGCCCACCTTGGAGGGTATTATTGCACTTAGAAATTGGGCACTGTAAAAAAATTAAGTTTAATTTTAAAAAGTTAATGGAAAATTAGTTTAAAATATGTTTGGAGATAAAACAGTTTCTCTGTGGATTTTATTTAGGTCCTGGTTGTCATGGTTACTCCTCCCCCCACACACACGGCTTTTCCTTGAGAAGCCCTATTATGTGTAAAGAATAACATCTCCTGCTTGCTATGTCTGCAAATCACCCCTCCAGACAGAATTTGCAAGTTGCAGTCATCGTATCTATTATGGCACTGCACTTGCCTTCTGTGACCTGAATCACAGTAGTTACTAGATACAGTTAGATAACGTAGTCATGGCAAACAAGAAACTAAACAAGTGGATCACAGACTCAGAAAGCAATTTCAATCAATATTCCAATACAGCATTCAGATCAAATGAGGCAGTAAAATCATTTTGGGGGCAGTGGGACACATTAATTATATTTTACAAACCCCCCTTGGTCCTTATGGTTATTTCTCTACCCCTTCTAGTGGCAATATATGTTTATTTTATGTTTTTATTTTTTTGAACGGGTGCGTCAGGTGTTGTCATAGCAGCCAGTTAGGGAGACAGAGTGTCAGCATGATTGGCAGACTTGAGAGCAGTACCTTTGTTTTTTCAGAGCATTTCTTTTAAAACTACTACTAGGAGCTACTGCAGTTGCGATCTGGAGTAGAAGAGACAAAAATGTGTTGATGTGTGTGGTATGCAATTTGTTTATGAAAAAGCAGCTGTTGTAAAATTGTCTGCTCTTAGGGTCGGAAGATGTGGTCCTCAGGCGCGTGACCTTGTGTGATCCTGATGCAAAAACAGGAAGCAGAGACTCCGAAGTACCTTGATGGATAGTAGCGCTTTAAATTCCTTTTTTTTAACAGTAACTCGGCAGCACTCTCAGCTGCATTTGTGGCACTATCTCTGAATGCCAGGAAAAAACTAATTTGGCAGTAGCTTGCTTGACACTTCATAATTGTGTTTACTGAGAGTCGGTACTGGGGGATGTTTGTAGCCATGACTGAGGAGTTCTGTTGCTGAATATCTGCTAGGAAAATGTAAGTAGGTCTGATAAATAAGTATGAGGTTTGCTGTAGTGGGAAGTGATTGTGCTGTGTTTTTTTAAATGTTATTTAATTTTTGTTTGCCAAAAAAAACTGAGACAGAATGGGGGGAGGTGGAGTTTGCTCGCCAACTTGCCTACCAAGTGACATTAAAAAAATGGCAACATGTTCAAATTTATAATTCTATAGGCACCATGATTTAAATTGGTAATGGAGCAGGCTGAGCTGGCACCTTTTTTTATGCAGGCTCTGTTGACTAATAGACATCCACCTTGACAAGGGGCTCAGCCAATCTCAGCTTGGGTAAACTGAAACCAATTTTCTATTACTTTTTGAGTTAGGCAGAAATAACTTAAATCATAATTGTTGCAACATTTTGTGAAGCTATGTACATTTTGCATAATGTCATGGAAGCAAAATTGAAAATTCACTAGAATTTTGCTGGTGGAAGATACATTTTGCCCAGCCATAGTCCCAGCATTCCTGTGTATTCCCCCTCATATGTACCATCCAGTCCCATGTTTTGATTTCCTCCTTCTTGTTGTTATAGTCTGTTTCCTTATAATCATATGTACCAGTTTATCCTTTGTTGTTTCAAATGTAAGTATCTATCTGTATTACAATTACTACATGGTCACTTGTGGCTAATGGTTCCTTAATTATGTGCTTAATGTTTAGTGCTATTTGTAAGTACTGTCTTAGTCAAGTATGTTAGAGCATTTTGTTATTGAGTTTACTTACTGTGTCTTACTGCTTTTTCTTGTCATATCTAGAAATAGCTCCCTCCAATCCAAGCTGCTTTTTTTTCTCCCAGTTAATCTCAGGTAGATTGAAATCCCCAAGTATTATAATCTGCCCCCTTTATATTTGGATCTGGATTTCATTTAAATAGGAGATAAATGTTCCCCTGTTTGAATTAGGGGGGATATAACAAACCCCTGTTCTTACTGTAGGTTCTTTGGTTTAATATTGGACATTATAAAATGGGTTCCTAAAATACTGTCTTCTGATTCATCCAAACAGGTCACCTGACCATTGATTAATCTCTGATGTACACACAGTTGCATGTTCACATGGCTTTATTTCACTATTTCTTTAGGTAAAACTCTTAACAAAACATTGCCCATGTTATAAGAGGATTAACCCACTCCAGGGTATGGGTTTACTGAGCATTAATCCTTGCCTGGGTGGTTGAAATCACTTGGCTTTACCTCGTGATTCCAACCCCTCCCCCCGGCATGGATTAATGCTCAGTAAACCCATACCCTGTCATGGGTTAAGCCCTCCTTGTTGCTCATAGTGCTTCTGTATTGTTTTCATCCTCTTCACTGATACTATTGCTTACCTTTACATGCTCCTTTATATATAAGGCAACTCTACCTCCACTCCTTCTCTTCCTGTTCATACAGTATGTATCATACTGTAGCCCTTGCTGTTATTGTCCCATATATTGTCAAGGACCCACCATGTTTCACTTATGGTTGCAAGATTTGGTCCCTCCTCTGCAAGTAGCACTTTAAAATCCTCCAATTTATTTACTAAGCTCCTTGATTTTATTAAAACTATTTATATGTTCTTATGAGTTTTGCATTCTTCTGTCTTTTTTTTCTGCTTTGGTTTGTTGTAGTATCCTCCTCACCCCTCAACTCATGTCTAAATGTTTCAGTAGTGCCACTTCAAATCTTTCTGCTTATACAGTATGTTTCCCCTTTTGCATTTAGGTGCAACCCATCTATAGCATGCAGCTGATTATTTTTATAGAATTAATTTTATATGTTCCAATAGTCTGAAGCCTTCATTCATCCATTTATTTTAATGATTTCTCATTTTCTGCAATGAGATGCTCTACATACTGTGCATGTACGACTTCTGATATGATCGGTGTATACCTAAGATTTTTTTACTTTCCACCCCAATGTTACATAGTCTTCTTTAAGTTCCTACTATTCCCTTCCACCTACTGTATGTCATTCACACCTGCATGAATCAGAATGCAGAGGTTTTCCCCTGGAATTGTTAGTATTCCCTCCAGATTCTCATTATGTGATTTATTTTCGCTCCTGGTAGGCAAGTTACCATCCTTCTATTTTTGTCCTTTCTTCACACAACCCTCTCTGCATGCCTCACCATAGACTCTAATTAACACATTGCCCTGCTTCATTTCTTTATTTGTGATTTGCTTTCAATTGTCCCCAACGCTGGGAAACTATTTGAACAAGGAATTTCACTACTGGTATAGAATTCCACACATCCTGCTCTCCTTCCTCTTTTAGCACTCCTTGTACTTAAACAAAGTCTAGTTCTCCTCCTCCTCCTCCTGTTGTTGAGACCTATTCTTCTTCCTACATTCACTTTGAACTTGTTTTGTATCTGTTTGCATTGTGTTTTTAGCAGTGTTCATGTCCCTAATCAGGTTATCCACAATGCTGTCCAATGTTTTGATTTCATCCATATTCCTTATCTCAGTTTTAAGGGCTAATAATACATCATATAAAGGAATCTGGCTCAGCTCACCTTAGCTTAAATGTAGAAAGAAAAGTTATTAAATCTGGTGGAGCCCATATACAATAAAAGCTTAGCTAACATGCAAGGAATTGAATCACCAGGCTCACTCTCCAAGACAGTATCTTAAAATGAGGATATTTTATTTAGATGTGCTTTCACAATAATTAATTTAGATAGTAACATCCAGTCATAAATCAGCTGCCAGTGTTTTAAGGATTATTATCCCTTCTTCAGGGATACTGGTAATACAGCATTTCAGGGGTTATTTCCCATTCATCAGGGAGTCTGGTAATACACCATAAATAAAATTAAATAATAAATAAATTATATTTACATTTTGATTCCTATGAAGAAATTTTACCTCACATACTGTTTAGAAAATCCAAAAACTGTTGATGTAACCATACTTCTTATAGTAGCCAATTTCTTTTGAAGCTGATACCCTCTTTTCATAAATCGTCATTCACTTCCTATTTAATTTAATAGATACTGTACAGTCACTTTAAAACACTGTTTCTGTTCAATATATACATATAGTTTTTGCAATAGAGACCAGATTAATTCACATACTTTTATATGCCCTGTCACATCTTTCAGGTATTAATTTCCTGGAAGTTGTATTTTATTTTCTGGAAAAAAAATGTTTAAAAGGTAACAATATTTTAATCCCATAAATATCTTGAGATTATTCATTTTACAGCATTCCACTGCTTTTCCTCTTGTTACTGTGGCTAGTAATTGCAGTCTATGTTCCAGATATTCAAAAGGGTTGCACCATGCACAATAGGGTTGCTCCAGCGCAAGTCTAAAAATGCACCATTCTGTGATATTCAGCGGGAGGCAGATGCACCCCCCAAATCAAGCTGAGCAAAAGCACAATGATAATGAATGTATGCGCAACTGAAGGGGGAGGAACCATGCATACATGGCGCAATGCGATATTCAACAACATGCGCCATGCGCAATAGGGGAGCAAGCGGAAGTTGTGTGATAGTGGAAATGAGCCAAAATAAAAAGGAACAAGGGAGAGGCACAAGAATGCTACAGAGAAGGCACATGAGGCTGAACTATAGCAACTCAAACTCGGCAGGAGGGATACACAGGGCAGGCCAGGGAAAGGGCACCCTGAACAGAGAGGCACAGGGAAGGTGTGGGGAGCCACAGCCAGTGCAGAAGGGGGAAGTGCCACACAGCACAGAGGTCACCACAGGAAGGTGTTCCCAGTGCAGGGGAAGTAGCAGCAAGGACAGTGGGGGGAACACAGAAACAGCTGCCAGAGGGTGAACACAAGCCAGGACATGGCCAGTGCCATCATCCAGATGGAGGCAGTAATGAGGGGTGAGAAGATGGGCAGCAGGGGGGGTGCGTCCATGGAAGGGCCCATTGGCAGTATGCCCCCATCAGGCAGTACCGAGCCCACACCAGCTTCGAGCTGTACAGTGATACTGAGATCGTGGGCTGGTACAGCCTGAATCGGGCAATTCTGAGGTGGCTTTGTGAGCTGTGCAGTGATGTGATGCAGGCACCCACATGACAGAGCCATGCTCCGTCAGTGGAGACTAAAGTGACAGCTTGCATGTGCTTGCTTGCCACGGGTACCTTCCAGAGACCAGCAGGGGACACCACAGGCATAACCAAGTCGGCCACATCATGCCACCTCACCCAGTTCCTCAGCACACTGCTGCCACATGCTGCGGAGTACATCCATTTCCCCAGCACACCAGCAGAGTGCACAGCAAACATACAGGAGTTCCACAGGGTAGCACGTATGCCTGGTGTGCTGGGGCAATAGACTGCACCCATGTGGCCAACCGCACACCACCTGGCCCCAAGGGGGCTGAGTATATTAATCAGAAGGGCTATGCTAGCATCAACTTCAGGTGGTGTGCGATGCCAGGGGGCGCATAATCAATGTCTGTGCCATGCACCCTGGGGGAGCACATGATGCCTTCATCTGGCACCAGTTGGCATTGTGCCACATATTCGAGAGTGGGGACATCCCCACTGGCCACTTAGTGGGTGAGTATGCAAACCATATGGACAAACATAGAGCTTGGGAGGGGCATGGTCAGAGGTGACATGGGTAGTGGCCTACATGGCCCGGGGCAGGGCGATGCTGATCCCCAAGCTAACCTCCACCCTCTACACACAGGTGACAGTGGATTTCCACTCCATCCCTGGCTGCTCACACCATACCAGCCCACGACCCCATCACAACAATGCTACAATGAGGCACATGCCACCACATGCAATGTCATCGAGTGGGTTTTCAGTATGCTGAAGGCACATTTCTGTTGCCTGGACACCTTTGGTGGTGCCCTACAGTACAGACCCTCAAAGGCTTGTGGGCTATTCCTGGCCTGTTGCATCCTGCACAACATGGCCAAGTAATGTGAGATAGCCATACAGGTCAAAGAGGGGGACAGCAATGGGGACGATGAGGATGCCGGTGACAATGGTGATGGGCAGCCCCCCCTTGGGTGATGGGACCACCTACTGCTCCAGCTGGCACAGCTGCACAGGGACACCATCACAGAGGAGCACTTCAGCCAACCCAGGTAAGTCATGGGGCCATGTGCAAGCACCAGTGGCAAAGACACAACCCACAAACACGCATGAACATACACCAGGGGTGCATTCCATCAAGGGAAGTGGCCGGGGCATGGAACCGCACACACTGCCAGGGATGGGCAAGGTCTAACATGGCACGTGGCCATACACACACATGCACACCTCACCAGACATGCACAAAGAGTAGGAGGCATGTTGACCCAAACTGCCACCCCTAGCCACACACATGTCCACAGACCAACACGCCCACTGCCTGTCATTGTGCATGTGTCAGATGCTGGGCACCATTGCACAGTGGCGTACAGCACAATGCAGGCATCATCATGCACACACAACTGCGGACAGCAGCCGGAAGGGTGTGCAGATGGACTGTGTGTGTGTGTGTGTGTGTGTGCAGGGCCGGGTACCCACCCGTCCATTGCCCACTGAATGACACAATGCACACAGGGCAGTATCAGACAGTAGCCATGCTGGGAGACAGGTCAGTCATGTGCCACAGTGCCATGGCCACCACGGATGTGTGGGCAGCACCACCGAGACCTGCCAGCAGTGACAGGCTGACCACTGGCCTCATGGGGTGGCACCAATGGTCCCCCAGGGATTCCACTGCATGAACATGAGTGTGCTCAGGCAGGGGTCTGCAGCACACTGAGCATGCCTGCACCAGGCATGCTCGGGATGCCCATAGCTGAACCTGGTGGTGACAAGGATGGTGTCGCATGATGCCCGGAATGGGGGGTGGACATTGCACTGCATGGTGTCTGTGACGCATGGGCAACTAACTGTGTGCCCATTGTGGCCATGACAGCAGTGAATGCCTGTATCTGCCTGTCAGTGGCAGCGGTCACATCCTCCCGCAACCGGTCCATCCCTGCCAGGAGCAGAGCGGTGTCTCTGCTGTGGCGCTCCTCTGCCTGGCGCAGAGCTGCACTTAGTGCATCCACCGCCATCACAAGTCACATCTGCTGATTGACAGATGCTTGTAGTATGCGGGTGTGCTCATCCAAGAGGTCTTCAGCCTGATCGGCATGCTGTCCCTCAGGGTGTTTGTGGCCCTGATGCTTATCACCCCTTGAGGGTGGGCGCTGCACACCAGGGCCATGCCTGGGCATGTCCACAGGTGGTGCACTGACACTGCCCCCTGACACTGTACCCACATGGCCATTGGCCGACTGCTGATGCTGCCCCTCCAGCTGCCACTCCCCAGGGCTCAACGGTACCACTGCAGAGGCTGCCACAGTGCCACTGTCCTGGACACACACCAGTGCTGCCCCACTGGTGCTGACAGGCACAGGCTGGGACTGTGATGACACGCAGGCCTCCACGGGGGCTATCCACAGCCATGGCCGTAATGTCAACTGCTGTGTGGCCATCCTGTGGCACACATGTGTCACTGCCCATGACATTGGCTCCATCATCATTGGTGATGGATCCAGCACCAGCCCGAGTGTCAGCATGCTGGCATCCATGGATGCCGGCATGCTATGACATGGGAAGGGCCTCTTCCTCACCTGCTCCACCAACATCAGTCCAGACGTCCAGGCGGGCCCACTGTTACCCTGACCCCCGTATTCCTGTAGAAGGGAATGGGACCTCTTCCATCTCAATGTGACTGGCCTCAGTGGAGAAGCCCAGCACCACTGAGCCATGCAGATGATCAGGAGCTGTAAGGGGAAAAAAAGTAGCATTACTGCATGTGACGTACCCTGTCCCCCCCCCAATAGACAGACCATGACCTACCATGCAGTGACTGGCTACCACCCATCTAGAATCCATCACCTGGAACACCCTCAATGGCACAATGCTGCATGCTGCCAGCAACCCGGTCTTCTTGTGGGGTCAGGCATAGCACCTCCGGCTGTCCCCCACCTGTTGCAGACCTTGTTGCCCTGATGGCAGCCACCTTCTCTTTAATCCTCCACCTGTCTGTGCCCATCTTCTTTTTAACTCCTGCATGGAGCGCTGGTGGCTGCCATGCAGGTTTACAGCACTCACCACCTCCTCCCATGCAGCAGCACAGGCCTGAGGTGTTCTCTGGCATCCGCTGAGAAGCGGCTCCTGGTCTAGGTAGGCCTTGAACAGGGCATCTGTCTCAGCCTTAGTGAAATTTGGCCTCCTCTTCCTCCCACGACTCTGTTCCTCTTCCTTCACCACATGCTCGGTCATGATTCATCCTGTGAGAAAGACAGGTGTTACCTGTGACTGTGCAGTCCCATGCATGTCCCAAACACCACAGTCCACTCTCCCAAACAGCATGCAACTCACTGCAATAGACTGCAGTAACCGACTATGGCCAGTGCAGCCCAATGTCGCACTTTTATAATGCAACTCATGCAAATGAGGTGAGGCGCATCTTTAAGTGGATGCAAATGCAGTGACTGTGCCATTGAATTGCAGATTAGCTGATTTGCATCTGCCGGCTGAATATCACGCTGTTGCGCTATGCGCAATTGTGTTAAATGTGCTGAGCCAAGGGCGCAGTTCTGTGACATGCACAGTACACACCTAACTGTGCATGCCCGGGTTGATGACGCAGGTGCCTGCCATGCTGCTGACGTGCTGTGTGCAGAAGGCAATGCAGGGCATGGCCACCATTTTGCCAGTGGTGCTATGGCGCTGTTAACCTATATGGCGCTGTGGCACTGGGGCATCATAGGCGCACTGGGGCAACAGCGCAGTAGGCCACTACAGGAGGTGGCACACAGGCATCCAATTGTGCTACATGCATTGGGTTCCAATCGCGCTGTGGCAGTCCGTGCGCCAGAGACCCTTGACCCTGTGCCTGACCTTTGCCCCTAGGTGCCATGCATCAGGCATGGGTGCACCACTATCATGCTGTTCAGTGACAGCACACTAGGTACTGGCAGCGCTGTACCGTGCAGCATCTGCATGTGGCAGGACCACACGGCAGAGAGCCATTTTGATGGAACTGAGCAGCAGAGATGGTGTGGAGGCATGCTGTGCAGTGGAGCCAGATTGAGCTGGCAAACCTTGTGGCCATAGTCAAGCCACATGTTGGGGATTTGTTTGGGGAGGAACCCCTGGACAGGTCCAGGAGTGAAGTATGGCAGGAGGTGGCCGACATCTTGGAGGAGGCCACCGGTATGGGGTGGATGGCAGAGCAGTGCCACCACTGTTATGGGGACCTGAGGCACAGGGACCTGGACCTGCTTGCCCACCTGCGGGCATGTGCCAGGAGGGGCACGGTGCCACAGCCAGGTAGGTGCAACATCCATGCACTTTTATCATCCATACGGGTATCACGGTTGCATGTGTCCAGCACATGGCGGGGTGCCGTCCGGTGTTGGTCATGGTGGTGGTATCGGGGTGTGAGGTGGGTGGGTCTGGCTGTGTGGGATTGCACACACATGGGAGCTGGAGGACATTGCAACCGGATTGTACTAATGTTCCTTTCTCCATGTTTGCACCTTAGGGCCAGAAGAACTGAGGTGCAACCGAGAGGGGAGGCGCTGCATGTTGGAGGAGAGGGACAGGAGGGATGAAGGTGGTCTGTGGGCATGGACCAGCCTGCTAATGGTGAGTGCCTTACATCCATGATTACTATTGCATGCTGTATAACTGGGCGGGCAGTTGGGCATGGCCACCATCCAGTAACACCACTGCCATGCACGCAGCTTGTTACAGTCAGCACTGTCCAGTGGCACTGCATCTCTGGGAGTGCATCAATGGTGGTCCATGCATGCACTGGGCACATAGCTGTGGCACTACCTTCACACCGCATAGCCAAGTCACTGTACGACCATGGTGGTGCTGTGCAGGACATGGGCGGTGGGTGTGTACAACGGTCCACATGGCTGTGGCTGCCTGGGTGGGCAGGTCTTGTGGACACGGTCACTGTGGGTGGTCACACACCATCTCAGGGGCATGTCACATGGCTGTATGCCATTCACAATGGTTGGGCTGCAGGGGGATGGACAGTCACTCCTATTGACTCTGCTCCCTCGTCCTAGGTGGCCAGACTCTCCAGCAGATCCAGTGAGACATCCAGGAGCTGCTGCAGGTCAGAAGGGAGACTTTGGAGCTCCTGAGGCACATCCACCACCACGGGGTGAGAAGGAGGTGGAGATCACATAGGCGCCAGGAGGAAAAGGACCGGGGTGGCCAGTGACGTCCCCATGCCCCAAATACCACCTTCCCCCCTTTGACCCACCTTCACACCCCTTCTTCCCTCTCCCATATGTTCACCCCTGCCCCTTACCCACCCCCACCTGTTATGTGGCCCTTCTCCCACTATTGTATACAGTTTTGTATATATCTTTACTGTACATAGTTTTAGTATGTACATTTTGTTATAACAACTGTGGTGGTCTCTGATTTGCAGCGGGCTACAGGTGCTCAGCTGCAGTGGTGTGCATGGCATCGGGGTGGTGTATATGTGTGTGTGTGTGTGTGTGTGTGTGTGTGTGTGTGTGCAGAGGTGAACCACCTATGGTTTGGACAGGGGGATCAGTCACTGTCTGTGGTTTGTGTGTTGTACTCTGTGTACTGCATGCCTATGTACAGTGGTCCATGGGGCCTGCACTGTGTGCATGGCACCCCAGTCAGACCGTCCATGGCCTGTGCAGCTGACACCCTTGCATGTCTGTGATATGCACGGTCTGCTGGTGTATCAGTGGTGGCTGTCCATGCTGGATAACAACTGTACCTGGCACAATACCAGGTTGACCGCCATCACCAATATGGTGCATGTCTGCCTCCGGTGGCACTGTGGCCTCTGCTGTTGTCCACCATCCATGCGGTCAATTGTGTCTGTTGCAGGGGATGTGCTCCAGTGCCTGTCACTTGTGCTCTGGCAGCATGCAGGTGGCATACAGCTTCATGGTGGCTGTGCAGGGTGGCTGGCACACCTGTTCAATGTAGGGGTGTTGGCCGTGTGTACACGTCAGCCGTGGCCACATGCCAGTGGCTTGGTTGACCCGCTACTGTGTCCCTGTGTTGCTGTGCCCTTCAGTATGGGTGGGTGTTTATCCATGCACTGTGTTTCATCCTGTGTGGTGCATGCCTCCATGCTACACTGTGTGTGTCTGTGCTGGCTGTTGTGGCCAGTGCTGGGACGGGATGTGTCCTTGGGAGGGTGTGCAGGGTACTGTACCACTGGAGGTGGGGTCCGGGGCATGCCCTGTCGCATGTGGGGTACCTCATGTGCTGATGCATGGTCGGTCTCTCAGCTGTACCTCAGGGGGGACATGCAGGGTGGCACTGTGTGTGCATCTGTTGCATCACTGTCTGCTGCCGTCCACTGCAGGGTGCCCATGGTGGGGCTGCCTTGCATGGGTCCATGGTGCACAGGGTTGCATTGTCACAGTGGGGGTGGTGGCATGTATGGGGTGTCCTGCACTGTTGGGTGCTACTCCTGGGTAGGGTGTATGGGGATCATGGTGCAGGGTGTGCTCTGCATTGGTGGGATGGTGTGGTCCGGGGTGGTCAGCCCTCCTTGTGTGCCAGTCACAGCTTGCCAGGGGGTGTGCTGGAGCACCATGGCACAGCTGTGGGTTGGTTGCTGGTATCCATGGGCTGGTGGTTATTCCAGCTGTCCCCCAGTTGTGCAGTGCATGGGGTGTGGGGGGATGATGTCTGTTCAGCTGTGTGTTCCTCTGCCCATCTGTGGCATGGGTGGTGGGCCCCTGCATCCCTGGTTGTGCTGTTGCATTGCTGCACTGCTGCTGGGGGCATCCCTGGTTGCACTATGGCGCATCTGGACAGCTCAGCTGAACATCCCTTATTGCGCTATGGCGCATCAGATATGCTCAGCTTCACCTCCCTAGTTGCACTATGGCACAGGTGGTGAGATATTCAGTCGTGTGCCGTAGGCTCATCTTGGCCTGCACAGTTTTTGAATATTGCGCTTCTTGTGCATGGGCACAGTGGACTTGTGCTTGCTTCAGCTGTTGCGTACTTTTTGGGCGCAGTTTGAATATCTAGGCCTATCCCCTGACTTAAGGTAAAGGTGATATGTTTGAAGAGACATGTGACTATATTATCCCTTGGTATCTGGTTGAATTCTATCACATATCCTTTCACAATCACTTTCAGTACCCACTTGTCTATTGTTGTGTTGGCCCAAGTTTGGGAGAAGAGCTGGAGTCTTCCTCCAACTGAGACTTCCAGTTCTTGGGCCTTGTTCTCCTCATGCCTTAAAACCTCTTCTGGCATAGTTGGGATGGCTACCACCTCTGCCCTTGGATCATCAACATTGACTCCTATTGTTTATGAAGTTTCCCCATCTATTAAATACATTGGGTTTGAAATCATAGTTGCGGATTCAGCATTCTGAAAATAGTTACTTGTGCAGTCTCTTTGAAAATTGTTACAAAATCTGTTCTTACTGAAACTTGGGCAGTGACCTGACTTCTCCCTCATTACTCTTTCCTTCTACCTCTTGTTTGATGTATTTTTCCAGTCCAGGTCCAAACACCATGTTGTCTTTAAATTGTAAGTTTGTCAGCATGGTCTTAGACTCCTGATCCATATGCAGAAGTTTTAACTACAGGTGCCGCCTTGCTCTTTAGACTGTGGCTGTGGCATATGCTGGCATCCTGAATGTGTCCATGGCTGTATCCACCATATACCTGATGTCCTGCATTCTTTACTCCATAGTGGGCTTGTGCTTACTAGCCTTCGGAAGGTCATCCTTCATGGCCATCATCCAACTCTGGATGGCCTTTGTGGTGTACATGAATGATCTGGCTGTCTTGATTGCCATTCTAAGTATTTAATAAGCCTTCTTGATGGCATACTTTTAATTCTTGTTGGCTGGGTCTTATAGGGCTGTAGTCCCTTCAGAGGGAAGAACAGAGTGATTACCTAGTGCTGCTATCTGTGGGTCAACTCTCAGGGGAACAGACCACAGTTTCTGTTTATTTATTTATTTTATTTATTTAGTTAAACATCAGTTTAGAAACCTTTGAGCCAGAGGCTCATTTACAAAGGTACCTCGTCACAAAGAGGACATCAGAACAGTAGTACAAGGGACACATTACTTACAAACAAAAAAGTTACAGTTCAATTACAATTTTGTTACAATAGAATACAATCTCCAACGAAGCAAAAGATAACAAAAGGTGCAAAACTTATGGTCGGGGGAGAGCTGGTGGGGGTAGAAGGGAGGGAGATAGGGAGGAGGAATTCATAGGAAAAGGAAGGGGGGGGCGCTCAGTGAGCATTGTCAAACAGTAATATATATATATATATATATATATATATATATATTTTTTTTACACTAGGCTAGCGGCAGTTGCATTTATGAGAGCTAAGCAAGAAGTTTCTGAGCCTGGGCTTAAAGCAAGCTAAGGTTAGTGAGTTTGAGACACTGGCAGGGAGGGAGTTATACCAGTGGGCGCCCGGTAGGGGAATGCCCTCTGACCTTGGAAGGTCCTGGCTCTCAGAATAACTAGGGTAGCTCTTGACCAGGCTGCACGTGATCAGGGTCGGTAGCACGCCATGGAGCTGGATAGGCCTATGGGGATAGGGCTATGAGGGCTTTAAAGGTGAGCTGGCATGTCTGATACATGAGTCACTCTTCCAGGTTGAGTAGGGTAGCCAGGGTGTACAGCTCACATGTGTGAGTGAGTCTGGGAGCACCAGTGATAAGTCTGCAGGCCTTATTAACTGTGAGGTGAACCTTGTTGAGGGCAGTCTGATCTGCTGAGCCATAGACCGGAAGGCCATAGTCAATGAGAGACATGACAGAGGAGGTGACAGCCAGGCGGAGGAGGCATCAGGAGGGAGGCATTTCCTGTGCGGTAAAGAATGCCTAGCCGTGAGTTGGCTACAGAATTTAGGGCAGATATATGTCCATGGAATGAAAGTGCAGGGTCAAAGGTTATACCAAGATATTTATAGGACTGCACCTGGTCAATGACGAGATTGGTGTGGAGTGGACAGCTAAGGGAAACTTGCTGTACTTATTTTGGGGGTGGGAGAAGAGCATCGTTTTTGTTTTCTTAAGGTTGATAACAAGTCATTGCTCAGTGAACCAGGTAGCTGCAGAGTCAAAGACTAGTTGGAGGGAGTTCTGTAGCAGCATGGGGTCATTGTGGGAGGCAACGAGAACAGCATCATCAGCATAGAGAAGCATCTTACCCATACAACTGCTGGGTATGGAGTTAAGAAAGAGTAAGAATAGTAGGGGTCCAAGAATTGAGCCTCATGGCACCCCAGAGCGAATGGGGCATGTTTCAGAGAGAGTACCGCTGACTCTCACATTGGGAGCGGGCAGAGAGATAGCTGGTGCACCAGGAAACAGGTCCTGAGGCAAAGCCTATTAGGTCGAGGGTGGAGAGAAAGAGGATGCGAAACGGCATCAATGCTTTAGACAGGTCAATGAATATAGCACCAGCCAGGGCACCAGAGTCCAAGGAGGCATGGAGGAAGTTGGAAAATTCCAGGAGTGCTGTATTGGTACTATGACCTGCTCTGAACCCGTGTTGTTCAGGGCAGAGAACATTGTACTTACAGAGGTAGTCAGAGACTTGGGACGCCACAATTTTCTCTCTTCTCTAACGCCTTAGAGAGGGGGGAGAGGATTGAGATCAGTCGGTAGTTACCCGGAAGAGTCCTGTCACCACCTTTATGGACAAGGGTAACTGTGGCAATCTTCCAGGCAGAGAGGAATTGTCCGAGACAGAGTGATTTGTTGAAAATGCACATAATAGGTGAGAGGACCTGATCCAGGACCTGACGTAAAAGGCAGGGATCAAGTGAGTCATTACCGATGGTGTTACCTTTTAGGGCTTTTAGCAAGTAAGGCCTAGTTTCTTGCATGGTGACACGACGCAGGTGGAAAGAGGGGCGGCAATGGGTGGTGGCACAGATGGAGGAGGTGGACTGAAAAGTTACCAGGAAGTACTGAGCTAAGGTCGGTAAAGGAGTTATTGAGGTGGTGGCAATGAGGCAGGGTCAGAGGAGACCGGTACCATTGATGTTGAGAAGAGAAGGAGAGGGAGACTGGGGTGACCATTCAGTTGCTTGATGTTGTCCCAGAAGCACCTGGGGTTCCCCAGGAGGAGGTAAGAGGGGCTTGGTAGTATTCCGCCTTTGCTTTATGGATGGCCCAGGTGCACTGGTCAAGTGGTGGCAGCATAGGACTGCCTGTCAGCTGAATGGCCAGTAGCAACAGCAAGGTGCCAAAGATTGTTGCGTTGCTTAAGTTGCCACAGTAGGGCAGGGTGATCCAAGGGCATGTTTCACTTGGACCTCCTAGCAGCTAGGGAGCAAAGATGTCACAGGCAAAGTTGAAAGTGCTTACAAAGAAGGCCAGGGCCAAGTCAATGTTGGTTGCCCCGTCAGAGGGGACCAATCAGTGTGGTAAGGAAGCGCTTAAGGCCTATGAGTCCCCAGGCCTAAGCCGCCTCAGAGGTGATTTTGACCGGGATGAGGGCCGAGGGTTTCCCAGTTGAAAAGCACAGGGAGTGGTCACTGAGGCAGTCAGGGAGGATTTGGATGTTGTGGATGCGGATTGGCCTGTTGGTGAGGACCACATCCAGGAGGGTGCTTGTCCCCCAGGGTTTTCTAGTAGGCTGCGTGACCAGTTGAGTTAGGTCAATTGAATCGAAGCCTCACGGTGGGAGGAGGACGAGGGGCAGAGCCAGTTTATATTCAAGTCGCCCACCAAGATTTGGTCCGCCGAGTTGGGTAGGAGGAGGTAGTCAATTAGTGGGCCCAGGGCCTGGGATTGGTTCTTGGGGGTATGTAGGCTACGGTTAGGAATAATGGGCCTCTAGCTGGGTCAGGGGACAGCTTTAGAGTAAGTGCCTGGGCCTCATGGTCGAGGTCAGGCGGGGAGTGGTAGCCCCATGAGAGAATCCTTCAAATAGAAGACACAGCCCCACCTCCTCCTGCTGACACGGTCCAACGGTGTAGAGTGTAGCCGGGAGAGAGACATGAGAGTTAGGAGTGGAGGGAGACAGCCAGGTTTCAACCAGGGCAACAACATCAGGTTATGAAGCGCCACCCAGCAGTGTAGAGAGTCCAGTTTTTCAGGAGGCTACAGATGTTCATAGAAGCAATGCACAGCCCAGGAGATTTCAGGGAGGACCAGTGCTGCCAGGCCTGGGATTGGGGTGGACATTGCCTGACAGGAGCAGGAGGAGGAGGGCTGATCTGGGGAGTGCACAATGGCGGGATAGCTTTCACGATTGAGAGGGGGTGATGAGGAGTGATGAGGGGTGATCACCATGAAAACAGCTACTAGAGAGCAGTAAATGTGACAAGTGAGGTATTGGGAGCAAATTGTTCAAACTTAATCAGGCTCCCTCTAGTGGCAAAACAATATAAGGAGCTAATGGAGAAGATCAAGGTAGAAATTACCTGGTGTGTCTCGTGTGCAGTGACTTTCAGTTTTCAAATACAGTTACAAGCAAATGCAAATAGTTTTAGCTGGTTCAAATGGGCTGTGGGCTATCAGGTACTATTGTGATTCAAAAAAGGAGGTGATTACTAGCAGGGCAAACTGAAATTCTGCACACTGGAAATGCACTTAAAGTTAAACAGTCCCCAAATGAGTTTTTCACAGAGGGGTAATTCAGTTACAACTGGAAATGCACTTTACAAATTAACAAACAGACTCCAGTGAGATTTGCACGGGGGGGGATTTCAGATAGAACACAGGTCCTGGGCTTGCAGTGACTCTAAGCTTTTAAATACAGTTACAGGCAAATGCAAATAGTTTTAGCTGGTTCATTTTAAAAGTTTAAAATCAGGCACAAAGTAACAGTTCTGCTCGTTTGAGCCTGGGCAGCAACTCGAGGTGCTACTTTGGCCGGGATTCATGCACTGGCAGGAGCTTGTAGTATTCAGAAAAGGCCAGATGATATGATGGTGGCAGCAGCCTGGATCAAGGTAGAAATTACCCTGGTGTGTCTGGGTTCGGGGCTTCTGCGGTCAGGGAGGGTTTCAGAGCAAGCTCCCGCGACCGGTCTCCCTCAGGGGAGGGGTGGTCTCTGCGGGAGAATGAAGAGAGAGGGGGATTAAAATATGCAGCACAGGCAAAAGATTAACTTGCTGGGGGCGGGCTGGTAGTGGGTGTGGGGAGAAGAGCAAATGGGCTGTGGGCTATCAGGTACTATTGTGATTCAAAAAGGAGGTGATTACTAGCAGGGCAAACTGAAATTCTGCACACTGGAAATGCACTTAGAAGTTAAACAGTCCCCAAATGAGTTTTTCACAGGGGGGTAATTCAGTTACAACTGGAAATGCACTTTACAAATTAACAAACAGTCCCCAGTGAGATTTGCACAGGGGGGGATTTCAGATAGAACACAGGTCCTGGGCTTGCAGTGACTCTAAGCTTTTAAATACAGTTACAGGCAAATGCAAATAGTTTTAGCTGGTTTAGCTGGTTTGTCCTCTGGTAGTGGGTACCTTCTGTCGAAGCTGTCCTTTTCTCTTGTTGTAACCACATTAGGAGCATCCCATTCTTTGTAAAATAGACCATAATGTGCCTTACACAAACTGGGAAAAAGGTGGGGGATTTTTTCCTTTCTCTCACAAGTGTATCCAGCTTCTGATACTCTTGGGGAGCTGGTTTATCAAACTTCAGGTTTTGGGAACACAAGGTCCTATATCTTCTCCAGTAGCTTCTGAAGCATGCCTGCCATTGAACCATAAAACATCAATATTAACCTCTCTTGATGTGCACAAAGCCACATTTTCTCTCGGGGGGTCATTATGGACCAGAAAAAGGTAGCAGAGATATCCAGACTGACTGGATAACAAGAAGTTGAGACATTTACTGCAAACTGTTCTGTTTTGGCCTATCTCAGAGAATGACCAGTAAACCTGTGAATCTGAGATGACAAAGGGTTAAAACTCAAACACTGCTTGTATCTATAGTGTCTATAGTGACAATGAACATGACACAATGACATGAGATTCTTCACAACAGAATTCTGCATGGACAATAGTAAACAGATTTAACAGGGCTGGATAGCACTAGTACCAGTATCCTTCATGAAGAATACCCTGCAAACAAGCACAGAAGATAGGACAGTGCTGCCAACCAAAACATCAGGAAAACTGGAGACTCTTAAGAAAGGATCCTGCAACAATGGAACTGTAGAAATCACACCAGAAAAAAATACCCAAATGGCTGCCCCATGTAAAAACAACCCCTACACAAAACGGCTGCTGTCAGTAGGAAAGAACACAAACACAAAATGGCCTCCTCTGGAGCCAATACAAAATGGCCATTGCCTGAAAAGCACAAAATGGCTGGTGACAAGCAGGATATTACCTCAAGATGGCAGTCATCATGAAGAAAACACAAAGCTAGGAGAGTAAAAGTCAGCAAGATGGCTGGCAAGATCAAGTGCAGTATCACAAGATCTCAGTACCATTTGTCCAAGTAACTAAAGTGACTAGCCAGTGGACTACAAAGATGTTCATCAAGATCTGGAACCTATGAGATTTCAGTGACATGACCTGCCCTGCACAGCTACAGTAGCTGCTTCACTTAAAGGGTACCTACACAAGCAGTTTTTTAAAACTGCAAACTCCAAAATCTGGCTTCATAGTCAGGTAAAGTAAAGGCTGGTGTTTACATTTATGCTAAAACTGCATTTATGTAAATAACATAAATGCAGTTTCATAGCTTCCAAAAATGTAAACATCAGCCTTTCACTTCCAAAAAACAGCCTTGGTTTCTCCCTAAGATGTCTGCCAAGTGTGTTAAGTGATGAGTCATGATGACATCATCAAAGCCAGATACCCACATATATTTCTATAGTGCTAACTAATTCTTCTTTCCCTCTTTGTTTTGAATTGTTTTACCAGAATGATCAACACCATGTATTAACTCATGGATTATTTTGATCAATACACATGTTCAGCTATGATTTTGTTCATTTTGTTCACTTTAACTTGCGGAAAATGTTTTGCAATTCAGCTGACTTTTTCTTTGGCAAACTGTATTACAGTACAACACTTCAAATACCTGATGATCTAGTGGTTATATGGTGCACTGAATTTTTTTTTTTTTTGTTAACCATGAGAGACACACTAAGCTGAAAGATTGTTTACAGGCATGGCCTGGGAGCACAAGGAAGTTTAGTGACTTGCTCAGGGTCACACAGCAAAGTACCAGTCTTGTTCACTTCCAAAGCTCATGCTCTCTTGTTAATCCACAAATAAGGATTTCTATTTCCATGTGAACCTCCTGCACCTAGTCTTACATCTGTTGAACACCCCACCATCCATACCTTGTCCTTAATACTGCCTGGGTCTGCATATGAGCTTGCAGTGTCATGAAGAGAATTATCACAACTCAGATTGTAATCTTGTACCTCAGAGAGTTGTGCACACCAATACTGATACACATCATCAGCTGGCACTGTTAAAAAATGCCTCGCAAATCACGCTCCAGTCCACATTCTCAATGTTTGACTTCTGCTCTCACAGTAAACACTGAGTGGATCACCACCCTTCTGCACAGTGAATGTAGTACGTACAGTTCCCTGTTGTTGCTTTTTTCCCCACCTCATTAACTAACAACTAGGTCTTCATGGAGGCCAAGCAATAAGCATCATGACCCACCTGAAAAACTGCTGTTCATGCCCTCATAAGGGTTGAACTCACTATGGATAATGATATTATTAGCAGGAGAGGCATACTAATACCTTCAGTGAATCCACCTGACTTCCAGTGTCAGTCTGCTCCTTTACCTGTGATCTGAAGAACCCTGCAGAACAGTTCCAAGCAATTCTTCTCCAGTACTTTTCTGTGCTATACTTCACAATACGAGTTGGCTGACTACTATCCTTCCAAATCTTGAATGAGCTGTACAGAACTCCCTCAGTACTGTCCTAACAAACGTCAACACCCCCCAGGGTAATCTCCCTACACTGAATTCAAGTAACAGTTTAGGTGCAGCCCTGCCACTCTGAGTATTTGACATCACTGGCTACTCTCATCCACAGTCAGGTAGTGAGCACAATGCTGGCAGCCCCACATTTCAGATCTCACAGTGATCTGCTCAGCATCCTCCCTTGTGTCTTCAACTAACCTGAATATAGCTGTACCCTGCTGGAATGGCCTCTTCAGTCCCTCTCTGGCATTCATTCTTCTCACCTGATCCCCACACCAAAAACGGGTGAGTTCACTACCCTCTGTATCATGAGTGTGTTTAGTACGGTCGCCTGTGTTATATTTACATATTAATAATAAACATGATCTTCTGGTAAACCAGGCTGATAGCAACATGGTGCAAGTAGAAAAACAGACTTTTCTACCCATATAAGATCTAAGTCACCTATGATTAGGCACTATTAAATGATGTGCATAATGATGTGCACACCCATCATTTAATAGTGCCTAATCAAAAGTGGCCTAGACCCTTTAAGGATAGGAAAGCCCATCATTCCCCTGGTCCTGCTGCTATGAGCCTGACTTACTGGAAAGATATGTTTATATTTGATATGTCAAAATAAAATGGGGACTGTACTACTTGCATTCATGATGTAGAAGGGTGATGAGCTCACCAGTTTTCAGTGTGAGGAGGAATAGCGAAGAATGAATACTAGAGGGGGACTGAGAAGGCCGCTCTTGCAAGGTACTGCTATATTCAGGGAAGGGAGAAGACAGAAGGAGAGAAATATCAACAGATTACTGTGAGAAATAAGATGTGGGGTTGCTAGCACTTTGCTCACTACCTGACCCCATTGTCCTGGTCAACATTCCCCTTTCCATAATACTAGTTCATGCAATTGTCCAAGGCTGTGTGTGGATAATAATGTATGAAATGGCTGCCAATACACATTTGGTCACTTCACTACCAGCCTAGTATTGCTTGTAAAGCTCTTTGGGATACAATGAGTATGAAAACCACTATTTAAATGCCGATTCTTATTATTATAATTTCCCATGGAAAAAGAAGACGAGACAAGCATATATTTGAGTTTTGAGAAAGTATGAACTCTAACATTGGACTGCACAAGAACTTTGCTACAAAGAAGTGATGGATCTAGGGGGTGTTGAAGGGTATGGCTGCAACCCCCACACATAGTAATGTACTTGCTTGCTGCTGCATTTCACTTTGTTGAAGAAGTCTGATTATTGATTGTACAAATGTTTATATTCAAACTATGGATTACATTTGTAGGTTATGTCAAAAATGTACTAGAAAAGAATAGCAGAAAATATAACAGTTTAATAAAAATGTTAAAAAATGCATATTAAGCATGCCCACTACCCCAGCACCCCCATTGTGGCATCCTTGATCCACCATAACCACTAGACAACCAGGCTATTCAAGTTTGTACTGCACTGTGGTTTGCCACAGAGAAATTCGGTTGGATTAAAACACATTTTCAGCATGTTAAAGTAAACAAAATGAACAGAACCATAGCACAACATGTGTATTATACAAAATAATGCACATGATTTTGACCATTTGGGTGAAACAATTCTATACAAAGGGAAGAAAGAACTAGTTAATACTATAGAGAGCCATATATCTCTCTGACTTTGGCTCCAATTATGTCATCACATAACACATTTGTCGGCCATTTTGGGATGCAGGTAAGACAGATTTTTGAAATTAGAAGGCTGATTTTACAATTTTCAAATGCTCTGGAATCACATTTAGGTAAATTATGTAAATATAATTTTAGCATTAATGAATATAGCAGCCTTTCCTTTAGTCACCTACGGAGTCAGACTTTTGAATAGTTTGTTGTCAAAATGTTGTTTAGCTATCCTTTAAGATGGCTGCTGAGATGTGGCCATCTCTTGAGAACTCAATGGCAATTGACTAGCAGAGCCCCAAAAGTTTTTAAAATCAGACAACCACAATGGTCGAGGCCAATGAAATCAATTCTCCCAGAGCTTCTCAACAAATACCTAGAGACCCAGTTTACAGCAGTCACTGGTCCCCACATTGCTGTAGTTACCAGTGAAGCCAAATGCTTCAACTGAATAAGCCACATGGTCCCAAGACCCAGTACACACTAAACATATCACCCTCAAGCAGCAAACAAATCTAAAGTGAAAGCAGAATGGGAGACAGAAAATGTGCAGACCAGTAACAGGGATTTGTGAACTACCAAGCCACCACACTATACTCCAATAAGCGTAACAGTGACAGCCCCTTGAGCCGTGGATAGAGGGGAACTGCCGGAGACCTGGGATCATCTGTTGCAGCTGAGACTGAGTCATTAGGTGAGGCAGGATGGCACTAAATCAACAAAACAACCCAGTAAGACTTTTAAACATATACTTCTTTCTGGAAAAAAAAACAGCAGCCACAAATTATAAGTACCCCCAAACAATCAGCTAACCCTAGGACAAAAATGCCAAAAAAAAACTAAGCAAAAAAAATGGCAAAAATCAGGTAAACCACAAAGAATGGAAAGGCATAGGCCACAAAAACATAGATTTAACACGGGGAAAAACACAAGGGTAAGGAAAACATAAACACAGAAAAATGAAAAACTGACTGAGAATAAAAGCTGAGTCACTCCTTGGGGAGGCTCAAGGATAG
This sequence comes from Neoceratodus forsteri, assembly GCA_016271365.2. Classification (NCBI taxonomy): domain Eukaryota; kingdom Metazoa; phylum Chordata; order Ceratodontiformes; family Ceratodontidae; genus Neoceratodus; species Neoceratodus forsteri. The sequence goes on from CM057451.1 coordinate 215,742,425, forward strand.
GTGCCTCAAAAAAGTAAAATATAAATAACAATTTTGCCAGAGAGACAAACAAGCATTTGTCAATGTTGAATGTTGTCGCACTGGCTTTGGCTTTGGTAGTGCAGTGCAGAAAAACGTTTTGGGCAGGATGTGAAAAATGACAGCTGTACAGTTCATAAGGAGATGTAAAAAAAATGCCAGTGTTGAAAATGTGGCATGTAAATATTGCAAATTTGCGAAGTTACGAGCCTGCATAGCAGTTGCGCAATGCAAGTCTCAAAACAGCCATTTTGTTTTGTCCACCAAATTTGCAACAGAGGCCTTTTCCGAGCCCACCTCATGAACAGTAGCACTGTCATCTTGTTAATTGGTCCCAAAAGGTGATTCCGTGCAGTGACTGCAAAATCACCTTTCAGAACTGATTAATAACATGACAGTGACAGAATTCATGAGGAGGGGTCCTAAACACCTCATGTTGAAAATTTGGTGTAAAAATTCCCCAAAATGCCCGAGATATGCATTAAAGTTAAAAAACTCTTTGTTTATTCCATTATACAGCTTACCGGCATTTCCTCAGTTTGCCGTCAGCTTTGAAGAGTGCAGACATGTTCCTGGTCCACTGAAAATCATTGCGCCAGACTCTGGAGGTAAGTATGGGGTGAGGGGGGTGTAGGGAGGCATGGTGCACAGTGGGTGGGTGGGGTTGTGGGAAGGGATGGAAGACTACAGAGGATCATTTTTGCTTTATAGGAAAAAAAAAATAAAAGACATCGGGGGACCATTTTCATTTTAATAGGTGCTTTGGCACACTGGGGTGGGCTCCCAGTGTGCCACCTGAGTGTGTGTTTGTGGGTGGGTGCTTTAGCCAATGGATTGGGCACCCTCATCAGCAAACAAGGAAAGGGGGGCTGCAGGAGCAAAGGGTGATTGGGCACCCCCTCGGCAAGCAAAAATTGGGGGGGACACATTATGCTGATGGGGAGTGGGCTCCCCCATTGGCAAAATTCAAGGGGAGGGAGGGATAAATGCCGATCGGGATTGGGCCCCTGTCAGCAAAGAAAAACTGTTGGGGGTGCATAATGCTGACAAGGATTGGGTACTCTGTCAGCACATAATAATTGGGGGGTTGACAGGCAACAGTGGCAGTCACTGCTGCCATGTTGCCTGCATGTAGGGGGAGGCGTGTTATGGTCACGCTGCATGACAGCTTTGCTCTCATTGCAGTGCATCTTTTCTGTGATGTTTTGGCCTCATTAGCTAGGCAGGGTGTTGGCATCTGCTGCTGGCTTATTGGGGAATGCAGGATGCAGCTACTGGTGCATGCCCTGCGTTTGTCCAACAGTGACCACTCCTCCAAATCTGCACTACCTCAAGATGTTGGCTGCTCAAGTGCACCAACATAAAAAAGGGTGTTTTTTGTCAAAATATGTCAAAATAAGGAACAGAAACATATACAGTATAAGAAAGTGCTTAGGGTCAAGGAACCCTTTTTTTTACCTAGAGAAGAAGTAATTGGCAAGGAGCTAATATGGAATGTGACCAGCCAAGACAGATGCACAAACTAAACTGAAGGAGATCCTATAGGAAGGGATGGAGGCATTATCAGATTCAATAGTTTCTGTGTGCATTAGCCTTTCAGAGATTACTTTTGTAATCCTATTATGATGACTCAGTGTGCTGCAAAAGCTGTGGTAGATAATCTCTCTTGTCATGCAGTTCCACAAGACACTGTGTTGCATCCTGACCAGCAGCACTGTATATAGACCACAATCATGCAAATAGGCAGTTCACAGAGGGCTAGAGGATGAAATCTGAAGGGCAGCAAAGCAGAGGAAGTGTTGCTAATGGGTAACTTCAATATGCCAGGTGTAGACTGGGGGATACAAGTAGCAAGTGGCAAGAATCACCTGCAAGATGAGACATTACACAAGACATTCCTGATCTAAAGGATTAAAAATCATACGAGGAATGGTGACATCCTTGACTCAGTCCTTGCTATTCTCAAATCCTCAAGTGCCACCCCATCTCCAGTGAGTTGTTAAAGAGCAGCTGGAGTGGCAGGACCAGACTGGATAAGTGCAGTAGGGATAGTGTGGGGGAGATGACAGTGCAGGATCCCTTGGGAAACAGTTATCATTTATATTGGTTTATGGTCAAATCAGAAGTGGAAGGAAAGAAGTCACAGACAAAGGTCCTGAACTTTTCCAGGATGTGGGAGTTGTTGCAGTAGAGGCTCAATAGGGTTATGTTAGTATTGAGGGTAGAAAAGAAAAAGAAATTGATAGAGAATGCTATGATGAGGTCATGAATCACTGTGTCAGGGTATTAGGAAAAAAATGAAAGGAGTCAGAATCCATTGTTGTCCAAATAGAAAGTAGAAGAGGCTGACGGGGGAAGAAAAAGACCTTGTAAATGTACAAAAATAGCCAGAATGAGAAAGATGTGGTGGAGTACCTAAACAGGATTAAGGAGACCAGCAAGGCTATGAGGTGGGTAAAGTCTGATTCAGAACTGAGAATAGTGGACAGATGAGGATGGGGGTCAAATTGTTCTTTTGCATATGCAAAACAAAAGAGGAAATGGTCAGACTGAAGAATGATGAAGGATATAAGAAGGTGGATAAAGAAATGGTGGGTATTCTGAATTACTTTGTTTGGCTGATATGTACAGTGGAGGATAAAATGTTATTATCAGCAGGACAAGGGAGGAAGGGGTGGAGGTGTCAGTGAGGTTCAAATGTTAGAGAAAACGGTGCAGAATGTAGACAAGTCAATGGGCACAGATGGGCTGCAGCCCCGGGAGCCGAAGAACATGGGGCAGGGTCTAGCGGCACCACTGGCTGAGCTCTTTCAACAGCTCACATGATTGGAGCTGGTGCTTAAGGACTTGCGGGTGACACATGTAGGTTCCCTGCACAAGAGCATGACATAGGGATGATTCTGAGAACTACAGATCTGTCAGTTTAACATCCATAGTTGTGGCAATGAACAAAACTCTAATAAAGAAGAGGCTGGTGGATTTCCAGGAAGCAGAGGCTTCAAGATGTCATACACCATGGGTTCACAGGGGAGAAGTTTTGTCAGATGAAACTGATTGACTGCTTTAGTTATGTGACAAAGGTGGTAGACAAGGGGCAAGCAATGGACATACTGCACCCAGATTTCAGTAGGACCTTAACTCTGTCACACATGGATAGCTGGTTAAGGAGCTGGAAGACTGTGGGGTTAGGAATAGAATCACAAGATGGATAAAAAATGTGTCAAGTGACAGAACACAAAGCGCAATCATTCATGGTAATACTCAGAGCTCAAGAATTACCAGTAGGGAGAAGTAATGTGGCCAGTTATTTTCAGCATTTTTATCTGTGATATTAGTGGGGATCCAAGAGTTGATCTGCCTCTGTGTAGATTATGCTAGGATCTGCAGAAAAGTAGACAATGAGAAGAGGGTCAGAAGTATAAAGGAGGCTCTAGAAAGGCTGGAGAAGTGGTCAAGGGTTTGGCAGTTAAAGTTCAAACCCAGGAAGTGCATAATAACTTGCATAGAGTCGAGAAATACAAGGAATAAATACAGAATGGGGGGGGTTATCGTGCGAAGCATGATAGAAAAAAATGGACACAGTGGTAATAATACTGGACAGCTGAAGACAACAGCACAGTGTAAAAAGGTAATGGGGAAGGCAAAAGGATGCTGGGATACATAGGAAGGTGGATTGGCAACCAGAGAAGAAAAGTTATTCTACCACTGTACAGGTTCCTGATTCATCCTCAGCTGGAGTACTGTATGTAAGGTCAGCAAGATAAGACATATAAAGAGGTTATCAAGTCTCAACATGAACATGCTTTAAGAAAGAAGAGAGAGGGGACACGTGATAGAGACATAAAATGTCATCACTGTATTGGCAAAGTAGAAAGTGGAGAGTTGTTTACCCTAAGTGGGAGCACCAGCATAAGAAGGAGCTCAAAGAAGCTGGCTGGGGGTGGAGGGGGAAATGAGAGATGAAGGCCATCAGAAATCATTCCTTATTAAAGGATGGTGTAAGGATGGAATAGGTTACCAAAGGAAGTAGTCAGTGTGAAATTATTGGAGTAATTTAAGCATGGATGGGATAGCCATATGGAGCAGATGAAGAGAGTGTGACAAAAGGGGAGGAAGGATTGAGGAAGTGATGGGCCATTCGGAACCTTAAAAAAACAATACTACATTAATAGGGCTGGGCAGACATGATGGGTCACAGAGCTTTTTTTTTTTGCTGACAGTGTCTGTTTGCATGTTAAAAATCATTTTTTTTTTAAATTTATTTACCTGCGACAACCTAGTGTACATGTAACTTCTCATTTCTGGAGGGGTTCTGCTTCTATCCATGAACACAGCTGGGTTGGCTGGAGCATGGCAAAAGTTGAATGACGTGCCCAAGGCCACACAGTGAGTATTTGGCTTTTGCAAGACTTGAATCTGAGATCTTCCATTTCCCAGGCCAGTGACCTTATCATTAGACCACATTGCCCCACACCTTCCCCCCTTCCCAACCCAGTTAAATAAACAATCCTTCACCACCCACTAGCACTCAACACCTTCTTCCCCCACCACTACCTCTAAAAAATGATATATGTCCCTCTGTGAGCTACCAACACAGCCCTCCCTCCACATTGGCCAGTTACTGTCTACTGAATTAAACAGCTGCACAAGGTGGGGGCAGGGCTGTAGCAGTCACCCATAGAAAGACATATGATACCTAGTTTTTGGGGTGAGGGAAGGGTGGTGTCTGCCAGAGAGTGGTGAGGCAGGGGTCATTTATGTTATTGGTTTAAGTGGGGGGTGCAAGGAGAGAGATGTGGTGGTGACACTACTGGCAGCAATGAATGGCTCAAAAGTGTGGACAGTGCAAGTAATTAATCAGTAGCTGAGCACTTTTAGAAGAAGATGTGGGAGAAGGAGAAACAAAGCCACAGTGACACTACTTGTGCAGGGATGGGTTTCTGACCACCAGTAATTAAAGTTCAGGGGCCAAGTGCTGTGGAGGGAGATCTGAAGGAGAGACACAAAATTGTGACAACACTATTAGTAGTGTGTATTTGACCGCCAACTACCTGTTTTTGAAAATAAGAATTCAATGGTTGAGCATCATAAAGGGATAGGAGGTGTAAAGGGTGGGAGAGAGAGAGAAAGTGAGACAGAATGAAAGATGCACAAAATTGGCAATAGCTTTAGTAGGGTTTAGCTGGGCTGCTATTCAAGCAGGCAGCAGCAATGATGGCTTTACTGTTAGCTTTACAGCATTCATTCACTCAATTCATGGATCTCTGACTGTTCAGCATAAGTCAGAGGTAGTGCTGCACAAATTGCCCTTATTAGAGCAAACTTTAAAATTTTTCAACTTTTTTTGCCTCCCCTAGCCAAAAATACACCAAACAAATTAACAAACATTGGCAGATCAAGAGATCCTGTGTCAAAATATCTACCAAGAAATGGGGGAGATGGAAGCAGGTAAAAATTATGATTTAAAGAGCCACTGATGCCTCAAGAAGATTTTGGAAAAATATAATATTTGGACACAATGCTGCTTATATTTCTTATTAACTCTGTAGTTCTTATCACCATTATTTTTTACTGAGGTTATATGCTTGATAACAGGATAGTTGTTCCTTGAGGGTTTATCAACACCTGTTATTTCTTCCCAACCTGATGTCATAATGCTCTGATTGTGACACCACAGTTATTCTCATGGCAACAGACTGTGATGTCACAATGGAGCATTGTGATTTCAAGTAGGGACTAAGCTACAGAGGCAGATGAACTCTAAGGGATAAAGATCTTGTATTTTTGCTAATTTATTCAGTAATAAATTATGGGGAAGAGAAAATTATTCAAGATACATGAAATACAAGTTGAATTGTGTCTGTATATTATGTTTTCCAAAGTTTTCCCAAAGGTGTCAGCTGCTCTTTAACATTAAGGTACCTACACAACACTAACTACAGTGGCACTACTGTCCTACAATAATACTTCCAGAAAAGGAAACTATCATCTTTCAGACATTTAGTTTTATTGGGGGAATATATTATAACTAGGGCTGTATGGAATGTTGAAGTTCCAATGAAACAGAATTCTGCAAGATTTCAGGAAAATCTGTGGAATTTCATCAGTGGCAGAATTCCAACATTTTGCATGCAAAATGGTTCTCATGGATTAATAATCCACACTTTCATAAACTGCGGATTCTTTTTCTACAAGCCAGAGAATAATATTTGGCAGTTTACCTGATCTGTGGAAAATCATTAGGTAGTTTACACAGAGATGCTTTTCAGAATTCAGCGGAATTTGAAACCAAATTCCAAAAAGTATGTTGGAAACAGAGTTACCATTCTGCACCAGTTACAATGGCAGAATTCCCCATTCTGCACAGCCACAGTTGCAACCTCAGTTGCTGTTTTGATTGCTTGGAATGAAAGCTGAAAAAGATAAATCTGCCCTTATATACAGTGAAGCAATAATTTGGACTGAAGGCCCCTAAGACCATTGTACTTACTCTGTCAATAAATAGATAAATGAATAAATCCTGCAATAAATCATGGATGAGAATGGGTATATATGGGAAAAAAATGATAAACACATTTTTTAATTTATTTTCCACATGGATATATTGCATGACCAAAATAAGGCACTCCAGGATGTTTGTAATTGGTGAAATACTCATTTCTCTTTTTGTGTTAAGCTACTTTGGTGTCCCCTGTGACAAACCACAAAAGGTGTTGGTAAATACTCCAATAACCCATAAAATATGATGCTTATTGATTAAATATACATTAGTTATGGATGTGCTGATAAGGTATTTAAGCAGAAGAAATTGTTAACAAAATTAATTTTATCACATAGGTTTTTTTCATTTGCATCAATATATTTCTGACATAATTAGATTTATCAGTATATTTTTATTTCTATGAGTTGTTTACGAAACAGCTTTTATTACTAATTTTATAATTGATGACTCGAGTCATTAAAAATTCCCCCAACTAGTAATTTTTAAAAGTCCAGCCCTCCCAAAACTAAATTTTGGCATTACTAACTGGACTCGTACTGGGGATGTATTCAAAGGGTGCTATCACATATCTATGATGGTAATACGCACAACACCATACCAAAATGTTTAAATTACTCACAGTGGGTGTAGCCATAGAGTGTTTACCTATGCCAAATTGACAACACTGTTGTCGAGGTTTGGCAGAGTGACATCCCCAATGTCGACAGGCAAAATTTCACCTGTCCGACATTTGTTTGTTTCACTCGGGACTGCACCTCCAAACTCCCATGTGGGAGACTGGTGCCCCACGCCCTCCCCACTAAAGATTATGAACTTTGAGTTGGAATTGATTGGGGCGGGGGGCAAAACATGGCAAAAGGTTGAATTTTCACTCTCGGGTCCCTCACAGTGACGATCTCAAAACCTGTCAAGATTGTCACTGTGAGGGATTTCGCCATCTGGGTTTCAATGCACACTCAGCACACTGCCAGGGAGCAGTTCTTAAAAACTTCAAAACCCAGTTGGTCCAGTGGCAGGCTGAGCCATTAGCCATCACACCACCTACCACACTACTGACTAGGGTTCCAAAATGGAAGAGGATCACTCAAGGCTGACCTGGGATTGAGGACTGAGTAACCCAAGGACAGCTCTCATCCCTCAAAGAGGGAGGTATATATATCCCACTCAGCAGCTGCCACCTAGAGGAATCTGAGTGGTAGTGGAGCTGGACTTAAGGGAAAAAACATCCTGCCAGCAGGTGCCAGGTGGGTCTCCTCAGAGGTGGAGTATGTACAATGAGCCATTGCAAATGGTCTGGGCCCTGGGGTGAACATCAGTGGAAAAATCCAAGTACAATTGGATAATGGCCAAATCCACCACAGATCCCACACCATTGGCTGGGTATCTCTGAAAGGTCCTTTGCCAGAGGTCAACCAGAGCATGACTGTAAGTCCCATGGAAGCCAAGTGATGGAGTTAGGGGACTGGTCCAAATTTTGAGTGACTTTTGCCTCCTGTGTCTTTATTTGTATTTTTGGACTTAGCACCTGCTAGTCTCATGCAGCACAACTGTGTGTTGTATTTTTGTTTTGTAGCTCTAATGAGCTGATTCTGTTTCTTGTGATCTGAGCTGTAAGTTTACAGGAGAGTGTTTTTGTCTGCCAAGCACACTGGCATTATTTTCCATTGAGGGAGCATTCAGGGTGAATTTCTTTAGCTTATTAGTAGCAGTTGGATTTAAACAGCTCCATCAAGGGAGGGGGATGGGATATCTACAAAGCAAGGCAAGATATGGATAGAAGCGGCAGTGAGTGGGATCAGGGGAGCAACAGAAATGGAGCAAGAGGGAGGGAGAGGTAACCCATGGGTGTCACATCAGGATAAGGATAAAAAGACCAGTAAGGTGGAGAGGACGGATGATGCTATCTCCACTGAAAGGGTGTGGTTAGCCCTCAAGGCCCTAAAGAAAGACAAATCTCCTGGGCCGGATGGCATTCATCCGAAAGTACTATGGGAATTGGTGGACATACTGGCTGCACCCCTGGCAGAGCTCTTCAACAGGTCGCTTGAGACAGAAAGGGTACCTAGGGATTGGCGAGAGGCACATGTGGTGCCAATCCATAAAGGGGGGTCGAGGGAAGTACCAGGTAACTTTGGACCCAGCAGTTTAACCTCGGTGGTGGGAAAATTAATGGAGAGTATACTAAAGGAACGATTGGGAGTGTACTTAGAGGAGGTGGGAGGTATAGATAGTTGGCAACATGAATTTGAGCCAGGTAGATCATGTCAAACCAATCTTGTGGAGTTCTATGAATGGGTAACATCAGAACTGGACAGGGGAAAGCCTTTGGATGTATTATTCTTGGACTACAGCAAGGCTTTTGACTCTGTCCCCCACAATGGTCTGGTGGAGAAACTGATGGGGTTGGGAGTAGGCCCTTTGATGGTCAGATGGATTGAAAACTGGCTAGCTGGATGCACCCAGAGAGTAGTGGTCAGTGGGGAGCTCTTGAACCCTAGAGAGGTCAGTAGTGGAGTACCGCAGGGCTTGGTCCTGGGTCCGATCCTGTTTAATGCATACATATCGGACATCAGGGAGGGTATAGGGTGTGAAATGAGTCTCTTCGCTGATGACTCCAAGATGGGAGCAGTAGTTGAGGAAGAAGAGGGGAGGTTGGCCCTCCAAGGGGACCTGACACCCTGGAAAGCTGGCTCACACATGGAAATTACATTTCAATATCACCAAGTGCAAGGTGTTACATCTTGGTTGGGGAAACCCTAAACACAGGTACACCCTGGGAGGGAGGCGCTGGAGGCCTCAAGGGGAAAAAGACCTAGGGGTCATGGTGGATGCATGTATGAATAACTCTGAGCAGTGCAGGAGAGCGGCTAGCAAGGAAAACAGGATGTTGGGATGCATCGTAAGGGGGATCACCTCTAGGGGCAGGGAAGTGATTCTGCTGCTGTACAATGGACTGGTTAGACCACACCTTGAGTACTGTGTACAGTACTGGAGACCACTCTTGAAGAGGGACATACAGCTCCTGGAGAGTATACAGAGGAGGGTAACTAAGATGATACAAGGACTAGGGGATTTGACGTATGAGGACAGACTTGAGGAGCTCTGCTTGTTTTCATTGGAGGAGAGGAGAGATGGGGGGACATGATTGAGTTCTTCAAGTACCTCAAGGGAATAAATAGGGTAAACATGGAGGGGATCTTTAGACTAAAGCAGGAAGGTATCACCAGAGGGCATGGTTTGAAGTTGGAAGGTGGAAGGGTGAGGGGGGAAAGAGAAGGACGTTTTTCACTGAGAGGGTGGTGGACCCTTGGAATGCACTGCCTGGTGAGCTGGTTCAGAGATCCACAGTGGAGGGCTTCAAGAGAAGGTGGGACAGACATAGAAAGTGGATGTATCAGATGATGGCCTGGCCCAGGGGGGTGGGAATGGATGATAGGGGTTTCTGGAACACAAGGGGGGAGGGCCTCGGCACCCAACTGGGGATCTGAGGTTCGAGCAGACTCAATAAACAGTAAGGCCTAATCTGCTGGCAATTAGTATGCTAGTATGTTAGTATCATCAGCAGTAAGTTGGATGTGTTAAGAGTATGTGGTGGACCTGAAAATTTGGGTGAAAAGGTATCTATTATGCAAGCACATTCATCCACCATTAGCGAGGATGCCAAAGAGCTACAATCAGAATTCTCCTGTCTGGAATCCACAGCAGAAGCATCGGCTAGATGCCGCATAGCATTTGAAAGGCACAACACTTCTGGTGAATCTATTCATATTGATTTACCATTTAAGGGTTTATTTCATAAGTTTGAAAAGGCAAAAATAAAAGAAATTAATGTGTATTACAACAAAACTTCTCTAACAACGTACCAAGAGAAAGCATGGGACCCATGTGGTCTTCGTATTGAAAAAGAACCTGTGGGTGAATTTTATAAACCCACTTATCAGACACGTTGGGAAACTGCTCTAAGCACTTGTTCAAATACTTTGGTGGACATTCTTGTTGATCAGGATGAAGAAATATATGCTGATCTAACTAAAGAAATTGATTAAATTAAAACACAAGTGTTATTTTACAAGGACAAAGCTTTGTTCAAAACCTATGAGGCAAGTCTCAGTAAAAAACTGGTTCTTTATGAGAAGGAAATTGTGGCACTCAAGCCAACTAAATTAATTAGAGATACTAAGGACTATGAGAAAAATCTAATATTTTCCTGGCAGATAGCTAACAGATCAATAAGTAGGGGGAGAACCAGAACACATTCTGTATCAAGAGGGAGAAACAAGTTGAGAAACAAAAATAAAAACAAAAATCTATGTCAAAAGGGTGATCTGCAGGACTCATCTACCACTATACAAGCTCAGGGTAAACAAGTAAAGTTTTTTTTTATTCAGGCCAAGCCGGCAAGAGACCGGGAAAAAGAACCTCAGAAAAAAAAATGGAAGGCAAGACATGGTAGAAGAGGAGGGAGTAAACATAGAAAGAGCTTTAGTCGAGAACCTCTGGAGCAAAACACCTAACTAATAAATTTAATTTAGTTGTTTAACCAGGTATAGCACACTAAGCTGAAAGCTTTTTTACAGGAGCGACCTGGGAGCACAAGGAGGTTAAGTGATTTGCTCAGTGTCACACAGTATGCAAGTGGAAGCTGTGGGATTCAAACCCAGGTTTGGTCTGCTGGATGTCACCAGATTTGCAGCTCAGAGCCTTAGATCACTGCGCTGTACTGCCTTGTTTGTCTAGTACTGCCCTGACAGTACTGCCCTGACAACAACTCAGATTAGAGTCCTGAATCAGGGGCTCAGTTTCATCCCAGACCCTACCGTTAATGAGTTTAAAATCTACTGTGTTCCGAGACTTTTTTTTCAGGAAACTTAATTTAAAAGCCTTTTTCTCAAGATCAACTAATATGTGTGGACTTGACCCATAGGAAGTGCATATGTGCTCCACAGATCCTTTGCTGATGCAGACTCTGGCTAATTTATCAGCAGTATCTGACCAAAGTATAAATTACTTCAAACTGAAAATAGTCTTGTTGTGAGTTTTGAATTTGAAAATATGGACTCTGAATCCGATCTTACTTTACTGGCTGCTTTGGATCTAGAATATACAGGGATGCTACTATTCCAGGTCATTCCAAATCATTCAGGCCCAAATCTGTTTTTAGTCCTGTGCTCTCTACTTCTCCAGCACTTATCTATCAGACTTTAGTGATGCAGGAATTTAATAACTTATTTACAAAAAGGTGGGAGAGACATATATCAAATCTCACACAGCAAGAAATTCAAGCATTTGATGAACTTAGGGACATAAATAATACTGAATTTAAACCAGCAGACTAAGAAGGGAAAATAGTTTTGGTGGAAAAACAGAACTATGAGTCTGAAATGTATTGTCAATTGGATGACCAGCAAAGCTATCGAAGGCTAAATGAGGATCTAGTGGAGGGTTTAAAGAGAAGAACTGATCTTTTCTTGGACACTGCTTTAAAATCTGATGAAATAACAGAAAAAGAGTCCCTCTATATGAGGGTTAACCATCCAGTTACTCCTACTGTTCGTCTTACCCAAGATACACAAGGACCAGACCAACCCCCCATTTAGGCCCATTATTTCTAGTAATAGGTCTTTAACTGAGAAATTATCTATTTTTGTTGATTATTTTTTGAAACAGCTGGTAGTGGATCAGCCTTCTTACATGAGGGATTCTATGGATGTGTTGCAGAAACTACAGGGGTTGGTCTGGTCCTGTGATTTCATGTGGCTTACTATTGATGTAGTCAGTTTGTACACTGATATCTGACATGATCTGGGCATTACAGCTGTTGATTATCATCTGAACAATAACTTTAATGCTTCAAATTTTCCAAAGGATTTTATTTTGGATGCTCTTGATTTGCTTCTGACATGTTTTGATGGTAAATTTTATTTACAGACTAGGGGGACTGCCATGGGGACCACTATGGCCCCCTCCTATGCTAACTTATTTTTGGCATGGGGGGAGGGGACCATGGTGTTTGACCATGCCAGGAACCCTTTTCTCCCAAATATTTATTTGTGGGGTCATTATTTGGATGACATCTTAATTATTTGTATGGGTGATATTGATTCTGCTACCTCTTTTGTTGAACCTTTGAATGAAAATGACCTGGGTTTGCAATTTACCTCATATTTGGACCTTCACTCTGTTTCTTTTTTAGATCTCAAACTTTCAGGAACAACTGGGCAACATATAAGTACTGAAACATTTAGAAAGCAGACATCAGGTAATATGTTGCTGCATGCTAAGAGTGCTCACCCAAAACATTTAAAAAATGCTGTCCCATATGGACAATTTGTTCCCCATAGACAGAATTGTTCCTCTAGTGAGGACTTTGAAAGACAAGCTTTGGAACTTAAGGAACACCTTTTACAGAGGGGCTATACAGATGCAGTTTTAAATTCAGCCCTTATTAGGACAAAATATTTGGTTAGGAAAAACCTATTAACACCAACAAATAGAGACTTTGAACAAAAACAGCCAGTAACTTTTATTACTGAATGTAATTCAATGACACCTGAAATTGCAAGGATAGTTAAAAGCTTTTGGCCAGTACTAAAGGGGGATCAAACCCTATTTAAGAAACTTGGGGAAACTCCAAGGATTGTATATAGGAAAGGTAAAAATCTTGGGGATATTTTGACTCATAACTTATATTCAAAAAACATCATTGCCAATTTGACCAAATTGGCTACCACCTCCCCCAGTGGGCAACATTTGATGTGGCTAGTGCAATATCTGTTGCTACTATGTTCAGGGCAACAATTTTGTACATCTAATCTTGAATAAGAATGTTTTGATCAAGGAATTTATTTTCTGCATTACCTGCTTTGTGGTATATGTTGTTCAGTGTACCTGTTCTATGCTCTATATTGGACGTACCAAAAGACCCCTGAAGGAACACATGTAGGATCATATTTGGGCAATTTTGAAAACAGAGCCAAATACACCCATTGGGGTACATTTTGCTCTTTATCATAAAAGTGACCCTGCTGATTTTTTCTTTATGGGCCTGGAGCATATTAAGCCTTTAAAAAGAGATGGGGCTAGGCTTAATATACAGTACTATTACAAAAAGAATCCAGATGGATCTATACTCTTAAGACTTTGACCCCTTTGGGCCTAAATGAATGTTTGGATATTACACTGTTTTTATAAGAAGTGCTATTGGATTGGTTTACACTTTGACCCCCCCCCCTTTGCAATGCATCTGACCATTTTATAATAGCCAATATCATGCTAGTGACCTGGGTGATATAATTTCTATATTTGCTATCTGAGCAAAATGCATGAATTGATTTGTTTTTATGCTTTCTAGCTGTAATGAATATTCTCTAGCTATTAATCTAAATCTTAAATACATAATTTAACCCATCTTAGCTGGTATGGTATTTTGGGGGTGATCTGTCCTATTAATTATTGCTGATGAAAATATATATGTTTTGCATTTCTGTCAATTATTGTTGCTGAATATATATACAGCATTTGTCTCTCCTCTTTTGTTCATAATGTCAGTTTGACCTTTTGCATGTATTTCTGAACTCCCAGTTTTGGTCGTACTTTTCCATTAGGGTTGTTATAATTTTTTTTTCACTTGTCACTTATTACTATTGTATTTATTGATTTATACCATGGTGTCTAGTATAAATGGTCTTTGTTTTTGCTCAGAAAAAAAACATATTTTTATATGTATTGGATGATTTGGTGCACTGTGGGGTAGTGTGTGTAGTGGATCCATTTGCTCACGTATGTCTTTCCTAGTGTGTGCTTATTTAGCTTTCGAGTGCTTTTTGCTGCCTGTGTCTTTATTTGCATTTTGGACTTAGCACCCGCTCGTCTCATGCAGCGCAAAGGCACCTGTGTGTTGGTCCAGGTTGAGGCAGGTCAAGTGAAACTGGAGATGAACTACTACAAAAAATCAAAACCCATCTCTCAGTTCAGAAATGAAATATAATGAAAAGAAAAATGGATATAGTGACGTTTTTGCCCAAAATACATTTACAAAAATATATTATGACATTTTCCCACTAACAAATACCTTTGCTTGAAATATACATTAGTCCTTTGATGTTGAACTTACAGTATGTAGAGTGTAAAATATTTATAAGAAAGATATATACTGAAATACATTAATTTTGGATGTTTTTACATTAAAATGGTTATCATTTTACTCCTGTTTACTTTTTAGAGTCTTATGTCTAGTATTTGTTAATATGCATATTTGTGATCTATTTATGCAGGAACAGATTAACTATTCCAGGAAATTATGTAGGGTACAAGTGAAATTATATTTCAGCTCAACAAGCCATATCTTTACCAGTAATGATAGCATCACTATATAAATGTCAAAGATATATTTGTATAGGTGACATGCGCTAAGTAATTAACTTGTCAAACAACTGAAAGAGCACATGTAAGGTTGAAATAAGACACACAAACAGTGTTTTTAAAAGCAGAAATTGTTTTTATTGCATGGCTAATGTATGGTGTTGTTAAAGTCTGATAAGGAGTAACATGATGTGCAGCTTCAAGTTTGACGTGTGGCATGCAGCAGTGCTGGGTACACAGAGAGGTTTAGAAAACAACACTCCCAGTTAAGTCAGCATGCTCAAGATAAAAGGCTGTATTATCATGCATAAAAAAGCAACAAGAATTTGGTTCCACCAAGTGAAATGGGGATATTAACATCTTAGCTACTGCTGTTTGCTTTTGGCTGACTGAAAACTGCAGCATTTTGCGTGGAGCAACTATTTGTACATATAATGATAATGCCCAAAGTACCTTGGAGTGTGGCTAGACAACTGAGGGAGCTCAGATAGATGCTGTCTCCATCTCTGACAGCCCTGTTCAACCACTTACTGGAGAAGGGACTGGTTCCAGAGGACTGGAGGAGAGCAAATGTATTCTGGGTGGCCTGGGAGTGGGTCCAAAGGTGGTAAACTGGGTAAAGAATTGGTTAGGTGACAGGAGACAGAAGGTGGTGGTAAACAGAGTATACTCAGAGGAAGGGAGCATGACCAGTAGGGTGCCACAGGGATCAGTACTGGGACCGATCCTCTTTAATGTGTTTATTAGCAACATTGCAGAGGGGCTAGAAGGAAAGGTTTGCCTTTTTGTGGTTGGCACTAAAATTAACACTAGGGTAGATACTCCAGGGGAGAGGGGTGAACAAAATGATTAGAGACTTAAGAATGCTAAGGAGTGATCAAGGGTGTGGCACTGAGTTTCAATGTGAAGAAATGCAAAATCATGTACTTGGGGCACAGAAACCTGGGGCAGAGAATGAAATGGGGGTGCAGTGCTAACAACAACTGAGCAAGAAAGGGACCTGTGGGTAACCATCTCTGATAACCTAAAGGTGGCCAGACAGTGTGACAAAGCAATGGGGAGAGCTAGTAGGATGCTAGGGTATGTAGGGAGGGGTAACCATCTCTGATGACCTAAAGGTGGCCAGTCAGTGTGACAAAGCAATAGGGAGAGCTAGGGGGATGCTAGGGTGTGAACGGAGGGGTATCACCTGCAGAAAAAGGGAGGTGGTGTTACCACTGTATAGATCATTGATGGGAACTTACCTAGAGTATTGTGTCCAATTCTGAAGGCCACATCTCTGGAAGGATATATACAGAGTAGAGGTGGTCTAGAGGAGAGCAACTGAAATGGTGCAGAGCCTGCATCGAAAGACTTATGAGGAGAGACTAAAGAACCTCAATATTTTCACCCTGGAGGAAAGAATGGAGGGGAGGATATGATAGAGACTTTCAAATACCTCATGGTATAAATAAGGTTAAAGAGGGAAGCATTTTTTAGAAAAGGAGATGCCCAAGAACAAGAAGCCATGCAATAAAGATGGAGGGGGTAGACTCCAGGGAGATGTAAGGAAGTACTTCTTCACAGAAAGAGTGGTGGATGCCTGGAACAGCCTCCCAGCAGAGGTGGTGGGGACTAAAATGGTAATGGGATTGAAGAAGGCATGGGACATGCATAAGGGTACCTTAGTGGCATGGAAAGGGGGGAGTAAAGCCAGAGATCAAGTAGGAACTGCAGTACTACAGTAGGTAGGATATATGGGCAGACCAGGTGGGCCAAGTGGTCCTTATCTGCCATCAAATTCTATGTTTCTAAGCTTGACAAGTCTGCCTACTTTGATACCATCCATGCCAATCTCCATCCTAATTTTGGTGCCTTGTACCACATTAAAGTTTTTTTTTGTCTCCACAGGTCTACCACAAGCTTGTCACCAACATGGTGCTCCTTGTCTTTGACTGCGTGGACATGGTCTATGGCACTTCTCCTTTTACCAAACTGGCCAACCTGGATGCCTTTTGCAATTCCTTCTGTCACATTGCTTCCATCCACCCCTCTTGTACTCGTTATTGCTCACTTTATTACTCCTTATCCATCTTCCCTCTTCCAACACATTGCCACATCCACTGTGCCTCCTTCATATCCAGATACTGGTTTGAGTCTCTTTCCTCTTATCTTTCATTGTTCCACTCCCTCATCCCTTCTGCCGCCTGCTTCCTCCACTGCAGTGATCCTCACAGCTTTGACATTCCTCATCTGTGCTCCTCTGGCTGGGTAAGCAGCCTTTTCTCATCACTGACCATCACTGAGGAACCAGCTCCCCTCATTCCTCTGCTTCATTGCCGCCTGTCTCCCTCAGGTGTCAACTGAAACTCCTTCCCTCTCACCTACTCCTGTTATCCTTCTCTCTGACTGTTTCCCATGCAACTGCCAAGCTACCCTGATGTAACTGTGACTGAAACACCTATTTATTATTTTTTTGTCCTGCTTTCTCATTTTGCATTTACTCCTATATCAGTTGTGCTCTCTGATTGCACTTTATTGTAAGTGTGTAACAGTGCCCTGTGTCTATGTTCTGTGTCATCATGTATTCAGACCCCCTGGTGCAGGGTGCCCTGGCAGTGGCATGAGTGATGCACCTTCTTGCCACCAAGACCTTTGCACATCCCTGGGTGGGAAGCATCCTGGTGCCATTCCTGCCTATCCTGTGTCTTGCAGGGGACTCCATGACCCATGTTCACCCAGGCTCAGCACACTGTGGACTAATGTGGCTTGGTCAGGATGGCTATGTCATCCAGGCCCACTGGACAGGACAAGGCCCACCACAGGATGATGAATTTGGCCCATGGTGCAAAGAGTGTGATGTGGGCCCACAGTCATGTCCACAGTGGTCAATGTCACAGTCTCTTCAGGGGCTGTACTCCTGGGCTCCCACCATGTAAGCTTGACCACAGGGGCCTGTCTAGCAGGCATCCTGGTGCAGGGTGGCATTTATGTCATTGTAGTGTTTCATAAAGGTTATACCCTGCAAGCTAGGTACAATCCTGTAGGCATAGAGATAGTTGTCTGGGCAGAAGATTCAGCAATGGTGAGGGTGAATGACTTGCAGGGGTGGATAAAGTCAACCTGTGGGAGTTGTGGCCATGACGACCAAGGTTTGTCCATCAAGTGTATGGCAGTTATGCACATCTTCTCCCCACCAACTGCAGGCTGCAGTGGCCATCCTATTTGTTACTGACTTTGCGTAGACACACTGCTTCATATTATCTGTGTTGGGTCAACAGGGGTTTGGGTTGCTGGACTCTGGTGGGACCTCCATTCAGGGGCCACAGTAAGAGTAGGTGGATGTCAACTGGAGGCTACTGCTGTGGATATACACAGAAGTTCACTGGCATGCTGGCAAGGATCTGCATGTCCCGTGGTCCACCATGGAGATCAGCAACCCCAGCATGATTCCAGGGGCTCACAGGTCTCAGTACCCTGATCTGTCTGTGGATGATATTCCCACACAGTGGGTGCCACACTGTTGCCATGCATTCCATTGCAGAATGGGCACTATCAAAGGCCTTCCACATGAGAAGACCCTCCCCCTCCCAAAATCACCTCTTCAACCCCACTGTTTTTACTGATGCAGACAAAACAGTGGGTTCTGCAAAATCCATCTTTATTGACAAGACAGCATATGACACTATTAGCCCCTGTTCCCACTAGACACAAACCCCTTCACCACACAATACACAAAATCTCCATGCATCCCCTGTATCACACCACCTGTACATGTTTATGTGTCATGTCCTGGTCCCATACCACTCACCAGACATCCTGAACCCTGATGCCATCCCTCTTGCCATGTGGTCCCCTTGCATGTTGGTGTGATGTCCACACTTGGTACCTAGCTGCTCCTTGTTGTGCCCTGTCCCCACTTGGTGATCTGTGTCTGTCATGTCCCAGTGATGCCACTCTGCTGCTGTTTGGTTGTACATTCATTACTGGGCCTTCCTTTCCCTCATGTGCCGCCTATACCATGGCCAGTCAGATGTCCCTGACCCACTGTAGAGTGCATGTTCATATATCTTTGGGACCTATGGAGAACCACAGCAGAACTGTATGTGGTGGATGCCCTGGGGCAGGTGTTCAGAGGTCTACATGTCAGACTTCACCCTTGGTGCCAGCCAGGGCCATGTACACTGTGGAGTGGGGCTGACAACACATCCCTGTCCCCCCCCGCCATTGCCATGGCAAATGCTGTGGTCGTGTGTGCCCCAGGCCAACTGCGAGAACCTGTTCCTGATATGCCATTTCCAGAGGCACTGCACACTGGTACCTGGGGATTGCCCTGTGTGGCTGCCCCACTCATGCTGCACTGGTGTGGTCCCCATGGCACCTGCACTCCAGTCTACAGTATTGCACAGCAACACCTGATGCTCCTAGGCTGCTACCTGTAACTGCACCATCCAAGTGGTTGGCCATGTGGATGGTGGTCCTTCAAACTGCCCTCCAGTGGCCACAGCCTCTGTGCCACCAGAGGTATATTCCTCTGCTGCGTGCCTCACAGTCCAAAACCCTGTGGCACCTGGTGCCTCAGTGTGCATGGGCATGGCCCCAGGGCATGATGGTTCCACTTGCCTACCTGCTTCACTGCATGAGATGCCTTGTTGTTGCACAACAGGAAGTTGTGTGCATTGTGTCTGGGCCTGTGCTGGCTCCTGCCCATTGCTGCACACAGCAGCAGTGTCGGTGGGTTGCTAATGCACCTCTGTGAGTTCATCACTCAGGTCAGTGGCATGCCCCTGTGGTGTGTTGGAGTGACAGGGGATTGCTCTGCCTTGCCCAACCCCATGGGGTTGCTCATCACATGGAAGCATTGGGGCACGGCACCCGGATGCCCTCACAGTGTCCTGCAGACTGTTGACCATGCCTGCAGTATGCTGCCACTCTGTATGTCCCTGCCTTCCTGTCAGGATTGGGGCAGCCCCAACACTGTCTGTTCTCTGAGCTATGCCCTACTGTCCTCTGTGTATGAGGTACATGGTGCCTGCACCATGTTGTGTTTGCATAGCCTGCCATGGGAACCAGGACCAGTGTGTAGCCCCACCACCTCCTTTGCTGCTCCCATGAACAAATATGTCCAAACGGTCCTGTGAGCCAGTTGTCTACAGCAGCAGAGCTGGGAGTCATTGCAGTACTGCTGTCTGTTGCTGTGTTGCAGACCCAAGGGTCTCCAGTGCACCTGTTAGTTGACCATCGAGTGCAACTAGCTGTTGCATGCCCTGGGACATGGCCTTGGGCATACTGGTCTGTTCCTCCTCCATTCATGTCTGATGCTCCACTGCAGCACTATGGATTGCCTGCAGAGCCATCCTGATGGCATGCAACTCACAGCCCACTTCGACCTCTGACTCCAGTATCTGGTGACACAGGTGGTCCACATCATCCAGATCCATGATGTTCTGCTCTGTGCTGGGCAGGTCCCTTTGCGTACACCCGCCATGGATGATGCTGGTAACAACTCCTGTGCCACATTCTCCTGGACACTCTCAGTGGCACTGCAAATACTGTCCTCACTCTCCTGTGTTTCTAGTAGAGGTGACAAATGTCGCAGGTCACTTGCAGCCACTGCCTGTGTGCCGTCATCTGTCTCAGCACTGAATTCTGCATAGGTCTGAGATGCAGATGGTATCTCTCTGCCCAGCATTCTGCTGGTGTTATCCTCAGCTTCACTGCCACTTTCCACTTATGTGTCTCCTCGGCTCCCCCATTGGCCCACTGTAGCAGCCCACTTAGTACTGCTGGTACCTGTAATAAGAATGGCACAACATCACATATGCAGGCATGCAAACCTGCTGCACTGCTGTGGTGCTGTATTGCCACGTGCTTCACATTGCCCGTTCCACCCTCACACCCACCCTAACATTGGTGTTGCCCCCCCCATAGTCAATCATGGTGTGCATGCTGTGGCTTGCACCACATGGCCCATTGTGGCACACAGGCTGACCCTGCTGCCCAACAGTATTTTCCTACAGGGTCCCCACCCAGGGGTGGTGGGCAGGGATGCACCACCTTTCCACGCACATGCTTTCACCACTTCCCACATCGGTTCCTGTGGTGGTCTGTTGTGCCATACCATCCACCACATCCCTCCATGTGACACACTGGCATGTGGGCCCCACAGAATGCATGGCTCCATAGGGTGTCTGGCCATTGGGATGTCTGCATGGGTCCATAGAGATGTCACATGGCATGACCAACGGCATCTTGGAACACAGCTGCAGACCTATAAAGGCTCAGTGGCTGCTGCATGGGTCCAGGTGGGTTTCTGGCCCCTGTAGACACACCATCCACCATGCTTGTGGCACTGACCATCCATGTACCTGAAAACAACTTCCACGCGCAGTACACCTCCTTCAATAAGTCCACTCCTTCCACGACTGATGCACATCCACATGCACAGGCCAGGGCTCCACAACTGCTTGGGTTCTGTCATCCCTCCATGCATTCCGTCCCTCTTCCCTCTCCAAATCCGCACACAATCCCTGCCATGTCTGTCACCCACAGTTTGCAGGAGTAAGCTCCAGCAACAGCACATCCAGACATGCATGGTCAAATCACCTCCCATGACACACTTGCACTGAATCTGGTGGGATCTCCCTCCCCCCAAAAGGCCCTTTATGGCTACCACGGCAGCCTGGATGTCAGAACACAGAACAGGCTTCTAGTAATCATAGCTGCATTGTGTGGGTTGACGTGCCTGTTACGCAACTGGCTTTTGGTCTGCACCCCCATAGCACAGGGTACTCCTGTTTCCATGTGTGCTGCTACAGCCTTCATGACCCACATCAGTGCTACATGTGCTGCTGCCACAGATCCCACTGTGTCCCTCTCCCCGTATACTGTATACTGAAGATCAAAGCATTTCTGCTATATGTGTTGCTTCCACATCCACTGTGGCCACACCGCAGCACAGTTGTGCACACTTATGCTTTCTCATGCTGGGGAACATCTCTGTAACTGCTACACAGTCCATTGGTACTTCAGAAGCAGGGCCTGCAAAGGCTTCATGGCAACTCCTGTATGCCATCCACTTCTGGACCACACTATGGCCTGCATTGCCACATGAACAGCTGCTCCCCTTGGCCAAAAGGACTCAGTGTCTCTCACATAACGTACACCATACCAAGTGTGTGTCATCACTTCGCCCAGGCTAAGTGGGATCCCAAGGGCACACACACAGTAATACACACCCTCAGTTGTGTCTGCACCACATGTGTGGAAACAGTGCACTCTTTATGTCATGTTTGGCACAGTGACCCCATGTCCTCAGTGGTGGCCTTCATGGCACAGCTGACATGTACGTCATGCCTGTTACAGGTTGCTGCAACGTGGGGATACACTGTGGCCTGCCTTGTCACGTGTACATTCTCACTCAGGTGACACATGCTACTATGTGCTCTTCTCACTCCGTATGACCTCTGCTACTCCCACACCCTCCAGTCAGGTCCGGCTGGCACCCCTGCTTCACAGCTAGATGGGATCATTCCTTACCAACACAGCTGTGTGACTCTGGTTCCTGTGGAGACCCTGTCCAGCAAGTGTGCTGCACAGTGCCAAGTGCTGCAACTGGTGGTGTCTAGGTGGGGGGGCACATTAGGCCTGCAGGATGTCTTCAGGATCTGCATCACCCCTGGGTGGTTGGGTATGCTTCTCCCCACCCCTTTGCCCTGTCCTCCCGCATGAGTACTGTACTTAACTCAGCACGTGACTTGCAAATGCACATCTGTACTGCCATGCCTTCCTCCTAGGTGTCGTAGTCTGAATACATCCAGGTTGCTGTCCCCCTCCACACTTCTGGTGCTGATGTTGCTGACAATTCACTCCTCCTGGCTACTAAGTGGTAATACTTCCCCTGGTCCTCCTCCAGTGGCCATGTTGCTGCATCTGTTATATGCAGTTCTCCTTACAATGATGTTTAATGTCATTGTATTGCTTCTGGAGCTCCCTGAGAGACTGTTTCACATTGTCCACTGCATTCATACTGGTGGCCACATGATCCTGGGCATGCCTCCATCTCACTCTTTGGACCTTGTCACCACCTCTGCTGAACAGTAGCTCCACCTGAGCATCCACCTCTTCTATCAGCACATTTGTCTCTTACAAGCTGAAGTTTTTGTTCCTGGGAGCCTTGCATACTGTTCCCAGGAACATTGCAGCTGCTTCCTGTGCCACTCTATGCAGTTGTGGCACTGTGATGTGCCAGATCTGTGTCTTGTGGCAAAGGCTATGTTGCAGGCTTTAAAGCTGCAGAATTTCTGCATTAGGTACCTCAACCTGAGAACTTTCTGGAATACCGTGCACTAGGACTGACTGAATTGTGCAATATGAAAAATGTATCTGCCGCAGGAACCTTGTAAAGTCAGGCCTATTATATAATTTCCTTATTACTTTATTGTTGGTTCAAATTTTGGGGTTAAAATCTCAAAAAAAGTATTTTTATCACCCTACCTTCTGATAAAGATAGGTGACTTTTTTAAATCCTGCCCAAACACTGCTTTTGCAGAACATTTGGGAAAATATGTTTCAGTGTGTGAATTCAAAAAATATCACCTAACTTTTCTTGAGGTGAGGTCAAGAAGGCTATTTTGAAAATTTGGGCAAAAACATTAAAAAATGGCAGGGTTATGAGTGAAAGTTTTAATCACATTAAAAAGCCATTAACTGCTCTTACCTTGTTCAGTCAGTTCACTGTCAGGCTCCAGAGGAGCAGAATGGTCAATAGTCAAGAGAGGATTTCAGCAACAGACAGTGTTAGGTAAGTGAAGGGTGAGGGGTATGGGGAGATGGATGCTGAGAGGGGAGTCAGATGTTCTGAGGAGAACAGAAGATATTGATGGACAGTTTCAATGGGTTTCATTTAACAATTTAGGGATGGTTTTCTATATTATAGGTACCAACACCAGGTATTGGGCGCCCCAGTGTGGGTGTGGTGTTTGGCAGCACTGGGGCTGAGCACCCAGATGTCACAAACAATGGGTGGGGTGAGATTGCAAACAATCGGGAGGTCCAACACTGGAGATTAGGCACCTTAGTGTTGTTATAATCACTAGCAGCACTGGGGGTGGGGCAGTGGACACCCTTGTGTTACTTACAATCAAGTGCGTGTTATCTGGCACTGGGGGTTGCGTAGCCTGATGTCGAAAACAGTGAAGTTGGGGGTATAATACTGTGGACAGGACTGGATACCCACCAAGGATGCAGAGAATTTAAATTCTGCCTGCAAAGTGGCCAAATTCGCCTGGCAGAGCAATTCATGAAATTTTTCTGCCTAAGGCGGATTTCGCCTGGGTGTAATTTTGCCTTCCATGAGAGAAATGTTGCCTTCCATGGTGACATTTTGCCTTCTTTGAGCAAAATTCCACCATGGAAGGCAGAATTTCACTGTGAAAGGTGAAATTTCACTGTGGAAGGCAAATTTTCACCATTCCACCTGTCAAAATTTTGCATTTCGGTCAGCGAAATGGGCTGAATTTTGTGGATTACTCCGCAAAGCGAATTTCGCTCACTTCACCCACTACTAGTAACCAATGTCGGTTTTTTAATAAAGTCTGGGTCATAGAAACATAGAAGCACAGAACATGATGGCAGATAAGGACCACCTTGCTCACCTAGTCTGCTTATTTCCCTACCTACTGTATAAGCTCCAGATCCTATTTGATCTGTGACTTACCTCCTCCTTCCTACCCCTAGTTTTGCCTTCTGCCGGTCGCATGCATTCTTGAATTTTACAACTGTTTTTGCCCCCACAACCTC
This sequence comes from Neoceratodus forsteri, assembly GCA_016271365.2. NCBI lineage: Eukaryota > Metazoa > Chordata > Ceratodontiformes > Ceratodontidae > Neoceratodus > Neoceratodus forsteri. The sequence goes on from CM057451.1 coordinate 215,767,086, forward strand.
CTCTGGGAGGCTGCTCCATGCATCCACCATCCTTTCTGTGAAAAAATACATTCTCAAGCTGCCCCTGAGTCTTCCCCCCCTCCAGTCTTATATAGTGACCCCTCGTTCTTGCACATCTCCTTTTCTACAAGATACTGCTCTCTTGAACTCTGTTGCTCCCCTTGAGGTATTTGAATGTCTCTATCATATCCCCCTTCTCTCTCCTGTCCTCCAGAGTATACATATTGAGTGCTCTCAATCTCTCCTTGTATTGGGTTCTGGTGTAGTCCCTGCACCATTTTTGTTGCCCTTCTCTGGACTTCCTCCACCCTGTTGATGTCCTTTTGGAGATGAGGTCTCCAGAAGTGCACACAGTACTCTAGATGAGACCTCACCAGCTACCTGTACAGTGGCATCACCACCTCCTATTTTCTACTAGTGGTACCTCTCTCTATGGACCACAGCATTCCACTAGCATTTTTCACTGCCTTCTCACATTGTTTGGATACTTTTAAATCATCTGTTATGACTATACCCAGGTCCCTTTCCATTTTGGTTGTTGTTAGTACCTCACACCCATTGTGTATTCCTCCCCAGGGTTTTTGTTCCCCAAGTGCATGATTTTGCACATCTTGGCATTGAATCCGAGCTGCCACACTCTTGACCAGTCCTCCAACTTGCTTAAGACTCTTCTCATTTGCTCCACACCCCCTGGAGTGTCAACCCTATTGCAGATCTTGGTGTCATCTGCAAAGAGTCACACTTTTCCTTCGAGTCCATCTGCAATGTCACTTATAAGACATTAAAGAGAACCTGCCTTGGCACTGAACCCTGTGGCACCCCACTGGTTAACCCCCTTTCTTCAGATTGAACTCTGTTTACCACCACCCTCTGAATCCTGTTGCTAAGCCAATTTCTAACCAAGTTTACCACCTTGGGACCTACTCCCAGATTGCCCAACTTGTTTACTAACCTCTTGTGTGGGACTGTGTCAAATGTCTTGCTAAAATCTAGATAGGCCACGTCCACTGCCCCTCCATAATCTACTACCTTTGTCACCCAGTCAAAGAAATCTATCAGATTCATTTGACACAACCTTCCTGTTGTGAATCTGTGTTGCCTTGGGTTCTGTGCCCTGCTGGCTTCTAGATATCCTACAATCCTTTCCTTTAACAGTGATTACATCATCTTTCCCACCACTGAGGTCAAATTGACTGGTCTACAGTTACCTGCTTCTACCTTGCTCCCACTCTTGTGAAGAGGTATCACGTTCACCCTCCTCCAGTCCTCTGGTACTACTCCATCCTCCAATGATCTGTGAACAGGGCTATCAGTGGTGACAGTATCACCTCTCTGAGCACTTTTAGTATTCTGGGATGTATCATGTCTGGCCCCTTTGCTTTATCCACCTTCAGTTTCAAGAGTTCTTTTATAACTCCCTCCTCTCTGCATGGACTAGTGTACACCCCTCTTCTCTGTGTATGTCTACTTGCTAATATCTGTCCATCCCCCTTCCCCTTCTTTTGTGAATACTGAGCAAAAGTATTTGTTCAGTGTCTCAGTCTTCTCCAGGTCCCCATCCTCCCACTCTCCCCCCCCCTTTACTAAGCCTCACTATCCCTCCCTTGGCCTTTCTTCTTTCCCTCATGTTCCTGAAGAAGGTTTTTTCCCCCGCCTTTACTATCTGGGCTATCCTTTTCTCTGTTTTTGCCTTTGCACTTCTGACCACTTTACCCACCTCCGTCTGCTTTGCCTGATACAGTTCTTTGTGTTCCTCCCTTTGAGTTTCGTTGTATTTCCTGAATGCCAGTTGTTTCTTTCTAACCTTCCCTGCCACTTCTTTTAAAAACAGTAATGTTTTTCTTTTTTCTTCTTCTTCTTCTGGCTTTGTTCACTAGCTTCCCACAAAAGCTTGTTGCCTCCGTTATGGCTGTCTTGAGATTCTCCCACTGTATCTCTACTCCCCCTTCCTCACCATGTGCCAGTGTTTTCTTGAGGAAGAACAAGATGGCGGCCACTCTGGGCTGCTATTTGAAAGGGAGAGTACTTCTTATGCTTTTTTACTTATTTTACTTCCTTTAGACTGTAAGTTGTTCTAATACAACTATACTTAGGAAGTAGGTGTGGGGAGGGAAGTATGGTTGGGGGAATTAAGTGAAATAGCAAGAGGAGTTAGTGTTATTGCTTTTTAGTGAGGGTGTTTCTGCTTCAATGTGGTATCCCCTAACTGCAAATCCTGAAGCAGTTCTGTGGAGGAGAGGCACTTTGGGACTGAAAATGGATCTATTGTAGCCTGTTTGAGTCCATCTTGAGGTCCTTGGACTGAAGATACCTGAGGAGGCATCCCAGAGTTACCACTGGAGTGGTGTGTGAAGATCTTAACATACTGTAAGCCAGTGCTGATTAGTACTGTTCAGGAGTGGTGTGAGCCTTCTGTGGCCATCTGTGTTGTGTTCTGGCTGGACTGTGTAGCAAGGAGCTCCTGCTACACTCTACACGTTGCCCAGGAAGATCTATGGTGTTTGCTTGTGGTGCATTCCTCCTGAGTGAGAGAGAAGGGGAGAATACTGTACAGGACTTGTCATTCTGAATAATGTCTGCAGGAGCCTGAGCGGACCTGGGAAAATCTTATCAAACTGAAAAAGGGGGTGAGTTGACTTTCATCTTCCAAGGTGTAAAACCTGAGTGCAGAATTTGCTGCATGGCCCCTAAACTGAACCTCAATAAGCACTTGCTTTGACTGTATGATGGCTTGAGCCACTACAGTGTGTGGCTTGGGAGTTCATTTTAGGCTGGTGGAAAAAACATGAGAAGGAATGTTCAGCATATGAAAGTACTATCTACAGTATGACTGCCTGTTGAGCCCAGATGGATTACGTCAACATGAGAGGTTTGAATGGCCCTGTATTATGGGAACTGTTCTAATAACAACCAGCTTGAGTGGTGGGATCCTTTTGCTGATTGGATATGGGCTGTGCTTGACTGTTCTTCTCTCTAGCTGCTGTTCTCTGTGGAAATTCTGCTGTCCAAGAATTATACTGCAGATATTAGAGTTATGTAGAACTTACTGGATATCTGTAAGGATACCTCTTTGTGGATTGATGAACTCCCTAATTGAACTCTCTATTTTACTGCTGGAGGGCTATGGGTGGGTGGGTTGGGTTATTTCATGCTAGTTGTCAGTGCATTATAAGGATTTTGGGATTGGGGTGCTTATTTTATATTTATCTATGTTGAAGTGTGTGAGTGAGTGAGTGAGTGAGTGAGTGAGTGAGTGAGTGTGCGAGCGAGTGAGGTGTGTGTAGTATGCTGACTTGCTGTGCTTTAATTAGTGTAACAGTAGAATTTGTAGAGTATTCAGTAGTATACACCAGAGATGGTTTCTTTGACTCAAGCCCCTGGGCTATGTCACTCTGCCTCTCTTTTAAAAGTTTTACACCCCTTGTATGACCCACCCCTTGTAGCCACAGTTTCCTGGAGATATACAGAGTTGGGTATTGCAAGGAGGGGTGCTGGGGAGGTGGACAGGAAGAGAGATGTTGCCAGTTGGGAGCTGATTTGGATGGTGGGGACCAGAAAACACTGTGGGTTGAGAAGACAGTTGGAGCAGGATCCTCTGTGTCTTGTCTGGTGCAGAAATGGAGACAAGTCCCTTTACATGAGAAAGGGTCCTGAAGGAACTGGAAGTAATAAGAGTTGATAAAGCAATGAGGCCAGATGGGGTGCACCCCAAGGTCCTTAAAGAAATAAGAGAGGTGGTGGCTGAACCTCTGGCTATCCTGTTTAGCTGATCACTGGAAACAGGGGAGGTACCCAAAGACTGGAGGACAGCAGATGTAGTCCCATTATACAAAAGTGGGAACAAAGAAGAAGCAGGGAACTACAGACCAGTCAGCCTTACCTCGATAGTGGGGAAGATCATGGAAGCACTACTGAAGTAGAGATTGGTGGAACATCTGGTTGTCAATGGACTACAGGACCCAAGGCAGCATGGTTTCACCAGGGGAGGTCATGTCAGACCAACCTCCTTGAATTTTTTGACTGGGTGACTAGGGAGGTGGATCAGGGGAGGGCAGTGGACAAGGCCTATCTGGACTTAAGCAAGGCCTTTGATGCTGTGCCACATAGAAGACTATTACACAAACTGGGGAATATGGGTGTGGGCAGGACAGTAGTGTGGTGGGTAGGTAACTGGCTGGGTGGCAGGACACAGAGCAAGGTGGAAAATGGCTGTCACTCCGCAGAGGGAAGAGTGACCAGTGGGGTACCACAGGGATCAGTGCTGGAACTGGTCCTATTCAACAGCTTCGTCAGTGACATTGTGCAGGACCTAGAAGGCAGAATTTCACTGTTCACTGATGACACAAAGCTCTGTAACAGAGTAGACACACCAGAGGGTGTAGACAGAATGAGAAGGGACCTGCAGAAACTTTAAGAATGGTCAGGGCTTTGGCAGTTGAAATTCAATGCAAAGAAGTGCAAGATAATGCATATGGGGCACAAAAACCCTGGCACAATATATCAGTTGGGGGGTGAGGATATAGCATGCACCAAGCAGGAAAGGAATCTTGGGGTTATTATCTCTGATGACCTCAAGGTAGGGAAACAGTGTGACAAGGCAGCAGGTAAAGCAAAGAGGATGCTGGGATGTATAGGCAGGGGCATCACCAGCAGGAAAAGGGAGGTCATAATTCCACTATACAAGACATTAGTGAGGCCCCACCTGGAGTACAGTGTACAGTTCTGGAGACCATACCTACGTAAGGACATAGACAAGGTAGAGAAGGTTCAGAGGAGGGCAACAAAGATGCTGCATGGATTGCATCACAAGTCCTATGAAGACAGGTTGAAGGAACTGAACATGTACTCCCTGAAGGAGAGGAGGGAGAGAGGGGATATGATAGAGACATACAAGTATCTTACAGGGAGGAACAGGGTGAAGGAATACACTATTTTTAAGTGAAAAAGATGTTCCAGGACTAGAGGGCATGGGATGAAGTTGGAGGGAGGATGATTCAGAGGAAACATGAGGAAGAATTTCTTCACAGAATGGGTGGTGGACAAGTGGAACACCCTGCCAGAGGAAGTGGTGGAGCTGAAATGATCACGGGATTTAAGAATGCATGGGATAGACATAAAGGAATTCTGGAGGTCAGGGGTAAGGGGCAACAGACTTCTAGGAAAACATAAACTGAACTTACAAACTCAAATGGGCAGACTGGGTGGGCCATAGGCCCTTATCTGCCAACACTGTCTATGTATCTATGTATCTCTGCCCAGGGAGCCTTCAGGACCAAGGGCAGGTAGCTGAGGAACTGGCCTCAGCCTTTCATCCTCTTTGGGCAGTGCTGTACAACACCAGGTCTATGGTCAACATGACTGCTATAATGGCAGAGGTTGTTGTGTCGATTGAGCTGGCATGCATTATGGACACCTGGCTGGGGGATACTTCAGGTCCTGTGCTAGAAGCATCAGTCCAGGCTGAGTTCACCATAGGAAGGAACACAGGGGAGGGGTGTGTGTGGGGGACACCAGTTCTTTTGAGTTTGTGGTGGTACAAAGAGGTCCCAAAGTGGAGTTCAGGATTCTCTTGGTCTACCATCCACCCAGGTGGGACCGGAGTTTCCTACAGGAGATGTTGGTCTTTGTCTCTGAGAGGGTGTTGGATGGCTTATTCTCAGTGACTTCAACACCTGGGTGGATGACGAGTCATCATCTGGGGCCAGAGACTTCCTTTCAAATATGGATGCTCTGGGTCACACCCTTGAGACCACAGCAAGAACCCACTACTCTGGTCATGCACTCGATCTGGTGTTCTCCCTTGGCTTGAAATTGATACCATCGAGACTGATCTGGTCATTTAGTTGGATCTCTACACCATCAGGTTCAGCTTCAAAGCCCCTTCCGAATGTCTAGTCCCCTGTGGAAATGGTTCAGTTCTGCCTCTTGAAAGGGTTACAACCAGAGGGCCTGATCACAGAACTGGACATTTTGTCTGCACTTGAGGCTTGCCCTGATGAACTAGGGAATGCCGTGATGGCCTATAACAGGACTGTCATGGAGGCCCTGGACCACCTGATGCCAATCCATGTATGCCTGCTGGTGTCATGTCTCAACTTGCCATGGTTCAATGGTGAGCTTAGAACATTGAAAACCAGTGGGTGGAGGTTGGAGAGGCATTGGAGGAAAACCAGGTCCGTGGAGGAAAGGCTGGTTCAGATTACTCATGATGATGATTATCAAAATGCAGTCACCCAAAAAGGCAGCTTTTATGTCTAGGATGATTGCAGCAGGGAAGAAATGACAAGCTCAGCTCTTTCGGGTTTTAAACTGGCTATTACATCTGGCCTGTCTGGAACCCATGAGAGCTTTTTCACCTTATGTGAGAGGAGTTCACTCGGTTCTTCTCAAACAGACTGTCTTCTTTGAGGGCTGGGATTTCTCCAAGCAGAATATCATTCTCCAACAGTGTGGAACCTGGCTGGGTGGATGCATTCGGTCACCATGAGGGACAGTTCTGGCCAGTGATGATGGTGCAAGTCTGTGGAGTAATCTCAGGGCTCAAGCCAACATTCTGTGACCTTAATCCATGCACGATGTAACTACTAATTGGCTGTGTCAAGGTTCTGGGGTCAGTTTTTTGCTGAGATTGTCATGAGTTCCTTGTCAGTGGGGGTTTTATGGAGTCCCTTAAACAGGATCTGGTTAAGCACCTGCTGAAAATAATGTTTTTGGACCCTGACGTCTTGGCAAATTACTGGTCCATCTCAATCCTCCCTTTTTGGGAAGGTTCTTGAGAAGGTGGTCATGGAACAGCTCAAGTGTCACTTCACAAATTTAAAAATTTACAAACTGTTCCGGTTCAGATTTAGGGCTTTGGACAGCATAGAGACCACGATGGTTAGGTTGCTGAATGACCTGCTCAGGGTGAGGGACAGAGGACAGCAAACAATGCTCATCCTCCTCAGTCTCTCATCAGTGTTTGGCTCTGTGGATCATGGGGAGTTGTTGGATAGGTTGAGCAAGTATGTAGGACTCACCGGCAAGGTCATCAGCTGGTTTGAACTCTTTCTCCAGGACAGATCTTAGAGGGTGATATTGGGAAATTATTCCTCAGGTCCAATGGATCTGCCTTGTGGAATCCCCCAAGGCTTTGTCCTCTCTCCCATGTTGTTTGTAGTATACATACTGCCCCTAGTCAAGGTTATAAGATGGTACGAGCTGACTTGTCATTATTATGCTGATGATACTCAACTCTAAATGTCCTTCGCTCATGGGAGATCTGATGCAGTAGATGTATTGAATGACTGCTTGGCTGAGATCTGGGCTTGGGCATTGTCGAACTGGCTGAGACATAATCCTGGGAAGACTGAGATACTAGTGGTTGAGCCAGGTTGAAAGGTAGGAGTGGGGGTCTGTGAGGATAGGTTGGGGCTTTTTATTGGTCTGACCAAATTGGAGGCCTCCCCAAAGGTGAAGAATCTAGGTGCTGTTCTGGACAATGAGCTGACACTTGATGCTCAGGTGTTGTCTGTTGTCCAGATTGGTTTCTATCATCTCCAGAACATCACCAGAATTACACCCCTTATTTCCTTAATGACCTGGCCATTTTCATACATGCATACATCACCTAGAGGCTTGACTACTGTAACACACTCTATCTCAGGGACAGAGGAGGTATGATGCTTGCACCTGCAGCTTCTACAGAATGCAGCAGTCCAGTTGTTGACTGGACACTTGAAGTTCAGTCACATTACACTGGTGCTGTGTGAACTGCATTGGCTGCAAGTGTGCTGGTGCATCACCTTCACAGTAGGTCTTTTGAGCTATAAGGCCCAACACAGGTTGGATGTGGGCTACCTGAAGAAGCTTCTGCATCCCTATATCCCAACTCACTCTCTTAGATTCATGGGAGAGGCCCTCCTGGAGGTTCCCAGAGCGAGGTGAAAATCTTCTGGGAACTGGGAGTTTGAAGTGGCACCCCTGGTCCTCTGGAATTCACTGATGAGGTACCTCTGAGAGGCACCATCCATAGACTTTAAAAAAAAAAACATCTTAAGGTCTTCCTGTTTGAACAGGCCTTTAGGACCTGAGGAATTTATTTTGAGTCCATCAGACAGCTTGGGAATTAGTCTGTTTTAGATTTTAATGGGGTCTGTGTATAAATTGTATATATTGTATGTTGACTGTTCCTTATTGCTGATCTGTATATTTTGCTGTAAGGGCACCTTGAGCCTTCAGGGAAGGGTGCCTGAAATAAATAAACTCTACTACTACTAATACTATTATCCATTTTAGTAAAATAGCCCCTCTTGAAGTCAAGGAATTGGCTTTAATGTGGCTTGATTCTTCTGCTGTCTTTACCCTGAACCATACTAAATGGTGGTCACTGGACCACAGATGGTTGCCCACTGATATATCAGTTATTCTGTCTCCTTTTGTGAGCATCAGGTCCAATATCACCCCCTCATGAGTGGGTTCCCCCACAAGTTGTGTGAAGCATGACTCTTGCAGGACATCCAGAATGACTTTGTTCTTGGATGTGGCTGCAACATAGGTGCTCCAGTTAACATCAGGCATATTTAGGACCCATACCAACAACACTTCTTTCTCTCCCATTTTAAGAATGTTATCTAGCATTACCCCATCTGTTTCCTCCCTTTGCATTGGGGATCTGTAGATAACCCCTGTGTGGACAGTGGTGCCATTTCTTGACTCCAGTGTGACGCACACTGCCTCCTCTCCTCCCTGCTTTCCTTTTATCTCAGTCACCTTGATCCTTTCCTTGATGTAGATCACTACCCTTCCTCCCTTTTTGCCCACCCTGTCTTTCCTGTAGACTGTGTACCCAGGTATATTAACACCCCCATCATGGCTTTCCGTATACCATGTTTCAGTGACTGCCACAATATCTAGGTCTGCCTCTACCATCAGTGCCACTAGGTCAGAGATCTTGTTACCCAGGCTGTAGGCATTTGTACACATGGCCATCTATGTTCTGATGGCTTAGCCCCTATTTGTTCTGATCCCATCCCTTCCCTTTGTGTCTCCCCTGACATTACCCACTGTTTCAGTCCTTCATGTTTCCTCATGCTTTGTATTCTTTTGTCTGTCTACCTTGACCAATGGGAGGGGAAGTTGAGTTTTTCCTGCATAATTACACCTCCATCTTGGCTAGTTTAAATTTCTGCCAATTAAACATTTAAACCTTTCACTCAGGATACTGCCTCCCTGGACAGATGCAGACCATCCCTCAGCTTCAAGCCCACATCTCTCCAGGTGGGCCCCCAGTCCCCAGTGAAGCCAAAACCCTCAACTCTGCACCAGTTCTTTAACCATTTGTTGAATCCCCCTGGTGGAGAGCATCCTGGCATCTCCCATACAGTAGACAGACAGCACTTCAGAGAAGGTTACCATGCATAACACTTGTCTAAGACCCCTCCCTAACTCTGTGAACTCATTCTGCATTACTTCAACCTCACTTTCAGCCAGGTCATTTGTCCCCAGGTGGACAATGGCATTTAGCTCCCCCTCCTGTGCTGTTGCCCCAGCGATCCTCAGGATTCGCCTCCTATCCCTCTAAGCTGAGATGCCGGGTATGCACCTTACCTCTCTCCCTCTTCCCTTACCAACCCCCAATTCTACCCCCATAATAATAGAGCCCCCAACTAGGAGGTGCTTTCTTTTCCTCTTGGGTCCTTTGCCTCTCCTCCAGGATCTCCACTACCGAGATTCCCCACATCCACCTCGTCCAAACACAGCAGGTGCCCTTATGGGATAACTTCTCTCAGCTAGAATGGTGTAGGAGTTCTGGAGTGGAACGACAGGTGGTATGGGCCTCTGCCCAACCTTTCTCACCCTTCCTGAGCCCACCATTGTACACCCTCCTCTCTTTACTGGAATCCTTTGAGGCAGTGGTGGTGGCATTGGTGGTCTGGGGTGAGAGGTCTCCCGAATCCTAGCCAAGTCTGCCTGGAGATGAACAACCTTAGCACTCAACCCAGAGAGATGCATGCAGATAGGGCAACACTGTAGCCTCCAGAATGTCTCTCAGAAGACTGCTGTGCCACAGCCACTGAATTGCTCCAATCCCAACATAACTATTGTTGACTTCCCCCTTTTTTCTCTCTCCCCTTTTATTCTGCCTTAATGCAAGAGTACAGTTCTAAAAGTGTCTAACTTGTGGTTTTATGTATAGCTGTAAGCTCTAACACTGTGTCCTGAATCAGGAAGTTGGAATCAGTATCCCAGGTGTACTCCTAGAAAGGTGGACTAGCCCAGGAAGGGTGGAGGGGGAAGAGGAGGATGTGCCTAATCCCCTGTAAGAGCAGTTTCAGGTCAAGTGAGTCACCACTGTACCCTTGTTTGCCGATGGCCTTTTGAATGTATTTTCTAGCTACTTGTGGTGGGACCTCCTTAAAAAAAAACTTTGGGGTTGTATGTTCTAGTTGGGGGGTAACTTGGGAGGAGCTGGAGGAGAGGTCGTTGAAAAAATTTGGTGGAAGGACACTGTCCAGGTTTGTGAATGCATTATTAAAAGTGCTGGTGATGGTAACTAGGTTGAGTGTAGGAGCGCCATGAAGGTTGACCATAGTGGGTGGTGCTTTAGGATCCTTGCCTGTGAGTTCTTTCATGTTGTTCCAGAATTTGTTTCCCTGGCCCCAAGAGTTGGCCAGAGCCTCTTTGTAATAGCTGCGTTTAGCATTCCATATTTTTCGAGTGCAATCATTTCTGGCTGCTTTGTATAATTGTATGTTTACTTGCATTGGAGTTGCACGAGCACAATGCCAGAGGTGTTCTCTGTGCTTGAGCAGAGTTAAAAGGTCAGTAGTAACCCAGGGGTTGGTCTGTCCTTTGACCTCCATCTTTTTCACTGGTGCATAGATGTCACAGGCTTCGTTGAAACGTTTGATAAATAGGTCCAGAGCTTTGTTGGTGTCATTGAGGGAGTCAAGCACTGCCCAGTTCAGCCAGGTAAGATGGGATTTTAACAGCTAGAGGTGCCCTTGTTTGATAACCCTGGCATAGATAAGCTTGGGAGGTGGCTTGTGGTATTTGTTTGACCAGGAGCAGATGACAGGCAAGTAGTCACTTATTGTATCTGGGAGTACAGAAACATTGGAGATGCATTCAGGGTGGTTAGATAGAATCCAGTCTAGAAGCGTAAGGGAACCTGTCCTATAGTTACACCTAGTGGAGGCATTGACCAGTTGAGTGAGGTGATGTGCTGTGGCTGCATCCTTATAGGTAGCGACCTCAGCGGAGAGCCAGTTAATGTTAAAATCACCCATGATTATGGTTTCAGATATATGTTGCTGGACCCTTTGATATTACATGATGCTATGGAAGCCAGCAGCCTGGTCTCTTGAGGGTAGGTAAACTGAGATGACAGTGAGTTCCTTGTTATGTGCACCAAGGATGATTTTGATTGTGAGGACCTGAGATGAGTTGCTCAGGCTAGGGGATGGGATGATGTGACCCATAAGGGTATCCTTAAGATAGATGGTGCAGCCCCCGCCTCGTTTAGCAATCCTGGCTCTGCACCTCTTCCTGATGAACACAGCCTGGACCCACCTCTCTGGCCATGCACTTGATCTCGTGTTCTCCTTGGGGCTTGAAATTAATACCATCGAGACTGTTCCTATCATTTAGTCAGATCATTGCACCATTAGGTTCAGCTTCAGAGCACCCCTAAATATTTCTTCCCCTGTAGTAATGGTCCAGTTCCACCTTTGAAAGGTTTACAACCAGACGGACTGATGGTGGAACTGGATGTTTCATCTGTGCTTGAGACTTGCACTGATGGCCTGGAGATGGCTATGGTGGCCTATAACAGGGATTTCACTGAGTATCAGGACCACCTAGTGCCAATCAGTATATGCCCCCTGGTTTCTCATTTCGGATCACCATGGTTCGATGGGGAGCTGAGAGAGTTGAAAACTAGGGGACGGAGTTTGGAGAGGCATTAGAAAAAGACCAGGTCTGCGGAGGACAGGCTGGTTCTGATTACTAATTATGATGAGTATCAGAATGCAATCATCCAGAAAAGGGCAGCCTTTATGTCTCGGATGATTGTAGATTGGAAGAGCCAAGTGCCTCAGCCATTCTGGGTTGTAGACAGGCTATTACATCCGGCCTGTCTGAAACCCGCTAGAGCAGTTTCAGCTCACAAGTGTGAGGAGTTCATTTGGATCTTCTCAGACAGAGTGTCCTCTATGAGGGCTGGGATTTCTTCTAACGGAATACTATCCTCCAACAGTGGCAGTCTTCCAGTGGACAGATGCACATTGTTTCCTTGGGTTGAGTTCCAGCTGGAGGACAGAGAAGGTCTGTGGGGTGATCTCTGAGTTCAAACCAATGTTCTGCGACCTTGACCCAGACCCTATGTGGCTACAGGTTGGCTGGGTCGAGGTTCTGGGTCTGGTTTTCACTGAGATTGTCATGAGTTCCTTGTCAGATGGGGTTTTTCTAGAGTCTCTTAAACAGACTCTGGTTAAGACCCTGCTGAAAAAGCCATCATTGGACCCCGACATCTTGTCGAATTACCAGTCTATCTCAAACCTCCTATTTTTGTGGAAGGTTCTTGAGAAGGTGGTCACAGAACAGCTGGAGGGTCACCTCTCATGGACTTCCAAATCTATGAACCTTTCCAGTCCAGATTTATTGCCGTGCATAGCATGGAGACCACATTGGTTAGGGTGTTAAATGATCTGCTCAGGGTGAGGGATAGAGAAGAACAAACAGTTCTTGTTCACCTTAATCTCTCCTCAGTGTTTGACACTGTGGACCATGGGGTGTTGTTGGACAGTTTGAGGGAGTATGTAGGACTCATTGGCAAGGTCATCGGCTGGTTTGAGCCCTTTCTCTAGGGCAGGTCTCAGAGGGTGGTGCTGGAGAATTATTCCTCAGACCCAACAGACCTGCCCTGTGGAGTCCCCCAAGGCTCTTTTTTCTCCCCCATGTTGTTCACAGTGTATATGCTGCCCCTGGGCAAGGTTATAAGGTTGTATGAGCTGAGTTTTAACTGCTATGCTGATGATACTCTGCTTTACCTATCCTTTATGCCTGGGAGATTGAACACACTTGACATGCTAAAGGGATGCTTGGTGAGATCCAGGTTTGGATGTTGAACTGGCTGGGACATAACCCTCAGAAGACTGAGGTGCTGGTGGCTGAGCTGGGCCAAAGGGGAAGAATGGGGACCTCTGGTAATAGGTTGGGCCTTTTTTTTGGCTCCACCGAACTGGAGGTTTCTGCAAAGGTGAAGAATTTGGGCATTGTTTTGGATAGCAAGCTGACATTTGATGCTCAGGTGTTGGCCATTGTCTGGACTGGGTTCTACCATCTCTGCAATATTGCCTAAATTACGTCCTGTACCCCCCCAATGACTTGGTCATGCAGGTACATGCTTTCACCACCTCAAGACTTGATTACTGTAATGCATTCTACTTCGGGATCATAGGGGGTGTGATGCAGCACCTGTAGCTCCTGCAGAATGCTGTGGTCCAGTTGTTGACTGGACACTCATGGTTAAGTCATATTACACTGGTGCTGCACAAAATGCATTGGCTGCCGGTGCACTGGTGCATCAACTTTACTATAGATCTCTTGACATATAATGCCCTACATGGTTTGGGTCCAGGCTATCTAAAGGATCTCCTACATCCCTATATGCCATCTCACTCCCTCAGGTCAGCTGGAGATCTCTCCTGGAGGTACCCTGGGCAAGGTTAAAATTTCCGGGGGACCAGGCATTTAAAGTGGCAGCCCCAGTCCTCCAGAATTCTTTGCTAGGGTACCTCATGGAGGCATCCTCTGTAGAGATTTTTAAAAAAAACACTTGAAGACCTTCTTGTTTGAGCAGGCCTTTGGTACCTGATATAGTTATTGGGATCATTGGACAGTTCAGAAATTACTTTGTTTTTAGACTTTTAGTGGGTTTATGGAAAATGTTAGGTGTTTTAAGCTAACTGTCCTGTATTGTTTTGTATGTCTGTATTTTTTTGCTGTAAGGGCACCCTGAGCCTGCAGGGTAGGGCACCCTATATAAATAAACTCTACTACTACTACAGCTACTACTACTACTACTACTACTACTACTACTACTACTACTACAGTTGCATTATACTGTGTACAAGGAACAGTAAACTTTGTTAAAAATGTAATAATTGAATACATTTATGAGCTAAGGCTTGCTCCCCCATAAACACACACTTTGTGTTGAATGGTACAGTCTGATATCATGGATGCATCTAAAGAGAATGAGCAAAGCTTGCAGCCACATATGATATATAGAAAAAGTGTAAATTTAATCATGTGAAATTACTTTTTTCTCTAACTTTGTGTAATTAATTTGAGAGATAGAGTAGATGTGGGAGTAGAAACGTGCAACTGAGTGAAGTGGAACCAAGCAATTGACTAGAATACTTGCATCAGCAGGACACATCAACTGCATGCAGAATAACAGATAGGTGACATGGCAATTCTCACTCTGGAATTGGCTAGTCATAAGATCATTTCATTGTTTTCCTTTTTATTTTTTTACACTTGTAGACAGATGAACATGAATGCCAATTTTCACCAGTGTCAAGTTGATAAATAACATCAAGGCAGAGAATTAAAAAAACAAACACTTACAGTACAAAGACAATGTTTAAATGATACAACATACAGTACAGTACATATACGGTTATGGCTGGGTAGGGGTTATACTGAGATTTTACACCCCACTGAGGGATAGGATGCCACATAAACACTGAAAGCAAAGCTCAAGTTGTTTATTAAGGCATTCTACCCCGAGGGTGTGTGTAAAATTCAAGTTTTACACACTCCTACCCAGCTTTTATTTTACATAATTGTTGGGGGTGCATTTTCTTGCCACAGCAATTATATAAAATAAACAAACAATCCCACAGAGTCACCCAACAGAGCAGTGGGATTTTGGCATGGTCAGTTCATATGTAGAGGCTCCTGTAACCCAGAGTTTACTTTTTTTTAAATGCCCAATGTATACAGCCAGTAAAAAGTTAAAAGTGTACTTACCTCCAACTGGGAGTATCAGCAAACTTTGCAGTGGTGAAGAGCATGTCTGGTGCACAGAAAGAGAAGATAGGGATTGGTGCATGTGTGGAGTGATGTAAACCTGGTGCATCTTCGCTGTGATAACCAATGGGTTATAACAGTGAATTATAGATCGTGTTTCCCATGGGAGAAAATGCTCCCCAGTAATTATATCAGAAATATATGCATACATTCCTTTGGTAGAGCCCTTCCTTAAGTCTTACTTTAAAAGCATACATGGTGGTATGACTGACAATATAAAAATGGAGCAAATCATAAAACATGGGAGACCTGTACCATAAAAATCTTTGACAGGCACATTTTTTTAAAATGGGAACATTGTAAAGCCTTTTACTTTGTGATCTATTTCCTTGTGCATTGTGAAACCTACAAAACAAAGTACAGATAGATAAAGGTAATTGACCCAAAGTGGCTAGACATAGGCTGCATCTGACTTCAAAAGTAAACAACTAGAAGTGTCATACAAGATATAGTGAATGGTAGATCTAGGAAGAATAGTAATGAACCAACAAATTATTATTATATGTAATGTGAACTTTGGATATAATACTCTCTTTAGCTGCCGTATAGATTGGTAACCAAGAATAGTCTAATACTGAAATAAAAGTTTATGTGCCAATAGCTTGTGAAACTCCAGGCTTTAAAAAGTCCTAATCCTGAACAACATGCCCAATCTTTGCTGAATTGTCTTAACGACTTCCTTTACGTGGGGCTCAAAAGACAACTTTCTATCCAATAAAGTGCTTCCAGATAATTACAGAAATCTTCTTGTTCGATTGGGTCACCACTAAGATCAAACACAAATATTTTGGATTCTTTTTCTATTCTGAGGCTGGAAAATACAATTTTATTGGACTACAGCCCAAACTAAAATGAATTGAATTCATCCTGAACCCTATTCACGGGTTGCCTGACATTAAAATCTGGAACTAAAGATAACCAATCTGAACTAAAGATAACCATATCATCTGTGTACAAATAACTTCAGATGATTTACAAGACTGAGGAATGGTAGTTAAAAACAAAGAAAAAAGAAGGGGACCCAGGACTGAAAAATGAAGGACTCCACAACTGATGAGAGAGAATCTGAATAGCAGCTTGATACAGAAGTTACATAAAATCTTCCTGTGAGGTAATTCAGAAACCATTCTGTTACGTATTGACAGAATTTACATTTACTTACAGATTGTACTACTGACTTATGGTCAACAAGATTGAAAGCCTTAGTGAAGTTCAAAAATTTAGCTGTAGCATAATGTCCTCTGTCAGTTGCCTCAGGCATGGAGCTAGAGAACCTCACCAATGCTGTCTCAGTATTATGAAATGCATGAAACCTATATTGAGCACTGATAAGCACATTATATTTAAATGAGTGATGACCTGGTCAGAAACTATCCTTTTGAGGATTTTAGATAATAGAACCAGCAATGAAATGGGATGGAATTTGAAAACTAAATCCTTACTACCAAATTTAGGAATTGGCTTGATTATAGACATTTTCCATTTGTTGGGGGAACTCTATAACACAAAGAAAACTGGAAATGGATGATAAAGGTTTGAACAGCTCAGCAATAGCCAATTTTAGTATTCTACAGTCATTATCCATACCAGTATTAGGATGAGGGTCATACTTTAGTACATCGTCTAAAACCAATTTAGGTGAAACACAACTGAAATAAAATCTAGTCTGATACAGGTCCTACCATAATCTTGACTCTAACAGTGGGCACAGGTACATTCAGCTCTCCACTAAACCTTTCCAAAGTTCCCAAAGTAATCATTGAACATCCCAGCTACCAGTTTGGGGTCATTAATAAAATCTGAATCACTCCAGAAGGCTATGAACTCAGTACTTCCCTCCCTTCCTAACAATGCATTAAAGTTCTGCCACATATATATGGGGTCACCCAGGAAACTGAGCTGTTGGTACTAAAAACAAATTAATATTTGCTGACCTTACTACGATTTACATTTGCTTCTCAATTGCTTGTAGTCATGTAATAATAAGAAGATACATGATGGACATGAGTATGATATGGAAAATATTTCCACTCCTCTAGAGTAACCTCTGGATATTCATGTATGGCAAAGCCACAAGTGAGTATCCAGAGGTCACTGTGCAAGAGCGAAATATTTTCTATATTACATGAGTGCACATTATGTATCTGTTTCATGCAATAGGAGCATGATAATTGGAGAGAGCTCCAGTTATCACACTGTGATGATGTCATCACAGTGTGATAACTGGAGAAAACTCCAGTTATCACACTCTGGTGATGTCAGCAGTGTGTGATATCTCATGGTGGTGGTTTTATGCTGAAATAAAGAATGGCATATCATCTCGCCCCTATTGTATAATGAATGATCTCAAAGACCTGTACCTTTTCAATGTTTTATTTCTAATTTTCACGCATTTAAGAGATCATGTATAACCCATGTATTTTTGAAAGCTTTTGATCTCATTTTCCTTTCAGAAATAACTCTGTTGCATATCTCATTAAAGAGATGACAAGTTTTGTCCAATGCAACATCAAAATCTGAGATTACTTCTAAGAAAGACCAATCAGCCATTTCAAAAGAAGATCTCAGAACCTCAATACTTAGTAACTTAAGATTTCTAGAATAATACACTGGCCCAGTGGCATGGAGAGAAGAGGCATTCATGTCTCACCTGCAGCCACGCTGATAACCTAGGTTTGGGAATGAGTCTGGGACACTTGGCGGTCAGCCAGGAGGAGGAGGAGGAGCAGAACTGAGCACCCCAGCAGACATTCTTCTTCTCCAGGAAGGTTGGGCAGACTGCCCCGCAGCAACACCACCACCTAGATGACTATACATGGCAGTGTGGCCCTGGGCAGCAGTTGTGGATGGGAGATGCTCCATGATGGGTGAACAGCAGCATGTCCTTCAACATGCCAGCATCATATTGTCACCTCTATGGAGCATCTATGGGTTGGGATCCTCAACAGCAGAAAACACTCCTGATGGCAGGATGCTGCTCAGTGCAGCATTGCAGACCCCACACTGCCTACTGGGTGTGGGGGACCACCAACCAAGCATGGCCATTTAGAGGGGGATTTGGAGATCTTCAATAGCCCTGCCACAGGCAGGGTGGAATCTGATGAGGATTGGTGGCCCACTCATGTAAGTCCCATAGACAGCAGGTGATGGGGTTGGGGGAGCCACGAGGGCTGAACGGAGCACATAGGCAAGGCAAGAAAAAAAGATTTCTAGAATAAATGTAGATCAGTGGGCTATTCCTTCTTTTAGCCATCCATTCACAATCAATCAGACAGTAGTCACTCATGGGATCAGGGAGTACAAGAGTAGTGACTACCTTAGCAGAATGAGTGACCACTATTCAGTCTAGAGTGGTACCTGCTCCAGATTTGTAACTATGCTAGGTGAGCTCTGAGATCAATTTCTGTACCCCAATCTATATGAACAAATCCCTAACTCCAGATTAATAACACCAACACAATGGTCATGATTTAATACTGCATGTTGCCTCAACAGTAGATGCTTCTGAGGTACAACAGTAATGCAGGAACAAGTCATAGTTATAGGTGTTGAATAGAAGATGGAGTTTTGTTGAAGCAGTCTGCTACATTTCCTTAGATAAAGGAGCTGGGAAGGAAATGCAGTCAGGGGGAAGTAGACCATACTGATTTTACAATACTGTTGATGCTGAAAAGGTGATACAATCATATAATAGTAGTCTAGTACACTGCTGGTATAGTAGGGATACTGCAGTGATGCAGAAGAAGGCTGCCATGTTGTCTTAGCTTTTTGGCTGCTATGTCCTCCCAGGGGTCCTCTCCCCAACAATCTTGAAGGCCATTGTATTCAATCCATTTTCTGCTGATGCTTATCTCTATAAATTACCTTTTTGTAAATGATATGCACCTTTCAATTAATATTTTGATATTTAATTTATGGTATAGTGTATGTAATTGCATGTTTTATACTCTGTAAATATTCCACACTGTAATTATTTTTATACTCTGTTTGCATATGTATATACAGTATTTGTTTTTCCCTCTAATTCTTTCCTACAGAATGCTGAGTCTCTGGAATTCTCTGATTGTGGGGGTTGTAGCCCTTCACACAACACCAGCCCATTTACTCAAGTTGAAGCAGCTGCTGTGGAACTGTACAATGATTTGGAACCTGGCTGTTGCATGTCCTGTAGGGAGAAGGCCAAGTCAGGTTTTTATACTGCCACCACGAAGACAGTGTGATACCTGGGTCTTCCTCCTGTGTGTAATATCCAAGGAAAGGGATCATATTTGGCCACAAGACTCAAAACTGGCACTGTGCCCTTATCTAGAGCTAGAGGGACACCCAGGATCCTCATAGTAGAGGTGCAGTCATGACCTTGGGGAAGCATTCTAAAGGGTGAAGAGGGTATCCCTGTCCTCTCCCCATCACAGATTGTACTAAAGGGTGGGTACTGTGAGCTGAGTGGGCCTGATCCCCAGGAGTGGATTTGTGACAGGGGGTTCCAACTCCTATGCCAGGAACTTGGGGTAAAATCCCAATACTGACACTGCAGTACAGCATGAGGGTGATGCTGAACTCCCGAGGTACCATCTTTCAGATGAGACATTAAACAGAGGTCCTGTCTGCCTGTTCTGCTGTTTTTTCAGGTGAACATTAAAGATCCTATGGCAATTCTCAAAAACAGTAGGGGACTTTTCCCACTGCTGTTACTAGATATCCCCCATTCACTAAAAGTACCACCAGCAACTTCCTCTTATTCAATTTCAATTGGCTTACATCTATCCCACCAGGATGAGGTTAAAAATTGTTAGCATTGCCTAGTTCTTCTTTCCTGGTCAACAAAAGCTAGATAAAATAAATAAATGGGGCTGTACCTACTAAAGAGCATCCTCCAAGAACAGCACCACTGCCTCCTTGAGCTCCTACAGAGGATGAGAAGCCTTCCTGGGGTTCCAATGTAAGGCTTACAGGAACAGATCAATGTCTGTGCTTCCCTGACTGAAGCTGTGCCTTCTAGACTCACAACAGTCAATCAAAACAGAAGCTATCCAAATAGTTCCTGTTTCTCAACCAGGAGGAGACACATAGAGCTGTACTCACTCCCCTTTACCTCACCAGCAGTACCACCATATCCCTTCTACCTGGGACATGAGGGCTTCACCTGCCACAGAGGAGAAACTCCACCACCCTGAGCTCCTGCTGATGGTAAGCAGCCACCCTGGGTCTCCAACTTGGGCTTGGAAGCTGCCCAATCCCTGTACTTCTCGATGAATCAGCACCTCCTAGACCCTTCACAGCCAGTCAGAAGCCATCCAGTTGGTTCCTGCTTCTACTCCTCAGCCAGCGGGAGAGAGATATAGAGCTTTACTTGCTCCCCTACAGATCACCACCAGTGCTGCTGGATCCCTCTTGGATGAGGTCCTGAGGGTTCTACATGCCACAGAGTGCCCGACCTGAATAATGCTTCTGCACCCTGAGCTCCTGCAGAGGACATGAAGCAATGCTGGGACTTTAACTTATGACTTGGAAGCAGCCCAATCCCTGTGCCTCCCTGGCTGAAACAGCACATCCATGACTCTCCACAGCTAATCAGAAGCTGTCCAGCCAGTTCCTCCTTCTGCTACTCAGCCAGAGGGAAAATATAAAGAGCATTACTTTCTCCCCTACAGCTCACCACCAGTGCCACCAGACTTCTCTTGCATGAGGTCATGAGGATTCTACCTGCCACAGAGTGCCCTCCCTGAACAATGCTGCTGCACCCTGAGCTCCTGCAGTGAACAAGAAGCCTTTCCTGGGCTCTAACATCTGGCTTGAAAGCAATCCAATCCCTGTGCATCCCTGGCTGAAGTCACACCTCCTTGACACTCTACTGCCAATCATAAGTCATCCAGTGAGTTCCTCTCTTGTGGATTCCCTCAAAAAGCTTCAGCCCCTACTAGTCTTCCTTGCTGCAGTCCAGATCATGAAGGGCTACAGCACAAAGGGCAACAACAATGAGGAGTCTACCTGGAGTCAACTGAATAGGCAGCCATTGGCTGGCCATGCTGCACACCCATTGAAACTGTTGGGTCCCCCCCTCCACAAGTCTACTTCAAGCCTGTTACTGGACTATTCCTGCCTTCATAAGTTTTGCACCTATTTACCTGCCTCTGCTCAATGCTGCTGTTCCCTTTCTGAGGCTACTGTATCACAGACTGTTTTTACTACCTGCATTACAGAACTGTGTGATTTTTTTTTATGCATGGGTAATTGAACTGTGTGGGCTGCCTCCATCTGAAATGCCCTTTACTGTGCTCACCAACCTACTTTGTTTTACAATCCAGGTTTGCCTCTTGGATTAAGTTTTTGTTTTGAATTCCATCAACATCCTTTCTGGCTGAAGCCTACTTTCCAGTTTGTGCTTCAATAAAGTTTATGTGCTTCAGCTCTGCTCTATTTGTGCAGTACCTACCTAATTGGTTAATCTTTTCCAGTTCAACCTTTGCATTTTATTGCTGTGATTGTTTTGCCGATGACTTGAATTGTTGCAAGTTTATTTATTTCCTTTGTATCTGTTAACCATGCACCTCGCCCCCTTCCTCTGCCTTCTCCTCCTCGCTCTACTGCCCCTGTCCCAACTCTCTTCCTCCTCACTGTCCCTTCTATGACCACCTTCCCCTGTTCACCTTCTCCCTCAGTTCACTCAGGTCTTCTCTTCTATCTCTCCCTAAACCATGAGTTCTTCCACTGAGCTTTCCTTTCCTTCCCTTCCCTTTTTCCTCTCTCCCCTGTTACCACAAATGTAAGTCCCACACAATTTTTCAGCTCCTTATCCTGCTTATCCTCTTAGCTACTGATGTTGACCTAACCCCGGTCTCCTCCCCTCCCCTCCCCCATTTCCTATCAACCCTTCCCAGGGGTTTCTCTTCTCTCTGCAACTCCTCAGTAGACATTGCATGCTCTTTCCTCTCAATCTGTCCAAATCTAGCCATGATTATCTGGACCCTAAACTGCTTCATCGTTCTGTCCCAGCTATTGCTTTTCCCCTTACTCACCTTCTCAACCTCTCTTTCTTCCTTTGTATTTCCCCCAGGCTTAGACATTTACTAAGGTTCTCCCTATCCACAAAGGGGGGGACCTCCTCCCCCCCAGCAACCTCCACCCCATCTCCTTTCTTCCTACTCTTTCCAAACTGCAAAAGAAAGTAGTCTTCTCTAGGCTTGTTGACTTCCTCAGCTCTTTCAGTTTCCTTTCTCTCTTCCAGACTGACTCTATCAAACAGCACCCCACTGTCTTCCTCCTGCAGTAGGTCACTGACTCCATCCTCATTGAGATGGACAGGGGCATATGGTTTTGGCCAAGGTCTTTGACTTTTCAGCCTACCCCTTCTTCCTACATAAGCTGAGCTCTGTTGGCCTCTCAGCTTCCTCTGAAAACTGCTTCCACTCCTATCTTTCTGGCCATATGCAGTTGGCCCAGGTTACAGGGTACTGTCCCCTCACAGTTTAGTCTAGGGATCCAGTGCTCCATCTTGGGATCCATACTAGTCTCAGTTTTCTTAAATGGCCTTCCATCTGTCTGGGCAAACTAGCACATCCATATGATTGTGGATGGCACACTCATCAACACCTCCCATCCCTCGACTTCAGCCTTCATAGTTTTGCTCCCGTGAGACTTCCAAAATGTCCTATGTTAGTTACAAACCAAGCAGCTCCTGGTCAACATTAAAAAACAGTGTCCAAGATCTTCAGAATGAGACAGAAATTTGCCATGACCACCCCCCTTTTTTATCATCCTTCAAAGTAATTTCCACTTTGAAGTACCTTGGTGTGTGGTTGGACAGCAGGCTGGAATTCTCTGCCCAGACTGATGCCATCCACTCCAAACTCCACCCTAAACTTAGTGCCTTGCACTGCAGTAAGGACTGCCTTCCTAACTATGTGGATATAGTGAATGTCACTGCCTCCTCCTTTACTCTTACCTAACTGCATACCCTCTGCAATGCTTTCTGTTGCTTTGCTACTAATGCCCCTTTTCACACTCACCATTGCTCCCTTTATTCCTCCTTCTCTATCCCTCCTTTCTCATCATGTTGCCTATCTCACCGTCCCTCCCTCATATCCAAATACTGATTTGAATCTCTTCCTCCTTACATCTCCTTCCTCCTCTCTTACATTCCCTCTGCCTCCAATTCTCTCTGTTCTAGAGACTCATGCATGTTCTTCCCTTCCTCACCCATACTCCACTGCTGGATAATTGACTTTCATCTACTGCTACACCTCCCTCTGGAACAACCTCTCCCCATCTCTTCGCCTTTCTTCCTTCTCACTCTTCTTTAAATGCAAGCTGAAACTTCTCTCTGCCCTTTTCTGCTCCTGCCAATCCCCCTCCCCACCCACTCCAACACCAACTCTCCTTTCTACCCTCTCTGCCTGATCTGGTCAGACCCAGTCCCAATTCTCTGGTTGTAATTTAACTCAACTGTTCACCATTGTTACTCATTTGCATCACCTGTTTTGCCTGCCTAGTCTCATCTTTAAACCACTGCTAGTGTATTTTATTCACCTGTATCCCCTGGCACTGTAGGAAGTTTCCATTATACCTCTGTGTTGCTCATTGTACCACCTAGATGATTATACCATTGTTGCCACACTTTTACTTTGGTATTGTTTATTGTAATATTGGTATTGCACTTTATATTGTACTTCATATTGTTCACTTTTACTGATGCTGTATTCTCCTTGCTGTGTATGTTGTATTGTTTTATTCCTCTTGCCCCAGGTCACACCTAGAGAAGAACTCAGTGTGCCTTTCCCAGTTATGAATTTTCAAATAAATAAATGAATTACTTATGGGGAAATTCAATATACTGCCCAAGCTATAGCTGCAGGAGAGGTAATAGATTTGTGTAAGAGCAAGTTGTTTTGTTGCCTTTGTTATAGGTGTTGAGAGTTGTGATGCTGTCTTGAAAAGTCAGCAATCTGTAAGATGTTTGCTAATTATGTTGCACCCTTTATATTCATACATTAAACAGATGAATTGTAAAAATGGTCCATTTGTCTAACATGCTGGTGCAAGCTGCAAAGACTTTTTTTTTTCATTACAGTAATGGAGTACTGTATAATAGTACATGCATTATACTATCTTCAGTCTGCTACATCCGTGAGGTCCACCCCAGTTACACTATGCTTCCATGCTAAAACAACTGTAAATGCAGTGAAGATCACATGGCACCACTAAATATTTCTTTGACTATACCACAAGTAAATTAGTAAAATTCATTAAAGCAAGTATGAAACTAGTTTAAACTGAACATGCATTATTTGTAAGCTTCAATTAGCAAGTTGCACTTGGTTCAGCTTTTGACTTTGTGTAAATGGTCCATCCCGTGTTCCTTACATGTATGATTTTCAGTGATATGCTATACTCAGACTGATCTACTTATCAACCTAAATACAAGCAGTAAAATAATGTCCAACTCTGTGTGTGTGTGTGTGTGTGTGTGTGTGTGTGTGTGTGTGTGTGTGTGTAAACAATACAATTGGTGTTGTGTTCCAATTTTGCTTCAGAAGCAGGTTGTCTGAGTTCCTCAAAGGGAGTACTGGAGTACTGGTTCATTGCCTCCACAGGACTACAAGAATAATCATCTAAAGGTGTACTATTGGCACTGTATATATCTCTATTTGTTTTCATTCCCATATCTATCCCCCCAAGTAATCACTGTAGCTTTGTCAGAAATTGGAATCAGAGAAACTCACAAAGATAAACTACACAGTGCTTGATAAACAGAATGAGGACTGTTCTAATATAAAAGCAAGTTACTGAGAATGTGGAAATAATGGTGTTGCATCTTAATCCCAGCCCTATTTAATGCACAGTTGAAATATGTTGCCTCTAGCTATTCTCTAGATATACCTTGTCATTAAAGGACAGTTGTTTTGTACATTAAATCCTCCAAGTGCCATATCAGACACAGTCATTGATTTTCTTTCAACATCTGTTTGTCATTAGTCATGTGGCCTGCTGTGACTGACTGCAGATTACAATGGTGTGCCTGTCATTCAAAGGAAAGGTTTACAGTCTTGTTTTCCAAATTAAAGTCATGCTCAAACAACCTTTTTCTCAGCTTAATCAAGTTAGTCAGTGTGCTTGAATTACTTAAGGACAGTAAGTTCACCTATACTAGCTATGAGCTGGGAGACTTTGCAGTGCATAGATTTTTTTTTTAATGAGAGACAGAAAATGAAACTAGAATTGTCTCATGCCACTATAAATTCACCATTCAATGAATGTTGTCAGAATATGCAGTCTTTGCACAACCTTATGGTTTTAGAATTTAAAGTGTTATTAATGAAAATAGATGTGCTATGAAGAGACATGTTGGAGATTGTGGGTGATTAATTTTGAAAAGAACAGAAGTCATAAAAGGCAGTGGAAGTATGTACTATTTATTTAAGCAATGACGACAAGGTACTGTATGATAAGCTATGCATTATTGAAGGATAACCGCACAATGCTGGAAGTGAGATCTAAGTGCCTTATGCACCCAAGTAGTGCCATTATCAAACAGGAACCTTCTTGTGATTCTTATTTCCTTTGTATGTTGTCTGGTGCGTGTGCAAGCAACATCTTCTGGTAGTAATAGCACAGTGAGAGATATGTCAGTATTGGTGAATGCAGGGCATACTTTAGTAGGTGCGTCCCTCATTCCCCAATTAGCCAGCATGCTGGAGCTGATGCAAAACTTATGTAAAGTGCCACCAACTTGAAGGAAATGTGCCACTGCAATGAGAGACAAGCTCATCATGCAGCGGCAGAGATGACACGCCCCCCCCCCCATAAATGCCTTTCCTGGTATAACATTTCAATAAACATGGCAGTGGCTCCCCAAACAAAGCCGACATCGGGGGTACAATCCCCATGTTGACATGTCCCCCACCTCCCCACATTGGGTGGCACACTGGGAACCCACCCCAGAGTGCTGCCACTCACTCAAAGCCAACCGTGTCAGCATGCCCCCCATGGCACACTGGGAACCCACCCCAGTGTGCCACCACTCACACAAAGTTGAGTGTATTGGCATATTTCCCCCACCCCCATTGTGTGGCACACTGGGAGCCCACCCCAGTGTGCCTAACAAACTCTATTGCGATGTCCTTTTTCTTTTTTCTTAACCTGAAAAAAAGGAAACAGTCCCTCATTGTCAGCAGAGCCCCTTCCCCCAAACCACAGCCACCTTCTGCTCACCCCATCTCCCCACACCCCTCTCAGCCCATACTTATCTCCGGAGAGCCAGCATTGCGACCTTCGGTGTAGCAGAAACAAGTGTGGACTCTTCAAAGCTGAACTGCAAAATGAAGAAATGCTGGTAAGCTGTATAATGACATCAGAGGGGGTAGGGGTTAACTTAGGTGGATATCTAAGCCATTTTTTTTTAATTTTGGCTGCAGATTTTCAACATGGGGTTCTTGGGACCCCACCTCATGAACACATGCACTGTCATCTCATTATTCAGTCCCAAAAGATGATTTTGCGGTCACTGTATGGAATCACTTTTTGAGACAGATTAATGTTGTCCTTTTAGCATCTATCCAATATTCTGATATATTTTTGCAGTTAATCTTTTTATTGAGTTTCAAGGTAAATAATGCAAACACTCATAAATGAAGTCATTACATGCTTCAGTAGCTACAGTACAGAGTACAATGATTATATGAGTACAAAGGCAGGTTTGTGCTTGCTTTGATGTTAGTATATAAGTCCTGTAAGCATTAACCTTTTATACATTCTAAGTTAGTTGGCAAAGGGGCTTCATATATTCAACAAGGTGGGGCAGTCACTTTGGCCATTAATGGTAAGGCCATCAGGATGTAATGCAATAAGCCTATAGCATCCATAGGTTCCAGGCCGAGCAGGCAGGGGGGAATGTTAGAAACTAGATCACATTATTCTGAAATACCTGATTCAGGGAGGCTTGAGTACGACTTTTATCCAGTCAGGCCTGACATTCTTTCTATGACTGATTATGTGTTGCAAGTATAGGCTCCAAGTCTTATAAAACATTGCCCCTGACTAGAGAAAAAATGTAGGAGTCTTGAGTTTATAGCCAAACCCTCTGTAGCCTGGTACCATTTGTCCAGGAGGGGATTTTATCTGTTCTCCACCTCATCAGCAACAACCTCTTGGCTTCCACAGAGACCTGCATAAGCCATAACTGTTGGGATTTATACAGGAATCCCCGTGCAGGAGGGAGGCCTAGGAGGATCAGAGAAGGGGACATAGGAATAGCTGTCTGAAAGATCTTTGAGCAGGCTCCCACCACCTGCTTCCAGAAGTTGCAGATATGCGGGCATTCCCACAGTACATGTAACAGGTGCACTTCTTTGGCATTACACCTCCATCACTGATCATTGGGCAATAGTTTAATTTTATATAGTGCTGTGGGAGTATGGTACCACAGGTGACAAATTTTATTTTGGATTAGAAGATTCTTCTGATCCTTACAAACACTATTGGCTAATCTCCAGCTTCTAA
Organism: Neoceratodus forsteri; assembly: GCA_016271365.2. Classification (NCBI taxonomy): domain Eukaryota; kingdom Metazoa; phylum Chordata; order Ceratodontiformes; family Ceratodontidae; genus Neoceratodus; species Neoceratodus forsteri. Next base: position 215,794,662 of record CM057451.1, read on the forward strand.
CCCAATCAGCTTCCCCATTCTCCACCTTTATCATCTTTTGCCAGTGGTCTCTGGCCTTCATCGATGGGTCAGGAAGTTCTTGTTTGATCTTAGCCTGTATTCTTTGTTAATTTTAAGACAATTGACATCATAATTGGTATAGAGCTATATGCTAATATAAACACAAAAACAAACTGGGGCTGTAAAAGTAAAAACAACCCCAGTTCATAATTTGTGAAACACTTAGACTGGATTTGAAAGAGTATTTTTTAACATGCACATGTGTTTTTCTAGGTGAAGGTAAATTGGATGTATTTATACTGAGCATTTTCACATTCTTTCATGTGCAATAACATGTTTTGTAATGATCAAATTAATTAACTGTGTGCTGTATTTAAATGTTGCACTTGCCTTTTGACTCCACTCCCCCCCCAATGAAGAGGGATTGTGCCCTCGAAACACCAGAGATAGTTTTATATGCCAAATAAAGCACTTAAGATTTTCATTTGACCTGCTAGGCCTTTGGGTTTCTGGATCCATAAGGAGAAGGGGAAGGTGTTGGTTTGGTCCACTATGGGGCTTGGAATATGTCTTGTACTGATATAACTTTTTTACCCCAGCAAGGTGCAGATGTGTCAGCCACGATGAAGTGCAGGAAATCGCAGTAATGACATGCCACAAAATCCTGCATGACAAAAGAGCTTAATTGCCATTGACTTACAATCGCCCCTGCAGTAAACTGCAGTATTCTGTGACATTCTGCAGCATTTATATGCTTCATCCTGGCATGACACATCTGTACATGCTTCTAATCTGGAGATAGCCACTGAACTTTTTGGCATACCATATTTAGATTGCATTTCCTGAAAAGAGAGCAAAGTACAACCATCTGGAGTTAGTAGGTCCTTAACCATCCAATTCCCTCTTGCTCTGCATGGGTCCCAATCTATTGGCTTCTTATCAATCTGAAGTAGGGGGTTCTTCCATAAGGGAGTATAAACACTAGGATGCAGACATATATGTGCTAGATTTCTCACCTTCTGCAGGGCTATATTCGTAGCTTTTATGGTGAGCCAAGGAAGAGCTTGTTTTGGAAAGGTGTGTCCCTTCCAGAATTACTGTCTCGATCTGCACCCATGCAGGAGGACGGGATTCATGGTCTGTGAACATACGAAGGGACATGGCCAGAAGATTGCTGATCCAGAAGGGGTGGAAGTTTGGTAAGTTCCAACCCCCTCAGTCTTTTGGCACTCTCAATTTAGCCTAACTAAATCTGGGTCTAGTTGTGCCCCAGAGGAACTTCCTTATTTACTAATTCAATTTTTTTTAATCCACATCGCTGGTATTTCCACTGGGAGATTAAACAGTATACAACATACCTTGGGGGCTGTCATCATTTTGATGGCCTCTCTGCTCCCCATAAGCAAGAAGTTCAAATGTGCCCACCTATCCATCTCTTTTTGTAAGTTCTGTAGTAGGGGGTTAAGGTTTTAGGGAATAATCTTTTGCAGATTGTTGAGGATATGGACCCCCATGTACCTAATACCCAAGTCTGTATCCTGTGAAGGGGGCCAACCGCAAGTGGGTACCTACCAAAACGGTGACCCACTTGCAGTGGCGACTGCCCTGATGGCGAGAGCATAGGGAGGGCAACTGGATGGGGAGGGTTCGTGACACAGCGATGGGATATCAAGCATGTATACACATGTGGGGTGGGTGGGAGCGAGCACACCAAGCGACGGGTGGAAGGGTTTGTGAGGGGTGGTGCCACGGGGTGCCGTTGAGCTGACGTCATAGCATGGTGGGTTGGGTGCTGGCCTGGGGTGGCGGGGATGCAGAATTTGGGACTAGGTGGTGATATTTTTTGTTTCGCCTGGCTTGAGACAGGAATTTTTTTATTTTTAACTGAATGCCCCCCCAACATGCATCCCCTGGAGATGACAATCTTAAGTTAGGGGGGTGCAGTGGGCACAGTCCCCTGCATCATTTTTTTTTTTTTGCGCTGTTGTCACTGGCACTGCAGTTGCACATCATGTGCACTCACCATAAGGATGATCGCTGTTCGGCAATTGCCCTTTTGACATGGAACCACCTAAGTCAGCCCAGGCTAATCCTGCAGTTAGTGCAGTCTGCGGGAGGAGTATATCATTAAGCGGCATAATTTCAGTATTTTCCATGTTGATGCATAGGCCCAAGATGGCTGTAAACTCCTGCAGGATTTGTAGTATACACGGCAGAATCTTCCCAATGTCCTGTGTTATTTATTAGACAGTTATCATCATATAATTGTGTGCTATACTCCGTGGTCCCCTCTCTGATCCCCCTGTATCCGTTCATGTGATCTAATGGTTGTGGCTAGGGGATCTATGGCTATTACAAACAGTAAGGGTGAGAGATGACACCCTGCCTGGTCCCCCTAAGTAGCTGGAACAATTCTGAAAGTATTTTTTTTGTGAGGAGCCTGGTTGTTGTTGCCTAATACAGAATTTGGATCCACTTACAAAATTTGGGCTCAACGTTGTCTCTTTCCAGCACCGTGTTGTAGATATTCCCACTCAACAGAATCAAAAGCCTTTTCAAAATCAACCACAATGGCCACTGCAGGGTTGGGAAGGCTGCTCTTGGCCCGGATAAGGGAAATCAGGGATCTAATGTAGTCTGCACTGGACCAGCCCTTCACAAAGCCAGCTTGCGCGAGGTGAATTATGCCTGGAAGCAAGCCCTCCAATCTGGTGGCCAAAACGCTGGCTAAAAGTTTTGCGTCCACATTAATTTGGGAGACTGGAGGATAATTGGCCGGCTTGGTGATGTCTTTCCCTTCTTTGGGGAGCACTGTAATTATTGCTTCACTGAGAGAAGCCAGAAGAGAGACTCTATTTTGCGCCCCCTCTAACATACTTTTTAAGGGTTTGGATACTGCCTTGCCCACCACTTGGAAGAAATCCTCTGGGAAACCATCACTTCCTGGGGACTTGTGAGGGGGCCATTACCGCAATTGCCTGGCTATTCTCCGAAACTGAAAAGGGGCCTCTACGGCCTTCTTTTGTGGTTCAGTTAGTCTAGGTATCAGACGTTTTGTGGTAAAATCATGGAATGTTTGCTTGTATCACTTGGTATAAGAGGCATAGAGGTCCTTGTAAAAGGTCATCATTATCTTAATGATATCAGCGGGCTTATAGAACTTCTTGCCTTCCTCATCCGACAGTTGGACTATGAGCCTGTCTGCTTACTCCTTCTAAGACAGAAGGCTAGCAATTTGCTGTTTTTTTTTTTCACCACATGCCCAGTACTTGAACTTTGTTCTCTGCAAGTGTAGCTCTTCTTTTCTAACTGCTAAGGTGTTTAGTTTAATTCCCCGGGCCGTAATGTCAGAGAGCAGCACGGTGGAATGTAGCTGCCTGGGATCTTGCTTATGTATTTCCTCCTTTTGTTTTAGTGCTCTCTATAGGCTTACTACTTCCTTCTCCCTCTGCTTCATCCTGTTTGAGTCATAGCTAATTATTTTCCCTCTAAGCGTTGCTTTATACTCCTCCCATATCCCTGCTGTGGATGCTGAACCCGGTGGATTATATTTACAGTAGTTTTAGGATTCTATCTTCAACCATTCTCTGCACTCTTATCTTGGAACAATAGTGGGTCAAGGAGCCACTGTGAGGATTTAGGATTAGGAGGATCCATTGCAAAACTAAGAGATATGGGGGTGTGATCTAAGATGTATAAATGTATATCGGGGCAATAGCGGTTTGGCAGGCTGAGGTAGTAATGCCTGGGGAAGGTGAGCCAAAAGTCAATTCCACTCACCATCACCTTTGCCACTGAGAAATAAGTATAGTCCCTACTGGGTGGATGATCCACCCTCCAGATGTCAGAGAGCTGCTACGAGGCCATCAGGTTCTTCAGGGTTCTGGCCTGGAGTTAGACCTGTCCAGGAGGCAATCAAGTGTGAGATTGAAATAACCTCCAATAATGACTTCCGGGTTATCAAATGCCATATCTAATATACTTTGTGAGATTTGATTCATAAAGTCCAGTCAGTCCTCATTGGGGGCATAAGCATATACCAAAATGAGGGGGCTCTGTGGAGTTGCCAATTTAACCATCGCCCATTCTCCATGGTCATCCACTTTTGTTGTCAGGATTTTTCCTTTCAGGTATTTATGGCCTAATATGGAGACATCTCTTTTGGCTGATTTAGAGCCGCTATGCACCTCCCTTCCTATCCATTCCCTTTTTAGTTTGCAGGCTTCTGTTTCTACCAGTTTCATCTCTTGCAGGAAGGCTACATGCGTTTTTAGCTTTTTCAGGTGTAACAGTGTCTTCTTTCTTTTTATTGGAGAATTCAGGCCTCTCATATTCCATGAAGTGGCCTTTGTAAGCAGGGTACTAGCCATAGTCATCCTTCATGGTCAATTATATAGGTTTTACTATTTGTGTCACACCAGAAAAGCCCCACTTCATATAGATTCTTATAAACCTATTGCATTGTTTCTCTGTTTTTGCCAGTCTTGCATGCACTTGATTTATAATTCATTGTTCTGTGTACCGTGTACTCTGTTCTCCACACTCTGTTACTGTGATACTCTTTTTAAGCCCTGGGAAGGACCACCTATTCAACTGTGCTACCTCATGCATGCCTGAACTCTTTTTCCCTTTTGCGGGAGACTATGAGGAAGGCACCTAACAATATATGGCCCACCAGTCCCAGAGCAAAATTTATCAACCTTAAAACAATGAGCAAGAACACATTTCAAACAACATGATACTGTTTCTAAAACATAGTCTTGAGACCCTGGGGTCTCCAGCCACAGTCAGACCATCCCTAAAAAGATGGTCAATGATCCTGGAAGCCCCAAGGGGGGTAGGCTACTTAATTCTCTCCTAAGAAGGATTACTATGACCAATGTTGATACTTTCAACCAAACTCAGTGTGGTAAGTATTGTAGGAGGGAAGAAAGGGGGGAGGGCCCTGGGATCCCTCCATAATCCAGGAGTTAGTAGGACCGACAATCCAGCTTTAACCACTGATTCAGATTTGTTTAAGGGCCCTGCCGCATTCTCTGAGATGATGTAGGGGGAGACCAAGTTGAAAAGGACTCTGGCCTTCTTTCTGGGGGGGACAAGTCCCCCCACTCCCTTCAGGAGGTTCCTATGTCACGTCCTGGGCTTCAAACCAGAGGACAAACCACCAGTTTGATGCCTGAAATAAAGAAAAAAGCACAATCACTCTCACAGGCCCATATAGGCATGGTGCCGGCCCTGTAATAATGACTCTCAGACACCCTGCCTAATGAAGGGGCCACCATTATAGACCACTTCTGCCCTCCGATTCAGCCCCAGTATCCCTCTGTCCCTATTCTGGAGTACTGAGATAAAGAGGGAGGTGAGGGGGCGTGGGGAGAAGGATAAACATCCCAACAAATTAACTAGCTTAAAACAGGGGATGCATATAAAACAGGAGCCTCCCTCCTCTGCCTCCTCCCTTCCCCAGCATGACCACATCACAATATTTAACTCCATTAATGAACTACTAGGCATAAATTAAAAAACAAATGTCTGCTTTCGGGGGATGCATGACAGCTTCTAGTCCAAGGGGCTATGTCCATCGCTTTTTGTGCTCCTTACTATGCCCAGGAAGCAGCCCCTTACCTTGGGACCAGTAGAGTTTATAAGAAAGGAGCTGAATCTTCTGGTCACTGCTGACTGGGCTACATACCTTGCCCTCTTCATTAATCAGTGCCCTGCAGTAACAAAAGGTGTCCTGAAATCCAGATTTTAGAACTGGCATGTTACACCAACATGCATGCTGCAAGTTACAATTGTGTAGGAGCCCTCCATGTGGTGGCACTTTGCGGTTGTGTGCACGGCCTGGAGGCAAACACTCAGGCTGAGCCACAGTGCTGACATTTCATGAAATTGACCAGGCCTGTCCAAAGTACAATGACAGCTGAAGAAAAGGAAATTAGCTCTACATACCTGCCAGGCCAGTCATCAAGGGTTCCGTGCTGCAGTCGGACACCTCTAGTATTTTGCCACTCTCCTCAACTGAGTTGGCACATGCTCCCTGGATTGGGACCCAGTCCTCAAGCGGCTATGGTGGTGGTGGTGGTGGTGGTAGTGACAATAAGGCTTCATCTTTCCCTGGCTTGCCAAAGTTTAATGCCATAGGAGTGAGCTCTCTCAGCAGGATGTATCAGTTTGATGTTTTGACCAGTGTCACCAAGGGAGAGGCACTAATGTTATTAGACAGCCACAAGTAACTTTGGCAACTTCTAGAGTGTCTCTGGGGAGCTCCTTCTCTCAGGTTGCAGGTGCCCTTGCTCCGTCTCCTCTAGCAACCACTCTGTGTTTGCTACCATCTCTTTTCCATGTTCAGGTCTGCCTTTACAGCAGAGGAACTGGGCTGGGTATTTGTCCTGAGTGGGGACACAGGTTTTAGAGATCACTGAGCTTTGAGGTAATGGGGCAGTATGCCTCTGACTGACTTCTGGCCAGATATCTACCAGAATGCTCCACTTGTCCCAGATTATCAAACAGAAGGAACTCCCCTTGAAATTGCACTCATAATGAGGATGGATAGTGGAGGGAGAAAGGGATCCCCAGTTTGCATAGCTCCTGATTTACCCCAAGTAGGCCCTTCTCTTTCTGGATACCTCCTGTGAACAGTCCTGAAATAGTTGAATTCTGTGACATTCCCAGGTCAGGGTGCCCTGTTCCCGAGGCTATTTGGAGATATTTGTCCTTCACCGAGTATCTTAAGAAGCAGCAAAGAATAGGGTGAGGTCTCTCACCATCTCTGGGTTTAGGTGCCAGGGACCTGTGGGCTCTTTCCAGCTCTGGTTTGGGCATATTGTTTAAATGCAACAATTCAGGCAAGAAGAAGCTGAGGGACTGTACCATATCCTTGCCCTCGACTCCTTCAGGGACCTCGACAATTCAGAGGTTATTCCATCAGGCCCTATTCTCCATGTCATCGACTTTGAACAGCAAGTACAGAATTTGCAAATGATTCTCTCTCAATGGCCCCTGCTGCATTTGGAGCATTTTTGTCTTGTATTTGGGCTATTTTTTCAATCCCTGCCACCCATACAATTAAAACTTGCATTTCAGTTGCCATCCAGTTGGTAGCTGCACTGTGTCATTTAAAATTTTATTTAACATTTTAGATATGCTGGCCAGTTTGGTAACTATTTGATTTTCCATTGTTCCAGCCATTGTATACAGCTCCATACTGGGCCATACATTGTTAGGTGCCTTCCTCCATACCAGCAGGACACTCAGTTGCCAGAACCAGCAAATTGTAGAAGACAGGGCCCTGAGGCACTCTCCAGACCTCGAGGTGGGTTTCAGGAAACAACTGTTGCTTAAAAGTTCTTATGCCCTCTGTTCTGCACTGGCAATATTAGTATTTCCAGAACGCTTTGTTTAGGTAATCCAGTGATGCCTTCTTTTAGCGGGTTCTTAGGCTGCAGGTCGTAGGATGCAGTATACCGTGGTTTATACTGTGGTATTAGAATGACAGAAGGCCACATGCCCATATAAGTTATACCCACTTCTCAGTGGTTATTTATTATACATAATATTAAAGTGAGCATTCGGTTTAATTTTGAACCTAGAAAAAGTTGGTTGGTCTATTACCTCCTGTGGTAGTTAATTGCACAGTCTAATTGCTCTCGGAAGAAAAACATTGGTGCTGCTATTTGTTTTGGTCTCCACTATCATAATTGCCCTGTTATGTGTTCTTAAATTATGGTTACTCACTTTAAATTTATTATCAAAAGCAGATATAAGTTCTGTGTCTTTAAGTGTTTTGAAAAGGGTAAAAATGTCACCCCTTTGTCTTCTCCATTCCAAAGGTCATAGCTTTAGATTTGAAAGTCTTGAATGATAGTTTGTGTTTCTCAAGTTAAAATTTGCTTGCTGAATCTACTTTGTGATTTCTCTAAGATCTCAACATCTTTTCTATGATAGGGGGCCCATACCTGCATACAGTAATCAAGGTGTGGTCATACATAGGCTTTATATAGAAGCATCATCACTGATTGTGATTTGTTAGAACATTCTTTTCTTATATATCTAGTCAGATGGTTAACTTTTTTTGCCACTGTCCTGCTTTGATTGCTGTTTTTCATATCACTAGATATGATTACTCCCAAGTCTTTTACCTCTTCCACGGATCCATGGATTGTGTATACTTGTTTAGGGTTCTGTTTGCTGCAGTGCATTAAGGCTCATTTATTATAACTAAATTTCATGTTATTGGTATCTGCCCAGTCTATAATATGTTAAAGATCCATTTTCTTACTAAATCAGTTATATATGTTACTGACATTTCTGTCAAGTTTTAAGTCATCAGCGAATTTTATAAGATGATTTTGACTATTTATTTGTAGGTCTTGTATAAAGATATTGAACAGCAAAGTACCCAATACAGATCCCTGTGGAACTCCACTAGTTACCCCTCATCAGGTGATAGGAAGCCATTTACTCTGACTTTTTGTGTTCTATCAGATGGCCAGGATGCTATCCATGTGATAATGCTTGCTTTGACCATTAATTTGATTAACTTTTCTATTATTCCACTATGTGGTAGAGAATCAAAAGCCTTTCTAAAATCAAACAGTATAATGTCTACTGGATTATTTTGATCTAGGCTCTTTGTTACAGTGTTGTAGAACATAAGGAGGTTAGTGTTACAACTCCTACCCTCTGTGAATCCATGTTGAGTTTTGCATAGGAGTCCCCTGCACCTCAAGTCCTGACTAAGTTCTTTTTCAATTACTCCCTCAATCACTTTACTAACAAGCTCACAAACGGAGCACAAGCCCTCACCCTAAAAATCACCCCTGACCCCTCCAGGGCCCCACTATACCTCACAGTCGCCTACGTACCCCTTAAAAACCAAAAGACTGCCATCACATCCCTTACCGAATACCTCTCTACCCTACCACACAATGCAGAACGGACACTAGTAGGGGACCTCAACGTCAACTGGCTTGGCCCCTCTGCAGTACCAACTAAGGACTCATTCTCGGCCCTTGACATGGTCCAATTAGTTACCCAACCCACTAGACTCCACATATCTACTGGTACCCACACCCTCCTGGACATCCTTATCTCTAACCGCCCCCACAAAATCCAGGATATACAAGTACTTCCCGACTCCTTAAGTGACCACTCACCCATCCTATTCCAATGGACCTCCTCCACACCCAAACCCGTAGCCCAAACAACCTTCAGAAGGCATCTCAGCCCAGGAGGGTTACAAAAACTTAAACAGCTGCTCACCCAGATAGATTGGTCCCCCATTAATACAGCCCCCAGCATCGACATTGCACTCACCCTGTTTACACATGCCTTCACCAAGGCCTGTGACCTCTATGCTCCACTCACCAAACTCCTCACCAAAAAGCAACATGCCCCATGGATAACCCCCTCCCTACTCCAAATGTTGAGAGACAGGGATAATCTCTGGCACAAAGCCATAGAATCGGGCAGGTTGGCAGACAGACCTTCCTATAACGCCACGCGCAATAAATGCACTGGAGCCATCTGTAAGGCCAAAGCAGACCACTATCAATCCACTCTCACAACCACGTGGGGGTCTGCAAAGACCTTCTGGAATAACATCAGAGAACTCAATGGAAAATCTCACTCCCCACCTCCCTGCCAGCTCACCATAAATGGCACTGCCTCCACAGACACACTCACCTTAGCAATCTGTCTAAACACCACCTTCTCAGATCTCAGCACTGTTCTCCTAGCAGTTTCTTTGACCCTGTGCCCCAATCCCTGCCTCCAACCCTGCAGCATCCCTGTTTCCTCCTGAGCACAATATCCCCCCATGAAGCTCATCCTTACCTACAAAAAGCGCAAAACAGCAATAACCCTACAAATGATCCCCTAGATGCCAGGCTCCTTCGACTAGTCCTCGACATGGTCCTAGTCCCCCTAACAGACCTGCTCAACAAATCCCTATGCCTAGGGCAATTTCCTAGTGCCTGGAAAACAGCTGTCATTACCCCATCCATAAAAGTGGTGACAAAGCCTCCCCTAATAACTATCGACCCATCTCCATTCCTCTAAAGCGCTAGAAAAAGTGGTGGCCACCCAACTTACTGAATACCTAGCCAATTATAACATCTTATGCCCAGAACAACATGGCTTCCATTCAGGACACAGCACCACCACAGCCCTCCTAGAATTCACCAACTTCCTGCACTCCTCCCTAGACGCCGGTAACATTGCAGGAGCTGTGTTCATAGACCTATCCAAGGCCTTCGACACAGTCTGCCACCCTCTCCTTCTCGACTCACTCAGCCAACTTGGTTTCTCCACAGACCCCCCTGGCCTGGTGCTCCAATTACCTTTCCGCCCAGTCCCAATGCATCAAAATTAATGGAACTCTATCCGACACACTACCCGTCCGCTCCGGGGTGCCCCAGGGCTCTATCCTGGGACCACTTCTTTTCTCCCTCTACCTAAACTCCTTACCAAAGGCCTACTCCACAAAAATCTTACTATATGCTGATGATGCAGTGCTCTTCACCTTGCATCATAAATCCACACTCCTGCAGGACTCCCTCCAACTTGCCTTCTCCCAGGCTGAAACCTGGCTTAAGGACCATAGACTGGTCCTCAACTTAAAAAAACCGAAGTCAATGATCTTCTCTCACCGCCAAAACAGAGTTTAGAATGCACCGCTCAGCATCCTCCCCAGCACCCCCTTGAGCAGGTATCCAACTACAAATATCTTGGACTTACCCCCGACTCAGCCCTTACTTTCCATGACCACATAAACACCCTTGCTGCTGCAACAAACACCCGGATTGGACTCCTTTACCAACACAGGGACTGCCTTGCCCCCCACGCCCTTAGGCTTGCCATCACCTCATCTATACTGTCCCTAGTGGACTATGGGCTCCCTGTATATGGTGCAGCAAAAAACACCAGTTTCCAGATAATCCAGACCATACTAAACAAGGCCTGCAGGCTCCTTACAGGCACAACCAGGCTCACTCACACCTGCTTGCTCTATACCTCTGCCAATATTCTCAACCTTGATGAAAGACTCCACTACCAGACCTGCTTACTCTCCAAGAAAATACTGCTCAGACTCTCCCCCCCCCGGGGTCACCGCCTCTCTTCAGCCTGCAACCCCCACTATCTTCACCTGCAATTCAGAGAAAGCACCTCTGGTTGTACCCAGGTTAAAAACCTCCCTTGCCCAGAGATCTTTCCACCATAGGGCACCAACATGGTTTAATGCACTCCCAAGCACCATCACTAGTGCACCCAAGATCGCCCATTTCATAACCACTCTTTGCAACCACCTCTTCAATATCCACTCCTGCAACTGTTTCTAATTTTCTCACTGTCTTACCCACTCTGATCCAATATTCTCTGACAAAGTCCATTATGGACTGCAACGTCCATCTTTAACACCAATCCCATGATTAGTTCTGACAACTATGTTTAGATGCCTTCTCAATCTTATAATGCCTCACTGCTGTTATGTTGTAAATATCACCATCCAAAGGTTATAAATAATGTCAGAAAATACCTACTTCCAAATCTTGTAAATACTGTCTGTGACAAATGTCTGTAACACAAGCTTAATGTAACCACTGTTATACCATGTATCTCATGTTAATGTAATTGTCTTTATACCTACTCTATGTTTCCATCTGTCTTACATGTGATGAGGTACCTTTGCAAATGAGCCTCTGGCTCAAAGGTTGTAAACTGATATATCAAAAAAATAGCAACAGAGGCAAGGCTTATGCAAGATAATACCCACATGTGGTATTAGGCATCGACCGCCCAGGCGAATGAGGCCGGATGCTGCAGGCAGAGGGCCTTATAGCCCCTGGAAGGTCTGGTATTGTCCATACTGCCCACCCTGGAGGGTATTATTGTGCTTAGAAAATGGGCTGACTGTGCCATTTTTATAGGATTACAAAAGAAGTGTAAAGTAATTCTATAAAAATAACTACAGTGCCTGTTTCCTTCTTTGTGGGGTAAAGTAGTCCCTGTGTCTCTGGTAGTGTGGTGTTTAAGTCCCCTCCTCTCCCCTTTACCATTACTTTATGCCTGTGTTGAAATTATTTTTTTTGTATGTACTGTTAAGTAGAACTGAGAGGGGACTACATGAGTACATAGAAAACAAAGTTGTGAGGATCGCGATATTGTGTACCGCAGTAGTTTTTGTCAGCATCAGTAGATTTGGTGGCCGTCAGGTATAGCATGTTATGAGAGGCTGTGAGGCACATGCTGTGACTGAAGCCGATCGGTCTTTTGACTTTACTGTTATTTGCTGTCATGTGTGCATTTTAAATTATTAAAAAACAAAAGGAAGATTGAGGGGAGCATTCTTCTCGGTGTGCGTGTGGCGAGGGGTCCGGGATGGGGTGGGGTTGCTGTTTTGCTCGGCTGGTGGACGAAAATGATGAGCCGGATGAGGAGTTCCATTTTTGGGGGGTGAGCGAGCATTTCTTTAGAGGAAGAAAGGTAAAACATTTTTTCTTTTACTGTCAAGGTGTTTTTGTTTCTGTCCTTTTTTTTTGTCCAGTGATTGCAAACTACGATAAGTAGGAACAGCACTGGGAACTTCCAGGAGTAGCTCTGAAATGAACCACAGTGTGCACTCTGGCTTTGAGGGTCTGTTGAAAAGAAAAAAAGCAAATCTGTGTTCTGCGTTTCAGGGTGTTTTTGGTTTTTATAATGGTGGTTTGTAGACTGAGAATTTTGAGTCTGTGCTTGGTTGGGCTCAGCTGGTCTCGGTAAGCGAAAAAAAAAAGGCGACAGTTTTAAATTTTGTGCCCAGTTCTTCAGCCAATGATGAAGCAGGCTGGGCACAATGATACAATTTATGAGGCTGTCAGGGTTGGCATGGCTGGTACCTTTTACTTACAGGGCTCTCACTGTAAGTTAATGTACCCCATGCCAGCCAACCAGATTTCTTTATTTGTAAAGCCCATTTTCTAAAGACCTATAATTCGAGGGTAGATTTTTGTTTCCCTTTTTGTAGACTGTGACCACAATGGACCTTTTCCAGCCCCCTGGAACAACACCTTCCTCTAGTGTTTTGTTACCTATTATGGGGATAGATGCTGCTAAGATAACTGACAGTTTCTTAAGTAGATGAGGATGAATGCCATCTGGCCCTTCAGATTTGTTGATATCTAATTTATCTAGTTTCTGTTTTATATTTTCTGGTGTATATAAAGGGACTGAATAATCTTGCACTGACCACTTGCTGTTTAGTTTGGGTGGGGGGGGTTGGACTCTCTATATAAGTGGAACATAAATAGTCATTAAATATGGTAGCCATATCTTCTGGCTTATTTATAAATACTGTCATTTTGAATTAGTGGTCCTATTACTATAGATGTCTTCCTTTTTGTGCTAATATATGAGAAAAATCATTTTAAATTCCCTTTAGACTGAGCAAGCCTAAATTCTGTATTTGATCATGCATTTTTAATAGATTTTTTTTTAGGTTTTTTAGTATTAGTTTGTATTTATTTATGCTAGAAATAGTTTTTTGTTTTGTTTTTTTCATTCTTGCAAAAGAGTTTTTTTCTTTGTATTTATTAATCTTTGAATTTTATAATTTAGTCAGATTGGCATCTTTCCTCTGTTGTTATAGGCCTTTTTTCTTGGGGCTATACTTGTTGACCAGACTGTGTATTGTATCAGTAAAAAGACAGCAAGCATCTGCCGAATTTAGCTGAATGAGTTTATTTGGTAGGTCTATTGTTGAGAGTTGCTGTTTAATGGTTCCCTAATCAGCTTTGTTAAAATTAAGGAAAACAGAATTACCCTTAGTAATTTTGATAGGATTCTTAGCTACTAGGGAAAAACATACTATATTGCAGTCGATGTTGGAGAGTGGTGCTTTAATTTCAATGTCGCGTACCCTATCCAGAATATTGGTTCGTATTATGTCTAGGATATTTTTACCCCTAGTAGGTTCTGTAATCAGTTGTTGCAGTTCTAGGTTATTTAGGTGGTCTATGATGTTTTGATCATGTAAACTGATTGCCTTTGCCTCAGGCCAGTTAATGTTTGGCAAATTATGTAAATGGGGTGACTCAAAGGAAGAGTGGGTGACGAGTGGGGTTCACTAGGGGTCTGTGATGGGACTAATACTTTTCAACATTTACATTGGGGCATCACAGAGGGTCAATGGAAGAAGGTGTATCTGTTTGCAGATGACATGAAAATTTGTAGTAACAGGGTTGATACAGCAGAAGGGGGCATGGCGGATATGAGGGCAGATTTTGCCAGGCTGGAGGAGTGGTCAGAAAGGTGGCAATTATGGTTCAACACATAAAAGTGCAAAATTATGCACATAGGGCGTAACAACCCGAAGGCAAAATATTGACTTGGAGGGGAGGAGCTAGAGGTGACAGAGCAGGAAAGAGACCTGGGGATAATCATCTCAGACAATCTGAAAGTCCAGAGTCAATACGACAGAGCAGCAGGAAAGGCATTAAGAATGCTAACATGCATAGGGAAGCGGTTCACAAGCAGGATGTGGGAGGTGATACTGCCATTATACAAAACCATGTTCAGGCCACACATGGAATATGGGGTCCAGTTCTGGAGGCCATACCTGCAAGGAGACAAGAACAAGCTGGAAAGAATCCAGAGAAGGATTACCAATATAGTGTGAGGGATGCAGGGGAGGTCATATGAGGAGAGACTGGGAGAGCTGGGCCTGTACTCGCTGGAGGAATGGAGGAGGGGAATGGTGGAGACATTCAAGAACTTGAAGGGAATAAACAGGGTGAGAGTTGACAGTATATTCAAATTCATCAGGAACAATTCCATAAGGAGACATACCCTTAAACTAGAGGGGGCATATTCAGAGGGGACATCAGGGGGAGGTTTTTTACTGAGATGGTGGTAAATCCATGGAACAGACTGCCGGAATGGGTGGTGGGGGTACATACAGTGCAGTGTTTTAAGAGGGCCTGGGATAAGCACGTGGGACTGACGGGTGGAGGGTAGTCTGGAAAGTGACAGAAGAGTCTTTCTTGTGGATAGGTGTGGGCAGACTGGATGGGCCAAGAGGTCCTTTTCTGCCAGCTGTGTTCTATGATTCTATGAAATTAAGATCACCTGTTATGAAAACATCTCCTAATTTAGTAGCAGTAGTTACAGTATTTGATCCAGTAGTAAGGAGATTGACTCATGGGTATTATTTGGAGGTCTATATATAACTGCCAGGGAAAAACTGGTACCATGGGATCCACTCACTTTAAACCATATAGATTCAACCTCATTTCCATCTGGTGTATTCTTGTTAATTTCATGGTATTTAATGGTATCCTTGACATAAATTGCCACCCCCCCCCATATCTACAACCTGTTCTGGGTTTATTAAATAGTTGATACCCCTGCATCTCTTAGTCCCGGGGTAGTATTTTTCTTCCACCGTGTTTCAGTAATGCATATAATATCTAGTGCTGCTGTTAAAACCATGGCATTAAGTTCTGCTATTTTTGTACTATTGAGACTATGAGCACTTAAGGTTAAGACTGATAAACTTTTTTTGTCAGGCAAGGGTTTTCTACTTTTGGTAATCTTTATGTTTTTAGTTGCCTTGTGCAGTGTTCCCATCTCCCCTATTATGGCTAGTTTAAAGTAGCCATAGCTGTTCTGACTATACTGAGGGTGAGGTTTTTAGTGTCCTTCTGACTGGGATGTAATCTGTCTCTACAGAACATATCTGGTTTACCCCAAAAATTATCCCAATGCCTAATGAATCTATATTATTTTTCAGAGCACCAGTTTCTTAGCCATTGGTTAATTCATTTAATCTCATCGAGTTTTTTTTTGTTAGCAGGTGGGACTAGTAAGATTTCAGAAAAGACAATTTCACACCCCTTACTCTCTAATTTAGTGGCTAGTTAATCCCTGGAATTCTTTACCATTTCCTTTTATCATAAGCAATAACAAAAATATATTTAAAAAGAGACTTGATGGCTTTTTGTTTTCAAATAAGGATATAATCTTCAGCATTTAACTACATGAGCTACTATGGGCACTTTTTTTGCCTTTCTGCTCCATATCTTTCCTTAATATGTTCCTTAGTAGTTTTTGAAAATCACCCTTTATGACATCTTCATTCTTTTTCCCAATATCATTTAACCCAACATGGATGACAGCTAGTGGAGGCTCCCCAGATCCCTTCAAGACTGCATCTGCCATATTTGTGATGTCACTCACTCCAGCTCTGGAATAGCTACACATCATGATGTTTTCTTTATCGTACTGACAAATGTAGCTAACTGTGTGCTTGAGTATGGAATCACCCAGGACAATGAGTTGATGTGGGGTTGATCTTTCTACAAGCAAATGTTCTGTCAGTGGTGGTGGTCCCTCTTGATTAAGGGAAGTGTCTCCAGTGATGTTTATGAGTGAGGCATACCTGTTGGCTAGGGGAATGCTTGCCCTAAATTTGGGTACTTGGCTTGTAGAAGGTGTATAGGGGGAGGGTCTGGGTAATGTTTGTGTTACTATTCATTGCCTCTCGCTGGGCTATTCCATCGGAGCAATCTTCAGGTGATGTAAATCTCACACATACCCTTCTCTTACATTTTATGAACTGTACTGTACTTCATTTCATTCATCATCTGGATCAGTATATTCATTTGTGGCATTTCTTTCAGAGGTACTTGAGGTATTTCTCGGCAGGGGGTGACTTGGTTTAGAGATTGAGGGATAGGCCTTAAGTTTATTTGCCATTATTTTCTGTTGTCTTTCTGGGACCTCTAGACCTCAAAAGCTGTTTCTTCAGCTGATTGTTTTCATTACATTTGATACATGTATATGTCCCCACATTCTGTTCCTTAGTATATAATGAGTACATATGACATCAAATTCATTGGTATCCAATGTCCCCCTCTAATGTAAGAATTCTATTTGCCATTTGTTCACCTGTATAATCCTACCAATATGCCTGGGTTCTAATCTCCTATGCCTCCATTCCCATCTCCATGAGTGGTGATGGGTGCACCCTGCTTGCTCGCTCTGCTCACAGAGGGGCAAGCTAAATAGTGCAGCGTGACCCAGACATTGCCACCTGGTCAGTGTGGCTCTAACAAAAACACTTTTTACTCCCAAGCTTTTAAATAACTTGCGTTAGCCCCTCTTGTGGTGAAGAGGTAAGATATGTGAACTCTGTCTTCTAGAACAAAAAAATATATATCTTCCCCCACGGAGCTGTAGTCCTGAGAGATACCCAGATGGACTACAAGCTCCCTATTCCTGTTCCTGCTTTACCAGGAACCAAGGCTCCAGAACAATACCTTTGGCTAGGGTAGAACAGTGAATAAAAGCAATAAAATGCAGGGCTTAGCATACACCTCCAGAGCTGTCTACCAGCAGTACAGCCCTTCTAAATTCCTCTGCTCCTTTCTCAGTAGATAAAGGATTCCCCCTCAGATTTATGCTGCCACCATCCAGCCTGGTTGGTTCTGCCCCCATTTTGATGTATTTTGACCTTTTTACTTTAATTGATAATCTAATTGTTTATGTTTACATCTACTGTGAATCACTTTCTGGTCAGCAGTTACTGTTCTCTCTTTTCTTACTACTTGAACATTCTACGAAATCAGTAACACTAGCCAAGGCTATTCGGATGAATAGCATGGAATGAATTACTGATGTCCTGGAATATCTTAAGGCCAATTTACATTGTCTGACCTACGCCATTGCAAGAGGTGCAGAAGAATTGCATTGGTGCGAGTCAGATGGTGTAAACTGCTTGGGGAGCATTGCAGTTTGCTCAGTTGCAGTGCAGAACGATCAATGTTTTTGTGGGCTAATGTACCATTGCAGGCATTTTTTGGTGACATACAAACATGTTGCTCCACCTGCAATGAACCAGCCCAATGACACACCATGCCATGCCAAAGTGCCCCTCCTCCTCCTCTGCTGCAGCTGACACTGACAGTGCATAAAAACAACAAGAGATAAAAACCATCCCCCAAAACATTTTTGTTGCTCCTCTTTACACAAACAGTTTTGTTTTACAAAATGTTGCCCACCCCAGCTGCATTCTCTGGTTGCATTCTAATCTGTTCATCCTCTGATCATACAGCCCTTTAACTGTGCTCTGCATCTTCGACCTCCAAACTGAACTCTGACAAAAGATTGAAAAGCTGCATTTTTATGGTACTGAGACATCCCTGCACCCCCCTCCAACCTAGGAAGAACTGCTATTGCAATAGGGTAATTTCAGTCCAGCATTGGAAGTGACCCTCCAGCAATCCACATGCTGCTGCATGTAAACAATGGATAGCAATATTTCAGGAGGAGTGGCTAACAGTAATGCAGAGGGAAGTGCAGTGAACAAAGTATGTGTAAACACACCATTAGAAATACAAAAAGAAAAAGCAGTAGCTGCTGAGGAGAGTGGAACTCTAGGTAGATCTGAGGGCAACCCAAAGTAAGATTATTTATACATCTAAAATCCATCAAAGCATATCAAAATGCATTGCCGGCATGGAAAGTAAAATGTAAGGGCAGTTCAATTCCTATCTCTTTTAAGGCTCCAGTTTGTTATAGCATATCGACTAAGCATGGTATAGGTTTTTAGACCTGTATTTATTTAGTTATTTATTTGGTTTTTGATAACCAGAACAGGTAAATGCACTGGGAAATGAATGCCTCTTTCCAGGAACTACCCAGATAATGCATCACACATAATGCAAATACAACATAACAATAGCATAGTAATAATAATAGGTAGGTGCAATCCAGAAAATGTTTCTTATTTCCTTATTTGATTATTCAGAAAGTACCTTTGCGCACAAGTGCTCGTTCACAAATGTTCCTCATCAGGGTCATTTAAATAAAGTTATAGTATAATTACAACAATGTCAAGCAACACACATTGAGGTAAAATCCAGTGACAATAACAACAAAAATTCAGAGTACACTCAATGTGAATTGCATCCATTAACATATTTTATACAGCTGGCCCAGTGGCATGGAGGGTTGAGGCATCATGCCTTACCTCCAGCCTCGCTGGCGACCTGTGTTGACGATGCACGCGGGTCACCTGGGGTCAGCCGGAGCGGGAGAGGATCGAGCATCCAGAGGACAGCTCTACTCTCCTGGGAAGGGGTGGGGATGGAGTTTGCTGCTTGACTGGCCCTTAGCAGTGGCTAGGGGCTGGCACAATGGACCCACACAAGGGGGTAGAGCCAAGCAAGATGCCTGGTACGCCATGTATGGAAGCTTGCACAGCTTGGCCAATGGCATCATTGCATGCCTTGGCTCTGCACCTGGGGGTGGAAAAAAAACTGGAGGAGAAATGAAACCAACCAGCAGGATGAAGCCGGTCACCTCTCCACACCGGGCCAGCTGGTGCCTCAATTAGCAAGATGTGATGGCTGGCATGTTGCCCGGTGGCAGCAATGGGGGGGGTGCTGGAAGAAGGCCGGTCGGTGAGAGACAAACAAATAATAAAAAAAAGAAAACATATTTTATACAAGCAGGAGGAATATAGTGCATTGTCTTTTAATACATGGTAGAGTCCCATGAATAAGTACTCATAAAATGCAGCCAGATATGCCTGGTTCAGGAGAGCAGGCAGAAACTAAGAGCAGGGACAGGCTGATTGACTTAAAACGTGGTGAAATAACAATGTTTTTAATTGCCAGTGGACAACAAAATGTCTGGCCTGGTCACAAAACTGATTATGTGTGCGTGAGAACACACACACACATACCCACTTATCTACTGAATACCATTACATCTTTGCTTCTACAATACTGAACAATGAATACTGTTGGTTAACAATCACAGGAGGAGACAAGCCATTATGCCTTAATAGAAAACATTTAGTAAGTAACAAGCTATTTAGTTTCAATTTCTACCAGAAACAGAGTTATGTTAACTTTTACTTTTGGAATTCTGTCCTGTCATAAAACTAACAATTGACAGGAAAGTTTCTGTACGTGGCACACCTCTACCCAAAGAGATGCCTTCCTAACTGTTGCTGCTTACAACAGGAAATACCCACTTGTCTCTAGGAGCCTGCAGTGTATGCTTTCAAAGGTTGTGCAAACAGAATTCTGCACTCAGATGTAAAATAAGGTTCTACCAGTTTTATTGCATTTCATTGCACTTTTTATTACACTAAAACAACTCCTTTGACTTATTGCTACTGTACAAACATGACCAAGTCACCTTTCTTGCAGGGAAGCTACAGTTTTTTATTAGGAAAGAACAAAATGAGAACATATGATTTCTGTCTGCTCTGGAAGGCAATTATTTTTCCTGTCTAAAGCATAGGATTCCTTTTTGCTCTGGACAGGGAAAGTAACTGCCAAAAGGCAACTTTTAAGAGGATATTTAAATGCAGTATTTGTGATTAATTTTATTAGCCTTCAGAGCATTATAAATGTATGTAGCCCATAACACATGTAATAATTGAACACTAATCTCCATCCCAGTGGGGTTGGTCCTCACAAGGTGCCCACAGAGGAAAGTTATAGCCCTGAACCACAGTCAGTGGCTTTAATGAGCTATAAGGGAATTATATAATGTTTATCATCAGCTGAATAAGGTTTTTATAATGGTGTTTTAAAGCTTGTCAAACAATATCAAAACAAATGCATGAGAATCAGTGAAAAAGGAAAGAAAAGTATACAAAGTGACTTACCTTTTAAAAAAGTCTAAATCCCTACATTCATAGTTCTCATGAACTTTAATTGGATGGAATGTAGCTTATTATATTTCTTTTTCAGTTTTATGAAGAAATAATGTGGTTTCTTTCCTGCATTTAAATGATGTTTGTCTTAATCAGAAAAATGTCTGTGTCCCTTTCTATAGTAAATTGTCTTGAAGATTCAGTACCAGATATCTTCAAAGATACAAAGTAATACATCCCAGATGATCTCTAATAACACTTTACCCCCTACTCAAAAAAGAGACAGTGATTGTCCTTACTCAGTAATCCCATAGGAAATTGCTTTAATTTGGGAACTTATCATCAATAATATACTTGAGGCATTTGATGCAAAACTATATCAAACATGTACTGCCATGCAATGTAAACAAAGGAGTAAAATGAAATAATTTGTCTGTGTTAGTCAAACTGTTGCTTCTGGATCACAAGATTATGGGATCTAGCACCACATCAGGACTTGGCAGATACCCAATGGGGCACTGCAATGCAGTACCAAGCAGAGTACGGCACTGTTAGTGGTGCCACCCGTTAGGTGAGAAAAGTGCCAATCATTTCTGTCAAACATTTATCAGTGCATGAGCATCATCTTTAGCCACAGGGCTTACATTATCTCTATTGTCCTATGCCACAGGGTTTTGGAGATGCCCAGTCACCAGGGCAGGGCCTGTGTGGGATTGGGCTTCATCCTGTGGTTGTTTTTTTTTTCTGCCTGGTTTTCCACCCTGAGCCCATTTCACATGAATTGGATGAAATGGAAATACTCTGCCTCTGCAGAGATGCTGCTGGTGTCCTGTATATGGGGTTACTTCCCCTTTGTGTGGTCTCAATGCACTACCACTCAGACTTCTCCAGTTGGCAGACAAGCTATGGGACCCTGCCACCCTCCCAACAATGAAAGAGAGCTGTTCTATGGATGCACAATCCTCCCTCTCCAGACCATCCCCCAAATGGCTGTGCTACATACCCAAACCAGGGTTGCCAATGCCCCCAAAGGTGAGGCATACAGTGACTCAGCCCTCAATGACACTAGGAAGGTCTAACAGTTCAGTTTTTAATTTTGTTCCACATAAAAGTATTTTGTTATTTAGGAATATAGTTTAATATTCACTAACTGCCCTTTCAGTTATCTATTCATGGCAACCTAAAATGTGAAAAAATGGCATGGCAGTTTCAGATACCTGACCCGGGAAGAGAGTACTTATCTTTCATTCTGGTGTCTAAAACCACTGCTAAAATAAGTGGTACTTTATTTATTTAAGCATGTTTTACCAGGTAAATAAGCAAAGCCAGGAGGCTTGTTTCTAGCCATGACCTGGTGGAGACAAATGGTCATTTGGAAGAATACAATTGCGTACAGTACATACGTCTTAAATACAGATATAGTACAACGTCAAAAGTAATAGAATGTGTGTTGTGCAAAATAGTAAAGTTGCAATTAAGACCCCCCTGTTTGCCTACAGGGTAAAGTGTGTGTAGCAAAGTACAGTGCAAGCAGCCTTGAGATATAGTAGCCTAAAGACGATCATAGAAAAAGGCAGTGGAATTACATCAGGCCTCTTTCTTGACTGATGGAACACATACAAGCTGCAAAGTGCATGAAGTCCTGAAATACAGTAGCAGATTCATGTCAGATACAAGCAAAGAAAATATGCCTGAAGACCTAACAGGGTGTGAGGTATTGGGGGATGAATCAAAAAGGCATGCCCAAGGGCATAGTGAGCCTCCAGCCCCTGAAAGTGGGAGTATCCCTCAACACCTTACACTCTGGACAGTCTTAGTGAATGTGAAAAATGGGCTTTAGACTTCTGCTGATGGTACCCCTCTAATGTTTGCCTGAAACAGGAGGTCCAGACCCTTGACAACAATCCAGAGTAATCCACACAGCTAACCTGAATTCTTGAGCAAGAAAACAATCTCTAGAGGAGCTCATTATGTCCACCAGACAGCAACTGAAGGGATTTTCTGCCATGGTCAGCCTGAAGTCAAACAAATCATGACTTGCTGACCGGCTGTGAGGCTGAAGCAGCTCACTCTCCTGCATGCCGCTAAGCTCCCCATCGGCAACGATCGTGAAGGTGAGGAGGAATACTTCATGATCCCTTCAAAACAGCTCTGTACCCAACTTAAAATGATCAGAGACACACTGTGCATGTTGAAACAATTGTGGCAGATGACTGCCGAGACTTACACACTGTGGAAAAATGGATGAGGGCAGTAGAGGCCTGTTTAATGCACTATATGCAGACTGCTGACATCCACAACACTGCTATTCTAGCCCTCCACACCAAGAAAGTGTAGCTCAACAATAAAAGTGAAGAGCTAGAGAATCACTACAGATGTAATAACATTAAGCTGCATGGATTACCAGAAATATGTATTTATTTATTCATTTGAATTTTGGTAACCGGGTAAGACCACTGAGACAATTACAGTTCCTTTTTCAGGGTCGACCCTAGTAAGACAACTAAACAAGTACAAAGCAATTACAGCAAATTCATGAAGATACAGATTACAGGAGCAACAGGAAGACATATATCAATTAACAGATCTAAGGACATACAGATAAGTATGCTATGTCACATAACATTAGTCAAAAAGGAAAAAATAATTATTTACACGTTAGTAAATATACAATGCATAACTATGTACAAATGAAGGCACCGTCAGCAAGCACTGCAAGCAAAACAGGTATATAGGTGGGGGGAGTCAGATATCAGGTATTGAAGCTTAGACAGAGAGACAGGGAAAAGAAATGGACTAGGGGAAGAAATAAAAAAAGAAAAAAGGGGTATATGGTTATCCGAGGCTCCAAGAGGTGTACAAACTGCAGCCTCAGAGGTAAACAGTCAACAATAGAAGCAAGTACATTTTGCCGAGGTGGCAAGAAAGGTGAGTAGACTGGACTGGAACAAAGGAAGTGAGGTGAAGGACAGGACTGAGGGGGCAGGGAGTCCCAGTCAGCTGCTGCCACAAAGGAGAAGGACTTACGTGCAACAGCTAGCTGCGGATTAGGTCTTAGGAGAAGAGGGAGGGAGACCGATCTGAGGACTCATGGAGTTAGTCTTCATCAGATAATCTCACTAAGGTTGAGGGGGTGAATTTGTGGACAAGCTTGTGCATTAAGCTCAAGGTGGAGCGCCTCAATTTCAATTCATAAGGCAACCATCCCAATGAAGAGAGGATGTCACACTGGTGGAGGCATTAATTGACCCCTAAGGCAAATCTTACTGCACTATGGTATGCCTGTGCAAGGAGAGACATAGTAGATGTATTGGTAAAGAGTAATAAGGGATACCCATAGGTAAGGAGGGGAAGAAGCAACATAGAGGCAATCTTGAGGCAAGAGGTAGAGGTGAGGAAAGGGTGGATGTGATAAAGAAGACCCAGCTTTGGATTCAGAGTTTTAATTAGGGTGGAGACATGGACAATGAGGGAGCAGGAGGAATCCAGGGTGATGCCCAGTTATTGGAAGGTATTGACTGCCTCCAGAACATCCCCATTGAGGGAAGTAATACAGAGAAGGGAGAGGGAGTGGGAGGTGGAAGGTAGATGAAAGAAGAGCATACTTTTTGTCTTTTTTATACTGAGGGCAAGCTGATTGCACCTGAACCAGCCCTCAAGGTCTGTATAGTTCCATGTGAGTTCCATGTTTATCCAAGCAACATCAGTAGAAGAGTGGTAGATGATAGCATCATGTGCATAAAGTTGCAGAGCAGCCCCTCCACAATTGTTGGGTAACTCATTGAAGAACAGTGAGAATAACAAAGGTCCCAATATGAAGCCCAGTGGGACCCCATGAGTTGTGGGTCTGAATTTCGAGATCGAGCCAGCCCACTTAACCCTTTGAGAATGGGAGAAGAGGTAGCTGTGGACCCAGTGAAGGGCACTGGAGTTAAAACCAATATCTCAAAGCTGCTGGAGAAGGACACCATGATTCACCAGGTCGAATGCTTTTGTAAGGTCAACAGAGATGGCACCAGTGGCAGAACCTTGGTCCATAGCTTGGTAGATGTCTGAGATTACCTTTATCAAGGCTGTGAGGGTGTTGTGGTTCTTTCTGAAACCATGCTGTAAAGGTGAAAGCAGATTATGCTGATCCAGACAACCCCAAAGGTGATTGCAAATACAAAAAAATGTAAAAAAAAAAGAGAAACCGGAGATACACTGCAGTGCATACAGAGTCTCCTAAAAGAGACTTTTGGACTACCAGCTGAAAAAACTGCTCCAACTCATCAGAGCCCACAGGTACTTAAGGCCCTCCAAAAGATCCCAATGCCAGCCCCCAATCCATAATGATGGCCTTTTTAGATTATAGGACAAAGCAGGATGTTCTAAAAAACAAGTCAGAGCAAAACAGCATTTTTTTTGGGTGATCAGAGGCTATATTAAGAGCATGTCATCGCCACCTCAATAGTTCAAAAAAGGTGACACGTTCTGACAGTAGTAAGGGCACTTAAGCAGCAAGGCATCACGGCATATGCTGAATATCAAACCCACCTAAAAGTACAACTACCAGAGGGAGTCAGGAGAATTGGGGACCTAACAGAAACAGGACCTTTCCTGAAAAAACACCACATTGCCCTGAAAGACTTATTAAAGCAGATGGCTGCACATGTGGTACAATTCTACCCATGGCAACAATGACAACCTTAGAAAAACCTGTTCAAGGCACTGAAGAGACTTTGGTACTCCATTATGGCACATGCTACGTTGAAGGGAAAGCCCACTGTGGGTCTGCCTTCTCCTCAAACCAGCACACCCCAACAACCTACCACTTCTAAAGACCGAATGAAAACTGCCACTCTTCTCTACTAAAATTGATCTTTATTTCCTGGGACCTAACAGCCCACAGTACTGTATATTGCCAAAAATGCCTAACATTGCAAACCTGAGAATGATTTGTTGTTCCATTAAGTCTCCACATGGATTGACTCATCATTTCACCCCATTCTTATCTGGGTCAAGGAGACAGGTGTAGTGGGGTGGCTGAGGGAGGGCTGAGGGGGAGATAGAAAGACCGGAGATGCTAGCATCCCAGCTGGGGGGGGCCATACCCTGGGTTTGAGCTCCTGCCTGAGGGCTAATTATAATAGGGGAGGAAGTGGACATGATTAGACACAGTGCATGGTTATCAAAGTGCACAGGGCTATAGTGCAGAAACCAGGAAGAGTAGAAAAGGAGGTATTTTAAAGTATTTTAAACTGTGCCCCAGCAATTTGTCCCTAGTCAGAGGTGCTGTGGCTGACATGAGGCAGAGTGGCAACTACACAGATGAGAAAACTCTGCATAACTGAAACTCACAAGGGTAAGGATGTTAGAGGATGGAGGGTTGCATTGCTCCCCTTGACTGGCAGAAGGCCCAGACAGCATAGAACCTCCTCAGACAAAGGCGTGCAACATCATAGCAACAGACATTGCAAATGTTCTAATCAGTAGGCTACAGATGCCTCAAATTTTGTGTCTCCCTGCACATCCCCTCCCCTCCACACATGTGTCCCATGGGGTTGAAATTCAGACATTAAGAGACAGCAGCCCAGTGAATAGTGAATACAGACAGATGCATGCCAACTGACCAATTGATCAAAGCAAGGACTGCACAGTAATAGGTGGGGGTTGGGAGGCCTGTGGGAATGCTCTGCTGACCTGGTCTGCAAACAGCTTTCTCATAGATAATGAATTACTTAATTAATATTATTTGGCAGCATTGTTGCCTTCTGTTTTTTCTCATTTTTTCCTCCTGCCCTGTTCTTTGCCCATGACCACAACCACACAGTGGCCCATGCTTTGTGTTCCTTGGAAACCTTACACTCCTTCTATTCTAAGGGGGGGTGGGGGGAATTTTGGGAAGCTGTCCAGGAGCCACAGCTCTGTGTATTGTTACGCCTAAGTACCCATTTTCTATGAGAATGTCTAGACTGTCCCTTCCATAGATTAGACAAGGACCCTCTCTGACTTGATACCACCCTGTGGATGCCTACACTTTATGCCAGCAGCACCAGACATAGAGCTTTATCAGTGGGAATTTTCACCGCCCTCCATTTTTACAGCTCAGACAATAAGGGTGTCAGAGTACAACACTCAAAGTAGTGCTACCTTTACTTCCGTATCCTCTCAAATTAGAGATTCAACTGTTTGTTCAAATGTTTTACTGTATTCTGTATTTTGTGCTGGTCACTGAGTTTTAGGTCCTTTTGGTTTCATGTTGTGTTCGAACACAGCCATGAAGTATTTTAACTGTACTGTAGTTCTGGTAATATGACAGAACTAACTCTGTTCTCATATAATGTTAAGGGTTTAAATAACCCAATTAAGAGGCTGAGAATCCTGGGAGAAATACAGAAGAAGGCAGCTGGAATACCATTCCTCCAGGAGACTCACCTCACAGAGGGAAAGCATGTTAAATTCAGATGCTCATGGGTGAAGAGGTATATACAGTGCGTCTACCAATATAGCACACCTTCATAGACAAGGGACAGTGATTCATATTAAAAGAGACCTTCCATTTTTGGCAATGTAGGTAGACAATGACCAAAATGATGGCTTGTCAGGGGGAAAAGCAAGGGCAAGACTGTATATTGTTAAATGTATATGCTCCTAATGAAGAAACATTAAGGTGACCTCTCCTTAAACGTATTATATGTGAAAGCATTCCTGATGCCATCAGCTTATGTATCATTGAAGGGGATTTTGATACAGTCCCTAACCCTGTTCTGGACAAATCTGGACACCACCCCTCAACCCCTTCCAATGTAGGTAAACTATTAGGAAGGCTGACCAAAGAACTAGGGCTATTAGATATAGGGTGCTTTTTGAATCCAGGAGTGTGGGACTATTCCTTTTTTTTTAATCCCGTCATGCACAGTACTCCAGGACAGGTCAGTTTTTTGTCCCTGATCAATGGGTGCATACAATCAACAGGTGTACACTTGGCAATTTGACATCTTCAGTCCATGCACCATTATCATATATGTCCCAGATGTTTGATTATGTTTATTGTTCTTCCAAAAAAGTTTAAAATTTTGGACATTACAATCTTGTTAAATACAAAAAAATGATAAATACAAAATGCAATAAATACAGGTAAGGGTGATGAAGTTTAAATAATCTTAAATGTTGGTTATAAAAATATTTATAAATCTATAACCCCTTTTCCTTCCCTTTTTTATTTTTTCACATCTTCTTCTATGTGCCGTTTCTTAAAACTAATGACTGAAGAAAAGAAATTGGAACACAACAATGCATCTGTGACTGTCCCAGGATGGAGCAATATAAAAACTGGATCATAGTCCAAGTTCAGATATTTCATTAGAAACTTATTTAAAGTCGAAAATCTGGGTTTTTTATAAAGGGGGCATTGTACTATTATATGAAATAAAGTTTTACTGAACCCCTTATTACAACAACATTCCTTAATATTGTTATTAGATGCAGAGTCAACACGGTTAAAATAAATTAACCTGGAAGTAATTAATCCAAATCTTGCCCAAGTTATTGTTTTTCTAATATTAGGGGCTAGCGGCAATAATAAATCATTCTCTATCCTTGAATCAATCCTTTTTTTCCCTAACCATAAAGATTGCTTCTGTAATCTGACCAAACGTAGTTGTTTTTCAAAGGCTTTATCAAATATATATTTTTTTAATTCTCATTCTGTAAGAATCTTTTATTAAATTACCTTTCTGAGAATCCTTCCATAAGTGAAAGGAATTCATCTTTTGCAAACTGGAGATTACAGTTTTTAACCATGGAGAATAGAAGTCATTGTCATACCATGTTTGTTCTTCATAAAGGCAGAGTTTTAATAAATTATTATCATTATTATTAAGGATCTTTAACCAATACGAAAGGATTCTTAGATTAATTAAATCCAACAGTGGGATTCTACCTAATTCGGCTCTTACAATTACATTGGCCATTGACTGGGGTACTTGAAGAATTATTTTGTAAAAATGAGATAACGGGAGCTCAAGATTATGGTTTTCCTTGATACCCCAAATTTCAGCTCCATATAACAATAATGGGGTAATCTTGGCTTCAGCAGCTTTAATAGCAGGTTCCACCAAAAGTCATCCATATTTAATATTAAAACATATAAGGGCCTTAGAAACACAAGTAGCTTTGGAAATTTGATTTTTACAATGTGAACTCCAAGATCCATTTGAAGTAAAAATTATCCCAAGAAAACAGTATGAAGTCACTACCTCAAAAAGTATTTTTTCTAACTTAATTTTTGGTTTGGATGGCTTAGTACCGAAAAAGATTAATTTAGTTTTATCAGGATTAATTTTATGTTTTAATTCATCACATTTCTGCTTTAAATAGTCAGTTTTTATCTGAAGACCATTTTGGGATAGGGAGAAAATAACTATGTCATCATCATAAGCTAGACTATGAATATGTTGTTTACCTAATTTAGGGGAATCTAAAAATAATAATGAATCAAAATAAAACAAGATATCAACATATAAATTAAAGAGGAGTGGGGCCAATAAGCACCCCATCTAACCCTTCTATTTGAACTGAAATATTCAGAGATATTTCCTATTTTATCATATCTAATTGCTGTGCACGTTTCAAAGTATAACAAAAAAATCGGGGTCAACAAATTTATAGGTATACCTCGTTCTAAAAGAATTTTCCAAAGGATATTCCTTACTACAGAATCAAATGCCACTGTTAAGTCAACAAAAATAACATATAGTTTCATTTTTTTAAACAGTTTATATTTTTCAATTAAGTGGGCTAAAACATAAATATTATCAAGTGATGAAAAACCTGAATGAAATCCTGTTTGAAAATTTTGAAAGAGGACTAAATTTATTTACCCAATTTTGAAGCCTGTTTAATAAGACCCTAGAAAAATTTTTACTGCTTATATCAAGAAGACTAATGGGTAGATCATTTTTGGGATTTTGGTACGATCCTTTTTTGTGAATAGGAATAATAACATTTTTATGCCAGGATGGGGGGATATATCTCTCTCTTAAACAAATATTAAAAAAACCCACAAAGAAAGGGCCCCAATAGGTCATATTTTCTTTGTATATCTGTCCCGGAATACAGTCAGGCCCAGGGGCTTTATTATTGGCCAGTTTTGTAATTGCCTGTTCAACTTCTAACCATGAAAATTGTAAAGGTAAAGATGAATCTTCTAATAGCCATTGCAGCCATTTCGAATGATCATTTATATCAGGATCATTCATAAAGAGTTTTGAGTAATAAGCTATCCAGATTTCTTTAGGAACATAAACAGTCAGTGAGGGTTCAAATAATTTGACTCCCCTTGCAACCAGTAACCAGAAAGCCTTTGAATCTTTTTTATTTATTGCATCCAACATACGAGTCCATTGTTTTAAAGTGAGCTCAAATTTTTTATATTTTAAGAATTGTTTATATTGTTTTCTTGCTTTATTAAGTCTGGTTATATTTGTTCTAGTTGAAAATTTAGTAGTTTTTTTAATCAATAGGCCCAATTTATGCTTTTCATCCTTGCACTGCTGATCAAACCAAGTTAGAGGGTAGTAGTTTAAGTTAGAATAGGGGTAGATATTTTTTCTAATCTTCTCATATCCCTCTTTCAAATGCTTATTTATACATTGTGGGGACCAAGAATCCTGAGATAAAGTGAGCAATGAACTCATTGAAGAGGAAAATATAACCTCTGCCACTTTTTCTTTATTTTTATTATTCAATCTAAGTTTGAATTTTCCTGTAATAGAGAGCGAAGGTTCGGGTAAAGTCTCCATGTGACTCCCAAAATTACCTTTTATCGTATCAATCTTCACCTGCAGAGTCACATGGTCACTTTAAGGTCTCATTACTATTTTAAAGTCCTGGAAGTGAGCATAGGCCTCTGGGGAAATTATTAAGTAATCTATAATACTCTTCCCATTAGGAGAGAAAAATGTAAATGCTCCATCCTGGTCTCCAGTTCCTCTACCATTTAAAATACAATAATTACCTTTACTAATAAACTCCATCATTTTCAAACCAGCTCCATTCACAGTAATATCTTCTGAATTCCTAGGTTCAAGATCCCCCATATAGATCTGAGACTGAAGTATTTTTAGGTTATCAAATTTAGCAATATGAGCATTTAGATCACCCCCTAATATGGTAATGTCAATACAATGTTTCAAGTACATGGAATCTATCACCAATGCTAACTTTTCCCAAGGATCAAAATCAACAGTGGAATGAAAATTAGGTGGAAAATACACATTAACTATCAAAAAAGTTAGAGAATCCCAACACAATACACAAAGCAAAATTTCCTTACTACATATAATTTTCTCTATTATTAGAATTCCCTTTCTTACTTTGACATAAATAGAAAGGCCCCCTTTCAGTCTGCCATATTTTTTATTTTTTACCGCAAGAACATAAATTGGTGTATAACCATTAAAGTTAATGTTTGAAAGGATCCATGTCTCTTGAAATAATATAACATCAGCTTCAGAGACATAGTCCTTCCAACCAGAATCCATCATTTTTGATTTTAAACCAGAAATATTCCATGAAATAAAATTATAAGTAACCATATTAGTAATATTATCTAATCCACTGAGCTCTTGCTCAATCTCATCAGTCTCAGAATCAGATAGAGATGTTTGTATAGTTGACTGTCATTTTTTAGCTGAGTTCCCCTGTGATACACAATCTGCACAATCTGGATTCAATAAATCAACTAAATGTAAACCATGTCTATCCAGTTTACCAATATTTGATAAGAGGAAATCATACAATTTTGTAGATTTAATTTCTATATCCACCTGGGAGTCCGAATTAGATTGATGTATTCTATTAACAGACCAAAAACCAGAAGAAGAAATTTCACATCCAAAGCAAAGAATAAAGAGTGACTGAATGTAAGCAGCTAATCTATCAGTATTTTCACCCTCAAATTTGTGGATTCCAAACTTAGACACTGTCTGTATATTAATATATCTTTCAAAATTCCAATTTAATTTAATCAAGGTGGAAATTAAATTGTCCTTAATGCATATTTTAGGGGCCATAGTTCCATGTGCAAATTTCCAAATTGTAGTCCAATTAACAGGAGATGATATCCTTACATCCAGTTTGTTAATTAAACATTGTTTAGCCCACATGGCTTTGGCAGTGTCCATATTCGAAAGTAATACATACACTGGTGTTGATTTAACTGATAAATCTCTATAAACTAATTTTATATCTTTAGCTGATGCTTCTAAGTTTAGCTCAGCTTTGAATAAGTGATAAATCATATTAAATAGTGAGATATCTGATTCATAAGTTTTTAAAAAAATATTATTGAATTTGAACATCACCTCGGATCCAGACATAGTTAAGTAATCTATCTGAGGAGTGAAAATTAAATCCGACTCCAAGGAAGTTTCCAAAATATAATTATTACTTTCTTTATTTATGCATATGGACAACATATTAATTTTTGACTTATCAAGCTTATGGAAGCCTGAATTATTTTTTTTCTCTGACTATCTAATGAAGTTTCTAATGGGGTATCTGTAAAGATAATCTCCTCCTTCTCAGTTGAGAACAAAGGATCTTCTTTAATAGGAGTTGTTAAGACTATATGTGAATCTTGTTTATTCCCATAAGGTCATCTAGGGGGTTTCTGAATTGCTTCAGGATTATTAGATCCAATTTCAGAACCTTCTTTAATTTCCCCCGCCTTGATCTTATTTTTTTTATTTGCTCATGTCTAAGCCTTTTTTTTAATTCTTCTTTGTATTCTTTTTGTTCTCTGTCCTTTTAGAAAATGATTGTACTATAATTTCTGAGAAAGAAGGTCTTCGTTTTCCTTTTTTTTCCTCTTTTTCAAACTTCTCTAATTTTTGGAAGATTTCAAACAGTTTATCACTAAAGAGACAGGTAAGCTTTTCTATATGTGATCTGAGATCTTTCAGAGCCTCGAGAAGAACAATGTTAGCCATTATTGGATGAGCTAATGCCTTTATTGTGTATTTAGAGATGGTATCAGGGCAAGATGATAAAATTTCTGGCTCAATAGTTATTTTCCCAACCTCTTTATCCATTTTACTAAAAACTTCATTAGGATAGCCCTCCAAGATCCTGGAGAAATCCTGATAACAAGTAGGAGAATCCAGAGAAGCATAGGATTCAGGGGGACTGAACAAATCCAACCTCGTTGGAAAAAGATATCTCAGAATGAAGACCAGATATTGGCTTTTTGATTTCTTCAGATCCCTGGGTAGTCATACTAATTACTCCAACTTGTTTATTTTTACTTGGGTTCAATGATAGAGAATCCTTAGTGGGAACCACTGAAGAACTGGGTTTCCAGAAATCAGTATTTTTTTGCTGGAGTTTAAACTTTTGATTAGGTTTAGAGGAAGTAGAACTGTTACAGTTACAATTTTCCCTTATACTATGTTTCTCTGATTTTAGCTAAGATGATTTTACTATAGTACTATTATCATTATGATTATCATTATTCAAACTGTTACTAATTATTTTATCAACAGGTTGGATCAAGTTTGAGTTAAGTAAACTCAATGAGCCAGATGAGCTAAGGTGTCCTTGACTATTTAATAGTAAACTTTTTTCTGAAAAATCAAGACCCACCTTCAAAGAATTAGACTCTTAATTACAGGCCATGGTAGAAGAAGGTATTTCTGATGGTACAAAATTAGGTCTAAAATCAGTGAAAAGATCTTCCTTAATTTGAGGAGAAGTAATAAGTATGTCAGAGGGATCAGGAGAAGAAAAAACTCTTAGAGGTCCCTTTTGAACCTTTGGCGTAGATGCTGCAACAGAAACAAGGGACAGATTATGTGTATAAACACAACCATTTTTTTCCCCATGACCCCAAATGAGAATTTAATTCTGCAGTTTTTGTACCTTCAGGCTTCTTTTTCCTATATTTTACCAATTCTTTACCACTTCAAGTAAACATATTAAAAAAAAAAATATCAAAGGGGGGCCTGCACATCAGGCAATATGTCCAGCCTTTCAAGTCCAAATGGCACTGTGGTATTCCACTGATAAATTCCGCTTCCTACGTAGCTGTAATTCCTATGTAGCTGTAATTCTCACCCAGTCAATAGCACAGATCTGATTTCGAATGACGAATGAAAATTCCCAAACAAGTTTTTAAGTCTTTTAAGATCTTTTTAATTCCTCAATACTCAGGTCACAGTTTGCAAAACATCATTCACAATTCCCAATATCTTGAAGGACCTCCTAGTCAGAATGCCCCCTTTCTTCTCAAATCTGTGGCCCCGTATTTAGAAAATTTAGATGAATGTTGTTTAGTATCTATGGCCTCAATAACGTAACGACAGTTATCAACAAATGCACGAAGGTTAAAAATGATGTATCTTCTCCAAAAATATCTCTCTAAAAAGAAAGAAGATAGATTATAGGGATCATCAGAACTTGATTATATTTAAACTCCCAAATCTAATTTTCTATTTTCAGGATATAAAACACAAAAGTCTAGTTAAAACATATGTTTTTCTAAATCCCAGCACCTTAATTATAGGCTTCAGCTACTAGCTTCAGCTCTAGCTCTTGTATCTCTTCAAAAAAAAAAAGATCGTTACAGGGTTAAGACTTACTTAATTATACTTCATGTACGTAAAAGGCACAAGGATCCAAAAAAGCAGTTAACGCATCTTGAGTAGCTTTCTTACACCTGGACGAGACACATACAAGATTTCCCTTATGCTTGAAAGATCACACGCTACTATCTGCTCACTTTTTCAGCACCCGTTCTCTGCCCGAGCGTCTTGGAAAATGGAGATTCTGATTCCTAGGATGCTACACCAGCACACTAAATAGTGAGTCAGCTGACAAAAGTGTGCGAAAGGAGAAACAAAATTAAAAAAAAACATACAGAAATACAAAAATGTAATAAAAGTTTAAAAAAGTTAAGAATGCAAATGAAATCTGCAACTCCAAAAAATACCTAATCTGCTAAACATTAACTAAGAAACACTCAGAAAGCACTCCTAAAACCAAAACACTTTTTTTTGAATTCAAGGTATAAATCAATAGCACCTAGCACTGAACTTCCATTGAATTTGCAGTTTTACACCTTTTCTCCTTTGCTGGGTCTTTATTTCCATTTTCACCAACTGTTCGCTATCCTCGCCATCCAGCACCCCGCAATGCTTTCTTCAATTCGTTCACTGGGCTCAGCTACCCTACTTTCGGCATTCTAAGCCTGGAAAAGAAAGAAGAGATGGAAGTGAAGGAAAAACCTGAGGACAACCGCACAAGACAACCTGGAAACAGTTATTCCTCAGGCAGGTACGGAATTGCACTTAGGCGCCATACTTTTCTTGGATAAAAAGCTTGCTTGAGAATAACTTCTGCTCTGTATACTACTCCTCAGTCTACCAGCATGCAGCAGACTGTCACCGTTCAAGCCCAGCTCTCCTCTCAGTGATCGGATCACTTGACTGTCTAGTGCCACTTCAAGTGAAAACTACAATCTCAACTTCTTACAAGATCTACCTGTGATTGCTACCACTAAGTCCTCAATGGTGCTCCATCTAGCTGCACTTAGCCTGCACCCCCTGCTATCATCTGACTCTGTAGGCAGGGCCCCAATTTTTCTGTGGCATATCGGAGCAAAGTTCTGTGGCAGGGTCTCATTTGCCGCAGAACTTCTGCAGCACTCAGCACCAATTTCTGCGGCAATTCTGCGGCACATTTTTACCCTTAATTTTTTTCCTTTTTTGGCCCAATCCGACACAATGCACGCTCGTAACACAGTCATTTTAAGGGCGTTTGTCACCAAATTTTCAACATAGCCAGTTTAAGACCTCTGCTCATGAACAGTATCACTGTGATTTTATTACTCTGTCTGGAACATTGACTTTGCACACTGACCGCGCCATTGTGCACTACATGTGTGAAAACACACTCTGGGTGAAATGTGAAAAATGACAGTTGTACTGTTCATAAGGAGGTGTAGTAAAATGGCAATACTGAAAATCTGGAGTGAAAATATTAAAAATGCTCGAAGTTACGAGCGTGCATAGGAACTGTGCAATGCACGCACGTAAAACAGTCATTTTGGGGAATAATTTCACCAAATTTTCAACATAGGGTTTTTAGGAGCCTACCTCATGAACTGTGACATTGTCATTTTGTTAATCATTCTGGAAAGGTGGTTCTGTGCAGTGACTCTGGAACCACCTTTAAAGTTCGATAATAAATATGATGTCACAGTTCTATGGTGAGAACTCAAAAACCCCCATGTTGAAAATGTGGTGAAAAAATTCCAGAAATGGCTGAGATATGCACTAAAGTAAAAAAAAATCCATTTATGCCATTATACAGCTTACCGGCATTTCTTCAGTTTGTGGTCGGCTTTGAAGAGTGCAGGCGTGTTCCCGGTCCACAGAAGATCATCGCGCTGGGCTCTGGAGGTAAGTATGGGTTGAGGTGGGGGTGAGGTGAGGGTGTGGGGAGGTGGGTACGCAGAGGGTGGATGCGGGTTGGGGGAGGGGACAAAAGAATCACCGATGGAAGGTTTTTTTTTCAGGGTGTTTGGAAGCTTCACACAAGGAGGGACTTTTGCAATGCTGGGTTGGGGTGGGCTCCCAGCTGACACCAGGCAGCTTGGGGGAGGTCAATGAAGCTGACGGGGGATTGGGCACCCCCATTGGCAAAGGAAGTTTTGCCATGCTGGGGTGGGCTCCCAGCATAACACAGAAACATTTGGGGGCAGTGAAGCAAGCGAAGTTGGGCACCCCATCAACAGAAATAAACATTTGCCACACTAAGGTGGGCTCCCAGTGCGGCATACTAATATTTCAGAGGGGGCACGTTTGTTCCACGGGTGGCCACGAATTCAGCAGGTGACGGTAAATTCCGTGGATATTGCCGTGGTTTGCCGCACCCGCAGAATCATGGAAAACTCAGTGCCATGTCTGTAGGCCACATCTAGCACTAAGCTCCCCTCCTTCAGCAAGCATCCGTGAGGCACTGAGTTAAATGTTCTCTGTCCCAGATGTAAAACAACCAGCTGGAGGCTTAATATGAGTTTAGTCATCTCAGAGGAGTTCAAGCAACTAGTGGCAACTACAGTAAAGATTTCATCCACAACAACCCATAGGCAGACAGCTCTGCACCACTATACTGGGATCATCTGAAAGCAACTCTTCCAGGGACTATAATTTCACATGCCTCTTAACAAACAAAACAAAAAAAGGCATAATTGCTAGACAAATATCCTTGGAGAGACAGATTAGGAAACTGGAATTTGAACATAAAATATCATTGAATGAGGAGGTGAAAGAAAAACAAAGAGACACACAAAAGAGCAGCCTTAACCAACTTGTTAGAATGTAAAACAGAGGGTGCACTCAGATAATCTAGACAAAAATCTTATGAACACGGGAACAGGGTGGGTAAATTGCTGGCAGGCCAACTGAGGAAATAAGCCATCTCTAGGGCAGTTCTGATGATCAAACTCCCAAGAGGGAATACTACGGTTACCAACCCCATGGATATCACCAAAGCATTTGCCAACTTCTCTTCTACCCTCTACAAGGCTGAAAGGGACCACAACCATCCTCAGGCTATTTGCAGATACCTGACATACCTGCAGCTATCCATCCTATCTCAATAGGACAAGGAGTCACTAAATGCACCTGCCACAACTCAGAAAATAGAGGCAAAGATTAAGAAATTAAAAAATTGGAAAGCACCTGGATGACCATCCTGCTGAATTCTACAAGCCATTCGAAGGGCTAGTGGTACCCCATCTAGTGGCAATCAGGGAACCTAGTTTGTTGCAGTAGCAACCAATACCTCCCTCATGGCAGCAGGCCCCAGTTTCTGCCTTTTTGAATCCCGGCAACTCCCCTGATGAATGTACTGTAGCTCCTACCATCCTATATCTTCATTTCTTTAGCTTTTGTTAACCAGATCAGTGTGCTAGGCAAACATTGCCTATTTTTAGGCATGACCCAGGAGAGTTACACAGGTAGTTCAGTACAGGATGGATGTCTTTATTAAATACTGATCTAAAAATATTCACAGGCATATTGACTGAAAGACTGCAATGCCACATCCAAAAAATTGTCCACAATAATCTAACCGGATTAATCTAAAACAGATTCTTACAAAATAACATCTGCCACCAACTAAACATAATTACAGCACAGAGACAGACAGATGCATTCCAGTTGGTCATTAGTATGGATGATAAGAAGATCTTCAATAGGTTGGATTGGCTGTTCTTGTTGAAAGCACTAACCAAATTTAACTTTGGGGATGACTTTGTAACAACAGTGAGTGCTCTTTTTAAGAGAACCCTGAAGCCTCAGTCAAAGTAAATGGCCACACATCTAATAGATTCCCCTTGGAGAGAGGCACTAGGCATGGCTGCCCCCTCTCCCCACTCCTGTTTCACTACAGTCTTGAGTCCGTGCCAGCAGGCATTATATTCAACCCCAACATTAGGAGTATGTGATGGCAGGTGGGGTCAAACAAAAGGAAGCCCTATATGCTGATGACTCCTTCTTTTTTGTGGGAGACCCCCCCCCCAACATCTCTTCCTTACCTGACACAAGCTTTACAAATCTTTTGGACCCTATCAGGATAAAACATTAATTATGCAAAATCAGAAGCTATGATATTCAATGGCTCCCAACCCCCCAGGTTTTCGAGATACATATCCATCTGTCTGGGCAGCATGTAATAACACATGCAGATATTTATTTATTTATTCATTCATTCACTTATTCATTTATTTACTTATTTATTTATTTCAGTACTCAGAAATCCATTTGAGCTCAGAGCTCTTTACATAGGTTCCATGTCAGGACATTTCAGTGCAACAGATGGGTGAAATTATACAAAGGATTGCAGAAATAGAAAGGTAAACAAACAGGATTATATATCAAACACAGTACATGTCACAGGAAAACAGACAATTTACAGTGCCCAATGGTTGTCAGCAAACAAGAGGTTGTTTGGAGCATTGCTAAGTGCTAAAGAAAAAAAGAAAAAAAGGGGGGTGAGGGGGAGGAGCCCAAGTGCAATGTGCAAAAGGAGAGCGTAATGTGGATATCAAAGTCTCAGCAGATACTTCAGAGTTATTTTATGACAACTATTATAAGTCCTTAGATGAAATCAGATCTGACTGTGCCAGAAAGAAACTTCTCCCCATGATGCTGTACGGTAGAATCCAAGTTCTTATAACGAATGTGCTTCCGCGCATGCAGTTTTTATTTCAAACACTAACCATGCTCATAACAGGCCTATTTTGGAGAACATTCCTTTAATAGATCTCTAAGTTTATTTGGCTAGGGAAAAGGCACAGGATATCCCAACAGATTTTACAACTCCCCAAGAACCAAGGAGGACTTGGGTTATCATAATTTAAGAGCTATTACTTGGCTTTACAGGTTATGTTTTTGGGCATCTGGGTAAAACAACTCACACATTTTGTCTGGTACATTATTAAAGAAGCCTCAAATACAGCAGTACCTTTGTGGATAATCCCAACAGCAATCAACCCCAGGAACTTGAGTAGTTCATTCACCAACCCTTGGGAAAAACACACTTTCAGAATCCTCATCAAGATATGAAGGATTACAAAAACTCCTAACACTATAACCCTCTGAATATGATATGACACAATGCGCTTTCCTATACCCCCAGTTGGATTCAGTTTACCAGTCTAAGGATAGAAAAGGTTTAACTAGGTTAGGTAATATATTTTAGGCAGCTGATGCTTGTTCTTTCAAGAACTTAAAAAAATATCAGCTTGAAAACAGATATCTTTACAGATTTCGCCAGGTTACGGATTTTTGGGGGGAATAG
The DNA here is from genome assembly GCA_016271365.2 of Neoceratodus forsteri. Taxonomy (NCBI): domain Eukaryota; kingdom Metazoa; phylum Chordata; order Ceratodontiformes; family Ceratodontidae; genus Neoceratodus; species Neoceratodus forsteri. Next base: position 215,834,161 of record CM057451.1, read on the forward strand.
GCAACCTATTCCAGACTTCCACATCTCACTCTGACCTGGAGCAGTTTTTTTTTCTACTAGCATATAGTATTAAAACCAAAATCAGACTTAACACAGACTTTCACAAATTGCTCACTAAGCAAACACTCTCCCCTTTGGACCAAGTAAAATCCAGGTGTGAACAGGAGCTTGAGAGTCCCATCCCAAAAGTACAGTGGGAAAAGTAACTGGAAAGGGATTGGGCAGTGACCTCCTCACCCACTTGGAGAGAGTTTAAATGGTGGGTACTCACACAATACTTTAGAACACCCACCCAGACAAAATACTATGGGACCACATTCATCGACCTCTGCTGGAGACAATGTGGACAAAGGGATTCCCATCACCACATTTTCTGGGCTTGACAGATGCTTGACAGTTTCAGCCATGCAGTACATAGGGCAATGCTGTAGATCCTGCATATCCAGTTCTCCAAGATCTGCAAAGAGATGGTTTGGGGTTTTCATCCTGCTCAAGGGACAGATATTATGGATCACAGGCAGTGCATCACTCTGCATTGTTTGACCCTACTCTCTCCCACCCTGTCATACTGGTTAACCAAGGACTCTGACATGGAGACCATGGAAAGGATCACAGCACAACTTCAGCTCTGGACCCTGACATTTTTGGAGGTGTCACAGCCATGACATTAGTTCAAAATAATCCAAATGAAACTGAGTGAAGCTCCCAAACCCCCACCTCGTGCACCAGGATATGCAATGAAACAGACAATGGGTTGAGAATAATTAGACTATACATACAATAAACTCTTTAGACACCAGAAGTAATCATTTGGTAATGGTGTTATTGCAAATCTTATCTAATAAATTAACAAGCTTCCACTTTCTAAAATTAAAAAAAAGTTGTTAGTTTGAGTAGGATTTAATGATTGTTTGTACACAATGATGAAATTGTAGCTTCCTTTCCTGGAACTACAGTAGGCCAATATTATTTGTTCTTGTTGTTGTAAATTTGTTGTTGTCTTCATTTTTTACTACAGGAAAAGGTATACTCTGTAAGAACCCTGGCTGTGCAGTAAGAAAAATGTAAACAGCACAGATTAGTCAGGACACAGTTGAAATCCTGTTCAGAGTATGGCCAGTGTGTCTATCCATTGTAATTTAACAGCCTATGCCTTTGTTCAATGTAAAGACTGAAAACACCAATTTGTATGCCAAGGATGACACATTATATGAATGCAATGTATTTTCAGATTGTGATGCATATAACTTAACAAACTTGAAGTTTCCAAACAGAAAGAAAATGAGCTTTACATTGATTTTGCTGTAACATTATTAAAAAAAGTATTTCAAAATATTTTAGAAAAGGATTTTACAAGTAAAATAGTCCTTTGCAAGTGGAGTGTCACTAGAGGGTGCTTAGTGAGACTATGTTTTGTGATGCTATATAAAGCTGTACGGGAGACTAGGTGATGGAAGAGGTAACTAGTACAGAAAAGAGCGAGTGTGGCAAAAGACAGATGGAAGAAATTGAGGCTGTTAGTGTTCTAAAACTTCACAGAGAAAAGAAGCAAGTGTGTAATCCAGTGAATTGAAAAACAGAGCTGTCAGGCAGTCAGGCAGGCTGGTATAGTTTTGACAGCACAAAAAGAAACTGCACTAAAGGAAGGAAAGTGGATTGGGAACTCACTGTCCCACCGAGTGTGCTCCATTAACCCATGGCTCCTTGTGGTTCCTGTCTGTCTGTCACTGGTTGGGGCTTAATGTGGAGGAAAATCATGGGGCCTTCTGCAGAAGTTAAGAGTGTGCCTGGAGCACATTAGTACTTCATATAAATAGGCAGGAATAGGCAGACTGTTACTGACTCTTTTTTTTGTAAAGGGCTCTGTTGGCTGATGAATTTGGGGCTTTGAAACGCTGTCTGCCAATCAAGTGTTAGGATTTTCCAAACCCATTTTTTTAAAACAGCACAGAGCTTGTTTGTTATTACAGTACATGAAAAAGTAAGCAGTTATTTAAAATAATCACTCTTGTGGTCTTTGTGGCATCACATACCTTGGGTATGTGTAAAATCTCCTTACACACCCCTACCTATACATTATTCTCTATGCATTTCTTCTTGTCATAACTATAGACTTTTGCCCCAAAAACACAAAAGTGTGAAAAAAAAGTTAAATCGATGCACATGTGCAGTTTATTTCTTTGGATGCACATGTGCAGTTTGTGCTTCTTTGGACTTTGTTTTTTATCACTCTTTTTCTTATCACTCTTTTTCTATTAGTCAGTTTTAATGTGGACAGCCTGTCTACATCCTGTAACTGCCGTTTCTGATAAGTTCATATAGCGACTATATGGATCAAGATTCATAATGAAAATAACTGTATAATTCTGAGCTCACTAATACTGTAATTACCCAAACCCCAAATACAGTACTGTTACTTCCAGGCCTGTCATTCTCCAGTTATGCAGATTTTGGTCACTTATTGTATATAATAGACAGCCTGCAAAGCAACTGCAGCTGGGAAGATTTGTCTATTGTTCCTCCACCAGGCACCTGACCTGGTCAGGTCACTTAGGTAGCTATCTTCCCCACGATGAGGGTGAGGTTGGTTCCAAAGGGGTGCAGGCTGCTGGCTGAAGAGTAGAAGAGATGTAGCACAGTCCCAGGGTAACCTCTTGCTCCTTTCCTCTAGGCAGAATTGAACTGAAACAGCAGCAACAGCTTCAGTGCCCTTCCATGAATTCTGGAAGTTCTGGCAAGCATATTTTTTCCCCTCTATTACAATTGCCATAGGTAGTCTGTGGGCTGCTGCTTACTGCTGGTGTTAGGACAGGCCCTTGATTAGGCAGGTGGCAATAGTTTGGTTGATTTGTTGCAGAATTTCTTTCTTTGACTTAAGAGTTAGGAATTGTTATTATTGGCTAATGCAAACCTGGAGCATTTGCATTGCTTTGCTTGGTCACCAAGTTAAATTTTTGGTGCTAGCTTCTCTTGCATTAAGCAGCTGCATTTGTGTGGCTCAGAGGAGTTTTCAAGCAGGGGGCCCAGTGTGGAATTTCGAGCCACATGGTCATGGCATCTGGGGCTAGCTGCATGGTGTTGGCAGTGTGGCTCCACAGCAATGCCCCCCACAGCATCTCCCCTCTTCTAGCTGGGGACATTTGTAAAATCGCATCCCCCTTCCAATATCCAGTTCAGTTCTGGCACTTACCTTGGTGAACACAGTGTCATATTTATTTTATTTTTTATTTATTTATTAAATCTAGGATTACAAATACCTTTGAGCCTTGGCTCTTTTACAAAGGTTCCATGTCAGAGAAATACAAATTATGGGGAACATCGAGACAGACATTACAACAATGTGGACATTGCAAACAGAGTACAGATTAATACAATTCAAGGGTAGCATTGTAACAAGGCAGCCAGCGGCATTTGTCATAGAAAATAGACAACAGATAAGAAGTGCCAGAGTCATAGGGAGAGGGAAGAGGGGATGGGGGGAAGGAATGTAGGAAGGGTGGGGAGAGGGTGAAAAGTGCAGCACTGGGTATACCAAGATTTGAGGGTAGAATCCAGTGAGGAGGGGAGGGAGGGACCACTAGAGCAGGAAGGGAAGTGGAGAAACAAGGTTAAATTGGGCAGTCACAGGAGCTGTTGGTAGTGAGATAGTCCCGGAGCCTAGTTTTAAACATACCAATTGTTGGGTCAGAGGAGATGGTGGGGCTGAGGCCATTGAACCAGAGTGGCGCTCGATAAGCAAAAGAGCGTTGTCCCTGTGAAGTGTGACAGTGGGGGACTTTCAGTAGCTGTAGTGTGGATCTCCTAAGGCACCATTTGTTAATTCGGTGTTGTAACAGAGTTGAGACCCCAGAAGGTGCAAGGCCAAGGTGGATTTTTTCACCATGGAGCAGGTGAGAAACTTTATGCGGTTTGATAGTTGGAGCCAGCCGGACTGAGTGTACAGGTCACATGTGTGGGTGAGACGGTGAGCACCAGTGATGAGCCGACATGCCTTATTTAAGGCAGATGAGAGGCGTCTAAGGGTTGTGGTTGTGGCCGAGCCATAAATGATGAGACCATAGTCTATTACAGAGATCACAGAGCTCAGGACTGCAACCTGCAAAGCTTCTGGTGTGAGGTGTGGTCTGTGTTTGTAGAGGAGACCAAGCTGTATATTAGCAGCTCTTGCTACATTATCTACATGAAGTCCATAGGAGAGATTAGGATCAAGCTGTATCCCTAAGTATTTGAAGGACCCTACCTGATCTAGAGTGTTCCCCTGGGTGGTGGAGATAGCCAAGTGGTGTAGCTTGTGTGGGTTATGAGAGCTGCAGAAGAGCATAGATTTGGTTTTCTTGTCATTGAGGACCAGTTTATGAGTAAGAAACCATGTCTGTACAGAACTGAAACCAAGTTGAAGGTTGTGTTGAAGAGTTGCAGGATCTTTGTGAGTGGAGAATACAACAGCATCATCGGCATATAGTATGATCTGCTCAGAGCAGTGGTAAGGGAGGGAGTTCAAGAAAAGGCTGAAAAGGAGGGGGCCCAGCATGGATCCCTGTGGGACACCCGAGCGAACAGGCAGGGTGTCAGAAAGAGCATTCGCAATTTTTACTCTCTGCGACCGGTTTTCTAAGTAGCTTTTAAACCAGAGAGAAGAGTCAGGTGATAGCCTGGCATTCAGTAGTTGGTGAATTGGTAGTCCATGGTGTACTGTATCGAAGGCCTTGGAGAGGTCGATGAAAACGGCCCCTGTGAGAAGGCTGTTGTCAAGTGATTTGTGCAAAGCTCCAGTGAACTCAAGAAGGGCTGTGGTGGTGCTGTGACCTTTCTCAAAGCCATGTTGTTGTGGACAAGGTATATTGTATTTATCCAAGTGGTTGGTAAGTTGATCAGCCACGGTGCACTTGAGTGCCTTAGAGAGTGGGGGCAGTATGGAGATAGAGTGATAATCTGAGTGATTCATCTTATCCCCACTTTTATGGACGGGTGTCACGGTGGCTGTTTTCCATAGGCCCGGGAATTTTCCACAGCTGAGAGAGTGGTTTAGGATTTTTGTTAATGGATGAATTACCTCATCGAGGGTGAGCAACAGAAGCTTAAGGTCCAGGGTGTCACTACTATATCTAGATTTAGAGATAGCTGCAGTAATACAGTGGCAAGCTTCATTCAGCCTTACCTCCCTGAAGTAGAAGAGGGAATAGTTAGACTGAGGGGGCTGAGATATTTGAGGAGTAGGCCCTGTTTTTGAAAAAGTCATGGGGTAGAACAGCACTAAGGTCTGAAAAAGCTGCGTTAAAGATGTTTGCGATCACCTTGGGGTCGAGGGTTGAGGATCCATCAACCATTAACATGGTCAGAGAGGTTTTTGGCTGTTTCACTGTGACATCCTTGATATTGTCCCAGAAAGCACGACCATTTCCCCATGTATTGGTGAGACCGTCTTTGTAATAGGTGGATTTCATTAGCCGTATGGCTTTTGTACAGGGATTTCATGCTTGTTTGTAATTTCAGATGTCCAGTTGTTTGCCAGTGGCCCTGGCAACTGCCCAGAGGTGAGCCCTTAGTTTCAGCTGTGAGAGAAGAGCCGCGGTGACCCATAGGTTAGAAGAGATTTTGTTTCGCCTTTAGCAGGGGCAAAGAGGTCGAGCCTTTGTTGAAAATTGAGATGAAGTGATCAAGAGCCAAGTTAACATCTGTTGCTTCATAGATGGGTAGCCAGTTTTGTAGAAGCAGGTATTGTTTGAGATGTGGAAGTTTTCCACGAGGAAGGACTCTGCTAGCAATAATTTTGGGAGGGGGCTTAAGGAATTTGTTAGACCATGCACACATGACTGGGGAGTGGTCACTGAGAGAGTCTGGAAGAACTGTCATATGAGAAATCCTTGTGGGTTGAGTGGTCAGGACCCAATCCAAGAGGGTACTGGTGCCAGTCTTGTAGTTAATCCTAGTAGGGGAGTTCACCATTTGTGTGAGATTAGCAGCTGAGATGGAGTCTTTATAGGCACTGGCGCTCAATGCTAACCAGTTTATGTTGAAATCCCCTAGTAGAATAAGTTCAGCTTCAGGAGGATGAGAGTTGATAAAGTTTAGGACGTTGTTGAAGCCATGTTTAGGGTCTCTGGGTTGGATGTACATGGAGACAATAGTCAGGGCTTTAGGGTTGGGACCTAGGATGATTTTTATTGGCAGAATCTGGGCCGAGGCAGAAAGTGATGGAGTTGCTACAAGGTGCCAAGACGGGGAGTCTTTGATATAGATTGTGCAACCACCGCCTTTTTTGGATATCCGGTCCAGCCTGTGAACATTGTAGCCCTGTATTGTTACTGATGAGTCAGGAGCTTTAGGTGTCAGCCAAGTTTCCACCACTGCAAGGATGTCAGGGTTGTGTTGACATATGAAGGCTTGAAGTGCATCCAGCTTTGGTAGTAGGCTGCAGATATTAATGGTTGCAAGGATAAGGGCACCTGGAGTTTGTGTGTGGCCTGAGCTTCTAGGGCCAGGATTGGGATGGACGCTGCCTGAGATGGGAAGGAGGAGGAATAGGAGTTTTAAGGAGCAGAGTCGCAGCTCTTTGAAAGATAATTTTGATTCGATGTTTCCGGGAGTAGAGGTTGCAAGGTTTCAGACGGTATCCCATATGCACTGCAAGGTGGTACAGTGTAGAGAAGTGGCCACACTTGTTGACAGTAGTGGTTGGGTTAAGTAACCAGGAATATCCAAACGGTGCCCCAAGCACAAGTCTCAAGTGGAAGTGGAAAGTTCCCTTGGAGTAGCAGTGGAAACCAGAGCAGAGGGTGGTGTGGGTGGAGTGGGGGTGGGGGTGGCTAGGACCAGGGAGAGAGAAGGCGGGCGGGGACAGGGAGAGAAGGAAGAGGAGAGGCAAGAGAAAGGCAGAGAGAACCCACATGGCTTACATACTAGATAGAGATAGAGATAGATAGAGCTAGAGATAGAGATAGAGATAGAGATAGAGATAGAGATAGAGATAGAGCCCTCTAGTGGTGAGAGGATATAATCTGCTAATGGAAAAGTCAACAGAAAAAAAAAGCTCAAAATTCACTTCTAATATCAACTCAGAACTTAAAATGACTGTAAGGATTAAACAAATTATTAAACCCTAGCACATAAATTCAAGTAGAGACACAGAGGGAGATACAGTAGTTAGAGATGTGTTCAGCAGGAGATAGTGTGGGCCAGTCACTTGGAAATCAGCTTCCACTGGTACCAAATCCAAAAGTCAGGGCTAGTACCTTGCAGTACAGAGGATTTCTGAAAAACTGTGTAGGTTCCAGAAATTGAGAGGTCCGTGGCCTTCATGTTCCCAAACCTCTTCCATTTCATGCAGACCCAACGCAATCACTTGCACAGTTTTTGAACAGTTCAGCACCTTCTGTACAGGGGGGGGGACTGATAGGGTGGGCATGTTGGGGACTGTCCATTAATTGGATGATTTCCTTTTCTTCAGCAGACCAGGAACAGGGGAATTCAGCACTTGCTGGAAATTTTTCAGCAGGTCAGCAGAGACAATGGGGTGCCATTGGCCTGGATAAGACAGAAGGATGCTGTACCACCTTGCCTTTCTTGTGGATTAACACTGATTCTCATGCCACTAAGTTTTGTCTGCCACTTGAAAAGGTTCAGGTCCTCCAGAATTTGCTGGCCAAGCTAGCAAAACCAACCAAGATAACACTATGATAGCTGCATCAGCTCCTTTGAGATCTTAATTTTGCATGCAAGGTTATTCCTATGGGTTGGACTTTTTTTTGGTGCGTAGCAAAAACAGGCTTTGGGTGCCACAAGCTTCACCACAGACTTTTCATCAACAAGATCATGAGACAGAACATTTTGGTGTGGCAGGCAATTCTGAACTGTTACAGTATAATAGGGTTGCCATCTGGATTGCAATGGCTACCAGTTGGAAGCTGCAGCTATATACCAATGTGACCAGAGGCTCTGATTTCTGGGCATACTTCCAGGGAGCATAGTTCACCACCCAATGGGTGGCTTCTGGGTTGAAACTGGCTTGATGAGATAGGTTACCTAGCTGGAACTTTTTCCCATCGTGATATTCTTGATGGTTTGAGGCAGCACAGATGCCTTCAGTGCAAGAACATCATTTTCCAGAGTGACTGCAGGGCAGTGGTCCACTCCACACCATCAATGGCCAGCTGGGGGCAAAGGGTCAACTGTGTGACCTAATGTGAGTGTTTGCACTCAGGTGACTGCTCCGTAATTTTCAATTTAAAGCTGTACGTGTAAAAGACAGCCCAGTGGTCCTGAGGGTTGAAGCACTGCATGTCACACCTTCTACAAAACCTGTAACCTGGGTTCAGATGAGGGCTCGAGTCACCAGAGGTCAGCCAGGGAGGAAGACAACTGCTCTCCTCTCCCAGGGAGGGAGGGTTTCAGTGCCTGGCATATACCTAGCCCTTAGAATTGGTTTGCAGAGAGGAAGATTGAGGCCGTCAGCACTGGGAGAGAGAGAGTGACAGCTGCTGACCTTCCACACACAGAAGTGTGCACAAAGACGTCTAGCTGGCACTGCATGCTGCCCCTCAGGTAAGGAACTAGAAAAAATGGCTGTTCAGTCTGCTGCTGTCCCCAGCCACCCAGTAGCCCTGCACTCTGTCAAACATCTAGGTCATACTGCTCTTGCATGAAAGTAAGACCTGGTGGAAAAATGGGGGGAGGGAGCTGGGGGTGTCGGCATCTGGACAGCAGCTTGGGCACCTAGAAAACATAGCCAATTGCAAACAAAAGCTGTACATGTGCCCAAAATTGATAAAAGGATTGCTGAGATTCTTTCTTATTTGCAGTGGGACGTTTCAGCCTTCTTCTGAGAACTGGTGATCCAGAATCCTGGGAGATGTTTAGAAACTCCATACCTCCCAGCACCTACAGTATATAGCATACAGGCTTCCACTTGAAAATAGTGACTGCAAAATGGTGTGAACAAATAGCAGTGAGAAATAAACAGCTACTGCCAAAACCATGACCAGCACAACCGCTAACAACCAAAAACGTTGAAACCAGTGACCTGAATCATTGTCTGGGTCTCCAGGTGTCTTTCTGTGGGGGACTTTACCCCCCGCACCCCCATAGAAACATATATTCATCACTGGGGGGAAGCAACTCGGGACAGGGAGAAACTTGGGAGGCATTCTCCAGGGGGATGCAACTTGGGTAGGGTGACAATGTTGGAAGGGGGCAAATTTAATATTCCTCCTCCAGTGGGAAACAAAACTTGGGGAGAATGGCAAACTTGGAAGGGGGGGAGAAAAAATGTGACCCCTCACAAGATTCAAACCCTGTTCTGCCCCACGTAGCAATGGCACCACCACCAGAGCCTCTAACCTTTAAGCTATGCCGGAAGCACAGTTTTTAGTCTACAGTGGCTACATTACATACATTGTCTACATCACTGTCTCCCTCGCTAAAGTAACCATTTGCTGTAAACTGGCTGTAGCTAAAACTCCCTTCACTATTATCACCTCGCTGTTTTTCCCTCACTATTTTTCCTTTGCTGTCTTCATGGGATACCAGCAAACAGAAGGGGTCTTGATGATTCAGTTGGCCAAGGGGTGGCACAAGGGGTGGCCAGTATCAGTGGACCAGCTATGCCGGTATCTAGTCAAAATGAAAGAAGATGTTTTGACCAAGAAGTGGTCAGTCAACACCTGGCAGGAATATCTTGTTTCTGCAAGGTCACAGAGTTCAAGGACAATATCTAGGCTTTCCAGTGTTTCAAGATGTTGGGGAGCTGTTCTAAGGGTGGTCCTGATGTGAACAGACAGATGTCACCTGGCCAGTCTGGGCCTCTCGGAGTGCAAATAGGATACATTGCCACAAGTGTGCCTGTCCCTGTTTAAGGCCCTGTTGTTCTGCACTGCCTTCTTGATGGCATTCTGTGCGCCTTTATGGTGTCCAGGTTGGTTCAACCTGAAAAAGGTCCCTCATACACCCATAGCCTTGGGCAATGAAGGTTCAGCCATAACCCAGGACAGGGTCTTTAAGCGACTCTGGAAAAGCAAGATAGACTGTATTGCAAGGGGTTTGCTGGTACAGCATGAGGGCTCTGCTGGGGTTACAGTGGGACTTGTGAGCTATGATACAACAGTGTGCCTCTCAGATACCTGTTACCAGGGTAGCCTTCTTCCATCATAAGGATAAAGCTCCACAGACAGTGTACCAGTTCAGGTACATATGGGGTAGAGCCATAAGGAGGGCAGTGTGTTGTACTCAGAGATGTTTAACACCCACTATTTTTGCATCAGGGCAGCCACCAATGCAAAGGCTGGAGGGACAATTGACAGCCAGATGTGGTCCCTCGGTCAGTAGAGTTCACAGCATTTCAGGGTTACAAGTGGCCACTTTTACTATAACCGTCTCTTGTTTTTTTTTGGTTTTTATGGCCAGCCTTACTCTCAAGGCAAAGCAGATGGGGATCTGCAGACATTCCATCATTCACTGGGCAGTCAAGTGAACCAGGCAGTATCCCATAGGTGAGAACTTCTTCTTTAACTCCCAGAAGATGCTTTGGATGGGCCAGTGGAGAATGACGGGGGGGGGTGCCCACTCCCCTGGATCAATCCTGAGGTTTAGCACAATGGTCACTCCACAGTGCTGGTGATTCATCTGAGCTGCAGTGATATAGCACTGGTGAGATGCCTCAACCTGCTGTATAGGATGAAGATTGAAATGCATTCCATCTTAGCTGTCTGGCCAGCAGTAATGCTAGTTTAGTCCCAAATCATCTAGAGGTATCACTGGAGAAATGTGAAGGATCCCAGGGCAGTTGAGAAGGCCTTTAGAAGGATCAATATGGAGATGTGTTTCTTAATGGACTCAGCTGGTGGGACCATAGTAGGGCACAATAACATAGTCACAATGATACCCCAACCGTATGTGAAGTATACCTTTATCAGATGCTGGTTGTACCATGTTTTTAGCATCCATAGAGGAGGCCTTGGAGAAGTGCTGCATGATGTGTTTGGGGGATGGACTTCATCCCTCCTATGAGCAGGATGGATAATAAAAATTACAATTTCTATAGTGCCTTTAAAAAGTTCAAGGTACTGAACAAAGGCAGGATACACACAAAAAAATGGTCAGGGCAGATCAAAAGGAAGTGGAAATAGATGGGTCTTTAGTTTACTTTTGAAAAACTCAGTATCAGTGCATGCTCAAATTTCCAGTGAGAGTCCATTCCAAATACGAGGACCATGGATGAAAAGGGCTTTATCACTGAAGGTGGCCAATCTAGTTGTGTCTCCCAAGGAGTTGAACAAGGGGAAAAAAACAGGAATCTGCTGCTGTTCCGGCAGGTTCCCCTAGACTGGCATGAGGTGAGGCCCAGATAACTGAGAGATAACATATTTGGCCTCGTTCATCATCTGAAGTGCCATCCGAGGGGGAGGGATGCACATCGCATAGCCCAAGATCTGTAACAGAGTTGATACACAAGGGGGTAGAAAAGATGAGAAGGGACTTGGCAAGGTTGGAGGAATGGTCAGAAATATGGCAACTTAGATTCAATGCAAAGAAGTGCAAAGTAATGCACCTGGGAAATAAAAATCCAGGAGAAGAGTACACAATAGCAGGGGAGGTACTAACAACAACAGTAATGGAAAGGGATCTGGGTGTCATCATATCAGATGACTTAAAGGTGGGTAAGCAATGTGAGAAGTCAGTAAGGAGAGCCAGGGGGATACTGGGATGCATAGGGAGGGGCATCATAAGTAGAAAAAGGGAAGTGGTTATCCCTCTGTACTCTCATCTGGAGTATTACGTGCAGTTTTGGAGACCTCATCTAAGCAAGGACATAGAAAGGATGGAAGCAGTCCAGAGGAGGGCAACTAAAATGGTGCAGGGTCTACATCAGAAACCATATGAAGAGAGACTGAGAGAGCTTAATATGTATACCCTTGATGAAAGAAGGGATGGGGGGACATGATAGAAACTTTTAAGTACCTCAAGGGAATCAACAAAGTCCAACAGGGTAGCATCTTTCAGAAAAAGAGATGTGGAAGAACAAGGGGGCACAATTTAAAGTTAGAGGGGGGACGGCTCAGGGGTAATGTGAGGAAATTCTTTTTCATGGAGAGAGTGGTGGACACACGGAACCGCCTTCCTGGAGAGGTTGTGGGGTCTAAAACAGTGGGGGAATTCAAACATGCGTGGGGCAGACATAAGGCAATTATAGTGGGGGGTTGCAGGAAGTAGGCTGTTGGTTAACTAGAATCTGCAGCTTATCCAATAGGTAGGGAAATGGGCAGACTAGGTGGGCCAAGTGGTCCTTATCTGCTGTCAAAGTCTATGTTTCTATGTTTCTGTTCCCCCTATGCCTTGAAGGCCAGTTACTCTCGAGGAACAGTTCCCCTTTTGGAATGGGGTATGCATGGATGGTCCCTTTGGGGTAGGTATAAACTGTTGTATGGCACTGAACATCCAAAGACTTGCTGAGACTTTCTAGCTGTGGACATCACACTAGAGGTGGGCAAGCCACCTAGAGTCAAGCCAGAGCAGAGCTAGGGGTCTAGCTTGACTTTACAAGCCAAAATATAAGCCGAGCCCTGGCTACTGCAGGTTGTTTTCTGTATAGGAGTTGAATGTTTCAGACACTACACTAACTGCTCAAGCTGACAAAAATGTTTACATTGACCATGACTGAATCAGCTTGACCTGGGCTATCATTTGCTTATAGAGGTCATGCCAAGATGAGCCAGGCACTAAGCTAGAGGCAGGCTCAAGCCTGCTCTGGCTTGTCCGGCTCTACGTCACATTGCAAGATGTTTTGTTTAATATGGTAAACAGGGGCACATGTGTGAGTGTTGGACAGGAAGGCCACCTAGAAATCAGCTCCACTAGCCCTTTGTAAATGATCCGCAGCCATCCATGATTAGATCCCCACAGCCAGTTTTTTACAAAAAGTCCTATCCAAACTACTCGGTTACTCTTGGTGCCCCTAGCTGGAGATTGAAAGGGCTCAATGATCTTAAGCTCCGGCATCGAAAATAGAGGAGCTCCCCAGACCTTTCATTGCAGCCTTTCTCAGATAGCAGGATAAAGAAAAAAATACTGTTACTGGCAAGGGAATAGGGGCTCTTAACATGGGAAGGACATCACATTATGATCCATAATGATTTCTCCACTGAACTGGTGGAAACACGGAAAAGAATACATTCCTGTTAATACCAGCTGCAATATCCTGCTAAACTTAAGCGCAACAGGAATGGGGCAACACATTTGTTTGAGACCTCTGAAAACGTGGCCAATTACACAGACAATGGCAAGACAAAAACTTCTTCCCGCCCCCCCCAAACCCACTGGGAGCAAACCCCCATGTCGAGCAGACAGAAGAAACACACTGGACAAAGGAACCTGCTCACCCCAACAGCGGAGCACGAGTGAGCACGAGTGATCAAAGTGTCATGGAATGGCAAGTCACAAGAGCAAAAAGACACAGGGACAAAGAAGAGAAGAGAAAAAGACTCACCACTATGCCATGACATGGAACAAAGAAAAAGACCATGAGGCCGGCTTCACATCATAGGACTCCACTGGGGAACTGGATTCTAAACACCCAGAACAGGAACAGGAAGGTTCACTACATGCTTGGGAAAGTTATTCCCTCCCCAATGGCCCACAGTCACAGGAAATAAACCAGGGCCATGTCAAACACGTATACTGGGTAGACACAACTGCAGAAACAGTAATCATCCCATTAAAAGTGCAAGACGTGTACCATGCTCAGGAGGAGAACGGCAGCCCCACTTCAATCAAACTCCTGCTGGAACAGGCAACATCATTCTTTCCTGACAAATTGTCTTGAACCTTGCTGACAGTTTATGTTTCTATTTTATTTTTATTTTACTCAAAACTGCCTTGTCTCACTCTTGGTGGACACAATTTGGACTACTGGGTAAATACAAACTCTTCTTACCACACCTGTTGACAGGTTAGTGCATAATGTTTTCCTCTGGGAATGCCTGCTGCCCCCATAACCCCACAAAGGGAGACTGCTCCCCCTCCCCATGAAGTCTAACACTTCAATTTCCCTGGTAAAGGGACTGTCCTACAGACAGTCAAACATCTGGTGGGGGGGAGTGTACAGTACAGGTTCAAATACCGACAGGCAGGCTATCACAGGCTGTGTGGTGAGCCAGGGCAAGGGGGGCCTTTTGGCTGTTACTCTAGGAACCAGGCACCAGAGCAGACCCCGGCAATACAGAGGCACTGCTTTATAGGAGGTTTGCCTACAATCACTTGAAGGGTGCTAGGATGAGAGTCAGACTTAACTGTTAATCTGCTAAACATGTAGCCCATCCAGTATTAATGGAGATGGACAAGTCATAACAGAGGTAACATTCCTCAGGATGGCCCCCTTATCTGCTTAACTCCCAAATGGCATAATAGACCCATTTCTCCTCACATGCTAAGGATCACGGTCAAGTGATCCCACCACCAGTAGGAGAAGCTTATGTGCCTGCTGGGGGGGGGGGAATAGTTGTATCCCACACATCATCTACAGAGACAAATGCTGGAGAGGGAGCTGAGATCCCATGCATCCACCTTGGGAATGGAATGCCTTTCTTTTTCCTTTTTTTTTTCTTTGCCTGGTGACTTGAAAAATATGAAAGACTGTTGCTGGCTTATGTTATTGATTTGACTGGACTTGTAATAAATGGAGAATGACTCCAACAAACTGCAGGTAACAGTACCACTTACGGAGTCAAAAAGTGCATAAGGAGGCTCTGTAGTCAGCCATACATGCTCGGAGACACACAATGGGTTCAGAGACAATATAGCCAGGAGACCCACAAGTGTGTGGGTTCGGACTTTGTGCCACTTCCAAATTTAGACAACAGAAGGAACCCTTAGACAATGGTTAATAGGAAGATGCTGGGAAAGGGAGGACAATATGAACCTTGGGGGGGGGAGGGCTGAATCACATGACCCTGAAGACCTTTCCGGGGAACCGCTCAATGTTTTGGGGAAGCAAGAGAATGCAGTAAAGAAATGGGAGGGGGCAGGTTGAAACTGTAACCACAGAAGGCTCCTCCTGCTAAACTGCTCAGGTCCTCAGCACTGAGCCCAGGTCCACCATATCCAAAGGAAAGGGAATAAGAATTCGTAGTCACAGCAGTGATCCAACTCTGCCCCTGCCCATCAGAAATGATCCTGGTGTTCCTCACCCCCACCACCAGCATCCCACCACCTTTATATAGAAACAAAGGGTTGGTCACCCAGAGACTTGTACTTGTGGGCAGGGCAATTTGGAAGGAAAAGAGCATAGCAGGATTGCCCACCCCCCAATTGTTAGACACTCATAAAGCATGGCACAGACCCCAGCAAAGTCCAACTCCACAGCAACGGCTCCATGGACTAATGTCTGGACAGGGCAAGTCAAGATTACCCAATGGACTCTTAAAATATAGGTGAAGGGCAGTCACCCAATTGGTCTACAATTATGGGGAAATGGAATAGCCAGACGGAGGACTAGACTAAGGTACACACACTCACCTCCAACCCCTACCCCCCCCCCAGGAGCCACATCATGGATGCTCCAAAGGGACAACAAACTCAGTGCAGCCCCCACCTATATAAAATTGAATGCCTGCATGAGGAGCAGAGGTTTTCTGAGGTGAGGATTGTGCAGCTGGTCTCTGGCACTGCTTGTGCTCCAGGATGCCAGCGATATTGGGACCTAAACGAGAAGCTTGTTCCTGTGGTGCAGTAATATTCACTTACAGGTGTAGGTTTCATGTATATTTTGGAAATGTGCACAGTGATTTGGAGGGAATTCACCCTTTCAGTTTCATCATCGTTTATTATATGCACCATTTTTGGAGTCATCGTGTAGGTGTCGCTGTTTAGACGTTTGTCATTATCACATGGAGCCATCACAAGAACCATAAAACTCTCTATTTTGGATGGGAAAATGATAGCGTCCAAACATGTTAAATTAAACAGGATCAGCCCCTTGGGGCTGAGAAAATGGGCAATGAACACAAACAGCATTCAGAGAGTATAAGGAAATGACCACAGGAACCACAGATTTTCTCTTAGGCCTAGAACACAAAACCAGCCTGGTTCCACATTGAACTTTCCCTTTGTCAGAGATTTAATCTACCTCTTGAGCTTGTTTTTCCCTTGAATGTACCTTTGTTCCTTCTAATGAGGGAGTGCCTTACTCCTCCCATGCCAGCCGAGCCAAAAATTGAACCCGGGGTAAATGCAGTCTAAAGCCTCCGCCGCTACTCCCAAACCAGTTACCTGCTCATTCACTGGGTCAAACAGTGCCAAATGTCCTCTTTCCTGCAAGCCCACCCAGAACTGAACAAAAGCCTGAAGTGACAGCTCCTTCCCTACAATTTACTGGTTCCCTGAGCCATGTTCCTTAATGGGTCTGACTGCCCCAGACACTGGCATGGCAGGCCCCAAGGTGAATCCCATGATGCAGCTCCCCTTCCTGGCCTTACCTTCCTGGCAGCATGCCTCACAGCAAATGTCTACTGGAGCTATCACCTCTGGCAGACCCTGCTGCAGGCCTAACACCACTACAACAGCCCCACTACCAGGATGGCCTACACATAATTTAGTTACTGGGACCTGTGCACCTTGGAGGGATTCTAACCCTTTTCTCTACGTCCTCTTACTTCCAGCCTTCCTCTCCTTACTACAGCTGATGGAACATTACACATGGGCTCCACAGCCTCCAAACTCCTATCATCCCTCTTTTGGAGACCTCCCAGTGTCACTCTGATACTGTAAGCTAACTTCTTTGGGCTGGGGGGATACCCCCTGGCCACTTTGCCCTCCTCAATACCTCTCTCCTCCCATCTCTACCACCCCAGGGAATACCAGTGCTTAAATAGAGGCAAAACACTGCCCCCATGGCAGTAAGCTTAAATTGCTGAAAAGCTAACTGAGATAGGGGCCCTACCAGAGAAGGGAGAACCCAACCTGAGCAAGAATGGTAAGCCCACCCCACAGGGGGGCTTACATATGTACGATTTTAATACCATATTAAGAAATATATAATTCATTTCCATTTTTAAAAAGACACCAAACTAAACATGTGTTTTAAACCTGAGTACTGATCTGCCCATATTCAATATTGCCAGGCTCTCTCACATCCCCTCTAATCCCTAGCATCAATTTTCTAAGTCAAACAATTTTAAACCATGACTGGCACCCTTCTTCATAATGTGGCATGCCAATGCATTATTGTTGTCTGTTGGTGCTGTACTGTGTAGATGTTCAGAAAGATGTATTTTAAATTGGTGCTTTCTCTTTCCAGTATAAAAAGAATTGCAATTGCACACTGCCTTGTGTACCAGATTACTGGTATTACAATTAGTAAACTGTTTTGGGGTGTGTATTACTTTTGATATTGGATGTTTAAAACCCCCCATCATCTCTGATGGCTTGGCAAAATGTACAGTTGCCACATTTGAAGGTACCTGCTGGAACTGGAGGTCTATCCCATTTTTTTATAGTATTGTGTAAACTGCTTGTCACTTTATCTGTAATATTATCCCTTCTATGGTATAACATACAACTCAATACATCAGACACTGACTTCAGTTTTTCTTCGGTTTATGAAATGTGCCAATTCTTTTCTAGCACAAACTGAATAAGATAACTGTGGGGACTGAAATCAGTGACAAAATTCAACACCCCCCCCCCCACAGGATTCGTATTCCTGTGTTAATAACGCTTCCCTATTCACAGGCTTCACATACTGTACTGCCTTAACAATACTCTCATTACTGTAACTCCTTTCCTTAAAACATGTTAAGTTCCTTGACCTCTTTCAAATACTGTGTTTGCTCACTTGTATTTCTTTTGAGCCTCATGTACTGGACCTGTAGGATATTTTCAGTCAAATGTCTCAGATTGCAATTTTCATAGTGTAACAAAGCATTCTTATCAGTACTTTTTCAATATAATTGGGTTTTTATACCCTTACTACCATCTTTTTCAACTGTTAAATCCAAGAAATTCATGCTTTGTTTGTCATAATGCACACTTAACCTCAAGTTAGCATTGGAACCCTCCAAATAATGCACAAAGTCTATTAACTTCAAATGGGCCTCACTCCACCAAAAATACTATATTTTATCAATAAAGCATTTTATTTATTATTTATTTAAAATTTTGGTAACCGGGAAATGCACACAGAGCAGAGCTCATTTCCAGGTGCGACCTGAGGACAAAGGGTACAAAAACAATAAAGGGATGATGCATACAGTATAGAAAATAAGGCAATGTACAATGCAAGTAAATATACACATTTGAAATAGGTGACAACAATAGGAAATAATTGAAGTATAACTATAGTATAAATATAATAAGGTGCTCAGGTAGAAGTTTTTAGTTGAGAGGGACAGCAAAGGACAAACATGAGGGCACAAAACTATGCAGAGGGTGGATAGAGAGTGAGGAAGAGAGAAGTAGAGATGTGTAAGAGAACAAAAGGAAGAGTAAGAGCAGGGAGCAGTCACAGGATATTAAAGGGTAGGCTAAGAAGGTGTTTCAGTGACAGAAAGGAGGCGGTGAGGCGGGTATGGGGAGGAGGTTGTTTCAAAAGAAAGGAAGTCTGTAAGAGAAGGCACATTTTCCCATAGATGTACACACTCGTGGGAGGGCAAAGGAGTGGGTGCAGTTTGTATGCAAATTATAGGGGGTGGGAGTGGCCAGATTAAGGAGAGATAAGAGGGAAGTGTCCCAAACCAGCAATTAGAAATGAGGGAGGAGCAGTGGAAGTGTCTTTGTGAGAGGGACTGAAGGGATAGGGCACCACAGAGGTCACAGTCATGTGTCAAGTGTGGTAGATTTGAGGCAAAATGACAGAAAGCATTGAAAAGGATGTCAAGTTTGAAGAGGGAGGTGACAGGAGCAGCACTGAAGACAATATCAGCATAGTCGAAGGTAGGGAGTAACCATTTCATCAACAGGTCACGTCTGACAGGAAGGGAGAAACAAGCCTTGTGATGGCAAAGTAGCCCCAGTTTAGATCGCAGTTTAGAGCATTTAAAGATGTCAATTTATAAAAAAATGGATTAACATCAGATGAAAGAATATGTTGTGTCACCCAACTGACCAAATATAAATTGACATAATTTGGTCTGAAGGAGGTCCCATCGCAGTTTCTTTCACTGTAAGTAAAATGCCCACATGAGCATAAAAGTGTTACATCTAAACATTATTTCTGTCAAAACCAATAAAATTTCAGTAAATGTCACAGCATACCCTGAACAACTTTATAAGGATTCACATAGGGTATTTAGCCCCCCTCCCTGATGAGGATATTTGTATAAAAATGTAATATCCATGGTAACCAACCATAAGTTATCATGAATCTGTAAATTGTTCAAACTTTGTAGGATGTGTAGTATCCATCAGATAACTGGAGACAGGACTACGGTTGGATATATTCATCCACAAATTGTGCAAGAGGGTCAGTAAAATAATTGATACTTACTGCAGGGGGACAAAGGGAGGAGTCCAAAAGATTTTTATGTATTTTAGGTAACCCATATATCATAGCACTAATCTGATGAGAAGCCATTAAAAAAATCATAACCTTGTTTACTAATGGTGTCATTCAAACAATTTTATTAAGATAAATATCTGCATCAGTGCTTTTTTTAATCCATTGCCATTTCATGTGGCAACTAAATGTAAAAATCCTCATCTGCAAGTTGACTTAGACGTGCATTTTCATGTTTCACCCCATTCATAACCACCACTGATCTCCCTTTGTCTGTGGTCTTAATAACAATTTCATTATTAGTTTTCAAATTATCTAATGCTTGTCTTTCAACTTGAGAACAATTACTTAAGAGTGCTTTCTTTTTCTGTTGTAAAATTTGTTGATTATCAAGTTCTCATGTCCATTGAAAAATAGCCACCATGGGGTTACTGGATGGTATGAAAGTAGAATTGTTCTTTAGCTTTCTGTCACTTACATAATCATTCACTAAAAAGTTACAATCATCAGAAATACTTGTTAATTCTGTTATGGTATGATTATTGACAGAACCATCCTCAGTATTTCTATAGTAATGTATCTTTAAGTCTAACTTACAAGTAAGACAATGAAAATCCACTATAGTTCAAAATTCATCCACTTCAGTTATGAGAACATATAGAAGACTTTTTGCCAGCACTCTTTTTCCACCTTCAGTCAAAACATAATTTGAAATATTTACCACCATCTTGTCCCTTATCTGTTTTTTTCCCTATATATACTGTCTTCTCCTCTGAGTCCTCTGTCCCTGATTCCCCCTGTTGTTGTATGGTGCTTTGCCCCTGTCTTCCCCAATTGCCATTGCTATGGATGTGGCATCAACATGATAAGTTGACACTGTGACGTGGCAATTCATTGGTGCCACAGAGGTTCCACAGAAATTACATACCACTGCTGCAGAAATTCTATGGCAAACTATAATCCTGCCTCAGAACTTGGTCACAAAGTGCTTCGGAAAAATTGCGACCTTGACCTTTCCCAAAGATCCACATGTCCTCAAGTTATGGAATCGATTTATTATCACAAAATGCTTTGATTGGAAGGCCCTAGCAAATACAGTGTTTTGTGCTCTTTTCATTTTAATAAATTCTGCTCCAACCCTTCCATTTTGATGCAGTACAAAATGAAGTTTGCAAAGTTTGCAAAGTGCCTGCATTTGTTACCAGATGCAGTACCATCAATCCATGCACCTGAGCCAAGTAGTAAACAATCATGTCCAATGTCCACTATGAATTCCAGTGAACAGTGTTCATCAAAGACTAGGTCATTTGTTACGGAATTGTTTGATGATCCCAGTGTTGTGTGCAAAAAAAGTAGTGCATTTTGTAAGCACGATCTTACAGAGGTAAGTAAAATAACTGTAGTCATTATCAACAGACAACATTGCATCCAAGCTGCATCAGACCCCCTCCCAAGCCTTGAATACCCAGTCTTACTAAACATCCCTTATTGCACCTGGCTAACAGACATTCATCTACCCTATAACTCCCTTGTTACAGGCAATACATGCTTGTTTGAATTCCAGACAGCATGGTCTGTCTCCTCTTACCACCCACACACAGTCTGAATGTCACTCATCGTGGTCTGCAAATGCACACTCCCTCTGTACATATCCCTTGCAACACACCATTGACACTGGACTGCCTTCAGTTCTGTGAAAGTGACATTTTAGCAGTGGCCATCCCATGTCCCTTTACCCGCAGCCAAAAACACACTGTGACTTGCTGTCCCATTTTGTTAGTGGCCATCATTGCCTCCCCACCCACCCACCCACAGGATGAACTGTATTCATTGTGGCCTGCACAGTCCCTAACACCTCTACTCCCAGAGCCCACATCTCACCCCTTTCTACTTAAAAAGGGTCAGAGATGTGTAAGTATCTGAGGCAGATCCTTGAATCTAAATCTGCTGGCTGAGATGGGATCGAGCCACACCTCCTCAAACATGCAGCCTATGAACTAGCCTCCTCAATAGCAAGAATCATCAACCTGTCCCTTACCTCAGGCACTGTCCCAACCCTATGGAAGATGTCCACATAGCTTCAGTATTTAAAAAGGGTAAAAATAAAAATATTAGTAATTGTTTACCTATTGCCCTCCTACCAACACTTAGTGAGGTCTTAGAAAAAAATTTTTGCTACCCAGCTCACAGATTACTTCTCTGCCCATGATCTCCTTTTTCCTGCTCAACACAGATTCAGAGGAAACCACAGTACCACCACAGAACTGTTCACTCTCACAGCATCTCAAATGCCAATGATAAAGGAGAACTAACTGATGTGTTTTTCATTGACCTAAGGCCTTCAATATGGTTGATCACACCCTCCTTTGTAATAAATTATCGTCCACTGGAAAATATGACACTGCCATCCCCTGGTTTAAAAGCAATCTGTCTAACAGAAAACAAAGAGTCAAGTTTGGATCTTCCCTCTCCTTGTCTCTATTGATGTCTCCCAAGGCTCCATAATATGACCCCTCTTCTCACTTCACATCAACTCTGTACACCACTGTATTTCTAGCAGCAAACCCATCCTATATGCTGCTGACTTGGTGTTCTTCTATAGTGATCAGAATATGGCCAAGATCAACAGAAAACATTCCTCTGACCTCTCTGTCCATATGTGGTCCATGAAAATAAGCTCTTAATGAATGCTATCAAATTACAGGCTGTGCTCTTTAGTTAATTCCCCACCTAAAGAAAATAAAGACCACTCTTTCAGTGGTCTGTAATAATGGTACACCCCTCACCATAGTCCCTTTCTTTAAATAATGGGGTGTTACCCTAGACCCCTCCTTCGATTTCTCACTCCACGTGGCATCTACCTGTAAGGCTGTCAGCATCAGCTGAGCCAGCCCAAAACTTTCACCTAGTACCTGTATAGCCATCACCTGAGCAATAATGCTTCCCAAACAATCTTATGGTCTGCCTGTTTTTGTTAAAGCCTCAAACCCAATACTACTCATATGGGATGTGACTTTCAACAATGTATGCCATTTTGCCCTAGTAAGTAACCCTCTATCCCACCACTGTTTGCTTTGTGCTAAACTTGGTTGGCCCCCTCCACATGCTCTATGTGACCTCTCCCTAGGAGGTATCATACATAGTGTCTTTACAAACCAGGTCCCCATATCACTTGCCTCCCTCCTTATGCCTAGTATTAATGTCTACCCTCCCCATTCCTCTGATCATGACTTCTTAGATGTGCTCAGGACCAGGACCAAACTTGATGAGGCTGTCTTCTCTGTATCTGCCCCAACTGTTGGAACACTGTACCAGCTAACATTAGGCATAATCCTGCTGGCAGCATTTTCAGAAACCAATATCACTCTCACTTACTATTAAAGGACGTGTGTGCCTGTTCCTAGCTTTTAACTCTGACAATCCTTTTGTCTACTCAGTTTATACAAATTCCCTTTGCTCCTCTTTTTTTGTATATATGCTCCATAGATTTTGTACATCTGTTTACATCCAGGATAATCTAATTTGCTGTATTATTTTTCTAATGTGTTGCTGTCATACACTGAATTGTCTCACTTGTTGTACTCTCCTGGGTCATGCCTAAAAATAGGCAAATGTTTGCCTAGTGCACCCTACCCAGTTAGCCAAAACTAAATAAATAAATACTACACACAGATGTGCTTGTCTGCCTTTGAGACAGAACTGCCTCCCCACCCACTCACCCACCCACCCACAGGATGAACTGTATTCATTGTGGCCTGCACAATGCCCAACATCTGTACATATTCTCAGGGCTGGCTGTATGGTTTTGGGGCCCCAGTAGGATTAGTGAAGTGATGTGGCTGCCCTACATTACCAACATTCACCCCATGTGCTTGACCATAGTCCACAAGCACATTTTATTTTAGTTTCATTACAACCAGTGGTATATTTATATTTTTAGGGAGAGATAGCATTGTTACTCTTTGGGCTGTTTGTCCATCCATTGCTGCCCATCTGCCTCTTATTGGCTGGCTCATGGTTTGGTGAAACATTTCATGACATCATGATGAAACATCTGAAGAAGCAGCACAGCCTTGTATTGTTATTTTAACCCTTACACTGCCAAGGTTTTTCTGAAAATTGCATATCCCTGCTGCCAGAGGTTTTTTTCACTGGGTTTGTACACTTATCGGTTATGACGTTATTACATAATTTTTCTTAATTCCCTGGTAAACTTTTTTTGTCAGGGTAGTAAGAAACTAACACAACTATAATTCAAAGTGAAAATATAACTTTTCCAAAAAAGACATTTGGAGATATATATGTTAATTTATTGAAATTTCGATTGTTTTTGCGAATTTGTATTCGTAAAAATATTAAGTTTGTAAAACGTTAAAATTGGTTGCATCACTGATAAAATTGTTGTCTAAAATGTAACTAATTTTCACTTTCAGGCTACAAATTCTTTATATAAACACAAATTTCACATTGGTTTCTCACCTACATATTATGAGAGTGACCAGAACGGACCACCAATGGTAGGGCCATGCTGGCCTATGAAGGTACCTATTGGATTATAGTACGTCACAAAATCCATTAAGAAAAAGTAAGAAGTAGCCTGTTTCACATGATAGGGAAGTGAATGAGTAAATCAAGGCCAGATTGCACTTATAGCTACCTACCCAGGGTCACATGACCAAAAACAAGATGGCTGACACCATTTAGCCATTTTCTGTGTCAAAATGCTTGTGACTCATTTATTGAGATCATTAGATCATAAAAGTGGTAAATGTCAATGGATTACACCCTTTCTTATGGCAGCAGTGGCTTGGATGAAATTTCTGATCCCTAATTTCACATTATAGACCCACTTGCAGATAGCCGGGGTGCCATACCCAACCACCCCTGGTATGTCCATGCTGGCCAATTTGGTGTCCACCTATTGCATTATGGGGTGCATGCCAATAAATTCAAAAAGTAAAAGTAAAAAGTAGTCCGTTTTACATGACAGGGAAGTGAATGAGTAAATCAAAGCCCAGATTGTACCCATAGCTACATCCCCTGGGTCACATGACCAAAAATAAGATGGCAGCTACCGTTTCATCACTTTCTGTATCAAACTGCCTATCTTACACATTTATTGTGATAACTACATTATAAAAGAGGTAAATGTCAATGGATTACACCTTTCTTACATCTGCTGGGGCTTCGATGAAATTTATGATTACTAATTTTACTTTATAGACCCACCAGCGTATAGCTGGGGTGCCATACCAACCACCCCTGGTATACCCATGCTGACCAATGCGGTGTCCACCTCTTGCATTATGGGTTACATACCAATAAATTGAAAAAGGAAAAGTAAGATGTAGCCTGTTTTACATGACGGGGAAGTGAATGAGTAAATCAAGGCACAGACTGTACTCATAGCTACATCCCCTGGGTCACATGACCAAAAACAAGATGGCTGACACCATTCAAACATTTTCTGTATCAAACTGCTTCTGTTACATGTTTGTAGGGATAACAACATTATAAAATTGGTAAATGTCAATGGCTTACACATTTTCTTACATCTGCAGGGGCTTGGATGAATTTTATGATCCCTAATTTCACATTACAGACCCACTTGCAGATAGCCGGGGTGCCATACCCAACCACCCCTGGTATGTCCATGCTGGCCAATGGGGTGACCAGCTATTACATTATGGGGTGCCTGCAATAAATTCAAAAAGTAAAAGTAAAAAGTAGCTTGTTTTACATGGCGGGGAAGTGAATGAGTAAATCAAGGCCCAGACTGTACCCATAGCTACATCCCCTGGGTCACATGACCAAAAACAAGATGGCGGCTACTGTTCAATCATTTTCTGTATCAAACTGCTTCTGTTACACATTTGTAGGGATAACTACATTATAAAAGTGATAAATGTCAATGGATTACACCTTTTCTTACATCTGTTGGGGCTTGGATGAATTTTCTGATCCCTAATTTCACATTACAGACCCATCTGCAGATAGCAGGTTGCCACACCGACCACCCATGATATGCCCATGCTATAAAGGGGTGTCCACCTATTGCATTATGGGTGCATGCCAATAAATTCAAAAAGTAAAAGTAAAAAGTAGTCCATTTTACATGACAGGGAAGTGAATGAGTAAATCAAAGCCCAGATTGTACGCATAGCTACATCCCTGGGTCACATGACCAAAAACAAGATGGCAGCTACCGTTTCATCATTTTCTGTATCAAACTGCCTATCTTACACATTTATTGTGATAACTACATTATAAAAGTGGAAAATGTCAATGGATTACACCTTTTATTACATATGCTGGGGCTTGGATGAAATTTATGATCACTAATTTTACTTTATAGACCCACCAGCATATAGCTGGGGTACCATACCCAACCACCCCTGGTATACCCATGCTGACCAATGGGGTGTCCACCTATTGCATTATGGGTTACATACCAATAAATTGAGAAAGGAAAAGTAAGATGTAGCCTGTTTTACATGCCGGGAAGTGAATGAGTAAATCAAGGCACAGACTGTACCCATAGCTACATCCCCTGGGTCACATGACCAAAAACAAGATGGCTGACATCATTCAAACATTTTCTGTATCAAACTGCTTCTGTTACACGTTTGTAGGGATAACAACATTATAAAATTGGTAAATGTCAATGGATTACACATTTTCTTACATCTTTAGGGGCTTGGATGAATTTTCTGATCCCTAATTTCACATTACAGACCCACTTGCAGATAGCCGGGGTGCCATACCCAACCACCCCTGGTATGTCCATGCTGGCCAATGGGGTGACCAGCTGTTACATTATGGGGTGCCTGCCAATAAATTCAAAAAGTAAAAGTAAAAAGTAGCTTGTTTTACATGGCGGGGAAGTGAATGAGTTAATCAAGGCCCAGACTGTACCCATAGCTGCATTCCCTGGGTTAAATGACCAAAAACAAGATGGCGGCTACCGTTCAATCATTTTCTGTATCAAACTGCTTCTGTTACACATTTGTAGGGATAACTACATTATAAAAGTGATAAATGTCAATGGATTACACCTTTTCTTACATCTGTTGGGGCTTGGATGAATTTTCTGATCCCTAATTTCACATTACAGACCCACCTGCAGATAGCCGGGTTGCCATACCCAACCACCCATGGTATGCCCATGCTGGCCAATGGGGTGTCCACCTATTGCATTATGGGTGCATGCCAATAAATTCAAAAGTAAAAGTAAAAAGTAGTCCGTTTTACATGACAGGGAAGTGAATGAGTAAATCAAAGCCCAGATTGTACCCAAAGCTACATCCCCTGGGTCACATGACCAAAAACAAGATAGCAGCTACCGTTTCATCATTTTCTGTATCAAACTGCCTATCTTACACATTTATTGTGATAACTATAATATAAAAGTGGAAAATGTCAATGGATTACACCTTTTCTTACATCTGTTGGGGCTTGGATGAATTTTCTGATCCCTAATTTCACATTATAGACCCACCTACAGATAGCCGGGTTGCCATACCCAACCACCCGTGGTATGCCCATGCTGGCCAATAGGGTGTCCACCTATTGCATTATGGGGTGCAAAATTATGACCAAAAACAAGTTGGCTGACACCATTCAAACATTTTCTGTATCAAACTGCTTCTGTTACACGTTTATTGTGATAACTACATTATAAAAGTGGTAAATGTCAATGGATTACACCTTTTCTTACATCTGCCGGGGCTTGAATGAAATTTATGATCATTAATTTCACATTACAGACCCACTTGCAGATATCCGGGGTGCCATAACCAACCACCCCTGGTATGCCCATGCTGGCCAATGGGGTGTCCACCTATTGCATTATGGGGTGCATGCCAATAAATTCAAAAAGTAAAAAGTAGCCCGTTTTACATGACAGAGAAGTGAATGAGTAAATCAAGGCCCAGACTGTAACCATATCTACATCCCCTGGGTCACATGACCAAAAACAAAATGGCAGCTACCATTTGATAATTTTCTGTATCAAACTGCTTCTGTTACATGTTTGTAGGGATAACTACATTATAAAACTGGTAAATCTCAATGGATTACAACTTTTCTACATCTGCAGGGCTTGGATGAAATTTCTGATCCCTAATTTCACATTACAGACCCATCTGCAGATAGCTGGGTGTACATACCCAACCACCCTGGTATGTCATGTTGGCCAACGGGGTGTCCACCTATTGCATTATGGGGTGCATGCCAATAAATTCAAAAAGAAAAAGTAAAAAGTAGCCTGTTTTATGTGACAGGGAAGTGAATGAGTAAATCAAGTACCAGACTGTACCCATAGCTACATACCCTTGGTCACATGACCAAAAATAAGATGGCGGCTTCCGTTCCATCATTTTCTGTATCAAACTGCTTCTGTTACACATGTATTGTGATAAGTACATTATAAAAGAGGTAAATCTCAATGGATTACAACTTTTCTTACATCTGCTGGGGCTTTGATGATTTTTCTGATCCTTAATTTTTCATTACAGACCCAAATGCAGATAGCCGGGGTGCCATACCCAAGCCCCCATGGTATGTCCATGCTGGCCAATGGGATGTCCACCTATTGCATTATGGGGTGCATGCCAATAAATTCAAAAAGTAAAAGTAAAAAGTAGCCTATTTTACATGACAGGGAAGTGAATGAGTAAATCAAGGCCCAGACTGTACCCACAGCTACATCCCCTGGGTCAAATGACCAAAAACAAGATGGTGACTTCCGTGCAATCATTTTCTGTATCAAACTGCTTCTGTTACACATTTGTAGGGATAACTACATTATAAAAGTAATAAATGTCAATGGATTACACCTTTTCTTACATCTGTTGTGGCTTGGATGAATTTTCTGATCCCTAATTTCACATTACAGAACCACCTGCAGATAGCCGGGTTGCCATACCCAACCACCCATGGTATGCCCATGCTGGCCAATGGGGTGTCCACCTATTGCATTATGGGGTGCTTGCCAATAAATTCAAAAAGTACAAGTAAAAAGTAGTCCGTTTTACATGACAGGGAAGTGAATGAGTAAATCAAGGCCCAGATTGTACCCATACCTACATCCCCTGTGTCACAGGACCAAAAACAAGATGGCGGCTACCGTTCCATCATTTTCTGTATCAAACTGCTTCTGTTACACATTTATTGTGATAACTACATTATAAAAGTGGTAAATGTCAATGTATTACAACTTTTCTTACATCTGCAGGGGCTTGGATGAAATTTATGATCACTAATTTCACATTATAGACCCACCAGCATATAGCTGGAGTGCCATACCCAGCCACCCTGGTATACCCATGCTGACCAATGGGGTGTCCACCTATTGCATTATGGGTTACATACCAATAAACTGAGAAAGGAAAAGTAAGATGTATCCTGTTTTACATGAAGGGAAAGTGAATGAGTAAATCAAAGACCAGACTGTACCCATAGCTACATCCCCTGGGTCACATGACCAAAAACAAGATGGTGGATACCATTCAATCATTTTATGTATCAAACTGCTTCTGCTACACATTTATTGTGATAACTACATTATAAAAGTGGTAAATGTCAATGGATTACACCTTTTCTTACATCTGCAGCGGCTTGGATGAATTTTCTGATCCCTAATTTCACATTACAGACCCATTTGCAAATAGCCAGCGTGCCATACCCAACCATCCCTGGTATGTCCATGCTGGCCAATGGGGTGTCCACCTATTGCATTATGGGGTGCATGCCAATAAATTCAAAAAGTAAAAGTAAAAAGTAATCCATTTTACATGACAGGGAAGTGAATGAGTAAATCAAGGTTCAGACTGTACCCATATCTACATCCCCTGGTTCACATGACCAAAAACAAGATGGTGGCAACATTTGATAATTTTCTGTATCAAACTGCTTCTGTTACATGTTTGTAGGGATAACTACATTCTAAAAGTGGTAAATCTCGGTGGATTACAACTTTTCTTACATCTGCAGGGGCTTGGATGAAATTTCTGATCCTTAATTTTTCATTACATACCCAACTGCAGGTAGCCAGGTGCATACCCAATCACCCATGGTATGTCCATGCTGGCCAACAGGGTGTCCACCTATTGCATTATAGGGGTGCATGCCAATAAATTCAAAAAGTAAAAGTAAAAGTGGCCCATTTTACGGACGTGAGTGAATGAGTAAATCAGGAATCAGGCTATACCCATATCTACATCCCCTGGGTCACATGACCAAAATCAGATAGCGGCTTCTGTTCCATCATTTTCTGTATCACACTGCTTCTGTTACACATGTATTGTGATAACTACATTATAAAAGAGGTAAATCTCAATGGATTACAACTTTTCTTACATCTGCAGGGGCTTGGATGATTTTTCTGATCCTTAATTTTTCATTACAGACCCACATGCAGATAGCCGGGGTGCTATACCCAACCTTCCATAGTATGTCCATGCTGGCCAACGGGGTGTCCACATATTGCATTATGGGGCGGATGCCAATAAATTCAAAAAGTAAAAGTAAAAAGTAGCATGTTTTACATGACAGGGAAGTGAATGAGTAAATCAATGCTCAGAATGTTCCCAAAGCTACATCGCCAGGGTCACATGACCAAAAACAAGATGGTGGCTACCGTTCAATCATTTTCTGTATCAAACTGCTTCTGTTACATGTTTGTAGGGATAGCTACATTATAAAAGTGGTAAATGTCAATGGATTACACCTTTTCTTACATCTGTCAGGGCTTGGATGAATTTTCTGATCCCTAATTTCACATTACAGACCCACCTGCAGATAGCCAGGGTGCCATACCCAACCACCCATGGTATGCCCATACTGGCCAATGGGGTGTCCACCTATTGCATTATGGGGTGCATGCCAATAAATTAAAAAATTAAAAGTAAAAAGTAGCCCGTTTTACATGACAGGGAAGAGAATGAGTAAATTAAGGCCCAGACTGTACCCATAGCTACATCTCCTGCGTCACAAGACCAAAAACAAGATGGCGGCTACCATTTGATCATTTTCTGTATCAAACTGCTTCTGTTACACATTTATTGTGATAACTACATTATAAAAGTGGTAAATGTCAATGGATTACACATTTTCTTACATCTGCAGGGGCTTGGATGAAATTTATGATCACTAATTTCACATTATAGACCCACCACCATATAGCTGGGGTGCCATACTCAACCACCTAAGGAAGGCCATGCTGGCACATGAGGGGCACACCTATTGCATTATAGGTTACATACAAATAAATTCAGAAAGTAAAGTAAGATGTAGCCTGTTTTACATGACGGGGAAGCAATGAGTAAATCAAAGGCCCAGACTGTACCCATAGCTACATCCCCTTGATCACATGACCAAAAATAAGATGGTGGCTACTGTTCAATCAATTTCTGTCAAACTGCTTCTGTTACACATTTGTAGGGATAACTATATTATAAAAGGGAAAATGTCAAGGCATTACACCTTTTCTTACATCTGCAGGGGCTTGGATGAAATTTATGATCCCTAATTTCTCATTACAGACCCAACTGCAGATAGAAGGGGTGCCATATCCAACCACCCATGGTATGCCCATTCATGTCAATGGGGTGTCCACCTATTGCATTATGAGGTGCAAGCCAATAAATTCAAAAAGGAAAAGTAAAAAGCAGCTTGTTTTACATGTTAGGGAAGTGAATAAGTAAATGAAGGCCCAGACTGTACCCATATCTTACATCCCCTGGGTCACATGACCAAAAATAAGATGGTGGCTACCGTTCAATCATTTTCTGTATCAAACTGCTTCTATTCTAAAACCTGTGGAGAAAAACCCTACCCTTTCCCTATTCAAAATACCTGTGGAGAAAAACTCTATCCTTTCCCTATTCTAAAACCTGTGGAGAAAAACCCTACCCTTTCTCTATCCTAAAACATGTGGTGAAAAACCCTACCCTTTCCCTGTTCTAAAATCTGTGGACAAAAAGCCTATCCTTTCCCTATTATATAACACATCATGAAGTCCACTATCCTTGACAGGACAGTTCTAAAGTCCGGTAGGGAAACGTCCTGCCGAGTCTTCTCTGAGACATTGACAGTTGCAAGATTGCTGATCAGGGAAGGAGACATAGGAATCTGTGGTTGCAGGACCCTAGTTTCCAGATCTGAAACCAGTTCTGATCTGGCCCCCTGCCACCAAGAGTGAATCAGGGTCTTGAAATCTGAAGTAGCCAGGGGTTTGGGAGGTGGATCCTTTTGAGACTGGGAGGAGGAGGAGGAGGGGCGTCCGGTGGAGGATAATACCCTTGAAACCCCATGTAGTTGGAGTAAGGGTGAAATCCAGGGTAGAACTGCCTCAAATGACTCCATTCTGGGGTGGAGCACCCTAGGTAGGGATCCCTTGGATATCCAAAAGGGTAATGTGGGACAGTTCAGGGTCGATTATAAGCCCCCCAATGTCAGACCTGGCATCAGATGAATCCACGTTGGACCCGCCATTGTGTAGATGGGGGAGGGTCCAGCATCGAGACAGCCCACGGCAGGGTCACTGATGTCGTAACCGGCGCAACCTAACCTGGCACTGGAAGGTGTTCTGTTGGTCACGTGACGTTGGGCGGGTGGTCCCCCTTCAGGTATTGCTAGAAAAGTCTGCCGTGTGGCCCGATGCCAGGTGGTGCAAGTCCATGTGATGACCACTGATGGAACCTCTCGAAGTAAGATCTATCTTTTCTATATCTATCTCAGCCTTTATGCATGAACAGTGCAAAAACCTATCTAGTATTACCTTTTACTACTATGTTTTAGGTCACTGTATTGACCTTGGAAAATTAACATATTTTTTTTTATGTTACCCTATCCTACTATGCCTTAGTCCCATGTTTTGCCATATTTTTTCACCATACTTTATATAAAATAGTTGGTGGTTGTCAATACACAGCAATGATACACCTTCACCCTAAGGTTCACAGATGAAATACAAGCTATACGTCACCCATGAGTTTTATACAATTAATAGAAAATGGACCTAGTTTCTTCAGTATCTCACGGTTACAGTGATAACGGCAAATTAAGTAAGGTGTTAACGAAAGTGGTGTGTATTTAGGCCACCATACAGTATCTTATATAGTGTACTATACAGTAGGAAAGAAACCAAAATAGTTTACTATTTTTTATTACCATTAACATTTACCATCTGTTGTCCACATTTCACCGATGCAACACTTTTTCAAGTGTATGGATCATCATACACAAACAGCATTCCATCAGACATGGTAATGCCAGAAACATATGGCAAAAAACCCTCTCAATTCCCTAATCTAAAACCTTCGGAGAAAATCCCTATTCTTTCCCTATTCTAAAACCTGTGGAGAAAAACCCTATCCTTTCCCTATTCAAAAATGTGTGGAGAACATCCCTAGCCTTTCCCTGTACTAAAACCTGTGGAGAAAAATCCAATCCTTTCCCTTTTCAAAAACCTTTAGAGAAAAACCCTATCCTTTTCCTATTCTAAAACCTGTGGAGAAAAACCCTAAACATTTCCCTATTCAAAAAACCTGTGGAGAAAAACCCTATCCTTTCCCTGTTCTAAAACCTGTGTAGAAAAACCCTACCCTTTCTCTATTCTAAAACCTGTGTAGAAAAATCCTATCCTTTCTCCTTTCAAAAACCTGTGGAGAAAAACCCTATCCTTTCCCTATTCTAAAACCTGTGGAGAAAAATCTTATCCTTTCCTTCTTCAAAAACCTGTGGAGAAAAATCCTATCCTTTCCCTTTTCAAAAACCTGTAGAGAAAAACCCTATTCTTTCCATATTCTAAAACCTGTGGAGAAAAACCCTATCCTTTCCCTATTCTAAAACCTGTGGAGAAAAATCCTATCCTTTCCATCTTCAAAAACCTGTGTAGAAAAACCCTACCCTTTCTCTATTCTAAATTCTGTGGAGTAAAATCCTACCCTTTGCCTTTTCTAAAACCTGTGGAGAAAAAGCCTATCCTTTCCCTATTATATAACACATCATGAAGTCCACTCTCCTTGACAGGACGGTGTCTAAAGTCTGGTAGGGAAACGTCCTGCCGAGTCTTCCCCAAGACATGGGCAGTTGCAAGATAGCTGATCGGGGAAGGAGACATAGGAAGCTGTGGTTACAGGAGCATAGTTTCCAGATCTGAAACCAGTTCTGACCTGGGGCCTTGCCACCAAGACTGAATCAGGGTCTTGAAATCCGAAGTAGCCAGGGAAGGGGAGGTGGATCCAGTTGAGACTGGGGGGAGGAGGAGGGGGGTGTCCGGTGAAGGATAATACCTTGAAACCCCATGTAGTTGGAGTAAGGGCAAAAATCCAGGGTAGAACTGCTCCAAATGACTCCAATCTGGAGTGAGCACCCTGGGTAGGGATCCCTTGGATACCCAAAAGGGTAACTGCGGGCAGTTCAGGTTGGTTATAAGCCCCAATGTCAGACCTGGCATCAGATGAATCAACGGCCGGACCCACCTGCGTAGATGGGGAGGGTCCGGCACGAGACAGCCCACAGCAGGGTCACCGATGTCATAACCGCTAAACTCAACCTGGCACTGAAGGTCTTGCTGGTCACATGACGTTGGGCGGGTGGTCCCCCTTCAGGTATTGCTAGAAAAGTCTGCCGTGCGGCCCGATGCCAGGTGGTGCAAGTCCTATATGTGATGACCTACTGATGGAACCCTCTTGAAGTAAGATCTGTCTTTTCCTATATCTATCTCCAGCATTTATGCATGTGAACAGTGGAAAAACCTATCTAGTATTACCTTATACTATTATGTTTTAGATCACTGTATTGCCCTTGATAATTAACACATTTTTCTTATGTTACCCTATCCTACTATGCCTTAGTCCCATGTTTCACGATATTTTTTCCCCATACATTATATAAAATAGTTGGTGGTTGTCAATACACAGCAATGATACACCTTCACCCTAAGGTTCAAAGATGAAATACAAGATATACGTCACCCATGAGTTTTATATAATTAATAGAAAATGGACCTAGTTTCTTCAGTATCTCACGGTTACAGTGAGGACAGCAAATTAAGTAAGGTGTTAACGCAGTGTGTATTTAGGCCACCATACAGTATCTTATATAGTGTACTACACAGTATGAAAGAAACCAAAATAGTTTACTATTTTTTATTACCATTAGCATTTACCATCAGTGGTCCACATTTCACTGATGCAAAACTTTTTCAAGTGTATGGATCATAATACACAAAGAGCATTCCATCAGACATGGTAATGCCAGAAATATGTGGCAAAAAACCCTCTCATTTCCCTATTCTAAAACCTGCGGAGAAAATACCTATTCTTTCCATATTCTAAAACCTGTGGAGAAAAACCCTATCCTTTCCTTATTCTAAAACCTGTGGAGAAAAATCATATCCTTTCCCTATTCAAAAACCTGTGGAGAAAAATCATATTCTTTCCCTTTTCAAAAACCTGTGGAGAAAAACCCTACCATTTCCCTATTCAAAAAACCTGTGAAGAAAAACCCTATCCTTTCCCTGTTCTAAAACCTGTGTAGAAAAACCATACCCTTTCTCTATTCTAAAACCTGTGGAGAAAAACCCTATCCTTTCCTATTCTAAAACCTGTGGAGAAAAGCCCTATCCTTTCCCTATTCTAAATTCTATATATCGCCTTCAGGCTTGTGACCTGTAGATAAAAACTATCTGATCTTACCCTATGCTACACCATTGCATCAACATTTACACACTCTGGGATATTTAATTTAACCAAAGTAATGGACTACCCGACATGAAGTCATCTCTGGAGTGTTCAGAACTAGTCCATGCATTATAATTCATTCTAACTGATGAGACGGTGAAGGTGAAGTTTGTTGTGGTGCAATGCGTACTAGTAGGTCTACAAAGGCTATTTATGTTAACACCATGAAGGTTTCCACGAGTCTGTTAGACAAACTAGTTTGTCTCTTACCATAATCCCAGAAAGTATCAGTTGAGTAGTATCATAGAAGTCAAGATGTAAATGTTGTATTGCTCCATCATTGCAGTGTTTCTCTCCTGGTATGACAAAAAATAAAAAAATAAATAAATAAATAAAGGTAAAAAACAAAGTACACCACCCTTTGCTAGATAGGGTAGCAAGTGTGAATCACTGTTGAGGTACCCAGCTGGACTAACACTGTTAGCAGTTTCATGAGGTCACACCCGAATTAATTTGAAACATGAATACATACTGTACATCAATACACACATCTCAAAACCTAAGCTAAACTGTAACTTACCGTTAGTGACATCAATGAGTAACCTGCCTTATGCACTTATTATTTCCAATTTATTTCCCATTCTGACTGTTGCATGAGTACTTGAAGCCAGGGACATATTTCGTATAACGCACTGTATATAGATTACAATGATGTCATATGGAAGACGCTAATTCCGACGACAAGTCAATAGGGCATTTGGAAAGTATATCCAGATTCTTCGCTTAAAGACTTTTAGCCTATATACTCCAATCTGAAACACAGAATTTAAAGACATTATACCAATGACTAATCTGAAAGTTAGTAGTTCATTGGATCATACTGTACATTCCCCGCCACTGCATCTATAAACTGTATACCTACAGGATTGGAGCTACAGCCCTCTTGATGTCACTGCAGAACATATCGCCCCTGATCCGTTATGGACACCATCCTGCCGATAAGTTCTGGGAAGAGGGACATGATGCCATCATGCTTGACCACGCACGGCTGACAATCCTTCTCATGAATGCCCCATCTCTGTGTTGACCTTTCTCCTTGTTCTGTCTATTTCTTCGTATTAGAAACATTCCTCCACTGCCGACGCCGCTTGGATGATAATCAGCGATCATGGTTTTCGGGTATTCGGTGCTTGATCAAAGCGACGTCCTCCTTCATCTTCCGTAGCAGCATCACTGATGTCTTCAATCCTAAATCATTGCCTCCCAGGTGGATGATTTATGACATCTGTGTCCCCTCAGGCACTTCTGTCAACATTGGCACCAGTTGATCCTAAAGCATACCCCTCTCACTCTAACCAATGAACATTGAGACTGGAGTATCGAAGGTCAACACTGGTCCCCAGTTCAAGACCACTCCCCAAATCCCTGCCCAATGCACAGAATGAGTGTCCGTGAGATCCACTATAGCCTCTCTGGACACTCATATCTGAATAGAAAACATACATATTATAGCATTGGAGTGTATCCAATCTATGACAGGTAGTAGTGCTCAATCCCTGACATTTTGCTGGCAAAAGACAACATGTCTGGTATCTTCCAGGAAATAAAAACATTTAAGAGTGATTAATAATAAGTGGCACTTAGAGCAAAATTATGCATTTGCGGCACAAGATCTCATAGAACACATTACGTGATTGGTGGTTTGAGAAACTGATGGTTACCAAATGGGAAAGGTATTTTGCAGTAGTCATGTTTTGATGACCCAGCATGAATAAAGCAGTACATGTTGTCTAGCCTTCCCATGTCATCCCACACTTGTGTATCCCCAGGTGGTGCTATCTCAAGCGGCCACTACCCCTTGTCTGCTTGGCTAGTTGCAGGTTAAGAAGCATGTGTACTAACACGGGTGCCTCCACCTGGAACGTAGGGCTGATAGTAACAAGGCCAACTCTGGATACAGCTTTCAGGGACATTGTAATCCCCCTTTATCCCCTTCTAGTAGCATAGACAATATGCAAAAAACATTTTCACAGTAGCCTGTATTCTGTATACACTTACCCACACTGTTTGCACTTACCACCAAGGCTGGTTCCACCAGTTCAACCCTGGAGACCCCCTGTAAAACAAGGTTAGGCACAGTATAGCAACAGTATAGTGCTTTGGTACAAACTGGAACCATAGTTGACTAAAGAGAACAGGAAATCATTTCTAATTGGCAGCAGTTTATAAAGTTCTTATTCTCAGAAATGATATGCATTATTCTAAATAATCAACATTTAACTGTACTTGAATAAAACTTGATACGTTAAAACTGTATTTTGCATTGTTTTGTTTTTATGGGCAGCATTCTGGGATGCAGCACTCGGCATTTACCACTTATCTTACATCTCGTACTCACTCCGCCCATCTCGGTCTCGATAATCGGAATCTATACTTAATTAATCCATTCCATGGAGTCCAATGGACAATTCCCCATGTCTTCCCACACTGGGAAACAGCAACTATAAAAACATGCCATGGTGTCCAATGGACACGCACTCGACTAAGTGATAGAGGGAAGTCTTGTGCAGTCCATTCCGGATGCAGCACTCAGCATTTCCCACCCATCTACATCTCGATCATCGCCACCATCTCGGTCTCGACATCGAATCTATACCACTAATCCATCCCATGGAGTCAACGGACAACCCTACGTCTTCCCACACTGGGAAACAGCAACTATAAAACATGCCATGGTATCCAATGGACACGCAATGCTGACTATGATAGAGGGAAGTCTTGTGCAGTCCATTCCGGGATGCAGCACTCGGCATTTCCCACCTATCTTACATCTCAATCACTCCGCCATCTCAGTCTCGATACCGGGAATCTATACCAATAAACCATTCCATGGTGTCCAATAGACACCCCATGTCTTCCCACACTGGGAAACAGCAACTATAAAACATGCCATGGTGTCCAATAGACATGCAATGCTGATTATGATAGAGGGAAGTCTTGTGCAGTCCATTCCGGGATGCTGCACTTGTCATTTCTCACCTATCTTACATCTCGATCACTCCGCCATCTCGGTCTCGATACCGGGAATCTGCGTCTGTCAAGCTTACGTACTATTCTGTGTCGCTATCGCTGTATTCGGTGATCCGCATCCTGTGATTTATCTTTGAATGGTATCGAGAAGCATTTATCTACACACAGGCCCTTGCATGCAATCTGCACAACAGTAGGTTGATTCCTTACGCCTTTCTTTGTGCACACACCACACATCTTCGGGTAGGTACAGCTTCTTTGGTGTTCTTGGTATTTTTGATGGGAAGTGCTTTCCTTGGAGTCGCTGGCATGGATCAAATTTTGTCGATTCCATTTTGCGGCTATGCTGTGGAAGATCATCTATTTTTGCTTGATTATAAGTTCTTTAATTACAGTTCGTTGGAATTCCAAGTGTGTCATCGATCTTTCTTTCTGGGGAAAATTTCTTGTACATTATGTAAACTGAATTAACATGGCATTCAGTAAATAAAAGAACTCCTTCTGCCACATCTCTTGCACAGCCGTTAAAATTGTAATACCCTGCCAGCTGATCATTTTGTCAACTCCGCCCATGTATCTGTTGTAGTCCAGTATAAATTTGGTTTTTTACCGACTCCCAGTCTTCCAATCCTTTCCTTCCGGTATCGACAAATTAAGTAATTGATGTTGTTGGACAGCATGTATATGTTCCTCTTGTCTCTCCACTTCATACAGAGCATTGGTGTCTTCCTGAATGCAACCTTTCTTTACATCTTCAGCTTTATGTCTTTTATTTTGGGAGGCATTTCTTTGTGGTTGGGCATAACAGTTCCAGTTGCACCAACCCAGATAAAAATAGATCTGTGTAGAGTTGAGGTCCAGCCGAGTATCTGTCTAGTGTAAACCTGTAGCCTTTCCCTCGCAGTTCTTCTCTAACAAGATCAAACAAACTCTGTATGTATGTCCTTTGCTCTGTTCTCGTTGACTTTGCCTGTATACAATTGCCAGTTGCATGTGTATCCCTGAGTTTGATTCAATAAGGTGTACACATGATTCCGTGCTTCACTGGTTTTGTGGATTAAATGTTCTGTAAACAGGTTCCCTTCCACAGACATATACCTTCATCCAGGAGAGGGTCCCGTGCGAGATAGGTTTCGTGATCTCTTCAGGATAGCCCATGTATCTCCCCAAATGTGAAAAAGTTGATCAAATCCCTCCATCCCTCTAGGCTCCGATTCGAGTTGTCAGCCATGTGGAGAAAGAAAAAATCAGGTTGAATCGGCCCCTTGCCATCACACTGCCCCAGAATGGTGTGTAGGTGACTTCACCAATCCCAGTATTCATCTTTTACTGCTCTTCACTACCAGTCCCATTGCAATGTATAATGCAAAAACCTCTTCAGTTCTTCTTTGTCAGTCATCTTCAAGCCCTGGCCATGAATGTGGTGGCAACTCATCACTCAAAGCCAGAAAGAAATCATGGGTATATCTATTTGTTTCCCTTGCAATAAGCTCCAAATCTTCATCAATCAGGCAAAACAGTTCTACAAATCCAAGTGGACTTTCTGGGACTGGTACTTGGAGACCTGAAGTTGCAGTGAATAGGTGTCCATTGTCACTTGTTGTTGTCAATCTTTCCATTCGGCCTCTCTTCTAACGCTTTGTTCTGACTTGATGACCGAGCCTTTACCAATAGTCTTCTTATGCATTGCACCTACTGATGTTGTGGGGTCTCTTCATGATCTTCTTGCTCCACATCCGGCATGTAATCTTGATCAGTAATTTCTTCATCTTCAGAAGACGATTACTTCCACCAGATCAGATTGTACAATCTTACCAACATCAACTTCACTATGCGATTCAGAGAAATCGACTCACACACATCTGATCTCAAAACATCCAATGCAGTTATTTTTAACCATGATGATTATTCTGTAAGGTGTGAGAAAAAGCAAAACAAAAAAAAAACATTACATGTTACAAGTTATCTTTGTTGGGTGATTCTAACAATAATATGAAAAATGAAGCCCCTATGAATACCAGTTTGGCTCAATAAACCCTACTCCCCAACTTCCCACTGTGCACTGGATTTATATTTTCAAATGTACCACAAAATATTCTGCCCAGATATTCAAACTAGCTACAAAATAAGCGCATGAGCAGAACAAGCACAAACCAGTTGACGCAATAGCCAACAGGGTGCGAGATTCAAACATGGAGCAGAACAAATTGTGCAAGCAACCAACATCTGAATATTGCACATACTGCACCATAGCACAACCAGGAAGGAGAAGCTGAGCCGAAATGTTGCGCTATGGTGCAACCAGGGCAGCCCAGCTGAGCATTCCAGAAGGTGCCATAGCAAAGCGAGACCCCCAAGAGCAATGCACGGCATTATCCAGGAAGGCAGGCTGGGGCCCACCGCCAGCCATGCCACACATAGGCACACAGGAACACACTGCAGAACCCACACCACCTGCACACCCCAAGCACAGCATCACTGGGGTGTGACGGATGATCTACTGGACCCATGGGACAAGCCAACAGAGCAATAGCGGAGCCATGACACCCAAACACAACCACTGGCAGGCTGAGAGTGCCACACACAGAGGGTTGACAACCACAGCACATCAGCCCCCGTCACATTGCAGCACACCCTGCACTGTGACCCCAAGACACCACCTCATGCAGTGGCTAGCACTGCAGGAAACCATGCATCCCCCCAGCACACGTCAACCCCATGCAGCACAGAAGCCTGCAAACTCAAACACCCTGTGCACCCAGCAGTGGGTGGCAGCAGATGGCAAGACCAACAAAGTCACTGCCATGCTGGAGATACCTCCCATACACACACACACACACACACACACACACACACACATACTACAGGACCATACCACCCCAGATGGCATGCGCACACCCCTGCAACTGAGCACCTATAGCCAGCTGCAAATCAGAGACCAACACATTATTCGCATCAAAATAGAAATGTATATTGAGATAAACAACAGAACAATAAAACTATTTACAAGGGGGACGGCACAAGGTAGGTGTTCAAGGGTAGGGATGACAAACTTAGAGAGGGAAGGCAGGGTGGTAGGGATGGGAGAAGTGGAAGGGTAAGATAAGTTATGGGCCCCGCTGACGCCATCAATCTTCTGGCTGGTGTCGCCTGTCCCATGTCTGCCTCCTCGGGCCATGTCTGTGTATGGAATGCAGGATGGTCTGGTTGTGCAGCAGCTGTCTCAGCCCCCAGACATCCTCCCAATGCGCAAGAGAACTCGAGGCCTAGGGAAAATGGGAACACAGTCAATGGCTGCAGACTGACCACAACCCAGAACACCACACCAACCTGCAAGCCATATAGCCCAATGTCCAAGACCTGTGATGGCATGTACCCACCCACAGTGAAATGCATGGCCATCACAAACAGGCCACCAGCTATGTGCACCACTGCACACACACACACACGCCATGTCCATCACAGCACAAACAAGGCTGGCAAGTGATGTGGCAACGTGGTGCGATGCCAGTTACACAGCTATGTGCCCAATGCATGCCTGGACCAATAGTGACGCATACACAGATGTGCTGTGATACTGGACAGTGATACATGTCACCTGTGTCATGCATACAGACATAGATACATAGACAGTGTCGGCAGATAAGGGCCTATGGCCAACCCAGTCTGTCCATTTGGTTTGTAAGTTCACTATTTACCTAGGAGTCTGTTGCCTCACCCTAACCTCCAGAAGTTATATCTATCCCATGCATTCTGAAATCCCATGATTGTTTCAGCCCCACCACTTCCTCTGGCAGGGTGTTCCACTTGTCCACCAACCCGTTCTGTGAAGACACCTTCTCATGTTTCCTCTGAATCATCCTCCCCTCCAACTGCATCTCATGCCCTGTAGTCCTGGAACATCTTTTTCACTTCAAAATAGTGTTTCCCTGCACCTCGTTCCACCCTGTAAGATGTATGTCTATCACCTACATATCCCTCTCCCTCTCCCTCCAGGGAGTACATGTTCAGTTCCTTCAACCTGTCTCCATGGGACTTGTGATGCAAGCCATGCACCATCTTTGTTACCTCCTCTGAACCTTCTCTGCCCACTCCCACGCCCTGGACATAGGTATGGTCTCCAGAAATGTACACTGTACTCCAGGTGGGGCCTCACTATGTCTTGTATAGTGGAATTATGACCTCTTTCCTGCATGGTTGTATTGTCAAGGCTACTGGTCTTCCCCCAGCATGCAATAGCATCGATGAAGTCATGATACCACTGCTCAAGCAGCTCTGTCTACGCCGCTGTTGCTGTTGCTGCTGCTGCTGCTGTTGCTGCCGCTGCTGCTGCTGTTGGGTGCAACCCCTACTGGCACCGGGTTCCTGGCATGGCCCCTCATCAACCTGGGCCCACATCCTCACATCCCGGCCCGTCGGGAGACATATGTTGGAGACAAACATCAGTGTGACTCAAAAGCAGACTGCCCCCTGCCACTGAGGGAGAGTGCCTGCCCACACAGCCATACCCATTCATCTCACAGCTGCACACACTGACACAGCCAACCAAGGCAGAGCCATCACCCATGCACAGCCACCAAAACACACACACACCTCTACAGATAATACAGGTGCACAGATGGTACACCCACCTGGCTCAGGCACCACGCCCACCTGGCACGTGACATGTGCTATCATGAATTTTCCATGACCGACAAATTGGCACAACAGCACCTTGATAAATGCACTATCACAAATGTTCCATGAATGACAAATTAACACCAACATGCAACGATAACATAAGCTATCATGAATTTCATAGACCATCAAATTGGCATGCAACAGTAACATGCTGTCAAATTGGCACAATATGCCTTCATAATTTGTGCCATCACAATCACAGTTAGAATCCAAATAGCACACATGCACTTTGATAACATGTACTATAGCACCCTAATATAGCATGGTGGTTAATCTCACTCTCTAAACTCCACACTGGGATACAACGATCACAATATAGTTTAGTTAACATAGGGATGAATACCCGTCATAATAGGATAAAGG
Source organism: Neoceratodus forsteri (assembly GCA_016271365.2). Taxonomy (NCBI): domain Eukaryota; kingdom Metazoa; phylum Chordata; order Ceratodontiformes; family Ceratodontidae; genus Neoceratodus; species Neoceratodus forsteri. The sequence goes on from CM057451.1 coordinate 215,877,403, forward strand.
CTTTGAGTTCAAAAATGCTGACTTTGTCGAAATGAGAGAGGTCTCAAAAGAGTCGGAAAATGGGGGCAGGAGAGTGGAAGAACAGTGTAAGCATCTAAAGAAGCCTTAATGAAGTAACAAACCAGTGCATCAGATTGGTATTCAAAAGAAAGAGAACAGAAAAGCATGGTTCCCACCCACAATCCTAATCTGAATACATTCCAAGCTGAACCTCTTCAATGCTGTCACTTACCTTCAGCCCCTCTTCCTGCTGGACCCCACAGACCAACTAAATCTTAATCCCTAACGACCACCCTATTCATATAGCCCCCCTTTACTAACCAGGATGGGTAGCGCGAAGTATAAAAACAGCACAGTGAGAGAGGTTTGGAAGGGACATCCAGAGATAGCAGGACAGCAGGGCAAGTCATGAGGAGAGGTTGAGGCACTGAACACCTCCTGGAGACAGGGAAGAGAGGAGAGAGAGGAGGACACGATTGGGAGCCACTTGAAAGGGATAAATAAGGTGATGAAGAAAGAACTGATGACAGACAAGGACTGCCCTTTATAGTCACGTGACGTCACATCACCCGGCGACTACTAGCTACAAGTTTGCCGCAGTTCTGATGCTAGGAGATGCAGACCCATACGAAGACCTACTGCAGGAACCTCTCAAAAGATCAGTTGTTTTGTCCTTTCTATGGTCCTTATGGTTGTCAAAACAGGTAAGGATTTAACATCAGTTTCTCCACCCGCACCCCCAGATTGTGAAGTCAAACATGTTTTTTAATCAGCCCGCCATTGCCCGGCCTGTACAAAAAACCCACATTTAGGTAGTAGTTTACTTGTGATTTATGTGACAGTAAATATATGTACCTTATTCTTATGTTATATATGTGCCTGAAACAAGATGTATGTTAACCCTTATATGCCTGATGACATTTTTTGTTCCATTGTAACCTCCCGACCATTTAATAGGCACCTGGTTGTCTAGTGCACCCGCAAACAAGCAAATAAATAATTAAGCATTCCCCATGTACAATGTCCAATACACACCTTCCCATACCAGACCTACCACTAATTTCTATGCTGTAAAATGTATATTTTTCTATCAATGTTACCTCCCCCGCCTGAACAACACAATATTTATTTTACCAGTAGTATTTGGACTATACACAATGTAACAATGGTCTGAGAATGAAGCTTTCTGATTAACTGAAAATTCTAACAGCCTTATGTTAATCTTTATTAATATACTTGTACAACACACAAATATTGAACAAAATTTAACACTGCTTAAAAAACATTTTATTATATAGAATAAGAGCACTCCCAGAGGTTATAATGGTCGTTAATCACCTTGGGGGCATGTCACCTAGCAATGCCTGTGCCACGTATGCCCCTAGAGATGATTAACAGACCACATCAAACCTCCCACACCTATAAAAAACCACTGCCATTGAATTTCTGCATGTGAATGTGTTGTGAGTTTATAGTGGGTCATGTTTATACAGGTCCCCCCAGCCTCTCCTGACAATGCCTCCATCACCTGACCAACACAGGTCAGGCTGACAGACTCAGTTCCCTACCAACCTTGATCACCTTGTGGATAGGCAGTATGTGCCACCTCTGATCAGGCTAAGAATGTGAAACAGAGCACACTTTGAGATTGCTCGAATGAGCAATGAGTATTCTGAGAATACAAGCTCTCCACAGCAGACCAAGACATCCCAAGGCCTATAACCCCATAATCTAATTCAAGAGTGCCTCTGGGATTATGATAAATATCAACATGTGCAAGAAAAAACAATTAACATTAGCTCGAACTTTGAAAGTTGTAACAGGCTCATCAACAGAACCGCAAAATGGTGTCACCGAGGGCCTGCCAGACTACCCTACTGCATGGAGAAAGCCATCATAGAACCTGCCTGGGGATCAGCCCCTACTCCATCAACAGGAACAACGCTTTGCAAAATTGTACCCTGCTCTCCTGGCCATCCACAAGGTAACCTATGTCTCAATTTCGTCCATCCAGTCCAGTCCTGGGTACCGTGACAACCATCAGGCAGCTCCCTAGAACCTCAGCTGAATATAAGTGTGTCATCTGATTTAACTTATTTCTCTTGCCTCATCATGAGCCATCTGGCTCCAGATTACAAATAGTAAATTTAGCAAGTGGTTTTCCATACAGGGCTGACCAGCTACAACACACACCCAGACAGCAGACTGGCTAGCCTATCCTCCACCTGGGTACCCAGAGGTGTACTGTGTTAGGATTCACAGATAGCACAGCTGGGTGATTGATAGGTATTTAAGCTAATTAACCTGATCCCCCATCCATGTTAACCCCAGAACAAATCGATCTTCTTTGCATTCAGCCTGATTATGGTGCCTGTTTGTGCTCGAAGTACCTACTGTTTCTATTTGCTCCTAACCTTGTTTCTAGAGTCCCAAGGGTGAACGGAGGAACAAGCCTGGTGGTAAGTGCAAACAGTGTGGAGTGCAAGGTATATTAATTGGAAGGTGGTATATTGTTGTAGCCACTAGCGGGAAAGAGCAGGGGTTACACAGTAGCGAACAGGTTTGGGATCATTGAGACCAGGAGGGACATTCAGTCAATGATAGAATACAATGGGCACTAAACAGTGAACAAAGATGGTGGCAGAGCCACTACTCACACCACCATCATCTGAGACTTTTGAGCCAGCCAAGTTGTTCTGCGAGAAGGGAAAACCAGGAGGACTTTAAGAACCGTTCCTGCCACCTGGTGTGTTCCTTCTAACACCCTCCACTCCAGCCTGTACTGCCTGCAGAGAAAGCCTTGCCTCAGAGGGCTGCCCCTTATCAACGTACTACCAGCACCCCAATGGAGACTGGTCTGCATAGACTTCTTGAGTTTAGAGAGCCTGACCAGTGAAACATTAAATAAAGTGTTAGTAGTTCTGGATCATTTCTAAGGTATGCACAAGCTTTCCCAACAAAAGATCAAAAAAAGCAGCTACACCAGGCCAAGGTGCTAGTGGAAAATTTCTTCATCCACTGGGTGCCCTCCAGTGATTCATTCCAAGTAGGCAGGGTAGTAGCCCATAGGATAGCACCACCTAGGGGTTACATGGACAAGGAGTAATTAAGCATTAACCATTCAATTTTCTGTGGGGGCCAGAAAGGAAGAAGGAGAGAAGTGTAAGTGCTAAAGAGAGAAGGAAGGGAGAACAAGCTGAGGTAATGAGTCAGGAGACTGTGAAATTATTGAGCAAATGAGAAGAGAGAAGATTAGTCTGAGCAATAGCAAGGACTCAAGGAACACAGTTTGGAGGATAAAACATGTTTTAGGAGACAGAAAGGGTATCTGATTTGGGAGGAGGGTGTTCCAGAGTGAGGGCAGTCTGTAAGAAAGCAGCTGAGCCAGAACAGGAGCGTTGGCAGGAGGGAGAATGTGTGGGTATCCCTTGACTGAAGTGACTTGGAGGCCTCCAGTAGAGGAGACAAAATTGAGGAAAGGTAGGATGGTAGGACCAAACCATGTAGAGATAAAAATAGCAGAGTGAATTTGCCACCACTAGTGTAGCGAAAGTAAGGGAGCAAGGCAGTAGAGTACAGTGATGTGTGCAAGGAGGGGCATGTAGAGCAAAGTGGCAAAAGCACTGTAGAGGGGTCATGCTGCCTGGCAAGGGGAGGCTGATGCAGTGACATAAACAACATTGGCATAGATCAAACCAGGGATGATCATCTTGGTAAGGCTGACATCAAGATTTAGGGAGAGGGCATCTTTATTTCTGTATAAGGTGCCCAGTTTAGGGTGAAGTTTAACATGGATGTGTTCAACATGTTTACAGTAGTCAAGATCTAAACTTTCAAGTATCTGAGGTGAATCAACAAGGATGGAGCCAACAGGGTTTTTAAACTGAGAGGAAGGAACACACTAGGGGCACGGGCTAAGAATAGAGGGGAAGATTTGGAAGGAGATGAGAGCATTACTTCCCAGAGAGAATGGTGTCAAAAGTGAAATGCCTAACACAGAGGTGATATCATGCAAAATGGTGGTAGCTTTAAAGAACATGGGACAGAGAACCAGGAGAGTACACTGGTAGGTGGCGCTGAGAATAGCCGAGTGAACAAAAGGAAGGGGTGAGCAGATGTGACGAAGCTAGCTGCACCTCAAGCAACGATTTACAGACCAGGTCACAATAGTTAAACTTTCAACCGGAACAGTATTGCAATGACTACTTTAAAACACTGTTTTATTGCATTTTGTCCTTTAATACCAACTAGAAGAGGCAGTGTTATGGCTTGGGTTACTGGTACAGGCTGTGAACCACAAGATCCCAGATTTGAATCCACTACAGCCACTGGTTTGATTAAAGTAACCTTCAAAGCAACAGTGGAAGGCTTCAAAAATACACATGGAACAGACACAGGAGAGTGTTGGGGGTGGGGGGAGGCTGTCTTAGCAGATATAGCTATACAAATGGGCAGACTAGGTGGGCGGTCGGGTCCTTTTCTGCCGACACACTTCTATGTTTCTATGTTAATATAGGAAAGACTGAGGATGGCCAAGAGAAAGCAGCACAGGCAAAAGCAGATGTGAAGCTAAGATGTGTAGAGAGGTTCAAAAAAGAGGCTGACAAGGCATCTTTTTAATACACATAAGACCAGATACAGTGCAAAACTAGTGACAGGGTGGTCAGGCTTCAGGGAAGGAAGATGAGAACAGAAGGCAGCTTTACTAAATTAATATTTCTGTTCAGTATTCTCAGTGTAAGACAAAGCATGCTGCTACAATGCAGAATTAAAGTCACTATGTTGACATTTGGCTTCTACTATGCTGTATTACTCCAAGAGGACCCAGTCTTGGATCAGTTCTGTTCTTGGTCAGAAAAAAAAAATGTGTGTGATGGTAGTAGAAATCCATCAACCATTTTTTTATGTCCAAGGACAAATCCCCCTTCCCTCATGCACAACCAAATTTGTTTAAAAAATAGGCCTTTTTTTCCTACCTTACTATTGGCAAACAGCCTTTGTTTGTTGGTCACAGATATGGCCTCCACGTGACAAATCTGTTCCTGTGGGCCCTGAAAGGAAAAAGATAAATACAAAGTACCACATGAAAGATAAAACTAATTTTGAAGCGAAAATGACTTGTCCTACTCCTGATCATTACAGTGTTCCTCCTCTGCCCCATCTGTACCTGGTCTGCTTGAGCAATCTCTCTCTCAATGGCACAATATGTCAAGGATTTATTATTCTAGTTGCCCTTGATCTGCCTGCTTGAACCAGCTCACATTGCAATAGACTGAATGTGTGGGTGAAAAAACCAGAGTAATCCTTTTTCTGATTGGTGCTTTATACAGGAACTGCCTCCCTCTCCCGGCCAAAGCATGAACTTGTCCAGAAGTCCTCCCCAATATTTGCCCACTGTGATGTAGTCTATAATGTTGTGCCCAAGTCATCCCTGGCCAGATTGGATACCCTGTTCAATTTTGTCTGCCACTTCACACTTGAGTGTCCTCCTCTCACTCATCACTGCTCTCTATCACACCAGACCCATGTACTCCTCTCTTGCTTGCTTGCTCTCACACTGCCATGTGACATAATGTCCAAAGTATTTATATGGACTAAAGTCATGCAAGACTTTGCCAGTCCTGTTCATGTCTAGGTAGTCAGTCATGTGACTCCACATTGCCCATTAAGATGTCAGTCTGTCTGGGACCAAAATAAAACTAAACAAAGACACACTTCCCCACCTAAGTGTCACTGCATCTCATCTTCTCCACCAAGAAATTAAGTAAAATACTCCCTTTCCTAACCCAAGAGCACCCAATTCCTCTTTCCTCCCACCAGTAAAGTAGTAGAAGTTAGTCCCAGTAGTGCTCTTCCAGTCTGTTTATATGTGACATTAGAGAGGATTCAGGGTGAAATGTGCCTCTTTGCAAATGACAGTAACTAAGGTATCTGATAGGGTGGAGGACCATGAGAAAGGTTTAGGAACAGAAAGAGGACTTAACAAAACTGTAAAAGTGGTCCAAGACCTGGAATACAGATTTAATACCAAAGTACAGGACATGCACAGAGGAAAAGGAACCTGAAAACATAGCACTAGATGGGGGACAGAGTTAGATCACCCTCGGACAAGTGACCTAGGTGTTACCATAAGTAACATTCACAAGAATATTACACAAGCAAGCTGGAGAGCTTTTCTAAAAGGAGAAATTTTCACGATCTCTGGTGAGGCTGCACCTAGAGTAGTGCTTACAATCAGTCTCTAAAGAGAGCAATGGAAATTGTACATGAGCAACAAGGGACCTATGGACACTTGGAGACTGCCTGACCTGAATATGTACTCCATGGAGTCAAGAAGGAAAAGGGAAATATGAAAGAGACTTTCAAAATACAAAAATCTGAGGTGATAAACAGGGGACAGCAAGCAACCTTTCAACAATATGAGGGGTTTGTGATATGAGAACATAATCATAGTCTAATGGGAGAGTTTCCGGAGTGATGTCTCTATCGACACAAGACTCCTCCCCTCCCATAAATCTACAAGCTGGTCTCTAAAATGATTCTCCCAATCTTCTTTTTTACACATACGGTCTATGGCACTGCCCTGCTACCTCCCTCTAAGCTCCAGCAGCCCATGCAAGACAATATCACCCACCGACCCAGGCCCCAAACAGTAAGAAACCACGATAAACCTAAGACAATACCAGCCAAGATATAGAACAGTAAATAGCCACTGCTGCATACTAACCCCAAATCCCTGGTGTGCCCAATGTCCATTCAAAAAGGCTTCAGATCTGTGAAGCCATCTATACCAAACAGGAAAAAAAAAAGGTGAGAAAGATCCTGTATATTTAGTCCACCATAGGCCCAGTTCAGTGCACTGTTAAGAAGTGATCCGTTGGATCGCGCAACACTCCAGGTCTTCAAACCAGCTTTCTTGGAAAGGCAGCTAAAGTCACAGCATTTTACTCATAAGTTCGACTATCAGCTATTCAATACATCCCTACTATCTTTTCAACATGGGCCCATTAACCTCCAAATTTCATGTTGCTCGCCAATGATAGGTGGCCCATGTCCAATTACTATAGTATCATGTATCGCTCCCATTGCTCTATTGTGAAAGCGGGCATAATAGGCAATAAAGATATCGCCATCTCCAGGCAGGAGCACTAAAGATCTTCACATTGCTATGCATATAGGAGTCAGATAATGTGTAATCACCATTAGACTAGCTTTACCGCCACAGGATTCGCTGAAACAAAACAAACCTTCAACCAGGCCTCCTACCACTGGGCTTTGCTCGAATAGCTTTGGGCGACAATCCGGTGCATGGGTAGCATTATTCGAGGCCCACCAGGTTAAGGTCAATACCCGTTAATGTAAATGAGCTCCTCATAAATCAACCAGTACCATAGGGCTACTCGGGAAAGAAGAGGATAGCTGGTCTATGAGCAAGTTAATGAAGTAGGATATGTATCTAGGCATGCCATCCCCGAGATATTATCATGCCCTATGTCTACTTAACACAGTCTTACCGCTTGCTATCAGAGTAGAAGGTTGATCTTCTGAAGTGGGTTTGTGACAGCTAACTCCCGAGGCATTGGTTGTCAGGGCCAGGACAACCATGGCCCTCATCTGAACAGCACCACTGACTCCCCATCCAGGACTCACAGTGCAGCAGCTCACAAAGTGTTCAACCTGAGGCCAGGAGAAGCATGATCCTCCCCTGAAACCAGGCGCTGCCAACTCACCCAGCAGGTCTCACTGTACAGCACTTATCTGAGGTGTGTTGGTCGCGAGGACCAGGAGGACTATGGCCCTTCCCCACGAGGTGCGCTGATTCTCCACACAGACTCACTGTGCAGCAGCTCCACAAGGTGTTGTTCCTGAAGGCCAGGAGAACCACGCCCTCCCCAAAGAAGCACCGCAACTTCCAAGCCAGGACTCACTGTGCAGCAGCTCCCCTAATGAGTTGGTCTAGGGCCAGGAGAACCACGGCCCTCCCCCAGAAGCAGCACACGCTATCTCTCCACCTGGATTCACTGTGCAGCCGCCCCCAAGGTGTGAGTCATGACAGCCAGGAGACCACAGCCTCTCCCCAAAGCAGCGCCTGCTGACTTCACTGTGCCAACTCACTTTGCAAGTTCCCTGAGGTGTATGAGTCACCAGGGCCAGGGAGAAAAAGGCCCCTCCCAGAAGCAAGCGCCACCATCTTCCCACGGGTTCAGTGTGCAGCAGCTCCCGAAGGTGTTGGGTCATGAGCCCAGGAGAACCAGGGCTGTCCCCAAAGCAGCATGGTGACTCACCCTGGACTCACTCTCGTGGAGCAGCTCCCCTGATGGTGCTGGTCGTGGAGGGCCAAGAGAACCTACATTCCCAAAGCAGCACCACTGACTTCCTTGCCCTAGAGTCACTGTGCAGCAGCCCAATGAGGTGTAGGTCGTGAGGGCCAGGAGAACCATGGCTCTCCCCAAAGCAACACAGCTGATTTCCTCACCCAAGCTCACTGTACAGCAGCTCACGGTGTTGGTCATGAGGAAAGGAGAACTAGGGCCCTTCCCCAAAGCAGCGCCCCAGAATACCATGTACAGACTCACTGCAGCAGCTCCCGAAGTGTTCTTTATGAGGGCCAGGAGAGCACAGAAGCACCGATGGTGTTGCTCATTAGGGCCAGGACAACCATGGCGCCCCCCAAAGTAAGCCGCTTATCTCCACTACCCAGATTCACTGTGTAGCAGCTCCCGAGGTGTTGATCATGAGGGCCAGGAGAACAACAGCCTCCCACAGAGAAGCACCACCAACTCCCCCAACTGAACTCACTGTGCAGCAGCTCCTGAGGTGCTGGTCATGAGAGGGCTAGGAGAACCACGTGCCCACCCTGACCAGTGCCACGTAACTGCCACTGGGACTTACTGTGCAGAAGCTCCCAAGGTGTTGGTTAATAGGGAGAGAAGCACAACCCTCCTCCTGAAGCAGCCCCGGCTTTCACCTCAATTCACTGTGCTGCAGCTCCCTGAGGTGTTGATCGTGAGATACAGAGAACCACAGCCCTCCCCAAAGAAGGGCCGCCATGTACCCTGGGAATCACTGTGCAGCAGCTCTCTAAGGTGTAGGTGTGAGGGCCAGGAGAACCACAGCCATCCCCAAAGCAGCACCCCCGACTCCAGCACCTGGACTTACTGTGCAGCAGCTCCTGATGTGTTGGTTGTGAGGGCAAGAAGAACCACAACCCCCGCCAAAGCAGCGCGAGACTCCAATGGCCAGACTCATGGTGCAGCAGCTCTGAGGTCTAGGTCAGAGAGAGGCCAGGAGAGCCACAGCCCTCTCCTGAAGCACATCACCACTGACTCCCTCACCTGGACCCACTGTGCAGGAGCTCACCAAGGTCTTAGTCATGAGTTAAAGAGCAGCACAGCCTACCCTAAGATGTCCCGAATCCCATGCCCATACCAACAGAGCAGCAGCTCCCATAGTATTAGTTGAGGGCCAGGAGGGCAGGCCCTATCCTGAAGCACTGCCCGTCAACTCCCCACCCAGACTCACTGTGCAGCAGCTCCCCAATGTGCTGGTCATGAGGCCAGGAAAAAAATGGCCCTCCCGGAAGAAGGGCCAACTTTCCTGCCTGGACTCACTGTGCAGCAGATCTCTGAGATGTAGTCGTGAGGCCAGGAGAACCTCAGCCCTTCCCAGAGCAGTGCGCCCTCACTCCCCAGCTGGACTCACTATGTAGCAGCTCCCTGAGGTGTTGGTCATTAGCCCTGGAGAATCATGGCCTCCCCAAAAGCAGCGCCCCCGACTCCCATGCTCAGACTCACTGTGCAGCAGCTCCCTGAAGTGTTCGGAACATGAGGACAAGGAGAAGCACGACCCTCCCCCGAAGCAGTACTGCCAACTCCCCCACCAGTGCTCACTGTACAGCACTTCCTTGAGGGTGTTGGTCATGAGGGCCTGGGAGAACTATGCCCTTCCCACAACAGTTGCACTGATTCCCGCACACAGACTCACTGTGCATCAGCTCCCTGAAGTGTTGTTTCTGACAGCCCAGGAGAAGCCACGGCCCTCCCCCAAAGAGCTGGAGCTACAAGCCAGGACTCACTGAGCAGCAGCTCCCAAGGTGTTGATCGTTAGGGCCAGGAGAACACGGCCCTCGCCACAAACACTTAAACACCATCTCCCCCACCCATATTCACTATGTAGCAGCTCCCCAAAGTGCTGAGTCCATGAGGGCCAGGAGAACCACACAGCCTTCCACCAAAGCAACACTGTGGACTCCACTGTGCCAACTCACTTTGCAGCAGTTCCTAGAGGTGTAAGGTCATCAGGGCCATGAAACATGGCCCTCCCAAAACATGCACTCACCATCTTCCCCCACTGGGATTTACTGTACAGCAGCTCCTAAGGTGTTGGTCATGAGGCCAGGAGACCAGGGCTCTCCCAAAAACAGCACAGGTGACTCACCCACCTGGACTCACTGTGCAGCAGCTCCCTGAGAGTGCTAGTCATGAGGGCCAGGAGAAACACAGCTCTCCTGCAAAGCAGTTCATACAACTCTCCCCACCCAGAGTCACTGTGCAGCAGCTCACTGAGTGTTGGTGCATGAGGCCAGGAGTACCACAGCTCTCCCACGAGAACAACGCTGCCAACTCCTCAGCACAGATTCACAGTGCAGCAGCTCCCGAGGTGTTTGTGTTGAGGGCAGGAAGAATCACTGCCCTTCCTGAAATGCCGCCCTCAACGACCCTTCCTGACTCACTGTACAGCACCTCCCGGTGTTGTTCTTGATAACTAGGAGAACCATGGCCTCACCAGAAAGCGCCACCAACTTCCAAGCCAGGACTCACTGTGCAGCAGCTCCAGAGACGTTGGTCATGATGGCCAAGAGAACCATGGCCCCTCTGCCAAGCAGAGCGCTGCCTGACTCCCACACCCAGATTCCCACTGTGCAGCAGCTCCTCAAGGTGTTGGTTGTGAGGGCCGGAGGAACAATGGATCTTCCCCAAAGCAGCACCACCAACTCTCTACCTGGGCTCACTGTGCAGCAGCTCTATGAGGTGTAGGTCATGAGAGCCAGGAGAACCACGGCTCTGCCCAAAGCAGCACCACTGATTTCTTCACCCAGACTCACTGTGCAGCAGCTCACGAGGTTTTGGTCATGAGGAAAGGAGAACCAGGGCCCTACCCCAAAGCAAGCGCTTAACTGCCATGCACAGACTCATTGTACAGCAGCTCCTGAAGTGTTGTTTGTGAGGGCCAGGAGAACCACAGCCTTCCCCAAAGCACCACCCATGAATCCCATGCACAGACTCACTGCAGGAGCTCCTGAAGTGTTGTTTATGAGGGCCAGGAGAACCACGGTCACCCGGAGGCAGTGCTGCCAAATTTCCCCATCCAGACTCACTGTGCAGCACATCCTTGAGGTGTAGGTCATGTGGGCTAGGAGGAGACCATAGCCCTCCTAGACACTGCTGTCAACTTCCCCACCCGGTTCCACTGTGCAGAAGCTCCCGAGTGTTGGTTGTGAGGCCAGAAAACACGGCCCTTCCCCAAAGCAGCGCCGCTGATTCCCACATCTGGTCTCACTGTGCAGTAGCTCTACGAGGTGTGTACTCATGAGGCCAAGAGAACCAAGGCCCTACCCGAGCAGTGCCCAGAATCCCATGTCACACTGACTGTGCAGCAGCTCCCGAAGTGTTCATTGTGAGGGTCAGGAAGCTACGGATCTCAGCGAAGCAGTGCTGCCAACTCCCCCACCCTAACTCACTGTGTAGCAGCTCTCCAATGTGTTGGTCATGAGGCCAGAAGTACCATGGCCCTCCCCAAAAGCGCTGCCAACTCCCACGCCCAAGACTCACTGTGCAGCAGTCTCTGAGCTTCAGTGAGGCTAGAACTATGGCCCTTCCCCAAATCAATGCCACCGATTCCCCACCGGACTCACTGTACAGCAGTTCCCGAGTGTTGGTCCCGACAGACTGGAGAGACCATCGCCCTCCCTCGAAGCAGCGCCGGCGACTCCCAGGCCCATACTCACTGTGCAGCAGCACCACAAGGGTTTGGGCATGAAGGCCAAGAGAACCATGGCCGTCCCCTGAAGCAGCGCCGCCAATTCTACCGGCCCTACTCACTGGGCAGCAGCTCTATCAGGTTTGGCTTGTTAGGGCCAGAAGAACCACAGCCCTCCCCAGAAGCAATGCCGCCATCTCCCTTGCCCAGATTCACTGTGCAGGAACTCCCCACGGTGTGAGTCATGAAGACCAGGAAACCACGGCCCCTCCTCAAAGCCAGCACACTGACTCCCCACCCGGACTCACTAGGCAGCAGCTACCAAGATGTTGACTATGAGGCCAAGATAATCAGCCCTTCCCCAAAAGCAGCACTGTTGACTCCACTGCCGGACTCACTGTTGCAGTGGCTCCACAAGGTGTTGGTCGTGAGGGCCAGGAGAACTACAACCCTTCCCCAAAGCAATGCGGTAGCACCCCCCCAGACTTACTGTGCAGCAGTTCAAGAAGTGTTGGTTGTGAGGGCCAGGTGAACCACAGCCCTCCCCAAAGCAGCGCCCCTTCTCCCTGCACGAGCTCACTTAAACAGCTCCGTGATCAGCCGTCATGAGTTAAAGGAGAACCACGGCCCTTCCCAAAAGCACCACCCATGAATTCCATGCACAGACTCACTGTGCAGCAGCTCCTGAAGTGTTCTTTGTGAGGGCCAGGAGAACTACAGCCCTCCCTAAAAGCAGGGCTGCCAACTCCCTATCTCAGACAAACTGTGCAGCAGCTCCCAATGTGTTGCCTATGATGGCCAGAGAACCACGGCCCTACCGAGGCCAAGGCCTCAACTTCCCCATCCAGACTCACTGTGCAGCAGCTCCCAGTGTTAGTCATTAGGCCTTGGAGAATCATAACCCTCCCCAAAGCAGCACCCCCAACTCCCATGCCCAGACTCACTGTGCAACAGCTCCCCGAGATGCTGGTTGAGAGGGCCAGGAGAACCACGGTCCCCCCCGAAGCATCACCACTGACTCCCTCGCCTGGACTCACTCTGCAGCAGCTCTCTAAGGTGTTGGTCATGATGGCCAGGAGAACCTCGTCCCTTCCCCAAAGCAGCACTGCCAACTCCCCCACCTGGACTCACTCTGCAGCAGCTCTGGGAGGTGTGGGTTGTGAGAACAAGAACAGCAACAGGCCCTTATCTGAACTAGCACCACCAACTCCCCCACAGGACTCACTGTGCAGCAACTCGCTGTGAGTGGTCCTGAGGCCAGAGAACCAGGCCCTCCCGAAGCAGTACTGCAAACTCCCCACCTGGACTCACTGTGCAGCAGCACGCAGTGTTAGTCATGACAGCCAGGAGAACAATGGCTTTTGGGCTGGACACAGCTTCCAGCAAGCAGAATGCAGTTCACATGATGTAGAGTCAAATCCGACCCACTTTTCAGCACACAGAACATTTATATGCAGAAATTTTTACTGTACCAGGCAAAATGCTCCACAGTCCCAATCGCTCAGTCTCTGCTCAAAACCAGGGCTCAGGGCAGCTAGAACTCTGCCAGACCCGATCGTATTCAGCAAAAATCTTCAGTCCTCTACAGGGTGAGCCTGGTCACACTTAGCTTCTATTCATTCACACAGGATTAGTTATTCTGAAAACCGCTTCCCTTCTGTGTCTCAGGGGAGTAGGCAGTTACACAGGCCAGAAATCAGGCCTTTCCACAGTTCCACTACTACGAGGATGGCTGCTCAGACTCGACGAGCTGTTGCTCTACCAGCTTCCAACTTAGCTCTACCCCAAACAGCAGACAGCTCAAGGGTTTCCCTCAGATCCAAAGGTTCAGTTGGCTGATGCAGTTGTCAGTCAATGTGAGAGGCACTGCGGAAGAGCAGTGGCCAGGGCCAGCAGAATGCTGGGATGCATCAGAATGGGGTTTACCAATAGAAAAATGGAGGTCATAAGTACCCTTGTACACCCATCTGGTTAGACTGCATTTGGAACATGAGTCCAGTTCTGGAGGCCGTACCTCAAAAAGAATGTATGCGGAGGCTGGAACAAATTCAGAGAGAGCAATGAAGATGGTAAAGGGTTTACTCACCTGTCCTATGAAGAAAGGTTGAGAGATTTGAACATGTACCCCAGTGCGGGGGCATGATTGAGACCTTCAAGTAACTTAAGCATACAAACTGGGTGCCAGTGAAAGCATCTTCCAGCTAAAGGAAATCAGAGACGAGGGGCATGGCTTGCAGATGGAGGGGGCAGTTCAGGGTAACATTAGGAGTACTATTTCACAGAGAGGTGGTGGATAAGTGGAATAGGTTCATGGAGGGTGGTTGGGAAGCAACATTGGAAGGCTTCAACAAGGCATGGGGTGTTGAGGGTGGAGAGCATGTTCTAGCAGATAGCTAGACAAATGGGCAGACTAGAGTTGGCCTGTCGGACCTTTTCTGCCATCACACACTTCTACGAATCTATGAATATTTTTAATATTTCAAGACAATTAAACAGATACTACAGGATATTACAACACACTGTAGGAACAGATTTTACAGAAAATAAAATAAACTGGTTTTACACAATGAGTTACAAACAAAACTCTAACTTATTTCTCTTTCTACAAGGTAGGTCAACTTAACCACGAGACAAGATTAAGTCATGGAAGACAGGAACTTTTACATGGCAGTTTGTCCATAGTCCTAAGCCTGACTGACTCTATGAGGCCCGTTGGCCCTAAAAACCCTCTAATTGCCCTCTGTGACATATCATCCAGTATCCAGTGGGTTATTATTCCTAGCTGCACCAGGTGTGTTGTGAGGCATGAAGGCACTTGTGCTGACTGTCTTCAACTTACCTGAAAGTGCAGTTCAGGAACAGCAGCCCACACTGGTGTCTTACTGCACTTATAAAATGAGTCTACAGTAAAACCAAAACTAAGATAAGTTTAACAGTGCAGTTGCTATTCCTGGGTGCACTACTTTGGAACCTGCTGCACCTATCAGGCATGAAGTTCTCCCCATTGTACAATGCCTGGTAACACATAATTCCCTATCTGCAATTGAACATTATTTGTAATTCACAGTTTACACATTTATTTTGTGTATTCTTTCACCAATCAGCTAGGATACTTAAATGACACAGTGGTTGCAATCACTTACAATCTACTGGTATCGAGACTTGGACAGAAAAAAGCTGAACATGTACTCTCTGACCTCTACCTCCTAGATGCAGCCAGACCTGCTCAAACACCCCAGAGCTGGGCTGCTGTTTCAACCCCAGACGGTGCTCCTCTCTACCCTCCCAGCTGCAGTCAGACCTGCCATACACTGCAGAGCATGGATGCTGTTTCCAAACCCCAGACTGTACTCCTCTCTACCCTTCAGCTGCAGCTGGACCTGCAAGCACTGCCGAGCAGGGCTGCTGTTTTCAAACCCCCAGATGGTGCTTCTCTCTACCTCCCAGCTACAGCAGCACCTGCCAAACATTGCAGAGCAAGTCTGCTGTTTCCAACCCCCAGATGGTGCTCCTCTCTACCCTTCCAGCTGTAGCCATGCTTGCCAAACACTGCAGAGCAGGGCTGCTGTTTCCATACCCCAGACGGTGCTCCTCTCTACCCTCCCAGCTGCAGCCAGATCTGCCAAACACTGCAGAGCAGGGTCACTGTTTCCAAACCCCAGACTGTGCTCCTCTCTACCCTTCCAGCTGTAGCCATGCTTGCCAAACACTGCAGAGCAGGGCTGCTGTTTCCATACCCCAGACGGTGCTCCTCTCTACCATCCCAGCTGCAGGTTGACATACCAAACACTGCAGAGCAGGTACTTAACTTTGCGACATCGTAGTGCTGCTCAGGGTAAAAGAAAGACCATAGTCTGAGACCTAAGGTCGGAGGACCGCAACTGATAGAATTGTAAGCAGCATTTGCTCCCTGCTACTATCATGAATTTCGTATGACTCTGGGGGGAGGTGGGTACATTAAGGCGTGATTGTACGCTGCGTGGGATTTGTCTGTTTGCTGAGGGTGCTTTAAGAACTCTGTTTTTGGGGTTTTAATCTGTTGTGTATTTGTGTACCTTTTTTATTAATTGCTTGCATTTTGGAACTTGTTTGAGGATGATTTAGACTGACTGCACTTTGTGGAATTGTCGTTGTAACCAATGCAATCTATGTTCAGGAGCCGAGGCAGCAGTTAATGCTATGTGATCTGAATCAAGGCACATTGTGTAATCCTGGCTGTGGCTTTAAGCACCTGCCATTCACCTCCTCAGCGTCTTTGTGTGTTTCCTGCGAACCCTCTATTGATTGCTACGACCTTTAAATCCATTAACCACACTTATTATATCCAAAGAGCCAGTGTTTCCAAAACCCCAGATGGTGCTCCTCTCTACCCTCCTCTCTACCCTCCCAGCTGCAGCTGGACCTGCCAGACATCACAGTGTTGCTCAGGGTAGCCTGCCACCACTACCACGGCAGCTTCCCCCACCCTCCACCTTATGAGTACACTGGGTCACATGACTGCCACTCTTTCCCCAAATCCCCCCTTAGCAGATGATACTACTTTACCACTAGGGGGTGCTGCACTCTACCTCCTCTATTTTATAAATTTGAACTTATAGTGTTCATTAGCCCAATCTATCCCTCCACTTACTCCACCTCTTTCCCCCTACCACCCTCTAACCTGCCCTCCAGTATATCCCTGCTTCTTTTCTCCCGTTGCTCTCTCAGTATATCCCCCATCCTTTCACTCTTGCTTGTTTTCCCCATGGGACTTGAACCCCTGGCCCTATGTGCCCAACTCACTGTTAGTCTGCAACTCTATCTACTAGGCCACCCAGCATGTTACTGTTTTCCACCTGGTGCAATCCTATAGTATCCCCCCATATTCACACTCACACACTTGGTACAGTCCATTGATTGCAGGTTTCTCAGAAGTCTAATCCCCAAGTTAGATCTTCTTAAAGCCCATGAAAACCATCTCCTGCCTTGTTAGTACCTGCTGTTCAATTATTAGCAGTAACCTACTCAGTCCCCCCGGCACACACACTCACAAACCAGTATCCTCACTACTACTCACAAAATGCAACTAGTGCTTACCTGGCTGCATGTAATAGCCCTCTTCCCCATTCTTTCCTCCCCATTCACTATCCCTTCTGCCTCTAATTTCCTCCCCAATCTCCCATCTTCTCTGAATTGCTACTGAATCTATAAAGAACACAGAGTTCTTTGCTTTTATACAGAAATAACTCTTCATATAACAGTCCAGTGGCTAGCATTCATCAGTTTCCAACGTTTAGCAGGGGGATTGTGATCTACAGTAGATTCCATCCTTTTCAAAATGACAGCACGAATCTGTCAACTGCTTTCTCTTCTCTAGCACACCATACTCAAATTGACAGAACACAGCTTAATGTGCAGCACACCATGTTACTGCCATTCATCTAGCTTCCATCTACCTTGCTACTGAGTGTTGCAGGAACCGTTATTTACGTTGTCTAAAATCCCCATATAATCACTTAACTATTTTCTTCCTTATGGGATACTCGAATGCGAGCTCGTATGTCTCAGTTCTTCGCGGTTGACACGCACAGGAAAAAGCCAAACAATAATCTTACCCGAGCGATACTGTGTATATCTCAAGCGCTCCAGCATGTACCAGCCCTACTGTACCTGGTTCGGAATAATAAACGCGTGAATGGACTGCAAAAAAAAAGGCGCGAGGATTGACAAGTACGAGCAGCATTCTAATAGTGTTCCACAAACACTTACCATTCCATTATCGAAGGTTATCAAAAAAAATAAAATATAAAAGTAAAATGTAAAATGGGGACAATTTAGCACAAATTGGTACACAATACAGTAAGTGTGCGCTATATTGATTCCTGGTCATTTCAGATAGCATACTAGAGGAGGCACAGCAAACAGAGACATTCATCGAATCCTTCCATTTCCTTCAAATTTCGCACAACCCCCAAAAAAATGCTATGACACAACAAAGTGGTATTTCATTCAACTGCAATATAAAAAGGCTACTGATCAACAAATTAAAAAATATCGTGCCCAGCACTGACTGGCTAACGCGTCAAGATCTACTTTTTTCAAAAATCCATGCTGAAACAATATTTCTATCATACCCAGGAAAAAATATAATACAAAAAAAGTGATGTACTGTGTCATGGTAAACTCTGTCCCATAGATTAGGAAAAACGACATCCTCGGCTCGCTCACTAATTTGAAGGGAAAAACATTTGTAAAAATGGTGTGTGGTACTCACGGCTGCATGAATTGCTGACACAAAAAGAAGTTTTCTTGTGGTGGGTACCCGACAGTCTGTACCATTGCCTTCTAATTTACAAATTGAAGTAAAGACTTATCCCCTTTCAAATCCCTCACTTCTTACATGTCCGTCTGCCAGGAATTTCCAGTTACTAGTGCCCATTTTCAAAACTAGAGAAAAAACAACTGACCTCACAAAACAGCTGATTATGCTGACTTCACAAAGCAGTAGATCTCAGGCAAATGTTCGATAATGTGCTTTCAGACAATCGGGAGACGTTCCAGCTCAGCTTGCAGTCCACAAGGGGAAAATGCAAGTCATCAAATCTCAGTCAAACGAGTACAAAAAAGAGGCTACAGTTATGTGGTGAGCTGTGATTGGTTAATACTGATACCAATAACAGAAAGTCAGAGGTCCCTGCTTTACCTATCACTAGGCAGATTTCTACTAATGCAAACTGTCTATGTGCTCTGTAGCTCTGAAAAAAAAATGTTTAAAAGGACGAGTTATGCTGTCGGCGGCAGCAGGGGCTTAATTAATGTAGGACAAGTTAACTCGTCGGCGGCAGGATGGGGGTTAAGAAAATTTAAAAATTAAAAACAATTAAAAACAAACTGCTCTGGTTGGGGCCTCCCTGATGAGCAGAGGGCCATCAGCATCCTCAGGGTTCACTGGTGCCTAAAACCAACTATGCATATCCCTTGCAACACACCATTGACCCTTGATTTGCTTTCATGAGTGTCAAGGTGTTATTTGGCCAGTAGACATTCCACCGCTCTCCCCAGTCAAAAATGCATCATGACTTGCTATCCCTTTTTGTTATTGACCAACAGACCAAATATCACAGTTCTTCTTCCTCATTCCTCCCTTGTCACTCACCATACCTGCCTCTCTGAAAATGCGATAGCATTACCTGCCCCCCCAGGCTAAACCATAGTCAAGATGCTATGCACACTACCCTAGCCCCTTCACATATTCATTGCAAGACAACATTGACAATGGAGCTGCCTTTACCAAGGTGTAAGTCCAGCAGTGGCCATCACATGCCCTCCTCACCTGAAAAACACCATGACTTGCTATCCCTTGTTGTCAGTGGCCATCACACAGCATGTCATGGTACGTCTTCTTTATCCCTCCCTTGTCACACACCATACCTGCTTGCCTGATCTTGGGACAGCATGGCCTCCTACCCACAGGATGAACTATTGTCATTGTGGCCTGCACAGTACCCCACCACCTGTACACATCCCTTCTAACACATCATTGACCCTTGATTTGCCTTCAAGTGTGTCAAGGTGTCATTCAGTGTACATCACACCATCCTTCTCCCTCCACAGCCAAAAACATATCACGACTTGCTAGACTTTTTGGTCAGTGGCCAGCAGACACCATGTCGTGGTATGTCTTCCTTATTCCTCCCTTATCACATTTCCTTATTCCTCTTTTGACACTCACCATACCTGCCTGTCTGAACTCTTAACAGCATTGCCTGACCACATCCAGCACACCACCTCCAGTCACATCATTAACCACAGAGAGCATTTAATGGCCACTCCACACACCACCGCCCACCAGTGTACTTACCCATTTGAACACATGCTTGCCTTGCATGCCATCCATTTCTGTACAACACAGTATGAATTCCACAGTACTTGTTTTGCTTTAGCAACAACATGTATTCTTAATATGAAGGTTGAAGTGTTATTAAAAAAAAAACAAAATGTCAAGATGTTTGCCTGTTTACCATTGAAAAATCATAAAAGAATTGGAACACAATGAGTGCTAACTTCTTATTTGCCATACTGACATTGTGTTGGGCACATGCATTACCACATAATGTCCAAAAACACCACAGTATGATCATACAAATAAATGTATAATGTATGATGTATGACACCATGAGCCTTGTGTCACATTACTATATTAATATAATTACAGATCACTGATACATACTATGCATGGAAAAAAAAGCATTACACCCCACAAAAATGTTTACATTGCATCTGTGCAGGCCTCATCACACAACAAACAAAGGACATGGAACACCACAGTTTGATAATGGAAATATTACATGACAACTGTCACTTAAATACACATATTTCACTAATGCATGTTTTCTATTTGCATTACATTACTCATTACAGTATTGTACTACTATGACATCAATTTGCAACAATACATGTGTTGATAATAACATGTAACTTATTACTGCATATTTTTCTGAACACAGATTATAAACCAGCACACAGTGGAGACGAGATGAACTCCACATTAGTGGCCAAAGAAGAAATTACTCAAGACAGCTCTATGGATGCCAATCCTGTTGACACAGAGGCTGAAGAACAAATGTGAAACTGACTTGTTACTTTTGGGACTCAAAAATCACTATATCATCTTCCTTATAAAAGCAGTGGTTAGATAGTTCACATCATAATATCCAATCATTTTTTAATGGTTTCTCAAAATTATTTAGTCTGATATGGTGTTCTTATATCTTGTTTTTTCTGGAATTCTCTCTCTTTTTTTTTGCAGTGTATGGGTACCTGGTACATCAATGTCAGTAACACCCATGTTGCAACTTGAATATTAATGTATTGATACTCTCATGACATTACTGAAATGTCCTCTATATCTTTTATTTGTGACATTATATATTGAATAATGGTCGGTGAACTATGTACAACAATCATGTGCTGCCACAAACAGTTCCAGATTGCAGGATACCTTGAGAGGCAATCTTGCAATACCCAATGTAATCAGAAGACAGAGGTAGTAACACTGTTTTTTTTCTACTGGAGGTGCCCAGCCTGAATTTTTTGTGATGTGTATTTTGTTCTGTGTTTTTCTATTTTTTGATGTTAAAACAAAACTGCCTATATGCCAATTGAGAGTCCTATAAAAAGGAGATAGTAAGGTCCTCAACGGAATGGCGGAAAGAGGTGTCTTCATAATAATTTAGATCAGAGGTGTGTTGATTGGGGCTGCTGAGTCAGCAGTGGGTTCCACTGAAACATTCTTGTGGGGAGAAAATTCAAGTGCTGAGGCAGGAGCAGAGCACCTGGCTATGGAGATGCTCTCAATATTTTGCATGAAACAAATGACAGGAGGGACATCACTGAATATTTGGGGGAATGGAAGTCCATAGTTAAGGGGCAGAGTTGGCAAAGCATGGTCCACCTGTTTCAGATCTGATTCTTGGGGCAGCAATCAGTTAATTATCACTTGATTTAAGAGGACAGCAAGAGAAAGGAGGTGCTGTTAGAATTTTGCTACCCTGCTGGAACTAAAGAACTATAACTATACTACTGGGACCTTCAATTTAGGGTAAAAACAAAAAAAAGAGTTGTGTGTTTGTCTGAGTTGGATGAAGTGAGTTGTTATTTGTGCAGTTAGCTAGGTGAAGAAGGAAACTGGCTGGGAAAGGGCTCATAGCAGTGCAGGAGGAGTTTGTGGGGTTGGGGAGGGGCCTTGGACAAGTAGCATGTTTGGCAAACTTCTCGGAGGTGCTGCCTGTCTATGACATGGGTGAGGCTAGGGTGCTCCGCACCATGGAATTCAATCAATGGTTGAAATACTGGTACAGAGATCAGGGTTTTGGCTTCGTTGGGGACTGGGGGTCTACCTGGAGGGATGCAGGCCTATACTGGCATGATGGTCTGCATCTGTCCAGGAGGGAAACCAGGATCATAGGTGATGGGTTTAAATGCTTCACTGGCAAGCATTTAAACTCGCCAAGTGGGGAGGCACTGAAAAGGAGCAGGGAAAGCCTAGCCCTCCCCAAAAAATAAGGGTAATTAGTGAGGTAAACACCAGGATAGAGAAGTCGATAAGGAGGAGGGCAGGGGTAAATGGAGAAAAAGGGAAAGGCAGTAAGTACAGGGATGGGGCAAAAAGAGGTAAGGCCATCAAAAAATGGAGGGTAATGAGTACTAATGCCTGTAGTTTAGGTAACAAGCTCCCTGAACTGGTGGCCTTGATGGAAGAGGGACACCTGGATATTGTGGCAGTCACAGAAACATGGTACGCAGAGAACCATGACTGGGATGTCAACATACCAGGGTACACAATCTACAGGAGGGACAGGGAGGGTAGAAGGGGAGGAGGTGGAGCACTCTACATAAGGGAAGAGATCAAAGCAATGGAACTAAATGGTAAACAGGGAGGAGAAGAGGCACTGTGGGTCACCCTGGAGACCAGGAATGGCACCACAATCAGCATGGAGGTTGTATACAGGCCCCCATCTCAGGGGGAGGAAATGGACAAGAAAATGATAGAAGGCATCCTTAGGATGGCAGAGAAAGGAGAGATATTGTTGATGGGGGACCTGAATATGCCAGATGTTAACTGGAGCACTTTTGCATCAGCCACATCCAAGAGCAGGGTCATTCTCGATGCCCTACAGGGGGCATGCCTCAGTCATCTAGTGTTGGAACTCACTCAGGATGGAGAAATCTTAGACCTGGTGCTCTCAAATGGGGATGGAGAGAGGATTTTAGATATAGAAGTGGGTAGCCATCATGGAACAGGTGATCATCAAACAGTGTGGTTCACAATAAACACAGCCACAGAGTCAAGCTATACAAAAGTGAAGATACTGGACTTCAGGAAGGCTGACTTTGTCAAAATGGGAGAGTGTCTCAGAAAAGCACTAGCAAACAGGCAAGAAGGAGGGGTGGAGGAACAATGGAGAAACATCAAAACTGCCATCACAGAGGCAACAAGCCTTTGTATGAAACAAAAAAAAAAAACAAATCAAAATGAAAGAAAAAACACTATGGTTCTCAAAAGAGGTGGCAGGGAAGGATAGGGAGAAAAAAAACAGCATTCAGGAAGTATAAGAAAACACAAAAGGAGCAGAACAGAGAACTGTACCAGTTAAAGCAGAAGGAAGCGGGAAAGGCAGTCAGAATAGCAAAGGCCCAAATCGAGGAAAAGATAGCCAACTCAGTTAAGAAGGGGGATAAAACCTTTTATAGGTACATTAGGCAGCAAAGAAACACCAAGGGAGGGATAGTGAGGCTTAATAAAGAAGAGGGTGGGTGAGCAGAGAGGGACAGTGAAAAAGCAGGGATACTGAATGAATACTTTTGCTCAGTATTCACAAAAGAAGAGGAGGGGGAGGTACCTAATCCAATCAATAGAAGCACTCTGGATAAGGGGGTTGATACCAGTTCTTTCACAGAAGAAAGGGTTCTGAAAGAACTCCTAAAACTGAAGGTGGACAAAGCAATAGGGCCTGACGGGGTTCACCCCATAATTCTAAAAGAACTAAGGAGAGAGCTAGTGACATCACTGACTACCCTTTTTAACAAATCATGGGAGGATTGTGTAGTACCTAAAGACTGGAGGAGGGCAGATGTGATTCCCCTTCACAAATGAAGCAGCAAAGCAGAGGCAGGAAATTATAGACCTGTTAGCTTGACCTCAGTGGTAGGGAGATGATGGAATCACTTCTGAAAGAAAGAATTGTTGAGTACCTAGAGGCCAGCAGGGCATAGGACCCAAGGCAGCATGGATTCAAAGAAGGAAGGTCATGTCATAAAAATCTAATAGATTTCTTTGACTGGGTGACCAAAGTAGTAGACCAGGGAGGGGCTGTGGACATGGCCTACCTAGACTTTAGCAAGGCATTTGACACAGTCCCATACAAAAGATTAATAAGCAAATTAGCCAGCTTGGGAGTGTGTCCCAGGGTGGTAGACTAGGTAATGGAGTCCACTCCGATGAAAGGGGGGTTACTAGTGGGGTACCATAGGGTTCAATATTGGGACCGGTGACACAAAGATCTGCAAAAGGGTTGATACACAAGGTGGAAAGGATGACAGGGGACTTGGCACAGTTGGAGGAATGGTCAAACATATGGCAGCTAGGATTCAATGAAAAGAAGTGCAAAGTAATGCACCTGATAAAGAAAAACTCAAGGGAAGGGTATACAAAGGGGGGAGGTAATAACAACAACAGAAATGGAAAGGGACCTGGGGGTAGTCATATCAGATGACCTAAAGGTAAGCAAGCAATGTGAGAAGGCAGTATGGATGGCTGGGGGGATACTGGGATGTATAGGGAGAGGATTCACCAGTAGAAAACAGGAAGTTGTTATCCCTCTATATAGACAGTTGGTAAGACCCCATCTGGAATACTGTGTGCAGTTCTGGAGACCCCATCTCCACAAGGACATAGACAGGATGTAGGCAGTCCAGAGGAGGGCAACTAAAATGGTGCAGGGTCTGCAACAGAAGCCATATAAAGAGAGACTAAAGGAGATTAATGTGTATACCCTTGAGGAAAGGAGGGAGAAGGAGGACATGATAGAAACTTTTAAGTACCTCAAGGGAATCAACAAAGTCCAAGAGGGTAGCATCTTTCAGAAAAAGAGATGTGCAAGAACAAGGGGACACAATTTGAAGACAGAGGGGGGACTTCTCAGGAGCAATGTGAGGAAGTATTTTTTCACAGAGAGGGTGGTGGACGCATGGAACAGCCTTCCTGAGAAGGTCATGCAATCAAAAATAGTGGGGGAATTCAGTAATGCATGGGACAGACATAAGGCAATTCTTGTGGGGGGATAGGAAGGAGTAGGCTATTGGTTTACTAGGATCTACTGCTTATCCAATAGATAGGGAAATGGGCAGACTAGGTGGGCCATGTGGTCCTTATCTACAATCAAAGTCTAAGTTTCTATGTTTCTATGAGGGTATCCATTTTCAATTCGTCTAAGAGTGGATGAGAAGGATTGGGGCAGACCATTTTTCATTATATTGAAGATGATACTGCCATAACTGTAGTCAGGCAGAGGTGATGGGGAAATCAACCTAGTTTGTGATAGACAGCACAGTGGTGGTCAGGTGGGTGACTGTGGTGCAAAATGACAAATATTGTTATAGGTGAAGTCTCATTGTTGGATGGTACATCTGGCAGCTGAGGAGTTCACTAGTGCTTCATAAAGCAATTTGGGGAACAGCATGCTTCTTGCAAAGGTTCAGTAAGCTTGAGGGGTCAGGTCTCGGGGCTACTTTGTATGATACACCAAGCATGGAGCTCACAGATTTACTGACCCTTGTCACATGTGCCATGTAGTCAAGATAGGTGTCTAGGATGAGTCTGAAATACAAGAAGAGAGAGGTTGTTGGAACCAAGGAGCCATCATGATAAACAGCTGATAAGGGGGAAGGGCAGGCTCTAACTTTAGTGGTAGTGCCAAATAGCATTGAATGAGTTTTGGTAGTGTTAAAGATATGTTTGTTCTATGCCTGCTCGGTGTGCGCTGATTGGAAGTCCACTGTCAGCTGTTGATTTATCTGATTAATATGCTTTGAGCTAGTATAGAGAACCAGATCATTGGCGTACAGTATGGAAGTGGAGTGGGTTATATTATGTGTGATACTGTTTATGTAAGTGCAAGGCAAACAGCAGGGAGCCAAGTATGGAGCCCTGTGAGACTCCTCTCAGGGAAGGTGCAGAATCTGAAAATGGAGATGATACAAGACCTTCTGGCCTGTGTTTGCCAAGTAGTTTTGAAACCAGAGGAGAGGAGTTTGTGAAATGCCCAGGTCACCAGTTTTGTCAGTGAGCAGGATGTGATCAACAAGGTCAAAGGCCTTTGTTAGATAAATCAAAATGGCACCTGTGAGATTACCTGCATCCATGGCAGCTGAAATGCTATTTCTAAGGGTAAGAAGGACATTGGTAATATGGTGATCTTTATGAAATCCATGTTGATTGTGGGACATAAAGTTATACTCAGTAAGGTAACTGGTAAGCTGTGACGCCATAATCTTCTCTGGTATTTTACTTAGGGAAGGCGGTATTGCAGTGGGTCTATGGATGTTCAGGATTCTACAATCTCCCTTCTTGAATACTGGGCAATCTGAGCAGTTTTTCATATATCAGGTACTATGCCTGTAGAGAGGGATAGGTTGATTAGTTTAGCTATAGGGGAGGCCATACCTCTCAACTGTCACTGACTATAAGTGATGTCCCTCATTTTACCCATCAAAATTGCTCTTTCCCTCATCCATCCCACAGTGAAACGATACTGCCCATACAGAGAATGTGCTGTTAATTCAGACGTTAAAGCAGAAATGCATAGTCTTCTAAGATGCCACACCAAAAATAAACTTTGTACAAGAAAACACATTGGTTTCCACAGTGTTCTGAGCGAGCACTGTGGCATGCTGTAGTATGAATGCGTATGGCGCAAGTGCCACTTGGTGAAGAAAATATGAACAGTTCATTAAATTAAACATGCATGGCATGGAGGTTATTAAAAGTTGTTAGTTTTTAGAGATTTTTAAATAATAGATACTTAGGATTATTAGTAATCTAATGCTTTTATGGGAGGCATGCTAATATTTTAATAAAGGGGAAGTTGATATACAGGGTGGTAAATTGTGTTAACAATCATTCTTGGTAAAGTGTCCTATGACTTACAGCATAAATTTACTTAATAATAGGTTGTGTTATTGAACAGTTATAGAAAACGGGGTTATGTGGGATAATATTGGCTTGAATCAGTTGACAGGTACAGTTATAGTTAAAAAAATATATATTGTAATGGTTTAAAACCAACATAAATTGATATATGTGAAGTTATACACCATGGCTTTGGCAACTGTCTTTATATATGTTTGGTTGAAAGCTATTTAAAGACTATTAATTCATCTTATTGATAAAAAGTACAATAGGTATAACTGCTGTACTAGTATTTCTAAATCTGTGTCTGCCAATCAGGTGATATAAGACAATTATTGTAGATTTTTTGACTTGCATTAACTGAAAATGACAAATAAAGTTTTTTTTAGCAGCAGTTTTTATATATTGTTGTGTTCTGCTCATCTGATCTGTTGGTTAAAAATGTTACCTGGGTTGAAAATAATGGAACATATGAAAACCAAAAAATTCAATATTTGATTTAAGGTGTAAGAGAACAGAACCTAGGTTTGATTACTTCAGGACTGCTAAAACAATGTGAAACAAAGCAATTTGGCAAATATATAGAAACTAGAAAGTTGGATTTTAAAATTATCAGTTTGGGATAACAAAGTCTGTTGCGGTCTGGTGATGTTGAGAAGAATCCTGGCCCAGGACATCAGTTGGATATAATAGATTGGCTGAAATGGTAGGGACTTAAATTAATGCATATGAATGTCTGCAGTTTGCTTAAAAAAAGAAAAAAAACAATTAGAGACATGGAGCCACATACGACCCAGACATAATAATGATTATGGAGTCCTGGTTAAAACTGAAAATTGATGATAATTTAATCCATATAGAAGGATATAATTTTATTAGAAGGAATAGAATAAAAAAACGGGGCGGGGGGCAGATAATATTTTACATTTGGTAATCACTCACATTTAGGACTATAGAAAAAATAATTTGATTTTATACTGTATGTGAACATTTGTTCCTTGAAATAATACTGGGAAATACAAAAAAACTGAAGGTTGGATGTATTTACAACCCCCCTCAATCAAATATTCATGGACTCGAGGAACTAATAGAACTACTGGATAATTACAGAAGAAGGGAAATGCTTTTAATTGGTGACTTACACCTAAACTGATTGGGAAATGATTTAAAAAAGTATATAAAATTGCTTCAGAAAGTAAATTTAACTCAATAAATGTAGGGACAAGAATAAACAATAAAACAAAAACAATGACTTTATTGGATTGGATAATGGTTAATAATGTAAGGAATAATAGAGCTGTAGGTGTATTACCAAGTGCAATTGATGATCATTTAACTTTTTGTTATATATGGAGCAATACAAGACAAAAGGGACAAAGTAGGATAGTGGAAACTAGGGCAATACATAATGGCAAATTAACATACATAAAAAAAGACCTAGCAGAAGTAAACTAGAACAAGTTAAAGGACACAAATGATGTAAATACTGCAGTAGATTTATTGTTGGAAACATTAAATGCTATAATTAATAAAATAGCCCCTATGAAGAAGAAACAGGTAAGAGCTGCAAGCAACATGAGGTTTGTATACAGGGGCAGTGTTCATGGACCTGACCAAGGCCCTCGATCCCATGGACCACCAGTTATTAGAAACAAAGTTGTTGGAAATAGGTTTTGGAGACCCAGTGGTAAACTGGCTGCTCAGCTATTTGATGGGAAGGAAACAACAGATTTGGGTGAATGGTGTGCTATCAGAAGCAATGGATGTTTGCTACAGGATCCCACAGGGATCAATTTTGGGTCCCATGCTGTTTTCACTTTATATTAATAAAATACCAGCTATATGTATGGATTCCCAAATGGTGTTATATGCCGATAAAAGCTATTTATTCTGCTGATAGAAATTTGGTAAACTTGAAACAAACTCTGGAGTGTGAATTTGAAAAGATGATAAATTGGTTCAAAATGAATCACTTGGTTTTGAATAAAACTAAAATGAAAGGAATGCTATTTTGTACAAATCATAAGCAGAAAGCAATAAAGAATATTCTGATATTCGCACTGCAGAAGGTATACATTTAGAAATGGTTGCAGAGTTTAGATATCTAGAAATAGTGTTGAACAATTAAGTTCTGAAACAAATATGGAATAAGTGACAAAACAATTACATCAAAAACACAGTACTTTGTATGCAGTTAGGGACTTTTTAACAAATGAGACTAGATATACTATAGCTCAGACCTGCCTTATTTCAATTCTAGAATATAGGAATTTAGTATGTGGGGGACTATCAGAAAAAATTAAAAAGCAAAGGGTTTGTCTATACAGTGCAACCTATAGATTTACTCTTATAGTAAAACAAAGAGGAGCAGAAGACAACAACAAGAGCAGTAAGATCACAAGACACCATGGGCCAGATTTTCAAAGGGCCCTTAGATCCACGCAAGCTGCATCAAACAACCAGCTTGAATCAGATCTTGGTGCACCAAATACTGTGCACCATAGTTTGCAAGAAAAGTGATCCATATGACAAAGTCCCCCAAACTGATGCAAGAGATCTACTGCATCAACACAATGGCATAAGCGATGGGAATGATGCAAGCTGCACAAAAACAAAAGGTGCAAGTTGAGTAAAAATGGTGCATGTTAAGCCAGAAAAATGACACAAGGAATGGAAATGATGCAAACTTGAGTACAAAAATGGTGCAAACTGAGTAGAAATGGTGCAAACTGATGAAAAATTGTGCAAACTGAGTAAAAATGGTGCAAACTGATGCAAAATGATGCAAACTGAGTAGAAATGGTGAAAGCTGAGTAACCAAAAAGGTGCAAGCCAAGTCAAACAAATGATGCTAAGGACGAGAATGACACAAGCTAAGTAAACAAAACGACAGATGAAATGGCCAAAACTATGCCCCCAAAATGTTCTGAACTAGTCCTGCAGGAGAATACTGGCCCTTAATATTAGCATAGTTGGGTATGACCACCTGCTTTGAGTCTCTATATCCTCCAGTGTCCCTTAGACCAGTTCTGGCTGATCTAGCAGCTGACTGTACTTTGACATGTTTGGTGTCAGTGGTGCAGCTTGAAATTATGACAGGTGCAGTCTTGCACCATTTTTGTGGCGCAAGACGGCTTGCATTGTGGTGCTGCCACTTGTATGGTGCAAGACTGATGCAGCCACTTTTGTCGTAGGGTGGACTGCCTTTGACGCAGTGCTCCTTTGAAAATCAGATCTAGCACAACATTTGACGCTAGACTCCCTTGCACCACAATTGTTTGGTGCACATCCCTTGTATCATACCTGGGGCTTTGAAAATCTGGCCCCATAACTTTAAAGACACCACAATGTAGGACAGTAAAGAAACAGACAGCATCGGAAAAAGTAGCTATAAAAACCTGGAATGCTCTTCTGGATAGTATGAGGAACCTAAAAATAGGTTCAGTTTCAAGACATCCTTGAAAAGGTTAGTCAAAAACAATGTACAGTCCAAAGGTAAATTATAAATCAGGGGTTATACAAGATGTTTCCCATTATTGGTTTAACTAGTTATAGGTTTGACTTACAATGCTAACCTCGTAATATCACTGTTTGTTCTGTAAATAACATCAGTCTGCAAATTGTTACTGTATAATTGTGTTTTCCAGTATGCCTCCTGGAGTGTGAATATGTGAATGGTATATGAGTAATTGTAAATTTATATTGTTACTGTATAGTGAAGTTTACTGAATGCATTTTTTTAGTTTCGGGTTGAGCCTGTAAAAGGGCCACGTGACTCAATGCTGTTTACCTGGTTAACAAAATAAAATGAAAATGAAATGAATCTCCAGGTTAGAGGATACAGTGTGTCCTTATTATGAGGGTCAGTATCCCTCAGTGTCCCACATTTTGAGTGTGCATGTCCCTCATTTCAGTGACAAAAGTTTAAAATGTATGGGGAGGCTAATTCTTTTGTTGCAATTTTAAGAAGTGTTGGTTTGGCTCCATCCAGGCCTGCAGATTTAGTCATGAATGCACATAAAGGGTGGGATATTCAAAAGGGTTGCACTATGCGCAATAGGGTTGCGCCAGTGCAAGTCCGAAAATGCGCCATTCTGCAATATTCAGCAGGAGGCAGTTGCGACACTGAAAACATGCTGAGCAACAGCGCAATGCATATGAAGGTATGCGTAACCGAAGGGGGTGGAACCATGCATAAAGTGCGCAATGCGATGATCTCAAAGGTTTGCGAATGCACAACAGTGGATCAGGGCAGAAGTTGCTTACCATGAAATGTGCTAAAATAAAAAGGCTCAAGGAAGAGGTGCAAGAACGCGACAGAATGCAATATGAGGCAGCCACAGAGCAGGCCACAGCAGCAACCAGTGCAGGCCAGGGAGTAGTCAGGACAGAATAGGGTCAGCTGAAGGTGTGGGGCCACAGAGTGCAGAGGCCAGTAGGTGTACCCAGTGCAGTGGAGGTAGCAGTCAGGACAGCGGGGGAACAGATCAACAACAGCCGGGGGACACAAGCCAGGAGATGGACAGTGCCAGCTTCCACATGGAAGCTGTAACGAGGGGGTGAGAAGGCATGCTGCAGGGGGCGTGGCTGTGGAAGGGCCGTCAGCAGTACGCCCCCAACAGGCAGTACCGTGCCTGCATCAGCTTTGAGCTGTATTCAGATGTCGAGATTGTGGGCCAGTACCGCCTGAACAGGGCAATACTGAAGCTGCTCTGTGAGCTGTGCAGTGATGTGATGCAGGCACCCTCACGACGGAGTCACGCTCTGTCAGTGGAGACAAAGGTAACAGCCTGCATGTGCTTGCGCCTATGGGTACCTTCCAGAGGCCAACAGGGGACACCACAGGCATAACACAGTCGGCCATGTTACGCATCCTCACCCAATTCCTCAGCGCATTGCTGCCACATGCTGTGGAGTACATCCATTTCCCCAGCACCACGGCAGAGCGTACAGCAAACATGCAGGAGTTCCACAGGGTAGCACGTATGCCTGGCATGCTAGGGGCAATATACTGCACCCATGTGGCCATTCGCACACCACCTGGCCCTGATGGGGCTGCATATCACAATCGGAAGGGGTTCTCCAGTGTCAACTGCCAGGTGGTGTGTGATGCCAGTGGGCGCATCATCAATGTCTGTGCCACACACCCTGGTGGAGCACACGATTCATTCATATGGTACCAGTCTGCACTGTGCCATCGATTCGAGAGTGGGGATATCCCCACAGGACATCTAGTGGGTGAGTATGCATGTAGGAATGGCAAAGTTGGGGCAAGGGTGGGTAAGCCACAGGTGCCATGGGAGTGGCACACAGGGCTAGGGGCAATATGGGCCTGAACATGACACTAACCTCCACTATCTCCACACAGGTGACAGTGGATACCCACTCTGTCCCTGGCTGCTCACACCCTACCAGTGCCCCACCACCCCATCGCAGCAACGCTTCAATGAGGCACATGCCGCCACACACAACATCATCGAGCGGGTGTTTGGGATGCTGAAGGCACGCTTCCGATGCCTAGACACCTCCGGTGGTGCCCTACAGTACAGCCCCTCAAAGGCCTGTGGGATATTCCTGGCCTGTTGTATCCTGCACAACATGGCCAAAGACTGTGGGATAGCCATACAGGTCGAGGAGGGGGACAGCGATGGGGATGCTGGTGACGCCGGTGATGATGGGGATGAGCAGCTTGGACGGCGTGACCCCCAAATTATCCGGCTGGCCCAGCTGCACCGGGACACCATCACAGAGGAGCACTTTGCACAACACAGGTAAGTCATGGGGCCATGTGCAACCAACACTGTCTAGGGCGCAACCCACATACACACAGGGTAACACAACAGGAGTGCATGACAGTGAGGGGAGTGGAAGGGTACAGGTGCACAAACACACAACCAGGGAGGGGTAAACAGTCACACTCCACATGGACAGACACACACACACACACACACACACACACACACACACACCAGGCACAAAGTGCACAGGGGCAGGTGCACAGCAGAGCAGGGACAGACATGTGAAACACACACATCCACAGGCCACCTCCACCACCTGTACTGTCCATGTACGTGTGTCAGATGCTGGGCACCCTTGCACCTTGGTGTACAGTGCAATGCAGGCATCATCATGCACATGCACCTGTGAACAGCAGTCAGGAGGGTGTGCAGGTGGTCCATGTGTCGGCGTGTTGGGCAGGGCACCCACTGGTGCACTGCCCACCATAACCCACATTGCACACAGGGCAGCACCAGACAGGGCCCACACTGGGAGACAGGTCGGTCATGTGGCACTGTGCCACGGCCACCTCAGATGCATGGGCGGCCCTGCTGAGATCCAGCAGCACTGGCAGGCTGAGCATGGGCCACTTGTGGTGGCACCGATGGACCACCATGGGTCCCACTGCGCGAGCGCGACCTTGTCTGCACAGGGGTCTGCAGCATACCGAACATACCTGCACCAGGGGTGCTGGGGATGCCCACAGCTGAACCCGGTGTTGACAGGCTGGGTGTTGCACGATGCTGGGAATGGGGAGTGGATAGTGTACTGCGTGGCATGTGCAGCACAGGGGTACCTGACTGTGTGCCCAATGCGGCCATGACAGCGACCAATGCCTGAGTCTGCCTGTCAATGGTGGCGCTCACATCCATCCGCAATTGGTCAATCACTGCAAGGATCCTCCCGTTGTCCCTGCTGTGCCGCTCCACAGCCACACACAGTGCCTCCACGGATGTTGCAACCCTCATCTGCTGCTGTACTGATGCCCGCAGCAGGCAGGTGTGCTCGTCAAACGGGTCATCTGCCACATTGGCAACCTGTCCCTCAGGGTATGGAAGGGCCTGATGATCATCACCCCTTGAAGGTGGGCACTGCTCACCAGGACCAGGTATGGGCAAGTCAACAGGTGGTGTACATATGCCACCGCTGAACCCTGTACCCCCAGACCCGGTGGGTGACTGCTGCTGCTGCCCCTCTGCCTGCTGTGCCCAAGGGACCTGTCGTTCCACTGCTGTGTCCGCAACAGTGCCAGTGACCTGTACAGCCACTGGTGCTGCCCCACCAGTGCTGACAGGCACAGTCTGGGACTGTGCTGACGTGCTGGCACACACGTTGGAACCAGCTAGGTCCATGGGCGCGAGCTGTCCTGCTGTGTGTCCATTATGTGACACACACGTGTCAATGCTCATAGTGGTCATTGCATCATCAATGGTGCAGGTTTGTGCCACAGCCACAGCCACAGCCACAGCGTGCTGGCATGCTTGCATGCCAGACTGCTGAGACACAGGAAGGGCACCCCCCACACCTGTCTCACCGACATTGAAGATGGCAGCCAGGTGTGCACACTGGTGCAAAGCACGCCGGCTACCAGCAGAGGTGGATGGACCCTTCTCCAACTCCGGCTGGATGTCCACAGTGGACGGGTGCTCCACCACTGTCCCCTGCAGATGCACAGGATCTGTAACAGAAAGTGAGAACATGTTAGTGAGTGCAAGGGATCCACCTTCCCCCCCGACCATGTCATATCATGCAGTGATGGGCTACCACCTGTCTGGAAGCCACCTCCCGGAATGTCCTCGATGGCGTTGTGCTGCATGGATGCAGCAAGACAGTCCTCCACCGGGGTCAGCTGCACCACCTCCAGCTGGCCCCCGCCTGCAGCAGCGTGTGCCACCCTGAGGGCTGCCACCTTCTCCTTCACCCTCCTCCTGTCGGTCCCCATCTTCTTTTTACATTCCTGCACAGAACGCTGGTGGCTTCCGTGCAGATTTGCAGCATGAGCCACCCCCTCCCATGCAGCAGCATGGGCCTGAGGGGTGCCCCGCCATCCACTGAGTAGTGGCTCTTCTTCCAGGTAGGCCTCGAAGAGTGCCTTTGTCTCGGCTTTCGTGAAGTTGGGCCTCCGCTTCTGCCCACCATCATCCTCCTCACCCATTCCTGGCTCGGCCATGTCACAGTCTGTATTGGTGAAAGTGGGCACCTGTGACTGTGCAGTATACAGCAATACCCTAAGACCATAGTCCAGAACATCACACAGCATGCATCTCACCTATCACCTGCAGTAACCGAATATGGCCACTGCAGATCAATGTCACACATTTATAGCGCAATGCATGCAAATTAGGAGTGGAGCAACTTTAATGAGATGCAAATCACGCCGCTGCGCCATTGAATGGCTGATCAGATGATTTGCATATGACGGCTGAATATCGCGCTGTTGTGCTTTGTGCAATACGGTTGAGCCGGCTGAGCCAATGGCGCAGTTCTGTGACTGCGTAGTACACTGCACTGCACATGCCCAGGTAGCTTACACAGGCATCTGCCACGCTGATGATGTGCTGTGTGACAACCAGGACATGGCCACCATTGTGCCAGTGGCGCTACAGCACTGGTCACCACATGGCGCTCTGGCACAACTGCGCAATAGTCCACTGTGGCAATGGCATGCAGGCGACCGATTGCACTGGACGTGTAGACATCCAATGGCGCTGTGCGTGGCCTTGCACCAGAGACCCATGACCTTGTGTCAGACCTTTGCCCCCTTGGCGCTGTATGTATGGCATGTCTGCAGCTCTATTGCGCTGTTCGGTAACAGCGCGATAGGGACCGATGGCGCTGTACGAACAGTGCGATAGGGACTGACGGAGTTGTATTGCGCAACATTTCCACATGGGGTTGCCACGCTGCAGAGCACCATATTGCCTACTATAAATCTGCAGGGATGGCACACAGAAGAGCCCCACAGTGGAGTGCATTGGAGGTGGCCAACCTGATGGCTGTGGTGGAGTCTCACCATGGGCCACTGTTTGGGGAGGAACCCCTGAACATGGCCCGCACCCATGTGTGGCAGCAGGTGGCCACCGATCTTGAGCAGGCCACTGGGTGGCGGAGAACACCGGAGCAGTGCAGGCACCGGTACAGTGACCTGCGCAGGAGGGAGCGGGCACTGCTGCTGTGCCTCAGGTCACGTGCCAGGAGGGGCGTGATGCCTAGGCCAGGTGGGTGAGCCATCTATGCACCTGTATTGTCCGCATGGGTAACACTGTGTAATGTGACCAGTGCATGGGGGAGGGTTGGTCTATGGTTGGCTGTGACGGTGTTTGCAGGTGTGTGATGTATGGGTCTGGCTATGTGGGCAGGCACACTCATTGGGGCAGGGGGCTGTCTGCTTTGGGATCTCACTGATGTGTTTCTCAACTTTTGTTTCCCACAGGCGTGGAGGAGTGGAGGCAGTCCCAGGATGAGGCTCAGAGATGCATTGCAGAGGTGGCTGGCCGAGGTGGCGGCGGTGTTGGACCACAGCAGCCGCAGCAGCAGCGGCTTGATGAGGGTGAGTGTCATTACATCATGGATGCTATTGCATGCTGTGGGGGGGAGGGCATGGTCACCATCCATGGACAACACTGCCATGCACGCGATGTGTGACAGTCAGCACTGTCCAGTGGCACTGCATGTCTGTGAGTGCATCAGTGGTGGTCCATGCATGCACTGGGCACATGGCTGTGGCACTAACTTCCCACCACGTAGCCACATCACTGGACAGCCTTGGTTGTGCTGTGCTGGTCATGGGTGTGGTGTGTGTGCATAGAAACATAGAAACATAGAATTTGATGGCAGATAAGGACTGCTTGGCCCACCCAGTCTGCCCGTTTCCCTACCTGATGGATAAGCTACAGATCCTAGTTAACCAGCAGCCTACTTCTTCCTACCCCCACCCCTAGAATTGCCTTATGACTGTCCCATGCATGCTTGAATTCCACCACTGTTTGTGACTCCACAACCTCCTCTGGAAGGCCGCTCCATACATCCACCACCCCTCTGTGAAAAATACTTCTTAAATTACCTCTGAGCCGCCTCTTCAATCTTCAAATTGTGCCCTTGTTCTTGCACACTCTTTTTGAAAGATGCTACCTCTTGACTTTGTTGATTCCCTGAGATACTTGAAAGTTTCTATCATGTCCCTCTCCCTCCTTTCCTCGAGGCTATACATATTAAGCTCCTAAGTCTCTCTTCATATGTCTTTCAGTGCAGACCCTGCACCATTTTAGTTGCCCTCCTCGACAGCTTCCATCCTGTCTATGTCTTTCACGGAGATTGGGTCTCCAGAACTGCACGCAGTACTCCAGATGGGGTCTCACTAGCTGTCTGTACAGAGGGATAATAACTTCCTGTTTTCTACTGGTGATGCCTCTCCCTATGCATCCCAGTATCCCCCCAGCCCTCCTTGCTGCCCTCTCACATTGCTTGCCCACCTTTAGGTCATCTGATATGACTACCCCCAGGTCCCTTTCCATTTTTGTTGTTGTTAGTATCTCACCCCCCATTGTGTACTCTTCCACTGGGTTTTTGTTTCCCAGGTGCATTACCTTGCACTTCTTAGCATTGAATCTAAGCTGCCATACATTTGACCATTCCTCTAACCTTGCCAAGCCCCTTCTCATCCTTTCCACCCCACCCTGTGCATCAACTCTGTTGCAGATCTTTGTGTCATCTGCAAAGAGACATACTTTTCCTTCCAGTCCTTCTGCAATGTCACTTATAAAGACATTGAAGAGGACCGGTCCTAATACTGAACCCTGCGGTACCCCACTACTAACCCCACTTTTTTCAGAGTGGACTCCACTTACTATTACTCTCTGTGTCCTATTCTCCAGCCAATTCTTTACCCAGACTGTCATCTTGGGACCCACTCCCAGGCTGGCTAACTTGTATATTAATCTTTTGTGTGGGACTGTGTCAAATGCCTTGCTAAAGTCTAGTTAGGCCATGTCCACAGCCCCTCCCTGATCAACTACTTTGGTCACCCAGTCAAAGAAATCTATCAGATTTGTCTGGCATGACCTTCCCGCTGTGAATCCATGCTGCCTTGGGTCCTGTGCCCCTCTGATCTCTAGATATTTAACAATTCTTTCCTTCAGAAGTGATTCCATCATTTTCCCTATCACTGAGGTTAAACTAACAGGTCTGTAGTTTCCTGCTTCTGCCTTGCTCCCACTTTTGTGAAGGGGAATCACATCTGCCCTCCTCCAGTCCTCAGGTACCACCCCATCCTCCCATGATTTGTTAAAGAGGGTAGTCAGTGGTGTCACTAGTTCTACCCTTAGTTCTTTTAGAATTCTGGGATGAATCTCATCAGGCCCCATTGCTTTGTCCACCTTCAGTTTTAAGAGTTCTTTCAGAACCCTTTCTTCTGTAAATGGGCTGGTATCAACTTCTGTATCCAGAATGTTTCTACTGTTTGTTTTAGGTGCCTCCCCCTCTTCCTTTGTAAATACTGAGCAAAAATATTTGTTTAGTATCTCTGCCTTTTCACAGTCACCCTCTGCCCACCCTCCCTCCCTCCCTCCCTCCCTTTATTAAGCCTCACTATCCCTCCCTTGGTCTTCCTTTGCTCCCTGATGTACCTATAAAGGTTTTATCCCCGTCTTAACTGAGTTGGCTATCTTTTCTCAGTTTGGGCCTTTGCTGATCTGACCGCCTTCCCAGCTTCCTTTTGCTTTAACTGATATAGTTCTCTGTCCTGTTCCTTCTGTGATTCCTTGTACTTCCTGAATGCTTTCTTTTTCTCTTGAACCTTCACTGCCACTTCCTTTGAGAACCATAGTGGTTTCTTACCACGTTTCATTTTGTTTATTTGCTTTACACAAAGGCTTGATACCTCTGTGATGACAGTTTTTATTATTCCCCATTGTTCTTCCACCCCTCCTTCCTGCCCATTTGCTAGTGCATTTCTTAGGCACTCACCCATTTTGACAAAGTCAGCCCTCCTAAAATCCAGTACCTTTGTCTTTGTATGGCTTGACTCTATTGCTGTGTTTATTGTGAACCATACTGTTCGATGGTCGCTAGTTCCCTGATGGCTACCCACTTCTACATCTGTGATCCTCTCTTCATCTCCATTTGAGAGAACCAGGTCTAAGATTGCTCCCTCTCGAGTGGGCTCCAATACTAGTTGTCTAAGGCATGCCCCCTGTAGGGCATCTAGAATAACCCCACTCTTAGAAGTGGCTGCTGCAACTGCATTCCAGTTAACATCTGGCATATTCAGATCACCCATCAGCAATATCTCCCCTTTTTCTGCCATTCTAAGTATATGTTCTATCATTTCCTTGTCCATTTCCTCCCCCTGAGAAGGGGGTCTGTATACAACCCCTGTGCGGATTGTGGTGCCATTGCCGGTCTCCAAATTTACCCACAGTGCTTCTTCTCCTCCCTGTTTACCCTTTTGTTCTGTTGCTTTGATTCCTTCGCTTATGTAAAGAGCTACTCCTCCTCCTCTTTTACCCTCCCTGTCCCTCCTGTAGATAGTGTATCCTGGTATGTTTACTTCCCAGTCATGGTTTTGTGTGTACCATGTTTCTGTGACTGCCACAATATCCAGATGTTCCTCCTCCATCAAGGCCACTAATTCAGGAGCTTGTTGCTCAGACTACGGGCATTGGTACTCATTGCTCTCCATTTTTTGATGGCTTTACCTTCTGTTGCAGCATCCCCCACTGACCTTTCTACCTTGGTCTTTTTCTCATTTAGTACCCTGTTTTGTAGGGAGAGGCTCGGATTTTCCTGTTGCTTATCAGTGCCTCCCCCCTTGACTAGTTTAAAAGCTTGCCAATGAAGCATTTAAACCGATTGCTCAAAATACTTGTTCCCTTCCTGGATAGATGCAGACCATCCTGCCAGTATAGGCTGGGGTCCCTCCAGGTGGAACCCCAGTCCCCAATGAAGCCAAACCCCTGTGCTCCACACCATTTTTCAACCATTCATTAAACTGCATGGTGCAAAGTACCTGCCTCACTCATGCCATTGACAGGCAGCACCTCTGAGAAGGATACTTGTGTGCTACTTGTCTTAGGCCCCTCCCCATTCTACAAAGTCCTTCTGCACTGCTCTATCTCATGATGAGCCAAGTCATTTGTCCCTAGGTGGACAATGACATCCAGCTCAGACTCCGTGCAGCTGTTCCGTGATCCTGAGGATGCGCTCCTGTCCCTCCAAGCCATGGCACCAGGCAGGCACCTTACTCAGTTTTCCCTGCCCCCAGTTCTATCCCCCACACTGAGTCCCACCAGGAGCTGCTTCTTCCTTGTGGTGTCCTCTGTCTCCTTCCTGTGGGCCTCCCTTGTGACAGCTGTCCTCAGCCTCCTTAGTCTCCTCTGTGGGTGCATCCATAGGGGAGCTATGCTCCCAGAATGGTGTATGGATTGTGGAGTGGAACAACTGACTGGGTGTGCTCTGTTCCACCATCATCACCCTTCCTGAGCCCACTGTGGTCCAACTGCTGTGTTTCTTGCAACCTTGAGGTAGTGGTGGTGGCTCTGGTGCTCCCTGGATGGGGGAGGTTCCCTTCCTACCATCCAGTGTGGCCTGAGGGAAGGTTCCCTTACTACTGTCCAGCATGGCCTGAAGATGGGCAACTTCCTCCCTCAGGGCAGAGAGTTGTCTGCAAATAGGGCAGCATCTCAGCCTCCAGAAAGACTCCCTGAAGACTGCTGCCCCACAGCCATTACATTGCACTACTCCCCACATGGTTATCTACTTTTTGTGTGTGTGTGTGTGTGTGTGTGTGTGTGTGTGATTGGTTTGTTATATAGAAATATATATATTATACAATGTGTATGCATATATTGTCAGTGCAGTGTGCTAGAGAGGATATGACAGTGATATGCACCTTGCACTCTTGAGGAAATGATGTCAGAACCCCAGGTATAAAGGAACTATTTCCAGTGGTGGGTGGGGTGAGGGGTGGAAGGGTTGGGCCTAAACTGTGCCTTCGCAAATCAATCAGCTAAAGCTCTGACCCAGCACTGCGATGAGTGCCTCCTGTCAGCAAGATGCCCTACACAACAATTTGACAGAGAAAATCACCTGCTAATCAAACAGAGAAAAATCCAGACATCCAACTCAGACACAGGTAACCCTCCCCAGCCCCAAAACAGCCTGGTGGTTTGTGCTCTGAAAGCGGTCAGTCCCAAAATAAGTCAGCTGTGCTTTACACTCTTCCTGCACTGAAAATCTTAAGAATTAAGCCAACTGATTGACTAGTGACACCTGTGATGTAAGCAGGCCTTTCACTGTAGGCAGACTGCTGTCTGATTCCAATACACAAAATCTTTCAGTGAAACCAGGGGTATAAACTTAACTACTCAGCCAGCAGGACACTTTTAAATTGTTGCCAAAATATCCCTCTAAATCCTAAGTCTCAACCCCAACAATCAAGCAAATTCAGTTGTATCTCACCCTCTGGTTATAAAATTACTACACTTTTAATGGAATCCTGCAATTCTCTGCTTAATGCCAATAAGGAGAAAAAAAATGAAACTCTTTGTAGAAAGCGTAGCTCCCCTGTTTTACAATATTATGCCTTACCAAGTTTCCAGCTCCTAAATGAAGTTACAGTTTGTTCTTTGCAGTGTTGCAAGGCTCTCAGCTTCAGACAAATCAAAAGTCAGACTGACTGTCCACAACCCTGAAGCCCACCCAACATGCATGGCATACAGCCAAGTGCAGTGGCACACATGGCTGTTGCTGCCTGGTTGGGCTTGTCTTGTGCACGGTCACTGTGGGTGGGTGCAGTCCATCACAGGGGTGGGGCACTTGGCTGTATGCCATGCATGTTGGGTGGGCTTCAGGGTTGTGGACAGTCACAGCCATTGATTCTTTTCCCTTGTCCTAGGTGTCCGGGTCCTGCGGAGGATCGAGCAGGCTGTCCACCGCCTGCTGGAGGTGTCAATGGAGTCCCTGGCCATTCTGCGGGAGATGCACCAGAGGGAAGTGAGGCAACGGAGGAGGCCACGGGACCAGAGGCAGCCTGATGCTGTGCAGCCTGGAGGGCAGTAGCTGCTCCACACCTACCCCCTTTACCCTTCTCTCACACTCTGCCTTCCCTCATCCAGTTCTTCACCCTGCCCTTACCCACCTCTACCTTGTACCCGTACCCCCACCCCTTTCTTGTATATATCTGTATATAGTTGTGTGTTCCTGTTGATATTCTTTTATAAATCTATTTTGATATGAATACTGTGGTGGTCTCTGATTTGCAGCTGGCTATGGGTGCTCAGTTGCAGTGGTGTGCATGGCATCTGGGGTGGTATTGTCCTGGGATTGTGTTTGTGTGTGCGTGGGGGGGTGTCCCTGGTGTGGTAGTGGCTTTCAGATGGTCTGGCCGTGTGCTGCCACACACCGCTGGGTGCTCCTGGTGGGTCTGGCTTGTATGGTTCTGCGGTACACATGGTTGCATTGTGCCGGGGGGGCATGGGGATTCCTGCAGTGACAGTCACAGTTACTGCTCATGGGTGGTGTCTTGGGGTTCCAGTGCAGGGTGTGCTGTGCATGGGGGGGGCTGTTGTACACTTGGGTTGTCCGGCCCCTTTGTGTGGCAGTCTCAGCTAGCCAGTGGGTGTGCTGGGGCACCATGGCCCAGCTGAGCTTTGTTGGCTTGTCCCCATGGGCCGGTGGATATTCCGTCCCTCCACCAGTGATGCTGTGCTTCGGGTGTGGGGGTGTATTGCTAGTTCTGCAGTGTGTTCCTGTGCCCATCTGTGGCATGGGTGGTGGGCCCCTGCCTACCTCCCTGGTTGTGCAGTTCCATTGCTCTGCTGCTGGGGGGCTCTCTGCTTGCACTATGGCACCTCTGGACTGCTCAGCTGGACTGGCCTTGTTGCGCTATGGCGCATCATATGTGCTCAGCTTCCCCTTCCTGGTTGCGCTATGGCGCAGGTTGTGCGAAATTCAGATGTTGGCTGGTTGCGCAATTTGACTTCCTCCATGTTTGAATATCGCATCTGTTGCGCATGTGCACAATTGACTTGTGCTTGCTCCTGCTATTGCACACATTTTGTGTGCAGTTTGAATATCTGGCACAAGAAGTCTTTGGACCTCTGAGGGCCTGACATGCCTAAAGCAGAAAGGGGACTGGGAATGAGTACAGGATGCCCCTATGTGGGTGCTGGCTTCATAGGTAGTAGGGAACCTTCATTCAAAATGCCTCCATAAGCAGAGAGATCTGTGAAGCGGGACTTGAATGCATTGGCAATTGCTGTACTATTATTGCAGTGCACCCCATTTAGTAATGTATCAGAAGACAAATGACTACATTGCTAGCCTAGCATTTTTTTTATTTGCTGCCAGAACAGTCTGGGGTTCCAGGCTGTTGTACCAAAAAGCAATTTACAATGATTGCTTTTAATTTTTCTGACCTTCATCTTGCATTTGTTGTGAAGTTCTCTACATGCAGCCCAGTCCTGGGGGGTTGATGAGGCCTTATAGGCCTCCCATTTTTTGTCACGTTCTTTAAATTTTATTAGTATCTCATGGTCAAGCCACTTTGCTAAAGGGGCCCACATCATTCTCTTATTGAGAGGGATGAACTGTTCTTGCATGGTAGTTAGCATGGTGGTGAGGAAAGAGGCTGATGAGTTAAATATTAGTAACAGTATACAAGTCAGTCCAGTTTTCTGAGATATATTACCCTGGGGGGGTCTCAAGTCAGTTTGGCTCACCAGACACAGGAAATCACTAAGGGCATCAGCAAGGACTCCTGAGATTGTGAGTCTTTCAGGCCTTGGTGTGAGAATCCACTCAATTAGTGTCTGTGAGCTGCGGTTTCTGGAAAACCGGGTGGGCTCAGTAATGATCTGGGTAATGTTCAGTGTACTGAGGGAGTGTGCAACTTTTTTCTGTAGTCACTAAGCCAATCTATATTAAAATCTCCAAAAATAGTGAATTCATTATTTGTAACTAGTGGACTAACAGACTGAAGCAGGGAGGAAAGTGCAGCTGCGCAACCAGTAGGGGGAATGTAGACACGAAAACGATGTAGCTTTTTTAGTATTCCTAGGGTAAGTACACCATAGCAGCATTCCACTGGCAGTTCAAGTGAGATGGGATGGGCCATTACTTGTAGGTGGGATCTATAGTATATTAAAGTGTCATCTTTTTTGGGCCAGGGCAGTTGCAATGAATAAAACTGTAGCCTGGGAGAGCACGCAGATTATCAGGTGTAGATGACTTGAGCCACGCATCAGTTATGCCAAGTACATCAGGTTGGTAGTGCATGACGCAGGCCAGTAGTTCATCTCGCTTGGGGAGTAGACTTCTGATGTTAACATGGGCAATTCTGAGGCCTTTAATAGTTTGCCATGGTACATGTTTAGGAGCTGGGGTGGTAGGGACTGTGCCTGGATTAGGCTCAGCATCTGTAGAGAGGAAAGAGCCAATATGGGCTAGGTATGTGAGAAGACAGAAATTGAGGCACTTGCTGAGAGGGTTGCAGCACCTATTCTGCCTTCAGGAGAGACAGATACAGAAAGTTTAGTAGCAATTACCCCTCATTGTTAGAGCATGGGTTACACTGTTACACCAAGAATACACATATCAACACTCTTATAACCTTTTGAATTATTTCTTTGCAACAGTGTGAACATAAAATGAGATGTTCATATGTGGAAATTTTGCTGGATCTCACACTGAACAAATCACATTGTATGTGTGCTATTATCATAGCTATACTGCACGTATTCAGTTAGAAATTTGTGCATTGGTTGATTATTAAAGGAGTAGTACAATCAGAATTTTGAAAAAACATATGTTGTGCAGAGTGTCTAGATTTGTGTATGTAGTCCTCGTGTGTCCTTCCATGTGTCTGCTAATAGATTTTTTTTCTAAATTAGCCCTCTAGTTTCACAGCAGTTTATGGCTCTGTGGATCACCATCTTATGCATTCTTTATGACTCTTCTTGTTCCTATAATGCCTCCTGTCCAATGTGACAGTGATGCATCCAGGACCATAGATTCAGCAAGTACTGGTTTAGAGTCAGTTTACAACAGCAGAGCTGTGATATTGCATAACTTACCTTATCAAGAGAGCACTGGTGACTACATTTACAGTTTAGCAAATACCTTAGGGCTATTTGAGTGGGTTATTCT
This sequence comes from Neoceratodus forsteri, assembly GCA_016271365.2. Classification (NCBI taxonomy): domain Eukaryota; kingdom Metazoa; phylum Chordata; order Ceratodontiformes; family Ceratodontidae; genus Neoceratodus; species Neoceratodus forsteri. Next base: position 215,921,972 of record CM057451.1, read on the forward strand.
GTAAGAAAACAGCTACAGTCTTTACTGGTAATATTATTGATGCTCTGGGATGATTTGTGTGCTTTTTATAGCTGTAAGTAGTTTATTTATTCATTGAATTTTGTTAACCAGGTAGGCCTACTGGAATAAAGAATCCTTTTTTCAGGGGCAACTCAGAGTTAATTACAGAGAATGCAAAACAATATGGATTATACAGAGCCAGACAAAGCATGGGTTCATAACCTAGGTGTGCCAAATCAGATACATACCGGCACATGAAAACAGTATACATGAGGGTACAGGAGATTAGTATATAGGCAGGATCATATTAAAGGTCAAGTCATTAACACAGTAAAACTCATCCAGCACCAGTACTCATTCGGTAGACAGTGCAAGAAACAAGATACAATAGGATGGCCTAGTGCCACCAAGTGCAGAACCATAGGCCTGGAGGAATGTCAGCAGCTGCAGGTTAACAATTGTAGGAACACAAGCTGCACTTGAGCAAATATACCCTGACTTCTTTTTTAAACCCTCCAAGTGTAGCACAATTTTGGAGGGAAGCAGGAATCATGAAATGAAAAGTTTTAAAAGCAAAATATTTACTCCTGCTAGCTAGACCTAACACACACACATATGTAGCCCAGATGCCATAAGCCAATGGGCTACTACCCCTGCCTGTTGACCTGCGCACAGGTTAAGGGCCCTGGGTACTGCTATGATGATGTTTGGGGGTTCTATCCCAAATAAGTTAGTAAAATAGCATGGTGCCTCCACCCAGAGTAAGTTACAGTGGGCCAGGTATGTAGCTGCTACAACCCCCTGGGGTGCTGTACCTCCCCCAACTCCCCCTCCAACCGTCCCACACACTGGACACTAAAAAGTTTCTCAATACCATATACCACATACACCTTATTGCTAATTCCCACAAACACCCTTCAAGCAGCAATTTTCAAACAACATAATGCAGCTTTAATTGTGGGGGACGGGTTTGGATTGGAATACTTGGAACCAGGAGAGCTGTGGAAGGAAAGTGGTTAAAGAATTTGTTGAGAGCAGTTAGCAACATAACGGCCTGTAGGCCAGTACACTTGAGATGCCAACCCCCACTGGTACCACTTTTACCCTCTGTCCCTTTTGGGTACCCAGAAACTGCAGGCCTGTTCAGTACCATGGGTTGGCCAGCTGTTGGGGCCCAGGAAATGATGTAACTGGTTTTAGCAATTAAACAAACACCCCACTTAAAGTCCAGGGTAGGCCCAGGGTATTCACATTCCTGAAAGTCTGAAGAGTTCATGTTACAGAGGCTTCTACTAGTTCAAATTCAGAAGGTGTCTCATTTCAAAATAGGGCAGCAAATGGGCAGGAGAAAATGTCCTGAAGACTTGGGCTTGTCTGAAGGTCTGACTGCTTGTCCCCTTGATTGAAGGTTGGGCCACTTGCCACCTTCAACCTATTCAGGTCCATTGCCAAGCTATGGTGCAAGGCCACCAAATACAGGAAGCCCAGACCTGGGAGTGGCTCCACAGCCCGGCTCCCTCCAGGCCGCAGGTGCCCTAGCACCTTAGCACACACTGGTGACCCCCTGTAGCCAGAAGATCCCACTTGGTGGGGGATGACGGGTTCTCTGCCTCACTCTAAAGATGAAGATGGTAACTTTCAACTCCACTTCTGCTCTCAGAGAAGTCCATGCACACAGTACTCAGAGGCAAAAAGCAGTTTTGACCTCTGTGCCTGTTAGCAGCTCGGTCACATAGATACTTGTTAATTATGTATTAATTTTATGTTTACACAAGCCTTGAGGTCTGCCTAGTGACAGGTATATCATTTTGTATATACTTGCTGTGATGCTTTCACTATGTAATTGTTTCTTATTTCTGTTTGTTTTTTACCACATGTATTAATTTTTTCTTTAAGTAATAATGATTATTACCTCCAGGTGATTGTAACCGAATATGACTACTTAATGCATCTGGGAAACAAAAACCCAGGGGAAGATTACACAAAGCGGGTGGAGGTAGTAACAACAACAAAAATGGAAAAGGACCTGGGGTAATCATATCAGATGATCTTAAGTTTGGCAAGCAATGTGAGAAGGCAGTAGGGAGGGCTAGGGGAATACTGGGATGCATAGGGAGAGGCATCACCAGCAGAAAACAGGAAGTTGTTATCCCCCTGTACAGACAGTTGGTGAGACCCCATCTGGAGTACTGCGTCCAGTTCTGGAGACCCCATCTCCGCAAGGACATAGACAGGATGGAGGCAGTTCAGAGGAGGGCAACTAAAATGGTGCGGGGTCTGCAAGAGAAGCCATACGAGGAGAGGCTAAAGGAGCTTAATATGTATACCCTTGAGGAAAACAGGGAGGGGGGACATGATAGAAATGTTTAAGTACCTCAGTGGAATCAACAAAGTCCAAGAGGGTAGCATCTTTCAGAAAAAGAGATGTACAGGAACAAGAGGACACAACTTGAAGACAGAGAGGGAACGGCTCAGGGGCAATGTGAGGAAGTATTTTTTTCACAGAGAGGGTGGTGGACACATGGAACAGCCTTGCTGAGGAGGATGTGGGGTCTAAAACTGTGGGAGAATTCAAGAATGCATGGGACAGACATAAGGCAATTTTTTGTGGGGGGGTAGGAAGAAATAGGCTGTTGGTTAAATAGGATCTGCAGCTTATCCTCTAGGTAGGGAAATGGGTAGAATGGGTGGGCCAAGCAGTCCTTATCTGCCATCAAAGTTTATGTTTCTATGTTACCTTTGCAGTAATACCCCCTGGTGAAGACTACTGCTGAAGTACAGTGGTCTGGGTTGAGAGCCCAGGTCAAATAAATGCATTTGTTGTTAATTGCTGTCTGAAACTGCTTTTTGCCTCTGAGTGCTGTGTGCATAGATTTCTCTTATACATTGGGGTAGCTACCCTTCATGCAGCACCATCCCACTCAGTTGAATCACATCAGCTGTCCTATGGAACCTCAATCCTTCTCTCAGCAGGAAACTCAGCTCCGATGTGTAGCCAGACAATGTCACAGATTCTCTACTTGACAGTGCCATTTGGCAACAAGCTCTCAGAAAGTCTCTCTGTTCCAAAAACAGCATCCACTTTTGCTCTGGCTTGCACCCAGTTCCCAACAAGGCTTTTTCTCAGTAAAACAGCCTCTCTCCAGTCCCAAAATGTGTGCAGGACAGCTACAGCAAAATCTCCTCCAACACATCAACCTTACTTAGATGCCTGAATCACTAGTCTGAAAAGCACAGTTCCCCTCAACAGCAAGATTTCCTCTACTTTGCTTCATAGACCACCTCCAGTTTAAGACCTGTGAAATGCCTTAAAAGTAATCAATTCTCACAGCATTCAACCTTCTTGACTCGATCAGAGCCCACACCAGACTAAATCAACTGCCCAAAGTCTCTGGGATTTCTCCAGGGATTCCTGCCTTCTGATTGGATGCCCAGTGTGATTAATCACTTTCATAAACTCTCTTTGATTATTGATTGGGGAGGTCTCTTGGAACCTAAAAATAGTCAACACCTCCTCCCATCAGTCTTATCAGAAAATTTTGGGTGCCTAGGAATCCAATGGGCATCTGTCTGGGGTCAAAGCACCACAAATATGGCTGCTCATATTCAGTTCCACAGTTCATATAGTGTGTCCCACCTTTTCAGTGTCCCTGCAGCCAGAATAAAACGTGTTTTAAATTATATTCCCATAATTCAATAGCCCCTTTAGTGCCCTTTCTAATTCTGCCACTCTTTAACATACTTAGTCAGTAATCTCCCTGTCGCTGCCACCAAAATACAGTCCCTCCAGGCGGCAGCAACACCCTCATTAATATTAATTAGGTCTCTTTTAATAGTCATAAGCCCCGATTATGCCGGAGCTCAAACTCACTATTCACAGTTCCCAGAGGCATTTTGGTGGCCTTGATCTGGTCACTGGCCCCCAACTTGCTGAACATGGGGGTTGGGACCAGAAAGTAGCCAAACATTTAACTGCAAAACCGGTGGTTGGTAAATCAAAGCGCTTTTGCACATGCGCAATCGCCAGTGGCAACGGAGTACACAAGGGATGTGGTGGCTCATGGGTCCAACTCCTCAAAAACAACCAAATGGGCTGGAATGAGTGCAGTGACCATACAGTGACTCAAGGAGCACACAAATAGACCTGGGCTATAGCAGTGACATCAGAGAAAACAACTGTCCACCACCAGAGGAATGGGCAAACGGGAAAATAGAGGCAACCAAAGGTAAGCCCCCAAAAGAGGATTATACATAGAAAACAAAAACATTGAATTAGAGCTATTAGGTGAAGGCCTGAACATCAGGCTCCTATCACTTGCACTTGTAGAATCAGTGATCCTGGACACATCACTGTCACATGAGCTAGGAGGCATTGCAGAAAAAAGAAGAGCAATAAATCGTGCTAACATGGAGATCCCCTGGGGTCATAAAACTACTATTTAACTAGCAAACTAATTTAGAAAAGCTTTTTAATAGCAAACAAAGGGAAGGACACAGCAGAATTTTATACACAAATCAAAACGCTCTGCTCAACATGTGTTTTTTGCAGATTTTGACGGTACTACTCTTTTAAGTGATTAGGATGTGTTGTAGATGAGGAATTTAAATGTATACTTTCTTTCTCAACAGGAGAAAAGACATTTGAAATGGTTCACATAATTCTGACTTTCAATATATTAAAGCATGATGTTAGAAAACTATCTCCATATCATCAGACGTCATCGCTCAAAAGCTGCCACAGCCTGGTAATACAATATGCTCCAACAAATTGTGCATTCAGCTATAAGGGCATATTCATAAGGTAAGAGTCCTTCTGTCAACATAACTATCTCTAGCATCATAATTTAAGCACTTGTTGAGATTAATGCAGTAACACCCATGTGTAATATGTAACTGAGATCCCATTGCTGTCATTATATGTGTCTGCATGTTTGCTCATATACTCCCCCTCTTTTTAACAGCTGCATTGTGCAACAACTTTTACAGTGGGTGTGGTGGTGGATAATGTTGGCTAACATGATGATGGTATATAGTGGCTCCTCCAGTATTTCAACCTGCATTTTTTTGCACAACATTGTTTGTCTTTTCTCATGTAGCCAAAGTGTAATCAATACAGCCATAACTGATGATGTTACTCATGTACAGTGACCATTATATAGCACTGTCCAATGATGCATAGCAAGAGAATAATACACTGTGTGCATTATTCATTAAGACCACATCAATGTCAAAAGTACACAGGCATGAAGATAATGATAAACCACGCTTTCAGATTCTGACAGTACTTCAAGATAACATTGCAGCTGCCAACAGGAAGTTTATGTTCTGAAAAGTTTTCATCAACAAATTACCATGAAATCCACATTTCCACAGTCCATGAATTAGTTTGCACTGTTGTTTGCTTCGTCCAAACAACAAAGAAAAAAAAACACTCAGACTAGTACATGTAAATACAGAATGCGTGAAGATGACCATGTCTTGAAACAACACTGTAACACACACAGCAGTACCACACTACACCATCCATACATAAACAATACTGCCACTGAGGAACACATGCTTCATCTGAAGTCTGCTGCCCTTCACACTGTGTACATCAGTAAAGCACATTATTGTTTTGATGTGTGATGGTGTGCTGTGACTGTTACAGCAACAGAGACCTCCTTGTTTTAACTATGTACATTGAGAATAAGTAATAGTTATGCTGACAAATGATTTTCAGATGTAATAATGAATAGTGACATATGCTGATTAATTATATTTCTAACTACTATCAATTATACAAGAGCAAGAAAGAATGCTGGCTTCTGAATGGTTAGTCTAGGACTGGACCCATGATATTATCCCAGTACAATAGAGCTGTGTGGAATATGAAATTCTGCCCATGGAATGCCCGTGGAATGACCATTCTGATTCCATTGAATTCTGTGGAATTTTCATGAAAATTCCATGAACTTGTGCAACATTTTAAATTTCAGTTATTTCTCTATAATGTTAGCAGTACATATTCTAATAGCACTACATTTTGAAAATAAGTAGTAACCCATGGCTTACAATGGTGTACCAATGGTGTACCAAATTTCAGAGTTGTAGATTGCAAGGGGGCAGAGGTATGGGTGGACAAACATTTAATGAAAATGTAATTTTCAGTTATCTTGAGATACTTTTAAAAATTCTTAGCCAAATTTCTCCACAATATCAGGAATTAGAGCAGCATGTAGAATGCATATATGCACTATGTTTCAAGTCTCAAGCTGTAAGGAAAGCTGATTTACAGGTAACCAAATATTTTGCCAAAATTTGGATTTCTGTAATTTTAGTATAACTTTGATAGTATTTATTGAAATATTACAAACATTGCCAGATATACAAGCTACCACTACATTTATATATGCACATAGTTTCAGATTGTCTAGCTTTAAATGGGACAGCATTATAGCCTGCCAAACATGTTGCCAACATTTTAATTTTGGTTAGTCCCCTCTAATTTTAAAACTACATTTCCAAATTTAAGTTGAAACATTTAAACTACTATACCACATGGACATCTATGAAAAAGTTCATATTTTCAGGTTTAAATTGGATTGAATTAAAAGTAGTCAACTTTTTATAGAATTTAAAAATTTAATTTTGCAAGAATGTAAACTACAAATGTATAAACCCATGAAACTTTAAAACTAGAGAATATAATACAATTAAACTTGGCATGTTCTTAGATCTTACACGAAGACTGTGTGTGCCAATTTTATTAATTGCTTGGTGTGAGAAATTGCATAATAACATCTGTACTTATAGTCAAATCCCAAGAGTCTTTGTGAAAATTGTAGAATTTCATGAAAAAAAATCCATAAAACTGGAATTTTTTAATTTCATTCAACCTTATATATGGGGTTCTAATTAAAGGATAGTGGTACAAGAGGCAGGTAGTGCAGGGGATCACCAGGTTCTGGAGGGTTTACCTATGCTGACTCAACAACAGTGTTGTCGATGTTCGGCATAGCATGATCCCTGATGTTGACAGGCGAAATTTCGCCTGTCAGACATTGGGTGTTTTTCTCCTCTGCACCGCCCCTAAGGATTGTTAACTCTGAGTCAGAGTTAACTCAAAGAGGGGACAAAAGTTGGTGAAAGGGCAAAATCTCACCCACGGGTCCCCCACATGACAATTTTGAAACTTGTCGAAATTGTCGCTGTGGGGGATTTTGCCATCAGGGTGTTGACTTTTGGTTGGCATATGAGTTCTGGAGTTAGATGCACAGGTTCACCAAGAAATGGACAGCTAAGCTGCTTATTAACACAACAGTGGTAGACCCCAGGTTGGAGCAAGAAATCACAGAGTGTCAGCAATTCCAACCTGAATGCAGGATATTTAAGGATCATATCCAGTAAATTTATGATCCTGGGAGCCTGGTGTACATATAAGTATAGAACTTAGAAGTACTCAAAAAGATATAGAGAGGGAAGGCAATGTATTGGGCAGCAGGAAGAAAGAATTCTGGCTATTCCAACAGGGTAGATCGACAGGAAAAGGAGTAGGTGACTCACGTTTTAAGGGAGTTTATCACTGTAAAGAACAAAGAGAACATCAGTGGGATCAGTAGTTCTAGTGAGTCAATCTGGCTATGCCAAAAGAGAAAGAAGGGGGGATAGTCACCCAGTGAGGAACAGCAGGACTGCAAAAAGCTCAGTCCAGCTTATCAAATGAAGTAGTGATATGTGCATTGATAATGTTAAATTCCACAAAAAAAAATTCTGGATTCTTCATCTACAGCATATACTATCATAAATATGTGAGATAATGTTACTAATCATTTTTGTTTTCTGCAAAATGTACTTATTTATTTATTTATTAAAATGTTTCATCAGGAAGGCACACTGAACAAAAAGTTGTTTATCTCCTGGTGCGACCTGGGTGGAGGGGGTCACAATAGTATGATTGAATAAAGAACACAGGCCCGGATATTCAAAAGGGTTGTGCCATGCGCAAGTCCAAAAGTGCGCCATTTTGCGATATTCAGCAGGAGGCAGTTGTGCCACTGAAAACATGCTGAGCAACAGCACAATGCAAAGGAAGGCATGTGCAACCGACGTGGGTGGAGCCATGCATAAAGAGCGCAATGTGAAATTGAAAGACTTGCGCATTGCGCAATAGCGGAACTGCCGGAAATTGAGCACTAGCGGAAATGAGCCAAAATAAAAAGACTCAAGGAAGAGGCGCAAGAACACTACAAGGATGCCAAGTGGGGTAGAGAAAGAGAGAGAGAGAGACAGACAGACAGTGATAGCCTAGGGCAGGCAAGGCAAGCGTGGGCCATAGGCTGCAGAGGCCAGCAGGGGGTGCCCGGTGCAGTGGAAGTAGCAGTCAGGACAGCGGGGGTAACACAACACCAGCGGGGTCGAAGCCAGGAGATGGACAGTGCCAGCTTCACATGGAAGCTGTAATGAGGGGTGAGAATGCAAGCTGTAAGGGGACAAGGCCGGAAGGGCCTGTCTGCAGAGCCTCAACAGGCAGTACCGTGCCTGCATCAGCTATGAGCTGTACACAGATGTAGAGATCATGGGCCGGTACCACCTGAACAGGGCAATACTGAGGCGGCTCTGTGAGCTGTGCAGTGATGTGATGCAGGCACCCTCACGACGGAGTCACGCTCTGTCAGTGGAGACCAAGGTGACAGCCTGCATGTGCCTGCTCGCCACGGGCACCTTCCAGAGGCCGACAGGAGATACCACAGGCATCACACAGTCGGCCACATCACGCATCCTCACCCAATTCCTCAGCACACTGCTGCCACATGCTGCGGAGTACATCCATTTCCACAGCACCACGGCAGAGCGTACAGCAAACATGCAGGAGTTCCACAGGGTAGCACGTATGCCTGGCGTGCTAGGGGCCATAGACTGCACCCATGTGGCCATTCGCACGCCACCTGGCCCCGATGGGGCTGCATATAGGAACAGAAAGGGCTTCTCCAGTGTCAACGCCAGGTGGTGTGTGATGCCACTGGGCACATAATCAACGTCTGTGCCACACACCCTGGTGGAACACATGATGCCTTCATATGGTATCAGTCCGCACTGTGCCATCGATTCGAGAGTGGGGACATCCCCACAGGCCATCTAGTGGGTGAGTACGCATGTATGGAATGCAAACTCGGGCAAGGGTGGAATACACAGGTGCCATGGTAGTGGCACACAGGATATGGGCAATATGGACCTGAACATGATACTGATCTCCACTATCTCCACACAGGTGACAGCGGATACCCTCCGCCCCTGGCTGCTCACACCGCATCGCCCCCATGACCCCATCGCAGCAATGCTATAATGAGGCACATGCTTCCACATGCAACATCATAGAGCAGGTGTTTGGGATGCTCAAGGCACGCGTCCGATGCCTAGACACCTCCGGCGGTGCCCTACAGTACAGCCCCCAAAAGGCCTGTGGGATATTCCTGGCCTGTTGAATCCTGCACAACATGGCCAAAGACTGTGGGATAGCCCTACAGGTTGAAGAGGGGGACAGCGATGGGGACGCCAGTGGCGCCAGTGTTGATGGTGATGATCAGCCCCCCCTAGAACGGTGGGACCCCCGACTGATCCGGCAGGCCCAGCTGCACCAGGACACCATCACAGAGGAGCACTATGCACAACACAGGTAAGTCAAGGGGACATGTGCAACCAACACTGTCCAGGCGCAAACCACGGGCACACAGGGTAACACACCAGGGGTGCATGACGGCCGGGGGAGTGGAAGGGTCCAGGCATACAAACATACCATCAGGGAGGGGTAAACACTCATATGGACACACACACACCAGGCACAGAGCATACATGGGCAGATGCACAGCACAGCAGAACCAACATTGCTAACACACAGAACCACTGACCACCCCCACCACCTGTACTGTCCAAGTACGTGTGTCAGATGCTGGGCACCCTTGCACCTTGGTGTACAGTACAATGCAGGCATCATCATGCACACGCACCTGTGGACAGCAGTTGGGAGGGTGTGCAGGTGGTCCGTAGGTCGGCGTGTTGAGCAGAGCACCCAGCAGTGCACTGCCCACCATGACACACATTGCACACAGGGCAACACCAGACAGGGCCCACACTGGGAGACAGGTCAGTCATGTAGCACTGTCCCACAGCCACCGCAGATGCGTGGGCAGCCCCGCTCTGATCCAACAGCCCTGGCAGGCTGAGCAGGGGCCTCATGGGGTGGCACTGTTGGACCACCAGGGGTCCCACTGCGTGAACGCAATCTTGCCCGCACAGGGGTCTGCAGCATGCCGAACAAACCTGCACCAGGGGTGCTCGGGATGCCCACAGCAGAACCCGGCGTCGACAGGCCTGGTGTCGCACGACACCGGGAATGGGGAGTGGAGAGTGAACTGTGTGGGGTGTGTGGTACAGGGGCACCTGACTGTGTTCCCAATGCGTCCACGACAGAGACCACTGCCTGGGTCAGCCTGTCAATGGTGGCGGTCACATCCGTCCGCATACGAACCAGTTCTGCATGGTCCAGAGCACACTCCCTGCTGTGCCACTCCACAGCCACAGACAGTGCCTCCATGAACATTGCAACCCGCCTCTGCTGCTGTACTGATTCCTGAAGCAGGCAGGTGTGCTCATCCAATGGGTACTGTGCCCCAACAGCATCCTGTCCCCCAAGGTGTGGAAGGTCCTGATGCACAACACCCCTTGAGGGTGGGCGCTGTTCACCAGGACCAGGAATGGGCGGATCAAAGGGTGGCGGACATGTGCCACTGCTTCACATTGTACCACCAGAACTGGTGGTTGACTGCTGCTGCTGCCCCTCCAACCGCTGTGCCCCAAGGTCCACTCATTCCACCGCCGTGGCCGCAACAGTGCCAGACACCTGCACAGCCACTGGTGCTGCCCCACCGGTGCTGACAGGCACAGCCTGGGACTGTGCCAACATGCTGGTACACAAGTTGGAACCAGAAAGGCCCAGGGGCATGTGCTGGCCTGCTGTGTGTCCGTCATGGGACACACATCACTGCCCATTGCAGTCCTTGCATCATCAATGGTGCAGGTACGTGTTACAGCCACAGTCACAGCGTGCTGGCATGCTTGCATGCCAGACTGCTGGAGACAGGCTGTGCACCCCCACACCAATCACCGACACCAGAGTTGGCGGCCCAGCGTGCATGCTGCTGCAGTGCATGCTGGCTGGTGACAGAGGTGGATGGACCCTCCTCCTTGTCTAGCAGGTCATCATCACTGCCTGGACCCACCACCACCGTCTCCTGAAGATGAAGAGGATCTGTAACAGAAAGAGAGTACATGTGAGTGCATGTGAACAACCTTCCCCCCCCCAACACCACCACCATGTCATACCGTGCAGTGATGGGCTTCCACCTGTCTGGAATCCACCTCCTGGTACGCCCTCAATAGCGCTCTGCTGCATTGATGCAGCCAGTCTGTCCTCAGCCGGGGTCAGCTCCAACACCGCTGGCTGGCCCCCGCCAATGCCAGCACGTGCTGCCCTGAAGGCTGCCACCTTCTCCTTCAACCTCCTGCAGTCTGTCCCCATCTTCTTCTTGTATTCCTGCACAGAGCGCTGGTGGCTTCCGTGCAGGTTCACGGCTATACCCCTCCCATGCAGCCGCATGGGACTGAGGGGTGCCCACGTCCAGTAGTGGCTCCTCCTCCAGGTAGGCCTGGAAGAGGGCCTCTGTCTCTGCTGGGGAAAGTGGCCTCCTCCTACGCCCACCATCCTCACCCTCACCTTGTCTCTGCTCGGTCATGGCGATCTGTATGGGGGGAAGTGGACACCTGTCACTGTGCAGTCTACAGCATTTTCCCATGACCATTGTCCAGAACATCACACAGCATGCAACTCACCTCTCACCTGCAGTACCCGAATCTGGCCAGCGCAGCCCAGTGTCACACATTTATAGTGCAATGCATGCAAATTAGGAGTGGAGCAACTATAATGAGATGCAAATCACGCCACTGCGCCTTTGAATGGCTGATCAGATGATTTGCATGTGTCGGCTGAATATCGCGCAGTTGCACTTTGCGCAATACGGTTGAGCCGGCTGAGCCAATGGCGCAGATCTGTGACTGTGTGGTACACTGCATTGCGCATGCCCAGATACCTACGCAGGCATCTGCCGTGCTGCTGATGTGCTGTGTGCGATCGGCAATTCAGGCCACGGCCACCATTGTGCCAGTGGCGCTACAGCACTGGGCACTATATGGCACTGTGGCACTACTGCGCAATAGTCCACTGTGGCACTGGTACACAGGTGGTCGGTCGCGCAGGATGCGTATACATCAGATGATGCTGTGCGTGGCCTTGCGTCATTGCCCATGACCTGGTGTCCGACCTTTGGCCCCTGGCGCTGTTTGGCTGCCATGTGTACGGCCCTATTGCGCTGTCTGGTGACAGCACTATGTGAACTGACGGCACTGTTTGAACAGCGCGATTGGAACCTATGGTGGTCTATTGCGCAACATCTCCAGGTGGGGTTATGGGGCAATGGGGCGCCATATTGCCTGCTGTAAAGTTGGTAGCATGGCACGCAGGAGGGCAGTGCAATGGAGCCCCCTGGAAGTGGCCAACTTGGTGGCCCTGGTGGAGCCCCACTATGGGGCACAGTATGGTGAGGTGTCCCTCACCATAGCTAGGACCCAGGTCTGGCAGTAGTGGCCAGTGACCTGGTGGGGTCACTGGGCGGTGCCGGTCAGCTGAGCAGTGCCGGCACTGGTACAGTGACCTCTGCAGGAGGGATCCTGAGCTTCATGGGCAGCTACGGTCATGTGCCAGGAGGGGCGTGGTGCCTAGGCCAGGTGGATGTACCGTCTATGCACCTGTATTCTCTGTAGGGGTGTGACTGTGTTTTGGTGGATGTGCATAGGTGATGGCTCTTACATGGTTGGCTGTGTCAGTGTGTGCAGGTGTGAGATGCATGGGCCTGGCTGTGTGGGCAGGAACTGTCACTGGGGCAGGGGGCAGTCTAATTTGGAGTCACACTGATGTTTTTCTCAACATTTGTCTCCCACAGGACGGGCGGAGAGGATGCAGGCACGGGGTGAGGAGGGCCGTGCCAGGGCCCCGGTGCCGGTCGGTGGTGCTGTGGGTGGTGCGCCCCAGCAGCAGCAGCAGCGGCAGACACAGCTGCTTGAGGAGTGTGAGTATCATTACTCATGGATGCTATTGCATGCTGGGGGCATGACCACCAGCCATGCACACAACACAACCATGCACCATACAGGCGACATTCATCACTGTCCAGTGTCACAGCACGTCTGTGTATGCGTCACTGGTGGTCCATGCATGCACTGGGCACATGGCTGTGGGACTGGCATTGCACCACATTGCCACATCACTTGACAGCCTTGTTTTTGCTGTGATGTACATGGCCAGTGTGTGTGTGTGCAGTGGTGCACATAGCTGGTGCTGCCTGGTTGGGCGTGTCATGTGCATGGTCACTGTGGGTGGGTGCATACTATCACAGGTGCGGGGCACTAGGCTTTATGCCTTGCAGGATGGGTGGTGTTCAGGGTTTTGGACAGTCACAGCCATTGACTGTGTTCCCTTTTCCTAGGTCTCAGCATCCTAAGAAGGATGGAGCATGCCCTTCAGCGGATTACACGTGTGTCAATTGCAACACATGGAATCCTGACCGACATTTACCACCATGGCATCCGGAGACAGCGGAGGGGACAGCGATGGCGGCCGGCTGCGGCAGACCAGCCTGCCAGGCCATGATTGTGCTTCCCCTTCCCACTTCAACAATCCCTCCCAGCCTGCCTTCCCTCTCCCAGTTGTTCACCCCTACCCCTTACCCACCCCTACCTTGTACCCCACCCTCCCTTGTTTTGTACATGACTGTATATAGTTGTTCTTGTTCTTGTTGTTGTATTTTATTTTTCTATGAATATATATATTTTGTTATGAATACTGTGGTGGTCTCTGATTTGCAGCTGGCTATGGTTGCTCAGTTGCAGTGGTGTGCATGCCATCTGGGGTGGTATGGTCCTGGTGTGTGTGTGTGTGTGTGTGTGTGTGTGTGTGTGTGTGTGTGTGTGCATGGGGAGGTGTCTCCAGTGTGGCAGTGTCTTTCTATTGATCTTGCCATCTGCTGCCGCCACTGCTGGGTGCACAGGGTGGGTCTGGCTTGTATGCTTCTCTGCTACACGGGGTTGACGTGAGCCGGGAGGGATGCATGGTGTTTCCTGCAGTGCCAGTCACTGCACATGGCTGGTGTCTTGGGGTCACGGTGCAGGGTGTGCTGTGCGTATGGGGGGGCTGATGTGCACTGTGGTTGTCATCCCCCTGTGTGTGGCAGTCTCAGCCTGCTAGTGGTTGTGCTGGGGCATCATGGCCCTGCTGTGCTTTGTTGGCTTGTCCCCAGGGGCCAGTGGATCATCCGTCCCACTCCCAGTGATGCTGTGCTTGGGGTGTGCAGGTGTCTTGTTGGTTCTGCAGTGTGTTCCTGTGCCCATGTGTGGCATGGCTGCGGTGGGCCCTAGCCTGCCTCCCTGGATGTGCAGTTCCATTGCTCTGTGGGGGGGGCTCTGCTTGCGCTATGGCACCTCTGGACTGCTCAGCTGGGCTGCCCTGGTTGTGCTATAGCGCAACCTTCATGCTCAGCTTCTCCTTCCTGGTTGTGCTATGGCGCAACCTTTCTGCTCAGCTTCCCCTTCCTGGTTGCGCTATGGCGCAGTTTGTGCAATATTCAGACGTTGGCTGCTTGCACACTTTGTTCTGCTCCATGTTTGAATATCACGTCTGTTGCGCATATGCGCAATTGATTTGTGCTTGCTCCTGCTGTTGCGCACATTTTGGGTGCAGTTTGAATATCCGGGCCACAGTCTACATTTCATTGCTGAGAAAAGTAACAAACAATTACGTTTGTGAGATGACAAACAGTATTTGACATTTAGCTTTTATTTAACATAATCATTTGGAATACCTAAGAATTAACATATAGAATATTGATTAGTACTGTAGACCACACCTAGTGGGATTGCATTGCAATTACATGGGATATGGTACAGCATTAGTGATTCAGGGGCAGCGAATACAGGAGGGGGTGCCAGCTGGGGGGGGTGCTAATAAGGTGGGGCAGTATAATCAGGGTAAAAATTAAAACCAGTTGTGAGGGGCAAGTTAACACTGGCTAAATTAAAATTAAAATTGCTTAACAAATTTATCCAGTTGTGATAGACACCAGGATACATGGACTATGGATATGCTTGTCAAATGTTAACTCTATGCATGCAAGAGCAGAAAAGTTACAAACTTCCACATTTTTGAAGTTTTCACAAAGTTTTGCAAATATTAACCTAGTAAAGTTTTTAACCCCTGTAACTTAAAAATCTCGTATCTAATTCTCTCCATATTTAGATAATTCTATAAGCATTGGAAAAAGGTTATCTGTACAAATTTACACATTTACACATGTCTAGATCCAAAGGTGCCTGAGCTATATGCAGATGACATTTTTTCATGAAATTTTCTGAAACAAATAAAATGACAGTTTTTGCGCACATATAATTTTGAAACAATGCATCATATTGTCATGAAATCTGGCACATTGTTAGAATACCTATCATCAAGAAATCATGCTAAATTTAAGATCCTTGACCCAATAGATGCTTAAGGCATCAGGAATCAGTCCTTGGGCCAGTTCTCTTCAATATCTTCATCCGTGACACTGCAGATGGACTGGAGGGTAAGGTTTGTCTGTTTGCAGATGACACAAAGATCTGCAACAGAGTAGATGATCTAGCTGGGGTGAGCAGAACGAGAAGAGATCTGGATAAACTGGAAAAATGGTCAAAAGATGGTCTGAATATTCCAGATGTTAACTGGAGTGCATTTGCAGCAGCCACTTCCAAGAGTGGGGTCATTCTAGATGCCCTACAGGGGGCATGCCTTAAACAACTAGTATTGGAACTCACTCAAGAGGGAGCAATCTTAGACCTAGTACTCTCAAATGGAGATGGAGAGAGGATCACAGATTTAGAAGTGAGTAGCCATCTGGGAACTAGTGATCATCGAACAGTATGTTTCATGATAAACACAGCAGTAGAGTCAAGCCATACAATGGCAAAGATACTGGACTTTCGGAGGCCTGACTTTGCCAAAATGGGTGAGTGCCTAAGGAATGCACTAGCAAATGGGCAGGAAGGAGGGGTGGAAGAACAATGGGGATTAATCAAAACTTCCATCATAGAAGCAACAAGCCGTTGTGTGAAGCAAATAAACAAAGCAACATGACATAAGAAACCACTATGGTTCTCAAAGGAGGTGGCAGGGAAGGCTAGGGAGAAAATAAAGCATTCAGGAAGTACAAGGAATTACAGAAGGAGCAGGACAGAGAAGTGTATCAGTTAAAGCCAACGGAAGCAGGGAAGGCAGTCAGAACAGCAAAGGCCCAAACCGAGGAAAAAATAGCCAACTCAGTTAAGAAGGGGGATACAATTATAGCTTAAAGATGGCAGCAGCTGCACTGGGCTAGCCATCTCTCCATCTACCTGTCTGCTCGTTTTCTAGTTTTTAGCTTTGTTTCATGTTATTTTCCCACTTCGCTATATTGTTTCATTGCTTAGTTTTGTGGTGTCCTGTTATTTTAATTTGCTCTTGTTATTTTTAATCCTTGTCATTTTGGGGTTCCGAAGTGCGGTTAGTCTGCTTGGGTCTGGGTGAGCTCAACGGCCGGTAATTTGTGTAGCAGGCTCTATTGATGATGAAGCCTAGTTTAAATGGATAAAGTGGCTTAAGGGAAGTTCTGCTTGGATCCTGGCCTACTTATCCCTGTGGTCGCTTGTTGGCAGCTATTTGACTATGCCCCACTTGCTCTCTCGACTGCTCTTGGAGTTAAAGGGGGTAAATGCTCCTTTGACTGTTCTTAGGAGTTGGGGAGTGAATGCATCCTGTCTCAATTGGATGGTTTGTGGAGTATTTGTGGGGCTCTACCTGTCTGTATTTTCTCCTGCTCCCTGGATTTTTAATTGGTAGATTACTTGCTGGCTCATCTGTTTTGCACCAGAGGATTGGACTGGGATTTTTGGCAGTGATTTGGATTCTCTGGCTCTGAAGTTTTTTCCCGGTCCTATTTTGGAGGTTGGATGTGAGACTTTCTTGTCTCTGGAGTTTGTATACTTTTTGCTTTCTGGCAGAGGTAACAGCTGAATTCTGACTTCATTTTTGATGTGATTGACTGGGCCCGTGAGGGGCCTCGAGGGGCTGTTGTCCTCTGCAGAGGTTGGGATTAGGGCCGGTTGGAGGATCTGACCTGTTACTCCCCCCCCAGGCTACCGGGGCAGACCACCAGGGGGGTGGACTTGCCCCAGAACTGTAGTGGTGGGTCTTTGGCCTGACAGGGCTATCCTTTTACTACTTCTGGAAGAATTCCTATGGCCCAGTAAGGGTCATCTCCAAATGAAGAACTGAAGATCCTTGCCTGATCTCTGGATGTCAGTGGGTTTGGTACAGTGAACCCCTACATTTATTTATTTTTTTAGACTGTGGAGGTTGGAGTACAGCCAGCTTGATCTCCCCCCTCTGCAAGTACTTTTTCTTTGACTTTATGTATTTTATGGAAGTTATTTGAGCAGTGAGAGGGCTCAGTTTCCATCTGCAGATTTCCTCTCTGTAAGAGATTTGTGAGAGACTTCTCTGTGGGGAATCTGTTGACTAACTTCAAAAACTGAGTGCTGGCACTGGGGAGTGAGAGTCCTTAGTGCTATAGTGTTATAGTTTTGTTAGGTGGCCCAGGTTGTGAGAGGACTAGTGGGCCAACCTAACTTAATCTATTCAAATTCTTTTCTGCTTTTATTTTATTTTATGTGATAGGGAGGTTAGGTTTGATTATTACTAACATACTAAAATGCCAGCAGAATAGACCTAACGGTCTTTCGTGTCTGCTCGTTTGGTCAGCCCCCACCCTAGGTGCTGACCTTGCCGCCCCCCTCGCCTTCTCTGGCTTCTCCCTTCCCAGTTCCGGATATTCTTGCTGCATTGGATTTTGCTTCCAGAACCCTTCCCTGTACCTGTCCCACCCTCTTGAACCCTCCACTGTCTCTGCCCACCAGCCCCCTAGGCAGTGCATTCCATGGCTCCACCCACCTCTCAGTGAAGTAGCACCTCCTCCTTCTCCCTGAATCTTCCCCTCCAGCTTCCACCCATGCCCTCTAGTGGCCCCTCATCTTCCTTCAAGCACCTCTGACTGTTCCTCCTATTTACCCTCTTCTATGTACCTGAAGACCCTATCATGTCCCCCGGTCCCTTCTCTCTTCCAATGTGTACATATTAGCTCTTCGAGCCTCTCCTAGGTCCTGTCCCCAAGCCCCAAATCATTTTGCTGCCTCCCTGGACCCTCTTCCAGGAGGTTAATGTCCCTCTTAAGTGTGGCTCCAAAACTGCACGCAGTACTCCAGGTGCGGCCTCACCAAGCAGTTATACAGAGGGAGTATCACTTCCCTCCTTCTGGAGGTGATCCCCCTAGCGATGCATCCCAGCATCCTGTTGGCCTTGGCTGCTGCCTTCCTACAAATCTCAGAGTTGTTCATCTTGACATCCACCACCACCCCCAGGTCCCTCTCAGCCATCGAGACTTGTAGCATCTCCCCCCCCCAGGGTGTACACTTGGCCCGGGTTTCTGGCCCCCAGGTGGAGTACCTTGCATTTCCCTGCATTGAACCTCAGCTTCCACTTTCTAGACCATCTTTCCAGAGCCTCCAGGTCCCCCTACAGGGCCACCCTTCCCTCCTCCCCATCCACCACCGCCCCCAGTTTCGAGTCATCTGCAAAGAGACTCATCTCACTCCTGATTCCTGTCCTTATGTCAGAGATGTAGACGTTGAACAGAAGGGGCCCAATGACTGATCCCTGTGGGACCCCACTCATGACCCTCCTTGGGGATGAGATTATCCTGCCAACTACGGCCCTCTGGGTCCGGTCCTGGAGCCAATTGCCTATCCATCTGATCATCTGGTTCCCCAACCCCATTTCTTCTAGCTTATCCAACAGGCCAGCGTGAGGAACAGAGTCAAATGCCTTGATGAAGTCTAGAAAGAGGATGTCCACTGGTCTACCCAGGTCCAAGGCACTCGTCACCCAGTCATAGAACTCCACCAGGTTTGTCTGACATGATTTCCCTGGGATGAATCCATGCTGTCTATCGTCCAGGCACCCTGACTTATCCAGGTCCCCCTAGCCTCTCCTTGACAATGCCCTCCATCACCTTGCCCACCACCGATGTCAGGCTGACAGGCCTGTAGTTCCCTGCCACCTCCCTTGATCCCCCCTTGTGGATAGGCACTATATGTGCCACCTTCCAGTCCTGGGGCACCCACCCTGTCCTCAGAGAGATGGTGAAAAGCTCTGCCAGGGGTTTCGCCAGGACATCCGCAAGTTCTTTCAGCACTCTGGGATGTAATTTATCCGGCCCCAGTGCTTTCTCCATCTTAAGGGAGCTGAGGGCTTCCCTCACTCTCTCTGCTGTGATTTCCACTTCCGGTACCTCTTCTCCCTGTTTAGCCCTCCCCCTCCTGCCAGTGATGCCTCCCCCCTGCCCAGACCCACCGATCGGTAAGGGTCCCCCCCTCCTCAGTATCTCTGTCTCCTCCCATGTATGATGCAGCACCCCCATTTTCCTTGGTGGTTATTAGTTATGTATTTTAGTTATTAGTTTTGTTTTGAAGTTGTTGGGTTATTTAATTGGGAGGGAGGGTCGAGAAAAGGTTTGGCTGTGACTTGGGGGTTTCATTTTTTATTTAACTGCTATAATTAGCTAGTTAGACTGGTGTTAGCTAGTTATGTGGGGATTATGGGATAAATGTCAGTTTGGGTTCCCCCTGGTCGTGCACTATTCACCTTCCACTTTCCATGCCTTCAGCCCTTTCTACCCCCCTCCATTGGCTTTTTCTACCTACCAATGTTGTCGGGCTCTAGGTATTGCCCGTGGGGGTGGGGTGGGGGGTGAACAGTGGAGGCTGGAGGAGCAGGGTGCTCCCATTGGGGTTGCTAGGTTCAAAAGATGCCCTGGGGTGAAATGGAGTCTAGAGCATGGGCCTCCATGTCTAGTCTCCATACCCAAGGGTACCATCGTTGCCGATGCACTGGTGGTTGGAGCATCCCAGAAGTTCAGTCCGACTTGGGCAGTGTTGTGCAATGCCAGATCTGTCAGGAAGAAGACTGCAGTGATTGCAGATCTTGTCAGTTCGGCAGATCTGGCTTGCATCACCGAGACCTGGCTGGATGATAATGCCGGCCCCATAGTGGAGGCCAGTATTCCGGCCGAGTATGCGGTGATAAACTGCTTGAGATCAGACCGCAGGGGAAGGGGGTTAAGGTCTGTTTTAAGACCAAATTGGAGCTCAGCAGTGTTCCAGTTGAGGTGACTGGCTTATTTGAATGTGTTGTAGAAGCAGGTGCAGGCTATGGAATAGTTCTCATCTTTCGTCAGCCTGGTGATGGGAAGTGATTCCTTAAGGAAGTGGTGGACTTTGTCATCGATCTGGCATTTGAGTCACCCAGGCTGATGGTTCTGGGTGACTTTAATGCCTGGATTGATGATGTACTCTATCAATTTGGACAACACTTCCTCCACTTGATGAATTCACTGGGCCTGTCACAGGTGGTTACCACTGTAACGCATAAAGGTGGCTATTCTCTTGACCTGGTTTTCCTCCTGGGGATCGAGGCCTCAGACATGGGGGTGGAACCAGTCGGTTGGTCTGATCACTTCATGGTGAGGTTCAATTTTGGCATCCCCCCTTGTAGGCCATCCCCTGTGGAGATGGTCAAGTTCCGACCTTTACGGAATATTACTCCCGATGGCTTAGCTGCGGTCCTTGACTTATCTGAACTTCCTGTGGATTGCAATAATCCTGAAGCCTTGGTTTTGGCTTATAATATTGCTATCACCTCAGCTTTGGATACTACTGCACCAGTCCGTGTGCGACCTCTCTCGCTTGGCCCCGGGCTCCATGGTTTGTTGGAGCCTTGAGGGAGTTGCAACATTTAAGTCACAAGTTAGAATGTTGTTGGCGGAAATCCGGCCTGCATGCCGACCACCTTAGACTTTTAGAACATTATCAGTTCTCCCAGTCAGAAATTTCCCGTAAGAAGGCAGAGTTCCTGTCCAGGGAAATTTCTGCAGCTCAGAACTGACCAACTCAGCTCTTCAGAACTGTGATCAGGCTGTGCAACCCATCCTGTATGCAGCTCCAGAGAGCCTTTTTGCAATCACAATGTGATGAGCTTGTGCAGTTCTTTGCTGAGAAGGAGGCTGACATTAGGTCAGAGATCCTTTTGACACATTCTATGCAAGTTGTGGAGGATCAGGGCCTGGTCACTGTCCCTCCGTTCTTCTGGAGTACCTCTGACTGTCTGGAATTCATGGATGTTATGCGGATTGTCCAGGGGATGTGCCCTACATGCTGCAGTTTAAACCCTGGTCTGACCTCTCTAATTATGGGTTGTGGTGATCTTATTGGCTCGGTTCTGTCACAGATAGTCTGGTGATCCCTTGACTCCAGTGTCTATCCCCGTTCCTTGAAAGAGGCAGTAGTGACACCATTGTTGAAGAAAGCTTCTTTGGATCCAGACTCTCTTGCAAACTACAGGCCGATCTCGAACCTCCCCTTTTTGGGGAAAGTGATCGAGAAAGTAGTGGCTGCACAACTGGAGAACCATTTGACCATCCATAACATCTATGAACTGCTGCAATCTGGTTTCTGGAAGAGGCATAGTACTGAGACTTGTGCTGGTTCGGGTGCTCAATGATCTCCTGATGGCGAAAGACCAGAAAAAACGGTCCATTTTGGTACTTTTAGATCTGTCATCAGCGTTTGACACCATTGACCATGGGGTTCTGCTTGAGCACCTGAGAATCATATGTGGACTCTTGGGATTGGTCTACAGATGGTTTACATTGTACCTCACTGGAAGATCTCAAAGGGTAGTGTTGTATGTTTTTTCCTCTGATTCAATCCCTCTGTCATGTGGGGTCCCTCAGGGTTCAGTCCTCTCACCCATGTTGTTCACGGTGTATATGCTTCCCCTCGGAGACATTGTAAGATGGTATGGTCTGAGGTTTCATTGCTAAGCCGATGATACCCAGCTATATCTGTCTTTTGCTCCCCACCAAGAAGGAACAGTCTTGGTATTTAACAACTGTCTCAAAGAAATCCAAGTGTGGGTGAGGTCCAGTTGGTTGAGGTTGAATCCCGCAAAGATGGAGGTGATGGTTTTGGATCCAGGTCATCGGATAGGGGGGCTGGGGGCAGGCTGTCATCTGGGATTATTCCTAGGGGATGCTGAGCTCCAGACCTCTGAACAGGTGCAAGACCTGGGGGTGTTGTTAGACTCAGGGCTGACACTTCATGCTCAGGTGTCAGCCATCGTAAAGTCTTCTTTTTACCATCTTAGAAACATCACCAGGATTAAGCACATTGTTCCATCTGTAGACCTGCCTACATTGATCCCTGCCTTTGTGATCTTGTGCCTAGATTACTGCAACTCACTTTACTTTGGACTATCGGGGGTTGATATCCACTGCTTGCAGGTGGTGCAGAGTTCAGCAGCCCGGTTGTTGATGGGGATTTCAAGATCTTCCCATATTATGCCAGTGCTGTGGCATCTGCACTGGCTGCCTGTTCAGTGATGGATCTTCTTCAAAGTCAGGTAACTGACATAATAAAGCCCTACACTGAATGGGACCTGACTACCTGAAAGAGCTTCTGATTCCTTATCTCTCTGAGCGACCACTCTGCTCAGCTGACGAGGGGTTGCTAGAGATTCCGAGGGTGACTTTAAAATCTGCGGGAGCCCGGGCATTTATGTTCATGACCCTGACCCTCTGGAATTCTGTACCCCATCAGATTAGGGAGTGCACAATGGGGGGGTTCAAGCAGGCTTTAAAAATGTTTTTGTGGAATAAAGCTTTTAATGATGGTGTTGGCTGACATGCATGTATTTATAACTGTGCAGATATTTTTTTTGTGTTGTTTTGTATGTTTTAATTGGTTTTATTGTTATGCACCTTGGTTAGGAAAGGCACATTATAAATAAAGAATTATTATTATTATTATAAAACCTTTTATAGGTACATCAGGGAGCAAAGAAAGACCAAAGGAGGGATAGTGAGGCTTAATAAAGTAGAGGGGGGTGGTCAGAGGGTGACTGTGAAAAGGCTGAGATACTAAACAAATATTTTTGCTCAGTATTCATAAATGAAGAGGGGGAGGTACCTAAACCAAACAATAGAAACACTCTGGATATGGGGTTGATACCAGCCCATTCACAGAAGAAAGAGTTCTGAAAGAACTCTTAAAACTGAAGGTGGACAAAGCAATGGGGCCTGATGGGATTCATCACAGAATTCTAAATGAACTAAGGGTAGAATTAGTGACACCAATGACTACCATCTTTAACAAATCGTGGGAGGATGGGGTGGTAACTGATGACTAGAGGAAGGCAGATGTTATTCCACTTCACAAAAGTGGGAGCAGGGCAGAAGTAGGAAACAACAGCCCTGTTAGTTTAACCTCAGTGAGAGGGAAAATGATGGAATCACTTCTGAAGGAAAGAATTGTTGAGTACCTAGAGGCCAGAGGGGCACAGGACCCAAGGCAGCATGGATTCAGTGGGAAGGTCATGTCAGATGAATCTAATAGATTTCTTTGACTGAGTGACCAAAGTAGTAGATCAGAGAGGGGCTGTGGACATGGCCTACCTAGACTTTAGCAAGGTATTTGACACAGTCCCACACAAAAGATTAATATACAAGTGAGCTAGCCTTGGAGTGGGTCCCAAGATGGTAGCCTGGGTGAAGAACTGGCTGGAGAACAGGACAAATTGGGTAATAGTAAATGGAGTTCACTTTGAAGAAAGGGTGGTTACTAGTGGGGTAACGCAGGGTTCAGTACTAGGACTGGTGCTCTTCAATGCCTTTATAAGTGACATTGTAGAGGGACTAGAAGGAAAAGTATGTCTCTTTGCAGATGAAACAACGATCTGCAAGACAGTTGATACACAAGGTGGGATGGAAAGGATGAGAAGGGATTTGGCAAGTTGGAGGAATGGTCAAATGTATGACAGCTTAGATTCAGTGCTAAGAAGTGCAAAGTAATGCACCTGGGAAACAAAAACTCAGGAGAAGAGTACACAATGGGGGGTGAAATACTAAAAACAACAAAAATGGAAAGGGACCGGGGAGTAGTCATATCAGATGACCTAAAGGAGGACAAGTAATGTGAGAGGACAGTAACAAGGGCTGGGGGATACTGGGCTGCATAGGGAGAGGCATCACCAGTAGAAAACAGGAAGTTGTTATCCCTCTGTACAGACAGCTGGTGAGACCCCATCTGGAGTACTGCATGCAGTTCTGGAGACCCAGTCTCCGAAAAGACACAGACAGGATGGAGGCAGTCCAGAGGAGGGCAACTAAAATGGTGCAGGGTCTGCACCAGAAGACATATGAAGAGAGACTTAAGGACCTTAAAATGTATAGTCTCAAGGAAAGGAAGGATTGGGGGACATGATAGAAACTTTCAAGTACCTCAAGGGAATCAACAAAGTCCAAGAGGGTAGCATCTTTCAAAAAAAGAGGTGAGCAAGAACAAGGGGGCACAATTTGAAGATAGAGGGGGACGGCTCAGAGGTGAAGTGAGGAAGTATTTTTTCATGGAAAGGGTTGTGGATGCATGGAACAGCCTTCCTGAGGAGGTTGTGGAGTCAAAAACAGTGGTGGAATTCAAGAATACATGGGACGGTCATAAGACAATTCTAGGGGGTTGGGGGTAGAAGGAAGTAGATTGTTGGTTAACTAGGATCTGCAGCTTATCCATTAGGTAGGGAAATGGGCAGACCGGGTCAACCAAACGGTCTTTATCTACTGTCAAATTCTATGTTTTTATGTTTCTAAGAGTGGCAACTGGGGTTTAATGCAAAGAAGTGCAAGATCATGCACATAGGGAAGAGAAACCCTTAAGCCACCTATAGGTTGGGAGGGGAGTTGCTGTCAGTCACAAGGGAAGAAAGAGACTTGGGCATCATCATCACAAATGACCTGAAATCATCAAAGCAGACCACTAAAGCAGTAGGTAAGGCTAGAGGGATGTTGGGGTGTATTAGTAGGGGAATCAAGTCGTACAGTAAGATGGAGGTAATAACCCTCTTTAAAAGACACTGGTTAGGCCCTATCTGGAGTACTGCATGTAGTACTGGAGGCCACACCTGCACAAGGATTTTAACAAAATGGAGGCAGTCCAGAGAAGAGCAACCAAAATGGTGCAGGGACTGCATCAGAAAACATATGAGGAGAGATTAACAGAGCTCAATATGTATACCCTAGAGCAAAGGACGGAGAGAGGTGATATGATCAAAACATTCAAACATCTTAAGTCCATTAACCAGGTGAAAGAGTCTAACATGTTTCAAGAGGACACAGCATGAGATTAGAGGGAGGCTGATTAAGGGATAATGTGAGGAAGTTGTGTTTCACAGAAAGGGTGGTGAATGCATGGAATGGCCTACCTCAGGAAGTGGTGGATATGAATACAGTTTATGGAATTGGGGTGGGGCCTTAGTCAAGTAGCACACACGATAACCTTCTCAGAGGTGCTGCCCATCTATGGCATAGGAGAGGCTAGGGTGTTCTGCACCATGGGATTCAATCAGTGGTTGAAAAAAAAGTGTGGAGCTCAGGGATTTGGCTTCATTGGGGACTGGGGGTCCACCTGGAGTGATACAAGCTCTATACTGGCATGATGGGCTGCATCTGTCCGGGAGGGGAACCAGGATCCTAGGTGATAGGTTTAAATGCTTCATTGGCAAGCTTTTAAACTAGCCAAGGGGGGAGGCACTGAAAAGGAGCAGGGAAATCCCAGCCCCCCAGATAATCATGGTAGTAAGTGTGGCAAACACCAACATAGAGGTGTTGATAGGGAGAAGGGCAGGGGTAAATGGAGAAAGTGACAAAGGCCAGAAGGACAGGGATGGGGCAAAAGGGAGTAAGGCCATCAGGAAATGGAGGGTAATGAGTACCAATGCCCGTAGTCTGGGCAATAAGGTCCCTGAGCTAATGACCTTGATGGAAGAGGGATGCCTGGATATCGTAGCAGTCACAGAAACATGGTACACAGAGAACCATGACTGGGATGTTAACATACCAGGGTACATAACCTACAGGAGAGACAGGCAGGGGAGAAGAGGGGGAGGAGTAGCTCTCTATGTAATGGAAGGGATAAAAACAACTGAACAAAAGAGTAAACAGGGAAGCGAGGAGGCACTGTGGGTCACCTTGGAGACTGGAAAGGGCACCACAATCCGACAGGGTTAGGTACAGACCCCATGTCAGGGGAGGAATGGACAAGGATATGATAGAAGGCATTCTTAGAATGGCAGAGAAAGGGGAGATACTGTTGATAGGAAACCTGAATATGCCAGATGTTAAATGGAGCACATTTGCTGCAGCCACCTCCAAGAGCAGGGCCATTCTTGATGCCCTACAGGTGGCAGGCCTTAGACAGCTAGTTTCAGAACCCACTCATGCGGAGCAATCTTAGACCTCGTACTCTCAAACGGGGCAGTGAGAGATCTCAGATCTAGAAGTGGGTTGCATCTGGGACAAGTGACCATCAAACAGTATGGTTCACGTTAACTCAGCTACAGAGTCAAGCCATACAAAAGTGAGGGTACTGGACTTTAGGAAGGCTGACTTTGGCAAGATGGGAGAGTGCCTCAGAAAAGCACTAGCAAACAGGCTAGAAGGAGGTGTGGAGCAACAATGGGAATCATCAAAACTGCCATCACAGAGGCAACAAGCCTTTGTGTGAAGCAAATAAACAAATCAAATGAAAGAAAAAGCCACTATGGTTCTCAAAAGAGGTGGCTGTGAAAGTCAGGAAGAAAAGATAGCATTCCAGAAGTATAAGGAAACACAGAAGAAGCAGGACAGAGAGCTGCACCAGTTAAGGCAGAAGGAAGCAGGGAGGGTAGTCAGAATAGCAAAGGCCCAAACTGAGGAAAAGATAGCCAGCTCAGTTAAGAAGGGGGATAAAACCTTGTATAGGTACATCAGCGAGTGTAGAAAGACAAATGGAGGGATAGTGAGGCTGAATAGAATGAACGGTGGGTGGGCAGAGGGGGACAGTGAAAAAGCAGGGATACTGAACAAATATTTCTGTTCAGTATTCACAAAAGAGGAGGGGGAAGTGCCTAATAAAATTAACAGAAGCACTTTGATAGGGGGTCATCCCAGTCCTTTCACAGAAGAAAGGGTTCTGCAAGAACTCCTAAAACTGAAGGTGGACAAAGCAATGGGTCCTGATGGAATTCACCCCAGAATTCTAAAAGAATTAAGGGAGGAACTAGTGAAACCACTGGCTACTCTTTTTAATAAATCATGGGAGGAGGGTGTGGTACCCGAGGACTGGAGGAAGGCGGATGTGATTCCCCTTCACAAAAGTGGGACCAAGACAGAGGCAGGAAACTACAGACCTGACAGGCTGACCTCTGTGGTAGGGAAAGTGATGGAGTCACTTCTGAAGGAAAGAATAGTTGAGTACCTAGAGGCCAGTGGAACACAGGACCCAAGGCAGCATGGGTTCACAGCGGGAAGGTCATGTCAGACAAATCTAATAGATTTCTTTGACTGGGTGACCAAAGTAGTAGACCAGGGAGGGGCTGTGGACATGGCCTACCTAGACTTTAGCAAGGCATTTGACACAGTCCCACACAAAATTAATAGTCATATTAACCAGCCTGGGAGGGGTCCCAGGGTGGTAGCCTGGGTAAAACATTGGCTGCACAACAGGACACAGAAGGTAATTGTAAATGGAGTCCACTCTGAAGAAAGAGGGGTTACTAGTGGGGTACCACAGGGTTCAGTATTGGGTCCAGTCCTTTTTAATGTCTTCATCAGTGACATTGTAGAGGGACTGGAAGGAAAAGTATGCCTTTTTGCAGATGACACAAAGATCTGCAACAGGGCTGATACACAAGGAGGCAGGAAAGGATGAAAAGGGACTTGGTAAGGTTGGAGGAATGGTCAGAAGTATGGCAGCTAGGATTCAATGCAAAGAAGTGCAAAATAATGCACCTGGGAAACAAGAACCCAGGGGAAGAATACACAATGGGTGGGGAGGTAGTAACAACAACAAAAAAGGAAAGGGACCTGGGGGTAATCATATCAGATGACCTTAAGGTTAGCAAGCAATGTGAGAAGGCAGTAAGGAGGGCTGGGGGTATACTGGGATGTATAGGGAGAGGCATCAGCAGCAGAAAACAGGAAGTTGTTATCCCTCTGTACAGACAGTTGGTGAGACCCCATCTGGAGTACTGTGTCCAGTTCTGGAGACCCCATCTCCGCAAGGACATAGACAGGATAGAGGTAGTCCAGAGGAGGGCAACTAAAATGGTGCAGGGTCTGTAAGAGAAGCCGTATGAGGAGATACTAAAGGAGCTTAATATGTATACCCTTGAGGAAAGAAGGGAGAGGGGGGACATGATAGAAACTTTAAGTACCTCAGTGGAATCAACAAAGTCCAAGAGGGTAGCATCTTTCAGAAAAGAGATGTCAAGAACAAGGGGACACAATTTAAAGATAGAAGGAGGGCGGTTCAGGGGCAATGTGAGGAAGTATTATTTCACAGAGAGGGTAGTGGATGCATGGAACAGCCTTCCTGAGGAGGTTGTGGGGTCTAAAACTGTGGGAGAATTCAAGAATGCATGGGAGAGACAAGGCAATTCTTGTGGGGGGTAGGAAGAAATTGGCTGTTGGTTAACTAGGATCTGTGGCCTATCCTGTAGGTAGGGAAATGGGCAGACTAGATGGGCCAAGCGGTCCTTATCTGCTGTCAAAGTCTATGTTTCTATGTTTCAGGGCTTCAAACAGGCATGGGAGAAGCATAAGGGAGCAATACAGATGAGTATGAATAGATAGGCCATTGACAGAGTAAAGACCTATGGCACATTCATTAGGCAGAAAAAATGGGCAGACTGGATGGGTCTTGTAGTCTTTATCTGCCATTACCTTCTATGTTTCTATGTATATGCAGATAAAAAATGTTCATGAAATTTCACACAAACAATAAAATAACAACATCTGAGCACTTATAATTTTGAAACTATCCCACCAAATTACATGATATTTAGCACATGTGAGGCTATTATCTGAAAAAGTATACAGTCAATATTTCAGAGCTGTAGCTTAAACGGTTGTTGAGTTATAACCAGTTTACTAAATTTTAAATAGTCCATGAAATTTTGACTAAATTCCACAAAGTTTTGTGGAATTTTGCAAAATTTCATCGAGATTCCACGGGTTCAGAATTTTCCCATTTCACACTGCTCTACAGTGCAACATCAAGACTGATGGTTCTGGGCAACTTCAATGCCTGGGTCGAGGATGAACTCTCACAATTTGGACAACACTTCCTCCAGCTGATGTCTTCTCTGGGCCTGACACAGGTGATTATCTCCACTACTCATAGACACGGCCACTCCCTTGACTTAGTCTTCCTCCTAGGGATCGAAGCTTCTGATTTGGAGGTGGATCCAGTTGGGTGGTCCGATCACTGCACTGTGGGGTTTAGTTTTTATGTCCCTCCGGTAGGCCTACCCCTAAGGATATGGTCAGGTACCGCCCTTTACGAGATGTAAGTTCTCATAGCCTAATGGCGGTTCTTGACCTATCGTCCTCCTCTTTTTTCAGCAGTGATTCTGAGACTCTCGTGACAGCCTATAACTTGGCTGTCTTGACAGCTTTAGATTCTATTGCCCCTGTCCGCTTTCTACCTCTCTTCCTTCACCCTCGATCTCCCTGGTTCGATGGGACTTTGTGTTGTCTTGGAGTACTTTTGGCCGTCCGGAGTTCACGGATGTCATGCGAATCATCCAGAGTGTGCGTCCCATGTGCTGTAGATTTGATCCTGGACTTACTTCCCAAATTTTGGGAGGTATTGAGGTTATCGGTCTGGTCCTGGCATGGATTGTCTGGTGATCCTTGGAGTCTGGAGAGTTTCCTAGCTCTCTGAAAGAGGTGGTGGTGACACCTCTCTTGAAGAAAGCTTCCTTGGACCCAGACTGCCATGCTAACTACAGACCTGTCTCTAACCTTCCTTTTATAGGGAAGGTTATTGAGAAAGTTGTGGTAGCACAACTGGAGGACCATTTGACCATCCATGAAATCTATGAACCACTCCAGTCTGGTTTTCTTATGAGACATAGTACCGAATCAGCACTGGTTTAGGTGCTCAATGATCTCCGGATAGCTGGAGATTGGAAGAACGGTTCCATCTTGGTCCTTCTAAATCTCTCTTCAGCTTTCGACACCGTGGACCATGATGTGCTGTTGGGTCATCTGAGGTTCATCTGTGGAATGTTGTGAACAATCCTCAGGTGGTTTTCATCTTTCCTCATGGTTAGAACTCAGAGAGTGGTGTCAAGGGTCTATTCCTCGGACCCTACTTCTCTGTAATGTGGAGTCCCTCAGGGTTCAGTCCTCTCACCCATGTTGTTCACGGTGTATATGCTGCCCCTCAGAGACATTGTAAGAAGGTATGAGCTGAGGTTTCACTGCTATGCTGATGATACCCAGCTCTACCTATCTTTTGCACCTAACCAGAATGGAGCTGTATTGGTCTTTAACAACTGTCTGAAAGAAATCCAAGACTAGATGGATTCCAGCTGGCTAAATTTGAACCCAGACAAAACTGAGGTGTTGGTTGTGGATCCGGGTCATCGGATAGGGGGGTTGGGGGAAGGTGAGCCTTCGGGAATTTTTCTTGGTGGCACCTCACTCCTGACCTCTGAATGGGTGTGTAACCTGGGGGTAATTTTTGACGAAGGGCAGACCTTGCATTCGCAGGTATTGGTGGTAGTCAAAACTTCCTTTTACCATTTTAGGAATATTGCCAGGATTAGGCACCTTGTTCCGCCCGATGACCTTCCGATTTTGATCCACGCCTTTGTTTCCTCTTGCTTAGATTATTGCAACTCCCTTTACTAGGCCTTGCTGGGGTAGAAATCCACCGCCTCCAGCTGGTTCAGAATGCAGCGGCTCGGCTTTTGACGTGGTCTTTGCGATCCTGTCATATTTCGCCAGTGCTGCATGAGCTGCACTGGCTGCCAGTTCAGTGGCGGATCACCTATAAAGTCAGCTTGCTGACTTTTAAAGCTCTATGTGGACTAGGCCCGGACTACCTGCAAGAGCTTCTGATTCTCTGCCAGCCTGGTTGATCACTCTGCTCATCCAGCAAGGCGTTGCTAGAGGTTCCAAGGGTATGTTTAAAATCTTCTGGCGCAAGAGCTTTTGAGTTCGCTGTGCCTACCCTTCGGAATTCTCTACCCCATCGGATTCAGGAGTGCGCAACTATGAAAGCATTGAAGCAGGCCTTAAAGACTTATCTGTGGCTTCAGGTTTTTAACAATTGAGTTTGTTGCTTATATTATGATATGTGTATGATTTTATTGAATATGTTATGATTTTATTATTATTGGTGTTTTTAAAATGTGAGGCGCCTTGGTTTTGGATAAGGCACCATATAAATAAATTCTATTATAATTATTATTATTATCATGGGTCTAATCCCAGCACACAGATGACTGCATTAGCTGTTTGTGGAATCACTCCACACAGCCTGCCTCAGTGATCCCCGTCCCGATCGGTAAACCACTTTAGTGATCCCTGTTTGCATACCTTGACTGAGTGCTCCCATCTCCTTTATTATTAAAAGTAAAAACCTCCCTCAAACCAAGTTACACTGTTTAGCTCCCCAAGAACATTAATTTTATGTCTGTTTCTTCCCTAACCCAGCTGCTTCAGTGATCCTCAGAGACAGTAACTGCCGGTTGCGTGATTCACTTACACAGCTCCGTGATGGTACATATTTAACATATCCATTCCCGCCCTGTCACTGTAGCAGAAAACATTACATTTGAAAAAATAATTTTAGCATCATTTTGACTGGCTTCATCCTGGTCTATGTTATTCAGTAAAACTGAAGCAACTCTTGCAGTCTTTAATAAAATACAAAACAAATCTGTCTAAGCCATCAGGGCGATCACTTTCACAGCAACAGAAGTGAAGTGTTTCTCTTTCTCCATGGTTGTGAAGCCGATAGCCCCAATGGCTTTCAGTAATATTCTCAGAATTTCTTGATGTTGCACTTTTCCTGCTCACTTGCAGTACATGTAACTTTATAACATACCCGCTGTCCTCCACAGGACCACAAGTGCAGCTCCACCTGCTCTGTTCCCGAACACCACTGCAGCTCTTCATAAGAAAATTAAAATGGAAAAAGTGAAAGAAATTGAATTCTCCCAGCTTCCTTTAGTGTGTGTGTGTGTGTGTGTGTGTGTGTTGGGGGGTGTTACACAAGAGTCCAGAACAATTTAGCAGTGCTATCTGCTTACTGGAACAGTGAAACAGAACTATTGTTTTTTTTAATATGTACACCTCCTCTTCTAAAAGTTACCTGAAAATGTACTTAATGTTCTTTCTTTTTCTCTTTATTCTCAAGCTACTATATAATAGCAATAATGAACTCCAGGGTGTCTGTTGTGCTGGGATAATGTCACACCTTGCTGTTGGTCGCACTCGGCCTTCAGGCTCATGACCAACCTCACAAGGCGTGACGTCAGCACAGCATACACCCTGCCATGCATTATTGCCTAATTATTTACTACCACAGGATGCTATTGACAGCTATGCTTTATAATACGAACTCAGAATGGGAACAGTCAGTGACTGTTTAGGGTCAAGCAAAGATTCATGATAAACATTTCTAAATACAACAGCGGTAAAGGGACTTTCATTCCAAAGAAGATGCCTACATCATATGGTAAATGGTCCATTTATTGAATAAGTATCAGCAAAAGCAACGTTACAAGAAATGGCATATTGTGATACAACATATGAGTAATGCATGACAATCAGTGACAATGACACATACCGGGGGAGTTGGTGTGGAGGTAGTCCTGTCTTCAGCTTCAAAACTGACACATAGGTGAATGCATGTGACATGACACAGAAGATCAACTGTGTTAGATGCTAGTCATTTGACAGAAGCATGCGGCATCCGTGTATACATGTGAGATACTAAAGGGTCCCTTATGGGGGCACTGCTGAGTTACTACAGGGACCAGTACTGCTGTAGTACTGCAGTACTACTGGTGGCATTCCTGG
Organism: Neoceratodus forsteri; assembly: GCA_016271365.2. Classification (NCBI taxonomy): domain Eukaryota; kingdom Metazoa; phylum Chordata; order Ceratodontiformes; family Ceratodontidae; genus Neoceratodus; species Neoceratodus forsteri. Next base: position 215,955,151 of record CM057451.1, read on the forward strand.
GGCAGTACTGATGTACTACTGGAGGTATTAGTGGGGTACAGCTAATGCAATACATGGGCCATTTCTGGGGCAGTACTGGGATACTTCACAGGTGCATTAATCTGTGATACTGCAAGACCACATACAACAATATTCTGCACTACTGAGATACTAAAGTAAGCATTGGGAGCACTACTGAGTCACTGCAGGTGGAATTACTGAGACACTGCTGAACTATCACAGAAGGCATTACTGGGGCAACACGGAGGTACTATAGTGACATTGCAAGAATTTTGACTGAGTACCACCAGAAGTAGTGCTGCGCACTAATTAGGTTGTGCATGAGGCATTACTTGGCCACTACTGAGGTAGTACAGGAGGCCTAACTGTGGCAGTACAGCTTAACTACAAGACACATTGGGGGGCAGTACTGTGGTCCTACATTGAGCATTACTTAGGACACTGATGACATAGAGCATGGGGTATTACTGGGACATCATTTAGTGCTTTCGTGGTGCATTAGCAAGGTTCAACTGAGTTAATACAGGAGGTATTAGCAGGGCACCACCCAGGTACTTCTGGAGGCATTACTTGTTCACCACTGTGGAAGTACAGGAGTAAGTACTGTACTTCACTGCAGCACTATAGATGCAGGCACTGTAATGTCATGAGGCACTTCTGAGGGTATTAATGGTGCACTGCTGTAGGGTATTGCAGGACTCATTACTGGGGTGCCAGTGAGATAATTCTGCATGCATTACTTGGGTACTAGTTAGGTACTACAGTATGCAGTTCTGGGGCAATACTGACATACTACAGGATGCAGTAGTGTACAGTAAAGCAACACTACAGGCATTACTGTTCAGCAGTGAAGTCATAAAGCTGGCATTACTATGGCATTATCAAGGCCTTTCATGGTGTGTTAGTAAGGCATAACTGAAGTACTACAGGATGTATTACCAGGGCACTACTGGGGTAGTACTTGAGGCATTATAGTACAGCACTGATGTACAGGAGGCAGTACTGTATAGCACTGCAAGACTACAGGTGTCAGTACCATACAGTACTAAGGTACTACATGGGGTATTACTGGTGACTATAGTGAGGCAGTACTGGAGGCAGCACTGAGGCACTGTTGATGTACCAGAGGTGCCATTACTTTGCCACTGCTGAGGCAGTACAGAAGGCATTTGTGCAGTAACACCGCAACACTGCATTGGTGAGTACTGTACAATAATGAGGACCTACTGTAAATATGTAATTCTGGGATAATACCAATGTCCTACATATGGCATTACTGAGGTCTACTGTTGACAAGTTATTGCAAAGATGACATTTTCAATAGCATTGTAGCCTCTCAAACTAAAAAAATGAAATTATTGTGGTTAAATGGGCACTTGTACAACCAAGCAGAGTACGAACAGACTGGTTATTTAGAAAACACACACAACTGAGAATGGTGGTGGTTTGTGCACTGTGGCACCAGTTATCACATGAGCATTATCTTATTGGTTAAGTGTATCCATCAATATAACAATTACAAAAATTAATATTATTTTTGTTTTACATTCAGATTCAACAGCAATGGTGGATCAACTTCTCAACCACCTTGAAATATCTGTTGCAAAGGGAAAACTAAAGCAGGAATTGTTTTTGGGCACAGTTCCTCCAACATTAACAGCTCAGTTTGAACCGCTGGAAAGAAAAACAGCTCTTGAAACTTGGATGAAGAACATGAGATTTAACAAGTAAAGTTCATCAACTAAGGTGCTGGCAAAAAACAACATAATCATCTGAAGGCCATTTCTCTCTTATTCTATTAACTGCACATTCAGGCAGAACAACGCATACTCTTCAGCCTAGCCAGCTCCATCACTAGTGTACGAAACTTCTGTAGGCCATAAATTGATGACAGCTGTTGAAAAGGAAAGAAAAATGAATATCATTAAAACATTTGTTACATACCAGGGCTAGATATTCAAAAGTTAGCCCCAGGGCAAAATACTGAGGCTACAACAGATGGCAGCAGCTGTATTTTATCTGGGGCGATTCTCCCCTGGACCTTGGGAAGGGGGGCAGATAGAGGTGGTCCCAGGGAACTTAGGTTAGGTCCAGGGATTAGACGTGGGACTACCAGGGCCTTGCACTTGGGAGGGGTCACATCCTATGGGGGTGAGGAAGGGAGGAATTTATTGGGATGGAGTGAGCTGTCCTTCCTCTTTCTCCCTTTGCCAGTCAAGGATCAAGACATTTGGTCAGCCAGGACAGCAAGGTAAGGGCCTAGTAAGCCTAGGGGCTATCATGTCTAGGGGTTGGGGGGACACAGCCAGAGGAGAGAGAGCGCGAGAGAGAGAAAAGATCGTATGCCAGTGAGGCTAAGGCTCCTCAGTTCTAGGAGCCTGGGCAGGCACGCAATCTGAAAAAAAAAGTTTTAAAATTCATTGTGGTGCAGTACTGGGTTATAGTAATCTGGCCCAGGACCATCTCTTCAGAACCCCTAGTGAACACTAATAAAGTCTACAGCATATTGGGTATCCAGAGTTCCAGCATTGGTGGAGGGGGCGAAGCTTACTCCTTGGGTTTTAAAACAGAGTTCCCATGCCATGGAGTCCTTACCTGGTCTTCAGTGCATGGTTCCAGTGCCCAGGAGATTCAGGCGATCTGCATGTCAGGTTCCCTCAGCCTCTCCTCTACTAGCTGGGGAGAGGGCATGAGTGGAAAGCAGCTCTCCAACAGGCCTGCTGCTCCAATAAGCCTTGGTTCCAGTGGTCGGGGGGGGGTTACATCTCTAATTCAACCCATGCTATATTACTCTTTGCTCTGTTATACAGCGGGAGGTCCAGGCTTCATGGGGTGGTCATGCAGGGACTGGAGGTTGGGGAGGGTTCACTTGCTGGCTTGTGACTGCCAGGGTGGCTCCCATGCCTCAGCTATGTGCTTGGCCAGGGTGGCCTCTGATCCTTGCTGCATGCCTGGCTCTGGGGGGCTTTTAGTGTTTTACAGATAACATGGCAGCCCATCAGAGAAAGCCATCAGTGAAGGCCACAGAGGGCCTGGAGGCACAGCTGTGAGAGATGTACCAGAAGAAAGGGGCAGCATGGCTCAAAGCCTGTCTGGAAGGGCTGGAAGGTCCATCGACATCAGCAGTGGCTAGGGCACCATTGACGAAGCTGACAGCAAGGGGACAGGTGGTGCGTCCTACCTAGGTACACAGAACACTTGGGAGAGGTAAGCAAGGAGAGGAGGTAAGACATCTGAGTGACGGTGAAACACTTCAGGTATCCAACGTGGCCCTGGGGGCTGGTAGCGAGAACTAGTAGAGCCTGAGGAGAGGGACGGGGAATTGGTAGATGTTCTGGCCTTGGCTGCACCCATTGGGTGGCAAGCCTTCTCTGGGGGTGGACATACCTCAGGAGACACCCCAGACAATAGTCTGGAGCAGGTGGCATTGGGAGTACAATTGGCAAGCTGCTGTACCTGATGGTGGCAGTGTTGGAGAATGCGGGAGGGCAGGATTCAGTAGTAGGGCAGGTAGATGTCTCTGCTCCAACCTCCACCGAAACCTCTCCTCTCCATCCTTGCTCCAATGCTGGGTTAGACAAGTAGTTGGGATCTCACCTCACTGATAAGGTCAGACAGCAAATTAGGAACAGGGAGTATGTGGACATGTTCTCCTTGTTGAACAGGCCAGTGGTGTAAGAAGAGAAGAAAGAGAAAGGTAAGGAGTCTGAAAAGAAACCCCCAAAGGTGCCTTGCACCTTTGAAAACTGGATCATGGCCTTCCCCATATTTGCAGGTACTATCCTGTATACAGAAAAGGACCAGGAGCTGGGGCTGTTCACTTATTGGAACAAGATCGCGCTCATGCACTGGGGAAAGGGTGGCATGGCATGGCTGGAGCATGATGAGAAGTTTAGAAGGAGGCACCAGGAGGACAGTACCCTGGTTTGGGTATGGTGGATATGACACTTCTGGAGGATGTCATGCCTGGGGGGCTGCAGATTGACAGTGGCTTGCCACTGTGGCCAGCCCCACCACAGAAGGCAGGGGGAGGACTCCAATGCAGGCATGCTATGCCTACAATCAGTCAAAGTGCAATCGGGTGTTGTGCCATTTTTGGCACATCTGCATGGTCTGCGGCCTACAGCACCCCTTCATTCAGTTCACCTCCCTGCACTCCCCAGAGGAGATTTTAGGGGATTGAACAAGAAGCCAGGGAGGCTGCAGGGTAACAAATCTGCCCACCCTGGTAAGAGTGGACAGGATTTACCCTTGTCTAAGCAAGTGCCTGGACAGAGAGGCCACCAACCCGCTAGAGGAAGAATTCACCGTGGGTTTCAGGATCCAATATGATGGCCCAAGGGGGGGAGGTAGTCAGGAACCTGAAATCTGTGTGGGATCATACACAGGTAGTCGAGGAGAAACTGAAAAAGAAAGGAGACTTGGGAGAGTTAGTGGGCTATTCAGCACCCCGCCATGTCTTTCTCTTAGAGTATCACCCATCGGGCTGGTACCAAACAAAGCACTGAGGGATTTCAGAATGCTAAATTATCTATCATACCTGGAAGGTGACTGTGAATGATCATATTGACAAGTGGTATATGGTGGTTCAGTATGAATTGTTCGACAGGGCAGTGGAGGTAGTGTGTGGGGCCCACCCCCCAAGCACTCATGGCTAAGGCAGATATAGAGTCAGCAATCAGGTTGCTACCTGTTCACCCAGAGGACAGGGAGCTGCTGGGCATGAAACTTGAGGGGCAGTACTATGTAGACAATTGCATGCCCATGGGGTGTGCAGTGGTGTGTGCAGTATTTGAGAAATTCAGTAGCTTTCTGCACTGGGTTACACAGCAATGATTGGGGAATTAGGCAGTGGTCTACTACCTTGACATCTTCCTCCTCATCGATCCGGAGGGGATGGTGGTGTGAGAGAACTTGCTGGCCACATTCGTGGCAATTTGTAAGGACTTTGGGGTGCCTTTGTCGCTGGGAAAGGTGGAATCCCTGATGGGGATATTGACCTTTTTGAGAATAGAAATCTACACCAGCAACAGGCTTTGTTGCTTGCCTCATGAGAAGGTTACCACACTGAGACACATGGTGGACTCCATAGTGGTGGCCCAGAAGGTGACTCTGCAGCAGTAACAACAGCTGGTGGGACATCTCAATTTTGCATGTTGGGTCATCTCCATGGGTTGCACCTACCAGGAGGGTAGCATCTTTCAGAAAAAGAGATGTGTAAGAACGAGGGGGCACAATTTAAAGTTAGAGGGGGGACAGCTCAGGGGTAATGTGAGGAAATTCTTTTCATAGAGAGAGTGGTGGACGCATGGAACTGCCTTCCTGGAGAGGTTGTGGGGTCTAAAACAGTGGGGGAATTCAAACATGCATGGGACAGACATAAGGCAATTATAGTGGAGGGTTGCAGGAAGTAGGCTGTTGGTTAACTAGAATCTGCAGCCTATCCAATAGGTAGGGAAATGGGCAGACTGGGTGGGCCAAGTGGTCCTTATCTGCCGTCAAAGTCTATGTTTCTATGTTTCACCTTCATATGCCACATAGCCAAACTGGGCAAAGGGTGCACCGAACCATCACAGGCTACAGGTCATGGAAGGATTCCAGAAAGATCTGCAAGTGTGGAGGATCTTCCTGGATAATTTCAATGGGCTGGCCCTGTGGCAGGCCACTCCAGGGGGGCACCCTGTGCAGCTATTCACAGACAACATGAGAGGTCTAGAGTTTGAGGCATATTTCCAGGGACATTGGTGTGCAGGGAGATGGCCCTCTGATTGGTCGGTGGCAGGACTGCACGCTAACATTACGCCACTGGAATTCTGCCGCATAGTGGTGGCACTGTATCTTTGCGGCCCTCATCTGAGGGACCAAAAGGTCCTATTCTGGTCAGATAATATGGGGGTGGTACACATCATCAACGGGCAGCTATGGCCAAAAGGCCCACTGGGGGACTTGATGTGCATCTCCATTTAAAAATGTTTGCTGCTGAACATCACGTTTAAGGCCAGACACATACCCGGGGTTGACAAAGGAATTGCTGATGCTTTGTCTCATTCATAGTGGCAATGTTTTTGGGAGCTGGCTCCAGCAGTGGAGCACCATCCATGGACAGTACCCCCCTTCCTATGGAGGGTAGTGACATCTTGACTTGAAAATGCATAGGTAATTTCATTGCTCCAAGGACAAGCGAAGTATTTTGAAAGGGAGTGAAACACTACCTGGGGGTTCATGCTCAGCAGGGTTGGCCAGAGGATTGGCCCATTTTGGTGGAACAGCTGTGCACATATATTATACTGTCAAGACAAAACATGGACATGCCAGGGGTGGTGGGCAGGCCCATTGCTGGCTTTCCTTGGTTCTTCAGGGCACTGGCGGTTACCACCAGCACAAAGGTTTTCAATGTGTGTATGGTGCTGGAAGGGTGGGGGAAGTCATTCGCTTCTCACCAAGACATGAGGTGCCCCATCACCCCAGAGATCCTGGAGAGCATCTGGAGAGCTCTCCCCAAAGTCTGCTGGACTCATTCGAGGTGCTGTTGTTTGACACCATGTTTCTGTTGTCATTTTGCTGAGCCTTCAGGGTGTCGGAGCTAACGTAGAACAACCAGTATTTGAAGATCATCGGGCTGCAGTTAGGGGACATTATAACAACTGATGGGGGTGCATGGGTAATGCTTAACAGGAACAAAACTGACCAGGGGTAGAAGGGCTGCTAGTGCCTGGTACAGGCACCACCGGTGGTGTCCTGGAAGATTCAGGAAAGAGTGAAGGCTTACACGGCTGCACATCCCAAGAAAGGGGGGCATTCTTTCAACACACAGATGTCTGGCCCATCACAGCTTAGCAGTTTAGAGTGGCCCTGACTAGGGCAGTGCAGAAGGTGGAGCTGAACCCTAAGTAGTTTGGTAAACACTCTTTCAGGATTGGGGTAGCCAATAATGCCAGGAGCCTGGGGAGGGCAGACCGGCAGTTTCAAGTGCTGGGGTGCTGGAGGTCCCAGGCATTTTTGAGGTATGCGCAACCCACATTTGCAATAATGGCTCTTTGTTTTTTCCATGGTCCTTTGGAATCAATGGTTTGATGATGGATTTGTGGCCAGGCCTTCATACAGCAAGCTGCAGTTATAGTGGTGGCCAGGGCAGTGAGGCTCCTCTAGAACAAGGGTCATCAGAGTGTTCCGATCTGATGGCTGGTTCTGAGTACATACACTGGGATGAGTTGATCCCCCTGCTGTAAGCGGAGGAGTGGACCCAGTGTATCCCAGAGATATTGGTGGTTCATCTTGGAGGGGAAGAACTGGGAAGTCAGAGATGGGGGCTTTCTGCTGGCCATGAAGAAGGACTTTTGAACCATTAGGGAGCAGTGGCCTCTGACCATCCTCATCCGGTCCCAGTTGATCCAGAGGTCCAGTTGGCCGAATGAAAAGGGGGTGGCGTCTCTCAACAGGGCTTGCATTTGGATCAACTGGGAGATGAGGGCAGTAATGCTGGCAGTAGGGGAGACTGTGGTGGAACAGTCAGATTTAGGGATAACAGTGGTGGCTAGGGGCACTGGAGAGTGTCTTGGAGAAATTGGTGAGCAGGTGGCTTGGGGGGTCAGACATTATCCACCATGTGGCATCTCTGAGAGGATTACTAAGAGATGGAAGAGTGGTAAGGGGGTGGTGATTAGCTGAGTTCTTCTGAAGAACTTGTGACACTCTCTGATCGGCATGGAGGTGGTCCCGACCACCCAGACTTGGGGGAGGAGTCATGGTCTGCCTGCAACAGGTACATTTATACTGCAATGTAAATGGTGCCTGATTGTTAGGCAGCTGTACAGCCTTGGCCAGTACGACCAAGGGGTAGTTGATCCTTCCAAATGCACACACTGCAGTTAATCTGGAATATTATTCAACAAACACATGTATGCGGCTATTTTCTCCAAGACATGTGTCAGTGTGATTCTTTCTGAAAAGGGGGTATGGAGGGCTACCAGATAATACAAAGGATGCAACAGATGGCAGCAGCCACATTTTATCTGGGGCATCCTCCTCTGGACCTGGGAAAGAGGAGGGGAGAGGAAGGGGGAAAGATGGAGGTGGTCCCGAGAGACATAGGATAGGTCCTGGGATTGGACATGACACCAGGTCCTCCAACTTGCGAGGGGGGGGTCACATCCTGCAATGGTGAGGAGAAGGAGGAATTTATTGGGACAGAGCCTGCTGTTCCTCCTTTTTCTCCTCTTGCCCGTCAAGGATCACCCACCTGCTCGCCCTTGAAAAAGCATGGTTGTGGGGGCCAGGTAGTTAGGGTCCCTCTTTTGACCCAGTATGAGCGACCTCCCTAGGGGTTGGGGAGTGGCTTTTCCCATTTTTCCTTGTAGCAAGGTTTTTCCCAGGTTTTTCACCTCCTCCAAAAGGTTGTTATAACTGATGTAGAAGTGGGAGAAACTAAATACAGTAGGTTAGAATAAATAGTCAGAGTATGGTGAATGTCAAAATGTCACAGTCATGGCAGTGTCTCGGGAGGATCACTAAGAGATGGAATAGTGGCAAGGGGCTGTGATGAGTCGAGTTCTTCTGAAGGACTCATGACACCCTCTGGTCAGCATGGAGGCGGACCTGAGCACCCGGACCTGGGGGAAGGGTCAAGATCTGCCTGCAGCAGGTATATCTAAACTGCAAGGCAAATGGCGCCTAATTGGGGATATATATACAGCCTTGACCTGTACGACCACAGGGTAGTTGATCCTCCTGGATGCACACACTGCTATTAATCTGGATTATTCAATAAATGAATGGATGTGGCCATTTCCTCCAAGACATATGTCAGTGTGTTTCTTTCTAGAAAAGGAGTTATGGACAGTTACCAGATAATTAGCACTGCACGGCGCACTAAATTAGCCTGGAACCATTTGCATGCTATATTCAAAGGAATAGCCCCGGGCTAAAGCAGCTGAATACAGCATGCAAATGAAGCCATGCAAACAGGGCTGGGAGTGCAGTGCAAAAATAGCCTGGCAAATAAGACAGCTCTAAATATAGCATCCAGGAAGTGCAAACCACAACAGTAGCCCAGTGCACATAGACGTGGAGGAAGGTAGAGGTGAAATACATGGCCAATGTGTGCACTAGCAAAGAAGTGTATTCACTAAAGCTGCAAACAACAGTGCCGGCCAAATACTACAGAACTGTACTAAGGTTCAGACCAGTTTGAGCAGTGCAAACACATATGTGCAGCACTTGCACAGCACTAACATGTTTGCCCAGCTGTAAGACATTTGCCCGGGGCAAAATTTTGCTATATTCAAAAGTGATATATAAATGAGCCTTCCTAGGCAGTCTGTGGGCAAATATCCATATTAGCATCTCAATATGGCCTGATTTGCATGTAGATTGCCCAGCATTATTGCAGGTTCCCACAGCTCCACCTGTATGTCAGTCTGGAAGTACAAGGGCAGTCTGGGTCTGCTCACAGCCCCACCTGTATTTCAGTCTGGAAGAGCATGGTGGTAGTTGCAGGCTATGTTTATACACAGCTGCAGAGCATTGTATCCCAGGGAACTACACAACACAGGCACAGGTGGTGGTGCTGCATGCAGCAGTCAAACTGTAATCCCTGCTACAGTGCATAGCAGATGCTACAGTAACAAGGTGGCCGGTAGTGTGAGGGACACAGCAATGCCTATGGTGTGTCGGGCATCAATGACTGCTGCACTCCACACAGTGATATGTACAGCTGGTAGGTGTGTTCTGACAGTGGACACCACAGTCATACTGTCCTGTGACCCACATATGATGCGCCAGTATCATGGGATTCACACACTAACATGTACATGGCTGGTGGTTTGTAATGGGGAGCCTGGACAGGTGTGCGGTATATGCCCTGGGGGGGGGCAGACACATACCATCATATAGGCACACTGATGTGAGAGGCATTTCCATCACTGGCACATGTGCACTGAGTGGATGGCTCAGCCATGTGGCAGTACCTATTATGTGCACTGTGTGGATGGCCCAGCCATGTGGCAGCACCTACTATGTGGTGCAGCCTCGCCATCTGTACACCCACCCGTCAGTACCCTCCAGTCCCACAGTGCTACATGTGTGAGCTGGATTGTGGTGGTGTACCTCTATGGGGCACTGGACATGTGTACAGCATGTCTCTTCCACAGCATATGGAGTGGTCCAGAGTGGCTATCTGCCGTTTCTGCCTTCTCATTGGCTGCAGTCATCAGGTGCACCATGATGCTGTTGCAAAGTACCATGTAAGTTCGCACAAACACACTTTGTGCGGTGCTAATGCAGTGAATATAGCATAGCACCTTTATTCATGTACACACCCTTTCTCTTTGTATGGTGCATACATTATAAATTTGCTCAGCACTAATGCAGTTTGACCACGGTATTTGATCATTTGAATATAGGGGACCCTTGCAAACCTGGTGCAAACCCAGTGCAAACTGTTCATGCCCAGTGAAAAGTTTTGAATAAATGTCTCAACATGTTTACAATGGTTTTCCTTTACAAAACCATCAATGGTTAAGTGGAGGAAATGAATATGCACAAATAACATTAGTAGGATATAAAATCACTGGTATTATAGGTTCATACAATATTAAAACAAACTGTACTGTGGTATAAAACACACCAAGCATGATGTTTGGTCATGATGAATGTGTATCAAGAGACTGGTTTAATATATTTCACAAACATCATTAGAGGAGTATGTTATACCATAAGGAAGTCCAAACAATGGCAATATTACAGTATTATAAATCCTAACAGCTTACATGGAGTGGCTTATATTAAGTTTATTCATGTTTTGTATTATACTGTTGTCCATCATGGTGTTCAGTTTCAGTTCTCCATCACACACACCAGAGGCGATGGTTTCCCACTTTAACTGTGTATGCTGACCCACACTCGTAGCTTACCAGACATACATCTAAAATGAAGATATATTATCATTTTTGGTGCATTATAGAATGAAGGTGAAAGTATTATAATAACCACAGGGCATCAAAAGTATCATTTTACATCAATCTGGTCCTGATAATGCTTAGAGATGGGAGAAGTTGGTCAACTTTTCTCCTTGGAAAACTTCATGGAGGGTGGACAACTCTGTGATGTTTTTTTGGCAAAGTTCCAACTTCCCCTCCAAGTATGGGTTAGGTGAAGCTGCAAACTTGAGGCAAAGTTGTCAGCTTTGCAGCAGGTGAAGTTACCATGAAAAACTCCACAGAGGATCACATTGCAGCAAAGGTCACAGTTCAGATTGCAGTCTTCTTATACCATGTGACTCCTTGTCTCAAGTCAGTCATTGTTAGTGAGTGTTGGGGGAAGGATTAGCTCCTGAGAAAAAGCTTGTTTTCAAGTATTTATCTCAGACTTTTTACAGCATTTAAAAAACTCTCAGCAAACATTGATTTTTTGCCCAACATCTGTACAATCTATAGCATTTACAAAAGCTCATCAAATATTAATTTGTTGCCAAACATCTGTACAATCTGTTGATTGCTTTTTGTCTTGAAAATTCATTTTCAGAAGCTTTTTTAGTCTATATTTGGCACTGTGGTTCAGCTCTCTGTGTGTGCTGATGTGCTTTCTGTTTGTAGAGCATTCAGCCAATGGGGGAAGGGTGGTTGCTGTTTCTCATAAGAAGAAAAGTCAATATTTTTGCCTTCCCAGAGTAGTCTGATTTTTTTTGTTTGTATTTATTTTTCCTTGGAGAACAACTTAATTTTTTTGTGGTGTTTGTTGTGTTCAAAAACTATATTAAAACTCTGCTGAAAATTCTCATAGGATAACATCACAACTTTATTGAGCTATAACTCTATCAGCCCTTGGAGTTGTGACAATCTATATACTATATCAAAATTCTTTGCAAAAAACTGTGTCAAAGCACCAATTATAGTTCAGATTAGAGTATCAAAAGTAGGGGTATGTGGTGTAAGGGTTTCCAACCCTAACTCCCTATACCCACCCTCCAAGCAGTAACAGGGAAAAAAAATACAGTTTGGGTTCTTCTGAGTGTTGGCAAATCAGTGGTGTGGTCTTTCTTGGGGTTCTGAACTCTAACACTCACCCTGTGCCTTGTGGAAATATGTTCAAATGTGATCTGCTTTCTACAGGCAGGACTCACATGTTTTTGGCAAGATGTGGGGAAACACATTTCTGTTAGTTTTAAGAGTATATGAGAATGGGGTGAACGTTAGTGTTGAGAAGCCAAAGGAACACCCTACCTCTAATTTGTCAAGACTCAGGAGAGCTAAAACCATAATATGTTTTTTTTTCCTTTTGCTGCTTAGAGGGTGGGGGCGGGGAAGTAGAGTTTGAAACATTAACACCACATTTCTCTTCTTCTGTCACTTTAATTTGAACCCTAACTGGTGCATTATCACAGTTTTTTGCAAAACAGTTCCATAGATTTAGAGATGTGCAGGGCCCTCTGGGCACTGTGCTTCTGTGCTTCCATAGATGCACATTGACAGAGTTACAGATTAGTTTTAGTAGAGTTTATAGATGCCATGATTTCAGGTTTTGTAAGTACTATTGGATTCATAGAGACTGGAAGGTGATCCAGATGTGTTCCCTCTTTGGTTTTGTATATACTACTATAATAATTATTTAATTCATCTGCAATTTCCTGTTCATCACTAATTACATCTTGATCCTTTAATAGAGTACTTATTATGGGGGTATTACCTTTAATTGAACCAACATTACTTGAAGAATTTATTTTTGTTGTCTTTGGTCAGTATTGTTAAATTTTGTTCAAGCTTCATTTTTTGCATTCTTTATTGCTTTTTTGGTTGATTTGGCCTTTATTTTAAATTTATGCCACCTGTCGATTGTTGGATTTTTTTTATATTTGTTATATGCCCTTTTTTGTTTTTGTTTTTGTTTTATTATATTTTATTTAGCCATATAGATATTATTTTTTTGTTGTTAGTGTATTTTTCATATTCCGTTACCCAGTGTTGGATACAGTATTCCATTTTTTCCTTGATTAATGACCACATACTTTGAGTGTTTGAGTTTGTTAAGACCTCCTCCCAGTTCCAAGAAGACATATATTCTTTAATCCTGGAATATCCAGCTTTATTAAAATTTGTGATTTTAGTTTCACCTTTGGTGATGTTGGTAAATTTCTTCAAGTAACATAGGATCATATTGTGATCACTATTGCCTAATAGGGGCAGAACTATAGGTGGATCCCCAAAGTCTTTACTATTGGTCAATATCAAATCTAGAGTAGAGTTAAGTCTGGTATGTTTATGAACTAATTGTTGTAAAAAAAGCTAGATGGTAGCATTAACAAATCTAGTGTCAAGTGAATTTTTTCCTTGAAGAGAGTGCCAACAAATATTGGGTAAATTAAAGTCTCACATGATAATTAAATTATCACAGATGTTAATATTCTCAATAGTCTTCATAAAAATGGTGTTAGCTGTTATGTGAAGGCTTGGGAGTCAGTAACATAGACCAATGGAATGACAATTATTACTATTATGAATTTTAACCCAGATAGTCTCAGTTTCTGTTTCATTAAAATCCATATTATTAATCATATGACATTTTAGGTTATCTCTGGTGTACAGAACAACGCCACCACCTTTACTATGAGTATGGTTTTTTGACATTAAAGTATAACCCAGAATGTCATGACCGCAGTCTGAGTATTGGAACCAGGTCTCTTTGACCCCACAGATGTCAACATTTTCCTTGATTAATAGGCATTGTAATTGTCCCATTTTGTTTCTTAGGCTCACTCAGCTTGTTAAAACGTTGAACAAAATATCTACAAAGATAGGCTAAGAATCCTCAACTTATACTTACTAGAAAGAAGAAGGCACAGAGAGGGTATGATATTTACTTACAGAGCTGTAAAGACATGAAATTGGAAAGTACATTACATTTAAAAACCAAAACAAATAATGTTGACAGATCACACAATCTGAAATATGAAGGAGAACTATTCAGAACAGGCAAAAGAAAAAATGGTTTACTCAAAGAATAATTTATAGTTGGAATGCACTAGCTCATGATGTTGTTATAAGTAAAAAATTGGACAGTTTTAAAACTAAGTTGGATAATTACATGGACATAAATTATAAGTTGTCATTAGATCTGTGAGAACAGACAGACAATAAGGGTGAAAGCCTATCTTTGTCCATAACATATAACTATATAGTAGTAGTAAAAAAAATCTTGATTTTTATATAAGAATAGAGTGGTACAATCACACCATTAGGACCAAGGGTCCTGTTTACAGTTAAAATATTATAACAAATATAAAAATGCATTTCAAAATATATAGCTACGGGGGCGTGGCCTGGCACCGAGCAAGTTGGATGTCTGATTACTGAGCTCCCACTTATCAACACTATCTAACATCATCCTTAGCCATCTAAGTCAGTTGAGAAACTTTATCAATGTGAATAAATACAGGAACAAGTTTACAGCAAGTTTTAAAAGTTCTTTTTTTTTTGTTTGTGCTACTGATCTGGTATATCTATAAAACTGGAAGGCCTACCACAGACCGTCAGAATGGCTAACTCCGAGCTGCAGTTATCTTCTTTGGATAAAATAGAAGCAATGTTCACTAAGCTATCGGCGGACATGAACGATTTAAAAATTGCTACACAACATAATTCGCAAACTATGAAGACTATTGATTCTCGGCTTGCCTTCACAGAGAACAAAACTCGCACTAACGAGGATTCAATACAGGAACTTAAAACTACCATTAGATCCCAAGACCGGATAATTAAAGAACTACAATCAAAATTAGAGGACATGGAAAATAGAAATCGTAGGAATAACCTTCGGATTTTTGGATTCCCAGAAGGAGTGGAAGCTAACAATACCACAACATTCTTGACTCATGTGCTGCCGCAAATACTCAAACTGCAAGCCGGTGCCGACTTAATATTAGAATGAGCTCACAGATCACTAGGCCCCAAGCCCTCCGCACAGCAAAGGCCAAGACCAATAATTGCCAAATTTCTCAATTATGCAAATGTCGAACTCATACTGCAGAAATCAAGGGATATGGGTCAACTTATTTGGCAAGAAAACAGAATATATTTTTATCGTGACTTCTCAAAGGAGCTATCTATTAAACGGAGGGCTTTTACATCAGCAAGATGAATTAGGCACCAGGCAGGGCTCCGCTTCTCCCTCAGATACCCTGCAGTAATGAGGGTTTACACTGGTAATTCGCATAAGGACTTCCATACCCCGGAATCCTTGCTATCCTTTTTGGAAACTCAATTTACAACTCACCAGGTGGAGTCGGAGATTGGGGGAACTCTCGCTACAACTGCATTTCTGACTGAGGGTGGTCCCGATGTGGTTTCAGGCGTGGTGTCCATGGAGAAAGCGTTGCCTTCGGCTGACTCCCTTGAAGCAACTAGGAGAAGACAGTCTGATCGTGTGCAAGAACGGTTGGCATTTGACAATGATCACTTAAGATCATGGTGCTGTAGCCCAGAAAAAATGTGCAACACTATATCTAAATCTACTTCTAATATTCCTGCTATTCCCAATGTTCCAGTACATAATAAATATGTTTTGCTGCAGGATTTACATACCTCGGATGGAAGTTTGACCGAAGAGAGAAACATGTTACTGGGAACAGATGTGGGCAGTAATCTCATAGAGGCTTTCTGGAATAACAACATAGACAACTCACCTTCTAAAGTAAATGAACCCCATAAAAAGAAGCACCATGGTAGGGCAAGTACAAAGGGACCTCCACACCGGTGAAACATCAGAGATGACAGCTATGTGTTTTCTAATAGCTTCAATAAGCATTAATGAATCTGTATGTCAAACTGTATCGGTAGACTCTGTGCGTGTTAATAGCTGATAGCTGTCTGAGTGACCTGATGTATACGTTAGCTCAAATTAACTTGCCGGATCTGCATTTTTGCCACTTATATATTGTAAGATCATCGTAAAGCTTTGTACAAGACAATGACTAATACATAAGAGAAACGAATAATGTCAGGCATATGGTTACTAGTCACACATGTATGTGACCTGATACACTTATGATGAGATGTTAGTCCTTGCTAATATTCTAAGAACATTAATGTAAAATAATGGGCTTTCTCATTATACCTTGGTCCCATAATTTAAAAGCAATTTTCTAATCTGGTCTAGCAGGGTTAATGCTATGTGAATCCTCTAAAAAGAAGTATCCTGATAAGGGCAAGTACTAAGGGACCTTCATACCGAAGAAACAGCAGAGATGTTAGCTATATATGTTTTTTTTTATCCAAATAACTATGGTTGAATTTTGTTTGCCAAGGTGAATTGGTAGACTCTATATATGTTAATAGCTGACAATTGTCAGAGTGGCCCACTGTATACTTTAGCTTAATTTAGTTTGTTGCAATTGCATTAGGGTCACATACACATTGTAAGATCCCTGTAAAGCTTTATATAAGATGATGACTTATACATGAGTGAAACATATAATGTCATGCATATAGTTATTAGATACACTCATATGTGACCAGATGCACTTACGATGAGATGTTAGTCCATAGCTATTATCCTTAGGGCATTAATGTAAAATAATGGGCATTCTGATTATACTTTGGCCCTATAATTTAATAACTATCTTTTTTTTTTTTCCAAACTTGGCTGTAATATCAAACCTCAAATTTACTATGATGTTAGAGGTGACAATGTTGATAAAACTCAACTAGATTTACACCTATAGAGTGAAAATTCAGTATTGAACCCTATTGTTCGTTTAGGGATTCCATTCTATCTTAATTAGAATATGATCTAATTCTGTTATATTTGACATATTAGTCAATCTATTAATAAGGTGAACTGGATAGTACCCTAGTCTGTTTTATTCTTTCTTTTTACTATCCCAGTTCTTATTAGATAAGCTACATCCTAGAGAACAAAGGAGTGGTCTTGGTCCCCTTCTGTTTAGTATTTTTTCTGATCAGACCGACCTTCTCTCCTCTGTTCATCGAAGATTACTTTAGTGTACTGTTGCTATATAGTTTGGTTGTTTACAAATAGTATAGTTAGCTTGTTAGTAAGGAGTTGCATGGAAGGAACTCAGGAAGGTAATCAGGCAGATTTTATACATCCTTTTAAGTGGCTGGCCTTACAATGTCTTGCCAACAGTTTTCTTATACTGGATATATATAGAGAGATGATCTGCAAACTGTTATTATACTTAGTTGGGTATATGAGTCCCCTGACTTCTTATGTAATCTATTATAGATAAAAGATACTAATATAAGATGGCTAACCTATCAATATGTACTTGGAATGTCAAGGGACTAAATACTCCAAGTAAACGTAAACAAATTCTTAATAATCCTAGAAAACATAAAATACAGATTGCGCTATTGCAAGAAACTAAACTTTTGGATGCAGACAACCCTAAATTAAAACATGAATGGGTTGGTCAGGTTTTTGCAGCCTCCGCCTCTACAAAAAAAAGAGGTGTAGCTATACTAATTCATAAAAACCTAAATTGGAAACCCTCTAATTTTTGAAAGATTCGGATGGTAGGTGGCTCATTATAACCTTTGATACTCCTACAGGTCCATTATCAATAGTCAATATCTATGTGCCTAATGTTGATGACCCTCAATTTTTTCAAGAACTGATCAATCAGTTAATTTCACTAAATCTGGCCAACTCACCTTTATTGATTGGAGGAGATTTTAACTTTACTTTGGATCCATACATGGACAGAAGTAACAGCTCCTGCGAAAGTCACCCTAAAAGCCTAAATTTGGTATCACAGTTAATGAAAGATCTGGGTTTATCAGATATATGGAGGGTTTTACATCCCAGAGACAAGGACTACACCTTTTACTCTCCTAGTCACCAATCCTATAGTAGAATAGACTATTGGTTAACTTCCTCTAAGGTCACAGCGAATATATTAGAAGTCAACATCCTTCCTTTAATTATATCTGATCACGCCCCGGTCAAGCTTTCACTTACGTGGGGCTCCCTTCCTTCAAAATCTTTCTCTTGGAGATTAGACCCCTTACTACTCAAAGAACCAGAATTTTTACCCTGGATTAAAACACAACTCGAAGAATTCACTGTCCATAATGAGCCAAGAGATACCTCTATGGGAACTACATGGGAAGCACTTAAAGTTACTTTAAGGGGCAAAATAATTAGCTTTGCAGCGCATAGGAGGAAATCTAGGGAACAAAAGATTAAAAACCTTGAGGATCTACTTAAAGAAAAGCAAAAATTATATTTGGCTAACCCTCACCCCAACACTTCATCTCCTTTGCATTATGAAATTTTGCAATTACGCATGCAAATCAACGAAATAATTGCTCATAAGACAGAAATTGCATTATTAAGAATAAAACATAAATATTGGGAAGGAGGGGAAAAGGGGAGTAAAATACTTGCTTACAGACTTAGAATGCAACAAATGGAACATCATATTGCAGCATTAAAAGATCAGGTAGGTGGAATTCAAACTAATGAATCCTCAATTAATGAGATTATGACCTCCTTCTATAAAAGGTTATACAATTCATTCTCTTCAGCATCAGTCCCAGATATTACCTCTTTTCTAGATAGAATAATGCTCCCCTGACTTCCTCAAGAAGTAATATGCTCCTTGGATACACCCTTTATTGTAGAAGAAGTAAAGAAGGCACTCTTTTCACTTAAATCTGGTAAATCTCCAGGCGGGGACCATTACCCAGTGGATTTCTACAAACTCTTAGCAGATCAATTATGCCCCTTTTTATGTAACATATTACAAGAGTCCTCTAAGAAAGGTAAATTACTTCATACTATGACCGAAGCAATCATCACTGTTCTCCCAAAAAAAGACAAGGATAATATCCTTCTGGAGAATTATCGCCCCATTTCTTTACTTAATACAGACGGTAAAATATTCGCCAAAATCTTAGCCAATAGTATTGAACCACATATTTCTAAATTAATTCACAGTTCGCAAGTGGGTTTTGTTAAAGGCAGGATGGGATCTGATCATCTCCGCTCTTTAATTAATCTAATGCATAAGGCCCAATCTCTTAATTCTGCTGCTGCAGCCATAGCCGTTGACTTCGAAAAAGCTTTCGATTCTTTAGACTAGAAGTTTCTTTATCTGGTGCTAACTCGTTTTGGTTTTAGTAATCTTTTTTGCTCTTGGATTAAACTTCTCTATACAAATCCTCAAGCGAGGGTTCTCACCAATTCTTCATTATCCAAGTCTTTCAAATTTGAAAGGGGAACCAGGCAAGGATGCCCACTTTCTCCATCTCTTTTTATCTTAGCTCTAGAAGCTCTGGCTGCTCTTTTAAGACGACAGAAAGATATCATAGGAATATCCATAGGGCGTACGCATTACACATCTCTATCATACACACATGATATGCTTATCCTGCTTGAAAATCTAGAGTTATCTGCACAACCACTTACTCAAACACTTAACCTGTTCTCTAAACTTTCCGGTTTAAAAGTCAACTACCAAAACACAGAAATATTGCCATTAAATAAATGTTGCAATCCTTCTATAAACAATCTATTAGGATTTTGGTGGGCTCCACAGGGTATCACCTACTTAGGGATAAAAATCATTCCTGACCTCAATAAAATATGGGAATTCAATCTCCAGCCCTTACTTACAGATATCAAAACAAACCTAAATAAATGGAAAAATTTAAACCTCTCTCTCCCTGGTAAAATTGCTGCTATAAAAATGAATATTACTCCTAAAATTCTTTATCTATTCTCTTGTATCCAACTTAAAATCTCCCCCCGCTTACTTCAAAAAATTGATAATATAGTAGGAGATTTTTTACGGGAGGGCCAAGTGCCTAGGTTTAACCATGTTAAATTACGCTCTCATTGGTCTAAAGGCGGTTTTGGTTTACCTTGGTTCATGGCCTACCTATGGGCATTTAGAGCAGCGCAAACTATTAAATGGTTTTCTAAACCTAACTATAACTCACCATTATGGCTTGATATGGAAGCTTCCTTATCTACCGGACAAATACCCAATAGCTTTATATATTCTTCATCAAACTCTAAAATAAATAATCATCCCACAATCAAAACATCTATTTATTATTGGTTTAGATTGCATAAATGGCTTAAAACAGACCCTACCCCTATAACTTTTACACCCTTATGGAGAAATCCAAAAATCACCTTGGAGAACAAACCCATATACTGTAATTCCTGGAAACTAAAGAATATATTCTTCTTGAAGGATATTCTTGATGATAAAGGTAAGACATTAGATTATTTTGGCAACTTGCAGGCAAAATGGCATATTTCCAAAAATGAATTCTGGAAATATTTGCAAATCCGTTCTGCTATGCTTTATGTCACTCAACAAATCACTAAACCAATCATAAACTCTTTATACATTAACTTGTGGATTAATACCTCCTCTGGGTTGGTCAGCAAGATTTATAAATTAATTAGAGATGTATTACTGAATCAATCTATTATGGCCAGAAATAAAGGAACGTGGCTTTAAAAGATAGCATATCTGACTCCCAATGGGATGAATGCTGGAAATCCTGCCATAACACCTTTAGAAATGTATGCAGCATGCTAATACAGTATAAGATATTATATTTATGGTACATAACTCCTTCTCATTTGCACAAATTGGGTTTAATATCTAATAACAACTGCTGGTGATGTAATTTACCGAGTGGAGACCTTCTGCACATATTATGGTCATGCAAACCAATATATAAATTATGGCAATCTATCTTTAACCTAGTATCCAAAATTATTGGCCGCCATATTCCATTTGAACCCAAATTTTGTTTACTTGGTGTTATAGATAAAAGTACAAAACTAACACAATATCAGCATAAATGGCTACATATTCTATTTATGCAGGTAAAAAGGTTGATACTAATGCATTGGAAATCTCAGTTAATACCTACTGTGGCAGATATTCTGAACAGCCTAACCCATACTGCTTCTTTGGAAAGGATATCATATCTGATACAAGGCCGACTCAATGAGTTTTATTTATGTTGGCAAGACTATCTAAACTTTCTATAGAAATAGAGAAGTTATTTTACCAGACCTTCCCTCTTGGTATTACCTTGCATGTATAGCCTGATATATTTATCCTTCCATGCAACTCCTATAAGTGGTTATATTAATACACAATTAAATTAATCTGAATCTTATAATATCTCATTATCTTTTCTCTTTCTCTTTTTATAAACAGTACAGGTATCTCATTTCATTAATGCAACACCTTACATACCTACTCATCTCTGTTAAAATAGACTATTTAGCACAAGATGTTAACTGCTGTATAAGGTGTTAACATGCCACTTTATCTATACTTTGTATTATACCAATATGTGCATATAATCATAGTATGCTATGTACTGTACTGTATTTTATAAATGGCAAATAACTCAATAAACAAATTAACTGCTAAAATACATAGCTACAGATAACTATAACAAGACAAACATTATTATTATCTAATAAGCATGCTTTGCCTGTCCGTATTTAACTTTACACATACAACAAACTAACAGTTCTTGTTTTAATGCATTGACAAACATTTTGGAATTCCTAGCTGCACTATTCAGAGACTTGCTTAATGTGTTCCATAGAGATATGGCCACAAAGGGGAAGGTCATCTCTCCAAATTTTTTCAATAGCTTCTGCAATTTATATTTTCTCAAATGTATATTCCTTAGGCAAGATTTGTTTTCCATTTTCTGTAATTTTTCAAACAAATATAATGGTTTTGCAACTTTACTGTTTTAAAAATTTGGTTTGCCCAAATTATGTTCCTTTTATTTTCTAAGGATTATCATTCAAGGTCATTAAAGGAATAATGCATCACAGGGTGTGTGTCGTATTTGCATAACCCCACACCTGGGGGGGGGGTTAGGCATGAGACCACAGGCTGAGTGCATCCAATTTCCCAGGTGTGGCATTATCCCAAATGACACACACCCTGGAATGCATTATTCCTATTATACAGTGGCTCGTTGTTATATATATATATAAAAAAAAAATTTTAAAGAATGCTTTTATTAGTCTGGAAAAATATTTTTGTTTCTTAAGAGGAGATGCAAAAAAAGAGCTCATCATCCAAAAAGTCATCTACAGGTTCACATTGCTGAGACTAGACCTGTGGTGTCATGCTGGGATAATGCCATGGGTCCATCCCCAAAGTGACCAATCACAATCCAAGATTCTTTCTTGCCATTGTATAATATATAATATACAGTGGTGTGTCCTAAAATCACAACTGAGGATGAACTTGACAGTTGACTATACAGCATCTTTACCTTCTTCAATAGGGTTTATATTTGAAAGGCCATATACTGTACATGGCTACTGTAGAAATACAAAATCACACATGCCCCCACAATGCATAGCATCATGGGCTGCATATGCAAATTACCACAGAATATTTTGCTGGTTCAACTTTAAGCAGAAATGCATGGTGCCGAAAGGCCTCTCACACAGTTTGCAAAGGGTGGCACCCTTATCATTCAAGGTCATTAAAGGAATAATGCATCACAGGGTGTGTGTCGTATTTGCATAACCCCACGCCTGGGGGGGGGGTTAGGCATGAGACCACAGGCTGAGTGCATACAATTTCCCAGGTGTGGCATTATCCCAAATGACAAACACCCTGGAATGCATTATTCCTATTATACAGTGGCTCGTTGTTATATATAAAAAAATAATAATAATTTTAAAGAATGCTTTTATTAGTCTGGAAAAATATTTTTGTTTCTTAAGAGGAGATGCAAAAAAAGAGCTCATCATCCAAGAAGCCTTTTGGCACCATACATTTCTGCTTAAAGTTGAACCAGCATAATATTCTGTGGTGATTTGCATATGCAGCCCATGATGCTTTGCATTGTAGGGGCATGTGTGATTTTGTATTTCTTTGAAACTTGGATTCCCGGCCAAATGCCCTTTGGGGTAACCTATGCCTCAGTGCTTGTGCACAGAGGTTCTTTGTCTTTATGGCTACTGTAGTCCAATGTTGTAACCAGTAATTGATTTACAATAGTTGTTCTCATTTGTTTATTGATACAATGGCCAGTATGTCTAAAGGCACCAATTCTACTGTTCATTCTTTTTATTATTTCTTCAATATAGTAATCACTTTTTAAGTTTTGGTCTATATATACACCCAAAGACATGTACTCTGTAACATGGGCTAGGACTTTATTTGTTTTAACTTCAGTTTCATAACTTTTGTTTCCTTTTTTGGTACGGCCATTTTTAAACACCATAAGTTTATAATTTTACTGTTTAGAACTAATTTGGACTCAATCAACCACATACATATTCTTGAAATGTCATTTTGAAGATTCATTACCATTCTTTCATTATTAGTACCAGTTGCAACAATTACGGTATCATCTGCATATAGCCTTATTTTTGTGGTTTCAGCTAACTCAGTAAGGTGATTTCTATAAATTAAAAGTAACGTGGGGCTCATGATGGATCCATGGAGGATACCTCATTGTACCAAAGCTATGTTAGATAACTCCTACCAATTAATACTTGTTGTATTCTACCTGTTAAGTAGGAACTAAACCAGTTGCACGTCTCCTTTGAGATGTCAATATCAATAAGCTAATCAATTAGAATCTGTTGATCTCTGGTATCAAAGGCTTTGGCCAAGTCCACAAACATGGCACTCACTGACTGTCCCCTTTCTGAAGAAGTAGCAATCTTATCAGTTATGTCAGTGAATGTTGTATCTGTGAAGTGCCCCTTACAAAAAAAAAAAAAAGCAGACTGGTACCTGGGCAGCAGCAAGTACTTCTCCAAATACTCACTTATTTGTCCCTGAACCAATTGTTCTAATATTTTTGAAATCACTGACAAAAGCACTATTGAATGGTAGTTTGATGGATCCATTGACAAACCCCCCCTTATACAGTGGCAACCATAAACATGGTTGGATATTTCCTGAAACTTTTGTTATATCGCTGGAGAAATTTCCTCCCTGCCTGCAGTACCACTATGGGCCACAAGAGAGAATCTCTTCAGATATATTTCAAACTATCTGGAAATATTTGACTATATCATGGATGTGACTGTATACATGTACAGTTGTAACCTTTCTCCAAGGTATAGCAACTTTTCCTTTAGATAAGCTCCAGGAGAAATGATATTGAGTCATTTATTAATCTTGCTCAATTCTATCCATTCCAGTATATATTTTTTTTGTATTCAGTTTCTGAATCACATCTTTTACTTACTTGCATGTAATGCATTTAAACCTGAATTTAGGAATTTGTGTTGCTCTATTTCATTATCTTCATTTAGTTGTATCTCTACATTTTGATTTCTTATTAAAGGAATGTCAATGTCAGATAAAGAGATAAAATATTAATATAAAATGTTAGTAGATGTTTTACAGTTTTGTTACAGTCCATATTTTTCCTTCTGTATGGGCAGAGTATTATTATCAGTTCTTTCAAAAGATTTTATTAATGACCAATATTGCCTTATTTCTGTTGTTTCAATGATTTTTTTTCTATAGTCACTTCATTTAGCATTCCTAATGTTTTGTCTTAGTGAGTTTCTTGCAACCTGGTATTTATCCTACTCCACAGAATCTAATGATTTATTGGCAATTTTCCACAGGCTATTTTTTATTCAGATCTCTTTTTTTAATCTTTCAGAGCTCCATGGGACATGATTTTTCCTTTATTTCCATAAATGGTACCATCTCATCACACACTGCTTTAAACCAATTAATGAATTCATGTTCAGCCAAATCAAAGGATGATATGAGAAGCAGTCTATCTCATGTTACACTTTCCAGATTAAATTGAAAAACCTCTTTGCTAAAGCATTAAAGGATCACCTCCTAATTTTTGATATGTTCATTTTTATCAGATGTCTGCTCCTATCTGACAGCTGAGGCTACAGCTTAATGAGTTGTGGTCCAGCAGAATTGGCTGGTTTACTGACACATGAATTACTCTTACATTTGCTGAGACAAGTAGCAAATCAAATATGTTCCCTATACTCAACTGTCCTTTCCCTAGTTACTGCAGAGATAACTTGTATGTCCTCCATAGGTTTAAAACTATTTTCTTAAGCTTTATCTCTAGTATGTCCCCATGCTGCATTAAAATCACCAATTATAACTAGATCATTGCCCATTGGATGTGTCAAGATAATTTGAGATAATATTTCAAATTCACTGGTGGCGAATAAATCACACCTATGGTCAGGCTCACTTTTTCGATAGTTACTAACAAACACTCCATATTTCTAATTTGCCCTATGAAATTAACTTCAGTTGGTCCCAAGTGCCATTTTGTATAGTGGAGTATGCCACCCCCAGGCTGACCTACTCTAATCAGACGGTAGGTATAGTAACTATCTAACTCAGTCTCACTTGAATTTATTTTCTGGGTTAACCAAGTTTTGGTTAATGCTACTATATCAGGAGATTCTATAAGGACCAATGTCTTTAAAACAATAACATTCATGTTTAGGCTTCTCGCAATATGATAAATAATTTTAAACTTAGTATATTTGGCTGGGCCAGGATTCATCTCTAAATCACCACAGAGAACCAGGGCCACTAGGATTCCAGCATTATCATAAATAATTTTAAACTTAGTATATTCGGTCGGGGTGGGATTCATTTCCATATCACAACCAAGAACCAGGACCACTAGTAAAAGATGTTCCATATTTTGTCATTTTAGATGTGTTTTAGTTAATCTTATTTGCTGGTTGCAGAAAGGCGTATTAATTTCAGAAAAAAACATTTCTTCTCCTGAGAACATTGTGATAGCTTATCCTAGCTCTTTCTTGGTTTAATATCTGAATTAGCCCAAGATCAAATGCTAACGCACCAGGTTTTTCAGTAAAGGCTACTTGTTACAACTATGAAAACATAGAATGTGATAGCAGGTAAGGACTGTTTGGCCCAACCAGTCTGCCTATTTTCCTTACCTATTGTAATACAATAGACCCTACTTGATCTCTGGCTTAGCCCTTCCTTCCCTAATGACTAAGGTTCCCTTATGCCTACCATGCTTTCTTGAAATGTGCCACAGCATTCACCCCCAACCATCTCCACTGAAAGCTATTCCAGGCATCTACCACTCTCTCTGTGAAGAAGTGCTTCCTTACATTTCCCCTGAGCTTACCCCCTCCAACTTCATAGCATACTCCCTTGCTCGTGAGCATCTTTTTTCATAAACATGAATTTAAAATGACAGTAACAAATACATGGAGTAGCAGCCAACTTAGTACCTTCACTTTGGAATTTGTCCCCAAGCTACTACTCTAGATAATTTATCTTTACATAAGGGCAGTAATACAAAAT
Source organism: Neoceratodus forsteri (assembly GCA_016271365.2). Taxonomy (NCBI): domain Eukaryota; kingdom Metazoa; phylum Chordata; order Ceratodontiformes; family Ceratodontidae; genus Neoceratodus; species Neoceratodus forsteri. Next base: position 215,981,474 of record CM057451.1, read on the forward strand.
TGAATACTATTTAATACAGGTAAATAAAGTAAAGTAAAACTTTATTTATATGGTGCCTTTCCAAAACCAAGGTGCTATGCAAAGCATAACAACATCCCAAATAAATAAAACAATAACAGTAATATAAATAACTTAATAATATTACAGATATAATCATCCAAATTAAAAACATCAAAGAAAAGCCTAGTTAAAAAGATAGGTTTTAATTTCAGCTTTAAAACTTTCAATGGTCAGGCATTCTCTTAACCGATGAGGTGGAGAATTCCACAGGGTGGGAACTGCAAAAGAAAAAGCTCGAGCACCAGAGGTTTTCAGATGCACCCTGGGAATCTCTAGCAATCCCTCATTGGCAGATCAGAGAGGACGGTGGGGGCAGTGGGGAGTCAGAAGATCTTTCCAATAGCCAGGTTCCTGATTATGTGGGGCTTCAAAGGTCAGCAAGCCAACCTTAAAGGTGATCTGCCACTGAACAGGAAGCCAGGGCAGTTTGCACAGCACAGGCATAATATGACTAGCCCTGGATGTGCCAGTCAAAAACCTAGCTACTGCATTCTGCACCAGCTGCAAGCAGTGGATATCAACCCCTGGAAACCCTAGGTAGGGGGCATTGCAGTAATCTAGGTGGATGGTGATGAAGGCATGGACCAAAGATGGTAGGTCATTCTGGGGAACCAGGTGTTTCACCTGGGCGATAGTCCTCAGATGGTAAAAAAAGAGGATTTGACCATAGCCAACACTTGAGATCTCAGAGTCAAACAATCAACAAAAATAATGTCCAGGTTCCTCACCTGCTCTGAATTGATGAGCTGGACACCATCAAGCCTTAAGCCTGATGACTGGCCATCCCCCATGCCCACCCCAGCTGACCTGGGTCCAACAACAAGACCTCAGTCTTATCTGAGTTCAGCCTCATCCAGCTGGCACTCATCCAGTCCTTGATCTCAGCAAGACAGTTGTTGAATACAGAGACTAAACCTCTTGTCCTGGTAGAAAAGACATATACAATGGAATATCACCTGCATAGCAGTGAAAACTCAAACTGTATTGTCTGATGATATCTTCTAGTGGTAGCATGTACACTGTGAACAACATGGGTGACATTATGGAGCCCTGCAGCACCCCACAGGACAGAGGGAGGGCATCAGAGGAATAAATTCTGGTGACAACCCTCTGAGATCTGTGCATGAGGAATGATTTAAACCATTTGAGGAAAATACCCAACAGCCCACAAAGGAAAAGTTGGTGCTCCAAAAGCACACCATGGTCCACAGTGTCGAATGCTGCAGAGAGATCAAGAACTACCAAGACGGTATGTGCCTTTCAATCGCTATTATGAGGTAGTTCAATACCCGGAAGGGTGCAGTCTCAGTACTATGTCTCTTCCTAAATCCAGACTGAAGAGCCTCATAGATAACATAGGTCCCAAGATAATCCTCCAGCTGTGACGCAACCACTTTTTCAATAACCTTGCCTACAAAAGGCAGGTTAGAGATAGGCCTGCAGTTAGCTGGATAGTTTGGATCCAAGAAGGGTTTTCAAGGAGTGGTCTAATAGCCTTTCTGCCTCTTGCCTCCTGGTCTGTGAATTTGGATTTTACATGGTGGATGATGCTCAGCTGCTTGTGTTCTTCTGAGTGTTTTTTGCTGCTTGCACATTGCATCTTGGAGCTACCCTTCCTGTTGACTCACTTTTGCTTATTCTTCAGGCTGGAGCTCAGCACTAGCACCGTGGTGCACAGTAAGTCTTATCAGTAACTATTACGTTCTTTCATACAGTTTGCTGATTTTTTTAAAATTGAATATACTTTATTAGAAGAATCATAAATGTAAAAGTACAACAATCTAAGAAGAAGAAAGAAAAAAAGAGCATAACAACAATAGTGGATAATAGTCATGGGCCGGGATATTCAGAGCACTTGTGCATGGTGCAACTGAGATGTGCCAGTGCAAGTCTGAAGATGTGCCACTGAGCAATATTCAAAGGGAGCCATGATGCAGCGCAAATCCGAGTGCACCAATGTGCAACCATAATGTATGCAGAGTAAGTGCAAGGGGGGGTGTACCTATGCATGAGTGGTGCAGTGGCATATTCAACCACAAAGCATGGTGCAAGTGTGGAGCAAACCCCTGGTTGTACCAGGCAGACTTGAGACAATAAATATAGGCTCAAACACACAGACAGCAGATGCGCAACACTAAGCACAGTGAGAGATAGAGGGAGAAGGAGAGAGAGAGACAGACAGAGAGGAAGAGAGAGTGGCACAAACCGACGGATGGATGGACAGAACGTGAGTGGCACCCAGGGAGACACCCAGTGCCTGACCAAAGGACAGTGGCGCATTCCTGATGGAAGCCATAATGAGGGGCATGGGCAAGCAGGAGGAACAGCAGGGTAGTTGACAAAGGGCCCGGTGCTGGTATGCCTGACACAGGTGGTACTGTGCCAGGATCATGTATGAGAACTTTAGCAACACAGAGATGGTGGGCTGGTACCACCGGAACAGGGCAGTTATGAGGCATCTCTGTGAGCTGTGCAGTGATGAAATGCAGGCACCCACCAGATGTAGTAATGTTATGACAGTGGAGATGAAGGTGACTGCTGTGATGTGCCTGCTTGCCACGGGCACCTTCCAAAGACCAAAGGGGGATACCACGGGCATCACCCAGTCAGTCACATCCCACCTCCTCACCCAGTTCCTCACCACTCTACTTCATCATGCTGCGGAATACATCCAGTTCCCCAGCACACAGGTAGAGCACTCAGCAAACCTGCAGGAGTTCCACTGGGTGGCAAGCATGCCAGGCATGACTGGGGCAATTGACTGCACCCATGTTGTCATCCACACACCACCCAGCCCAGAGGGCATGGTGTACATCAACCAAAAGGGATACCCATCCATCAACTGCCAGGTGGTGTGCGATGCCATGCGGCACATCATCAATGTCTGTGCCACACACCCTGGAAGTGCACACGATGCCTTCATATGGCAGAGTTATATGCTGTGTCATAGGTTTGAGTGGGGAGACATCCCCACGGGCCACCTTGTAGGTGAATAGGATGTGTTCCAGGGTGGTCAAGAGACACATCCCCAGGGGTGGATGAGGGAGGATGGGGCAGTGGATGAGGTATGTGTGGTGGCTGGGAGGGGAGTGAGTGGCAGCACAGCACAGGAATAACCATGATGTCTCTCACACAGGCAACAGTGCATACCCACTAAGGCCATGGCTGCTCACCTCCTACCATCGACCATCATCCCCCACAGAGGAAAGATACAATGACGCACACGCCAGCACATGCAGTATCATTGAATGTGTCTTTGGCATGCTGAAGATGCAATTCCATTCCCTAGACAGATCAGGTGGTGCCTTACAATGCAGTCCATCAAAAGTCTGTGGGCATATTCCTGGCCTGCTGCATCCTGCACAACTTGGCCATTGACTGTGGAATAGTAGTCGAGGCTGATGAGGGCAACAGTAGTAGGGACGATGGTGGTGGTGATGCAGGCGCCCCTTGGCAGGAGGGATTCCAGAACAGCTCAGGAGGCATGGTGGCACTGTGACATGATCACAAGGGAGCATTATGGACAATGAAAGTGAGTACACTGACACACAGGCATGGCCCACACGGCCCTGCACACACCACAGGGGACAGGTTGGGCACAGTAGTATGCACACAGGGATGGGGGAGTACATCAGACAGGGCAGGGCCACTAACACATGGGCATGCCCACACAGACACATGCAGCAGCGGTATGCACACAGGCAGACACACACACACACACACACACACACACACACACACACACAGCCACCCACACATAGGGTGAGGGACATGGCATGGATCAGATGCATGACACCATTGTACAGGCTGTACCGGTGCTGGGCTGCCATCATCAAATCCATGCCACATGCCCCAGCAGCATGGTCCACACTCACACAGGGGGCATGCAACACAACACACATGCACTCTACCACATGCAAGCTGCACCCCCCCATGTGTGCGTGTGGCGACAGAAGCAGATGGCAGGTTGGGGCAGTGGACATGCCACTCCAACCACACATTCCCATTACCACCATGGCCATGGGGGCAGATGCCTGCTGTGCATCGGCCATTGGGGGGGTGTCAGATGCCCCCCAGGGGTTGACGTGTGGGACTGTGACCGAGTCTGAGCAATGGGTGTCCGGGCAGCCAAAAAGGCCTGCCCCGGGGGTGTCTGGGATGCTGAAGTCTGACTCTGGCATCCACCATGCTGGTTTTGCCAGACACTGGGACCATGGGGTGGACAGTGCACTGTGGGGGGGGGGTAATCTGCATATGGCCGAGTCCAGGGGGCCACACCGACAATGACCCAGCTGCAATTGCACTGGCCATGCAGTCCATTGATGCCACAATGGCACCGGTCATGCAGTCCAATGCTGCAGTCATGGCCTCTTGCATCTGGGTGAGCCTGTCCATAAGTCTTGCTTCATCCCTGTCCTGCTGCTCAGCCATCTGGCACACCACTGCCTGCAGTGAGTGCACCTCACTAGCAAGCAATGCCTGGTTCTCCATGGAGGCCCACAGTAACCTGGTGTGCTCCTGCAGCCTCTTGGCCTCCTGGTCAAGCTGCTGGACTGGGGGAGGGGGTTGTGGCACACTGCTGCACGGCTTCCATTTCAGGTGGATGTTGCACAGTGGGCCATAAAGTGGGCACAGTGTTGTCTGGCGCAACAGCAGTGGGAACTATGGCACACTGCCCAACGTCACCTGCATCCTGCTGCTGCTACACAACTGTCTGCTGGGCAGGGCCCCATGCCTTCACCACACCCACAGCACCACCGCCACCCACACTGGACATGGCTGAGGCACCACACACAGCTACACCGGTGGGGATGGGGGTGTCTGTGGGGCTGCGGGCACAGTTTCAGGGACCAGCCAGTGCCTGTGTGGCAGGTAGGGGTGTGTCGGGCACCACAGCCCCTATGCTCTCCAGTATCAGTGTGAGGTCATCATCGGTGTCAGACAACACGCCAGGATGGGTCTCTGCACACAGCACCTCCAGGCTGTCATCATTCATGAACCCAGCCAGGGGGTCATCTGACCCCATTTCAGGTACGGCCACATGCCTGACACTGCTGAGATATGGCCTGTCCTGGCTGTGGATGCCTGTTGAGGGTCAGACATCCATGTCCTCAGCCGCCTCCGCCTGCTCCTCTGCATGAAGGCATGCTGGTGCTGCAAAACAAGAACAGTGTGTCAGTGGAGCAGCATACCCAATGGCCACCCCCATCCCTGACCCATCCTATCCTCCTGCCCCAACCCGACCCCAACCTCATCTAGCCCCTCTCCCACCCCACCCTGCCACTGTTACCACCTGCCACTGTGCTGCACTGTGTGTCCACATCCACGCATGCACATGGCAGTGGGCATTTCCTCGAACACACCTGCAATATGCCCCCATGACAGGCACTCCTGGTGGCTGGACATACTCACCATGCAGTGAGGGGCTGCCACCCATCTGAAACCCACCACCTGGCATGCTCTCCATGCAGCTGATGATGGATGCCACAAGCTCTTCTTTGGCAGTCAGCAGCAGCAGAGTCACTGGCCCACCACTGGTCGCCCTGAGGGATACCCGGATGGCCACAACCTTGTCCTTGATGCACCTCCTGTCTGTACCAATCTTCTTCTTGCACTCTTTGGTGGTGGGGTGGTGGAGTCCGTGGGTGTTCATGTACTGGGCCACCTCCCCCCAGCCCACCGCATGCTCCTGTGGCATGCATGCCTGTTGCACTGCTGAGTAGGCCCTCCCAATCCATATAGGCCTCAAAGAGAGCAGTGCTCTCAGCAGCTGTAAAGTTGGACCTGCACTTGTGAGCAGGCCCCTGGCTTTCTGGTCCTTCACCTCCCAATATTCTTCCACCTGTGGACATGAACAGCAGTGCGAGTTGGTGACAGCACATAGTATTGCAGCACCCTATTGCAGTGTGTGTCAAGACCTCGGACCTCCCATGTTGCCAGTCACATACCTGAATGGTTGCACTACAGGTCTGTGGCCTGTGCTGTTTGGTGCCGCTTTTAAGGCACAAGGCATGCAAATTGATGATCACTCTTGGTCTCTCCTCTGGTTTGGGTTTTGGTCTTAGAGCTCTGTGAGCTCTTTCAGTCAAATATTATTGACTAGAGTCTGGTGGACCAGTGATTTTAATGTAAAAATCATTACAAAATGTCAGAATATCAGGGTGTTCGGCTCCTTCCAGCATTTCAATGATTAGGATGTTATTTCTTCTTGATCTGTTTTCTAAATCATCCATTTTTTCTTCCATCAATTTTAATCTTCTCCTAAGTGAAAGTAATTCTTTATCTTCCTTCTGGATGAAATTTTCTACAGAGTTAATTCTCACCTCTGTATCCACTAACTGTTGTGTTAGGGAGTCTGTTGTTATTTTAATTGCATTGACGGTAGTTGTTAGATCCTTCAGCATTGCTTTTGTTGAGCTAAATTCAGCCATATATGTATTATGTTCCTTGGCAGCTTCTTTCTGAGCTAAAGATTTAGAAGACTTCAAGTCTAGTTTGTATTTTTTGACTTTTGCTGTTCTGGACTTTGTAGCGCGCTGCTGTAACTCCTTTTTGAGAATATTCCTGCTCCGTCATTATAAAACAGATAATTGAAGCAGTGGAGTAAAGTAATTTCTTATATTTCAAAAGATTTCAGAATTTAAAAACTGAGGAGGATACTGCTATATTTAAAAAATTTCTAGGTGGACATCAGAGCTCACTCAAACTGCTGCCATCTTGTCACTCGCTCCACTGGAATTTCATGGTTTGTTGATTTAACTACTGTCATGTCCTCAAGTATTGAGGACCTGCACATAGGTGTTGATGACCCCCATTCTTTTAGTAATGCACTTTTTTCTGGCATAGGGGATATAAACCCTTACTCACTCGATAATCCAGATGAACATTTTGCTACACATATGGCTGCACGTCAAGTCAAACTGCTACAGCTTCTGTGGCTGCTACCAGGAGTATACATACCGCCTATTGTGAATTAGAAAAAATTGCACTTCAGGTGAGACGCATGTGCTGGAACCTAACTAGCCTTGAAGCATATGAGAAAGTAGGCAGTGTTCCATGGGAGCTCCATGTTCTGAAATAGCCTGGTTACAGGATAGAATGGAGTGAGTTTAAAGCTCAAATACAGGCTGCTTCTCAATTATTCCAACAGTGTATTATCCGAGACTATAAATCTCAACAGAAAGAAACAGAAGCTTTAATGAAAGAAAAAGAAACTTCTTTCTCTGACATCAGCAGTGACACTGATTTTCTGCAGCTTGAATTAAAACTGAAAGGGGCTATTGAAGCAAGATAAGAGGATAAAAGCAGTTAAAATCTATTAATTTGAGAGGGACAAGCAGAATTATTTATTGAATCATTTTTTCTCCTGGAAAGGGTCAGATTTTAACAGGCAGGGGAAGAAGAAAAACAAGAAGCAAGCCAAATCGATATTATGCAGGCCTAATACCAGCTTTCATTCCACCCCCCAAACCAGATTCTACTGAGGATTCTTTTATAGAGGAAAGACAGTAGGAGGGCAACGACCAGCCCCAGAGGTCAGAGAGGCTGGTTTGATTTGAAAGGCAAGCAGAACACACAGAGGCAGTAAACAAAGATGTAGGTTTGAACACAGGCAATATAATGCAACAGGCCCTTGACCCCAGAGGGGATAAAATGAAACCCTAACAGAGAGGCAAAGGGAGAGGGAAACCAACTTAATAAATCTTTCTGATACTGCCCTGTCCCCTGACCAAGTCTCAGATCTAAGCAAGGGTCTTACATTTGTGCCTACTTGCACTACCAGTAAATTTAATACACATCTTAACATTAAGTTACTTGCAATTACATTGAGTTTAAAATCTTCCTTTACACATCAGCAAATGTGTTTCCACGGCATAAGTCAACCAGAGAAACTTAATACTGGTGTTTTATCTGATAATACAGGACGTCCACAACACCATGATTCTTCTGCTGATATTTTGGACTATCCTGAGAACCAAGGCCCTACAGACTCTGCCTGTCTACAAAATTTTAAACCACCTTCTTTATTTAATCCACCCCAAGCTCTGCAATTCACATTTTTCTGGATGCCTGCTTAATCAGGATGTAAACAACTAGAACTTCTGCAGCATCTCTGCTTTGGAATGACAGGCCCTGAAAACAACTTGATAGCAATAAGCACATAACAATTACGCTGGCAGACAAGGGTGGTGCCATTGCCATACTGAACACTAAGGATTACATACTGGAAGTACATAGACAGCTTTCCAACAGCACCTTCTATAAGCCACTAGCACAGGATCCTACAATGCTCTTTAAGAATGAGATTGACTGCACATTATCTGATGTTTATGAAGCAGGACTTGTCTCACAGTCTAGCCTTGATTTCTTAATAGTACAACATCCAGTTCATGCAACCATCTGCACACTGCCCAAAGTCCATAAGACTCTGCGGTGTCCCCCAAGGTCGATCCATAGTCTCGGAGATTGGTTCATTAATTGAGCCATTTTCCCAATATGTTGATTCACACATTCATGACATTGTGATGGAGTTACCATCACACTTACGGGATACCACCAAGACTTCGAGCTTACTGGAGGACCTACAGTTAGAAAATGACTGGTACCTGGTCTTGATGGATATTGAGTCTCTCTATACCAGCATTCCCCATGAGGGTGGCCTTGGTGAATTAGTGGTTGCATGAAAAAAACAGTCTGGGTGATTGCCAAATCAGTTTTCTGACAAAACTGGCTGAGTATGTATTGTCATGTAATATTTTCAGTTTTCAAGGGACATATTTTCACTAAATAAAGGGAACAGCCATGGGGGCCACATTTGTCCTAAGTATGCAAACCTTTATTTGTGAAGGTGGGAAAGAAATGTAATTTATGATGTTTCTAACAACCCTATCGACCTATGGTGTCGCTATATAGATGATGTCCTGGTGGTGTGGCATGACATGGCCTCAGAACTGGATGCTTTTGTTTGGTACCTTCATGATTCTAATCCACACCTAACATTTTTGGTGCAAAAGGATTTGAAACAAATACATTTTCTTGATTTATGTATCAATAAGAATGATGATGGTACAATTTACACCAACTTGTATCATAAAGATATCAACAGGAACACTCTATTATTGGCATCAAGTTGCCACCCATGCCACACCATCAGGAACATCCCATGCTTGCAGTTCTTCAGGGTCAAACAGAACTGCTCTCCAGTATCTGATTTTCAGGTCATAGCAACTGAGTTATCTGACAGGTTTATAGCAAGGGGGTACAGTCAGGAGGATGTACATTCAGCAAGGGTGGCCACCAATGCAATATCGTGCTCTAGCCTGCTTGAATATAAACTGAAGCCACAACAGGAGATGAAACAGATCAAATTTATTACAACATATGGTATTAAATCTGGCAAGGTTAGAGCTGTACTAGATAAACATTGGCATATCCTCTCCTTGGATCCTGCCTTGCATGATATTATAGCCACACAGCCTAGGATTGTCTACAAGTGGGGGAAAAAAATCTTTCTGACCTGATTGTACACTCACTCACTCCTACCCACAGTAAGACCCAGCTCACAATGGTTACCTACACCTCCTGTTGGGTGCTATAACTATGCACATTACAAATTTTGCATAGTGGTTACTAAAACCAAAAAATGTTCTACTACCAACACTATACAAACTTTCTGTATTAGGCAATTCATCAATTGTAGTCTATCTGGTTACATGTAAATGCACTGCATTCTATGCAGGTAAAATACATGCCCACGTAGGACTAGGATATGTGAACATCTTAGTGAAATTAGATGTAGGGACAAAAAAATGTTTTGGCTAAACACATCCTGAATACCAAGGATGATTCCATGCATGAATTTGCATTTGTGGTATTGAGAAAGTGAGTGTTGGGGCACAAGGCAGGAATTTGGATAACTTACTGCTATGCAGAGAAGCCTTCTGGATTTTTAAACTTGGCTCTCTGGTTCACCCTGGCTTGAATGACTCTTTTGATATTATTCCATTTCTTAAGAAAAGAAAAAAGAAATATTAAGCAATATATGAAATCTGTGGTCTTTGGATGATAACGCTTAGCTCGTATCATTTTGAACAATACTTTTTTTTATTTTTAAGCCTCACCTGTTTCTTATACATCTAAATAGATCCAATATCTTATTTAGTTTAAGACCTAATAATTTCTATGTACTAGGTATGCCATAATGACAACTATTATGTAAGATTTAGTTTAGGTGCTCCTTCTCTAATATACAATTTGACTGTTCTTTTACTAATATGCCAGTTTCTGTTTTTTTTGAGTTAAGGATATTTGCCAACATTAGTAATGTGAAAAAAATATATATTCCTTTCATAAAGTCATGAATCTGTCCCTAGTATTTGTTAGCATATACTTGCTCAGCATTTGTTTTGTCCTTAGCCTTTCATCACTTTTTTGCACTGAATTTGTTTGGTCACTGTGTCTTTAAGACTCTCCTGTATTTATTGCAGGCATGTATGGGGTTAAGGCTGTCCCTGAGGAAGCATGCATGCACAAAACCAGTCGGGCCTTGTGAGTGGGGTCACATACCTTGTGGCACGCTGCAATTTTTATTTTTTGTCTTGCATATTTGGACATTAAATGCTTTGCTTATTGATTCCTGCCTCTTGCTCCTGGTCTATAGATTTGGATTTTACATGGTGGACAGTGCTCAGCTGCTTGCATTCCTCTGAACACCTGAAAACACACATGATTAACAATGAAAACACTCATGAGTAACAACGATTATACTCGCCTCAACACACACTTCCCAAGATAGATACAATATCCTATGTTAATATGCAAGGGGCAAAGCCCCTTGCACCCTCAGAGCTTAATTATTCCTACTCCAATTCGCACATAAGACACACAGGTGTGCTATTCAGGACCTGCACTATTTTATCTGCTGCACTATTATTGCTCCCACTGTTACTGCTGAGCAGTAATTGCTGTGCAGTTTTGAAATTGCTGCACAGTTTTGACCAGCTACCAACTCAAGACATCTGATCCTATGTGCACTCATGATGCAGTGCATTAAAGCATTAAATATATCATCATACGTATTGAGTCATGCAACAGGTAAAGCAGATATCCCTACATATTTCTGTCCTCATTTCTCAGTTTAACTAAGATGCTGTGTTATTTTGCTTACCTATGTTTTGCATTTTGAAAAATGTGAAGCATTGTGATCCTGACAGCATAAGTAACAAGGGTTCAGCATCTTAAAGCAGCAGGTCAATAGCATTTTTTTGAGTTAATCTAATTTTGGCTTTGATTAATAAAACTTTTAGCATACCTGTCAAATTTCTTTTTCTAGGTACCGTCTATGCTGTGCACCATGCTTTTCTTTTATTTTCTTGATCCTAAACCTTGCCAAGTCCACAATGCTATTTCAAAGACAAATGTGGTGGCCATACTTTTTTCTACAGAAAACTCTTAATGAAAACATTTCAAAAATGTTCAAATTGTTTTGTAGAGTCAGAAAACATTACTACCAAACAAAACTGGAAGATGCCTAGAATATTTTTAACGAACAAAGGTAGGGTCAAATGGTTTGCCAAATTTATCAGCACTGCTGATACAAGAAATGGTTTTCTTTAGCAAATACTTCTTTCCATCAGATGGTGTAACATGTCCTATTTAAAAATATTTTGATGTTCAGTATGTAACCTTGCAGAAATATAAGTGTGCTGTGTTCATGCAGAATGCATGTCACATGCTTAATTGTGCAATGTTTACATGCAGTTCACATACACAGAGTGAATCTAAGTGAACCAGGTCTAAAAAGCAAATCAGGTTTGCATGCTGCAAGCTTGACATGTATGCAGCAGGTAAGCTGGTGTGAACATCATTTAAAAATCACATCAGGTTCACATGTTGTATGCTTGCCATGTATGTAGCAACTAAGCTAGTGCAAATCTTATCTAAAAAAACACATCAATTTCTATTTTTCGTGCTGCTTCTAGCAATGAGAACCATTAAACTACTTTTTTCATTGCTTTCCCATTAAAATAAGGTAAACTCATTAAAGGGTAATTGTCATCTACAGGATATCTTAAAGAATGAAAGCCCATAAAAAGCTAATTTGAAAGAGACATTGACCCAGATATTCAAACTGCGCCAGGCTGTGGCATAAGCTTGGGTGTAGCTCAACTTGGCTGTGCAGGGGTGTGGACTGGGTGATATTCAACGGAGCTGCGCCATGGCTCAGCAGCTTTGAATATCGCACCCTGGCCACCCCCAGTGTACATGGCGCAGTGGCACTGCACCAGTGCAAGTGGCCAGAGTGGAGCATGGAGATGCGCTAATGCAAGTTCCATTGCGCCATGAACAGCAACCACTATATTCAAAACTTGACATGCAAATGGGGCCATAATGTATGCAAGGTGCACATGGGGCCATTTGTATGTCATTATGGCCCCATTTGCATGCAGATGTGCCGATCCCCAGTGACTTGCGCCTGGTGACCTGCCATGCAGCAGCCGTTGGGGACTGACACCACCTGCAGCCTGATCGTGGGCATCTGAATCTAAAAAGAAATATTTCCTATATCCCTGGTGGTCCAGTGGTCTGCTATCTGCCCAATCATGATCATCTGTATAAAAGAGAAGACTTCATCCAATATCTCTGGTGGTCCAGTGGACTGCTATCTGCCCAATCACAGGCATTTGTAAAAAAAAAAATAGGTCTTATAATCCTGGTGGTCCAGTGGACCGCTATCTGCCTGATCATGGGCATATGTATAAAAATTAAACTTTCCAATATCCCTGGTGGTCCAGTGGCCGCTATCTGCCTGATCGCGGGCATATGTATAAAAATTAAATGTTCCAATATCCCTGGTGGTCCAGTGGACCTCTATCTGCCCGATCATGGGCATTTGTAAAAAAAAAAAATAGGTCCTATATCCCTGGTGGTCCAGTGGACTGCTATCTGCCCGACCGCGGGCTTATGTATAAAAATTAAACTTTCCAATATCCCTGGTGGTCCAGTGGACCTCTATCTGCCCAATCGCGGGCATCTGTGTAAAAAAATAAATCATTCCAATATCCCTTGTGGTCCAGTGGACCTCTATCTGCCCGATCGCGGGCATCTGTGTAAAAAAATAAATCGTTCCAATATCCCTGGTGGTCTAGGGGTATCCCCTCCCACTGAGCCCCACCACTCCGCTCCCTCCCTTGGTCAGCCGGTGGGCGGCAGCACCCCACCTGCCTGCCGCCCCTCCGCCCGCTGACTGACAGCCGTCAAGTAGGGCTGCATGCCCATTGGTTCACAGTGTGGAGCCAATGGGCGTGCAGCTCCATTACTATACTACACATTCAGATATTGTGAATGAATCATTCACATATCTGGAAAGTGTAGTGCAGTATGGGCTGCATGCCCATTGGCTCACACTGTGAACCAATAGATGTGCAACACCCGACAGTTCAGTCAGCAGGCAGCAGGGCAGCAGGTGGGTGGGGGCTGCCATCCACCGGCTGACCGGGGGGAGCGGGGCGGTGGGGCTCAGTGGGCGGGTGGGAGGTACCCCTAGACCACCAGGGATAGTAGAACGATTTATTTTTTTACACAGATGCCTGCGATCGGACAGATAGAGGTCCACTGAACCACCAGGGATATTGGAATGGTTTATTTTTTATACAGATGCCTGTGATCGGGCAGATAGTGGTCCACTGGACCACCAGGGATATTTGACGGAATTCTTATTTTTTTTTTACAAATGCCCGCGATTGGGCATGGGAAGGCACTGCCAGGTGCAGCTGAAACTCGGGTGGCCACCCACAAGTGGCAGCTGCCATGTTGCACCCTGCAGTGCGACAGCTCACCTGTGGGTGGCCATCAGTTGTTCCTTTTTTTTTGGATCAGCTTTGTGTTGGCACAGGTAGGGGTTGCACATGCATGGCTCTGCACATCCCGGCCTGAATATCGGGCTGTGCAGAGTATGCATGGGTACGTCCCCCCTACCTGTGCCTGCATGCATTACTGATGCGCTCCAGTGCATCGGGATTTGTGCCGCATACTTTTTCCTTTTGAATATCACACCGGGGCACATCAGTGGGTTGCGCATGGTGCAACACTGTTGCGCCATGTGCAACCCTTTTGTATATCTGGGCCATTGTGTTTATCTGTGAGTCTTTGCAGTCCAGAGTTATTCATTATCAGCCTATAATTAAGGGTTGGTGGCAGTCATATGTTTTGGGCTCCTGACAGGAAATGATGTCACTGAAGGTCTTGGTCCCCCTTAGACTGTATGTAATCCATCAGATTAAATAGGAGATCATCTGTTTTATTAAGTGTGTTTTAAGGTGTTATTACAGCACTTTCTACATATATAATAATTGTTTTATATGTGCATTGAAACTAGTGAGTTATCACCGTTACATTTCAAACTGTTAGTAAAAATAATCCATCTTCAGGATTGCTTTAATCTAGGCTATACTGCCAGTAGATCATCAAAAACTTCACATCTCAAGGCTGGCTCTGTGGTGCCAACATGTATGGATTCCCATATCAGGACTTCTAAACCCTAGCTGTGTTCATGTCAGTACAGATTCCTGGGACTGCCACAGCACCAACTTCTGTCTTTTCTATTCTCTTTCTTGCAGCCCTTTCTCTTACAATTTAAGGGGTGAACTCAGGTCTAAAAGAGGCAAATGTGACTACATACCTACTAGCCTGGTATCATGGAGCAGCCCTGAAATGTGTAGCTTTTGATTACCAGCTAGCAGTATGGTCTAGAGGTTAAAGCAAAGAACTTTGATCAAGCTTTGTTCACCCAGCAGAATGGGTTTTGAGCATGTGTTAAGATTCTGAAAATACTATAGTTTTTCTATGCAGATTTGACTTAACAAGAAAAAAAACAAAACAATAAGAAACACTTACTTATTTATTAATTGCAAAAACACATAGATAGACAACATTGTTAAAACCTGCATAACCTGAAATGCATTACAGTCCACTCCACTTATGGCACCCATGTTTTAATCTGGCAGTTGCTTACATCAGGCAATTTTTAAAAATCAAATGCTATTCCAATAGACCCCAGCGTTAAACATGGTGGTTACAGCAATCGTTAGCCACTTGCTATTTTTTGGCTGATTAGTTGGTAGTTAGTGTCAATTCACACTTCGGCATGCAGTTTGTGGAGCTTACCAAACTGTGAACTGACACTAATTAGCAACTTATTGGCCCCAAATAATGTTACAGCTTCCACCTGCTCAGACTGAAACAGTGCTCACACTCTGATCCCTACTAGATAAGGCATTTTACAGTCCCATACCGCTGCACATTTTAAACCCTATAGGCTCTCCATCTGATAACTACCTTTGTAATTTCACCAGCAAATTAACTTGTGGAGATATTCCTGTCAGAATGCAGGATTTCTGTGATGTTTCAGGCATTTGACATGGTCCCCCAACTCTGCATACTTTAAATCTCCACCAAAACCCCTTCCAATCACCAATCCAGCATTATTGTAATGGTAGAGAGAGCCGCAACTATAGCCTTACCTGTGACTCTCCTCATTTCTGATCACTGACCAAATGGAGCATTACTATAGCAGAAGCAGTGCATGAACTTCCAATCCCCAGGAGCCATAGACAAAAGTGAAACCTTCCAATCACCAACCTTTCAGACCCTTTCACTGCATGGAAAGTGAGGTACAGTACTGTACCTTTTTTTCTACCTTGGCATTATACTGACCACCCACTATAATGGGCAAAATGCTTCTGCACAAAGGTGTCCATTATAAGCAGTGGGGACTGTATTAAAATATAGAATTATATATATATGTGTGTGTGTGTGTGTGTGTGTGTGTGTGTGTGTGTGTGTGTAACTAGGCTTTTACACACACCCAAGGTGTGGAATGCTACCTAAACCCTGAGGGAGAAGCCCAAAGGGTTTATAAAAACATCCCACACCAAGAGTGTGTGTGTATAATTCTGTTTTTTTATACACACACAGACACACACATTATTTTATTTAATTAATGGTGATAATTTTTTCCCCTTTCAGCACAGTTCAGTTAGTGCAGAACTTCTGTCAGCGATAAAGACACAGACACACACACACACACTGTCTCTCTCTTTTGTTTTTTCATTTCATTTGTGGTTTTTTTTTTGTCTTTTTTTTAAATTACAGTGATAACGGCATTCTAGAATGATGTGGTCCATCAGCATAGCTGCATAATGTTAGATGTGCTTGACGGGTATGAGTGGCATGAACAACCAGATTGATTTTTTTCTTTTTCAAGGCAGGATCAACTAGTTAGAGATTTAAAAATATTTAAATTCTTACTTGTCTTAACAGTGTGTGGCAAAACTTGAGTGCTGGTACCGGTGCTCGGTAACAGAGCCGGCAAGTTGGGCAAGATGTTCAGCCCACCCACAGTGAAACTACGCACCAGATAGCTTTCTGTGGCGATGCTTCATTGACATGTGCTGATTACATCCTCCCAGTTGTAACCAAAAATATCAACCGGGAGGTTGTAACTGGAGATAAAAGTGTCTTTATCTGTATGTAAAAAATGATCACCATTAATCAAAGAGTATTTTACTTCTTTAGATGAAGTTAAAAGTATAACAGTTTCTTACTGAAATACTTTGGATGGAATGGGATTTTCTACCATAATAGTGGCAGAATTCTACTGTATTATTTTTACTAACAGTTTGAAATGTAAAAGGTGGTAACTCACTAGTTTCAATGCACATACAAAACATTTTTTATAAATGTAGAGTATTGTAATTACAAAATCCCATTCCATCCAAAGTATTTCAGTAAGAAACTAGTTAACTTTTAACTTCAACAAAAGAAGCAAAATACTCTTTTAATAATGCATTTCACATTATGGTGGTTTAACAATGTTGATCAGCTATGTGTTTTGCAACTAATAAACAAGTAATTGTGTCCTATATTTCTTTTCAAGTAAAATCTGGATAGAAAGAGCACAATATTTTCAGAATTATAACACATGCTCAGATTGTTTTTACTGTATTTGTCCAGGGAAGGCACGCTGAGTAACAGCTTGTTCCCAGATGTGTTGTGGGAGCACAGGGAGACCATGGTGCCTAGCTAGTAGGTACATAGCAACATTTGCATCTTGTAGACCAAAGTTCACCCCAAAATTGTAATAGAAAAGTCTGTAAGAGAGGAAATGGAAAAAGACAGAAGTCGGTACTGTGGCAGCCATAGAAATCTGTATTGACATGTTCAGCTGGCAGTATAGCCTAGCGGTTAAAGCAATTCTGAAGATGGATTATTTTTACTAACAGTTTGAAATGTAAAGGTGATGACTCACTAGTTTCACTGCACATACAAAATAATTATTATTGATGTAGAAAGTGTTGTAATAACACCTTGAAATACACTTAATAAAACAGCTGAATTCCTGTTTAACCTGTTTGATTAAATACAGTCAAAGAGGCCCAAGTACCTCAGTGACATCATTTCCTGTCAGGATCCCAAAACATATGGCTGCCACCAGCCCTTGAGTACAGGCTGGTTTATATATCAATAACTCTGGACTGCAAAGACTCAAAGATAAACACAATGGTTCACTCAAATTAGCTTTTTATGGGCTTTCAGACATTAAGAAATCCTGTAGATGACAGTTCCCCTTTAATTCTGATCCTTTTTCAAGTTGTTTAATGGCTTTTTATTTTTGTCATTAAATTGCTATCAATTTGTAAAGTATTGTTTGCTTACTGAATCAAATGCCTAGAATATAATCAGCCTACATTCCCCATTCCAGATGTGAGAAGAGGGTCCTCTGTGTTGTGAAGCCTGACCTTTTTGTTTTGGGCCATGCAAATCCCATTATGCATATTTAGTGCTACAAATGTATTTCTCAATGACTGTTTTGGCTCACTTACTTTTCCTTTATCATCCTGTATTGAGCATATACACTATGACCATGCTCAGCACTCTCTGTGCTGAGAAGGGTCTTGAAAGCATGCACCATACTTCACATTTTGTCACTAAAATGAGGGACATGGACTCTCAAAATGAGGGACAATGAGGGACACATCCTGCAACATGGAGATACAGTACCTCAGAACACAGTTGAAACCATTGTATTTACTTGTACCAATATTAGCACTTCAGAGTGAACTTGTACCATAAAGCAGGGGTGCCATTTAGGTAGGGGAGAGGGGGACAGTTGCCCCCACCCCACATTTGTGCCTGTGTTGTTCTCAAGGTGTGGCAATCATGTCATTAAATCTGGATTTAATCTTTTGCACAATAAGTGCTCCACTGGCCTGTTTGTGCTCACGTTGCAGGTGCACTCCTGAGTCAACTGTGTCTGTATTGTGTTGTCCACTCTCTCCACCTATTAGGAGCAGCACCATCACATGTGACATGGAGGAACTCCAGCCAAGCAAGAGCACATGAATCATATGAGTGGGACACTGTCTTTCTCACCACAGAGTAGACAGTCTGCAAACTACACCTTGGAGGAGTTCGTGAGCACGGAACACAAAATAGCAGTTTTGTCGCGTCATGTTTTTGTTGGTCTACTCATGGTGAGTCTCTGCCTCCCCTGGTGGCTGAAGTAACAGGGGGTGAGCTAGAAGCTAACACAAGACTAGGTTACCTACTTACTCTACTAGTCTCACAATAAAAAACAGCACAGCTCCCCTACACAGCAGCAAGCTAGACCTAGCAGCAGTGATGATAGATGTATAAGCAACCTTCATAGGCCTTGATCAGTACAGTGAATCAGCAGCCACAGTAGCAACCAAGCAAGAAGCAAGCAACATAGGTTGGGTGGGTTTGGTTGGTGAGGTGACTTGGTCATGGACCACATTGGGGACCTGGGATGGTTGGTTCTATTATCCAGATTCTGTCAGAAGGACAGAGAAGGAGTGGATTGAAAACTGGGCAGGCGGCACACTGGGCCAAGCTTCAGGTTCTGGCCAGATGGCTAGGTGAGTAAAAGCAAATGATTTTTTGCTACAGGAGGATTGGGGAAGGAGGAAGGACTGAAATACTGATGTGTTTTTCACATTTCTGCACCTTTGGGTGACTTCACAACCCATATGGCATGGGTATTGAATGGAATGGAGTCAGGAAGAGAAATTGGGACTTTTTTTTAGGAGGGAGGGTTTCAGAAATTCAGCCAGGAAAAAAATTGGTTAGTAATTGGGTAGGTTTAAGACCAATTCTGATGCACTGCTCCAGGGTATAGACAGATGAATCTTATACATTTGAGTTTTTCTTGATTTGCATATCACTTTTAGTCACAACAGATAAGTTTTACCTTTTAGAGATGTTCCAGACATTCCAAAGCTTGTTGCCTAGAGGCTAACTAGCACCTGGCCTCCACTGGTTGTCGGCTTCCCCCTTCTGAAATATGAAATGGCACCCCTGCCATCAACTCTGAATTTACAGGACATACTGGTCCCGATATTCAAAAATGTACCTGGCAATGGTGCAAGTGTGTGGTCAGCACAAATGAGATGTGCTGGAGCAACAATGGGATATATTCAAAAGAGATGTGCCATGGTGCCTCTCTTCTGAATATTTCAAATAATGTGTACTGCACAAATACAATATTCTGGTGCATCCCCCAGACAGGTCTGAATACCAGGAGTAGGAACTGCACCAGCCTATCAGAGATACACTGTGCACAAATTCCTGATATTCAGACACTGATATGCAAATGGGGCCATAATACATTCAAGGTGCAAATGGGTCCATTTGCATATCATTATGGTCCAAATTACATTAGTTATGCAAGGCTTGCCAGTGAAATGTGCATAGCTCCCTGCACACCATATGGTGCTGTCAGTGGAGGTCCAGAGGTTCCCCCCTCCCATTGCTCCCATTGTCCATAATGTGTTTTTTTTAATGAAATATGCTTTATTTATTTAGTATTACCATTCACCAACAATGCAGTACATATTACAGGAGATGAAACAAGAACAATTGTAAATACATTACATTAAATACTGACCCATAAGTCAACCCATTCACCACCCTAACCACCCTCCTCCCTCCCCTACCCAACCCCCTTCATATCCCTCCCATAAAACCTCCCACCACCCCATTAACCTCCTACCCCAAAGCCAGTACACAAATTATAACATTACAGGTTCTCCTTCTGTTCCCACTAGGAGAAAGCCTAAAGACAACAACCTCAAAAAGGGTATGAGAATGTCATCCCTTAAATGCACCAGTAATCTACACCCAACTATATAAGTTAAGTCAAAAGGGGCTATAGAAGCCCTCTAATTCCTTTACTAATGTGACTGAATGATTGACCACAGATCGTGGAATTTCTCCCATTTGGCGTTGAACCTTGAAATTGTATTTCTATAGCTAGCAATAGTTTTCTCAATCCTTTAGTTGTATAATAACCCGGCAAGCCATTCCTGACAGGTAATGGAAGTCTGATCCTTCCAGTGTTTTAATGCTAAGTTTTTCACTGTGAGTGAAATTAGATTAATAAAGTATCTCCTTTCCCTCACCTAACCTTTGTGTAATCCCCTAACAGACAGATCTCGGGGGTAAAATGATCTTGTAACCCCTACAGGGGGTCCGCTTTAGCCTTAATTTCGGCCAATAAAGAAGCAACCAGAGGACACTCCCAAAATATATGCATCAGGGAACCCTGTGCCTGACCACATCTAAAGCAATCATCTTTTGCCAATTTACCCATCTTACACAGCTTCACAGGGGTCAGGTGCATAGTATGCAATATATAATATTGTGTCAATCTAAGCTTGTCATTGGCACTATATGTATAAATTCCTTTCCATAAATTAGTATAACTGTTTGGAAGAGTATCTATCTAATATTGTGAATAGTCAGCTGTACCAGGGTACATTTTCCTGTACAGGGCTGCCACTTGACCAGAAACTGCATGTGGTAGCCCCACAAGGGATTGGAATTCCAAAAAAATATCTCTGGTTAGTTTCCCACTAACCAGGACCAAACCGAGTAATGCATAAATGTCTAATTTGGTAAATGTAGAAGGCATACCAGGATGATAAATGAAACTTCTCCAATATTTCTTGGACTGAGCGTATCCTCCCTAAATCAATTAGATCACTGACTTTCATGTTAGGAGGTATTCCCAACCTATGTGGTGAGAGAAAGGCTCTACTAACCTTAAAATTAGGGTTACCAAATACTGGTTGAGAGACATCCTTAGTAAGCGTAATCCCCAAAGACCTACACACCTGATTATGAACCTTAACTGAAGTAAAAATAACCATGGGCAGAAGTAACTTAGATAAATCATTGGGGGTATATACCAAAGACTGTCAAATGACACTTTAGATCTTATAATAAGATTCCTTTCAATTTGCAGCCATAAAGGATTATATTGAGATTGCCCATTATTTGAGGGGGTAATAACCCACCGCATATATTTAGCAACATGGCTCACCAGATAATAGTGATAAAAATTTGGGAGCTTCAATCTTCTAATGCTTTTGGAGCACTTAGACATTTATAAGGTCTCCATGGGGGTTTATTGTGCCATAAGAATTTAGTAATCATATTCTGGAGTTTCCAAAACCATGATAGGCAGAGGTAAATATTCAACATATTCAGAGGTTAGAATACTCTAGGTAGCACATTCATTTTGATAACATTAAGTCTACCTTGTAGGGAAATGTATAAGGGAGACGATCCAATTAAGTCTTGCTGAATAGTTAGGAGAAGGTTATCAAGATAGAGTTTCTTCAAGAGAGAAACTGAAGTCGACAAAATAACACCAAGATATTTAAGTCTATTAGTCCAGGCCATCTTAAACCTTACTATGTCTCCTTTATGAACATGGACGTTGAGTGGCATAATTTCCATCGTGTTTATGTTCAACTTATAATTTAAAAACCTACTAAACTCATCAATTATGTCCAACATTTTGGGGATGACCTTAATTGGGTCCGAGACGTGGAGTAAAATGTCGACAACATAGCCCGACAGTTTCAACTCAAATGGTCCCACTAAAATACCTTTTACATTTGGAGATAATTGTAAACTATGAATCAAGGGCTCCAAATACAGATTAAACAACAAAGGTGACAATGGACACCCCTGACGCGTTCCTGAGTGTAATAGGAAGCGGTTGGAAAAATTCCTGTTGCAATATATTCTAGCAGTAGGGCTTGAATATAAATGTTTAATCCACCCAATAAATTCCAGGGGAATACCAAATTAACTCATGGTACCAAAAAGGAAAGGCCAACTAACCCTATCAAATGCTTCCTCCGCATCTAAGGAGATCAGAGCCATTGGTACATTTGTCTCCCTGGATATGGAGAAAATAGGGGCAAGTTTACGGAAATTATCTAAAGGACTTCTACCACCAATATACCCAATCTGTTCAGGGTTAATTAGGTTATCCCAAACCTTGGTAATCCTAGATGCCAAAATCTTAGCTAATATTTTAACATTGTAGTTCATCAGGGAAATCGGCCTATAATTTGCTACCTTATCTTTGGGTTTCCCTGGTTTTGGTAGAACAATAACAGTAGCTTCTAATAAGGTGGAATCAACAATACCATGGGCATAGATATGGGAATATAATTCCTGAAGAATAGGAGTAAGCTCCTTCTCAAACATTCGATAAAAGTTTGATGGGTATCCATCTGGTCCTGGAGCTTTGTTCAGTGTAAGAGATTGAATGGCAGTAGATATTTCCACCATCATGATAGGGGAAATCAGCTAGGCTATCTGCTCTTGATTAAGGAAGGAGAGGGGAAGTTTAGAAAGATATTATCGAATTTCAGAATCCAAAGGACTACTATCCGGATGACTATATAAATTCCTATAGAACATTTCAAATTTTTTCACCATGGCTTTAGGGGTTGTCACTATATTACCCCCATCCACAGTAGCTATGCAGGCAACAAGTCTAGACTCTTCCTGTTGTCTCAATTTGAGAGCCAAGAGGTGCCCAGCTTTGTCCCCTTGGTCCAAGTACCTCATATGGGTTTTAAACAGGGCATATTCAGCCCTTTCCCTTAGGGTGTCCACATATTGGTCTTTAAGAACCTCAACCCGGATTAAATCTTCATTTGTAGGGCAGATATCCATCCTACCCTCTAAACTCTGAATAGAATCCAGCAGTGATTTTGCTACCGCCTCCCTTTTCCTTTTACGGGTAGCGGCCAATCTAATAAATTCCCCTCTTAGGAAGCATTTCAGGGAGCACCAAAGTTGGTCATATGCTACAATAGAGCCCCTATTTTGTTCTATGTATTGATTGATTAGTGTGCGGATCCTGTTCACAATTCCCTCTTGGGATAACAATTGAATGTTAAGCTTCCACTGGGTGACCTTAGGAATTGCTTGGGGTATCCTACCCTCAAACCATATCATGGAGTGGTCTGATAACACTCTAGGGGAAATTCCACAATCCTTTGGGCCCATCATGATGGCCCTATTCATGAAGAAAAAATCCAGATGGGAATAAGATTTATGATAAGCCGAGTAAAAGGTGAAACGCTTTTCATTTGGATGAAGAAGGCGCCAAGGGTCTAGAAGGCCCAGTGCCTCCATCATTTCATGTAAATATTTCTGTGCAGGGGATAAACTCTGACCACTCTGAGTGGATCTATCCAGCTTATTCTCATATGTAAGATTCCAAGCTCCTGCTAATATTATTGGCAATTGTTTAAATGAGGCTAACTTAAGAGCTATTTGGGAGAAAAATTCGGGAGAGGAGTGAGCAGGCCCATAAAAAGCGCCTAAAATAATTTCCCTATGTTCAACCAATCCTCTCACAAACAAAAACCTCCCTTGTGGATCTCCCATCTCTTGTAAGAGTTGAAATTGTATCCCTTTAGTAATTAAAATTGCAACTCTTCTTTGAGAAGTAGAGTTGCCAGCCAAATAAACATAACTGATATGTTCTCTTCGGAATAAGTTACCTTCACCTACCATCAGTTGTGTCTCCTGTAAAAATGTAATGTCTGAGTGCACTAGAACCACATGTTTAAGGATTTGATGATGTTTCAATCTAGCTCTTGCCCCTTTAATAGTCCATGAGGCAATTCTCATATCGATGTATCTGTTTAATAAAGGCTCCCCAAAGTGAATCTCCAAAATTAAAACCTGTATGCATAACCTTTAATTTAAAATATATCATCAAAGACTGGCTATACTCCCACCCCCATGATCACCAGCAATCTTAAGTACTATGACCAAAAAATTGCCACTTTATCCCCCAATAAATCCCTCCTGGGCATATTTACAAAACTATAAGATATGCCATTATAGGTAAGTATAATATGAACTACCCCCAGTCCCCAAGACTGATCCCCCAACTGCGCGTTCGGCGTGATGTTTATCATGCTACCCCTGATTACTCCTCCCCTTCCCCTACCCCCTTACCTTTCTGACCTTATAAAACTATTAGAACTAAATATGCTCATTATAGTACCCCCAAACACTTATAATTCCTAGTTCCTACTTTATATAATGAGTAAGACTCTATAAACTCTTCAACAATCAAACACAACAGTAAAACCTGTAAATCTTTCCCCAAGCCCTTTAAACCTCCAACTATGTAACTATATAACCACATCACTAGCCCATAACAGGACTACCAACAGGGGTAACCAAAGTCAACCTTCACCCCATGGTCAAACTAGCAGACCACTAGAACTTAAAGGTGTAGAGATCTAACCGGAGAGTCCTTAGTTTAAATCCCCTTAAAAAGAAGAAAAAATATGATAACTATTCCAAGCCTTCTTTTATGGCATCACAGTTACCATAAAACACCAACTTAATATCAATAAGATTAGGGAGAAGAAAGAAAAAGTACCCCTCTAATATTGTCTATTAAGCCAACTTAGGAACATACAACTACTAATATGGCAAAACACCATCAATGAAATTGAATTAACAAAGCGTTATACAGATTGCAATACGAAGCATTTCCATTTATCAATCAATCAATCAATCAATCAAAACCTTATTTGTAAAAGGCGCCTTTCTAGAACCAAGGTGCCTGTACATCACTTAATAAAAACAATGTTACTAAAACAATAAAATTAGTCTAAACCTAATAACATTTAAAAATCATTATACGCATGTTTAAAAAGATATGTTTTAAGTCCTCCCTTAAAAGTTTGGACAGTCAGGCAATCTCGTACCTGATGAGGTAGAGAATTTCACAGGGTTGCGGCCATAAAGCTAAAAGATCTGGCCCCAGAGGTCTTCAAACGGACCCTGGGAATCTCTAGCAATCCCTCATCAGTGGATCGGAGAGATGTCCACTAAATGGCAATCTTCACCACAGTAACATAATGGAGTGGGCTCATTTAATCAAATCTGGATACCACTTTTTGCAAGTTTCAGTAGCTAAGTCCAGTGTATCAAATGAATGCAATTGACCTTATCTGTTAATCTGTAAGGTAGCAGGGTAGCGTACTCTAAAATGGATGCCAGCAGATATTAATTTGGACAGTAGTGGGTGGAGGGCTGAGCACTTCTGATAAACTGAATAAGGGAGGTCCTGAACAATACGAATTTGCTTCCCCTCCCACTGCACTTCTGCTGCCTTCTTTAATTTTGCCAAAACGTGTTGCTTGTCAAGGAAATTCAGCATCCTGAAAATAAAAGGGTGAGGGGACAAACCCGATGGGGGCATAGGGCGCAACGATCTATGGGCTCTTTCAATAATAAATGTAGGCCCATTAGGAGAAGGCCCTGCTAAATGCTCGCACAACTTTTGGGCAAATGCCAATGCTTGGTGCCCCTCCTCTCCCTCCAGAAGGCCCAGTACCACCAAATTATTCCTTCTCGAGTAACCCTCGAGATCTTCCAGGCAATTCTCTACTTTTTTATACGGTGTTGTAGGGTAGCCATTTCTGGGTCCATTCTCGCTCTCCAATCATCTAGTGAGGAAATCCTGGCTTTGTTATCATTTGTGCACATATTTAGTTGTGCCAATGAGACTTTCAACCCTCTGAAATCCAAAGCAAGAGCGAGCAGGTTTTCCTTCATTGGTGACAACTCCTCCAGAAACCGCTCTTCAGATAAGGCCACTTGTTGCTTTAGCAAGGTGGGAGCCTCTGTTCCTCCCACTTTAGCTCTTTTAGGGTTCTTGTTTTTCACTGGAGTCAGTGGGGGAGTGTGCTGGAGAGCCAGCATTTTCATCTCGGCTTCCATTGTCAAAATTCGCTCCGATGAAGTGACAGTCGGTTTTCCCAGACAATTGAGAAGATTTTAAGTGCCCTTCATTCACAGCTTTGGTATTTATACAAAAAGTGCAGCCACTACATGGAGGAGGGCAGGGGAGCTATCAGAAAGAGCTTCTCACAGGACAGTCATCACACCGGAAGTCCCCATTGTCCATAATGTTGGTGATCCAAGATCCCTGGCAGCCCTGTGGTACCCCCCTCCCATCCCCTCCTGTAGCACAGAGCACCATATTGTTTGAATAGTAATAGCCCTGGTGGTCCAGTGGGTCCCCCCTCCCTGCCCGTACCTCTGTATATTAGTAAACTTAATAGCCTTGACTTCATTCCCAAAGTTGTGAAGTAGTACAGTATGCATTGCAAGCTGTCATTCAGTGGGCAGCTGTGGTGGTATGTGAGCAGGTATGCTGCCTGCTGATGACTGGGGGGGAGAAACTGGGTGGGATGGGGGTCCTGTGTGGGTAGGGGGTAGGGGAACCACTGGACCACTACGGTATGATATTGTAATATTTTAATGTTGATCGGCATTTCAGGAGGGGAAGGGGTACCACTGGACTGCCAGGGATGTGCAATAATTAAATTTCTGATGATCAGTGTTTCAGGAGGGAAGGGGGGTACCTCTGGACCACCAGGGCCTATTGTGTGTGCTTATGCATGGTTTTGGAGGGGGTTGCCACCCACAGCAAGCAGCTGCTGTGTTGCACACTACAATACGGCTACTCGCCAGTGAGTGGCCTGTACAGACACAGCCAAAGACATGTCCAGATATTTCCTGAAATTTCTGTGATATTTCTAAATAAATCTCCTGCTTTCTTCATTTCCACAGTAGGGAAAGCAGAAAGAAATTATTTAGAAATGTTGTGAACTATTTGGAAATATGTGACCATTTCTGTGGCTACTACTGTACCTGAGCCATTTTTACAGGCTCAACTTTGAGCCCAGGTATGGGCCACATCTCAGGGTTGTGCCAGCAGATTTACTGCACATTCCAGGCTGAATATCGGGATGTGCCACATATGCATGGGCATGCCCCATGGAGATGTGCCACACAGAGTATCTTTGCACCCCAGTGCATTGGGAATTGCACTGTGCAATTTCTTTTTCTGAATATTGCCCCAGGGTGCAGTTCTGGGGTTGTGTTGGTGCAACTCAATTATGTCAGGCTCAACCCCTTTGAATATATAGCCCCCTATGTGAGAGCAGCATGTTTTCCATGAGGGATCGATGAGGGGCAGAGCAGTTTTCTGGGGTAAAATGAGTGTTGTCCCTTGCATTCAGGGACAGTTGAGTATGGTATGCACAGACTATTGGAGTCCCACTATAGCCAGGCTTATGCCCCACCCAAAGAAGGTGACCTCCACATCCCCATACTCATGCACATTATGACATAGGGTAAGGGAGAGTGCAGGGGCATGCCCCGTTGAAATTAATGGGGTTAATTTTTAATACTATTTTATACATTATTTATGGAGAGTTGGAGATTAATGGAGGCCACTGCTTGATAAGCAAGGTCACTGTTAGTAGAACAGTAGCTTTTATTATTCTCCAACTCAGCATTATAATGTATAAAATATTAATAAAAAATAGTTCCACTTGTTTCAAGGGGGTGCACCCTAGCACTCTGAAACATGGACATTATCTCTTAAAGACTCCTGCCTCTGACTCCCTAGTACTCAGGTAAGAGAATCTCGACTTACAGCTATACTTGGTGGGCTGTCTGTAACAGCATTGCCACACCTGCTGTAGTGTCTGTGCATGGGGGAAGGGGACGGGTCACATGGGTGGGTGTTGAGTTATTGCTGCTTTTGTGTTTGCCTCTTAAAGTCTGTTTGTGTGGAAGCATTCATAACTCTGGAGTAAAAATAGGTAGGAGTACAGGCCAGACAAAAGTAATTTAGTAGTTTTGTTGGTATTTGTGTGTATTGGGGATTGGAAGAACCACATAAGTTTCCATTGGTATGTGTGCTACAGTTCAGCTATGCAGCTGAGTTGGGGGGGGCAAGAAAACTAAAAAGTATAACAGTGGCTAGGCTATAAGCATGTAGCATGTGTGCAGATGTATGTAGATTTGTATTGAAATACAAGTGAACCATATATGTGCAGGCAGTATAGTTCAGTGGTTAAAAGCACTGAACTGCTAACTAGGAGACATGAAAACCTGAAGACCTGGGTCTGCATCTCATCAACCCCCACTTGTATATGGTGTGATCCTGAGAAAGTTACTTAACTTTTATGTGTGCAGTTATCAGTGACCACTTGCTTTCTGCATGCATGCCACATGCATGCAGTCTGTTCCAATTTAACCTAAAAAGCATGCTTTCCACACTTGCTTGTCGCATGCATGCAATCAGTTCTAGTGTAACATTTAACTCATGCTTGCAGCATGCATATCACAAGAATAGTTTTATGTGCCCAGCTTAAAAACATTTCATATAATTATTTCTGCTGCAGCCTCCGTACTCAGCCAGCTTGAGGCGGGTTACCAGAGAGCACTTGAAGGGTTAAGCCAAACCACAAGAGCAAAGCCAATCTGTGATCAGAGCAAACTGTAAGTTAACTTTGCTAAAGTTATGCTCACTGAGGCATGGCAATGGTTGGATTTGGTAAGTCCCTTTATGAAAGGCAAGGCATGGGACTTTGCTTTTTGGGCCACCAGGGCTATCAGTGTGGTGTGGAAGGGAGGCACACATGGTCAGAAAAAACAAGCTTTAAGTACTTAGTAGCGATGTCCCATGCTGAAACACTTTTATATTGCCGGTTCTACTGAACACACTGAGACATGTGTCAGCACAGACTCCCCCAGGTAAGCGCTTACACTACCTACCATGCCTTGGTCTCTGTTGTGTCACTGGACCAGGAGTGGATCTCACCCATAAAGAGCCAGAACAAAAAAGGAAAAAAAAATATAGACAATTCTGTGGGCACTGGAATCATGACCCTCACCAAACATGTTGATGATGTAGATCAGCAATTGATTCTTAAAGACTGACAGATGGATCCGTTTGAAGCGGTAGTCCAGCAGATCCAAACAGCCCAGGAGAAGATACAGAAACACCAGGAAGACACCAAGAGCCATTATCATACAAAGAATATCAGGATCCACGGGATACCAGAGCTCTTGGAAAGTCAGGATATGGAGGATGTTTTGCTATGTTTTTTCAGAAAGCCCTACAGCTTGATCCACTACAGACCCATGAAATTGAGAGGGCACACCATGCCTTAGGACCATGCCCTACATCCTCTGATGCCCAGCCCAGGTCCATCATAGTACATTTCTTCAAATACAAAACTTAACAGGACTTGTTATCCTGGGTCTGGCAGATGAAGGACATTAACTTCAAGTTCCACAGTGTGTTCTTCGACAATGATTACTGACTATGATACGATGGAGAGCCTATATTCCATTGCTCCAAGCTCTATGCAGAAATCAGCTACACTTTCAGATACCCTGCCAGCTCTACTAATGGTATTTTACTCTGAGGGTCGGTTGGTCTATGAGTCTGCAGAGGAGGCTGAACAAGACCTGCAGAAAAAGTGCATTACCCTTGATACCCGAAACAGAGATTTTCCAGTACTGACTGGCAGCAGATTGGTGGGCTGAAGTTGGGAACAGTAAGCAGAAGTATGCGGCGGATGCCAAACAAGATATTGTTCCTCAACATCAAGCCCCTGCTCCATCTTTACAGTCTGATTGCACCCTAGCCTAGGACATTTGAGAGCCTAATTGATTTTGTGGTACCTCCAATCATGATTTACTCTGTGCTCCTTTCTTTTTCTTTTTACATGTGGATTTCCTGAAAAAAACAAGGAGCAGCAGAGAAAGATAGGTTGGGGCTTGAGAGAGGGGGGACTCTGGTGAGTTAGATAAGGCACAGGCATGGCAGACAGGTCTTCCCCTCTTCTATTGATTGCTGCATTTAGAATTAGATGACTTGAATATATTTAAATTGGACTGGAGGGACTCTCCTTTCCAGGTGGTGCCACTGAGATATGGAACAGAGGATTGGTGTTAAATAGCCTCCCTCTGCATCAGCGGGTATATACCGCCCTTGCACTTGTGCCCCACACCTGCTTTCTCCTCCAATAACTTTATCTTTCCCTGGTGCATACTGTAGCATTTCCTGGTAACACCGTTTCAACTGAGAACACCAGCCTGTGAGCTTTATAGTACTGAGACACAGCTGGCACCTTGATGGCCCACCTAGTATGGGTGAAGGTTTTCCCTCTGTAGCCTATCAGATCAGACTCTGGCACATACAACCCCCAGTTTCCTTCTTTCTTCTCTATCTATGTAAGAGGCCGTGGTGGCATGTATTCATTACTAGCTGCCTTGAGGGAGTGCTCACACATCTTCTCCTCCCAAATTGCAGGGCCCTTGCTCCCAAGAGGAGATGCTCTCTGTTCTTTCTCTCACTCTGACAAGTAACATTCAATAATAGGATATTTTATTTTATTCTTGCTGTAAACACTGTCATTCTATGAGAGCCCACTCTCAACCTGGCAAAATATGTTGGTGTGCTCCCCCCACCATACTCTGCAACATCCAACCTATCTTTATTTAATCCCTTCTTTTTCAGGGTACAAATAAAGAACATCTTCTGGCTTTCCAGAACCAGAGGGCACATTAAATGGGGCTTTTCTCCTGCAGCAACTGCCATTTCTGGACCTGACAACAGAGACATTCAATTTGCTGTACTTATACTACAGTATACTTTACTATCAGCCCTCCTTCTGTGTTTGTGAACAGTGCACAGTGAACTAGATAGTATGTTGTGTATTTTTGTTGGCTGCCTTACCACTTGGGGGCCCTTGCACAATTTCTACTACTGCGGCTCAGTTTCTTTAAGACTGTTGTTCCTCTCAGTGGTTTGTGCTGTCACTACATGCTGATCCAAACCCTTACTCACTCCCCATGGGAAAGCTGACGACTCCAGATAGCTGCACTATTCAGGGATGTTATCCTTTTTAGTTCTGCCTCTCAGCTTCCTTTTCATTTCACTTTAAAAACAGGATATACTTACCTACTGCCTCCTCACAATCTGAGGAAAATTTATTTTCCATTTCTGGCAAGGAGTGCTGGCACAGAACAAGGACCTGCTGCAGAGATATGTCAACTCTTATCCTATTTCCCTCCCCACCCTTCATCTCCCCTCTTGCAGAGGCTTAGCAACAGCAACAGAGAGGACTCTAGCCCCATACAACATCCTTTCCCCTGAGCAATTTAGTTCTTTGGAGGTTGCAGTTCTCTGAACTTCATTTACCTCCTGACTTGGTCAGGGGTTCAATTCCACCATTCCCCTTCCAAGTTATAGGGCCTCTTATTGAGACTCCTATCTTGGAAGCCCTAATATAGATTATCTATATGTATATTGTTTCTAGTTGTTATTTGTTTATGTAACTGTTTTTGTACCACCTGCTTCATTACTACCTCAAATGCGATTGTTCTGCCACAGTAAGTACTGCTGTAGGCTCTCGGCCCCACCACTAGCTCGGGCCCTATCATGTTTTACACTGCCCCTTGGTTGCAGCAGTGAGCATCTGTCTAGCCAAATGACTAGTATTTCTATTTATTCATTTAAGATCAGCGGCCCCCTCTCCAGCACTCTCTCCGTCCGCTCCGGGGTCCCTCAGTGCTCTATCCTGGGACCAGTGTTTTTCAGTCTATACATCAATACCCTCCCCAACTCATGCACCAGTAAAATGCTCCTCTACGCTGATGATGTGGTCCTCTTTGCCTCACACCCCAATCCCTTCTCCATCAGATCATCCTTCCAGCAAGCATACGCCCAAACTGAAAGGTAGTTCAGTGACCACAGACTGGTCATTAACCAAAAGAAAACCAAGTCTATGCTCTTCTCCCACCACCAAACCAAAACAAAAAATAATCCCTCTCTTGATTACTCCCAGTAATCTGCACCCCCTTGAGCAAGTGACCACATACAAATAACAGGGCATCACATTCGATACAACCCTCTCCTTCCACACCCACATTAATGCATTGTCAGCTGCCATTAACTCTCAGATTGGCCTGCTATATTGACATAAGAACTGCCTGCCGCAGGTTGCCCTCAGGCTAGCAATCACCTCTTCCATTCTGTCCCTCGTGGATTATGGCCTATCCATCTACGCCACAGATGACAACACTGCCCTCTCCAAAATCCATCTCTCCATCAATAAGGCCTGCAGACTTCTGACCGGTTCCCCCAGCCACACTCACACCTGTCTGCTACACAATACCATCAACCTGCTCATCTTTGAGGCATGACTACAATACCAGACCTGCCTTCTGGCTGAAAAATCCCTGCTCGGACTCTGCCACCCAGGGGTCACTGCCACCCTACAACAGTCGTCATTGACCATCGCTACACATAGCTCTATTAAGACCACCCTCCTGGTGCCCAGAACCAAGACCTCACTTGCCTAGAGATCCTTTCGCTATCGAGCCCCCACCTGGTTCAACTCCCTCCCTAGCTGCATCTCCAACCTGTCCAAAATTTGTTCATTCAAAACAGCCCTTTGAAACCACATCTTTAATACCCACTATTGCAGGTGCAATTAACAGCCCGGGCCTCCCCCCATCATAACCTTCATTTACTTGCCCACCTTATTCCATTAGCATGACAACGTCCGCTGGACAGCATCCCTCTCTCCCCAGACCCTTTCCACCCTCGCTAGATCCTTATAGGAACACAACCAGCAGTTCTGCTGCACAGACCAGTCCTCCACAAGGACCTACTATATCTATGTTGGTAACATACCTCTTACGACATTATGTAACCTAAGTAACTCTCTACTTGAAACTTCTGTATCCTAAGTGTATCAATATTAAATGTTCTATTGTTTTCTCTACTGCACCTGTAATATTGACCACTGTTGTCTCTGCACCATGTCATGTTTTTGCCCTCCCTGCAATGAGGTGCCTTTGTAAATGAGTCTCTGACTCAAAGGTTATAAATCCCACTTGTAATAAATAAGTAAAAATTCAATATGGTAGACTATGCAATTATGGTACAGTAGGTCCTAATGTGAAAATGTATTCTGTAAATGTTAATAGGTTTAACAGTCTGGTGAAATAGTCTAAGGTGTTTGCTGTTGTACATAAGGAGCGGCCAGACTTAGTGTTCACATAAGAATCCCACCTCACTCAGGCAGAATTGACTAAACTAGTTAAATGTGGATACTCTGCTATTTATGCTTCTTTCTATAAGCATGGTAAACACAGGGGAGTGGTAATCCTGATAGCCATCATCTGATAGTTCAGGAAATGAAGGTGGTTAAGGATAAGGAAGGCTGTGGAACTTTGGACCAAGAGGAGATTGACAGGGTGCCCATCACTTTGGCCAATATCTACATTCCCCTGAGATCTGACACTCTTGTTCACCATCTACCAGATATAGTGACAAACAATGTACAGGGTTTCTTTTTCCTAGCTGGAGACTGAAAATTACTTATGGATCCTGACAGAGACACTACGGCCTCCTGTCAAACTCATTCACGCACCTCGCATAAGTATTTCCTTAGATGTCATTCCTCTATGGGATGGTTAGATGTATGGCAGGAGATACATCCGGGCCAAAACAAATTTATGCACTATTTGTCTCCGCACCACAATTATAGTCATATAGATGCTCTTTTTGTACAGTAAGAAGACATGGTCAGGGTCACCTCCTGTCAGATAGGCTCGATTACTTTCTCAGATCATGCTCCGATCATCACAGTGCTGGATCTGGGTACTTTCGAAAAAAGGACACACTACTGCTTCAACTCTTTTTATTTAAAGAATAAGGACTTCATAGACATGATTCAAAATCATATCAAAGACATAGTAACCTTAAATAATTCCCCACAGACACAGCCTATTATCTTGTGGGACACGGTTAAGGCAGTATTGCATGGGCATCTCATTAATTATTGGGCCAAAAAGAATTAAATGTCTAAGGGCTCACAGAGATGACTTGCTCACTACTCTTACTTTTTTACAACAACAATACCAGCTGGGTACACTAGCAGACCCCTCTCAAGCTGATAAAATAAAGAAACAGCTTGATGACTTGATGCTAGAATAGACAGGAAGACTATTACAATAACTATGCCAGAAGAATTACAATGGGGCCCTTGAGCAGAGTGACTCTTGGCTCATAGAGTCCAGGCTACCATCAGAGGGTCCCAGCATTAAAAATTCAGGATCCCACCACTGAATAGCTCCTTACAGATGTAAGTTCCATAGCAGAGGCCTTTGCAGTATTCTATAAAAAGCAATATACCTCTGACCATACTCTTCAACCTGAGGCTTTGGCCTGCTTCCTTCTTCAGTTTGCTACACCTCCCAAAGTTGGATGCCCAGGCCCAAAACCTGGTACTAGCCCCAATCTCTGGGTCAGAACCTCAAGAGTCCATTGGCCATCTTAAATCTGACAAGTGTCCTGGTCCAGATGGCTATACTGCAGAGTTGTTCAAGAATTTTTTGCCCACAATTGCATCCCTCCTCCTTACAACCTCAAATTGCATAATAAAGGGTGCAGATCCCCACCCTCCTGGAACTATGCCACTATTTTAATAATTCCTAAAGCTGGGAAGCCCCCTGAAAGATGTGAATCCTACCACCCTATCTTAGTCCTAAATATGGACTATAAGATTTTCATGTCCATATTGGCAAACAGATTGGATGGTATCCTCCCCCTTATTATGCATCCTGATCAGACCGGCTTTTTAAGATCCCGTCAAATGCACAGTATTAAGAGATCTCCATCAATCATACAGCAGGCTTCCAGTTCTGGTTCCCTCCTCTTTGCCCTAAGTCTTGATACCAAGAAGGCATTTGACTGGGTGTCATGGGCCTTTCTGTGTACCATCCTGTCTCAATGTGGACTCCCACAGGAAATTCAGGATCTTATCACCCCCATCTACCACAACCCTATGGTACAGGTTAGGGCACATGGACACTTGTACTCATCATTTCCATTGTAATGGGGTATGAGGCAAGTTTGCCGCTTGTCCCCACTTTTATTCACCTGGTATATTGACGCAAGCTATCCAGCAACATCCAAACATCACAGGTCATATGGGTCCAGAGGGCACAGAACATCTCACTGCTCTATATGTGGATATTATACTCTACTTGTCTGCCCCAGAGGTGGACCTATAAGTCATCTGGTCATTTTTTATCAATACAGCTCTTTAGTGGCTATAAGCTTAACAAGAGTATGACAGAGGTACTCGCTATTCAGTACGTCCCCAGTCAGACACTTAAAGCTCGAAATCCATTTCACTGGGATTTGTGCCCGATGAAGTACCTTGGTGTAATGCTCACACCCTCAGACTCTCAACTTTATGAGACTAACTATGCCTCTCTTCACACCCAACTACAACAGGACTTAGACAGATTGGCAATGCTTCCACTGACATTGGATAGCAGCTATTAAGATGCTGTCCTCCCAAACCTTTTTTCCAAAACCTGACTCTTTCTGTCCTTTAAAGGGCATGAGTATACTGGAAAAGACAGATTTCCCAATTTCTCTGGCAGGGTTGGCTAACCCCACTCAAGTAATTTTTTTCTATACAATGAAGCAGCACAACTGCAGCTGGTACTGTGCTTGCTTAGAAATTCTCCTGACCAGCAGTGGGTGTAGTTAGAGAGTATGGCAGGCCCTATGCAGCCCATAGAGCTTAGGCTCCTAGACTCTCGGTGTTTTAACACATTTTACGATCCCCTTAGTTTGGTGGGTGTGCCTCTTTCTCCCTGAGCTCTTTCACTGGGTGCTATACCCCAAGCTGCTGAGTGAGTGTTGGGGACATTGCACTCTTTGTTTGATAATTGAGGCAGAGCCTATGGTTGCTTCTTTAATTTCTGCAAACAAGACATGTGCACTAGTGCTGTGCAGTTTTATGTGGTTATGTGTTGTTGCATGTATGTCTTCTTGAAAACCAGAACAGGTTGGCATATCAAAAAAAAGACAAGAGCACTCTGCCTGAAGTGACTTGCTGCTCTCACAAAGATTGTGTTCAATACTGGACATTCTCATTACTTAGCTGAAAAAAAGTTTTATATTTTGACAAAGATAATGAGAAAAATATTTTATGGATTTTGGTGTGTGTGTGAGTGTGTTTCTTCTAGTTTCTTATAGGTGGAGCTAAACCTCATCATCATGTCCCTAGAAGGAGCAGAGGAGTAGAGGAAGAATGGGCAAAAGCAAAAGAGGCCAACGACATTGTGAAAATGAAGACTGCTGAAAGGTGCCTGGATATGGTCTGGCAGTTAGGCACTTAGTTGTTGTTTTCAAGTGTGCAAGTGGTTAGACCAGGTAAATTAATGTGGTGTTAGGCAGTGTTTAGTTACTATAAGCCCTGCTTGCCCTACAGAACAGGACATATTGTACATAGACCCACATGTTACCCTTGTAAGGCCTCTTGTGTGATCCTGGCTGTGCTGGTCGCAGGTAAGGAAGACTTAGTGTAACCTCCCTTGTCAGGATAGCAGGAGGGCAGTGCCCCCACAAAAATGAGATGACACTAATTTCAGGAGATCCTTATGGGAACACAAGGATTTAAAGGCAAGGAGAGTGTAACCAGCCTCTGTCCTCAGCTGGCTTCAGGCAGGTTACCAGAGAGCACTTGAAGGGTTAAGCCAGACCCTAAGAGCTGTTCTCTAGGAAGAAATTGCCTGAAGACAGGTTGTCTCAATGTTCATGCTGTCAGTGGTTTGACATAGCTAAAAGAAGGAAACTTGAGCATCAAAATGCATAGTTCTGCCCTTCCCCCAATACCTTATATAAGGGGAAGGATCAGGGCAGTTTGGGTCTGACTTGTCCTGGTTGACAAGAAAGAGGAACAGTCAAGCCTCTCTAGCTACAACTGGGCCTTGGGGTCTATTGTCCAAGGGAAGATGGCAGGGTCTCTGCGGTTGGGTGGTACTGGTCCCTTTGTACCTGGTGTCCAGAGAAGACTATCAGGAGCAGCTAGAGGCACTGAAGCCCCAGGGAACTCACCTTGAGAGGTGCAAAGACATCAGCCCTGAAAAGCACACTTGATAGAATTGTGGTCCACCACTCAATGGAGACTGCTGGAACCCTTGTGGGTTCACTCACTGCAGACTAAAAAGGAATTGGGAGAAGTCAGCCTTTGTTCAGAGCACATTGTAAGTTAACCTTGCTAAAGTAATGCTCATTAGGTAAAGTCCTAGGCAGTTTGTAGTGAAACCCCTGGCAGGTAGCTAAATGAATAGGCATCAGGTAGGAGGGATCCTGGCAAGGGTCAGGGTTGATATGTCCCTTTGTGTGGGGCCAGACTTGGGAGTCTTCTTTTGGGGCAACTAGGGCTATCAGTGCAGTATCAAAGGAAGGCAAGGCAAAGCAAACCAAGGCAAGGGCAAGGTAAAATCTATTTAAAAAGATGCCCAATCCCAGAGGCTCTGGGTGCCATATAAACAAATGAGTACACATTTAAAAGCAAGATAGAAAGAAAAAAATATATATATAAACATAAGAATAATTAACCCATATAAGCACATTTCCCATAAATAAAATGCACCATCGAATTACCAGTAGCTGTGTTTAAAACTCTAAATGAACAGTTTAATCCAAAAAGGCCTAGGTGAATAGGAGAGCTGTCAGGTGGGCTTTGAATTACCTCCAATGAAGTTGCCCCCTTAACCCTGAGGGGCAACGAATTCCACAGGATGGGGGCGGTGACACTAAATGCCCTATTGCCAGCACAAACTGCGGGACAAACCATGCTTTATGCACTTAGTAGTGATATCATATGCTGACATGCTGTTATGTTTGTTGTCCTACGGGGCACAATGAGACACATGCTGGCACAGCTTGTCCCCCCCCAGGTAAGTGATTGCCCTGCCTAGAGTGAGTGCTACTGCATAAATGGTCTTGAGAGTGCCAAGGCACCAGGGACCTCAGAAGGGAGGTAAGGGATTTATAGGCTCAAGAGACCCCATAGTATACTGACAATGTAATTGTGCCCCTTTAGTTGAGGGGGTGAACCTGGAAACAATGTAGCTGTGGAGTTGGCAATAGTTCCTATGAGTAGCTGCATGCCATCAGATCAGTGTTTAACAGTAGCAGTAGTATGACATACACATTAGAGGTGGGGAAGTTATGTGAAAGTCCCTAGAGTACTGTAACTGATATGATGTATGTGTAGGGCATGGCTCAAGTAAACAGTTTTGGCATAGAGTGAAAAGTATCATTGTAATGAGATTAGTGGCTGGGGAAAAGCCTAGAGAGTTGTGTAGCATCTGGCAGCTATGGTATAAACACTGCTCTGTTTTATCCAAGTCAGAGCAAAACCTAAACATAAAAAACTTTAAACCGATTTAGAGAGCTGCTATCAACCCAGAAACTGCACTCGAGCCCTGCTGTCTTTGCTTGCTGAACCCTGAGAGCAAGTAACTGCACCACTGTGCCTCACACATGAGTACCGGGTGAATATAGCGCTGCCAAAATAACACATGAAAAATCGCACTGCAGGAAGCACTAATGTGTGTACAGCAACAGGGGTTTCACAGTGTATAAGAAGAACTGCTACCCCTGTCACTACACACTCACGAGAAAGTGTGAAGTAGGCTGCTGGTGTGGTGCCTGATAGAGCCGCTCCCACGGAGTGACTAGAACACCAGCACCTGGCTGTGTAGGGCATCTGGTGCAGTGGTTTGAATCCCCCCATGTCCCATAGTACTGCAGCTTTTTTTGCCAATAAATAGAATTTTCCCTCCTGCATTGTGTGTTGCCCCATGCCTGAAGTCCTCCCAGCCCAGAGTTAGTTATATTTATTCTGAGGGGGGCTGTTACGGTTTGCACAGCCCCCCACAAAAACAAAGATAGTGTTATTATTTCGAACGGTGTGTGCTTTTTCTCTTGTGGTCGGTGCTTTGTTCTGACCTTATTTTAGTGCATACTGTTTTGTCTGTACCATTGTTGTTTTATGTGGTTTCAGCCATGACATTATGACCCCGTGCCTCACACATGGAAACGTGAAAGAAGTTGTCATAATGAGCTCTTCCTCCTATCCTCTCTGAATCTATAAAGATCTGCCAGTCCTGCTAGTAGAGGATCATCACGATGTGCTGCCTTACATTTACCATGTGATGGGTTCCAAGCACCTGCTGATTAGTAATATAATTTTGATTCATATATTGTAGATAAGTATGTTCATGGAAACAGAGTACCAACTTAGAGATTAACTTTGCCAGCCTATAACTGGCACAGCAAGTGGTTAGTAACAAACATTTGTATATTGGGTTGTTGCTGATACTGAGCAGAGATAAAAAAGATAAAATGAAAATCCTAGCACAACTTTTTTTGTTATTTACACGTAATATGCAAAAGGTGTCATGAATTTCTAGTCTGAAATTTGACATTAAAACCTATGACATTTATATTGTACTTACTTTTGTGAATAATCATTATTTATAAATAAATCAGTGCTGAAATCCAAGGTGTCTCGTATTTTTTTTTATTTATTGTTGTATATAGCCCAATGGTATTCACAGGCATATTAATATTTTGCAGCCAAACTCCCCATGGCATTTGTACTGATGGTGTCCACAAGGCCAGGCATGGTTCTGATTTATTTGCAGCAGTTTGATCTAAAATTCTGGGCTTTTTTCCAATTCTCTGCCTCCTTCCCCTTACCCCAAACTGTGTAAACTCCTTCTCTGTTGTTTTAATATCGCAATCCCAACTCCTCCTGAATGAATTTTGACACACCCCAACCATGGTGTCCAGCTCTTGAAGATGTACATACGCCACGGTAAGGAGTTGGGAACCGGCCTTAGTAGCCTATGGAAGCCTTGCAATTATGTGGTAGGGAGTGCTCAGAACACTGCTTAAAAGGTTCTGCTCCAGAGTCCTTAGCCCTTCTTGCCACTGGACTATCGCTCTGAAAAAGCATGGTGTCCACTGCCAGAATCCACCATACAGACACCACAGTCTTGCCTTTAGCATACAAATGCCATGTTTTTCGAGGAGCTTCTCAATCATACTGCTGGACTGGAGGACCAGGAGTGCCAAGATTAATTGTTTATTAATCAACAGTCAAGGTATGTTTTTTTGGGGGGTGGGTCAGTGCAATAAATAAATAAATTGATTAATTAATAAATGTGCTAAATAATGGCAGTGGACACCAAGCATTGTGGTGCCTGAGTACATTCACCACAATGAGTCCTCGGTGTCTGTTCATATTCCACAGTCATCTTGGTTGAGTACATTGCTGTTGAACTGAAATCTTTTGAGCAGCACCACCTGCCTTATGTTAGCTAGAGATGCAGCATATTTGAAATCCACCAGTGAAGTGAATGCGAAGTGGTCACTTCATGCTGGCACTTCGCTATGCAGAGTGCCCCATAGGAAAGGCTCACTTCACCTTGTTATTATTACTTTGTGTTGTCATTCCACCTTAAACACGAAGTAAGCTGGAGTGACAACAATATTGGCAGCATCCCACCCACACAGTCACCAGAATGAAGGTGCACCCCCAAAGTGCTACTGTCTTTGGTCCAGAAAACTCCCCAGTGCTGATAAAGTGAAATGAGAGTGTAACAAGAAATGCAAAGTCTCCCAGAATTAATGGTGCACTCAGTCATGTGTGCAGTGGTCAGGTCACACAGAGAATCACCAGAATTAATGCTCATCCCCAAAATGCTACTGTCTTGTGTCCAGAAAATGCCCAAGTGCTGACGAAGTGAAATGGAAAGTAACAAGAAATGCAGCCTCCCAGAATTAATGGTGCCATACAAATGCACAGATAGATTAAGATTGTGCTGCACACTCAAGGGATGCATACGAAAAGGCACAGGAAAACCTAACCAGTGCTCACAAGTCACAAATCCAAATCTGGAAAGGAATACATTTTGCCAGTTGAGGGATTAGTGCACTGCAGTAACAATCCACTACCAGTAAACATACCACAAAGCAGCATAAAAAATTCATGCAGGTGCGGTGGATAGCAGGTTCACACTGCTGCAGTTACTCGGTAACACAATAAAATGTGTCTGATTAAATGGCACGCATCGCACACACACTCACATGCACACTCAAGTAATGCATAGCAAATAGAAAACCTTTAGTAATATAACCAAATGTTTTAAACAGACAAATTGTACACTGCTGCACCACAACAATCAGCTTTTAAACAGACAAATTGTGCACTGCTGCACCACAACAATCAGCAAAAAAAGTCAAGAATTACTGAAAATATTACTGTGTGTACATTAACACAGTTATACAAGAAAAATATACCCAAAACAGAAAGACGTTTTCTCTCAGTTACTATACCTACACCACAGATATGCC
Source organism: Neoceratodus forsteri (assembly GCA_016271365.2). Classification (NCBI taxonomy): domain Eukaryota; kingdom Metazoa; phylum Chordata; order Ceratodontiformes; family Ceratodontidae; genus Neoceratodus; species Neoceratodus forsteri. Next base: position 216,023,004 of record CM057451.1, read on the forward strand.
CGACCCCCAAAGCACACTTCACAGTACACAGGCTGTTCTAAATTAACATTCAAAATCCACACACAACAATAAATACTCAATAATATAAGCACAAAAGGGTTTCCTACAATTGATGTACTAAATTTGGAGCAAAAAATATTACTCAAAAAGGCATTTTAAACAGCTTTTAGAGGTTTTGAATCGCAGAGCTCTGAGATCAAACTGTCTCCAGCTACTGTAATTTTGCACACACACACTACCCAGGCCATAACTGAATCTGTGCCGAACAATCTAGAGCCCATGTGATCTGCAATCCCATGAATAACTGCAGAATTTCATTTGGAGCTCAATCACAGGGCGAAGTGAGGCGAATTACACTGATTTCAATGTACTTTGCCTTAAAATTGTTGGAGAAGCGGTTTGGGGAAGGCAGAAAAACACAAAGTCAATGGTTTCAATGGACTTATGTTCCTCATTATGAAGCTAAGTACTCCACTTCACATTGTGGAGTTCCCTGCAGATTCCGTGTTACTCAGTGAATCACTTTGTGGAGCAAATTGGGTCCACTTCACCCACCACTACTTACAGTACTCTAACTCACATGCTGTACAGGAAGGAATGCAAATACCTATGGCTGTACTTCCCCGATGAGCTGTAGCACAAAACTCCCCAACTTAAACATGCTTATTAATGAGTACAATGGTGGAGTGGTGAAGCCTGGAGAGATACTACAAAACATTCTTACAATACATCCAAGTGACTAGTAAAAAAATTGATGTTGTGATTCATGACATGATCATGAATCATGATTTGTGACTGCATTTGTGACAGTGATGATGAAGAATCTGATTTAGTGTCGATGGTGTGCGATAAACAATATGGAACTGTATTGGGAATGCAAATGCCTATGGCTGTACTTCCCTGATGAGCTATAGCACAAACTCCCTGACTTAAAAACGCTCATTAATGAGTCCTATGGCGGGGTGGTGAAGCCTGAAGAGATACTACAAAACATGCTTACAATACATTGAAGTAACTAGTTAAAAAAATAATGCTGTGATTCATGATGTGATCGTGAATACTGATTTGTGACTGCATTTGTGACCGTTATGAGGAAGAACATGATTTGACAAGTGACTCGTGATGATCATCCTGACTTAAAAATGCATATTAATGAGTACAATGTTCATGCAGAATTTTGCACCACACCTGTCCAGTACTCTGAAGGGAAGCCAAAGAAACAACTGACTTAAGTTACAGATGGAGATTGGTCCCTAAAGAGATGCAAATGCACATACAGATTAAGATTGCGCTGTGCACTGAAGAGATGCAGAGGCAAAGACAAAACACCTAACCAGTGCTCACCATCAGAAATTCAAACCTGGGAAAGAATACCTTTGCAAGTTGGGGGGCATGGGGGACAGTGTACTGCACTGCTGCAGTAACAATCACTAGTACTAGTACCAGTAAAGAAACCACAAAGAAGTACAAAACTCACACAGCTGCAGTGGATCGCAGATTCACATTGCTGAAATCATTATGTGGCACAATAAAAGGTGTCTGATTTGATGACATGCATCACACACATACTCACACACACACTTAGTAATGCATCGCAAACTGAAAACTTCAGTAATATAACCACATATTTTAAACAAACTAAAACTATGCACAGCTGCACAACAATTAACACAAAAATGGCAAGAATTATTGAAAATATTACTGTGTGTACTTTAACACAGTTGTACAAGAAAAATATCACCAAAACAGAAAGCATTGTCTTTTTCTCCAAGTTAATCTACCTACACCACAGATACGCCCCCTTCCCCAAAGCACACTTCCACTGTCTCTCAGTACACAGACTGAATGTTGTACATTAGCATTCAACATCCACACACAAGCAATAAACGCTCGATGATATGAGCACAGGAGGATTTCCTATAATCAACAAACTAAAGTTTCAGCAAAAAAAAAAAAAAAGACTCAAAAAGGGTTTTTAACAGCTTTTAGAAGAAACATAGAAACATAGACTTTGACAGCAGATAAGGACCACTTGGCCCACCCAGTCTGCCCATTTCCCTACCTATTGGATAAGCTGCAGATGCTAGTTAACCAACAGTCTACTTCCTGCAACCCCCCACTATAATTGCCTTATGTCTGTCCCATGCATGTTTGAATTCCCCCACTGTTTTAGACCTCACAACCTCTCCAGGAAGCTGGTTCCATGCATCCACCACTCTCTCCATGAAAAACATTTCCTCACATTACCCCTGAGCCCTCTATCTTTAAATTGTGCCCCCTTGGTCTTACACATCTCTTTTTCTGAAAGATGCTACCCTCCTGGACTTTGTTGATTCCCTTTAGGTACTTAAATGTTTCTATCATGTTCCCCTGTCCCTCCTTTCATCGAGGGTATACATATTAAGCTCTCTCAGTCTCTCTTCATATAGTTTCTGATGTAGTCCCTGCACCATTTTAGTTGCCCTCCTCTGGACTGCTTCCATCATGTCTATGTCCTTGCATAGATGAGGTCTCCAAAACTGCATGCAGTACTCCAGATGGGGTCTCACCAACTATCTGTACAGAGGGATAACCACTTCCCTTTTTCTACTTGTGATGCCCCTTCCTATGCATCCCAGTATCCCCCTGCCTCTCATTACTGACTTCTCACATTGTTTACCCACCTTTAGGTAATCTGATAAGATTACCCCCAGGTCCCTTTCCATTATTGTTGTTGTTAGTACCTCCCCTGCAATTGTGTGCTCTTCTCCTTGATTTTTATTTCCCAGGTGCATTACTTTGCACTTCTTTGCATTGAATCTAAGTTGCCATATGTCTGACCATTCCTCCAACCATGCCAAGTCCCTTCTCATCCTTTCTACCCCCTCCTTGTGTATCAACTCTGTGACAGATCTTTGTGTCATTTGCAAAGAGGCATACCTTTCCTTCCAGACCCTCTGCAATGTCACCTATAAAGACGTTAAAGAGGACTGGACCCAGTACTGAGCCCTGAGGTACTCCACTAGTAACCCCCTTTCTTCGGAATGTGTTCCATTGATTAAAACCTTCTGTGTCCTGTTGTGCAGGTAGTTTGCTACCCAGGCTACCACCCTGGGACCCACTCCCAGGCTGGTTAACTGGATTATTAATCTTTTGTGCGGGACTGTGTCAAATGCCTAGCAAACGTCTAGGTAGGCCATATCCACAGGCCCTCCCTGGTCTATTACTTTGGTCACCCAGTCAAAGAAATAAATTAGATTCGTCTGACATGACCTTCCTGCTATGAATCCATGCTGCTTTGGGTCCTGTGGGCCGCTGACCTCTGGGTACTCAACAATTCTTTCTTTCAGAAGTGATTCCATCATTTTCCTCACCAGTGAGGTCAAATTAATGGGTCTGTAGTTTCCTGCTTCTGCCTTGCTCCCACTTTTGTGAGGGGAATCACATCTGCCCTCCTCCAGTTCTCAGATACCACACTGTCCTTCCATGATTTGTTAAAAAGTGTGGTCAGTGGTGTCACTAGGTCCTCCCTTAGTTCTTTTAGGATTCTAGGGTGAATCTTGTCAGGCCCCATTGCTTTGTCCACCTTGAGTTTTAGGAGTTCTTTCAGGACTCTTTCTTCTATAAATGGACTGGCGTCAACCCATCTACCCAGAGTGCTTCTATTGTTTTGTTTAGGTAACTCCTCCTCTTCTTCTTTTGTGAATACTGAGCAAAAGTATTCATTCAGTATCTCTGCCTTTTCACTGTCTCCCTCTGCCCACCTCCCATCTCCTTTATTAATCTTCACTATCCCTCCTTTAACCTTTCTATGCTCCCTAATGTATCTATTAAAGGTTTTATCTCCCTTCTTAACTGAGTTGGCTATCTTTTCCTCAGTTCAGGCCTTTGCTTTTCTGACTGCCTTCCCCACTTCTTTCTGCTTTAATTGATACAGTTCCCTGCCATGCCCCTTCTGTGATTCCTTACACATTTTGAATGCAGCCTTTTTCTCCTCAACCTCCCCTGACACCTCTTTTGAGAACCAAAGTGTTTTTTTTATTCCACTTTGTTTTCTTTAATTGTTTCACATAAAGGCTTGTTGCCTCCATGATGGCAGTTTTGATTTTTCACCCCTCCTTTCTGGCCATTTGCTAATGCATTCCTCAGGTATTCACCAATTATGCCAAAGTCAGCCCTTCTAAAGTCCGGTATCCTTGTCTTTGTATGGCTTGTCTCCATGGTTGTGTTTATTGTGAAGCACACTGTGCAGAGGTCACTTGTTCCCAGATGTCTACTGACTTCTAAATTTGTGATCCTCTCTCCATTTAAGAGTACCAGGTCTAATATTGCTCCCTCCCGAGTGGGTTCCACCACTAGCTGTCTAAGGCATGACCCCTTCAGGGCATCGCGAATGATTCTGCTCTTGGATGTGGCTGCAGTCCATGTCATCCAGTTAACATCTGGCATATTCAGGTCCCCCATCAATAGTATCTCCCCTTTGTCAGACATTTTGAGAATGTCCTCTATCATTTTCTTGTCCGTTTCCTCCTCTTGAGACAGGGGTCTGTATACAACCCCTGTGCTGATTGTGATGCCATTCCCTGTCCTCATGGTGACCCAGAGTTCCTCTTGTCCTCCCCCTTTACTTTTTAGTTCTGTAGCTTTGATCCTTTCCCTTATATAGAGAGCTACTCCACCTCCTCTTTTACCCTCCCTGTCCCTTCTGCAGATTGTGTACCCTAGTATGTTGACAGCCCAGTCATGGTTCTCCATGTACCATGTTTATGTGACTGCCACAACATCCAAGTGTTCCTCTTCCATCAGCTCAGGAAGCTTGTTTCCCAGACTACAGGCATTGGTACTCATTGCCCTCCATTTAATGTTGGCTTTATCCTTTTTTACCCCATCCCTGCTCTTATTGCCCTTGTCTATTTTTCCATTTACCCCTGTCCTGGCCTCTGTCAAGCTCTGTTCCTCAGTGTTTACCCTACTATCTGCCATGTTTTGTTGAGGTAGGCTTGAACTTTCCTGGTTCCTATCAGCACCTCCCCCTTGGCTAGTTTAAAAGCTTGCAGAGGAAGCATTTAATCCTGTCACCTAGGAGCTTGTTTCCTTTCCTGGACAGATGCAGACCATCATGCCAGTATAGACCTTCATCTCTCCAGGTGGACCCCCCAGTCCCCAATGAAGCCAAAGCCCTGTGCTCTGCACCAGTTTTGCAACCATTCATTAAACTGCATGGTGTGAAGTACCCTAGCCTCACCCCTGCCATAGACTGGCAACACCTCTGAGAAGGTTACTGTGCTTGCTACCTGTCTGAGGCCCCTCCCCAACTCCACAAATTCATTCTGCACTGCACTGATCTCATGCCTAGCTAGGTCATTTGTCCCAAGGTGGACAATGATATCTAGTTCCCTCTCCTGTGATGCTGCTTCTGCAATCCTGAGGATTTGCTTCCTGTCCCTCCAAGCCATGGCACCAGGCAGGCACCTTACTTCCCTCTCCTCTCTCTTCCCCAGGTTTACACCCCTAACAATTGAATTCCCTATCAGAAGCTGTTTCCTTCCCCTGTGGTGTCCCTTGCCAGCCTTTTGTGGGTCTCCCTCATGGATGTCCCCAGCATTCTTCTTGGTCTCCACTGAGGATGTCATCATAGAGGAACCTTGATTTGCCAGGCTGAGATATGATTTATGTAGAGGTACAACTAGAGGGCTACACCTCTGTTCCACCACCCTCACCTCCCAGAACCCACTGTGGTCCAACTGGTCTTCATGCTTGGGAACCTCTGAGGCAATGGTTATGGAACTGGTGCTCTTTGGGTGGGGGAGGCCTCCTTAGTCCTTGCCAGTTCAGCTTGGAGGTGGGCAACCTCCTCCCTCAGAGCTGACAGTTGCCTGCAAATAGGGCAGCAATGCAGGTTCCAGAATGTCTGCAGGAAAACTGCTGCCCCACACAGCCAGTGCATTGCACCACTCCCCACATGTCCTTCTCACTTATAATATACAATGAGTAATATATAAAATATCTCTTTTTTTTCTTTTTGGTGTTTACTTACCTTTTATGCACTGTGCTGGGTTATTAAGAATATGACAGTTCTGCCCCAAGACCTGTTGAGGAATTGATGTCAGAACCTTGGCTATAAAGGAAATGCCATGCCTGGGGTAGTTGGGTTGAGGGGAAGGGTAGGTGGGTATGTCACAACCACTGGCAACTGTTAGAAATAATCCAATACACCACTACTCCACCACCCTGGTGAGTACTGCCCTTTACAGTAATTCAACCAACACCACAATTTACTAGGCCACTGCTCCTGCACAACCCACTCTACTGAGTCCAGGGATAAAAATAAACTCACTCCTCAGCCAGCAGGACACTTCTAAAATGTTGCACAAACATCCTTCCAAATCCTAGGTCTCAAGCACAGGAATCAAGCAACTTCAGTTGTATTTCACTCCCTCTAGTTATAAAATTACTACACTTTAATGGAATCCTTCAATTCTCTTCTTAATGCCAATAAGAAAAAATGAAACTTTCTGTAGAAAGCGTAGCTTACCTTTCTAGCAAGTCCCCAACAATATTACGTCTTACCAGGTTCCCTGTTCCTCAAATGTGTTCTAGTTTGTTCTCTGCAGTATAGGAAGTTTCTCAGCTTCAAACAGAAGCAGGCAAGTCTTTTTTGAATTGCAGAGAGCTCTAAGAGCAGATTGTCTCCTACAGCTTCCTACACACACTACACTAAACTGAGGCTGTGTAGAACAATCTAGAGCTCATGTGACCCGAAATCCCATGAATCACGGCAAAATTTGCCTTTGGAGCTTAAAAACAAGGCAAAGTGAGGCGAAGTACATTGTTTTCAATGTACTTCATCTTAAGAATTGGTTGAGAAGTGGTTTGGGAAGGCGGAGTAATGGGAAGTTATTGTTTTCAATGGACTTCGCATTACCCATTATAACATGAAATACTCTGCTTCGCATTGCGGAGCACTCCGTGAATCTGCCTTCACTCCGCAAATCAATTCACAGAGCGCTTTGGGGACACTTTGCCCATCTCTAGTGCTAGCCCTCATTTGGAGAACTATATGGCTCACAATCTTTGCACAGTTTTAGTTTTATATTTTTAGTTTTATTTAGTTGTTTAACCTGGAGTAGCACACTAAGCTGAAAGCTTTTTTACAGGAGTGACCTGGGAGCACAAGAAAGTTAAGTGACTTGCTCAGGGTCACACAGTATGCAAGTGGAAGCTGTGAGATTCAAACCCAGGTCTGGTCTGCTGGATGTCACCAAATTTGCAACTCAGAGCCTTAAACCACTGCGCTATACTGCCTCCCAACAGTTGGACCTGCTTGTGTATGGAATTAAAATAAAATTTTCCTAAGCAGAGTCCTCAGTGCAAAAATTGTTTTTTGCATAATTTTCTGGTAAATTCCTGGGGTTCACCACCTGAACAGAAAATAAATTGCAATGAGGTCTTTTTGATGGTGGTGTTGCTGGTGGTTGAAGGGTTTGGCTGCACTGGTAATTGTAAGTAATATTGATTATGGATGTTACCAGCATGATGGCTGACCATTCATGACCTAGCATACCTGAACATATTATATAATTTAAAAGTGTTGTCTTTGTCCAGGTGTGCTTGCTCAGAGACACTCGGCAATCTTGTGCACCATGTGGCCTTGACTTGTGAGGAGGGGGCAGATTGTACTATTTGCTTCTGTTTTGTTGTTGAAATGGTCATTTTGATGTACTTGCCATCATGATGTCTGACTGTTGCTGGACAAGCAAACCTGGACAAAGTAATTTAATAACACAGCATGCAAATTCTGGTTCTTTGTCCAGGTGTGTTGGTTCAGAGATGCTAGGCCATCTTGTGCACCATGTGACCTTTGCTTGTGGGTATGGAGGTAGAGGTACTGGATTGTACTGTTTCCCTCTTGTGTGTTGGTGAAATGTTTATTTTGACATGTTGATTGCCAGCATGATGTCTGACTGTAGCTTGGCAAGCACACCAGGACAACAAAAAAGAGAAAAATCATGGCCCTGCCACTGTTTGTTCAGGTGCACGTGCCCAGAGAAACTTTGCCATTTACTGCACCATGCGACCTTGGCTTGTTGGAGGTGGGCAGATTGTACCATTAGCCTCTGTTTGTTTGACAAAATACTGATTTTTGATGCACTCAGTAACTTGCCATGATGATGTCCGACCGTTTCTGGGCAAGCACACCTGGACAAATTAATTTAAAAGTGCAGCCTGCAAATTCTGGTTCTTTGTCCATGTGTGTTTGCTCAGAGACACTCAGCCATTTTGTGCACCATGTGGTTTGACTTGTGGGGGTTGGGGACTGGGTTGTACTGTTTACCTCTTGTTTTTTTTTCATAAATGTTTTTTTGAAATGTTCGGTATCCACTTACATACACCATGGTGTCCACATACTGTACATACATCATGATGTCTGCTGTACATACAGCCACAGTGAGCAGTCCTGTTACCAGTCATCTTCAAATCAGTTATCTTACAACATGCCCACTTTTAACCCAGTTTTATCATGGTATCTTAAAACACATTGAAATTTATCAGTGGGCTTATTATTAGTAACATCTGTTTTCAATTACAGCAGCTGATTAGTATCCATGTACACACATCACAGCCATTTTGTGTTGATGTACATACACCATGGTGCCCATGTACAAACACAATGGTGTCTGCTGTACATACTCCATGGTGAACTGTCTTGTTCATGGGAACCATTAAGGCAGTTATCTTATCCCATAGCTAGGTTTTACTGGTTTGATCATGGTATCTCAAAATACACTTAAAACGTGATATATTTTGAATTAATAAATGTGACCTTCATGTCACACTTTGGTACACCATTTTCATGAACATGCCCAGATATCCACCCAGATGTGCTGATTCCAGTGAGTATGCCTGCAGACACTGTGTTTGACAAAGAAGCTCTGTTTAGTGAGCTGAGCATCAAAAACTGCATTATGCCTGTGGTTTATGCTGGTCATATCTCTTGCATGGTTTGGCTTCATGCATTCTGGGCTCAACAGATCAAAGCAGGCAAGCATAATGTTTCAGTGTGTAAAAACACTTCAGCTATGACTATCAGATGTGCGGACCAGTGTCTCAGGTCAGGGGGAACTCAAGAACAGGAGCAGAATGGAACTCAATTGGAAAAGCCGATGAAACTTGGAACCCTGGTTACCCTGAACTCCAAAGTCACTCTGGCAATCCTTTCTGACTGGAGGACATCTGTGTACTCAGGTCTATTTCAATATTTTAGCAACTACTAGGCTTGGTGGAGCATTTTCTTTGCCTTATTTTTACAGACAAAAAATGGTCGAGGTGAAAAGCAGCAGAAAACAGGAAAACAGGAAGTTATTATCCCTCTGTACAGACAGCTGGTCAGACCCCATCTGGAGTACTGCGTGCAGTTCTGGAGACCCAGTCTCCGCAAAGACATAGCCAGGATGGAAGCTGTTCAGAGGAGGGTGAATAAAATGGTGCAGGGTCTGCACCGGAAGACATATGAAGAGAGACTAAAGGAGCTTAATATGTATAGCCCTGAGGAAAGGAGGGAGAGGGGGTACATGATAGAAACTTTCAAGTACCTCAAGGGAATCAACAAAGTCCAAGAGGGTAGCATCTTTCAAAAAAAGAGGTGTGCAAGAACAAGGGGGCACAATTTGAAGATGGGGGGCGGCTCAGAGGTAATTTAAGAAGTATTTTTCACAGAGAGGGTTGTGGATGTATGGAACGGCCTTCCGGAGGAGGTTGTGGAGTCAAAAACAGTGGTGGAATTTAAGCATGCATGGGACAGTCATAAGGCCATTCTAGGGGGTGGGGGTAGGAAGAAGTAGGCTGCTGGTTAACTAGGATCTGAAGCTTATCCAGTAGGTAGGGAAATGGGGAGACTGGGTGGGCCAAGCGGTCCTTATCTGCCGTCAAATTCTATGTTTCTATGTTTCTATAATAGAAACCATGCATGCTGCTATCAGGAAACAGGAAAAGAAATCTTTCCAGCAGGTGTTTTTTTATATTTGAAATAAGGGGGCAGAGACCCTGGGGAAAGCATTGTCCAGGAAATTTTACAAGAGATAAAATAGAATGTATGCTTTCAAGCGTGGCCTGGTTTTAACTCCGGAAATTGATCAACATGGATGGTATCTTTATTTGCTCCATTTTTTATTAAGGAAACTTTAGAAACATAGACTTTGATGGCAGATAAGGATTGCTTGGCCCACCCAGTCTCCCCATTTCCCTACCTAGTGGATAAGCCGCAGATCCTAGTTAACCAACAGCCTACTTCTTCCTACCCCCCAACAGAACTGCCTTATGTCTGTCCCTTGCATTCTTAAATTTCTTCACTGTTTTTGACCCCACCACCTCCTCAGGAAGGCCGTTCCATGCATTCACCACTCTCTCCATGAAAAAATATTTCCTCACGTTGCTCCTGAGCCGTCCACCCTTATCATCAGATTGTGCCCCCTTGTTCTTGCACATCTCTTTTTCTGAAAGATACTGCCCTCTTGTACTTTGTTGATTCCCTTGAGGTACTTGAAAGATTCTGTCATGTCCCCCCCTCCCTCCTTTCCTCAAGGGTATACATATTAAGATCCTTTAGTCTCTCTTCATATGGCTTCTGGTGCAGACCTTGCACCATTTTAGTTGCCCTCTTCTGGACTGCCTCCATCCTGTCTATGTCCTTGTGGAGATAGGGTCTCAAGAACTGCACACAGTACTCCTGATGAGGTCACACCAACTGTCAGTACAGAGGGATAACAACTTCAGGTTTTCTACTGGTGATGCCTCTCCCTATACATTCCAGTATCCCCCCCAGCCTTCCTTACTGCCTTCTCACATTGCTTGCTCACTATTAAGTCATCTAACATGGCTAACCCAAGGTCCCTTTCCATTTTTGTTGTTGTTAGTGCCTCTTCCCCCATTGTGTACTCTTTCCTGGGTTTTTGTTTCTCAGGTGCATTACTTTGCACTTCTTTGCATTGAATCTAAGCCTCCATACTTTTGTCCATTACACCAACATTGCCAACTTCCTTCTCATCCTTTCCACCCCCTCTTTGTGTATAAACCTTATTGCACATCTTTGCATCATCTGCACAGAGGCATACTTTCCCCTTCAGTTTCTCTGCAATGTCACTTATAAAGGCATTAAAAAGGACTGGTTCCAGTACTGAACCCTGTGGTAGCCCGCTAGAAACCCCGCTTTCTTCAGAGTGGACTCCAGTTACTATTACCCTCTGTGTCCTGTTGTCCAGGCAATTTTTTAACCAAGTTACCACCCTGGGACCTACCCTCAGGCTGGCTAATTTGTTTATTAATTTTTAGTGTGTGACTGTGTCAAATGCCTTGCTAAAGTCTAGGTAGGCCATGTCCACAGCCCCTCCCTGGTCTACTACTTTGGTCACCCAGTCAAAGAAATATATTAGAATAATCTGATGTGACCTTCCCACTGTGAAGCCATACTGCTTTGGGTCCTGTGCCCAGCTGGCCTCTAGGTACTCAACAATTATTTCTTTCAGAAGTGATTCCATCATTTTCCCTACCACTGAGGTCTAACTGACAGGTCTGTAGTTTCCTGCCTCTGCTTTGCTCCCACTTTTGTGAAGGGAAATCACATCCACCCTCTTTCAGTCCTCAGGAACCACATCATCCTCCCATGATTTGTTAAAAAAGAGTAGACAGTGGTGTCACTAGCTCTCCCCTTAGTTCTTTTAGAATTATGGCATTGTGAATTCCATCAGGCCCCATTGCTTTGTCCCCCTTCAGTTTTAAGAGTTCTTTCAGGGCCCTTTCTTCTGTGAATGGACTGATATCAACCCCTATCCAGAGTGCTTCTATTGACTGGATTAAGTACCCCCCCTCTTCTTTTGTGAATACTAAGCAGAAGTATTTGTTCAGTATCCTTGCTTTTTCACTGTCAACCTCTGCCCACTGACCCTCCCCTTTATTAAGCCTTACTATCCCTCTTTTGGTATTTCTATTAAATTTAAAGTTTATTAGTTTCCACATACATATCAGAACAAACATACAATGACAAGACAGATAGACCCACCCTCTCCACCCATTCCACCCACCCACTCTCCCCTCACCCCCCACCCCCATGGTGCCTCTAGTAAGATTCAAGTCCCAAGGGAAAATCACAGAAGAGAAACTGAGGACTAATTAAGAAAGACACTAGACTGACCAGCAGTCCACTACATACACTGTACTTATAATGAATAAAGAGCATGGAGCCCATCCCAGATCATTTTGTATTTGACAATGTGATTGTATAAGCTGGAAATCATCCTTTCCATGTACAGACTGGATAATAGCTCCTAGACCCATTCTAAATAGGAATTGGATAATGAGTCAATCCAGTGTTTAAGCACTAATTTTTTTACAGATAGGGCAAACATGGAAATGTGATATCTACGATCCAGTACTGGAAGACCACTAAACTCTCCCAGCAAACACACTTCAGGAGTGAAGCAATCTTGTAGACCCAATAGAGGGTCTACCCTACTCTTGATAGTATCCCAGAGAGAAGCAACTTTGCCACACTCCCAAAACATGTGCTGCAGGGTGCCTGTGTCCTCTTTGCACCTGTTACACAGAAGTGTGGGAGCTCTACCTATCTAATGTAGTTTATATGGCATCATGTACATGTCATTTAGAATCTGTAACTGCATTAGTCGTAACCTACCCTGGGTGATATAACAATGACAGCTTTCCCAGATTTTCCCCCAATTATGTAGAGTGTGTGGATACAGGTTTGCCCAGTATCTAGGTATTCCATCTATCTTCAGAAACTCCTTTTCATATAAATTAGCATAGATATTGGAAACAGCAAGTGGGGCAGCAGCTAAAGCACTAAATTCTACCAACAGGCTAGATGGTGGTAGGGGTGCTGCATGGTGTTTGAAATACTTTACAAACATGCCTTATTTAGTACACTTTAAAAGTCAGTTTGTTACCAATCCCAAACTTCTCCAGGATTTATTTATGTTTTTTTTTTTAGTATTTTAGTCTTTGGTAACCGGGTAAGGACCACTAGGCAAAAGTGCCTGTTTTCAGTTGCCACCTGGGAGCACTGGGTGGTTAAGTGACTTGCTTAGAGTCACACAGTATGCAAGTGGAGGTTGTGAGAATAAAACTCAGGCCTGGTCTGCTTGATGTAGCAAGCTCATTCACACCTCATTCCTCTAACCTCTAGGCTAGCTGTCAGCTGTTGATAACCAGTATCCCTCCCCTTTAGTCAACTCTTCTGCCTTAATATCTACTAATTGGGGGATCCAGTGATTGGCAATTGGTTTCCCTTCAATTCTAAAATTGGAGTTCCTCACCATGTGCGGTGCCAGACTTTTCACATGTGCATAATTAAATGAAGAACACAATTGGGCATGGGTAAGCACTGAGTTGCCAATCACCAACTGACGCAGTGCCATAGGGAGTTCACCCACATTCGTATGAAGGGTATCAGCGGGTGAGATCCCATTAACCTCCAGAAATCTTGTCTCTATAGTGAGCAAAGGGGAACATAGAGAGAGGAATCAAGAACATCCACCTCAACTATTTGCTGGTTTGGTTAGCCCAATGATAGAGACCAAAGTGAGGTAGTTTCAGTCCCCCAAGTCCTTAGGGGCTGCCAGCTTGCTTAACGCTCTCCTTGGGGGCTTCCTCAACCAAATAAAATCAGTGACACTACTAAGGATTGCCTTAAACCAAGTCTTGGGGAGCCGCTGATTCAGAAGGTTAATGGGGTAAAAAATCCTTGAGAGAACATTCATCTTAATGACGTTGATATGCCCCCATAAAGATAATGGTAGACTTCTCCAGCACTCTAAATCCTGCTGTATAGTTTTGAGTAGGGTGACCAAGTTAAGTTTCTTCATCTGAGCATCACTTCTAGCTAACTGAACTCCCAAGTATTTCCGGGACTTGGACATCCAGTTAAGCCCAAGATGTGTAGTCTCATTTTTGAAAAATCTAGAGTTAAGGGGAACGACTGATGTTTTATCTGCATTGAGTTTATATTTGGATAAGGCACTATATGCCTTGATTACTTTGAAGACCTCTGGAATGGAGAAAGTAGGTTGGACTACATGAAGCAGAATATCATCTGCATAAGCTGCTATTTTCTCCTCCCAGTAACTTAGCTTTATGCCTTTAATCAGTGGGGATGTCATAATAGAAATTATAAGGTGTTCAGATACAAATTGAATAATAAGGAGGATAACAGGAAGCCTTGCTGCATTCCAGCCTGGAGAGAAAATGCGACTAAAGACCCTTTGCAATAGATGGAGGCAGCTGGGTTGGCATAGACAGATTTAATCCATGTAACAAATCTAGGTGGAAACCCAAATCTGTGCATGGATCTGAATAGAAACTGCCAATCCACCCTGTCAAAAGCTTTCTCTGTGTCCAGAGAGAACAATGCCATGGCTTGAGAGGCATCTCTGGAAGCAGAGAAAACATGCACAATCTACGGAGATCAGGTCCAATGAGGCAAGGCAAAACCACCACCAATCTGTTAGCAATCAGTTTAGAGATAATTTTAATATCATAATTAAGAAGCAAAATGGGCCTGTAACTTGATACACAAGTTGGATCTCTCCCTGGTTTAGGGAGGACTATTATCATGGCTTCCAGAAGCCTGGGGTCTACTTGGGTAGTTTCCAACAAGTGTCGGAACACCCTTAGTAACCATGGAGACAACTACTTTGCGAACCTTTTATAAAAATTTGATGAAAATCAGTCCAGACCAGGGACTTTGTCCAGAGGTAGATTTTTGATAACCATAATGATATCTTCCTCTGTAAAAGGGGCCACCAATAACTCCACTTGAGGAGTAGTCAGGGTAGGAAGGGAAAGTGAGTGAGGTATTGGTCAACCTTGCCCTGTCAGGCATTTGGATATATAATCCCCAGTAACATACCTCAAATTCCTTAGAGATATCTCTAGATTGGATTTTAAGAGAGCCGTCTGTATCTGATTGAATGGCTTCAATATATCTTGAAGCCATCTGTTTTTCCAGTCTAAGGTCTAAAAGGCTTCCTGCCTTCTCCCATTGCTCCATGTATTTAGACCTAGATTTAAGAATGGCCCATTCTGCCTTCTCCCTTAGTAACTCACTGTACTGATCTTTAAGTTTGATGAGTTCTTCCTTTTCTCTATCACAAGTCATAGTCGAGAGATACTTCTCCCTATCCCTAATCTGAGACAGCAATGATCTAGCCTTTCCCTCTCCTTGTTTCTTTCTGGCCATCGATATCTTAATAAGTTCTCCCCTTATGAAACATTTCAGAGACCCCATTCCATAAGCAGGTTCTCTGTAGAGCCCCAATTATCTTCCTTGAAACTGTCTAAGCTACCTGCAATGTGAGTGACAAAATCCTTGTCTTTCAAAATCTGACTGTCTAATCTCCAGACTTTATCAGCCATTTGGGGTGCTAAAAGAAAAAGGTGACAGCTAATCATTAGGTGATCAGACCCCGTGCCATGTTCCAAACTACTATCCAGAAGTTCCCACAGAAATGATTTGCTAAGTAAAAAATAGTCAATCCTGGAGGCGGACCCCTGGACAGGGGAGTGGAATGTGAATTCTCTGAATGAGGGGTGTAACACCCTCCGGGGTCACACAACCCTACATGATCAATCAGATCTCCCACTTCCCTCTGTGTAGATGATAACCCCACACCCTTTTTTCCTCCTGATTTATCTGAGTTGGAGTAAAATGGGAGATTCGATCCCCCCCAAGATATTGGGAGGGATAGGAAGGGTGATAACAATGTAATTATCTCTGTGAAAAAGAGGGTGAGTCAGCATTAGGCCCATAAAAACTTCCCAGCACAAGCTCAACATTAAGGAGCTTACCTCTAATCAAAACATAAGCCCTTGCTTATAGATAATACACTGTTAACAAACAAAGGGAAGAGAGAGCCAAAGGATAGCCACCCTCTACTAGCCAAATTATCCCCAGCTGTAAAAACCTGCCCCACCTGCTGTCTCCGCATTAGATTGGCCTCCTTCTCAAACAGATGGGTCTCTCAAAGCATGATAATATTTCCTTGGAGATAGGTTAAATGTTTCAGGATTTTCATTCTTTCACCTGATGTCTCACCCCTTTAACATTCCATGTGAGAATCCTAAGATGCTAGCATCTTTATGATGAGAAATTGTATGTGCCCAGGTTTTCTGTGAAAATCGTTTCCAGTACCTGTACCAATCCCGTTGCTGTAGACAACATGACCCCCAAATCCCGTCCTATAAATCCTCCCACTCTCTCATCCCTAAACCAAAATTTTCCTGAACCCTTTTTAATGTTCCCCTCCACAAAGCAGTTGATCTGAAAACAAACTCATAAGCCCAATCCCAGTTTTACATAACATCCAGAATGAAAACACAGGCATTAGGACAATGCCAACCCCCACCCCCAGAAAAAATTTCTTTGACCCATGATGTTCAGTTCACCTTCCAACCACCTTCCTCCATCCACCTGACTCCATATTTTAATTAACCTTCCCATTAAGAGTATCTAAACATTTCTATCCTATACCCCAATTTCTAAAGCAGAACATAACAGAAGCAATGTAATTTACAACCATAAACAACAACTATCAGAGCCCACCCTCTGGGAGGATCAAAACATAGACCACCCCCCAGTCTCTTATATAGTCCAACCAGGCTGACGATGGCAAAAAGATGAAGTTAAAGTCACTTCCCTGAACCCAAAATGTAGATCTCTATGAGGTAGAAAGTAAAGGTTATCCAGGCCTCTGTCATGGCACTGTATATATTCAAACTGCCCCTGCTTATCCTCGGAGGAGACGACACATTTAACTGTGCCACTCTCATTCCCTCAAGAATGGCTCAAAATTAAATTTATATCCAAATGGGAAGGAGGAGACCTTGAGGGCATACTGCTATTATCAGCTTAAAGCACATACAAGTCTCATAAAGAACCCTGAGTCTCTGCTGTTGTGACATGCTTCAATACAACTCAGGATGCACCTTACAGCCAGATCCCCTCAGGTTCTAGTCCCACTGCCTAACCAGTTATTCTCAGGTAGCGTATTACTCTTGTACTAACAGATATTGAGGCCAGACATTGTCAGTAAATTGATGCACTTGTAACTCAGGGGCTTTTTAAAACAAGTGGGAAACTCAGTCTTGCATGACGGCATAATACAGTGTCATGGCCAAACCCAAAAGCAGCTGTAGAAGGTCATTAATTCAGACCTGATCTCCAGAGACAAAAACCAGAAGCCAATTAGGCAGATGAACAGCAGGCATCCATAACCATTGTAAAACACAGTCACTTCATAGTGCCAGAAAATATCAGTAAAACCCAGATACTTTACTTTTTCCCCCGCTGCAGCGTAGGCCACACACTAAAAGAGAATGCCAGCTCGAATCAGGCTCCTTCAGTGATCAGTTAACAGGGCTGGTCTAGCTTTCTTCAGTGACTCCATGGTGATTTCCAGCTCCTCGAATGTGGCCCCTTGGTATTTCTTCACTCCCTAATGTACTTATAAAAGATTTTATCCCCCTTCCTAACCAAGTTGGCTATCTTTTCTTCAGTTTGGGCCATTGCTATTCTGATTGTCTTCGCAGCTTCCTTCTGCTTTAACTGGTACAGTTTTCTGTCCTGCTCCTTCTGTGTTTCCTTATCATTCCTGAATGCTATCTTTTTCTCCCTTACTTTCCCTGTCATCTCTTATGACAACCATAGTGATTTTCCCTTCATTTTGATTTCTTTATTTGCTTCACACAAAGGCTTGTTGCCTCTGTGATGGCAGTTTTGATGTTTCCCTATTGTTCCTCAACCCCTCCTTCTTGCCCATTTGCTAGTGTTTTTCTGAGGCACTCTGCCATTTTACCAAAGTCAGCCCTCCTAAAGTCCACTGCCCTCACTTTTGTGTGGCTTGACTCTACGGCTGTTTTTTATCATGAACCACAGTTTGGTGGTCACTTGTTCCCAGATGGCTACCAACTTCTAAATCTGAGATCCTCTCTCCATTCCCATTTGAGAGTACCAGGTCTAAGATTGCTCCCTCTCAAGTGGATTTCAACACTAGCTGTCTGGGGCATGCCCCCTGTAGGGCATGTAGAATGACCCTGCTCTTGAATGTGGCTACGGCGAAGGTGTTCCAATTAACATCTGGCATACTCAGGTCCCCTATCAACATTATCTCCCCTTTTTCTGCCATCCTGACGATGCCTTCTATTATTTCCTTGTCATTTTCTCCCCCTGAGATGGGGGTCTGTATACAACCACCTGTGTAGATTGTGGTGCTATTTCCTGTCTCCAGGGTGACCCATAGGGCCTCCTCTCCTCCCTGTTAATCCTTTATTTCTGTTGCTTTGATCCTCTCCCTTATGTAGAGAGCTACTCCTCCTCCTCTTCTACCTTCTCTGTCCCTCCTGTAGATTGTGTTCCCTGGTATGTTGACATCCCAGTTATGTTTCTCTGTGTACTATGTTTCTGTGACTGCCACAATATCCAGGTATCCCTCTTCCATCAAGGCCACTAGTTCAGGGAGCTTGTTACATGGACAATGGATGTTGGTACTAATCGCTCTCCATTTTTTGAAGGCCTTACCACTTTTAGCTCCATCCCTGTCCTTACTGCCTTTGCCTTTTTCTCCATTTACCCCTGACCTTCTCCCTATCAATTTCTCTATCTTGGTGTTAACCTCGCTAATTACCCTGCTGCTTGGGGAAAGGGTTGAGATTTCCCTGCTCCTTTTCAGTGCCACCTCCTTGGCTAGTTTAAATGCTTACCAATGAAGCATTTAAACCTATCACCTAGGATTCTGGTTCCCCTCCTACACAGATGCAAACCATTGTGCCAGTATAGGCCTGTATCCCTCCAGGTGAACCACCAGTCCCTAATGAAGCCAAAACACTGAGCTCTGCTCCAGGTTTTCAACCATTGATTGAATCCCATGGTACAGAGCACCCTAGCCTCACCCATATCATAGACAGGCAGCACCTCCAAGAAGGTTACTGGGCATGCTACTTGTCTATGGCCCCTCCCCAGCTCCACAGACTCCTCCCGCACTGCTCTGATCCCATTCCCAAACAGGTAATTTGTCCCTAGGTGGATAATGACGTCCAGCTCCCTCCCATGTGCAGCTTAGCCCACAATCCTGTGGATTCGCTCCCTGTCCCTCAAAACCATGGTGCTGGCAGACACCTTACCTCTCTCTCCCCTCCCTCCCTCTCCCAGTTATATCCCCTAACAATTGAGTCCCCTACCAGGATTTGTTTCCTTCTGATCTGGGGTCCAGTGCCACCCTCCTTTATGGAGGTTCCCAGCATCCTCCTTGGTCTCCACTGTGAGTGCCTCCATAGAGGAATCATGTTCTGCCAGAATGACGTACGAATTGTGGAGAGGTACAACTGGAGGGATATGGCTCTGTTCCACCACCCTCAGCATCCCTGAGTAGAGATGCAGCAAATTATTAATCCGCCCATGAAGTCAACACAAAGTGGGCACTTCGCATCAGTGGAGCACAACACAAAGTGGACCCTGTAAAGTGCTCACTTCGTATCGTTACCACTTCGAATTCCTCATTGTATAGCAGTAAGATGAAAGTGAGAAGAAAATAGGCACATCACATGGCTACAGTTCTGTAAGTCACATGCTTTAGCCAGGCAGGAAAAAGTGAGTCAGAGAAACAGTTTCACTTTCTCCTTTGAATTTGTAGAGGAGAAAGCAAATTGTAGAGTTTGCTTGGCTTCATTTCTTTTACTGCAGAACTAACAAACAAACAGCTTTTTAAAAGCTATTTTATTTCGTGTTTGTATTGTCTTAGTTTTTGGTTAGTGATTTTTTGTATAAGATTGTTTTTGTTTTGTTTTGTGTGTGTGACTAACTGTATATGTGTGTGTGTGTGTTTGTGTGTGTCCACTGTCTGTGTGTGTGTGTGTGTCATCCCGTGGACTCAGGAGGATGGAGGGTCATGTTGGAGAAGGCGAGACGCTGGCCTGTGGGTGCGTTAGGAAGGGAGGATTGCAGACCAGTGGGGGTGGGGCGGTCATGTGATGTTGGACCGTTCCATTATCCTGGCCAGTGTCACTTCCCCCGCAGGAGCAGCAGCAGCACCAGTGCCACCGGTGGCTGTTGCACATCCACCTTCTCCTCCACTTCCACCACTACCACCACCACCACTAGCAGTAGCTGTTGGGGCTCCAGCAGCACCCCCTCCACCACCTCCACAGCCACAGGAGGTGGCCCCTGCAACTGTAGGTGGTGGTGAGACTCGTGCCCGATATGTGCGGACTGTGTCTGGTCCCCCCCCGCAGTTCCCCAGTGTGGGAGTTTTTTAATTGTTTGGGGGGAGACAGCACAGTGGTGGAGTGCCATGTGTGTGGTGTATTGGTGCACCGTGGGCCCCCGGGATACATTTGGGGACCAGTGGCCAGGGTACCCACATGCTGAATCACCACAGGGCAGAGTGGCAGACTGCCATGGAAGAGGCCAGGCATCCACCTGCTGGCCCTTCCATGGCAGTGGCCTAGGGTGCTGCTAGGGTGGGAGATATGCCTCGCAACAGTCACTGCCACAGCAGCAGGAGGAGGGCTACTACATCAGCTGCTCCACCAACACCACCACCACCACCGACACCACAGCCACCAGCACTGCCCTGTCACCACCAGCCTGCCTGGATTACCCACTGCAGTGGACCCCACCACAGTCCTGCAAACCAGTCTGACCTCAGCCAGCCTGGTGTGGGCACAGCTCAAGGAAAACAATGCGCGTTTCAGTGCTTTGGGCAGCAGGTTAACAGAGTGGAAGCACAGCAGCAGCAAATAATTTCAGTGCTGCACCTGCTGCTGGACCACCACGGCATCCCAAGGCCATAGTAAGTCAGAGTATTGTTTTACCCCCACACCACCCCCACCCTGACCCCACCCCACTACTGTGTTGTACTTTTTGTATATTTTTGTTTGTTATTGTTTAATCATACACATTTTCCTTCAGGGAATCTTTCTGCACCACTTAGTGCAATACATCTTTGTGAAAATCAGGTATAAATTCATTACAGCGAGACATGCGACAGAGGCATTCCCATTCTGAAAATCTGCCCACATTGTGCCTCCCTTCTCAACAACATTAGGGCGTGATGGCAGGAGGCGTGTGTGTGTGCTCCTTACAGTGAATATCCGATTGTCTGCAGGTTTCCGAATGTTTCTTTATGTTATAATGGTCAGTTTGTGGTGAAATGTGTGCCACGTTTCCAGTAAGAAGAGCCTTGTTGGTAGAAACATCCACATTACCACAAAATTATAACATAAGCAAATTGGTTAGGATAGCTGCGGGAAGTGCGCTATAGTGGAGCATGCACCTGCGCTCCCCCTGGCATCACGTCTTAACATTGCTGAAAAAGTGTGGCAAAATATGGGTGGCTTTTCTGATTGGTAATCCCTCCATCATGTGACTCACTGTAATGAAATTATGGGTGGTTTTCACAGAAATATATTGCACTCTGTGGAGCAAGAAATATTCCAGTGGTAGTAATGACTCCACATATTAGTTTATGTGCATCATCATAACTATGTAATGTGGTGACTGTCTATAAAGCAGCAGCATGACAATCTGTTGATAACTCTGACCTATATTTTTTAATGCTATGTTACAGCTTCCTTTACTTACATCCTGACAGACTGGAATGAAACAATAATTTGCAGTAGTTGAGTCTGCTGTACTACCTGTTTTTATGTGTGAAATAATGAAACGAGCATTCCTTTTAAATTGGTGCTGACCAGGTCTTTGTCATTGTTTTCCTCTGCTTTTCTCCATCACATCAAGTAGTTGTCATATATCACTTCTGTTGTTAATTAACAGTTATGCATCAGTCAGTGTTTTATGACACCACGGAACAATAGTTATTGAAAAGCAGCTGCAAATAAATACAAAGCTGGTCTGAACAATATTGGAAGACGTGCTCATTTTTTTTTCACACATGAAAAAAAGTAGAAGTAAGCGAAGCAGACATAAATTGTGAGAAGAATCGTATCATTCAAGTCACTCACGACTCGGAGGTAAGTAGTGGTGACTGTGGCAATGTAAAGTAGCATAAAAAAGTACAGTTCAGAACTGAGAGGACATTCTTGCAATGCTGCTTTAATTGTAAAAATGTCAGTATAACATCATGAGCTCACAGCAACAATCACAGAACACACAAAAGTGGTACAGAGTCCCCAGATTTTTCTGCAGGCGAGAATGCATCCTCCTTGTGTGCAAAAATTGACAAGTGGTAATGGATTGAAATGAGACTGTTTCAACACATACAAAGTCCCCAGAATTAATGGCACACTCAGTCATGCGGCGAGTGGTGGCACAGAGTCCTGAGATTTTTCTGCAAGTCCAGAATACATCCTCCTTGTGTGCAAAAAATTGACAAGTGGTAATGAAGTGAAATAAGACTGTTTCAGCATATACAAGTCCCCAGAATAAAGGCGCACTCAGTCATGAGCACAGTGGTGGCACAGAGTCCCCAGATTTTTTTCTGCAGGCCCAGCACATCCTTCTTGTGTACAGAAAATTGACAAGTGGTAACAAAGTGAAATGAGACTGTTTCAGCACATACAAAGTCCCACAGAATTAATGGCACATTCAGTCATGCATGCAGTGATGGCACAGAGTCCCAGTTTTTTTCTGTAGGCCCAGAATGCATCCTCCTTGTGTGCAAAAAATTGACAAGTGATAACAAAGTGAAATGAGACTATTGCAGCACATACAAAGTCCCCAAGAATTAATGGCACACTCAGTCATGCGCGCAGTGGTGGCACAGAGTCCTAGATTTTTTCTGAAAGTCCAGAATACATCCTTCTTGTGTGCAAAGAATTGACAAGTGGTAATGAAGTGAAATGAGACTGTTTCAGCACATACAAAGTCCCCCAAAATTAATGGCGCACTCAGTCATGAACACAGTGGTGGCACAGAGTCCCCAGATTTTTTCTGCAGGCCCAGCATGCATCCTCCTTGTGTACAGAAAATTGACAAGTGGTAACAAAGTGAAATGAGACTGTTTCAGCACATACAAAGTCCCCCAGAATTAATGGCACATTCAGTCATGCATGCAGTGGTGGCACAGAGTCCCCAGATTTTTTCTGCAGGCCCAGAATGCATTCTCCTTGTGTGCAGAAAATTGACAAGTGGTAATGAAGTGAAATGAGAAGTTGCACCACATATAAAGTCCCCCAGAATTAATGGCGCACTCAGTCATGCGTGCAGTGGTCGCATAGAGTCCCCAGATTTTTTCTGCAGGCCCAGAATGCATCATCCTTGTGTGCAGAAAGTTGACAAGTGGTAATGAAGTGAAATGAGACTGTTTCAGCACACACCCCAGTATAAAATGATGACTGTGAGCTTTGTGTTGCTGGTCCAATGTGTTCTGCGAGACGATTCCAGCAAATGAAATGTGATCATCTCAACTGGATTAAAGGGTACCCTTTGGCTGTACACTAATAGTAGCCTTGGTGAGTGTGTATATATATAGTTGTGTATTTTGTAGGGGGGGGTTGACATGGACATGTACTCATGGTATTGTTCTGCATCATATCGCAGGTCACACAGAAACTGTTGGTGTGTACATTCCAGTGCTCAATGAGAATTTTGTTGCACTGAAATTGAAAACAAATAACTCTCAAGCACATGAAGGTAAATCTTTTGGGGGTGAGGGAATCATATTTTCAGGTTTGTCTGTAATGGTTTCTTATTTTTAACTTCTTCACAGATTGCATCAACATCCTTCTGGAGTCCGGTTGTTAATGATGGTCATGGTCATCTATTGAAATGACTTCTGCAGTTGCATGTGCAAGCTCAGGGGATGGGTGTGCCTGATGTTGAAGAACTTTTTTGGATAAGGCCACTTTGACAGAACAACAAAGAATCGAAGTTTCCTAAAAAAAGAAATGAATGACTTCTTACAAGTTACAACTTCATTGTTATGTGTCCCTCCCTGGTTCGCAAATCTCAATCCCTAAGTTCAAGTTACAGTTCAGAGACACATCTTGTCAACTAACACAACCTGTTGTGTGCAATATTTGCTGCAGTCTTTACAAAACAATGAAATGGATGAAATAAAATCTTCATACTTACCAGAATGGATTTCACGTGGATATTACATCAGTTCCTCTCTGTACGGTACAGCTACAGCGTCACTCCCAATGAGTAATAGTGATGGAGCCTAGTAAAGTAAGTAAGTAAATTTTTATTTCTTTAAGGTGCCCTTCCAAAGCTCAGGGCACCTTTACAATATCAGTAATACAAATCGAAACCACAACTGTAAACAACATCAAATTCAAAAACAATCCAGTATAATTTAAATCACTAAAAAAATACTTGGTTAAAAAGGAAGGTCTTTAAAGCTTTTTTAAAGCTCTCTACAGTCAGGCAATTACGTATCTGGCAAGGTAGAGAATTCCACAGGGTTGGGGCCATAAGGCAGATGTTCTTCCACCAGATGTTTTTAAGGTTACCCTGGGAATCTCCAGCAATCCTCACCAGAGGATCGGAGGAAGAGGAGGACAGTAAAAGTCAGGAGTTCTTTCAGGTAGCGAGGTCCCAAACTGTGTAGGGCTTTATAGGTCATCAACATGACCTTGAAAGTGATCCGCCACTGTACAGGCAGCCAGTGCAATTCATGGCCAGGTGTTATATGGTTGGACCTCGGGCTTCCAGTCAGCAACCCTAGCTGCGTTTTTTTGCACAGCTATGTGACCGGATATCCACTCGGCTGCCCTAGATAAAGGGCATTGCAATAATCAAGGCGATTGGACAAAAGCGTGGACCAGGGTAGAAGATCCTCTGATGGAATCAAGTGTTTCACCGTGCTATATTCCTTAGGTGAAAAAAGGATGATTTGACTACGGCTGACACCTGTGCCCTCAGGGTCAAGCCCTCGTCAAATATAACACCAAGATTACGCACCTGACCAGATGCCATGAGTGGGGTTTCCCGAAATAAACCTGAGAGTTTTCACCCATGGACTTGATATCCTTACCCCGGTTCCACCACCAATACCTCTGTTTTCCCGGTTCAGCCTCAGCCAATTAGCACTCGTCCAGTTCTGTATCTCCTGGAGGCAGTTGTTAAACAATGTACTTGACTCAGACTCCTGCTCGGGCACAAAAGACATATAGAGTTGAGAATCATCGGCATAGCAATGGAAACTCAAACCAAAAGTCTTATAATGTCCCTAATGGAAGCATATACACACAAATAACATGGGGACAACACTGAACCCTATGGCACTCCACAGTGTAGAAGAGAGAGAGGTGGGAATAAATCCGACACTACTCTTTGAGTCCTACCCCTGCAGAAAAGATTTAAACCAACTGTGGACCACACCCTTAGTCCACAGAGAAACCACAGGCATTCAAGCAGCACCCCATGATCCACAGTGTCAAATGCAGCTGAAAGATCAAGGAGAACCAAGATAGAACAAGTTCTCCAATCTCTTGCCATCAGGAGATCATTCAATACCCGAACAAGAGCCGTCTCAGTACTGTGCTGTTTCCTGAAGCCAGACTGGAGAGGGTCATAGATATTGTGGATGTTTAAATAATCTTCCAGCTGCAAAGTGACCACCTTCTCAATAATCTTCCCCAAAAAGGGAAGATTTGAGATTGGTCTGTAGTTTCCTGGGCAGTCAGGATCAAGGGAGGGCTTTTTCGGAAGGGGACGTACTATTGCCTCCTTCAAAGGATCAGGAAAGATCCCTCTCTCCAATGATGCCACTACTATCCCAGTAAGGATCAGGCCGATAACCTCTACACATCCCACAAGTAGGCATGTAGGGCCCGGATCCAGCCCACAGAAAGTTGGGCGCAGAGTCTGGACGATTCTCACTATATCCATAACTACCAGTTGACTGAACGTGGACCAGGTCAAATGGGTACTTGTGTCCCTCGATTGGTCACTGCAAGACCCAATGGGGAGGCCCTGGCTGATCTCATCTCTGATAGCAGACACCTTATCAGCAAAGAATGTCACAAACTCCTCACACTGTAACTGTGATAATGCTTGACCGGCATGAAGACAGACTGGAGCCTATTTTTGTTCCTCTGTAAAAGAAACAAAAGAAGTGTACTGTAAGTATTTTGCCATAGCGGCTCTGAAAAGCTACAGAAAACAAAACATACAACTAAAGAAAGAGAATCAGCATAACAAACATGAGTGCACATACTCACTTTATGGTTTAAATATTAAGAAGCTGGTGGTGGTGGAGTGGTGGTCTGTGGGGCAGACAGACTCATGGTGGCAAACTTGGATAACATCAGTCCGGTGGTAATGGTGGTGGTGGTGGTCCATGGGGGCATACAGATTCATGGAGGCAGACTTGGATAACATCAGTCCCAGTAGTGTGGTCTGAGGGGCATACAGACTCATGGTGGCAGACTTGGATAACATCAGTCCGGTGGTGGTGGTGGTG
Organism: Neoceratodus forsteri; assembly: GCA_016271365.2. Lineage (NCBI taxonomy): Eukaryota > Metazoa > Chordata > Ceratodontiformes > Ceratodontidae > Neoceratodus > Neoceratodus forsteri. Next base: position 216,049,415 of record CM057451.1, read on the forward strand.
GTCCATGGGGACAGACAGACTCATGGTGGCAGACTTGGATAACATCAGTCCTGGTGCTGGTGGTCTGTGGGGACAGATAGATTCATGGTGGCAGACTTGGATAACATCAGTCCGGTGGTGGTGGTGAGTCCGTGGGGACAGACAGACTCATGGTGGCAGACTTGGATAACATCAGTCCCGTGGTGGTGGTGGTGGTCCAGGGGGGCATACAGACTCATGGTGGCAGACTTGGATAACATCAGTCCTGGTGCTGGTGGTCTGTGGGGACAGATAGATTCATGGTGGCAGACTTGGATAACATCAGTCCGGTGGTGGTGAGTCCGTGGGGACAGACAGACTCATGGTGGCAGACTTGGATAACATCAATCCGGTGGTGGTGGTGGTGGTCCATAGGGGCATACAGACTCATGGTGGCAGACTTGGATAACATCAGTCCGGTGGTGGTGGTGGTCCATGGGGACAGACAGACTCATGGTGGCAGACTTGGATAACATCAATCCCGGTGGTGGTGGTGGTGGTGGTGGTCCATAGGGGCATACAGACTCATGGTGGCAGACTTGGATAACATCAGTCCTGGTGCTGGTGGTCTGTGGGGGGCAGACAGATTCATGGTGGCAGACTTGGATAACATCAGTCCCGGTGGTGGTGGTCTGGGTGGGGGGCACACTGCCTTTTAAATACCGCAGTTAAAACCTGCCAACATTAACACATCATCATCCTCATAAAAAAAACTGCCCTCACAGTCATCAATGTCTGAAGTCTGACCACTGGGAAATTCTTTCTCCATTGCGTCATCATCTACATCAGTGGTGGACCGTTTCAGGCAACCACTGCCAGTGCCACCAGGATGCTCCATTTCCACATCAGCAAGACCACCATGACTAGGCCTGGGTATGAATACCGAGGTTGCAGTCTGTGCTGGTATGTGCCTTTCATTCATTTTAATGAATGTTAGCAAACTAACATTTTCAGGAGACAGGTTTCTCCGACGATCCCTGACTATTGCACCTGATGAGCTGAATACCCTCTCAACACTTACACTGGAGGGTGGGCATGTGAGGTACTTCAGTGCCACTGCAGTCAGCTCTGCCTATTCACTGACCTTTCCACTCCAGCACAAAAGATGATCTTCACTTATTGTCAGATGCCTGTTTTCAGACAAATATGACTCAACCATTCTCTGTGCAGCACTAAGTCCAATTGTTGATGCATCATCCTTTTCTCCCGAATCATTAATTTCACAAATCCCCACTTGGGACAAAGCCTCCCAAAGTGGGTTGACTCTACCCTCTTTTGATGACAGACCACCTAGAACTACAGTCCCTTTCCCCTTGCATGATATGCTTGATGGTCCTCCAGGTACACCTTCAGCTGAATTATGCTGCTGAGGTTTGCTGACCTTGGCATGTGACTTCTGTGCCCCATGAACCAAGCATACCAGTTGTCCACTGATATTTTTTACCTGTTCAGGCCCTCCCTCCAGTACTGATGCAATTCCACGTTTGTATCATGGGTCCAGCATTGTTGCTATGGCAAAGTTGTCACTACGCTGAATGCTGACAACGTGACGATTATGGTCGAATACTGTCAGCATGTGTTGCAGCAACATACTGCTACCACCATCTCCGGCAACATCAAAGCTATGCTGTACATTCACCAATGTCTGCCTCAACACCCGCAGCAGTGGAATTGATTGGCTAATGGAGGCAGACTCGCTGCTCACTGCCTGTGTGGTATGTTCAAAAGGCCGCAAAACTGTTATTACAGAGTCCATGAGGTGCCACTGTTCAGTTGTCATAGACATGGAGGCCCCAGAACTGCCATGGCTAGTGTTCATAACAAGATATTCTGAGATGGCTTTGTATTGTTCATACAACTTCTCTACCATGTATAATGTGGAGTTCCATTGGGTAACAACTTCCAGCTTCAAGCGGTGCTGAGGCAGGCTGTTTTGTATCTGCAACTGCCACAGTTGGTCACAGGTCTTCCCAGATCTTGAAACGTGAGAGCAGATATATTGTGCAACAGTCAGCATTTCCTGTATGTCAGGGTGCTGCAGAAACTCCTGAACCACAAGATTTAAACAGTGGGTCATGCATGGAACACGAAAAAAAACACCATTCGTGATGCATTTTACCACATTTGACCCATTGTCACTTGTTATGAACCTAGCTCTCAGGCACACAGGGTTTAGCCATCTGTCATTTTCAGTCAGTACCATATCCAACATGTTCTCACCAGTGTGTGAACAGGTCACACTGCAGATAGCAACTGTTGCATGCTGGCGAATTCCAGGAAGATTGCTACCGCGACAATCCACCTTACTGCACTGATTATTCACACTTACAACATCACAAACAACCCCTGGCACCTGCGCCCAGTGTGCAGTTATACACAGATATGAACTTCCTGCTGTTTGCCACTTGTCCACATATCCATACTTAAAAGGATTAATGGAGAGGAGGAATGTTGAAGGGCATGTCTTACTTAGTCGGACACAGTGTGGAACAACTCGGGAACAGCATAGGTAGAAAAGTATGTCCTGGATGGGACTTTCCATTTTGGACAGGCACGTGCAGCAAACTGCTGGAACCCAGAATTCTCCACAAAGGAGATGGGCAAAAAATCAATTGCCTGCATTTCTGCTACAGAAGCATTAAGTTCATGTGACACTGTATGATTGGGGGGATACTTCAGCTTATGTGCAAAAACACTGTGTAACGAGGACTGACTTAAACGTTTTACACGTTGTGTGCTTTTGGTCACAAATGGTTGTGCTCTGTGATGAATGGCATTTGCAGGGGGTGGAGTGTGGACATTTGATGAAGACGGTTGCACAGGTGATGATGACAAACCCAGAAATTATGCTATTTTGCCAGATTTGCCAACCGGGGTTGATGTACCACTTGCACTAGACATATTGCATTCCCACCACCACCACATCCACCACCACAAAAACTGCTACTCTCACCAGCACTGGACTACATTTCAAAGTCATTATGGTCCTCCACCTCATCATGCCTGTAGTAATCCTCTGCTCTAATTACCGCTCTACTGCAAACGTTTAATTTCCTACTGGGCTTAACAGTCATGGAAGGGGATAACATGCTGGCTATGGTTGCCGGTGACATGGGTGAATGCCCCACTGTGGTATTAGCTGCCAGCTTGTGCTGGGTCGACAGAGCCAAGTGCCTATCCTTAAGATGTGCATGCTGTCCTCCTGTCCCAAGATGGCTCCCCTTTTTATCTCGATGCACACGCAGATGGCAAACCTGGCATATTGCAACTGAATCATAATTTTCATCTTGAACAAAAAAATCCCAAACAAGGGAGTGTGATGCTCTGCTTTTAACATGTCAATGATGATGTGGCTTTTTTAAGTCTGTTATTTTAAGCACTGAAGTGGGGGGGGCACATGATGATTCGGGAACTGCACACCTGGACTGCAACTGACCACCATGACTACCTATCATATTGATTACTGGGTCATCATCATCATCATCATCAACTACAACCGTAGATCACAAGTTTTTACGGGGATTCCTGCAAACAGACCCAGACACAGCCACTTTTAATTTCTTTTCTCTGGTTCCCAACTGGGGTCAATTACATCATCATCATATTCATCAACGCCTCTTACACACATCCACATCTTTTGCTTGGATGCCAGCATATGGACTGCATGTTGCAACAACAGCAACATCATCATCATCATCATCACATTCATCATCAGTATCTACACCACCATCACCTGATATTTTTTACCACACTGTGAACACTGCATGGAAAATGCGTGACGTTATGCCATGGTGGACGGAATATCACATCGTATGCTATTGTTGACATGATCATCAGAATCCTCAGGTTCAGTTACTGGATGTTACTGGGAAGTATGACATCATCTATGCTGCTCTCACTTGCAATGCTTCACACTCAATATGTTTGGATACGGTACACTCGTTGAATTAGAACTTGAGGCAACAATGCTATCACTACCTCCACCACCGCTAACACCAGTAACACTAACACCACCGGCTGGGAAACTACCATCTCCTCCAACTATAAGTGAAGCTACTGATTGGGCTGTAAAAAACATTGCAGGAGAAATACTTTTCCTCACATCAGTAATGCACTTCTGCATCTGCGTACTACTACCACGCCCACAAACCATCTTACTGCCATTGCCATGGCCAGAAACAGCTTTGCTTGCATGTCTCTTTGCAGGTATTTTGGGGGATCAACCACAAATATTATTACCAAATTCAGATTTTGATACGTTTACTTTCTGACTGGAGGGACGCTGGCTGGATGTGAAGCAAACTAAACAACTGTGGTTTCAGCAACAGATAAGAGACTACTCTGAGACTGTCACAGAATTAAAGCAACTTCAGTAACCAGTGATGCTGATGAGGTCACAAAAAACAATCCAGTCTGGTAAAAAAATACCTTTTGAACATGGGGGTGGAGGGGAGCACTGAATACAGACAGTGCTGATTTTTACGGCACTACAATTCAAGCAGCAAAACTAAGAACAGAGAACACGATTGCAGTACAAAATCAGGCAGCTGCAGTGGATAGCAGGTTCACACTGCTGCACTTAGTTACATTTACACTAGTCTGTGTCACAATAAAAGGTGTATTATGTTTGATGCACGCAACACTGCACACAACACAGAACAGTTTGTTTACAATGCTGAATGAGGAATGCAACACAAATGCAAAAGTTCAGTGTACTGTCACATAATGTAAATTTCTAATTGAAACAACCTGACCGTATGAAATGCTGCACCACATACACACAACAAACAGCAAGAACATTTGTACTATTACTGACAATATTACTGTGTGTACATTAACACAGTCAGTTATATAACAAAAATATAACCAAAAAACAAAGAAATCACTAGTTCTCCAACTTAAATCTACCTACACCACAGATACGCCCCTCCCCCACAGCACACTTTCACTGTCTTTCACCACACATTCAATGTTGTAAATTAACATTCAAAATCCACACACAAACAAAAACGCTCAATGATAAGAGCACAGGAGGGTTTTCTACAATTGATGAACTAATGTTGATCCCCAAAAAGCAAAATGCTTTTGAACACCTTTTACTAGATTCCTACAGACAGCTATCAGAGCACGCTGTCTCCTACTCCTTCCTACTCATACTATCCCGAACTGAGGCTGTGCAGATCAATATAGAGTCCATGTGACCCGAACTTCCATGAATCACTGCAAAATCTGTCTTTGGAGCTAAAATACAAGGTGAAGTGAGGTGAAGTGAACTGCCACCAATGCACTTCACCTTAAAATTGGAAGAGTAGTGGCCAGGGAAGGCGGAGTAACGCGAAGTCAGCATTTGTAATGGACTTCGCGTTCCTCATTATAATGCGAAGTACTCTGCTTCGCAATGCGGGGCACTCCACCAATCCACCTTTGCTCCGTGAAACGTTTTGCAGAGCGGATTGAGCCCACTTCGCCCACCACTATCCCTGAGCCTTCTGTTCTCCAACTGTTCCTCTTTCTTGGCAACCTCTGTGGCAGTGGCGGCAGCCCTGGTGGTCCCTGGGTGGGCAAGGCAGTCCCCCGAATCCTGGCCAACTCAGCCTGGAAATGAGCAGCCTCCTCCCTCAGCCTGGAGAGGTGCCTGCAGATAGGACAGCACCGCATCCTCAAGAACATCTCCCGGAAGACTGCTGCTCCACAGTCTCTACACTACACAATTCCCATCATGTCTTATTTGTGGCCCCTCATTTGTTGTTTTGCATGCTTACTCTTTCTTTTCTCTGTTTTATTTTTTTTCTCCCTACTTTCCTACAGCCTCCATACCCTTACAGCTCCTGCTGTTCTTGTTCTGGGACAGGAAGTTCCTGTATCCCTCAGTAGTCTCCTTCTTACTTGCTCAGAGACAGACCTCAAGCAGCAAGGAGGTGAGGAAGAGCTGTTCTTTTCCTTCTAGGATGATGAGTCTTTTGTGCCTCTTTGATCACTCTCTTCCTGCTCACAAACAGGAAGTTCCTTTTGTCAGTCAAATCCAGTGCCTATAAAAGTGGAACTGGCTAAGGAGGGGGGAGGGCTATATAGTCCCTGTGGTAAAATTCTAGCAGCTGCTCTCTGCCAGAAGCTCACTAGGGAAGTTTTAAATGCAGGCACCTGGCTTTCTGCTGCCTAAGCCACAGACCCTAATTTACAGCTGCCCTCTTCACCTAGCTAACAGCATAGATAACAGTTCCCTTCCCTTAACTCAGACATGCACACTATTTTTTTTTGTTTCTTTTTTGTTTGTTTTTTACCCTAATTGAAGGTTCCAGATGTAGCATTCTAGTTCTTTAGTCCCAATAGTACAGTAGTAAAATTCTAGCAGCTGCCTCCTTCCTCTTACTGCTCTTTGCCAAAAGCTAACTAAGGGTAATTTTAAATGCAGGTATCTGGCTTTCTGCTGCCTAAGTCACACCCCGTAATTTACAGCTGTCCTCATCACCTAGCTAACAGCACAGATAACAGTTCCTTCCCCAACTCAGACAAGCACACTAACTATTGTTTTTTTGTTTCTTTTTGTTTTTTTTTTACCCTAATTGAAGGCTCCAGTAGTAGAGTTCTAGTTCTTTAGTCCCAGTAGTACAATAGTAAAACAGAGACATTGCATTTAAAGGTACTGCTTTTCCATTTCTACACTTATAAACTCCTAGCTAAAGAAGTAAGTTTTTGTTTTGTGAAATGTTAGTGAAATAAAACATGACAATGGCCTCAAGGATGATTACCATGAAATTATCCCAGACTATGAGACAAATTTATGCTGCAATAGTAAGGACTATGAGGGTGAAGCCTTGAACTTGTATTTTGGACCTGTTTGCTTATTTTTTGGATTTTGAGGGGTTCTGAACTTTGTGAACATTTCTCACATGAACTGTATAAAGAGTGTGATGGAAGCTGATGGTCATGACCTTTATTTCTAGCTTTGTTTTAACCAATTTATGTGTTTTGTGTTTTACTTGTGTATGGGCTGGCTTTAGGGTTTGGGGGGCCCCAACAAGATCTGTGAAGACAAGGGCCCCCCCTTACTTGGCCCATCTTCACCTGATATATTGGACTGTAGCCCACACGTGCATTTTTTTCTTTGTAAGTACAACCAGTGATATATTTAAATATGTTAGGGAAGTCAGTAGGGTCAGTCCTTGGGGCTTGTTCTTGCTCTTCCATCCATTGCTGCCCATTTGCCTCTTATTGACTGGATTATGGCTTAGTAAGGCACTTCACATGGGGCACATGCCTCAGGACTGGAGAATGGCACAAGTGGTGCCTCTCCACAGGAGTGGACCCAGGAATGAACCTAGTAATCATAAACTAGTCAGCTCTACCTCCATTGCAGGCAAGATAATGGAGACCATAGTAAAGGAGAGACTAGTGAGCTTCCTGGAGGTAAATGGTCTAGGGTAAGTTCATGAAACTGGGTTACCAGAGTGTGACATGAGGGAGAATTTTTCAGATCTACAATAGATCAATTTTAATAAGCTTGTCAAGACACTGTGACTGAAGAGTCAAAAAGGAACCTGATTACGAGATAACTCCCTAGCAGGGATTTGAGAAAAATCACCTTCAGTGTTGCACGTGCAACGGGGACACCAAATGTTGCACATGCAACAGTGGAGACAACTGGTGTTTAACTTGAAAAAAAAATTACTTTTCTTTTTTACTTTATTTTACTAAGCATTTCAAGACACTGTGACCCAAGAGTTAAAATGGGAGTATGTTGTGGGCTAACTCTATATAATTCTTAAGAGAAAAGCACCTTCAGTGTTGCACGTGCAACGGGGACACCAAACATTGCACATGCAAGAGTGGACACAACAGGTGTTTAACTTGAAAAAAAAATTCTTTAATTTTTATTTATTTTGCTAAGCATTTCAAGACACTATGACTCAATAGTGAAAAAGGGACTATGTTGTGGGATAACTCCATATCAGATATTGAGAAAAGCAATTTCAGTGTTGTGCGTGCAGCAGGGACATCAAAGCGTTGCACGTGCAACAGTGGATTCCACACAAATATTTAAGTTAAAAAGCATTGCCTTCACCTCTATCACCAATGTCCTGCAATACTTTTAAGACCCAATCCAAAAGAAAATCACCCACTCAAAAAGCTGGATGCTTTTGCTGAAAATTTGGGAACTTGTAAAAAGTGCAATTTGCTTGGACACCACAGTTGCACATGCCACGCAAAACTTGAGTGAACCAGAAATTTTGTATGCATTGAAAAACTAGGGTGAAAATGTTTTCATTAACAAAAGACAATACCTGATACAGGTTTTAACATAAATTTACTGAAGTGCAACTAAAATAAAGTCTTCATAGAAGCAATGGATATGTACATGGTTTTACCGTCACATTTTGCTAAGGAAAATCTGTGACATTCTGGAGCCGGACATGGAATAAAAATAAAATGGTTGCGCCTAGGTTTCTCAAACTATGAAATGTATCTGTACTTGTGGCTATCTTTTAAATTTACTTATCATGACTGCAGTGGCTGTTGTTATTTTTTTTTTGAATCAACATACAAAGTATTGGGCACATTGGTACCCCTATTTCATGAACATACCCTCTACAGGATTAATGGCAGCATGGGTTTTTCTGGGTGAGATCCTGCCAAATGAACCTGACTGACTTCTTTAATTAGGTCACAGGATACTTGCACAGTGGCCAGGTGGTAGATGTCCTGTATCTGGACTTCAGTAAGGCCTTTGACTTTGTGCCACACGGGAGGCTGCTTAGTAAACTGATGATCCTGGGCATCAGGGAAAAGCTGATGGAGTGGGTCAAGAGCTGGCTACAGGACGAAACTAGAGGGTGATCATGAGGGAGACTATCGAAGCCTAGGTCTGTGGACAGTGGGGTCCCACAGGGTGCAGTACATGGATCCGTGTTGTTTAACATCTTTATTGGTGACATAGCGGATGGGGTCAAAAGTAAAATCTGCCTATTTGCAAATGACACTAAACTCTGTGGGAGAGTGGACATAGAGGAGGGGAGACAGGAGCTCAGGGAGGACCTGGCTAGTCTTGAGAAATTGTTGGGTATCTGGCAGTTGGAGTTCAGTACTAAGAGTTGCATGGTGTTGCACCTGGGAGCGAAGAACCCAGGGGTCAGTTACTCGTTGGGAGGTGTACAGGTTACCAGTGCTGAGAAGGAAAAAGATCCAGGGGTAGCTCAATGCATCATATTGTTCACCTTATTTTGCCACTCTACAAATGTTGTATTTTTATTTTTATTTGCCTCCCTCACACCTCCATCTCAAGGTTGCACCTGGAAATGAGCCTCAGCTCAGAGTGCCTTTCCTAGTAACCAGCCTATAAATAAATTAAAAATAAAATAAATCAAGAGGGGGAACAGAAGCACTCTGCACAGTGCCATAAAGTGGCAGCCACAGCAAACAAATTACTGGGATGCATCGCCAGAAAAATAACCTCCAGGAAAGGAGAAGTGATTTTGCCTTTGTATTGGTCTTTGGTGAGACTGAACTTGAAGTACTGTGTGCAGTTCTGGTGCCCTTATTGAAAAGACATCAAATTATTGAGGGGTACAATGTAGAATATCCAAGATGATTCATGGTCTGGAAGATAAACCCTATGAGGAGAGGCTGCCGGAGATCAATTTGTATTCACTGGAGGACAGAAGGGAGGGGGACATGTTTGAGGCTTTTGAGTACCTTAAGGGCATGAACAAGGTTAGAACAGAGTGCATTTTCAATTTAAGGGGAAATAGGTTCACTAGGTGGCATAGTCTGAAACTGGTGGAGGGAAGATTCAAAAAGGAAATGAGAAGGTGCTTTCTCACTTAAGGCATGGTGTCCAAGTGGAACGATCTGCCTGAGGAGGTGGTTTCATTGAAAATAGTGAGCAGCTTTTAAAGGGGATGGGACAGGGTGAAAGGGAGAGTCATAAAAGGAGGGATGATGGGTAGGGGGTAAAAGAGTGTGAGGGATGAAAACTCCATGGGAAAAAGGAGGTGGGGGGGCGGCTCCTGTAAAATATACTGAGAGCTGCACACTTGATTAGACTTGATAGACCTAAATGGCCTGTTTCTGCTGGCATTTTCATATTTTCGTATTATAATGCCACATCAGAAGGTGCTGCACAGCCCTTTGTTGCTGTTTAAAAAGAAAATTAGTAAGGTAAACTGCTCTGGTTGGGGCACCCCATGAGTAGGGGGCCCCCAGTAACTGCAGGGTTTGCTGGTGCCTATAACTGGCTATGGGTAAGACAGCTACTGTATAGTAAGGCTTAAGTGCAGCAATTAAGCAGAAATGGTTAACTAGTTTATCAACTGATTTTACAATATTTCTGAGACTGTAGTATGCAATAACTCACTCACTACATTAATTATTTGTTAAGCATGCTCCAGATGAGTCCTGAGAAATGTATTTCAGCCTGCTAGGAAATCGCTCTTAACATACTATTTATTTATAGTGACGATGGATTCACAATATTCAGAGCATTTAATGGTTTTATAAGGTAAAAATAATTGTATAAAAGTAAGCCTTATTAATCCATGAGACATTGTCTTGTAGCCATTGTAACTTCGACATGCACCCTATTGCTCCAAATTCTAAAACAGGGAATATGAGCTGTGGTTTGGCCTAGATTTCAGGTTACTGGTCTGATGTGTGACCAATGTCCAAGCCTATTTAGGAGCAAGTGTAGTTCAAGTTTTGTTTTTTGGGATAACATTTACTGTAGTTGGTCCTATTAGAGGCAGAGATTGCATAACTGCTATTTGGGATAGATTTTAAAGGCCACAAAACTGGACTATTACCTGTTTAGGTGGGCTAATGCCACTGCCAGTTTCAACTCTGGGGAGGGATCATGGATGGATGTAGGTCTGGAAACTCTACCGGTATATCTGATAATGTTTAATAGGGGTAAATCTAGTGGGCCTTTAAGCATGACAGCTCTAATGAACGGAAGATGTTGGGTGTGAACAGTTAAACTCTTTCCACTGTAGGTTTATTAAAGCACTCTTATGTGGGTTAGGAAATAAACAATGACAGGTGCTTTACAATTTTTAATCTATTTTCAAAGCGTTAGTTGAAATAGTTGAAATCTACAGGGACTCTACCCAGGCACTCTGAGGACTGAATTCTGGGGCAACCTTTTGGACAGTGATTATAATGTTGTACACCAGCCCAACACAAAACTGGTTTCTGCTAAAAGGTATCTACACTCAGCATTGCTGAAGATATTTTACTTTGTTTTTAAAATTATAAATGAGATTTGGTTATACAGTGCAACATAGTGCTTTAGAAACTGAGGGAAATACTTTTAACTATATCTTGCACATTTTGTTACTTGTTGGCTATTGTTAAATATCCTCTTTTCTTGTATTGTAATGACTTCTAGTTGAATGAATAAACAAATTAGCTAACTATGCTTTATTCTAGCTCTGATATGGACATTAAACAGCAGTAGACAAAGGCCACTTAACATCTGTAAAATGTATTGACTTCTCCACGGCCTTTGATTCTGTCTCCCATCCACTACTCTTCCAGAAATTGCACTTGGCCAGCCTCGCCTCCTCCACTGTTCCCTGGTTCAACTCCTGCCTCTGCAACTGGCACCAATCTGTCATCGTAGGTAATTTGATATCCCTTCCTCTTCCCATCATCCTGTCTGGTGTCCCTCAGGGATCTATTCTCGGCCCCATCTTCTTTTCTATATTTATAAATTACCTCTCCTCAATCTGTTGCCTATCTCATATTCACCTTGATGTGGATGACACCATCCTCTACATGTCTGGCCCCACCACCGACTCAGTACAGCTACCTCTCCAGTCCAGCTTCAACCACATGGTGACATGGTTCAATGATAACTCCCTAAAACTAAACACAAAAAAAGTCTCCATGGTGTTCAGCTCCCCCCAAAAGCTGGCCAGGCTCCCCTCCTACCCAACATTCACCATCTCGGATACCTCCACCCTCAACCCTGTCACCTCATATAAATACCTAGTCCTCTGGCTCGACCAGCACCTCAACTTCTCCACCCACATTGACTCCCTTTGCTCAAAACCATGCCCAAAACTAGGCATGCCCTTCCATAAGAAGCACGCTATTCCTCTATATGTCCACCGTGACCTAGTTCTAAAGACCATCCTCCTTATCTTCGACTATGGGGACATTATCTATGCTTCTGATCCTTACTCTCCAAACTTGACACCCTTCTCAACTCTTTTTGCCATTTCACCCCAAATCCCCCGCCCCCACACCCATCACTCTACCCTTTTCTCCTCGCTAAATTTTGCACCACTCTCCTACAGGTGGCACACCCACTCATTAACTTCCATGGCAAAATACTGGCTCAACCTTCTCCCCTTACCTCTCCTCACTCCTTTTCTCTGTTCCCATCCCAGCTCACTCTCTAAGATCCTGGTATCCCCGCCTCTTCTCCATCCCCACCTGTGCATCTCAGCGGAGTCTCCACTTTCTCCTACCACCTTCCACATCTCTGGATTCAACTGCCTCCCTTCCTCTGGGATTTCCAATCCCTCCCATCCATCAAATGCCAAATTAGTAATATCTCCCCACCCCATGCAGCTGTCCTAAAGTCCTCTCCCTCACCACCATCTCCCCCATACTGCTCCCAGTCGCTTCCCTTCCTCCCCCTTCCCTTGCAATGCAACCTCATTATAGTCATTTCTCCTCTTTTTCTCCATTGCCTTCTCTCTCTTTCTTTCTCTCTCTCTCTCTTTAGCTATGATTTTCCTTCCTCACTCCTCTATCCTTGGATAACTGTTCTTTTCCAAAGTCGAATTGTTGTTATAATTATATTTCTTAGCTAGACAACTCAAATTTCAATATTTATGTAGTAGCCTTAATTTGAATTTATTACCCTGTATCCTGTAAATACAATGTATTTTCAAATGTGTATATGTGATTTCAATCATGTCCCTGGGTCACACCTGGAAAAAAGCTTCGGCTCAGTGTATCTTTCCTGGATAATACATTTCAAATAAATAAAAAATATTTTATGTGTTCTCTCATGTTAATGGTGCCCCAGTGTGTGGTTTTATGGTGCCACTGATTTCTATTTCTCCTGACCTGTGATAGCAAGGTGACTGGTGCTGGTGCAGTACTGGTATATCATGATATAAGGTGGGCGGTCTCCAGGATAACATATCATTGTAAGCTCCAAGACATAGGAGGCTTGCACAGCCCTTACACATGAACAGTGAATAGGGCATATAAGTTTGCAAAAAGCAGTATTAGTTTTAGCTGAAAAACAGTATATGAATAGCCTCTTTTTCCATAGGGAAACTAATATTCAAAACATAAAACGTGCATGTTAATTTCCATTCAAATTCCAGGTGTTTGCAGCCTTTATGTCATGGTAGTTCAAAGCAGTAGGTGCCATGTCACAAAGTTATGAGGTAGGAACTCACTGTTGGACTAATGCATTTGGGATTGTGTGTAGCAAGGCTACCTGATCTGCAACAGAGTTGATACACAAGATGGAGTGGAAAGGATGAGAAGGGACCTGACAAGGCTGGAGGAATGGTCAAATGTATGGCAGCTCAGATTCAATGCAAAGAAGTGCAAGGTAATACACCTGGAAAACAAAAACCCAGGGGAAGAGTACATCAGTGAAAATGGAAAGGGACCTGGGGGTAATTATATCAGATGACCTAAAGGTGGTCAAGCCATGTGAGAAGGCAGTAAGGAAGGCTGGGGGATACTGGGATGCATAGGGAGAGGCATCAATAGTAGAAATCAGGAAGTTGTTATCCCTCTGTACAGGCAGTTGGTGAGACCCCATCTGGAGTACTGTGTGCAGTTCTGGAGACCCTATCTCTGCAAAGACATAGACAGAGTGCAGGCTGTCCAGAGGAGGGCAACCAAAATTGTGCAGGGTCTGCACCAGAAGACATACAAAGAAATACTAAAGGAGCTTAATATGTATACCCTTGAGGAAAGAAGGGAGAGAGAGGAGGGGACATGATAGAAACTTTCAAGTACCTCAAGGGAATCAACAAAGTCCAAGAGGGTAGCATCTTTCAGAAAAAGAGATGTGCAAGAACAAGGCAGCATAATTTGAAGATAGAGGGGAGATGGCTCAGAGGTAATGTGAGGAAGTATGTTTTCATGGAGATGGTTATGGATGCATGGAACAGCTTCCCTGAGGAGGTTGTGGAGTTAAGAACAGTGGGGGGAATTCAAGAATGCATGGGACAGACATAAGGCAGTCCTAGTTGGGGTAGGAGGAAGTAAGCTGTTGGTTAACCTGCAAGATCTCTTGATATCCTACTGCCCCTCCCATCCTTTCTGGTCCACCGACGATGGATTGCTAGAGATTCCCAGGGTACGACTAAAAATGTCAGGTGCCCATGCTTTTGCTTTTTCGGCTCCAACCCTGTGGAATTCTCTACCTCTCCAGTTAAAAGAATGCCTGACCATTGGCAGATTTAAAATTGAGTTAAAAACATATTTATTTATCTTGGCCTTCCCTAATGATTAATGTATTTTATCTTCCTGTTTTAATATTATATTTGTATTTGGTTTTATGTGCAGCGCCTTGGTTTTTGAAAGGCGCTATAAAAATAAAGTTTGATTTGATTTGATTTAACTATGATCTGCAGCTTATCTGTTAGGTAGGAAAATGAGCAGACTAGGTGGGCCAAGCGGTCCTTATCTGCCATCAAATTCTATGTTTCTATGTTTGTAGTTTCTATGTTAAGGCTGTTGATGCTTTGAGTGTTTCCTATTGGCATCATACACTGAGGGTGTGCAAAAAACTTGTGTTACAACACACCCCATATTTGTATTTTGTAATTCCAGGCTTTGTATTTTAAAAGTTGCTCGATCTACTGTGAGAGAAAGTGAAAGTGATTTTGTACTGGTTGATGGCATGCAATCACCATTATAAACATGATATTATACAAGGGTGTGGATAACAAAGAATTTGAAGTGCTGTTTTTCTTTCTCATTAGAACGTGAGAGAGAGACAGACAAACAAATTCAACAGCAGAGTGCAGAGTAGACAGCAGCAGAGTCCAGACATTGCAGATTCCACAGTAAAACAATGAATAAACACCCTTTTCTTTAGACAGAGAAGGGAAACAAATGAATTCAATAGCAGAAGCAGAAAAGAAAAAAAAAAATATTAACGGGAGCAGAGTCAGAAGTGCAGAACTCTGAAAGTTATAATGCCTCAGTAATTTTGAGGTGGTTTATAGTGCCATATGGATTTTGTAGGGGGTGTCACCCACATCTCAGACTCTGTGTTACCCATCTCTGTGCCTAACTACTACTAGATCAAAGTACCATACAGATTGTGAAGGGGAGGTTAACTCTCAGAGTCTGTGTTGTCCATCTCTGTGCCTGAACTACTACTAGGTCATAGTGCCACATAGAACATAAAAGTGGGAGGATCACGTCTCAACTCTATGTTACCTATCTCTGTGCCTGAACTACTACTATGTCATACTGCCATTGTGCAGACTCTGTGTTGCCCATCCCTATGCCTCAATGACTACTAGGTCATAGTGCCATACAGATTGTGAAGGAGGGTCACATGTCAGACTCTGTGTTGCCTATCTCTGTGCCTGAACTATTACTACAGTAGGTCATATTGCAGTAGCATACACTTTGTGTTACTCATCTCTGTGACTGAACTGCTACTAGATCATATAGTGCCTCACATATTTTGGGAGGGGGTATCACATCTCAGAGTCTGTATTCCCCATTTCTGCATCAGACCTAAGTAAACAATTAAGTTGGACACCAAAAAATGTAGTCAAAACCAGAGTCTGTTATGGAAATGGAACATGTGGCCAGCACCAACAGTATGGCAGAAACTGGTACACGTAACAATAAAAATAGTTCCCAAAAACAAATTCAGAAAAAAAGATTAATTCACTGCTGAAGATATCATTAATACAACTGATGAACATAATGCAACATAATCAGAAAAATAATAGAATGTTGGTGAATCCCTTGATCACACTGTTGGCACTGCCAGAAAAATCAGATGAAAGTATAGCACAAAAACTGCTAGCCAAAACACTTAGACCTAGAAAGACAACGATTAGGGAAAAGATTCTATATAGTACCACTAGATGTGGTACTCCATGATATGACACTCATGTGTATTGGGGTCCTTCTTTAGGATGCAATGCTTCTAAAGAAACAGGCTGTAAGCGTACAAGAACAAAATCATGATCATGATGTATCACAGTTACGTTCTTCCAAAGGTGATGAATCAGAGTATGTATGTGAATCAGCTTAATGTACATTCTCAGTGTAATCCATGTGTATCTTGTTGAATGAAGCAGTAAACCCACTGCTTATGTCATTTAACACTAGACTTGATGTTTGTTGCTGTGCTCTGTTGATGAAGGGAACCTTTGTAAATGAACTGTGACAGCTGAATGGTATTTGCCAGAACTAATAAATAAATGTGATACTGATAAGGTAAGGGATGTCCCTGGGTTCCCCACCCAAAAGAAAAATCAGATACAGCAAACACCACCAGTAGCCACAGCCAGTAGTGGAAAAACAATCAATAACCATGGTGGCTCTTCTGGGGACAGCCACAGTTTGCATGATCGGGTCAGAAACAGCTGCCACCAAAATGGCTGCAGTTCCTGTCATAGTGACACAATGTTCCACCTCAGTCGTGTGGAGTTATTTTCATATAAAGCTCAACAATAAATATGTTGCTGTCTGCAGCTTTTATCATCAGGAAGTCAGTGGGGGAATGTGAGGGGTAGTTTGGGACAACATCACTAAAAAAGCATTTATAAAGAACATATCCAATCATTCGGCTGAGCAGCAGTCCTGAGCAAGGGACAAATATCTGTCATGAAAATAATCTTTCAAACAATAGTGATGGTGAAGAGACTGAGAGACAGGGAAGACAAAATCATGTCTGAGTTCACTGATAAAATTATTTCGACAAGCTACAGCCTTGCCACTGAAATCCCATGATTTTTGGCCCCAACACAAACTAAACAGAAGACCATTACTGCGATGCTTTAACAAAAATCTGCCTGCAGTAGATCACATCAAGTCAAATTAAAAATTAATCAGTTAATAGCTGAATGTATTGCCAAGGACCTGTAACCTTTTTCTGTGGTGGAAAATGATGGTTTTAGAACCCTTTTAAAATATTTTGCTCCACATTACAACATACCGACCTGTAAATATTTTGCAACTCTGGTTGTTCTGGTGGTTCTGTACACCTGACCACAGAAATGTGGATGTGTTCTCAAACCACTGAATATATGTCATCACAGCACATTGCGTGTCACAATCATCTTCAAACACCACCACAAGCAGCAGTGTACATAAAGGAAGACGAAGAATGTCAGCTCTTTGTGTTAGCATGTTTGTAAGCATCACACCACTGACAATATTTTGGAAAAGTTGGGTACATTTCTAGTGGTTAAAGCCCTGGCACTCACTACTGAATTTGTGGTTTCGATGATAATGTCAATATTGTTAGTGCATTGAAATGTGGTGATTCTACTCACATCCATGCTTTCCACACTCATTAAATCTGTTAGTATCAGCTTTCCTTTCCAGTGATAGCAGTATCATAACACTAGTGGACATTGCAAAGAAAAATCTGTGGCCATTTCTGTCACACTGTAAAATAATGTAGAATCTTGGCTGACCTCCAGAAAAAATGGCTTGCCAATACAGCAACTAAAACACGGTGTTCCGACAAGAAGGAACTCAACATTTTACATGTGTGAGAGACTTCCCATATCAAAAAGGCATTCCATGAATATACCATGGAGCACAACATAACAGATGGTGTTGTGCTTAATTCATTCAACTGGCCACATGGAACATCTTACACTGCTCTTGACTTCCTCTGAGAAAGCAACTCGATGGATTATCAAAGAGAATGCTACTGTAAGCCAGGTTATTCCATCATAAATTTATTAAACAAGGAACTCCAGAGGCTGCATAGAGGTTTTGAACAAAGAGGAGACAAATCTGATGTATCCCTTACTGATATAACAATTCCAAAATTGCAGAAGGCAATATGTTTCTTCTTTCCACTCTTCCTGGCCCTCGGTTTAGGTTGCAACAGCTGTGTCCTTCAGATCTTGGTGACTCATCTCAGATACAAAACATTCTAATTTCAGCAATTGCACAGGAAAAGGAATGAATTGTATTTGACAATACAAGTGAATCACATGATGTGGATGTTGCATCTGATGATGCAACATCTATTGGTGGAGACAGCAATAATCTCTAGTTAGTGCCACCATGTACTTCTCTGTCAGCATTGGGTAGTCCACACAAAGTCCTGTTTCACAACCCTTGAAAAAGGCATATCATTCTGAAAAGCACACAGATGACTCTCACTTTTTGATCAAAACTCATGGGAACTGATAATTCAGATGTGTCTGTCATGGAGCCACCTTCTTTGTCTTTGTTTGATATTGTGGATGCCTATTTTCAGGAACCACTCATTAATATTACTGATGACCCTTTTGAGTACTGGCTGAAAAGAAAAAATATATGGCCTGCACAATCTGCCTTTGCTATTAAGCTTCTTAGTTGCCATCCCACTAGTGTTTATAGTGAGTATATATTTAGCACAGCTGAAATGTTGTCTCGATGGCCCTACAAGACTTATCCCTGAAAATGTACAGAGCCTTACCTTTCTAAAAGTCATTCTCAACAATTCTCTTACCAGTTCAATGAAGAGTGGCAGGAACATGAAAGCAATGATGATGAACAGCTGCAACAGGTGTCTCCTAATAAGGGTGCTTTATTGGTTGTGTTTGAAGATGAGGGTGGTGATATTATTTCATTTAATGATTTATTTCTTTGATTTCAGAGGACAAAGGTCAGCAACCTTAACAGAAAGATCAAGCAAAAAAAAAATTCCTTTTTTTGAGATCACAGTGTATATGCCATGATATGTATTGCTGGATGTGTTTTTCACATTCAAGTTGGGAACCCAGGTGGAGTGTAATTTGTTCATTCAGCAAAATGAAAATACAAACAGGGCACAGGCAATGAACTGCTGGACTTCTGGGGTGGAGGGTGAAACCAAGGGGGCAACATGAATGAAAGATGCCTATGGGCATGCACAGCCACTGTGAGTGCCAGCCACAGCTGTCCTCAGGTCCTGCACATGGGGATCCTCACTGGCTTGATGACAGGGGGAGTCGCAATGGAGCTGGGGACAGACAGGTGGGCTTCATGGCAGAACTAACTGGCAGTCAGGGCCAAACAGCTCTATATATAAAAAAAGGTTGACTGCAATTATTAGTTGTGGAAGCTTGTAGAATATATCCAAAAACTGCAATTTCGAGTTGGGGGGGGACAAGGTTAACCACATGAGTTACTTATTAATGTATTTATGTATTTATTTTATTTAAATTGGATGATACCTTTGAGCATTAAGTGCTCATTTACAAGGGTTCTTTGTCAGTTACAAAGAGGTACAACAGAACAGATTATATACAATGGATAGAATACATTACAACAGTTTAGGATAAATACAGGATGTCACCTTCACTTGCCAGCAAGATAAGTTTTATAATCCAAGGTTCAACATCAGTATCAAGAGCTTAACCGTTCAGGGTGTATTCAGAGGTAGGTTACCAGAGGCTTACAGTCAGAACAGAAGCAACCATGGAGGCATTGTCAAGGAACACAGGACTGGGGATGCAATGCATAGAGCCAACAGTACAGTTAGATTGAAGCAGGAGGCTGGGGTTGCTAGGGACAGCAACACGGGCCAGACAATAGTGCCCTCTGTAGTACTTGTTTGAATTGTCCAATTTCTGAGATCCTCTGGAGAAGCATATCTAGGTCTAGATCATTCAGCCATTGAGGGGCCATGAAAGCAAATGAGCACATGGCCTGGCTAGTTCTGCAACATGGGACAGAGAGGTCACTGTGGGTTGATCTCCTGGTGGTATTGGAATGCTGTGTCTTTGTAAGGAGAATTTATATGCTGGGGGACATGAGTCTGAGAAGTGCTTTCACTCCTGTTAGGCAGGTCTGATATTTTATCCTACTAGTAAGTGATAACCAATTTGTGAGGGTGTAGACTGTGCAGGTGAGGATTGCTGTCTACTACACTAACAAAGTGATATGCCTTGTTCAGAGGCCAACTTGACCCAGTTTAGGACTGTTTCTGAGGCTTCTGCACAGGCCAGGATGCCGTAATCTATCATTGGGAGGATGGAGCCCATGACAGCCACCCTTTCAGCCTCAGAGGTAATATTGTATCTCATCCTGTAGAGAGCCCTGAGTTTCCTGTTAATATTGCAGACCAGCTGAGCAATGTTTGAAGTGAAAGTACAGTAAGTGACTGGTCAGTTGTGACACCCAGGTACTTAAAGATGTCTACCTGGTCCTGGGCTAATAACAGGGCATTAAGGATGGAGAGTGGGGGAAGTTTATTTCTTTTCTGAACACTGGAGAAGAGCACAGTCTTTGTCTGTTTGTAATTTAGGAGTAGCTTGTTATGCTGGAACCACTGTTCACGTGATGCAAAGCTATGTTGCAGGGCTTTTGTGAGGTCCTCCTGACTTTGTCCATTTGTGCTGACAACTGCAACGTCTGTACAGAGCAGCATTATTGAGGCTGGACAGTGTGCTGGGAAGGTGTTGACAAAGAGGCTAAAGAGGAGAGGACCCAGTACTGAACCCTGCAGAACCCCTGCTGTGACTGCTCTGGAGTCAGAGTAGACTTCATAAATGTTGTCTTGCTGTGATCTATTAGTGAGGTAACTGCTGAACCATTGGATAGGTGTCAGTGGAAAGGCTGAGTGTTTGTAACTTAATGAGTAGGAGTGCATGGCTTACCAGGTCAATGGCCTTGGTTAGATCAATAAATATAGACCCCACTAGATGGTCTTTATCAAGTGACTCATGTAGGTAGTTAGTATATTCGACTAGGGCCATGGTGGAACTGTGTAGCATGTGGAAGTCATGTTGGTGGACACAAAGGAGGTTGTAATTATTGAGATGGGATGTGAGGTGGTAGAAACTATCCTCTCAGAGCTTTAGACAGGGGTGAGAAGATTTATATTGGTCTGTAGTTAGCTGACTTGGGTACAATAACCATTTTGTGAAAAGGGTTAAAAGGCAGATTCCCACAGTTGAGGGAACTGCAAGACTCTAAGTGTTAGATTGAACAGTTTGGTTAGGGGGTAGGCTAACTGCTCAAGGGCAAGGGCCACCAGTTTCATATCAAGGGTGTCCCCCCATTCTGGTGTTAATGAGCACTCTTTTTACATAATTGATGGTGTCTTTGGTAGAGATGGAATGGAAGAAAAACATTTGAGTGTGGAGTGCCATGTTTTCATCTGGCTGGTCCGTGGTGGTTGTTTTTCCTTTGGGTGTGGGGTTGTCACATGGTGGGAATATGACACTAAGGTCAGTAAATGCTTTGTTGAAGGTGTTGGCAATTTCTTATGGGTTCCATAGTGTTTGTACTAAGCATCAATGGTGAGGATTTATCTTCCTTCCCAAGTAGGGTATGTAGTGAGTCCCAGGAGGCTTTGTTCTTGACCCATGTTTTGGTTTGTTGTTCCATAAAGTAGGAAGCCTTTGCCTACCTGGTTAGCCTTGTACAATTTTTTCTAGCTGCCCGTATTCCTGATAGTGTATTAATGAGCCAGAGGCCCTGGCCTTGATCCTAAAGATGTACTTTGCCTCATTTGTGCAAGGAGGCAAGGGTGATCCAGTCTGCTGAGATCCTCTCATGACACATTTCCTAAAAGGGGAAAGTTTATCTGCAACCATACTGAAGGCAGTAACAAAGTAGTCTAGAGCCTTGCCTATAGAGTATGTGATGTCCAGGTAGCTCCAGTCAATTTGAGCCAGTTGGTGTCAGAATTCCCCAGCTGCTCCCTTCCTTAGTACCCGACTGTAGACAGTTTTTTGGAGCGGCTTTTTTATTCTGGCAGACCAAACAAACAGCATAGGGGAGTGCTCAATTAAGATATCAAGCAACACTGTGACTTCTGTGAGCCTTTCTGGGTGGGTGGTGAGGCCCCTTTTTATGAGGGTACTAATGACAGTTTTGTAGTCAGCCCTTGTACTATCTTTAACTACTTGGATGAGGTATAGGTTGCTAATAAGGTCTTTACTGTTTGTACTTGATTTAGTGGACTGGTTTATACTGAAGTCCCCTACAATCAGGGTCTAATGGCCTTGGTTTGCTTGTTTATACAGGCTAATGAATGTATTTAATCTGGAGGGTTGATTGTCAGGGGATATAGACTGTCATAATTGTCAAGTGTGTTCTAACATTGCCCAGTAGGAAGTGTACAGTGAGGCTTTCACAGTCTTTACGGGAATGACAAGTGAGACACTGTGACCTTGCATTGTGTTTCGAACATACACAAGGCAGATCCCCCTTACCGTTATGGTCTTGTCTGAAGTGGTTATACCAGTGAAGGATGATGGATTCATCAGGGGTTTTTGGTGACAGCCAGGTCTTCATTAGCGAGATTATGTCTGGCTGTACTTGCTTTACCTATGCCTCTAACTGTGCAAGATTGGGGAGTAGGCTATGATTTTAGGGTAATTGGGGTGATGTGCTGATGAGTGATCTAAGAGGGTTCCTGGCTTTGGATGTTCATTTCCAGAAAAGTATCAAAAGCATCAGAAGTCATTTCTGTATCAGATGAGGGTAATGGTAGTGCACCCCAACTTTCTAAGGATATGGTCTGGTGTATGGTATGGGAGGATGATTCAGGCTGCAAGTGGTCAAAAGATAGGCAAGGTTTGTGTATTGGGAACAGCTGTCTTTAGGAGAAGGGCAGAAGGTAGGGGGTGTAGGGCAATGGTCATGTGTTGGAAGGGTATCTACCCTGTAACCTATGAGGGCATATATATGCGTAGATAGATGTCTGGGTCCAGGAGCAAGGTTATTTGTTCCATCCTAGAAAGTACTTATATCTGAAGCAGTGTGAGGAAGGTTATTAAGTTTAGTGTCCAGGCTGGGGACTGTGCTTTCCACTTTGTGAACAGCATAATGGTAACTGGATTTTAAGTAGTTCTAGGTGTAGAGTTTTACTACAAGCTCCCAGGGGTAGTCGGGCAGCTTGAGAGTATCTGGGAGTACTTTGGGTATTACTTTCTTTGTACACCTGTGGTATTTGTATTGTTAGAGGGATTTGTGAGTACAATCATCCAATATTATATATGCTAGTACAGTGTATACAAGTTTATACAAAAGCGTAGTTCAAATCTTACAGGGGAGCACCCTGCAGAGAGTAAGTGGTGTTATCAGAGTGTAGTTTAATTGCTGCAGGTCAGTGCCTTATAGAATGTAAGTGCTGTTCTGGGCTGTTAGTGAGATAGGTATGGAGTTTTATTCAGTAGCAGCTTTTGAACAATGGAAGGAAACTGAGAAATCAGTGGTGATTTATAAGAGTCAGAAGTTGACTGGTGGGTCATTTTGGGGATTTGTAGAGGTTTAAGAGTTGGACCATGCCAGAAGTGAGCAGATCAATGCACTTGCATGGGCATAATAATCGAAGTTGATGAGGGGCAGAGGTGGCGAATGGCAGCCTGTAATAGGTAGCTATATAGGTGAGTGGAGAATGAAGGAAGGGGAATGGCTAGGAGTGGAGATAAAGTGTGATTGTCAGACCTGGGTGGGAGTGGAGGTGGGTAGAATATACCACTCAAGAGCCATTGTGTTCCACAGACAATCAGTTGAAATACACAGACCACAAATGCAGCAGGCTGTTAAGGGACCTAAAGGCAAAATGGTGCCAGACTCCAAACTGCAGTGGTCCTGTACCTGGCTTCTGTCCTCTGGTCAACAATTCGTTTGGGGAGGGGGGGCTTGAAGCAGTGGCCCTCACTGCCACTCAGTCTCCTGGAGGTGAGCTTATTGAGGAGGAGTCTGAGAAGTCAAAATGCATTTAAAATGTGAGTAGGGGCTGACTGAAAGCCTGGCTTAGGTTACACTACACAGATATCAGCTCCAAAATCCCACCAGGTGAGAGTGAGCAAAGGACAAAGGAAAGGATACGAAAGTAGTGAGGGAAGGGGGGAGGAGGAGAGGAGATAGGTTGGTTACAGAGGGGCTTAGTGAGGAGGTAGGGGAAACAGGAAAGCTGGATATGTGATATAGCCAGCACACTAAACACCCTGATCAGGAGTACAGACATTTGCAGCAATGAAATACCCTAGCTGGGACAGACTGCATAAATACTTATCTCTAGTTGTACAATATGTGCTCAGAGTAGCATTAAATGAAGATAAATCCATGCCATTTCCATAATAAAGAAAAATGTAACCCAGATATTTTTCTCAGACCTTTGCTCCTTTTTATTTTCAGCATCAAACATCATACATGGATAAGGCAGGTCCCTCCAGGAACAAGTACCTCAATGTTTCACGTTTACAAGCTTTGTCAAGAGTCAAAGTGTGTAAAAGTGAAACGCTGGGGTGTTTGTATCTGGGTTGCATTTTCCTTTATTATGGAACTGGCGTGTGAGTGCACTTGGCTTTTTGTACTTTGTTGAATATTTGCCATAGGCACCACAGACTGTAGAGTGGCTTTTTTCGATATTGAAGCTAAATCCAATAGCCTGTCTGTGTAGGAGCAATTACTTTGCACTGAGTCACACAGGCAGCACCATTAGTTGTTGTTAGCCATGCTGCACAGTAAGCAGAATAGATATTGTCAGTTTAGAGCTACTGTGGGTCCAAAATGCATAGCAATCCCTTAGAATGCAGTGGAAAACTAACTGCACACCAACATGCATGTGGATGTTACAAACTAATTCATTACCACCTGATTCGGATTGCTTAGCCGCTGGCAAAGTCACGTTGGAGCCCCGTAAACACAGCAAGTAGTCTAACACAGTGGCTGGAGCGATCAATACACTAACAGCATATAAACATTTATAAAGTGAGAACAGATGGTCTGCATCTGTCCAGGAAGGAACAAGTCTTTTGAGTAATCAGTTTAAATGCTTCATTGGCAAGCTTTTAAACTAGTCAAAGGGGGAGGCACTGACAAGCAGCAGGAAAATCCCAGCCTCTCCCTACAAAACAGGGTAATAAATGAGAAAAAAACCAAGGTAGAACGGTCAGTGGGGGATGCTGCAACAAAAGGTAAAGCCATCAAAAAATGGAGAGCAATGAGTACCAATGCCCATAGTCTGGGTAACAAGCTTCCTGAATTAGTGGCCTGATGGAGGAGGAACATCTGGATATCGTGGCAGTCACAGAAACATGGTACACACAAAACCATGACTGGGACATAAACATACCAGGATACACTGTCTACAGGAGGGACAGGGAGGGTAAAAGAGGAGGAGGAGTAGTTCTTTACATAGGGAAGGAATAAAAGCAACAGAACAAAAGGGTAAACAGGGAGGAGAAGAAGCACTGTGGGTAAATTTGGAGACAGGCAATGGCACCACAATACGCACAGGGGTTGTATACAGATCCCCTTCTCAGGGGGAGGAAATGGACAGGGAAATGATAGAAAGTATACTTAGAATGGCAGAAAAAGGGGAGATATTGCTGATGGGTGATATGAGTATGCCAGATGTTAACTGGAGTGCAGTTGCAGCTGCCACTTCCAAAAGTGCAGTTATTCTAGATGCCCTACAGGGGGCATGCCTTAGACAACTAGTACTGGAGCCCACTCGAGAGGGAGCAATATTAGACTTGATTCTCTCAAATGGAGATGGAAAGAGGATCACAGATGTAGAAGTGGGTAGCCATCTGGGAATTAGCGACCATCGAACAGTATGGTTCACAATAAACACAGAAATAGAGTCAAGCCATACAAAGACAAAAGTACTGGACTTCAGGAGGGCTGACCTTGCCAAAATGGGTGAGTGCCTAAGGAATGCACTAGCAAATGGGCAGGAAGGAGGGGTGGAAGAACAATGGGGAATAATAAAAACTGCCATCACAGAGGTAACGAGCCTTTGTGTGAAGCAAATAAACAAAACAAGACAATGTAAGGAACCACTATGGTTCTCAAAGAAAGTGGCAGTGAAGGTTCAAGAGAAAAAGAAAGCATTCAGGAAGTACAAGGAATCGCAGAAGGAGCAGGACAGAGAACTGTATCAGTTAAAGCAAAAGGAGGCTGGGAAGGCAGTCAGAACAGCAAAGGCCCAAACCGAGGAGAAGATAGCCAACTCAGTTAAGAAGGTGGATAAAACCTTTTATAGGTACATCAGGAGCAAAGGAAGACCAAGGGAGGGATAGTGAGGCTTTATAAAGGGAGGAGGGTGGGCAGAGGAGACTGTGAAGGCAGAGATACTAAACAAATATTTTTGCTCAATATTTACAAATGAAGAGGGAGGTACATAAAACAAATAGTAGTAACACTCTGGATACAGAAGTTTGATACCAGCCCATTTACAGAAGAAAGGGTTCTGAAAGAACTCTTAAACTGAAGGTGGACAAATCAATGGGGCCTGATGGGATTCATCCCAGAATTCTAAAAGAGCTAAGGGTAGAACTAGTGACACCACTGACTACCCTTTAACAAATCATGGGAGGATGGGGTGGTACCCGAGGACTGGAGGAGGGCAGATGTGATTCCCCTTCACAAAAGTTGGAGCAAGGCAGAAGCAGGAAACTACAGACCTGTTAGTTTAACCTCAGTGATAGGGAAAATGATGGAATCACTTCTGAAGGAAAGAATTGTTGAGTATCTAGAAGCCAGAGGGGCACAGGACCCTAGGCAGCATGGATTCACAGTGGGAAGATCATGCCAGACAAATCTGATAGATTTCTTTGACTGGGTGACCAAAGTAGTAGATCAGGGAAGGGCTGTGGACATGGCCTACCTAGACTTTAGCAAGGCATTTGACACAGTCCCACACAAAGATTAATATACAAGTTAGCCAGCCTAGGAGTGGGTCCCAAGATGACAGCCTGGGTAAAAATTGGCTGGAGAATAGGACACAGAGTGTAAATGGAGTCCACTCAGAAGAAAGGAGGGTTACTAGTGGGTACCGCAGGGTTTAGATAGGACTAGTCCTCTTCAATGTCTTTATAAGTGACATTATGGAAGGACTGAAGGAAAAGTATGTCTCTTGCAGATGACACTAAGATCTGCAACAGAGTTGATGCACAGGGTGGGGTGGAAAGGATGAGAAGGGACTTGGCAAGGTTAGAGGAATGGTCAAATGTATGGCAACTTAGATTCAATGCTAAGAAGTGCAGGTAATGCACCTGGGAAACAAAACCAGGGAAGAGTACACAATGGGGTGAGATACTAACAACAACAAAAATGGAAAGGGACCTGGGGGTAGTCATATCAGATGACCTAAAGGTGGGCAAGCAATGTGAGAGGGCAGCAAGGAGGGCTGGGGGGATACTGGGATGCATAGGGAGAGGCATCACCAGTAGAAAACAGGAAGTTATTATCCCTCTGTACAGACAGCTGGTGAGACCCCATCTGGAGTACTGTGTGCAGTTCTGGAGACCTAATCTCCGCAAAGACATAGACAGGATGGAAGCTGTCCAGAGGAGGGCAACTAAAATGGTGCAGGGTCTGCACCGAAGACATATGAAGAGAGACTTAAGGAGCTTAATATGTATAGCCTCAAGGAAAGGAGGGAGAGGGGGGACATGATAGAAACTTTCAAGTACCTCAAGGGAATCAACAAAGTCCAAGAGGGTAGCATCTTTCAAAAAAAGAGGTGTGCAAGAACAAGGGCACAATTTGAAGATAGAGGGGGGGCTCAGAGGGTAATTTAAGGAAGTATTTTCACAGAGAGGGTTGTGGATGCATGGAGCGGCCTTCCGGAGAAAGGTTGTGGAGTCAAAATCAGTGGTGGAAATTCAAGCATGCATGGGACAGTCATAAGGCAATTCTGGGGGTTGGGGTAGAAGAAGTAGGCTGCTGGTTAACTAGGATCTGCAGCTTATCCAGTAGGTAGGAAATGGGCAGACTGGGTGGGCTAGTGGTCCTTATCTGCCGTCAAATTCTATGTTTCTATGTTAGATGTAATATAGATAGAATAAGACAAGGCACTAAATGGCTAAAATGCAGGAGCCGGTCAGCTATGGGAGGCCATGAGCCTCACATCTTGAGAATAGCAGCTAAACATGCAGTTAACAGTTTATAGCAGGTGAAACGCAGGTGCACCATTCAGGAGCTGTTGCTCTCCATGGACAATCAGTGGAGATACACCAACCACAAATGCAGCAGACTGTTAAGGGATTGAAAGACAAAATGGTGCCGAACACCAAACTGCAGTGGTCCTGTACCTGGCTTCTGTTCTCCGGGTGATGATGGGATGGAGGGTGAGGGGCTTGAAGCAGCTACCCTCACTGCCACTGGGTCTTTTTGATATCAGCTTACTGAGGAGGAGTCTGAAAAGGTAAACTACATTTAAAAGGTGAGTAGGGGCTGCCTGAAAGCATGGCTCAGGTTATAGTTCAGATATCAAGCCCACAATACCACCCCAGGTGAGAGTGAGCAAGGGGACAGGGATTTGAGAGTAGGGAGAGGGGAGGGAAGGGGACATAGGCTGGTTACAGAGGTGAATAGTGAGGAAGTAGGGAAACAGGAAAGCAGGATGTGCAATGTAGCCCAGTACACTAAACACCCTGATCAGGAGTGTAGATGTTTGCAGCAATGAAATAGCCTAGCTGGGACAGACTGCATAAATACCTATCTCTAGCTGTACAATATGCCCTCAGAGCAGCATTAACTGAAGCTAAATCCAGTCGACCATCTGTGTAGGACTTTAAGTCTAGTGAGGCCCCTAGACTCTGACCCAGGCAACAATTACTTAGCACTGAGTCACACTGGCAGCACTTTTAGTGATTGTGAGCCATGCAGCACAGTGAATGGATGGGATATTGTCAGTCCAGACCAATTGTGGATCCAGAATGCATAAGAATCCCCTGTTGAATTCAATGGAAACACCAAACTGCACACCAAAGTGAATGTGGGATACAACTAATTAACACCCTGATCTGAATAAAGTTCAGCCTCTGGCAAGTCATGTTCGACCCCTTTAAATACAGTAAGTAGCCTAACACAGAGGCTGGAGCAATCAATACACTAACTGCATATAAACATTTATAAAGTGAGTACAGCAGATGTAATACAGCTGGAATAAGACAAGGCACTATATAGCTAAAATTCAGGCAGCTATGGGAGACCATTAGCTTCACATCCTGAGAATAGCTATGGGAGATCATAAGCCTCATGCCCTGAGAATAGCAGATAAATATGCAGTTAACAGTTTGCAGCAGGTGAAAAGCAAGTACACTACTCAGGAGCCATTGCACTCCACAGACAATCAGTTGAAATACACTGACCACAAATGCAGCAGACTGTTAAGGCCTGTAAAGGCAAAATGGCCTTTTACAAAACACAAGTGATAAAAAATAATTGGCCAATCAGGCAGGCATCTGTGGGATGGTTTGGGTCTCATGATGATTGCTATAACATCAAGCAGGTAAGCAAAATAATTACATATAAAAAAATACCTCAAGTCAAAAGGGTGGAAGGGATGGCTGGGTCCCCATCACATATCCTGCTCATGCTTCCTGTCTCCCACCAAAAAGCATGCCAGAGTCAGTGAAGGTCTGCACTCTTCTGTTGTCTTCCTGCTCTTGAATTCATTTTCTCTCTCTCTCTCTCTCTCTCTCTCTCTCTCTCTCTCTCTCTCTCTCTCTCCTCTCTCTCTCTCTCACTAATGTTCTACACACTGCCTCCTTTCACTGCAAAACCGCAAATGACCTGCATATACTGGGCTGGAATCACAAGTGTTTTTGGGACTAAGAGCCACACTGCAACTCCAGTTGTGGACCACAATCTCTGCAGCTGTGGAGATTGTAATTCGCATCTGCAGCAGCTGCAGAAGCTACTACAGTTGATTTCACCAGCCATAGCATTTTTTCTGCAGCTATGGGGATTTCCACCACAACACCACCTGCAAGTTGTTGTAATTCATGGCTCTACTTTTGAGAACACCGTAGCTGTGGGACAAAATTGCAGTTCAGCAAGTGGCAACCTAGTTGCACCAAGTTTTTCCCACAACTGTGGGATTTTCAAGACTTTTGTGAATCTGGCCAGCTGTTTCCCATGAATGCCGTGTGGTGGCTCTTACACAGGATTAGCAGGAACAACTACTAGTATTTATTTTATTGCTGCTGGCTGCTTGCTGACCTTCAAAAAGGCATGAAAATACAAACACAATATTTTTTTTAAGATTAAATTTTATTTTTGTTTTAACAGGGGGACCTAAAAGAGTAATACTGATGCATTTCTCATCCTCAAATAGACTAACATAGGTCTACAGTTCATCAGAGTAAATCAGCTTAAATCACAGAAAATCAGAACATTTTGGAAAAAATCTGAGTCAGAATCAGAACTGAGTCACTGCTGACTTGCCCATCACTAATTTATACCATCACTTCTTGCAACATAAAAGCCCAACTTTATGCACATTTCATACTGATGCCTGATCTCAGGTGTCCTTCCTCCCTCTCTGAGCAAAGCAGTGATTACCAGCCTCCCCATGAAAGGTTACGATCCACTACTACCAGTTTTACCACCCTATCTTGCTCATCAATGCAAACACCAAAATCCTGCCCATAACCCTGCTCCACCAGGGTGAAACACATCTTAGCTGACTTGATCCAAGAGGGTTTGTGATGGGCCATGTAAGTTTTAGTCATCTTTGGTCACATATCAACATCTTTGATGTTATGAGTTCTATCCCACCTGTGCAGTGATGGTTGCCACTGACTTGAAAAAGCTTTCAATTCACTGGAGTGGGGGTACCTCATTTTTGCTCGTGATAAAATGTGTTTTGGTACAATTTCAAAATCTGGATCTAGAACCTATGTTCTCATCCCTCTGCTAATGTGTTAATGAATAATACATGTCAGATTCTTTTCTACTGATTTCAACATGCCAAACAACAACTGGAAAAGTTGGGAAGTGACCTCTGGATTAGAGAAGGAATTTTTAGAAAATATAAACAATATTGGATTGGATCAATATGTAATGATGCCAATAAGAAAGTCAAGAACTCTTGATTTAATATTTAGCAACATGGCAGAGTCAGTATTTATCAGCTCAGTTACACCTCCATTAGGGACTAGTGACCATACGATGGTCAGATTCTGCCTCGAAGTAAAAACAGGTTACATCATGGGGCTAACTAAGAAAAAATGTCTTGCCAGAGCAGATTATCAGGTGATGCATGAGGAAATGGGGGACTGGGATTGGGAGACCAAATTCAATAAATTAACAAATGTAGAAAGGTGGCAGAAATTGATAAAAGCAAACTAAATGAGTTAACAAAAAAGTAGGTACCAGAAAAAAGTATACAAAGACTGGTTGTAGAAATCCATGGATGACCAAAAAGATCAAAAAGGACAAAACAAAGGAATCAGGCATATGTTATAGCAAAGAAATCATGGAGTACAACAGAATGGTATAAATTTAAACATCTTGCAAAATCTTGTAAATCAGATATTAGAAGGGAGAAGGCCAACTTCAAAAAACAAAATTAGCATCTAGAACCAAGGATAAATATACAGTAAGTCCTTTTACAAGTATATCAATAATATGAGAGGCAATAGGACACAGGTAGGACTGTTAGCAGATAATAACGGAAAAATGGTAACAGATGAACTTCAGGTAGCAAACCAGCTAAATGAGTATTTAGCTCTGTATTTAACACAAGGTCAGATACACAGCCTATAGAACTGATTAAGATGGGGACAATAAGAATAGAACTTAAGATATGTGATATAAGGAATAGGCTTTGAAGCATAAACTCTAATAAATCTCAAGACCCTGATGGCATAAATCCAACGATAATCAGGGAAATAGCAGATGAGTTGGCTAAACCAGTAACAAGAATCTTTCAGGAATCTTTAGATTTAGGATCTGTAATATCATCATGTAGAGAGGCTATTGTAGTGCCTATTTATAAAAAGGGAACTAGAAAGGTCTGTGGAAATTAAAGACTGGTCAGTTTGACATCTTTCCTAGAAAATGTATTAGAGAGAGTTATCAATCAAGGATGAAATAGAAAAGTTTATTAATGACCTAGGCTTGGTGGATGAAACTCAGCACAGGTTTAAAGCAGGGAGATCAACACTAACAAATATGTTAGAAATCTACAATAATGTCAGTAAAGCACTGGATGAGGGTGAAGCAGTGGACTTTTTTGGGGGGATTTTTCTAAAGCCTTTGATAAGGTTCCTCACGATCGAGTAATACAAGTACTATATAATATGGGACTCGATGATACATTAATTAAATGGATTGATTGATGGCTCACAGATAGAAAGTAGAGAGTGAGTATAAGAGGCCATCTGTCGGAATGGACTTGGGTTAGAGGGGGTAATGCAGGGTCTGTATTAGGTCCCTGTTTATTCAAATTGTATTCTTCTTGGTGCCAACAAGTGATGACACTTGGATAACTAAATATATGGATTACTTAAAAATAGGCAGGGTTGTGAACAATTGAGAGGAGACTGGACAGTTACAAAATTATTGAAATTAGTAGAACAAATTACAGTAATTAACAAATTAGAATCGAGTGTCATGAAAGTGTGCAGTCATGCACTTAGGAAGACAAAATATAAATCAAACGTAACTAATATAAGGCAATGAATTAAGAGCAACTAAGGATGAGAAGGACCTGGGAATATTAATTTCTGATACTATGGAAACCAAAAGGTATTGCAACACTATAGCTTAGAAAGCTAACTCAATACTGGGCATAAGAAGAAACATCAGGAGCAGGGATTGAGAGGTCATATTGCCACTTATAAATCCTGGTGGCCAGGCTGAGAACTGTGCTCAGTTCTGGTCTCCACACGCTAAACAGAAAATAAGGTCATTGGAGGGAGTACAGCATAGAGCGACTAAATGATTATAATAATCAAAACTCTTAGTTATTAGAGAGACTAACAACCTGGAACTGTACTCAAGAGTACAGAAGAATGCAAGAGGACCTATGCCTGGTATAAAAGGCAATTAAAACATGGAGCTATGAGACTGTCTTGACCTGAGTTGTAGAGACAACATTTACAACTCTATAGCTCACACTTTACAGTTAAAAGGAGAAAAATGCATCACAAAAAAGGTATCATGGTTCAACCAGAGTGGTGGGTATTTGGAACTCCCAGCCAGCAGAGGTTGTGGACACAAGTATGGAAATATTTAAGAACAGATTGGATGAATACTGTAGTAGGAAAGAGATTGTGGGATACTAAATTAATGGGTGAGCTGTAATGGGCATTGCCTACTAAGCTCAGATAAACCTATGAAGCCTATAAAACCTATGAAACATACTGCATAAGTGGACTCACTAGGGCTGCCCACTCTCTCACTTATTATTTGTGCTGGTAATAAAGCCACAAGCTATTGCTATCAGAGAGAGCAAGAATACCTCTGACATTACAGTCGGATATACCAAATACTGCACAAAATGTATGCGGGCATCCTTTTAGTCCTCTTGTCTAATGCCAATAAAGGCATTCAGTCGCCCTTGATCTCCTTATATCTTTTAAAGAGGTATCTGTATGAGAACTAATCCTTCTAAAACAGAAGAGTTTCCACTTGCTAACCTATATCCAGATTAGCCTTTCTCTAGTTGAGGTGTCATATGGTCCCCTCACTCCATTAAATACCTGGGCATCGAACTAACTCTGGATTAATTCCAGATATGCAATCAATTTAAACTTGATGCCTTTATTAACAGAGCCCCAAGAAGAATGTGACTAATGGACATAACTTAACCTCTCTGTAGCAAGCAAAATCTCTGTTACTGAAATGATAACCCACTGAAATTGTTCCACTGCCTCTCCCACTTTTCCATATGAATTCTTTTTGGTTCACAAAGACAGACACCCTAATAGGAACATTATTCTGTGAGGGTAACCCCCTCAATATAGCTATCTCAAGCTGTGTTCCCATTGGAAATGAGGGTGATGGAA
Source organism: Neoceratodus forsteri (assembly GCA_016271365.2). Taxonomy (NCBI): domain Eukaryota; kingdom Metazoa; phylum Chordata; order Ceratodontiformes; family Ceratodontidae; genus Neoceratodus; species Neoceratodus forsteri. The sequence goes on from CM057451.1 coordinate 216,083,359, forward strand.
CCTATAGTTGCTGGTTGTTTATCACCTGGCATTTGTGAAAGCACAAACCACAAAGTGGTCTAATGAATCCCTGACTAAATTACAGTTAATCATGGAGTGAGAAATATGTGAGCCCTTCTCTTCAGCTATTTGTCTGCATGCTCTTTTTCCACTGCATATTGAAAATTAGTTAACTTTCAGAGCAGCTGTAAAAATCTGACCTCAAATTGCTAGGCGCATAACCTCCCCTTACCTAACGGCAATGGCCCCCCTTTTAGGGAACCCAGCTATATGCATCCACCATGCTTGATATTATAGCAGCTTGTGCACAGCAGGTTGATATACAGTCAGGAATTGACCACTGCTGGCACTACTCACCTGGACTTTGAGGGCTTGCCTACTTGGTTTTCTGCCAATCCAGGTAGTTTTGCAGTGTCTACTACAGTACAATTATGAAGTGTTTTGTCACCTAGGATGGAAAAACATACATCCCATATCACATCTCCTTGTTTTAATTAACCTTTGGTGAACTTATACTAGGGGCAAGCTAGCAAAATTTACTGTTGTATAATGGAAGTAATGCCCAAGCAGATTCAGAAAGCTTGCCAGCAATGGGAGAATGCCCTCAATATTATGATTTCAGAGGAGGCATGGAGTTCTTAGCAACTAACCTGTGGCATCTCCCAATACTCACAGCCTATTAATTCAAAACATGGTACTTCTTTTATGTCTAATATAGAACCCTGCTAAATGCCACTCTCTAGGCCTCATGTAGGTTGATTTTTGCTGGTGCTGCAATGCCACATGAGGTTCCATGAATCATGTATTTAGTCCTCCTCATCACTGCACAGCTCCTCCATGAATGTGCGATGAGACAGCAAGGAAGTAGTAGGATGGGGCTATACATTATCCTCACAGTTTCTTCTACTAGGAATCCCTCCCCCTTGTATCCCAATCACTGATTTCAGGCTACGCTGTCTGATAGCCACAGGGGTAGAATCTGTTGTTTTAATATCCCAACCCCCAACTCCTCCTGAATGAATTTTGACACACCCCAACCATGGTGTCCAGCTCTTGAAAATGTACATACGCCACAGTCAGTAGTTGGGAACCAGACTTAGTAGCCTATGGAAGCCTTGCAGTGATGTGGTAGGGAGTGCTCAGAACACTGCTTAAAAGGCTCTGCTCCAGAGTTCTTAGCACTCCTTGCCACTGGACTATTGCTCTGAAAGAGCATCGTATCCACTGCCAGAATCCACCATACAAACACCTCAGTCTTGCCTTTAGCATACAAACACCATGTTTTTCGAGGAGCTTCTCAATCATACTGCTGGACTGGAGGACCAGGAGTGCTGAGATTATTTGTATTTTAATCAGAACAGCAGTCAAGTATGCTTTTTTTGGGGTGTCAGTGAAATAATAAACAAGCTAAATGATGACAGTGGACACCAAGCACTGTGTTGCCTGAGTACATACACCACAATGAGTGCTTGGTGTCTCTGTATATATTCCACAGTCATCTTGGTTGAGTACATTGCTGTTGAATTGAAATTACCTGAGCAGCACCACCTGCTTTGTGCTAGCCCTCATTTGGGGAACTTTATTGCTCATAAATCTTGCACAGATGGACCTGCTTGTATATGGAGCTAAAATAAAATTTTCTTAAGCTGAGTCCTCAGTGCAAAAATTGTTTTTTGTATACTTTTCTGGTAAATTTCTGGGGTTGACCACCTGAACAGAAAATAAATTCAATGAGGTCTTTGTGATGGTGGTGGTGTTGCTGGTGGTTGAAGGGTTTGGCTGCACAGTAATTGTAAATAATATTGATTACGGATGTTACCAGCATGATGACTGACCATTCGGACCAAGCATACCTGGACATACTATATAATATAAAGTGCAGTCTTTGTCCAGGTGTGTCTTGCTCAGAGATGCTCGACCATCTTGTGCACAATGAGGCCCTTGCTCTTGAGGAGGGGGTGGATTGTACTGTTTGCTTCTGATTTGTTGTTGAATGGTCATTTTGATGTACTTTCCATCATGATGTCTGGTCGTTGCTGGGCAAGCACACCTGGACAAAGTAATTTTATAGCACAACCTGCAAATTTTGGTTCTTTGTCCAGGTGTGTTCGTTCAGAGATGCTAGGCCATCTTGTGCACCATGTGGCCTTTGCTTGTGGGTATGGGGGTAGAGGTAATGTATTGCACTGTTTCCCTCTTGTGTGTTGGTAAAATGTTTATTTTGACATGTTGATTGCCGCCATGATGTCTGACTGTAGCTTAACAAGCATACCAGGACAACAAAAAAGAGAAAAATCATGGCCCTGCCACTGTTTGTCCAGGTGCATTTGCCCACAGAAACTCCGCCATTTGCTGCACCATATGACCTTGGCTTGTTGGGGGTACTGTACTGTTGCCTTTGTTTGTATGATTAAATATTAATTTTTGATGTACTCAGTAACTTGCCATGATGATGTACGACTGTTGCTGGGCAAGCACACCTGGACAAATTAATTTAAAAGTGCAGCCTGCAAATTCTGGTTCTTTGTCCATGTATGTTTGCTCAGAGACACTCGGCCATTTTGTGCACCATGTGGTTTGGCTTGTGGGGGTGGGGGGCTGGATTGTACTGTCTGCCTCTTGTTTTTTTTTTCAGAAATGTTTATTTTGAAATGTTTGGTGTCCAAGTACATACAACACGGTGCCCACTTACATACACCACAATGTCTGTTGTATGTACACCACAGTAATCGGTCCTGTAATCAGTCATCTTTAAGTCAGTTATCTTACCACATGCCCACTTTAAACCAGTTTTATCATGGCATCTTAAAACACATTGAAATTTATCAAAGGGCTTATTATTAGTAACATGTGTTTTCAATTACAGCAGCTGATTGGTGTCCATGTACACACATCACAACCATTTTGTGTCTACGTATATACACCACGGTGTCCACGTACAAACACAATGGTGTCTGCTGTACATACTCCATGGTGAACTGTCTTGTTCACAGGAACCATTAAGGCAGTTATCTTATCTCAAAACTAGTTTTTACTGGTTTGATCATGGTATCTCAAAATACACTTAAAACTTGATATATTTTGAATTAATAAATGTGACCTTCATGTCACCTTTGGTACACCATTTTCATGAACATGCCCAGATTTCCACCCAGATGTGCTGATTCCAGTGAGTATGCCTGCAGACACTGTGTTTGACAAAGAAGCTCTGTTTAATGAGCTGAGTATTGAAAACTGCATTATGCCTTTGGTTGATGCTGGTCATATCTCTTGCGTGGTTTGGCTTCATGCATTCTGGTCTAAACAGATCAAAGCAGACAAGCATTATGTTTCAGTGGGTAAAAACACTTCAACCATGACTATCAGATGTGCGGACCAGTGTCTCAGGTCAGGGGAACTCAAGAACAGGAGCAGAATGAAACTCTATTGGAAAAGCTGATAAAACCTAGAAGCCTGGTTGCCCTGAACTCCAAAGTCACTCTGGCAATCCTTTCTGACTGGAAGATGCCAGTGGACACAGGTCTATTTAAATATTTTAGCAACTACTTAGCTTGGTGGAACATTCTGTCAGCCTTATTTCTGCAGACAAAAATGGTAGCAGTGAAAAGCAGCATAATAGAAACCATGCATCCTGCTATCAGGAGACAGAAAAGGAAATCTTTCCAGCAGGTGTTTATTTGTATTTGAAATAAGGGAAGAGACACTGGGAAAGCACTGTCCAGGAAATTTTACAAGAGGTGAAATAGAATGTATGCTTTCAAGTGTGGCCTGGTTTTAACTCCTGAAATTGATCAACATGGATGGTATCTTTATTTGCTCCATTTTTTACTAAGGAAACTTTAGAAACATAGAAAACAAAGACTTTGATGGCAGATAAGGATTGCTTGGCCCACCCAGTCTCCCCATTTCCCTACCTATTGGATAAGCTGCAGATCCTAGTTAACCAACAGCCTACTTCTTTCTTCCCCCACCAGTACTGCCTTATGTCTGTCCCATGCATTCCTAAATTCCTTCACTGTTTTTTAACCCACAACCTCCTCAGGAAGGCCATTCCATGCATCCACCACTCTCTCCATGAAAAAATATTTCCTCACACTGCTCCTGAGCCGTCCACCCTTATCTTCAAATTGTACCCCCTTGTTCTTGCAGATCTCTTTTTCTGAAAGATGCTACCCTCTTGGACTTTGATTCCCTTGAAGTACTTGGAAGTTTCTATCATGTCCCCCCTTTCCCTTCTTTCCTCAAGGGTATACATATTAAGGTCCTTTAGTCTCTCTTCATATGGCTTCTGGTGCAGACCTTGCACCATTTTAGTTGCCCTTCTCTGGACTGTGTCCATCCTGTCTATGTCCTTGTGGAGATGAGGTCTCAAGAACAGCACACAGTACTTCAGATGGGATCTCACCAATTGTCTGTACAGAGGGATAACAACTACAGGTTTTCTACTGGTGATGCCTCTCCCTATACATCCCAGTATCCCCCCACCCTTCCTTACTGCCTTCTCACATTGCTTGCTCACCTTTAGGTCATCTGATATGACTACCCCCAGGTCCTTTTTCATTGTTGTTGTTGTTAGTACCTCTTCCCCCATTGTGTACTCTTCCCCAGGGTTTTTCTTTTCCAGGTGCATTACTTTGGACTTCTTTGCATTGAATCTAAACCACCATACTGTTGTCCATTCCTCCAACATTGCCAACTTCCTTTTCATCCTTTCCACCCCCCTCCTTCTGTATCAGCCTTACTGCAGATTTTTGCGTCATCTGCAAAGAGGCACATTTTCCCCTCCAGTTACTCTGCAATGTCACTTATAAAGGTATTAAAAAGGACTGGTCCCCATACTGAACCCTGCGGCACCCCGCTAGTAACCCCTCTTTCTTCAGAGTGGACTCCAGTTACTATTACCCTCAGTGTCCTGTTGTTCAGCCAATTTTTTACCCAGGTTACCACCCTGGGACCTACCCTCAGGCTGCCTAATTTGTTTATTAATCTTTTGTGTGGGACTGTGTCAAATGCCTTGCTAAAGTCTAGGTATGCCATGTCCACAGACCCTCCCTGGTCTACTACTTTGGTCACCCAGTCAAATAAATATATTATATTCATCTGACATGACTGTCCCACTGTGAATCCATACTGCCTTGGGTTCTGTGCCCAGCTGACCTCTAGGTACTCAACAATTCTTTCTTGTAGAAGTGATTCCATCATTTTCCATACCACTGAGGTCAAACTGACAGGTCTGTAGTGTCCTGCCTCTGCTTTGCTCCCACTTTTGTGAAGGGGAATCACAGCTATCCTCTTTCAGTCCTCAGGACCCACATCATCCTCAGATGATTTGTTAAAAGGAGTAGTCAGTGGTGTCACTATCTCTCCCCTTAGTTCTTTTAGAATTATGGAGTGAATCCCATCAGTCCCCATTGCTTTGTCTACCTTCAGTTTTAAGAGTTCTTTCAGGACCCTTTCTTCTGTGAATGGACTGATATCAACCCCTATCCAGAGTGGTTCTATTGATTGGATTAATTGCCTCCCCCTTCTCTTCTTTTGTGAATACTGAGCAGAAGTATTCATTCGGTAGCCCTGCTTTTTCACTGTCACCCTCTGCCCACCCACCTCCCCTTTATTAAGCCTTACTTCTCTCCCTGGTATTTCTATTAAATTTAAAGTTTATTAGTTTTCACATACATATCAGAACAAACAAACATACAGTGACAAGACAGATAGACCCACCCTCCTCACCCATCCCATCCCCCACTGTCCCTCACCCCCTCCCATGGCACCTCTAGTAAGATTCAAGTCCCAAGGGAAAATCAGAGAAGAGAAACTGAGGACTAATTAAGAAAGAAACTAGACTGACTAGCAGTCCACTACATACACTATACTCATAATGAATAAAGAGCATGGAGCCCATCCCAGATCATTTTGTATTTGACAGCTGATTCTGTATATTGGAACTCATCCTTTCCATGTGCAGATTGGTTAATGGCTCCTGGACCCATTCTAAATAGGAAATGGACAGTTAGTCAATCCAGTGTTTAAGCACTAATTGTTTTACAGATATCTATGATCCATTACTGGAAGACCACTAAACTCTCCCAGCAAACACACTTCAGGAGTGAAGCAATCTTGTAGATCCAATAGAGGGTCTACCCTACTCTTGATAGTATCCCAGAGAGGAGCACATTTGCCACACTCCCAAAACATGTGCTGCAGGGTGCCTGTGCCCTCTTTGCACCTGTTACACAGCAGTGTGGAGCTCTACCTATCTAATGTAGTTTATATGGCATCATGTACATGTAACCAAGGTGTGGGTTGGGGTTTGTTGTTATTGAGCTCTCGATGCCTCCATTTTTGTAACCCATTACCTGGTTAGCCTGGGTTCACGGAGAAAACATTCGCTCAGCATCAGGGCTAGGTTTGCACTTCTGGACAGGGGCACTCAAGTAATTCCAGAAACAGGAAGCAAGAACTGAGAATGTCCAAACCAGGAGTGGGATTCTAAAGTGAGGCTTTATTCACTTACACGCAGGAATACAAAGCAAGATGGACCCTCACAGGACTACACTCACTGGTTATGCAGTACTATAGAGGTCAGAACACATCTTCTTCATCATCACAACAACCCTCAAGTTTGAGCACTGGGCTCACATGTCAGAACTGGTATCCTCACTCTCTTGGATTCCCTGGCATGGCCCTTGGCCAGCTCTAGTACACACTTTCCATATGGCATGGACATTTCTGTTGCTGACTCCCTCAACCACCCATGAGCACTTCCTAGCTCTAAAGGGAAAAACACTCATCCTTAATTCCACATCTGGGTACTTTCTGCAGACACTGGCCAAGTGCCTGGGAGAAAGTTATAGGTGCCCAAAGTGAATCTGTGGAGGTAAATCTGGTTACTCCAGATGAGGGGTCTCACATCTCTTGTCCCCAAATCCATACCCTGCCATTCAATTGAAGTCAACACCTTTCCTTTGAGACTCTCTGTGTGTAGAATGCTATCTCAAAACATAAACACTTAAAAATCTACTATCTTTGGTTACTGGTGTCCTGACTTGCAATGTGCTTTAAGTGGCTATGTCCATCCCTGTAGACCCCCACTGATTAGATGCATTTCAAGCCATACACATAACTTCAAAGTACTGTGTAGCTGTCCTTTCCTGACCCCACAGTAGCAGATACTTTACACAACAGTCTTAATTGAAAATATGGGATCTCTGGGCAGAGCAGACTCACCATGGTTCAGAGGTGCCCAGGGCTTCTCTCACAAGAAAAACACACTTCTGGTACCTCAGTACAAATCTCTCATCTGGCAGCTTTTCTTCTTCCAGTAGGACCAGGGATTTCTGAAAAACTGGTCTTGTTCTCATCCTCTCAGGATGGGCACTGAACAAACTGGGGAACAGTCTCAACCACTTCTGTTTGTACTTCTTCTGTGTCCTTCTCTAGTGAGAACACACACCTCTTCTTGTGGTAGCTCTGATACAGAGCTGAGGCTATGAGGGGCTGCCAACTGCAGCGCACCTCCTCCTTCACTGAGTCTCACACTAGACTACTGCAGACTGACTTTGAAAACCCCAACATTCTAACCTAATTCCCAGCTGCAACATTCCACTGTGGCTTATGCTGCTGTGAGCATTCTATATGATGTCATCCCTCCAGTTCAGCTGAGGCTGAGGACAGAGTGAGGCAGTGTCAAATCCATTTAACTGGTGTCTCACAGGCTGCCTTCCCTGTCTGCCACTAGCTCTAAGTGGGATTCTAGTAACCCAGGTGACAGGGGGGTTACATACATGTCATTTAGAATCTGTAACTGAATTAGTCGTAACCTCTCCCGGGTGATATAACAATGACAGCTTTCCCAGATTTTCCCCCAATTAGGTAGAGCATGTGGATACAGGTTTGCCCAGTATCTAGGTATTCCATCTATTTTAGAACCTCCTTTCTATATAAATTAGCATAGATACTGGAAACAGCAAGTGGGGTAGCAGCTAAGGCACTAAATTCTACCAACAGGCTAGACGGTGGTAGGGGTGCTGCCTAGTGTTTGAAATACTGTACTAACATGCCTTATTTGATACACTTTAAAAGTCAGTTTGTTCCCAATCCCAAACTTCTCCAAGATTTATTTATTTATTTATGTATTTTTATTTTAGTCTTTGGTAACTGGGTAAGGCCCACTAGGCACAAGTGCAGGTTTTCAGGGGTGACCTGGGAGCACTGGGCGGTTAAGTGACTTGCTCAGAGTCACACAGTATGCAAGCGGAGGTTGTGAGAATCAAACTCAGGCCTGGTCTGCTGGATGTATCAAGTGCATTCACATCTTGTTCCTCTAACCTCTATAGCTGTCAGCTGTTAATAACCAAAATCCCTCCCCTTTACTCAACTCTTTCTGCCTTAAAATCTATTAACTGGGGATCCAGTGATTGGGAATCGGTTTCCCTTCAATTCTAAAATTGGAGTTCCTCACAATGGGCTGTGCCAGGTCTTTCATATGTGGATAATTAAATGAAAAACACAATTGGGTGTGGGTACGCACTGAGTTGCCAATCGCTGACTGACGCAGCACCATAGGGAGTCCACCCACATTCGTATGAAGGGTAGTGGCGGGCAAGATCCCATCAATCTCCAGCAATCTTTTCTCTATTGTCAGCCAAAGGGGAACATAGGGAGAAGAATCCAGAACATCCATTGGGGTGGCCCACATCCAGTATGTACTGGTTTGGCTAGCCCAATGATGGAAAACCAAAGTGAGGTAGTTTCAGTCCCCAAGCCCTTAGCTGTCAGCTTCAGGAATGCCTCCTCCTTGGGCACTTCCCCAACCAAATAAAATCAGTGACACTACTATGAATTACCTTAAACCAAGTCTTGGGAGCCACTGATTTCAGAAGGTTAATGGGGTAAAAATATTGGGAGAACATTCATCTTCAATAACGTTAATATGCCCCCATAAAGATAACAGTAGACTTCTCCAGTGCTCTAAATCCTGCTGTATAGTTTTAAGTAGGGTGTCAAAGTTAAGTTTCTTCATCTGAGCTCCTTCCAGATACCTGAATGCCCAAGTATTTCAGGGACTTGGACACTCAGTCAAGCCTGAGATGTGTAGTTTCATTTCTGAAAACTCTAGAGTTAAGGGGAAAGATGGATACTATGTCCACATTGAGTTTATATTTGGTCAAGGCACTATATGCCTTGATTACTGTGAAGACCCCTGGAGTGGAGAAAGTAGATTGGGCTACATGAAGTAGAATATCATCTGCATAAACTGCTATTTCTCCTCCCAGTAACTTAGTTTATGCCTTTAATCAGTGAGGATGTCATAATAGAAATTATAAGGTGTTCAGATACAAATTGAATAATAAGAGGGATAATGGGCAGCCTTATCGTTTCAACCTGAAGAAGAAAATAGGACTAAAACACCCCATTGCAATGGAAGCATCAAGTTATGTTGGCAGCGACACTGCCGACCTCCCCACAGTGATGGCACAATACTGATGCAGGTATTGTGCTGCCTGTTCTGTGGGTGTTTTTCTGTGGGGGCTGGCCCCACCTGTGGGGCTCTGCCTCTCACAGCCCCTGGACTTTTAAGATTCCAACCCAGGTTGAAGTTGGTCCAGGAGGGGTGGAACACTGGGGAAGAGAAACAGGGAAAAAGGACCATTGCCACGAATGTTACCGTAACGGTCTTTTTTCCTGTTTTGCCATCAGGGTTTAGCCAAAAGGGGTGCACCACATTGCAATAGATGCAGGCAGCTGGGTTGGCATTAAGAGATTTAATCCATGTAACAAATCTAGGTGGAAATCCAAATCTGTGCAGGGATCTGAATAGAAACTGCCAATCCACCTTGTCGAAAGATTTCTCTGCATTCAGAGAGACCAGTGCAATGGCTTGAGAGGCATCTCTGGAAGCAGTGAAAATGTGTGCAAGTCTATGGAGATGGTCACTGAAGACCGCCCTGCATAAAGCCAACTTGATCAGTTCCGATGAGGTAAGGCAAAACCACTGCCAATCTGTTAGCAATCAGTTTAGAGCAAATTTTAATATCATAATTAAGAGGCAAAATGGGCCTGTAGCTTGATATCTGAGTTTGGTCTCTCCCTGGTTTAGGGAGGTCTATTATCATGGCTTCCAGAAGCCTGTGGTCTACCTGGGCTGTTTCCAACAAGTGCCGGAACACCTTTAGTAACCATGGGGCCAACTACTTTGCGAACCTTTTTTAAAAGTTTGATGAAAATCCATCCGGACCAGGGGCTTTGTCCAGAGGTAGATTTTTGATAACCATAATGATATCTTCCTCTGTAAAAGGGGCCACCAATAACTCCACTTGAGGAGTAGTCAGGGTAGGAAGGGAAAGTGAGTGAGGTATTGGTCAACCATGTCCTGTTAGGGCCTGTCAGGCATTTGGCTATATAATCCCCGGTAGTATACTTCAAATTCCTTAAGATATCTCTAGATTGGATTTTAAGAGACATCTGTATCTGATTGTGTGGCTTCAATACATCTTGAAGCCACCTGTTTTTCAGTCTAGGGGCTAAAAGGCATCCTGCTTTCTCCCCTTGCTCCATGTATTTGGCCCTAGATTCAAGAATGGCCCATTCTGCCTTCTCCCTCAGTAGCTCACAGTACTGATCTTTAAATTTGATGAGGTCTTCCTTTTCTCGATCACAAGTCCTAGTCAAGAGATACTTCTCCCTATCCCTAATCTGAGACAGCAATGATCTAGCCTTTTCCTCCCCTTGTTTCTTTCTGGCCATCAATATCTTAACAAGCTCCCCCCTTATGAAACATTTCAGAGACCCCCATTCCATAAGCAGGTTTTCTGTACAGCCCCAATTATCTTCCTTGAAACTGTCTAAGCTACCTGCAATTTGAGCGATAATATCCTTGTCTTTCAAAGTCTGATTGTTTATTTTCCAGATTTTATCAGCCAGTTGGGGCGCTGAAAGAAAAAGGTGATAGCTAACCATTAGGTGATCAGACCCCATGCCATGTTCCAAACTACTATCCAAAGGTCTCCACATAAATGATCTGCTAAGTAAAAAATAGTCAATCCTGGAGGTGGACCCCTGGACAGGGGAATGGAATATGAATTCTCTGACTGGGGGATGTAACACTCTCCAGGGGTCACACAATCCTACATGATCAATCAGATCTCTTACAGCCCACTGTGCAGGTGATAACCCCACACCCTTTCTTCCTCCTGATTTATCTGAGTTGGAGTCAAATGAGAGAGTCCAGTCCCTCCCCCAATATATTTGGGAGGGATAGGAAGGGTGATACAACATAATTGTGTCTGTGAAAAATGAGGGCAAGTCAGTATTAGGTTCATAAAAACTTCCCAGCACAAGCTCAACATTACAGAGCTTGCCTCTAATCAGAACATAGCACCCTTGCTTATTGATAATGCACTTCTAACAAAGGGAAGAGAGTGAGCCAAAAAGATAGCCACGCCTCTACTAGCGGAACTATCCCCAGCTGTAAAAACCTGCCCCACCTGCTGTCTCCGCAGTAGATTGTCCTCCTTCTCAAAAAGATGGGTCTCTTGAAGCATGATAATATTTCCTTGGAGAAAGGCTAAATGTTTCAGGATTTTCATTCTTTTCACCTGATGTCTCACCCCTTTAAAATTCCGTGTGAGAACCCTAAGAGGTGACACCATCTTTATGAAGAAGAAATTGTATGTGCCCAGGTTTCCTGTGAAAATACATCCTAGCACCGTACCCAGTCTTGTTGTTGAGACACCATGTCCCCAAATCCCCATCCTATAAATCCTCCCACTCCCTAATCCCCTAACCAAAATTTTCCTGAATCATTTTTTAATGTTCCCCCTTCCCAAAGCAGTTGCTCTGAAAACAGGTCCCTATAAGCCCCTACCCAAGTTTTAAATAACATCCAGAACAAAACCCAGAAATTAGGACCATTCCTACCCCCCTCCCCCCTCAGAAAAAAATTATTTGACCCATGATGTTCAGTTCACCTTCCAACAGCCTCCCTCCATCCTCCTGGCTCCATATTTTAATTAACCTTCCAATTAAGAATATCTAAATATTTCTATCCTATACCCCAATTTCTAAAGCAGAACATAACAGAAGCAATGCCATTTACAACCATAAACAACAACTATCAAAGTCCACCCTCTGGAGGATCAAAACAGACCCCCAGTCACTTATATAGTCCAACCAGGCTGATTGTGACAAAAGGTGAAATTAAAGTCACTTCCATGAATCAGAAATGTAGAAACATAGAAACTTAGAATTTGACTGCAGATAAAGACTGCCTGGCCTACCTAGTCTGCCCATTTCCTACCTAACAGATAAGCTGCAGATCCTAGTTAACCAACAGCTTACTTCCTCCTCACCCCACTAGGACTGCCTTACGTCTGTCCCATCCATTCTTGAATTCCCCCTCTGTTCTTGACTCCACGACCTCTTCAGGGAGGTTGTTCCATGCATCTACAACCCTCTCCATAAATAAATACTTCCTCACATTACCTCTGAGCTGTCCCCCCTCTATCTTCAAATTGTGCCAATTGTTCTTGCACATCTCTTTTTCTGAAAGATACTTCCCTCTTGGACTTTGTTGATTCCCTTGAGGTACTTGAAAGTTTCTATCATGTCCCCTTTTTACCTTCTTTCCTCAAAGGTATACATATTAAGCTCCTTTAGTTTTTCTTCGTATGTATTCTGGTGCAGACCCTGCACCATTTTGGTTGCCCTCCTCTGGACAGCCTCCACTCTGTCTATGTTTTTGCAGAGATGGGGTCTCCAGAACTGCACACAGTATTCCAGATGGGGTCTCACCAACTGTCTGTACAGAGGGATAACAACTTCCTATTTTCTACTATTGATGCCTCTCCTTATGCATCCCAGTATCCCCCAGCCTTCCTCGGTCAACAAGATAGATCTCTGAGAGGTAGAAAGTAAAGGTTAGCCAGGCCTCTGTCATGGCACTATATATATTCAAAGAACCCTCGCTTATCCTCAGAGGAGATGACACATTTAATTGTTCCACTCTTGTTCCCCCAAGGAATGGCTCAAAATTAAATTTCTATATCCAAACGGGAAGGAGAGGCCTTAAGGGCATACTGCTATTATCAACTTAAAGCACATACAAGCCTTATAATGAATGCTCTGAGTCTCTGTTGCAGCATGCTCCCCAGTACAACTCAAGATGCACCTTGCAGCTAGATCTCCTCAGGTTCTAGTCCCGCTTGCCTAACCAGTTATTCTCTGGTAGTGTAATACTTGCACCAACAAATATTGAGGCCAGGCATTTTCAATAAATTGATGCACTTGTAACTCAGGGCCTTTTTAAAACAAGTTGGAAACTCAGTTTTGCATGATGGCATAATACAGTGTCATGGCTAAACCCAAAAGCAGCTGTAGAAGGTCACTAAATCAGACCTGATCTCCAGAGCTGAAAACCTAAAGTCAATTAAGCAGATGAATGACAGGCATTGATAACCAGGGCCTGAGTTTTCCGCGATTCCACGGATGCGGCAAACCATGGAAATATCCACGGAATTTGCCATCACCACGGAATTGCGGCCGCCTGCGGAACAACGTCCGCTTCATTTGCCGGACGGGTGCCTAATCCCCGCCGGCTGAACGCTCCCACCAGCAGTCTTTGTGCCACGCTGGGAGCCCACCCCAGCGTGGCAAATGTGCCAATAGTTTTTTGCCGACGGGGTGCCCAGTCCCCGATCAGCTGAACGCCTCTAAAACGTTAGAAGCACGCTGGGAGCCCACCCCAGCGTGGCAACGTGCTAATAGTTTTTTTTTTTTGGCCGACGGGGTGCCCAATCCCGCCAGCTGAACGCCCCACCAGGCACTTGTGCACGCTGGGAGCCCACCCCAGCGTGGCAAACGGGTAATAGTTTTTTTGCCGGACGGGTGCCTAATCCCCATCGGCTGAATGCTCCCCAAGTCATTGTGCCACACTGGGAGCCCACCCCAGCATGGCAAGCAGTCCCGAACGCTCTTTTTTTTCCCTGTAAACAAAACTGTCCCACGCAGCGCTCCCGAGCCCCCATCCCACATCCCGCACCCACCCACTGCACACCCAGCCTCCCCACACCCCACCCCATACTTACCTCCGACTCTGTGCGTGATCTTCGGTGGACCGGGAACACGTCTGCACTCTTCAAAGGCGCATCGCGAACTGAGGAAATGCCGGTAAGCTGTATAATGGGCTAGATAGGAGGGTTCAACTTTATTGCATATCTCAGGCATTTTTGGAATTTTTGCAAATTTTCAACATGGGGTTTTGGGACCCCTTCTCATGAATGATGTCACTGTCATGGCGTTATTCGGGCTTGAAGGTGATCATGCTGCAGCGACTCGCGCAGTGACTGCGAATCACCCTTTGGGACTGAATACCGCCATGACAGTGAATCATTCATGAGAAGGGGGCCCAAAACCCCCATGTTGAAAATTTGGTGCCAAAATTCCAAAAAATCACTGTTTAACGAGTGTGTTGCGCAGTTCCTACGCAGGCTCGTAAGTTCACGAAATTTCAATATTTTCACTCCAGAGTTTCAACATTGCCATTTCACCACACTGTCTTATGAGTAGTACAGCTGTCATTTTTCACATCTCACCCAAAATGTGTTTCCACCCTTGTAGCGCAGAATGGCGCAGTCGGTGTGCGAAATCAATGTTCCGGACAGATTAATAAAATCACAGTGATACTGTTCATGAGCAGAGGTCTTAAACTGGCTATGTTGAAAATTTGGTGACAAACACCCATAAAATGACTGTGTTATGAGCGTGCATTGTGTCAGATATGGCAAAAAAAAAAAAGGAAAAAAATTATGGTAAAAATGTGCCCAGAATTGCGAAATTGGTAGTTGAGTGCCGCAGAAGTTCTGCAGCAAATGAGAACTCTGCCGCGAGAACTTTGTCTCCGATGTGCCGCAGAAAAATCGGGTCCTGTCGATAACCATTGTTAAACACAGTCAATTTATAGTGCCAGGAAATATCAGTAAAACCATGGTACTTTACTTTTTTCCCAGCTGCGCGCAGAATCTGCGTAACAAGGCATCAGCTCAGAATCAGGCTCCTCCAGTGATCAGTGAACAGGGCTGGTGTAGCTTTTCTTCAGTGACTCCGGTGCATTTCCACTCCTCAATGTGGCCCCATGGTATTTCTTCACTCCCTAATGTACAGTACCTATAAAGATTTTATATCCCTTCTTAACCGAGTTGGCTATCTTTACCTCAGTTTGGGCCTTTGCTGTTCTGACTGCCTTTGCTGCTTCCTTCTGCTTTAACTGGTACAGTTCTCTGTCCTGCTTCTTCTGTGCTTCATTATCATTCCTCATTGCTATCTTTTTCTCCTTACCTTCCCTGCCACCTCTTTTGGGAACTATAGTGTTTTTTCCTTCATTTTGATTTCTTTATTTGCTTCACACAAAGGTTTGTTGCCTCTGTGATGGCAGTTTTGATGTTTCCCCATTGTCCCTCAACCCCTCCTTCTTGCCCATTTGCTATGCTAGTGTTTTTATGAGGCACTCTCCCATTTTGCCAAAGTCAGCCCTCCTAAAGTCCACTACCCTCAATTTTGTGTGGATTGACTCTACGGCTGGGTTTATTACGAACCACACAGTTTGGTGGTCACTTGTTCCCAGATGGCTACCAACTTGTTAATCTGAGATCCTCTCTCCATCCCCATTTGAGAGTACCAGGTCTAAGATTGCTCCCTCTCAAGTGAGTTTCAACACTAGCTGTCTGGGGCATGCCCCCTGTAGGGCATCTAGAATGACCCTGCTCTTGAATGTGGCTGCAGCGAAGGTGCTCCAGTTAACATGTGGCATATTCAGGTCCCCTATCAACAATATCTCCCCTTTTTCTGCCATCCTAAGAATGCCTTCTATCATTTCCTTGTCCATTTCCTCCCCCTGAGATGGGGGTCTGCATACAACCACCTGTGCAGATTGTGGTGCAATTTCCTGTCTCCAGGGTGACTCACAGTGCCTTATCTCCTCCTTGTTAATCCTTTATGTCTATTGCTTTGATCCTCTCCCTATGTAGAGAGCTCCTCCTCCTCCTCTTCCTCTTCTACCTTCTGTGCCCTCCTGTAGATTGTGTTCCTGGTTTGTTGACATCCCAGTTATGGTTCTTATGCATCATGTTTCTGTGACTGCCACAATATCCAGGCATCCCTTCCATCAAGGCCATTAGTTCAGTGAGCTTGTTACATGGACTATGGATGTTTTTACTCATCACTCTCCATTTTTTGGTGGCCTTACCCCTTTTAGCCCCATCCCTGTCCTTACTGCCTTCATATTTTTTTCCATTTACCCCTGACCTTCTCCATATCGATTTCTCTCTCTTGGTGTTTACCTCATTAATTACCCTGCTTTTTGGGGGGGACTGGGATTTCCCTGTTCCTTTTCAGTGCCTCTTTCTTGGCTAGTTTAAATGCTTACCAATGAAGCATTTAAACCTATCACCAGGATTCTGGTTCCTCTCCTAGTAGATGCAGACCATTGTGCCAGTATTGGCCTGTATCCTCCAGGTGAACCACCAGTCCCTAATGAAGCTAAAACACTGAGCTCTGCTTCAGGTTTTCAACCATTGATTGAATACCATGACACAGAACACCCTAGCCTCACCCATGCCATAGACAGGAAGCACCTCCAAGAAGGTTACCATGCATGTTACTTGTCTATGGCCCCTCTTCAACTCCACAGACTCCTCCTGCACTGCTCTGATCCCATTCCCAGCCAGGTACTTTGTCCCTAGGTGGGCAGTGACATACAGCTCCCTCCCATGTGCAGCTTATCCCGCGATCATGTGAATTCGCTCCCTGTCCCTCCAAGCCATGGCGCTGGCAGGCACCCTACCTCTCTCTCTCCCCTCCTTCTCCCAGTTCTACCCCCTAACAATTGAGTCCCCTACCAGGATTTATTTCCTTCCAATTTGGGGTCCAGTGCCACCCTCCTGTGGGTCTCCTTTGTGGAAATCCTAGCATCCTCCTTGGTCTCCACTGTGGGTGCCACCATAAAGGAATCACGCTCTGCCAGAATGACGATTTAATTGTAGAGATGTACAAATGGAGGGATGTTCTTGTGTTCCACCACCGCCACCTCACTGGAGCCCACTGTTCTCCAACTGCTTTTCTTTCTTGGCAACCTCTGAGGCAGTGGTGGCAGCCCTGTTGATCCCTGAGTGGGAGAGGAGGTCCCTTGAATCCTGGCCAACTCAGCCTAGAAATCAGCAACTTCATCCCTCAGCCCAGAGAGGTGCCTGCAGATAAGACAGCACCACATTCTCCAGAACATCTCCCAGGAGACTGCCACTCCACAGTCACTGCACAATTCCCATCATGTCTTATTTGTGGCCCCTCGTTTGTTGTTTTGTATGCTTACTCTTCCCTCTCTCTGTTTTATTTTTTTTTATTTTTTCTCCCTTCTTCCCTACTGCCTCTGCACCCTTACAGCTCTTGCTTTTCTTGTTTTGGGGCAGGAGGTTCCTGTGTCCCTCAGTAGTCTCCTTCTTACTTGCTCAGAGACAGACCTCCAGCAGCAAGGAGGTGAAGGAGAGCTGTTCTTTTCCTTCTATGATGATGAGTCTTTTGTGCCTCTGTGATCACTCTCTTCCTGCTCACAAACAGGAAGTTCCTTTTGTCAGTCAAATCCACTGCCTATAAAAGTGGAACTGGCTGAGGAGGGGGGAGGGCTATATAGTCCCTGTGGTAAAATTCTAGCAGCTGCCTCCTTCCTTTTGCTGCTCTCTGCCAGAAGCTTACTAGGAAAGTTTTTAATGCAGGCAACTGGCTTTCTGCTGCCCAACCCACACAGCCTAATTTGCAGCTGTCCTCTTCACCTAGCTAACAGCACAGACAACAGTTCCCTTCCCTCAGCTCAGACAAGCACACTAACTATTGTCTTTTGTTTGTTTTTGTACCCTGATTAAAGGTCCCAGCAGTAGAGTTGTAGTTCTTTAGTCGCAGTAGTAGAGTAATAGAACAGGGACATTGCATTTAAAAGTACTACTTTTCTATCTCTACACTCATAAACTCCTATCTAAAGAAGCAAGTTTTTGTTTTGTGAGATGTTAGTGAAATAAAACATGACAATAGCCTCAAGGATGGTTACCATGAAATTATCCCAGCATAGGCACGGGAAGTAGGGGTGCTGGGGGTGCGGCAACACCACCTGGAATATTTGAGAGCCAATTAATAAACACAGAATCACAGCTGCTTCCTGCTTTTAATTTTTTTTAAATCCAGCAGAGGGCACCCACACCTGGCTTCTGTGACAGTGCAGAATGGGGGGATGAAATCACATGATGTGCTGGCAGGCTATGGAGTGAGGTCAGGTGGTAGGCTCAAGGGGAATTAGGCACCGTTTCCTTTGTAGCACACATAGTGTAGAGAGTGTGACGAGGAGTGAGAGATTGCTTGTGTTTTAACAGAGAGAGATAGCCCAGCCATGAGCCGAAGTATAGTGAGCACTGCAGCACTGAGCAGTTTGGTGAACTGGACTGTCTGGTGGTGGCCAGGTATAATCTATCCATCCATACCTCCAGTCTAGATCAAAATTAAATATTTATTTTTTTTGCTCATTCCTCCTGACGTGAAGCTCACTGACTGAGCCTGGGAGGTGGGAGCTGCCTGAGACCCAACCACCGTGACCAGATTCATCTGATTTGACATTCAGTGTAGTGAGCAGCACTGAACAGTTAGGGCAGGAGTGGACTGTTGGGTGGTGTGGCTGCCAGGTATAAATCTATCCATCCATCCAGGCGTCCACCCGGTCTAGATTAAATTTTTTACTTGTTCATGACCACGTGATGTGAAGCTCATTCACTGAGCTGCCTGACTGACCTCTAACCACCAGACTCACTCATCCGATCCGCGATTCCATTCCGATATAATTTATGTCGTTGACAATCATCAATTTGGTTCCCTGTGTGTGGTTCAGCAAAGTAGAAATGCAGCAGAGCAAGAGCTGCAGAGAACTAGGGTCATGACTGGGAGAGGTTTATTTGGAGCAGTGTATCAACCCAGTTAACAAATAAAAGAAATAAATAAAAAATGCATGAGAATCCCCATATTTAAATGACATTGAGCAGACTATCTTTGACTATGAACAACACTATAATTTAATCATGTTTGATCTTTCAAGTAAATCAGAGATGGATGGATCCAACACAAGCACAGCCTCATTTGAAACAGTAATAAACTAAAATCAGGGAGCAGTCTGTATCTCTGCTAGTCAGACCAAAGACATTAATGTCAATCAGATAGGACTCACACACCCAGTTATTATAAATACATGCACTGAGGTACTGAAAGGTGGTCCAAGAGGACAGCAAAACATGTTATTTTAGAGTTAGAAATTCACATTTAAGGTATTAAAAATAAGAGGGCTCATTTGAAATAACCTGTCCACCCTAACAAAGGTGTATGTCACCCCAGATTGTTGGTGGATCATCAGGTTATTGCTGAATTCTTTGAAATCAAACATTTGCAGTTATGTTTAATGACTGGATGAGTGAGTCCCATTTCCAGTGCCTACATCTTTCAAGTAAGTCCATGTTAGATGCGTAACTGTTGTCTTTCTTCTATTATTTCATATATACTCGCTAAACACATCTATTTTTTTTAGTTATCAGCTCGGTGCTAATGAATGTGCTGATGACTGAACCTAATCAATTTTCAAATTGTATTGTATTATACTCATCCTTGCCATTTGTACCTTTGCACATCATTTTGAGCTAGAGGCACCAGTCATATAAGCATGTGTTTACTACTCAGAATACACATGATTTTCTTGCTTCTGTACAAACAACATTGCACAGCACTGAAATGCCCAAACATGTTATCCAGGCTAATTCTCTGTGATTCAATATAAAGCTATGGGGTGCTATTAAGCCTTTCTAAGCTAATAGCACTCTCTCTCTATAACTGTATATAAATCACAGAGAAACAATCTGTTATCTGTTGTGGCTCTAATTCAGAAGTCTTCTGTACTCAACCATTTTCCTTCAAGTCTGTGAAGTCCATGCTGTGAATATGACCATTTCCAATGTTTGGTGCCCCCCCCAGTTTTAATTAACTGACTGCTTGCCATTCAATGGAGGCTACATGTATATTACTTTAAAACTGGGGATCGGGGTCATAATTATCTCATTAGGGCGACCTTGGTCTGTCCCCGGGGAGGTGAGACAGATCTTGAGATAGTGAAGGCTGTCACCTGTTAAATATTTTTGCAGACACTTCATTCCTCCTCTGTTGCTCATTTATGAGGTCCTGATGTCAGCCGGGGTCAAGTCCCTTTTGAATGGAATATTTGTACAAAGCTGCTGAAGGGGCTCTTAATCATCCTTCCTGTCATATTCAAGCCAGGGATGGCCAGACCATACTGGACTCCTCGGTCCACACACACACAGCTCCCGCCATCTCTCTCTCTTTCTCTCTCTCCCTCCCTCTCCCCCTTGTGTTGATAAAAGCACTTAAGCTCACTTTTCAGAAAGAAAAAAAGTTTGGCTAGAAGAGAAAGTTTTAAATTTTATAATGCTAGGCAGGGAGGGGTAAGGGTCTATGATTTCTTGGAGGGCATGTGGAATGGTTTAACATGTTGGGGGTTGGGGGTTGGTTTCTTCCAGATGTCAGCTAGGTGGAACAGAGTTTGGGGAAGACAGAGAGAAACAATTTTTGTGGGTGACTGATTGAGCTGACTCCAGCATGAGTGCTGAGCTAGGAAGTGAAAGGTCAAAACAACATGATGCACATACTTCAAATCACATGATAAGCACCCCATGTCATGTGTAAACAGCATAAATGACATAAATCTCCTGTACTGTAAAGTATTTATGGCATAACAACAATAGTTGGCCACAACATTTAGCTTTATCAAGGGTTTATGTTCCTGTAAATTATAACAAGTTCAGATTTGTATTAGATGCAGATGTTAACATAATTAATTCCTCAACCCACAAACTTAAGGTAAACATGTTCAAAAGTCATTCAGTTTCATGCTCACCATATAAGATGATAGTTATAGTTCAATAATCTCTGTGTTGTCTCTGTAGCAAGTTCCAGCAGGGCATCTGACTGCTTGCTGAAACTTCTAACAAATGCCATTTAGCACATCTAAATTGGTGATCACCATCCTTTGCCTTCCTGCACTGCCAAGAATATGACATGGTGATATCAGATACAAGGCACCGTGTGTCTGACATCTTCCAGGTCCAGGTGGCACCAAGTGTTTCAGTTGAGTGCTGTGGGTGGCGATGGTAGTATGCTGTAATCCCCCAGATCATTTTCTAGTTTCTAAAAATAATTAGTATCTTCCAAATCTTCACAATATGTATAACATTACATTAATAAAAAATCCAAAAGCCACAGTATTCTATATTGCCCTTTACAATTTACAAAAAGCATGGTTTGAAAAATGTTTTAACGAAGACCGTAGGGGTGCTAGGAGGGCAGCAAAAAGGATTAAGTTCAGAAAAACATTTAGCCAAGTAAGTGTGCCATTTTGATAGCTGGCTTGACACAAGTGCACAATTTATCTTGCTACACATTATTGTTTCAGTATGCCAAATGTAAACAAATGAAATACATATAATTGTATATTTAAGAGCAAAACCACTAAATATATTAATAATCATCATCAGTTATTTAGTATGTCCAGTCTCTCATTACTGTGAGATGCGTTGAGAGTTGAGGAATGGAGGAGGGATTGGGGTGTGTGCATTTAGGTGGTTTGGGGTGGGGGGAAGGGGGAGTGTGGAAAAGGGAATACTAAGAGAGAGAAGTAAAATCAAGGCAGCAAACCTTAGGGTGACTAAGCACCTTGCATCTGACATCACCGGCCACGTCCCTAGTAGAAAACCTTCTTTATAGTTATCTTACCCAAAGAACTTGACAATGCACTCTTATAACCATAGAGGCACAGTAACTGTATATGAAAACTTACAATATAGAAGGGCATGAGTATGGTGAATGCCAGTTCAGATGTGCTTAATGGTGTTGCTACAGGAGCATTGGCAAGCAGACAGATGCCCTGCTGTGATTTGCTGCAGAGACAATACAGAGATTGAAGAACTGAAACTATCATCTTGCATGGTGAACATGAAACTGAATGGAAAGGAAAACAGTGAATAAGTGCAGGCCACTCACTGATGTGATCAGTGCCTCATCCACAGTAAAGCTGCTGGAATGCGTGTCATTTCTTTTTTTTTTTGTATCATTGCTTTTTTTCTGTTTATTAAAGTTGCACTACCCTTTCCACATTCTCTGTTGCCACATCTCTCTTTAGCAGTAGCAATAAAGGCTCAGAGTCAAAAGGCTGACCTTCAGAAAATATAACGGAATGCAGCGGGATGAAGATAGGGTGGCATGATAAACTTCCCTAAGGGAAGCAGTGAAGGCAGTAAGTTAGGCAATGCCTTCACTATGGCTCCTTTTAGCTGGCCCACTGTCTCTTGACTCCCCCCCTTTCTCACCCCTTTCTAGGGCTTCCCTGAGACTTACCCCCATCCTAATGAAGTCCGCCCTCCTGAAGTCCAGAACCCTCACTTGGTGTGGCATGGCTCAGTAGGTTGCACACTCACCTCTGAGGCTGGGAGATCAGAGGCCTGTGGGTTCAGTTCCCACATCTGGCACTTGGGTTAATATCCCAGTACTGACACTGTAGTGCAGCATGAGAGGGGTGCTGCACTTCTGAGGTGCCGTCTCTCGGATGAGACGTTAAACTGAGGTCCCATCTGCCTGGATTGGTGGTAGTTCAGGTGGATGTTAAAGATCCCATGGCACTAATCGAAAAGAGTAGGGAAATTTTATTGAGAAATGGACTTCAATGCATAACAAAACAATAGAAAAAAAAACAGAAAGAAACATAATCATACAATACTTAAACAATGTCATACAATTGATCCAATAGCTGTTAAGGTGTTCCAAAGGAGTGTGAGAAAAGTCATAGTCCATCAGACGTTGCAGAGCTTTGCCAACACTGATGAATAATTCTTCAGTGTAACATATCTTCTGTTGTAAAATCCAGAGACATCTAGATTGCCATAATAGCGTAAAATACAAAAAATAACATAAAGGTTGTCACTATGGTATTTGACAAAAGTATTCAAAAGGACCAAACAAAGGGCTGAGTAAGTAATATTCCCAAATTCAGGTTCCTGCCATTGGTCAGCCAAAATGACCAAAAAGGTTATATAAGCACAGTCCGCATATAAATGACATTGAGTCTCTAGCAGTTGTATACAGGTGGGATGAGGACAAAGTCTCTCAGACAGTTGTTTGTGCTTGCTATTCTCCTAACCCCTAGTTTCCCAAAATTGCTAAGCCATACACAATCCCATGCATAAGGAGGAATATGTTTATTTTGTAAATGTCAGAGAACAACTACCTGCCTATCCTGGGGGCACTCAGGGAAAACGATCTCAGTAGAACGTTCAGCTAGTAAGATGGACCTATAGATAATTTTCTTATCAGCAGTTAAAAGTGAAGAAGGGGTAATATGCCATTTGATAAGCTGTTTAAAACAGTCTGTAATACTATGTGGTACAGCAGAAAGTTTGGACAATAACCGGGGAATACCAGATAGCCAACTAGGCCTACAGAAATCGAGCCAGCGATCTAAAAAAGGTCTCCAAAGGAGATCCCCTGGTCGCAACACCTTACCAAAATTATATTCTACAAAAAGACTGTAAAAGAAAGCAATAGGATGGAGCATATAGACAACACCTTCAGCAATCAGTCTATAAGTAATTTCCCATTTAAGGGTTCAAACGAACCCTCAAAAGCTTGAAAAACACTAAAAGCAGTGTCCAAAGAGAAAACGGGGAGATAAACATAACAAATATATAGAAAATAGGGGTGAGAACTGTTTTAATCAACAGTACCCTCTTTTTTTCGATAATTGCTGCCCTTTCCAGTTTCCTACCATCCTAGACCCCCCTGGCTAAAACAATGTCCCAATTTACCTTCGCCATATCACCAGGGCCAAACAATAGGCCCAAAATCTTAATAGGGTCCCTAGAAACAGGAATTCCTGCAATAACCCCCGTGGGTGGGACAGGAGTAGAACCAATAACAACCCCTTTACTTTTACTGTAATTAATTTTGGAGCCTGAGAGGTGAAAAAAAAGCTCAATAGAGTCTGCCAAGGTAGAAATAGAAAAATGAAGGGGCAAAAGTAATACCAAGTCATCAGCATAAGCTAATACCTTGTGGGGAGCTAGAGAAGGAAGTACACCAAGGCCCTGTAAAGTAGTGTTGGCATGCAGTAACTGAATAAAAATATCTATGGTAAAAGCATAGAGAACAGAACTGAGTGGACAGCCTTGTTGCACCCCTTTAGTAATAGCGAACCTATTCCCAAGCCAGCCATTTACATTAGGGATAAGCACCACACCTTTATACATTGCAGAGATCCAAAAAAATAAACTGATCAGGGAACCCAAAAGCTTTCAACACAAGAAATAAAAAAGAATGAGCTACCCAATCAAAAGCTTTCTCTTGATCCAAACCAAAAACATACCCTTGTAAGGGACCCACCTCCCCTGTAGAAAACACCTCCTGTAAATATATTAAGTTGTCCTGTTGTTTTCGTCCTGGAACTGCACAAGCCTGGACTGGGTGTAGTAGAAAGGGGGTAAGTACAGAAAGTCTAGCCAAAAGAATTTTACTCAATATTTTTAAATCAGTATTTAGTAGGCTAATGGGCCGCCAATTGCTTAAATCAGACCTATCTCCTTTTTTGTAGAGAAGTAGCAAAATAGCTTCAGACATAGATGGAGCGTATTCCCCAGAGCGTAAGATAAATTCAGGAGAATCACTAGCACAGGTCCAAGGAACTGTAAAAGGTCTAAAAAGCCTGCACTTAGGCCATCTGAGCCAGGGGCAGATTTGAAAGGTAACCCCTGAACAGCTGCAGTAACCTCAGCCAAAGTAATATCAGCTATCAAAGTCTGCTGTTGAGCCGTAGACAGTGTGGGTAACTGCAGCTTATCCACAAGTGGAAGAGCCACCTCAGCTGCCAAAACAGGGTCATGAGCTAGAGAGGAAGCCATATGGGTTTCAACCACATGTAAAAGTTCCAGGGGGTCACTGACAGTATGGACATGTACATCAGTCAAAACAGAGATTAATCGAGAATCAATCCAGTTTTTGTTTTCAGTAAATGGATCCAAAGAGTAGCGTGTCATAGAGGTGCCAAAACTTAATTCTTGATCTAACGATTTGCCCCTATCATTATAGAACCTAACTATTTGTTGTTTTATAGTAGCTATAAGCTCACTATAATCCTGGTTAGTAGTTTCTGAAAGGGAAATAAGATGCTGAAATTGGTGTCTCAGCTGTAAGTATCCCATATAGTCAGTAATAGATTGAATGTATGCCTGACGTTGAAAAAAGAACTTCCAATATTGCTTAGAATCCTCCTACCAATCCAAAATGTAATCATAACATTCCAACACTGAAAAGCGAGCCACCCAGTCCCTCTCCCATAACTTACAGAGGCGAGAATTTTCCAACAGCGATTCATTCAACTGCCACCCATTCTTTTTACACCTGGGGGCTCCTTCCCAGGAAATAGTAACTGTAAGAGTACAGTGATCAGAGAATTCTATGGGCGAGTAGAAGCCTGCACAACCTGAAATACCAAGGATAAAAATGAAATTGATACGGGTCCGGAGAGGTCACCAAAATACATGTAACCCCCGTAGGATATAACACCCTATAGCAATCCAACATATGTGCAGTAGAGATAATATTTTTTAAAGCTACAGAATCACAAAAACGTTTATCCGTGATTAAACCCCGATCAGTAATAGACAACCCACAATTAAAATCCCCTAACCAAACAACCAACCGAGAAGTATGCAACAAAGGTTGCACTTCTTTAAAAAGTGCCACACAGTGAGCCTTAGTTTGGGAGGTATACACTGTGATAACCCTAAAATGTTCAGATAAAAAAGAAATATCGAAACACAATGCCCTTCCTGGATATATATCTACTAATCTAGAAACCGAAAGTTGAGGGTTAGTATACAAAATGCCCAAGCCATCACAAGTATCATCCCCCACAGACCAAAAGGAAGGTCCCCGGGACCAACAATGAGAGGCATGCTGAAGGTCCTGGTGTGATTTCATATGAATGTCCTGTAAACAAATTATATCAGAGGAGAAGGAATGAAGATGGGAAAAAAAGACAACTTGTTTCTTCTCTCCCTTAATACCGTTAACATTTAAAGTGGTAAATGTTAAGGAGGACATCTAAGGGGAAAAAAAATGAAAAAAAACAGAAAACCTAACCTAGAAAAAATACTCAAGGGGGCTTCCCTGCCTGTCAATGTCTAGTCCTCTTGGCAATAGAGTCCTAAGGACAGCTATCAGTGTCAGTAGCAGAGACAAAAGATGAGGTATCAGTCTCGTCACCCGAATCCCCTCCAGTATCTTCTTCTAACGAGGCAAAAATATTCCCTATAGGTACAGGATCCTTCGGGGAGAAGGTTTCTGTATGGGAATAGTTTTTTGTGAAGTTTTGGGATCAGACATGGTTTTACCACATCTATTTTGTTTTCTAGGAGGAACCACCGTAAAAGGGACTTCGGGGGGGGCGGAGGGGGGCATGGTGTCTACAGTACTAGGTGTAGGGTTCTGAACAGGGTCTGGTAAAGCAGCGAAGCCAAATCTGAGGCCAAACCTGAGGGAGAAGGTGCACTAACCAAAGGCACAAGGGAGGGATGGAAGGAGCAATATCAGGTGCAGAGGTCGGACAATCTCACCGGGACAGAGTGAGCAGCAGCCACCTGAGAAGCTAAAGCAAGCTGGGCTTGATTTATGAGACCTTCATGGGAGGGACAGTCCTCACGATTATGAGAGGCCCAAGGACAATGGCCATAAGCATGACCAGTTTGTTCACAAAGGTTACATTTAAAAAGATTCAAACAGGCAGAGGCTAAATAGCTGTAATCTAAACAGTGACTGCATCTGGTGACATCACAGGCTGAACTCAGGTGTGTACTGAGACCCACATTTGAAACAAGATCTAGGCTGCCCTATATAAAAAATAGAGCCCTGTCCCTGCCTAAAAGAAATACACTTGGAAGATGTACAGGATCAGAATTGGTGGAGAAAAGTTTCACTTTCACCTTACCACCCCACCCCCAAATCTGTTCGCTATCCATTGTAGGGGTAGGGTGACCTAAGATCTCACAGCGCTGCCACAACCAAAAACGGATATCCTCAGCATTTACCCTTCATTTTTGAATAAAACCATAATGGTTTTAATCAGAGGCTTAGTGAGGGTATGCCCTGGAAAGGCACCCATTGGGGTCATTCTTAAGGGTATTATACTGAGACCAGAAGCTAGCCAAATTAGCACATTCTTAAAGCTAACATCAAAATTGCCATTCCCTAATGAAATTAAAGCAAAATCCCAAAAGAAAAAATGTCATTGATTTTTTAACAGAGACCTGGCAATAAACAACCTATCAGGAATGTGTTCCAAGCCCCTTGTACAAAAGTCGAATCATGCTCCTCCGGGAGCAGGTTCCCCAGTGGAATGAAACAAATCAGCTAGCTTGAACAAAGGGGCTGGGGAAGACTTCTCCTGGTGGTCGGCCAGAGCCTTAGGGCTAGGCCCCATCCTAGGTTCAACAGAAACATTGACTAAGTTGGTACCAACACCAGAAATGCTATTGTTAGAAACAGCAGGTAATAAGTTCATTAAGTTACCCCAGGTGTGTGGAGCCTCAAGCAGGAACAACGTCGGTGGCTACAGGGAAAGAACACATCCTTTGTAGGAGAGATCAGATGTGTCAGGAGTCCAGTGTCCAGAGGCCACAGGGACCCAGCCAGCTGCTGAGAGGGCCTTGTGAGGAGACCAAGAAGCATCTCGAAAAGCAACTGGAGGGGGTGCAGGAGCCAAGTCACCCCATTTAGTGGAAGAAGGATGATCCAGAAATGAGAACATGGTTTCCAAAGGGAGAGGAGCAGTAACCATAGATGCAGGAGCAGGCTGGGTGGCTAGAGATAATCCCAGACGTGACTTTGAAGTTTTAGAAGCACCAGGCTGAAATACAGTAGAAGGAGGTGGCAAATCCAATGGCCGTCATCAGTCAGTAACTGAATCACACTCATAATCCATGGAGACAGGCATCACAGAGTGGGAGAAACAAGAACCGGCTTCCCAGAGCAGGCGTCCGACTGGGTAACTTGGCCTACCCAGTGTGACGCAATATCGACCCCCACAGAAACCAAAGGGCCCACCGGAAGATCTGAGTGCAGCTCTCCACAAGTATTCAGGTGCTCCAGAGTGGTCAGAGAACTGGAGGGTTCCTGAGGTACTGGAACAGCCAGAAAACAAGTCGGCAACGATGAATCAGGTACAGGCAAAGCTATAGCGTCAGTTTCCATACAGTCCTCAGCAGCACTGTCGGGTGAAAGACCAGCAGCTGCCATAGCTAGATCTACAGCCTTCTGAGTGGAAAGGATAGGAGCAGAGGCCAGAGCTCCTACCCTAACAATGTCTGCACCCTTCAGGGAACAAGAAGAACTGGCCATTTCGGCAAGACGGCCAACAATCCCCCTGCAGGAAGAGTAGGGGAATTTCCCCAGTGTCCTGGCCAAATTTCTCTCATTCACTAAAAATACCACCAACAACATAATCTGGTGCAAGGTCAGTTGGCATTCATCTGTATCCCCCTTCCCCAGGTCATGCCTGAAAATAGGCAGGATTTGTTTAGTGCACTTCCACGATCAAAAAAAAAAAAATGTTCATTTTGTAGTTCTCACATTGAACCACATTGTAGGATGGTCACTGGACTGCAAGTGTTCACCTACCCTGACATCCATAGTTCTGTTCCCATTGGTAAGTTAGTCTTACCTCAGTAGTGGGCAAGATTATAGAGGCTCTCCTTAAGGAAAGGATAGTGCAACATCTGGAATACATGGGAGCACAGGATCCAAGACAGCATGGGTTTACAAAGGAAGGTCCTGTCAAACTAATCTCATAGATTTCTTTGACTGGGAAACCAGAGTGGTGGACCAAGGGGGAGCAGTTGATGTTGTCTACCTTGACTTCAGCAAAGCTTTCGATACTGTTCCACATAGAGATTGATTAATAAGTTGGGTAGGCTCAGGATTGGTCAGAAGTTGGTCAACTGGATGGCAAACTGGTTGATGGGCAGAAAACAGAGTGGTGGTAAATGGTATACAGTCAGAAAAGATGCATGTCACAAGTGGGGTACCTCAGGGATCAGTCCTGGGGCCACTCATCTTCAATATCTTCATCAGTGACATTGCATATGGACTGGAGGGTAAGGTTTGTCTGTTTGCAGATGACACCAAGATCTGCAATAGAGTAGATGATCCAGATGGGGTGGGCAGAATGAGAAAAGATGAGGATAAACTAGCAAAATGGTCAGAAGAGTGGCAACTGGGGTTTAATGCAAAGAAGTGCAAGATCATGCACATAAGGAAGAGAAACCCTGAAGCCACCTATAGGCTGGGAGGGGACACAGGAGTTTCTGGCAGTCACAAGTGAAGAAAGAGACTTGGGCATCATCACCGATGACCTGGAATCATCCAAGCAGACCACTAAAGCAGTAGGTGAGGCTAGGGGGATGTTAGAGTGTATTAGTAGGGGTATCACAAGTCAGAAGAGGGAGGTAATAATAACCTCTTTACAAGACACTGGTTAGGCCCCATATGGAGTACTGTATGAAGTACTGGAGGCCACACCTTCACAAGAACATTAACCAAATTGAGGCAGTCCAGAGAAGGGTAACGAAATGGTGCATTGACTGCATCAGAAAACATGAGGACAGATTAACGGAGCTCAATATGTATACCCTAGAGCAAAGGAGGAAGAGAGGTGATATGATCGAAACATTCAAACACCTTACGGGCATTAACAAGGTGAAAGAGTCTAACGTGTTTCAATACAAGAAACATAGCAGGACAAGAGGACACAGCATGAGATTAGAAGGAGGCTGATTAAGGCAAGAGCAAATAGGGCTAGCACAGGGACACCAAGCTGATTGTGGCAAGCATAGCGTTTAGATTGGAAATATTTTCATAATTTAACCCAGCCAGAGATGAAACTATAGTAGAGGGCAAAGGCCCATACTCAAACTGTGAAACTGGATGAAAAAATCCCCACTGTGCAGCAGGAGGGTAGAGCCTTTCTATTACTACAATACTGTTACACTTTTATATGCTTTCAAGGGGCTTTATCATAAAGCCCCTTGGAAGCATATAAAAGTATAACAGTGACAGTATTGCTGCACAGCAGGGATTTTTTCATTTTATCATGAATGCAAAAGGGGAATTTATTGTACTTTATTTTAATATTTAATCCTTCATCATTCATTCAAGCCCAGCAATATTTTGTGGATAAATGTGTTTGATGTCTGTGTTTCTGACTAATGTTAGCACACAAATCAGTGAGCTTCTCTCTCCAGCTATAACAATTACATAGAAACGTAGAAGTTGACAGCAGATAAGGGCCGCAAGGCCCATCCAGTCTGTCAATTTCTTTTCTACCTTATGAATGTCCCATCGGCCTTTGCTTTGTCAATGGCCTATCTTTCCATACTTATCTGTATTGCTCCCTTATGCCTATCCCATGCCTATTTGAAGCCCTTCACTGTATTCATATCCACCACTTCCTGAGGTAGGCCGTTCCATGCAACCACCACCCTTTCTGTGAAAAAGAACTTCCTCACATTACCCCTTAATTGGCCTCCCTCTAATCTCATGCTGTGTCCTCTTGTCCTGCTATTTTTCTTCTAGTGAAACATGTTAGAGTGTTTCACCTTGTTAATGCCCTTAAGGTGCAATTAAGGTGTATGAATGTTTCAGACATATCGCCTCTCTCCCTCCTTTGCTCTAGGGTATACATATTGAGCTCAGTTAATCTGTCCTCATTTGTTTTCTGATGCAGTCCTGCCAGTCCCTGCCAGTAAAGTTATTTCAAAGTTTTGAGATTCGTAGTAAATGCCTCATCTCTGGGGACGCTCATGGTGGGGAAGGGGGCAAAAATATACTTAGCAGTGCTTGGCCATTTTTTTCTGCACCTTGCTCATGTGGAATGTACGGTCCAGTTAATCATTTACCTTCTTGGTTCCAGTCTTTGTCCCACATCAGCATATACTGTGATGTGTGCCAAGTGAGGCATGGGTCTGCACTGACCATTATAGGTAACATTGCAAGGTTTAGATGCTGATTTACTTGTGTTAATTAACAATTGTTAATTGTATTACTTACCAATTTCTAATTAACACAATTAAATCTGCTTTGAGAACTGTCACTGTTGACTATAATAAAGCATGCAGTCCTGTGCCTCGCTTTGCATACGTCACAGCATATACAAATGCAGGGTCAGGGCAATGAATTGAAGGGATCAGATGGATAGTCCATTGGGTCTCAAATAATATCCCTTGGGGACCTAATTGCTCAATGGTAGCACTACATACTTCAGTATCAGCAACCTTAGAGCACAAAGAAGTCAAGTGACTTGCTGAGGATCACACAGCAGTATGCACTTAGGCAGCTGTGGGATTCAAAACCAGGTCTCCCACTCTGCAGCTCAGAGCCTTATCACACTACACTATATTTTGTTTTATGACTTCAGTTATGATTTTAATCATTCTTTTTTTCAGGCAGCAGGCAGTGCTGTGTAACTTCTCAGGAGTAAGTTAATAGCCATATCAAGAACCATCACTGGTTGAACAGAGAGTGAGTGAAGGACAAGTGGAAGACAATAACAATGTAAGTACCTTCAGGAGAGGGAATGTCTAAAAACACAGTTGTAATCCATCATGTTAATCACTGTGTGGGGGAGGTGTCACAAATTGTGATAAGTACTTGAGAGGTAGTACAGCTTTCTTATTTGATATTTTTGTTTTCATTATGTACCATATATAATTGCTGTGACCAATTTTCCATCCATATTTATACTACTGAATAAGAGACATAAACACAATGTGCAGTAAACATCATGCTTTTAATTGCAATGCTTGCAATAGTAACATTAACATTTAATTCTGTATTTTTCTTGCCCCTGCTCCTCCAAGGATCTGCCTGGTCACGGACACCTTGGCTCCCACTTTCATGTTAGCCAGACTCTAGACATCCCCAGCTTGCCTTCCTGAGGCAGGTTCATAAATCTTAGGGCATCAGTGCCACGAACATGGGACTACAATCGTGAGCTGGCCCCAAAAGCTCATTAGGGCAGGGCAGGCCTCATAGATGCGGGTGCGAGCTGTTTTTTTTCTTGATTTTCCCTGAGGGTAGAGATGTGCAATGATGACCTGCATCTGTCCTGCCCTCTGCTACTGTGAGATGCCTGCATTAGTGATTCCTTCCAACCTCCGCTAGGAGTCATCACGTGCCAGACAATCATCCCACCCCTTCCCCAGAAGAAGGAGTGCAGCCCAGAGGTGCCTCAATCCTTCTTTCCAGTCCGGCCCTCCAGTTCCTGGGTCTGTTCCTGAATCCGGGTCACTGGCGTCGCAAGTGGAAATCCAATAACATTAACATTTAAAAGGTATTTTGCATGTTAACATTATTAAATTAAAAATAAATGGTGTCTGTAGATAGAAAATCAACGTCGAGCAACTGTCATTCGTTTCTTTTATCTTTTTCTAATTTACAATAAACTTTGGCACAGTTTACCTTCTGACATGAACTTTATTCAATAAAGTGTATGCCAGAAGGTAAATAGTGTCATTCTTAGTCTCTTTATCATCTTCTAGCCTTAGTTTCAACTGTTTCTTTCATTGTCTGGTACAGAGGTAGATTTCGGTACTGCTTTCTGTGCCTGAGGTCAGTTGGTTTCATTATTAGCAGAGTTGTGCAATGTTGACGTTCCTGTTTTAAAAAAAATTAAGAACAATGTTAAAACTGCATGCTTATTTGTGGGTTGTGTATGAAAGTCAGTGGACTTTTGTAGCACATTAAATCAGAATGTTCATTTGTTCTGATAGTCTTTCTTTTCCTTTCTAGGTTTTCAGCTGTTTCTTGAGATGAATATTGGATTTGTTCAGGTAAGGTAAACAGTTTTTGGGTCTGATAATGTAGCTGACAGGCAGGCTATAATTTATTGCTGTGTTTTCATATACCAGTCAATTTTTTTATAAGTAGAGGTTTGTGATTTAGAAGGTGATTAATGTTCCATTACCGTAACACCTGGTCATACATGCCTTACTGCTTCATTGTGATAGTTCTCTAACATGAAAAGAGTTGCTTAATATACTGTGGCCCAGATATTCAAAAGAGTTGCGCATGGCACAACAGTGTTGCACCATGCACAACCCACTGATGTGTCCTGGTGTGATATTCAAAAGGGAAAAGTGTGCCGCACAAATCCCGATGCGCCGGAGCACATCAGTAATGTATTCAGGCACAGGTAGGGGAGGCATGCCCATGCATAACCTGCACAGCCCAATATTCAGCCCAGGATGTGCAGAATCATGCATGTACCTTCTACCTGCGCATGCACAAAGTTAAGCCAAAAAAAAAAAAGGAACAATGATGGCCACCCACAAGTGAGCAGCCACATTGCAGGGTGCAACATGGCAGCTTCCACCTGTGGGTACGCAGTTCCTGATGCACCTGGCGGCACCTCCATGCCCATCATGGGCATCCCTGAGCAAATCCCCGCCAAATATACCTGGTGGTCCAGTGAACCTCTATGTGATCAATTGGGGCATTTGTCTTGAAGATTAAGCCCCGTCCAATATCCCTGGTGGTCCAGTGGACCTCTATGTCTTTCGATCGTGGGCATCGGTATAGTACCCACCCATTGTCCAATATCCCAGGTGATCCAGTGGACTGATCGCTGCCTGATTGCGTGTGGATACAGGTTTGCCCAGTATCTAGGTATTCCATCTATCTTCAGAAACTCCTTTTCATATAAATTAGCATAGATATTGGAAACAGCAAGTGGGGCAGCAGCTAAAGCACTAAATTCTACCAACAGGCTAGATGGTGGTAGGGGTGCTGCATGGTGTTTGAAATACTTACAAACATGCCTTATTTAGTACACTTTAAAAGTCAGTTTGTTACCAATCCCAAACTTCTCCAGGATTTATTTATGTTTTTTTTTTTTTTAGTATTTTAGTCTTTGGTAACCGGGTAAGGACCACTAGGCAAAAGTGCCTGTTTTCAGTTGCCACCTGGGAGCACTGGGTGGTTAAGTGACTTGCTTAGAGTCACACAGTATGCAAGTGGAGGTTGTGAGAATAAAACTCAGGCCTGGTCTGCTTGATGTAGCAAGCTCATTCACACCTCATTCCTCTAACCTCTAGGCTAGCTGTCAGCTGTTGATAACCAGTATCCCTCCCCTTTAGTCAACTCTTCTGCCTTAATATCTACTAATTGGGGATCCAGTGATTGGCAATTGGTTTCCTTCAATTCTAAAATTGGAGTTCCTCACCATGTGCGTGCCAGACTTTTCACATGTGCATAATTAAATGAAGAACACAATTGGGCATGGTAAGCACTGAGGTTGCCAATCACCAACTGACGCAGTGCCATAGGGAGTTCACCCACATTCGTATGAAGGGTATCATGGGTGAGATCCCATTAACTCCAGAAATCTTGTCTCTATAGTGAGCAAAGGGGAACATAGAGAGAGGAATCAAGAACATCCACCTCAACTATTTGCTGGTTTGGTTAGCCCAATGATAGAGACCAAAGTGAGGTAGTTTCAGTCCCCCAAGTCCTTAGGGGCTGCCAGCTTGCTTAACGCTCTCCTTGGGGGCTTCCTCAACCAAATAAAATCAGTGACACTACTAAGGATTGCCTTAAACCAAGTCTTGGGGAGCCGCTGATTCAGAAGGTTAATGGGGTAAAAATCCTTGAGAGACATTCATCTTAATGACGTTGATATGCCCCATAAAGATAATGTAGACTTCTCCAGCACTCTAAATCCTGCTGTATAGTTTTGAGTAGGGTGACCAAGTTAAGTTTCTTCATCTGAGCATCACTTCTAGCTAACTGAACTCCCAAGTATTTCCGGGACTTGGACATCCAGTTAAGCCTAAGATGTGTAGTCTCATTTTGAAAAATCTAGAGTTAAGGGGACGACTGATGTTTTATCTGCATTGAGTTTATATTTGGATAAGGCACTATATGCCTTGATTACTTTGAAGACCTCTGGAATGGAGAAAGTAGGTTGGACTACATGAAGCAGAATATCATCTGCATAAGCTGCTATTTTCTCCTCCCAGTAACTTAGCTTTATGCCTTTAATCAGTGGGGATGTCGTAATAGAAATTATAAGGTGTTCCAGATACAAATTGAATAATAAGGAGGATAACAGGAAGCCTTGCTGCATTCCAGCCTGGAGAGAAAAGTACGACTAAAAGACCCCTTTGCAATAGATGGAGGCAGCTGGGTTGGCATAGACAGATTTAATCCATGTAACAAATCTAGGTGGAAACCCAAATCTGTGCATGGATCTGAATAGAAACTGCCAATCCACCCTGTCAAAAGCTTTCTCTGTGTCCAGAGAGAACAATGCCATGGCTTGAGAGGCATCTCTGGAAGCAGAGAAAACATGCACAATCTACGGAGATCAGGTCCAATGAGGCAAGGCAAAACCACCACCAATCTGTTAGCAATCAGTTTAGAGATAATTTTAATATCATAATTAAGAAGCAAAATGGGCCTGTAACTTGATACACAAGTTGGATCTCTCCCTGGTTTAGGAGGACTATTATCATGGCTTCCAGAAGCCTGGGGTCTACCCAGGTAGTTTCCAACAAGTGTCGGAACACCCTTAGTAACCATGGAACCACTACTTTGAACCTTTTATAAAAATTTGATGAAAATCAGTCAGACCAGGGACTTTGTCCAGAGGTAGATTTTGATAACCATAATGATATCTTCCTCTGTAAAAGGGGCACCAATAACTCCACTTGAGGAGTAGTCAGGGTAGGAAGGAAAGTGAGTGAGGTATTGGTCAACCTTGCCCTGTCAGGCATTTGGATATATAATCCCCAGTAACATACCTCAAATTCCTTAGAGATATCTCTAGATTGGATTTTAGAGAGCCGTCTTATCTTGATTGAATGGCTTCAATATATCTTGAAGCCATCTGTTTTCCAGTCTAGGTCTAAAGGCTTCCTGCCTTCTCCCATTGCTCCATGTATTTAGACCTAGATTTAAGAATGGCCCATTCTGCCTTCTCCTTAGTAACTCACTGTACTGATCTTTAAGTTTGATGAGTTCTTCCTTTCTCTATCACAAGTCATAGTCAAGAGATACTTCTCCCTATCCCTAATCTGAGACAGCAATGATCTAGCCTTTCCTCTCCTTGTTTCTTTCTGGCCATCGATATCTTAATAAGTTCTCCCTTATGAAACATTTCAGAGACCCCATTCCATAAGCAGGTTCTCTGTAGAGCCCCAATTATCTTCCTTGAAACTGTCTAAGCTACCTGCAATGTGAGTGACAAAATCCTTGTCTTTCAAAATCTGACTGTCTAATCTCCAGACTTTATCAGCCATTTGGGGTGCTAAAAGAAAAAGGTGACAGCTAATCATTAGGTGATCAGACCCCGTGCCATGTTCCAAACTACTATCCAGAAGTTCCCACAGAAATGATTTGCTAAGTAAAAAATAGTCAATCCTGGAGGCGGACCCCTGGACAGGGGAGTGGAATGTGAATTCTCTGAATGAGGGGTGTAACACCCTCCGGGGTCACACAACCCTACATGATCAATCAGATCTCCACTTCCTCTGTGTAGATGATAACCCCACACCCTTTTTTCCTCCTGATTTATCTGAGTTGGAGTAAAATGGGAGATTCGATCCCCCCCAAGATATTGGGAGGGATAGGAAGGGTGATAACAATGTAATTATCTCTGTGAAAAAGAGGGTGAGTCAGCATTAGGCCCATAAAAACTTCCCAGCACAAGCTCAACATTAAGGAGCTTACCTCTAATCAAAACATAGCGCCCTTGCTTATAGATAATGCACTGTTAACAAACAAAGGGAAGAGAGAGAGCCAAAAGGATAGCCACCCCTCTACTAGCCAAATTATCCCCAGCTGTAAAAACCTGCCCCACCTGCTGTCTCCGCATTAGATTGGCCTCCTTCTCAAACAGATGGGTCTCTCA
Organism: Neoceratodus forsteri; assembly: GCA_016271365.2. NCBI lineage: Eukaryota > Metazoa > Chordata > Ceratodontiformes > Ceratodontidae > Neoceratodus > Neoceratodus forsteri. The sequence goes on from CM057451.1 coordinate 216,120,452, forward strand.
AAGCATGATAATATTTCCTTGGAGATAGGTTAAATGTTTCAGGATTTTCATTCTTTCACCTGATGTCTCACCCCTTTAACATTCCATGTGAGAATCCTAAGATGCAACGCCATCTTTATGATGAGGAAATTGTATGTGCCCAGGTTTTCTGTGAAAATACGTTTCCAGTACCTGTACCCAATCCCGTTGCTGTAGACAACATGACCCCCAAATCCCCGTCCTATAAATCCCTCCCACTCTCTCATCCCTAAACCAAAATTTTCCTGAACCCTTTTTTAATGTTCCCCCTCCACAAAGCAGTTGATCTGAAAACAAATCCCTATAAGCCCCAACCCCAGTTTTACATAACATCCAGAACAAAACACAGGCATTAGGACAATGCCAACCCCCCCCCCCAGAAAAAATTTCTTTGACCCATGATGTTCAGTTCACCTTCCAACCACCTTCCTCCATCCACCTGACTCCATATTTTAATTAACCTTCCCATTAAGAGTATCTAAACATTTCTATCCTATACCCCAATTTCTAAAGCAGAACATAACAGAAGCAATGTAATTTACAACCATAAACAACAACTATCAGAGCCCACCTCTGGAGGATCAAAACATAGACCACCCCAGTCTCTTATATAGTCCAACCAGGCTGACGATGGCAAAAAGATGAAGTTAAAGTCACTTCCCTGAACCCAAAATGTAGATCTCTATGAGGTAGAAAGTAAAGGTTATCCAGGCCTCTGTCATGGCACTGTATATATTCAAACTGCCCCTGCTTATCCTCGGAGGAGACGACACATTTAACTGTGCCACTCTCATTCCCTCAAGAATGGCTCAAAATTAAATTTCTATATCCAAATGGGAAGGAGAGACCTTAAGGGCATACTGCTATTATCAGCTTAAAGCACATACAAGTCTCATAAAGAACGCCCTGAGTCTCTGCTGTTGTGACATGCTTCAATACAACTCAGGATGCACCTTACAGCCAGATCCCCTCAGGTTCTAGTCCCACTGCCTAACCAGTTATTCTCAGGTAGCGTATTACTCTTGTACTAACAGATATTGAGGCCAGACATTGTCAGTAAATTGATGCACTTGTAACTCAGGGCCTTTTTAAAACAAGTGGGAAACTCAGTCTTGCATGACGGCATAATACAGTGTCATGGCCAAACCTAAAAGCAGCTGTGAAGGTCATTAATTCAGACCTGATCTCCAGAGACAAAAACCAGAAGCCAATTAGGCAGATGAACAGGCATCCATAACCATTGTAAAACACAGTCACTTCATAGTGCCAGAAAATATCAGTAAAACCCAGATACTTTACTTTTCCCCCGCTGCAGCGTAGGGCCACACACTAAAAGAGAATGCCAGCTCGAATCAGGCTCCTTCAGTGATCAGTTAACAGGGCTGGTCTAGCTTTCTTCAGTGACTCCATGGTGATTTCAGCTCCTCGAATGCTGGCCCTATGGTATTTCTTCCTCCCTAATGTACTTATAAAGATTTATCCCCCTTCTAACCAAGTTGGCTATCTTTTCTTCAGTTTGGGCCATTGCTATTCTGATTGTCTTCGTAGCTTCCTTCTGCTTTAACTGGTACAGTTTTCTGTCCTCTCCTTCTGTGTTTCCTTATCATTCCTGAATGCTATCTTTTCTCCCTTACTTTCCCTGTCATCTCTTATGACAACCATAGTGTTTTCCCTTCATTTTGATTTCTTTATTTGCTTCACACAAAGGCTTGTTGCCTCTGTGATGGCAGTTTTGATGTTTCCCTATTGTTCCTCAACCCTCCTTCTTGCCCATTTGCTAGTGTTTTTCTGAGGCACTCTGCCATTTTACCAAAGTCAGCCCTCCTAAAGTCCACTGCCCTCACTTTTGTGTGGCTTGACTCTCTGACTGTTTTTATCATGAACCACAGTTTGGTGGTCACTTGTTCCCAGATGGCTACCAACTTAAATCTGAGATCCTCTCTCCATTCCATTTGAGAGTACCAGGTCTAAGATTGCTCCCTCTCAAGTGGATTTCAACACTAGCTGTCTGGGGCATGCCCCCTGTAGGGCATGTAGAATGACCCTGCTCTTGAATGTGGCTGCAGCGAAGGTGTTCCAATTAACATCTGGCATACTCAGGTCCCCTATCAACATTATCTCCCCTTTTTCTGCCATCCTGACGATGCCTTCTATTATTTCCTTGTCATTTTCTCCCCCTGAGATGGGGGTCTGTATACAACCACCTGTGTAGATTGTGGTGCTATTTCCTGTCTCCAGGGTGACCCATAGGGCCTCCTCTCCTCCCTGTTAATCCTTTATTTCTGTTGCTTTGATCCTCTCCCTTATGTAGAGAGCTACTCCTCCTCCTCTTCTACCTTCTCTGTCCCTCCTGTAGATTGTGTTCCTGGTATGTTGACATCCAGTTATGTTTCTCTGTGTACTATGTTTCTGTGACTGCCACAATATCCAGGTATCCCTCTTCCATCAAGGCCACTAGTTCAGGAGCTTGTTACATGGACAATGGATGTTGGTACTAATCGCTCTCCATTTTTGAAGGCCTTACCACTTTTAGCTCCATCCCTGTCCTTACTGCCTTTGCCTTTTTCTCCATTTACCCCTGACCTTCTCCCTATCAATTTCTCTATCTTGGTGTTAACCTCGCTAATTACCCTGCTGCTTGGGGAAAGGGTTGAGATTTCCCTGCTCCTTTTCAGTGCCACCTCCTTGGCTAGTTTAAATGCTTACCAATGAAGCATTTAAACCTATCACCTAGGATTCTGGTTCCCCTCCTACACAGATGCAAACCATTGTGCCAGTATAGGCCTGTATCCCTCCAGGTGAACCACCAGTCCCTAATGAAGCCAAAACACTGAGCTCTGCTCCAGGTTTTCAACCATTGATTGAATCCCATGGTACAGAGCACCCTAGCCTCACCCATATCATAGACAGGCAGCACCTCCAAGAAGGTTACTGGGCATGCTACTTGTCTATGGCCCCTCCCCAGCTCCACAGACTCCTCCCGCACTGCTCTGATCCCATTCCCAAACAGGTAATTTGTCCCTAGGTGGATAATGACGTCCAGCTCCCTCCCATGTGCAGCTTAGCCCACAATCCTGTGGATTCGCTCCCTGTCCCTCAAAACCATGGTGCTGGCAGACACCTTACCTCTCTCTCCCCTCCCTCCCTCTCCCAGTTATATCCCCTAACAATTGAGTCCCCTACCAGGATTTGTTTCCTTCTGATCTGGGGTCCAGTGCCACCCTCCTTTATGGAGGTTCCCAGCATCCTCCTTGGTCTCCACTGTGAGTGCCTCCATAGAGGAATCATGTTCTGCCAGAATGACGTGCAATTGTGGAGAGGTACAACTGGAGGGATATGGCTCTGTTCCACCACCTCAGCATCCCTGAGTAGAGATGCAGCAAATTATTAATCCGCCCATGAAGTCAACACAAAGTGGGCACTTCATCAGTGGAGCACAACACAAGAGTGGACCCTGTAAGTGCTCACTTACGTATCGTTACCACTTCGAATTCCTCATTGTGCTAGCAGTGAGATGAAGTGAGAAGAAAATAGGCACATCACATGGCTTACAGTTCTCTAAGTCACATGCTTTAGCCAGGCAGGAAAGAAGTGAGTCAGAGAAACAGTTTCACTTTCTCCTTTGAATTTGTAGAGGGAGAAAGCAAAATTGTAAGAGTTTGCTTGGCTTTCATTTCTTTTTACTGCCAGAACCAACAAACAAACAGCTTTTTTAAAAGCTATTTTATTTCGTGTTTGTATTGTCTTAGTTTTTGGTTAGTGATTTTTTTTGTATAAGATTGTTTTTGTTTTGTTTTGTGTGTGTGACTAACTGTATATGTGTGTGTGTGTGTTTGTGTGTGTCCACTGTCTGTGTGTGTGTGTGTGTCATCCCGTGGACTCAGGAGGATGGAGGGTCATGTTGGAGAAGGCGAGGCGCTGGCCTGTGGGTGCGTTAGGAAGGGAGGATTGCAGACCAGTGGGGGTGGGAGCTGGCATGTGATGTTGGACGTTCCATTATCCTGGCCAGTGTCACTTCCCCTCGCAGGAGCAGCAGCACCAGTGCCACCGGTGGCTGTTGCACATCCACCTTCTCCTCCACTTCCACCACTACCACCACCACCACTAGCAGTAGCTGTTGGGGCTCCAGCAGCACCCCCTCCACCACCTCCACAGCCACAGGAGGTGGCCCCTGCAACTGTAGGTGGTGGTGAGACTCGTGCCCGATATGTGCGGACTGTGTCTGGTCCCCCCCCGCAGTTCCCCAGTGTGGGAGTTTTTTAATTGTTTGGGGGGAGACAGCACAGTGGTGGAGTGCCATGTGTGTGGTGTATTGGTGCACCGTGGGCCCCGGGATACATTTGGGGACCAGTGGCCAGAGGTACCCACATGCTGAATCACCACAGGGCAGAGTGACAGACTGCCATGGAAGAGGCCAGGCATCCACCTGCTGGCCCTTCCATGGCAGTGGCCTAGGGTGCTGCTAGGGTGGGAGATATGCCTCGCAACAGTCACTGCCACAGCAGCAGGAGGAGGGCTACTACATCAGCTGCTCCACCAACACCACCACCACCACGGACACCACAGCCACCAGCACTGCCCTGTCCACCACCAGCCCCACTGCCTGGATTACCCACTGCAGTGGACCCCACCACAGTCCCTGCAAACCAGTCTGACCTCAGCCTGGTGTGGGCACAGCTCAAGGAAAACAATGCGCGTTTCAGTGCTTTGGAGCAGCAGGTTAACAGAGTGGAAGCACAGCAGCAGCAAATAATTTCAGTGCTGCACCTGCTGCTGGACCACCACGGCATCCCAAGGCCATAGTAAGTCAGAGTATTGTTTTCTGCCCCCCACACCCACCCCCACCCTGACCCCACCCACTACTGTGTTGTACTTTTTGTATATTTTTGTTTGTTATTGTTTAATCATACACATTTTCCCTTCCAGGGGAATCTTTCTTGCACCACTTAGTGCAATACATCTTTGTGAAAATCAGGTATAAATTCATTACAGCGAGACATGCGACAGAGGCATTCCCATTCTGAAAATCTGCCCACATTGTGCCTCCCTTCTCAACAACATTAGGACGTGATGGCAGGGAGAGCGTGTGTGTGTGCTCCTTACAGTGAATATCCGATTGTCCTGCAGGTTTCCGAATGTTTCTTTATGTTATAATGGTCAGTTTGTGGTGAAATGTGTGGCCACGTTTCCAGTAAGAAGAGCCTTGTTAGTGGAAACATCCCACATTTCACCACAAAGTTAACCTTCTCTTATATAGGAAACATTGGTTGAGGATAGCTGCGGAGTTGCTTATAGTGGAGCATGCACTCGCGCCTCCCCTGGCATCACGTCTTAACATTGCTAAAAGTGTGGCAAAATATGGGTGGCTTTTCTGATTGGTAATCCCTCCATCATGTGACTCACTGTAATGAAATTATGGTGGTTTTCACAGAAATATATTGCACTCTGTGGAGCAAGAAATATTCCAGTGGTAGTAATGACTCCACATATTAGTTTATGTGCATCATCATAACTATGTAATGTGGTGACTGTCTATAAAGCAGCAGCATGACAATCTGTTGATAACTCTGACCTATATTTTTTAATGCTATGTTACAGCTTCCTTTACTTACATCCTGACAGACTGGAATGAAACAATAATTTGCAGTAGTTGAGTCTGCTGTACTACCTGTTTTTATGTGTGAAATAATGAAACGAGCATTCCTTTTAAATTGGTGCTGACCAGGTCTTTGTCATTGTTTTCCTCTGCTTTTCTCCATCACATCAAGTAGTTGTCATATATCACTTCTGTTGTTAATTAACAGTTATGCATCAGTCAGTGTTTTATGACACCACGGAACAATAGTTATTGAAAAGCAGCTGCAAATAAATACAAAGCTGGTCTGAACAATATTGGAAGACGTGCTCATTTTTTTTTCACACATGAAAAAAAGTAGAAGTAAGCGAAGCAGACATAAATTGTGAGAAGAATCGTATCATTCAAGTCACTCACGACTCGGAGGTAAGTAGTGGTGACTGTGGCAATGTAAAGTAGCATAAAAAAGTACAGTTCAGAACTGAGAGGACATTCTTGCAATGCTGCTTTAATTGTAAAAATGTCAGTATAACATCATGAGCTCACAGCAACAATCACAGAACACACAAAAGTGGTACAGAGTCCCCAGATTTTTTCTGCAGGCCGAGAATGCATCCTCCTTGTGTGCAAAAAATTGACAAGTGGTAATGGATTGAAATGAGACTGTTTCAACACATACAAAGTCCCCCAGAATTAATGGCACACTCAGTCATGCGCGCAGTGGTGGCACAGAGTCCTAGATTTTTTCTGCAAGTCCAGAATACATCCTCCTTGTGTGCAAAAAATTGACAAGTGGTAATGAAGTGAAATAAGACTGTTTCAGCACATACAAAGTCCCCCAGAATAAAGGGCGCACTCAGTCATGAGCACAGTGGTGGCACAGAGTCCCCAGATTTTTTCTGCAGGCCCAGCATGCATCCTTCTTGTGTACAGAAAATTGACAAGTGGTAACAAAGTGAAATGAGACTGTTTCAGCACATACAAAGTCCCACAGAATTAATGGCACATTCAGTCATGCATGCAGTGATGGCACAGAGTCCCAGTTTTTTTCTGTAGGCCCAGAATGCATCCTCCTTGTGTGCAAAAAATTGACAAGTGATAACAAAGTGAAATGAGACTATTGCAGCACATACAAAGTCCCCAAGATTAATGCACACCAGTCATGCGCAGTGGTGGCACAGAGTCCTAGATTTTTCTGAAAGTCCAGAATACATCCTTCTTGTGTGCAAAGAATTGACAAGTGGTAATGAAGTGAAATGAGACTGTTTCAGCACATACAAAGTCCCCAAGTTAATGGGCGCCTCAGTCATGAACACAGTGGTGGCACAGAGTCCCAGATTTTTCTGCAGGCCCAGCATGCATCCTCCTTGTGTACAGAAAATTGACAAGTGGTAACAAAGTGAAATGAGACTGTTTCAGCACATACAAAGTCCCCCAGAATTAATGGCACATTCAGTCATGCATGCAGTGGTGGCACAGAGTCCCCAGATTTTTTCTGCAGGCCCAGAATGCATTCTCCTTGTGTGCAGAAAATTGACAAGTGGTAATGAAGTGAAATGAGAAGTTGCACCACATATAAAGTCCCCCAGAATTAATGGCGCACTCAGTCATGCGTGCAGTGGTCGCACAGAGTCCCAGATTTTCTGCAGGCCCAGAATGCATCATCCTGTGTGTAAAAGTTGACAAGTGGTAATGAAGTGAAATGAGACTGTTTCATAAACACCCCAGTATAAAATGATGACTGTGAGCTTTGTGTTGCTGGTCCAATGTGTTCTGACAGACGATTCCAGCAAATGAAATGTGATCATCTCAACTGGATTAAAGGGTACCTTTGGCTGTACACTAATAGTAGCCTTGGTGAGTGTGTATATATATAGTTGTGTATTTTTGTAGGGGGTTGACATGGACATGTACTCATGGTATTGTTCTGCATCATATCGCAGGTCACACAGAAACTGTTGGTGTGCACATTCCAGTGCTCAATGAGAATTTTGTTGCACTGAAATTGAAAACAAATAACTCTCAAGCACATGAAGGTAAATCTTTTTTGGGGGGGGTAGGGGGGAATCATATTTTCAGGTTTGTCTGTAATGGTTTCTTATTTTTTAACTTCTTCACAGATTGCATCAACATCCTTCTGGAGTCCGGTTGTTAATGATGGTCATGGTCATCTATTGAAATGACTTCTGCAAGTTGCATGTGTGCCCAAGCTCAGGGGATGGGTGTGCCTGATGTTGAAGAACTTTTTTGGATAAGGCCACTTTGACAGAACAACAAAGAATCGAAGTTTCCTAAAAAAAGAAATGAATGACTTCTTACAAGTTACAACTTCATTGTTATGTGTCCCTCCCTGGTTCGCAAATCTCAATCCCTAAGTTCAAGTTACAGTTCAGAGACACATCTTGTCAACTAACACAACCTGTTGTGTGCAATATTTGCTGCAGTCTTTACAAAACAATGAAATGGATGAAATAAAATCTTCATACTTACCAGAATGGATTTCACGTGGATATTACATCAGTTCCTCTCTGTACGGTACAGCTACAGCGTCACTCCCAATGAGTAATAGTGATGGAGCCTAGTAAAGTAAGTGAGTAAATTTTTATTTCTTTAAGGTGCCCTTCCAAAGCTCAGGGCACCTTTACAATATCAGTAATACAAATCGAAACCACAACTGTAAACAACATCAAATTCAAAAACAATCCAGTATAATTTAAATCACTAAAAAAATACTTGGTTAAAAAGGAAGGTCTTTAAAGCTTTTTTAAAGCTCTCTACAGTCAGGCAATTACGTATCTGGCAAGGTAGAGAATTCCACAGGGTAGGGGCCATAAAGGCAAATGTTCTTCCACCAGATGTTTTTAAGGTTACCCTGGGAATCTCCAGCAATCCCTCACCAGAGGATCGGAGGAGCGGAGGACAGTAAAAGTCAGGAGTTCTTTCAGGTAGCGAGGTCCCAAACTGTGTAGGGCTTTATAGGTCATCAACATGACCTTGAAAGTGATCCGCCACTGTACAGGCAGCCAGTGCAATTCATGGACAGGTGTTATATGGTTGGACCTCGGGCTTCCAGTCAGCAACCTAGCTGCGCGTTTTTTTCCAGCTATGTGACGGATATCCACTCGGCTGCCTAGATAAAGGGCATTGCAATAATCAAGACGATTGGACAAAAGCGTGGACCAGGGTAGAAGATCCTCTGATGGAATCAAGTGTTTCACCTGTGCTATATTCCTAGGGTGAAAGGATGATTTGACTACGGCTGACACCTGTGCCCTCAGGGTCAAGCCCTCGTCAAATATAACACCAAGTTACGCACCTGACCAGATGCCATGAGTGGGGTTTCTCCCAGAAATAAACCTGAGAGTTTTCCACCCATGGACTTGATATCCTACCCCGGTTCCACCACCAATACCTCTGTTTTCCCGGTTCAGCCTCAGCCAATTAGCACTCGCCCAGTTCTGTATCTCCTGGAGGCAGTTGTTAAACAATGTACTTGACTCAGACTCCTGCTCGGGCACAAAAGACATATAGAGTTGAGAATCATCGGCATAGCAATGGAAACTCAAACCAAAAGTCTTATAATGTCCCTAATGGAAGCATATACACGCAAATAACATGGGGACAACACTGAACCCTATGGCACTCCACAGTGTAGACAGAGAGAGGTCGAGGAATAAATCCCGACACTACTCTTTGAGTCTACCCTGCAGAAAAGATTAAACCAACTGTGGACTACACCTTAGTCCACAGAGAAACCACAGGCATTCAAGCAGCACCCCATGATCCACAGTGTCAAATGCAGCTGAAAGATCAAGGAGAACCAAGATAGAACAAGTTCTCCAATCTCTTGCCATCAGGAGATCATTCAATACCGAACAAGAGCCGTCTCAGTACTGTGCTGTTTCCTGAAGCCAGACTGGAAGGGTCATAGATATTGTGGATGTTTAAATAATCTTCCAGCTGCAAAGTGACCACCTTCTCAATAATCTTCCCAAAAGGGAAGATTTGAGATTGATCTGTAGTTTCCTGGGCAGTCAGGATCAAGGAGGCTTTTCTGGAAGGGACGTCTATTGCCTCCTTCAAAGGATCAGGAAAGATCCTCTCTCCAATGATGCCACTACTATCCCAGTAAGGATCAGGCCGATAACCTCCACATCCCACAAGTAGGCATGTAGGGCCGGATCCAGCCCAGAAAGTTGACGCAGAGTCTGGACGATTCTCACTATATCCATAACTACCAGTTGACTGAACGTGGACCAGGTCAAATGGGTACTTGTGTCCCTCGATTGGTCACTGCAAGACCCAATGGGGAGGCCCTGGCTGATCTCATCTCTGATAGCAGACACCTTATCAGCAAAGAATGTCACAAACTCCTCACACTGTAACTGTGATAATGCTTGACCGGCATGAAGACAGACTGGAGCCTATTTTTGTTCCTCTGTAAAAGAAACAAAAGAAGTGTACTGTAAGTATTTTGCCATAGCGGCTCTGAAAAGCTACAGAAAACAAAACATACAACTAAAGAAAGAGAATCAGCATAACAAACATGAGTGCACATACTCACTTTATGGTTTAAATATTAAGAAGCTGGTGGTGGTGGAGTGGTGGTCTGTGGGGGCAGACAGACTCATGGTGGCAAACTTGGATAACATCAGTCCCGGTGGTAATGGTGGTGGTGGTGGTCCATGGGGGGGCATACAGATTCATGGAGGCAGACTTGGATAACATCAGTCCCAGTAGTGGTGGTCTGAGGGGGGCATACAGACTCATGGTGGCAGACTTGGATAACATCAGTCCCGGTGGTGGTGGTGGTGGTCCATGGGGGGACAGACAGACTCATGGTGGCAGACTTGGATAACATCAGTCCTGGTGCTGGTGGTCTGTGGGGGACAGATAGATTCATGGTGGCAGACTTGGATAACATCAGTCCCGGTGGTGGTGGTGGTCCGTGGGGGACAGACAGACTCATGGTGGCAGACTTGGATAACATCAGTCCCGGTGGTGGTGGTGGTGGTCCAGAGGGGGCATACAGACTCATGGTGGCAGACTTGGATAACATCAGTCCTGGTGCTGGTGGTCTGTGGGGGACAGATAGATTCATGGTGGCAGACTTGGATAACATCAGTCCCGGTGGTGGTGGTCCGTGGGGGACAGACAGACTCATGGTGGCAGACTTGGATAACATCAATCCCGGTGGTGGTGGTGGTGGTCCATAGGGGGCATACAGACTCATGGTGGCAGACTTGGATAACATCAGTCCCGGTGGTGGTGGTGGTCCATGGGGACAGACAGACTCATGGTGGCAGACTTGGATAACATCAATCCGGTGGTGGTGGTGGTGGTGGTGGTCCAGGGGCATACAGACTCATGGTGGCAGACTTGGATAACATCAGTCCTGGTGCTGGTGGTCTGTGGGGGCAGACAGATTCATGGTGGCAGACTTGGATAACATCAGTCCCGGTGGTGGTGGTCTGGGTGGGGGCACACTGCCTTTTAAATACCGCAGTTAAAACCTGCCAACATTAACACATCATCATCCTCATAAAAAAAACTGCCCTCACAGTCATCAATGTCTGAAGTCTGACCACTGGGAAATTCTTTCTCCATTGCGTCATCATCTACATCAGTGGTGGACCGTTTCAGGCAACCACTGCCAGTGCCACCAGGATGCTCCATTTCCACATCAGCAAGACCACCATGACTAGGCCTGGGTATGAATACCGAGGTTGCAGTCTGTGCTGGTATGTGCCTTTCATTCATTTTAATGAATGTTAGCAAACTAACATTTTCAGGAGACAGGTTTCTCCGACGATCCCTGACTATTGCACCTGATGAGCTGAATACCCTCCTCAACACTTACACTGGAGGGTGGGCATGTGAGGTACTTCAGTGCCACTGCAGTCAGCTCTGCCTATTCACTGACCTTTCCACTCCAGCACAAAAGATGATCTTCACTTATTGTCAGATGCCTGTTTTCAGACAAATATGACTCAACCATTCTCTGTGCAGCACTAAGTCCAATTGTTGATGCATCATCCTTTTCTCCCGAATCATTAATTTCACAAATCCCCACTTGGGACAAAGCCTCCCAAAGTGGGTTGACTCTACCCTCTTTTGATGACAGACCACCTAGAACTACAGTCCCTTTCCCCTTGCATGATATGCTTGATGGTCCTCCAGGTACACCTTCAGCTGAATTATGCTGCTGAGGTTTGCTGACCTTGGCATGTGACTTCTGTGCCCCATGAACCAAGCATACCAGTTGTCCACTGATATTTTTACCTGTTCAGGCCCTCCCTCCAGTACTGATGCAATTCCACGTTTGTATGTAGGTCCAGCATTGTTGCTGGCAAAGTTGTCACTCGCTGAATGCTGACAACGTGACGATTATGGTCAATACTGTCAGCATGTTGCAGCAACATACTGCTACCACCATCTCCGCAACATCAAAGCTATGCTGTACATTCACCAATGTCTGCCTCAACACCCGCAGCAGTGGAATTGATTGGCTAATGGAGGCAGACTCGCTGCTCACTGCCTGTGTGGTATGTCTAAAAGCGTCGCAAACTGTTATTACAGAGTCCATGAGGTGCCACTGTTCAGTTGTCATAGACATGAGGCCCCAGAACTGCCATGGCTAGTGTTCATAACAAGATATTCTGAGATGGCTTTGTATTGTTCATACAACTTCTACCATGTATAATGTGGAGTTCCATTGGTAACAACTTCCAGCTTCAAGCGGTGCTGAGGCAGGCTGTTTTGTATCTGCAACTGCCACAGTTGGTCACAGGTCTTCCCAGATCTTGAAACGTGAGAGCAGATATATTGTGCAACAGTCAGCATTTCCTGTATGTCAGGGTGCTGCAGAAACTCCTGAACCACAAGATTTAAACAGTGGGTCATGCATGGAACACGAAAAAAAACACCATTCGTGATGCATTTTACCACATTTGACCCATTGTCACTTGTTATGAACCTAGCTCTCAGGCACACAGGGTTTAGCCATCTGTCATTTTCAGTCAGTACCATATCCAACATGTTCTCACCAGTGTGTGAACAGGTCACACTGCAGATAGCAACTGTTGCATGCTGGCTGAATTCCAGGAAGATTGCTACCGCGACAATCCACCTTACTGCACTGATTATTCACACTTACAACATCAAAACAACCCCTGGCACCTGCGCCCAGTGTGCAGTTATACACAGATATGAACTTCCTGCTGTTTGCCACTTGTCCACATATCCATACTTAAAAGGATTAATGGAGAGGAGGAATGTTGAAGGGCATGTCTTACTTAGTCGGACACAGTGTGGAACAACTCGGAACAGCATAGGTAGAAAAGTATGTCCTGGATGGACTTTCCATTTTGACAGGCACGTGCAGCAAACTGCTGGAACCCAGAATTCTCCACAAAGGAGATGGGCAAAAATCAATTGCCTGCATTTCTGCTACAGAAGCATTAAGTTCATGTGACACTGTATGATTGGGGGATACTTTCAGCTTATGTGCAAAACACTGTGTAACGAGGACTGACTTAAACGTTTTACATCGCTAGTGCTTTTGGTCACAAATGGTTTGCTCGTGATGAATGGCATTTGCAGGGTGGAGGTGGACATTTGATGAAGACGGTTGCACAGGTGATGATGACAAACCCAGAAATTATGCTATTTTGCCAGATTTGCCAACCGGGTGTGATGTACCACTTGCACTAGACATATTGCATTCCCACCACCACCACATCCACCACCACAAAAACTGCTACTCTCACCAGCACTGGACTACATTTCAAAGTCATTATGGTCCTCCACCTCATCATGCCTGTAGTAATCCTCTGCTCTAATTACCGCCTACTGCAAACGCTTAATTTCCTACTGGGCTTAACAGTCATGGAAGGATAACATGCTGGCTATGGTTGCCGGTGACATGGGTGAATGCCCCACTGTGGTATTAGCTGCCAGCTTGTGCTGGGTCGACAGAGCCAAGTGCCTATCCTAAGATGTGCATGCTGTCCTCCTGTCCCAAGATGGCTCCTTTTATCTCGATGCACACGAGATGGCAAACCTGGCATATTGCAACTGAATCATAATTTTCATCTTGAACAAAAATCCCAAACAAGGAGTGTGATGCTCTGCTTTTAACATGTCAATGATGATGTGGCTTTTTAAGTCTGTTATTTTAAGCACTGAAGTGGGGGCACATGATGATTCGGGAACTGCACACCTGACTGCAACTGACCACCATGACTACCTATCATATTGATTACTGGGTCATCATCATCATCATCATCAACTACAACCGGTAGATCACAAGTTTTTACGGGGGGGGGGGATTCCTGCAAACAGACCCAGACACAGCCACTTTTAATTTCTTTTTCTCTGGTTCCCAACTGGGGTCAATTACATCATCATCATATTCATCAACGTCACTCTTACACACATCCACATCTTTTGCTTGGATGCCAGCATATGGACTGCATGTTGCAACAACAGCAACATCATCATCATCATCATCACATTCATCATCAGTATCTACACCACCATCACCTGATATTTTTTTTACCACACTGTGAACACTGCATGGAAAATGCGTGACGTTAAGTGCCATGGTGGACGGAATATCACATCGTATGCTATTGTTGACATGATCATCAGAATCCTCAGGTTCAGTTACTGGGATGTTACTGGGAAGTATGACATCATCTATGCTGCCTCTCACTTGCAATGCTTCACACTCAATATGTTTGGATACGGTACACTCGTTGGAATTAGAACTTGAGGCAACAATGCTAATACTACCTCCACCACCGCTAACACCAGTAACACTAACACCACCGGCTGGGAAACTACCATCTCCTCCAACTATAAGTGAAGCTACTGATTGGGCTGTAAAAAACATTGCAGGAGAAATACTTTTCCTCACATCAGTAATGCACTTCTGCATCTGCGTACTACTACCACGCCCACAAACCATCTTACTGCCATTGCCATGGCCAGAAACAGCTTTGCTTGCATGTCTCTTTGCAGGTATTTTGGGGGATCAACCACAAATATTATTACCAAATTCAGATTTTGATATCGCTTACTTTCTGACTGAGGGACGCTGGCTGGATGTGAAGCAAACTAAACAACTGTGGTTTCAGCAACAGATAAGAGACTACTCTGAGACTGTCACAGAATTAAAGCAACTTCAGTAACCAGTGATGCTGATGAGGTCACAAAACAATCCAGTCTGGTAAAAATACCTTTTGAACATGGGGGTGGAGGGGAGCACTGAATACAGACAGTGCTGATTTTTACGGCACTACAATTCAAGCAGCAAAACTAAGAACAGAGAACACGATTGCAGTACAAAATCAGGCAGTTGCAGTGGATAGCAGGTTCACACTGCTGCACTTAGTTACATTTACACTAGTCTGTGTCACAATAAAAGGTGTATTATGTTTGATGCACGCAACACTGCACACAACACAGAACAGTTTGTTTACAATGCTGAATGAGGAATGCAACACAAATGCAAAAGTTCAGTGTACTGTCACATAATGTAAATTTCTAATTGAAACAACCTGACCGTATGAAATGCTGCACCACATACACACAACAAACAGCAAGAACATTTGTACTATTACTGACAATATTACTGTGTGTACATTAACACAGTCAGTTATATAACAAAAATATAACCAAAAAACAAAGAAATCACTAGTTCTCCAACTTAAATCTACCTACACCACAGATACGCCCTTCCCCCACAGCACACTTTCACTGTCTTTCACCACACACATTCAATGTTGTAAATTAACATTCAAAATCCACACACAAACAAAAACGCTCAATGATAAGAGCACAGGAGGGTTTTCTACAATTGATGAACTAATGTTGGATCCCCCAAAAAAGCAAAAATGCTTTTTGAACACCTTTTACTAGATTCCTACAGACAGCTATCAGAGCACGCTGTCTCCTACTCCTTCCTACTCATACTATCCCGAACTGAGGCTGTGCAGATCAATATAGAGTCCATGTGACCCGAACTTCCATGAATCACTGCAAAATCTGTCTTTGGAGCTAAAATACAAGGTGAAGTGAGGTGAAGTGAACTGCCACCAATGCACTTCACCTTAAAATTGGAAGAGTAGTGGCTAGGGAGTGGAGTAACGCAAGTCAGCATTTGTAATGGACTTCGCTGTCTCATTATAATGCTAAGTACTCTGCTCGCATTGCGGGCACTCCACCAATCCACCTTTGCTCGCGGAAACGCTTTTGCAGAGCGGATTGAGCCCACTTCGCCCACCACTATCCCTGAGCCTTCTGTTCTCCAACTGTTCCTCTTTCTTGGCAACCTCTGTGGCAGTGGCGGCAGCCCTGGTGGTCCCTGGGTGGGCAAGGCAGTCCCCCGAATCCTGGCCAACTCAGCCTGGAAATGAGCAGCCTCCTCCCTCAGCCTGGAGAGGTGCCTGCAGATAGGACAGCACCGCATCCTCAAGAACATCTCCCGGAAGACTGCTGCTCCACAGTCTCTACACTACACAATTCCCATCATGTCTTATTTGTGGCCCCTCATTTGTTGTTTTGCATGCTTACTCTTTCTTTTCTCTGTTTTATTTTTTTTCTCCCTACTTTCCTACAGCCTCCATACCCTTACAGCTCCTGCTGTTCTTGTTCTGGGACAGGAAGTTCCTGTATCCCTCAGTAGTCTCCTTCTTACTTGCTCAGAGACAGACCTCAAGCAGCAAGGAGGTGAGGAAGAGCTGTTCTTTTCCTTCTAGGATGATGAGTCTTTTGTGCCTCTTTGATCACTCTCTTCCTGCTCACAAACAGGAAGTTCCTTTTGTCAGTCAAATCCAGTGCCTATAAAAGTGGAACTGGCTAAGGAGGGAGGGCTATATAGTCCCTGTGGTAAAATTCTAGCAGCTGCTCTGCCAGAAGCTCACTAGGGAAGTTTTAAATGCAGGCACCTGGCTTTCTGCTGCCTAAGCCACAGACCCTAATTTACAGCTGCCTCTTCACCTAGCTAACAGCATAGATAACAGTTCCTTCCTTAACTCAGACATGCACACTATTTTTTTGTTTCTTTTTGTTTGTTTTTACCCTAATTGAAGGTTCCAGATGTAGCATTCTAGTTCTTTAGTCCCAATAGTACAGTAGTAAAATTCTAGCAGCTGCCTCCTTCCTCTTACTGCTCTTTGCCAAAAGCTAACTAAGGGTAATTTTAAATGCAGGTATCTGGCTTTCTGCTGCCTAAGTCACACCCCGTAATTTACAGCTGTCCTCATCACCTAGCTAACAGCACAGATAACAGTTCCCTTCCCCCAACTCAGACAAGCACACTAACTATTGTTTTTTTGTTTCTTTTTGTTTTTTTTTTACCCTAATTGAAGGCTCCAGTAGTAGAGTTCTAGTTCTTTAGTCCCAGTAGTACAATAGTAAAACAGAGACATTGCATTTAAAGGTACTGCTTTTCCATTTCTACACTTATAAACTCCTAGCTAAAGAAGTAAGTTTTTGTTTTTGAAATGTTAGTGAAATAAAACATGACAATGGCCTCAAGGATGATTACCATGAAATTATCCCAGACTATGAGACAAATTTATGCTGCAATAGTAAGGACTATGAGGGTGAAGCCTTGAACTTGTATTTTGGACCTGTTTGCTTATTTTTTGGATTTTGAGGGGTTCTGAACTTTGTGAACATTTCTCACATGAACTGTATAAAGAGTGTGATGGAAGCTGATGGTCATGACCTTTATTTCTAGCTTTGTTTTAACCAATTTATGTGTTTTGTGTTTTACTTGTGTATGGGCTGGCTTTAGGGTTTGGGGGGCCCCAACAAGATCTGTGAAGACAAGGGCCCCTTACTTGGCCCATCTTCACCTGATATATTGGACTGTAGCCCACACGTGCATTTTTTCTTTGTAAGTACAACCAGTGATATATTTAAATATGTTAGGGAAGTCAGTAGGGTCAGTCCTTGGGGCTTGTTCTTGCTCTTCCATCCATTGCTGCCCATTTGCCTCTTATTGACTGGATTATGGCTTAGTAAGGCACTTCACATGGGGCACATGCCTCAGGACTGGAGAATGGCACAAGTGGTGCCTCCAGGAGTGGACCCAGGAATGAACCTAGTAATCATAAACTAGTCAGCTCTACCTCCATTGCAGGCAAGATAATGGAGACCATAGTAAAGGAGAGACTAGTGAGCTTCCTGGAGGTAAATGGTCTAGGGTAAGTTCATGAAACTGTTACCAGAGTGTGACATGAGGGAGAATTTTCAGATCTACAATAGATCAATTTTAATAAGCTTGTCAAGACACTGTGACTGAAGAGTCAAAAGGAACCTGATTACGAGATAACTCCCTAGCAGGGATTTGAGAAAAATCACCTTCAGTGTTGCACGTCAACGGGATACCAAATGTTGCACATGCAACAGTGGAGACAACTGGTGTTTAACTTGAAAAAATTACTTTTT
This sequence comes from Neoceratodus forsteri, assembly GCA_016271365.2. Lineage (NCBI taxonomy): Eukaryota > Metazoa > Chordata > Ceratodontiformes > Ceratodontidae > Neoceratodus > Neoceratodus forsteri. Next base: position 216,138,507 of record CM057451.1, read on the forward strand.
CTTTTTTACTTTATTTTACTAAGCATTTCAAGACACTGTGACCCAAGAGTTAAAATGGGAGTATGTTGTGGCTAACTCTATATAATTTTAAGAGAAAAGCACTCTTCAGTGTTGCACGCAACGGGACACCAAACATTGCACATGCAAGAGTGGACACAACAGGTGTTTAACTTGAAAAAAAAATTCTTTAATTTTTTATTTATTTTGCTAAGCATTTCAAGACACTATGACTCAATAGTGAAAAAGGGACTATGTTGTGGGATAACTCCATATCAGATATTAGAGAAAAGCAATTTCAGTGTTGTGCGTGCAACGGGGACACCAAGCGTTGCACGTGCAACAGTGGATGCCACACAAATGTTTAAGTTAAAAAAAGCATTGCCTTCACCCCTCTATCACCAATGTCCTGCAATACTTTTAAGACCCAATCCAAAAAGAAAATCACCCACTCAAAAAAAGCTGGATGCTTTTGCTGAAAATTTGGGAACTTGTAAAAAGTGCAATTTGCTTGGACACCACAGTTGCACATGCCACGCAAAACTTGAGTGAACCAGAAATTTTGTATGCATTGAAAAACTAGGGTGAAAATGTTTTCATTAACAAAAGACAATACCTGATACAGGTTTTAACATAAATTTACTGAAGTGCAACTAAAATAAAGTCTTCATAGAAGCAATGGAATGTACTGTGGTTTTGCACGTCACATTTTGCTAAGGAAAATCTGTGACATTCTGGAGCCGGACATGGAATAAAAATAAAATGGTTGCGCCTAGGTTTCTCAAACTATGAAATGTATCTGTACTTGTGGCTATCTTTTAAATTTACTTATCATGACTGCAGTGGCTGTTGTTATTTTTTTGAATCAACATACAAAGTATTGGGCACATTGGTACCTCTATTTCATGAACATACCTCTACAGGATTAATGGCAGCATGGGTTTTTCTGGGTGAGATCCTGCCAAATGAACCTGACTGACTTCTTTAATTAGGTCACAGGATACTTGCACAGTGGCCAGGTGGTAGATGTCCTGTATCTGGACTTCAGTAAGGCCTTTGACTTTGTGCCACACGGGAGGCTGCTTAGTAAACTGATGATCCTGGGCATCAGGGAAAAGCTGATGGAGTGGGTCAAGAGCTGGCTACAGGACAGAAACTAGAGGGTGATCATGAGGGGAGACTATCGAAGCCTAGGTCTGTGGACAGTGGGGTCCCACAGGGTGCAGTACATGGATCCGTGTTGTTTAACATCTTTATTGGTGACATAGCGGATGGGGTCAAAAGTAAAATCTGCCTATTTGCAAATGACACTAAACTCTGTGGGAGAGTGGACATAGAGGAGGGGAGACAGGAGCTCAGGGAGGACCTGGCTAGTCTTGAGAAATTGTTGGGTATCTGGCAGTTGGAGTTCAGTACTAAGAGTTGCATGGTGTTGCACCTGGGAGCGAAGAACCCAGGGGTCAGTTACTCGTTGGGAGGTGTACAGGTTACCAGTGCTGAGAAGGAAAAAGATCCAGGGTAGCTCAATGCATCATATTGTTCACCTTATTTGTGACCTCTACAAATGTTGTATTTTTATTTTTATTTGCCTCCCTCACACCCTCCATCTCAAGGTTGCACCTGGAAATGAGCCTCAGCTCAGAGTGCCTTTCCTAGTAACCAGCCTATAAATAAATTAAAAATAAAATAAATCAAGAGGGGGACCAGAAGCACTCTGCACAGTGCCATAAAGTGGCAGCCACAGCAAACAAATTACTGGGATGCATCGCCAGAAAAATAACCTCCAGGAAAGGAGAAGTGATTTTGCCTTTGTATTGGTCTTTGGTGAGACTGAACTTGAAGTACTGTGTGCAGTTCTGGTGCCCTTATTGAAAAAGACATCAAATTATTGGAGGGGGTACAATGTAGAATATCCAAGATGATTCATGGTCTGGAAGATAAACCCTATGAGGAGAGGCTGCCGGAGATCAATTTGTATTCACTGGAGGACAGAAGGGAGGGGGACATGTTTGAGGCTTTTGAGTACCTTAAGGGCATGAACAAGGTTAGAACAGAGTGCATTTTCAATTTAAGGGGAAATAGGTTCACTAGGTGGCATAGTCTGAAACTGGTGGAGGAAGATTCAAAAGAAATGAGAAGGTGCTTTTCTCACTTAAGGCATGGTGTCCAAGTGGAACGATCTGCCTGAGGAGGTGGTTTCTTGAAAATAGTGAGCAGCTTTTAAAGGGATGGGACAGGGTGAAAGGGAGAGTCATAAAAGGAGGGATGATGGGTAGGGGTAAAAGAGTGTGAGGGATGAAAACTCCATGGGAAAAAGGAGGTGGGGCTGCTCCTGTAAAATATACTGAGAGCTGCACACTTGATTAGACTTGATAGACCTAAATGGCCTGTTTCTGCTGGCATTTTCATATTTTCGTATTATAATGCCACATCAGAAGGTGCTGCACAGCCCTTTGTTGCTGTTTAAAAAGAAAATTAGTAAGGTAACTGCTCTGGTTGGGGCACCCCATGAGTAGGGGGCCCCAGTAACTGCAGGGTTTGCTGGTGCCTATAACTGGCTATGGGTAAGACAGCTACTGTATAGTAAGGCTTAAGTGCAGCAATTAAGCAGAAATGGTTAACTAGTTTATCAACTGATTTTACAATATTTCTGGAGACTGTAGTATGCAATAACTCACTCACTACATTAATTATTTGTTAAGCATGCTCCAGATGAGTCCTGAGAAATGTATTTCAGCCTGCTAGGAAATCGCCTCTTAACATACTATTTATTTATAGTGACGATGGATTCCACAATATTCAGAGCATTTAATGGTTTTATAAGGTAAAAATAATTGTATAAAAGTAAGCCTTATTAATCCATGAGACATTGTCTTGTAGCCATTGTAACTTCGACATGCACCCTATTGCTCCAAATTCTAAAACAGGGGAATATGAGCTGTGGTTTGGCCTAGATTTCAGGTTACTGGTCTGATGTGTGACCAATGTCCAAGCCTATTTAGGAGCAAGTGTAGTTCAAGTTTTGTTTTTTGGGATAACATTTACTGTAGTTGGTCCTATTAGAGGCAGAGATTGCATAACTGCTATTTGGGATAGATTTTAAAGGCCACAAAACTGGACTATTACCTGTTTAGGTGGGCTAATGCCACTGCCAGTTTCAACTCTGGGGAGGGATCATGGATGGATGTAGGTCTGGAAACTCTACCGGTATATCTGATAATGTTTAATAGGGTAAATCTAGTGGGCCTTTAAGCATGACAGCTCTAATGAACGGAAGATGTTGGGTGTGAACAGTTAAACTCTTTCCACTGTAGGTTTATTAAAGCACTCTTATGTGGGTTAGAAATAAACAATGACAGGTGCTTTACAATTTTAATCTATTTTCAAAGCGTTAGTTGAAATAGTTGAAATCTACAGGGACTCTACCCAGGCACTCTGAGGACTGAATTCTGGGGCAACCTTTTGGACAGTGATTATAATGTTGTACACCAGCCCAACACAAAACTGGTTTCTGCTAAAAGGTATCTACACTCAGCATTGCTGAAGATATTTTACTTTGTTTTAAAATTATAAATGAGATTTGGTTATACAGTGCAAATATAGTGCTTTAGAAACTGAGGAAATACTTTTAACTATATCTTGCACATTTTGTTACTTGTTGGCTATTGTTAAATATCCTCTTTCTTGTATTGTAATGACTTCTAGTTGAATGAATAAACAAATTAGCTAACTATGCTTTATTCTAGCTCTGATATGGACATTAAACAGCAGTAGACAAAGGCCACTTAACATCTGTAAAATGTATTGACTTCTCCACGGCCTTTGATTCTGTCTTCCCATCCACTACTCTTCCAGAAATTGCACTTGGCCAGCCTCGCCTCCTCCTTCCCTGGTTCAACTCCTGCCTCTGCAACTGGCACCAATCTGTCATCGTAGGTAATTTGATATCCCTTCCTCTTCCCATCATCCTGTCTGGTGTCCCTCAGGGATCTATTCTCGGCCCCATCTTCTTTCTATATTTATAAATTACCTCTCCTCAATCTGTTGCCTATCTCATATTCACCTTGATGTGGATGACACCATCCTCTACATGTCTGGCCCCACCACCGACTCAGTACAGCTACCTCTCCAGTCCAGCTTCAACCACATGGTGACATGGTTCAATGATAACTCCCTAAAACTAAACACAAAAAGTTCCATGGTGTTCAGCTCCCCAAAAGCTGGCCAGGCTCCTCCTACCCAACATTCACCATCTCGGATACCTCCACCTCAACCCTGTCACCTCATATAAATACCTAGTCCTCTGGCTCGACCAGCACCTCAACTTCTCCACCCACATTGACTCCCTTTGCTCAAAACCATGCCCAAAACTAGGCATGCTCTTCCATAAGAAGCACGCTATTCCTCTATATGTCCACCGTGACCTAGTTCTAAAGACCATCCTCCTTATCTTCGACTATGGGGACATTATCTATGCTTCTGATCCTTACTTCTCCAAACTTGACACCTTTCTCAACTCTTTTTGCCATTTCACCCCAAATCCCCCGCCCCCACACCCATCACTCTACCCTTTTCTCCTCGCTAAATTTTGCACCACTCTCCTACAGGTGGCACACCCACTCATTAACTTCCATGGCAAAATACTGGCTCAACCTTCTCCCCTTACCTCTCCTCACTCCTTTTCTCTGTTCCCATCCCAGCCTACTCTCTAAGATCCTGGTATCCCCGCTCCTTCTCCATTCCCCACCTGTGTACCTCAGCCGGAGTCTCCACTTTCTCCTACCACCTTCCACATCTCTGGATTCAACTGCCTCCCTCCCTCTGGGATTTCCAATCCCTCCCATCCATCAAATGCCAAATTAGTAATATCTCCTCACCCCATGCAGCTGTCCTAAAGTCCTCTCCTCACCACCATCTCCCCATACTGCTCCCAGTCGCTTCCCTTCCTCCCTCCTTGCAATGCAACCTCATTATAGTCATTTCTCCTCTTTTCTCCATTGCCTTCTCTTTCTTTTCTCTCTCTTTAGCTATGATTTTCCTTCCTCACCCTCTATCCTTGGATAACTGTTCTTTCCAAAGTCTAATTGTTGTTATAATTATATTTCTTAGCTAGACAACTCAAATTTCAATATTTATGTAGTAGCCTTAATTTGAATTTATTACCCTGTATCCTGTAAATACAATGTATTTTCAAATGTGTATATGTGATTTCAATCATGTCCCTGGGTCACACCTGGAAAAAAGCTTCGGCTCAGTGTATCTTTCCTGGATAATACATTTCAAATAAATAAAAAATATTTTATGTGTTCTCTCATGTTAATGGTGCCCCAGTGTGTGGTTTATGGTGCCACTGATTTCTATTTCTCCTGACCTGTGATAGCAAGGTGACTGGTGCTGGTGCAGTACTGGTATATCATGATATAAGGTGAGCGTCTCCAGGATAACATATCATTGTAAGCTCCAAGACATAGGAGGTTTTGCACAGCCCTTTACACATGAACAGTGAATAGGGCATATAAGTTTGCAAAAGCAGTATTAGTTTTAGCTGAAAACAGTATATGAATAGCCTCTTTTCCATAGGGAAACTAATATTCAAAACATAAAACGTGCATGTTAATTTCCATTCAAATTCCAGGTGTTTGCAGCCTTTATGTCATGGTAGTTCAAAGCAGTAGGTGCCATGTCACAAAGTTATGAGGTAGGAACTCACTGTTGGACTAATGCATTTGGGATTGTGTGTAGCAAGGCTACCTGATCTGCAACAGAGTTGATACACAAGATGGAGTGGAAAGGATGAGAAGGGACCTGACAAGGCTGGAGGAATGGTCAAATGTATGGCAGCTCAGATTCAATGCAAAGAAGTGCAAGGTAATACACCTGGAAAACAAAACCCAGGGAAGAGTACATCAGTGAAAATGGAAAGGGACCTGGGGGTAATTATATCAGATGACCTAAAGGTGGTCAAGCCATGTGAGAAGGCAGTAAGGAAGGCTGGGGGATACTGGGATGCATAGGGAGAGGCATCAATAGTAGAAATCAGGAAGTTGTTATCCCTCTGTACAGACAGTTGGTGAGACCCCATCTGGAGTACTGTGTGCAGTTCTGGAGACCCCATCTCTGCAAAGACATAGACAGAGTGGAGGCTGTCCAGAGGAGGGCAACCAAATTGGTGCAGGGTCTGCACCAGAAGACATACAAAGAAATACTAAAGGAGCTTAATATGTATACCCTTGAGGAAAGAAGGGAGAGAGGGGACATGATAGAAACTTTCAAGTACCTCAAGGGAATCAACAAAGTCCAAGAGGGTAGCATCTTTCAGAAAAAGAGATGTGCAAGAACAAGGGGGCACAATTTGAAGATAGAGGGAGATGGCTCAGAGGTAATGGAGGAAGTATGTTTTCATGGAGATGGTTATGGATGCATGGAACAGCTTCCTGAGGAGGTTGTGGAGTTAAGAACAGTGGGGAATTCAAGAATGCATGGGACAGACATAAGGCAGTCCTAGTTGGGGTAGGAGGAAGTAAGCTGTTGGTTAACCTGCAAGATCTCTTGATATCCTACTGCCCCTCCCATCCTTTCTGGTCCACCGACGATGGATTGCTAGAGATTCCCAGGGTACGACTAAAAATGTCAGGTGCCCATGCTTTTGCTTTTTCGGCTCCAACCCTGTGGAATTCTCTACCTTCCAGTTAAAAGAATGCCTGACCATTGGCAGATTTAAAATTGAGTTAAAACATATTTATTTATCTTGGCCTTCCCTAATGATTAATGTATTTTATCTTCCTGTTTTAATATTATATTTGTATTTGGTTTTATGTGCAGCGCCTTGGTTTTTGAAAGGCGCTATAAAAATAAAGTTTGATTTGATTTGATTTAACTATGATCTGCAGCTTATCTGTTAGGTAGGAAAATGAGCAGACTAGGTGGGCCAAGCGGTCCTTATCTGCCATCAAATTCTATGTTTCTATGTTTGTAGTTTCTATGTTAAGGCTGTTGATGCTTTGAGTGTTTCCTATTGGCATCATACACTGAGGGTGTGCAAAAAACTTGTGTTACAACACACCCCATATTTGTATTTTGTAATTCCAGGCTTTGTATTTTAAAGTTGCTTCGATCTACTGTGAGAGAAAGTGAAAGTGATTTTGTACTGGTTGATGGCATGCAATCACCATTATAAACATGATATTATACAAGGGTGTGGATAACAAAGAATTTGAAGTGCTGTTTTTCTTTCTCATTAGAACGTGAGAGAGAGACAGACAAACAAATTCAACAGCAGAGTGCAGAGTAGACAGCAGCAGAGTCCAGACATTGCAGATTCCACAGTAAAACAATGAATAAACACCCCTTTTCTTTAGACAGAGAAAGGGAAACAAATGAATTCAATAGCAGAAGGCAGAAAAGAAAAAAAGAAAAAAATATTAACGGGAGCAGAGTCAGAAGTGCAGAACTCTGAAAGTTATAATGCCTCAGTAATTTTGAGGTGGTTTATAGTGCCATATGGATTTTGTAGGGGGTGTCACCCACATCTCAGACTCTGTGTTACCCATCTCTGTGCCTAACTACTACTAGATCAAAGTACCATACAGATTGTGAAGGGGAGGTTAACTCTCAGAGTCTGTGTTGTCCATCTCTGTGCCTGAACTACTACTAGGTCATAGTGCCACATAGAACATAAAAGTGGGAGGATCACGTCTCAACTCTATGTTACCTATCTCTGTGCCTGAACTACTACTATGTCATACTGCCATTGTGCAGACTCTGTGTTGCCCATCCCTATGCCTCAATGACTACTAGGTCATAGTGCCATACAGATTGTGAAGGAGGGTCACATGTCAGACTCTGTGTTGCCTATCTCTGTGCCTGAACTATTACTACAGTAGGTCATATTGCAGTAGCATACACTTTGTGTTACTCACTCTGTGACTGAACTGCTACTAGATCATATAGTGCCTCACATATTTTGGGAGGGGTATCACATCTCAGAGTCTGTATTCCCATTTCTGCATCAGACCTAAGTAAACAATTGTTGGACACCAAAATGTAGTCAAAACCAGAGTCTGTTATGGAAATGGAACATGTGGCCAGCACCAACAGTATGGCAGAAACTGGTACACGAATAATAAAATAGTTCCCAAAAACAAATTCAGAAAAAAAGATTAATTCACTGCTGAAGATATCATTAATACAACTGATGAACATAATGCAACATAATCAGAAAAATAATAGAATGTTGGTGAATCCCTTGATCACACTGTTGGCACTGCCAGAAAAATCAGATGAAAGTATAGCACAAAAACTGCTAGCCAAAACACTTAGACCTAGAAAGACAACGATTAGGGAAAAGATTCTATATAGTACCACTAGATGTGGTACTCCATGATATGACACTCATGTGTATTGGGGTCCTTCTTTAGGATGCAATGCTTCTAAAGAAACAGGCTGTAAACGTACAAGAACAAAATCATGATCATGATGTATCACAGTTACGTTCTTCCAAAGGTGATGAATCAGAGTATGTATGTGAATCAGCTTAATGTACATTCTCAGTGTAATCCATGTGTATCTTGTTGAATGAAGCAGTAAACCCACTGCTTATGTCATTTAACACTAGACTTGATGTTTGTTGCTGTGCTCTGTTGATGAAGAGGAACCTTTGTAAATGAACTGTGACAGCTGAATGGTATTTGCCAGAACTAATAAATAAATGTGATACTGATAAGGTAAGGGATGTCCCCTGGGTTCCCCCACCCAAAAAGAAAAATCAGATACAGCAAACACCACCAGTAGCCACAGCCAGTAGTGGAAAAAAAACAATCAATAACCATGGTGGCTCTTCTGGGGACAGCCACAGTTTGCATGGATCAGGGTCAGAAACAGCTGCCACCAAAATGGCTGCAGTTCCTGTCATAGTGACACAATGTTCCACCTCAGTCGTGTGGAGTTATTTTCATATAAAGCTCAACAATAAATATGTTGCTGTCTGCAGCTTTTATCATCAGGAAGTCAGTGGGGGAATGTGAGGGGTAGTTTGGGACAACATCACTAAAAAAGCATTTATAAAGAACATATCCAATCATTCGGCTGAGCAGCAGTCCTGAGCAAGGGACAAATATCTGTCATGAAAATAATCTTTCAAACAATAGTGATGGTGAAGAGACTGAGAGACAGGGAAGACAAAATCATGTCTGAGTTCACTGATAAAATTATTTCGACAAGCTACAGCTTTGCCACTGAAATCCCATGATTTTGGCCCCCAACACAAACTAAACAGAAGACCATTATCGATGTTTTAACAAAATCTGCCTGCAGTAGATCACATCAAGTCAAATTAAAAATTAATCAGTTAATAGCTGAATGTATTGCCAAGGACCTGTAACCTTTTTCTGTGGTGGAAAATGATGGTTTTAGAACCCTTTTAAAATATTTTGCTCCACATTACAACATACCGACCTGTAAATATTTTGCAACTCTGGTTGTTCTGGTGGTTCTGTACACCTGACCACAGAAATGTGGATGTGTTCTCAAACCACTGAATATATGTGCATCACAGCACATTGCGTGTCACAATCATCTTCAAACACCACCACAAGCAGCAGTGTACATAAAGGAAGACGAAGAATGTCAGCTCTTTGTGTTAGCATGTTTGGTAAGCATCACACCACTGACAATATTTTGGAAAAGTTGGGTGATACATTTCTGAGTGGTTAAAGCCCCTGGCACTCACTACTGAATTTGTGGTTTCTGATGATAATGTCAATATTGTTAGTGCATTGAAATGTGGTGATTCTACTCACATTCCATGCTTTCCACACTCATTAAATCTGTTAGTATCAGCTTTCCTTTCCAGTGATAACGGTATCATAACACTAGTGGACATTGCAAAGAAAATCTGTGGCCATTTCTGTCACACTGTAAAATAATGTAGAATCTTGGCTGACCTCCAGAAAAAAATGGCTTGCCAATACAGCAACTAAAACACGGTGTTCCGACAAGAAGGAACTCAACATTTTACATGTGTGAGAGACTTCCCATATCAAAAAAGGCATTCCATGAATATACCATGGAGCACAACATAACAGATGGTGTTGTGCTTAATTCATTCCAGCTGGGCCACATGGAACATCTTACACTGCTCTTGACTTCCTCTGAGAAAGCAACTCGATGGATTATCAAAGAGAATGCTACTGTAAGCCAGGTTATTCCCATCATAAATTTATTAAACAAGGAACTCCAGAGGCTGCATAGAGGTTTTGAACAAAGAGGAGACAAATCTGATGTATCCCTTACTGATATAACAATTCCAAAATTGCAGAAGGCAATATGTTTCTTCTTTCCACTCTTCCTGGCCCTCGGTTTAGGTTGCAACAGCTGTGTCCTTCAGATCTTGGTGACTCATCTCAGATACAAAAACATTCTAATTTCAGCAATTGCACAGGAAAAGGAATGAATTGTATTTGACAATACAAGTGAATCACATGATGTGGATGTTGCATCTGATGATGCAACATCTATTGGTGGAGACAGCAATAATCTCTAGTTAGTGCCACCATGTACTTCTCTGTCAGCATTGGGTAGTCCTACACAAAGTCCTGTTTCACAACCCTTGAAAAAGGCATATCATTCTGAAAAGCACACAGATGACTCTCACTTTTTGATCAAAACTCATGGGAACTGATAATTCAGATGTGTCTGTCATGGAGCCACCTTCTTTGTCTTTGTTTGATATTGTAGATGCCTATTTTCAGGAACCACTCATTAATATTACTGATAACCCTTTTGAGTACTGGCTGAAAAAGAAAAATATCTGGCCTGCACTATCTGCCTGTGCTATTAAGCTTCTTAGTTGCCCTCCCACTAGTGTTTATAGTGAGTATATATTTAGCACAGCTGAAATGTTGTCTCGGATGGCCCCTCAAGACTTACCCCTGAAAATGTACAGAGCCTTACCTTTCTAAAAGTCATTCTCAACAATTCTCTTACCAGTTCAATGAAGAGTGGCAGGAACATGAAAGCAATGATGATGAACAGCTGCAACAGGTGTCTCCTAATAAGGGTGCTTTATTGGTTGTGTTTGAAGATGAGGTGGTGATATTATTTCATTTAATGATTTATTTCTTTGATTTCAGAGGACAAAGGTCAGCAACCTTAACAGAAAGATCAAGCAAAAAAAAAATTCCTTTTTTTGAGATCACAGTGTATATGCCATGATATGTATTGCTGGATGTGTTTTTCACATTCAAGTTGGGAACCCAGGTGGAGTGTAATTTGTTCATTCAGCAAAATGAAAATACAAACAGGGCACAGGCAATGAACTGCTGGACTTCTGGGGTGGAGGGTGAAACCAAGGGGGCAACATGAATGAAAGATGCCTATGGGCATGCACAGCCACTGTGAGTGCCAGCCACAGCTGTCCTCAGGTCCTGCACATGGGGATCCTCACTGGCTTGATGACAGGGGGAGTCGCAATGGAGCTGGGGACAGACAGGTGGGCTTCATGGCAGAACTAACTGGCAGTCAGGGCCAAACAGCTCTATATATAAAAAAAGGTTGACTGCAATTATTAGTTGTGGAAGCTTGTAGAATATATCCAAAAACTGCAATTTCGAGTTGGGGGGGGACAAGGTTAACCACATGAGTTACTTATTAATGTATTTATGTATTTATTTTATTTAAATTGGATGATACCTTTGAGCATTAAGTGCTCATTTACAAGGGTTCTTTGTCAGTTACAAAGAGGTACAACAGAACAGATTATATACAATGGATAGAATACATTACAACAGTTTAGGATAAATACAGGATGTCACCTTCACTTGCCAGCAAGATAAGTTTTTATAATCCAAGGTTCAACATCAGTATCAAGAGCTTAACTGTTCAGGGTGTATTCAGAGGTAGGTTACCAGAGGCTTACAGTCAGAACAGAAGCAACCATGGAGGCATTGTCAAGGAACACAGGACTGGGGATGCAATGCATAGAGCCAACAGTACAGTTAGATTGAAGCAGGAGGCTGGGGTTGCTAGGGACAGCAACACGGCCAGACAATAGTGCCCTCTGTAGTACTTGTTTGAATTGTCCAATTTCTGAGATCCTCTGGAGAAGCATATCTAGGTCTAGATCATTCAGCCATTGAGGGGCCATGAAAGCAAATGAGCACATGGCCTGGCTAGTTCTGCAACATGGGACAGAGGTCACTGTGGGTTGATCTCCTGGTGGTATTGGAATGCTGTGTCTTTGTAAGGAGAATTTATATGCTGGGGGACATGAGTCTGAGAAGTGCTTTCACTCCTGTTAGGCAGGTCTGATATTTTATCCTACTAGTAAGTGATAACCAATTTGTGAGGGTGTAGACTGTGCAGGTGAGGATTGCTTTGTCTACTACACTAACAAAGTGATATGCCTTGTTCAGGGCCAACTTGACCCAGTTTAGGACTGTTTCTGAGGCTTCTGCACAGGCCAGGATGCCGTAATCTATCATTGGGAGGATGGAGCCCATGACAGCCACCCTTTCAGCCTCAGAGGTAATATTGTATCTCATCCTGTAGAGAGCCCTGAGTTTCCTGTTAATATTGCAGACCAGCTGAGCAATGTTTAGTGAAAGTACAGTAAGTGACTGGTCAGTTGTGACACCCAGGTACTTAAAGATGTCTACCTGGTCCTGGGCTAATAACAGGGCATTAAGGATGGAGAGTGGGGAAGTTTATTTTTTCTGAACACTGGAGAAGAGCACAGTCTTTGTCTGTTTGTAATTTAGAGTAGCTTGTTATGCTGGAACCACTGTTCACGTGATGCAAAGCTATGTTGCAGGGCTTTTGTGAGGTCCTCCTGACTTTGTCCATTTGTGCTGACAACTGCAAACGTCTGTACAGAGCAGCATTATTGAGGCTGGACAGTGTGCTGGGAAGGTGTTGACAAAGAGGCTAAAGAGGAGAGGACCCAGTACTGAACCCTGCAGAACCCTGCTGTGACTGCTCTGGAGTCAGAGTAGACTTCATAAATGTTGTCTTGCTGTGATCTATTAGTGAGGTAACTGCTGAACCATTGGATAGGTGTCAGTGGAAAGGCTGAGTGTTTGTAACTTAATGAGTAGGAGTGCATGGCTTACCAGGTCAATGGCCTTGGTTAGATCAATAAATATAGACCCCACTAGATGGTCTTTATCAAGTGACTCATGTAGGTAGTTAGTATATTCGACTAGGGCCATGGTGGAACTGTGTAGCATGTGGAAGTCATGTTGGTGGACACAAAGGAGGTTGTAATTATTGAGATGGGATGTGAGGTGGTCAGAAACTATCCTCTCGAGAGCTTTAGACAGGGGTGAGAAGATTTATATTGGTCTGTAGTGAGTGACTTGGGTACAATAACCATTTTTGTGAAAAGGGGTTAAAAAGGCAGATTCCCACAGTTGAGGGAACTGCAAGACTCTAAGTGTTAGATTGAACAGTTTGGTTAGGGGGTAGGCTAACTGCTCAAGGGCAAGGGCCACCAGTTTCATATCAAGGGTGTCCCCCCATTCTGGTGTTAATGAGCACTCTTTTTACATAATTGATGGTGTCTTTGGTAGAGATGGAATGGAAGAAAAACATTTGAGTGTGGAGTGCCATGTTTTCATCTGGCGGGTCCGTGGTGGTTGTTTTTCCTTTGGGTGTAGGGTTGTCACATGGTGGGAATATGACACTAAGGTCAGTAAATGCTTTGTTGAAGGTGTTGGCAATTTCTATGGGTTCCATAGTGTTTGTACTAAGCATCAATGGTGAGGATTTATCTTCCTTCCCAAGTAGGGTATGTAGTGAGTCCCAGGAGGCTTTGTTCTTGACCCATGTTTTGGTTTGTTGTTCCATAAAGTAGGAAGCCTTTGCCTACCTGGTTAGCCTTGTACATTTTTTTCTAGCTGCCCCGTATTCCTGATAGTGTGTTAATGAGCCAGAGGCCCTGGCCTTAATCCAAAGGTTGTCCCTGGCCTCATGTGTGCGAGGAGGCAAGGGGTGATCCAGTCTACTGAGATCCCTCTCATGACACATTTCCTAAAAGGGGAAAGTTTATCTGCAACCATACTGAAGGCAGTAACAAAGTAGTCTAGAGCCTTGCCTATAGAGTATGTGATGTCCAGGTAGCTCCAGTCAATTTGAGCCAGTTGGTGTCAGAATTCCCCAGCTGCTCCCTTCCTTAGTACCCGACTGTAGACAGTTTTTGAGCGGCTTTTTTATTCTGGCAGACCAAACAAACAGCATAGGGGAGTGCTCAATTAAGATATCAAGCAACACTGTGACTTCTGTGAGCCTTTCTGGGTGGGTGGTGAGGCCCCTTTTTATGAGGGTACTAATGACAGTTTTGTAGTCAGCCCTTGTACTATCTTTAACTACTTGGATGAGGTATAGGTTGCTAATAAGGTCTTTACTGTTTGTACTTGATTTAGTGGACTGGTTTATACTGAAGTCCCCTACAATCAGGGTCTAATGGCCTTGGTTTGCTTGTTTATACAGGCTAATGAATGTATTTAATCTGGAGGGTTGATTGTCAGGGGATATAGACTGTCATAATTGTCAAGTGTGTTCTACCATTGCCCAGTAGGAGGTGTACAGTGAGGCTTTCACAGTCTTTACGGGAATGACAAGTGAGACACTGTGACCTTGCATTGTGTTTCGAACATACACAAGGCAGATCCCCCTTACCGTTATGGTCTTGTCTGAAGTGGTTATACCAGTGAAGGATGATGGATTCATCAGGGGTTTTTGGTGACAGCCAGGTCTTCATTAGCGAGATTATGTCTGGCTGTACTTGCTTTACCTATGCCTCTAACTGTGCAAGATTGGGGAGTAGGCTATGATTTTAGGGTAATTGGGTGAGCTGATGAGTGATCTAAGAGGGTTCCTGGCTTTGGATGTTCATTTCCAGAAAAGTATCAAAAGCATCAGAAGTCATTTCTGTATCAGATGAGGGTAATGGTAGTGCACCCCAACTTTCTAAGGATATGGTCTGGTGTATGGTATGGGAGGATGATTCAGGCTGCAAGTGGTCAAAAGATAGGCAAGGTTTGTGTATTGGGAACAGCTGTCTTTAGGAGAAGGGCAGAAGGTAGGGGGTGTAGGGCAATGGTCATGTGTTGGAAGGGTATCTACCCCTGTAACCTATGAGGGCATATATATGCGTAGATAGATGTCTGGGTCCAGGAGCAAGGTTATTTGTTCCATCCTAGAAAGTACTTATATCTGAAGCAGTGTGAGGAAGGTTATTAAGTTTAGTGTCCAGGCTGGGGACTGTGCTTTCCACTTTGTGAACAGCATAATGGTAACTGGATTTTAAGTAGTTCTAGGTGTAGAGTTTTACTACAAGCTCCCAGGGGTAGTCGGGCAGCTTGAGAGTATCTAGGAGTACTTTGGGTATTACTATTGTACACCTGTGGTATTTGTATTGTTAGAGGATTTGTGAGTACAATCATCCAATATTATATATGCTAGTACAGTGTATAAGTTTATACAAAAGCGTAGTTCAAATCTTACAGGGGAGCACCCTGCAGAGAGTAAGTGGTGTTATCAGAGTGTAGTTTAATTGCTGCAGGTCAGTGCCTTATAGAATGTAAGTGCTGTTCTGGTCGGTTAGTGAGATAGGTATGGAGTTTTATTCAGTAGCAGCTTTTGAACAATGGAAGGAAACTGAGAAATCAGTGGTGATTTATAAGAGTCAGAAGTTGACTGGTGGGTCATTTTGGGGATTTGTAGAGGTTTAAAGAGTTGGACCATGCCAGAAGTGAGCAGATCAATGCACTTGCATGGGCATAATAATCGTAGTTGATGAGGGGCAGAGGTGGCGTAACGGCAGCCTGTAATAGGTAGCTATATAGGTGAGTGGAGAATGGAAGGGGAAGGGGAATGGCTAGGAGTGGAGATAAAGTGTGATTGTCAGACCTGGGTGGGAGTGGAGGTGGGTAGAATATACCACTCAAGAGCCATTGTGTTCCACAGACAATCAGTTGAAATACACAGACCACAAATGCAGCAGGCTGTTAAGGGACCTAAAGGCAAAATGGTGCCAGACTCCAAACTGCAGTGGTCCTGTACCTGGCTTCTGTCCTCTGGTCAACAATTCGTTTGGGGAGGGGGGGCTTGAAGCAGTGGCCCTCACTGCCACTCAGTCTCCTGGAGGTGAGCTTATTGAGGAGGAGTCTGAGAAGTCAAAATGCATTTAAAATGTGAGTAGGGGCTGACTGAAAGCCTGGCTTAGGTTACACTACAGATATCAAGCCCAAAATCCCACCCCAGGTGAGAGTGAGCAAAGGGACAAAGGAAAGGATACGAAAGTAGTGAGGGAAGGGGGGAGGAGGAGATGAGATAGGTTGGTTACAGAGGGGCTTAGTGAGGAGGTAGGGGAAACAGGAAAGCTGGATATGTGATATAGCCAGCACACTAAACACCCTGATCAGGAGTACAGACATTTGCAGCAATGAAATACCCTAGCTGGGACAGACTGCATAAATACTTATCTCTAGTTGTACAATATGTGCTCAGAGTAGCATTAAATGAAGATAAATCCATGCCATTTCCATAATAAAGGAAAATCGTAACCAGATATTTTCTCAGACCGTTACTCCTTTTATTTTCAGCATCAAACAGCATACATGGATAAGGCATGTTCCTCGGGTACAAACACCTTAGCGTTTCATGTTTACATGCTTCATCAAGGAGCATGAAGGTAAACATGAAACGCTGAGGTGTTTGTATCTGGGTTGCATTTTCCTTTTATTATGGAATTGGCGCAGAGTGCACTTGGCTTTTTGTACTTTGTTGAATATTTGCCATAGGCACCACAGACTGTAGAGTGGCTTTTTTCGATATTGAAGCTAAATCCAATAGCCTGTCTGTGTAGGAGCAATTACTTTGCACTGAGTCACACAGGCAGCACCATTAGTTGTTGTTAGCCATGCTGCACAGTAAGCAGAATAGATATTGTCAGTTTAGAGCTACTGTGGGTCCAAAATGCATAGCAATCCCCTTAGAATGCAGTGGAAAAACTAACTGCACACCAACATGCATGTGGGATACAACTAATTCATTACCACCCTGATCTGATCAAGTTTAGCCGCTGGCAAGTCACGTTGGAGCCCCGTAAACACAGCAAGTAGTCTAACACAGTGGCTGGAGCGATCAATACACTAACAGCATATAAACATTTATAAAGTGAGAACAGATGGTCTGCATCTGTCCAGGAAGGGAACAAGTCTTTTGAGTAATCAGTTTAAATGCTTCATTGGCAAGCTTTTAAACTAGTCAAAGGGGGAGGCACTGACAAGCAGCAGGAAAATCCCAGCCTCTCCCTACAAAACAGGGTAATAAATGAGAAAAAAACCAAGGTAGAACGGTCAGTGGGGGATGCTGCAACAAAAGGTAAAGCCATCAAAAAATGGAGAGCAATGAGTACCAATGCCCATAGTCTGGGTAACAAGCTTCCTGAATTAGTGGCCTTGATGGAGGAGGAACATCTGGATATCGTGGCAGTCACAGAAACATGGTACACACAAAACCATGACTGGGACATAAACATACCAGGATACACTGTCTACAGGAGGGACAGGGAGGGTAAAAGAGGAGGAGGAGTAGTTCTTTACATAAGGGAAGGAATAAAAGCAACAGAACAAAAGGGTAAACAGGGAGGAGAAGAAGCACTGTGGGTAAATTTGAGACAGGCAATGGCACCACAATACGCATAGGGTTAGAGTACAGATCCTTCTCAGGGGAGGAAATGGACAGGGAAATGATAGAAAGTATACTTAGAATGGCAGAAAAGGGAGATATTGCTGATGGGTGATATGAGTATGCCAGATGTTAACTGGAGTGCAGTTGCAGCTGCCACTCAAAAAGTGCAGTTATATTCTAGATGCCGTTCACAGGGGCATGCTCCTTAGACAACTAGTACTGGAGCCCACTCGAGAGGGAGCAATATTAGACTTGATTCTCTCAAATGGAGATGGAAAGAGGATCACAGATGTAGAAGTGGGTAGCCATCTGGGAATTAGCGACCATCGAACAGTATGGTTCACAATAAACACAGAAATAGAGTCAAGCCATACAAAGACAAAAGTACTGGACTTCAGGAGGGCTGACTCTCAAATGGGTGAGTGCTTAAGGAATGCACTAGCAAATGGGCAGGAAGGAGGGGTGGAAGAACAATGGGAATAATAAAAAACTGCCATCACAGAGGTAACGAGCCTTTGTGTGAAGCAAATAAACAAAACAAGACAATGTAAGGAACCACTATGGTTCTCAAAGAAAGTGGCAGTGAAGGTTCAAGAGAAAAAGAAAGCATTCAGGAAGTACAAGGAATCGTAGAAGGAGCAGGACAGAGAACTGTATCAGTTAAAGCAAAAGGAGGCTGGGAAGGCAGTCAGAACAGCAAAGGCCCAAACCGAGGAGAAGATAGCCAACTCAGTTAAGAAGGTGGATAAAACCTTTTATAGGTACATCAGGGAGCAAAGGAAGACCAAGGGAGGGATAGTGAGGCTTTATAAAGGGAGGAGGGTGGGCAGAGGGAGACTGTGGAAGGCAGAGATACTAAACAAATATTTTTGCTCAGTATTTACAAATGAAGAGGGGGAGGTACATAAAACAAATAGTAGTAACACTCTGGATACAGAAGTTGATACCAGCCCATTTACAGAAGAAAGGGTTCTGAAAGAACTCTTAAAACTGAAGGTGGACAAATCAATGGGGCCTGATGGGATCCATCCCAGAATTCTAAAAGAGCTAAGGGTAGAACTAGTGACACCACTGACTACCCTTTTAACAAATCATGGGAGGATGGGGTGGTACCCGAGACTGGAGGAGGGCAGATGTGATTCCTTCACAAAAGTTGGAGCAAGGCAGAAGCAGGAAACTACAGACCTGTTAGTTTAACCTCAGTGATAGGGAAAATGATGGAATCACTTCTGAAGGAAAGAATTGTTGAGTATCTAGAAGCCAGAGGGCACAGGACCCTAGGCAGCATGGATTCACAGTGGGAAGATCATGCCAGACAAATCTGATAGATTTCTTTGACTGGGTGACCGTAGTAGATCAGGAAGGGCTGTGGACATGGCCTACCTAGACTTTAGCAAGGCATTTGACACAGTCCCACACAAAGATTAATATACAAGTTAGCCAGCCTAGGAGTGGTCCCAAGATGACAGCCTGGGTAAAAATTGGCTGGAGAATAGGACACAGAGAGTAGTAAATGGAGTCCACCCAGAAGAAAGGAGGGTTACTAGTGGGCACCGCAGGGTTCAGATAGGGACCAGTCCTCTTCAATGTCTTTATAAGTGACATTATGGAAGGACTGAAGGAAAAGTATGTCTCTTGCAGATGACACTAAGATCTGCAACAGAGTTGATGCACAGGGTGGGGTGGAAAGGATGAGAAGGACTTGGCAAGGTTAGAGGAATGGTCAAATGTATGGCAACTTAGATTCAATGCTAAGAAGTGCAGGTAATGCACCTGGGAAACAAAACCCAGGGAAGAGTACACAATGGGGTGAGATACTAACAACAACAAAATGGAAAGGGACCTGGGGGTAGTCATATCAGATGACCTAAAGGTGGGCAAGCAATGTGAGAGGGCAGCAAGGAGGGCTGGGGGTTACTGGGATGCATAGGGAGAGGCATCACCAGTAGAAAACAGGAAGTTATTATCCCTCTGTACAGACAGCTGGTGAGACCCCATCTGGAGTACTGTGTGCAGTTCTGGAGACCCAATCTCCGCAAAGACATAGACAGGATGGAAGCTGTCCAGAGGAGGGCAACTAAAATGGTGCAAGGTCTGCACCGGAAGACATATGAAGAGAGACTTAAGGAGCTTAATATGTATAGCCTCAAGGAAAGGAGGGAGAGGGGGGACATGATAGAAACTTTCAAGTACCTCAAGGGAATCAACAAAGTCCAAGAGGGTAGCATCTTTCAAAAATAGAGGTGTGCAAGAACAAGGGCACAATTTGAAGATAGAGGGCGGCTCAGAGGTAATTTAAGGAAGTATTTTCACAGAGAGGTTGTGGATGCATGGCGGCCTTCCGGAGAAGGTTGTGGAGTCAAAATCAGTGGTGGAATTCAAGCATGCATGGGACAGTCATAAGGCAATTCTGGGGGTTGGGGGTAAGAAGAAGTAGGCTGCTGGTTAACTAGGATCTGCAGCTTATCCAGTAGGTAGGGAAATGGGCAGACTGGGTGGGCCAAGTGGTCCTTATCTGCCGTCAAATTCTATGTTTCTATGTTAGATGTAATATAGATAGAATAAGACAAGGCACTAAATGGCTAAAATGCAGGAGCCGGTCAGCTATGGGAGGCCATGAGCCTCACATCTTGAGAATAGCAGCTAAACATGCAGTTAACAGTTTATAGCATGTGAAAGCAGGTACACATTCAGAACTGTTGCTCTCCATGGACAATCAGTGGAGATACACCAACCACAAATGCAGCAGACTGTTAAGGATTGAAAGACAAAATGGTGCCGAACACCAAACTGCAGTGGTCCTGTACCTGGCTTCTGTTCTCCGGGTGATGATGGGATGGAGGGTGAGGGGCTTGAAGCAGCTACCCTCACTGCCACTGGGTCTTTTTGATATCAGCTTACTGAGGAGGAGTCTGAAAAGGTAAACTACATTTAAAAGGTGAGTAGGGGCTGCCTGAAAGCATGGCTCAGGTTATAGTTCAGATATCAAGCCCACAATACCACCCCAGGTGAGAGTGAGCAAGGGGACAGGGATTTGAGAGTAGTGGGAGAGGGGGGAGGGGAAGGGGACATAGGCTGGTTACAGAGGTGAATAGTGAGGAAGTAGGGGAAACAGGAAAGCAGGATGTGCAATGTAGCCCAGTACACTAAACACCCTGATCAGGAGTGTAGATGTTTGCAGCAATGAAATAGCCTAGCTGGGACAGACTGCATAAATACCTATCTCTAGCTGTACAATATGCCCTCAGAGCAGCATTAACTGAAGCTAAATCCAGTCGACCATCTGTGTAGGACTTTAAGTCTAGTGAGGCCCCTAGACTCTGACCCAGGCAACAATTACTTAGCACTGAGTCACACTGGCAGCACTTTTAGTGATTGTGAGCCATGCAGCACAGTGAATGGATGGGATATTGTCAGTCCAGACCAATTGTGGATCCAGAATGCATAAGAACTCTGTTGAATTCAATGGAAACACCAAACTGCACACCAAAGTGAATGGGATACAACTAATTAACACCCTGATCTGAATAAAGTTCAGCCTCTGGCAAGTCATGTTCGACCCTTTAAATACAGTAAGTAGCCTAACACAGAGGCTGGAGCAATCAATACACTAACTGCATATAAACATTTATAAAGTGAGTACAGCAGATGTAATACAGCTGGAATAAGACAAGGCACTATATAGCTAAAATTCAGGCAGCTATGGAGACCATTAGCTTCACATCCTGAGAATAGCTATGGGAGATCATAAGCCTCATGCCCTGAGAATAGCAGATAAATATGCAGTTAACAGTTTGCAGCAGGTGAAAAGCAAGTACACTACTCAGGAG
Source organism: Neoceratodus forsteri (assembly GCA_016271365.2). Taxonomy (NCBI): domain Eukaryota; kingdom Metazoa; phylum Chordata; order Ceratodontiformes; family Ceratodontidae; genus Neoceratodus; species Neoceratodus forsteri. The sequence goes on from CM057451.1 coordinate 216,160,025, forward strand.
CCATTGCACTCCACAGACAATCAGTTGAAATACACTGACCACAAATGCAGCAGACTGTTAAGGCGTGTAAAGGCAAAATGGCCTTTTACAAAACACAAGTGATAAAAAATAATTGGCCAATCAGGCAGGCATCTGTGGGATGGTTTGGGTCTCATGATGATTGCTATAACATCAAGCAGGTAAGCAAAATAATTACATATAAAAAAATACCTCAAGTCAAAAGGGTGGAAGGGATGGCTGGGTCCCCATCACATATCCTGCTCATGCTTCCTGTCTCCACCAAAAGCATGCCAGAGTCAGTGAAGGTCTGCACCTTCTGTTGTCTTCCTGCTCTTGAATTCATTTCTCTCTCTCTCTCTCTCTCTCTCTCTCTCTCTCTCTCTCTCTCTCTCTCTCTCTCTCTCTCTCTCTCTCTCTCACTAATGTTCTACACACTGCCTCCTTTCACTGCAAAACCGCAAATGACCTGCATATACTGGGCTGGAATCACAAGTGTTTTTGGGACTAAGAGCCACACTGCAACTCCAGTTGTGGACCACAATCTCTGCAGCTGTGGAGATTGTAATTCGCATCTGCAGCAGCTGCAGAAGCTACTACAGTTGATTTCACCAGCCATAGCATTTTTTCTGCAGCTATGGGGATTTCCACCACAACACCACCTGCAAGTTGTTGTAATTCATGGCTCTACTTTTGAGAACACCGTAGCTGTGGGACAAAATTGCAGTTCAGCAAGTGGCAACCTAGTTGCACCAAGTTTTTCCCACAACTGTGGGATTTTCAAGACTTTTGTGAATCTGGCCAGCTGTTTCCCATGAATGCCGTGTGGTGGCTCTTACACAGGATTAGCAGGAACAACTACTAGTATTTATTTTATTGCTGCTGGCTGCTTGCTGACCTTCAAAAAGGCATGAAAATACAAACACAATATTTTTTTTAAGATTAAATTTTATTTTTGTTTTAACAGGGGGACCTAAAAGAGTAATACTGATGCATTTCTCATCCTCAAATAGACTAACATAGGTCTACAGTTCATCAGAGTAAATCAGCTTAAATCACAGAAAATCAGAACATTTTGGAAAAAATCTGAGTCAGAATCAGAACTGAGTCACTGCTGACTTGCCCATCACTAATTTATACCATCACTTCTTGCAACATAAAAGCCCAACTTTATGCACATTTCATACTGATGCCTGATCTCAGGGTGTCCTTCCTCCCTCTCTGAGCAAAGCAGTGATTACCAGCCTCCCCATGAAAGGTTACGATCCACTACTACCAGTTTTACCACCCTATCTTGCTCATCAATGCAAACACCAAAATCCTGCCCATAACCCTGCCCACCAGGGTGAAACACATCTTAGCCGACTTGATCCAAGAGGGGTTTGTGATGGGCCATGTAAGTTTTAGTCATCTTTGGTCACATATCAACATCTTTGATGTTATGAGTTCTATCCCCACCTGTGCAGTGATGGTTGCCACTGACTTCGAAAAAGCTTTCAATTCACTGGAGTGGGGGTACCTCATTTTTGCTCGTGATAAAATGTGTTTTGGTACAATTTCAAAATCTGGATCTAGAACCTATGTTCTCATCCCTCTGCTAATGTGTTAATGAATAATACATGTCAGATTCTTTTCTACTGATTTCAACATGCCAAACAACAACTGAAAAGTTGGAAGTGACCTCTGGATTAGAGAAGGAATTTTTAGAAAATATAAACAATATTGATTGGATCAATATGTAATGATGCCAATAAGAAAGTCAAGAACTCTTGATTTAATATTTAGCAACATGGCAGAGTCAGTATTTATCAGCTCAGTTACACCTCCATTAGGGACTAGTGACCATACGATGGTCAGATTCTGCCTCGAGTAAAAACAGGTTACATCATGGGGCTAACTAAGAAAAATGTCTTGCCAGAGCAGATTATCAGGTGATGCATGAGGAAATGGGGACTGGGATTGGGAGACCAAATTCAATAAATTAACAAATGTAGAAATAGCAAACTAAATGAGTTAACAAAAAGTAGGTACCAGAAAAAGTATACAAAGACTGGTTGTAGAAATCCATGGATGACCAAAAAGATCAAAAGGACAAAACAAAGGAATCAGGCATATGTTATAGCAAAGAAATCATGGAGTACAACAGAATGGTATAAATTTAAACATCTTGCAAAATCTTGTAAATCAGATATTAGAAGGGAGAAGGCCAACTTCAAAAACAAATTAGCATCTAGAACCAAGGATAAATATAAAGTCCTTTTACAAGTATATCAATAATATGAGAGCAATAGGACACAGGTAGGACTGTTAGTAGATAATAACGGAAAAATGGTAACAGATGAACTTCAGGTAGCAAACCAGCTAAATGAGTATTTAGCTCTGTATTTAACACAAGGTCAGATACACAGCCTATAGAACTGATTAAGATGGGGACAATAAGAATAGAACTTAAGATATGTGATATAAGGAATAGGCTTTGAAGCATAAACTCTAATAAATCTCAAGACCCTGATGGCATAAATCCAACGATAATCAGGGAAATAGCAGATGAGTTGGCTAAACCAGTAACAAGAATCTTTCAGGAATCTTTAGATTTAGGATCTGTAATATCATCATGTAGAGAGGCTATTGTAGTGCCTATTTATAAAAAGGGAACTAGAAAGGTCTGTGGAAATTAAAGACTGGTCAGTTTGACATCTTTCCTAGAAAATGTATTAGAGAGAGTTATCAATCAAGGATGAAATAGAAAAGTTTATTAATGACCTAGGCTTGGTGGATGAAACTCAGCACAGGTTTAAAGCAGGAGATCAACACTAACAAATATGTTATCTACAATAATGTCAGTAAAGCACTGGATGAGGGTGAAGCAGTGGACTTTTTTGGGGGGATTTTTCTAAAGCCTTTGATAAGGTTCCTCACGATCGAGTAATACAAGTACTATATAATATGGGACTCGATGATACATTAATTAAATGGATTGATTGATGGCTCACAGATAGAAAGTAGAGAGTGAGTATAAGAGGCCATCTGTCGGAATGGACTTGGGTTAGGAGTGGGGTAATGCAGGGGTCTGTATTAGGTCCCTGTTTATTCAAATTGTATCTCTTCTTGGTGCCAACAAGTGATGACACTTGGATAACTAAATATACGGATTACTTAAAAATAGGCAGGGTTGTGAACAATTGAGAGGAGACTGGACAGTTACAAAATTATTGAAATTAGTAGAACAAATTACAGTAATTAACAAATTAGAATCGAGTGTCATGAAAGTGTGCAGTCATGCACTTAGGAAGACAAAATATAAATCAAACGTAACTAATATAAGGCAATGAATTAAGAGCAACTAAGGATGAGAAGGACCTGGGAATATTAATTTCTGATACTATGGAAACCAAAAGGTATTGCAACACTATAGCTTAGAAAGCTAACTCAATACTGGGCATAAGAAGAAACATCAGGAGCAGGGATTGAGAGGTCATATTGCCACTCTATAAATCCTTGGTGTGGCCAGGGCTGGAGAACTGTGCTCAGTTCTGGTCTCCACACGCTAAACAGAAAATAAGGTCATTGGAGGGAGTACAGCATAGAGCGACTAAAATGATTATAATAATCAAAACTCTTAGTTATTAGAAGAGACTAACAAACCTGGAACTGTACTCGTTAGAGTACAGAAGAATGCAAGAGGACCTATGCCTGGTATAAAAGGCAATTAAAAACATGGAGCTATGAGACTGTCTTGACCTGAGTTGTAGAGACAACATTTACAACTCTATAGCTCACACTTTACAGTTAAAAGGAGAAAAAATGCATCACAAAAAAAGGGTATCATGGTTCAACCAGAGTGGTGGGTATTTGGAACTCCCAGCCAGCAGAGGTTGTGGACAGCACAAGTATGGAAATATTTAAGAACAGATTGGATGAATACTGTAGTAGGAAAGAGATTGTGGGATACTCAAATTAATGGGTGAGCTGTAATGGGCATTGCCTACTAAGCTCAGATAAACCTATGAAGCCTATAAAACCTATGAAACATACTGCATAAGTGGACTCACTAGGGCTGCCCACTCTCTCACTTATTATTTGTGCTGGTAATAAAGCCACAAGCTATTGCTATCAGAGAGAGCAAGAATACCTCTGACATTACAGTCGGATATACCAAATACTGCACAAAAATGTATGCGGGCATCCTTTTAGTCCTCTTGTCTAATGCCAATAAAGGCATTCAGTCGCTCCTTGATCTCCTTATATCTTTTAAAGAGGTATCTGGTATGAGAACTAATCCTTCTAAAACAGAAGAGTTTCCACTTGCTAACCTATATCCAGATTAGCCTTTCTCTAGTTGAGGTGTCATATGGTCCCCTCACTCCATTAAATACCTGGGCATCGAACTAACTCTGGATTAATTCCAGATATGCAATCAATTTAAACTTGATGCCTTTATTAACAGAGCCCCAAGAAGAATGTGACTAATGGACATAACTTAACCTCTGTAGCAAGCAAAATCTCTGTTACTGAAATGATAACCCACTGAAATTGTTCCACTGCTCTCCCACTTTTCCATATGAATTCTTTTTGGTCTACAAAGACAGACACCCTAATAGGAACATTATTCTGTGAGGGTAACCCCTCAATATAGCTATCTCAAGCTGTGTTCCCATTGGAAATGAGGGTGATGGAACCTATAGTTGCTGGTTGTTTATCACCTGGCATTTGTGAAAGCACAAACCACAAAGTGGTCTAATGAATCCCTGACTAAATTACAGTTAATCATGGAGTGAGAAATATGTGAGCCCTTCTCTTCAGCTATTTGTCTGCATGCTCTTTTCCACTGCATATTGAAATTAGTTAACTTTCAGAGCAGCTGTAAAATCTGACCTCAAATTGCTAGGCGATAACCCTCCCTTACCTAACGGCAATGGCCCCCCTTTTAGGGAAACCCAGCTATATGCATCCACCACAAGCTGATATTATAGCAGCTTTGGCATACAGCTGGGATATATACAGTCAGGAATTGACTCACTGCTGGCACTACTCACCTGGACTTCTTTGAGGGCTTGCCTACTTGGTTTTCTCTGCCAATCCAGGTAGTTTTGCAGTGTCTACTACAGTACAATTATGAAGTGTTTTGTCACCTAGGATGGAAAAACATACATCCCATATCACATCTCCTTGTTTTAATTAACCTTTTGGTGAACTTATACTAGGGGGCAAGCTAGCAAAATTTACTGTTGTATAATGGAAGTAATGCCCAAGCAGATTCAGAAAGCTTGCCAGCAATGGGAGAATGCCCTCAATATTATGATTTCAGAGGAGGCATGGAGTTCTTAGCAACTAACCTGTGGCATCTCCCAATACTCACAGCCTATTAATTCAAAACATGGTACTTCTTTTATGTCTAATATAGAACCCCTGCTAAATGCCACTCTCTAGGCCTCATGTAGGTTGATTTTTGCTGGTGCTGCAATGCCACATGAGGTTCCATGAATCATGTATTTAGTCCTCCTCATCACTGCACAGCTCCTCCATGAATGTGCGATGAGACAGCAAGGAAGTAGTAGGATGGGGCTATACATTATCCTCACAGTTTCTTCTACTAGGAATCCCTCCCCCTTGTATCCCAATCACTGATTTCAGGCTACGCTGTCTGATAGCCACAGGGGTAGAATCTGTTGTTTTAATATCCCAACCCCCAACTCCTCCTGAATGAATTTTGACACACCCCAACCATGGTGTCCAGCTCTTGAAAATGTACATACGCCACAGTCAGTAGTTGGGAACCAGACTTAGTAGCCTATGGAAGCCTTGCAGTGATGTGGTAGGGAGTGCTCAGAACACTGCTTAAAAGGCTCTGCTCCAGAGTTCTTAGCACTCCTTGCCACTGGACTATTGCTCTGAAAGAGCATCGTATCCACTGCCAGAATCCACCATACAAACACCTCAGTCTTGCCTTTAGCATACAAACACCATGTTTTTCGAGGAGCTTCTCAATCATACTGCTGGACTGGAGGACCAGGAGTGCTGAGATTATTTGTATTTTAATCAGAACAGCAGTCAAGGTATGCTTTTTTTTTGGGGGGGGGGGTGTCAGTGAAATAAATAAACAAGCTAAATGATGACAGTGGACACCAAGCACTGTGTTGCCTGAGTACATACACCACAATGAGTGCTTGGTGTCTCTGTATATATTCCACAGTCATCTTGGTTGAGTACATTGCTGTTGAATTGAAATTACCTGAGCAGCACCACCTGCTTTGTGCTAGCCCTCATTTGGGGAACTTTATTGCTCATAAATCTTGCACAGATGGACCTGTTGTATATGGAGCTAAAATAAAATTTTCTTAAGCTGAGTCCTCAGTGCAAAAATTGTTTTTTGTATACTTTTCTGGTAAATTTCTGGGGTTGACCACCTGAACAGAAAATAAATTCAATGAGGTCTTTGTGATGGTGGTGGTGTTGCTGGTGGTTGAAGGGTTTGGCTGCACTAGTAATTGTAAATAATATTGATTACGGATGTTACCAGCATGATGACTGACCATTCGTGACCAAGCATACCTGGACATACTATATAATATAAAAGTGCAGTCTTTGTCCAGGTGTGCTTGCTCAGAGATGCTCGGCCATCTTGTGCACAATGAGGCCCTTGCTCTTGAGGAGGGGGTGGATTGTACTGTTTGCTTCTGATTTGTTGTTGAATGGTCATTTTGATGTACTTTCCATCATGATGTCTGGTCGTTGCTGGGCAAGCACACCTGGACAAAGTAATTTTATAGCACAACCTGCAAATTTTGGTTCTTTGTCCAGGTGTGTTCGTTCAGAGATGCTAGGCCATCTTGTGCACCATGTGGCCTTTGCTTGTGGGTATGGGGGTAGAGGTAATGTATTGCACTGTTTCCCTCTTGTGTGTTGGTAAAATGTTTATTTTGACATGTTGATTGCCGCCATGATGTCTGACTGTAGCTTAACAAGCATACCAGGACAACAAAAAAGAGAAAAATCATGGCCCTGCCACTGTTTGTCCAGGTGCATTTGCCCACAGAAACTCCGCCATTTGCTGCACCATATGACCTTGGCTTGTTGGGGGTACTGTACTGCTTGCCTTTGTTTGTATGATTAAATATTAATTTTTGATGTACTCAGTAACTTGCCATGATGATGTACGACTGTTGCTGGGCAAGCACACCTGGACAAATTAATTTAAAAGTGCAGCCTGCAAATTCTGGTTCTTTGTCCATGTATGTTTGCTCAGAGACACTTCGGCCATTTTGTGCACCATGTGGTTTGGCTTGTGGGGTGGGGGCTGGATTGTACTGTCTGCCTCTTGTTTTTTTCAGAAATGTTTATTTTGAAATGTTTGGTGTCCAAGTACATACAACACGGTGCCCACTTACATACACCACAATGTCTGTTGTATGTACACCACAGTAATCGGTCCTGTAATCAGTCATCTTTAAGTCAGTTATCTTACCACATGCCCACTTTAAACCAGTTTTATCATGGCATCTTAAAACACATTGAAATTTATCAAAGGGCTTATTATTAGTAACATGTGTTTTCAATTACAGCAGCTGATTGGTGTCCATGTACACACATCACAACCATTTTGTGTTCACGATATACACCACGGTGTCCACGCAAACACAATGGTGTCTGCTGTACATACTCCATGGTGAACTGTCTTGTTCACAGGAACCATTAAGGCAGTTATCTTATCTCAAAACTAGTTTTTACTGGTTTGATCATGGTATCTCAAAATACACTTAAAACTTGATATATTTTGAATTAATAAATGTGACCTTCATGTCACCTTTGGTACACCATTTTCATGAACATGCCCAGATTTCCACCCAGATGTGCTGATTCCAGTGAGTATGCCTGCAGACACTGTGTTTGACAAAGAAGCTCTGTTTAATGAGCTGAGTATTGAAAACTGCATTATGCCTTTGGTTGATGCTGGTCATATCTCTTGCGTGGTTTGGCTTCATGCATTCTGGTCTAAACAGATCAAAGCAGACAAGCATTATGTTTCAGTGGTAAAACACTTCAACCATGACTATCAGATGTGCGGACCAGTGTCTCAGGTCAGGGGAACTCAAGAACAGGAGCAGAATGAAACTCTATTGGAAAAGCTGATAAAACCTAGAAGCCTGGTTGCCCTGAACTCCAAAGTCACTCTGGCAATCCTTTCTGACTGGAAGATGCCAGTGGACACAGGTCTATTTAAATATTTTAGCAACTACTTAGCTTGGTGGAACATTCTGTCAGCCTTATTTCTGCAGACAAAAATGGTAGCAGTGAAAAGCAGCATAATAGAAACCATGCATCCTGCTATCAGGAGACAGAAAAGGAAATCTTTCCAGCAGGTGTTTATTTGTATTTGAAATAAGGGGGAAGAGACACTGGGGAAAGCACTGTCCAGGAAATTTTACAAGAGGTGAAATAGAATGTATGCTTTCAAGTGTGGCCTGGTTTTAACTCCTGAAATTGATCAACATGGATGGTATCTTTATTTGCTCCATTTTTTTACTAAGGAAACTTTAGAAACATAGAAACAAAGACTTTGATGGCAGATAAGGATTGCTTGGCCCACCCAGTCTCCCCATTTCCCTACCTATTGGATAAGCTGCAGATCCTAGTTAACCAACAGCCTACTTCTTTCTTCCCCCACCAGTACTGCCTTATGTCTGTCCCATGCATTCCTAAATTCCTTCACTGTTTTTTACCCCACAACCTCCTCAGGAAGGCCATTCCATGCATCCACCACTCTCTCCATGAAAAAATATTTCCTCACACTGCTCCTGAGCCGTCCACCCTTATCTTCAAATTGTACCCCCTTGTTCTTGCAGATCTCTTTTTCTGAAAGATGCTACCCTCTTGGACTTTGATTCCCTTGAAGTACTTGGAAGTTTCTATCATGTCCCCCCTTTCCCTTCTTTCCTCAAGGGTATACATATTAAGGTCCTTTAGTCTCTCTTCATATGGCTTCTGGTGCAGACCTTGCACCATTTTAGTTGCCCTTCTCTGGACTGTGTCCATCCTGTCTATGTCCTTGTGGAGATGAGGTCTCAAGAACAGCACACAGTACTTCAGATGGGATCTCACCAATTGTCTGTACAGAGGGATAACAACTACAGGTTTTCTACTGGTGATGCCTCTCCTATACATCCCAGTATCCCCCACCCTTCCTTACTGCCTTCTCACATTGCTTGCTCACCTTTAGGTCATCTGATATGACTACCCCAGGTCCTTTTTCATTGTTGTTGTTGTTAGTACCTCTTCCCCATTGTGTACTCTTCCCCAGGGTTTTCTTTTCCAGGTGCATTACTTTGGACTTCTTTGCATTGAATCTAAACCACCATACTGTTGTCCATTCCTCCAACATTGCCAACTTCCTTTTCATCCTTTCCACCCCTCCTTCTGTATCAGCCTTACTGCAGATTTTTAGTCATCTGCAAAGAGGCACATTTTCCTCCAGTTACTCTGCAATGTCACTTATAAAGGTATTAAAAGGACTGGTCCCCATACTGAACCCTGCGGCACCCGCTAGTAACCCCTCTTTCTTCAGAGTGGACTCCAGTTACTATTACCCTCAGTGTCCTGTTGTTCAGCCAATTTTTACCCAGGTTACCACCCTGGGACCTACCCTCAGGCTGCCTAATTTGTTTATTAATCTTTTGTGTGGGACTGTGTCAAATGCCTTGCTAAAGTCTGGGTATGCCATGTCCACAGACCCTCCTGGTCTACTACTTTGGTCACCCAGTCAAATAAATATATTATATTCATCTGACATGACTGTCCCACTGTGAATCCATACTGCCTTGGGTTCTGTGCCCAGCTGACCTCTAGGTACTCAACAATTCTTTCTTGTAGAAGTGATTCCATCATTTTCCATACCACTGAGGTCAAACTGACGGTCTGTAGTGTCCTGCCTCTGCTTTGCTCCACTTTTGTGAAGGGGAATCACAGCTATCCTCTTTCAGTCCTCAGGACCCACATCATCCTCAGATGATTTGTTAAAAGGAGTAGTCAGTGGTGTCACTATCTCTCCTTAGTTCTTTTAGAATTATGGAGTGAATCCATCAGTCCCCATTGCTTTGTCTACCTTCAGTTTTAAGAGTTCTTTCAGGACCCTTTCTTCTGTGAATGGACTGATATCAACCCCTATCCAGAGTGGTTCTATTGATTGGATTAATTGCCTCCCTCTTCTCTTTTGTGAATACTGAGCAGAAGTATTCATTCGGTAGCCCTGCTTTTTCACTGTCACCCTCTGCCCACCCACCCTCCCTTTATTAAGCCTTACTTTCTCTCCTTGGTATTTCTATTAAATTTAAAGTTTATTAGTTTTCACATACATATCAGAACAAACAAACATACAGTGACAAGACAGATAGACCCACCCTCCTCACCCATCCCATCCCCCACTGTCCCTCACCCCCTCCCATGGCACCTCTAGTAAGATTCAAGTCCCAAGGGAAAATCAGAGAAGAGAAACTGAGGACTAATTAAGAAAGAAACTAGACTGACTAGCAGTCCACTACATACACTATACTCATAATGAATAAAGAGCATGGAGCCCATCCCAGATCATTTTGTATTTGACAGTACGATTCTGTATATTGGAACTCATCCTTTCCATGTGCAGATTGGTTAATGGCTCCTGGACCCATTCTAAATAGGAAATGGACAGTTAGTCAATCCAGTGTTTAAGCACTAATTGTTTTACAGATATCTATGATCCATTACTGGAAGACCACTAAACTCTCCCAGCAAACACACTTCAGGAGTGAAGCAATCTTGTAGATCCAATAGAGGGTCTACCCTACTCTTGATAGTATCCCAGAGAGGAGCACATTTGCCACACTCCCAAAACATGTGCTGCAGGGTGCCTGTGCCCTCTTTGCACCTGTTACACAGCGGTGTGGGAGCTCTACCTATCTAATGTAGTTTATATGGCATCATGTACATGTAACCAAGGTGTGGGTTGGGGTTTGTTGTTATTGAGCTCTCGATGCCTCCATTTTTGTAACCCATTACCTGGTTAGCCTGGGTTCACGGAGAAAACATTCGCTCAGCATCAGGGCTAGGTTTGCACTTCTGGACAGGGGCACTCAAGTAATTCCAGAAACAGGAAGCAAGAACTGAGAATGTCCAAACCAGGAGTGGGATTCTAAAGTGAGGCTTTTATTCACTTACACGCAGGAATACAAAGCAAGATGGACCCTCACAGGACTACACTCACTGGTTATGCAGTACTATAGAGGTCAGAACACATCTTCTTCATCATCACAACAACCCTCAAGTTTTGAGCACACCGGGCTCACATGTCAGAACTGGTATCCTCACTCTCTTGGATTCCCTGGCATGGCCCTTGGCCAGCTCTAGTACACACTTTCCATATGGCATGGACATTTCTGTTGCTGACTCCCTCAACCACCCATGAGCACTTCCTAGCTCTAAAGGGAAAAACACTCATCCTTAATTCCACATCTGGGTACTTTCTGCAGACACTGGCCAAGTGCCTGGGAGAAAGTTATAGGTGCCCAAAGTGAATCTGTGGAGGTAAATCTGGTTACTCCAGATGAGGGGTCTCACATCTCTTGTCCCCAAATCCATACCCTGCCATTCAATTGAAGTCAACACCTTTCCTTTGAGACTCTCTGTGTGTAGAATGCTATCTCAAAACATAAACACTTAAAAATCTACTATCTTTGGTTACTGGTGTCCTGACTTGCAATGTGCTTTAAGTGGCTATGTCCATCCCTGTAGACCCCCACTGATTAGATGCATTTCAAGCCATACACATAACTTCAAAGTACTGTACTTGGCTGTCCTTTCCTGACCCCACAGTAGCAGATACTTTACACAACAGTCTTGGTGAAAATATGGGATCTCTGGCAGAGCAGACTCACCATGGTTCGCAGGTGCCCAGGGCTTCTCTCACAAGAAAAAACACACTTCTGGTACCTCAGTACAAATCTTCTCATCTGGCAGCTTTTCTTCTTCCAGCAGGACCAGGGGATTTCCCCTGAAAAACTGGTCTTGTTCCCCCCTATCCCTCTCAGGGATGGGCACTGGAACAAACTGGGGAACAGTCTCAACCACTTCTGTTTGTACTTCTTCTGTGTCCTTCTCTAGAGTGAGAACACACACCCTCTTCTTGTGGTAGCTCTGATACAGAGCTGAGGCTATGAGGGGCTGCCAACTGCAGCGCACCTCCTCCCTTCACTGAGTCTCACACTAGACTACTGCAGACTGACTTTGAAAACCCCAACATTCTAACCTAATTCCCAGCTGCAACATTCCACTGTGGCTTATGCTGCTGTGAGCATTCTATATGATGTCATCCCTCCAGTTCAGCTGAGGCTGAGGACAGAGTGAGGCAGTGTCAAATCCATTTAACTGGTGTCTCACAGGCTGCCTTCCCTGTCTGCCACTAGCTCTAAGTGGGATTCTAGTAACCCAGGTGACAGGGGGGTTACATACATGTCATTTAGAATCTGTAACTGAATTAGTCGTAACCTCTCCCGGGTGATATAACAATGACAGCTTTCCCAGATTTTCCCCCAATTAGGTAGAGCATGTGGATACAGGTTTGCCCAGTATCTAGGTATTCCATCTATTTTTAGAACCTCCTTTCTATATAAATTAGCATAGATACTGGAAACAGCAAGTGGGGTAGCAGCTAAGGCACTAAATTCTACCAACAGGCTAGACGGTGGTAGGGGTGCTGCCTAGTGTTTGAAATACTGTACTAACATGCCTTATTTGATACACTTTAAAAGTCAGTTTGTTCCCAATCCCAAACTTCTCCAAGATTTATTTATTTATTTATGTATTTTTATTTTAGTCTTTGGTAACTGGGTAAGGCCCACTAGGCACAAGTGCAGGTTTTCAGGGGTGACCTGGGAGCACTGGGCGGTTAAGTGACTTGCTCAGAGTCACACAGTATGCAAGCGGAGGTTGTGAGAATCAAACTCAGGCCTGGTCTGCTGGATGTATCAAGTGCATTCACATCTTGTTCCTCTAATCTCCTATACTGTCAGCTGTTAATAACCAAACTCCCTCCTCTTTCACCAACTATTCTGCCTTAAAATCTATTAACTGGGGGATCCAGTGATTGGGAATCGGTTTCCCTTCAATTCTAAAATTGGAGTTCCTCACAATGGGCTGTGCCAGGTCTTTCATATGTGGATAATTAAATGAAAAACACAATTGGGTGTGGGTACGCACTGAGTTGCCAATCGCTGACTGACGCAGCACCATAGGGAGTCCACCCACATTCGTATGAAGGGTAGTGGCGGGCAAGATCCATCAATCTCCAGCAATCTTTTTCTATTGTCAGCCAAAGGGGAACATAGGGAGAAGAATCCAGAACATCCATTGGGGTGGCCCACATCCAGTATGTACTGGTTTGGCTAGCCCAATGATGGAAACCAAAGTGAGGTAGTTTCAGTCCCCCAAGCCCTTAGGGGCTGTCAGCTTGTGGAATGCTCTCCTTGGGCACTTCCCCAACCAAATAAAATCAGTGACACTACTATGAATTACCTTAAACCAAGTCTTGGGGAGCCACTGATTTCAGAAGGTTAATGAGGTAAAAAATTATTGGGAGAACATTCATATTAACAACGTTAATATGCCCCCATAAAGATAACAGTAGACTTCTCCAGTGCTCTAAATCCTGCTGTATAGTTTTAAGTAGGGTGTCAAAGTTAAGTTTCTTCATCTGAGCCTCCCTTCCAGATACCTGAATGCCCAAGTATTTCAGGGACTTGGACACTCAGTCAAGCCTGAGATGTGTAGTTTCATTTCTGAAAACTCTAGAGTTAAGGGGAAAGATGGATACTATGTCCACATTGAGTTTATATTTGGTCAAGGCACTATATGCCTTGATTACTGTGAAGACCCCTGGAGTGGAGAAAGTAGATTGGGCTACATGAAGTAGAATATCATCTGCATAAACTGCTATTTTCTCCTCCCAGTAACTTAGTTTTATGCCTTTAATCAGTGAGGATGTCATAATAGAAATTATAAGGTGTTCCAGATACAAATTGAATAATAAGAGGGATAATGGGCAGCCTTACTACGTTTCAACCTGAAGAGAAAAGTAGGACTAAAACACCCCATTGCAATGGAAGCATCAAGTTATGTTGGCAGCGACACTGCCGACCTCCCCCACAGTGATGGCACAATACTGATGCAGGTATTGTGCTGCCTGTTCTGTGGGTGTTTTCTGTGGGGGGCTGTGGCCCCTACACTCTGTGGGGCTCTGCCCCTCACAGCCCCTGGACTTTAAGATTCCAACTCCAGGTTGAAGTTGGTCCAGGAGGGGTGGAATACTTGGGGAAGAAGAAACAGGAAAAGGACCATTGCCACGTAATGTTACCAGAACGGTCTTTTTTTTTCCTGTTTTGCCATCAGGTTTAGCCATAAAGGTGCACCACATTGCAATAGATGCAGGCAGCTGGGTTGGCATTAAGAGATTTAATCCATGTAACAAATCTAGGTGGAAATCCAAATCTGTGCAGGGATCTGAATAGAAACTGCCAATCCACTTTTGTCGAAGATTTCTCTGCATTCAGAGAGACAGTGCAATGGCTTGAGGCATCTCTGGAAGCAGGAAAATGTGCAAGTTATGGAGATGGTCACTGAAGACCGCCCTGCATAAAGCCAACTTGATCAGTTCCGATGAGGTAAGGCAAACCACTGCCAATCTGTTAGCAATCAGTTTAGAGCAAATTTTAATATCATAATTAAGAGGCAAAATGGGCCTGTAGCTTGATATCTGAGTTTGGTCTCTCCCTGGTTTAGGAGGTCTATTATCATGGCTTCCAGAAGCCTGTGGTCTACCTGGTTTCCAACAAGTGCGGAACACCTTTAGTAACCATGGGGCCAACTACTTTACGAACCTTTTTTAAAGTTTGATGAAAATCCATCAGGACCAGGGGCTTTGTCCAGAGGTAGATTTTGATAACCATAATGATATCTTCCTCTGTAAAAGGGCACCAATAACTCCACTTGAGGAGTAGTCAGGTAGGAAGGAAAGTGGTGAGGTATTGGTCAACCATGTCCTGTTAGGGCCTGTCAGGCATTTGGCTATAATCCCGGTAGTATACTTCAAATTCCTTAAGATATCTCTAGATTGGATTTTAAGAGACATCTGTAGCTGATTGTGTGGCTTCAATACATCTTGAAGCCACCTGTTTTTCAGTCTAGGGGCTAAAAGGCATCCTGCTTTCTCCCTTGCTCCATGTATTTGGCCCTAGATTCAAGAATGGCCCATTCTGCCTCTCCTCAGTAGCTCACAGTACTGATCTTTAAATTTGATGAGGTCTTCCTTTTCTCGATCACAAGTCCTAGTCAAGAGATACTTCTCCCTATCCCTAATCTGAGACAGCAATGATCTAGCCTTTTCTCCCTTGTTTCTTTCTGGCCATCAATATCTTAACAAGCTCCCCTTATGAAACATTTCAGAGACCCCATTCCATAAGCAGGTTTTCTGTACAGCCCCAATTATCTTCCTTGAAACTGTCTAAGCTACCTGCAATTTGGCGATAATATCCTTGTCTTTCAAAGTCTGATTGTTTATTTTCCAGATTTTATCAGCCAGTTGAGGCGCTGAAGAAAAAGGTGATAGCTAACCATTAGGTGATCAGACCCCATGCCATGTTCCAAACTACTATCCAAAGGTCTCCACATAAATGATCTGCTAAGTAAAAATAGTCAATCCTGGAGGTGGACCCCTGGACAGGGAATGGAATATGAATCTCTGACTGGGGATGTAACACTCTCCAGGGTCACACAATCCTACATGATCAATCAGACTTTACAGCCCACTGTGCAGGTGATAACCCCACACCCTTTCTTCCTCCTGATTTATCTGAGTTGGAGTCAAATGAGAGTCCAGTCCCTCCCCAATATATTTGGGAGGGATAGGAAGGGTGATACAACATAATTGTGTCTCGAAAATGAGGGCAAGTCAGTATTAGGTTCATAAAACTTCCACACAAGCTCAACATTACAGAGCTTGCCTCTAATCAGAACATAGCACCTTTGCTTATTGATAATGCACTTCTAACAAAGGAAGAGAGGAGCCAAAAGATAGCCACCTCTCTACTAGCGGAACTATCCCCAGCTGTAAAACCTGCCCCACCTGCTGTCTCCGCAGTAGATTGTCCTCCTTCTCAAAAAGATGGGTCTCTTGAAGCATGATAATATTTCCTTGGAGAAAGGCTAAATGTTTCAGGATTTTCATTCTTTTCACCTGATGTCTCACCCCTTTAAAATTCCGTGTGAGAACCCTAAGAGGTGACACCATCTTTATGAAGAAGAAATTGTATGTGCCCAGGTTTCCTGTGAAAATACATCCCCAGTACCGGTACCCAGTCATGTTGCTGTAGACACCATGTCCCCCAAATCCCCATCCTATAAATCCTCCCACTCCCTAATCCCCTAACCAAAATTTTCCTGAATCATTTTTTAATGTTCCCCCTCCCCAAAGCAGTTGCTCTGAAAACAGGTCCCTATAAGCCCCTACCCAAGTTTTAAATAACATCCAGAACAAAACCCAGAAATTAGGACCATTCCTACCCCCCAACCCCCTCAGAAAAAAATTATTTGACCCATGATGTTCAGTTCACCTTCCAACAGCCTCCCTCCATCCTCCTGGCTCCATATTTTAATTAACCTTCCAATTAAGAATATCTAAATATTTCTATCCTATACCCCAATTTCTAAAGCAGAACATAACAGAAGCAATGCCATTTACAACCATAAACAACAACTATCAAAGTCCACCCTCTGGGAGGATCAAAACAGACCCCCCCAGTCACTTATATAGTCCAACCAGGCTGATTGTGACAAAAAGGTGAAATTAAAGTCACTTCCATGAATCCGAAATGTAGAAACATAGAAACTTAGAATTTGACTGCAGATAAAGACTGCCTGGCCTACCTAGTCTGCCCATTTCCTACCTAACAGATAAGCTGCAGATCCTAGTTAACCAACAGCTTACTTCCTCCTCACCCCACTAGGACTGCCTTACGTCTGTCCCATCCATTCTTGAATTCCCCCTCTGTTCTTGACTCCACGACCTCTTCAGGGAGGTTGTTCCATGCATCTAACCTCCATAAATAAATACTTCCTCACATTACCTCTGAGCTGTCCCCCCTCTATCTTCAAATTGTGCCAATTGTTCTTGCACATCTCTTTTTCTGAAAGATACTTCCCTCTTGGACTTTGTTGATTCCCTTGAGGTACTTGAAAGTTTCTATCATGTCCCTTTTACCTTCTTTCCTCAAAGGTATACATATTAAGCTCCTTTAGTTTTTTCTTCATATGTATTCTGGTGACAGACTGCACCATTTTGGTTGCCCTCCTCTGACAGCCTCCACTCTGTCTATGTTTTGCAGAGATGGGGTCTCCAGAACTGCACACAGTATTCCAGATGGGGTCTCACCAACTGTCTGTACAGAGGGATAACAACTTCCTATTTTCTACTATTGATGCCTCTCCTTATGCATCCCAGTATCCCCCAGCCTTCCTCGGTCAACAAGATAGATCTCTGAGAGGTAGAAAGTAAAGGTTAGCCAGGCCTCTGTCATGGCACTATATATATTCAAAGAACCCTCGCTTATCCTCAGAGGAGATGACACATTTAATTGTTCCACTCTTGTTCCCCCAAGGAATGGCTCAAAATTAAATTTCTATATCCAAACGGGAAGGAGAGGCCTTAAGGGCATACTGCTATTATCAACTTAAAGCACATACAAGCCTTATAATGAATGCTCTGAGTCTCTGTTGCAGCATGCTCCCCAGTACAACTCAAGATGCACCTTGCAGCTAGATCTCCTCAGGTTCTAGTCCCGCTGCCTAACCAGTTATTCTCTGGTAGTGTAATACTTGCACCAACAAATATTGAGGCCAGGCATTTTCAATAAATTGATGCACTTGTAACTCAGGGCCTTTTTAAAACAAGTTGGAAACTCAGTTTTGCATGATGGCATAATACAGTGTCATGGCCAAACCCAAAAGCAGCTGTAGAAGGTCACTAAATCAGACCTGATCTCCAGAGCTGAAAACCTAAAGTCAATTAAGCAGATGAATGACAGGCATTGATAACCAGGGCCCCGAGTTTTCCGCGATTCCACGGATGCGGCAAACCATGGAAATATCCACGGAATTTGCCATCACCCACGGAATTCGCGGCCGCCCGCGGAACAAACGTCCGCTTCATTTGCCGACGGGGGTGCCCAATCCCCCGTCGGCTGAACGCCCCCACCAAGGTCCTTGTGCCACGCTGGGAGCCCACCCCAGCGTGGCAAATGTGCCAATAGTTTTTGCCGACGGGGTGCCCAGTCCCCGACAGCTGAACGCGCCCAAAGTCGTTAAGCACGCTGGGAGCCCACCCCAGCGTGGGCAACGTGCTAATAGTTTTTTTTTTTTGGCCGACGGGGTGCCCAATCCCGTCAGCTGACGCCCCACCAAGGTCCTTGTGCCACGCTAGAGCCCACCCCAGCGTGGCAAACGGCTATAATAGTTTTTTTGCCGGCGAAGGTGCCTAATCCCCATACATCGAATGATCCCCCAAAGTCATTGTGCCACACTGGGAGCCCACCCCAGCATGGCAAGCAGTCCCATAACGTCTTTTTTTTCCCTGTAAACAAAAACTGTCCCACGCGAGCTCTCGAGCCCCCATCCCACATCCCGCACCCACCCACTGCGCACCCAGCCTCCCCACACCCCACCCCATACTTACCTCCGGACTCTGGTGCGACGATCTTCGGTGGACCGGGAACACGTCTGCACTCTTCAAAGGCGACCGCGAACTGAGGAAATGCCGGTAAGCTGTATAATGGGCTAGATAGGAGGGGTTCAACTTTATTGCATATCTCAGGCATTTTTGGGAATTTTTGCACCAAATTTTCAACATGGGGTTTTGGGACCCCTTCTCATGAATGATGTCACTGTCATGGCGTTATTCGGACTTGAAGGTGATTTCATGCAGCGACTGCGCGGTGACTGCCAAATCACCCTTTGGGACTCGTCCGCCGTGACAGTGAATCATTCATGAGAAGAGGCAAAACCATGTTAAAATTTGGTGCCAAAATTCCAAAAAATCACTGTTTAACGAGTGTGCGTTGTGCAGTTCCTACGCAGGCTCGTAAGTTCACGAAATTTCAATATTTTCACTCCAGAGTTTCAACATTGCCATTTCACCACACTGTCTTATGAGTAGTACAGCTGTCATTTACACATCTCACCCAAAATGTGTTTCCACCCTTGTAGCGCAGAATGGCGCAGTCGGTGTGCGAAATCAATGTTCCGGACAGATTAATAAAATCACAGTGATACTGTTCATGAGCAGAGGTCTTAAATTGGCTATGTTGAAAATTTGGTGACAAACACCCATAAAATGACTATGTTATGAGCGTGCATTGTGTCAGATATGGCAAAAAAAAAAAAAAAAGGAAAAAATTAGGGTAAAATGTGCCGCAGAATTGCCGCAGAAATTGGTGTTGAGTGCCGCAGAAGTTCTGCAGCAAATGAGAACTCTGCCGCAGAACTTTGCTCCGATGTGCCGCAGAAAAATCGGGGTCCTGTCGATAACCATTGTTAAACACAGTCAATTTATAGTGCCAGGAAATATCAGTAAAACCATGGTACTTTACTTTTTCCCCCGCTGCCGCATAGGCCACACGCTAACAGAGAATGCCAGCTCGAATCAGGCTCCTCCAGTGATCAGTGAACAGGGCTGGTGTAGCTTTCTTCAGTGACTCCGTGGCGATTTCCCACTCCTCGAATGTGGCCCCATGGTATTTCTTCACTCCCTAATGTACAGTACCTATAAAAGATTTTATATCCCTTCTTAACCGAGTTGGCTATCTTTACCTCAGTTTGGGCCTTTGCTGTTCTGACTGCCTTTGCTGCTTCCTTCTGCTTTAACTGGTACAGTTCTCTGTCCTGCTTCTTCTGTGCTTCATTATCATTCCTCATTGCTATCTTTTTCTCCCTTACCTTCCCTGCCACCTCTTTTGGGAACTATAGTGTTTTTTCCTTCATTTTGATTTCTTTATTTGCTTCACACAAAGGTTTGTTGCCTCTGTGATGGCAGTTTTGATGTTTCCCCATTGTCCCTCAACCCCTCCTTCTTGCCCATTTGCTATGCTAGTGTTTTATGAGGCACTCTCCCATTTTGCCAAAGTCAGCCCTCCTAAAGTCCACTACCCTCAATTTTGTGTGGATTGACTCTCGGCTGGGTTTATTACGACCACACAGTTTGGTGGTCACTTGTTCCCAGATGGCTACCAACTTGTTAATCTGAGATCCTCTCTCCATCCCCATTTGAGAGTACCAGGTCTAAGATTGCTCCTCTCAAGTGAGTTTCAACACTAGCTGTCTGGGGCATGCCCCCTGTAGGGCATCTAGAATGACCCTGCTCTTGAATGTGGCTGCAGCGAAGGTGCTCCAGTTAACATGTGGCATATTCAGGTCCCCTATCAACAATATCTCCCCTTTTTCTGCCATCCTAAGAATGCCTTCTATCATTTCCTTGTCCATTTCCTCCCCCTGAGATGGGGGTCTGCATACAACCACCTGTGCAGATTGTGGTGCAATTTCCTGTCTCCAGGGTGACTCACAGTGCCTTATCTCCTCCTTGTTAATCCTTTATGTCTATTGCTTTGATCCTCTCCCTTATGTAGAGAGCTCCTCCTCCTCCTCTTCCTCTTCTACCTTCTGTGCCCCTCCTGTAGATTGTGTTCCCTGGTTTGTTGACATCCCAGTTATGGTTCTTTTCGTACCATGTTTCTGTGACTGCCACAATATCCAGGCATCCCCCTTCCATCAAGGCCATTAGTTCAGTGAGCTTGTTACATGGACTATGGATGTTTTTACTCATCACTCTCCATTTTTTGGTGGCCTTACCCCTTTTAGCCCCATCCCTGTCCTTACTGCCTTCATATTTTTTTCCATTTACCCCTGACCTTCTCCATATCGATTTCTCTCTCTTGGTGTTTACCTCATTAATTACCCTGCTTTTTGGGGGGGACTGGGATTTCCCTGTTCCTTTTCAGTGCCTCTTTCTTGGCTAGTTTAAATGCTTACCAATGAAGCATTTAAACCTATCACCTAGGATTCTGGTTCCTCTCCTAGTAGATGCAGACCATTGTGCCAGTATTGGCCTGTATCCCTCCAGGTGAACCACCAGTCCCTAATGAAGCCAAAAACACTGAGCTCTGCTTCAGGTTTTCAACCATTGATTGAATACCATGACACAGAACACCCTAGCCTCACCCATGCCATAGACAGGAAGCACCTCCAAGAAGGTTACCATGCATGTTACTTGTCTATGGCCCCTCTTCAACTCCACAGACTCCTCCTGCACTGCTCTGATCCCATTCCCAGCCAGGTACTTTGTCCCTAGGTGGGCAGTGACATACAGCTCCCTCCCATGTGCAGCTTATCCCGCGATCATGTGAATTCGCTCCCTGTCCCTCCAAGCCATGGCGCTGGCAGGCACCCTACCTCTCTCTCTCCCCTCCTTCTCCCAGTTCTACCCCCTAACAATTGAGTCCCCTACCAGGATTTATTTCCTTCCAATTTGGGGTCCAGTGCCACCCTCCTGTGGGTCTCCTTTGTGGAAATCCTAGCATCCTCCTTGGTCTCCACTGTGGGTGCCACCATAAAGGAATCACGCTCTGCCAGAATGACGTACGAATTGTAGAGATGTACAAATGGAGGGATGTTCTTGTGTTCCACCACCGTCACCCTCACTGAGCCCACTGTTCTCCAACTGCTTTTCTTTCTTGGCAACCTCTGAGGCAGTGGTGGCAGCCCTGTTGATCCCTGAGTGGGAGAGGAGGTCCCTTGAATCCTGGCCAACTCAGCCTAGAAATCAGCAACTTCATCCCTCAGCCCAGAGAGGTGCCTGCAGATAAGACAGCACCACATTCTCCAGAACATCTCCCAGGAGACTGCCACTCCACAGTCACTGCACAATTCCCATCATGTCTTATTTGTGGCCCCTCGTTTGTTGTTGTTTTGTCTTACTCTTCCCTCTCTCTGTTTTTATTTTTTTATTTTTTCTCCCTTCTTCCCTACTGCCTCTGCACCCTTACAGCTCTTGCTTTTCTTGTTTTGGGGCAGGAGGTTCCTGTTCCCTCAGTAGTCTCCTTCTTACTTGCTCAGAGACAGACCTCCAGCAGCAAGGAGGTGAAGGAGAGCTGTTCTTTTCCTTCTATGATGATGAGTCTTTTGCCTCTGTGATCACTCTCTTCCTGCTCACAAACAGGAAGTTCCTTTTGTCAGTCAAATCCACTGCCTATAAAGTGGAACTGGCTGAGGAGGGGGATATAGTCCCTGTGGTAAAATTCTAGCAGCTGCCTCCTTCCTTTTGCTGCTCTCTGCCAGAAGCTTACTAGGAAAGTTTTTAATGCAGGCAACTGGCTTTCTGCTGCCCAACCCACACAGCCTAATTTGCAGCTGTCCTCTTCACCTAGCTAACAGCACAGACAACAGTTCCCTTCCCTCAGCTCAGACAAGCACACTAACTATTGTCTTTTGTTTGTTTTTGTACCCTGATTAAAGGTCCCAGCAGTAGAGTTGTAGTTCTTTAGTCGCAGTAGTAGAGTAATAGAACAGGGACATTGCATTTAAAAGTACTACTTTTCTATCTCTACACTCATAAACTCCTATCTAAAGAAGCAAGTTTTGTTTTGTGAGATGTTAGTGAAATAAAACATGACAATAGCCTCAAGGATGGTTACCATGAAATTATCCCAGCATAGGCACGGGAAGTAGGGGTGCTGGGGTGCGGCTAACACCACCTGGAATATTTGAGAGCCAATTAATAAACACAGAATCACAGCTGCTTCCTGCTTTAATTTTTTTAAATCCAGCAGAGGGCACCACACCTGGCTTCTGTGACAGTGCAGAATGGGGATGAAATCACATGATGTGCTGGCAGGCTATGGAGTGAGGTCAGGTGGTAGGCTCAAGGGAATTAGGCACCGTTTCCTTTGTAGCACACATAGTGTAGAGTATGGCGCGGTGAGAGATTGCTTGTGTTTTAACAGAGAGATAGCCCAGCCATGAGCCGAAGTATAGTGAGCACTGCAGCACTGAGCAGTTTGGTGAACTGGACTGTCTGGTGGTGGCCAGGTATAATCTATCCATCCATACCTCCAGTCAAAATTAAATATTTATTTTTTTTGCTCATTCCTCCTGACGTGAAGCTCACTGACTGAGCCTGGGAGGTGGGAGCTGCCTGAGACCCAACCACCGTGACCAGATTCATCTGATTTGACATTCAGTGTAGTGAGCAGCACTGAACAGTTAGGGCAGGAGTGGACTGTTGGGTGGTGTGGCTGCCAGGTATAAATCTATCCATCCATCCAGGCGTCCACTCCGGTCTAGATTAAATTTTTTTTTACTTGTTCATGACCACGTGATGTGAAGCTCATTCACTGAGCTGCCTGACTGACCTCTAACCACCAGACTCACTCATCCGATCCGCGATTCCATTCCGATATAATTTATGTCGTTGACAATCATCAATTTGGTTCCCTGTGTGTGGTTCAGCAAAGTAGAAATGCAGCAGAGCAAGAGCTGCAGAGAACTAGGGTCATGACTGGGAGAGGTTTATTTGGAGCAGTGTATCAACCCAGTTAACAAATAAAAGAAATAAATAAAAAATGCATGAGAATCCCCATATTTAAATGACATTGAGCAGACTATCTTTGACTATGAACAACACTATAATTTAATCATGTTTGATCTTTCAAGTAAATCAGAGATGGATGGATCCAACACAAGCACAGCCTCATTTGAAACAGTAATAAACTAAAATCAGGGAGCAGTCTGTATCTCTGCTAGTCAGACCAAAGACATTAATGTCAATCAGATAGGACTCACACACCCAGTTATTATAAATACATGCACTGAGGTACTGAAAGGTGGTCCAAGAGGACAGCAAAACATGTTATTTTAGAGTTAGAAATTCACATTTAAGGTATTAAAAATAAGAGGGCTCATTTGAAATAACCTGTCCACCCTAACAAAGGTGTATGTCACCCCAGATTGTTGGTGGATCATCAGGTTATTGCTGAATTCTTTGAAATCAAACATTTGCAGTTATGTTTAATGACTGGATGAGTGAGTCCCATTTCCAGTGCCTACATCTTTCAAGTAAGTCCATGTTAGATGCGTAACTGTTGTCTTTCTTCTATTATTTCATATATACCGCTAAACACATCTATTTTTTTAGTTATCAGCTCGGTGCTAATGAATGTGCTGATGACTGAACCTAATCAATTTTCAAATTGTATTGTATTATACTCATCCTTGCCATTTGTACCTTTGCACATCATTTTGAGCTAGAGGCACCAGTCATATAAGCATGTGTTTACTACTCAGAATACACATGATTTTCTTGCTTCTGTACAAACAACATTGCACAGCACTGAAATGCCCAAACATGTTATCCAAGGCTAATTCTCTGTGATTCAATATAAAGCTATGGGGGGTGCTATTAAGCCTTTCTAAGCTAATAGCACTCCCCCTCCCCATAACTGTATATAGAATCACAGAGAAACAATCTGTTATCTGTTGTGGCTCTAATTCAGAAGTCTTCTGTACTCAACCATTTTCCTTCAAGTCTGTGAAGTCCATGCTGTGAATATGACCATTTCCAATGTTTGTAGGTGCCCCCCCCAGTTTTAATTAACTGACTGCTTGCCATTCAATGGAGGCTACATGTATATTACTTTAAAACTGGGGATCGGGGTCATAATTATCTCATTAGGGCGACCTTGGTCTGTCCCCGGGGAGGTGAGACAGATCTTGAGATAGTGAAGGCTGTCACCTGTTAAATATTTTTGCAGACACTTCATTCCTCCTCTGTTGCTCATTTATGAGGTCCTGATGTCAGCCGGGGTCAAGTCCCTTTTGAATGGAATATTTGTACAAAGCTGCTGAAGGGGCTCTTAATCATCCTTCCTGTCATATTCAAGCCAGGGATGGCCAGACCATACTGGACTCCTCGGTCCACACACACACAGCTCCCGCCATCTCTCTCTCTTTCTCTCTCTCCCTCCCTCTCCCCCTTGTGTTGATAAAAGCACTTAAGCTCACTTTTCAGAAAGAAAAAAAGTTTGGCTAGAAGAGAAAGTTTTGAAACTTTTTTATAATGCTAGGCAGGGGAGGGGTAAGGGTCTATGATTTCTTGGAGGGGGCATGTGGAATGGTTTAACATGTTGGGGTTGGGGGGTTGGTTTCTTCCAGATGTCAGCTAGGTGGAACAGAGTTTGGGGAAGACAGAGAGAAACAATTTTTGTGGGTGACTGATTGAGCTGACTCCAGCATGAGTGCTGAGCTAGGAAGTGAAAGGTCAAAACAACATGATGCACATACTTCAAATCACATGATAAGCACCCCATGTCATGTGTAAACAGCATAAATGACATAAATCTCCTGTACTGTAAAGTATTTATGGCATAACAACAATAGTTGGCCACAACATTTAGCTTTATCAAGGGTTTATGTTCCTGTAAATTATAACAAGTTCAGATTTGTATTAGATGCAGATGTTAACATAATTAATTCCCCTCAACCCACAAACTTAAGGTAAACATGTTCAAAAGTCATTCAGTTTCATGCTCACCATATAAGATGATAGTTATAGTTCAATAATCTCTGTGCTGTCTCTGTAGCAAGTTCCAGCAGGGCATCTGACTGCTTGCTGAAACTTCTAACAAATGCCATTTAGCACATCTAAATTGGTGATCACCATCCTTTTGCCTTCCTGCACTGCCACAAGAATATGACATGGTGATATCAGATACAAGGCACCGGTGTGTCTGACATCTTCCAGGTCCAGGTGGCACCAAGTGTTTCAGTTGAGTGCTGTGGGTGGCGATGGTAGTATGCTGTAATCCCCCAGATCATTTTCTAGTTTCTAAAAATAATTAGTATCTTCCAAATCTTCACAATATGTATAACATTACATTAATAAAAAATCCAAAAGCCACAGTATTCTATATTGCCCTTTACAATTTACAAAAAGCATGGTTTGAAAAATGTTTTAACGAAGACCGTAGGGGTGCTAGGAGGGCAGCAAAAAGGGATTAAGTTCAGAAAAAAACATTTAGCCAAGTAAGTGTGCCATTTTGATAGCTGGCTTGACACAAGTGCACAATTTATCTGTGCTACACATTATTGTTTCAGTATGCCAAATGTAAACAAATGAAATACATATAATTGTATATTTAAGAGCAAAACCACTAAATATATTAATAATCATCATCAGTTATTTAGTATGTCCAGTCTCTCATTACTGTGAGATGCGTTGAGAGTTGAGGAATGGAGGGGAGGGGATTGGGGTGTGTGCATTTAGGTGGTTTGGGGTGGTGGGGGGGAAGGGGTAGTGTGTGGAAAAAGGGAATACTAAGAGAGAGAAGTAAAAATCAAGGCAGCAAACCTTAGGGTGACTAAGCACCTTGCATCTGACATCACCGGGCCACGTCCTAGTAGAAAACCTTCTTTTATAGTTATCTTACCCAAAGAACTTGACAATGCACTCTTATAACCATAGAGGCACAGTAACTGTATATGAAAACTTACAATATAGAAGGGCATGAGTATGGTGAATGCCAGTTCAGATGTGCTTAATGGTGTTGCTACAGGAGCATTGGCAAGCAGACAGATGCCCTGCTGTGATTTGCTGCAGAGACAATACAGAGATTGAAGAACTGAAACTATCATCTTGCATGGTGAACATGAAACTGAATGGAAAGGAAAACAGTGAATAAGTGCAGGCCACTCACTGATGTGATCAGTGCCTCATCCACAGTAAAGCTGCTGGAATGCGTGTTTTTTTGTATCATTGCTTTTTCTGTTTATTAAAGTTACTACCCTTTCCACATTCTCTGTTGCCACATCTCTCTTTAGCAGTAGCAATAAAGGCTCAGAGTCAAAAGGCTGACCTTCAGAAAATATAACGGAATGCAGCGGGATGAAGATAGGGTGGCATGATAAACTTCCCTAAGGAAGCAGTGAAGGCAGTAAGTTAGGCAATGCCTTCACTATGGCTCCTAGCTGGCCCTGTCTCTTGACTCCCCCTTTCTCACCCCTTTCTAGGGCTTCCCTGAGACTTACCCCCATCCTAATGAAGTCCGCCCTCCTGAAGTCCAGAACCCTCACTTGGTGTGGCATGGCTCAGTAGGTTGCACACTCACCTCTGAGGCTGGGAGATCAGAGGCCTGTGGGTTCAGTTCCCACATCTGGCACTTGGGTTAATATCCCAGTACTGACACTGTAGTGCAGCATGAGAGGGGTGCTGCACTTCTGAGGTGCCGCCTTTCGGATGAGACGTTAAACTGAGGTCCCATCTGCCTGGATTGGTGGTAGTTCAGGTGGATGTTAAAGATCCCATGGCACTAATCGAAAAGAGTAGGGAAATTTTATTGAGAAATGGACTTCAATGCATAACAAAACAATAGAAAAAAAAACAGAAAGAAACATAATCATACAATACTTAAACAATGTCATACAATTGATCCAATAGCTGTTAAGGTGTTCCAAAGGAGTGTGAGAAAAGTCATAGTCCATCAGACGTTGCAGAGCTTTGCCAACACTGATGAATAATTCTTCATGTGTAACATACTTCTGTTGTAAAATCCAGAGACATCTAGATTGCCATACATAATAGCGTAAAATACAAAAAATAACATAAAGGTTGTCACTATGGTATTTGACAAAAGTATTCAAAAAAGGACCAAACAAAAGGGCTGAGTAAGTAATATTCCCAAATTCAGGTTCCTGCCATTGGTCAGCCAAAAATGACCAAAAAGGTTATATATAAGCACAGTCCGCATATAAATGACATTGAGTCTCTAGCAGTTGTATACAGGTGGGATGAGGACAAAGTCTCTCAGACAGTTGTTTGTGCTTGCTATTCTCCTAACCCCTAGTTTCCCAAAATTGCTAAGCCATACACAATCCCATGCATAAGGAGGAATATGTTTATTTTGTAAATGTCAGAGAACAACTACCTGCCTATCCTGGGGCACTCAGGAAAACGATCCAGTAGAACGCTCAGCTAGTAAGATGGACCTATAGATAATTTTCTTATCAGCAGTTAAAAGTGAAGAAGGGGTAATATGCCATTTGATAAGCTGTTTAAAACAGTCTGTAATACTATGTGGTACAGCAGAAAGTTTGGACAATAACCGGGAATACCAGATAGCCAACTAGGCCTACAGAAATCGAGCCAGCGATCTAAAAAAGGTCTCCAAAGGAGATCCCCTGGTCGCAACACCTTACCAAAATTATATTCTACAAAAAGACTGTAAAAGAAAGCAATAGGATGGAGCATATAGACAACACCTTCAGCAATCAGTCTATAAGTAATTTCCCATTTAAGGGGGTTCAAACGAGACCCTCAAAAAGCTTGAAAAAAAACACTAAAAAGCAGTGTCCAAAGAGAAACCGGGGGGAGATAAACATAACAAATATATAGAAAAATAGGGGTGAGAACTGTTTTAATCAACAGTACCCTCTTTTTTTCGATAATTGCTGCCCTTTCCAGTTTCCTACCATCCTAGACCCCCCTGGCTAAAACAATGTCCCAATTTACCTTCGCCATATCACAGGGCCAAACAATAGGCCCAAAATCTTAATAGGGTCCCTAGAAACAGGAATTCCTGCAATAACCCTCGTAAGGGACAGGAGTAGAACCAATAACAACCCCTTTACTTTACTGTAATTAATTTTGGAGCCTGAGAGGTGAAAAAAAGCTCAATAGAGTCTGCCAAGGTAGAAATAGAAAAATGAAGGGCAAAGTAATACCAAGTCATCAGCATAAGCTAATACCTTGTGGGGAGCTAGAGAAGGAAGTACACAAGGCCCTGTAAAGTAGTGTTGGCATGCAGTAACTGAATAAAAATATCTATGGTAAAAGCATAGAGAACAGAACTGAGTGGACAGCCTTGTTGCACCCCTTTAGTAATAGCGAACCTATTCCCAAGCCAGCCATTTACATTAGGGATAAGCACCACACCTTTATACATTGCAGAGATCCAAAAAAATAAACTGATCAGGGAACCCAAAAGCTTTCAACACAAGAAATAAAAAAGAATGAGCTACCCAATCAAAAGCTTTCTCTTGATCCAAACCAAAAACATACCCTTGTAAGGGACCCACCTCCCCTGTAGAAAACACCTCCTGTAAATATATTAAGTTGTCCTGTTGTTTTCGTCCTGGAACTGCACAAGCCTGGACTGGGTGTAGTAGAAAGGGGGTAAGTACAGAAAGTCTAGCCAAAAGAATTTTACTCAATATTTTTAAATCAGTATTTAGTAGGCTAATGGGCCGCCAATTGCTTAAATCAGACCTATCTCCTTTTTTGTAGAGAAGTAGCAAAATAGCTTCAGACATAGATGGAGCGTATTCCCCAGAGCGTAAGATAAATTCAGGAGAATCACTAGCACAGGTCCAAGGAACTGTAAAAAGGTCTTAAAAAAGCCTGCACTTAGGCCATCTGAGCCAGGGGCAGATTTGAAAGGTAACCCCTGAACAGCTGCAGTAACCTCAGCCAAAGTAATATCAGCTATCAAAGTCTGCTGTTGAGCCGTAGACAGTGTGGGTAACTGCAGCTTATCCACAAGTGGAAGAGCCACCTCAGCTGCCAAAACAGGGTCATGAGCTAGAGAGGAAGCCATATGGGTTTCAACCACATGTAAAAGTTCCAGGGGGTCACTGACAGTATGGACATGTACATCAGTCAAAACAGAGATTAATCGAGAATCAATCCAGTTTTTGTTTTCAGTAAATGGATCCAAAGAGTAGCGTGTCATAGAGGTGCCAAAACTTAATTCTTGATCTAACGATTTGCCCCTATCATTATAGAACCTAACTATTTGTTGTTTTATAGTAGCTATAAGCTCACTATAATCCTGGTTAGTAGTTTCTGAAAGGGAAATAAGATGCTGAAATTGGTGTCTCAGCTGTAAGTATCCCATATAGTCAGTAATAGATTGAATGTATGCCTGACGTTGAAAAAGAACTTCCAATATTGCTTAGAATCCTCCTACCAATCAAAATGTAATCATAACATTCCAACACTGAAAAGCGAGCCACCCAGTCCCTCTCCCATAACTTACAGAGGCGAGAATTTTCCAACAGCGATTCATTCAACTGCCACCCATTCTTTTTACACCTGGGGGCTCCTTCCCAGGAAATAGTAACTGTAAGAGTACAGTGATCAGAGAATTCTATGGGCCGAGTAGAAGCCTGCACAACCTGAAATACCAAGGATAAAAAAATGAAATTGATACGGGTCCGGAGAGGTCACCGAAAATACATGTAACCCCCCCCCCGTAGGATATAACACCCTATAGCAATCCAACATATGTGCAGTAGAGATAATATTTTTTAAAGCTACAGAATCACAAAAACGTTTATCCGTGATTAAACCCCGATCAGTAATAGACAACCCACAATTAAAATCCCCTAACCAAACAACCAACCGAGAAGTATGCAACAAAGGTTGCACTTCTTAAAAAGTGCCACAGTGAGCCTTAGTTTGGGAGGTATACACTGTGATAACCCTAAAATGTTCAGATAAAAAGAAATATCGAAACACAATGCCCTTCCTGGATATATATCTACTAATCTAGAAACCGAAAGTTGAGGGTTAGTATACAAAATGCCCAAGCCATCACAAGTATCATCCCCACAGACCAAAAGGAAGGTCCCGGACCAACAATAGAGAGGCATGCTGAAGGTCCTGGTGTGATTTCATATGAATGTCCTGTAAACAAATTATATCAGAGGAGAAGGAATGAAGATGGGAAAAAGACAACTTGTTTCTTCTCTCCTTAATACCGTTAACATTTAAAGTGGTAAATGTTAAGGAGGACATCTAAGGGGAAAAAAATGAAAAAAACAGAAAACCTAACCTAGAAAAAATACTCAGGGGGCTTCCTGCCTGTCAATGTCTAGTCCTCTTGGCAATAGAGTCCTAAGGACAGCTATCAGTGTCAGTAGCAGAGACAAAGATGAGGTATCAGTCTAGTCACCCGAATCCCTCCAGTATCTTCTTCTAACGAGGCAAAAATATTCCCTATAGGTACAGGATCCTTCGGGAGAAGGTTTCTGTATGGAATAGTTTTTTGTGAAGTTTTGGGATCAGACATGGTTTTACCACATCTATTTTGTTTTCTAGGAGGAACCACCGTAAAAGGGACTTCGGGGGGGGCGGAGGGGGGCATGGTGTCTACAGTACTAGGTGTAGGGTTCTGAACAGGGTCTGGTAAAGCAGCGGAAGCCAAATCTGAGGCCAAACCTGAGGGAGAAGGTGCACTAACCAAAGGCACAAGGGGAGGGATGGAAGGAGCAATATCAGGTGCAGAGGTCAGGACAATCTCACCCGGGACAGAGTGAGCAGCAGCCACCTGAGAAGCTAAAGCAAGCTGGGCTTGATTTATGAGACCTTCATGGGAGGGACAGTCCTCACGATTATGAGAGGCCCAAGGACAATGGCCATAAGCATGACCAGTTTGTTCACAAAGGTTACATTTAAAAAGATTCAAACAGGCAGAGGCTAAATAGCTGTAATCTAAACAGTGACTGCATCTGGTGACATCACAGGCTGAACTCAGGTGTGTACGAGACCCACATTTGAAACAAGATCTAGGCTGCCCTATATAAAAAATAGAGCCCCTGTCCCTGCCTAAAAGAAATACACTTGGAAGATGTACAGGATCAGAATTGGTGGAGAAAAGTTTCACTTTCACCTTACCACCCCCACCCCAAATCTGTTCGCTATCCATTGTAGGGGTAGGGTGACCTAAGATCTCACAGCGTTGCCACAACCAAAAACGGATATCCTCAGCATTTACCCCTTCATTTTTGAATAAAACCATAATGGTTTTAATCAGAGGCTTAGTGAGGGGTATGCCCTGGAAAGGCACCCATATGGGGTCATTCTTAAGGGTATTATACTGAGACCAGAAGCTAGCCAAATTAGACACATTCTTAAAGCTAACATCAAAATTGCCATTCCCTAATGAAATTAAAGCAAAAATCCCCAAAGAAAAAAATGTCATTGATTTTTTTAACAGAGACCTGGCAATAAACAACCTATCAGGAATGTGTTCCAAGCCCCCCTTGTACAAAAGCCGAACTGCGTTCCTCCGGGGAGCAGGTTCCCCAGTGGAATGAAACAAATCAGCTAGCTTGAACAAAGGGGCTGGGGAAGACTTCTCCTGGTGGTCGGCCAGAGCCTTAGGGCTAGGCCCCATCCTAGGTTCAACAGAAACATTGACTAAGTTGGTACCAACACCAGAAATGCTATTGTTAGAAACAGCAGGTAATAAGTTCATTAAGTTACCCCAGGGTGTGGTGGAGCTCGAAGCAGGAACAACGTCGGTGGCCACAGGGAAAGAACACATCCTTTTGTAGGAGAGATCAGATGTGTCAGGAGTCCAGTGTCCAGAGGCCACAGGGACCCAGCCAGCTGCTGAGAGGGCCTTGTGAGGAGACCAAGAAGCATCTCGAAAAGCAACTGGAGGGGGTGCAGGAGCCAAGTCACCCCATTTAGTGGAAGAAGGATGATCCAGAAATGAGAACATGGTTTCCAAAGGGAGAGGAGCAGTAACCATAGATGCAGGAGCAGGCTGGGTGGCTAGAGATAATCCCAGACGTGACTTTGAAGTTTTAGAAGCACCAGGCTGAAATACAGTAGAAGGAGGTGGCAAATCCAATGGCCGTCATCAGTCAGTAACTGAATCACACTCATAATCCATGGAGACAGGCATCACAGAGTGGGAGAAACAAGAACCGACTTCCCAGAGCAGGCGTCCGACTGGGTAACTTGGCCTACCAGTGTGGCCTGAATCTCGACCCACAGAAACCAAAGGGCCCACCGGAAGATCTGAGTGCAGCTCTCCACAAGTATTCAGGTGCTCCAGAGTGGTCAGAGAACTGGAGGGTTCCTGAGGTACTGGAACAGCCAGAAAACAAGTCGGCAACGATGAATCAGGTACAGGCAAAGCTATAGCGTCAGTTTCCATACAGTCCTCAGCAGCACTGTCGGGTGAAAGACCAGCAGCTGCCATAGCTAGATCTACAGCCTTCTGAGTGGAAAGGATAGGAGCAGAGGCCAGAGCTCCTACCCTAACAATGTCTGCACCCTTCAGGGAACAAGAAGAACTGGCCATTTGGCAAGACGGCCAACAATCCCCTGCAGGAAGAGTAGGGAATTTCCCAGTGTCCTGGCCAAATTCTCTCTCATTCACTAAAAATACCACCAACAACATAATCTGGTGCAAGGTCAGTTGGCATTCATCTGTATCCCCTTCCCAGGTCATGCCTGAAAATAGGCAGGATTTGTTTAGTGCACTTCCACGATCAAAAAAAAAAAAATGTTCATTTTGTAGTTCTCACATTGAACCACATTGTAGGATGGTCACTGGACTGCAAGTGTTCACCTACCCTGACATCCATAGTTCTGTTCCCATTGGTAAGTTAGTCTTACCTCAGTAGTGGGCAAGATTATAGAGGCTCTCCTTAAGGAAAGGATAGTGCAACATCTGGAATACATGGGAGCACAGGATCCAAGACAGCATGGGTTTACAAAGGAAGGTCCTGTCAAACTAATCTCATAGATTTCTTTGACTGGGAAACCAGAGTGGTGGACCAAGGGGGAGCAGTTGATGTTGTCTACCTTGACTTCAGCAAAGCTTTCGATACTGTTCACATAGAGATTGATTAATAAGTTGGTAGGCTCAGGATTGGTCAAGTTGGTCAACTGGATGGCAAACTGGTTGATGGGCAGAAAACAGAGTGGTGGTAAATGGTATACAGTCAGAAAAGATGCATGTCACAAGTGGGGTACCTCAGGGATCAGTCCTGGGGCCACTCATCTTCAATATCTTCATCAGTGACATTGCATATGGACTGGAGGGTAAGGTTTGTCTGTTTGCAGATGACACCAAGATCTGCAATAGAGTAGATGATCCAGATGGGGTGGGCAGAATGAGAAAAGATGAGGATAAACTAGCAAAATGGTCAGAAGAGTGGCAACTGGGGTTTAATGCAAAGAAGTGCAAGATCATGCACATAAGGAAGAGAAACCCTGAAGCCACCTATAGGCTGGGAGGGGACACAGGAGTTTCTGGCAGTCACAAGTGAAGAAAGAGACTTGGGCATCATCACCGATGACCTGGAATCATCCAAGCAGACCACTAAAGCAGTAGGTGAGGCTAGGGGGATGTTAGAGTGTATTAGTAGGGGTATCACAAGTCAGAAGAGGGAGGTAATAATAATCCCTCTTTACAAGACACTGGTTAGGCCCCATATGGAGTACTGTATGAAGTACTGGAGGCCACACCTTCACAAGAACATTAACCAAATTGAGGCAGTCCAGAGAAGGGTAACGAAAATGGTGCATTGACTGCATCAGAAAACATGAGGACAGATTAACGGAGCTCAATATGTATACCCTAGAGCAAAGGAGGGAAGAGAGGTGATATGATCGAAACATTCAAACACCTTACGGGCATTAACAAGGTGAAAGAGTCTAACGTGTTTCAATACAAGAAACATAGCAGGACAAGAGGACACAGCATGAGATTAGAAGGAGGCTGATTAAGGCAAGAGCAAATAGGGCTAGCACAGGGACACCAAGCTGATTGTGGCAAGCATTACAAGCCGAGATTGGAAATATTTTCATAATTTAACCCAGCCAGAGATGAAACTATAGTAGAGGGCAAAGGCCCATACTCAAACTGTGAAACTGGATGAAAAAATCCCCACTGTGCAGCAGGAGGGTAGAGCCTTTCTATTACTACAATACTGTTACACTTTTATATGCTTTCAAGGGGCTTTATCATAAAGCCCCTTGAAGAATATATAAAAGTATAACAGTGATATATTAATGCTGCACAGCAGGGATTTTTTCATTTTATCATGAATGCAAAAGGGGAATTTATTGTACTTTATTTTAATATTTAATCCTTCATCATTCATTCAAGCCCAGCAATATTTTGTGGATAAATGTGTTTGATGTCTGTGTTTCTGACTAATGTTAGCACACAAATCAGTGAGCTTCTCTCTCCAGCTATAACAATTACATAGAAACGTAGAAGTTGACAGCAGATAAGGGCCGCAAGGCCCATCCAGTCTGTCAATTTCTTTTTCTACCTTATGAATGTCCCATCGGCCTTTGCTTT
Source organism: Neoceratodus forsteri (assembly GCA_016271365.2). Classification (NCBI taxonomy): domain Eukaryota; kingdom Metazoa; phylum Chordata; order Ceratodontiformes; family Ceratodontidae; genus Neoceratodus; species Neoceratodus forsteri. The sequence continues at coordinate 216,195,247 of CM057451.1, forward strand.
GTCAATGGCCTATCTTTCCATACTTATCTGTATTGCTCCCTTATGCCTATCCCATGCCTATTTGAAGCCCTTCACTGTATTCATATCCACCACTTCCTGAGGTAGGCCGTTCCATGCAACCACCACCCTTTCTGTGAAAAAGAACTTCCTCACATTACCCCTTAATTGGCCTCCCTCTAATCTCATGCTGTGTCCTCTTGTCCTGCTATTTTTCTTCTAGTGAAACATGTTAGAGTGTTTCACCTTGTTAACTCTTATAGGTGCAATTAAGGTGTATGAATGTTTCAGACATATCGCCTCTCTCCCTCCTTTGCTCTAGGGTATACATATTGAGCTCAGTTAATCTGTCCTCATTTGTTTTCTGATGCAGTCCTGCCAGTCCCTGCCAGTAAAGTTATTTCAAAGTTTTGAGATTCGTAGTAAATGCCTCATCTCTGGGGACGCTCATGGTGGGGAAGGGGGCAAAAATATACTTAGCAGTGCTTGGCCATTTTTTTCTGCACCTTGCTCATGTGGAATGTACGGTCCAGTTAATCATTTACCTTCTTGGTTCCAGTCTTTGTCCCACATCAGCATATACTGTGATGTGTGCCAAGTGAGGCATGGGTCTGCACTGACCATTATAGGTAACATTGCAAGGTTTAGATGCTGATTTACTTGTGTTAATTAACAATTGTTAATTGTATTACTATACCAATTTCTAATTAACACAATTAAATCTGCTTGAGAACTGTCACTGTTGACTATAATAAACATGCAGTCCTGTGCCTCGCTTTGCATACGTCACAGCATATACAAATGCAGGGTCAGGGCAATGAATTGAAGGGATCAGATGGATAGTCCATTGGGTCTCAAATAATATCCCTTAGGGACCTAATTGCTCAATGGTAGCACTACATACTTCAGTATCAGCAACCTTAGAGCACAAAGAAGTCAAGTGACTTGCTGAGGATCACACAGCAGTATGCACCTAGGCAGCTGTGGGATTCAAAACCAGGTCTCCACTCTGCAGCTCAGAGCCTTATCACACTACACTATATTTTGTTTTATGACTTCAGTTATGATTTTAATCATTCTTTTTTCAGGCAGCAGGCAGTGCTGTGTAACTTCTCAGGAGTAAGTTAATAGCCATATCAAGAACCATCACTGGTTGAACAGAGAGTGAGTGAAGGACAAGTGGAAGACAATAACAATGTAAGTACCTTCAGGAGAGGGAATGTCTAAAAACACAGTTGTAATCCATCATGTTAATCACTGTGTGGGGGAGGTGTCACAAATTGTGATAAGTACTTGAGAGGTAGTACAGCTTTCTTATTTGATATTTTTGTTTTCATTATGTACCATATATAATTGCTGTGACCAATTTTCCATCCATATTTATACTACTGAATAAGAGACATAAACACAATGTGCAGTAAACATCATGCTTTTAATTGCAATGCTTGCAATAGTAACATTAACATTTAATTCTGTATTTTTCTTGCCCCTGCTCCTCCAAGGATCTGCCTGGTCACGGACACCTTGGCTCCCACTTTCATGTTAGCCAGACTCTAGACATCCCCAGCTTGCCTTCCTGAGGCAGGTCTGCGAAATCTTAGGGCATCAGTGCCACGAACATGGGACTACAATCGTGGAGCTGGCCCCAAAAGCTCATTAGGGCAGGGGCAGGCCTCATAGATGCGGGTGCGAGCTGTTTTTTTTTCTTGATTTTCCCCTGAGGGGTAGAGATGTGCAATGATGACCTGCATCTGTCCTGCCCCTCTGCTACTGTGAGATGCCTGCATTAGTGATTCCTTCCAACCTCCGCTAGGAGTCATCACGTGCCAGACAATCATCCCACCCCTCCCCCAGAAGAAGGAGTGCAGCCCAGAGGTGCCTCAATCCTTCTTTCCAGTCCGGCCCTCCAGTTCCTGGGTCTGTTCCTGAATCCGGGTCACTGGCGTCATGAAGTGGAAATCCAATAACATTAACATTTAAAAGGTATTTTGCATGTTAACATTATTAAATTAAAATAAATGGTGTCTGTAGATAGAAAATCAACGTCGAGCAACTGTCATTCGTTTCTTTTATCTTTTCTAATTTACAATAAACTTTGACAGTTTACCTTCTGACATGAACTTTATTCAATAAAGTGTATGCCAGAAGGTAAATAATAGTCATTCTTAGTCTCTTTATCATCTTCTAGCCTTAGTTTCAACTGTTTCTTTCATTGTCTGGTACAGAGGTAGATTTCGGTACTGCTTTCTGTGCCTGAGGTCAGTTGGTTTCATTATTAGCAGAGTTGTGCAATGTTGACGTTCCTGTTTTAAAAAAAATTAAGAACAATGTTAAAACTGCATGCTTATTGTGTGGGTTGTGTATGAAAGTCAGTGGACTTTTGTAGCACATTAAATCAGAATGTTCATTTGTTCTGATAGTCTTTCTTTTCCTTTCTAGGTTTTCAGCTGTTTCTTGAGATGAATATTGGATTTGTTCAGGTAAGGTAAACAGTTTTTGGGTCTGATAATGTAGCTGACAGGCAGGCTATAATTTATTGCTGTGTTTTCATATACCAGTCAATTTTTTTATAAGTAGAGGTTTGTGATTTAGAAGGTGATTAATGTTCCATTACCGTAACACCTGGTCATACATGCCTTACTGCTTCATTGTGATAGTTCTCTAACATGAAAAGATTGCTTAATATACTGTGGCCCAGATATTCAAAGAGTTGCGCATGGCACACAGTGTTGCACCATGCACAACCCACTGATGTGTCCTGGTGTTGATATTCAAAGGGAAAAGTGTGCCGCACAAATCCCGATGCGCCGGAGCACATCAGTAATGTATTCAGGCACAGGTAGGGGAGGCATGCCCATGCATAACCTGCACAGCCCAATATTCAGCCCAGGATGTGCAGAATCATGCATGTGCAACCCCTACCTGCGCATGCACAAAGTTAAGCCAAAAAAAAAAAGGAACAAGTGATGGCCACCCACAAGTGAGCAGCCACATTGCAGGGTGCAACATGGCAGCTTCCACCTGTGGTTGGCCACACGAGTTCCTGATGCACCTGGCGGCACCCCTCCATGCCCCATCGTGGGCATCCCTGGACCAAAATCCCCCCGCCAAATATACCTGGTGGTCCAGTGAACCTCTATGTGATCAATTGCGGGCATTTGTCTTGAAGATTAAGCCCCCGTCCAATATCCCTGGTGGTCCAGTGGACCTCTATGTGCTCGATCGTGGGCATCGGTATAGTACCCACCCCATTGTCCAATATCCCAGGTGATCCAGTGGACTGATCGCTGCCTGATTGCAGGCATCTGTAACACATAAAATACCCCTACTACCCTGGTGGTCTAGTGTACCCCCCTCCCTTCCATTGAGCCCCACTGCCCCGCTTCCCCTGTCAGCTGGCAAGCGGCAGCACCCCACCCGCCTGCCACCCGCCGACTGACAGCTCAGTAGGGCTGTATGCCCATTGGTTCCTGGCATGAGCCAATGGGCGTGCAGCTATACCGTCTACTCAGTCCAGATATGTGAATGATTCATTCACATATCTGAACTAGCTCATACAACAAACTGCGCCCATTGGCTCATGCTGTGAACTCAATGGTGTACAGCCTTCTGAGCTGAATCGAGTCAGTGGGCGGCGGGGCAGCAGGTGGGTGGGGTGCTGCTGCCCACCGGCTGATGGGGGGAAGTGGGGTGGTGGGCTCAGTGGACTGGTGAGGAGGGGGGTACACTAGACCACCACAATAGTAGGGATATTTTATGTGTTACAGATGCCCGCGATTGGGTGGCGATCGGTCCACTGGACCACCAGGGATATTGGATGGGGCCTTAATCTTCACAACAAATGCCCTCGATCGGGCACATAGCGGTCCACTGGACCACCAGGGATATTGGACAGGGGCTTAATCTTCATGACAAATGCCTGCGATTGGGCACATAGCGGTCTACTGGACACCAGCGATATTGGACGGGGTTTTTTTCTTTTACACGAATGACCACGATAGGGCTGCAGGGGGCATTGGTCCCCGATGGCTGCTGCCTGGCAGGGCGTCAGGCGCAAGTCGTTGGGGATCGGCACACCTGCATGCTAATGGCATGCAAATGGAGCTGTAATGATATGCAAATGGACCCTGTGTGCCTTGCATAAATTATGGCCCCATTTGCATGTCCCCTTTTTGAATATCACAGGTGCTATGCATGGTGCAATGTCACTTGCGCTAGTGCATCTCCATGCTCCACTCTGGCCACTTGCGCTGGCACAGTGCCACTGCGCCATACACAGTGGGGGTGGCCAGGGTGCAATATTCAAAGCTGCTGCACCATAGCGCAGCTCCGCTGAATATCACCCAGGCCACACCCCTGCGCAACAAAGTTGAGCTGCCCCCAGGCTTGCGCCACAGCCTGGCACAGTTTGAATATCCGGCCTGTATTTCTTATCCAGATATGTTTAAGTAGCTGCATGACAAGGTAATGATATATTTGGAAATGGGAAGTCATCTCTTAAGTTTGTATCTTTGAGAGGTGCACATAGTTTGAAGTTTACATACTCTCTGTGATTTATGGTATGTACACTTAAACAATATACCACGACAGGGTATTGGTAATCCCATTTCCTGGATTTATCCATGCCTGGTGTTTGATTGTGAGTCTGAAGACTGACTTACCAAACCATATTTTGCATGAGTGAAACCTGCCATCACCCACACCAAGTTATGGCATATTTGTCAAAATAAATGATGGAAAATGTAGCTGTCAAACTTTTTATGTTATTTGTCATTATATTTTATGCTGTGGACATGATTCATCCTATACCTGGACTTCAGCAAGCCCCTTGATTCAGTGCCGCATAGTAGGCTGACCATCGCACAGAGCTACCTGGGAGCAGGGCACAAACTGGCTATATAAATCAGGAGATGTGCTGCTTGAATGATAGACTGCAGAAGGTGGTACTGGGGGGATATATCTAAGCCCAGGACAGTGACAAGTGGGGTCCCACAGGACTCAGTGCTGGGACCAGTGCTGTGTAACATTTTCATTGCCAGTACTCAGAATAAGAAATTGGCAGCATGAACTCCACTCACTACAAGTTAAGACCCAATCACCATCATTAGGTGCACTGGACAAGAACCATAGATTCCATCATGAAGTTCTTTATTAATCCAAAAAGTGAAAGACATCCATGGTAAAAAAAACAGTCACAGGCCACAAAGTGAACCCCTCCCCATGCAGTCTCGCTCAGAACCAAATGTTTTTAAAGGTCAAACTTAAAAAAGTGCAGGAAAAACACATATATAGATTAACCACTTATCTGCTCCATAGATATAAACATGGTAAATGCACTAAATAAATTCTCAGGCCAATATCATACAATACAATATTAAAGTGCCACAGATATGCATAATAAAACTATGTGCTCAATAAATACTAGCAACATAATGCCAAAAACTAAGGATACCAAATGACAATACATAATCATCCTCCCCACAGTTCAGATGCGAAAAACATGATGCTCATAGAATATCAAAAAATCTTTATTGCAATTAACCTTCCAGATTAAAATATATAGTAAACAGTGTGCAGTATTTTTAACACACCACAGCATAAACATTGTCAGATAAAACGTAAATTATGTAAAAACTATACAAGGAACATAGCTCCCAATCAGATGGCATTATGTTGCTAGTATTTATTGAGCACATACTTTTAGTATGCATGTGGCACTTCAATATTGTATTGTATGATATTAGCCTGAGTATTTATTTGGTGCATTTACCATATTTGTATCTATGGAGCAGAAGAGTTGTTTATCTATATATGTGTTTTTCCTGCACTGTCTTTTTAAATTTGACCTTTAAATATCTTGTTATACAAAATCTCACCAATATTTAGAAAGCACTGTTGCGTGAAAACGTTTGGTTCTGAATGAGACTGCATGGGAAGGGGTACACTTTGTGGCCTGTGACCGTTTTTACAATGGATGTCTTCCACTTTTTGGATTAATAAAGAACTTCATGATGGAATATACGGTTCTTGTCCAGTGCATCTAATGATGGTGATAGGGTCTTAACTTGTAGTGAGTGGAGTCCGTGCTGCCAACTTCTTACTGTGAGAACTGTTTTGTTCTATTGGTACCAGCCTACTACATTGCAGCTGCCTTGTTCCTGTGCTTCATATTTTTATTGCCAACATAGCAGAATGGATAAAAAGTTAGATCAGTCTCTTTACTGACACCAACATCTGTGTGGAGGTTGATGGAGAGGAAGGTGCTGCTGTACTCCAAGAGGATTTGGAAAAATTGGAGTAATGGTCTAACACATGGCAAGTTGGGCTTAATGCCAATTAGTCATGCATGTGGGAGCCAGGAACCCTGTGTCGCTGATGGAACACACGGTGATCAGCTCTAAGTCTCCAATGGATATTTGTTCTTATTAAAGGATAGATCACCTGTCCAATAGTGCAATGGTTATTTACTACTGTTATTGTGTGTACTGTGTTTTATTTTTTTTAGGAATATTACAGTTTTGGAGATTAAGCCTTGGCCAGAAGATCTGTAGTTGAACAGGTATTATGAAAATGGCACAAAAAAGAATATCAGATTTCTTTTTAAATTCTTCTGTCCCAGCACCTGCCAAACTAAGCATGTCAGGATCACAAATGTTGTGAGCTATGGGTCCTGTGTGTGGCAATACTAACAAGTCATTGAGTAGTCAAAGTTTCCCAGCTGTTTCTATGGAAGAGGTTCCTACTACTGCCAATAGTTCATCTCAGTCAGTAACTGCAGTCGTACAGCCTCAGGAACTGCTGGATCAGCCCTTTCAACCAAAGCAGGACTACAATTTTCCTGCAGGAAACTTTGGGACTGAAGGATTCAAATGAGCATGTTAGGCTGCTTGGTTTGAAAAATGGCCGTGGCTCCACTATGTAAAAGAAAGTGATCACTTTCTTTGCTTTACATGTCTAATAGAAAAAAAAAAAACCTGGTAAGTGCAGGTATAAGGCACAAAGCTACTTTTGTAAAGGATTGCTTTGCTAACTGGCGCAAAGCATCTGAAAAGTTCAAGGAGCATGAAAAATCACTGTTTCACACAGAAGCTGTGACAAAGCTTGCTGGGCTGGGTTGTATACCCATTAATGTGATGCTGTCTGAATATGTTGCCAAAGAACAAAAGAGTGCAAAAACAGTGTTACAAATATTTTTTGGATCAATTAAGTTCCTTGGTCATGAAGGATTGCCTCTTAAAGGACATCAGAATTGTGATGGAGTACTGTGGCAGCTAATGTTAGAGTGAACTGGTAGTGAACCTAGTCTAAGGGAATGGCTGCACAGATGAGACAACTGGATGTCAGACCCCATCCAAAATGAGATACTTGAAATTTTGCTCATGCAATGCAGTGAGAGATTGTTTCAAAAGCCATAGACAGTCCATTCTATGGAATGACTGCTGATGGAACTACTGACATAAGTACATGTGAACAGTTTTCATGTAGCCTACAGTTTGTGGACAAAGACTTTAATGTACAAAATTATTATCTGGGATTTTACAATGCATCTGCCACTTCTGCAGAAACATTGTGTATATTAAAGATATCTTTTTGTGATTGAATTTGCCTCTGGAACATCTGCAGGGTTATTGTTTTGATGGTGCTAGCAACATGTCTGGTAAATTCTCAGGTGTGCAAGCTCAACTAAAAGAAATATGTCCAGATTCACTGTTTGTTCACTGTAATAACCATTCGCTGGATCTTGTTCTACAAGAGGTGGCCAGGGAAGTATGTCTTATAGCAGACACATTAAACTCTGTTCAGGATGTCACAGTTCTCATTTGTGAATCGACAAAGCATAAAAATATATATGAATCTATATTTGGCTGTGGGGAACCTGTGTGCAACATCTTAAGTCTTTGCCCTACAAATGGTGTGTTAGGACAGTGGCAATCACCCGTGTTTGTTCGGCTTATAGAGCACTTCTGGAGACGCTGTCAACACTTGTGCATGACAACATTATCAGAGGTGAAACAAGAGCAAAGATTTCTGGGGTTTTGAAACATGCTAAAAGTGCAAAGACTTACTTTGGTTTACTGTGCTGTGAAGCCCTATTTGGACCTTGTGAAATGGTAGCTGAAGGCCTCCAGAGTGTAAATGCTAGTGCACTTGGAGCAATGGAATCTGTGAAAACAATAACAGAACGAATGACAGTACTAAGGGAGGATGCAACTGTTCAAGAAATAATTAACAAAATGAAAATCTGTGCTGCCAAGAACAGTGTGAAGATTCCACAGACTACCAGGGTAAGCAGAACACCAGCCCGCTTCAGACAGACCACAGAGCCAGAAGAAGTAATGTCTGAAACTCATGAAGTGATATGGAAGAGGGGATTTTTATGAAACCATAGATCTGGTATATACTGAATTACAGTGTTGTTTCAATCAGGATGGCATGAAAACTGCTGTATAAAGGGAGAAAATTCTTATTAATTCTGCATGTGGACGGATACTCACTGCAAATTTGGAAGAACTTCACCTCCTTCCACAATTTGATAAACTCGTGCTTTATATGCAGTTAACGATGTTGGGTGATATAGCAAAAGGAAAACACTTAAAAGGTATCCCAAAGATTGTGGAATTTTTTGGAACTCTTCAGCCACATACAAGAGAACTCTTTAAAGAAGTAGAACACTTCATTAAACTTTGCCTGTGTTTACTTGCAGGGTCCAAGTGATCTTTCTCTGCCCACCACCATCTACAAACGTGGGTGCATAGCACAATGAGCCAAAGAAGGCTAACACACCTTGCTCTTATTCATGTACACAGTGACATTCTGTACACAATAGATGTCAATTTTTACTGAAAAAAATTGTCAGCATTACACCTGAGTGCAAGTCAACTTTTGGAGCCTTCTAACTGTTCTACTCTACAAACTAATATACAACTATATGAAGAGTATAAGTACACATTTTCATTACTTTCTGAGTTCACTTGCTAGTCCTTTTCAAGGGGTGGGGGAGTCCTAACAAAAGTGAGCTTTTCCTTCAATAGAAACATCAAAACTCATCATAGAGCATCTAAAACACCAGAGCTCCTGGGGGCTTGGAGGCCCCAGATTCCTGGATTTTATATAGTGGAGACCACATATAAGAACACTGTATTTGCCAAAAAATGTGTTTTTATGCACAGACTGTTCTTATACATGGGCTACCAGTTTAAATTACTTGTCTGCCACGATTTCACATTTTTCCACTTGATGGTGGTATGCGAGCATGAAAGGGAGTGTTACCGACAAGCAACATACTGTAAAAAAAAAGTTTCTTTGTATTTTATTAAACAACACTTGTTAAAAAGCATTAAAATCTACAAAGAGAACTTCAGAAAGTAAATAATTGATTCAAACATTTGATGTTGTGAAATAGTCAGTGATTATTTTGTTGCCAAACATTTCTTAGTGAAAGTTCATGGATGTATGCAGCTAGTGCATCACAGGTTGTGAGATCAGAACTTTCTTTGCTTAGAATGTAGTGCCCTTTAGCTTGAGCATGCATTCCTGGACCTTGACTTCACTTGTAGTGGGTGGTTATATGTTGTCAGAGGGGCTACATTCTTTATCATCTGATCTTCCATCAGTTGCCTTCCTCTCTACTTCTTTTGTGGTTACAATGTCTCAAGTGATCTACTCCTCTGTAATTGACCATGTAGTCTACACCTCAGTATGTATTTCAACATATGATGAAAATTCCTCCGGTGACAGCCCAAGTGCATGTACTGTCTCCTCCATAGCTGGGGTACTTGCGGGTTTGCAGGTGAATCCTGCTTTTACAAAGCAGTTGTGGATAGTCTCTACTTTAACCTTTGGCCAAGATGCATCTAGCATCTGTATGCAGTCTAAAATGTTTATCTACCTGACTCCCTCACTGGATCTGGTGCCTTTGCTGCCCTCCCCCCATCGATATCGAGCTACAGTTTCTGCACAAATTTTTCCAGCAATGCCTGCAATATCGATTATCTTTACACCTGGATCTCCGAGACCCTCGATGATGTTGAGCTTCTGCACCAGTGTAAGTGCAGTTCTTTGTTTTACAGGACTATCCATGCTGGTGCTGATTACTGAATGAAACACAAAGTGAAGTAAAGCACTATTTAACTTCATGTATAATGCTGAGTGAAAATGTTAATTAGTGGCAGTTAACATGTAGCCACATACCAGTAAGGTGTTAATCAAATCACTTCATTCACTTTATGAGTGTAGATGTCAATTTCCCTCACAGCTGATAGTATTCTAACAGTACTCTCTCACACACAAACTCATTCCAGTAGCTTAGAAAATGTGTTGTTCTGTCCAGTCTGATAGTGACAATTAATGGGCTTTAAGCCCATAGGAATATATTGTAAAATCATGACATTTAAGTCAACTCCTTATAAACGGAACGTTCCCTTATCGGATGTTCTTATAAGTGGGCTCCACTGTATAAAAATCTTTCACAGCACATTACAATAATGCACATGAGGTGGGTGGTTGAGTGTCAGCCAGTTGCACACCACATTAGCAGCGGCAGACTCAAAAGGCCAGCTACAGTGTCCCACCACCCAGAACACAGGAAAAAAATTGTTTCCATTTAAACCAGGGGTAGTGAAGACATAACAAAAGTGAGCTTGTCCTTCAGTAAAAGCCCCAAAACTCACCACAGAGCATCTAAAAACCTAGAGCTTCTGGGGGCCTGGCAGTCACAGTCTCAAACCCCAGGACTTTATGTAAAAAATCTTTCACAGTAAACTACAATAATGAACATGGGGTGGGTGGTTGATGCTATTGAGCGTAAGCCAGTTGCACACCACATTAGCAGCTCCAGACTCAAAAGGCCAGCTACAGTGTCCCACTACCCAGAACACAGGGAAAAATATGTTTCCATTTAAGTCTGGGGTAGTGAAGACATAACAAAAGTGAGTTTTTCCTTCAGTAAAAGCCCCAAAACTCACCACAGAGCATCTAAAAATCAAGAGCTTCTGGGGGCCTGGCAGCCCCCAAACCCCGCCATGTTTTGTGTTCTCAGTGAAATTGCTCTCAGCACCCTGAATATAAAAATAGTTCCAGTGCCTATGTATCCCAGACTATGAGACAAATGTATGCTGCAATTGTAAGGACTATGAGGGTGAAGCCTTGAACTTGTATTTTGGACCTGTTTGCTTATTTTCTGGATTTTGAGGGGTTCTATACTTTGTGAACATTTCTCACATGTGCTGTATAAAGAGTGTGATGGAAGTTGATGGTCTTGACCTTTATTTCTAGCTTTCTTTAGCCAATTTATGTGTTTTGTGTTTTACTTGTGTATGAACTGGCTTTAGGGTTTGGGGGCCCCAGCTAGATTTGTGATGCCATGGGGTCCTCCGTACTTGACCCACCTTCACCTGATGTGTTGGACTGTAGCCCATATATGCATTTTTTTTCATTTCTCAGTACAACCAGTGATATATTTAAATTTGTGAGGGAAATCAGTAGGGTCAGACATTGGGGCTGTTCTTCCCCTCCCATCCATTGTTGCCCATTTGCCTCTTATTGACTGGATCATAGCTTAGCAAGGCACTTCACATGGGGTGCATGCCTCAGGACTGGAGAATGGCATAAGTGGTGCTGCTCCACAAGAGTGGACCCAGGAATGAACCTAGCAATTATAGACTAGTCAGCTTTACCTCCATTGTAGGCAAGCTAATGGAGACCATACAAAAGGAGAGACTAGTGACTACTGGAGGTAAATGTTCTACAGGATTAAAGGCAGCATGGGTTTTTCTTGGGGAGATCCTGCCAAACCAACCTGATTAACTTCTTTAATTAGGTCACAGGATAGTTGCACAGTGGCCAGGTGGTAGATGTCCTGTATCTGAACTTCAGTAAGGTGTTTGACTCTGTGCCACATGGGAGGCTACTCAGTAAACTGAGGATCCTGGGAGTCAGGAAAAAGCTGGTGGAGTGGGTCAAAAGCTGGCTACAGGACAGAAACTAGAGGGCGATCATGGGGGAGACTATCAAAGCACAGGCCTGTGGACAGTGGAGTCCCACAGGGCTCAGTACTTGGACCAGTGTTGTTTAACATCTTTATTGGTAACATAGCAGATGGGGTCAAAAGTAAAATCTGCCTATTCGCAAATGACACTAAACTCTGTGGGAGAGTGGATGTAGAGGAGAGGAGACAGGAACTCAGGGAGGACCTGGCTAATCTTGAGAAATTGTTGGGTATCTGGCAGTTGTAGTTCAACACTAAGAGTTGCATGGTTTTGCACCTGGGAGTGAAGAACCCAGGGGTCAGTTACTGGTTGGGAGGTGTACAGGTTACCAGTTCTGAGAAGGAAAAAGATCCAGGGGTAGCTTAATGCATCATATTGTGCACCTTAATTTGCCACTCTACATTTTGTATTTTTATTTGTATTTGTCTCCCTCACACCTCCATCTCTGGGTTTCACCTGGAAATGAGCCTTAGCTCAGTGTGCCTTTTCCAGTAACTAGCCTATAAATAAATTAAAAATAAAATAAATCAAGAGGAACCTGAGGCACTCTGCACAGTGCCTTAAAGTGGCAGACAAAGCAAACAAAATGCTGGGATGCATCACCAGAAGAATTATCTCCAGTAAAGGAGAAATCATTTTGCCCTTATATAGGTCTTTGGTGAGACCGCACTTGAAGGACTGTGTGCAGTTCTGGTACCCTTATCTGAAAAAAGACATCAAATTATTGTAAGGGATACAACATAGAATGACCAAGATGATCCATGGTCTGGAAGACAGACCCTATGAGGAGAGGTTGCGGGAGCTTAATTTGTATTCACTGGAGGACAGAAGGGAGGGGGACATGACTGAGATCCTTGAGTACCTTAAGGGTATGAACAAGGTTAGAACAGAGGGCATTTTCAATTTAAGGGGAAATGGGTTCACTAGGGGGCATAGTCTGGTGGAGGGAAGATTCAAAAAGGAAATGAGAAGGCACTTTCTCACTTAAGGCATGGTGTCCAAGTGGAACGATCTGCCTGAGGAGGTGGTTTCATTGAAAATAGTGATTAGCTTTAAAAGGGGGTGGGATAGCATGAAAGGGAGAGTCATAAAAGGATGGAAGATGGGTAGGGGGTAAAAGAGTGTGAGGAATAAAAACTCCATGGGGAAAAGGGAGGTGGGGGGCAGCTCCAGTAAAATATATTAAGATCTGCACACTTGATCAGACTTGATAGACCTAAATGGCCTGTTTCTGCTTGCATTTTCATATTATAATGCCACATCAGAAGGTGCTGCACAGCCCTTTGTTGCTGTTTAAAAAGAAAATTAGTAAGGTAAACTGCTCTGGTTGGGGCACCCCATGAGTAGGGGGCCCCCAGTAACTGCAGGGTTTGCTGGGGCCTATAACTGGCTATGGATAAGACAGCTACTGTATAGTAAGGCTTAAGTGCAGCAATTAAGCAGAAATGGTTAACTAGTTTATCAACTGATTTTACAATATTTCTGGAGACTGTAGTATGCAATAACTTACTCACTACATTAATTATTTGTTAAGCACGCTCCAGATGAGTCCTGAGAAATGTATTTCGCCTGCTAGGAAATCGCTTCTTAACATACTATTTATTTATAGTGACGATGGATTCCACAATATTCACAGCATTTAATGGTTTTATAAGGTAAAAATAGTTGTATAAAAGTAAGCCTTATTAATCCTGCTATTTGGCTGGGCTACTTTTGGGCATGCAGAGTGACCCATGTGACATTGTCTTGTAGCCATTGTAACTTCGACATGCACCCTATTGCTTTAAATTCTAAAACAGGGTAATATGAGCTGTGGTTTGGCCCTAGATATCAGGTTAGTGGTCTGATGTGTGACTAATGTCCAAGCCTATTAAGGATCAAGTGTAGTTCAAGGTTCCTTTTCTGGGATAACGTTTAACTTATCCAGTTAGGGGCAGAGATTGCATAACTGTTATTTGGGATGAATTTTAATGGCCACAAAACTGGACTATTAACTGTTTAGGTGGTCTAATGCTACTGCCAGTTTCAACTTTGGGGAGGGATGGTGGATGGATGTGGGTCTGGAAACTCAACCAGTATATTTGATAATGTCTAATTGGAGTAAATCTAGTGGGCCTTTAAGGGTGACAGCTCTAGTGAGCGGATGTTGTGGGTTGTGAACAGTTTAAATCTTTCCACTGTAGGTATATTAAAGTGCTCTTATCAGGGTTAGAAAATAAACAATGAAAGGTGGTTTACAATTTTTAATCTATTTTCAAAGAGTTGGTTGAAATAGTTGAAATCTACAGGGACTATAGCCAGACACTCTGAGGACTGAATTCTGGAGTAACCTTTTGGACAGTGATTATAATGTTGTACGCCAGTCTAACACTAAACTGGTTTCTGCTAAAAGGTATCCACACTCAGCATTGTTGAAGATATTTTACTTTGTTTTTAACATTATAAACAAGATCTGATTATTCAAGGCAGCATACTGCCTTAGAAACTGAAGGGAATACTTTTAACTATATCTTGTACATTTTGTTACTTGTTGGATATTGTTAAATGTCCTCTTTTCTTGTATTGTAATGAATTCTAGTTGAACGAATAAACAAATTAACTAACTATGCTTTATTCCAGCTCCTATAAGGGCATTAAACAGCAGTAGACAAAGGCCAATTAACATCTGTAAAATGTATTGACTTCTCCAAGGCCTTTGATTCTGTCTCCCATCCACTACTCTTCCAGAAATTGCACTTGGCCAGCCTTGCCTCCTCCACTGTCCTCTGGTTTAAATCCTGCCTCTGCAACTAGTAATAATCTGTCATCATAGGTAACTCGACATCCCTTCTTCTCCCCATCATCCTGTCTGGTGTCCCTGAGGGAACTATTCTCAGCCCCATCCTCTTTTCTATATTTATAAATTACCTCCACTCAATCTGCTGCCAATCTAATATTCACCTCGATGTGGATAACACCATCCTCTACATGTCTGGTGCCACCACCGACTCAGTACAGCTACCTCTCTGGTCCAACTTCAACCACATGGTGACATGGTTCAATGATAACTCCCTAAAACTAAACACAATAAAAGTCTCCATGGTGCTCAGCTCCCCTCTAAAGCTGGCCAGGCTCCTCTCTTACCCAACATTCACCATCTTGGACACCTCCAACCTCAACCCTGTCACTTCATGTAAATACCTAGGCCTCTGGCTCGACCAGCAACTCAACTTCTCCACCCATATTGACTCCCTTTGCTCAGAACTATGCCCAAAACTAGGCATGGTCTTCCATAACAAGCACTCTATTCCTCTACATGTCCACCGTGACCTAGTTCTAGAGACCATCCTCTGTATCTCTGACTATGGGGACATTATCTATGCTTCTGATCCTGCCTCCTCACTCTCCAAACTTGACACCCTTCTCAAATCATTTTGCTGTTTCACCCCAAACTCCCCCCCACACCCATCACTCTACCCTTTTCTCCTCGTTAAATTTTGTACCACTCTCCCACAGGTAGCACACCCACTCACTAACTTTCATGGCAAAATATTGGCTCAACCTTCTCCCCTTCCCTCTCCTGACTCCTTTCCTCTGCTCTCATCCCAGCCTACCTCCTAAGATCCTGGTATCCCCGCTCCTTCTCCATCCCCCACCTGCGTACCTCAGCTGGAGTCTCCACTTTCTCATGCCACCTTCCACATCTCTAGATTCAACTGCCTCCCTCCCTCTAGGATTTCCAATCCCTCCCATCCTTCAAATGCCAAATTAGAACTATCTCACCACCCCCATGCAGATGTCCTCAAGTCCTCTCCCTCACCACCATCTCCCCCATACTGCTCCCAATATATTCCTTTCCTCCCCCTTCCCCTTGTGATGCAACCTCATTATAGTCATTTCTCCTCTGTTTCTCCATTGCCTTCTCCCTCATTCTCTCTCTCTTTAGCTATGATTCTCCTTCTTCACTCCTCTATTCTTGGATAACTTTTGTTTTCCAAAGTCAGATTGTTGTCATAATTATCTTTCTTAGCTAGACAACTAAAATTTCAGTATTTGTGTAGTAGCCTTAATTTTAATTAATTACCCTCTATCCTGTAATTACAATGCATTTTCAGCTGTATGTATGTGATGCCAATGATGAACCCTGGGTCACACCTAGAAATGAGCTTTGGCTCAGTGTACCTTTCACGGTTAACACATTTTAAATAAATAAAAAATAGTTTATGTGTTCTCTCATGTTAATGGTGCCCCAGTGTATGGTTTTATGGTGCCACTGATTTCCATTTCTCCTGACTTGTGATAGCAATGTGACTGGTGTTGGTGCAGTACTGGTATATCATGATGTAAGGCGGGCGGTCTCCAGGATAATATATCATTGTATGCTCCAAGACATAGGAGGACGGCTCAGCCCTTACACATGTACAGTGAATTGGGCATATACGTTTGCAAAAAGCAGTATTAGTTTTAGCTGAGATACAGTATATGGATAGCTTCTTTTCCTATAGAAAAACTAGTACTCAAAACATAAAACATGTATGTTAATTTCCGTTCAAAATCCAGGTGTTTGCAGCCTTTTTATATCAAGGCAGTTCAGGGCAGCAGGTGCCATGTCACAAAGTTATGAGGTAGGAGCTCACTGTTGGACTAATGCATTTGGGGTTGTGTGTAGCAAGGCTGTTGATGCTTCATAAACCACAACAGCAAACCTGGAGTGTTTTCTATTGGCATCATACATTGAGGATGTGCAAAAAATGTGTGTTACAACACACCCCATGTTTGTTTTTTATAATTCCAGGCTTTGTATTTTAAAAGTTGCTCAATCTACTGTGAAGAGAAAGTGAAAGGGATTTTGTATTAGTTGATGGCATGCAAACAACATTATAAACATGATATTATACAAGGGTGTGTATAACAAAGAATCTGAAGTAGTTTTTCTTTCTCGTTAGAACGAGAGAGAGAGAGAGAGAGAGAGAGCAATAAGTTCAACAGCAGAGTGTAGAGTAGACAACAGCAGAGTGCAGACATTGCAGATTCCACAGTAAAACTATGAAAAAACACCCATTTTCATTAGTCAGAGAGAGAGAAAAGGAAACAAATGAATTCAGCAGCAGATTGCAGAAAAGAAAAAACAAAAAAATATTAACGGGAGCAGAGTCAGAAAGTACAGAAGAACTCTGAAGGTCATAGTGCCTCAGTAATTTTGAGGGGGGTTTATAGTGCCATACATATTTTGAAGGGAGTGTCACCCACATCTCAGACTCTGTGTTACCCATCTCTGTGCCTAAACTACTACTAAATCAAAGTGCCATACAGATTGTGAAGGGGGGGAATCACATCTCAACTCTGCATTGCACATCTCTGTGACTGAAATACTACTACGTCATACAGCCATAGTGCAGACTCTGTGTTGCCCATCTCTATGCCTCAATGACTCCTAGGTCATGGTGCCCTACAGATTGTGAAGGAGGGTCACATTTCAGACTCATGTTGCCCATCTCTGTGCCTGAAATACTACTATGTCATACTGCCATAGCGTAGACTCTGTGTTGCCCATCCCTGTGCCTGAACTACTACCAGCTCGTAGTGCCATACAGATTAGGAAGGGGGTCATGTCTCAGACTGTGTGTAGCCCATCTCTGTGCCTGAAATGAGTCGGTCATAGTGCCATACAGATTGTGAAGGGGGGGCATGTCTGAGACTCTGTGTTGCCTATTTCTGTACCTAAACTACTTCTAGGTCATATTGCCACAGCATAGACTCTGTTTGTGCATCTCTGTGCCTAAACTACTACTAGGTCACAGTGCCATACAGATTGTGATGGGGGTGGGGCACATCTCAGATGCTGTGTTGCCCATCTCTGTGCCTAAACTACTACTAGGTCATAGTACCACACAGACTGTGAAGAGGGGGGTTCAGGTTTCAGACTCTGTGTTGTCCATCTCTGTGCTTGAACTCTACTAGGTCATATTGCCATACAGTAGACTATGTGTTGCCCATCTCTGTGCCTGAACTACTACTAGATCATAGTGCCATACAGATTGTGCAGGGGGGATCATGTCTCAGACTCTGAGTTGCTGATCTGTGTTCCTGAACTACTACTAT
This sequence comes from Neoceratodus forsteri, assembly GCA_016271365.2. NCBI lineage: Eukaryota > Metazoa > Chordata > Ceratodontiformes > Ceratodontidae > Neoceratodus > Neoceratodus forsteri. The sequence goes on from CM057451.1 coordinate 216,213,312, forward strand.
GTCATACTGCCATAGCACAGACTCTGTGTTGACTATCGCTATGCTTCAATGACTACTAGGTAATAGTGCCATACAGACTGTGAAGGAGGGTACATGTCAGACTCTGTGTTGCGCATCTCTGTTCCTGAACAACTACTATATCATACTGCCATAGCACAGACTCTGTGTTGCTGATTTCTGTTCCTGAACAACTACTGTATCATACTGCCATAGCACAGACTCTGTGTTACTGATCTCTGTTCCTGAACTACTACTATATCATACTGCCATACCACAGATTCTGTGTTGCTGATCTCTGTTCCTGAACTACTACTATGTCATACTGCCATAGCACTGATTCTGTGTTGCTGATCTCTGTTCCTGAACTATTACTGCATCATACTGCCATAGCACTGATTCTGTGTTGCTGATCTCTGTTTCTGAACCACTACTATATCATACTGCCATAGTACAGACTCTGTGTTGCTGATCTATGTTCCTGAACTACTACTATGTCATACTGCCATAGCACAGACTCTTTGCTGACTATCGCTATGCCTCAATGACTACTAGGTCATAGTGCCCTACAGACTGTGAAGGAGGGTCACATGTCAGACTCTGTGTTGCCCATCTCTGTGCCTGAACTACTACCAGGTCATATAGTGCCTCACAAATTTTTGGAAGGGGTGTCACATCTCAGAGTCTGTGTTCCCCATTTCTGCATCAGACCTAAGTAAACAATTAAGTTGGACACCAAAAATGTAGTCAAAACCAGAGTCTGTTATGGAAATGGAACATGTGGCCAGCACCAACAGTATGGCAGAAACTGGTACACGTAACAATAAAAATAGTTCCCAAAAACAAATTCAGAAAAAAAGTAAATTCACTGCTGAAGATATCATTAATACAACTGATGAAAATAAAGCCACACAACCAGAAAAAGATGAAGCAACACAATCAGAAAAAGAAAAGAATGTTGGTGAATCCCTTGATCACACTGTTGGCACTGCCAGAAAAATCAGATAAAACTATAGCACAAAAACTGGTAGCCAAAACATTTAAACCTAGAAAGACAATGATTAAGGAAAAGATTCTACATAGTACCACTAGATGTGGTACTCCGTGATATAACACTCAGACATATTGGGGTCCTTCTTTAGAATGCAATGCCTCTAAAGAACAGTCTGTAAATGTACAAGAACAAGATCATGATCATGATGTATCACAGCTACGCTCTTCCAAAGGTGATGAATCAGAGTGTGTGCGTGAATCAGCTTAATGTACATTCTCAGTGTAATCCATGTGTATCTTGTTGAATGAAGCAGTAAACCCACTGCTTATGTCATTTAACACTAGACTTGATGTTTGTTGCTGTGCTCTGTTGACGAAGAGGAACCTGTGTAAATGAGCTGTTACAGCTGAAAAGTGTTTGCCCAAACTAATAAATAAATAATAAATAAATGTGATACTGATAAGGTAGGGGATGCTCCCTGGGTTCCCCCACCCAAAAAGAAAAATCACAGAAGCAAACACCACCAGTAGCCACAGCCAGTAGTGGAAAAAAACAATCAATAATCATGGTAGCTCTTCTGGGGACAGCCACAGTCTGCATGAAGCAGGGTCAGAAACAACTGCCACCAGAACGGCTGCAGTTTCTGACATGGTGACACAATGTTCCACCTCAGTTGTGTGGAGCTATTTTCATATAAATCACAACAATAAATGTGCTGCCATCTGCACCTTTAATCATTAGGAAGTTAGCGAGGGAATGTGAGGGGCAGTTCAGGACAACATCACTAAAAAGGCATTTGAAAAGAACACATCCAATCATTCAGCTGAGCAGCAGTCCTGAGCAAGGGACAAATATCTGTGATGCAAATAATCTTTCAAATAATAGTGATGGTGAAGAGACAGAGACAGGGAAGAAAAAATCATGTCCGACTTCACTGATAAAAGTATGTTGACAAGCTACAGCTTTGCCACTGAAATCCCATGGTTTTTGCTCCACCGACACAAACTAAACAGAAGACCATTACTGCTATGCTTGAACAGAAATCTGCATGCAGTAGATCTCATCAAGTCACATTAAGAATTAATCCATTAGTAGCTGAATTTACTGCCAAGGATCTGCAACCTTTTTTTGTGGTGGAAAATGATGGTTTTAGAGCCCTTTTAAAATATTTTGCTCCTTGTTACAACATACCGACCTGTAAATATTTTACAACTCTGGTTGTTCTGGTGGTTCTGTGCACCTGACCACAGACATGTGGATGTGTTCTCAAACCACTGATTATATGTGCATCACAGCACATTGTGTGTCACAATCATCTTCAAACACTGCCGCAAGCAGCAGTGTACAGAAAAGAATACAAAGAATGGCAGCTCTTTGTGTTAGCATGTTTGGTAAGCATCATACCACTGACAATATTTTGGAAAAGTTTCATGATAAATTTCTGAGTGGTTAAAGCCCCTGGGACTCACTGATGAATTTGTGATTTCAGATGATAATACCAATATTGTTAGTTCATTGAAATGTGGTGATTTTACTCACATTCTGTGCTTTCCATGCTCATTAAATCTGTTAGTATGAGCTTTCCTTTTCAGTAACAACAGTATCATAACACTAGTGGGCACGGAAAAGAAAGTCTGTGGCCATTGTTGTCACACTGTCAAATCATGTGGTATCTTGGCTGACCACCAGAAAAAAATGGCTTGCCAGTATAACAACTAAAACAAGATGTTCCGACAAGATGGAACTTAACATTTTACATGTGTGAGAGACTTCCCACATCAAAGAAGACATTCCATGAATATACCATGGAGCACAACGTAACAGATGGAGTTGCGCTTAATTCATTCCAGCTGGTCTGCATGGAGCATCTTACATTGCTCCTGACTTCCTTTGAGGAAGCAACTTGACAGATTATCAAAGAGAATGCTACTGTAAACCAGATTATTCCCATCATAAATTTATTGAACAAGGAACTCCGGAGGCTGTGTAGTGATGTTGAACAAAGAGGAGACAAATCTGGTGTATCCCATACTGATATAACAATTCCAAAATTGTAGAAGGCATCACAATATCACAACAGACAAAATGTTTCTTCTTTCCACTCTTCCTGGCCCTCGGTTTAGGTTACAACAGCTGTGTTCTTTAGATCTTGGTGACTCATCTCAGATACAAAAACACTGTAATTTCAGCAATTGCACAGGAAAAGGAATGAATTGTATTTGACAATATAAGTGAACCACATGATGTGGATGCTGCATCTGATGATGCAACATCTATTGGTGGAGACAGCAATAATCTCTAATTAGTGCCACCATGTACTCCTCTGTCAACATTGGCTAGTCCTGCACAAAGTCCTCTTTCACAACCTTTGAAAAAGGCATATCATTCTGATAAACACACAGATGACTATCACACTTTTTGGTCAAAACTCATGGGAACTGATAATTTAGATGTGTCTGTCATTGAGCCACCTTCTTTGTCTTTGTTTGATATTGTGGATGCCTATTTTCAGGAACCACTCATTAATATTACTGATGACCCTTTTGAGTACTGGCTGAAAAAGAAAAAATATATGGCCTGCACAATCTGCCTTTGCTATTAAGCTTCTTAGTTGCCATCCCACTAGTGTTTATAGTGAGTATATATTTAGCACAGCTGAAATGTTGTCTCGGATGGCCCTACAAGACTTATCCCTGAAAATGTACAGCGCCTTACCTTCCTAAAAGTCAGTATCAACAATTCTCTTACCAGTTCAGTGAAGAGTGGCAGGAACATGAAAGCAATGATGATGAACAGCTGCAACAGGTGTCTCATAATAAGGGTGCTTTATTGGTTGTGTTTGAAGATGAGGGTGGTGATATTATTTCATTTAATGATTTATTTCTTTGACTTCAGAGGACAACGGTCAGCTACCTTAACAGAAAGATCAAGTGAAAAAAAAACATTTATTTGAGATCACAGTGTATATGCCATGATATGTATTGCTGGATGTGTTTTTCACATTCAAGTTGGGAACCCAGGTGGAGTGTAATTTGTTTAATCAGCAAGATGAAAATACAAACAGGGCACAGGCAATGAACTGCTGGACTTCTGGGGTGGAGGGTGAGAACAAGGAAGCAACACGAATGAAAGATGCCTATGTGCATGCACAGCCACTGTGAGTGCCAGCCACAGCTGTCCTCAGGTCCTGCACATGGGGATCCTCACTGGCTTGATGACAGGGGGAGCGGCAATGGAGCAGGGGACAGACAGGTGGGCTTCATGGCAGAACTAAGTGGTGGTCAGGGCCATACAGCTCCATATAAAAAAAAAGGTTGATTGCAATTATTAGTTGTGGAAGTTTGTAGGATATATCCAAAAACTGCAAAGTCAAGTGGGAGGGGATAAGGTCACCCACATAAGTTATTTATTTATTTCATTTAAATCGTATGATACCTTTGAGCATTAAGTGCTCATTTACAAGGGTTCTTTGTCAGTTACAGAGAGGTACAGCAGAACAGATTATATGCAGTGGGTAGAATACAATACAACAGTTTAGGATAAATACAGGATGTCACCTTCACGTGCCAGCAAGGTAAGGTTTATAATCCAAGGTTCAACATCAGTATCAAGAGCTTAACCGTTCAGGGTGTATTCAGATAGTAGGTTACCAGAGGCTTACAGTCAGGACAGAAGCAACCATGGAGGCATTGTCAAGGAACACAGGACTTGGGATGCAATGCATAGAGCCAACAGTACAGCTAGCTTGAAGCAGGGGGCTTGGGTTGCTAGGGTTAGCTACATGGGCCAGGCAATAGTGCACTCTGTAGTACTTGTTTGAACTGTCCAATTTTTGAGAGCCTCTGGAGAAGCATATCTAGGTCTAGATCATTCAACCATTGGGGGGCCATGAAAGCAAATGAGTGCATGGCGTGGCTAGTTCTGCGACATGGAACTGAGAGGTCACTGTAGGTTGATCTGGTGGTATAGGCATGCTGTGTTGGTGTAAGGATAATTTGTATCCTGGAGGATGTGAGTCTGATAAGTGCTTTCACTCCCATTGGGCAGGTCTGATATTTTATCATACTAGTAAGTGATAAGCAATTTGTGAAGGTGTAGATTGTGCAGGTGTGGATTGTTTTGTCTGCTCCAGTAACAAAGTGATATGCTTTGTTCAGGGCCAATTTGACCCAGTTTAGGACTGTTTCTAAGGCTGCTCCATAGGCCATGATTCCATAATCTATCATTGGGAGGATGGAGCTCTTGACAGCCACCCATTCAGCCTCCAATGTCAGATTGTGTCCCATCCTATAGAGTACCCCGCATTTTCTGTTAATATTGCAGACCAGCTGAGCAATGTTTGAAGTGAAGGTACACTAAGTGACTGGTCAGTTGTCATACCCAGGTACTTAAAGGTGTCTACCTGGTCCTGGGCTAATCATAGGGTATTAAGGATGGTGAGAGGGGAAGTTTATTTCTTTTCTGAACACTAGAGAAGAGCATAGTCTTTGTCTGTTTGTAATTAAGGAGTAGCGTGTTATGCTGGAACCACTGTTCAAGTGATGCAAAGCTATGTTGCAGGGCTCTTGTGAGATTCTCCTGACTTTGTCCATTTGTGCTGATGACTGCAATGTCTGCACAGAGCAGCATTGTTGAGGCTGGACAGTCTGCCCAGATGGTGTCGATGAAGAGGCTAAAGAGGAGAGGACCCAGTACTGAGCCCAGCAGAATCCCTGCTGTGACTGGTCTGGAGTCAGAGCATACTACATCAATTTTGTCTTGCTGTGATCTATTGATGAGGTAACTTGTGAACCATTGGATAGTGTCAGTGGAAAGGCTGAGTGTTTGCAACTTAGTGAGTAGGAGTGCATGGCTTACCAGGTCAATGGCCTTAGTTAGGTCTATAAATATAGACCCCACCAGATGGTCTTTATCAAGTGGCTCATGCAGGTAGATAGTAAATTCGTCTAGGGCCATGGTGGTACTGTGCAGCTTTCAGAAGCCATGTTGGTGGACACAAAGGAGTTGTAATTATTGAGATGGGATGTGAGGTGGTCAGAAACCATCCTCTCAAGAGCTTTAGACAGGGGTGAGAGGATTTATATTGGACTGTAGTTTGCGACTTGAGTACAATCACCATTTTTGTGAAAAGGGGTTACTAAGGTGGATTCCCACAGTTGAAGGAACTGCAAGACTATAAGTGTTAGACTGAACAGTTTAGTTAGGGGGTAGTCTAACTCCTCAAGGGCAAGGGCCACCAATTTCATATCAAGGGTGTCCCCCCTTTCTGGTTTTATTGAGCACTCATTTTACATAATTGATGGTGTCTTTGGTGGAGATGGAATGGAAAAAAAACATATGGGTGTGGAGTGCCATATTTTCATCAGGTGGGTCCATTGTGTTTTTTTTTCCTTGTGGTGTAGGGTTGTCACATGGTGGTAGTACAACACTAAAGTCAATAAATGCTTTGTCGAAAGTGTTGGCAATTTCTATGGGGTCCATAGTGTTTGTACTAAGCATCAATGGTGAGGATTTATTTTCCTTCCCAAGTAGGATATGTAGTGAGTCCCAGGAGGCTTAGCTCTTGACCCATGTTTTGGTTTGCTGTTCCATAAAATAGGAGGCCTTTGCCTACCGGATTGGCCTTGTACATTTTTTTCTAGCTGCCCTGTATTCCTGATAGTGTATTAATGAGCCAGAGGCCCTGGCCTTGATCCTAAAGATGTACTTTGCCTCATTTGTGCAAGGAGGCAAGGGGTGATCCAGTCTGCTGAGATCCCTCTCACAACACGTTTCCTAAAAGGGACAAGTTTATCTGCAACCGTAATGAAGGCAGTTGCAAAGTAGTCCAGGGTCTGGTCTATAGAGTATGTGATATCCAGGTAGCTCCAGACAGTTTGAGCCAGTTGGTGTCAGAATTTCCCAGATGCTCCCTTCCTTAGTACTCCACTGTAGATAGTTTTTTGGGGTGGATTTTTTTATTCTGGCAGACCAAACAAACAGTAGAGAGAAGTGGTCACTTAAGATATCAAGCAACACTATGACTTCTGTGAGCCTTTCTGGGTGGGTGGTGAGGCCCCTTTTTATGAGGGTGCTAGTGCCAGTTTTGTAGTTAACCCTTGTACTATCTTTAACTACTTGTATGAGGTATAGGTTGCTAATAAGGTCTTTAGTGTTTGTACTTGATATCGTGGACCAGTTTATAGTGAAGTCCCCTACAACCAGGGTCTCATGGCCTTGGTTTGCTTGTTTATAGAGGCTAATGAATGTATTTTATCTGGAGGGTTGACTACCAGGGGGATATAGACCGTCATAATTGTCAAGTGTGTTCTAACATTGCCCAGTAGGAAGTGTACAGTGAGGCTTTCACAGTCCTTATGGGATTGATGAGTGAGACACTGTGACCTTGTATTGTGTTTTGAACATATACGAGGCAGACACACCCTCCCTTACCATTATGGTCTTGTCTGAAGTTGTTATACCAATGAAGGATGATGGATTTATCAGGGGTTTTGGTGACAGCCAGGTCTTTGTTAGTGAGATTATGTCTGGCTATACTTGATTTACTCATGTCTCTAACTTTGCAAGTTTGGGGAGTAGGCTACGATTTTAGGGTAACTGGGGGGATGTGCTGAGGAGTGATCTAAGGGGAGTTCTGGCTTTGGATGTTCATTTCCAGAAAGTATCAAGAGCATCAGAAGTCATTTCTGTATCAGATGAGGGTAATGGTAGTGCACCGCAGCTTTCTTAGGATATGGTTTGGTGTATGGTATGGGAGGATGATTCAGGCTACAAGTGGTCAAAAGGTAGGCAAGGTTGGTGTATTGGGAACAGCTTTCTTTAGGAGGAGGGCAGGAGGTAGGGGGTGTAGGGCAATGGTTGTGTGTTGGAGGGGTATCTATCCCTGTAACCCATGAGGGCATATATATGCATAGATATAGGTCTGGGTCCAGGGGCAAGATTGTATGTTCTATCCTAGAAAGTGCTTATATCTGAAGCAGTGTGAGGAAGGTTATTAGTTTTAGGGTCCAGGCTGGGTATTGTGCTTTCCACTTTGTGAATAGCATAATGTTAACTGGATGTTAAGTAGTTCTAGGTGTAGAGTTTTACTACAAGCTCCCAGGGGTAGTGGGGTAGCTTGAGAGTATCTGTGAGTACTCTGGGTATTACTTCCATTGTACACCTGGGGTATTTGTATGGTTAGAGGGCTTGTGAGTATGATCATCCAATATTATATATGCTAGAATATACTAGTGTATACGAAAGCGTAGTTCAAATCTTACAGGGGAGCACCCTGCAGAGAGTAAGCGGTGTTATCAGAGCCTAGTTTAATTGCTGCAGGTGAGCACCTTATAGAATGTAAGCACTGTTCTGGGCGGTTGGTGTGAGAGGTATGGAGTTTTATTCAGGAGAAGCTTTTGAACAATGGAAGGAAACTGATAAATCGGTGGTGATTTATAAGAATCAGAAGTTGACTGGTGGGTCATTTGGGGATTTGTAGAGGTTTTGGGAGTTGGACTATGCCAGAAGTGAGGAGAGCAATGCAGTTGCATGGGCATAATAGTCGTATTTCGTGAGGGACAGAGGTGGTGTAATGGCTGCCTGTAGGAGATAGCTAAGTAGGTGAGTGGAGAATTGGAGGGGAAGGAGAATGGCTAGGAGTGGAGATAATGTTTGATTGTCAGACCTGGGTGGGAGTGGATGGTGGGTAGGATATACCACTCAAGAGTCATCATGCTCCACAGACAATCAGTTGAAATATGCCAAACACAAATGCAGCAGACTGTTAAGGGGTCTAAAGGCAAAATGGTGACAGACTCCAAACTGCAGTGGTCCTGTACCTGGCTTCTGCCCTCTGATCGACAATGGGCTTGGGGGGCTTGAAGCAGTGTCCCTCATTGCCACTCAATCTCCTGGAGATGAGCTTTCTGAGGAAGAGTCTGAGAAGGCAAAATGCATTTAAAATGTGAGTAGGGGCTAACTGAAAGCCTGGCTTAGGTTACAGCACAGATATCAAGCCCAAAATCCCGGCCCAGGTGAGAGTGAGAAAAGGGACAATGGAGAGGATATGAAAGAAGTGAGGGAAGGGGGGTGGAGGAGAGGAGAGAGGCTGGTTACAGAGTGGCTTAGAGAGGAGATAGGGGAAGCAGGAAAGCTGGATATGTGATGTAGCCAGCACACTAAACACCCTGATCAGGAGTACAGACATTTGCAGCAATGAAATAACATAGCTGGGACAGACTGCATAAATACTTATCTCTAGCTGTGCAAAATGTCCTCAGAGCAGCATTAACTGAAGCTAAATCCATGCCAGTTCCATAATAAAGGAAAACGTAACCCAGATATTTTTCTCAGACCGTTACTCCTTTTTATTTTCAGCATCAAACAGCATACATGGATAAGGCATGTTCCTCGAGGTACAAACACCTTAACGTTTCATGTTTACATGCTTCATCAAGAGACGCAAAGAGAGTAAACATGAAACTCTGAGGTGTCTGTATCTGGGTTGCATTTTCCTTTATTATGGAATTGGCATGTGAGTGCACTTGGCTATTTGTACTTTGTTGAATATCTGCCATAGGCACCACAGACTGTAGAGTGGCTTTTTCCGATATTGAAGCCAAATCCAGTAGACTGTCTGTGCATGAGCAATTACTTTGCACTGAGTCACACAGACAGCACCTTTAGTGGTTGTGAACCATGCTGCACAGTGAGTGGATGGAATATTGTCAGTCTAGAGCTACTGTGGGTACAGATTGCATAGCAATCCCCTTAGAATGCAGTGGAAACAACTAACTGCACACCAACATACATGTGGGATACAACTAATTCATTACCACCCTGATCTGATCAAGTTTAGCACCTGGCAAGTCACGTTGGAGCTCTTTAAACATACCAAGTAGCCTAACACAGTGGCTGGAGCAATCAATACACTAACAGCATATAAACATTTATAAAGTGAGTACAGTAGATTTAATATAGTTAGAATAAGACAAGACACTAAATGGCTAAAATGCAGGAGCCAGTCAGCTATGGGAGGCCATAAGCCTCACATCTTGAGAACAGCAGCTAAACATGCAGTTAACAGTTTATAGCAGGTGAAAAGCAGATGCACCTTTCAGGAGCCGTTGCTCTCCATGGACAATCAGTGGAGATATGCCAACCACAAATCCAGCAGATTGTTAAGGGATCAAAAGGCAAAATGGTGCTGAACAACAAACTGCTGTGGTCCTGTACCTGGCTTCTGTTCTCCTGGTGATGATACGATGGAGGATGAGGGGCTTGAAGCAGCTACCCTCACTTCCATGGGGTCTCCTGGATATCAGCTTACTGAGGAGGAGTCTGAAATGATAAACTACATTTAAAAGGTAAGTAGGGGCTGCCTGAAAGCATGGCTCAGGTTATAGTTCAGATATCAAGCCCAAAATACCACCTGAGGTGAGAGTGGGGAAGGGGACAAAGGAGAGGATTTGAGAGTAGTGGGAGAAGGGAAGGGGAAGGGGAGATAGGCTGGTTACAGAGGGAAGTAGTGAGGAGGTAGAGGAAACAGGAAAGCAGGATGTGTAATGTAGCCCAGTACACTAAACACCCTGATCAGGAGTGCAGATGTTTGCAGCAATGAAATAGCCAAGCTGGGACAGACTTCATAAATATGTATATCTAGCTATACAATAGGCCCTCGGAGCAGTACTAACTGAAGCTAAATCCAGTAAACCATCTGTGTTGAACTCTACGTTTAGTGATGTCCCTAGACTCTACGTCTAGTGATGCCCCTAGACTCTGACCCAGGCAACAATTACTTAGCACTGAGTCACACAGGCAGCACTTTTAGTGATTGTAAGCCATGCAGCACAGTGAGTGGATGGGATATTCAAGTTTCAAGTTTATTGTTCTTCCAGTAATTGAGAAAAAAAAAATTTGGACATTACAAATTTATGAAATTAAAATCACCAAATGTAAAATAGATAAGAAACATAATTTGACAAAACTCATTATCTCAGTAAAAATCTCTAAAAAGAGGCATGATAATAAGAAAGGGAATTTTTTTAAAGTTCTTTACATTGTGTAAAAGTAGTTTATTTATCTCTAAACCTCTTTCGATATGCTTTTTTTCTTAAAATTTATTACAGACATATAAATTTCCCTATCAATATTGCATCTTCAACAGTCATTGGGTGCATCATTATGAATAACACATTGTTTGGTAAATCTGCATATTTTGTAAGAGTTTCCCCCAGATATTTGGAATGTAAATAGCTAAATAAGGGACTTTGGATTAGAACATGCATTAGTGATTCACTATATCCTTTATTACAAAGACATTTATCCTGAAAAGATTTGTGACTTTAATTTATTAAAATAATTGTATTTTGATGTAATTAACTCAAATCTCAGCCAGGTTATTGCTTTTTGTATATATGGTGATAAAGGAAGTTGCAGGTATTTTTTTATGTTCGAATCTATTTTATTTTAAGCAAACCAAAGAGCTTACCGTTGGCTCCGTGCTTGATTCATTTGATTTTCTGTAGCAAAGGTAAAAACTTAGGTAATCTACCTAATTCTGTCCTTACTATTGATCCAGCCATTGAAGAAGGCACTTATAAAATAGATTTATAATAATATAAAAGAGGAATTTCTAATTGTGGATAATGATGGTATCCCCAGTTTCCGCTCCATATAAAAGGAGTGGGGTAATTTTTGCCTCCCCAGCTTTAATAGCGGAAGTTACCAAAAATCCACCATATTTAAAATTAAATCTTTGTAATGCTTTTGCTGCATACTTTGTCTTATTAATTTGTTCCTTAATATGAGGTCCCCAGAAATTTGTGGGATGTACAGTAACGTTATACCTAGGTATTTATATGATGTCACTGTTTCAATAGGCATATCATTATAGAAAATCCTTGGTTTTGGTAACTGACTTCCAAAGACCATCATTTTTGTTTTGTCCAAATTTATCCTCAGCTCTAATTCTTTACATTTATTCATACGAGATTTAAATTTTTAATTGTAATCCTTTAGAAGTCAATGAAAAAAAGAATTAGATCATCTGTATATGCTAAGTTATGTATCTGTTGATCCATTATTTTTGGTGACTCCCATTGCCCGTCTGATTCATAGTCTAATAAGGTATCTATGTAGATATTAAATAATAGGGAAACAAGTAAACATCCCTGTTTGACACCTTTGTTTGTTGGAAAATATTCTGTAATGTTTCCTTTTTGATGAAACCTCACAGCTGTGAAAGTACTAGTATAAAAGTTAAAAAAAAATGGGCAAGAGTAAAGATGGAGGAAGACCACGAGTCTTGAGAATTATCCATAAAGTATGCCTTACTAATCAATCAAAGGCAGCAGAAAAGTCAACAAATAACACAAACAGTCACATGTTCCTGAATAGTACAAATTTCTCTAATAGATGAAATAATACAAAAACATTATCTGTTGTAGAAAATCTATGGCGAAATCCAGCTTGGAATTTAGCAAGGGTGCTCTTTGTATCTATCCAAATTTGTAGTTTATCTAACAAAATACGGGCAAATATTTTCCCTGCAATGTCCAGTAAACTTATTGGATGATAATTATTTGGTTTGTAAAATGAGCTGTTTTTGTGAATAGGAATTATGTTTGTTTTGTTTTTTTGCCATAAGGAAGGTATTCTACATTCTTTTAAACAGGTATTAAATAAGTTAGCTAAGAAAGGAATCCAGAATTTCAGGTTTTCTATATAAATCTCACCTGGAATTTTATCCGGGCCTGGAGCTTTATTATTTGTAAGTTTTAGGATCGCCAATGGAACATCACCTAAGGTAAAAATCATGGACGTGTATGGAAGCAAAAATATCCAATGTGGAAAATTTGCTTCATCTCTTTTCAAAATGTTTTTATTTAATAAAGCTGTAAAATAAATAGCTCATGCTTCTTTGGGAATATAAGTAGTGTAGTTTGATATTATTTAACTTCTCTTGCAACCATGCTCCAAAAAGCCCTATTATTCTTCACTATAGTTTGATGCATAGTTTCCCATTTTTTTTTGTGTAAATTAAAATGTTTTATCTTTAAGAATTTTTTATAGGCTTTCCATGCATAGTTTAGATTTACTTTACTACAGTTCAATGAATTTTTAAGATTATCCCTAATTATCTTACCTAGTTTCTTCTTTTGATACTGGCACTGAGTGTCAAACCATGTTAAGGGAAAAGTTGTTTGCTCCTTATATAAATATATTTCCCTGCTAATTCCAGATAGAAGATTCTCAAAATGTCCAATAGCATCTTGAATTAAATTTTCATTTTTTGAAGCATGGTCAAGTGGATAAGCAGGTGTAGAAAAAATAATATGTTCTGTATTATTCATTTTGTTATTATTCAAAGTTAATTTGAATTTCCCCATAAGGACTAATGGAACAGAATAAGTGTCTTTAGAAGACAAAGTTTTTTTTTATCTTTGATTGTAACTATGCAGCAAGTAAGAGCAGCATGATCACTTTCTGGTCTAAGGTTAATCCAAAAATTCTGTACAAAGTCAAAGGATTCAGGAGATATTAATACATAGTCTATTACACTATTTCCAACTGAGAAAAAATAAGTGCATGCTCCCTTTGAATCCCCTACTCCCCTACCGTTCAAAATTAGTAAGTTGTTCTCAGTTATGAATCCTTTAAATTTAATACCAACTGTATTGACAGTGGTATCCACAGATTTTCTCTGATCTAAGTCACCCTTATAAAAATGGGAGTGCAATATAGAAAAAGTATCAAAAGTGGCTATCCAAGCATTGAAATCACCTCCTATTAATATTGCATCTATGTGGTATGTAATATAAAGAGAATCCATGATCAGTGAGAGCGCTAAACAAAGATCACCATATGTTATAATTGGAGTATTGGGGGAACATACACATTCACAATCATATAAATAAACAGGTCCCATTTGACAATGTTGATCATTGCTACATTTTTAAACTCAAATCATTCAATTACTTGGATATCAGTTCTGATTTTTATAAAGGTGGTTAAACCACCCCTCGGTCTACCATACTTTTTCTCCCTTAATGATAACAAACTGAATGCTTCATAACCATTTAAATGCAATTATGTAGTAGCCCATGTCTCTTGGAACAGTAATAATTCATATTGAGAAACCATTTCTTTCCAGTGGGGATCAGCCAGTTTTGTTCCCATACCCACTATATTCCAAGACATAACATTATCAAAATTAGAAGTCATTAAGTCATTATATACAATGGGCCCATCCGTGTTTGATGAAATAGACTGATTATTGAATAGTCACAGGTAGATATTAGTTTCCGAGATGAATCTTTTTAAATGTTCATAGGACTGAAGATCAGTTAGAAGTACTTGAATTCTGTCACATTTGTGTGCATTGTGTAGTAAGTTCCTATATAGAGTTTCTGATTTTATTTCAAGATCAATTTGGGTATCTAATTCATCCTTGTGAACTCTCCTAACCTCTCCAAGGTTGAACCGTGCTATATCTATGTCCAAACATGTCTCAAGAAGAGTTCTAACAAAAGAGGGTAATCTGTGCCTATTATTTCCTTCAAATCTCACTATTCCAAATAGGGAAAGAAGGTAAACATATGATACTTTATCAAAATTCCAATTGAGCAATGTTAAAGTTGAGGTTATGGATTCAGAAGAGATCAGAGAACCTGTTGGTAAATTTCTATTCCCATATGCATACATCCTTATAGTTGACCAATTAACTGGGGAAGAAATTAAAAATTCAAGTTTATTTAAATAAGTTTGTTTAGCCCAGATTTTCTTAGCTATTTCCATGTCAGATAGTAGTATATAAACTTGGTGATTAGGAACTGATTGGACTCTATAAAGCAATTTTATATTGAAAGCTGCCTGTGGCAGTTCTAGTTCTGCTTTAAACAAGTGGCACATTAAAGAAAATAGTGTTTCAGTTGTTTCTTGAGGTTTTAAATAAATATTTTCAATTTTAAAAACTACTTCTTTCCCTGAGATAGTGATAAATTCAGGGTTAGGATGTAAAGAAGGGGTGTTTTGCACTGTGAGATCCTCAGGAGATTCTGAGTTTGAATCCTTACTTTGTGGAAAAGTGTTACCCAAGGTGTTCTGTTACGGAATAATAGTTGTAACAGGGGATCATTCTATTACATCCTTTTTAACCTGGCTTTTATGATCCTGACTGATTGAATTTACTTGAATTGTAATGCTAGTATTCACATTATTTTCTCTATCCTGTGTTTCATTTATGCTATTTTTACGTAATGTTTTCCTTTTATTTTTATTTACTTTTGGATTTTTCACTTCTTCAGTTTTCTTTGATCCTTTTTTTCCTCTTTTCTTTAATGGAGATTTTGGATAATAAATTGAAGACAATGAGGGCCTTTCTACCTTCTCAGTCAAATGCTTATTCTCTTTATTATTAATTTTGTCAGAAAGGTCTGTAAGTTTGTTTATAATAAATTCAGATGATCTTTCTTCATGATGTTTTAATTCATTGTGTGCTTCAAGAAAAACAATATTCACCATAACTGGATATGTTAATGCTGTAATAGTATATTTAGAAATTATATCTGGACATTGTTTGAGGAATTCAGGATCTAATTTAATTGCTTCAACTTCTTTATCTAATTTATTGAACACTTTTTTCTGGGAATCAGTCAAAATTTGTGAATCTGTTAAATGATCCAGGTAGTGGTCTATACTACTAATAGATTTTGAAGGACTGATGAGACCTATATAGGTAGGATGTAATGAAATGTCTGGTCCTTTAGTAGAACTTTTTAACAAATGAGTTCTTGATTGATCACAAAAATAGTTCTCTGGGGTCTGACTATTGTTATATCTTTTTGAAGTTTCTTGGTATTTAAAAAAAAGTCCATAATTTTACTTTGACAATGTGATTTATTTAAGAGGGAAATTGAGTTATTTTCCCCCATATCAATCACAGAATCTCCATTATTAGATTTAGTTGTTAATTGTTTATTTTCAAAATGTTCACTTCATTACTCTCAGAAAACCCAAAGCCAAATTGTTCAACCAAGGCAGCTTTACTTAATTTATTCATTAATGATAACCCCTGATTTGAATCCTTATCTACCAAAAATTCTGTTTAAGGTAATTAGAGTCTAATTTAGATCCAGTTACAACAGCTCTATAATCATAGGCAGCTTCCTCTTTAATATAAAAGGGGGAAAAATACTGTGGAGTTGGTCCAGAGGGTTCTTTGGGGGTAGAGGCCATACAAACTAGATTCTGAGTAAACACACAGCCATTCTTGTTTGCTCTCCAATTACCCTTTTGTAGCTTAAGCTCTTTACACTTGCTCTTTGTATGCTTGTTCACCACCTTACCACTTCGTGCATACATAGCTTAACTAATTAAACTTCTTAATTTTTGAAGTGAATAATAACAATTCTGAAGACCAATATCTCAAAGTGCAGATAGAGCAGAAATATAGCTGTAATTAGAGTATATAAAATGCTTGTTAAGTAATTAATTAAAAAATTGAGCTATCTTAATTATCTTGTCATCTTATTATCAACATTTGACACAATCATCTGCACAAAACCAGAATGTAAAAGGAAGAGTTTTCCAAAAAAAAAAAAGATGATTTTAGACAGAGATCTTAGTGATACTTTCCAGCTTCTAGATGTAATCGTGTTGCTGGCTATAGTTGATTAATTTCTTTGAGTCTTAGGTCTTAAGTCTTGAGTAGTGAGCTGCAGTTCAAGAAAATAAATAGTTCAAAAACAAAGGGACCAGCATGAAGAAAAGTGTCAGGGTCCACAACTCAGTCAAATGTGTATAATTCAGTCAATATCAGGAATATGAAGAGACCCAAGAGACCCAAGATGTAATCAAAAGGTTTGTATAAGTATCATTTGAAGAGTCTCTTCCCCAATAAAAAGCCAAGTAGCCACCTTTTTTCCCCGAAAAAGTTGAAAACTCCAAGTTTCTGATGATGGTATGAGTTCTCAAGGTGGAGACTATCTGCTACTGACATCAACAAACAAATAAAAAGCTTTTTTTTTATATTAGCACAAACCATTTTAAATGGTCCAACAACAAACATTAACACTAATTCACTATAGAACTTAAGATATCAGGTCTATGAGTTAAAGCCTAAAACAGCCTTAACTTGTATAAATAATATTTGTATAACAGGCTTATCAATTTAAACAAAAGCATTCTGAGTTTAAAGTTGTCAGAAGTTGTTTGACTCACTTGCAGTGTTATTAGGTATCAGTGTGATGTTGTTTAAGGTCGTCTGCTGTCTTATGCAGGTATGGATACAGACTGCGCTAAGCTTTCCAAAAGGCAACAATTATAGACCGACTGCCCAAGAGCTTGTGACCAAAAATGTAATAGTAAAACAAGAATTAACAGCCAGTAGAGCAAACAGATGAAAAACATTCAAACTGCGATGAGAGATCAGTTCCAAATGATACTGCTTTAAAAAATGTGAGTTCCTTTATATAACCAGTGATGTAAAGTGATGCAAAGTATGCGACTGTGGCAATAAAAATTAAACTCAGAAATAAATATCTGGAATCAGCCTAAAAACAAGGTAAACAAATAAAAATATTGGTATCTAAAATGTTTGTAATGTTAAGGGTATGCTCATATAACTCCTCAGTAATGTGAGCTCTGAGTTGTGTTACCAGATATAAATAGAGAGGACAGGTTTTTTCCCTTTAAATCTACTTAAAATTAAACCAGCCACTTTCAATAGACACACAAATAATCTCAATTCATAGAATATGTTTACGGGAAGAGTAACTGAGAAAAATAACTCTAGAAAGGTAAGCTCTATGTTCAGGGGAACTCCAGTAATGTGATGCGATGAGGACTGAGGCTTTAATACAATAGTGGTCTGAGCTGCAAGCCTCAAGTCACTAAGCACAGTAGAGTCAACACATAAATTAAGTGGCAGAAGAATAAAAGATACAAAAGAACTCTCCTTTCCACTTTTCCTCTAATCTTTTCTTTGTTTCTTTCTTCGGCTCATTCATCCATCGTCCACCGTTTGCCATTTAAACCCCCCACGAGGTATATGAAACTCAGATATCAGGCAAGGCTATTTCCACAAAAAAATTCCTGGGCCTGGTGGCTGAAAAACAAAGAGGCAAACAAGGGAGACTGGTGGTGGCCACACAAGTTGGACTGGATAGATTTACTCAATTCATTAGAAATAAGGCAACAGTGGCATACCTTTCAAAAATGAATAATAAGCATTGAGTAAATCCTGTTACAGCTGCTCCGTTCAGCAGCTTAGCTCAGCGTGCAGCAGCCATTCTGCCATCATTCAGCAAGTGCTGTATTCTAACCTCCCACACAAACTCCTGCCAGGTCTGTGATTGGATGGGATATTGTCAGTCCAGACCTACTGTGGATCCAGAATGCATAACAATCCCCTGTTGAATTCAATGGAAACACCTGACTGCACACCAAAGTGAATGTGGGCTACAACTAATTGATTACCACCCTGATCTGATCAAGTTTAGCCTCTAGCAAGTCATGTTGGAGCCTTTTAAACACAGTAAGTAGCCTAGCACAGAGGCTGGAGCAATCAATACACTAATAGCATATAGACATTTATAAAGTGAGTACAACAGATGTAAAACAGCTGGAATAAGACAAGGCACTAAATGGCCAAAACGCAGGCATCTATGGGAGACCATAAGCCTCACATCCTGAGAACAGCTATGGGAGACCATAAGCCACACTCTCTGACAATAGCAGCTAAATACACAGTTAACAGTTTACAGCAGGTGAAAATCAATTACACCACTCAGGAGCCATTGCACTTCACAGACAATCAGTTGAAATACACTAACCACAAATGCAGCAGACTGTTAAGGGGTCAAAAGGTAAAATGGCCTTTTTACAAAACACAAGTGATAAAAATAATTGATCAATCAGGCAGGCATCTGTGGGATGGTTTGGGACTCATGATGATTGCTATAACATCAAATAGGCATGCAAAATAATTACAAACAAAAAAAATAATGTCTCAAGTCAAAAGGGCAGGAGGGATGGCTGGGTCCCCATCACATATCCTGTTCATGCTGCCTGTCTCCCACCAAAAAGCATGCCAGAGGCAGTGAAGGTCTGCACTCTTCTGTTGTCTTCCTGCTCTTGAACTCATTTGTCTCTCTTTCTATCTCTCTCTTACTAATGTTTGACACGCTGCCTCCTTTCACTGCAAAACCCCAAATGACCTGCATATACTTGGCAGGATTCACAAGAGTTTTTGGGAGTAAGTGCCACACTGCAACTCCAGTTGTGGACCAAAATCTCTGTAGCAGAGGAGATTGTAATTCACATCTGCAGCAGCTGCGGAAGTTATTACAGTTGATTTCACCAGCCATAAATTTCTTTCTGCAGCTATGAGGATTTCCACCACAACACCACCTACAAGTTGTCGTAAATCATGGCTCTACTTTTGAGAACACCATAGCTGTGGGTCAAATTGCAGTTCAGCAAGTGGCAACCCACTTGCACCAAGTTTTTCCCACAACTGTGGGATTTCTCAAGACTTTTGTGAATCTGGCCAATTCTTTCCTATGAATGCCATGTGGTGGCTCTTACACAGGATTGACAGGAACAACAATTTATTTTATTGCTGCTGGCTGCTTGCTGACCTTCAAAAAAGGCACGAAAATACAAACATAATTTTTTTTAAGATTAAATTTAATTTTTTTTTTTAACAGGGGGACCTTAAAGGAAAACTACACCCAAAACCTGAAAAAATATATGTTGTGCAGAGTGTTTTAATTTGTATGGGAAGTTCTAGTGTTTCCTTCCCTCTGACTGGTATTAGGAGTTTTTCTCAAATTAGCCTGCTAGCTTTATGCTAGTTTTACGACCCCTGGGGATCTCCATACCTGATAGTGTAATTGTATTTCTGGTTCCCACAGTGCATTTTGTCTCATGTGACTGTGATGTAAGAGAGACCCAACATTCAGCACATGCATGCCAAACTAAATATCTTGGAAGCTTTACAAGCTGCACAAAAAATTACCAGCAGCAAAGTTTTTCAGGACAGTAAAACCTTTAGGATGAGGGAGGTCACCAAGCTGAATTCTACAGATTTTAAAATATAGCCATCTCTGTTGTTGTGAACTGATTGTAATGCAATGCTTTCTGCTGGATTTATGGGCTCTGCTACATCACCATTACATGAAACAAGGTGCACTGTAGGACAAAGAAATGCAATAAAACTATTTGATATGGTGATCTCCAGGGGTCGTAAAGCTAGCAGGCTAATTTAGGAAAAACTCCTAATACCAGTCAGAGGGAAATAAACACAAGAACTTCACATACAAATTAAAACACTCTGCACAACATATATTTTTTCAAGTTTTGGGTGTAGTTTTCCTTTAAAGAGTAATACTAATGCATTTCTCATCCTCAAATAGACTAAAATAGGTCTATAATTCATAAGAGCAAATCAGCATAAATCACAGTAAATCAGAAACTTTTGGAAAAAATCAGAGTCGGAATCAGAACTGGGTCACTGTTGACTTGCCCATCCCTAATTTATACCATCACTTCTTGCAACATTAAAAGTCCCACTTTATGCAAATTTAATACTGATGCCTGCTCTCAGGGTGTCCTTCCTCCCTCCCTCTCTGAGCAAAATAGTTATTACCAGCCTCCCCATGAAAGGTAACAATCCACTACTACCAGTTTTACCTACCTATCTTGCTCATCAATGCAAACACCAAAATCCTGCCTATAACCCTGTCCACTGGGAGAAACACATCTTTCCTGACTTGGTCTGAGAGGGGTTTGTGATGTGCTGTCTAAGTTTTAGTCATCTTTGGTCACATATCAACATCTTTGATGTTATAAGTTCTATCCCCACCTGTGCAGTGATGGTTGCCACTGACTTCGAAAAAGCTTTGAGTTCACTGGAGTGAGAGTACCTTATTTTTGCTCTTGATAAAATGTGTTTTGGTACAATTTTAAACTCTGGATTGAGAACCTATGTTCTCATCCCTCTGCTAATGTGTTAATGAATAATATATATCAGATCCTTTTTTACTGATTTCAACATGCCAAATATCAACTGGAAAAGTTGGGAAGGGACCTCTAGACTAGAGAAGGAATTTCTAGATAATATAAACAATATTGGGTTGGATCAATATGTAATGATGCCAACAAGAAAGTCAATAACTCTTAATTTAATACTTAGCAACACAGGAGAGTCAGTATTTATCAGCTCAGTTGCACCTCTGTTAGGGACTAGTGACCATATAATGGTCAGATTCTGCCTCGAAGTAAAAACGGGGACATCATGGGGCTAACTAAGAAAAAATGTCTTGCCAGAGCAGATTATCAGGTGATGCATGAGGAAATGGGGGACTGGGATTGGGAGACCAAATTCAATAAATTAACAAATGTAGAAAGGTGGCAGAAATTGATAAAAGCAAACTAAATGAGTTAATAAAAAGTATGCACAAGGAAAAACTATACAAAGACTGGTTATAGAAATCCATGGATGACCAAAGAGATAAAAAAAGACAAAACAGAGGAATCAGACATATGTTAGAGCAAAGAAATCAGGGAGTACAACAGAATGGTATAAATATAAACATCTTGCAAAATCTTGCAAATCAGATATTAGAAGGGAGAAGGCTAACTTTGAAAAACAAAATTAGCATCTAGAACCAAGGATAAATATAAGTCCTTTTACAGGTATATCAATAATATGAGAGGCAATAGGACACAGGTCGGACTGTTAGTAGATAATAACGGAAAAATGGTAACAGATGAACTTCAGGTAGCAAACCAGCTAAATGAGTATTTAGCTCTGTATTTAACACAAGGTCAGATACACAGCCTATAGAACTGATTAAGATGGGGACAATCAGAAAAGAACTTAAGATATAAGGAATAGGCTTCGAAGCATAAACTCTAATAAATCTCAAGGCCCTGATGGCATACTTCCAAGGATAATCAGGGAAATAGCAGATGAGTTGGCTGAACAAGTAACAGGAATCTTTCAGGAATCTTTAGATTTAGGATCTGTTATATTATCATGTAGAGAGGCTATTGTAGTGCCTATCTATAAAAAGAGAACTAGAAAGGAGTGTGGAAATTACAGACTTGTCAGTTTGGCATATTTCTTGGGAAAGGTATTAGGGAGAGTTATCAAGGATGAGATAGGAAAGTTTATTAATGACCTAGGCTTGATGGACGAAACTCAGCACGGGTTTAAAGCAGGGAGATCAACACTAACAAACATGTTCGAATTCTACAGTAAAGTCAGTAAAGCACTGGATGAGGGTGAAGCAGTGGACTATCTTTTGGGGGTTTTTATAAAGCCTTAAATAAGGTTCCTCACGATCAAGTAAAATAATTACTATGTAATATGGGACTCGATAGTATGTTAATTAAATGGATTGACTGATGGCTCACAGATAGAAAGTAAAGAGTGAGTAGAAGAGGCTATCTGTCGGAATGGACTTGGGTTAGGAGTGGAGTAATACAGGGGTCTGTATTAGGTCCCTGTTTATTCAAATTGTATGTCTTCTTGGTGCTAACAAGTGATGACACTTGGATAACCAAATGTGCGGATGACTGAAAAACAGGCAAGGTTGTGAACAATTGAGAGGAGGCTGGACAGTTGCAAAATCATTGAAATTAGTAGAACAATGGACTGTAATAAACAAATTAGAATCGAGTGTCATGAAAGTGTGCAGTCATGCACTTAGGAAGACAACATACAAATCAAATGTAACTAATATAAAGCAATGAATTAAGAGCAACTAAGGATGAGAAGGACCTGGGAATACTAATTTCTGATACTGTGGAAACCAAAAAGTATTGCAACACCATAGCTTAGAAAGCTAATTCAATATTGGGTAGCATAAGCAGAAATATCAGGAGCAGGGATTGAGAGGTACTAGTGCTACTCTATACATCCTTGGTGAGGCCAGGACTGGAGTACTGTGCACAGTTCTGGTCTCCATGTGCTAAACAAGAAATAAGGACATTGGAGGGAGTACAACATAGAGCGACTAAAATGATTATAATAATCAAGACTCTTAGTTATTAGGAGAGACTAACAAACCTGGGACTGTACTCGTTAGAGTGCAGAAGGATGCAAGAAGACCTATGCCTGGTATATAAGGCAATTAAAAACATGGAGCTATGGGAATGTCTTGACCTGAGTTATAGAGACAACATTTACAACACTATAACTCACACTTTACAGTTAAACAGAGAAAAATGCAACAGAAAAAAAAGGGTATCATGGTTCAAACAGAATGGTGGGTATTTGGAACTCCCTGCCAGCAGAGGTTGTGGGAAGCACAAGTATGGAAATATTTAAGAACAGATTGGCTGAATACCGTAGTAGGAAAGAGATTATGGGATACTCAAATTAATTGGTGAGTTGTAATGGACATTGCCTACTAAGCTCAGATAAACCTATGAAACCTATAAAACCTATGAAACATACTGCATAAGTGGACTCACTAGGGCTGCCCACTCTCTGACTTATTATTTGTGCTGGTAATAAAGCCACAGGCTATTTCTATCAGAGAGAGCAAGAATACCTCTGACATTACAATCGTACATACCAAATACAGCACAACAATGTATGTGGGCATCCTTTTAGTCCTTTTGTCTGATGCCAATAAAGGCATTTAGTCACTCCTTGATCTCCTTATGTCTTTTAAAGAGGTGTCTGGTCTGAGAACTAACCCTTCTAAAACAGAGGTGTTTCCACTTGCTAACCTATGTCCATATTAGCCATTCTCTAGTCGAGGTATCATATGATCCAGTCACTCCATTAAATACCTGGGCACTTAACCGCCCAGTGCTCTCAGTTCGCCCCTGAAAACAGGACTTGTGCATAGTGGGCCTTACCTGGTTCCCAAAAGACTAAAAAAAAATTGAACTGACTCTGGATTAATTCCAGATATGCAATTTAAACTTGATGCCTTTATTAACAGAGCTCCAGGTAGAATGCGACTGATGAACAAAACTTAACCTCTCTATAGAAAGCAGAATCTCTGTTAATGAAATGATAACCCACTGAAATTGTTCCACTGCCTATCCCACTTTTCCATATGAATTCTATCTTTTTGGTTCACAAACACAGGCATCCTAATAGGAACATTCCTCTGTGAGGGTAACCCCCTTGATATAACCATCCCAAGCTGTGTTCCCATTGGAAATGAGAGTGATGGAACCTACGTCGCTGGTTGTTTATCATTTGGCATTTGTGAAAGCACAAACCACAAAGTGGTCCAGTGAATCCCTGACTAAATTACAGTTACAGAGTGAGAAACATGTGATCCCTTCTCTCCAGCTATTTGTCTGTATGCTATTTTTACACTGCACATTTAGAATTGTTTAACTTTCAGAGCAGCTGTAAAAATCTGACCTCAACTGGCAAGGCTTACTACCCCGCTCCTTTACCCCACAGTAATGGGCCCCACTCCCCTTTTAAGGGAAACCCAGCTATATGCATCAACCACAAGCTGATATTATAGCAACTTTAGCAAGCAGCTGGTATATACACAGTCTGGAATTGACTCATTGCTGGCACTACTCACCTAGACTCCTTTGAGGTCTTGCCGACTTGGTTTTTCCTGCAAAGCAAAGCAGGAAGTTTTTCAGTATCCACTACAGTACAATTATGTCACCTAGGATGGAAAAACATACATCCCATATCACATCTCCTTGTTTTAATTAACCTTTTGGTGTACTTATACTAGGGGGCAAGCTAGCAAAATTTACTGTTGAATAATGGAAGTAATGTCCAATCAGATTCAGAAAGCTTGCCAGTATTGGGAAAATGCCCTCAATATTACGATTTCAGAGGAGGCATGGAGTTCTTAGCAGCTAACCTGTGGCATCTCCCAATACTCACAGCCTATTAATTCAAAACATGGTGCTTCTTTTATGTCTGATATAGAACCCCTGCTAAATGCCACTCTCTAGGCCTCATGTAGGATGATTTTTGCTGGTGCTGCAATGCCGCATGAGGTTCCATGAATCATGTATTTGGTTCTTTTCATTACTGCACAGCTCCTGCATGAATGTGCGATGAGACAGCAAGGAAGTAGTAGGATGGGGCTATATATTATCCTCACAGTTTCTTCTACTAGGAATCCCTCCCCCTGGTGTCCCAATCACTGATTTCAGGCTACGGTGTCTGATAGCCATAGGGGTAGAATCAAAGCAACTACAGCTCTGCAAATGGAGAACTACTGGAATACCCTCCCAACAGGAGTGGATAGCAATAGTATCCTCCCTAGCTATACTAACATGTATGTCTTATATGGTTAAACACTCCCTGGCTTCCTGATATAAATGCTCGACTCCGTACATTACTTTCCCATGTGCCTCTTGGATCCCTAGATTCCCCCTACAAGAGGTCAAGGATCTGCTTTGTCCACCCACCCACTCCTTCCCATAGCCTGGCATGCCAACCCTCTCCTCTCCTCTATCTGTTATATTTAAGTCACAATACTACCACTTCAGGCTGCTGCCTCTAGCTGAAGAGATCCTGAAAGGATAGTTATAAGCTCACCTATGTACTGTAATGTAAATTAATTATTTTATTCAAAAACAATGTTATGTGGTTCTGTGTTTATTTACACTGAAAATTATTCAAATAGAGATAATTAATTGCAAAACAAATTCTGATGTTCTAAGTACAATACATAGGATACATACATTTGTAAAAAGCAACATTAGTTATAGTTGAAATAGATGGGTAGACTCATTAGGAAACTGATATTCAGATCCACTGATATTCAAACTTTAAAGAATTTATTGCATGTTTCATCAATCCAGCCTCAGCTCCTAAAAGGTAAAGTTAATAGTACTTGAACTGGCATACGTAAATAGCAATAGTAATCATGGTATGACAAATAATTCTCCCTAAAATTACTAAATGTGTGTTAATTCACTAAATTCAAACAGTGGTTATGTGGTGTGCAGGCACAGTGCATAGATGCAGCTGGCAGTAAAGTATGTACACAAGACCAGTTTGCAATTCATAACATGTGCAACAGTGCTCATCACAGTACTGCATACAGTATGTCCACACCTGGTCACTATAGGGCTCTATTCACAAGGGTGCAAATTGCCTACATGCTGTGTATCTGAGTAGGCAACCCTAATTTGGAATGCTGCACAGCAGGGGTCCAGTAGACCCCTTGCAGCATTCACAGCAGGAGTACAAGTCCCTTGTGCACACATTCCCCCAGGTGATCCTGCAGCTATGTGTCTCGGGCAGTCTGGAGGTGCATCTGCAGGCATGACCACACTCTGCACCATTCACTAAGGTATAGAGTGCTGGGTGAGGGGCCAAAAGTTACATGAATGGAGACCCTGCTGTAACTGTTACACACCTCCACTGATGACACCACCAGCTCAGGTGGGACATGGATACCCCCCACCGTGCTGCCCCATCCCACCTAGCTGCATGGTAGGGCTGGGGACAAATACTCATGTAATTACCCATTTGTAGAAAAGTTCTGACACCCATGCCTGCCCAGAATCCACTGTTCATGCAGAGCAGGGGCTCCACTACAAGACCCAGGATGGGCATCCAACTGGATGCCATCCAAGTCCCACAGTCTTCCCCCATGCACCTGCATGCTGCAGGCTGTGGACAAATGCCCTGTAGGTGTTTGCAGTTGTGAATACTGTGCAGCCTGCATCTGTCTGGGGCTGCATAACTATGTAGGCATTATACGCACATTTTACGCATATAACCCGCATCTTTGTGTAGAGGCCCCTATATAAGGAACATGTAGACCTGGCCAAAAGTGGGTGTGTATAGGACATGGGCACTCACTTTCATGAATGAATGACTCCAAAAGTGCACCCATAAGAATGTGTGAAATGCATACATCAAACCCCTGCTGTAATGTCATACACAAGCTACTACATTCACAACACCTTGAAAAAGGGACTGCACTGTCCCAGTGGGCCTACCCGTTACCAAAATTCAAATAAATGTAGAAATAAGAAACTAAACTAATCCATACAGAGGTACACAGTCTGTTTCTTAGACCATGGTCCACAATGGAAGATCAGCATTCAATGCAGTATGTGAGGCATGGCATAGAAACAAGATAAAAAAATACAGAGAGTGACAGATAATCCAGTTTATGCAATAGGCGTGGAGATAAACAATGGCCCAGATATTCAAACTATGCCACAAAGTAGCACAATAGCAGGAGCAGGCGCAAGTCCAGTGGGCCCATGCACAACACGCGATATATTCAGATACTGCGCAGGTCAAGATGCGCCTGCAGCAGATGACTGAATATCGTGCCAACTGTGCCATGGTGCAACCAGAGATGCATAGTGGTGAGGTCTGATGCACAATAGCACAACCAGGGATGCTCAGTGGAGCAGGGTAGCAGTGCATCAGCACAATCAGGGATGCGCAGGGACAGGATGCAGGGGCCCACCACCCATGGTAGAGATGGACAGAGGAGCACACAGCAGAACAGACATCGCCCCCCACACCCCATGCACCGCACAACCCGAGAAGAGCTGGAAGAATCACCAGCCCATGGACACCAGCAACAAACCCACAGCTGGGGCATGATGCCCCAGCACACTCCCTGGCAAAACTGTGACCGGCACACAAGGATGTACGGCCACCCCATGCCACACCATCCCACCAATGCAGTGCACACCCTGCACCACGATCCCCATACACCCTTCCCAGGAGTAGCACCCGACAGTGCAGGACACCCCACGCATGCCACCACCCCACTGTGACAATGCAACCCTGTGCACCATGGATCCATGCAAGGCAACCCCACCATGAGCACCCTGCAGTGGGTGGCAGCAGACAGTGATGCAACAACTGCATACACAGTGCCGCCCTGCATGTTTCCCCGAAGTACAGCTGAGACACTGACCATGCGTCTGCACATGAGGTACCCCACATGTGACAGGGCATGCCCCGGACCTCACCATCAGTGGTACAGCACCCTGCACACCCTCTCAAGGACACACCCAGTCCCAGCACTGGACACAACAGCCAGCACAGACACCCACAGTGTTGCATGGAAGCATGCACCACACAGGATGCAACACAGTGCATGGACAAACACCCACCCATACCCAAGGGCACACCAACACAGGGACACAGTAGCGGGTCAACCAAGCCACTGGCATGTGGCCATGGCAGCTGTGTACACACGGCCAGCACCACTCCATGGCACAGGTGTGTCAGTCACCCTGTGCAGGCACCATGAAGCTGTACGCCAATAGCATGCAGCTGGAGCACAAGTGACAGACAGTGGAGCACATCCCCAGCAACAGGCACAAGCAACAGCATGGAGGTGGAACAACAACTGTGGAGGCCACAGTGCCACCCGAGGCAGACATGCACCACACTAGTGACAGAAGGCAACCCAGCATTGTGCTGGGTACAGTGGCTGTCCGGCATGGACAGCCACCACTGTCATGCCAGCAGACCGTTCAGATCACAGACATGCAAGGCAGTCAGCTGCACAGGCCATGGATGGTCTGACAGGGGCACCATGGACACAGTGCATGCACAGTGGACCACTGCATACAGTCATCCAGTGCACAGGGAACAACACACAAAACACAGACAGTGACTGATAGCTATGCCCACACCAGTGTCGCTTCCCCTACAGACACACACACACACCCATGACTGAGCAGCCTGCACCACCCTTGATGCCATGCACACCACTGAAGCTGAACACCTGTAGCCCACTGTAAATAAGAGACCACCACAGTAGGCACAACAAAACAAATGTATATTACAAGGTACAATACAACTATTTACATACTGTATATATATATACATTGGTTGGGGGTGAGGGCCACAAACCAGGTGGGGGTGGGTGAGCGGCAGGGGTGAACAAATGGGAGAGGGAAGGAAGGGTGTGAGGGTGGGTCCAGGGGGATAGTGTAGAACTCAGGGCATGGGGATCTCAGCGGCCGCCACACTCCCCACTCCTGTGGCACCTCCTGCTACAATGCCTCTGGACACCATGCTGGTCCATCCTTTGCAAGATCTCCAATGACGCCCGTGCAACCTGGAGTAGCTCCTGCTTGGCCATCTCCATCCGCATCATCCTCCATCCACCTAGAACATGGGAGCAGAGTCAATAGGTGTGAATGTCCATCCCCTGCAGCCCACCCATTGTGCATGGCATACAGCTGTGGGACACGCCCCTGTGATGGTGTGAGATCACCCACAGTGATCGTGTCCACGTGACCTACCTACCCAGGTGCACACAGCCATGTGGACCGCTGCACACACCCAATGCCCAAGTCCCGCAGAGCACCACCATGGCTGTACAGTGACATGGCTATGCAGTGCAAATGCAGTGATACAGCCATGTACCCGGTGCATGCATGTACCAGCAGCGTTGCACACCCATACATGCAGTGCCACAGGACAGTGCTGAGTGTACTGTGTGCCATGCATGGCAGTGGTGTCAATTGATGGTGGCCATGCCCCGCCACCTACCCTGCATCACAGCATGTGCAGAATATCCTTGAAGAAAGGCACTCACCCTCATCAGCCTGATCTGGGTGTTGTATGATGGGACCAGCAGCCCATGGCTGTTGACCAGCTCACCTATCCTCCGGGTGGTGGCGGTCCTCGCGGGCTCGGCGCTATTCTTCAGGGACTAGGTGCAAACAAGGAGAGGGGAACATCTGTACAATCCAGTAGCAAAGGACCTCCGCCCCGGGTGTGTGCGATCCCACACAGCACAACCATGCAGCAACCCCACCACCACCACCACCACTGCCCACACTGGACGGCCCATCCCCCCATGTGGTGGACACATGCCGACTGCAATACCTGTACAGATGCAACCAGTGTATGGATGGGGCACCTACCTGGTCGTGGCACTGCGCCTTGCCTGGTGTGTGTCCGCAGGAGGGCAAGCCTGTCTGGGTCCCTCCACTGGAGGTCCCCATATCGGTGGTGACACTGCTTCGAGGTACGGGACAGTTCTGTGGCCTCCTCCAGTGCCACTGCCACCTCCTCCCAGATGGCACTTCTGGCCCTGTCAAGGGGGTCATTGCCAAAAAGGGCCTCAGCATGGGGCTCCACGATGGCCACAAAATTGGCCAGTTCCACCTGGCTCCACACAGCAGCCCTCCGTCTCACCATCTGCGCATCGGTTGGAGTCAAAATGGCACTCTGTAGTGCACGTCTGCCACGTGAAGATGCTGCGTGGTACAGCGCTGCCATTCCCCATTGCACTGTCACTGAACAGTGTGATAGGGGTGCACCCATGCAGATGCATGGCACCTAGGGGCAAAGGTCAAGCTCAGGGTCAAGGGTCTCTTGCACACGGACTGCCACAGCGTGATTGGTACTCCCTGCATGTATTGCGGTTGGGTGCCTGTGTGAGATGCCCTGCAGTGGCCTACCGTGCTGTGGAACCATGGTGCCTACGGCACTCCAGGGCAAGAACGCCATACATGTGAACAGTGCACTAGTGCCACTGGCACAGTGGTGGCCATGCCCTGCACTGCCTCCCATGCTCAGCACATCAGTAGCTCAGTAGGCGTCGGTGTCAGCACCCCGGGCATGCACCGTGTGGTGCCTACTGCACACATCGCAGAGCTGCACCTGTGTCTGAGCACTCTCAACACAATAGCGCAGGGTGCAACAGCATGATATTCAGCCTGCATATGCAAATCAGCTCATCAGCAATTCCATGGCACAGCTACTGCATTAGCATCCACTTAATTTTGAGCCTCACCTCATTTGCATGCATTGCACTACATAAATGTGACATGGGGCTGCAGAGGCCATAGTCTGGTATTGCAGTCTATTGTGGTGGGTTGCATACTGTTTGGAAGTGTAGACTGTGGTGTGTGGGAGATGCATGGGACTGCACAGTGAAAGGTAACACCTGTCATTCCCACAGGCTCTATAATGACTAAACGTGAGGAAGAGGAGGAACAGGGATGTTGGAGGAAGAGGAGGCCCAACTTCAAACTAGCAGAAACAGATGCCTTGTTCGAGGCATACCGCGACAGGGAACTGCTGCTCAGCGGACAGCGGGGAACACCACAGGCCATTGCTGTGGCATGGGGTGAGGTTGCGCATGCCTTGAACCAGCATGGCGGCCAACAGCAGTCTGTGCAGGAATGTTAAAAGAAGGTCAGCACAGACAGGAGGAGAATTAAGGACAAGGTGGCTGCCATCAGGGCAGCACGTGCTGCAACCGGTGGTGAGCAGCCGGATGTGCCATGCCTGATGCCACTGGAGGAGCATGTGGCCGGCAGCATGCGGTGTTGTGCCATAGAGGGTGTTCCAGGTGGTGGCTTCCAGAGGGGCGGCTGCCCGTCACTGCATGGTAGGTCCTGTGCTGTCACTGTGTGGGAGGTGGGGGGAGTGCCGCTGGGTAAGGCTGAGACATTAACGCTACTGTGTTCCCTTACAGCTCCTGAGCCTCTACATGGGTCAGCGGTGGTGGGTGTGTCCACTGTGGGCGAGGCCCTGGACATGGAGGAGCACCCATCCACCTCCACAGGTGTCCGAGGGTCAGTACCACTGCAAACCTGCCTGTCTGTCCGGACTGAAGATGGTGGTGCTGGTGCGGACCAGGCCCTGCCTGTGTCCCAGCATGACAGCGGCCACAGACTCCAGCATGCTGGGATATGGACTAGTGCCGGATCAGGCACCGATGATGATGGATCACACTTCCCAGACAGTAATACATGTGGGACACAGGATGGTCCCACTGCAGGGAACAGCATGGGTGTAGCCATGGGTGGTGCCGCCGTGGATGCCTGTGTGACATCGCAGTCCCAGCCTGTGCTTGTATGCCCCAGTGGGGCAGCACTGGTGTGCATCCAGGCTGGTGGAGCTTTTGTGGCTGATGCGGTGGCACTGGCGAGCCATGGCAATCGGCGGCTGGAGGGGCAGTGCCAGCAGTTGGAAAATAGGGACTGGGGGACAGTGTCGGGGGGCGGTGTCAGTGCACCATGTGTGGATGTGCCCAGGCATGGCTCTGGTGTGCAGCGCCCGACTTCAAGGGGTGCTGCCCAGCGTGGCCATGAACACCATGAGGGACAGCATGCCAATCAGGCAGATGACCTCTTAGATGAGCACACTCGCATACTCCAGGATTCAGTGGATCAGCAGTTGCGGCTTGTGACAGTGGTGGATACACTCAGTGCTGTCTTGTGCCAGGCAGGGGAGTGGCACAGTAGGGACACCGGTCTGCTCCTGGCAGGGATAGACCTGCTTCGGGAGGATATGACCGCTGCCATTGACAGGCAGACACATGCATTCACAGCTGTCATGGCCACAATGGGCAACCAGTTATTTGCCCATGTGCCGCAGACACTGCACAGTGCCATGTCCACCCCCCATTCCCTGCATTGTGCAACACCTCCCATGTCGACACCGGGTTTGGATGTGAGCATACTGAGCACGCCAGGTGCAGGCATGTTCAGTAAGCTGCAGACCTCTGCATCAACATAGTCACGTTCCCGCAGTGTCACCCCTGGGGGAACATCTGTGCCACCCCATGAGGCCAATGGTCAGCCTGGCACAGCTGGCAGGTCTCGGCAGGGCCTCCCATGCATCTGTGGTAGCCGTGGCACTGTGCCGCGTGACTGACCTGTCTCACACCATGGCCACTGTCTGTTGCTGCCCTGTGTGCAGTGTGTTGTGCACGGTAAGATGCACGGGTGGGGTACCCAGCCCTGACACACACAATCCATGTGCACACCCTCCTGGCTGCTGTCCACTGTGGCGTGTGCATGACGATGCCTGCATTGCGCTGTCCGCCAGTGTGCAATGGTGCCCATCATCTGACAAACACACAGTGATGGCCACTGGGTGTTGGCAAGTCTGGGCTTGTGTGTGGCTAGGTGTTGCAGTCATGGTCAGCGTGCCTTTTACCCCTTGTGCATGTCTTGTGGTGTGGGGGTGGGTGTGTGTGCATGTGTGTGTATGTGTGTGTGCGTGTGTGCACGTGTCATGTTTGGTCATGCCTTTCCCCAACGGCGTCTGCGGATCCATGCTCAGTCCTATTCACTTGCCTCCATCCACCCCTGGGGTTTGTCCATACCTGTCTGTGGGTTGTGCCCTTGCCATTGGTGGTTGCAATTGGCCCCGTGACCTACCTGTGTTGGCCAAAATGCTCCTCTGTGATGGTATCCCAGTGCAGCTGAGCCATCCTGAACAGGCGGGGGTCCCTTTGCCCAGGGGGTGGTTGCACATCACTGTGTGGACCAGCATCCTCATCGTCCCCATATTTGTCCCCCTCTTTGACCTCTACGGCTATCCCACAGTCATTGGCCATGTTGTGCAGGATGCAACAGGCCAGGAATAGCCCGCAGGCCTTCGAGGGGCTGTATTGCAGGGCACCGCCAGATGTGTCCAGGCACCAGAACCGTGACTTCAGCATCCCAATCACACGCTCGATTATATTACGTGTGGTGGCATGTGCCTCATTGTATCATTGCTGCAATGGGGTCGAAGGGTGCCAGTATGGTGTGAGCAGCCAGGGACAGAGTGGGTATCTACTGTCACCTGTGTATAGAGGGTGTACATTAGTATGATGGTCTGGATTGCTCTGCCATGGGCCATCAAGGCCAGTACCCATGGCACCTCTGACTATGCTTCCCCCCCACAGCTGCCCATGTCATCCTGCATGTTGTGCATACTCACCCACTAGGTGGCCAGTGGGGATATCCCCACTCTCGAACCTGTGGCACAGTGCAGACTGGTGCCAGATGAATGCATCATGTGCTCCCCCAGGGTGTGTGGCACAGACACTGGTTATGTGCCCCCAGGCATCACACACCACCTGGCAGTTGATGCTGGAGTATCCCTTGTGGTTCCTGTAGGCAATGCCATCTGGGCCAGGTGGTGTGTGGATGGCCACATGGGTGCAGTCAATGGCACCAATCATGCCAGGCATACGTGTTGTCCTGTGGAACTGTTGTATGCGTGCTGTGCACTCCACCTGTGTGCTGGGGAAATGGATGTATTCCACAGCATGTGGCAGCAGTGCGCTGAAGGATTGTGTGAGTAGGCGTGACGCGACTGACTGGGTTATGCCTGTTGTATCTCCTGTTGGTCTCTGAAAGGTGCCCACGGCAATCAGGCACATGACAGCTGTCACCGTAGTCTGCACTGACAGAGCATGGCTCCGTTGTGTGGGTGCCTGCATTTCATCACTGCACAACTCACAGAGCTGCCTCAGGATCGCCCAGTTCAGGCGGTACTGGCCCACAATCTCTGTATCAGTATACTGCTCGAAGATGATGTGGGCTCGTTACCACCTGTTGGGGGCGTACCACTGATGGGCCCTTCCACAGCTGCACCTCCCTGCTGCCTGCCTTCTCACACCCCTCATTACTGCCTCTATCTGTATGGTGGCACTGGTCATGTCCCTGGCTGTTGTTCCCCCCCTGGCAGATGTTGTCCCATTCCCCCCCCGCTGTCCTCTGTGCTGCTCCCCAGCACTGGGTACACCTCCGTCCTTCTGCTGTCGATCCTCCTACCACTACCCTGACTGCTCTGCAGCACTGCCCTGTTTGTCCTGCTCACTGTCACTGTCTCCCCACACCTGTCCTGCTCCTTCTTTGTCCCTCTCTCTGATCCTCTCTCTGCTCTTGCTGCCAGCTTGCTCCCACTTCAGGCTTTCCTGTAGCGTTCTTATGCCTCTATCTTGTTTCTTTTTATTTTGGCTCATTTCCGCTCTCGAGCAACTTCCGCTACCTCCCCTATTGCGCATGGCGCATGTTGTTGAATATCGCACTGCACCATTTATTCATGGTTCCTCCCCCTACAGTTGCGCATGCATTCATTACCATTGTGCTCTTGCACATTTTTGGACTTATGTTGACAAGATTCTGTTATGCATGTAAACCCTTTTGAATATTTGGCCCAGAGTGTAATAAATCCATTTATCTGAGTAACTGTGTGTATTAGTTTAATAATAACTCGCTTTCCCTTTTTCCCAAAGGGAAACTGTGGTGTAATTTGCTGTTATAAAGGAGTGTTTGTAACGGCATACATACACACAATTTCCATTGCGTGTGCATGCTCATGCAATGTGAAACCACTCAAACCCTCACCACTTGCATGTCACCCAAAACAGAACCGCCAGAAGTCGGTGGTAAGTTTTTTTCTTTTTTTCCCCTCATATACAGTGAAAATGCCCAAAAATCTGCCAAAAGGGGGAAAACAGTTAGAAAATAGGGCAAATCTCGGCACCAGACTAAAATGAAACTGCACCAAGAATACACTGGAAACTCTTTATTTTATTTGATTGCTAAGGTGAAAAAGGGAAACCCAGCAATTATACAAAATAAAATATGGGGTGGTGTGTGTAAACTCGAAGTTTACACACACCCTCGGGATTAGATGTAAACATAAACCCCTCGAGGAGCATCTAACCCCTTGTGTGTGTATAAACTTCTCATTACACACACCACCCCATATATTATTCTATATTTTATACATAGTTACTCATTTATACACACAATTACTATCTCACAAATCTCTCTGGAATTCATTAAGAATGTTTGGCCTCAGAAGCAGTACTAACCATATTCAAATGGGAATAACATTAACACAAAAAAAGATAGTATGGTATTGTGAGCATGAAAGTTGTTCAGCACAAAATTATCTACAAAATGAGTGGTGTTTCTTGTATAGATACCTTATAGATTTTTTTTTTATAATTAGCAAAAAGCCTCAGAAAATTCAATTTTTTGGTCACTTTTTTGACAAACAAATGTAAATAACTTTAAAACAAAAAAATTATAGCATGGTACTGTAAGCATGAAAATTGTTCAGCACAACAATATCTATAAAATGAGTGGTGCTTTATTTATATATACCTGTTAGTTTTTTTATAATTAGCAAAAAAACAGCAGAAAATTCAGTTTTGTTTTTCACTTTTTCGACAAATAAATGCAAATTACTTTAAAACGAAAAAGGTAGCATGGTACTGTGAGCATGAAATTTTTTCAGCACAAAATTTTCTACACAATGAGTGGTGTTTCATTTAATGGTAACCACTACATTAGGCAGACCTACTACACACTAGGAAAGTTAACAAAAGGTCCCAGAAATTATCATTAAAAAAAAGATAACCAGTCAAAAGCAAATGTCCCGGCACTAACAGAAAGCATCCCAATTGCATAAATGAAATATACAGTGGTGAGCTGTCAGATAAATGATTTATCTACACTTGTGCTGTTTGACCTCAGACATTTCACTCATGACTTACGCCACTCGTGAGGTTACCAAGGTCAAACAGCACTTGTGTGGAAAAATCATTTATCTGACAGCTCACCGTTGTATATCTCTTATATTGTACATTTATTTATTTTTTGTTGACCAGGTAAGTGCACTAGACAAATTCTTGCCTATTTTCAGGCATGACCCGGGGGGGGGTGGATATAGATGAATGTTAACTGACCTTGAACCAGATTAAGCTGTGGGTGATATTTTTAGTGAATGGGGGGAAATTTGGCCAGGGCACTGGGGAAATTACCACACATCCACCTGAACTACCACCAGAAGAAGCAGATGGGACCTTGGTTTAATGTCTCATCTGAATGACAGAACCTCAGGAGTGCAGCACCCTCCCCCCATGCTGCACTGCAGTGTCAGTATTGAGATATTAACCCAAGTTCCTGGTGTTGGGATATACTACATTACATAGTATGCCAAATTCCAAATCCAGTTTGCTAAAAATCTGTTCATATACCAGGATTTGCCAAATACCTCAATCTGGACTCTGGTCTCCCTGTTTTGAGTGATGCAATAGGTAGCCCACTCATGCTAGATATCTTGATTTTCTACCAGGCCACCAGTCGCACTCCAAGTAGTGACCATCAGCCCTTCATCACTTTTAATCTTTTACCTTTGGACTCCCTTTCTCCTGCAATCATCCAGCTTCCAGTGTAGCACTTGCTTAGTGCTCCCTATAACAAGGTATCTCATAATATGATATAAATATTGAGACAGCCTTCTTTACCTAATGGTGTTGTTGACTGACCTGCTCACAGCTTGCAAACAGCAACACAATAGTGTTTCTGTGCTTATCTTGACATGCAGTAATTCATAAGGGTCACGTGTGTAATCTATTATTTTTTTTTAAATTTATTTTAGTCTTTGGTAACCGGGTAAGGCCCACTAGGCACAAGTGCCTGTTTTCAGAGTCAACCTGGGAGCATTGGGTGGTTAAGTGACTTGCTCAGAGTCACACAGTAAGCAAGTGGAGATTGTAAGAATCAAACCCAGGTCTGGTCTTCTGGATGTACCAAGCTCATTCATAGCTCATTACTCTAACCTCTAGGCTATACTGCCAGCCCAGTAATCTAACATTTTCCTTCTTTCCTTCTGGGATGCCAGGTTTCACTACCATAGCGATTGAAAGTATTAACTCCTATAAAGGGGTTTAAGGGCCAAGTGTACTGTTTATAACAGGTTTGGCTGGGTCAAACAAATCAGAACCAGAACTAAAAATGGAATATAAACAAAGAAAGTGTACAGTCAAATAAAGTTATACAGCAGTTCATGATATACTGCACTCCAATGGTAGGGTGACCCAAGGAATTAACCCCCTAGCCTTTCTGGTCTACTTTTATCCAACCCAGCCAATTTGGGTCACCCTAAGAAGACGTACTGTGAACCTCAAAACTCATGTTTGAATCCAGCCACTGATATTTTGTCAGGTGGGGAGCTTGCAATGGCTCTCTGAGTCCAGTACAGACCCTTTTCTGCCTGTCCAGGGGGAGCAGGATCTCCCATTCATATGTCATTTGGGTATTTTCTGATGCCACTAGTACTTCCCCATCCTGTCACTGCCTGCCCCAGGAGGGTTTACATGAGACCTGGTTCTCTGTAATTAGCAGGCCTCCCTCCAAGTTCCATGGTGGTAAGACAAATGCTACAGCAGTATGAGGAGGAAGAAGTCATTTGACCAACAGCCTTAGAATGGAGAAAAGTGCTGGCTGCATGTGTTGTAGGAATACATTACACCTACTAATGTAGGCAGTGGTTAGTTGGGGAACTACTGGGGACCATCAAAAGACTCCCACACAAAAATGCAAATGAGGATCATCTGCAACAGAGTAGCTCTTGAATATGGAGAACAATTGATCACCTCAAAAAGGTTTAAGGTACAGTCATTCAGACAGAGTGGTTGGCACTGGTAGCTCCCCAGCTGAGAGTATGGCATAAGAGAGGTGCTGTGTGCCATCCTGTTTGGATGTTGAGGTCCTATTTCTTACCTCCCTATATTTAGTTAAAATGAAGCAGTGTGGTCTAGTGCTTGGATCAGTGGTTTAGAAAGAGAAACACCCAGTTCAAATCACACCACAGCTACTGTGTAACCCTAAGCAGCTCACTTAAGTTCTCAGAGCTTCATTCCACACATCTGTACAACTGGAGAAAAGTAGGACAACACTGAAAGATAGTTTATCTATTGAGTTTTCCAGTGTAAATAAACTGCAACAAAAAACACCCTCCCTCCTCCTTGCTTTGTAAATCAACCCCACCCTAACCCCAATTCCTTTCACACTATTACCTATTGACATGTTTGAGATGTTTAAAATGGGTGTTCCATTTTCCTTCCCCATTGCATCTGTGATGGGATGGGGGCTCCATTAGTCAGTCTTCCATTTACTTTAGAAAAACTGCATCTTTCCCAGTCATTAGAGGGCTCAGATTTCTGTTCCCCCATCCTGCTTCCCTGTATCCAGTTTAGTCCTCCTCAATACCTCATTATGTGGGGGAGTATTGCAGTTAAGAAAATGTGGGTGGCAGTGTGCTAGATAAGAATGGAAAGAGGTAGGCAGACAGAGGAATGTTGTTCTTTTGCTACAGGTGATCTTACGGATAAAATTCTTAGGACTTGGGTACCTTCCTTTCTGGCTGCATTGCTGAAACCCCCTGACCCCACTTACCTTCTCCCATCTGGGGACCTTTCACTTTTAACTGTTCCTTTGTGTGCTACTAAAAGGGGTATTCAGGCCATGTCCCACTTTGTAACAAATGACTGGAACTCTCTCCCAGTTGATTTCTGGCAATGTCCTTCCTATGCCTGTTTCAAAAAGGAATTTTAACACCATCTAAAGGCTTTTGACTCATGTACCTATTATTTGCCTTACTGAATTATATGCCTATGCTGGCATATGTTATTCATAAATTATTTCTGGCCCCATGTTTTTTCTGTCACTTGTTTCCCACCTTCACACACTGTGGTGGTATATATTGCTCTGTACGCAATGTATGTTATTTGTGCTAAAAATTGCCAAATTGATTAATTGCTTATTCATTTATCCTAATGCACCTTATACTTACTCCTGCTGTATTTATGTAATGTAATGTACCTCCCTGCTACCATGATTTTGTATTGTACTGTAATAATATGTACTACATGTGTAATTTTTTATTATATCATCTTGCATATGCACAAGCAACATTTTGTGGCAGTAGGAGATGGTAGTAGGAGAAATACAGAGGAGTGTCAGTTTTGGCGAATGCAGGGCACGCTTTAGAAGGTACATCCCTCATTCAGCAATTAGAGATCATGCTAACAATTACACAAGTTTTATGCAGTGCCACCAACTTGAAACAAACTTGCAGCTGCAATTAGAGACAAGCTTGTCATGCAGTGGCACAGATGACATGCCTCCCCTATGTGCGTTGCCCGGTGAAACATTTCAATAAACATGGCAGTGGCTCAAGCTGTCTGCCTCTCACTATCCCTAGAAAGCTGACTTTAGTGGTGTCCAATACCCCTGTTGGCACATTTAATAGCCCCCCCATGATTGTGTGGCACACTGGGAGCCCAATCCAGTGTGCCTCCATGGTGTTAGGAAGCCGACCTCATCAGCAGGTTCCTGCCCCCACCCCACCCCCATTGGGTGCCACACTAGGAGCCCACCTCAGTGTGTGCAACATCACCCTCCCAAAGTCATAGGGCACACTGGGAGCCCACTTCAGTGTGTGCAACATTTGCTTTCCTACACCTGGAAAGAAAGAAAACTGTTCACAGTGTTCCTTTTTTTAAAGTAACTGAAACAAAGAAAACAGTCTCTCACTGTCAGTGGCACCCTCTTCCCCAACCCGCACCCACCTTCTGTGCACCCCACCTCCCCCCACACCCTCACCCCATACTTACCTCCAGAGGTAGGCACCATGATCTTCGGTGGAGCAGGAACAAGTCTGCACTCTTCAAAGCCAACCACAAACTGAAGAAATGCCAGTCAGTTGTATGATGGCATCGATGGAGGAGGTTTCAACTTAAGTGGATAGTGAGCCATTTTTTTGATTTTTGGCTCCAAATTTTCAACATGGGGTTCTTGGGACCCCACTTCATGAAACCAGTCACTGTCATTTCATTATTCAGTCCTGAAAGGTGATTTCACAGTCACTGCACGGCATCATCTTTTGGGACCAGTTAACAAAATGATAGTACTACTGTTTATGAGGTGGGATCCCAAAAAGCCTATGTTGCAAATTTGGGGAAAAAATGCCCCAAAAATGGTTGTGTTAAGAGTGTGCATTGCGCAGTTTCCAACACATTCGTAACTTTGAGAATTTTTAATATTTTCATTCCAGATGTTTTTTAGCATTGACATTTTTTCACACCTACTTATGAACAGTACAGCTGTCATTTTTCACATCCTGCCCAAAATGTGTTTTCGCACATCTGGTGCTGAATGGCACACTCACTGTGAGAAATCAATGTTTGGGACAGATTAAGAAAATCACAGTGACACTGTTCATCAGTGGAGGTCTCAAAATGCCTATGTTGAAAATTTGGTGAAAAAAATCCAAATAAATGACTGTGTTATGAGCATGTGATGAGCAGTTTCCACGCACGCTCGTAACTTCGAGAATTTTTAATATTTTCACTCCAGATTTTCAACATTGCCATTTCTTCACACCTCCTTATAAATGGTACAGTTGTCATTTTTCACACCCTGCCCAAAATGTGTTTTCACACTACTGGAGCAGAATGGCGTGGTCGCTGTGGGAAATCAATGTTTGGGACAGATTAACAAAATCACAGTGCCACTGTTCATGAGCAGAGGTCCCAAAATGCCTATGGTGAAAATTTTTATTAAAATATCCCCCAAATAATTGCATTATGGGGGTATGTTGTGCTGTTTCTGCTCACGCTCGTGACTTCACCAGTTTTTCATATTTTCACTCCAGATTTTCATCATTACTATTTTTTATGCCTTCTCATGAACAGTACAGCTGTCATTTTTAACATCCTGCTTCAAATGTGTTTTCACACCTGTGGTGCCAAATGGCACAGTCACTGTGCAAAATCACCTTTTGGCTAACAAACTGATAGTGCTACTGTTCATGATGTGGGGTCACAAAAAACCCATGTTGAAAATTTGGAGTGAAAATACCAACAAACACCTGGGGTGTTAGGGCTTACAACTGTAACACCCCACCCTGTAGAGACTGACAGGCGTCGGGAGTCTGACTTAGGATTTTTGGCTGTAATGCTCACACCATTCCACCCCCAACCCCAGCCTGCAGTCACTGACAGGCATCGAGGTGTGTCTTGGACTCTTTGACCCCAAAGTTCACCCCATTCATAAAAAACATAGAAACATAGAATTTGATGGCAGATAAGGATTGCTTGGTCCACCTAGTCTGCCCGTTTCCCTACCTGATGGATAAGCTGCAGATTCTAGTTAATCAACAGCTTACTTCCTATTACCCCCCACTAGAATTGCCTTATGCCTGTCCCATGCATTCTTGAAATCTCCTATACTGCACCCATCTCAGCATATTTCCTTATGAAATGGGGTGAGCATAAGGCCCAAAGACCCCAAGGCACACCGCGACACTTATCGGTGTCTGCAGGGTAGGGTGAGGTGAAATGTTGTGAGCGTTATGGTTGATGACCCAAAGGTACACCCCAATGCCTGTCAGTCTTTGCAGGGTGCGGTTGGTGTTGGCATCATTTAAGTACTTCACTACCATTCCTATTATGCATCTCTCTAACTTCTGCACTACCAATGCCAATGCCAGCAAGACAACATTCAGCATTGACAAATGCTTGTTGTGTTTCATACTCCATTGTGCTTATAATTGTACTCTCCCATCATAACTGATAATAGGCATAGTATTATCTAGTGCACTTACCCAGTAATCAAAAATCAAATCAATAAAATAAATACATATATACATACATAAATTAATTAATCCATTAACTAAATAGTCAACTCAGTTATATTAATGCATCCTTGGGGTTTGGACTCATGGTGAACTGGCATCACTTTACAACTGGATACTGTTACATGAGACCTTTTCCAGACCATGCCACTGTGAATGTGATGCCTATTCCTCTGTCTTCCTGCTGCCTTCCCTACCTCATGCCAGGGGGATGTAATTTCTGAACAACTCTGCTCCCTCAAATAATACAGAATGGGGGAATCACCAGATCAGACTTGGGGATAACAGAGTATGAAGGGCACACACTGCTGTACCTAGGAACTCTAGGAATGACAGTTTTTTTAAGTATGCTGAAGAATCTGACTGTTGTAGGATCTTCATCCCATCCCAGATGCAAAGAGGTAATCATTGTGATGGAAAAGGGTCAGCAAGAAAAGGTGTGTCAGGATGGAGATAGATGATGCACGAGAGGAAGCCATCTGTTTGGTCATCATCAGAATGGCAAGTAAGGGGGAAGTACTTCTAGTTGGCACCTTCAGTTTGCCAGATGTGGATTGGAGCTTTCCAACTGCAGCTTCAGCAAAGAAAAGGGCCATCCTTGACTCCCTGCAAGAGGCTTGTCCTTGCTGCTAGTCAAAGAACCCACTAGGGAGGGGGCAATGTTGGAGCTGGTGCTTTCAAACAGAGACAGCATTGCGAAGTTACAGTGGGCAGTCTCCCAGGAAATTATGGTCACCATACCATGTGGCTCAACATAAGGACAGGAGCAGAGGTGACCCATAGAAGTATAAGGGTCCTGGCCTTTAAGAGGGAAGATTTTAAAGAAATGGCTGGAAGGGGGAGATTGCTAGGGATGGGTAGAGGGACAGAGGGGAAAAATAAGGGAGGGCATAATTAAAGGAAAAAAATGTGGTGTGAAGGAAATGAGCAAACGCAGAAGGAAAAAGAGACCATTATAGTTCTCCAAAAAGTGTCAAGGGCAGTGAATGAAAAAAGGGTGGCACTTGAGGTATAAGTAAAGGCAGAGGAAGGAGGACAAGATGGTAAACCTAGCAAAATAGAAGGCAGCAGGCAAGGTGGTTAGGGAATCAAAGGTGCAGACAAAAGAAAGGATTGCCAAAGGGGGTCACTAAAGATGATAAAACTTTCTTCATGTTAATGTGTGAGAAGAGGAAAGCAAATGGAGGGATGGTAAGGATCAGAAGGGTGGAAGGGAGAAACTGCAGAAGGGGGCCAAGAAAAAGCTGACATCTTAAACAGGTACATCTGCTCAGTCTTCACAGCGGAGGGGGGGAAGGGATGGACCCACAGGAAGAAGCAGGAATAGGGAGGGGGACATGGACACAAGTCAATTTTCAGACAAATGAGTTTTAAAGGACTTGCTGCCCTGAAGGTCTGTAAGAAAGACTGGTAGAGTATCTTGAATCCAGTCGGCAGCAAAAAACACATGCAGTACGGACTCACAAGGGAGAGGCCTTGCCTAACAAATCTGATAGATTTCCTTAACTGGGTGATTAGGGAAATAAATCAGTGGAAGGCTGTGGATGTGGACTATGTGGAC
Organism: Neoceratodus forsteri; assembly: GCA_016271365.2. Classification (NCBI taxonomy): domain Eukaryota; kingdom Metazoa; phylum Chordata; order Ceratodontiformes; family Ceratodontidae; genus Neoceratodus; species Neoceratodus forsteri. Next base: position 216,257,025 of record CM057451.1, read on the forward strand.
TTCAGCAAGGCCTTCACATTGTACCACACTGGAGGCTGATTAAAACGTTGACCAGCCTTGGAGTGTTATCCAGAGTGGTGAATTGAGTTACAAACTGGTTAACAGATAAGAGGCATAGGATAGTTAATGGAATGCACACTAAGGATGGAAGAGTGACCAGCAGGTTGCCATAGGGCTCAGTACTGGGTCCAGTCCTCCTCAATGTCTTCATTGGGGACATTGCAGAAAAACTGGATGGGAAGGTATACCTTTTTGCAGATCTGAAATAAGGTGGATATTAACATGGCAGTTGGAATTGAATGCCAAAAAGTGCAAAATTGTGCACCTAAGGCATTGGAACTCCAGCACTGAGTATAGGAAGGTGGGAGGTACTGACAGTCAATAAACAGGAAAGGGGCCTTTGAATTATCATGTCTGAAAACCTCAAGGTGGCAGGGCAATATGACAAGGCAGGAATATGGCAAGTGGGATGCTAGGATGCATAGGGACAGAACAACAGAAGAAGGGAGGTGGTGTTGCCACTATATTGCTTGCTGGTGTGACCCCATCTGCAGCACTGTGTCCAATTTTAATGGTCTCACCTCAGAAAGGACATAGACAGGATGGAGGTGGTCCAGAAGAGGGTAACCAAAATGGTGCAGGGTTTGTACAAGAAGCCCTATGAGAAGCGACTGAAGGATCTCAACATATACTCCCTGGAAGGAGGGGGGAGGGGTGAGAGAGAGAGAGAGAGAGAGAGAGAGAGAAAGGGGAGAAAGAGGGAGTGACATGATTGAGACCTAAAGGTACCTCATAGGGGTGAACAGGGTACAGGTAGGGAGTTTCTTTTGAATGAGAATGGGCAGCAGGACCAGGTGACATGCAATGAATCGAGGGGGCAATCAAAACAGATGTGAGGAAATATTTCATTACTGAAAGGGTGGTGGAAGCCTGCAAAAGACTTCCAACAGAAATTGTGGCAGCTAGAACAGTGGAGAGTTCTAAGCATGCATGAGATAAACATAGGGGACCATAAATTCAGAAATGGCCAAACATCGGGTCAAGTCCGGCGTGTTTAACCCCGACGTGCCATGGCACAGTGAGTGCAATATTCAAAGGTTGCGCATGGTGACATGTGCCAGCACAACACAGCTGAATATCGAAGGGATGCGCCATGGCGCACCCAGAGGTGCACCAGGGAGTAATCAGAGCTGTGCCATAGCGCAACCAGAGATGAGCCAGGGAGCAAAGGGAGAAGCACCAAGGAACAGATGGACCGGCCCCGGGCAATGGTGGGAGCAAAGCAGCAGAGGGAAAGCGTGGTGCAGGCAGAGGAACACAGTTGGGGACAGTGGAAGAGAGGCACAGTGGTGGGCCACAGGTGACCACTGACTGCAGGGCACAGACAGGCAGCCAGCTCCCTCAGCACCAGGGCACTGGATGCAGGGAACAGTTGGCACCAACAGCCAAGGGACAGCTGCCACTGGAACCCCCTGCTGGATGCCAAGCCCCAACCCACCCACAACAGGGCCAGCCACACCCTGGTACATGGCACCCAACACACGTGCTACACATCCTGGACAGCCAGCTCATGACTGCCCCAAGGCACAGCCACTGACCAAGGGGTAGGACACCACCATGTATGACTCGCACAACAACACAGGCACACCACACAGACACCCACCACACCACTGCAGTATGGCTCCACACACCAGCTGCAAAGCAGACATGGACACAGGCAGGTAAGCATGAACTTTGTATTTAACAAAACTATGTAAAATGGAAATGGGTGGGAAAGGGTAGGAAAGTGAGGGAAGGGGACAGGGGACAGGGACTGTACAGTAGGATGGGGAAAGGAAGAGAAAGGGGAAGGGATGGCAGGGGTACAAGGGAAACAGTGGGGTCCATCTACGGGTAGCCATGGCCTGCTGCCACATGACTCCTCCTCCGTTGTCTGTCCCGGAGTACCATCCACCGTGTTTGTTGGCTCACCTCCAGGGTATTTGAGGTGATTAGAATTATCTGCCATAACAGGCGGCAATAGAGCAGCAGCCGTGACCTCCTCCAGTTGCCTATGACAAAAGAATGGACAGGTAAGCAGTGCATGTCCCTAGGAACCATGCCCTCTGTGTGCAATGGGCAGTAGGGAGGCACACCCCTGAAGTGACACCCTGGCCACCCACAGTGGGTGGGCCAACACCTGTGATCATCCCAGCATGCCACAACAGTGCACAGCATTGAACACCAGCACCCAGTGGCCACCCTACCACCCAGTGACAGGCAGGTGGCACAGAGCTGCAGCAGCCCCACAGCAGCACTGGTGGCAGCTGGGCACACACCCAACCCCCAACAGCTGGTACACGTGTGCAATGGCTGTCCCACAGTGGCATGCACACCGCACAGTGTGCAGCACACAGCTGATGTGGCACAAGGCACAGGTGGCCATGGCTGCACCCTCACCCCCCGCTGACCACCCGGTACTGATCGGAGGAACAGAACAGTGCCTACCTGCCCCCTGTGATGCCACTCGTGCCTGTCCTGCAGTTGCTTCACCACCACCAGTTGGACTGACACCACCTGATGCTGGTCCTGGAGTGGCCTGCTGCACCCCACCAGGCACCACCACCACTCCTGCATGGTGCCGATCTTCAGGCCCTAGGAATGGAACACAGACAGGCACACATCAGAGTACAACCACAGCATGTGCCCACCACCCCCACCCCTGTGCACAGTGTGCTCCCCAGCCTGACATGACCCACAAGGCAGTAGCACAGCACACCCAGCAGCAGGCAATGCCACACCACATGGCACACTCCAACAGTGCTCCCCCCCACAGGCCATGTCAGGCAGCCCAGCCAACACCACAGTACAGTGGTTGGGCACACATGCAGTGGGTGACCACTTACCTGGCCGTGGAACTGCCCCCCTGTGGACGCATGCCTGCAGCAGCCTCAACCTCTCAAGGTCGTGCCACATCATGTCCCCTCACCGGTGGCGGCATTGCTCAACAATCTGAGGCACCCCAGTGTCCCAGACCAGGCCTGCAGCGATGGCCTGCCAGACTTCATTTCTGGCCTGCTGCAGGGGCTCCTGGCCAAACAGAGCAAGAGCATGTGGCTGCACATGGGCCACAAGGTTGAAGAGCTCAAGGTCCATCCAATTACATGCACAACACACCCCTCACTGCACCATGCTCTCCTCACAGTTAGCTGATCCAAAATGGCACCCAGTGGTGCATGTGTACAATGTGCATGTAACGAGCGCTTCGTGGAGGCATGCACCGTGTTTGCCAATTGCGGATTGCCATGGATGAGTGGAATGGGTGTGGCCCATCCAGCACATGGTGGTGTAGTCCAAAGGTGCATAGGGTCAGGTCAGGGCTCCTCCAGAGCACAGTGCACCGGAGCACAATAGAGGCCATGGTGCATAGTGCACCGTGGCTGTATGGCACTGGAGTGCTACAGGGGCCATGGCGCATAGCACGCCATGGCCTCTATAGCACTCTAAGTGCACAGAACATGATAGGCAGTAGCACAGGCCATGACACATGCATACTGTGGGCAGCGTACTGTGCATGTCATGGCATTGCACCACAACATGAGCCAGAGCAATTCCATTGTGCAAGGAGCAAGTGCTCAATATTCAGCTGCCACATGCTAATGAGCTTATTAGTCAAATACACGGCGCATCGGGGAAATTAGCATGTCATTACTGTTGAGCCACAGCCCATTTGCATGTAATGTGCTATAAATGTGGCACACAAAAGCACAGGCCATGGACCTGTATTGCAACCATCTGAGGTAAGTTGTGCCTGCTGTGGGAACAGCCAGCACAGCATGGAGAATGGGGTGGGCAGCTGCAGGCAGTGACACACATGTACTTGTCCACAGGTAGCACCATGTCCAGGTGTGAGGAGACTGAGGAGAGAGGGACTTCCCACAAGTGCAGGCCCAACTTTACGAAGGCAGAAGCCGATGACCTGTTTGAAACCTACCTCAACAGGGAGCAACTGCTGAGTGGTGCCACTGGCACACCACAGGCTAGAGCTGTGGTCTGGGTGAAGGTGGCAGAGGCTGTGAACCTGCAGGGAAGCCATCAGCGGTCTGTGCAAGAGTGCAGGAGGATGGTGGGGCACTGATAAATGCCACATTAAAGAGAAGGTGGCAGCCGTATGGGCATCCAGGACAGCCTCTGGTGGGGGCCATTCTGCTGTGCCACAGTTCACAGCACAAAAGGAGCTGGTGGTGGCCACCATGTGGCACAGCACAGATGAGGGTGTGTCGGGTGGTGGCTTCCAGAAAGGAGGGAGCCCATCACTGCACGGTATGTATGCCATGCCTGTGGGGTGGTCATGACAGTATTGCAGCACTAACACATCTTTATTCTCTTACTGCACCAGCACACCAGCATGCAGTGGCAGGGGCACCAGTGGCAGCCATGGGGGCAGGCCCAGCCACAGAGGACCAGCCATCCACCTCCATGGGCATCCAGGGGCCCAATTGGCAGCAGCACACCACCGCCATCCAGCTGGATGTCCTGGGCTTGGTGTCGGATGAGGTCCTGGTTGTCTTCCAGCAGGATGCCAGCCATGGCATACTCTGCATGGAGACACAGATCGGGGTGGGGTCCGACACTGATGATGACATGACCATCATCCTGGACAGCATGGGTGGTGTTGTGGGGGAGATGCCCATACCCACTACCATCACTGGCAGCATGGCCAGTGGCCTGTCAGCTGTGGAACAGCAGCCTGCCACCACCTCTGATGCCACCATGTACACAGCCACGGCAGTTCCATGCGGTGGTGGTGCATCCGCTTAGGCGCTGACCAGTGTACAGGGGTTGGAGGGGCAGTGGCAGCAGTTGGCTTGGGAAGTTGAGCAGCTGGATTCAGACTCCACTGCCAGGGTTCCAGACAGGTACCCACCCCATGGGGACCCCACTGCACAGCATCCACATGCGTGGGGGGCCATGCAGCGCGGTCTTACACCACCGGTGGGTTGGTGGCATACCCATGCTCCCCTGGGTGTTGATCCATTATCAGAGCACACCTGATTGCAGAGGGTCACTGTGGAGCAACAGGTGCTGCTCATAGCTTGGTAGTGTGCACTTCACGCAGAGGTGCACTAGTCAGCCAAGCTGCATGAGAGAGGCTTCACAAAGGTCCTGGAGGCTATACAGTGCCTGTGGGAGGACACGACTGCAACCCGTGGATCACACTGCCAATGCGATCTCGGTTGGTCTTGCACTGCCCCACTGCCACGGGGCATGGCCACCAGCACAGACACCGTGGAGTGCACTGTATACTCCCATGGACCCGTTGTCAAGCAACTTCCTACATGTTGACGCTGGGCTGTGCTGTCGGCATCTCGGCCTATTCGGGTGCCTACACGCCCCTGTGCAAACCTGGTTCAGGTCCCATTCCCACAGTTCAACCCCTGGGGGGGCAGTTGCATACACCCCCTGTGGCCATTGAGCAGCCAATGGCCGTGACCGGCCCTGGCGTGGCCACCATCATGTCCACGGCAGGTATGGTTCTGTGAGGTGGACCTGATGTGCCCTGTCTGCAGTCTGCTGCCACTGCCCTGAGTTCACATGGGCGATGTGTATGGGTGCATGCCACAGTCGTGGCAACTGTGTGTTGTGCCACACACTGCCTGTGTGTGCACCTGCCCAGCTGCTGGTCTGTGTGGCATCTGTGTGATGGGAGCAGCACAGCACTGGTTGCACCTGTGCACCAGCGCCTGCATCTGATCTGCGTCGTGTGCTTGCTGGAGCATGGGCACGTTTGTATGTGTGTGTGTGTGTGTGTGTGTGAGGTGTGTGTTGCTGTACGGTGCTGTGGGCTGTTGTGTGCAGCTGTGTGCCACTGCCACCCCACCCCTGCCCAATGCCTGTGATTGCATACCCATTGCCATGCCTGCCCATGCCTTTGTGCCATGCCATTGTGTCTGGCCACTGCATGGGTGCTGCTCCACCTACCTGCATGCACCAAAGTGCTCCTGTGCAATAGTGTCCCAGAGCTGACGTGCCATCCTTTGGAGCCAGGGATCCCTTCACCCAAGGGGAGTTGCCCACCACCCCCCAGCTCATTGCCCTCATTGTCCCCACTGCTGTCCCACTCTGTGGCCTCAACAGCTATCCCTCAGTTAATGACCATGTTGTGCAGTATGCAGCAGGCCAGGAATTGGCCACAGGCTTTCGAGGGGCTGTACTGCAGGGCACCGCCAGACCTGTCAAGGCAATGGAACTGTGCCTTCAGCATCCCAAACACACGCACAATGATGTTCCGAATGCTGGCATATGCCTCATTCTAATGGTCCTCTGCTGCGGACGACAGGTGCTGGTAAGGGGTGAGCAGTCAGGGATGTAGTGGGTAGATACTGTCACCTGGGTGGACAGATACATGGTTAGCTTAGTGTCCTCTGTAGCTGTGCCCCTTGCCCATCCCTGGCACCCCCACCAGCGCACCCGCCCTGCATGCCCCATCCCATGCCCTGCTGTTCCCAGCTTCCCATGGCCATCCCATACTCATCCACTAGGTATCCTGTGGGGACGTCCCCACTCTTGAACCTGTGGCACAGTGCAGAGCTGTGCCAGATGAATGAATCATGTGCACTCCCAGGGTGTGTGGCAAAAGACATTGGTTATGCACCCCCATGCATCGCACACCGCCTGGCAGTTGACACTGGGGTAGCCCTTCCTGTTCACGTATGCTATGCCCTCAGGACCAGGTGGCATGCAGATGCCCACATGGGTGCAGTCAATGGCCCCAGGCATGCTAGGCATCCATGCTACCCTGTGGAAGTCCTGCATGGTTGCTGTACACTCTGCCTGCGTGCTGGGGAACTGGATGTATTCCACAACATGTGGCAGCAAGGTGTTGAGGAATTGTGTGAGGAGGAGTGATGTGGCTGACTAGGTTATGCCTGTGGTGTCCCCTGTTGGTCTCTGGAAGATGCCCGTGGTGAGCAGTGGCTCCATCTAATGGGTGCCTGCATCTTCTCAATGCACAGCTCACAGAGCTGCCTCAGAATCGCCCGGTTCAGGCGATACTTGCCCACAATCTCTGTATCAGAGTGGTTCTTGAAGCTGATGCAGGCACGGTACCACCAGTTCCAGGCATACCACCAATGGGCTCTTCCTCGGCCATGTCGCTGTTCTTCTGCCTCCTCACACCCCTCATTATGGCCTTCATCTGAAAGGCTGCACTGGCCATGGCTCCTGCTGTCCTGTCTCCCCCTGGGTGGTCAGCTCCTGTGGGCTGCTTGCAACTGTGGGGCACTGCCTGTCACTCTGCCTGGCTTCCTCTGGCTTTCCATACCCCTGGCTCACACTCCACTGCCACCTCTGTCCCACACCCCTGTGGCTGTCTGTTCCACTCCCTCAGTCCCTCACAGGCTCTGTCTCCCTTTTGCCTACTGTTCCCTCCCTCCACAGTCTGGTGAATTTCTCTCTCTTTCCTCTCTCTCTCTCTCTCTCTCTCTCTCTCTCTCTCTCTCAACCTCTCTATCTCTCTCTCTCTCTCCCTCTCCCTCTCTTTCTCTGTCTCTGTCTCTCTCTGTCTCTCTCTCTCTCTCTCTCACTCCCCTCTGGTGCAAGTGCTGTCCCCCTACTTGCTCCTTGTATTTATACGCTCAAGTCTGCTCTGCATATCTGGCAGTTGCTCCACACTTGCACCATGTGTCCGGGATTGAATATTGCACTGTGCCGCATACTCATGGGCATGCCCCCTGCCCTTGCGCATGCATTCATTTGAGTTGCACATTGGCACACTGCTACTTGTGCTGGGCACTGACTCCCACTGAATATCGCTCCTTGGTGCAGTTCCACAGTTGCACAGGCGCAACCCAGTTTTGCCATGTGCAATTGCTTTGAATATCCTACCCAGGCTGTATATTAGTACGAAGATAGAGAGTTGGGAGGGTTACCAGAGAGATACAGGTCTGTGAGGCAGAATAGGCTGGGAAGATCTGGGCAGACTAAACCAGCCAAGATGTCTTTTTTGACACAAATTCTGTTTCTGTGATTGCTGATAGGCATACAATGGAGGAAGAAAAGAGTTTTGTTATACATTTTTTCCAACAGGCAAAACAGCCTGCATTTGGACCAGATTGTTGTGATTCTGTACTGTCCTAACAAATCAGATCTGCAACACCCAAACAGTCCAAATGTCTGACCCGGCCAGCTGCGCACATATACTCTTACATTTTTTGATTTTAGTGTTGAATTTGATAGAGCTACTGTCTTGAAACACAGATTATAGAGAATTGTGGAAAAGCACTGGAAGCCTTGCTGATTAACTATTTCTCCTGTGGCTGTTATCACACAAACCTATAACATGAATATGACGGCAATAACTTGCTCAAGTGACTCCCTCATAAGACTAACAAGTCACCTTCTCATCTGTAACCAACCTTAATGATGATAATATTTGAGGTACTGATTATCAGCCCAGTACTACTGGCATCTTCACAGAATCATTTTTCCAGACTCAACCCTACAAACAAACAATCATTTGTCAATGCCTAATGTTAGTTGCTTGTTAAGCAATTTGATGCTTTTCCAAAAAATCCCAATGGCTAGTCTAGTCTGTATACCCACAAGACCTCCCACATTGCAGCAACACCCCAGATGTGGTCTCATCACTGATCTATATAGAGGTAACACTACCTCCCTTTTTCTGCCAGTGATACCCCTCCCTGTGCACCTCAGCATCCTACTAGCCTTATCACACTGCTTTGCTAGAGGTTGAAATATAGAAAATTGTCAGCAGGTAAGGACCACTAGGCCAATCCAGTCTGACCATAAGCCAAGTACTTGACTACAGCTTCTGACCCTCACTCATCTGTACTTCTATGGTTCTCCCATGCCTGTCCCATGCATGTTTACTCCCACCACAGTACTTGCTCCCACCACCTCCTGCAGCAGACCATTCCATGTTTCCACCACCCTCTCTGTGATGAAAAGCATCTTCATATTCCCTCTTAGCCTGCCACCTTCCAATGTCATGTCCTTCCCCCTTATACTTGCACTCCTCCTGTATTGGAATATGTCTTTCCCTTGCACCTTATTTATACCCTTGAGGTACTTGAATGTCTCTATCATGTCTCCTGTCTACCTCCTCTCCTCTAGCAAATACATATTGTGGCCCCATAATCTCTGCTCTTTTGTTTTGTGGTGCAAGCCCTGTACCATCTTAGTTGCCCTTCTCCGGATCATCACCATCCTGTTTATGCCCTTTTGAAGGTGCAGCCTCCAGGACTGCACACAGTACTCCATGTAAGACCTGACCAGGGTTGCATATAATGTCATCACTACCTCCTTCTTCTACTGGTGATAACCCTTCTTATGCACCTCGGCATGCCACTGACCCTCCCCGCTGCCTTTGTAGTCTGCTTTGACATTTTCAATTCATGTGAAATTATAACCCCCAGGTCCCTTTGTTCCTTGATGACTGTCAGCAACCCCCATCCTGTAACTCTCCCAGGGTTTCTATGCCTCCGGTCCATAATTTTGCACTTATTTGATTTAAACCTCAGTTGCTACTCCTCAAACCATTTCTCAAGCCTGCCTAGGTCCTTTCTCATTTTTCCACCCCTTCTGGAGTATCCACCCTGTTGCAGATCTTGGTGTCATCTGCGAAGAGGCAGATCTTTCCTTCCAGCCCTTCTGCAATGTCACTATTGAAGGCATTGAACAGGGCTGTCCTAAGGACTGATTCATGCGGTACCCCACTGGCACTCCCTTCCCCAGATTGTATCCTATTTACCACAACTCTCTGTCTCCTGTATGTAAACCAGTTCCTAACTCAGTTCACCACCATGTCTACCATGCCCAGACTACCAATCTAGTTAACAAGCCTCTTTTGTGAGACAGTGTTGAAGACCTTGCTGAAACTGAGGTAGGCGACGTCCACGCCCCCCCCGATTAACTTCCTTCATCACTCAGTCAAAGAAATTTATCAGATTCATCTGACATGACCAACCCACTGTTAAGCCTGACCATAGTTTTATATAATTGCATCACTACCTCCCTCCTTCTGCTGGTGCCACCCCTGCCTATGCACCCCTTGTAATTTTTTCTTATTTTGACCCCAAATTTTCAACATAATCTTCTTATCACCGCACATCATAAACCCCATAGGCGAACATTTCTTAATCCATGGCAAAATGCCATTCCATGCCCAAAGGTGCAGAAACTCATTTTGTTTATTTATTTAAAATCTGTTAACTGGGAAAGCTACATTGAGCCTAGCTTCATTTTCAGGTGTGACCTGGGAAAGCTGACAGTTTTGGGCAAGATGCGTGAAATGACAACTGTACTGTTCTTAAGAAACATAGAAACATAGACTTTGACGGCAGATAAGGACTGCTTGGCCCATCTAGTCTGCCCATTTCCCTACCTACAGGATAGGCCGCAGATCCTAGTTAACCAACAGCCTATTTCTTCCTACCCACCACAAGAATTGCCTTATGTCTGTCCCATGCATTCTTGAATTCTCCCACAGTTTTAGACCCCACAACCTCCTCAGGAAGGCTGTTCCATGCATCCACTACCATCTCTGTGAAAAAATACTTCCTCACATTGCCCCTGAACTGCCCCCTCTATCTTTAAATTGTGTCACCTTGTTCTTACACATCTCTTTTTCTGAAAGATGCTACCCTCTTGGACTTTGTTGATTCCACTGAGGTACTTAAAAGTTTCTATCATGTCCCCCTTCTCCCTTCTGTCCTCAAGGGTATACATATTAAGCTTCTTAAGTCTCTCCACGTACAGCTTCTCTTGCAGACCCTGCACCATTTTAGTTGCCCTCCTCTGGACTCCCTCTATCCTGTCTATGTCCTTGCAGAGATAGGGTCTCCAGAACTGGATGCATTACTCCAGATGGGGTCTCACCAACTGTCTGTACAACGGGATAACAACTTCCTGTTTTCTGTAGGTGATGCCTCTCCCTATGCAACCCAGTATATCCCCAGCCCTCCCTACTGCCTTCTCACATTGCTTGCTAACCTTAAGGTCATCTGATATGATTACCCCCAGGTCCCTTTCCTTTTTTGTTGTTGTTACTACATCCCCCCCATTGTGTATTCTTCCCCTGGGTTCTTGTTTCCCAGGTGCATTATTTTGCACTTCTTTGCATTGAATCCTAGCTGCCATACTTCTGACCATTCCTCCAACCTTGCCAAGTCCCTTCTCATCCTTTCCACGCCTCCTTCTGTATCAACCCTGTTGCAGATCTTTGTGTCATCTGCAAAGAGGCATACTTTTCCTTGCAGTTTCTTCCAGTTCCCTCCTCCCATTAAATGCTAAGTAGCCATGCCCTCAGTTTAACATTGGCCAATTAAACTGAGTTAGGGCGGTACGGAGCAGCTGTCAAAGGACCGCCCTGTAGTCTCTTGGGTGTTCCCCTTCTGGCTACAGTGCAGTGCCTACTCACCCAGACTGCTAACTGTCTGACAGTCTGAACCCTGTGATAAAATTCATAGTGGTGATCTCCTCTTGCCAGTGTAATCAACTTATAGCTGGTCTTATTGCATTATTCGTAACTGATATATTTCATTCCAGTTTGTCTGCTGTGTACCAGTATAACTACATCCTGTTCAGCCTAACTCATGCCTGCGGAAGTAATCACTGCCCGCATAATTTTTATTCCTATCTGCCTATCTCATGCACGCAAAATAAATCTAGTTGCCTCTGGACTCTTAACCTGCATGGTATCCTCTAGTCTCTTGGTGGGGAAACCTGCAGGGTAATTCTGTGGTCTCTTGGTGGCAAACTAGACACATGCCAGAAAGGTGGCACTGTACCTATTGTTCTGTTTACATGCCTGCCCAAACCTATGTCTGACGTCTCCCATATGATTAATACTAGCGCTATGGCTCTACTAGTCAGCTAATTGTCTTTATCACATAATAATACACTAGTTGTTCTTGAGATAAGTTTCAGTAAGGTACAAATAATCTAGTTCCCTCCATTTGCCAGGCTACTAAATACCCGTTTGGCACTGTCCTGTGACCATTGGTGACCTATGGCAGAAATCCCCTTCCTGTCTCAGCCGGACAACCATACTGGGGCAATCATGGGACTTCCTGAGCTCCTATCAAAGCTAGTCCTGTGCCAGTTACTCCTGGGCACTATCGCCACTGTGATCTGTACTGAGTCATGGATCCTCTAGATCTCAAGGGTGGGTGACCCCTTGAAAATAGACCCCTGGTGTACGTGTGTCCAGCCAGTGGAGTCTGACTTCACCTTCTCAAACATTCTAGCAGACAGCTCACCCCTGACCAGGGTCCTCAGTGGTCTTAACCTGAGGAGCCTTCTGAGACCTGCCTGAAAGGTCAGGCATTATGACCGGAAGTCACAGAACATCTATTCTGGCTCCTGTTGGTGACCCTTGTGCTAGCAGGGGACATAGAACTAAACCCAGGGTCATCACTCCAGTCCACACCTACACTGGCGGGCTGATCAGTGGTAAAAAAGCTGAAGGTAGCCCATCTTAATATCAGAAGTCTGCTGCCAAACCTGATGGAACGACATGTCTGGGTAACTTGTCATAGTCCAGACATTCTTGGCATTACAGAAACCTGGCTGAAACCTTCCACCCCAAACTCTGTATGTGCCTTCCCTGGTTATGACCTCATCCGTCATGATCGTCTGGGAAGAAAGAGAGGTGGTGGTATCCTGGTCTACTACAGGAGCCATCTTAACCTATCTGCCCTACCTCATCAACAGACAGTGAAGTCCCCCTGTGAGACACTGCACACAGTGCTGTTACTAGGGATGACAAAAAAGATACACATTGTATACTCCTACAGTCCTTCAAAGGGAGGCATAGAGGGACTGACTGGCCTCCTTGACACAGTTGGTGCAGTAACACGGCAGAATGAGCTAATCATTCTGGGTGACCTCAACCTCAATTGGCTGGGTGGCAACACCAAAGCCTTTGAACCATTACTTGCCGGTCTCTCACTGACACAGCTTGTCAAGGATCCTACCAGATGCTCTACAAATGGTGGTAAGAGCTCCCTCCTGGACTGGATCTTGATAAATAGACCTGATAGGATCAGCTCGTCAGGTATCCTACCTGATTCTATCTCTGATCACTCCCCGGTGTACTGTGTCTGGCAGATCCCACTTCTGAAAATACCCCATAAAATTATCCAGATCACAGACTACTCTAGGTTTGATCTGTCCTCCTTTCAAAATGATATCAAGTACACTGACTGGTCGGCAGTATGGAATGCTCAGGACTCCACATCCGCTGTCAGTCACTTCCTCATCTCGTTATGGGCCCTGCAGGAGAAACATGCCCCCCCTCATCAGACGGAGGGAGAGGGGAATGGCTACTAAATGGCTTCATGGTAGTCTCCTGGCCCTCCTCAACACCAGAGATAAGTGCTGGGCCAAGTTTAAGGCCACAGCTGACCAGGCTATCTTTCAGAGATATAGGAAATTCAGAAATGAGTGCAAAAAGAACATAAGGATAGCCAAGAGTGAGTTCTGCAAATCTGCATTACTAAACTCGGCTAGGGATCCAAGAAGTTTCTGGAAGAATATTAAACATGTTGTGAGTGGTACACAGAGCGCTGAGTCCACTGATATGATAATTGAAGGTTCCAGCTGCAACAACTCAGAAACCATTGCCAACTCCTTCAATCATTATTTTCTGATCTGTCCGAGTATATCTCTACATTCCCCAATGGTGGTGGTGTCAGCGGCAACCAGCCCATAGCACCATCATCACCCCACCCGCCCTTTCTGTTCAGGGCAGTGGTGGCTCAAGAGGTACAGAAATTGCTAGCTGGACTCTCACCCTTCTCAAGTACTGGCCAAGATGGCTTGGAACCTAAGCTCCTCAGTCTTGGTGCCCCCTGGCTTGCCCCTCTGGTGGCACACATCTTCAATCTGTCCCTGTCAACTGGAGTTATCCCAGACATATGGAAGGTTGTCAGGGTAGTCCCAATCCTTAAACAGGGGAACCCTAAACTGATGGAGAACTATCACCCCATATCCATCCTATCTGCAGTTAACAAACTTCTGGAGAAAGTTGTGGCAGGACAACTCTCGGAGTACTTACAGGCAGATGACATAATGTCTTCTGTACAGCATGGATTCAGGAAGGGGCATGGTACCTCCTCAGCCCTAGTTACTGTTTCATCATGGATTAGGGAGGCCATGGACCGAAGCAAATTCTCGGGGGCTATCTTTATAGACCTCTTGAAGGCGTTTGACCTGGTCGACCATGCCATGCTATCAACACAGCTTAGATCAATTGGACTATCCACTGCCGCTCTCAGTTGGTTCTCCAACTACCTACATGGTAGAACGCAGTGGGTTAAATATGGCAAAGAGCTCTCTGGTCCCATCCCAGTAACAGTGGGGTTCCCCCAAATCTCCGTCCTTGGACCAATGCTCTTCTCCATTTTTGTTTATAATCTCTCCACAACCGCTGCTCACTGTAAACCAATCCTCTCTGCAGATAATCTGGTCATCCTGTCTCACTCCCCAGAAGTGGGGGTCATTAACAACCACCTGAGTGATGACCTAAGAAACATTCAGACATGGATTCTGAACCATAAGCAAGTCCTTAATCTAAAAAAAAAACCCAGACCATGCTCCTTGGGTCCCGGGCTAAGATTAAGGCCTTCCCTGTGCCGTTCTGAGTTTCTAGTAAGGGAGACGTCCCGATCCCAATCACAGATGATTTCAAATACCTTGGTGTAACATTGGACCCAGAGCTTGACCTTGGCCACCATATCCAGAAGACATGAAAACTGTCAACTGTAAACTGGGTCTGGCTTACAGAGCAAAAAATAACCTCCCGGGCTCGCATATTGCTCTTGCTAGCGGTATGCTTCTCCCCTCACTATGTTATGGGCTCTTGTTGTTTGCCAGCACCACTAAGGCCTATCTCTCTAGGTGTTCGACAGCCTACAATGTCTGCTGCTTTGCCCTAGCAGCCCCACGGCTCACTCACCACTGTGATCTCTACAATAAGTTAAACTGGCTCTCGCCCTCAAAGCACATTGACTTTGTCCTTGGTTGCTTCACAGGAAAGGTCCTCAACATAGGCACCCCTCCAGGGGTGGCAAGTTTGCTGGCCCAAACTGTTCCCTCATCTTATCACCTTAGGTCTTAGGGATCTGCCACACTCAAGGTACCTGTGACTCAGACTCAAATGGGTGAAAGGGATTTTGTGGCATGTGCCCCCAAACTTTGGAACACCTTCCAAGCCCAGGTCCGTGTTGCCCCCTCTCAGGGCAGCCTGCGTTCCTCCCTATGGAACCATCTCAAACTTGGATCAGCCTGCGGGTGCCAAAAACACCCGTGACATATGTTAGTACTCAGCACTCGTGCATAACAGCTGGCCCTTAAGATGATAGTTTTGTACTTGCTGCTATCAATCGTTACCTTGTACTGCTCCAAACTGGCACACACCGCTTACTCTGCTATACCTATTTTAACTAAATGTGCCTCATATGCCTTGTACTTTGTGTATTCTACATTATGATGTTTGCATGTGACATGCGAGTTTGTTTTTTTCTAACTTGTACCTTGTTGTCTCATGACGTGTAATCTTTTCCTAATTATGTATCATGTTGTCCCAAGTGTGTAAGTATGTAATTTCCTGTACTCTTCCGGGTCGTACCTGAAAATAGGTGAATTGTCTTGTCTAGTGTACTTACCTGGTTAACAAAAGCTAAATAAATAAATGTCACTTATAAAGACATTAAAAAAGACTGGACCCAGCACTGAACCTTGAGGTACCCCACTAGTAACCCCTCTTTCTTCAGAGTGGACTCCATTTACAATTACCTTCTGTGTCCTGTTGTCCAGCCAATGTTTTACCCAGGTTACCACCCTGGGACCCACTTTCAGGCTAGTTAATTTGACTATTAATCTTTTGTGTGGGACTGTGTCAAATGCCTTGCTAAAGTCTAGGTAGGCCGTGTCCACAGCCCCTCCCTGGTCTACTACTTTGGTCACCCAGTCAAAGAAATCTGTTAGATTCATCTGACATGACCTTCCCACTGTGAACCCATGCTGCCTTGGGTCCAGTGCCCCACTGGCCTCTAGGTACTCAACTATTCTTTCCTTCAGAAGTGACTCCATTACTTTCCCTACCACAGAGGTCAAACTGACAGGTCTGTAGTTTCCTGCCTCTGTCTTGGTCTCACTTTTGTGAAGTGGAATCACATCTGCCTTCCTCTACTCCTCGGGTACCACACCATCCTCCCATGATTGATTAAAAAGAGTAGCCAGTGGTTTCACTAGTTCTCCCCTTAATTCTTTTAGAATTCTGGGGTTAATTCCATCAGGCCCCATTGCTTTGTCCACCTTCAGTTTTAGGAGTTCTTGCAGAACCCTTTCTTCTGTGAAAGGACTTGGATCGACCTCCCCCCCCCCCATCAAGAGTGCTTCTGTTAATTGGATTAGGCACTTCCCCCTCCTCTTTTGTGTATGCTGATCAGAAATATTTGTTCAGTATCCCTGCTTTTTCACTGTCCCCCTCTGCCCACCCACCATTCATTCTATTCAGCCTCACTATCTCTCCCTTTGTCTTTCTTTGCTTGCTGATGTACCTATAAAAGGTTTTATCCCCCTTCTTAACTGAGTTGGCTATCTTTTCCTCAGTTTTGGCCTTTGCTATTCTGACTTCCCTCTCTGCTTCCTTCTGCCTTAACTGGTACAGCTCTCTGTCCTGCTCCTTTTGTGTTTCCTTATACTTCTGGAATGCTATCTTTTTCTCCCTGACTTTCCCAGCCACCTCTTTTGAGAATCATAGTAGCTTTTTCTTTCATTTTGATTTGTTTATTTGCTTCACACAAAGGCTTGTTGCATCTGTGATGGCAGTTTTGATGATTCCCCATTGTTGCTCTACCCCTCCTTCTAGCCTGTTTGTTAGTACTTTTCTGAGGCACTCTCTCATCTTGCCAAAGTCAGCCCTCCTGAAGTCCAGTACCCTCACTTTTGTATGGCTTGACTCTGTAGCTGAGTTTAACGTGAACCACACTATTTGATGGTCACTTGTCCCCAGATGGCAACCCACTTCTAGATCTGAGATCCTCTCACTGCCCCATTTGAGAGTATGAGGTCTAAGATTGCTCCCTCATGAGTGGGTTCCAAAACTAGCTGTCTGAGACCTGCCACCTGTAGGGCATCAAGAATGGCCCTGCTCTTGGATGTGGCTGCAGCAAATGTGCTCCAGTTAACATCTGGCATATTCAGGTCTCCCATCAACAGTATCTCCCCTTTCTCTGCCATCCTAAGAGTGCCTTCTATCATATCCTTGTCCATTCCCTCCCACTGACATGGGGGTCTGTACACAACCCCTGTGCAGATTGTGGTGCCCTTTCCAGTCTCCAAGGTGACCCCAGTGCCTCCTCTCCTCCCCTCCCTGTTTACTCTTTTATTCAGTTGCTTTTATCCCTTCCTTTACATAGAGAGCTACTCCTCCCCCTCTTCTCCCCTGCCTGTCTCTCCTGTAGGTTATGTACCCTGGTATGTTAAAGAGAAACAGTGGGAAAGGCACAGCTTTACCCAGGCACTACAAAAATGCCTGATTAGTGCTTTCAGATGTTAACATTTTCTTAACAAATAAGTCTAATTAATTTTTTAGTGATTTGAACAGTAGCCTTCAACTTTCACTTTCTCCTGCTGGCAGCCACCATTTTATGAGTAGCAGAGAGCTTCCTGAGCTCACTTTATGCTAATATGTCCTGCCTACCAATAGCTGAGGTCAAACAGGCTTATTAGCATACATTGAGCTCAGGAAGCTCACTGCTGCTCATGAAATGGCTGCTGCCAGCAACAGGAAGTGGAAGTTGTGTGTAGCTGTCCTAAATCATTAAATAAAGTTGCTACTGTCTGAAAGCACTAATTGAGAGTTTCTGCAGTGTCTGAGGAAAGCTTTGTCTTTTCCATTGTTTCCCTTTAACATCCCAGTCATGGTTCTCTGTGTACCATTTTTCTGTGACTGCTATGATATCTAGGCATCCCTCTTCCATCAAGGCAACCAGCTCAGTGAGCTTGTTGCCCAGATTATGGGCATTGGTACTCATTACCCTCCATTTCCTGATGGCCTTACCCCTTTTTGCCCCATCCCTGTCCTTCTAGCCTTTGTTACTTTCCCCATTTACCCCTGCCTTTCTCCCTATCGACACCTCTAAGTTGGTGTTTACCACACTTACTACCATGATTTTTTTGGGGGGTTAGGATTTCCCTGCTTCTTTCCAGTGCCTGCCCCCTTGGCTAGTTTACATGCTTGCCAATGAAGCATTTAAACCTATCACCTAGGATCCTGGTTCCCCTCCTGGACAGATGCAGCCCATCATGCCAGTATAGGCTTGCATCACTCCAGGTGGACCCCCAGTCCCCAATGAAGCCAAATCCCTGAGCTCTGCACCAGTTTTTCAACCACTGATTGAATCCTATGGTGCGGAAAACCCTAGCCTCTCCTACGCCATAGAAGGGCAGCACCACCGAGAAGGTTACCATGCGTGCTACTTGTCTAAGGCCCCTCCCCAATTCCACAAACTCTTCCTGCACTTCTCTAATTCCATTCTTAGCCAGGTCATTTGTCCCTAGGTGGACAATGACATCCAGCTCCCTCCCCTGTGCAGCTGCTCTGGCAATCCTGAGCATTCGCTCCCTGTCCTTCCAAACCATGGTGCCAGGCAGGCACTTTACCTCCCTCTCCCCTTCTTCCCCCAGTTCTAACTTCCTAATAATGGAGTCTCCCACCAAGAGTTGTTTCCTTCCCCTGCAGGGTCCCCTGCCACCCTCCTGTTGTTCTCCTTTGTGAAGGTTCCCAGCATCCTCCTTGGTCTCCACTGCAGGTGCCTCCATAGAGGAACCACACTTTGCCAGAATGGCATAGGAATTGTAGAGAGGTACAACTGGAGGGATGCACCTCTGTTCCACCACCCTCACCCTCCCTGAGCCCACTGTGGTCCAACTGCTCCTCTTTCTAGGCAACCTCTGAGGCAACGGCAGTGGCACTGGTGGTCCCTGGATAGAAGAGGAGGTCCCACAAATCCTGGCCAACTCAGCCTGGAGATGAGCAACCTTCTCCCTCAGCCCAGAGGAGCACCTGCAGATGGGACAACACCACTCCTCCAGAACGTCTCCCGGAGACTGCTGCTCCACAGCTACTGCACTGCACACTCCCATCATGTCTTATTTCTGGCCCTTAACTGTTTGTAATCCTTACTCTTTCCTCTGTTTTTTTTTCTCTTCTCTCTCTACTTACTTTCTGCCTGTGTGCCCTTTAAGCTCCTGATTGTCCTGTTCTGAGACAAGAATATCCTATATTTCTCAGTAGACCCCTTACTTGTTCAGAGGCAGACCTCCAGCAGCAAGAGGGGCCGAAGAGCTACTCTTGCCCTTCTAGGATGGTGAGTCTTTGGTGGCTCTGTGATTACTCACTTCCTGCTCCAATACAGGAAGTTCCTGTTGTCAGTCAAATCCTGTGCCTATAAAAGTAGAACTATCTTTGGGTGGGAGGGTGGAGGGGGAGGGACGAAGGGCAATATAGTCCCAGTAGAGAAGTCCAGTCACACAGCACTCCTTCCTCCTAGTGTCTTCTGCCAAGCTACTAGCAGAATCTTTCTAAGGCAGTCTTTAAATTGAGCTTCCTTCTAGCTAAGCCACTCCCCTTACTTACTAGATGTTTCTACAAGTAATTTAAACTGCACAGCTATCAAGTCCTTTCAATCGCCTGAGATTTACACCTAGATAACTGTTCAGATAACCATTCAGTTCAGTTAACTCAGACAAACAAGCACTTTTTTTTTAGTTTTGTTTGTTAGTTTGTTTGTTTTTTTTTACCCTAAATTGAAGGTCCAAGCACAAGAGCTCTACTTCTTTAGTCCCAGAAAAGTCCAGTCATACAGCAGTCCTTCCTCCTGGTGTCTTCTGCCAAGCTACTAGTAGAATCTTTCTAAGGCAGTCTTTAAATTTAGCTTCTTTCTAGCTAAGCCACTCCCCGTACTTACTAGATCTTTCTACAAGTAATTTAATCTGTACAGCTATCAAGTCCTTTCAATCACCTGAGATTTACACTAGATAACTGTTCAGATAACCATTCATTAAGGTTGTGTGAAGAAATGGCTAGCTTGAAAATCTGGAGTCAAAATATAAAAAGTTGGCAAAGTTACGCACGTGCATAGGGAAATTTCATCGAGTATGCATAACTCTGTCTTTTGCTGGCATTTTTGCTCTAGATTTTCAACCTGGGATTTTTGGGACCCTGCCCCATGAATAGTGTTGCTATCATTTTGTTACTCAATCCTAAAGTGGTTTCACGCTGTGAATGTTCCATTCCATGCCACAGGTGCAAGAACATTTTGGGCAGGATGTGAGAAATGACAGCTATACTGTTCATGAGGCAGTGTGAAAAAATGGCTATGCTGAAAATTTGGAGTGATAATTTTTACAATTGACCAAGTTTGGCCAAGTTACACTCATGCATGGGAAAATGTAAATGCGCGCATTTAACTGGGACGTGTGTTGGTATTTTTGCTCCAGGTTTTCAGCATGAGCTTTTTGGGACCCCACCTCATGAACAGTGGCACTATCATTTCAGTATTCTATCCTGAAAAATGATTTTGTGCAGTGACTGTGCCATTCTGCACCACAGGTGTGAAAATACATTTTGGACAGAAAATGAAAAATAGCTTTACTGTTCATGAGGTGGCGTGAAACAATAGCTATGTTGAAAATTTGGAGTCAAAATATTAAAAATAAAGTTACCTGCGTGCAAATAAAACATAGAAACACAGAATTTGACAGCGGATAAGGACCACTTGGCTCACCCAGTCTGCCCATTTCCCTACCTGATGGATAAGCTGCTGATCCTAGTTAACCAGCAACCTACTTATTTCTACCACCACCCCCTAGAATTGCCTTATGACTTTCCCATACATGTTTGAATTCAACCACTGTTTTTGACTCCACAACCTCCTCTGGAAGGCCGTTCCAAGCATCCACAACCCTCTCTGTGAAAAAATACTTCCTAACATTACCTCTGAGCCGCCCCCCCATCTTCAAATTGTGCCCCCTTGTTCTTGCACACCTCTTTTTTTGAAAGATGCTACCTTCTTGGACTTTGTTGATTCCCTTGAGGTACTTGAAAGTTTCTATCATGTCCCTCCTCTCCCTCCCTTTCCTCGAGGCTATACATATTAAACTCCTTTAGTCTGTCTTCATATGTCTTCTGGTGCTGACCCTGCACCATTTTAGTTGCCCTCCTCTGGACAGCTTCCATCTTGTGTATGTCCTTGTGAGATTGGTTCTCCAGAACTGCACACAGTACTCCAGATGGGGTCTCACCAGCTGTCCGCATAGAAGGATAACAACTTCCTGTTTTCTACTGGTGATGCCTCTCCCTATGCATCCCAGTATCCCGCCAGCCCTTCTTACTGCCCTCTCACATTGCTTGCCCACCTTTAAGTCATCTGATATGACTACCCTCAGGTCCCTTTCCATTTTTGTTGTTGTTAGTATCTCACTCCCCCATTGTGTACTCTTCCCCTGGGTTTTTGTTTCCCAGGTGCATTACCTTGCACTTCTTAGCATTGAATCTAAGCTGCCATACATTGGACCATTCAACTAACCCTGCCAAGTCCCTTCTCTTCCTTTCCACCCCACCGTGTGCATCAACTCTGTTGCAGATCTTTGTGTCATCTGCAAAGAGACATACTTTTCCTTCCAGTCCCTCTGCAAAGTCACTTATAAAGACATTGAAGAGGACCAGTCTTAATACTGAACCCTGCGGTACCTCACTAGTAACCCCCTTTCTTCAGGGTGGACTCCATTTACTATTACCCTCTGTGTCCTATTCTCCAGCCAATTCTTTACCTGGGCTATCATCTTGGGACCCACTTCCAGGCTGGCTAACTTGTATAGTAATCTTTTGTGTGGGACTGAGTCAAATGCCTTGCTGAAGTCTAGGTAGGCCATGTCCACAGCCCCCCCCCCGATCTACAACTTTAGTCACCCAGTCAAAGAAATCTATTAGATTTATCTGGCATGACCTTCCCACTATGAATCCATGCTGCCTTGGGTCCTGTGACCCTCTGGCCTCTAGGTACTCGACAATTATTTCAATGGGGGTCCAGTGGAGAGTAACAGTAAAGCCAAACATTCCTGTCCCTATAAAAAAGAAAACCATCCCCGATGTCTTCATCACTTTTTTCTAGCCCTATAAAAAACTTTCAATGAGTGCACATAACTTGGCCATGTTATGGTATTTTTATACCAAATTTTCAACATGGACTTTTTGGGGCCCCACCTCAAGAACAGTGGCACTATCATTTCACTACTCCATCCTGAAAAGTGATTCCATGCAGCGACTGTGAAATCATCTTTTGGGACTGAGGTGGGGTCCCAAGAACCCCATGTTGAAAATGTGATGCAAAAATCTCAAGAAATGGCTGAGATATTGACATAAGTTGAAACCGGTATTGACAGCCATTATACAGTGCTTACCTTGATTTTTCAATTGGTGGTTGTGCTTTGAAGAGTGCAGACATGTCCCGGTCCACAGAAGATGACAGTGCTTAACCTCCAGTGGTAAGCATGGGGTAAGGGGAAGTAAGAGGAGGTGAGTGTGCAGAGGGAGGGTCGGGATGATGGAGGGGGATAGGAAGACGACGAGGGACCATTTTCTTCTTAATAGGGTTAAAAAAAGTAATGAAGACATTGGGGATGGTCTTCTTTTTTATAGGGATAGGAATGTTTGGCTTTACTGTTACACTCCACCGGACCCCCAATCATTGCCAACAGATAATGGGGCTGGCAGAAGCACTCAGTGACCACCCTTGCCAGAGTCACGTGGAGGGGGGAGGTAACAGTGCAAAAGACAACAATAGACAGTTTTCTTTTTTTTCAGGATATAAAAAAATGATGAGGGATATTTTTCTTTCTTTCAGGGAGAGTTTTCTGTACAATTGAGGACACTGGGGGATTGAGCACCCCCAGTTTCAGTATCTTATATTTGGGGGAGGTGTAAGGTGGAGGGTGCTTAGAGGGAGGGTTGTGTGGGGGGAATAACATAAAAAAGAGGGGTAGTTTTCAGCAATATGAGAGGGAGAAAGAGGACATGAGAAGCCAACCACAGCAGCTCACACTTTCAGCTGCATGGCAATCGGCAACCTGCTGCAGAATACAGCTTTACTGTTATACTCTGCCGGACCCCCAATCAATGTCAACAGATAACATGGCTGGCAGGAACAGTCAGTGACCACCCTGGACTGACTCGGTGACCACCCAGGACCAGGGAGCAAGGCGGCACACAAATCGCAGCATGTCTTAGTGGGCTAAATGGTCATGCAAATCAAAGGGCCAAAGCCCTCTCAGATTAAAGCAGCTTCAGTCCTTTGAAGTGCATGACCATTCAGCCCACCAAGCAGAAAGTTGTGTTAGGACCACATCGAGTGATCATTGGGGTATATACTGCTGAGCCTTTGGTTCTGTGAACTGCAATGGGTTCAGCAGTGACACACCCCTGAAATCCATATTGTCACAATACATTGGTTTGCACTAGCACAACCAACATCAAAACATAAAAATAATAAATATGTGTCTTTATTGTTTTTAAAGTTAAATAAATTCAAGAAAAAACAGAAATCTGTTTGTGTGCCCAGGCAGCAGGGGCAACTGTCAGGAAAAAGGGGTGGCTAAGTAAAGGGGGTAATAGCAACGGTAAATAATGGGGTATGAAAGGGGGGAGTGAAACTGTATGAGTTCAAGAGCAGGTGTGTGAGGAATGCTGACATAGGAGATGTTGAGTAAATTGGGAGGAAGAGGTGGAGAAGGAGGAGGAGGAAGATGTTGTGGAGCAGAGGGTAAGTGGAAGTTATTCCAGAAATAAGGGAGACAATGGGAGAAAGTTCTTGCCCATGAGTGATTCTAGCTTTGTGAAAAGTGAAGGAATGCTTTAAGCTGATCAGAGGGAGCTTGGGGAACAGAGTGAAGAGGAGAGAGGAGAGGCAGGAGGAGAGGAGAGGAATGAGGGGAGAAAGCTTCACCAGTATTGTGAGCGAAAGGATGCACAATGGGATTGGTACCTAACCTCAAGAGATAGCAGGGAAAAATCAGAGTAGAAGAAACAGCGATGGGTGTGATGAATAAGTTTAATATGAACTGGCAAAATAAATTATAGAGGGGGTCCAGTAAGATGAGGGCAGTTTGGGCAGCATTTTGTAGCCCGTCTGCATAATCAAACAGCAGGTGACTCATCTTGAGGATCATTTCAAGGCACACACAGAGTGGGAATCAAAACTTGAGTCACAGGGTTCTGAGTATAGAGATCAGCTTTTTAAAGACACTGTAGCATCAATGTAAGTGGAGAAAACCCAGTTGCAGTCCAGACACACACTAAGGTACTTGAAGTAGGGAACTTCTTCAAGGGAGCAGCTATCCAGAGCTAAGAAGTCAGATTTGTGGTGCCTGGCAAGTTTAAGGTCATGAAGACCATTTCTGTGGCAATGAGCAAGACCTGGTCAGTGCAGAAACAGTGTTGAGCATTGACAGAGTCACACTACAAGGTAATTTCCTGTTAGAGTGCTATGACACTGGCATCAAAAAGTATAGTGTCATTCACATTCATGTTACTGTGCATGGAGACAAAGAAAGAGAGGTGGGCCTGATCACTGAGGGAAACAGAAAACAGGATGGTGCCTAGGAGGAGCACTGGGAGACTCCTCAGGTGATAGGAAGGATCAATGAGAAGAAGTCACCTACTTGAATGGATTTGTACCAATCAAATAAGTAGAAGCAGACCCAACAGACAGAGTAAGCAGACCCACTCCTGTGAATATGTTGACTAGGAAAGGATCAGGAAACAGTGTGGAATGTTTTGGCCATGTCAACAAAGATGGCAGAGGTGAGCAATTTCTGCTCCATCTCCTTCAGTACAGAGTTGTATTGCCATAATAGTGAAAAGGAAGTAGAGTGATATTTTTAGAAACCAGACTAAATAATTGGTTTTCAAGGGGACCAGAAACAACTGCACTGCAGGAGATAGCACAGAATTCCATCAGAGCTTTATGTCCTCTATTTTGTCTACAGGGCATTTATTTCCCTCTCAGGACAGCAAGTGTAGTAATCTCAACTTTAAACTGTCTTCCCTGCTACTTGTTAGTGAGGCTGCTGTAACATTAGCGACTGGCTTAGGGAGCAAGTTTAGCCGTGCAATTGACCTGCTTAACTTCTTTAAGTGCTGTTGTTATACCCTATCTATTTTACTGGTTACTGGTCACTGTGTTTACTGCCACTTTAACAATTGGATTAGGGAGTATTTCCAACCATTTCAGGACCTTTTGAACTGCCATCACTGCTGTTACACTCTCTATTGCTTTTTGGTACCAACTCTCACAGCCTACTTGAGTCTGCCACTGGCTCACTGCGTGGTCGAGTCCACTGGCTCTCTCCAAGGCACCATTGTTGCTCCACTCTAGTCCCTCCGATTCTCTGGCTGCACTCCCAGTCCCACGCATGCACACTCGGGTCAGCCCACTGGTCTCTCGCTGTCTCCCTTTCACTGCTTACTAATGTGTCTTTTGTTCTACCTTTACTATTTGAGGTGACAAGACCCCATCTCTCTACATTCACAAACAAGCAGAGCACACTAGGGACAGTGTGGACCATGGGAGCCTGTTAAAGGTAAACAGCACCCACTTCAAGCAGTTTCTTTGCAGGGGTGTTTGCCCGTCGATGCTGCAGATTGACTGCCCTGCCCACCCCAGCCATCCCCCTTTCACTCAAGGGCAGCCCTTAACTTATAGGCACCTTCCTGTCATGTGACTAAGTGTCTGAACTTCCCTTAACAGGTTATCACATTCAACCACTAGAGGAAAGCAGCATCTTTCTCTCCTAGTCCTTTCTCTCTCTCTCTCTCTCTCTCTCTCTCTCTCTCTCTACTAACTAACTCCCCCCACTTCTCTATCTTCCCACCTGGATTTCCCCCCTCCTATTTAGGGTGTCTAAACACAACCTGACCACCAGGAGGCAGTGTCATTAGCACCTTCTGCCTCTTCTCCCCTTGCTTTGTCTCCTCTCTCTAGTCCTCCTCCCCCTTCTTTCTGATGTCCTTCAACTCTTCCCCCCTTATAGACTAGTTTTTTTCTCCTCACCCTGCCCCTAGGATTCAAACCTGGTACCTTTTACTTGGGAGTCTGTCACCCTACTGCTGCGCTATTCTTACAGCCTTACAAACTGTTGTCCATTGGTTCCCATTGATTTTCCACACACACACACACACACACACACACCCTCCAGTACAGCACCTGCCTTACTTGCGCATGCTACACTCCTCAGTCTTACCTTACTCCCCCATGTTCCCACACTATTCCCACCACATTGCACCCCTGCCCTCCCCATGCACCCTCATCATCACTCAACTCACCCTTGCTTTCCACCACTTCACCCCCCCCACCTGCTCAAGGACCCACACCCCCTCCCCACATGACTACATCTGGCCATCCCTCCTCCTGGCCTCTAACAGGCATCCCTTCCCTATCCGTACCTGCTCCCAACAGTCCCCCCCACCTAACGGCATTCAGCAGGAAGAGAGCCCTATGACACCTGCTATTTAGAACCCTCTCCCTCTTCCTGCTTATATCTGGTAATATTCACCCCAACCCTGGTTCCCATTTGGCATCCCCCAATTCCCCCACCCCTACACCTGGGATCTAAATTGCTTCCATTAGTATATGCAGTCTCCTGAAAAAATTCAATGACCTCCAGGTCTGGATGGCACAGCACCAGCCTGACATACTTGCCCTAGTGGAAATCTGGCTCTCCAAATCTACCCCCAGACTGCTCTGTCACCATTTCAGGGTACTTCCTATACTGCAATGATAGAGTTGGCAAACATGGTGGTGGCTGTTCTGTCTATCTACATGACTCTTTTCAGGGTTTTGCCCTCCCTCCCCCCAAAGCTGGAAGGGGGCACCCAAGCTCTGTCACTTTGTCTTCCCTGCTCCTTCCAGGGCCCCGCTTATTATCACCTCTGTCTAAATTCCCCCCCACCAAGGCCAGAAACCTGCCTTCCAGTCACTGATCGACTACCTCACCCACCTCCCCCCCAAAGCTGAACAAACAACAATTGGGGATTTCAACATTAACTGGCTGTCACCCTCTGTCTCTCCATACAAAGACACAATAGCTTCCCTTGATATCATCCAGGTTGTCACCAGCCCCACCTGCCTCAATCCCCACAATGGCTGTTCCACCCTTCTTGATCTCATTTTGTTCAACCAGACCTACAAATTCTCTTACGTCACTGTCCTCTCCAACATCCTAAGTGATCACTCCCTGGTCCTCTGCACCTGGACATGCATGGTAAAAAAAAACACCTAAGACTATCCTTTCCTGGCTCCTCAAACCCGGTAAGCTAGGCCAGCTGAAAGCCCTTCTCTCTAACTGGGACTTATTCCCCATACCTCACCCATGGTCATGCTGCCACCCTAAACTACTTCATCTGCTCTTTCTATGTGGTTTGTGACATAGCTGCCCCCCTCATTAAACATATCTTAAAAGGCAATAATATCCCCTGGATCTCCCAGGTCATCCTAGAACAGATTTAGCACAGAGATAATCTCTGGAAGATAACCTTAGACTCCTGAAAACCAGTGGATGGACAGCTTTGTTGGACCGCAAGCAATAGCTGCACCCAGGACATCTGAAAAGCCAAAGTGGAGTACTTCAAAACTGCCCTCACATCCTCTTAGGGCTTTGGCAGAAGTTCTGAGGAATATGAAATCCCTCAATGGCAAAACCACCTACCCTCTCCAAACCGATTTTATGTCAATGGCTCCATCTCCACCAATCTACAACTTGTTGCAGACACCCTCAAGTCACTCCTTCTCAGACCTTAGCTCAGTTCTTCCCCAAGACTTCTTTGACCCCGTTACTCCCTCCCCCACAACCAGCCTCCTCACCCCCCTTTTCACTTCCATACTCTTACACCCCTTGAGATCAGACCCTACCACCTTAAAGTCCTTGCTGGTGCACTGCATAGTAATGATACCCTAGACCTTCACCTTCTATGCCTAGTTCTGGATGAGGTTCTCTCCCCCCTTACCAGCCTCCTAAACCTCTCTCTGCCTAGACAAATTCCCCTCCCTATGGAAAATGGCTGTTATCACCCTGATCCACTAAGGTGGTGACTGTTTCTCCCCTAGCAACTTCCACACAGTTTCCATCCCCCCCTCCAAAGCCCTGGAATGCATTGTCTCGGACCAACTCACTGAGCATCTCACAAAATATAACCTTCTTTCAAGTAAACAACATGGCTTCCGACAAGGCCACAGTACTTCCACTGCCCTAATTGAGTTCTCCAGTTACCTCCACACTGCTCTTGACCGTGACAGTCTGGCTGGTGATGTCTTCCTAGATGTATCCAAGGCCTTTGACATTGTCAGTCACACCATCCTTATCTCGTCCATCTTGCACCTTGGCATCTCATCTGATGCTAAAGCCTGGTTCTCTGACTATCTATCTAACCACTCCCAACAAGTCAAAATAACAGCACCTCAGAACACCGGCAGCATCATCGGCCACCACTGCGGAGCCCTCAGAAATCTTCAGCTGCCCTCCTGGTCCTGCTTCCCGGACCAGCCTCCCAGATCGTTCCTGTGCCCTGAGCGGTGCCTCAGGACACTGGCGGCATCATCCGCTGCCACCAAGCCCACAGAAATCTTCAGCCACCTTCCTGGTCCTGCTTCCTGGACCAGCCTCCCAGATCATTCCTGCGCCCTGAGTGGTGCCTGAGGACACTGGCGGCATCACTGACCGCCACCACCGAGCCCTCGGATATCTTCAGCCGCCCTCCTGGTCCTGCTTCCCGGACCAGCCTCCCAGGTACTACCGCCAGAACTCCCGGAGTCACACAGCTTTCAGTGGATCCCTCATTGGTTTGCCTGCTGACTTGGTGACTCCTGATTGGACCAGCGGGTAGCCCTAAACTCCCGATTGTTGCGCCTTTGTAAACCGTGCTAGCCAAGCTGCTGTATAGCTTTTTGGAGCCCTACTGCCAGACTGCTTTTAGCGGTCGCTAGCTGAGGTTAAAAATTATATAGCCAGCCTGTTTTTTTCTGACTTTTTGAAATGCATGTACTTTGCCTACAATTACAAGTTTTATTCTAGTTAGTCTCATGCTGACACATTACGTATAACTTAAAAGCGCTGTTAATCTAAGCCATATAAGTGTCAGATGTAATGTACTGTATCTGAAACTGCATTACTTTCCAAGTGATTACAGCCCTGTTGTGGAATTTCTAGTCAGCTGCGTGCCCTCAGTCTCCCTACAGTAAGCCTCAGCTTAGCACACTAATTAAGCTGCCTTCCTCTTGTGTTGCTTTCTGCTCCCATTTTGACTTCTGCTACTTATCCACTGCCCAGAGTCTCTGGGAGCCTGTCTTCCTCCTACTGGCTGTGTTTCAGACTCCCTCAAACCACGCTCTTCTGGTGCCATTCTTCTCTGTTCCATTTGCACCTACCCTTAACTCCTGCACTATGCTATCAGCAGAGGGCCCCCTGCCCTTCACCCCCCAGTAATTATTCTCTCTGACTGTTCTAAAACCTCCTTCTTCTGTCTCTCTAAATCTCTCCCTCTCCTTTCTGAATTGCTAAGTTTTCCCTTTGTCCTGAAATAACACACCCCCACCCCCTCTACGAGCTCCCGTCTGTCCCTCACCTATCTATTGTTCCCAACTTAAATTATCCTTATAACTAATGTTGTTCCCTCTTTCCCTTGCAGATTGCTCCTGCACCCCGAGCAGCACCTCAGGACACTGGTGGCATCATCGGATGCCACTGCCGCCGAGCCCACGGAAATCTTCAGCCGCCCTCCTAGTCCTGCTTCCAGAACCAGCCTCCCAGGTACTGGCACCAGAACTCCCAGAGCTGCACAGCTTTCGGTGGATCCCTAATTAGTTCACCTGCTGACTTAGCAACTCCTGATTGGACCAGCAGGTAGCCCTTAGCTCCCAATTGGTGTGCCTTCTTAGACCGTGCTAGCCAAGCTGCTGTATGGCTTTTTTGGAGACCTACTGCCAGACTGCTTTTAGCAGTCGCTAGCTGAGGTCAAAAATCACAGAGCCAGCCTGTTTTTTGTCCCCCCCCAACCACCGCCTCCCAGGCCACCTATTAAATACACTACTTGCCCAGACCCTAATACTTGCTCTAATACTATTGGTGCCCAGCATCATCTCTCCTGCCTACCGCCCTCACTATAGCTGTTATCCTAGTGGCCCTTGTGGCCCCACTCCTCTTTTCTCCTATGAACCACGGGCATAACTTGTGCCTCCTGTGCACTATCAGTTATGGCACAGACAGCAAAGAATCTACTCCTAATCTCCTCCTTCCTATGCTGTATACCCCCCAATACCTCCCTTAAGTTGCTACCCTGCTCCTCTCCCCCTTATAGCTGAATTAATCCACACCCCCCAAATGGCCACTTCATCTCTTCCAGCCACTACCTGGTCCTTTCATCCTATGAGCCCCCCATTTCTCTACACCTATGCTTGCCTTTTGTCGTCCCTCCACCAAATTACCTCCCGTGCTTCCCATGCTGTCTGCCCCAAAACATCTCTTAAGTGGCACTCACCCAAATCAAGGTGTTTTAACATGCTTCCTCACCACTTAACCCTTGCCTCATTATTCATTACAGTGGGGGACATACACCCAAACCCTGGCCCAGCATCAACCCCCTGTCCTTCAAATTCAATGACTAACCCCCCTGTCAGGGCCACCACTGATAATCGAGCTGGCTCCCTCCCCCGGGGGCTACAATTACTCCACCTAAACATTCAAAGCCTAGCCCCCAAGCTCGATCTGCTCCAGGTACTAGCCGCACAACATGCCCCCGACATTATCATCGTATCAGAGAGCTGGCTAAACCCTAACCTTCAGGACCCAGCCATTGCCATTCTGGGTTTTAATATCACTCGGCAAGACCGACTCACCCGTGGCAGAGGAGTGGCTATCTACACCAACTCAGACTTACATTTTTCTGTCATACTCACTAAATCAGAGCCCAAAGCCTACGAATTGTTCATGCTCAAACTGTCCCCACTTTTCTCACTCCCTATCTATGTGGCTGGCATTTACTGCTGCCCTGGCACCTCAACCACAACAGTCACTGGCCTTGTAAGCCTCCTAGCCTCGCTAGCCCTGTTGCGTAACTTTATATTATGGAGGACTTTCTTTACAACTGGCCATCCCCCACCTTCAACAAAGCTCGCTCCGTGATAACAGCCCTCAATCTTACCCAAACCATCTCAGAACCAACATGCTCAAACCTCAAGACTGGCAATTACTCCCTACTTGACTGGGCTCTCACCCCCACCGGGTCATCAGCTCCGGTCTACTTCCAGACTCTATAAGCGACCATCACATCACCTACTTAGTCCACAAAATCCATCGGATTAAATCCCCTCCCGAATTTCTACTACAACGGTCATACAAAACATTAAACCTCACCACCCTCCTGGAAGAACTAGCTCACTCAAACTGGGACTTTCACCTTAGAAGTAATAATATGGATGATGCACTTACACATTTCCAAAACACCTTCCTCAGCATCTGGTATAAACATGCCCCCCTGTGTCGCATTAGGGTTCGAGGGACTCACCTTCCCTGGATTTCCCCCAAGCTAATGGCATGCCAAAATGCCCAGGACAAGGCGTGGTAAAATTACAAATTTATGCTCCTCCCAGGCCACAACATCATCTACCGCATGCTCCGAAACAAGTGCACCAAGGCCACATGATTAGCTAAGGCTGAATATTTTAACAACACCCTAAACGCCAATCTTGGTAGGCCATCTAAATTTTGGAAAGTTACCAACTCCCTTCCTCCCTCAACAAATCCCCCCCATTCTACTCACACAAGGGACTCTCCTCTCAGACCCTATCTCGGTCGCCTGCGAGTTCAACTCCTACTTCACCACATGTGCTACAACCTTCCTTGCCTCCCTTCCAGCAGTAACCCCGTCCACTCTACAAACTGAAACCCTTATACTGCCTGGCCTGAACACTTTCTCCTTCAGATACATCTCTCCCACAGAAACCTTAGATACCCTGCTCACCCTGAACGCCTGTAAGGGAAAATCACAATGGTTTGGACACCAAACTCCTCTTCCTATCTACCCCGGCTATTGCATCTCCCCTCGCCACTCTTCTAAACCATTTGTTTGCCACTGAATCAATTCCCAAGGAGTGGAAGCATGACACAGTTATACCACTACCAAAAGGAGGGGACCCCACCACTGCGGCAAATTGCTGCCCCATCTCCCTTCTCCCCATCCTCGCTAAACTTCAGAAACACCTTGTGCTCTCACAACTCTTCCACTTCCTCTCTGAATCCAACTTCTTCATGCCGTTCCAGTCTGGATTTAGGAAAATACACTCTACCACCACCTCCTTACTAAGACTCATGGATTCTATCCTCTCAGGGATGGACAAAGGTCAAATTACATCAGCCATCTTCGTCGACTTGGCCAAAGCTTTCGACACTGTATCCCACCCTCTGCTATTATCTTCCTTCTCTGATGCTGGGCTATCCATGATGGCCACTAACTGGTTCAGAGCCTACCTGCAAGACAGAACCCAGTCTGTAAAAATAGCTGATTTCACCTCACCCCCACTCCCTATTGTCACTGGTGTTCCCCAGGGCTCAGTTCTTGGCCCCATTCTCTTTTCCATCCTGCTAAATGACCTGCCAAAAACTTGCTCTACTACCTTAATACGTATGTATGCTGATGACACAGTCCTCTTTACCTCCAGCCGGACCCAAGAGGAAGTCGCTTCCAATCTAAAGGCTGATATCAACAAGATGCAGCTATGGTTTAACTCCCACCAACACTCCCTCAATGTCAAGAAGACAGTCTCCTTGACCTTTGGCACTAGTAGAGACTATCCAGACTTACCTCACCACCAATCTTCCACACCCCTTGATGGAACAGTCCTAGAGGATGTGTTCTCCTTTAGGTATCTAGGGGTCTGGCTTGACTGACACCTTTCCTTCTCCATCCATGTGGACACTATCCTGAAAAAACTATGTCCTAAGCTTGGCGTTCTCTATAGAAATCACAGCTGTCTCCCGCTATCTGTGAGATGAGAAATTGTTCAGAAAATGATACTACCTTCCTTCGACTACTGCGGTATAGTTTACAGCTCTGCCCCTAAGTCCACCCTACCCAGACTGGACCTTCTCTTCAATGCTTTCTGCTGTTTTTCCCTTGACACCCCCCCTCATATCCACCACTGTGAGCTTTTCCATTCACTGGCCCTACTATCACCTTAGCAACCGGTGACTACTTCACAGTGCTAAATTTTTCTTCTAACTTCTGGCTTGGTTCCCTTCTGCCCTACCTCACCTCCTCCCTATCTTCTCCATCAACCCCCCTCTCATGCCCTCAGGTCTATGGACTCCTGGCTATTGGTAATCCCTCACTGGCAGACCTCTGCAGACCAATCGGCCTTCTCCTACCATCTCCCTAAGCTTTGGAATGACCTGCCGGCCTAAATCTGCCATTCCTTCTCTAGACATTCTCTATCCTCTGACCTCATAAACTACTACGTGGCAAACTGTTCATGCTCCTGACCTCCTCCTCCCCTCCTCCCCTTCCCCCCTTCCTGCTACTACCCCCCTTATCATTTCCCCCTTCATCTTATGCTGCCTGACCAGCGGCTTTAGCTAACAACCACAAATGCTGACATATAACTAGGACATATAACATAGGACTGTAAGGTGGCTCATATAGTGCCTATCCACAAGGGGGGATCAAGGGAGGTGGCAGGGAACTACAGGCCTGTCAGCCTGACATCGGTGGTCGGCAAGGTGATGGAGGGCATTGTCAAGGAGAGGCTGGGGGGGACCTGGATAAGTCAGGGTACCTGGACGATAGACAGCATGGATTCATCCCGGGAAAATCATGTCAGACAAACCTGGTGGAGTTCTATGACTGGGTGACAAGTGCCTTGGACCTGAGTAGACCAATGGACGTCCTCTTTCTAGACTTCAGCAAGGCATTTGACTCTGTTCCTCACATGGGTCTGTTGGATAAGCTGGGAGAAATGGGGGTGGGGAACCAGATGATCAGATGGATAGGCACATGGCTCCAGGACCGGACCCAGAGGGTCATAGTTGGCGGGATAGTCTCATCCCCAAGGAGGGTCATTAGTGGGGTCTCACAGGGATCAGTCCTTGGGCCCCTTCTGTTCAACGCCTATGTCTCTGACATAAAGACAGGAATCAGGAGTGAGATGAGTCTCTTTGCGGATGACTCGAAACTGGGGACGGTGGTGGATGGGGAGGAGGGGAGGGTGGCCCTACAGAGGGACCTGGAGGCTCTGGAAAGATGGTCTAGAAAGTGGAAGCTGAGGTTCAATGCAAGGAAATGCAAGGTACTCCACCTGGGGTCCAGAAACCCGGGCCAAGTGTACACCCTGGGGGGGGAAATACTACAAGTCTCAATGGCTGAGAGGCACCTGGGGGTGGTGGTGGATGTCAAGATGGACAACTCTGAGACTTGTAGGAGGGCAGCAGCCAAGGCCAACAGCATTCTGGGATGCATCGCTAGAGGATCACCTCCAGAAGGAGGGAGTGATACTCCCCTCTGTATAACTGCTTGAGTGAGGGCCCTTCTCAGTACACCGTGTACAGTTTTGGAGCCACACTTAAGAGGAACATTAACCTCCTGGAGAGGGTCCAGAGAGGCAACCAAAATGAATTGGGGCTTGGGGACAGGACCTATGAGGAGAGGCTTGAAGAGCTAAATATGTACACATTGGAAGAGGCGTGACCTGGGGGACATGATAGAGGTCTTCAGGTACATGAAGAGGGTAAATAGGGGAGGAACAGTCAGGGTGCTTCAAAGGAAGGAGGAGGGGGCCACTACAGGGCATGGGTGGAAGCTGGAGGGGGGAAGATTCAGGGGAGAAAGGAGGAGGTGCTACTTCACTGAGAGGGTGGTGGAGCCGTGGAATGCTCTGCCTAGGGGGCTGGTGGAGGCAGAGACAGTGGAGGGGTTCAAGAGGGGGTGGGACAGGTACAGGGGAAGGGTTCTGGAAGCAAAATCCAATGCAGCAAGAATATCCAAAACTGGGAAGGGAGAAGCCAGAGAAGGCGAGGGGGGCAGCAAAGTCAGCACCCAGGGTGGGGGCTGACCAAACAAGCAGACATGAAAGACCGTTAGGCCTATTCTGCTGGCATTTTAGTATGTTAGTATAATTTCTACCAGCTCAAGCACTTGCCCCTTACTGCACTTCTGCTTATCTCCCTGTAAAACATTTTCCGTTAGTCAGTGACTGTCATCAATGTATAGTGTAACTTAATCCCATCCTAAAACCTACTCCCTGTTCTCAATGATGTCAAGGCTACAAGTTCTAAGCTGTCAGCATTGTGTAACTCTAAATTCAATTTAATATAAGTAATGTAAGTATGTATGTATGCAAACAATGTATGTAATGACACTCTTAAATCAGGACTCCAATATGTAACTCGATGTTATGTATCATGACCTCTCCTCTGTACCCCCCCCAGGTCACACTGTGAGACAAGCACCTTGTTGCTCAGTGCGCCCTTCCTGGTGAAACATTTCAATAAATATATAAATAAAAACACCCATTCCAAACCCCTCCCTGTTTGCTCTGGTGTCCCACAGGGATTCATCTTAGGGGCTCCTTCTGTTTAGACTTTACCTTAACACCTTACCAAAAGCCTGCTCTGAAAAAAATCCTCCTTTATGCGGATGATGCTGTCCTCTACTCATCCCATACTAATCCTGCCTCCCTTGAACTTTCCCTCCAGCAATCCTTCAAAGTAGATGAGCCTTGGTTCATCAAAAACAAACTTGTTCTGAATCAAAAAAAGACAAAGGTAATGCTGTTCTCCCACCACTAGAACAGACTCAAGGATTTCCCACTCCACATCCATACCTCCCTCTCCCACTCTCTTGAACAGGTGAACATGTTTAAGTACCTGAGTGTCACACTCAATTCTGCTCTTACCTTTCATGACCACATCCACCACCTCTGCACCTCTGCAAACTCCCATCTTGGACTACTCTATCAGCACAGGGACTGCCTCCCACTGAAGCTTTCCAACTTGCAATTATGTCTTCAGTATTGTCCCACATAGATTACAGTATCCTCATGTATGGATCCACTGACAATACTGCACTTCATAGAGTCAAAGTCTCCTTAAACAAAGCCTGCCACCTAGTCACTGGATCCCCTAGTACAACCCACACCTGCATGCTATATAGCCAAACCAACTGGCTAAACTTTGAAGACAGGTTAAAATACTAATCCTGCCTCATGGCCAGAAAGATTGTTTTGGGAAATAACGGCTCCAGCATCTCCCATCTCATTCAACCAGCCCTCTCTATAGGGACCACTTGTAGCTCGCTCAAACCTACCCTACAAGTACCTCACCTCAAAACCTCCCTGAGGCAGTGCTCCTTTTTTAAAGAGCCCCTCTCTGGCTCAACTCCCTTCCTGTCTCTATCACCCAAGGACGCAAACTTGGGTGCTTCAAATCCTTGCTCCATGACCACCTCCGCTCCTCTTGCTCCTGCAAGTGCCCCTAGCCCCCTCCCCCGACAATGGACTCCTATTCAGTTACAATTTTCTTTAAGATTGTGCTCAGCAAAACTAAGTGCTTCCTTTACTACAAATAATGCTGACTTGTCTCTTCTGTAACTGCATACACAATGCCATCATTATACAAATGTATATTATATTAGCCACTCTTCTGTCTGTATTATCTTTATTCTCTGTTCAACAATGTATTATAGCTATATATTGTCTGTAAACTCTGTATGTCTCTGATGTGGAGTGCCTTTGTAAAGGAGTCTCCAACTCAAAGGTTTGTAATTCTAATACTGTTCAATAGTTAATTAAATAAATAAAATAAATGGGGCAAAAAGAGGATGAAGAATCAAAACAGGAGATGAGCTGGGGGAGAACAAACAGTTCTTAGCTCTTCAATAAAAAAAGGTCATAGAGGCAGTTAAGATGGTGTATTGCAGGGCCACTAAAAGTATCAGAGGTATGGAGGAAAAAGTCTATGAGGAGATGCTAGAGGCCATTAACGTGTTGACCTTACAGAAAAGCAGGCCAACTGGGATATGATCTGAGTCTTCCATGTATTTGATAATGGCTTCTAAGGCCTTGCCCAGCACTGATATTAGGATGACTAGCTGTATAGTTGTCTGGACCCAACCTTGCCTCTTTTCTTGAATGGAGATCACAATGGTTACTTTTCATTCTTCTGGCACCACAGTCTGCAGGACTCAATGGGGGACCTGAGCATAAGGTAACATATGTTGTATGTTTTATGTACTGTACTATATATCACTTACCTTCAAAGTACTCTTCCCAAAGCTGTCAATTCACATTAAGGAACATCCGAAGGAACTAGAAGGGGAAAGGATCAGATCTATTCCAGCACAGTAGCTTCTTCTAGTTGTTTTTACACTGTTTCTTGTGGATTTTGCTTGGTAGAAGGTTATTTCTTTTCTTTCTTACTACTTCTAATGGGCTAGCAGGGTATTGTTTTGGGGCTGTTGTAATTTTGAAACCTGTTTTGGTGGCTATAAGTGGGCTCATTTGTTTGATGTTTCACTGTGTAGCAAGCTGCATTTGTGGAGGACTATTTCTTCTGATTTAAAACCTATTTGGTGTGATTTAATTGGGGTTGTTTCTTTAAATTGGAGACCTATATCTTCTAATTTCAAGCCTATTTTGATGTGTTGTAGGTGAAGCTGTTTGAATTGGAGACCTGTTTCTTTTGGTAGCAAACCTATTTGGGGGACTTTGAGTAGAATTGTGATTCATTTTTGCTGGCTTCACTAGCCGCAAAGATTAGTGCATAGTGGGGGAAAGGTACTAATGGTCTGGCCAGGTCTCACTCAACTATCTGGAGGTGAAGCTGAATCAGATTTGTGGTGTCAGTTGCTTTGGCTTCTTGGAAGGAACTAGAAGGGGAAAGGATCAGATCTGTTCCAGTACAATAGCTTTTTCTTGTTAGTTTTACATTGTTCCTTGTGGATTTTACTTGGTAGAAGGTTATTTCTTTTCTTTCTTACTACTTCTAAGGGGCTAGTAAGGTATTGTTTTGGGGCTGTTGTAATTTTGAAACCTGTTTTGGTGGCTATAAGTGGGCTCATTTGTTTGATGTTTCACTGTGTAGCAAGCTGCATTTGAGGAGGACTATTTCTTCTGATTTAAAACCTATTTGGTGTGATTTTATTGGGGCTGTTTCTTTGAATTGGAGACCTATATCTTCTAATTTCAAGCCTATTTTGATGTGTTGTTGGTGAAGCTGTTTGAATTGGAGACCTGTTTCTTTTGGTAACAAACCTATTTGGGGGGCTTTGAGTAGAATTGTGATTCATTTTTGCTGGCTTCACTAGCTGCAAAGTTTAGTGCATAGTGGGGGAAGGGTGCTAATGGTCTGACCAGGGGCCTCAGCTACCTGATTGTTTCTGGAAACTTGGGCTGGTCCCACCCCCACAACCCTTTACCCCACCCATCCTGTCCATGATTTCCTTTATACCAGGTGTTCTGACATCACTTCCTCAAACGGGAAAAGGATATGCACCTGTCATAGCAGAAGCAGACATCCAATAAAGGAACAGCAGTGAGTGAAGAGGTGACTGCTATCTCAGTGGAAGGGAAGTAACTGCAAATCAAGGAGCTTTCATTGTTACTTCTTTACATTGCTATTGCATTGTGGAAAGGAAAAGTAGGAGTCTGAAGAAGGTTGTGCAATAGCTACTCAAAGTCTCTTTTTGGGTGTGGATAGGAAGGATAGGAATATAAAAAGCAGTTTCTCAATATATCTAAACATGTACAACAAAGGGGGTAAGGGAAATTAAGAAAATAATGTTTTGCACTGATAGAGGGGAAGAGACTTGGGGGTGTTTGGTATCCTTCATCTGGAAGGGTGGGGGTCGTTGGTGGGCAATGACAGCAATGGGTAGGGGGCTAGGCTGCAACAACTGCAGTGCACCAATCTTTCTAAAAATTGCCTGGAGTGGGGGGGGGATGTTGAGTGTATAACCACATAGAGAAACTTAGAAAGGAGTTTGAGGCTCTGCAGGAGGGACTAAGACAGAAAAGGAAGACTGGGGGTGGATTTAGCCCAGTACTGGAGGGAGGAAGGAGGGGAGATGAAGGATGGTAATTTGAGCCAACAGTGGTGGTGAGGAATGGATCAGAAGAAAGGAAGCAGAGACAAAGGGGCCTAGGCCAGGAAGAATTATTGCCAAAGAAACAAGATCAGGAGACAAAAGACAAATGGAAGGAGGTGATAGGGACTTGTGAGGGGAGGCAAAGAAGTGGCAAAAGTCATGGAGTAGAAAGGAGAGAACAGGTTACTATGAAGAGAGAGGGAGTGGGCATTTGTGAAGGGTCTTCAGAAAATAGTTTTGCACTGCTAGAGAGGAAGAAGAAGAAGGAGGAGGAGGGAAATGATGAAATTAGAGGAATGATTGATAAATGCATGGACCAAACTGGAGTGGGGGGACGTTCTGCTGGGAGAATTGCAACAGGGGCAAAAGGGGAAATAATGTGCAGGAGGAAGAAGAGGAGCCAGAAATGGGATAGGGAGATGAATGGAAGCAAGCAGGGAGTAAGAGGGGTGGAACCTTAGTGCTGGGGGACTCAATACTAAGAGAAGTCAGGTGGGGTAGCAAGGGGGAGAAGCATAGTCACATTTGGGTGGAGGCCATGCAAGGAATGACAGTGGAAAAGGTGGGACAATCTGTTCTGAAATATGCTCAAAGGGGTAGAGACAAGCCTCACTTAATTATACATCTTTGGATGAATGTCTTGGCTGACAAGACAGTAGATATAGTCCACAGGAGGTTTGAGGAACTAGGACAATTATGTGAGGGGGCAGGAAGATCAGTAACTTTTTCAGAGATACTTCCAGTGCCCAAGGCAAGCACAACAAGAAAGCTGAGAATATAGTAATTTAAGGGATGGCTAAGAACCTGGTGTTGTGCTAAAGGGTATGGGCTGTTGGGAGGGTGGGGAGGAACCTGGGAGGACAGTAGTCTCTATGCCAAGAACAGACTACACTTGAGTGTGGAGAGAAAGAAAGTGTTGAAACAGAGGATGAAAGAGTACATAGAGGAAGTTGAGAATTTAAACTAGGAGTGGGGGGTGGCAATTGGACAAGAGACATGCAGAGACCACAGGTTGGGAAACCATATGAACTTACCCACCATAACAGTGACAAAGGACAAATGGCAAGTACTATTGGTGATGCTAGTAAAAGAGGGCAGGATGGGGGGGGAGGGTGGAATATGGTTACCCTTAATGCTAGGAGCCTTGGGAGGAAAACTACAGTTACAGGAGATCATGGCAGAGGAACAGATGGACATTGCAGCCATCACAAAAACACAGGCCACCCAACACAATGACTGGGACCTGTCTGTACCAGGATACAGGTAATTTCATAGGGACAGGGTGATTGGAAAAGGAGGGGGTGTGGCGCTATATGTGAAGGAAGGACTGAAGTGTGTAAGGGAGAAAGGGGAGGAGGGTAGTACAGAGTCACTTTGGATGCAAATTCAGGATTCCAAGAATAAGATTCTCAGAATGGGAGTGGTGTACAGGCCGCCATATCAGATGGAGGAGTTAGACAGGGAACTAGTGGGACAGATCAGGAGGACCTACGAGAAGGGTAGTGTGGTGATTGTGAGGGAACTTCAACATGCCAGGAGTGGAATGGAGTACCCCAACAACTACGAATAGAAGGGAGCAGGTAGTGCTAGATGCCTTCCAGGACAGCTTCCTGCTGCAAATGATCAGTGAACCAACCAGGTTAGGGAATCCCCTTCACCTTGTGCTGGCAAATGGGCACTTTGTGAGGGAACTTACAGTGGATGAACCGCTGTCAGGGAGTGACCACCACTTAGTATGGCTCACATTGGATATGTGCAAGGGAGGATTGGAATCTGGCACAAGAGTGCTGGAGTTCAGGAGGGCCGACTTTGGGAGAATGGGGGAAGTGGTAAAAGATACCTGGCCAGAATTCAATATAGTATGGCCACTAACCAGAGGTGGGAGCTCATAAAGCTGGGGATAGTTGAGGCAACCAAAACCTGCTGCAAAGCCCACAACAAGAAGGCTAGGGCTAAGAAATCAAGCTGGTTGAGCAAGGAGGTCATTGAAAAGGTAAGGAGGAAAAGAGCTGCTTT
Source organism: Neoceratodus forsteri (assembly GCA_016271365.2). NCBI lineage: Eukaryota > Metazoa > Chordata > Ceratodontiformes > Ceratodontidae > Neoceratodus > Neoceratodus forsteri. Next base: position 216,298,234 of record CM057451.1, read on the forward strand.
TAGCAGATACAAGAAAACAGGGAGGGGGAGGACAGGGAGGAGGAGTACTTGATGGACTCGAAGGAGGTGACAAGGGCAGTGAGGGGAGCCAAGGCATCTATGGAACTCAGGCTGACATAAGGCATTAAGAAGGGGGAGAAGGACTTCTTTAGGTACATCAGGGAGAAAAGGAGCTGTAAAGACCACATAGTAAGGATTAGGAAGGAGGGAGGTTGGTTGGAAGCAGGGTGCGATAAGGCAGGATCTCTGAATGATTACTTCTGCTTGGTTTTTACTAAGGAGAACAGGGGGGTGACACCCAAGGGGGGAGGAATGGTAGAAACGGGGGGGGGTGACAGATGGGGAAATCATGGAAGACAGAGTTAGGGAGGGTTTGAAGGCACTGAGGGTGGACAAGGCTCCAGGCCCAGATAGCATCCACCCCAGGGTACTAAAGGAGCTGGCAGAGGTCCTTGCATAGACACATAGATACATAGACAGTGTCGGCAGATAAGGGCCTATGGCCCACCCAGTCTGCCCATTTGAGCTTGTAAGTTCACTTTATGTTTTCCTAGAAGTCTGTTGCCCCTTACCCCTGACCTCCAGAATTCCTTTATGCCTATCTCATGCATTCTTAAATCCCGTGATTGTTTCAGCCCCCTCCACTTCCTCTGGCAGGGTGTTCCACTTGTCCACCACCTGTTCTGTGAAGAAATTCTTCCTCACGCTTCCTCTGAATCATCCTCCTCCAACTCATCCCATGCCCCTCTAGTCCTGGAACATCTTTTCACTTAAAAATAGTGTATTCCTGCACCCTGTTCCTCCCTGTAAGATACTTGTATGTCTCTATCATATCCTCTCTCTCCCTCCTCTTCTCCAGGGAGTACATGTTCAGTTCCTTCAACCTGTCCTCATAGGACTTGTGATGCAATCCATGTACCATCTTTGTTGCCCTCCTCTGAACCTTCTCTACCCTGTCTATGCCCTTACATAGGTAAGGTCTCCAGAACTGTACACTGTACTCCAGGTGGGTCTCACTAGTGTCTTGTATAGTGGAATTATGACCTCCCTTTTCCTGCTGGTGATGCCCCTGCCTATGCATCCCAGCATCCTATTTCTTTACCTGCTGCCTTGTCACACTGTTTCCCTACCTTGAGGTCATCAGAGATGATAACCCCATGATCCCTTTCCTGCTTGCTGCATGCTATATCCTCACCCCCCAAACTGATATATTGTGCCAGGGTTTTTGTGCCCCATATGCATTATCTTGCACTTCTTTGCATTGAATTTCAACTGCCAAACCCCTGACCATTCTTCAAATTTCTGCAGGTCCCTTCTCATTCTGTCTACACCATCTGGTGTGTCTACTCTGTTACAGAGCTTTGTGTCATCAGCGAACAGTGAAATTCTGCCTTCTAGGTCCTGCGCAATGTCACTGATGAAGATGTTGAGTAGGACCGGTCCCAGCACTGATCCCTGTGGTACCCCACTGGTCACTCTTCCCTCTGTGGAGAGACAGCCATTTACTACCACCTCTGTGTCCTGACACCCAGCCAGTTACCTACCCACCACACTACTGTTCTGCCCACACCCATATTCCCCAGTTTGTGTAATAGTCTTCTATGTAGCACTGTGTCAAAGGCCTTGCTGAATTCCAGATAGGCCATGTCCACTGCCCTCCCCGATCCACTTCCCTAGTCAGCCAGTCAAAAAATGCAACGAGGTTGGTATGACATAACCTCTCCCTGGTGAAACCATGCTGCCTTGGGTCCTGTAGTCCATTGAAAACCAGATATTCCACCAATCTCTCCTTCAGTAGTACTTCCATGATCTTCCCCACTACCGAGGTGAGGCTGACTGGTCTGTAGTTTCCCGCTTCCTCTTTGTTCCCACTTTTGTATAAGGGAACTACATCTGCTGTCCTCCAGTCTTTGAGTACCTCCCCTGTTTCCAGTGATTGGCTAAACAGGATATCCAGAGGTTCAGCCACCACCTCTCTTAGTTATTTAAGGACCCTGAGGTGCACCCCATCTGAGCTCATTGCTTTATCAACTCTTATTACTTCCAGCTCCTTCAGGACCCATTCTCGTGTAAAGGGACTTGAGTCCATTTCTGCACCATTCTCACTGCTCGTACTCCCTTCAGACCCATTACCCTCCTCTTCCTCAGTAAATACTGAGCAGAAATAACTGTTCAGTATGTCAGCTTTACTGTTGTCATCCTCCATGTGGCCCCCATCCTCCCCATTCAATCTCACTATCCTTGCAGGATCTTTGGCAGACCTATTTAATGCCTCACTACATTCGGGATGTGTACCTCAGGACTGGAGGATGGCTCATGTGGTGCACCTCCACAAGATTGGCCCCAAGGATGAACAAGGAAACTACAAACCAGTGAGCTTCACATCCATTGTGGGTAAGCTTATGGAGACTATCCTGAAGGAGAGGCTGGTGGCCCTCCTAGAGGCAAAAGGACTACAGGACAGCAGACAGCATGGCTTAATATGTGGCAGATCCTGCCAAACCAACCTGGTGGAGTTCTATGAAAGGGTATTTAGGCAACTGGACAGGGGCCATGCAGTGGCTGTCCTGAATCTGGACTTCAGTAAGGCATTCAACTCGGTGCTGCATGGAAGGCTGGGAAGTAAGTTAGAAGGCTCAGGGGTGGGTGCAAAGCTGGTGAGATGGGTAGGGAACTGGCTTCAGGGAAGTCAACAGAGGGTGGTGGTGTGTGGGCAGCTCTCACACTAAAGGGTAGTGACGAGTGGTGTTCCACAGGGCTCGGTGTTAGGACCAGTGTTGTTTGGGATATTCATTGCAGACATATCATTGGACATCAAGAGCAAGATCAGTTTGTTTGAGAAAAAGACTGAGGTAGAAAGGTCAGTGGGGGATGCTACAACAGAAGGTAAAGCCATCAAAAAATGGAGAGCAATGAGTACCAATGCCCATAGTCTGGGTAACAAGCTTCCTGAATTAGTGGCCTTGATGGAGGAGGAACATCTGGATATCGTAGCAGTCACAGAAACATGGTACACACAAAACCATGACTGGGACGTAAACATACCAGGATACACTATCTACAGGAGGGACAGGGAGGGTAAAAGAGGAGGAGGAGTAGCTCTTTACATAAGGGAAGGAATCAAAGCAACAGAACAAAAGGGTAAACAGGGAGGAGAAGAAGCACTGTGGGTAAATTTGGAGACAGGCAATGGCACAACAATCCACTTTGGGGTTATGAAGACCCCCTTCTCAGGGGAGGAAATGGACAAGGAAATGGTAGAAAGTATACTTCAGAATGGCAGAAAAGGGGAGATATTGCTGATGGGTGATCTGAATATGCCAGATGTTAACTGGAGTGCAGCTGCAGCAGCCACTCAAGAGTGGTTATTCTAGATGCCCTACAGGGGCATGCCTTAGACAACTAGTATTGGAGCCCACTCGAGAGGGAGCAATCTTAGACCTGGTTCTCTCAAATGGAGATGGAGAGAGGATCACAGATGTAGAAGTGGGTAGCCATCTGGGAACTAGCAACCATAGAACAGTATGGTTCACAATAAACACAGCAATAGAGTCAAGCCACACAAAGGCAAAAGTACTGGACTTTAGGAGGGCTGACTTTGCCAAAATGGGTGAGTGCCTGAGGAATGCACTAGCAAATGGGCAGGAAGGAGGGGTGGAAGAACAATGGGGAATAATAAAAACTGCCATCACAGAGGTAACAAGCCTTTGTGTGAAGTAAATAAACAAAACAAAACGATGTAAGAAACCACTATGGTTCTCAAAGGAAGTGGAAGTGAAGGTTCAAGAGAAAAAGAAATCATTCAAAGAGTACAAGGAATCGCAGAAGGAGCATGACAGAGAACTGTATCAGTTAAAGCAAAAGGAAGTTGGGAAGGCAGTCAGAACAGCAAAGGCCCAAACCGAGGAAAACATAGCCAACTCAGTTAAGAAGGGAGATAAAACCTTTTACAGGTACATCAGGGAGCGAAGGAAGACCAAGGGAGGGATAGTGAGGCTTAATAAAGGGGAGGCAGGGTGGGCAGAGGGAGACTGTTAAAAGGCAGAGATACTAAACAAACTTTTTTGCTCAGTATTTACAAATGAAGAGGGGAAGGTACCTAAAACAAACAGTAGAAACACTCTGGATACAGAAGTTGATACCAGCCCATTTACAGAAGAAAGGGTTATGAAAAAACTCTTAAAACTGAAGATGGACAAAGCAATGGGGCCTGATGGGATTCATCCCAGAATTCTAAAAGAGCTAAGGGTAGAACTAGTGACACCACTGACTACCTTCTTTAACAAATCATGGGAAGAGGGGGTGGTACCCGAGGACTGGAGGAGGGCAGATGCGATTCCCCTTCACAAAAGTGGGAGCAAGGCAGAAGCAGGAAACTACAGACCTGTTAGTTTAACCTCAGTGATAGGGAAAATGATGGAATCACTTCTGAAGGAAAGAATTGTCAAGTATCAAGAGGACAGAGGGGCACAGGACCCTAGTCAGCATGGATTCACAGCAGGAAGGTCATGCCAGACAAATCTGATAGATTTCTTTGACTGGGTGACCAAAGTAGTAGATCAGGGAGGGGCTGTGGACATGGTCTACCTAGACTTTAGCAAGGCATTTGACACAGTCCCACACAAAAAATTAATATACAAGTTAGCCAGCCTGGGAGTGGGTCCCAAGATGACAGCCTGGATAAAGAATTGGCTGGAGAATAGGACACAGAGAGTAATAGTAAATGGAGTCCACTCAGAAGAAAGGGGGGTTACTAGTGGGGTACCGCAGGGTTCAGTATTCGGACCGGTCCTCTTCAGTGTCTTTATAAGTGACATTGCAGAGGGACTGGAAGGAAAAGTATGTCTCTTTGCAGATGACAACAAGATTTGCAACAGAGTTGATGCACAAGGTGGGGTAGAAAGGATCAGAAGGGACTTGGCAAAGTTAGAGGAATGGTCAAATGTATGGCAGCTTAGATTCAATGCTAAGAAGTGCAAGGTAATGCACCTGGGAAACAAAAACCCAGGGGAAGAGTACACAATGGGGGGTGAGATACTAACAACAATAACAATGGAAAGGGACCTGGGGTAGTCATATCAGATGACCTAAAGGTGGGCAAGCAATGTGAGAGGGCAGCAAGGAGGGATGGGGGGATACTGGGATGCATAGAGAGAGGCATCACCAGTAGAAAACAGGAAGTTATTATCCCTCTGTACAGGCATCTGGTCAGACCCCATCTGGAGTACTGTGTGCAGTTCTGGAGACCCAGTCTCCGCAAAGACATAGACAGGATGGAAGCTGTCCAGAGGAGGGCAACTAAAATGGTGCAGGGTCTGCACTGGAAGACATATGAATAGAGACTAAAGGAGCTTAATATATATAGCCTTGAGGAAAGGAGGGAAAGGGGGGACATGATAGAAATGTTAAAGTACCTCAGTGGAATCAACAAAGTCCAAGAGGGTAGCATCTTTCAAAAAAAGAGGTTTGCAAGAACAAAGGGCCAATTTGAAGATAGAGGGGGTGGTTCAGAGGTAATTTAAGGAAGTATTTTTTCACAGAGAGGGTTGTGGATGCATGGAATGGCCTTCCGGAGGAGGTTGTGGAGTCAAAAACAGTGGTGGAATTCAAGCATGCATGGGACAATCATAAGGCCATTCTAGGGGGTGGTGGTAGGAAGAAGTAGGCTGCTGGTTAACTAGGATCAGCAGCTTATCCAGTAGGTAGGGAAATGGGCAGACTGGGTGGGCGAAGCGGTCCTTATCTGCCGTCAAATTCTATATTTCTGTGTTTCTATATATTGCCTGTTTGTGTCATTTCCAGCTACCACAGCCTTTCAAAAGTTTCAGTAGAACCCTAATGAAGTTTGTGGTTCAGATTCCTGCCACGAGGGCACAAAATAAAGTTTCTTGAATGGAGACAAAAATAATTAGGTGATTGGAGGAGACACAGAAAAGTGTGTTCAATTTCAGCATTATCCCTATACTGTAAATCTGCTGTTTAGCAACTTAGGAAAGAGCCCAGAAAATGATTGCAAAAGAGGCATGTCATATAGAATGCAGCAACAACAGTGATCTAGTGAACTCTCCTCACATAGCTTTTCAAACTTGTTGACCATGTCACTACTGTTTTGCAGGGAGTCACTATTAGGTAATCTGATTTAAAGAGCAACTGATGCCATCTGGCCAAAAGAGCAACATTGCAGAATTAGAATAAGCATTCCCCTAGTAAATCTCATGCCAAAAACTAGATTTCTGTGTTACTTCATTTAATGTTATGAGCTATTTTTTAACCCTTATTTTGCTATCTGTTCAAAAAAGACTGTATCAGTGAAGAACTGTTGATCATGTCATCTTGGGACCTCACAGTCTAGTATTATCAGCAAGCTTATAGGACCTGTTTCTCCAAAGTTGTAAAGATCATGTGTAATGATTTTCCCAAGTAAAACAGGTAGCACCAGTCAGTAAACATTGCTTTAAAAACTGTGTGTGTTTCAGGTTTTGTAATAACGCTGACAATATTTTGTTTATGTGCCTTTTTTTTTGTAATCCTTTTTCCAGGGTTGCTGGATGCTGGGTCGAAGTACACTGCTGTGAGGTTTGCACACTGAGTAAGTTGCTGATGTGGTAAAAGATAGAGATCATTCACACCTATAATTCAATTGAATCAGTTTCTAAGAAAGGCACTTTAAAACAATTATTCCATCTTGTCAGTGGGGGTGGGAGAAGTAGTGCTGTTTTCAAAACTTATTAGGAGTTGTTACTTTAGCCAGCACAATGTGTTCTCTCTGTTAACCTGTTTTGACCTATATTTAGGCTCATCTATGTTCTACTCTAAATTAAAAAGATCATTTCACCAGACCTAACACCAGGGCCCCTGGTGTTCTGCAGCAGAATTTTCTGATTTCTGCGGCAGGGCTCCTTGACTTCTGCAGCAGCATTTTCTGATTTCTGTGGCATGATTTATTAATTTCTCAGGCAGAATGCAGTCCTGTCATTGGCTAAATATGATGTGATGTCATCGATGACATCATATGCTGAGCATAGAAGAGGTGCTTCAGGATAAATGAGGTGGGAAAGAAAGCCTGACACTATGGAAAAACAGTATATTTATATGAAAATTCACCAAAAACAATGAATTCTGCTGCACTATATATATTCTGCGGCATGATGCAAATTCTGCGGCAAATTCCTCAACCGCAGAACCACAGAACTCCTGGGGCCTTGCCTAACATTTCCACCCCAGTAGGAATTAACACATTTAAGACCCCTATTAAAACATATTGTAAAGCAGACACTGACAAACAGCAGTGAATTTACCAGCATTACAGTACTAGCAGTACAGCAACCCATCACTATAGCAAACTAAAAGGGAGCCATAATCTGTATTCATTATAGCTCCCCATTCATTACAACGAGGGACGCTACTATGCACTAACATCAGCTGGTGCATATGTCACCCACACATGTCAAACACTTCCCATATTCCTTATACACTGCACTCTCAGCAAAATAAAGCTAAAATCAAAAATACCCTAGTTTTAACTGCTAGCTGAGACTTCAAGTTAAAGACTGCACCTGTGACAGGAATGACGTCTCAGAGCTTCCACGCACTTTACAAACATGCCCCCCCACCCCAATTCACAGACTCATCACTGCAGATATCTGTGCACAAACCAGTACACTGGGAAATAGTAAAAGCAAAAAAGAAACAGATTGACAAAAAGAAAAACCAGTGAACAAGAACAAAACACCTCTCTCCCAATTCCAGATCTTTTTTAATGCTAGTCCTGCTTTCATAATCTCCCCATCTGACTCACAGATTGCAGCTCCAGCTGGGTCACATCTGGCTTCCTCAGTATGAATCAGAACATACTGTGCATAAAATAAATTCCGTACTGGACAACATTAATTTGCTAAGTAAAGATGAGAGTCGGGTGAGGGATGGAGAGGCAGCATGTTTGTAAAGCATGTGGAATCTCCGAGTCACCATCCATGTTTCAGGTGATGTCTTTTACTCTGAGTCTCAGCTAGCAGCTAAGATGTGGACATTTTTTGACTTTAGTTTTTCACTTTGTTTTACTGACAGTACAGTGTGAAAGGCATATGGACAGTGTTTGATGTATGTGGGTGCCAATTGCTGGTGTGGATAGGAATTCTGAAGAACAAAAATACTGAAATTTTGGGAGCTACATGATGCATTTGTTATAGCCGCGTTTTTGCTATAGCAGGGTTTGCTGTAGCGAGGTGCTACTGTATAACTTCCTAACAGGCACAGTAAAGTAGCATTCCAAATAGCTTTAGCAGCCTGGAGGCATGATGACTCAACATCCAGCAACCCTTGAGAAATGGACCACACCAAAAAGCATTATAAAATACAATTTTGTCAGCCTTGTTAAAAAACCAGAAACACATAGGGCCAGATATTCAAAAGGGTTGCGCCATGCGCCATAGGGTTGCACCTGCGCAAGTCCAAAGTTGCTCCATTCTGCGATATTCAGCAGGAGGCAGTTGCGCCACAGAAAACATGCTGAGCAACAGCGCAATGCAAATGAATGCATGCTCAACTGGAGGGGGAGGAACCATGCATAAACTGCACAGCCCGATATTCAGCCGGGCTGTGCAGAGTTGTGCAGGCCTAACCCCCAACCTCGCCTGCAGGACGTTGAGCCAAAAAACTTAAGTCGAGGCCACCCACAGGTGAGCTGCTGTATTGCATGGCGCAACACAGCAGCTGCCACCTGTGGCTGGCCCCCAACCCAGTCCCTGTGCCCCCCAGCCCGATTAAGCAGCATAGTGTTCCCCCACCGCCTGGATCGGACATCAATGTGGCACCCCCTACATATCCCTGGTGGTCCAGTGGACCGAATTGCCCGATCGCGGGCGGTATCTTTAACCCCCCCTCCCGTTCATATTCCCTGGTGGTCCAGTGGACTGAAATGCCCGATCGCGGGTGGTATCTTTAACCCCCCCTCCTGTTCATATTCCCTGGTGGTCCAGTGGACCGAATTGCCCGATCGTGGGCGGTATTTAAAAACACCTCCCCCCCATTCATATTCCCTGGTGGTCCAGTGGACCGAAATGCCTGATCGTGGGCGGTATCCTTAACCCCTCCTGCCGTTCATATTCCCTGTTGGTCCAGTGGACCGAACTGCCCGATTGCAGGTGGTATCTTTAAACCCCCGAACATAGCCCTGGTGGCTATTGACCCCCACCCACCCACCGACGCCCACCTCCCGCTCCCCGGCGGCCGGTGACGCAGCATCCACCGCCCTCACGGCCCCTCGCGACTGACAGCCCTGTATGGCTGAAGCCCATTGGTGCAGAGTAAGAGCACGCGTGCAGCCCATACCATACATGACAGTCCAGATTTGTGAATGAATCAGATACCGCCCATGATCGGGCAATTCGGTCCACTGGACCACTAGGGAATATGAACGGGAGGGAGGTTAAGGATACTGCCCATGATCGGGCATTTCAGTCCACTGGACCACCAGGGAATATGAATGGGAGGGGGGTGTTTTTAAACATACCGCCCGCGATCGGGCAATTCGGTCCACTGGACTACCAGGGAATATGAATGGGGGTGTTTTAAACATACTGCCCGCAATCGGGCAACGGTCCACTGGACCACCAGGGAATATGAAGGGGAAGCCATTGGTGCCACGATCGGGCTGGTGGGGGACACTGCCAGCGATCGGGCTGCGGGGCATTGGTCCCCGACGTGACTGCCGCGTGGCAGGGGGCCAGGCGCAAGTCCTCGGATCGGGCGCCCTACATGCTAATGGCATGCAAATCGGAAGATAATGACATGCAAATGGCCCCTGCACCTTGCATGTATTATAGCCCCATTTGCATGTCACCTTTGAATATCATGGATTTGTGCATGGCACGTTGGTACTTGCACCACCGCAAGTTGACTGTTCACTCTGTCAACTTGGCGCTTGCCAGTTCCACCGCGCTTATGCACAGTGGTTGTGAAGGAAGTTTATATTCAAAGGAGTTGCTCAATAGCACAACTCTTTTGAATATCGCCCGGGACACACCCCTGCGCATCTATTTTGCGCAGCGCAAGGACTTGCGCCTTTGAATGACGCAGTTTGAATATCCAGCCCACAATGTTTTTATGGCAATGTTATTTGAATGATGCTGCCTGTGTTTTTTTTTAGACAACTATTGCACATGATCTTCAGTTTAGTTCAGTTTACTGATTGACAAGACAGAATTGTCATTACAAAATATTGCACAATAAATTTTAGTATGCATAAATACACATACAACATTCTACATTGTTAAAATTCATAGAGGTACAATTATCAATAAATATACAGGGAAATTGAGTAGTACAATTAAATTGGTATTTCTACCAGTAAACTTATTCAGATGTTTATAATTAAACTATTGCACATGTCTCTACATCTAAGATTTAGTAACACATACAGTATAAGCATTACCCTTATAGTAACCTATTCCTTATTTATAATATGACATTTCTTATGTTCTGTCTTTTTACGGAACAATGGAAAACTTTTTAATATCTCAGTATTTTTGGATTTCAATAATGAATTCACTTAATATTTAAGTTCCATGTCTAAAATGGTTAATGCACTGCCCAAGTACAGATTTCTTTCTTGAATATAAACAGGACATAAAATCAATAGATGTAATAGTTTGTCTTACCAAGCTGGCACCTGAAAATTGGTATAATATGTTTCATCATAGAATCCTCTCACGTGATCTTCAAAACTTTGGAGAAACAGGTCCTATAAGCTTGCTGGCAGGGAATACTAGACTGTGAGGTCCTGACATGACATCATCATCAGCTCTTCACTAATAATGGCTGTTTTGAACAGGTAGTGCAATCAGGGTTACAAAATAGCTCATAACTTTAAAATTAAGTGACGTAGAAATCTAGTTTTTAGTATGGAATTTACTGAAGGTATGCTTATTCAGATTCTTCAATGTTGCACTTTTTGCATCAGAGGCTCTTTCAGGGTATGAAGTCTACATAGAGCAATGAGACCTTGACACAGTGGATTTTATAACCTGCTTATTGAATCATGTTTTCTAAAGCTCTGAGTTATAATAACACCATGACCACTGACCACTGGACTGAATTATTTCAGTCACAAATTGCAATCTCAGAATTGAGTACCATTAGCATAAAGGAGGATCCCTGGCATGGATCTCACCAAGACTACTGATTTGGCTTTATTAGTTTAAAAAACAGGTTCTTGCCAAGTTTGCAGACACTATGGGCCATAACCAATTTACGAATAATGTAGCATGAGAATTTATAATAATACTAAAAAGTTACAAGGATTTGCAGTTGAGCCCGAAAATGTTATTATTTGCAATGGCAGCTTGGGCTTATTCTTGTATGCTAGGTTCTGTCTGATTCTGCAGTTCCATTAATTTGATTCACTAAACAATTTAAATCTTTTTTTTAGGTTCCAAATAGAGATGCAATGAATTTAAATTCCACCGGTGAAGTGCCCACAAAATGGTACTCTGCAACATGAAGTGACTACTGTGAAAAGCTCATTTTACCATGTAATTATTATTTTGCTTTATCATTCCATCTTAACGTGAAGTAAGGTGGAGTGACAAGTCTATAGGCAGCCTCCCACATATCACATGGCTTACAGTATTGTAAGTCATATGCTTTAGCCAGGCAGGAAGGAAGTGACTCATGCACTTGGAGCTACTTTCACTTTCTCCTGTGCATAGGGAGAGAGAGGAGACAGCCAGAGCAGTTGGAAAAAGAGAGAGAGAGAGATCTGGGAGACAAGGCAGTTTCAAAACTTTTTTAAAAGCTACATCCGTTCGTGTTTTATTGTAGACCATTTTGTTTCTTAATTTGTTTTATGAATTTCTATTTTTCTTAGTTTTATTAGTTGTTGTTTGTGTGTGTATGAGTGTGTGTGCCTGTGTTGTGTGTGACTGTGTGTGTCAGTCAGACTGAGGGAGGGCAGTCGAGATGGAGCAGTGAATGTCTGGGGCGGGGGCAGTTCCACAGCATGGACAGGGAGGAGTTCACACACTGGGGGGGGCATGGCCAGTTCATGATGGACCAGAGCAAAATCTTGCTGCTCCCCACTGGAAGTAGGAGGAGTTGGTGAGGCTGCTGCAGCACCAAGTGAACCATCACAGTCACCTCCTCAGGCAGTGGTACCACCACCACCAGCACCAGCTTCTGAGCAGGATGTGCCTGCACCCCTGGCACCAAGTGTGGAGCCTCAGCATCAGGCTGCCAGTGCATCTGCCCCCCCCACCTGTGCCTGGTCCTCCCCGTACCTCCCTGATTTTGGAGATCTTTGATTGTATGTGTGGGGGGGTAGCACACTGGTAAAGTCCTGCATTTGCAGGGTGTAGGTACACCGTGTTCCACGTGGGAGTCATGTGGGGACCAGGGCCAGCACACCCACATGATCAATCACCACTGGGTGCAGTGGCAGGCTGCTACAGAATGGGCCAGACCTGCACCTGCTGGCCCTTCTGTGGCAGAAGGGGTGGCTGTGCATGGCCATAAGAGGAGGAGGACCACAACAGCACATGCTGCTCCACCAGCAACACACTGACCACCACCAGCCGCAGCACATCCAGACCCCAGAGAACTGCCTGTAACTCAGGCCAACATTGCATTCTCTGGAGTGCTGTGGATGCCTCAAATGAGAGGGTGAGTGTTGTCGAGCAGCAGTTGTGGACTGAGGGCCATCAATTGCAGATGACGGCCATGCTCCTGCTGCTGCTGGACCACCATGGGATTCCACACTAGTTTGTTTTTCCTCTCACCAAGTGCTCCCCACCATCCTCCTTGTGTCATAAAAATGTATTCCCCCACCACCCCCTGTAGCTTATAATTATGCACTTGTTTTCTTGCCTTCTGTTCTGTATGTGTTACAGTTTGTATCATGCCTTCCCCTTCTGTTAAGTGTGTGTGTGTGTGTGTACGTGTGAGTGCGCACTGTTTTGGTTTTCTTTGTTTTAAGTTAAAATGGGTTGTCCCTGCCATCATTATTTAAACTTAAAGGAGTTGTCTTCCCAAAATTTGAAACAGCATATGTTATGCAGAGCAATTTGATTTGCATGTAAAGTCCCTCACCTAGTGTGTCCTTCCCTCTGTCTGCTATTAGGAGTTTTCCTAAATTAGCCTTTGAACTTTATGGTAGTTTTACCACCCCTGTGGATCTTCATGTTAAATTGGTTTATTGCCTTTATTACTCCAACAATGCACCCTGTGTCATGTGACAGTGATGTAGCATAGTCCATTGATTTAGCAAACGCACAGTTCACAACAGCAGAGCTGTGTAACTGACTAGCAGTTTTCATACAGAGACCCATCTTACCTAGCTCTGAGGTATATGCTAAACTGTAACAGTTGCCACTTGGTCTCACTGCATAACAACAGTTACACTGCTCTGCTGTTGTGCAAATGGTAAATCTATGGGATATGCCACATCACTGTCACATAACAGAGGGTTCATTGTTGGAGCAATAAAGGCAATAAACATATTAGACATGAAGAAGATCCGCAGGGGTCATAAACTACCATAAAGGTAGCAGGCTAATTTAGTCAAAACTCCTAATAGCAGACAGAGGGAAGGACGCACTAGGACTTTACATACAAATCAAAAGTGCTCTGCATAACATAAGTTTTTTTTTTTTTCAAATTCTGTGTTGACTACTCCTTTAACAAAATCAGAAAGCCATAACTCCACATAAATAGATGCCACTGAAATATTTTCACTGCTACTGAAACTGTATAACAAAACAAGGTACACAGTAATGAGTCTTATGTTTGGGCAGTTAGGCCTTCAGTGGTGTGCCTCCTAATGAAGGCTAGAGTGGCAAAATGCAGTGGTCATTTGTGTGTGCCTTGTTTTGCCATCAATAAAGTTGCAGTAGCATTGAACATTTTTTTGTGGCATGTATTCATATGGAGTGGTGGCTTTGTGTGTTTGCCTTGCACTTTTGGAGCCAGGTATTGTGTACCAGCAGCCGTCCACATAGTGCAGTGTGCTTCTTATTGCCCTGCTATATTCCAAGTTAAGAATGTTTACCCTGATATATTTTTGGTGCCTCAGTAATGTTTACTTTCTGTCATGTAGTGTTTGTTAAGAAGCAGGACTAAGCAGTGCAATTATAATGTCCTGCTTTTTAACAAACACTTCACTATACCTCGACAGAAAGTAAACATTACTGAGGGTCCATAATATGTATTTTTGGAAATAGACATTATGAAGTTGGAATACAATTAGGAAGGGAATTAATTAATGGCGCAGTCAGTGTTGCGCACAGTGGTCACACACAGTCACCAGAATTATTGTGTATCCCTCAAAATGCTACTGTCTTGTGTCCAGAAAATTCCCCAGTGCTGATGAAGTGAAATGAGAGCATAACAAGAAATGCAAAGTCTCCCAGAATTAATGGCACACTCAGTCATGCATGCAGTGTTCACACACAGTCACCAGAATTAATGTGCATCACTCAGAAAGCTACTGTCTTGTCTCTAGAAAATTCCCAAGTTCAGACGAAGTGAAATGAGAGCATAACAAGAAATGAAAAGTCTCCACGCTCCACACTTCAATGAGAACTAAGTGCCCTGCTGCTGCTGCTGCTGGAATTACATGTAATGCTGCAGTTGACATGACTGTGATGGGATGATGCACTGTGTCTTGCCAAATGGTGTGCAAGAACAATAACCTGACCATTGAGATTACCAGCCAAGATGATGAGACTGAGAACCCTGTTGGTTGCCCAAAGTGGGCTGCACTGACCCCTAAAGGAAGGATGCCCTTTGTGTGTACACTAATACTACCCTTGGCAAATTGATTAATGTACCTGCCTGGCACCATCATTGTTTTCCACAGAACCTGGATTTAACTGTGTATATATATATATATATATATATATATATATATACATATAATCATAAATGCCACCACAATGCAAAGCATCATGGGCTGCATATGCAAATCATCACAGAATGTTATGCTGGTCCAACTTGTGGGTTCACCACAATATATCCAAGGCACACTGCCTTAAGAGTAGCTGGTCCATTCCACTGGGGTGTCAAACAGACGAGACATACTGATGAGTCCTGGTAGGACGAAACACGTGTCTATGTCTTCTGTTAGCACCCTTTTCAAACTGTGTGAGAGGCCTTCTGGCACCATGCAATTCTGCTTAAAGTTGGACCAGCATAACATTCTGTGGTGATTTGCATATGCAGCCCATGATGCTTTGCATTGTAGGGGCATGTGTGATTTTGTATTTTCTTGAAACTTGGCTTCCCAGCCAAATGCCCTTTGGGGTAACCCTTGCCTCAGTGTTTGTGCACAGAGGTTCTTTGTCTTTATATATCTATATATATATATATATATATATATATATATATATATTAGAGCAAAAACTCCATTTAATGCATCAGTTAGGATTGTTCCACAGAGACAAAGAGAGGAAATTCAGTGTTGGGTTGAAACCCCCCTTGGACCCTTCCAGCCCACCCCCTAACCAGCATGGGATGTGCATTGGAGTCATCGGCCCTAACTCTCACCCTATCACATGTGTAAAGAAGCTGAGGAATAGGAGAATGGGGTGAGAGTTAGGACCGACAACCGCAACGTGCACTCCGATGCCGGTTGGGGGGGTGGGCTGGAGGGGTCCAAGGGGGGTTTCAACCCTAACACCAAATTTCCTCACTTTTGTCACTGTGAAATAACCCTAACTGAAGCATTAAACAAAGTTTTTTGCCTCTACTTTCCCTTCTTTTTGAGAATGATGACGATAAATAGTGAATGTAATGCAGCGGCAGGAGCGCTCCCACCACATGATGTCTTGTGACATAGTAAAAGGAACAGCAATGCAAACAGAAGTGCCAACAGTGGTGCACATGGTAAGGACAATGTATATGGTAAAGGAAACGTTAGTAGAAACGCAAGCGCAAAGTGACGCTGAAGTGAACAGTGACGCAAACGGACATCAGAGTGCATACGAAAACACAACTGGTAATCTGAACAGTGATGGCAGCAGTATTTTAAATGGAAATGTTAAGTGTCACAGCAAAAAGAATGTGAAAGGGAACAGAAACGGAATCGCAAATGCAAGCACACACGTAAACGCAAACCATAACATGCACAGGCATGGTACTGCAATTGTAAATGCAAATGGTAACGTTAACATAAAGAATAATACCAAAGTAAACAGAAACAGAAATGGGAACAGAAGTGTGTACAGAAACAGTAACCAAAATGCACACGGGCACAGTACCGCAATTGTAAACGCAAATAGTAATGGTAACAGCAACAATAACAGCAAAGGAAACAGAAATGCAAAAGGAAATGCAAGCACATATGGAAATGCAAACCATAATGTGCATGGGCACAGTAACGCAATTGCAAATGTAAATGGTAACAGTAACAGCAAGGAAGATGCAAAACAAAGGAGAAACGGAAATGCAAACAAAAGGGCTGCTGGAAATGCAAATGGAAATGCACACGGTGACGCAAACAGAAACAGTAGTGGAAGTGAAAATGGTAACAGTAACAAAAATGCAAGCACAAATGAGAACACAAAGGGTAATGCACACAGTGGTGTACATGGGAACGGTAACACAAATGGGGACATAAACGCAAGTGGAAACAGTAATTGTAACAATAACTGAAGCGCATACCCTGTTTTTGCCCAACAGGTGCATACAGAAACACAAAGAATGTATGTGTTGTAATGGGCATCGAAGCTTAAAATGAGCATTGGAAGTACTTAATTGCTAATATCTCACAACTGCAAGATGTAGAAATAAAAATTAAAATTTCACAGAAATCATGATTTTCCTGTCTAGGTTTTTGTTATTACATAGCCCACAGGGCTATGCAGCACACAACAAAAAATCCGTATCTCGCATCATTTTTGGGATACGAGCTCCAACAGGAGCTACATATGCCACCATCTTAGTCTGTGGGAAAAAATGCCAACTTCAGAGTACCATAACTTGGCAGCCATGCAATATTTTTTCACCAAACAACCAGGAAGGCACATCTGTGAGATGTTGGCTGCCTTCCCTCCAATTTCAGTTCAAAAGACCAAACCGTTCTTTTGCAGCAGGGTGTCAAAGAAGTCTTGGCATTTTGGCCATAGTCTGGAAAAGTAGTGTCACAATTTGCGGCACCTTTGGCAAATTTTTGCAAAAGTGTCATGAGTGCGACACTACTTTTCGACACTACTTTTTCCAGAAATTTGAAAAACATATTTCTGGAATGTTTAACCCCAAAATAAAGACATGGTTAGCATCCTCAGGTTCGACTTGGTGAGCACAAAAAGAACTGTGTCCCTAGAGGGTCCCAAATTTAAATGCCAAGCATTTCTGTGATCACTAACTGAAAAAAAGGGCCCTGTGCTCCCACTTCTGCATTCCATTCATTATTTAGCATTAACCTTTGTGTTGTTATTTGTGTTTTTGTTACTGTTAGCATTGTTACTATGTCACATGACATCCCGTGTGTTTACCTTTGTGTTGTCATTTGCGTGTTTGTCACTGTTACCATTGCTACTATGTCACAAGAGATCATGTGGCAGGAGTGCACTGTATTCATACTCCAAATCATGTGCTGAGAATACAGGGCCCAAAGTTATTTTTTGTATTGTTATGTGTACTAGAAATACTATATTCTATTATGGTGTGTGATAATCCTGTCACCTGAAAAAAATGGCTGACTCACAACACTACTGAGGTCATTTGTGACACTAAAAACTGCATTTGAGACACTGTCAAACTTTTTGTTAACTTTTTCCATTGACTTAAAATGGGAAATTGTTTTTTGCATAACTTTTGAACCATATAATATTTTTTATGGACTCTTCAAAAAGCACATCTGGGACCCCAGCTGCACATTCCCTGAGGTTTTCAGACCAGTCACATAAACCATGTGACCTGTAGGCATGAGCAAAGAATGCACAAAAAAAAAACATAATTGCGCTTTTAGTTGTTGCTTAATAACTCCACAGCCGTATATCCGACTGATACGAAAGTTGGCAGATCCCAAAATTTGCCATGCCCAATCATGCATACCAAGTTTCAGGTAAATCTGTTGAATGGTGGCAAAGTGATTAAGGTGCAAAATTTCACCCTTTAACCTTAAAAGTGCTCCTCAGCTCCTAACTATGGTAGCACTACCATGCTACCATAATATATATATATATATATATATATATATATATACCACTCTGAGGTGTGCGGTGTATACAGTATACACGCTTTGGTGTGCGTGCTGCAAAACACCGAGGCAGTGCGTCGCTTTCGCCAAGGAGTGCGTATATCAGGCGTGACCTCACACCTCAGAGTGGTATATCTATCTTATAAAATGTCAAAATTGTTTTGAGGGGGGGTAAAGTGCAGTGTGCGGTCGCGATCTGATATATGCACGGTCATGTGATGCTCAGCAGCCAGTAAGTTCCAATAAATTTCCTACCCATTTTATAATATATATATATATATATATATATATATATATATGTTAAGGTGCTTAAGATGCCTGGGTGTCTAATGGACTTACATGTATTGTGTACGGCACTTGGATTTACGCACTTAAATTTATGGGCATTGATCACTGTAAAGGTACAGTGCCACACCATGTGCTTCAATACAAATGCTCTGAAGTGCACGGTGTGTCGTCGCACCTTTACAGTTAATGGAGCTGCCCCAGCATCCACTAAACGTCCGGGTAGCAGACTTTTCAGAATTAAATGAAATTACTTTACAGCATTAGAAAAAAGGATTTGCCTGAAATTTGGAATGCATGATCAAGAACCATACATCTTGGGAACTGCCTACTTTCATTCTGGTCAGATATACGGCTCCAGTTATTTTTTATTTTTGCTGGTGTGTGTGTCAGTGTTCCTCAACAACCCAGTCTCCAACAACAGAAAGTTATTATGCATCTTTATTTCAGTTTTGCAGACACTCAAAGGATTTTTAGTAAATCTGTTCCGGCATTTAATGTCCCATTTTTTTTTTGTTCTTCTCAGTATGTGTTGCTGTCATTTTTGGCCTTGTTAATCTGCCATTATTTTTAAGCGCATTGAGCAAGTCAGAGTCCATTGGAATTCAGCCACCTCAGCGGATGGTCCAGTCTATGGCTCCTTACTGGAATACCGATCCTCGAGGCCTCGGATCCACTCACACGTCACAGTCTTCCTGTCCAGCCAAGATGTCAGTAACACTCAGCTGTCAGGCAGGAGGTCACTGTGGCAGTAAATGTACAGTAATTCAGAGTGTCCTCACACACCAGAGTTAATGAAATGTAAATTGTGACAATGTAGTTGATCTAATGCCTCAAGTAACTGTGAAAAACAGTGCCAAAGCAAGAGTTTCTTATTCCCATGATGTTACTTGAAACTGTTGCCATTTTCCAGCGTGTCTGTGCTTGCAGTGGTTGTCAGGGACTACAGTCAGTATTGAAACTCAGTTCTACGTGAGATGCTGTTTTTATTAGTGATAATATTGTAGGCTGGTAGCTTGTGGTAGTTTTCTCATAGATTGGATTTATTTGTTAGTGATAACAAGGTTGCAGTCATGATTGTATCCCTTTATATGTTTGTGTTTCTTAGTCATTGATTGCGTCTCAATTATTTTTTCCCCTCCTGGTATAAAAATCAGCAGTCTCATGGGAGTGTTTATGCAGGCTCCATGAGTGGTGCTGCTGAACAGTGATTTTCAGTTTTCTGCAGTAACACTGTTTATGTTAGTAATACACTGTCAGTGTGTGCCCCTGTTCAGCATTAGCTAATTGAATATACCACAGTGGTTTTATCACAGGGGGCTCAGGGACATGACATTTCAAGCAGGCAGGCATGTATAATTCAAATGGGCACTTCAAAACAAGAAAGAAGACCTCCTGATTCAGGGTGTTGTATTTAGGGAATAAAAAAAGCTTACTATCCGTTTCAAGCCAAGCCTTGCACTCGCACCACTGCTAGCTTGAGCTGAAAATTCTACAGGACAGCTGTTACATCAAGAGAGATGTATTTCTATTCTCAACAGTGAGAGAACAATAACAAAAAATCTAAAAGACAGTGGAACACATAATTGTCATGTAAGCTTTCTTTCAGTGGACTGACTCTTTAAAAGAAAATGCAAAAAGCAAAGTTTTGGCTCTATGATTAGACAGCGTCCAGCTGATCTAGTAGTTGAATCAGGACTGTGAGCTCTGATGGTGAACTCTGCACTGTAGCCACCAACACTCACCTAATCAGTACTGTTGACATCTTCCATTTATGCCAACCATTAATTAAATACAGTACTCTCTTCTTTGTGTTTTACCAGAATCAGTGCAGAGCAGTGTGACAGATACTGTCTTAACCCCCCCCCCCACTATGATAATATGCTGAATAAATGCAGATCATTTTCAGGCACAATTTTGCCATTTCCCAGTCCTGGTAATTAGGAATAGTTAATAGATAATACCACATAAAATGTTTGAAATTAGAATACCTTCAAGCAACATCAACAGAATAAGACAACCTTGCTTTGGCACTGTTTTTCACACTTACTTGAGACATTAGACAAACCATGTTGTCAGAAAGGTGTGTGCTTTTCTGTCATGACATGCTTTAGGAGGCATGGCCAAAATAACAGCTAGTGAAACAAACTCTGGCCAGAGCTGATAGGGCTGCAAAATACTACCAGGTGACAAAAGTTACACATGTGCATAGAAATTATTCAACGCCCAGGTGTAACATGGCTATATTTTGGAGGTGTTGCACCAAATTTTCAACATGGACTTTTTTTGGACTCCTCCTCATGAACAGTGCCAGTGTCATTTTGTTCAATTGTCCCAAATGGTGATTGCACAGAGCAAATGTGCTATTCTGCGCCACAGGTGTAAAAACATGTTTTGGGCAGGTTGTGGAAAATGACAGCTGTACTGTTTTGAAGGAGGTGTGCAAAAATGGCAATGTTAAAAATGTGGAGTGAAAATATACAAAAATTAGCTACATTAGAAGCGTGCGTAGAAACTGCACAATGCATGCTCAAAACACAGTCATTTTTTTTTGTATTTTTTCACCAAATTTGCAAACTGGGTTTTTTGGGACCCAACTGCCGTGGCACTGTCGTTTTGTGAATAGGTCCTGAAAGGTGATTTCATGCAGTGACCATGAAATCAATTTTTAGGACCAAATAAAATTATATTGACAGTTTTCATGAGGTGGGGTCCCAAGCACCCCATGTTGAAAACTTGGGGAAAAATTCCAAAAAATGGCTGAGATATGAGCATAAGTTGATAATCCCATTGAATGGCGGTATAGCACACTTACCTTTAATTCTTCAGTTCGCGGTTGGGCTTTGAAGAGTGCAGATGTGTCCCTGTCCAGAGAAGATGACAGCACTGACTTCTATAGGTAAGTATGGGGTAAGGGGAGTGTGTGAGGAGGTGGGTGCTCATTGGGAGAATAGGAAGGGGGACCTCAATGATGACGAGGGACCATTTTCAGTTTTGTTAGGAAAACAAATCAGCATGGAGGGACTGTTCTCTAATTTACAGCTAAAGTAAAACAAACAAACATTTTGGCACACTGGGGTGGGCTCCCAGTGTGCTACATGAATGCCGACATGGGGATTGGGCACCCCAATGTCGGGCATGAAGTGGGCACATCATTTTAAAACCCTCAAATACTGTATAATAGTTAAAAGTGACAATTGGCATTTGACTGTGAATCAGCAGTTCATTCTACTTCAGCTGTTACAGTTTTTAATGAATGTTGGTAAAAGGCAGATTCTCAGAATGAGGCAATACTTTTACTTTTGAAATAATTATCTGTTTTGTACTCTAGCTTAAACGGACACTCTAAGTGAAAGAAGATTGCAGATTAGGGATAAATTACTGTGTGTTGCCAATTCATAATGACACCCTAATGTGTCTTTCAAGGTAAAAATAATTACAAGCAGTTTCCATAGACGTGACCTTTATTTTGATCACACATCAACACTATAATATGTGCTCAAATGGAGAGGTCAGTTAGAATGCTTCATTTGTTCAGCGTATCTCCAGCATAAAAAAGAACACTGGGCAACATGGTGGCACTGCGCATGCAGTGACTCGTGAACATATGCAATGCATACATCGGAATGTGGAAGTAACAGCCAAAATAGTGCAGCGGTTTTTTCATAGGTCAATTGTGTTGGAGGGGTTTAAGCTCCATAAGAAGAGGTTGTGAGATCAGACATTTCCAGAGCTCTTGCAAAATGACTGTAGGCTCCACCACAGCCCTAAAAAATAGATTGTACAGCTAAAAGGTAGCATGTACAAAATGGCTGCTAGGGGCTGATATTGCAATTTATAATTAAGACAACTATGCAGTTTCAAAGCACATAGTACAAACAACTAAATGAATTGTGCAATTACTTAGAGTAAAAATCTAAGAAAATCTCTTTAATACAGTGCATAATAATTAGAGCTATTTTTCAGATATACATTTACATAACTCTTACGTTATGGTATACAGTAGCTTAATACATTATTTGTTGAAAACATTGCCAACCTGTCAATGCAGTGTCAGGTCTGCTACTCAGGATGCTGACAAAATAGGTTTTGGAATGAACCCCCTGGCTTCTGGGGGGGTGGCCAAGGGGAAGAGGAGGAGCAATCACCACAGAAGAAGCTTTCCTTTCCAATGAGGTTTGGTGACCAGCTGTGGAATGGCACTGACATCTGTGTGATTACAGGTGAAGTGTAGGGGATGCAGCAGGGGAAAGTGGGACATCTGCTGGCTCTGAACGGCATCAAACTACACCACACAACTGAGTGTGGGTGTGTGCTCAGGAGCACTTGAGTGAGGACATCCTTAGGGTGAGAGATTATTTGGGAAAGAAATTCCTAAACCACAGAGTGACACCCGATATATTCAAACCTTATGAGATATATTTGAACGTCACACCACCTACTATGCCCCCTACTATTGATATGAGTCTTTGGGTAGGGTACAGGAGTCTAGCCATACCTAACTAGTTCTGTTTGTACCTAGCTCTGTTACACTGTGGAGAAAAATCAATAACAAGAAATTAAATCAGCCCTTTGGCAACAATTTATGCTCACTGCATCTCTGAACTTTAGGTCAGTGTGCTCTGTTTCTGTTCCCTGTAATCTTTTTTAATGTTTACAGCATTCATGCAGCTCAAAGGGAAACTACTTGTGAGTACTCTTGACCCTGAGGAGTCTAATTGGTAGCGACATATTGAAGATGACTTTGAGTTCACCAAATAAGTATTCCAAGCCAAATTTTACATCAGGCATAGTATGAGGCTCAGTTGTTTTAATTATTTTTTATTATGTTTCTGCTTAAACATACAGCTTAAAACAGAAGGTAGGCAGAATATAGCTGATAAACCCACATTTTTACAGCAAAGCATTTTACAAACCTGTCCTAAGCTAATTACACAGAAACATTAGTTAAAATATGACGAACAGTTATTCCACCATATGAACCAATAGGCTCTTAATGCCATGGATAGGGAATATCAGCATTTTCTGGCTGCAGTTTACACCCCATATAAGGGTTAAACATCCCTCTATAACACACCATTAGTATCTGAAAAACATTACACTGAGCATTCTGCTCAGTTGATTCTGGATAACATTATTGAGATCCTGGTGTAGTTTATGCAGGTCCAGTTAGTTGTATGGTTTGATCCTGGTATGTCAAGGAAGGTGGCAGGTTTATGGTGCGTGTTTATTTGTTGAAAAGTTTGAAGAATACCCTTGAGTGCAAATGCTCTTTTACAAAGGTTCACATTAAAAACAGAGATTACAATGCAAAATAAATACAAGTGAGTTCCAGTGGAATGAAGTTACCCAAGTACAATATACTCAGATAAGTACAAATAAATAGGCTAGATCAAGTGCATACAATTTTTCAAAAAGGCAGCTAGACAGAATCAGTGTATAACAAGCATAGTAATGGTACATAGCCTCAGAGCCAGAGTCTGACACAGTTCAAGATGTATCCTGGGAGGGACTTAAGATGATTAGCAGTTAAAGCTGCACTGAACTGTTAGGCTTGTCCATAGTGCTCTCTTAAACTGGTAAAACCTAGGTTGGTTAAGCAAGGTATCAGGCAGATCATCTAACCACATTCCAGAACTAGCACACTTTAACCTTTGCATTATTCACAAAGCTAAAATCACATTTCTGCTGAGCAGTGCTATTCGTTTGGTGGCATGTAACAAACAGAGTCCAGTACACAACCCCACAACTCCTCCCCCCATGGTAAATCTGAAAAGTAAAACATTGTTATTGCCTAGATTGGCTATTTTCTTACTTTTATCACTATGAAAAAGGGTTTATCACATGCTTCAGATTTAAATTCCAATGGGAATGAGCCAGTCCACCAGACACCATGGTGGAATGCCATGGTTTGGTTCTAACTATGAACTGCCTCCAGTGGCTACTCTTAAAGTGCTTTATGGATGATTGATATAGCAAATGGGAGTAATAACATGTACAAATTGTGAATAAGTCCCCAACCATTGAAACTGCTAAAAAACGCTGTTTTTCATTAAAAAATCCTTTTATTTGTGTACTCTGATTCATTTGCATAACTCTGCCCCTTTTTTTTCTCAGTGCTGCAATCCCCAATCGTGACATCATGCTAAGGAAACAAAGTTTTTAAAGGGACACTGTCAGTTGTTGGCTGACACTTTACATTGTCTGCAAGTAGCTGTATCTAGCATTATGTGTAGAAAAATTTGAGTGATTTAAATGGCTGAAAGCAGCTCACAGCCATGTAATCACTGACCGACGATTACACTCCGGAACTACTTACAGTCATTCAAGCCCTGTAACGTAAACATAGAAAAGTATTACCGCACTCCCACATTCTGACAGGAGCTGTCACTTCAGACCTGTCACTTTACCAGTGGGCAGTAAAAGTTAAGCAACATCTATACAGAATGGCAAATGATCATTTTGGCCTACCTGCATCACAAAAACATTTTTCCAGAAACTTTTCTACACATTGTACCGTTGTAAACACTACCTAAATAGGAGACTGCACTTTGGATAGGGGAATAGAAAACTCAGCTATTTGTTATACCCATAATGCCTCACTATATAAATTAGTATACACACTATTATATTTCTATGCTCACTACAGAAATGGGAGACTACATCTCTCAGTAAAGACATCTTGTCAGCTAGATACTCTATGCACAATGCCTTCTTGTGAAAATAAACATATGAGAGATTATATTCCTGAAGCCAATACGGAATTATGAGACTGAACCACACAGTAAAGAAATTAGAAAACAGCTTCTTATTGTACCCACAATGCCTTGCTATGCACATCTACATATTAGGTACTATACTGCAGTCTCCACTGCCAAAATAAGAGATTGCACCTCAGAGTAAGGAACATTTAAGTCAACTTTATAATTTATCCAGAATCCCTTGCTGCTGTATTTAAAACATTGGCAGCTCCCTTGCATGACATCATTCTGTGGTGTGGTCGCACACAGAAAACTGGAGGGCTGGCAGAAACAAAGCATTGATAAAACATAAAAAAAATGACTCTGACACAGTTTTTACATATCAAATTGCAGCTTCAACATCAAAAGCATTGCTGGCAATGGCATACTATGTGAAAAAAGGCATTTGGGGAACTTCCATAAATCACTTTAAAGAGAGTGCGTTGCTTAAACTGGCTCCTTTAAGGTAAAGGATTTCCCACCTAGGTAATTCACAGCTGATCAAAGTAAGCATGATAAAAGGAGTACCATAGGCTCCAAAGCCCTCAACACATTCCAAAACTAGCATGCTCTAACCTTTGCATTATTCACTAAGTTAAAATCATATTTCTGCTGAGGGGTGCTATTGATTTTGTGGTATATAACAAACAGAGTCCAGTGCACAACCCCTCACATATGATAAATCTGAAAAGTGCAGGCAAATGGAAAAAAGCTGATTTCACACTTTATCAAAGAGCATTTGAAGACATGTTTCTTCATTAGATGAATCATTCATTCATGCTGAATAACAGAATATTCCACCGACCATAACGTGCACCCACAGTACACCTTCTTCTCTACATTTCAAGCCACCCTAGCTCTTTGACAAGAGTTGGCAAAGAACTAGGTGGCTTGGACATGTAGAGAAGAGGGTGTACTGTGACTGCACGTTATGACTGGTGGAATATTTTATTACTCAGCATGAATAAATGATTAATCCAATGAAGAAACATCTCTTCAAATGCTCTTTGGTAAAGTGCGAGACCATTCTTTTTCCTTTTGTCTGCACTACACTGTATTGACACTGAGGATCCACTTGCTTGCTCTGTGTGGTCTTTTCCTCACTTATACTAAATCTG
Source organism: Neoceratodus forsteri (assembly GCA_016271365.2). Taxonomy (NCBI): domain Eukaryota; kingdom Metazoa; phylum Chordata; order Ceratodontiformes; family Ceratodontidae; genus Neoceratodus; species Neoceratodus forsteri. The sequence goes on from CM057451.1 coordinate 216,324,570, forward strand.
AAAAGTGAAACATTTTTACTGCTTAAGTTAGATATTTTCTTACTGTTATCTCCAAGAAAAATGGATTCTCTCAGTTTTCAGATTGGAATTCCAGTGTGAATAAGTTAAACCACCAGATGCAAAAGAGGAACCCCACAGTTTGGTCCCAGGAATTGCCTGCAGTGACTAAACTGGATCCTTTAAAGTAAAGGTTTTTTTTCCACCTAGGTAATTCAAAGATGACAAAAGGAACCATGCTAGTTCTGGAATGCATTTAGAGTTCAGGAGTTTGTGATACTTCTTTTAGCATGCTCCCTTTGATCCCCTGTGGACTAACTAGGTGGAAAGCCCTTTACTGTAAAGGAGATGAATTGGTAATGCACTCTCCATTGCAGGCAATTCATAGTTAGGACCAAACCATGAGATTCTTCCTTGGCATCTAGTGTTTTGGCTTATTCACACTGAAATTCCAATCTGAAAACTGAGAGAACATCTTTTACATGGCGATAAAAGTAAGAAAATAGCCAAATTAGGCAGTAAAACTATTTTACTTTTCAAATTTACCATTGGGGGGCACTGGACTCTTTTTGTTTGTTTGTTTGTTTGTTACATACCACAAAACCAGTAGTGCCCCTCAGCAGAAATGTGATTTTAACTTTTGTGAATAATGCAAAGGTTAGAGCATACTAGTTCTGGAATGTGTTTAGAGTTTAGGAGATTGCAGTACTCCATTTAACATGCTCCCTTTGATCACCTGCAAATTACATAAGTGGAAGGCCCATTACTTTAAAGGAGCCAGTTTAGGCAATGCACTGTATTTCAGAGTAGCCACTGCAGGCAGTTCATAGTTAGAACCAAACAGTGGGATTCCACCTTGATGTCTGGTGGTTTGGCTTACTCACATTGGAATTCCACTCTGAAACTGAGAGAACCCCTTTATCATGGAGATAAAAGTAAGAAAATAGCTGATTTAGGCAGTAAAAATGTTTTCAGATTTACTCTGTGTTGGGGAGGGTTGTGCACTGGACTGTGTTTGTTATCTCATTTTAACCAGCCATTGGTCCTTACTGCTTCTCCAGTACTTACAGAATGACTGTGATGATCACTCAGAGAGTCAGTCTATTAGATACATAGAAATATCAATTTTCTCAGCATAAAAGGACATTTAGGCCCATCCAGTCTGCCCCTTGTCTCTGCCTATTCTGTCAGCACTAATCCTACATGGCTCTAGGTGTCACTTCCTCCCCTCATTCCTCTACCTAATATGACCATGTGCCTGTTCCATGCATGCTTGAAGCTCCCCACAGTCTTTTCCCCCTCTATTTTCTCTGGCAAGCTGTTCCGGTCATCCAGCACCCTTTCCATGAAGTAATATTTTGACACATTTCTCCTAAACTGCCACTTCAGAGCTTCATTGCATGCCCCCTTGTTCTAGTGCCTTTCTTTCTGTGAAATAGACACTCTACTTGCACCTTCTTCACTCCTGTGAGGTACTTGTAGATTTCAATCATGTCACCTCTCGCTCTCCTTCCTTTCAGGGAATACATGTGTTTCTTCAACTTTTTCTCGTATGGCTTCTCATGCAACCCCCTCACCATTTTGGTTTTCCTCTTCTGTACCACCTCCACCTTTTTAGTGTCTTTGCAGAAGTGCAACCCCTGAACTGAACATAGTATTCAGGGGGGTCCTCACCAGTGAGAGATACAGTGGCAGCACCACCTCCCTCCTCATGTTAGAAATCCTTCTCGCAATGCACCCCAGCACCCCTCTAGACTTTCCAACTGCTTTATCACATTACTCAGTTATCCTGAGGTCATCAGATATGATGATCCATATGTCTCTTTCCTGGTTGGTGACTGTAACATCCACTCCCCCCATCGTATACGCAGCTTCTGGGTTCCACAGCACTAATTGTCTAACCTTGTACTTTTTGGCATTGAAACTCAGCTGCCATCCCCATACCATTTCTCTAGTTTCTTCATATCTCTTTGCATTCTCTCCACCCATTCCTGAGTGTCAGCCCTATTGCAGATTTTTGCATTATCTGCAAAGAGATGCACCTAACCCTCAATCTCCTCTGCAATGTTGCTTATGAAAACATTGAGGAGGACTAGTCCCAGCACTGAATCCTCTGGCACCTACTTGTCACTCTCCAGTCACTTGAGTGTCTACCATTTAATACCACCCTTTTTCTTGTATACCTTAACCCAGCTTGTCACTTTCTCCTTCACCCCCAGTCTGCTTTGTTTTTTAACTAGCCTCCTGTGCAGCACAGTGTCAAACATCTTACTGAAGTCTAGACAGGGCACATTCACCGCTCTCCCTTGATCCACCTCCCCAGTAACATAAAAACATAGAGGGTGACAGCAGATAAGGAACGTGTGGCTCACCTAGTCTGCCACTTTTCCCCACCTAATGCAGTACCACTGACCCTAGATGATCTGCAGCTTATCATCTCTTCTCTACTGTGAGAGTATTCTTATGTCTAGCCCATGGATTCTTTAATTCCCCAACCATTTTTGACCCCACCACCTCCACAGGGAGGCTGTTCCAAGCATCCACTACTCTTTCTGCGAAAAAGTACTTCTTCACATTGATCCTGAGCCTAGCTCTCCTCTAGACTCACATCATGCCCCTTGTTCCTGTACACCTTCATTTCTGAAAGATACTACCCTCTTGTGCCTTGTTTATACCACTGAGGTACTTGAATGTCTCTATCATATCCCCACTTTCTCTCTTCTGCCCCAGGAAATACATTTTGAGTTCTTCTAGTCTTTCCTCGTATGACTTTTGGTGCAGTCCTTGCACCATTTTTGTTGCCCTTCTCCAGACTGCCTCTATTTCTTTTATTTCCTTCTGGAGATGTGTCCTCCAAAACTGGACACAGTACTCCAGATGAAGTCTCACTAATGATCTGTATAGTGGCATAACCATCTCCTTTTTTTCTGATGGTGAATCTCTCCCTATGCACCCTAGCATTCTACTGACTCTCTCCACAGCCTTCTTACATTATTTGGTTACCTTAAGGTCATCAGAGATGATTACCCCCAGTGTCCCTTTCTTGGTTGGTGGCCAGCAGGACCTCTCACCCCATCTTGTACTCCTTCCTTCTATTTCTGTGCCCAAATGCATGATTTTGCACTTCCTTGCATTGAATCACACTCTTGAGCACTCCTCAAGCATGTTTAGGTCCCTCCTCATTTTTTCCTTCACCCCCCCCGAAGTGTCAAACTTGTTGCAGATCTTAGTATCTTCTGCAAAGAGGTATACCTTCCCCTCCAGCCCCTCTGCAATGTTGCTTATGAAGACATTAAAGAGGACTGGCCCCAACATGATCCCTGTGACACCCCACTGGTCACCTCCCACTCCTTTTATTCAAGGCCATTTGCCACCACCCTTTGTATCCTGTCACTCAACCAGTTTCTGAACAAGTTTACCACCTTGGGGCCCACTCCCAGGCTGCCCAACTGATTTACCAACCTCCTATGTGGAACGATGTTGAAGGCCTTGCTGAAATCTAGGTAGACCACATCCACCGCTCCTCCCTGATCTAATTCTCTGGTCAAGCAGTCAAAGAAATCTATCAGACTTGTCGGACAAGACCTACCTGCTGTGAATCCATGCTTCCTCTGATCCTGTGCTCTGCTGGATTCAAGAAATATTACAATTCTTTCCTTTTGCAGTGACTCCATCAATCTCCCCCACCACCAAGGTCAGGCTGACTGGCCTATAGTTGCCAGCCTCTTCTCTGTTCCCACTTTTATGGAGAGGGACTATATTTGCCTTCCTCCAGTCCCCTGGAACCACCCCTGTCACTATGGATTTGTTGAATAGGGCTATTAGTGGTACTGCCAGCACTTCTCTAAGTTCTTTTAATATTCTGGAATGTATTCCATCTAGCCCTAAAGCCTTATCCCCTTTCAAATTCTTGAGTTCCTTTAGGACTCTTTTCTCTGTAAATGGGCTGGTATCCACCTTTCTCTTATTGGTGCCCCTATCACCCAATAGGGGTCCATCTACTTCCTTTTCTTCTGTGAATACTGAACAAAAATGTTGCTTTTTCTAGATCCTCCTCAGCACATACCATTCCCTCCCTTTTTAACCTCACAATCCCACCCCGATCTTCTTTCTTTCACTAATGTATCTGAAAAAGGTCTTGTCTCCTTTCTTCATTGCCAGGGCTATTTTTTTTCCTCCATTTGTGCCTTTGTGCTCCTGACTGCTTTCCTCGCCTCCCTCTGCTTTTTTTCAGATACAGTTCCCTGTTTTCCCCATCTGTGTTTCCTTGTACCTCCTGGAAGCTAGCATTTTCTCTCTTAATTTCCTGGCCACATCTTATGAGAATCACAGTGTTTTTTTATTTCTTTTTGTTTTGCTTAGTTGCCTAAAAAAAGGTTTTTTGCCTTTGTTATAGCTCCCTTAAGGTTAGCCTATTCTTTCTTTATACTCCCCTTCCTCTTCTTCTTCTCCTACTAGGGCTTCCTTGAGACATTCCCTCATTTTTGCAAAGTCAACCCATCTGAAATCCAGGACCCTTGCTTTCATGTGGTTTGACTCCTCCACTAGTCTCATATTAAACCACACTGTATGATGATCACGGGACCCCATGTAGCTACCCACCATTACATTGGTGACTCTGTCCCCTTTGGTGAGCACCAGGTCCAATATTGCTCCTTCTCTGCTGGATTCTTCCATAAGCTGGTAACACAGTCAAATAAATGTATGATTAGTTTGACATGACCATCCTCCACGAAACCATGCTTCTGGTAGTAGTGCAGCCCTTTTGCCTTCAGGTGCTACATGAGCCTCTCTTTCAGCAGTGTCTCCATTAACTTCTCCACCAATGATGAGAGACTTACTGGGCTGTATTTTTTATCATTCTCCATACTGAAGTTTTTGTGTAGAGAGACCACACTGGCCCTCCTCCAGTCCTTGGAAACTTTCCCCATCTCCACTGAGGTGCTAAAAAGTGCTGCCAGAAGAACAGTCAGTACCATGCTGTTTCTTTAGCACCATTAAATGAATCACATTCAGCCCCATTGCCTTATTCTCCTTTAAGGATTCCAACCATTCCGAACCTTCCCCATTGAGAATGGACTCATGCCCACTCCCCTCTCTCCTGGGTGCCTACTGAAACATGCTAGTCTATCCCCTCCACCCTCTACCCTGAAGACTGAGCAGAAGCATTACAGAGCTTATGATCCTTTGTTGTCTGTTAGTAAGAATCCAGTTAATTCATGTAATGTTTTACCACCAGAGCGATACAGTACCTTTTCACCTGTTGCTGTTGTGAGTTCTCTTTTTTGGCCCCTATTGCTGCAATGTGTTACACTGTCAGTGGGGAAAGTGACATCCTGTGGTTCATGCAAAGATACTGTACATCTTTAAACTGTATGTTCAGTTGGGACTGATTGTATATCCCTGCATAGCACGGTGTCTCTTCTGTATGCATACTTATGGTATTGCAGGGGTATTTGTGTTTCTGATTCTACTTTGGTACACTAATGTGATGCTAGAAGTACTGTATAATGTAACTGGCAATGTTGGGTATACTGTGTACATTCATGTTTAATGCTCATATCTCTTTTCAATGAATGTAAATACAATTTACACAGTCCTATTGCCAGTACAAACAAACATGTTTCAGTGCTTGTTCAAATGTTTAATAAGAAGTTGGAACAATTGAAACCAAGTGAGTGTCATCAGTAAAAACTACTTGTCAGTTTTTGTTCTTCAACTGCTTCACTGTCTCTTTTATCTGTGTAATTGTTTCAGTTGCTTGTAAATTTCCAGTTATGAGCTGGGTCACTGAGGTGCAACTTCAAGGCTTAAAAGGGAATGTTTCCAAAGGGCTGCAACAATTATATAGATAAAACAGAGGATGGTAAAAATTCAGCAGTGGAGCCATAGACACACATCATCATGGTATCCTGAGGTGAGGTTGGAAACTAAGAAGCTAGAGTCAGATAGAGTCATAGAGGGGATGGGCAGGGTACAAAGAGATTTAGAGAAGATGGGTTAATCATGGTACAGTACAAGATGATAGCAGAGTATGGTGGGGCAAACCTATGTCAGATAGGTTACAAAAGTTGGATGTGAAGCTTGGATGACCTAGTGTCATGCATTAAGAGTGGAGAGCAGTGGAGAGCATTAAGGGATGTACAAGTGCCTTTTTTGAATACTTTTTGAGTTTTTTGTAATTTTGCTCTAAATACCCTCACTTTATCCATTGTTGTTCCCTTTGTCTTAACCCCTCTCTTCCCTCCCAGAAAGTTTGTTATCTCTCACATGCTGCTCTTTCTAGGCTAAATACTAGCCTGCTCCTTTCCCTCCTACCTCTCCTCTCTCCTTATTTCCTCCATTCTAGGTCACAAATGAGCCTTGGCTCAGTGTACCTTTCCCGGTTACCAATTTTTATATACATAAATACATACACACATAAATAAATAAATGCATGCATATATTCATACATACTGTACATACATAAATGAATAAATAAATATCATCATCATACTCCTTTATTTTGCCTAACACCCAATCTTCCCACATCCCTCCTTGCAAAAATCTTCAGTGCAATCTGACTTATCTCTCTGCCTTCCCACTCTGTGGAATAATCTTCCTCTACCTAGTCAGCTCCCATCTTCCTTCCTCCTCACTCTTAAACTGCTTTTCTTGGCTCACCTCTCCCAATTCTGCTCCTGCAGCTAGCCACAAACACCGATTTTGGCTGACTTATATGCAACCTCTGTCCACCTCTGCGCCCTTCATACCACTATTCTATTTTAGGATTTATTTTCAGTGAATTCTTCACTATTTTAGGATTTATGTCCTGTTACCATTGCAAATGTGTGTAATTGTTATAAATGTTATATCTTGTGAAGTGCTGTGCAGAATTTTCAGATTCTGTCGGAAGGTAATTCTGCGGAATTTCATAACATTCTGACTAATTCCGTGGATTTTTGTTGGTAACATCATTCAGGCATTTTGAAATTGGAATGCTTTGTGCAGATTACTAATCCATGGTTTATATAAATTGCAGTTTATTTTTCTGCAGTCTGCAACAAGTTATTCTGTGCTTTACATGATCCACAAAAAGTTATTCAGTGGTTCAGTGAACTGCTTTTTGGAACTCCATTTTGGAAACAGAATTTGCCAGTCTGCATGAATTCTGCTAATTCCACATTCCACACATCTCTAATCTTGTGCTGTCTGACACTGTGTATTGTACATTGCGGTTATTTGTCACGTTATTGATTATTGTATTCCTCACACCTTGTAACTGCTCCCCCCCTCCCCCCTGGTTGAACCTGGGAAGAAGATCCATCCCAGTGTGCCTTCTCTCCTAGTCAACACATTTAAAACAATAAATAATATTTCTACAGCATCCAGGAGCAGACTAACATCTCACTAGAAAAAAGAGTGGTTCAGTAGTAATCATACATTTACTAAAAGTGTACCATTGCCATAAGGTGTTCTGTGTCCATACCTTTAAATGGAACACACTGAGAATTTTAGTGATTTACTCAAAAAGGGGCCCCAGAAGGTCATTTACAACTGAAACTGGTCAGGCATAATCATCTGGCCTTTTTTGGTCATAATGTTGGTTTCTTACTAATCACATAGGTGAGTATAACATTTTCACCCTGCCCACTGCCTTCCTGAATTGTATTGATATCTACAGGCTATCTAACATTTTACTTCCAAGTCATTTTCTTCTGTAATTCATTCCACTATTACCACAGACATCCTATATTCACTGCTAGAACATTTTGCCCCGTGAGCATCACGTTGCATTTTTTATTCATTAAAGTACATAAAGAAAATGCAATGATGAACAAATCCACCAGCAAACAAAGGTTTCTTTAGTTTTGTAACCTTTCATTCATTTAACCACCACTTCAAGTCCCCCAATGTTTCACTAGCTTCTCCTACCAGCTTTATCAAGGGTATGTGCTCCAAAAAGTTTAAACAGTTATACAGGGTGAGAGGAAGCATAAGTAAATGGTACCCTGTCTCAGAATTTCATTACATTATTTATAACATTTATGTTTTAAAAAAGTGAATTGTGTGCACGCACACTCACCAGTAAATGGCAGTGACTACTGATTCTTAGATTCCAAACTGAAATTGTTAAAGTTCTCCCTCAGGGTATCTATGCAGCTCACAATGTTGCTGCAGCAAATGTCATTCAATGCATCTGAATTAGCATTCATCATTCTCATGCTGTAAAGAACTGGCATGGGGATACAGTGGTGTGATGACATCGGATGCAAAGCATGAGTGTCTAATGCCACAGAGTGGCACCAAATGTATGCATTTGGGTGCTGCATCCCATGGGCAGCATTAGGAAAATGTCACAGCTTGCCTTTGCAGAACCTAATCTCTAGCATAATCTAATAAATACTTGTCCTAAATAAACATCAACACATCTTTCTGAGGGACTTTTGGTGACATCATCTTTGCAATGGCGGCTTGAATGTTTGAGCTCCCTGACAAACTTGGTAGAAAACCTTTGATAAAACAATCATTTTGATGAGCATCCAGTGAGCAGAGGCACAAAGACAGCAGTGGAGAAATGGGAGGAGCTCCATGCAGGCTCAGATTCAGCAGATAGATATAGATATTGAGGCTAAGGATTGGGCAGACAGGTTGTAGATTGTCTCCATTACAGTGCACTCGCAGACCCATGCAGTCTGCCAGAAAGCCCAGCTCTAATAATACAAATAAAAAGCTGGCCATTTTAATTTCAGAACTCTGTGACTTTTGAATAGCGATCCATCTCACTGCAAGGACACTCACAGCAGACATAAATTTAAAGTATCTGTTTTCTTTTTTAGCAACTCTGTTGGTCAAATAATAGGTATCAAATCATCTATTTGTGTGGATCTTGACGTAAATAAAGTAACCAAAAGACAAGATGACATGGATGAGCAGCTCTCCAAATCTGACGGCTGCCTAGATATTACAGAAGCCACCATCCATCAACTACATCAGGTTGTCGCCATGCTCCAGGATAAAACTGAAGATGCTGAGAGCCAACATAGGTGCAACAATTTAAGGCTTTATGGTTCCCTCAAGAGAGTAGAGGGAGAGGCACTAACAACATTTCTTCAGGACTTTTCCCCATCTCCCTCGACATCCCAACAGGCCATCACCGGAAACTGAGAAAACCCACCAGACTCTGTTCCCAGACCACACCTTGCTAGCAGCCAGACTGAGATTCATCATCATCTGGTTCCTTTTCCACCCAGACAAGTAAAATGTACTTCACAAAGCCTGGCAAAATAAAAAAAGTACTTTATAAAAATATTAGAATATATTTGGATAATGACTATCTCCCAAGCATTCAAGTACATCACAGAGCATATGTGCTTATCTTGAAGTTACTCAGAGCTAATAATGCAAAATTTTAAACACTACCACATCCTTTCAGCATGTTGGTATTTCCTCCTGAAGGAAAACAAACTTTCCACACTGAAGAAGCAGCAGCTAGGAGCTTACCAGTTGAGGCATGAAAGTCCTTCAGCAGGCAAAACCACCCACCCAAATCCTCACAGGGAAACTAGCACAAAAGCTCTGGCAGATGAAGTAAGGATCAGATTCCAAATGTCAGCACGCCCAAGGGACTAAGAAAGAAATCATAACACAACTGACAGAATCACAATCTCCCACTGAAAGGGCACCAACTACACCACCCTGAGAAAAGTGGGCGAGGCTCACCTTGAAACACAGTTTGTTGTGGATCCTCGCTTGTCCCTTGTGCCTTTTCTCTACCTTTTGTGATACACTTGTTGTATCCCATTCTGGGTTACCTGTAGTCTGGGGTACCCCTGGTGGCCAGTGTTGCTGCATGGTCTGGGGCACACTCTTTTCCTGGTGAGCTGATTTGTGCATCAACATGCAAGGATGGGGATTGCCTACCTTGAACCCAAGTTGATGCAAAACATATGTGTCGCAGCAATTTGACTGTTGGAGCTGACAGAGCAGCTCAACAGTGCTACTGTGGCATTACATTGACCTGATTATAAATTGGAGAGGGAGGATTCATGGCCTGACCAAAGGGCAGTGGAATCTCTTCCCACAGCCTTGAATGTACCCTGAACCACATGTGTCTCCTGTAAACTAAGCCACAACATAACAGAAAGGGGAGAGGGGGGACTGGGAGGTGGAGCAGAGTGCATGCCATTGCCCTCATCTTGTATCCCTTCTTCACCATGCAGTGTAGTAGAAAGAATGACTGAGTATCTCCTCATCATACTCCACAGTGATGCATCAGGTGTAGAGCACATGCAGGTCATGAGGATGAGTGGTTGGGAGTTGAGTCTGACCCTCAGCCAGCACCAAGCTGTTTTACAAAGGTAGGCTTAACCAGTGGGTAAGGGGCTGCCTGCTCTGAATACTGAACTGTGCATGGTAGGCCTGAGTGCAGGGGGGGAGACCTAGGGCATGGGAATAATCAGGAGGACAGATTATGACACAGAGGGAGTGGAAATGGACCAGTGACGCAGCAGTGGAGTGAATAGTGCAAAAGATAGGCACAGTCTCTGAAACTCACCCTCTGACTATATCACTGGCTGCAGCACCGTGATGGTGGCAGCTGAAATTGAAACTGGGAATCTGCTTATGACAGCTACTTCTTAAAGCTCTCTATATAGCTGAAATTTTAAGACTGGATTCCACACTGAAATCTTCATATGGAACACAGAATGTGCCTGGGGAAACTTAACCCACCCAGGTATGATCTGTGTGATATGCCAACTCTAACTGCCAGATTTCCAGTGAATTGGGGTGCACTAGACTGGACTAGAAACTGCGATTACATGTTTTTAAAACAGAACAAGTGCAGTCATGGATACCCCCCAACCAACCATAGAGTGGAACTGAGAAGTTCTTCTCCTGCTGTACTTATTAAGTGGTGGTCACCACTGACTTGAATAGGGTCTCAGAGGAGTTCCATCCAGGACTGCCACCAGGGACCTGTGGCCTCCTCACTGGAGGATATGTTGAGAATGTCTGGGGGGGGAGGCATGTGGAAAAGCTGAACATTGAATTAAAAAATCACATTGGGTGATCTGCATCTGACTGAAGCTAACCCTATATTGATTGGAACATGTGAAAACACCCTTATCTAAGGGGTGACCTCCAAGATGGTAAAAAAGGTGAACCCTAGATGGGAGCTAATTGATGACCATTATAGCCTCCCTGACTCCGGTCCCCTAACCTGGCATCCCGAGCTGGACAGGGGGAGTTTGTTGTCTACTTCCCTTCCACCTTAAACTCACTTGGTATGCTGAGGGAGGCCTCTCTATCAGAGGTATCACCTCCATGATACCACCACCATGCACCCCTAGGGCCTGGCTTGCTGGACCTCTACCATGGAAGATCAGTTACCCTTTCCTGACTGTGTTTCCATAGAAGATGCCAAGACAACATGGTCCTCCCCATGAGGATTCTCCCAGTTATGTACCTACCCTTGTTTCCCCATTTGGACTGTTTTCAGATACATGTTCTGAGAATCAGGGAACTTGTTGTTATGTTGCCATGTAGTTTGTTTTGCCATATAGAGTCATGTGTTAATCTACAAGAGGTAGGATCAGTGCAATTGCAGCAGCAGTGGTGGGGGTGGAAAGGAGGGGGCATATTAAATTCTTAATGGGTAGTATGAAATTATATTTATACTCATTTAATGTAAATGGGCTCACTAATCCTGTCAAGTGGTCCAAAATATTGACACAAATTAAGCAAACCAAGCTGGATGTGATCTACACACAGGGAACATATCTGTCCAAACTAGAGCATGAAAAACTAGCAAATTTTGGGATAGAAACAGTTTACTTTTCTTGATACAAAGACGGCAGGAGAAGGGGGTTGCTATGTTCATCCCGATATACAGCATTCCAGGAAAAACATCAGTGGACAGACCCAGTGGGATACATGGTGATTGTTCAGGGCCTCCTACGTGGGGTGGAGGGCACACTGGAAAACATGCATCTACCCCCAAGCTCAAACACCCAGATGGTCAGGAAACTTCTTGAACAAATTGTAACTTGCATTTCAGATATTCTGCTATTGGCAGGAGACTTCAACCTGGTACTACATCCCACTTGGGATATCTTTAATCCCTGGCCCTCTGGACATTTCCCAACACATAAGGTGTTTCACTACTTTATACAAGAAGTCGGCTGGATGGATACCTGGAGGGTCCCACACCCACACATCAGAAAATTCTTATACTGGTTGGTAGTACATGGCACCTATACTAGAACTGACCACTATTACACCCAGACTGAACATCTTCCAGCATTGGCAGACTGTAAAATAGGTGACAAAGTGCACTCTGTCCATGCCCTGGTACAATGCTTCGGGTACCTAGTCCTGGAAAGGAGAAACACAAGATGGTGCCTAAACCCATATTATCTAAAGAATCAGCAGTTTTACCATTTGCTGCAGGAAGTAGTAGCAGACAAAGCACTTCACAATGAACACTCAGCCCCAGTGAAAGTGGTCTGCTGTGATACTGTTCGATGGTCCTGTGCAGCCACATCATACAGTATACCACCCATGAGAAAAGAAAATGGAGATACTGACAACAGCAGTTGGAGGATATTGTCTGCTTTCTCCAAATGGTACACCTGCAAGGAAACACCTCAGTTTCTCCCCAGATGACATGGGTGAAAGTGAAGTTACATGACCTGTATCTCCACCAAACATAAATAAAACTAACCTTTCTGAGACAGAAATACTACAGAGTTGGAGCTTAGGCATCATGCCTGCTTGCCTACCAATTTTGGAAACAACAAATGCTCTCCACAATTGCTGCAGTGCAACACCCCATAACTTGGGAATGGCACACCAAATTACAAGCTATCTTCCAGTTTTCACTGCCTATTACCAAAGCTTGTACACGCCTGTAGAGGAGGCCTCTACAGTTGAAGTGGAAGACTTCCTCGTCAACTAATGCTGCCAGCCCTGACCCCAGAGCAGGGTGACCAATTGCTCACCCCAATAAAAGCAGAGGAATTGTAGGCGGTGATTAGACAAGTAAAGACACAGAAATTACTGGAGCCTGACGGTTACAGGACAGAATACTGCAAAAGCAGAAAAGACCATGTGTTGGGACCACTGCTGCAGACCATGAATGAGGTCCTTCGGGGGGAGCTCCACCTCCCTCCTTAGCCTGTGCAACAATCTCGGTGATCTCAAAGCCAGGTAAAAATCCCATGCTGTGCCATTCTTACAGGCTATACTCGGTACTCAATGCTGATTATAAATTCTTTGTATCATTACTGGCAGAGCAGGTAGTCAAACTCCTCACAAGGGTGATAGGACAGGACCAGACAGGTTTCATCAAAGCATGCATCACTGCGGACAATAAATGTAGAATTCTCCACACTGTCCATAAGATAGAAAACTCCCATACTCCCTGTGTCCTTCTCAGCCTAGATGCCGAGAAGGCATATTTATTTTTTATTTCATTTTTGTTTACTGGGTAGGTGCACTAGCCAGAAAGACTATTTTAAGGCATTACCCGGGAGAGTTACAGAGACAAACTTCAAAGAACATCTTGATACATAGTGCAAGGTACAGGAACATTGTGATACATAGTACAAGTTACATAGCAGCAATGTGACAAAGAATTGAGGTAGTTAGACCAAAATTAAGCATTTAAGTTAATGTAAGACAAAATATAATCACATCAAAATAGGAAATTGAGGTAGGAAGACCAAAGTACAGCATTAATATTTACACAAGACAATGCATTAAGGTCAAATTATGCAACCAGGCAACTGTGCAATTAAATAAGGAAAAAAGGTGCTATGAGAGTGGTAGTCACCAAGCAAAGATAGATAAAGGGAGGAGCTTGGGAGAAAGGTGGGGAAGGATGATAGGATAATCTGGTAGGGAGAGAAGGAAGTGGGGGAATGAAATGAAAGAAATGAGGAAGTGAAAGTTGAGAGGAAGAGTTTCACTGACTGGGGTGGTCCTAGGCTCCTGAATGATGACAAACGGAGGGTAGGATTAGAGAGTAAGGGCTAGGGTGGTTTGAAGCAGGAGCATATGTAGGAGAAGAGGAGATAATGTTGAAGTTCTTTCTTAAAGGAGCTGTGAGATACAGCTTGGTGTAAGGTTACAGAAAGTGAGTTCCAGAAGTAGGGTGCATGACAGGCAAAAGCACAACCACCTTTATTGGTGCGATGTCTCGGGATGAGGACAGGGATATTTACCGTAGAGTGCAACACATAGTCGGTTTTCTGGCAGGGAAGGAGACAGGCCAGTGAATTTGGGATACAGGATCTGATAATGGTATCAGTAATGGTCCCAAGCTAATAGAACCTTAGTTCAAGTAGAGGAAGCCATCCTAGAGCTGAGTAGAGGAGACAATGATGTTTGAGCCAAGGGAAGCTGGATGCGAAGTGGCAGATGTAATAGTAAGTAACGCCTCACTAACGGAGAATTGAATTGCTGGAAGAGGCATACAAAGCAACCCCATAGGTGAGAGAGGGAAGTAATATCCCATGGGCTATAGCGAGTCTAGCTGAGGGAGTGAGCGCATAGCTTGTTCAGTAGGCGACCCCTAGTTTGGAGTGGACCTGCTTATAGATAGTATGAATGTGGAGGTCGAAACTTAGGGATGGGTCAAGAATGACCCCAAGATACTTGAATTAATTAACCATTCCAACAGATGTGCCATCAAAGGAGGAGACATTAAAGTATGTTTGGGAGTGTTAGAACTTGAGTCTGGAGCCAAATAACATAGCTTGGGTCTTTGCTGTGTTTTGGACTAGTTTGTGATTTATTAGCCACTGTTGTAAGAGCTGATAATCACTGGAGAGTTTTGTGTTTATGTCCTTAATGTTATTTGAACGGCAGTACACAACAATGTCATCTGCATGTACTAGGGAGAAGGTACTGAGGATATTAGCGGTAATACTATAAATGAAAATAGTGAAGAGCAGAGAACCTAAAATAGACCTTGAGGTACACCTATGTTGATGGTAGCCTTGTCAGAGGGGATGGAGTTGAATTTCATGTATTGAGACCTATCAGACAGATAGCTATCAAACCAGTTGACATTTAGTGCGAAGCCTAGAGAGTTTAGAGTAGCAATGAGGATGGAGTGGTTAGCAAGGGCAAATGCCTTGGTCATATCAATAAAAATGGCACTGGTAAGCCTGCCAGAGTCCATAGCCACTAAGGTGTCAGGTGTGAGTTTGAGTAGGGCAGTGGTGGTACTATGACCCTTGCAGAAACCATGTTGGGTGTCATTTAGGAAGTCATGTTTCAGTAGGAAGTCAGTGGTCTAGGTAGCAACTATTTTCTCAAGAATTTTGCTGAGAACAGATAGGATGGCAAGAGGACAGTAGTTCAATGGGTCAAGTGGTTGCCTTTTTTGAAAATGGGTGTAATTCTAGACATCTTCCAAATATCCGGGACAGTACTTTGACACAGAGAGAGGGTAAAGATTTTAGCAAGGGGATCTGCTATGTGGGGAGCAGCCAATTTTAGCAGTTTAGGTACAAGGTTATCAGACCCAACAGCTGTATGCTCTGAGATGTTTCTTAAGTGTCGGAGAACCACACTAGTTGGGACAGATTTGAAATGGAAAGTAGCCCTGGAGGAGTTTGTAGGTGAGATGGGGTTAGATGAAGTAGGGAAAATGGAGGTATACTGGGTGAGGTCAGCAAATTGCCTGTTAAAGAAGTTTGCAATAGGGAGGGGATTGTTGCAATGGGTGCCATTCAGAGTCATGTCATTTAGAGTGGATGACTGGTTTGATCCCAGGAAGAACTTAATATGGGACCAGAATTTGTTGGGGTCTTACTGGGAGTCTATTAGAAGGTTATTGCAGTATGAGCTTTTTGCTTGTTTGATTTCTTTCTTACAGGCATTTCTTAATGCTCTGTACATATTAAAGTCTGCAAGAAGACCTGATTTCTTTTAGCAAAGCCAGATTTTGTCCCACTGTCTTAATTTAGATAATAGTTCAGATTCTTGCCAGCGAATCTGATTATTTCTAACCCACCATGTAACAAGTTGACAGTGGATTTCTTGCAGTTCTAAGAATTTTGTCAGGAAGTTATTTAGGGCTGTTTGGACATCTGATGAGCTAAAGAGAGGGAACCAGTCAATTCAAGCTACTTCAAACAAGAAGGCCAGTAAGTCAAAGTTCACAAAATTGCAGAAAGTAATGAAGCAGGGCTTCATAGGTTCAGGCCTACCTTTGCCCCAAACACAGAAAGTGGGGGAGTGGTCTGTGATGGTGTCAGATAGAATTCCTACATCTACAATATTCTCAGGTCAGTTTGTCATGATCCAGTCCAGCAAAGTGCTAGTATGGAATAAGGAGCAGTTCTAGTGGGCGAGGGGATAAGTTGATGTAGGTTGAAACTCTGTAGTCTAGTCAGGGCTGTCATGTGTATGTTACCCAACCAGTTTAAATTGATATCACCTAGTATAAGGACTTCATTGTTTCTGTAGTGAATGGCAGTTTAGTCAAGAAGCTCATCCAGTCCTTTTAGGCCATGGGTAGGGGGATTGTAAACACAGACAATATGCAATTTCTTTGTGCCAAGGGAGAGGAGGGCATGAAGTGCCTCACAATGGTTCATGGGGGTCAAGCGGATTTTAGAGAGCTGTAGGTGTGATTTATAATAGATGGTTGTACCTCCCCCCCTTTTGGGGGCTGATCTATCATTCCTCAGCAGATTATAGGATGGTAGAGCACACCGTGAGTTAGGTGTGGATGGCTTCAGCCAAGTTTTGGTGAGGCACAGTATATAAAGCTTATAAAATGCGGTCCAAGATTCAAGTTCCACAGAATTCCACTCAAGGCTCCTGGTATTATGATGTGTTATAAGTAGGCCTGTAGAATTTGAGATAGGAGCAGCTGTCGAGGTTTGGTGTCCAGGGTTTGGCTGTATATCCCCAGAGAGTAGAATGGCCAGTAGGAGGAAGTACCATAGTTTACGGTGCAGGAAAGGTGAAAGGGAACAGATTTGCAGGGAGCTGGAATTAAGGGCAAGGGCAACCAGATGAATCCAGGCCTTGCTTAGAAGTAATGGTGTGGGATCATAGCATATTGCAGGTGTTACCAGTAGATTTGAGAAAGTGAAGTCCTGGTGTTGATAGTGTGGGAGAGCAGTTTCAGCAGGGGGGACCACGTAAACAGTTTGGTGTAACAGAAGTGGAGTAGCTATGACTAGTATTAGTAGCACCCATTTATTCATTATCAGCAAGGCCCCTAGAATTCTGTGGAGGCAGAATTTTGTGCAGAACTTGCAATCTACCGCAGAACTTCTGCGGTGCCGCAGAATTCACTCTTCTTGGTGATTTTTTATTAATATTTCTGTTTATCCATAGAATCTGGTTCCGGTCCCCTCTTTTTATATCCTAAACCCCCATATGCTCAGAATGTGATGTTATCATTGCTATAACGTCATACATTAGCTAATGAAATGACTGCATTCTGCAACAGAAATGAACAGTCACCTATCTACCACAGCTCCCACTGCCAGAGATGGTGGCACAGCACATCATGCATGGTGATATTTGCTCAACCTGCACTACAGCCTAATACAATTTTCAGTCTTAAATTATTGCACTGGTGCCAACTTAAACAAAACCTTGTCAATAGCACAGACCTGTTAGGTCCATACCTCACTTTGTACAAACCTATTTGTGCCTTTAAGGTATAGAGACATCATCTGAAATGAATAACTGGTAAAATGAATTTAACTGTCATTTTTAAGAAAAATAAAGTAATTATGCCCCGAAAAGTGGAATATAATAATGTGTAGACCTGTTGAAAGAATAGACCTGTTAAATAAATGATTGCCCTGTATGCATTTTTGCCAGGGTTATTGATTACATATTGTCATTGGTTGATAGAATCACCTCAAATTTATGGAGAAATGTTGTGTGCATGGACAGCTGTTGGGCCAGAGAGTAGCATGCTCGCCACCATAGACGGAAACAATAGCAAATACAGCTCACAGAAAATGCACAAAAATGTCCCATTTCGGTGCTGGCAACTCAGGTTCAAAGATTACTGTAGCTCTGGGAGCTGGCTGGGCAGCACAAGGATTGGTGGAACACATCACTGCTCGCAATCTATGGTGCAGTGTTCTGTCACATGGTAGACATGTGATGGGTTGGAGAGCTCTAGCTCACAATTGGTTCACATGTCATGGCCTGATGGTGTTACGCAGTACGTCAGGGAAAGCAGGTTGACATGAAAAATGAGTTTTGCAATAACTCCTCTATTCCATTTCCAATGGGACCTGTATGAATGAGGATGCAAGTTCATGGAAAAAAAAAATTATATATATATACACACACACACACACACGCACACACACACATATACAGTATCTCTGTCTCTCTCACCACACACACATATATTTCTATGTATGTTACAGATTGCATATAAATATATAAGTGATACACAGTGGGAACCTCATGAGTGGTTTAGAAAGCACACACAAATATATAAGTGATAGACAGTGGAGACCTCATTAGTAGGATAAATAGCATGCGTATAGAAATACCTTATTTATCACATAAGATCCTCTCTGCATATGTCATTTATGCAACAGGCTAGGACCTTAGGGAAAGAGACATTTGTTTTGCTTTTTTAGGCATAAAATTATTTTTGTAAGTCTGTTATTTTTTGAACTAGTGTTACTGTGCTTTCCACCATCCTGATTCCTTTAACCACTGCCATGAAAGTGAAGTCAGGATGACAAGCTGACACTGTGATGTGGTAGTTTGTTAGTTTCGCAGAACTACCACAGAAATTACAAACCACCGCCACAGAAGTTCTGCGGCAAATGGTAGTCTTGCTGCAGAACTTGGTCCCACTGTGCCACAGAAAAGTAGGGGCCCTGATTATTAGCCCTAACATTGGGAGAGGGGTTCAGTAGAAAAGAAGGAGAGATATGCAACTGCTGGTCTGTTTTACTAAGAGGCAAGTTAAAATAATAAGGAGTAGAGGTGACTGAGATGGTGGAAGCTAGAAACTTTAGGGCAGGTCTAGAGATGGGGAATAGACTAAAATAGATAGGTAAGGAGGGTTATTGCAAGCAAAAGATGGGAATGACAAGGGATAGCAAGGGCAGCAGTATAAAACAATTTAGTAGCAGCAGGGCAGTGGACTGGAGATAATAGTGAATAAGGACAGAAGTGGGCAAGGGACAGCGGGAGTAAAAAGGGGAGAGATACTTCTAATAAAGCTCTATGGTTACTAAATAGAGATTAGAGGAGAGGGCCAGGATAAAAGCATGGCAACAGAAGCAGTGCAGAGTGACTTAATGGAGCAATAGTTTCCACATGGCTGTAGGGAGGAGCTAAGAAAGGACTGTGAGAGCAAGTAGGATTGGAGTAAGCCATAGGAGGCAGGGACAGATAGAGTATTTAATAGGAGGCCTGGGTGGGATGGGGGGTGGGAGAAAAATACCCCTGCAAGTGTTCAGACCCTGAGCCTGGAAATATGAGTTAGCAGCAGGGAGAAGCGGTTTAGAGAACCAGCTAGTAGGAGCCAGTCAGGAGCCTGAGGATAGCCGCTCTTAACCAATCCGGAGTAAGGAGCAAAAAAGGTGCACCAATCGAAAAGTGGCCATAAGCGGGCCATCTCAGGGAGAAAACAGCAGCTGTACCTCTAGTAAGTGGTCTGGGGAGTGGGACCAGGAGGGCGGCAGGGAGACAGCAGAAATCCTCGGTGATGGCAGTGGCCAGGGAAATGGCTGGAGGCATCACCGTAGCCATGAGTGCCACTCGGAGCTGTACAGGGACTGTCTGGAAGGAAGAGAGAAAAAAACACTGTAATTAAGGGGATACAGAAATTAGGGCGGGAGAGCTGGTGGCAGAACATCGGCGGGGGTGGGATACTTTAGTAGAAGACAAAGACAGAAAATTAGCAATTCAGAGTAAGGTAGGGGAGAGGTCACAAGGGGAACAAGGTAAGGATGTGAAACAACACAGTTAGATTTTTGGCTCAGGTAGGAGGATGGGGTAGGAGAGGGGGGCAGATGAAATGTAGACTGCAAGGAGGGTTTGGAAACAAAGAGAGGAGTGACAGTAAAAATCAGGAGGCAGGCAGAGGAGAGGTACTTTAGGAGGGGCAAATCGAGAGGTTTTAGACAGAGAGAAAAATTTAGTTAGGCAGTTTTAAGTAGGCTTAGATAGTGCAGGGACTGCAGTTTAAATGCAGCTTTACCAAGCAATCGGAGTTAGATGAACTTTTAAAAATGCCATTAGGGCCGACTACTCAGAGTTATGCAGTACAGAAATTTTAACATCCAGCAGACATAAATCATGCACAAAAGGGCTAACTGTCACAACAATGTAGAAATACCTCTGCAAGTGTTCAGACCCTGAGCCTGGAAATATGTGTTAGCAGCAGGTAGAAGTGGTTTGGGGAGCCGGCTAGCAGGCGCACCAATCAGGAGCCTGAAGATTGCCGCTTAACTAATCCAGAGTAAGGAGTGAAAAAGAGGCACCAAGCAAAAAGCCACTGTAAGTGGTCCATCTCTAGGAGAAAACAGCAGCTGTACCTCTAGTAAGGAGTCTGGGGAGTGGGACCAGGAGGGCAGCAGGGAGACAGCAGAAATCCTTAGTGATGGCAGCGGCCAGGGAAATAGCCGGATGTGCCACTGTAGCCACGAGCGCTGCTCGGAGCTGCGCAGGGATCATCTCTAGTAAGGAGTCTGGGAAGCAGGACCAGGAGGGTGGCAAGGAGACAGCAGAAATCCTCAGTGATGGTGGTGGCCAGGGAAATGGCTGGAGGCACCGCAGTAGCCATGAGCACTGCTTAGAGCTGTGCAGGGACCGTCTCTAATAAGGAGTCTGGGAAGCGGGACCAGGAGGGTGGCAGGGAGACAGCAGAAATCCTCGGTGATGGCAGTGGCCAGGGAAACAACTGGAGGCACCGCCATAGCCATGAGCGCCTCTCGGAGCTGCACATATGACATAGTCTCCTGGGCATTCCTACAGTATATGCAGTGATGAGCTGACTGTGATTCCTGGTCCCATTTAGCCAGTTAATCCTGAGCCTATATGAGGCACCACAGGTACAGTAAAAATGAATGGATTTCATTACCAGGACTTTTGCCTGCACAGGGGAACTAGGCAGGGGTGTCCAATGTTGCCTCTTTTGTTTGCATCTATAATGAACCATTGACACAGGAGCCACAGGAATCACAGGACTTTTAAGATCTAGATGGTCTAGATCAGTCAGGTCTCTTAACACTCATGCCCTACTTCACAACTTTGCTGCCTTTGTCTGGTCACCTACTTGTCATGCCCCTGATGTAGATACTGCCCTTACTGCCCTATCTCACTTCCAAACCATATTTATTTACAACTGGAACCTTCACACCCCTCTAAGAAAATCAAGAGTGAAGTTTTCCCACCATGTTTGGATCACCCTTGACCTTATTGCCTTGTGTAAATTATGTGACCAAGCATGGGCCTGTTTTAAATCTTCCCTTTCCCTACCAGACCTTCTACTCTACAGGACAACCTCCAGCCTCATAAATCAGGGACAAGATTTAAAAAAATCAGGGACAAAGGTTTAAAATCAGGGACACACCTTAACAATTGATGATATCCACTCAGGAAGCTGGTAGAATAAGTGGAGTTGTGTAAAATGCATTTTTCAAGGAAGAACACATCTGTAACATTAATGTCTGACATTATGTTATGCTTACAACCCCCACTGTTTGGTTATGTAAACACAATTTGTAGGATGGACAGAGTAAAGGTTTGATGTAAAATCAGGGACGTTGCTGAAAATCAGGGATAGTTGAGCGGTATGAGGACACTCAAGAAACTCATGTGTTATTCATGCTGATAAGGACCTCTACTTCAAACCAAACCTCTGGGTCAATCTCGTTTTCCCCTCCAAAATTCTAGAAAGCTACCCACTCCATTTTTGCTTCCCCAACCCAATCCTCCCCTTTCCTCATGGTGGATAGCTGAACAGTCTCTGGCCCTTTCTCTGTCACAACTCTTCTTAGTAATTCCTTCACCACCTGTGCTTTACCCTCCCCCCACCTCCAGCTTCCCCCAGTCCCCCTGTGTCCCCACCTGCACCATTACCTGAAGGATTCCATTTTACCCCTGTCTTTCTCCACAAAGTTTTCCTTGCTGCTACCTCATACAGTCCTCTAAGTCTTTCCTTAATGGGCTGTACCCTAAACTCCTGCACATTTCAGCCCCAGCCATTGCCTTGTCACTAGCTTACATTCAGAACCTTTACTTCTCCCTCTGCAAATTTCCCAAGCCTGGAAAGTTGCTAAGGTACTACCCCTGCACAAAGGGGGTGACCCCCTACCCTGGTAACCTCTGGACCATTTCTCTGCTCTCCTTCCTTCCTAGTCTACTCCTGACTTGTTACTTCCTTCACTCCTCAGATTTCCTCTCCCCTTTCCAGTCAAGCTTCAGGAAGCACCATTCCACCATATCTACCCTACTGCATGTTACTGACTCCATCCTCAATAGGATGGATCAGGGCCACATCACCACAGCAATTTTCACTGATCTGGTCAAAGCCTTCAACTCGGTGTTCAACCCTCTCCTCCTAATCAAACTGTACTCTGCTGGACTTGCAGCTGACTGGTTCCACTCCTTCCTCTTGAGCCATCAACATTTGGCTCAAGTGGGAATCACTCTGCCCCCCCATCCTAGCAGCAGTCCCACAGATCTCTTTCCTGGGTCCTGTCCTATTCTCCATTTTCCTCAATGACCTCCTCTATGTGTGTGTATCCTCACACATTCACATGTACATGGATGACACATTCATCTACACATCTTCTCACTCAGCCTTTTCTATGGTTGGGCCATTCCAGCAGGACTTCCACAGTACTGTGCTGGTTCCATGACAACAGACAGAACACCAGGAGGAAGGAGCTACTGGCATAACTAAAACTTCTCAACTAGGACTAAGAACTAGAAATCTTGTACTGGGACCTTCAATTTAGGTTAAAAAAAAGAGCTAGTGTGTATGTCAGAGGTAGTTGAAGAAAATTGTTATCTCTTATCTGTGTTATCTGTGTATTTACCTAGGTGCTTGTCACAGGTGGCAGAAGGGAATTGTTATCTGTGAAATTAACTAAGTGTAGAAATATTTGCAAAGTAGGGGGAGTGGCTTAGCTAGAAGAAGCCAGGTTAAAACCAGGTTTAAGCACTGCCCTAGATAGCTTCTTCCAGAGAACTGACAGAACACCAGAAGGAAGGAGCTACTACTATAATTAAAACTTCTCTACTGGGACTATATTGTCCTCCTTCCCTCCCCTTCATCCCCCACCCTAAAACAGTTCTACTTTTATAGGCACAGGATTTAACTGACAACAGGAACTTCCTGTTTGGGAGCAGGAAATGAGTGATCACAGAACCACCAAAGACTCACCATCCTAGAAGGACAAGAGTAGCTCTCCACCACCACCCCCCCCCCAGCTGCTGGAGGTCTGACTATGAGCAAGTTAGGAGACTACTGAGAAATATAGGAACTTCTTGTCTTAGAACAGGAAGATCAGGAGCTAAAAGGGCACAGAGACAGTAAGTAAGTAAGTAGGGGAAGAAAGAAAAAAAATAAACAAATAGAGGAAAGAGTAAGTATTCCAAACAACAGTTATGGGCCCAGAAAAAAAATACATGATGGGAGTGGTGCAGTGCAGTGGCTGTGAAGCAGCAGTCTTCTGGGAGACATTCTGGAGGATGCAGTGTTGTCCCATCTGCAGGCACCTCTCTGGGCTGAGGGAGGAGATTGCTCATTTCCAGGCTGAGTTGGTCAGGATTTGTGGGACCTCCTCCCCAACCCAGGGGCCACCAGGGTCACTGCTGTTGCCTCAGAGGCTGTCAAGCAAGAGGAGTGGTTGGACCACAGTGGGCTCAGGGAGGGTCAGGGTGGTGGAACAGAGGTACATCCCTCCAGTTGTACCTCTCCACAATTTCTATGCTGTTCTGGAAATGTGTGGTTCCCCTATGGAGGCATCCACAATGGAGACCAAGAAGGATGCTGGGAATCTCCACAAAGTAGACCCACAGAAGGGTGGCATGGGACCCCACAGGGAAAGGAAACAACTCCTGGTGGGGGGCTCCATTGTTAGGAAAGAAGAACTAGGGGAGGAAGGGGAGATGTTGGTAAGGTGCCTGCCTGGCACCATGGCTTGGAGGGACAGGGAGCGAATCCTCAGGATCACAGGAGCAGCTGCACAGGGGAAGGAACTGGATTTCATTGTCCACCTAGGGACAAATTATCTGGCTAAGAAAGGGATATGAGCAGTGCAAGAAGTGTTTGTGGAGTTGGGGAGGGGTCTTATACAAACAACACACACGGAAACCTTCTCAGAGGTGCTGTTTGTCTATGGTAGGGATGAGGCTAGGGTGCTCCACACTACGGGATTCAATCAGTGGTTGAAAAACTGGTGCAGAGCTCAGGAATTTGGCTTCATTGGGGGCTGGGGGTCCTCCTGGATGGATGCAGGCCTATCCTAGCGTGATGGTCTGCATCTGTCCAAGAGGGGAACCAGAATCCTAGGTGATAGGTTTAAATGTTTCATTGGCAAGCATTTAAACTAGCCAATGGGAGGAGTCACTGGAAAGGAGCAGGGAAATCCTAGCCCCCCCCCCCAAAAAAATCAGGGTACTAAGTGAGGTAGACACCAGCAAAGAGATGTCAATAGGGAGAAGGGCAGGGGTAAATGGAAAAAGTGACAAATGCAATAAGGACAGAGATGGGGCAAAAAGGTTAAGGCCATCAAGAAATGGAGGGTAATGAGTACCAGCGCCTATAGTCTGGGCAACAAGCTCCCTGAAGCAGTGGTCTTGACGAAAGAGGGATGCCTGGATATCATAGCAGTCACAGAAACATGGTACACAGAGAACCATGACTGGGATGTTGACATACCATGGTACACAACCTACAGGAGAGACAGGGAGGGCAGAAGAGGGGTAGCTCTCTATGTAAGGGAAGGGATAAAAGCAACTGAGCAAAAGAGTAAACAGGGAGGAGAAGAGGCACTGTGGGTCACCTTAGAGACTGGAAATTACACCACAATCTGCACAGGGGTTTGTATACAAACCCCCATGTCAGGAGGAGAGAATGAACAAGGATATGATAGAAGGCATACTTAGGATGGCAGAGAAAGGGGAGATACTGTTGATGGGGGACCTTAATATGCCAGATGTTAACTGGAGCACCTTTGCTGCAGCCACATCCAAAAGCAGGGCTATTCTTGATGCCCTTCAGGTGGCATGCCTCAGACAGCTAGTTTTGGAACCTACTTGTGAGGGAGCAATCTTAGACCTCATACTCTCAAATGGGGACAGTGAGAGGATCTCAGATCTAGAAGCAGGTAGCCATTTGGGAACAAGTGACCACCAAACAGTGTGGTTCATGATAAATTCAGCTACAGAGTCAAGCCATACAAAAGTGAGGGTTCTGGACTTCAGGAGGGCAGACTTTGGCAAGATGGAAGAGTGCCTTAGAAAAGCACTAGCAAACAGGCTGGAAGGAGGGGTGGAGCAACAATGGGGAAATATCAAAACTGCCATCACAGAGGCAACACGCCTTTGTGTGAAGCAAATAAACAAATCAAAATAAAAGAAAAAGCCTCTATGGTTCTCAAAAGAAGTGGCGGTGAAGGTTAGGGAGAAAAAGATAGCATTTAGGAAGTATAAGAAAACACAGAAGGAGCAGGACAGAGAACTGTACCAGTTAAGGCAGAAGGAAGCAGGGAGGGTAGTTAGAATAGCAAAGGCACAAACTAAGGAAAAGATAGCCAACTCAGTTAAGAAGGGGGATAAAACCTTTTATAGGTATATCAGGGAGTGCAGAAAGACAAAGAGAGGGATAGTGAGGCTGAATTGAATGGATGGTGGGTGGCCAGAAAGTAACAGTGAAAAAGCAGGGATACTGAATGAATACTTCTGTTCAGTATTCACAAAAGAGGAAGTGGGGGAGGTGCCTAATTCAATTTACAGAAGCACTCTGGAGAGGGGGGTCGATCCCAGTCCTTTCACAGAAGAAAGGGTTCTGAAAGAACTCCTAAAACTGAAGGTGGACAAAGCAATGGGACCAGATGGAATTCACCCCAGAATTCTAAAAGAATTAATTAGAGAACTAGTGACACCACTGACTACCCTTTATAACAAATCATGGGAGGATGGTGTGGTACCTGAGGACTGGAAGAAGGCTGATGTGATTCCCCTTCACAAAAGTGGGACCAAGACAGAGGCAGGAAACTACAGACCTGTCAGTTTGACCTCTGTGGTGGGGAAAGTGATGGAAGCACTTCTGAAGGAAAGAATTGTTGAGTACCTAGAGGCCAGAGGGACACAGGACCCAAGGCAGCATGGGTTCACAGCGGGAAGGTCATGTCAGATGACTCTAATTGATTTCTTTGACTGGGTGACCAGAGTAGTAGACCAGGGAGGGACTGTGGACATGGACTATCTAGACTTTAGCAAGGCATTTGACACAGTCCCACACAAAAGATTAGTAGTCAAATTAACCAGCTTTGGGGTGGGTCCCAGGTTGGTAGCTTGGGTAAAACATTGGCTGAACAACAGAACAGAGAAGGTAATTGTAAATGGAGCCCACTCTGATGAAAGAGGGGTTACTAGTGGGGTACCGCAGGGTTCAGTACTGGGTCCAGTCTTTTATAATGTCTTTATAAGTGACATTGCAGAGGGACTGGAAGGAAAAATATGCCTCTTTGCAGATGACACAAAGATCTGCAACAGGGTTGATACACAAGGAGGTGTGGAAAGGATGAGAAGGGACTTGGCAAGGTTGTAGGAATGGTCAGAAATATGACAGCTTGGATTCAATGCAAAGAAGTGCAAAGTAATGCACCTGGGAAACAAAAACCCAGGGGAAGATTACACAATGGGGGGGGGGGTAGTAACAACATCACCAGCAGAAAACAAGAAGTTGTTATCCCCCTGTACAGACAGTTGGTGAGACCCCATCTGGACTACTGTGTCCTGTTCTGGAGACCCCATCTCCACAAGGTCATAGACAGGATGGAGGCAGTTCAGAGGAGGGCAAATAAAATGGTGCAGGGTCTGCAAGAGAAGCTATATAAGGAGAGGTTAAAGGAGCTTAATATGTATACCCTTGAGG
The DNA here is from genome assembly GCA_016271365.2 of Neoceratodus forsteri. Lineage (NCBI taxonomy): Eukaryota > Metazoa > Chordata > Ceratodontiformes > Ceratodontidae > Neoceratodus > Neoceratodus forsteri. Next base: position 216,351,676 of record CM057451.1, read on the forward strand.
AAAGGAGGGAGAAGGGGGACATGATAGAAATGTTTAAGTACCTCAGTGGAATCAACAAAGTCCAAGAGGGTAGCATCTTTCAGAAAAAGAGATGTGCAAGAGCAAGAGGACACAGTTTGAAGATGGAGGGGGGATGGCTCAGGGGCAATGTGAGGAAGTATTTTTTCACAGAGAGGGTGGAGGATGCATGGAACAGCCTTCCTGAGGAGGTTGTGGGGTCTACAACTGTAGGAGAATTCCAGAATACATGGGACAGACATAAGGCAATATTTGTGGGGGGTAGGAAGAAATAGGCTGTTGGTTAAATAGGATCTGCAGCTTATCCTCTAGGCAGGGAAATGGGCAGACTAGGTGAGCCAAGCGGTACTTATCTGCCGTCAAAGCCTATGTTTCTATGCTTAAGGTCAGCACTGAGAAGACAGTGCTCATGACCTGTGGTATCTGTCAGAAACTGGCCAGGCTCTTGACCCCTACCAGCACTGCTTTCACCACTTTAGATGGCACTCTGTTGAAAATCGTCCCAGCTTTCAAGTACCTTCATGTTTGACTTGACAGTAAGCTTGACGTCTCTGTCCACACAGATGCCATCCATGCCAAACTCCATCCCTAGCTAGACGCCCTGTACCCCAATAAAGACTCCCTCTCTCCGCAGGTTCACAGTGAGTTAAAAACAATTTTCCCAGCCTTTGATTATGTGGACATAGTCAATGGTGTCACCTCTTCCTCCTCCCTTGCCATATTGGATATCCTCTGTGATGCCTTCTGCCATTTCACCACCAACTATTCATTCATATCCATCACAGCTCCCTCTACTCTTCCCTTTCCTTCCTTCTCCTGCCATCACATTGCCAGGCCCACTGTTCTGTCTTCATCATCAAATACTGGTTTGGGTCCCTCCCCTCCTACCTTTCTTCCCTGATTGCCCAATATTTATTGCTGTTTAATAACTATTTGGTAGAATGCTAACTCACCTACTATGCCTGTGTATGTACCACTTGTCCTGTAATCAAATTCTGCATTTGCATGTGGTTTTGTAAGTTGTTACTAAAGGAATAATGCTGACAGGGTGGGAGTTATGCTGGGATAACAACCCACCTCGGGTGGTTGGGCCCAATACCACCGGCTGAGGGCATCCAACACCTGAGAAGGGATGTTATCCCAGCATAATTCTCACCCTGGAGGGCATTATTCCTATTATACAATGACTTGTTGTTTTATAATAAAAAATAATTTCAAAGAATGTTTTTGTTCGTGTGTAAACATATTTTTGTTTCTTAAGAGAAAGAGGAGATCATCATAGTGCTCATCCATATCATCCAAGCAATCAGCTGGGATGTTACGCCAGGATAACATCCCTGCTGTGACAGCCAACTGACCAATCAGAAGCCAGGATTCTTCCTTGCCATTGTATAATCCCTGTTATCCCCTTCCCTGGATTGCACATGGAAATGAGCTTCTGCTCAGTATGCCTTTCCCAGTTACAAACTTTTACATTAATAGATAAATAAATTACGGGTATACAGGTGAGCTCCAAAGAACATGGTGTGGTTCTATACGCAGATGATGTGCTGCGCTATCTGTTGGACCTAGAGCAGACCCTCCCAGCTCTCTTTGAGATTCTCAGCTCTTTTGGAAGAGTATCAAGGTACAATGATGAGCCTTTCACAAATCAGGTACATCAAGATCTGCAATGATGGAGCATGCTCTCACTCAAGGATCTTAAGATGTATTGAGGCAGCCAGAACTGTCACTCTCTCCAGGGCTCTGTATCTCAAACAGAATGTCCCCCTGAATATAAAACACAATAGCTGGAAGAAGTGGAACAGTGAGATCTGCTGCTTCGTCTGGGTAGGGCAATGTCCATGAATAAACAAAGTATGCTGATGCTCCCAAGAAGAGAAAGAGGCCTGGCATTGCCAAACTTACAGATTTATTATTGGGTGGCACATATTTGCACTGCCTGTTCCACCACTTGAGGAACCAAAACATGCACTGGCTGGAAATGGAGAAGAGTTGCAACCCAAAAGGGACCTAATTGAGGTGTTCTGTCATAACATACTTGCCCCATAAAGGGGCGTAACAAGTAGCAAATGGCTCCAGATACAAATCGAGATATAGCTCACCATCAGATGAGAGTTGCATCTTACCCCATTCTTAGTCTTACTATGCCCAAATTCGCAACTAGAAAATGCTCAGCCTCAATGCATGGAACCATGATTTCGTATCTTGGAGAGATTTGTGTTTCAGTATCTGTGCCAGATAATGGAAAAGACCACATTCAGTTCATCTGCAGAGCTCCAAACAAAGTTTGATCTCTGACAACAGGAGTTCTATAGATCCCTTCAAGTGAGGCATTTCTATGCCTTATTCCTGACTGGAGTTCAAACACCAGAGTCATAGCTGGAAGTCATTAAATATGCTACTGTTATAATGAAGTCAGCCATAACAGCCTGTACCCTATCACAGCTCTACCAATCACTGCTGGCAACATTAGAGGACACTTCCTGAAACATAGTGGAACAATGGGAGGAAGAGCTGGGCTTGCCAGTCACAGAGGAGACTTGGACCTCAGCATATCAGTTCACCAGTGGGGTTATGAGCTACCATGTGTGGATAGGGTATGTCTGGAAACAACTTAAATGTTTTTTCTGGACCCTGGTGCTCACAGTGCATTTCTTATCATTGCAAGGTCCTTCGTGTTGGAAAGGATGTGGTGAGAATAGTGCCACACACATCCAGCTTATGAGGGGATGCCCAATCTTACAACCATTCTTTGCCACATTAGAGGCAGAACTAGGTGAATTATATGGCAGACCTGTGCCCTTGATCGCAGGCTTCTTTTTGTTTCAACAAGCCCCTAGGGATCTTAGAGACCCCATCAGTAGATACCTGCTAGTCATATTGATCAACACTGCCAAGAAGGCCATCAAGACATTATGGCTTATCCCACACACTCCGGTCATAGCAACCTCGAGAAGCCAAGTAGGGGAAAATATATAAATTGGACAAACTCACCTTCTCCCTAAACACCAAGGTGAGGCTTTCACTTCCAGATGGAATGGATGGCTCCTGCATGTCATGGATAAGGACCCACATGTTTTCCCATGAACAACAACACATGACTATAAACCTATAGAATCAAATTTATAGGAGTTTGACAGCAGTGTATAGAAACAGAATTTGCTGGCAGACAAGGACTGCTAGGTCCACTTAGTCTGACCATTATTCCCTACCCACAGTATCACTACAGATCCTACTTGATCTCTGGCCCATGTTCCCTTCTCACTTCCTTTCCCCTAAGTTTTTCTTATTCTTGTCCCATTCATTCTTGAACCCTACCACTGTTTTCACCCCAACTACTTTCACTGGAAGGCTGATTCAGAAATCCACCACTCATTCTGTGAAGAAGTACTTCCTCACATCTTTCCTGAGTCTACCCCATCCCACTTCATAGCATGTTCCCTTGTTCTTGAGCACCTTTTTTCTGATAAATACTTTCTTCCTGTACTTTATTTAACTCTATGAAGTATTTAAAGGTCTCTCTATCGCCTCTTTCCACCTCTCTTCCAGGATGTATATATTTAGGTGCTTAAATCTCTCCTTATAGGGCTTCTGATACAGACTCTGCATCACTTTAGTTTCCCTCCTGTGGACCTCATCTACTATATGTCCTTCAAGAGATGTGATCTCCAGAACTGGACACAGTACTCTAGGTGAGATCTTACCAGTGATCTATACAAAGGCAACACTACTTCTATCTTTCTGCTGGTGATACCCCTCCCTATACACCCCAGCATTCCGGTTCACCCATGATGGTGCAGAAGAGATGTGGGCGAGGTACATTCGAGGGCAAGCAAAATGTTGCCCCATCATAATCGTGGGTAACACTGTGCCACCAGCAACTTAAAGTACCCAAGGACCGTCTGGTAAAAAACATACATTTTGCAGGGGGCGTTGTCCTTCTCACCTCTGATGTGGGAGTGTTCACTAACTGCACCCCCCTAAACTAAATATAACATCCACTGGATTGGGCATTCTGTGAAAGGCAGAAGAATTGTGGTGACACCCAACATGGTGTGAGTGGAGGATGATTTAAAATCCAGAACATCCCTGTCACTCACGACCTTTTTGCGGCGCCCACATTATGGCACTCTAATCTTGGTGCCCTAACAATGGCATACCCAGCATCCCACTAGCCCTCCTAAATGCCTTATCACACTGCCTTGCCGCCTTTAGGGCATCTGATATGATCACCTCCAGTTTGCTTTCCTGCTTTGTGGGCATCAGTACCACTCCACCCCCATTTTGTACTCTGCCCCTGGGTATAAGAAAAGCCCCATGAGGTTTGGTGGATGACTGAAAAGCCCCGTGAAACATAGAAGCATAGAAACATAGACTTTGATGGCAGATTAGGACCGTTTGGCCCACCTAGTCTGCCCATTTTCCTACCTACAGGATAGGCCTCAGATCCTAGCTAAGCAACAGCCTACTTCTTCCTACCCCCTACAAGAACTGCCTTATGTCTGTCCCATGCATTCTTGAATTCTTCCACAGTTGTAGACCCCACAACCTCCTCAGGAAGGCTGTTCCATGCATCCACCACCCTCTCTGTGAAAAAATACTTCTTCACATTTCCCCGGAACCACCCCCCCATCTTTAAATTGTGTCCCCATGTTCTTGCATGTCTCTTTTTCTGAAAGATGCTACCCTCTTGGACTTTGTTGATTCCACATCCCAGTCATGGTTCTCTATGTACCATGTTTCTGTGACTGCTATGATATCCAGGCATCCCTCTTCCATCAAGGTCACCAGCTCAGGGAGTTTGTTGCCCAGACTACAGGCATTGGTACTCATTACCCTCAATTTCCTGATGGCCTAACTCCTTTTTGCCCCATTCCTGTCCTTCTTGCCTTTGTCACTTTCCCCATTTGCCCCTGCCCTTTTCCCTATCGCCACCTCTATGTTTTTGTTCATCGTTCTTACTACCGTGATTTTTTGGGGCTAGGATTTTCCTGCTCCTTTCCAGTGCCTCCCCCGCTTTGCTAGTTTAAACGCTTGCCACTGAAGCATTTAAACCTATCACCTAGGATCCTGGTTCCCCTCCTGGATAGATGCAGCCCATCATGCCAGTATAGGCTTGCATCACTCCAGGTGGACCCCCAGTCCCCAGTGAAACCAAATCCCTGAGCTCTGCACCAGTTGTTCAACCACTGATTGAATCCCATGGTGCAGAACACTCTAGCAGCTCCTACGCCATGGATGGGCAACACCTCCGAGAAGGTTACCTTGTGTGCTACTTGTTTGAGGCCCCTCCCCAATTCCACAAACTCTTCCTGCACTGCTGCAATCCCTTTCTTAGCCAGGTCATTTGTCTCTAGGTGGACAATAACATCCTGCTCCTGTGGGGTCCCATGCCACCCTCCTATGGGTCTTCTTTGTGGAGGTTCCCAGCATCCTCCTTGGTCTCCACTGCAGGTGCCTCCATAGAGGAACCACACTTTGCCAGAATGGCATAGGAATTGTGGAGAGATACAACTGGAGGGATGTGCCTGTGTTCCACCACCCTTACCCTCCATGAGCCCACTGTGGTCCAACTGCTCCTCTTTCTTGGCAACCTCTGAAGCAACGGCAGTGGCACTGGTGGTCCCTGGATGGAGTAGGAAGTCCCACAAATCCTAGCCAACTCAGCCTGGAGATGAGCAACCTCCTCCCTCAGCCCAGAGAGGTGCCTGCAGATGGGACAGCTCCGCATCCTCCAGAACATCTCCTGGAAGACTGCTGCTCCACAGCCAGTGTACTCCACCACTCCCATCATGTCTTATTTCTGGCCCCTGTTGTTTGGAATCCTTACTCTTTCCTCTGTTTTTTTTTTCTTCTTTTTCTTTCTCTTTCTCTTCTCTCTCTCTCTCTCTACTTACTTACTGCTTCTGTGCCCTTTAAGCTCTTGATTGTCCTGTTCTGTGACAAGAATATCCTATATTTCTCAGTAGACCCCTTACTTGCTCAGAGGCAGGCCTCCAGCAGCTAGAGGGGGCTAGAGAACTACTCTTGCACTTTTAGGATGGTGGGTCTTTGGTGGGTCTGTGATCACACACTTCCTGCTCTGAAACAGGAAGTTCCTGTTGTCAGTCAAATCCTGTGCCTATAAAAGTAGAACTAACTTTGAGTGGGAGGGTGGGCAATATAGTCCCGGTAGAGAAGTCCAGTCAAACAGCGCTCCTTCCTCCTGGTGTCTTCTGCCCCCATTTACCATCACCTGCAATTAATGGTTAGAAGGGCTGCCCCCAGTGCACTCACCACAGCTCACCAGTTTGCCTACCCACTGCAGATCACTTAGGGAGCAACCTACAGAGTAACTATGAATTAATCCCCAAATATATAAACATAACCACTAAGGGCATGGGGGCAAGGGACACTGCCCCTCCCTCATGCTGTACCAAAGGGGGAAGGGTCCACTGTCCTGACTGAGAATAACACTTCTTGACTGGGGAACTTATGATGATGGAATGATAACCATCAATACTTTATACACTAGATCCTCACAAACATGAAGGATAGGATAAGAAATGCTGGGATGCTGCCTGATTCTATCAATGACCATGTGCCTGTCTTTCGTATATGGAGTGCTCACTCTCATAAACCTCCTCCTTGAGAAATCCTGTTCTGAGACTTCTCTAGCATAGCAAGGGGGTAGCTACTGATACTCCAAGTAAGCCATGGCGTACCAAGTTTAGTAGCAGGGGGTAGCAAACAAGTTGGCCAGCATTGCTCTTCCCTCTCTAGTCCATCACATTTAAATTCCTTTGTTTGGCTATGCAGGCTTTTTCTTTTCTCTTTCAGCTTTGTTTGGGAAGGGGGTTGGCAGAGTGGACCACGGACTTTGAAGCTGAAGGTCTCAATTAGGTCCGCATGGTCGGCCTGCATAGTGATTGGCTGCGACATCTGGAAGGGGATGTGGCAAGACTGGCAGCGAGTTTAAATGCCCCAGCAAAGTTAGAAGCCATACTGTTGGTTCAGTTGTACTGGGAGCAAGAGAAGCAATAGAAGAACTGAGGAGCATCAGATGGAAGAACAGACTCAGAGCCAGCTAAAAGAATGAAGACTTCATGTGTAGTGGCAAGTAGAGAGAATCTGCCAACCTGTGGGGGAGAGAGAAGAAATGTCTGCCATAATGTTGGACTCATGGTGCAGTCAGTGGCATTTACCAGTGGGCAGTGAGCACCACACTGGCAGCATAGACAGCAGGTCTAGTGTGGGGAGTCATCTGATTAGAACCAGGAGCCTTGGACTCGATTCATGATGTGCAGGCATGAACAACAGTGGGGGAGGGGGTAGCGGTTTGACAGGTTGGTGTACAAGTCTGAAATGCCTAGCTACACTCCTGTAGCATAGACTATCGATCCCTGGCTTGGGCTGCCCAATTCACTGACTGGTCCCCATTCTATCATACCACTGAAGTAGATGAAGCATTCAACTTCCTACATACCACCCTTCTTAACCTCCAAGATAGGTTTGTTCCCCTCAAGAAACAGCGTATCAAAGGTTCCCTGACAAGATGGATAAACAGACAACTACTTACACTAATGAAAAGGATGGATAAAGCATGGTTCAATGCTAAACGCACCCAGGGTCACTCGGGCTGAGCCGCATACAGACAGCTTAGGAAGGAATGCAAGAAAGCTACCCGCAGTGCTAAAAGTGCCTATTACCAGCAGCTCCTTTGTTCATCTACTCATGATCCCCAATGTGTTTGGAACCACATGAAATCCTGCATAGGACACGGTACTAATTCATCTGTAACCGACATGACCCTGGATGGCACCAACTGCAATAACTTAGTTATCATTGATACTGCCATAAATGTTCACTTCTCTGACCTATCCCGTTTCTCCTGCCAGTTTGATCATGATTCAACCTTTCCAGTGGATACTCTGTCCCCAAGCTCCACATGCCTTGACCTCAAGCCAGTCACCAAAAAGGAAGTTTTACGACTTTCAGATCTGTCCCCAACTGTGGTTCTGCTGGCTCGGATGGGCTTCTACTGAGGTTTCTTAAGCTGGCTGCCCATCTCATAGCAGACCCCATCACAAAACTGTTCAATCTGTCCCTTGTCTCAGGGCCGGTACCTGCACCCTGGAAGACAGCTCAAGTCATTCCTGTACACAAAAAAGGTGACACCAGATATATGGATAATTATCAGCCCATTGCAATTCTCTCCACCCTCAACAAACTTCTTGAGAAAATTGTTGCCTCTCAGGTTACAGACTTCCTGCAACATACCCAACAGATTACTCCATGCCAACATGGTTTCAGGAGTGGCCACAGTACCACTACAGCTCTCTTAAAGCTGACTAATGACATTAGAACAGCTATGGACTAGGGGATGCTCACAGGAGCAATATTCATAGACTTAACCAAGGCATTTGTGCTGGTAGAGAAACTGCTTGCTTTGGCTATTCATCTCCCATGCTGTCTTGGTTCAAAAGCTACCTGTCTGGTATACGACAATTTGTTGAAATAAGTGGTGCCAAATCAGGTCTTGCCTCCATCGAGGTCAAAGTTCCCCACAGGTCCATCCTTGGGCTGCTACTATTCTCTCTATTTATCAACAATCTGCCCAAATCTCTTAACTCCTTCAAAGCCCTTCTGTATGAGGATGACACATTCCTGTACACCAGTGCTGTTAACATCACTGACATGAACATTAGTTTGTAATTGTAACAGCGCACTGTGAAGAAAGGAGCCACCGGGAATAATCATCTTGGGACTGGTAAACCAGAAAGGAATTCTTTCTAACCAGTGTGAACTCTGTACTACTTTTGTAAGTAAGTACCCAGAACAAGTCACACCGCATATAAACTGGCGTTTTAATTATTATGCTGCAGAGCTAGAAGCAAAATAAAAATGGGTTCCTATGATAAAACATGTTTCATTTCATTATTGCAGATGTGTGCCAATCATTTTGGTTACAGGAACATATGTATTGGTAGAACTTTCACTGTTTTACAACATAAGTCCTTTATTTTATAGTATACAGGCATCCCTGAATATACAACTACCTTTTTCTTATCTGGCCAGCTTCAGTTTCCTTTCTCATTGACTAAAGGGAAGTTAATGATCCTTTACACATTAGGCTCCAAAGGGTACTTTATGCCTTTCGATAATTGTAAACCTTTATAGCGCAGAATCATCTGTTCCCATAGGAGGCATACTATAGCTAGGGATGCAGCGAATTATAAATCCGCCCGCGAAGTGGACATGAAGTGACCACTTCACGTCTGCGGAGCACAATGCGGAGTGGACCTCATAAAGTGCTCACTTTGCCTTATCGTTACCATGCCACTTCACGTTCTCATTATGCCTTAACGCGAAGTAAGGTGAAGTGAGAAGAAAATAGGCACATCAAATGGCCTGCAGTACTGTAAGTCACATGCTTTAGCCAGGCAGGAAGGAAGTGAGTCAGAGAAGTAGTTTCACTTTCTCCTTTGCATTTGTACAGGGAGAAAGCAGAATTGTGAGAGGAGAGGAGTTTGCTTGGCTCTCGGAGCTATTTCTTGTTACTGCTATTTCAAACAGCTTTTTTAAAAGCTATTTTGTTAATGTTTGTATTGTGTTAGTGTATTTTTGGATAGTGAATTTTTTTGTAAAAGGTTTTGTTTTTGTTTTGTGTGTGTGACTGACTGTGTGTATGTGTGTGTGTGTGTGTGTGTGTGTGTGCATGTGTGTCATCCCGTGGATCCAGGAAGATGGAGGGTCAGATTGAAGTCAGGGAAGGCGAGTTGCTGGTATGTAGGAGTGTTAGGAGGGGACCAGCAGCCAGCGCACCCACATGATAAATCACCACAGGGAAGAGTGACAGGCTGCCATGGAGGGGGCCACGCATCCACCTGCTGGCCCTTCCATGACAGTGGCCGAGGGTGCTGCTAGGGTGGGAGATGTGCCTCACAGCAGTCACCGCCGCAGCAGGAGGAGGAGGAGGGCTACATCAGGTGCTCCACCACCACCACCAGCACAGCCACCAGCACCACCCTGTCCACTACCAGCCCCACTACCTGGATTACCCACTGCAGTGGACCCCGGCACAGTCCCTGTTAGCCAGTCTGACCTCCTCCTGGTGTGGGCAGCACTGGAGGAAAACAACAAGCGTTAATTAATTTGGAGCAGCAGGTTACCAGAGTGGAAGGACAGCAGCAGCAAATACTTTCAGTACTGCACCTGCTGCTAGACCACCACGGCATCCCAAGGCCATAGTAAGTCCAGGTATTGTTTTCTGCCCCCCCACACCCACACCCACCCCTGACCCCACCCACTACTGTGTTGTACTTTTGGTGTGAGTTTTTGCTTGTTATTATTAAATCATACACATTTTCCCTTACAAGGGAATCTTTCTTGCACCACATGGTGCAATAAATGTTTTTGAAAACAATGCATAGCTGCATTACAGTGAGTCATGTGATAGAGGCATTCCAATTCTAAAAATCTGCCCGCATTCTTCCTCCCTTCTCAGCAAAATTAGTACATGATGGCAGGGAGAGCGCGTGTGCGTGCTTCGCTCCTTATAGTGAATATTGGAATGTTCAGGTTTGCGAATGTTTCTTTATGTTAATGGTCAGTTTGTTGTGAAATGTGTGGCCACATTTCCTGTAAGAAGAGCCTTGGTAGTGGAAACATCCCACATTTCACCACAAAGTGAACCTTATAACATTAGGAAATGTTGCTTGGGATAGCTGCTGGACATTCAGTATAGTGGAGCATGCACCTGCACTCCCCCTGCCATCACATCTTAACGTTGCTGAGGAAATGTGGGACAAAGGTGGGTTGCTTTTCAGATTGTTAATTCCTCCGTCATGTGACTCACTGTAATGAAATTATGCTTGGTTCTCACAGATATATATTGCACTCTGTGGAGCAAGAAATATTCCAGTGGTAGTAATGCCCCCACATATTAGTTTATGTGCATCACCATAACTACGTAATGTGGTGACTGTCTGTAAAGCAGCAGCACAGAAATCTGTTGATAAATCTGACCTACATTTTTCAATGCTATGTTACAGCTTCCTTTACTTACATCCTGAATGACTGGAATGATACGACAATTTGCAGCAGTTGAGTGTGCTGTACTACCTTTTTTCATGTGTGAGATAATGAAAGGAGCATTCCTTTTAAATTGGTGCTGCTGACAGTGATTGTGACCAGGTCTTTGTCATTGTTTTCCTCTGCTTTTCTCCATCACACCAAGTAATTGTCATATATAACTTCTGTTGTTAACTAACAGTTATGCATCAGTCAGTGTTTTATATGACACCACGGAACAATAGTATTTGAAGAACAGCTGCAAATTAATACAAAGCTGGTCGGAACAATATTGGAAGACTTGCTCATTTTGTTTTCATACATGAAAAAAGTAGGAGTAAAAGAAGCAGACATAAATTGGGAGAAGAATCGTATCATTCCAGTCACTGATGACTCGCACGTAAGTAGTGGATGCTGTGGCAATTTAAAGTAGCATAAAAAAGTACAGTTCAGAACTGTGAGGACATTCTTGCAATGCTGCTTTAACTGTAAAAATGTAACTATGACATCATGACTATGAGCTCACAGCAACAGTCACAGCTCATACAAAAGTGGCACAGAGTCCCCAGATTTTTTCTGCAGGCCCACAAAGTGTCATTCTTGTGTGCAGAAAATTGACAAGTGGTAACCAAGTGAAAAGAGGCTGTTTCAGCGCATACAAAGTCCCCCAGAATTAATGGTGCACTCAGTCATGCGCGCATTGGTGGCACAGAGTCCCCAGATTTTTTCTGCAGGCCCACAATGCGTCCTCCTTTTGTGCAGAAAATTGACAAGTGGTAACCAAGTGAAAAGAGACTGTTTCAGCACGTACTTAAGTCCCCCAGAATTAATGGTGCACTCAGTCATGCACGTAGTGGTGGCGCAGAGTCTGCAGATTTTTTCTGCAGGCCCACAATGCTCCTCCTTGTGTGCAGAAAAGTGAAAAGTGATAATCTCAACTGGATTGAAAGCTGCCCTTTGGACGTACAGTAACAGCAGCCTTGGTGAGTAGATATATGTATAGATATATGGTTGTGTATTTTGTAGGTGATGATGAGGGGGGTTGAACTTGAGATGGACATGTACTCATGCTGTTGTTCTGCATTACACAGGTGAATCCAAACTGTTGCTGTGCACCTTCCAGTGCTCAATGAGAATTTTTTGCACTTAAATGGAAATGGATAACTCTCAAGCACATGAAGGTAAGTATCTACAGTATTTTTTGGGGGGAGGAATCATATTTTCAGTTTTGTCTGTAATGGTTTCTTATTTTTTTACTTCTTCACAGATTTCATCAGCATCCTTCTGGAGTCCGGTTGTTAGTGATGGTCATGGTCATCGAAAGAATTGACTTCTGCGCGTTGCATGTGTGCCCAAGCTCGGGTCTGGGGAGGGGTGTGCCTGATGTTGACGAACTTTTTTGGATAAGGCCACTTAGACAGAACAACAAAGTACCACAAATTTTCAAAAAAAAAGAAATAAATGACTTCTTAAAAGTTACAACTTCATTGTTATGTGTCCCTCCCTGGTTCTCAAATCTCAATCCTTATTGTCAAGTTACGTTTCAGAGACACATCTTATCAACTACTAAGACAACCTGTTGTGTGCAATATTTGCAGCAGTCTTTACAAAGCAATGAAACAGATGAAATAAAATCTTAATACTTACCAGAATGGATATCACATAGACATTACATCGGTTCCTCTCTGTACAGTATAGCTACAGCATCTTTCCCAATGAATAATAGCGATGGAGCCTGTTTTTGTTCTCCTGTAAAAGAAACAAAAGAAGTGTACTGTATGTGTTTTGCCACTGCAGCTCTGAAAAGTTACAGAAAACAAAACAGACAACTTAAGGAAGTGAGGCAGCATAACAAATATGAGTGCACATACTCACTTTATGGATTAAATATTAAGAAGTCGGTGGTGGTGGTGGTGGTGCACTGGTGGACTGGTGGTCCGTGGGGGGGGCAGACAGACTCTTGGTGGCAGCAGACTTGGATAACATCAGTCCCGGTGGTGGTGGTGGTCCAGGGTGGGCAGACAAACTCATGGTGGCAGCAGAGTTAGATAACATTAGTCCCGGTGGTGGTGGTGGTGGTCCGTGGGGGGCAGACAGACTTGTGGTGGCAGCAGACTTGGATAACATCAGTCCCGGTGGTGGTGGTGGTCCATGGGGGGCAGACAGGCTCATGGTGGCAGCAGAGTTGGATAACATCAGTCCCGGTGGTGGTGGTGGTGGTCTGTGAGGGGTAGGTAGACTCATGGTGACAGCAGACTTGGATAACATCAGTCCCAATGGTGGTGGTCCAGGTTAGGCAGACAGACTCATGGTGGAGGCAGAGTTGGATAACATCAGTCCCGGTGGTGGTGGTGGTGGTCCGTGGGGGGAAGACAGAGTCATGGTAGCAGCAGACTTGAATAACAACAGTCCCGGTGGTGGTGGTCTGGGGTGGGGGTGGCACACTACCTTTTAAATATTGCAGTTAAAACCTGCCAACATTAACCACATCATCATCCTCATAAAGAAAACTGCCCTCACAGTCATCAGTGTCTGAAGTCTGACCACTGGGAAATTCTTTCTCCATTGTGTCATCATCTACATCAGAGGTGGGCCTTTTCAGGCAACCACTGCCTGTGTCATCTGGATGCTCCATTTCCACATCAGCAAGACCACCATGACTAGGCCGAGGTATGAATATCGAGGTTGCAGTCTGTTCTGGTATGTGTCTCTCATTCATTTTAATGGATGTTAGCAAACTAACATTTGCAGGAGACAGGTTTGTCCGACGATCCCTGACTATTGCATCTGCTGAGCTGAATACCCTCTCAACACTTACACTGGAGGGTGGGCATGTGAGGTGCTTCAGTGCCACTGCAGTCAGCTCTGGCTATTCACTGACCTTTCCACTTGAGTACATAAGAGGATCTTCACTTATTGTCAGATGTCTGTTTTCAGACAAATATGACTCAACCATTCTCTGTGCCGCACTAAGTCCGATTGTTGATGCAGCAGCCTGTTCCCCAGAATCATTGATTTCACAAATACCCCCTTGGGACAAAGCCTCCCAAAGTGGGTTGATGCCAACCACTTTGGATGACAGACCACCAGGAACTACAGTCCCCTTACCCTTGCATGATATGCTTGCTGGTCCTCCAGCTACATCCCCAGCTGTATTATGCTGCTGAGGTTTGCAAACCATGGCATGTGACTTCTGTGCCCCATGAACCAAGCGAACCAGTTGACCACTGATATTTTTTACCTGTTTAGGCCCTCCCTCCAGTACTGATGCAATTCCATGTTTGTATCGTGGGTCCAGCATTGTTGCCATGGCAAATTTGTGACTACGCTGAATGCTCATAATGTGACGATTGTGGTTGAATACTGTCAGCATGTGTTGCAGCAATATATTGCTACCACCATCTCCGGCAACATCAAGGCTATGCTGTACATTCACCAATGTCTGCCTCAGCACCGGCAGCAGTGGAATTGATTTGCTAATGGAGGCAGACTTGCCACTCACTGCCTGTGTGGCATGTTCAAAAGGTCACAAAATTGTTATTAAAGAGTCTATGAGGTGCCACTGTTCATTCGTCATAGACATGGAGGCCTCAGAACTGTCACAGCTAGTGTGCATAACAAGATATTCCGTGATGGCTTTGTATTGTTCATACAACCTCTCTGCTATGTATAACATGGAGTTCCATCAGGTCACAACTTCCAGCTTCAAGAGGTGCTGAGGCAGGCTGTTTTGTATCTGTGACTGCAGCAGTTGGTCATGGGCCTTTCCAGATCTTGAAAAGTGAGAGCAGATATGTTGTGCAATGATCAGCATTTTCTTGGTGTCAGGGTGCTGCAGAAACTCCTAAACCACAAGATTTAAACAATGGGCCATGCATGGAACACAAAGAAAAACACCATTCATGATGCATTTCACCACATTTGACCCATTGTCACTTGCTATGAACCCAGTTGTCAGAGACAGAGGGTTGAACCATCTGTCAATTTCAGTCAATACCATGTCCAACATGTTCTCACCAGTGTGTGAACAGGTCACACTATGCATAGCAATTGTTGCATGCTGGCGAATTCCTGGAAGATTGCTACCGTGACAATTCACCTTCCTGCACTGATTATTCACACTACCAGCATCACAAACAACCCCCAGCACCTGCACCCAGTGTGCAGTTATACAGAGATATGAACTCCCCTCTGTTTTGCCACTTGTTCACATATCCATACTTAAATGAATGAATGGAGAGGAGGAATGTTGAAGGGCATGTCTTACTGAGTCTGAGACAGTGCGGAACTACTCTGGAACAGCACGGGTAGAATAGTATGTCTTGGATGGGGCTTTCCATTCTGGACAGGCGCAAGCAGCAAACCGCTGGAACCCAGAATTCTCCACAAAGGAGAAGGGCAAAAGATTGATTGCCAGCATTTCCGCTATAGCAGCATTAAGTTCACGTGACACTGTATGATTGGGGGGTACTTCAGCTTATGTGCAAAAACACTCTGTAACGTGAGCTGACTTAAACGTTTTACATGGGGTGTGTTGTTGGTCACAAATGGTTGTGCTCTGTGATGAATGGCATTGGCAGGGGGTAGAGTGTGAAAATTTGATGAAGACGGTTGCTCAAGTGATGATAACAAACCCAGAAATTATGTTATTTTTCTAGATTTGCCAACCAGGGATGATGTACCACTTGCACTAGACATACTGCATTCACAACCACCACCACCACAAAAACTGCTACTCTCACCAGCACTGGACAACATTTCAAAGTCATTATGGTCCTCCACCTCATCATGCCTGTAGTAATCCTTTGCTCTTATTACCACACTACTGCACATGTTTAATTTCCTACTGGGCTTAACAGTCATGGAAGGGGATAACATGCTGGTTATGGTTGCTGGTGATACAGGTGAACGCCCCAGTCTGGTATTAGCTGCCAGCTTGTGCTGCGTCCACAGAGCCAAGTGCCTATTCTTAAGATGTGTATGCTGTCCTCCTGTCCCAAGATGGCTCCACTTTTTACCTCAACTCACACGCACATGGCAAACCTGGCAGAATGCAACTGAATCATCATTTGTATCTTGAACAAAAAAATCCCAAACAAGGGACTGTGATGCTCTGCTTTTAAGATGTCCATGATGATGTGGCTTATTTAAGTCTGTTATTTTAAGCACTGAAGTGGGGGGGCACGTGATGTTTCTGGCACTGCACATCTGGACTGCAACTGACCACCATTACTACCTATCATATTGAGTACTGGGTCATCATCATCATCATCCACTAAAACTGGCAAATCACAAGTTTTTACAGGGGGGGGGATTCCTGCAAACAGATTCAGACACAGCCACTTTTCATTTCTTTTTCTCCGGTTCCCAACTGGGGTCAATTACATCATCATCATATTCATCAACGTCACTGTCACACACATCCACATCTTCTGTTTGAATGCTAACATGTGTACTGCATGTTGCAACAACAGCAACATCATCATCATCAGCCTCATCACATTCATCATCAGCATCTACACCACAATCAGCTGATATGTTTTCACCACACTGTGAATCACTGCATGGAAAATGAGTGATGTTAAGTGCCACGGTGGATGGAATATCACATTGTGTGGTATTGTTGACATGATCGTCAGAATCAGGTTCAGTTAATGGGATGTTACTGGGAAGTATGACATCATCTATGCTGTCACTCACTTGCACTGCTTCACACTCAATATGTTTGGATATGGTACACTGGTCGGAATTAGAACTTGATGCAACAATGCTAATACTACCTCCACCACCACTAACACCAGTAACACTAACACCACCGGCTGAGAAAACATCATCTCCTTCAACTATCAGTGAAGCTACTGATTGGGCTGTAAAAAGCATTGCAGGAGAAATACCTTACCTCACATCTGCAATGCACTTCTCTGTCCACATACTACTACCACGCCCACAGATCCTCTTACTGCCAACATTTCCATGGCCAGAAACAGCTTTGCTTGCACGTCTTTTTGCAGGCATTTTGGGGGATCAACCACAAATATTATTACCAAATTCAGATTTTGATACTTTCACTTTCTGACTGGAGGGTCGCTAGCTGGATGTGAAGCAAAATAAACAACTGTGGCTTCAGCAACAGATAAGAGACTACTGAGTTGTGACACTGTCATGGAATTAAAATAACTTCAGTAACCAGTGGTGCTGATGGGGTCACAAAAACAATCCAGTCTGGTAAAAAATACCTTTCCAATGTGGGGTTGGGGGGCACTAAATACAGTTAGTGCTGATTTTTATGGCACGACAAGCAGCAAAACTAAGAACAGAGAACACAATCCCAATACAAAATCAGGCAGCTGCAGTGGATAGCAGGTTCACACTGTTACACTTACACTGATTTGTGTCACAAATTTTTAAAGGTGTATTATATTTGATGCACATAACACTGCACACACAACACAAAACACTTTGTGTACAATGCTGAATGAGGAATGCGATGCCAATGCAAAGGTTCAGTGTACTCAGTGCCACATAATGTAAATTTGTAATTTAAATAACCTGAACTTATGAAATGCTGCACCACATTCATACAACAAGCAGCAAGAAAATGTGTACTATTACTGACAATTTTACCATGTGTACAGTAACACAGTCAGTTTTATAACAAAAATATTACCAAAACACAAAGAAATCACTAGTTTTCCAACTTAAATCTACCTACACACTGATATGACCCTTCCCCACACTGCACACTTCACTGTCTTTCACCACACGCACTCAATGTTGTAAATTTACATTCAAAATCCACACACAAACAGAAACACTCGATAATGTGAGCACAGGAGGTTTCCCACAATCGATGAGCTACAGTTGGATCCCCCCCAAAAAAGCAAAAATGCTTTTTTAACAGCTTTTAAAAGATTCCTACAGACAGCTATCAGAGCACACTGTCTCCTACTCCTTCCTACTCATACTACCTCGAACTGAGGCTGTGCAGATCAATATGAGCCCACGTGACCTGAGCTACCATGAATCACTGCAAAATCCACCTTCAGAGCTCAATTACAAGGTGAAGTGAGGTGAAGAGATCTGCCACCCATGTACTTCGCTTTAAAAATTGAAAGAGAAGTGACCAGTGGAGGCAGAGTAACACGAAGTTGCTGTTTCCAATGCACTTTGCATTCCTCATTATAACGTGAAGTACTCCACTTCGCACTGAGGAGCACTCCACAAATCCGCCTTTGCTCCATGAATCACGTCACGGAGTGGATTGAGCCCACTTCACCCACCACTAACTATAGCCATCACATAATCATAATCACCACCAATGACTGGAAAATGAAAGAAGCAGAGAGGGTGTGAAATAGGGCCAAGAGAGAGCCATAGAAAAGTTAGATGCTACTGCAGAAGACTCAAAAGAAGGGGGGATTTAGAAGAAGAGGAGGATATGTCCTGGGGTGCACTTTAGGTTATGGGGGGGCCAACCCTTCAACAAACTGAATGAAAGTAGTGGAGGGATTCTGAACAACAAAGCCATAAAATAAAGTAGCATCTAAAGGGTACTGCTCAACTGTTGGGGAGGGTGGGTCTCAGTTACATAACTTATGATAAACAGTATTTGATGATCCATTTTTCAGTGGGGAGTTTACTGTTATAGCAACAGTGACCAATTAATTTCTACATTTAGCTCTACACTTTTATCTAAGGCTCCAAACTTTTCAATCCATTAATGTTTCACTTAATAGAAGTTGCCTTTCCCAGTTCCCCCTGTATTGGGGAAGGGGGATGATTTGATGATTCTCCCTCTCAAAATGTCTGTACAGGTTGGAAGCCTTGTCCTTCCTTCTAAAGACCAATTTGTATTCAGAAATTCAGAACCAGCTTTCATGTTTAGTTTTGCCAATATTACTTTTGTCACACTGTCATTTGATAAGGTACACTACCTGGTTAATGGAACAGGTGATTCTTTGCTTATTTCCAATTTTCACATCTCTGTATGAGTTCTAAATTTCAGTCAACCTGTAGGTGTTTGAACACCGGGCACAGTGCCCACAGTGAAAATTCCCTGTGGGCAATGGTCCAAAACTTAATCCAGACTCATTTGCCACTTATTTCTTGAAATCAGAATGTATCATTCTGTCTTTGAGTATCTCATTCCTTTTCACCACTATTAGTGGTTGTTCTTTTTGTGTAACCACCCAGTCCCCTGTGTTTACTAGAATCCTATCAGTATTAGTGTTAGGAAGGTAGCAGGCAGCTGGTAGGGAGCTCTTTAGGGGCTCTTACACAATAACATCATTGTTTACTCTGCTAGCCTGGGAGAAGAATGATTATGTCATTCAGAACTCTCACTGCAGCATAACCCTTTCCTGTGTACAGCTGCTCTGGGGAGCTTAGAATGTTCAGTTAGTGTGAGTTTGTATTTGGAGTCTGAGTGTGGAGGTGAGAGTGGCAGAAGGTTTGCCAGCTGGGCTGTAAGTTGAGGGCCCAGAACTTATCACCCTAGTGTGGAGTACAATTTTCAACTTCCATTGAAGTGGTGTAGACCATTCTAAAGCAGGATTTCTTGATTTCTACTCCCAGTGAAGTGGAAGGAACTGCTTTTCCACAGGGGGTTCAAGGGGCAATCCCCCGAAGATCCACTGTGTATTTCAGCTGCCTTGGAAAAGAACTTTGAGAGTCTGTTTTGACCTGCTACCCAGGAGAAGTGCCTTTTGGTGTTCCATGACTAGTGGACAAGACAACTAGTTTGTGAGTACCATTTTAAGCAGACAAGCTCTCCACATATTTAGGAGAATCATTTCTAGTGGGGGGGGTTGCCCAAAGATAAGGCTAGAACATATCTGTCAGTGACCCTAGTTCACCCAGGAGAGTGAATTTCTGCAACATGTTTCACCCAGGAGAGTGGAGTTGTACTGGGGTCACCCTATTGAGTGACAGGAATGGAAAGTATAGGACCTCTAACATTTTAGTGGGGAATGGGGGTTTCAATGGTGTAACCATGAAGGTATGGCAGATACTGTCAGTTGGGGGAAAGAATGGGAGGAATGCCATATGGATCGTTACAAGGTAGGGCTTACCGGTTCATGAAGAGCACCAGTTTTTACCTGAGCAAAGACCAGTGCTGCAGGTTTAGGTGTGTGACTGAGTTTCACTTAATTGCACCTATTTTTGAAAAATAGTTCTGAGTGTGTGGCTTAGTTTCACAATACGTGCACTCATGGGATGAAAATATTTGGGTGTGTGGCCAGGTGTCAACTATATGCACCATTGGGAAATGGGAAGAAGATGTTCTTTTGTGTGTTCTTGAAGTGTACTGCATGCAAGCAGAGTTTGTGAAATGTATCTGTCCTGCCTTGATCAACCCACGGGGGTCCACTACTGCTGTAGTTTTGCATCTGTTAAATAAAGCTATACTGCACAATCCCAGTTTCTGTTCTGGACATTCCTATTCTTGCTTCTGGTTGTTGGATTTAGTGGGGCCCCCTTAGCAGTTTAGATCTAGCATATGCCTAGTAGCCTCCACCCTGAACCTGGGTTGTAATTTTTTCACAAGGTTGATGTGTTTTGTTCTTGTACCCCAACCCCTCTTCCTCTAGAAATGAGACAGGTGTACATCCTAATGCCAAGGGTGGTACCAACCTTTGTAAAGTAAATGGTATGCCAATATGTGGATAACAGTGTCCAGAGTTAATGGGGGGGGGGGGATACTAACTTGCTATTAATGGCTAGGTGGCTACAAAAAAGTGGAGCTTGCCTGCTGATATTTAATTTGTACAAGAGCTACAGAGAATTAAGCCTCATCCAAAAGAAATAGGTTTTGAGGTGAGAGGCAATGCTGAGGGTATATTTTGGATCTTCCTGTCTGGTAGTGGTGCACCCAAACAGAAGACTGTATACCAGAAAGCAAAGCTGTGCCAAGAAAAATGCCACCTAAAAGTCTTTTGCTGCCTGAGGTTCTGAGAAAAGGAAAGTGAAAAAGTATGCTGCTTGTGTGTTTGACTTGATAATATGGACTGTTGGAACTGAGCAATGATTGCCCTTGTCTTGTAGTTAAAGTGCTTAAAAAACAGTTTAATAGTTACAAATTGCCAGAAAAATGTATTTGTGTACGTATAGAACAGTGTTTTCTAAGTGCTCAGAAAGTTTCAAGTGTGTACAGTGAAAATTGGGGAGCCACTAAGGAAAATGCACTATGTACCGAGTGAAAATGCCTTAAAATGCTTGCCCCACTGAAATTGCCAGCCAAGAAAAAAGTGACAGTTTGCAGTTTAAATTTTGCATTCTCTACGATCGCCGTGCAGGAGTGTGACTAAGAGAGTGAGAGAGAGCGAGAGAGAGCTCATTTGCATGGCATCATGTGATTGGTCCCAGTGCACGTAAGCCCTGCTGTTGCCTGAGTCTCAGAGTTGTGGAACCTTTGAGGAGGAACAGCTAACAGTGTGCAAACAGCGCGCAGTTCATGCAGCAGCAGGAGAAATCGCTTACTGCAGAATCACTTCTGAACCAGGAATTTTTTCTAACTTTTTGCAGGAAAACCAGGCTCAGTCTGTATTCTAACTGACTGGAGAGGGATCAACGTGATCGTAGCTACGATCAGCGGGACTACCAGCCCATTACGCCCCAGAGGCCTTCCTTGAGTCAGCAACAGGCCGTACTACATCAACAGTGGAAACCAACTACTGCCTATAAGTACCCTGTGAAAAAGCAAATTACCGTGGTGCTAAAGGTCAGAAAACTGTGTAAGAACCTCACCAGATCCGGGAAGAAATGGAAAAAAACAGGCATGCATGGTTGTTGGAGGAAGCTTGTGCCAACCTACACCCAAGAGTAAACAAGTGGGTCTGGATTAAAGGTTGTAATTAGAGACTGCAGTTCTGGAAGCATGGTAGGACCTTGTTAATTGGCCCTGTGAGTAGTAGACAAAGCTGGCCAAGAGACATTCTACAATATTCCTATGATGCCTCCAGATGGGGTAACAGTTTATGGCCCACATCCTGAGTGGTACTACTCCTGAATTAGTGCCATTCATCTGAAATTGTGCCCACTTGCCAAAACTGAATGCTGCCATGCCAACCCAGCAATCTGCCACCGAAGAGGCAGCAACTCAGGATGGAAGTGTCTTTCTTCTTGGGATCCAGGATCAGCTCCAGCAGCATTCAGGTTCATCTGTAGCAACATGCAGTATCCTCAGCCCAGCAGTCAGAGATTTCCAGTCCGGGTCCAGTAGAAGGTCCTGGAAGCATTTGAGCAGAAGACTGTGTCTACTCAGCAGCCGAAGATCATCAGGCTGCCAGTCCAGAGAGGTAATGTTGACATCCTTTGTTACCTAGAAGCTGGTAAGACATTTTCCATTTTAATATGAGCATTATCCTGCAACTGAGAATGTCCTTGGAACTTTATTCACCAACTTACTAACCTGATTTGGACTGCAGTGCTAGCAGGCCTTGTGCCTGTTCCAGAACTGTACTTCAGCAGGCTCAAGCCTAGAAGAGACTGTATGTGTAGTGCCTTGGCACTCTGGACTTTTTCCTAGATTTGGACTTGCAGAGACCCCCCAACCCGAATGCTTTTGCAAATGCTGTTATGTTTTCTTTTTTATACTTTTGTAGAAAATCCTATTAAAAATGCTTTTTGGGCTTGTGCAGTATATAGTTGGAGGGTGTTTGGTCACAGTCTGTGGTTTTACAGGTTGTAGTTGTGTGCAGAAATGTGTTTTTGCAGTGTTTTTTTTTTGCAGGAGTGCACACAATACTCCAGATGGGGCTTAATCTGTGTCTTGTAAAGAGGGATTAGTACCTCCCTCTTATGACTTGTGAGATATCTCTACTAATACACCCCAACATCCCTCTAGCCTTACCTACTGCTTTAGTGTTCTGCTTAGATGATTTCAGGTCATCTGTGATGATGATGCCCAAGTCTCTTTCTTCCCTTGTGATTGTCAGCAACTCCTCTCCCAGTCTATAGGTGGCTTCAGGGTTTCTCTTCCCTATGTGCATGATCTTGTACTTCTTTGCATCAAGCCCCATTTGCAACTCTTCCAACCACTTTGACAGTTTATCCAGATCTCATCTCATTCTGTCCACCCCATCTGGATCATCTACTGTGTTGCAGATCTTGGTGTCATCTACAAACAGACAAACCTTACCCTCCAGTCCCTTTGCAATGTCACTGAAGAAGATATTAAAGAGGACTGGCCCCAGGACTGATTCCTGAGGTACCACACTTGTGACTTGCATCTCTTCTGACTGTACTCCATTTAACACCACTGTTACATGAGGTCCCTGCACCCTAATTGATGCCCTCGGGGTACATCGTGGACAGCTAATGTTTAGGCATAGGCGATACTAATACAGAGGGCTAAAGGCATCTATCGTACAAAAGTAGATGTCAGTATATGAATGCATATTATTGTAACTCACTTTGCTTGCTAATGCACACACATTATACTATGTATTTTCTGTCTATTTCTTACTTGTTAGATGCCAAGACACCTGTCCTTGAAGTAATTGTAATATGTAAGGCAATATTGCCATCTTTTGGTGATGTGCACCACTTCATCTTGTTATGTAAGACTCTGTATAAGAATGTCTTTGTTCTAAAACTGATGACTTTACAAAATTATATAATGTTATCTTGGACCATGGAGCCACCTCTAATTTTGCCAATAGGGCTCATCTCTGTAACTAGAAATGTCTCTTTCTTTTAGTAACCATAGTAATTATCACAGGTATATAATGTTATGCACAGACTCTACACCTCAGAGACCTGAGAGATCCCAAGAAACTACAGAGAAACCTCGAGGTGTAGGGAACCCTTAGCACTGGCTCCAAGTTCATATTGGTAAGAACTGCTTAGGGCAACTGTGATTTATCCTTTTTGTAGTAATAAACTTGTTTATTACTTGAAGGCAACTTGTTTGTGATTATTTGCATCCCCAATATTGCCAAGAACCTGAAGGTGAGGTTCAGACCTCATACAAATTGGCAACCATGTGCAGGCGATATTGGGTGTTTGTAAGTTTTCACTTGTTGCAATACATTTCCCTTTTACCCACGGGGACTGCAGGTGTACACTCCCGTAGCACCTCTCCTGTCTTTTCTACCAGTTTGTAGATACTTGCAAAGTCTGGCTGACTTTTTCGGTGTGGTTGATGCCGTCTCGACCCACTCCATAGCAGCTTTGAATTGCAAGCCTACAACTTATACAGTAGCCTGGCTGTGTTTAAAGTACTCGTGTTGTGGATCGATACGCAACACGTGGTCTTTTTCACAGTTTGAATTTTCGTTCCCTCCCACACAATGGCCACTGTATCAGATATCTGCGCAGAACTGAAACTCGATGTCTCTTTCTTGCCTCCCATGGAGGATGGGCTGACTTCGCGTGGGACGCGACTCAATCCGAAAACCCTGTACTGGGGATTTCAACCCAGTATGCAGAGACGCGACAATCAACCAATAAGCGTTGCGCTAAAGGGTTGATGGTCACTGCTCTCTACACTGCTTTGGAAGCCTCCAAAGCGAGGTTTCATACCCTTGACCTGCAGATCGCGTCTCTTAAGCAAGAGATGGGTTTACAGGAAACAGAATGTATTCGAATACAGCAGAACCTGGAGTCAGAACTCCAATCTCTGCATAATGAGAAGGATTCACTACTGCATCATTCTGCACAGGCTGGTGAACAAGAAATGTGTACTCTGAAACAGGAGTGTGAAAGTTTGAGACAGGATAAGAGTTAGGTTGTGCAGATGAATGATTTGTTGAGTGCTGGGAATGCACAGTTGAGTGATGAAATGGGTGAACTTCAGGACGAGATCAACCAGGTACGTAATGATTTAGAAATAGCCTATAGGGACAATCGCGAATTGAGCGCCGCGTACCGTGTTTTGCAGAAGCAGAAACAGGATCAGGTTGATATGGATGTTGCAAGTGTGAATCATAACGAATGTAAAGCTAAGATGGATAAACTGCGCCATCAGCGAGAGGTTTTGACTGGCCACATTAGGCAATGGGAGGCGTAGCCCCTGCCTTTCACTCATCATCAGAGGGGGAGCCATCTGATGACGACGTCTCACAGTACAACGCCCAGTCACACCCCTACTATGGCCCAGATTCCCCACCCAGCCATCCACAGTATGGCGGGTCCCAACCCACGACTCCCCAGGTCACACGTAGACAACGTCGTGACGCTCATCATGGGAAACGCCATCATGGCGGCGCCCATGGGAGAGACAGGCCCAACCTGGTCCGACGGCGCCTCCGTAGCCGTTATTAGTGTGGGAAGACAGGAAGAGATTGAAACTATGATTGATAGAGCATTAGGAAATGTTCCTCTTCCTGAAAGAAGTATGAAAACCATTAAAAGTCAGATTCGACAAATTTTCCAAGAAGCTGGCACTCAGGAAGGTGTTGTTCGTACTGCGGCTGAAGCTGCAGCTCGCGCAGCATTGGATGGTGCACAAGACGCATTACCTCTGCCTGATCGACCACCGACTAATCCCCTACAAATGGCCTACTCTGTTCAGCAAATTGTTGACAGCATTGGTCGAATGAACCCGTCCGACAATCTCAGCTGCCACTTGGAAAAGGTGCGCTCTAAGTGTGAGATGCTTAGCCTAGCCGCAGAATATCAGGTCCAAATACTACGCCAGACCATCGATCCTGGTTTATGGGCCAAACTCCCCGAAGTAGTTCGCCAGGATGGGAACGCCACCTTTGACGAAGTCGCAGCTGAGCTTATCTCCGCTCACAGCCGTGGTGTGGTTGGAGTAATGCTGGCATACCATGTGAAGCAAAATGCTAAAGAAAGTCCAGCAACCTACCACCAGAGACTCTGGATGGCCTACCGAGCAGGGAAACATCTGGCACAAGAAGCTGCAGTTGTAGATCTTATTGAATATAAGACCTTGTTCCTTAGGAACATGATCCCAGCTGTAAGAGAGAAGGTAGAGCCAACCACATACCCAAATACGGATAGGTTTGCCGATATTCTTCGGAAAACCGAGAGAGTGTATCAACTGTACATCCGTGATTTGGGTTCCAAAAAGGTTGCCGCCGTGGAACCCGCTTTTGGGACCATGACACGTTACACCGTGGAAGAGCAGGCCCAGCAACAACAGCCCAAACATCCATCGGCCCCTCCAGCTAGCATCCAGCAAAACTCCCAACAGGGCCAACAACAACAACAACAGTGGGGTGGGAACCGGAATTGGCCTAAAAACAGAAGGCACAAGGGCAATGGGAAGCCATTACAAAGATTGGGTCCCTCATATAAGGAGATAGCTGAAGAAAATCGAAAATTTCGGGA
This sequence comes from Neoceratodus forsteri, assembly GCA_016271365.2. NCBI lineage: Eukaryota > Metazoa > Chordata > Ceratodontiformes > Ceratodontidae > Neoceratodus > Neoceratodus forsteri. Next base: position 216,378,046 of record CM057451.1, read on the forward strand.
GCTCCTGGGGCAAGTGCGCTCCGTAGCAGATGCTGTTCCTGCACAGACCCTTGCAGCAGTACAACCGGTGACCCATGACACTACTGGCCATGGAGACACTGGAAGTATGGGCTCTCAGGCCCACACAAGCCTGAACCCGGAAGCTCCTCCATACATTGCATCTGTGCAACACTGTGAAGTCATTCATGAAAGTCAGACCCAACCTCTGCATGCCTCCAGCAATACGGATTGACAATTACAGGCCCCAGTCCGTATTGTAAACAAGCTGGTCTTGGATACAAACGGAAGGCCCTGCACTGAGGCCGAGGTCGGGGGCCGCCAACTGATTGTTTTGTTAGATACAGGTGCAGCTGTATCTGTGTTACACGATGAACACCCTGACACATCTCCTTGGTCTACCAGACGGAAGACCAATATGTCAGGAGTTGATGGTACTAGGCTACCTGCATACCGTTCTCCACCCTTACCAGTAGAACTAGGCCATTTAAAGGCCTCACATACTTTCATCTGATGGTGCTGCATGATCATCCTAGTACCATTGGGATTGACTTCCTTGCACTGCACTGCTGTGTGGTGGATCTAGCAAACATGTTGCTAATACAGATCCAGGGTCAATACCATACTGTCTTAATTCCTGACTCACATGCTGTGGCAACAATATCCATCAACAACAAAGAGTATGACGTCATAGATTTGTTCAAGAACCATGAACTATTCCCGAAACTCCTACCTATTCTGCAACGACATTTGGAAGTGTTTGCAGTTAACAAGCATGATTGTGGCAGAATGCATACCATTATCGAGGTGCCAGGCCCGGCACATGAGAGAGACAAAGGCAATATACATTTCCCACTGAAGCCCTACCTTCTCTCCAAGAAACAATCAAGTCACTCCTTAAACAAGGAGTAATTAGAACCTGTGTCTCCACTGCCAATTCTCCTGTTTGGCCGGTGAAGAAACCCACAGGCACCTGAAGACTTACTATTGACTACAGGAAACTGAATCAGGTTACTCCCAGTTGTTCCCCAACTGTGGCATCTGCACCAGATGTGCTTCGACTTTTAACACCAGATCAGAAATGGTTCAGTGCCCTGGATATCTCCAATGGTTTTTGGTCATTACCATTGGCCCTCAAGAGTCAATATAAGTTTGCCTTCACCTTTGAAGGATGACAATATACGGGACTTGCTTGCCACAGGGATTCCATAATAGCCCATCCCTCTTCCATCTCCATATGATGGATGCCCTACAGAGTTTCTCAGCCCCCCAATGTCTCTTACAGTACGTAGATGACCTGTTGTTGGCCACTGCCACACAGGAACAACATCTGGATCTCTTGGATGAACTATTGACTCTTATTCAGAGAGCAGGTCTGAAGTGCAACCCTGCAAAAGCACAATTATGTCAGAAAGAAGTACTGTTTCTGGGTTTGAAAATAACTGACCAAGGCCGGAGCCCTACTTGGAAAAAGATTCAAGGGTTATAAGACTTACCATTACCTGCCAGTGTGGCAACTCTTCGAAGATTTCTAGGTATAGTAAACTATTCCAGAGATTTTATTTGTGATTTTGCTCAGAAAGCCGCTCTTCTGTATGATTTACTCAAAAACGATGTTCCATGGAATTGGGGCCCTGTCCATACCCAGGCTGTGACATCACTGAAGCAGGCCTTGGCCTCTGCCCCAGCACTGGTAAACCCCAATCCAGCATTACCATTCCATCTAGAGTGTGCCACCTCCGACATTGCCATGTCAGCAGTGCTGGCCCAGAAGGTGCATGGCACCTTGAGACCTATTGCATATGCATCGCAGCTCTTGACCCTAGTGGAACAGAAGTATGGCCTTTGTGAAAGGAACCTTCTGGCTACCTACTGGGCTGTCAAGCACTTCCTGTATATCATTGGGTACTCACCACTGATTCTTAACACTAATCATACGCCTACTACCTTTCTGCTCTCAGATAGAGTGAAGGATGGGTCAGCCTCCAACACCAGGCTGACACATTGGTCACTCCTCCTCCAGGATAGGGATATTCAGGTCCACCAGACCAAAGTTCCATCTCTATTAGCTCATGGTCTCCTTTTTCAGGGGGAACCCCATGACTGTATGTTGCAGTCACCTGACCTCCCAGATCCGGGTCCATTCCTCCCGGCCACCCCTGAGATACTGAAAAATACCTCTTTGTGCCGTGTTTTCACCAATGGTTCAGCATCGTACTATCAGGGAGAACAGATTGCAGGGATGGGTATTTTGGTGGTGTATCCTTATGGGAACACTGTCAGAATATCTAAACGCTGTAGTGTACCTTCATCGCAGTATGCAGAGATGGCAGCGGTGGCCTGTGCACTTGAGTTTATCCAACATGGAACTCAGGATACCATCATTTTCACAGACTCTAATTGGGTTTGCTGTTCCCTTACAGAATTTCTCCCTTTCTGGCAGAAGAACTCCTTTCTCTCCTCTGATGGAAGCCCAGTGAAGTACAAAGAATTGGTAATCTACATACACACATTGGCACAGAAACACCCACACAAACTTTATGTGCACAAGGTTAAAGCTCACTCCCTACATGATCCCTATCTTGCATTTAATGACACAGCAGATACCCTTGCTAAGGAAGGGGCCCGAGGAGGGGACGTCTGGATGATGGATTATCCAGAAGCCAATGCAGCTGTACATGTGGCAGCTCTCAAAAAGAAATCTGAATCTTTTTCCCCCTTGGACCTCTCAGCAGCCCAACATTTGGACACTGAACTCAAAGGAGTGTTCAGATTTCTGGACAAGGGTACTGAAGAAAGACTCCCTACACATAACCCATATCGCAGGCATGAAGGTAAGTTACACTTATCCCCTGACGATAAACTTATTTGGTTCCAACCAGAGGATACTACCACCAAATTGTGGGTAGTCCCCAGACATTTGAGGTCTGAATTTTTGCACCAGGTACATGACACTCCTACTGGTGGACACCAGGGGACAGAAAATACCCTCCAACGTCTCAAGACCACTGCTTGGTGGCCTGGGATTACCAAAGATGTTAAACAATACATTGATAATTGCCTGGTTTGTGCACAAAACAATCCTATACCTACAAAACGAAATGCCAAACTTTTACCACAGAGACACACTGGCCCTTGGCAAGCCATTCAAATTGATTTCATTGGTCCTTTGACCAATACCAGCAGAAATAACAAGTATGCCCTTGTGGTAACTGATTCATTCTCTAAGTGGGTTGAGGCTTTCCCCACCAAGACATGCGCCACAAGGACAACTGCCAAAATCCTGGTAGGACAGATTTTCTCCAGGTGGGGCCTGCGTCTCAAGGTAGACTCCTATAAAGGAACCAGTTTTACAGGTGAGTTGATGAAAGAGTCCCTTGAACTCCTTGGAGTTCAGCAAAAGTTCCACATACCTTATCACCCTCAGTCCTCAGGTCAAGTAAAAAGAGCCAACAGACGGAGTAAGCAAATGCTTTCCAAATTCATTGAGGACAATCCCAAGACCTGGGATTCCCTGTTGCCTTTACTCCTTATGGCAATCAGGGGTACACCCTCAGCCACCACCCAGCTTACACCTTTCGAGGTAATGACTGGAAGACAAATGAGATTGCCTGAACACTTGCTCTTTGACCTACACACCCCCACTGCAGACCGTGTGTCTGTAGACCAGCATGTGGAAAAGCTCAGAAAAGACCTCATACACACACACTTGTATGCTGCAAACTGCATGGGCAAAGCCCAGCAACAGTCCAAAATACAATTTGACTAACACGCACAAGAAGTGGATTGGCAGGTTGGAGATCAGGTAATGGTACTTCGATTTGCACATCCCACCCACTCCTTCTCCAATAAGTGGGAAGGCCCTTACCCCATTGTCAACAAGCTCAGTCCGGTCGTCTATCAAGTTAGACTCCTCCACAACAATAAATTGACTGACAAATGGTTACATGCAAACCAGTTGAAACTGTACAAAAGAAATTAAACTTACTTTTCCTAACCCCACTGGGCAGAATTGTATTAATGTACTAATCTTTCATCTTCCTTTTCAGATACATTGACAAGATGGCTATCTTGTTCCTATCTCTCCTCTTTGCAGGAGTAATCCCTTTCGCCCAAGGCACGGTACCGGACCTCCTTCGACACCTGGATCCTCCAGCACCTCCTACAGAGGGAGTTTCCATCAAAATACCAGATACTATGATTACTGTCCAGGAAGGTTCCGATGCATACCTCACTGCCTCGGTCATTGCTCCTGACAAATCTACCCTTCAAATTGAGTGGCAAACCACATCAAAAGGACAAATTCTCCCTGTGGCCAAACTCTCCAAGGGAACTTTTCAGGGTTGGCCCAACGCTAAATTATCCCCAAATGGTTCACTGTCCTTGTTACAAACTGCATTAAGACACTCTGGTTTGTATAACATCACTGCTCTCATTGATCCTTCCTGTTGTAACTCTCTCTCTCTCAAGATTCTGCTTGCAGATTCTGTGCTGTACACCACATGGCCTCTGCAGCCATGTATCTCTCTGTGCTGCCTCCTACCGAAACATACCCCTGGTCCCCGTAGTGGTCTCACAGCCACTGCCCTCCCAGGTTCTTTAATTAATAATTTACAGTTTATGCATATACCTGTTTTGTTTAATCTAACTTACTGGGAATATGAAAGAATTTGGTATGTGTCACAATACCAATACATCTGCATTCTACAGTACATTATTGCTTGACAGTTTAGCTGCATTTCAGATTCGTACTAAGGATCCCTTTACTGGGGTTTATTCTACTGAACATAGAGGAAATTTTAGGAGAAAAACTCCTCCTGACATTCTTAACCCTAAACGTAGTAAACGTGCAGTTGACAGTTCTGATGTTACAGGTGCTACAAGTACTGTCACAGGTCTTTTTGGGTACTGCTATGTCCATTTGGAACAAAGCAGACATTGTTGCTATTAAGAGTCATTCTGTGAAGTTCTCTACTGGTTTGGTTAATAATGTTTTACCACCCTTATTGCATGGTGTGGATGGCCTTAGTCAGGAAGAAAGATACACTGTATACAACATGCACGACATCGCAAAAGCCTTCACTGATTCCAAAGATAAGATTAACGCACTCATACAACAGAACAATAGAGAAGCTGATAAACAATACATGGGTAGAGAAATACTTTGTTCTGCATATGGTTCATATATCCTCACTACCATCAACAACCTCTTCCAGGACTTAGAAACTGGAAGAATCCCCTGACATAATACATGACAGATGCATCTCTAAATGGTATTGTCCTAAATGTAAACTTCCAACTTGTATTTCCCTATGTATGCAACAGACATTGTCTATTCCTCTCGCGACAGCACGAAATATGGGGTTTGTGACCAGACACCCTAATACTGGTCCTTGTTTTTCTACTAAGAAATGTTCTATAACAGATACCATGTTTGTCTCCTTTACTGTCTCCTTACCACGTTTTGATCCCACCACAGCCTTGTTCGACAAGCTGGCACTGGCACATTTGATTGGGCATTTGGATGATGACATCTACAGAGAATGCCTGGATCTACCACCTCTACTGGTCTACCACTCTTTCCTGGATGCCTGGGTGGCACCGCACATGGACTGTTGTGTGAAAAAGCAATATATCTACGTGTGCCGCTGTGATGTGTTTGATGTTATACGCCCTGTTTGTGGCTACTTTCCAGACAGCATTGATTGGACTTTCACCATGGATGATGACATCATTGAAAATGGCACCAACTCTTTTCAACCAACGCCGTCACCCGATCAGCTCTACCAATCCTACCGGGAAGAAGCTCACCGCCTGTCAACATGGATCTCTAAGACGACCTACACATGCCCTGTCCAGTTGCAAAAATGGAGACTGCCTACTGTACGTCCACAGTATAACTCAGACGGAGAGTACTGTATAGTGACTAATGTGAAATCTTGTACATGTGGTTCTGTTACTTGTTCAATTGATTACCCTAACTTCTGCTTTGTTCCCCATCAAAAAACTGTTATTGGACATACCGTCATAACCCCCGTTCTCCTTATGGATGCAGATATTATTGACGGTAATCCAGATTATTTACTCACACTCTCAGAATACCTACCATACTTTAATGTACACATAGATCCACTTACACTTACATTGAAATCACTTTTAGATAGAAAGGACACACACCTCATCCACATCAGCAATAATATAACCAAAGCCAATGAAGCTGTTCTTGACCTGATCAATGATGGAGATATGAATAACGCATTGACTAACACCTGGTTAGAAATCATTTTTAAAGGTTTTGTTATAATACAAACATTTTTAATATTCACTTTGATTATTATGCTTTGCTGCCTACGACGTACACTGCACCAACACCGTGAGCAGCTTGAGTTCCTTTACAAGGCTCGCGCATCGGGATTGAAAAGGTCCACTGCTCCTGTCCACTCCTTGGATTTGCCTGTGTTGCCCTTAGAGGCAACAAGGGGGGGAATTGTTACACGAGGTCCCTGCACCCTAATTGATGCCCTCAGGGGTACACCATGGACAGCTAATGTTTAGGCATAGGCGATACTAATACAGAGGGCTAAAGGCAACTATTGTACAAAAGTAGATGTGTGAGGGAATTTTTATATATCCTAAAGCTATATTTACTATTATATGCCTTGAAGCTATGCTTGCTTTGTAAGCCATGCTGTAACAAAGTCATAATGAATGTAGTAGAAATTTCTGAGTTCATGCTGTTTTCTACAGGGTTATAGAATGTTATTGAGGTTTCTTGAGGTACATTTGTAGAAACAGAAAGCAAGATAAAACTGGGCAGAACTGGTTGTACCAGCCTGAATAACAGGCTTGGACAAAGTATAAGATAACAACATGCTTGGGCAAAGTATAAGATAACAGCACGTTGAAGCATTGAAGACAAGTTGTACATTGTTGTATGTTGCTATGGTGTGAGTGAAACTCATTGTTTCACTCAGGTCAGATTGACCCAGGCATATGTATCAAGAAGTATTGGTTAAAAAATGAAATAAGCAGTGGAAAAGTACACCATACATTGGTATCAACTTGTTATTCTGTTACATTGGTATCAACTTGTTATTCTGTTTTATGATCGGCTTATACTGAAATGTTGATATTTTTCAAGATAAGAAGTGCAGAATCTAGCTTATAAAAAGCTGCTGTAAATTGTAATCAGGGAGCTTTCTCCTTTGCAGAACTCCCGCATGCATGTGAAAGATTTGATCAAATAAAGCGACGTTAAGACAAAACCCAGTGGTGTGGTTTTTGCCCCGTGACGACGGGAGCGGTTGCTCAGGTAATACAGTGAGAGAATTTGCGATCACAGATGTCAGTATATGAATGCATATTATTGTAACTCACTTTGCTTGCTAATGCACACACAAAAGTGGGAGCAAGGCAGAAGCAGGAAACTATAGACCTGTTAGTTTAACCTCAGTGATAGGGAAAATGATGGAATCACTTCTAAAGGAAAGAATTGTCGAGTATCTAGAGGCCAGAGGGGCCCAAGACCCTAGGCAGCATGGATTCACAGCGGGAAGGTCATGCCAGATGAATCTGATAGATTTCTTTGACTGGGTGACCAAAGTAGTAGATCAGGGAGGGGCTGTGGACATGGCCTACCTAGACTTTAGCAAGGCATTTGACACTGTCCCACACAAAAGATTAATATATAAGTTAGCCAGCCTGGGAGTGGGTCCCAAGATGACAGCCTGGGTAAAGAATTGGCTGGAGAATAGGACACAGAGAGTAATAGTAAATGGAGTCCACTCAGAAGAAAGGAGGGTTACTAGCGGGCTACCGCAGGGTTCAGTATTAGAACCAGTCCTCTTCAATGTCTTTATAAGTGACATTGCAGAAGGACTGGAAGGAAAAGTATGTCTCTTTGCAGATGACACTAAGATCTGCAACAGAGTTGATGCACAGGGTGGGGTGGAAAGGATGAGAAGGGACTTGGCAAGGTTAGAGGAATGGTCAAATGTATGGCAGCTTAGATTCAATGCTAAGAAGTGCATGTAATGCACCTGGGAAACAAAAACCCAGGGAAGAGTACACAATGGGGGTGAGATACTAACAACAACAAAATGGAAATGGACCTGGGGGTAGTCATATCAGATGACCTAAAGGTGGGCAAGCAATGTGAGAAGGCAGCAAGGAGGTTGGGGAGATACTGGGATGCATAGGAGAGGCATCACCAGTAGAAAACAGGAAGTTATTATCCTCTGTACAGACAGCTGGTGAGACCCCATCTGAGTACTTGTGCAGTTCTGGAGACCCAATCTCCGCAAAGACATAGACAGGATGGAAGCTGTCCAGAGGAGGGCACTAAAATGGTGCAGGGTCTGCACCGGAGGACATATGAAGAGAGACTTAAGGAGCTTAATATGTATAGCCTCAAGGAAAGGAGGGAGAGGGGGACATGATAGAAACTTTCAAGTACCTCAAGGGAATCAACAAAGTCCAAGAGGGTAGCATCTTTCAAAAAAAGAGGTGTGCAAGAACAAGAGGGCACAATTTGAAGATAGAGGGGGGCGGCTCAGAGGTAATTTAAGGAAGTATTTTTTCACAGAGAGGGTTGTGGATGCATGGAATGGTCTTCCGAAGGAGGTTGTGGAGTCAAAATCAGTGGTGGAATTCAAGCATGCATGGGATAGTCATAAGGCAATTCTGGGGGGTGGGGGTAGAAAGAAGTAGGCTGCTGGTTAACTAGGATCTGCAGCTTATCCAGTAGGTAGGGAAATGGGCAGACTGGGTGGGCTAAGCGGTCCTTATCTGCCGTCAAATTCTATGTTTCTATGTTTCTATGTACATTATACTATGTATTTTCTGTCTATTTCTTACTTGTTAGATGCCAAGACACCAGTCCTTGAAGTAATTATAATATGTAAGGCAATATTGCCATCTTTTGGTGATGTGCACCACTTCACCTTGTTATGTAAGATTCTGTATAAGAACGTCTTTGTTCTAAAACTGATGACTTTACAAAATTATATAATGTTATCTTGGACCGTGGAGCCACCTCTAATTTAGCCAATAGGGCTCATCTCTGTAACTAGAAATGTCTCTATCTTTTATTAACCATAGTAATTATCACAGGTATATAATGTTATGCACAGACTCTACACTTCGGAGACCCGAGAGATCCCAAGAAACTACAGAGAAACCTCGAGGTGTAGGGAACGCTTAGCACTGGCTCCCGGTTCTTATTGGTAAGAACTGCTTAGGGCAACTGTGATTTATCCATATTGTAGTAATAATGTTTATTACTCGAAGGCAACTTGTTTGTGATTATTTGCATCCCCAATATTGCCAAGAACCTGAAGGTGAGGTTCAGACTCCTTACACCACTCTGTTTTCTGCCCGCCAACCAGTTTGCCACCCAGTTGACCAACTTCTGACCTATCCCCAGACCTACCCAGCTTATTAAACAATCTTCTATGTAGAAGCAGAGTGATTGGGGGTCAGGTACTCTTCTTTATAATTTGAAATACCCAGAGTTTATTTCACTATTTAAAGCAGCATGATCCACCAACCCCCCGAGGAAGAATCTTTAAGATTAAAAGTGTTGGGGAATATTGTTTGTTCTGATCCTAACTTTGGTTCCCAGAAATAGAACTTGACCACACGTTTAACCTAAATATTAGCTTTCCATTTATTTCAGTGATTTGTGCACCATCATTTCTTTTGTGCTGACCCAGAGTACATCTGACACCCCCGGGTATTCCCGGTATCTCTGTTGTTTTTATACTTTCCCTCAAACAAAGCACAACACCCCTTCCTTTTCTTCTCACCCTGCCCATCCTGAACAGAGTTTAGCCTGCTATGGCCATATCCCAGTCGTGTTTTTTAGTGCATAATGACTCGTAATGGCCACAATATCCAGATAGGCCTCTGCCATGATGGTCTCTAACACTGGAATCTTATTTTCTAGACTTTCAGAATTTGCACACATGGCCTTTCAGATGTTGTTACCACTATACTTGATAACCCCCTTTTTACGTTTTGGCCCACCCACCTTCTCCCCTCTCTTTTTAATGCTCCCATTTCCACCCCCTTCATTTCAACCATCCTGTTTCCTTTTTAAATTTGCATCCTGCACCCTGGGGGAGTGTGGGTGCTTGCTAGTCATTCTTTTTAGGTAACACATAGGGGTGTGTGAAAAAGAAATTCCAACGGCGGAATTTCTGTGAAAGTGTGACTTTCACTTCCGCAAAAGTTCGGAAATCATTTTTGCCACTTTCACGGACATTCTACCTTAAAACCTCTGGAATAAATATAAAGACTGTGAGTTAATTTATTAAACTGCAGCAAAAAAATCAGCAGAACTGATCACTGTCCGTGATCAGTTCTGAGGCTTTTTTTACCTGCATTTTAATTAATTACTCCACCTTCTGCCAATTACTGGCCCAGACTCACAGTAAATAAATTAAAAAAAAATACAATTCCTCCCTGGTGTCTAGTGCCTCCCTCCACCCACAGATCACAGCCTAGGTCACAGTTAAAAAAAAAAACATGATCCCTGGTGTCTAGTGGTCCCCCTGCCTGCCGATTGTAGGTCCCCAGTCCAGTAAAGAAGAAAAAAATAAAACAATTCCTCCCTGGTGTCTAGTGGCTCCCCCTACCTGCATATTGCAGGTCCCAAGTAAAATAAACATGTTCCATGTTGTTGTGTCTAGTGGTCTCCTTCCCCTCCACCTGCCAATTGCGAGTACTAGTAAAGATAAAAAAAAATCCAATTCTTAATCCACCCTGGTGTCTTATGGTCACCTCACCAGCCGATCATTGCCCCTCAAAAAACATTTTAATTCCCTGGTGTCCAGTGGAGCCCCTTCCCCCAGTCCAAGAGTAAAACAGCCAGCACCAGGCAGTCCAGTCCACCAAATTTTCCCACTCTATTCCCCAGTGTGGTGATGTCTAGTGGAACCCCCATTTGGCCATTCCCGATCTGCGATCCTTTGTAAAAAAAAAGTAAATCCCAAAGAAATCACAAGATATCCAATTCCCTGGTGTCTAGTGGACCCCCATCCCAACAGTTCACCTGCCAGCACCCTGCTGTCCCCTGATCTTGTCCCCAGTGAGTTACTTGCACAGTCTCTTCTCTCTTCACAGTTAGAAGCCAAGATTGAACAGTCAGTGAATGAGTGCATGAATGCTATTCACACGCCATTCACTGACTGTTCAGTGCGCTACTGGCCATGAAGGAGAGAGGAGGGCTATCCCAGTGGCCTGCTTGGGGGCGAGGTCAGGGGAAGCACTAGACAACAGAGAATTGGGTATCTTGAGATTACTTTGGGATTTACTTTTTTTTTTTTACAAGGGATCACATGAGTCTGTGGACTGGACTGCCAGCTGTTTTACTCTTGGATTGAGGGGATCTGGGATAGGGTAAGGGTTCCGCTAGACACGAGGGAATTAAAGCATTGATGGGGGGCCACTATCGGCAGGTGGAGGGACCATTACACCAGGGAGGAATCACAGTTTTTTTTTATTTTTTAGTGGGATCCACAGTCAGTGGGTGGGGGTGGAGGGGAACACTAGACACCAGGGATCATGTTTTTGTTTTACTTGGGACCTGTGATCAGTGGGTGGGGGGGGCACTAGACACCAGGGAGGGAATTGTAGTTTATTTTTTTTATTTATTTACTGGGACCCATGGTCGGCAGATGTGGGGGGCATTAGATGGGGGGCTGCATTACACTGTTACAACAACTGGAGGTCAGAGTGAATTTTGTGAAATAATACATTAAACTGTGGATGGAATAATTTCTGTAGTTTAAATTATTTCACAGTTCACTGGGATTTTCAGTGGAACTGGGTGAAAATCCATGAAAAATCCCAGTTCCAGTTATGGAGGAAGTTCCAAAATTTCAACAAAATTTCTGAAATTTCATGGGAGTTCCACAAAAGTGGAATTTGTAACTTTTACCCACCCCTAGTGACACGTGAATGGCCTGCTAGTAACTGTTTGGTGTGGGTTGGAATGAGGAGACACAGAAACCTAGGGATAAGTGAAACTCTCTATATAGGGTAAGGTAATAAATATAATTCAAAGTGCTAAATTACAGGGAGAGTAAGAAGTATAGGATGATGGGAGTGATGTAGTGAAGTGGCTGTAGGGCAGCAGTCTTTAGGGAGACCTGCTGGAGGCTACATTGCTGCCCCATCTGTGTGCATCTGTCTGAACTGAGGAAGAAGGTTACTAGACTCAAAACTGAGTTGTCTTGGGTTTGAATGACCTACTTCCCCACCCAGGGACCACCTAGTCTGCCACAGCTATCTCAAAGGATGCCAAGAAGTAGGAACAGCTGGAAAATGGTGGGCTCAGGGAGGGCAAGAATGGTGGAGAGCAGGCACATCCCCCTCTGATATCACTATAAAACTCCTACACTCTACCCCCCAAGCAGGAATGTCCCACAAAGGCAGTCAAAGTAGCGACCAGGGTGGATGTGGGGGTCATTCATAGTGGAGGCCCCAAGGGAGTTGGCAGAGGACCCCAGAGGAGGAGGAGGAGGAGGAGGAATCAAATCCTGGTGGGGTACTCCATACTGAGGGGGATACAGTTGGGGGCAGATAGGGATGAGGAGAGGGAGGTTAGGAGACTTCCCTTTGCCATCACTTGAAGGGTTGGAAGGAGGATCAAAAAGATTACTGGGGCAGTAGGGAGGGAGAGAGAGCTGGATGTCATTGTCCATCTGGGGAATAATGATCTGTCTAGGAATGAGCCAGCAACAGTTCTAAAGGAGTTCAGGGAACTGGGGTCTTAGGCAAATAGTATGATCTGTAACTGTCTTGGAGGTGTTACTTGTCTTTACAGGGGAAAAGACATGATTCTTTGCACCAGGAACTTCAATGCATGGTTGATGGAATGGTGCAAAGAGAAAGGATTCAGATTCATTGAGGACTGGGGCCCAAACTGGAGGGATAAAAGCCTGTACAGGGATGAAGGCCTGTATCCTTCCAGGAAGGGAACAGTTGACCTCAGTGAATGATTTAAATGCTACATTGGCAAGCTTTTAAACTAGCTGATGGGGGAGGTGGAAGGAGGCTGGGATACATAAACTGCCCCACACAGGCTTACCAGGTAAGTAGTAGGAATCCAGAGGGAAAGAAATCCCAAAAGGAACAAATTAACATAAGAATCATGGGGGGGGCAGAAGGAAAGGGAGATAGGTCAAAGAATAGGGAGGTAAAAAGTGAGTCAAACAGAAAAAAAATGAGGGAGGGTGGCAGTACAATCTGGGAAGCCATGTGTGAAAATGTTTGAAGTCTGGACAATAAGATTACAGACCTAGAGGCCACCATGGCAGAAGCAGACCTGGACATAGTCACAATTACTAAGTCCTGGTGCATTGAAAACCAGGACTTGGATGTAGCCATATCAGGTTATACTCTATTCTGAAGGGACAGGGTAGATAAAAAGGGGGAGCAGTTGCTTTTTATGTGAGGGAAAACATAAAAACTACAGAAATGCAGGGGAAGCATGGAGAGGTACTGTGGATCAACCTGGATACATGAATGGGGCCACTATATGCACAGGAGTGATCTACAGACCTCCAGCACAGGGGGACAGGAGGATAAGTATATGATGGAATCAATTCAAAGGATGGCAAGCAAGGGGGAGGTATTTCTGGTGGGGGACTTCAATCTACTAGATGTGGATTGGAGCCTCCCATCTGTGGCAACAGTTAGAAGTAGGGACATCCTGGACTGCCTGCAGGGGGTGGTCCTCAGACAACTAGAAAAGGAATCCACTTGTGGCGGGGGGGCAATACTGAACCTGTTACTGACAAACAGGGACAGTGTTGCTGATGTCATAGTGGGTAGCCACCTGAGAACAGTGATCATTGTATGGTGTGGTTCAATATAAGAGCTGAGCCAGAATCAAACCAAACAAAAATGATGGTCCTGGACTTCAGGAGGGCCAATTTTAAGAAAATGGGAGAATGCCTCAGGGCAGAGTCGATGAACAGTGGGCAAAAATAAAGGAGGACATTGAGAAGGCAACAAACCTCTGTATTAGGCAGGTTAACAAGGGCAAGAGAAAAAAGAGACAGCTATGGTTTTCTAAAGAAGTAGCGGAGAAAGTAATAGCAAAATAGCTAGTATTTAGAAGGTACAAGATGACACAGCAGGAAGAGAAGGATAGGGAGAGATACAAGGAGAAAGAAAGGGAGGCAGGGAAAGTAGTTAAGAGTGCAAAGGTGCAAATGGAGGAAAATATTGCCAAGTCAGTAAAAGAGGGGGATGAAACATTCTTAGGCATATAAGCAAAAAGACGAAGATCAAAGGAGGGATAATAAAGCTTAAAGGGGAAGGAGGAGGAGTTTGTGTGGAAGAGGACCAAAAAAAAAAACAGTCAAATTGAACAAATACTTTTGTTCAGTATTTACAAAGTAAAGGGTAGGTGACAGGCCATAGATAAGGGACAAAGGCATTAAAGGAAGGGAGGTGAACACTAGTACTTTTAAAGAGGATAAAGTCCTCAAGGGCCAGTACAACTAAAAGTGGACAAGGCAATTGGGAGTAATGAGTTACACCCTAGGATACTGAGGGAACTCTGAGAGATGCTGGCTGCACTCTGACAGCCCTGTTCAGCCTATCACTAGATACGGGGGAAGATATGGGGGACTGGAAGAAAGCAGATGTGGTCCCATTTCATAAAAGTGGTAATAGGGAAGACAATGGAAATTACAAACCTGTCAGCCTGACATTGGTGGTAGGAAAAGTAATGGAATCACTACTGAAGGTAAGGACTGGGGAATACCTTGTGACCAGATGGTTACATCATCTGAGGCAACATGGTTTCACATGGGGCAGATCTTGCCAGACAGGCCTGATAGGGTTCTTTGACTGGGTGATCTGGAAAGTGGATCAGGGTGGAGCAGTAGATGTGGCCTACCTGAATTTCAGTTAGGCCTTCATCACCGTTCCACGCAGAACACAGGTAAGCAAGCTTGGCAGCCTAGGAATGGGTCCAAAAGCAATAAAATGTGTAAGACATTGGCTATGCAACAGAAGTCAGAGGGTGGTGGTAAATGGTATTCAATCTGAGAAAGGCAAGGTGACCAGCTGAGTGCAACAATGGTCAGTACTAGGGCCGTTCTTCTTCAATGTCTTTATTAATGACATTGCAGGAGGGCTGGAAGGTAAAGTATGCCTGTTCATGGATGACACAAAAATCTGCAACAGAGTGGACACATCAGGGTTGTGGAAAAGATGAGGGATGCTCTGAAAAATCTGGAAGACTGCTCAACGGTTTGGAAACTGGGTTTCAATGCAAAAAGTACACAACCAATTGCTTGGGGCACAGAAACCCAGGGACAATGTACCACTTGAGTGGGGAGGTGTTGGCAATGACAAAACAGGAAAGGGACCTGGGAGTAATCATTTCTCACGACCTGAAGGTAACAAATCAGTGTGATAAGGCAGTGGGGAAAGCTAGCAGGATGTTCAGATGCATAGGGAGGGTATCCCCAGCAGAAAGAGAGAGGTAGTGTTATCCCTGTATAGATCGATGGTGAGGCCCCACCTCAAGTACTGTGTACAGGTCTGGAGGCCCCACCACTGGAAGAACATAGATAGGGTGGAGGCAGTATGAATGAGGGCAACCAAAATGGTGCAGGAAATGCATCAAAAGCCATATGAAGAAAGACTCAAAGAATTAAATACAGTACGTACACTCTTGAGGAAAGGAGGGGAAGGGAGAACATGATAGAAATGTTCAAAAACCACAAATGTATTAATAAGGTACACTGAGGTAGCATTCTACATAGAAAAAGATGCTTGAGGAGAAAGGATCACACTATTAAGCTGGAGGGGGGACTCAGAGGAGATGTGAGAAAATACTTATCCACAGAAAGAGTGGTGGGTACCAGGAACAGCCATGCCAGCAAAGGTGATGGGTGCTAACACAGTAACATAATTCAAGCATGCATTGGGATAGATACAAGGGGACTTTAGAAATAAGGCAAGGGGGAGGGAGACTGGAGACTGAGTGGGGTCTGCAGTACCACAGAAGGTAGGGAAAACAGGGCAGACTATGTGGGCCAAAAGGTCCTTATCTGCCAGCAACTCCTATGTTTCTTTATTTTTGCTTCCTCACCCATCAGAAGCAAGGGTCAGTTTTAACATTGTTTTAATTATCTGGTGCATTGTGCATATTGAACTGGACTAGTGCAGCTAACCTTTTACTTGTCCATCTTGACCAGTGCAGCTTTCCCACGATGGTCAGAGAAGTAAAAATGTTCTTATTTTAGCAGACACTTGCCCTGATGCTAATCACTTTCTTTGTTCTAGAGACCAAGAGAGATCAAGTGTGAATAATAGTTATTTAAGAGCTGCAGTTACCTTGCATCTGGCAGTGCAAGGTGGGGCCCCACAAAAGACTCAATGCAAGTCATTTTCACCACATGGCTTGGGTTTTTAGCTGGTGTCTAGGCTGTGATAAGAAGTGGAGTTCTGGCTGATCACTAGCTCCTAGTGTTCTGAGTTTGTGCTTCTGTGTGTGTTGATGTGTCACACATTATTAAAGCCAGTTCCTCTAATTTTCCTATGTTTTGAGTGTCAGTGTTCAATTTTTCAGTGTCAAAATGTTAAGAGAAGTACAGGGTCTACCACGCAGTTTTTTGTTTTCCTTTTTTCATCCCAGCCTCCCCATACTCACTCATTCTCCCTTACAGATCTCCCAGCTTTATACTTTCCCAGGACACCACTGCTGGCCAGTGAGAAAGGAATGCTTGGACACTACAGTGATGATGATAAATGAGGCCAAACAATGTCCATCACTAAATACTTTGAAGTTGATTGATGATAAGTGATAAATCACCTAAACTAGATTTTTTTTATTCAAGCTGTATTTTTACCAAATTGTAGAACAATAAAGAAACCGAATAGTTAATGCTTATCTGTGGTCCTGAGCTAATTTTCCCAAATTTTTTACAGATGCAACAAAGCATATCTTTACTATCTGCCATCTTCCATTATCTGCCATAAAGTTGGTGCACTAAAGCTGGTGGATAGTAAAGGGTAAATACTAATTCAGGGCTTGGCTCACAGTCCTGGAATACAGAAATCACTCCATCTGAATTGCAGGATAAACATAACTTTATTAAACAGCATCACTGATAGCTAAAACTCCCCCTCCATCATGGCCAAATGTTTTCGTGCCAAAAACAGCACTTCCTCAGGACAGATCTCACAAAGAGGAGACCATACATTTTTAAAATGCTTATATGAAAACATACATCTGCAATACCATATATGTAATAAATATGTACAGTATAAATAACATTAATGCAAAAAAATTCCCAGTGACATGATAGTCAGCCAATATACTATATAATATTAAATATTTAAAATATGTGTGAAATAAAAGGGAAAATTGGGGGGGTAGGGGTTAGGGAAATAACACATTACTAACAATACTATTATCTATGTGAAAATGCACAGGGTACAATCACATTTAAATATACAGTATAATCAATAGTCCT
Source organism: Neoceratodus forsteri (assembly GCA_016271365.2). Classification (NCBI taxonomy): domain Eukaryota; kingdom Metazoa; phylum Chordata; order Ceratodontiformes; family Ceratodontidae; genus Neoceratodus; species Neoceratodus forsteri. The sequence continues at coordinate 216,395,547 of CM057451.1, forward strand.
AACACGGATCACTGTTTAAAGAAGAAGCTAGCTAGAAATTCTGGTTCATAGAGCACAAGGACCCAATATGTACACTGGAGAATCATACATATTAATCATAATAATGCATAGTGAAAAACAGATCTCATAAATATGGCACTAAGTGAAAATGCTCATTAATTCCTGGAGAATCTCCAGCTCTCAGTTTGTACAGCCAAAAGGTCTCCTTCTGCAAGAGTTGTTTTTCCAAATCCTCTCTCCTCGCTTTGGGATATATCTTCTCTTTACCTTGAAACTAAACTAATGTTCTCTCCGAATTTTTTAGTAATGAATGGCTAATGTACTAACACCATCCTTTTTGTTGATACTTATTACATGCTCATGTATTCAGTCTTGCAGCTTCCTTTCATTCTTGTCTACATAGAATGTTGAACATTTTCTTCGTGTGGAAAGATTAGCAATAATAGTAGTGCTGCATGTAATAACATCAACAATTTTACATTCTTAACCTGTTACTGGTTGTTGAAAGATGGAGCCCTGTTTGATGTACTATATGTGCACCAATTACAGTTTCCACAAAAATGGGTACCTCTTGGTAAAGCTGTATCCTCTTTATGTGGTAAGCTGTTTCCCCACTTAGAACTGTTAACCAAATGATCTTGCAAACTTTTACTTTCCTATAAATCATCTTGGGTTTATTTTTAGCCACTTATAATAAAGGGTGCACTGTAATTTGGATAGGGGGATCAAAAGGTGGGAGGCTTTCTGGATTGGTAAAACACAGGAATGTACCATACCTGGATTAAATGACAGTTTTGAATTGAGCAATTTTTTGTTGAACTTACTATGCTGTCCATACATCCAATAGATATCTATATATTCAAATGCAGCTTGGTTTAAACTTGTATTTTTTAGGCCTTTGATTATGTTGAGTGGCCCTATCTATTTGCTGTTCTTTGAACTTTTGGGTTTGGGGAGGGTTTTCTTCAATGGATTTGCATCATCTGTGCAGCTCCCCAGGCCTCTGTTTTGACAAATGGTCATTTGTCTCTTGGCTTTTTGTTAGGCAGAAGCACAAGGCAGGAGTGTCCCCTATCACTGGCATTGTTTCTTTTAGTGATTGAGACCCTAGTACAGGCTTGCTGAAGTTTGGCCTTTATTCAAGGAGTAGAGATCGGCACTGCTATTTTTAAATCTATGCTTTTCACTGATGACATTTTGCTTATGCTGTGGTAGCCACATATTTCTTTACTCACCCTAGTGGATCTACTAAATAGGTTTGCAGACTTCTGGGGTCTCCATAATAACTGGGGTAAGGCAGAGGTGCTTGCTTTAAACTCTAGTTGTAAGGGATTCCATCTTCCATTTCAAGGCCTCTTGTGGGCAAGCGGACTGGTATGTATTTGCGGATCATAATTTCCCCAATTTGTGGGAATGGGTTTCCCTGAACTTTGTCCTGCTGCTTGCATCTTTGAAAGATAATGTGAATAGGTGGAGCCTCCATCTTTCACACTGGTGTAAATCCCAGGTGCTGCAAATGATGGTGCTACCTAAAGTTTTATATCTGCTGCAATATCTTCCCTTCCAAATTCCAGAGTCTATCTGGTGGTCTTTGGATCAACTCATCAGAGCTTTCTTTTGGGAAGGGCACAAAGTACGGTTATTCTTATTGAAATTGACTGCTCCCTTGTCTAAGGGGGTTTAGGACCCCCTGATGTAAAGGGTATTATCTTGTGATAGGGATTAGATATTGGATGATGTGACTGCATGCAAATAAATGTTTGGGTGGAGTTCACTGGGTTGCCTTGGTAGAAGACTTGGCAAATGGTATACCACCTAATATGATCCTCTGGGACCCAGCAAGGTTTAATAGGGGCACCCTATTCATTGATATAGGATGGACACTGGAGAGCAGAGGGGAATGTTCTGCCAGCCTTAAAGTAACTACCCTTTCAGTATTGGCCTATTTGTCATAACCCCAAGACAACTGTTTGGGGAAAACCTATTTTCTGGTGTGAGTGGGTCGATGGGGGCATTGCAAGGTTGTCAGATCTTTTCCAAGCAGACTCCAGATTGTTTAAGGATTTTGAAGTTCTAAAAGGCCAGGTCTCTCTCCCTTTGTGCCATTTGTGGATGTACTTTTTAGATTTTTGATGGATTTTTAGATCCTCCATTAGGTGTCTTCCTATATAGAGATGTGAGAAGTCTGAAAAATTTACTCTGTGGGCTAATTCATGGATTTTGTGGAATTCTCGAGTGAATTTTGGTCAATTCACAAAATTTGCGCCCTGTGAATTGTGGAATTTTTCTTCGAAGAGCAAATTTCACCTGCGAATTTCATGCTCCACCTGTGATTTTCATGATTCATGGCAAAAATGTTGTGAGTTTTGTTGCAGAAATTTACACAGTTCATGCAATGCAAATTTCTGCTGTCCATCCAAAAATCTGAGAATTTCATGAAGTGTGAATTTTTGACTCTTCGTGCAAAATTTGCTGGCAAAGTTTTACCTCGCACCATCTCTAATCCTATATGGGGGTGCAATTGAGACTGCTGGGTAGGGGTATTTGGGAGGATCTTTTGAGTTTGGCTGGGGAGGGATTTGCTTTTGTTATCCCTATTGATTTGAATATTCCCTACAATTGGCCAAGTTTACAGGTTTGTGTATGTCCCTCATCTTACTAAGGTGCAATCAAAGTGGGTGAACTTTCTGGGCTATCAACTTTTGAGGAGGACTGGGCTGCTTGCTGGTCTAATGCCTATGGGATTAGGTGGCTGGCTTATGCAGTTGAAGACCTTAGACTTTTGGTATAGGACCCCGGTTTTGTTAAAGAAGATGAATCTGGTAGATAATGCTGAATGTTTTAGGTGCCTTCAGGCTGCAGGCACGCTGTTCCATATTGTTTGAGATTGCACCAACTTGGTGAATTGGTGGTAGTTACTTAGGGCTAAAATGCAGTTGGTAGTGCAGAATCCTATCCCCTTGGACCTCAGCCTCTTAATATTGGGCAATACTAATGAACTTCCGCTGCTGTCTAGGCCTCAGCGTCTGTGGAGGATGGCAGCAATTACTGAGGCAAAGCCTTTTGATCTATTGGAAATGGAAGACAGTGGATGTCACGACTGTTGAAGAATGTGAGGATTTTCTGTATAGATTAACGGGTCTGGAAAGGCTATCCTATCTGGTGGCAGACAAGTGGGGGTTGTTTGAACAGGTGTGGTCCCCATATCTCTCCCTTAGGTTGGAATCCTGCTAGGGTAATGGGGGGTTCCTCTTCTCTTCTTATCACATTAGGATGATTAGGTTTTGGCTGAAGGTCTCTTTATAGGAAGAGGTAGACCCTAACGTCCTTTTTCCTCAGCCTAGCTATTAGATGGCTATTGTCTATGGTGGCTCAGAAGTAATTGCCTTCTTACTTCTATGTTTTTGTTGTATCTTTTCTGGGAACATTTTATTGATATGTGTGGTTTATCGGTGCACCTGATTGGATTTTGTTATTGTCTCTAAAGTCATATTGTACTAAGATAATTTCAATAAACTATTAATTCAGGAAAAAAATAAACATATTTTTTTGAAAACATTTTTGGAAATTTGCTTTTGTGTGTAATAGGATTATGATACGGGAATAATAACTAAATTGATGTTATTAATATTAGATGTACGTAAACCAGGATACTAAGCATTTTCCTTTGCATTTTATAGGGATAGCCTTCATAGTACAGTACTGAACCCTGTAACTATTTAAATACTGCAGCATTTCAATTATACCAAAGCTGTTTCTAACAAGATCATCTCTAAAAAGAGAATACACAGTGTTCATGCAAGATCTTCCATCCAGACATACCATTTTTATATACTGTACTTGCAGTATGTGGGAAATTCTACTTTATAAGCTGAGTGTCATAACTTGCATTAGGTCAAAGGCATGTTCTGTGCCCTTATGTTTTGTACCTCCCTAAATTAGTGATGATTATGTAACATGTCACCATTTTAAATATAGTATAACTGCACATCTAATGTGCACTTGCACTATGTCTGATGAAGCCTGTCTATCGAATCAGTGAAACATTATCCAACACAGTCTTAGCACATCTATTGCACTTTATGTCTGATTGAGTGGTTACATCTTGTTTTATCATGCTGCAAAGAGACATGTTTAATACATCATTAATGACCTAAAGGTAAGGCATGGGAGTGTTTTCCATTAGATATGGTAGGCTGGAGTTGTGCACATCTTTTCTATCTGCAGTTAGTCAATGATACACTGTTCTTTAGTCACTGACACTTGGACCAGCTATTTTAAAGGTGTACTACAGTCAAAATTTGCAGAAAAACACATGTGCTGAGTGTTTAGATTTGTGTGTCTAGTCCTGGGTGTGTTCTTCCCTTTGTTTGCTATTAAGAGGTTTTTCTAAATTAGCCTGCTAGTTATATGGATGGTAGTTTTATGGCCCATGTGGATCTCCATCTTAGCAAGCTTTATTGCTCTTTTTTTTATAGAATGCATCCTGCCACATGTGACAGTGATGCATCTGGGATCACTGATTCTGTAAGTACTAGTGATATGAGACTGATGTATTGGCCTCTACTACATAGTGCTAAGTCAAAATTTTTGTTTTCTATGTGAGTGTCAGGTCTCACCAGCAGGGGTAAATGTTTTGCTTTTAAGACTTTTCAATTCATCAAACTACACATAGCCATAAAAAGCACACAAATCACCCCAGATAATCAATGCAACAATTAGTACTGACTCAAGTTGTTTTCTTACACAATAAACCACTCAGCCTACAAATATTTGCCAAAATGTTAATGTAGCCATTATCGTTCACTGGATAAGGAAAGTTACATAATATCACAGCTCTGCCACTGTAAAATTTACTCTACATCAGTGCTTGCTGAATCCATGGTCCCAGATACATCTCTGTCACATGGGGCAGGAGACATAGTAAGAACAATAAGAGCAATAAACCATGTTAAGATGGAGATCCACAGGGACCATAAAACTACCACAAAACTAGCAGGCTAATTTACAAAAAAGAAAAAACTCCTAATATATCATACAAAGTGAAGAACACATTAGGACTACACACAAAAATCAAAACACTTTGCACAATATGTGTTTTTGCAAATTCTGATTGTAGTACTCCTTTAAGAATTGTGTGTTGTCAGCAACTTTTCAGCAGAGGTGGCACAAAAAAACTGAAAAAAAAAGTCAAAACTATAGATTCCTGAATAACGTTAATTTGGCCAGAGGTAAGGGAGCAGGAGAGCAGCACAAACAAACACTGCAGAGTAGAGATCGCAACTGTGGAAGTAGAAAGTAATAAAAGTGTCAGTTCCTGTTCCTGTCTGCCATGCCCCCAACCCCCCATTAGTAGTACTTTGCATAGCTATTGCTATGCAGCTGGAGAAAACAAAATTACTTATAAAGGGTGAAAATGGGAACCTGGGTGTTTGAATTGTATTAATAATTAGGAAAGAAAGAACTTTGACAATAAACAGAATAAAAACATAACCTTAATTTTGCATGGCTGCATAACAGAGCTATGCTGACATATTGCTATGACACAGAAGAGAGAGAGGATGCTGTAAGCACATGACTGGATACCTCAACTGTGACCTTTCACAGTGATGTTGAAGCACATGCAGTCCTCTTCATTTAGTACAGTGCTGTCCCCCCCACACACTATTTTCTTGCATCATGCTCAATTCCAGGTCACTTCTGGGTTCAGAGTAAGCACTTTTTTTCCTCCACTTAGATAATGTAATTATATTTCCCTAGTGTCTAGTTGCACCCTGCACCCTACAATTGCCATCCCCACTCTCAAGCGCTGTTTTTCTAGTGTCTAGTGGCACCCACTGCACTCCAGTCACCATTCCCATGTTGTTGTACTGTTTACCTGGTGTCTAGTAGCACCCCCACAATCCAATTGCCAACCATGTAATGTTCTATTGTTTCCCTGGTGTCTAGTGGCTCCCTCCCTCTGATCACTGGCCTTGTAATAATGTACTGTTTCCCTGGTGTCTAGTGTTACCCCCACCCTCCAATTGCCATCCACGTAATGATGTATTGTTTCCTTGGTGTCTAGAGGCACACCCACCCTCAGGTCACTGTCCCCATATTGTTGTACTGTTTCCCAAGTGTCTAGTAGCACCCCCACCCTTCGATCACTGTCCCTGTAATGATGTACTGTTTCCTTGGTGTGTAGTTACCCACTACTCTCTGATCACCACCCCGGTATTTGCTACTGCCACCTGTAAAAAGGAAAAAAAACACGCCTCAATTATTTCTTTTAACATGTTAATAATAAAAATGGTCCCTTGCTGATCTGACCACTCCACCCTGACCTCCTACTCAGCAGTCACCACCCCACACCCTCCACACACCCTAAATCACCTGAACAGGTCCCATGGCAAAGATCCCCTCTTTGATCGAACACATGTCTTGCTGCTGGAACCAATGACTGCAATATGAGAAACTTCAATAAGTGCAGGTTCACTGTATTTCAATGGAGTTTTGAACTATGATGTATGACTTTGTAATTTTTTTATATTTAGACCCCAGATTTTCAATGTGGTCTTTTTGGCACCCCACCCCATGATTAAAGGTGCTGGAAGTATGAAAATCAGGTCCTTGTTCATCATCTGGGATCATAGGAAAGCTATATCGAAAATGTGTGGTCAACATACAGTATGGAAAAGTGACAAACTTATGGGCCAATGCTGACATTTTTCTACTCTCATGCATAACTTTGATAATGTTGAATATTTTCATATAAAATTTTTAATATAGCCATATTTTCACACCACCTCATGACTGTAACAGCTGTAATTTTACAAATCCAGTTCAAAATGTGTCTTCCCACCTTTGTTAAGAAATGGCGTTTTGCTGGCATGGAATCATATTTCAGTGGGAATTTCAAAACCTTCACCTATGGGGTTCATGAGGTGGGGTGAAGCAGCCTCTCACTTTTTTCAGCTGCATCACTACCATCATGTTGCAGCCATATTGGCTCTGACCACAATTTGTTATTTGTTTGGCTACATGTCTTAATGGTTTCTGATTGAAATGTCATCTACACTGTACAGTGATCATTTGCTCAAAGTGACTCCTAAAGTGTGACATTTTGGATCTTTTCATCATTGCTGAGAGCCCAGTCCTGTGTGGCTCCCTCCCTTGTAGGGGTCTGAGTTTGATGTGCTAGGAATACTTCCTGGCATGCCTCGACCAGGAGCTGTTTCCTTGCACTTGCCACTGTCAGGAGACTTCAGTCCACATTCAGCATATTTAAATCCTCTAACAGCAGCACCTTGCCAGATTCTGCTGTTGTCCTGATGACCTTCCTTAATTCTATGTCCACCTCCTGGTTCTGGGATGGTGGCCTAAATACTACTAGTATTTTGACCCATGTAGTGTTCACCATAGTTACCTGCACCCACGGGCTTTCCTGTAACTTGGTCTCTCCTTTGTTATTCATATCTGTGGCCTCTATTCAATTTAATGCAAGTCAATGTAATTCGATTTTTTTTCAGGATACTGCCATTTAGCAGAGCTAGTTTACAATGATGTTCTGTTAGGGCAAAACTGATGACAATTGAGTATGGTACAGACAGAAATAGTGCAAGATACAATGTACAACATAATGGTTAGTTTATATAAGCTAGAGATGGGTGGACTGGTCCATGTAAAATCATAGCCCCCCCCCCCCAAGATCTGACACTGTCTGGAAGACTCAGGTAGATCAGGACTCCTGATGGAATCCTGAACCTGGTCAGCTTCTCTTCCTATGGGTGCAACAGTGTAATTTAAAATAAAAATTAAAAAAATACTTACTCCCATCTGAGTGTCAATACAGCCCCCTATCCCAGACAAAATGCCAAAATAAAAAAACAAACATCTGGTGGCAGTATGATGTCACCACTCACTGACACCCATGCCCCTTTCACCAATGCAGCGTAATGACAACTGCTGGAAAAGCAGACAGGAAATCATGCACCAATGGGAGATATTGCAGCTGAAGTAAATGCAAAATGATATTAGCTGGCAGGTGAATGGGTCTGTTTATGTATGGGTGCATGGACAGACAGGTAACTGAATGAATGAGTCACTGACTGGGAGAGAAGAGAGAGAGTCACATCAGGTTTGTGAGGGATATTTGAGTTTGTGTACATATGTGGAATGGGGAGAGGGTGAAGGTGTCAGATGCTGCTTGGCCTGCAATATACCTCACAAAAGTCCCACATTATGGGAGAGTAGTGACGTCCTTAATTTTTTCTTCTGAATTGCTCTGCCTCACATCTGCCCAACAGTGGATAAGGTGCTGCTGCCCAGACAGACAATAAAACCTGGCACAAATGAATCCACTAATCAATTTCCACAGACTTCTGAGCTTCCACCTTTTCAAGTTTGATGTTGCACACCACATTTCCCAACTTTTTTTTAGTGTATTTTTTTTTTGTCTTTGGTCCGTGGTCAGGAGAGACCCCCAGAATCGGATTGATCCAGAACATCCCAGGATCTGACTTCACAGGGATCATGCTGAGGGTTTTTTCAGTTATGCAGCTCCCCACGTGACATGCTAGAATAGAGGCAGTCATGCAAAGACCTTGGTGCACAACCAGGAGCATTCCCATCACCCACGTGCAGAGGTCCACTGGCTCCATTTGACCAGGTCAAGCAGCAACCTGCCCAGTCAATGCTAGGGGTTGGTAAGCAATGGACACCAAGTCTCCTCCCTCTCAGAGAAAGCAAGCATTTTCTTCGATGCTCCTCCTCCTCCTCCACTCCAGTTGACCCTCTGATGACCAAGGTCCACTCCCAAACCAAGGTCTTCAGCATGGCAGGCAGTAGCACTACCACTGAGCTGGTGGGCTGGGCTACATTTCCTTACATTCTGAGTACCAGTGTCTCACATTTCATTGTGAAAAGGTTGCAAAGTATAGGTGGCAAGGGTCTGTCAATTAGCAGACAGTAGCATGGGTGTAAGAATGTATACAGCAAGAAAGCCAAGGCTTACAAGTTCTTTTAAGGGGGTATTGTGGTCCCTGTCATTGATTCTGGTTGTTCCTATAACCAGATCCCTATTCATTATATGTTATCATAGGGTTCAGCCTACACTAACTGTAGCCACAGTAGATTGTGTATCATAGTTAAGACTTTTGTGGTATGTTATTATTTTGTTTTACCTGTGTATGTATTCTGCCTTGTACCCCTCATCAGGATTGCACCTTATTTAATTATTTACATAATTTTTGTTTACTGGGTAAGTGCATTAGACAAATTCTGCCTATTTTCAGGCACGACCCGGGGGAGGGGGATACAGATTAATGCTAACTGACCTTGAACCAGATTAAGCTGTTGGTGGTATTTGTAGTGAATTGGGGGAAATTTGGCAAGGGCACCTGGGAAGTTCCCCTACTCTTGCTGCAGAGGGCGATGAAGAGCTGTGGGAGAGATGGCTGATCTCATTTTAAAACAGGTCCTTGAGGAGCAAGGATGTGGTGAGGAAGATATGAAAACTGCGTCGGACTTACAACATAGAACAGGAGCTGCAGTGAATGTCCTGGTGTAGATATCCCACTCAGGGAGCCCTCACAGCTCAATATGGAGTTGAAAATGCAAGGACTGGACACTGAGGAGGAGAGACTACAAGCAGATTTGGCATACAGAAAAAAACAATTGCTACTTATGATCTCAGCAGCTCAGCAGGATTTTTAACTAGTAAACAATGGTTGGAGGAGGAACAGAAAAAGAAAAAAAGATCTGCAGTTGGCCCTTCCCCTGTGCTGAGTAAATGCTTACCAGTGGACATTGATTTGGAATGAGGACTGTAACGGTACTGACCAGGCAGCCCAACTGGAGAATCAAAAGGTGGAAGGAGTGAATCTAGAACCACAAACTCCGAACCCTGTCTAGAACCCTAGGGCAGCATTACAACAAGCAGGATGGGTACATCAACAGGATCATCGGGTCCCAGATTCTGCAATACCACTACCTGGTTTGCTGGAAAGTTTTGCATTATGTATGCTGGAGGAGAACACATCTCAAGTACAAGGCACTGCTTTAGAAAATCCTAAGTCCCCAAACAAGGCAGCTGCTGCTGCATGGATCGAAGGTAAAGCTGCAAAGATATCAACTGTGCCAGACGCAGACCACCTAGAAACTATAGCACCAGAATCTGGAATTTTGGGGAACGGGCTGATGGAGATCGGGAACACCACCCTTTGAGGGGATCAGGATGGTGCACATTTGGCACATAAAGTCCCAATTCGAGGTATGTCTGTTCCCCTGTTGTTTGATGAACAGCAAAGGGAGGGAAAGTGAGTCTGCAGCCAGACACACAACAATCACGAACATTCACTGGTCTCTTTCATAAACCTGCAGAGGTTGCGAAAATACATTTTTTAGTACTTCTAAGATATAAAGGTAAAGTCCCTATTGTACCTGATGGGGTGTGGGTAGGTAAGACCCTGATTAAAGAGTCAATGTTTTTTCCCCCCGGTGGAGGTCTATGCCTTCATCCATGCTCCAGGGGACTAACCTTATGATTTAAGCTTATGTACGATGCAATCTCTTGATAAATTTTGGAAAATGTACTATGTCTTAAAAGATACGGAACACTGGACTGACTTTTTGGCATTTCCCATTACAAAACCAACGATTAGGACAGTAACAATATTATTTTGAAACAAAGGTGTTTGCATTAATAATATAGTGTTTTAGCTTAAAAAAGTTCAGTTATGGAACTCCCCAGATCCATATGGATGAAAATGGATTTTGGAATGGTGGTTGTACATTCTGTGTACAATTAACACAAACAGAAACAGGAATACAACATTTACCAAGTTCCTTTCTTTGGGGGGGGGGTGTCAGGACTGGAGCATATTGTTTTATGCAGGACAACCGAAAAGTTGCTATTGTTGTGGCACTTTGGACCATTTAAACACTGATTGCAACAAGATCAAGTGCTTTCAATGCAGAATGTTGGGACATATGGCTACACATTGTAGAGCAACCCTGTTGTGTAATTTATGTGGGGAAGAGGAACACTCCTTCCAAGATTGTGCTTGAGGGGCCCATAATATGGAGGAGGAATCAGACCATTATTTGTATTTGTCAAAGGTTAAACAGAATTTTGATAACTCCTTTGGTACCTACACTGAGGAAACTCCTCAAACTAGCAAATGTGCAGGGGTAGAGGCAATGGACTAGGAGACAGGGGCAAGCCTCAACACTCTAGAACCCAGCCCTCTGTGCTGGAGAAAAGCCTATCTGACAATATTGGGCCTCTATAGGGTCAGAGAGCTTCAAGGCCAAGACCTAGACCTGAAAAAGAAGCAACCCCATATGCAACACCTCAGGGGTCTCCTCTGAGAACTGAGACTTTAACCACTTTTTTTCAGCTGCAGGGTTCTGACAATTTTGCCCCAAGTCTACTACCCCCCCAAATCCTCTAAAGGGAATTCATTGGGTTCTTTGGCCCCTAACCCTTTGGATGTAGAAATCTGGGAGGGTATTGCCGATTCTGAGGAAGGCTTTATAACTCCTTCCAAACCAAAGACCTTTCTGATGGAGAGTGAGGGAGTGCCACTTCCCCCAATACCATTGAATAACAGGTTTGATGCCTTTACTACTTGGGGGAAACAGGTAGAATCAGAAATTCCAATGAAAGGGGTTGCCCCAGACCAATTTTCTCCCCAGGACAGGAATTACCACCCCCTCCCTAAAATCCCAAAATCTAAACCCACCCAAAAATGGCTGCCTTGATCTAGTGGGAGAGTATTGGACCTTCATCCCTGATCCAATATATCTCAAGATAGCCAGTTTAAATGTTAATAGCATCACATCTGCAAGAAAACGATTTGCTATGTTTAGGATTTTACAACAAATGCTGTATGAAGTTTTTTTTCTTCAAGACACTAAATTGTACTTTGTTGGAGAAATGAATCAGGTTTCCAGAGACTGGATATGGGGATCTTTGTTCTGGTCATTGGGGCTGGAGACCTATAGTGGGGTGGGGTTTTGTTTTGCTATTCCAGGAGTGAAGGTACACAGTTTAGTGGATATTGAACCAGAACGAGCATTAATACTCGATACAGAATTAAATTTGGTACAGTGTAGATTATTAAATATATTTGGGCCACAATCAAAAGCCCTATGAATTGACCTCTTAAAAAAGGTGCATCCTTTTTTACATACAAATAGACAAGTTTTTTGGGGGGTTGACTTCAATATAAACTTGACACGAGAGGGCCCTTTGGAAAAGCAATATTGTGATAAAGCCTTTTTGAGGAATATGATAGGACAGGCAGGTTTGAAGGAAGTTCAAGGGAAAGGGAGTCAAACTGTTAAGCCTACCTTTTATAAAGGGAAACTTTCATCCTGTATTGACATGGTTTTTTTTCAAACAATCTTTGCTTATTTATAAAACATGTATTGTGTCAATAGAGACCTCTGACCATGCCTTGATAGGTGTTCATATTGAATTCCCACACTGGCGAATATCAGACCCTTGATATTGGAGACTGAATTCTTTGTTTCTCACAGAAACAGCAGTTTTACACACATTGACCAGCATAGTCCTAGGTAAACTTCAACATTATTTTTGTATGATGAAGTCGGTCAATGGTGGGAAGACCTGAAGCTTTGTTTAAGAGGTTACTTTAAGGAGGAAGGAAGAACTAGAAGGGTGATGGCATATTCTACTTACCTAGCACTCCAGGTATGACTGGGGGACTTATTGACCAGACATCATGATGAAAGGGAAAATTTATTGGCAGAGATTCAGGAGGTAAAGGGAGATATAGCACTATATCAGTATGACAGAATGAGCTTATTATGTAAGTAGCAGACTTTTGGTACATAAGGGAAGGTGGAGCAGGTTAACCCATTTTTCAACAGCCAAAAGAGGAGAGAGAAGTAGATGATGTCGGGTCTGTTGACATCACAGGGCTTGTTGATGGAGGATAATATAGGTATTATGTCAGTGTTAGAACACCATGTCAGTTGTGTATTTGGGACCCCGGTAAACGACCTAGGTTTTAATCACCAGATTCTAAATTCAGCATCGCTACCACAGTTATCACCTGCATTACAGGAGTCCTTGATTCTGTCATTTACTGTCCAGGAGCTGGACATAGTGATGGCTAAATTGGAAGGAAATATTGCACCTGGATCCAATGGACTTCAAGGGGAATTATATAGCATTTTATGGACTATAATACCACAGGAAATGTTAGCAGTATATAACTATTTTTTACAAAACCAGTTTTTACCTACACAGATGTAAGAGGGGCTCATGATATTTTTATATAAATCAGGGGCACGGGGAGATGTACATACTTGGTGATCAACAACGCTCTTAAACACAGATTTTAAGATATTTACACAGTTGTTGGGTAATAGACTAGCTTCTGTAATGGAGAGACTTATTATACCTGCCCAATACTGTTCAGTTCCCGGATGGAGAATGACAGAGGCTCTACTGTTATTACGACAATTGATGGAGGTTCATAGCTTACCAGCAGGGGTTGGAAATAATAGGGGGTATATTGTCAGTCTGGATCAGGCAAAAGCCTTTGATGAAGTATTCCATGTGTTCCAATGGCACTGTCTCTGAACTTATGGAATTCTGAAGACTTTTATCCAATGGTTGCAATTATGCTATTCATTGGCATATGTGAAACCCTATGAGAATGGATGAGGAACCAAGATTAGGGTTAAGAAGGGAGTAAGACAAGGCTGCCCATTAAGACCCTTATTATATGTTTTTATGTTAGACCCCTTGCTGAGATTGATTCAGAAATACCCCTTGATCTATGGGTTGGGGGTGGAGGGGACTAGGATTATAAAGTGTTGACCTACATGAACGAGGTCTGCCTACTCATGAGGGATGGGATATCTATCTGCCTAGCATTTAATTTACTACAGGAGGTGTGTAAGATTACAGAGGCACACATCACCATGACAAAGACTTGTTGTTTGGACATTACAGGATTTCCGGGACCAGGAATATTGGTGGGGAGCATTCCAGTAGCTGTGACCCTGTGTCATATTCTGGGGATATACTTTTGGGGGGGGAAACATGTTGGGTTTTAATTGGGAATGGGCCTTGTCACTCAGTCAAGTGAAGATAAAGCTCTGGAACAGGTGGAAGATGTCAAAAAAATGACAAGTTTATTTATTAAAAACATTTTTGGTTCCGTTTTTTTTATTTATCAGTACAATTTTTTTTCTGCCTAATGTCTGGAAATGTCACCGATGGGATGTTTCTTTACTTGTTTGTGGGGGAGTAGATTAAATCTGGTTAAACAAAATATTCTTTATAAAAAACTCAAAAATGGGGGGTTAAATATGCTACACCCGAGTGTGTTCTTTTTTACATTATTTTTGTATGATAATATAATTTTGTTGGCGAAAGGTACTACCCAACCTTGGAGGAAATAGGGATATGAAAAACTGACAGGGGTTTTGGGAGAATGGAAATCTAATAATTTTTTACATAAAAATGAAATACTTCCACGATTGGATAAGAGATGGGAAGGGGTATTTGATGCTTTGTAGAAATGGGGTGTAACTCTGGAAACAGCTCTCCGCCTTCCCAGGAAAGCACTATATGAAGATATTATATTACAGTGTTTTGATGACAATATCTTTACAGGTTTTACACAGGTGGCTCAGAGACATATATCAGATTACATTACTGATAACAGAATCCCAGTACAAATATGGGATATTGTGTGATTGGGAATACATGGGCAGATCACTGTTAAGAGCAAACAAAAACACAAGGCTATGCAAGAGAGATATTGCCTGAGGGAAGAATGTATTTTAAAAATTTAGACAATGGATCATTTATATTTTTCTTGCCCATATGCAATACAGTTGTGGAACATTGTGAAAAATAGATGGAAATGGGTACCACCAGATCCTAATTTGTTATATTATGGGTTAATTCCGAATTTGAATATTACAATACATCATGGTAAGGTTAGAATAATATATGAACATTTCCTTCACTGGATGTGGATAAACCATTGTTGGTTGGTATTGCAGCAACAACACATACCAGATTTGGAGCTTTTCCATATGATTAGCACAGATTTAGGCAAGTGGAAAAACACAGAACAGTGAACTTTTAATTCTGGAAAATGGGTTAACTTATGGAAGTATTTTGATCAAATTTAGGATATTTTTTGGTATGTCTGGACATTGAAAGAGGTCCTTATCTGCAGTTATGTTCTAGATTTCATTAGTGGATTTCGGCCTCTTTTGAGTTGCCCACAAGCAGAAAATTGGGAAGCTATAGCTCTAAGTAATATTTGGACAGATTTTGTAAAGGTACAAAATAATCCCCTCAATGTTTTTGAGGGGAAGGAGGTAGGGGTGAATACTCTGTTATATTAATTATGTCTAGGGTTAACAGTATGAATTCATATTCTTATGTGTCTCTGTCATGATTTGAACTCCTTTGTGCATTATATATTTATGTTCCAGGTTTTTAATATGGGGTACTACACGCTTAAGGTTTTTGTTTGTTTTTTTTTTTCACTTAAAAATGTGTATGATGGACTCCTGAGTTGTTTAACTGGCCTTTAAAAAATAGGATTAATTCTGCTACTCTTTTTGGGGGGAGAAGGTATAATTTTAATACATTTATTTCTGTTTTTGGTATAAGTATAAATTAATACTTCTTTGTATTTCAGTTTTTCTCTTTTATATGCTTTGCATATTTATGTTTCATTTTTATAGTATGCAGTGATATTCTTTTTTGAGTCTGTTTTTTTCCCTTTTATGATTTGTATATAGAAATGCTGTTTCTGTACCTATGTTCTTTAAGATATGACTACAAATTCCCCTAATCTTTTTGAGAAGTGCCATGGGATCTTTAACATACACCTGAACTACCACCAGAACAGGCAGATGGGACCTCAGTTTAACATCTTATCTAAAAGACAGCACCTCAGGACACTACAGTGTCAGTACTGGGATTTAACCCAAGTACCTGGTGTGGGGATAAAACCCACAGCCTTCTGATCTCCCAGCCTTAGAGGTGAGTGTGCTACTTGCTGAGCCACTGACACTGATATGACACCTTGATAAGAGCTTTGCAGTGTTCCTTCATGGTCACCAGTTTCTAAATGAATACATTTTTGTACTCTGTTTTAATGCATCAATTACTGTAAGTAGTGCTATAATATTTTTCAGTTATTATGCACTTTTGAAGTACAGTTCTGTAGGGGGAGAGGCAATGGTATAACATATTATTTTCCTAATTATAGTACAACACTGGAGGTCTATTAGTATAGATTGTGGGAAAGGACAGGTTTTTATATACTGTGCAGGGTGCATTTCAGCAGATAAAGGTAAAAATGTTCATACTGGGTCAGAATGGGTGTCTTCAGATGTGGACAGGGATTTTTTCAAACTTGTGTATGGGATGGGATGGTGGGGTATAGGGAGAAGCATTTTCATATTGGGGCAGGGTTTGTCAGTACTACCAGATAGGAGGTACTGGGGGTTTTCACACTGAGTTACAGTGAGTGAAGGAGATGTTACATATTTAATCAGTGAGAGTGTCAGCAGATCAGAGGTGTGTGAGACTGCAAGTACTGTGACATGGATAGCATCTGTTTGTTGGTCAATCAATCAATTCAGGAGTGTGGAGTACAAGTAGTGCCATTTCAGTACAGGAAAAAATGGGAGACAGAGCAATAAAATGTGCATAATAGAGCAAGAAACACACTCAGGCTAGCAAAATTATTTCCTAATACTTCTGATTTAAATCAGAATCAACCTAAACTCACCAGGATCCTGCCATAGATTGTGGTCCTGATAATAAGGGTCATGTCCTGTTTGGGTCTGTTCATCCCTAACATAGATATAACATAGCTTTAATGCAAGATGAGGCCCATTGCAGGTAGTGTAGGGATAGAGTCTTCCCTCTTTTAAACAATGTCGGGGGTCACGTGGTGAGCGAGCAATGGAGTAGACGTCTCGGTCGGCGCTCCCGAGCCCCGCGGTGAAATTTAGTAGCGACGTGATTGTTTAGATCCCCTACTGAGCTAGAAACGTGCGAGGGGACAGCTGTCTTCTTACTGCTGCATCCATAGAAGCGATCGGGGTGTTTGGAGGTTCGGGGAGTCAGTATTTGTTCGGCGGAGCAGCGCATGGCAGAAGAGGCCGAGATGGAGCAGGGAAGCCTCAAGCCTCTGGCAGCCAGAACCCCAGCGACTAAGCGGTCCAAACCCCACTCGCCAGACTTGGAGGTTTCAGAGGATTGAAGGCGGAGGGCCAGGAGGATCGCTCATCAGCTGATGATATTAGTGAGATTAAACAGCTCTCAAAGGGCTAGTGTCGGATTTTCAGCTTTGAAACCGCGCCCAGGCTCATCACAGCGAGTTGGTGATGTGGAAGTTAGAATGGCATCTCAGGAAAAGAAAGTGGGCACTATTGATCAGGAAGTGGTCTACCTGAAGAGGCAGGTCAGGAAGTTGGAAGATTAGCTGGAAGATCAGGAAGCGAGGCAGTGGGAATAATCTAATTGTGACAGGGCTCCTGAAAGATCGAGGGTGCAGATTGTGTGGCGTTTGTGCAAGAGCTGCTGCTCAAGCTGTTTGGGCCCACCCTGCTGGAGATGCCTATAACCTCGAGAGGGCCATCGTGCATTGAGAGAGACCTCCCACCGAGCTCGCCTCAGTTATAATAATGCGCTTGAACTACAAGGAGAAAATACATATTTTAAATAAGGCTAAAGCCAACAGAAATTTATTTTGGCAAGGGCCTCTGGCTTTTCCAGGGACCTGGTTCTCAGTGAGGAGAAGCAGAAGGCATACAGTAACATCAAAAAAAGTTGTACTTGGCAGGACTGAAGTTCAGGCTCCAGTATCCAGCTACTTTGGTGGTCAAGCTCACAAGTGGGGACAGAAGGTACCTACAATGGAGGAAGCTCGAGAGTCTTAAAGTGGAACTGACGGATCTGTTTAAATCGGGACCTGAAGAGGATGATCGGCTGGGATTCTATCCAGAAGGCGATGAGAATTGGAACTTAAATATTACTGGACTCCTGAGAATGCTGAGAAGAAGCTTATCAGACTTGGAGTTTCTTCCCCTTTTTTTTCTTTTTCTCCTTCCTAAGGGAAGATACATGGTGGAGTAACCTATTGCAGCAGTATATTTTATTGGGAGAGCTATAAGCTTTTGGATGTTGGGCTTCCCCCCTGAAAAGATTGTTAAAAGAAGGGGGACGGTATCAAGTGAATTGGGGTGTAGTAAAGATTGTGTGGGGCAATATGGGGGCTTGGGAGGTGACCAGAGGCATCTCACGAGCCAACTCACGCATGTTCCGGCCAGATTAGGGAGGGCGATCGGAGGATCGGGGGTAGTATTAAGGGGTGTTTTGAGGGGGGAGGACAGAGAGAGAATCCACAACTGGCAGCTTAAGAAAAGCTGATAATATGGGGAAGGGGGCTAAGGCTGAAGGGGTAGTAGATGGGGCTACTTAAAATTTTATCTTGGAATGTGAAAGGTCTTCGAAGCAGGAAAAAAAGGCTGGTAGTACTTTGATATATTGGCCAGTTGGGGATACATGTTGCTGTGCTCCAAGAAACCCACCTGCTGACTGAGGAATCGCAGTTACTCAGGAAAGGTTGGGTAGGTGCAGTCGTAGGACTGGGAAATGCGAAAGCCTCGGTGGGGGTTTGCGATACTTGTTCGGAAAGGATGTCCCTTTACAATTTGGTCCACTCGAGTTAGGGAAGACGCTAGAGGGTTATATGTATTAGGCTCCTTTTTGGGGACTCCTTTGGTCTGTGCCTCCATTTATGGGCCCACACCAGCTAGGCCAGAATTCTTTTTGCCTCATTGAGAGGTGGACATGGCTACTTTCCTTATGGCTGGTAGTCTTGGCAGGAGATTGGAACGTTTGTGTTGATAATAGAATTGACAGAAAACCTCCTTCCAACAAAGGGCCTACTCCATCGCAGTTAGCACTGTACATGTTTTTGGAAGTCACAGCACTAGCTGGCCCATATAGGGTTCACAAAGCTGAAGGGACTGAGATGACATTTTATTCTGGAGTCCATAAGACTTTTTTGAGGATAGACTTTTTTTTGGTCAATAGGGAAGTTTTAAAAGGGGTCACAGGGATTCATACGTATGAGAGAACATTTTCTGACCATTCCCCAATACAAATGGTATGGAGGATGGAGCATATCCCCTCTAAACCATATCGGTGGCGTCTTGATGATAGGCTACTCGGATGGGCAATCTGGCAACCAGTTTGGAAGGTAAACTAAAGAGATTATTCAAGACCAAATCCCAACCCTTAGCAACAGGAATTTGGCGTGGCCTACATGCAAGGTTTTGTATGCAGGCTGGGCCCAAGAATACTCTGCTAGATACAATAAGCTAATTAGGGCTCGGGAGGAATTTATAATGGGGGCCATTAAGTCCTTGTCTCCTTTAGAGGGATCCTCTGAGGAGACTGATAGAGAGTTAAGAGAGTTGAGAGAGGAATTTAAAGGGATCTGGCATTACAGGGCAGATCGATGGTTGGAGAGGCTGAATGCTAAATATTTGTTGCAGGGAGATATACCAAGTCAGGTACTGGCTCATCGGATTAAGGAGTAGGAGGCTGAAAGGACGATTATGGCAGTGCAGTTTGGAGACCAGATGGTCTCAGAGCCTCAGCAGCTGGCTGATGCCTTTGCGGATTATCATGCTGCGCTATATCAGGGTGGGGCCCCGAAGTCAGTGGTCAAGATTAGAGGGTTCCTAGATCAGATACCCTACCTAGACTTCTACCCTGAGCAGGCCCATGCTCTGGCTGCCCCAATATCAGAAGAAATTCTCGAGGTCATTAATAACTTACCAAATGGGAAGGCACCAGGACCTGATGGCCTTTCGGCTAAATTCTATAAAGTCCATGCAGAGACGATTATACCCTTACTGAAAGATCTCTTTCTAGCTATCATGAGTGAAGGGGTCCCCCATCCTCCACTTTATCAAGCTTATATTGTGCTGATTCCGAAACCAGATAAACCTAGGCACCTACCTGGTAATTACAGACCCATAGCCTTAATGAATCAAGATATGAAGATACTCACAAAAATCTTGGCTAATAGTATCTTGAGAGTTGCCCCTCTATTGATTAGTCAAGAACAGGTAGGGTTTATGCCAGGAGAGGGGCCCAAGATGCTTTGAGGAAACTTCACCATATTTTAGAGAGGGTCATGGATACTAAATCTGCTATGGCTTTTATTTTATGCTTGATGCTGAGAAGGCATTCGATAGGGTCTCCCATCAATTCCTATTTCTCACAATGGAGAGAATGGGATTTCGAATGAGCTCTTGGTAGGACTTAAAATTTGTACAAGCCCCTACAGCCCGAATTTTTGTGTAATGGTTATCTCTCTAAGGAGGTTTTCCTCCAGAAAGGGACAAGGCAGGGCTGTCCACTGTCACCTATCTTATTTAACCCTACCTCGAGCCCTTGTTGAGATTTTTTGGGATGGTTTCTAGGACAGGGATTGAAGTCGTGGGACTCGAGCTTAAATTATCGGTATTTGCTGATGATATTTTGCTTCACTTAGTCAATCCGTTGAAAGCTTTCAGAGGGCTGTGGAGATCATTGAGAATTTTTCAGGGTCTCTAATACAAATTGAATTTGTCCAAAATGCAGGTTCTTCCACTTACAGCGTTACATATAGGGCCGACTTTGACCATTTTAGTATTAACTGGCTTCGACAAAATTAAGTATTTGGGGATATGGATTTTGGCCAGATCTGCAGTGGGGTGGAAGAAAACGTGGATGGATTGTACTTAAAATAAAGCAAGATATTGCTAGGTGGAAGAGGCTTCCTCTAAATTTCACTGCCAGATTGGGTTTAATTAAATGAACTTCCTGCCTCGACTGCTTTATCCGATTTGTCTTTCTCCTTACTGTATCCCCAAGAGCAAGTTCATTTACATTCAAAGGATTATTCTGGAATTTCTGTGGGGCTCTAAACCTGCTAGGAGAAAGCAGGCTGTGTTACGCCTCCCCCATCAGGAGGGAGGCTTGCAGGTCCCAGATCTGATGTTATACTATGTTGCAGGTCAACTTGGGTATATGGGGCGTTGGGGTAGACAGGGGGATAGTGAGGGATATACTCCAACATGGTTGTGGATTGAAAAGCTTGTACTGGAGGGCCTAAAACTCTCCCGGAAGGCCCTTCTATATGTGGACCCGGTGACTTTGCCAGGTATTAGCAACCAATCTCCAATATATAAATCAGTTAAAGCGTGGTGGGAATGGCTATCTCCGGGGCAAAGGAGAGTACAAAGAGGGGCTAGAGACCAACCGATAGTGGGAAACCCTAATTTTCGAGTGGGAAAACGGGTGTTGAGTGGGCAATGGAGGCCTTTGTTGTCGGACTCTAAAGTAGTGGACTGTGTAGACCCAGTAGGGGTCCACCTGCCGGAATCATCTCGAGATTGGGGCTTCTTTAAAAGATTCAGTTAACCACACTATTGCAGAAATTTATACGGGAGCACTTAACAGAAGGGAGAGTCAATCTTTTCATGGGAGCAGTTAAAAAATCTGGATCTTTCATGTCATCCCCTGTCTAAAGTATATAAGATATTGCTGGAATTTGTGAGTATCGGTACTGGAAACAGGATTCTATATTAGGATAGGGTGTTATCCCCTCTGGGAATTGATTGGATTGAAGTGTGGAAATATAAAAAATACCAGCCCATTCCAAAATATGCTATTATGCAATTTTTTATCTGCTCCAACATCTACTACACTCCAGCTAAATTGTGTTCTAGTAAACTCAGACAGACAGATCGATGTTTCGATGTGATCGGATTCTGGAGATTTATTGCATGTTTTGTGGTCTTGCCCTAAAATTCAGCCATTATGGGCCCAGATTAAAGAAAAAATGGATCCGTACTAAATTATGAGGAGTATATCTGCCCTGATACATGTATACTGGGGGACTTGGGGAGAATACCAGCGAATCTCGTTAAGTGCCATGTATCTCTCCTATCAGCGGTAGTCAAAGCTTTTGTCCTCAAGCATTGGAAAGATGATATTATTTACACTTATGACCAATGGTTGGGGACCTTCTCCAAATTTTGGAGAGACTTAAGCAGAATATGTGGGTGGAAGGGAAAAGGCAATTTTGATAAGAAGTGGGAGCTTTGGAGGCAGTGTACTCATTGCAGTGGAGACGCCTCGGTCCAGATCTGTCTGTCTGATGAGTAGTATCTGGTCTAGTTATCACAAGACTAACTTTTCGGGGAGTGTCGTGTTAGTTGAAAGAGTGCTTAATTGTTGAGTAGTTACGTATCTTTTTATGTATATCTATTATAGTTGGTTCGAGGTAAAGCTTAAAGGTTTGAACTTTGTGGGATGGAGGGTCGGGATTCTCTCTCTTTCCTAGGGGCACAGTTACTTAGGGTTAAACGTAAACAACATTTGAACTTATATGTTAGTTGTGAGGGAAATTTGACTGAGAATGGTTCGTTATTTTGGTGTAAGTTCTAATGTAACTGTGCATGTACATAGTTGTGGGGCTGTACATAGTTTCCACTTCCAGTTTGGGGAGGTGGGCCCGGGGTTAGGTCTCGGGCTGTATGTGTATATGTCTTTGTCTTGTATATCACTGCATAACTTTAATAAAGAAGGTTGCAAAAAACAATGTCACACTTCCTCTTCTTTTCTTCTCCCTGTCCATCCTGAATAATGCATAGCCAAGTATGGTCATGTCTTACTTATGGGTTGATATAGCCCACTTGTCAGTGAATGCTACTATATTCCTTTACGCTTCAGTCAACAAGGTGTGCAGCTCTGACAGTGTGTTCCCTAGACTTCTTGCTTCTGTGCATATAACTCCCAAATACTGTATTACCCCTTGTGCCCATTCCTTCCTTCCTCTGTCTAGTCAATATTTCAATCTCTGCTTTTGGTGTGGGGATGCCAGTAGGGCCTCCTTGAGTTCTGTTCATGTTGCTGATCCTATCTAATCTGCCCAATGCCTAGTTCAAACTATCCTGAAAGTATCACACAAACCTTCTCACCAGTACCCACCTACCCTTCTTGTTAGGATACAGGCCATCTCTTTTGAACATCCTCCATTCTTTCCAAGATGGAACCCAGTCAATGAGGAGCCTATATCCCTCCTCCTTGCTCCAGTTTTGTAGCCATACTTTAAACATTTCCTGTATTATGGTTTCTGGCAGCATACCCAATAAAGACATTAGGCTGACAGGTCTGTAGTCCCCCTGATCATCCCTGCTCCTGCACCTGTGTTGGGAAACTTAATTCTCAATCCTCCGGTCACTAGGTACTATCCCTGTCTCCAGTACACCATTGAGTAGCTCAGCAGTGGTTTAGCTAGGACTTGCCTCATCCCCTCAAGAATATGTGGTTGCATCCCATCCAGGCCCAAGGGCTTATTCACTTTAAGTATGCTTAAGCCTTTTAATTTGCTCAGGGTGAAAGATATAGAAGAGCAGTTAATTCTGGTTCTCCTCAGCCTTTGACACCATGAACCATGGGCTTCCATTGCTCAAGCTCAGGGAAAATGTGGGACTCACTGACTAAGTTATCTATTGGTTTGAGTCCTATTTCAGTTGCAGGACACAGAGGGTGGTGTTGAGAAGGTTCTTTTCAACCCTAGTAGTATTGTCCTACAGCGAATCCCAGGTGTTGGTCCTTTCTCCCAAACTGTTTGCAGTGCATATGCTGACCCTTGGGAGGATCATTAGACAGTATGGACTTGGGTTTCACTGTTAGGCAGATGATCCAGCTCTATAGTTCATTTGCACCCAGGACGTTGGGTACAAAGATGTACTAAATAAAGGCTTGTCTGATATCCAAGACTAGATGTGATCAAGCTGGTTAAAAGTAAACCCTGACAAGACTGAAGTACTAGTAGTTGAGTTGGTTTGAAGAGGAGGTGTGGCTGCCACTGAGAGGGAGATGGGGCTTTGGTTCAGTTCCTCTGGACTTTTAGCTGCCATGAAGGTAAAAAATGTGGGGACCATTCTAGATGAGGGGCTGACATTACAGCTTCAGGTGTCGGCAGTAGCATGGAATGGCTTTCATCATCTAAGGAACATCTTTTCCAGGTGCAATCTGGGGGAAGGAGAAAACAGAAAACACATAATCCAAAACATACTATTGTACAGTACAGTACAGTACATCAAAAAGTGCAGTCCTAAGTTACAGTGTAGTAAAAACTTTACAGGTACAAACAAAGAACAAAATTAAAATGCAACTTTTGGACAAAAGTCTCCCAAAATAATAATGAAAGATCAGACATTTAATATAGTACGTTAAACATACAATTCACACAGGGACAGAAATAGGTTGAAAGAGAGGAATCTTCTGCACAACTAGGTGAAAACAGGGATGTTTCCTATAAAAATCAGGTGCAAGTAGTAGGTTGGAGGAGTTTCAGCTGACTACTTGATCTGAGCTGGTTGCTGGAAAAGTAGCGCATCTCCTTTAAAGTTAGCTTACTAACATATAAAAGACAAAGAACCTCTGTGTGCAAGCACTGAGGCAATGGCTACCCCAAAGGGTATTTGGCTGCGAAGCCAAGTTTCAAAGAAATTCAAAATCACACATGACCCCAAAATTATAATGCCTTACACAGGTTGAGCATGTGCTGTCAGGTAGATCTCTTGCATCCTTGCATGTTCTTGTGCCTGCTCTACTCCACAGAGGAAGGCCTCCTTGTGGTACCCAGGGCTATGTTGAAATCCTTGGGAGACTGGGCTTTTGAGGTACCTGGCCCAGTCTTTTGGAACTCACTATCAATGGCTCTGAGGAAGGTCCTCTTGGTGGAGCCCTTTAACAGGGGTCTTAAGACTTTCCTGTATCTTCAAGTGTTGGGGAATAATCCCCTTTTCCACCAATCTGACATCTGTTACTTATTTGTATTTTTGCACTGTTGGAGTTTAGTAAAATAATTATTTATTATTTATCTCTCTAATTTTTTTTATTTTATTGTTTTGTTTATGCTATGAATTTATTCTAATTTTGTACTTTATTACAATGGCACCCTGAGACTCTGGGGAATGGTATCAAATATAAATAAAAGCTGTTACTCCTCCTTCTCCTCCTCTAGTACCCATGTTGATAGACTGGAATCCACATTGACCCCTTTCCCTCCCTCCTTTGACATGACAGAACAGTCAAGCATTGGTCCACTGTCCTACACATTGAACACCAAGCGTGACTGTCTTGTTAGCCTCCTTCATCCTGCTGTGAAACTTTACCCTGTCCCCTTCTGCTTAGCTTCTTCTGCAGTTTTTGAATGCCCTATTCTTTGCCCTCATGTCTTCCACTACTTGCCTCATGAACATTCTGCAGCAACACCCTAATTCTTCCAAAATTAGCACTCCTAATGCCCTGGGCTTTATTTGAGGACTAATTTTTCTCTGCCTCCAATTTGATGCTTAGCCAACTCACCTACTGGTCACTGGTTCCCAATAGGTCCAGCACTTTCACCTCCCCAGCAGTGTTCCAGTAAGTGCCAATTTAGGAGGGCTAACTGCCTAGCATGCTCCTTCTCTCTATACATACTAGGAATGCATCCTGAAAAAGACTTCTACCTGCATTTACTGCTAATGCTATCTTCCAGTCCACATTTCACTTGTTAAAGTTCCCCAGTAGCAATACCTCTCAATGCCCCAATGCCCTTTTGATCTCCTCCCCAAACTCCTCATCCACTTCCTCCCGTTTAGACGGTTGTCTAAAAGCTATCCCTATTCTGATATTTTCTCCCTTCCACAACTACTTGCACATATATTGTTTCTGTGTGTTCACTCTGCACCATGTCCTCAATCTCTAAAGCTTTTATACTTTCCCTTACATATAGTGCCACCCCAACCCCTTACTTTTCTATTCTTATTCTTCCTGAACACAGTACTCTAACATGAACGTATATCAGTCATGATGTGGAGTTGCCCATGTTTCCATGAACCCTCACAGTTCCAGGCTTGTCTTAGCCACCACTGCCTCCAGATCACTGATCTTATTTTCCAAGCTCCTTGTATTCATGCATGTAGTCCTCCAGATCACCTGTCTCCCTGACCGAGTCTCTTGGTAAGGGTGTGGGGAGTCTCAGGAAAAATATTGGGGTTTGTTTGAATTTGGGACTTTATGCGATTGTAATTTTATTGTATTATAGACCTGTTTTAGGGTGAAGTTTGTTAATTTTGTTTCCTTGAGTCTCTCCACCCAATGTGAGCATGTAGGGAGTCTCAGGAAAACTATTGGGGTTTGTTTTAATTTGGCAATTTACTTAGGAGTTTAATTAGTCATTTAATTGGGGATTTGTTCAGGGGTGTTTTAATATTATTGGGTCTTAGTATGGGTAGAAGGCCTGTCCCCATGGTTGTGTGCTATTCACCCTCTGCTCTTCATGCCCTCCACCTTTTCTACCTCCTTCCATTACAGCTATCAACATACCAATGCTGTAGAGTGCAGGGTATTGTTTGTAGGGGAGTCGGAGGGGTGTGAACAGTGGAGATAGAATGAGCAGGGCCATCATATTGGGGTAGTGACATCAAGAAGATGCCATGTGGTGAAATGGAATCTGGGATGGGGTCCTTCCTGTTTGGTTTCCATACCCATGGGCACCACCAGTATTGCTGGGCAAGCAGTCCATGCAGCTCCAGATGCCCGTCCTACCTGAGTGGTGTTGTGTAATTCCAGATCCATTAAAAACAAGATTGCAGGTATTGCAGATCTTGTTGGGTCGGTGGATCTGGCGTGCATTACCAAGACCTGGCTGAATGAGAATGCAGGCCCTATATTAGAGGCCACTATTCTGACTGGGTACTTAGTGTTACACCACCTAAGGTTGGACCGCAGGGGGGTGGGGGGTTACAGTCTGTTTCAAGACTGAACTGGGCCTCACAAATATACCAGTTGAGGGGGCTGAGTCATTTGAGTGTACTGTAGTGGCAGGTGTGGGTTGCAGAATCACTCTCATCTACTGTCCACCAGGTGATGAGAAGCGATTTCTGTAGGAAGTAGTGGACTTTGTGGTCAACATTGCATTCAAGTCACCCAGGCTGATGGTCCTGGGTGACTCCAACACCTGCATCAACAATGAACTCTCGCAGTTTGGACAACACTTCCTCCAATTGATGACATCTTTGGGCCTTACACAAGTTGTACTTCTGCCACTCATAAAGGTGGTCACTCTTTGGACTTAGTCTTCCTCCTGGGGATTGAAGCCTTCAATTTGGGGGGTGGAGCCTGTCAGATGGTCCTATCATTACACTATGGAGTTCAGATTTTGT
This sequence comes from Neoceratodus forsteri, assembly GCA_016271365.2. Lineage (NCBI taxonomy): Eukaryota > Metazoa > Chordata > Ceratodontiformes > Ceratodontidae > Neoceratodus > Neoceratodus forsteri. The sequence continues at coordinate 216,422,832 of CM057451.1, forward strand.
ACTTCCTTTTGTAGGTCTACCCCTGTGGAGATGGTCAGGTACTGCTGTTTGTTAGATGTAAGCTCTGAGGGCCTGGTGGCAGTGCTTGACCTATCAGAGCTTTCTGGAGTGAGCAGTGACCCAGATGCCTTGGTTTTGGCCTATAATAAAGCCATCTCCTAGTCTCTGGATTCAATTGCTCCCATCTGTGTTCGTCCTCTCCCCCTTCACCCTTGGTCCCTATGGTTTGATGGGACTTTGAGGGAGATGTGGTGACATGGACGAAGATTAGATCACTGCTGGCAGTGGTCTACCCTTGCTGCCGACCATCTTAGATTGATGGAATATTGTCAAGTCTATCATTCCACAATCTCCCATAAGAAGGCAGCGTTCCTGTCCAGGGAGATTGCAGCTGCTCAGAACTGACCAGCTCAGCTCTTTCAAACTGTAGACAGACTGTGCAACCCACCCTGCTAGCAGGTTGGAAGAGCATTTTCACAAGTTGAGTGTGAAGAGCTTGCTCACTTCCTTGTGGTAAAGGTGGCCAACATCAGGGCAGCACTCCAGCCTACATCCTCTAAGGGAGAGGCTGTGGATTGGTGCCTGATCATGGTCCCTAGACTCTCCTGGAGTTCCTTTGACCAGCCGGAGTTCATGAATGTCATGCGGATTGTCCAGGGTATGTGCCCTACATACTGTAGTTTGGATCTGAGCCCAATTTCCCTGATAAATGGTTGTTGTGATATTATCGGCCTGGTCCTAGCACAGATAGTCTGGTGCTCCTTGGAGATGGGTGAGTTCCCTTGCTCCCTGAAGGAGGTGGTGGTAACTCCCCTCCTGAAGAACACTTCTCTGGACCCAGACTGCCAGACTAACTACAAACCAATCTCTAACCTCCCCTTTGTGGGGAAGATGATTGAGAAAATAGTGGCCATACAACTGGAGAACCATTTGACCATCCATGACATTTATGAAGCACTCCAGTCTGGTTTTTGAAAGAGGCATAGTACCGAGATGGCATTGGTTTGGCTGCTCAATGATCTCTTGATGGCAAGAGATTAAAAGAGCCATTCCATCTTGGTTCTTCTCGATCTCTCTTCAGCATTTGACACTGGACCACGGGGTACTTCTCAAATGCCTGAGGTTCATCTGTGGCCTGTCTAGTACAATTCTCAGGTGGTTTAGATCTTTCTTCACAGGCAGAACTCAGAGGGTGGTATTGAGGATTAATTCCTCTGGCCCAGTCTCTTTCTGTCTTGTGGGGTACCTCAGGGTTTGGTGTTTTCCCCCATGTTGTTCGCAGTGTACCTACCTCCCCTCGGAGACATAGTAAGAAGGTATGGGTTGAGGTTTCACTGCTAAGCTGATGATACCTAGCTCTACCTATCTTTTGCACCCGACCAGGATAGAGCTCTCTCAGTATTTACTAACTGCCTCACTGAAATCTAGTACTGGATAAATTCAAGCTGGCTGAGGTTGAACTCAGAGAAGACGGAGGTGATGGTTGTGGACCAGGGTCACCGTATAAAAGGGATGGGAGCTGGTTTGCCCTCAGGACTTTTTCTGGGTGACATCCAGCTCCCTACCTCTGAATGGGTGCGGAACCTGGGGGTGATTTTTGACAATGGTCTGACACCAAGATCGTAGGTGTCGGCAGTTGTCAAATCATCCTTTTACCATCTGAGGAACATCTCCAGGATTAAGCACCTAGTTCCATCCTGTGATCTGTCTACACTGGTCCATGCCTTTGTGACTTCATGCCTTGATTACTGCAACTCCCTGTATCTAGGTCTACCAGGGGTTGATATCCACTGCTTGCAGCTCGTGCAGAACGTTGCAGCCCAGTTATTGACAGGTACTTCTCGTGCCTGTCATATTTCTCCGGTCCTGCATGATTTGCACTGGCTGCCAATACAGTGGCGGATCACCTTAAAGTCAGTCTTCTGACTTATAAAGCCCTATATGGACTGGGCACAGACTACTTGAAAGAGCTCCTGGTACCTTACTGCCCTAGGCAATCGCTCTGCTCGGCAGATGAGGGGTTGCTGGAGATTCCAAGGGTTTCCTTAAAATCTTCGAGAGCCCGTGCTTTTATGTGCATGGCCCCTGACCTCTGGAATTCTCTACCCCATCCACTTCAGCAGTGTGTGTCCATGGAGGAATTTAAAAAGGCCTTAAAGACTCATTTATGGTCAAAGGCTTACCCCAATGATGATTTTATTGTATTTTATGAACTCAGCTGTTATTGGATTTGTGTTTATTTTACTGTTTTATGCATAGTTGTTGAAAAGGCACCTTTGTTTTAAGAAAGGCACGGTATAAATAAAGTTTTATTGTTATTATTTTTTATTGTAACTCTGACTTACTATCCAGCATTGCCCAGTCTCCTTCCTACCATATCCTATCTGGTTAACCCTAGGCTTCTCTGCCATAACTTTTCCAAGCCTTCAGATATTTCCCTTTCCTTTGTTTTCTAACTCTTCCTCAGTATCCTCTAGCAATAGGGGAGTTCATCATTATGCCTCTCAACAAAGTAAGTACAGTTCTGTGCTTCCAATCTATCCCCCATGCTACTGTAGTTTAAAGGGCCTTCAGTGAGCTAATTAAACCTTTGGCTTACTAGTCTGTATCTCACTGTTACTCTCTGTATCCTACTGTACACTTTCAGTTGTCAATTTGATGTTCAGCTGACAGTTTGAAAAATAAAGTTTACAAAAAAAAATGCCTTAGCTTCTTGGTGTCCCCTCAGGGGGTAAAGATAATCTCACTTGAATAGCCCTCTATTCCCCAAGGGGTAAACCCACTTCACCAGGTACACCATCCCTCCTCCCTGCACCTTCTTTTCAGCTGTATGTTAAGGAAAGTGATCAAAAGACATTTCTCTCCCCTGTTCCAAACTAGCAGGACCTGAGAAATGGTCCCAGAGGCTGCTACCTGTTTTAGCCTCCCTCCTGGTTTTATAAACCGATATGTATCCTCCAGCAGGGGCCAGCATGCCAGGTGATTGCATTTTAGATGGACAATGATGTTAAGGTCACATTCCCTTCCCACCTCCCTGACTATCCTTTCCATCCATCTTGTGTCCCTCCAAAGCAAGGCTCCAGACAAGCAGCTTACTACTCTATCCCCTACTCCTCTGTCCCCAGTACCCCATCCATCCCCTGTATGATGGAGATGCCTATTATAAGTACTTTGCTGGTCCTCAGTTTTCCCTTTGACCCCATTCATACCTAAAGTGTCTTTTTGTCATCAGCTCTGGTGTCTTGAGGGGGACTTCAGGCTCTTGTCCTAGTACTGCGGAGACTGGAGTAGCTGACTCACATGTTTGTACAAATCTTTTCATGTTTACCACTACAAATTCCCCCTTCTGGACCCTCCACTCCCCTCCAGCCAACTTCAGCCGACCTTCTAGTCTGGACCTTACCGTTGTTGTCCACTGGCGAAGAGAAGAAGAGGTAGAATTTTTTTCCCAACCACATAGGAGTGAGGAGGCGTGTTTTATAGAATCCAAAGTAGAGACTTTAGTGTCTACAGCGTGTGAAGTAGCAATACTGAAAAACTGTCTAGGTTCATTTTCACACAGTAATGTATTCAATTTAAAATTTTAAAAATGAGAGATGATAACAGGATTGCCAAGTTTACATTACATTAAAACTAATGAAGGAAAGCTCCAGTTACATTCACATTCGCATTCACATTCCAGTCACATTCTTCCTCACGAAGTGGAACTGGCAAACTACCACTCCTTCAGAAAGGACCGAGAGGGAAAAAAAAAAGGAAGGGGTGTCTTAATTTATGTGAGATCCTCTCTGGAGGCCTCACCCTCCTCTGTTGAACTGCCATGCCCCTCAGGCCTTGAATCCCTTTTCATCCAAATCATCCTGGGCCAAGCAAAACACCTAACCATAGAAACACAGAAACATAGACTTTGACGGCAGATAAGGACCGCTAGGCCCATCTAGTCTGCCCATTTCCCTACCTACAGGATAGGCTGCAGATCCTAGTTAACCAACAGCCTATATCTTCCTGCCCCCCACAAGAATTGCCTTATGTCTGTCCCATGCATTCTTGAATTCTCCCACAGTTTTAGACTCCACAACTTCCTCAGGAAGGCTGTTCCATGCATCCACTACCCTCTTTGTGAAATAATACTTCCTCACATTGCCCTGAACCGCCCTCCTTCTATCTTTAAATTGTGTCCCTTGTTCTTGCAAGTCTCTTTTTCTGAAAGATGCTACCCTCTTGGACTTTGTTGATCTCCTTGAGGTACTTGAAAGTTTCTATCATGTCCCCTCTCCTTCTTTCCTCAAGGGCATACATATTAAGCTCCTTTAGTCTCTCCTCATACGGCTTCTCTTGCAGACCCTGCACCATTTTAGTTGCCCTCCTCTGTACTGCCTCTATCCTGTCTGTGTCCTTGCGGAGATGGGGTCTCCAGAACTGGACACAGTATTCCAGATGGGGTCTCACCAACTGTCTGTACAGAGGGATAACAACTTCCTGTTTTCTGCTGCTGATGCCTCTCCCTATACATCCCAGTATACCCTGGCCCTCCCTACTGCCTTCTCACATTGCTTGCTAACCTTAAGGTCATCTGATATGATTACCCCCAGGTCCCTTTCCTGTTTTGTTGTTGTTACTACCTCCCCACCCATTGTGTATTCTTCCCTGGGTTCTTGTTTCCCAGGTGCATTATTTTACACTTTTGCATTGAATCCTTAGCTGCCATACGTCTGACCATTCCCTCCAACCTTGCCAAGTCCCTTTCATCCTTTCCACGCCTTCTTGTGTATCAACCCTGTTGCAGATCTTTGTGTCATCTGCAAAAGGCATACTTTTCCTTCCAGTCCCTCTGCAATGTCACTGATGAAGACATTAAAAGGACTGAACCAATACTGAACCTCATGGTACCCCACTAGTAACCACCCTTTCTTCAGAGTGGACTCCATTTACAATTACCTTCTGTGTTCTGTTGTCCAGCCAATGTTTTACTAGACTACCACCCTGAACCCACTCCCAGGCTGGTTAATTTGACTAATAATCTTTTGTGTGGGACTGTCAAATGCCTTGCTAAAGTCTAGGTAGACCATGTCCATAGCCCCTCCCTGGTCTACTACTTTGGTCACCCAGTCAAAGAAATCTATTAGATTCGTCTGACATGACCTTCCCGCTGTGAACCCATGCTGCCTTGGATCCTGTGCTCCACAGACCTCTAGGTACTCAATTATTCTTTCCTTCAGAAGTGACTCCATCACTTTCCCTACCACAGAGATCAGACTGACAGGTCTGTAGTTTCCTGCCTCTGTCTTGGTCCCACTTTTGTGAAGGGGAATCACATCCGCCTTCCTCCAGTCCTCGGGTACCACACCATCCTCCCATGATTTATTAAAAAGAGTAGCCAGTAGTTTCACTAGTTCCTTCTTTAATTCTTTTAGAATTCTGGGTGAATTCCATCAAGACCCATTGCTTTGTCCACCTTCAGTTTTAGGAGTTCTTGCATAACCCTTTCTTCTGTGAAAGGACTGGGATCGACTCTATCAAGAGTGCTTCTGTTAATTGGATTAGGCACTTCCCTCCTCTTTAGGAATACTGAGCAGAAATATTCGTTCAGTATTCCTGCTTTTCACTGTCCCCTCTGCCCACCCACCATTCATTCTATTCAGCCTCACTATCCCTCCCTTTGTCTTTTCACGCTACTGATGTACCTAAAAGGCTTTATCCCCTTCTTAACTGAGTTGGCTATCTTTTCCTCAGTTTGGGCCTTTGCTATTCTGACTTCCCTCCCTGCTTCTTTCTGCCTTAACTGGTACAGCTCTCTGTCCTGCTCCTTCTTGTTTCCTTATACTCTCCGAATGCTATCTTTTTCTTCCTGACTTTCACAGCCACCTCTCTTGAGAACCATAGTGGCTTTTTCTTTGTTTTAATTTGTTTATTTGCTTCACACAAAGGCTTGTTGCCTCTGTGATGGCAGTTTTGATAAGTCCCCATTGTTGTTCACACCTCCTTCTAGCCTGTTTGCTAGTGCTTTTTCGAGGCACTCTCCTTATTGCCAAAGTCAGCCCTCCTAAAGTCCAGTACCCTCACTTTTGTATGGCTTGACTCTGTTGCTGAGTTTAACGTGAACCACACTGTTTGATGGTCACTTGTCCCCAGATGGCAACCCACTTCTAGATCTGAGATCCTCTCACTGCCCCGTTTGAGAGCTGAGGTCTAAGATTGCTCCTCACTAGTGGGTTCCGAAACTAGCTGTCTAATGCCTGCCGCCTGTAGGGCGTCAAGAATGGCCCTGCTCTTGGATGTGGCTGCAGCAAATGTGCTCCAGTTAACATCAGGCATATTCAGGTCTCCCATCAACAGTATCTCCCCATTCTAAGAATGCCTTCCATCATATGCTTGTCCATTCCTTCCCCCTGTCATGGGGGTCTGTACACAACCCCTGTGCAGATTGTGGTGCCATTTCCAGTCTCCAAGGTGACCCACAGTGCCTCCTCTCCTCCCTGTTTACTCTTTTGTTCAGTTGCTTTTATCCCTTCCTTAACATAGAGAGCTACTCCTCCCCCTCTTCTCCCCTGCCTGTCTCTCCTGTAGGTTATGTACCCTGGTATGTTAACATCCCAGTCATGGTTCTCTGTGTACCATGTTTCTGTGACTGCTACGATATCCAGGCATCCTCTTCCATTAAGGCCACTAGCTCAGGAGCTTGTTGCCCAGACTACAGGCATTGGTACTCATTACCCTCCATTTCCTGATGGCCTTATCCCTTTGCCCCATCCCTGTCCTTCTTGCCTTTGTCACTTTCTCCATTTACCCCTGCCCTTCTCCCTATCGACACCTCCATGTTGGTGTTTGCCACACTTACTACCATGATTGTTTGGGGGGGCTAGGATTTTCCTTCTCCTTTCCAGTGCCTCCCCCCTTGGCTAGTTTAAAAGCTTGCCAATGAAGCATTTAAACCTATCACCTAGGATCCTGGTTCCCCTCCAGGACAGATGCAGCCCATCATGCCAGTATAGGCTTACATCACTCCAGGTGGACCCTCCAGTCCCCAAAGAAGCCAAATCCCTGAGCTCCACACCAGTTTTTCAACTACTGATTGAATCCCATGGTACGGAACACCCTAGCCTCTCCTATGCCATAGATAGGTAGCACTTCTGAGAAGGTTACCGCGCGTGCTACTTGACTAAGGCCCCTCCCCAATTCCACAAACTCTTCCTGCACTTCTCTAATCCCTTTCTTAGCCAGGTCATTTGTCCCTAGGTGGACAATGACATCCAGCTCCCTCCTCTGTGCAGCTGCTCTGGCAATCCTGAGGATTCGCTCCCTGTCCTTCCAAGCCATGGCGCCAGGCAGGCACCTTACCTCCCTCTCCCCTTCCTTGCCCAGTTCTACCTTCCTAACAATGGAGTCTCCCGCCAGGAGTTGTTTCCTTCCCCTGCAGGGTCCTCTGCCACCCTCCTGTGGGTCTCCATTGTGGAGGTTCCCAGCATCCTCCTTGGTCTCCACTGTAGGTGCCTCCATAGAGGAACCACACTTTGCCAGAATGGCATAGGAATTGTGGAGAGGTACAACTGGAGGGATGTGCCTCTGTTCCACCACCCTCACCCTCCCTGAGCCCACTGTGGTCCAACCGCTCCTCTTTCTTGGCAACCTCTGAGGCAACGGCAGTGGCACTGGTGGTCCCTGGATGGAAGAGGAGGTCCCACAAATCCTGGCCAACTCAGCCTGTAGATGAACAACCTCCTCCCTCAGCCCAGAGAGGTGCCTGCAGATGGGACAACACCGCATCCTCCAGAACGTCTCCCGGAAGACTGCTGCTCCACAGCCACTGCACTGCACCACTCAATCATGTCTTATTTCTGGCCCCTTAACTGTTTGCAATCCTACTCTTTCCTCTGTTTTTTTTCTCTCTCTCTTACTTTCTGCCTGTGTGCCTTTAAGCTTCTGATTGTCCTGTTCTGAGACAAGAATATCCTATATTTCTCAGTAGACCACTTACTTGTTCAGAGGCAGACTTCCAGCAGCTAGAGGGGGCCGGAGAGCTACTCTTGCCCTTCTAGGATGGTGGGTCCTTGGTGGTTCTGTGATCACTCACTTCCTGCCCCTAAACAGGAAGTTCCTGTTGTCAGTCAAATCCTGTGCCTATAAAAATAGAACTAGCTTTGGGTGGGGAGGTGGAGGTGAGGGAAGGAGGGCAATATAGTCCCAGTAGAGAAGTTCAGTCACACAGCAGTCCTTTCTCCTGGTGTCTTCTGCCAAGCTATTAGCAGAATCTTTCTAAGACAGTCTTTAAATGTAGATTCCTTCTAGCTGAGCCACTCCCCCTACTTACCAGATCTTTCTACAAGTAATTTAAACCTCACAGCAGTTAAGTCCTTTCAGTCACCTGAGATTTACACCTAGATGACTTTTCAGTTACCCATTCAGTTCAGTTAACCCAAACACACACTTTTTTTTTGTTTTGTATGTTAGTTTTTTACCCTAAATTAAAGGTCTAAATACAAAGTTCTTCTACTTTAGTCCCAGCGAAGTTCAGCACACAGCAGTCCTTTCTCCTGGTGTCTTCTGCCAAGCTATTAACAGAATATTTCTAAGGCAGTCTTTAAATGTAGCTTCCTTCTAGCTAAGCCACCTCTACTTACCAGATCTTTCTACAAGTAATTTAAACCTCACAGCAGTTAAGTCCTTTCAGTCACCTGAGATTTACACCTAGATGACTTTTCAGTTACCCATTCAGTTCAGTTAACCCAAACACACATTTTTTTTTTGTTTTGTATGTTAGTTTTTTTACCCTAAATTAAAGGTCTAAATACAAAAGTTCTTCTACTTTAGTCCCAGCAGAGAAGTTCAGTCACACAGCAGTCCTTTCTCCTGGTGTCTTCTGCCAAGCTATTACTAGGCTGTATCTATAATCCCCCCACTGGTGGCAGTACTGCCATCCAGAGCCTGACAAGTGCTATCACAGGGTATCCATCTGTGGAGCTGCTAGTCCTCAGTCACTATAACCTGAGGTGGGATCCTGCCTCTGAACAAGCCCACAGCACCTTGCTCCAAGAAGCTAACCTGACTCAGGTCATCACAGAGTCCACCAGGCAAAATCTAAAGATTGGGAATCACTCCACCCTTGATTGGATCCTAGTCTCCAATCCAAACAACATCCAAGTGGCCGGTGTGATGTCTGTTGCATTGAGTGACCACTCCCCCACCTTCTGCATCTGGAAAAATAGGCCGCCCAGGACCACTCCCCAGCTCATAATAGGCAGGGACTTCTCTGGCTTCTCGCCTGAGGCCTTCCAGAACTCCTTGAGAAATGCTGACTGAGCACCACTAAGTATGTTAGGTAGTATCAATGATGCTACTCGGTACTTCCAACACACTTTTTTGGTGGTGGCCAACCTGCATGCTCCACTATGGAAAAGATGGGTGAAAGGACAGTGCCACAGATGGATATTGCATGAACTTAAAACCCTAATGTTAAGCAGAGACCAGGCCTGGAAAAAGCAAGGTGCTCTAATAGCCCAGCCGACCTTGCTGATTACAGGTCCATGAGGAACAAATGCAAGAAAGCCTCAAAATCTGCCAAAAGGAAATATCTCAAAGCCCTTCAGCTAGACAACCTGTCTGACCCTAAGCCCTTCTGGACCTGCATCAACTCATTGTTAAAAGGAACAAACAAACCACAGCAGGGCAATATTACCTGCAGTGGGCTAACTTTAACAGATGGTGGAGAGGCCACCGCTGCCTTCAATAGCTTCTTCACGGACCTGGCCATCTACAGAAAAGACCGCCAACCTCGTCACCAGGGTCCCTCAGTCAAGGAAATGCAGGACCCTCCAACCCCCCATTTCCACCTAAGAACCATACACGTCAAAGAAGTGCTACCCCTCCTGCAATCTTTAAAACCTAGGGGATCACCAGGACCCAACGATTTGGACCATCGGCTGCTCAAGGTCGTGGCCCCTGCCATTACCTTTCACTATGCTAATAAACAGATCCCTGCAGGAAGGAGTTGTCCCCACTATGTGAAAACAGGCCAAAGTGGTCCCAATTGACAAGGGTGGATTCAGAGATCCAAATGGCCACTACAGACCCATTTCTATTCTTTGCCACCTAGCAAAGATCCAGGAGTGGCTCGTCTATGGCCAACTGAGTGACTTCCTGGAAAAAATCAGCTTCTGGCTCCCTCACATCATGGGTTCCAGCAAAAACATGGGAGTGACACAGCCCTAATCAGGTTTACCTCTGATGTCCTAGCCACCCTGGACAAAGGCACTCCCACGGGGGCAGTCTTTATAGATCTGACCATGGCATTCAACCTGGTGGATCACCCAGTCCTACTAAACAAAATGAACACACTTGGACTGGACCAACACTCCCTGAACTGGTTCAGCAACTACCTGACTGACCGCTCCAAGCAAGTCAAGTGGATAGGTGCTACCTCTGACCCTTTACCGCAAATGGAGGGCATGCCACAAGGCTCCATCCTGGGCCCACTCCTGTTCTCCCTGTTCATCAATTACTTCTGTCACCACTGCGGGGGAAGCTGCATTGTGCAGTACGCTCTACAGAGTGGCGCCACATCAAGATGATCTAGGACCCCTGCTCCAGGCTGATTTCTCCCAGGCTGAAGCATGGTTGGTTGAGAACCCTACCAAGACCAAAACACTGTTGTTTGGTCCCAAATCCCTGGGTCCCTCCCGGGCACATCTTCTCCCACTGGTTACCTCATCTGGCTCTCCTATCGAGGTGGTACAATCCTTCAAATATTTAGGTCTTACATTGGATCAAGGACTCACACTAAAACCACATGTAGACATGGTGGCCAAAAACATCCACCAAAAACTCGGGCTGCTCTACCATCTAAGCACTAGTCTAATACCTGAGACAAGGCTGGCAATCGCTCAGAGTGTCCTCCTACTGACTCTTACCTATGCGAACCCAACCCTACTCAGCATCTCTGAGCTAGACTATGGTAGACTACAGACATTGTACCACAAAGTCGCATGATTCACTACAAAAGCCCACCCACCACTGTGAAGTCCTTGCTGCACTCAAATGGCCCACCCTGAACCTAAGACTTCAGTACCCCCTACAAAACTGGACATACCTCCCCAATGGGCCCCCTGCTGGACTTATTGGGCTAATCACCCCAAAATGCCTCAGCAGGCCCCTTCGCACTTCAGAAAAAAAACTGCTTGAACAGCCCAGGACCAGATCTGCAGCAGTTAGTAAGTCCTTCACCCATATAGCACCCACACTGTGGAACAAGCTTCCCTGTCAACTACAAGAAGCACCCTCCCCAGCTATTTTTCAGACAAGGTTATGTGCTCACCTCCAAAATCTCAGCTCCTGCGTATGTCCAGAAGGCTAGCTAAATCATGCCCCCAGCATCTAATTACCACTGCTGACCTAGGGTACTCCCCCTCTAAATAGTTGCCCTCTCCTATATAAAGCTAGCAACTCCAATTGTAATCACTGCACCTTTTAAAGACGTATACTGCTTTGCTTGTATATTTTTAAAGTATTACCTGCCCTCAACCTAACAGCTGCTACCGATGCTGTGTGGTGTTACAAAACATTGTACACTTGTATGCAATGTACTACTCTGTATCTATTGACTGTTGTTGTCCAAATATTGTATAAAAACATTGTACACTTGTATGCAATGTACTACTCTGTATCTATTAACTGTACTTGTTCAGCTCTATGTAACTAACTCCGGGTCACCCCTGAAAAAGGGACCACTGGGGCCCAGTGGGCTTACCCGGTTAACAAAATTGAATAAATAAATAAAATAAATATTGTTGTATACTTAAAGGTATTATAGGTTGTTCAGGAAATGCACAGTGGCAGTGGTGTGGAGAACTCTGACCATACCATGTATGAGCAACCAGTTCACTGGGAAAACATTATGAGAGCTGACAGATAATTATATTTTAGAACTAGAAATAAACAATTTACAAGAGACTCTTTCCTGGGAGCCTTCCAACAAGATAAGATGTTTAAATTACAGTAATACTTTTGATTTGGTCACTGCAGCATAGAAATGTTATCTGTTGAAAGTAAGTACAATCACTGTTTCCTGTAAACTGGGTAAAACATTCCCATTCATCTGAAGACAACAGTCATGGTGGGAAATAGAGAAAGAAATAATTTAAACAGAGAACTGTACATACATTGTGAGCCTGTAGAGGAATCATCTTGACAATAAATGTAATCTTTTGGTGGAATTTAATACCCTAGAGTAGCTCTAATTTATTTTAAATAACAAATAAGTGAGCTTGAAAGACCTGGTCATGTCTAAGAGGACATGCCATGCTGGAGGAACCACTGGTATAGACATTTTAATCATTTTATTTACCTATATAGCTAAAGTGGTTTGGGATATACTGTACTGTAACCCACTAAGATGATTATTTTGTCTGCAGTAGGTTTCCAGTGCAGGAAGCAACAACGTACTTCTATACTGGAACATAATATACAGTAATTTCAGTAGCACTCTAGTGACACTATACAAGTTGTTAGGATTCAGCAGGAACTTCTGTATCAACACCATGTTTTCAGCCACTTAGAACTTAACTATCTTCTGAGTCTGAAATTTGGAATGTATACTTTTTATGGAACTATCGGATATCTTTCCAAATTTGATAAAACTTTATAAGGTAGTTTAAAGGTTACTGTGAGACAAAAATAAAATATGTTGAAGATGCTTTTTGGAGAAATAAATAGAAACATTGTAAAGATTTGAAACATGAAACTTTCATGTTCATAAGATTCTGTCACAAAAGTAGTATTTTTGCAGTTTTTGTGTTAATATTATTTTAAATAATCCTGCCTGCGTTTGACTGTGCAGATGTGGTGTACAGAGCAACATTCAAAAATACCCCCATGATACTGGTCTCCCTTTTTTCTCATTTTGCCGCTTTGCTCTAAATGTCCCACCTCTTACCCATCACTGTTCTCTTTGTCACAGTCTCTCTTCCCCTTGTGCATTGTCTTCTCCGCTTCTCTTCTAATCTTTCCAAATACTAGTTTGTTTCCTCTCATCCCTTCCTCTTACTCCTTCCGCTCTTCTGATGCCCGCTTTTTTTCCATCCCTCTCTGTAAAATCTATACTGGTCAGTCTGCTTTATCTGTCTGACTCCATATGCTTTGGAATAGTTTCCCTCTAGCTATCTGTATCACCTCTTCTATTCCCTCCATCAGGAATCTCCTTCATGATCATTATACTCCTTCCTGAAACTGAAGCTAGCACCTAGTCACCTTAATGTTCTCTATTTCCACAGCCACTATCCATTTAATTGAATAATGAATGCTTACTAGAATTGTATAAAAAATGTTATATTTACATCATCTCTGCTGCTTATTGATTATTGTATACCAAATCTTAATTGTTAGTTTGGTTAAATTTGTAATTTCTTAATATCGTTCTTTTCTGAATTTTGTCTATGCAGCTACACTGAAGCCCACCAAGAAGAACCCCAATTCTGCAGCAGTTTTCAGCAGAGTTACTGCAGGAAACAAGACATTTTCAAAGGGAATTAACAATTTGTCATGCAGAAAATGGTGGCACTGTTCTTCATCCTGTCTCATGTCCCCTGCCCATCCCCCTAGTCACACCTGGAACTGAATTCATCTCAGAGTGCCTGTTCTGGTCACCATATTTTAACTAAATAAGTAAATAAATTAAAAACTAAAATGAAGATTATATAACAATTGAGAGTAATTCTGGCCACACATTTCCTAATTGCCTTTGTCCGGAATTTTTCATCTGGAGTTTCAGACTCCCACTATTCTTAATGGGTATGTAACACCATTGCATCTATGATGTGGTGAATTTTTATGTTCTGTCAGTTCTAACCCCCTGACCACTGACGTGGCTACCTGACACTTCGAGCCCTATCTCTGCACTGGCATCCTGGGCCATAAATTTTGCAACTACTTCCTATGACAAGAAATGTTACAATAGGAAGTCCATTACCAGTGGTTTGCTAGTGCCCCCGACCCCCACCAACAATATATGTATCCACCAAGTCTCTGTCTTTGGAAGCTCATTAATACTCACCCCCTAAAAATGAATGCAACCATGGAGATGCCATCTCTGCTGTCATGCTAGTGCCTAATTCCCAGCCACCCAAAAATTAATGCAGCCACTGTTTGCCCATCTCTGTTGAGATCCCCCTCCCCCCAAAATTTAGGCTACAAATGGGAGCCCATCCCACTGTTCCTTTGCTGGCTCCCCAATGACTTGGTGAGTCAAACATAATGATAATTTCCTTAGTGCTGCTGAACAACCCCACAACACAGTCTACCTTAAATGGCAGCCAGTACAGACTTGCACCTCATCAACTCAGCCATTTCCTGTCTGAACATAGTATTTCAACATGCAGTTCAAGCAATACAAGTAAACTATAGATATTTCAGGTCAGCCAGAAATGTATTGACATGTGGAAATAGTGAGGGAAGTGTGCTACTAGATGCCAGGGCCCATTTAGCATGTTGTGAGTATGACAGTTCTATATAAAAAATGGCAAATTTTAAATTGCTGTCACCAAAAACAGCCATTACAAAACAATGAAAAGCAGAAAATCTCACAGTGCTATGGTGCACTACAAATCAACACTTATATCTTTGCATTTTCTGTGGGAGCTCCTCCCCCTTGCACCACCTGTTTGATAGGGACTTCACCCTCTACACCCCTCCAACTTTTAAATAACTTACTCCAGGGAGGGATGACATTGAGGAATGGGGAAAACTTGGGAGGGGGGCTACTCCCAAGGGGTACTGAAATTCACAGGGGCAGAATATTGGAGGGGCACTCTGTGAGTGGGGGGAACACAGTCAGGAGGAAGGGGCAGAATGGGAAGCAAATAATAAAACAAAATAAATAAATGCATTTCAAACATAGATTCCCCCCCCATTCCAAACCTGGGTCCACCAGCCACACAGCACTGACTCTAACCACTACACCAGATGGATGGCTTGAACGTGCAGCATATACACCACTTCATATACTCTACAACGTGCTTACTCCCTACCACACCCAAATCGTGAAAACAGCACTTAAAAAGCGCTGACCTCTAACTGTGCTATTAAAAGCACATTGTCCATTTAACATTTGCTATTTTGACTTCTCTGTTTTTGATTCACTCTAAATGATTTGCTATATTCATGGGCTACCGGATGGGGCAGAGGTTGCCTCAGAACAACTTTTGGACTGAGACAGGTGAGGGAGGAGGAGCCACTGAGTGCCAGGGATTATTTGGCATATGACAGGGTGTGGGAGAGTAATGTCAATGGATGCCAATGACTTCTTAACTTGGGATAATGTGATGAAGGCAGTGCCACAGGACACCAAGAACTGCTTGGCATAGGGACAAAGCATCAAAACAAGCCACTCTCAATAGAGGAGAAAGAGCAATGTGTAAGTGCAAGAAGAGTGTTTATTGTGTAACAGCACACAAAAATTACCCAGTGTTTTGAATCCCTATGGATTTGACATGCAATGATTGTTGTGTGCTGTTGACACAATAAAGCATTCTGCTTGCATGTACATATTGCTCTTTCTCCTTTATTGAGAGTGGTTTGTTAAATTGCTTTGTATCTCATTTTGGACTGCTGCTCCTGACTTGTATATGCTATCTATTTCATTTTGGCTTTGCATAGAGGTGGTTTGAGGAAGGGATGCCACTGGATAACTGGAACTTCTTGGGACAGGATAGGGTGAGGAAAACAGCTGCCACTGGACACTAAGGGGCTGACAGGTAGAAGATCAGAGAAAGGGACATCATTGAACGTAATGCCTGGCTCAAAAACTGCTGTCAGGAAAAAGATTATGGTGGCTAAGTAGGAAGCTGACAGAAATTATGGGAAATGGAGTGCTTTAGATTTTGAAGGCCTACATCTTACAAAAGAGGAAACACATGCTCTCAGCAAAAAAATTGATATCTTCATCAACCATTTAAACTAGAGGGAGGGGAAGGAGCATTAGCAACAATTGCATCATATGAGCTTACAAATGCCCCTCCCCCATCTAAGGAAAATTGATCGGAAACAAAACAGGGCATGACAAGCACCACATGTGTCACAACTCCTCACAGGCTTTCAAACATGATAGGGACATATAAAACATTAGAGACACAAACCACAAGTGGAGAAATCATGCAGCAAGCAGGACAAACCAAGACTGGAAGACAATGTGTGTCAATGCTCATAGCCTTCCAAACAAAATCACAGATCTCACAGCAATGGTAGCCAAGGCCAGCCTTGACTGGGTTGCTGTCACAGAGACTTGCTTCACAGAAAACCATACCTGGGAGGTCGCCATCCCTTGTTACACTTTCATCAGGAGAGACAACATAGGTAAGATGGGGGGGGGGGGGTGCTATTTATATCAGGGAAGATATAAATGCTACTGAGACCCAGGAAACATAAGACAAGACAGAGGCCATATTGATCACTCTGGGAGCTGGAAACAGGAACCCTATCAGGGTTAGAGTTATCTATAGACCCCCAAATCAGGAGACCAAAAAGGACAAGGTTCTCCTGGAAGACATAATGAGGATAGCAGACAAAGGCGAGCTATTGCTAGTTGAGGATTTCAATCTACCAGATGTAGAATGGTCCACCTTCACAGCCTCCTCAGAGAGGAGTAGAGACTTCTTCATGGCTTTGAGGGGGGCAGCACTGAATCAAATGGTGGTTTCTCCCACCAGAGAATCAGCTATCCTGGACTTGGTACCCACTAACAGTGTCAGGGTATCAGACATACAAGTGGGGATCAATCTGGGTACCAGTGACCACAGATCAATCTGGTTCTCCATTAGCAAGACTAAGGATATCTGCCACTCCAGAATTAGGGTGCTTGATTTCAGGAAAACAGATTTCCTAAAAATGAAGGAAAGGATCAAGCCCCTGCTGGCAACAGATACCACATAGAATGTGGAGGACAAATGGACACAGCTGAAAGATAATATAGCGTCAGTCACAGCACTATCCACTAAACAAATCAGCAAGTCCAAAAGGGCAAATAACTCCCTCTGGTTCTCCAAAGAGGTAGCTACTATAGTTAGGGAAAAAAAAAAGATTTTCAGAAGCACAAGGAGACCAAGTCTGAAAAAGATTACAGAGAGAAACTCAAGGAAGCCGGGAAAGCTATTAGGGTGGCAAAGGCCCAGATCGAAGAAAATTGGCTCAAGAAGTGTAAAGGGGGGGGACAAAACATTTTATCGATACATTTGAGGAAAAAGAAAGAGCAAAGGAGGAATAACACAGCTGGCAACCAAGGAAGGACATCTGGTTGAAAACGACAAAGACAAGGCTGAAGTTCTCAACAGATTCTTCTGCTTGGTCTTCACACAGGAAGACTATGGTAATGGTCCAGCACCAGCCAGGACACTTCCCCATACCAGAGGAGCTGACTTATCCCCCTTTACGAAAGAAAGGGTCCTTGAGTAGTTGTCTAAAATAAGGGTAGACAAGGCAATGGGCCCTGAGGGAATATACCCAAGAGTTCTAAAAAAACTTAGGGATGAACTTGCCGCCCCACTTGCTGAACTGTTTAACAGTTCACTGGAACAGGGCATAGTACCACAAGACTGGAAAAGGGCCACGGTTGTGCTATTTCCCAAGAGTGGTAGCAGGGAGGTAGCAGGAAACTATCGCCCAGTAAGTCTGACCTCAGTGGTGGGTAAAATAATGGAGACATTGATTAAGGAAAGGGTAATGAACTACCTGAAAGCAAGTAAGTAACTTGACCCAAAGCAGCATGGCTTCACATCAAGATGCTCATGACAAACAAATTTGATAGAATTCTTCGACTGCCTTACAAGAGAAGTAGACCGGGGGCAGCAGTGGACATGGTGTATCTGGACTTCAGTAAAGCCTTTGATACAGTCCCACACTGAAGGCTAGCCAACAAACTGGAGCAAGCTAGCATTGGTCACAAGGTGGTTAAATGAATCTCAAGCTGGCTGCAAGGCAGGACACAGAAGGTTATGGTAAATAGCACCTTATCCCAAGAGGGGAAGGTGTCAAGTGGCATGCCACATGGGTCAGTACTAGGCCCCATCATTTTCAACATATTTATCAGTGACATTGCTTAATAACTGAAAGGGAAAGTCTGCCTCTTTGCAGATGATACAAAGCTCTGCAACAGAGTGAACACACAGGAAGGGGTCGCAGAAATGGAGGTAGATCTCAGGATGCTAGAGGAATGGTCCAAGAACTGGCAGTTGAGATTCAACACCAAAAAATGTAAAGTCATGCACTTGGGTAGGAGGAACCCATGCATGAAGTATGTCCTGGAGGGGCAGCTACTAGAAGAAACAAAACTGGAATGGAATTTTGGTGTCATGATCTCAAATTATTTTTAAAGGTAGGGAAGCAATGTGAAAAAGTGGCACTAAAGGCAAACAGCATCCTCGGATGTTTTGGTTAGGGTATTACTAGTAGGAAGTGTGATGTAATCCTCCCTCTGTACAGGTCTCTGGTGAGATCACACTTGGAGTACTGTGTGCATTTCTGGAGACCTCACCTAAAAAAGGACATAGACCATCAGGAAAACATGCAGAGGTGTACCACCAATATCTTACAGGTTCTGCACAATGAAACGTATGAAGATAGGCTCAGCCAGCTAAATTTATTCTCCCTCAATCAGAGGAGGAACAAAGGAGACATGATTGTGGCATTTAAATTTGTTAAAGGGATCAACACAGTACAAACCAGGAACCTCTTCCAGGAAAACAGGGTTCCACGTACTAGAGGACACAACATCCACCCAGTGGGAGGTAAATTCAAAACAAATGTTAAGAAGTACTTTTTCATGGAGACAGTGGTGGACCCTTGGAACAGCCTGCCACCAGAGGCAGTGGCAGCCAAGATCATCAGTGAATTCAAACAGGCATAGGATAGACAGTATAGCACCTGAACAGGACAAATTGATAGTGAAGGGTAGAAAACCTGGACGGATGAACCACACGGTCTCCTTCTGCTGGCAAATTTTTATGTTCTTATGTTCTAAGAACTACTTAGTAGTGGTCAGAATGGTAGGTGCCACTGGACTCCATGGATGTCTTGGCATGCAGATAAGGTGAGGTGGTGCCACTGGATGCCAGGGCATACTAGACACAGGGTGGGTGTAACTGGAAACCAGAGTTTGCTTGACATAAGGGCAATATCTCACTGGATTCCCAAGGACTACTAGAAAAATGGGTGGGGCAAGAGTAAGGGGATGCTACTGGATTCTAGGAACTCTCCTCAGCAAGATGATGAGGAGCACTGGATACCAGGGACTTCTTGATATGATGCTGGGGGGACTGAGGAGGATGTCAATATACACATAGAATTTACTGTACATTTGTTACATAATTAGTCCTTGGTACTAAAAGTACTGACATACAGCTAGAGGGCCTACCCTATTTATAGTCTTTGCTTCATTTTAGGTTACAACTTTCAGGAAGAGATCCAGAAGCAAATGATTTGATACATTTTAATGGACCAACACAGATGTAACAACAAGAACAAAGTGCTCTAGCTTTCGGACCAACCAGTCCTTCTTCAGAAGCTAATGGCCTTGAGCTTTGAGGAAGACACATGTATGACAGTGAAAGCTAAAGTGATTTTATAAAGTTATGAAGGCTGGCATTCATTAGTGTGGGAATCCATGTTTTCCTAAGAAGCAGTGGTTTTGAAATTGTGCTCGTCTCACATAGTAACCTTTTAGATGCAAGCTGAAATAGTTTGTAAAAGTCCTAACACATGTGTTTGTGTTATTCCCCCCCCCCACCTCAGATGTTCCCCATCTGCCTGGACACCCAGCCTTATCATCCTGACATCCATGGGGACTTACAGCTGGCTAGTACTCCCAAGGCCTGCACCTCCCCCCCCGGCAGGGTCAGTGGGATCGCTCAATATGCTGCCATGATCTGGATCTGGTAGTTGGACTGGTGAGTCTAGCTAGTCGGGTGTGGGTCCTAAGAGGGTCTATGCACCATCCTGCTGTTGAGGGTTTTTCCTGTCTTCTTCACCCGAAGATCATGGCATGCAATGATGCCATGATGCTTGACCCATGTACCCGCATGCCGTGTATTGACATCTGTCCACTCCCCTGCTCACTCTGTGGCAGTTCTGGGTGCCTTTTCTATAGCTTACCACCAGGAACTAGGCTAAACCAGGCTCTGCAATTTTTCCCTGTGAAGGAGGAGAGCAGCCCTCCAGATGCTCAATCCTCTACCTCCCATCTGGACTTCTAATTGCCTGAGCTCACTTCCAAACTTGGGTCGTTGATGTTGCAAGCAGTAGCTGGTGGGCCAGCATGTGTATTTATATTATTTTCACAAACAGAAATATAGACAATAAAAACAGAAAAAGACCAGTGGTCCATCTGGTCTGCTCATAGTACCCTATCTAACCCTGGCAACTGTTGTCCATCTGGGGTCCTAACCCTCCCCATACACCTCCCCATTCCCCTCACAGCTTCTGTCATCCCAAGTGACTACTATACCCTTCACTTTAGAAACATAGAACCATAGACTTTGACAGCGGATAAGGACCGCTTGGCCTTCCCAGTCTACCCATTTCCCTACCTATTGGATAAGCTGCACAGCCTAGTTTTACCAACAGCCTACTTCCTCCTACCTCCCACTAGAATTGCCTTAAGTCTGTCACATGCATTCTTAAATTCCCCCACTGTTTTTGACCTCACAACTTCTTCAGGAAGACTGTTCCATGTGTCCACCACCATCTTCGTGAAAAAATACTTCCTTACATTGCAAATGAGTCATCCACTCTATCTTCATATTGTGCCCCCTTGTTGTTGCACATCATTTTCTGAAAGATGCTACCCTCTTGGACATTCTTGATTCCCTTGAAGTACTTGAAAGTTTCTATCACATCCCCCCTCCCTCCTTTCCTCACAGGTATACATATTAAGCTCTTTTAGTCTCTCTTCCTATGGCTTCTAGTGCAGACCCTGCACCATTTTAGTTGCCCTCCTCTGGACTGCCTCCACCCTGTCTATGTCCTTGTGGAGATGGGGTCTCCTGAACTGCACACAGTACTCCAGATGGGGTCTCACCAACTGTCTGTACAGAGGGATAACAACTTCCTGTTTTCCACTGGTGATGCCCCTCCCTATGCATCCCAGTATCCCCCAGCTCTCGTTACTGCCTTCTCACACTGCTTGTCTACATTTAGGTAATCTGATATGATCACCCCCAGGGCCTCTTTCCATTTATGTTGTCATTAATACCTCCCCCCTCCCACTGTGTACTATTTCCTTGGGTTTTTGTTTCCCAGATGCATTACTTTGCACTTCTTTGCATTGAATCTAAGGTGCCATACTTTTGACCACTCCTCCAACCTTGCCAAGTCCCTTGTCATCCTTTCTACCCCCCTTGTGTATCAACCCTGTTGCAGGTCTTTATGTCATTTGAAAAGAGGCATACTTTTCCTTACAGTTCCTCTTCAATGTCACTTATAAAGACATTAAAGAGGACTGGTCCCAGTACGAAACCTACGGTACTCTGCTATTAACCCACCTTTCTTCGTAGTGGACTCTGTTTACTATTACCCTCTGCGTCCTGTTGTCCAGCCAATTTTTTACCCAGGTTACCACCCTGAGACCCACTCCCAGGCTGGCTAACTTGTTTATTAATCTTTTGCGTGGGAATGTGTCAAATGCCTAGCTAAAAGTCTTGGTAGGCCATGTCCATAGCCCCTCCCTGGTTTACTGCTTTGGTCACCCAGTCAAATAAATGTATTAGAGTCATCTGACATGTCCTACCCACTGTGAATCCATGCTGCATTGGGTCCTGTGCCCTGCTGGTCTCTAGGTACTCAACAATTCTTTCTTTCAGAAATGATTTCATCATCTTCCCTAGCACTGAGGTCAAACAATCAGGTCTGTAGTTTCCTGCCTCTGTCTTGCTCCCACCTTTATGAAGAGGAATCACAGCCACCCTCTTCCAGTCCTCAGGTACCACACCATCCTCCCATGATTTGTTAAAAAGGGTAGTCAGCTGTGCCACTAGTTCTACCCTTAATTCTTTTAGAATTATGTGGTGAATCCCATCAGACCCCATTGCTTTGTCCACCTTCAGTCTTAGGAGTTCTTTTAGGACCCTTTCTTCTGTGAATGAACCGGTATTGATCCCCCTATCCAGTGTGCTTCTATTATTTGCTATAGGTACCTTCCCCTCTTCTTCTTTTGTGAATACTGAGCAGAAGTATTCATTTAGTATCTCGGCTTTGTCATTGTCACCCTCTGCCCCCTTTATTAAGGTTTACTATCTCTCCCCTGGTCTTCCTTCGCTCTCTAATGTACCTATGCAAGGTATTATCCTCCCTCTTTTTTTTTTAGTTAGTCCTTTTTCTCCCTGGCTCCAAGTCTGCCTACTTTGACTCCAGGCATCCCAGCCAGTCCTTCAGGCCACCGTCCCAAAGATCCAGTTCGCTCCCATGAAGGTTCCATGGCATACCCCGTTGCTGTTACCCCGCTGGTGGGGGCAGCAGAGAGCCCCCCTACACTCTCCACCAAACCAGGATCCAGTATATGCCGCACACCCTGGAGCCAACCGATCCCCTGAGACTGCCATCATGCTGCCATGACTAGAGCCATTTTTCACAATTTTGATCCTCTGGTGTGCACCTGGTGCATGCAATGATGCCAATGGAGGGAGCACACATGCATCCACACATGCTCCCTCCCAGGATCATGCCCCAAGCCCACCCCTTCTCATGTAGCACCAACACACCAATCCCCAGTCTCCACTAGAGGTCGCTGATATGCCGACCACTAAAGTTCCCCCCTTCCCCAGAGAGGAAGAGCAGTCTACGGATGCTCAATCCCTCTCCACCCCTGCTGACCCCTGGCAACAAGAGTCTGTTCCTGAACATAGGTCACCAGCTGAAGCGAGGTGTGGCATCCAGCACCTCAACCCTCAGTGCAGAATTATCCCCCTTCTTAACTGAGTTAGCTATCTTTTCCTAGGTTTGGGCCTTTGCTATTCTGACTGCCGTCCCTGATTCCTCCTTCCTTAACTGATACAGTTCTCTGTCCTACTCCTCCTGTGTTTCCTTATACTTCCTGAATCCTATCCTTTTCTTACTAACCTTCCCCACCACCTCTTTTGGGAACCACAGTGTTTTTTTTCCTTCATTTGTTTTGTTTAGTTGCTTCACACATAGGCTTGTTGCCTCTGTAATTGCAGCCCTGATTTTTCCCCATTGTTTCTCCACCCAACCTTCTTGCCCATTTGCTAGTGCTTTTCTGAGGGACTCCCCCATTTTGCCAAAGTCAACCATCCTAAAGTCCAATACCCTTACCTTTGTGTGACTTGACTCTACGGCTGCGTTTATCATGAACCACACTGTTTGGTGGTCACTTGTTTATAGATGGCTACCCATTCTAAATCTGAGATCCTCCCTCCATCCCCATTTGAGAGTACCAGGTCTAAGATTGCTCCCTCCTAAGTGGCTTCCAACACTAGTTGTCTGAGGCATACCCCCTGTAGGGAATCAAGAATTACCCTTCTCTTGGATGTGGCTGCAGCAAAGATGCCCCAGTCAACATCTGTCATATTCAGGCCCCTCATCAACAATATACCCCCTTTTTCTGCCATTCTAAGGATGCTTTCTATCATTTCCTTTTCCATTTCCTCCTCCTCCTGAGGTGGGGGTCTGTGTACAGCCCTCATAAAGATTGTAGTGCCATTTTCTGTCTCGAGGGTGACCCACAGTGCCTCCTCTCCTCCCTGTTTACCCATTAGTTCCATTGCTTTGATCCCTTCCCTTACATGGTGGTCACCTCCTCCTCTTGTTTACCCTCCTTGCCCCTTCTATAGATTGTGTACCCTGGTATGTTGACATCCCAGTCATGGTTCTCTGTGTACCATGTTTCTGTGACTGCCATGATATCCAGGTGTCCCTCTTCCATCAAGGCCACTAGTTCAGGGAGCTTGTTGCCTAGACTAAAGACTACCCAGACTACTTAGGTGTTGGCATGGCTCAGTTGGTAGTACATCCACCTCTGGACTAAATGGTCATGGGTTATTGTCCCACAATGGGATTGGACTCATACCTAAAAACATGGGCACCCAAGCACAGTATTAGGGTGATGCTGTACTGTTGAGGTGTGCCATCCTTTGGATGAGACATTAAACCAAGGTCCCTTCTATCCATCCTCGTGGGTGTCCAGGTGGAAGTAAAAGAACCCAAGGCATTCTTCACAAAGAGTAAGTGATATTCCTGGCGTCTTGGCCAATATTCCCTTCCTCATAAAACCAGTTCATGCAAGTGTCCAGACTGTGTGTGGGTGTTAATGTGTGATGTGGCTGCCACTATACATTCAATCATTTCACTACCAGTCTAGCATTGCTTGTAAAGCACGTTGGGATACATTGTGTATGATAAGGGCTATACAAATGCTGATTCTTCTTCTTCATATAAGTGCATTTTTCACTCATTGCCCTTCATTGTTAATAGGCTTACCCCTTTTAGCAACACCCTTGTCCTTACTGTCTTTGCCTTTTTCTCTTTTGACCCCTGTCCTGCTCCCTATTGACTTCTCTATCTTAGCGTTTACCTCACTAACTACCTTGTTTTGTGGGGAAGGGGATGTGTTTTCCATGCTTCTTTTCAGTGTCTATCCCCTTGTTAAGTTTAAATGCTTGCCAATGAAGCATTTAAAACTATCACTTAGGATCCTGTTCCCCTCCCGGACAGATGCAGACCATGGTGCCAGTATAGGCCTGTGCCCTCCAAAAAAACAATCAGCTACAGCTCTGACCCACCACCCCAGTGAGTGTTTTCCTTCCTTTTAGCAAGATAACCTTCACAACAATTTAAAAGAAAATATATCCTGTAAAAATCAATTTCAATCAGAGAAAAATAAAGCAGTATCCTGCACAACCTGTGAGCTCAAAATAGTAATAAATCCTGTAAGCACAAAACACAATACTAACACAACAGTAACTCTGCTTAGCCAAATGAATCCTTAATGTTCCTCCTTGCTCTGTTAATGTTGCTCCTTGCTCTGCCCTTTCAAGCAAACACTAGAAGAAAAGAGCTCAGGTGAAGCTAGGTGCTTTATGCAAGCAAATCTAGTCTTTACTGTGACACACCAACTAACCTGACCTTTTAAATCTTCCTTCTGTTGGAAGATACTAAGCCTTTGTCAGTTCCACCCCCCCAGATACACTACTAATCCCCTGGAAGAGCTGTGGAAGAAAAGCAATTAGCTCCTTCAATGTGAGATAGAGACTGTAATACCTTTAAAGAACAGGTACCTACTGTCAGACACCCAGCTCCCCTCAAACATATATAATAGTAGATCTGCTCTACTGTTGAGGGGCATTCAAAATTCTATGTGCTTCCCTCTGGTTAAAAAGTTATAGCACCCCAAATGTGCACCCCATAAAAACAAAGCCTTGTCTGACATGCCTCCTTTTGTGATGTCAGAAAATGAAGGCTGTGTGTGTGTGCTCCATAGCTCTATATTGGTGCCATTTGTCAATGACATTTAGTGCTATTTAGAGGTGCTACTTGGAACAATGAAAGTGACTGCTCCAGTAAACAGGGACAGCTATTCCATCGGCTGCTTTGATTTGTCTACATTGCAACTCTAAATAGTACTAAATGCCATAGACATATTGCATACATACAGGCTAATGACATGCACCCTCAGTATTCATTTTCTGACATCACGAAAGGAGGCATGTCAGATAAGGCTTTGTTTATATGGGGGTGCAAATTTGGGGTGCTATAACTTTTTAACCAGAGGGAAGTACATAGAATTTTTACTGCCCCTCAACAGTAGAGCAGATCTGCTATTATACAGTATATGTTTGAGGGGAGCTGGGTGTCTGGCAGTAGGAATCTGATCTTTAAGCTTAAAAAAAAAACCTGTATGCACAAAACAAAATATTAACAAAACAGTAAATTTGCTTAGCCTAAAGATAGATCAAAATGTAAAACCTGTAAGCACAAAACAGTAACAAAATCTGTAATCAAGACCTGTAACAATTCAACAGGAAATATACTTTGTAAAAGAAAATAAATAACTGAAAGCAATTTGGATCAGAGAAAAACAAAGCAATTATCTATAAGCACAAAACATTAACAAACCTGTAAGCACACCCTGTAACAATGTAGCAGAAAATATACCATGCAAAAAACAATTTAAGAGAAAAATAAAGCAGTAAACTGTACAACCTGTAAGCACAAAACAGTAATAAAATCCACACGTACAACCTGTAAGCACAAACACAATAGTAACACAACAGTAACTCTTCTTAGCCAAAAGAAGCCTTAATGTTTCTGCTTGCTCTGTTAATGTTGATCCTTGCTCTTTCCTTTCAGGCAAACACTAGAAGAAAATAGCTTAGTTGACACTAGGTGCTTTATGCCAGCAAAACTAGTCTTCACCACAACACACCAATTAACCTGACTTTTTAAATCTTCCTTCTACTGGAAGGTACTAAGCCTTTGCCAGTGCCCCCCCCCCCCCCGTTACACTATTAATCCCCTGGAAGAGCTGTGGAAGAAAAGCAAGTAGCTCCTTCAATGTGAGAAAGAGGCAGCAATACATTTAAGCTCAAAACAAAAACCTGTAAGCACAAAACAAAAAAGTAACACAACAGTAACTTTGTTTAGCCTAAGATCTTTGAAAGAAACCTTGTATGGAATAAACACATGAATAGAAATAAAAAATAACACATATAAAACAACAAATGCCATAAGATTGTTTGCATAGGCCTGACGGGTCATGCTGAGGGTTGAAGCGCTGGTCACAACACCTGGCGCCATGCTGGTGACCCGGGTTAGAAACAGATTCAGGCCACCAGAGGCTGGCAGGGGAGAGAAAGGATTGAGTGCCCCATGACTGCTATCCTTCCTCTGGGGTGGGTGAGAGCACTGCGGCAGCAGCTGGCTGCACTGTAAGCTGCGGGCAGGACAAGGGGGGTGGAGCTTGGTGGGCATCCACAGGTAAGTGCGCTGAGGTCATTGCATGTCTGTCTCCTTAGGGAATCTACCACTGGAGGAAAAATGGCAGAGCAACCACATCGGCTGATGGCCATGCCCTGCTCCCCTGGACCCATGAAGACGTAGCAACTGGGTGTCCATGCCGCAGGTCCCGTCAGGGGGATCCTGTCATTGGCCAGCCTGGTGATTGGGCATATAAATCCACATGATAGACCTGGTCTGGGGGTGCTGATGCCAGTAGCCGAGGTCAGTGGGGGGGGGAGGCTTTTCCAGCAAGGAGGAGAAAGTATTCAATGATAAAAAAATAAGATTGTTTGCATATAAAATTGCTAGTAACTCTTTTAAAGTTCAGAAGTCTGTCTTTGAGGCAAAAACTATAAGTCAGATGTCATATGTATCTGAAATTCAGGGATTAAACATTATAAAAAATAATAGTTCGGAAACAATGCAAAGCTGTTTTATTAGAACAACCCTGAGATTACCAAGAGATTGTCTGACAGCACTTTTGTGACTAGAAACAGGTATACCATCAATTCGATCAAGAATTATGATAAGGACAGTTAACCTTTGGAAAAGAATGATGAAAATGAAAGATGCACAATTGCCAAAAATGTGTTGGCTTGAATTTCTGAATAATAGAAAAGCAAAACAACATGAACAATACTGGTTTATGGTGTTAAACCAAAAAATAAAGATGTGGGGACTAGAAAACCTATGGCCAGAAAAGGCAAAACTCTGTATTGATATGTATATCAGCGAACTGATTCAAAGGATTTATAGTATAGAGAGAGAGACAAAAAGATTTGGAAATTGTCTGCCCCCTTAGACTCTCATATTCTATATATACATAAATGTGAAGTTATCAACAGAAGGTGAAAAGTATCTGATATCTTGCAATAATAAAATGCATAGAAATCTATTGTGTAACCTCAGACTTCATATGATTCATGGCAAAGTAAACAGTATAAAGAATTTTTATGTACCTGTTCTGTAACTGCAGGGAAATGACCTATTACACATATCCTCCTAGAATGTGACAAACTGATAACTGAAAGGGAAAAGTGCATACACCAATTATTAAAAGGAAAAATGTACATGCACACTTTGGAAAAATGTATTTTCTTGTTGAATTTAGACAGCATAAAAAATGCATTGCCTATCAAAATTTCTGCTTGCCATAAAGTATAAAAGTTAAGTATGATATTTTTACTGAAAGAGTTTGATAGTGAGAGAGAAAGATAATTTAGTGTAATATAAATACTGCAACATAATACTGCAGTGAAATAGTATTATAAAAACTTGATACTGTAAATTTATGGAATGAGATTACATATGTCTTTTAAATTGAAATATGTTTAAAACATTTATTTATTTATTTGTACAATATCGGATTTACAATCTTTGTGCCAGAGGCTCGTTTACAAAGGTACCTCATCACAGAGACGACAGACAGAGTTACAAGTTTACAGAGTTCATGACAGTAGTAGACAAAAGTTACACAAATGGTTTTGTATAGATAACAATTTTAAACAATTCAGTTATTACAAGGTTCATCGGATGAAAGAGTCCTGAAAGAACTCTTAAAACTCAAGGTGGACAAAGCAATGGGGCCTGATGGGATTCACCCCAGAATCCTAAAAGAACTAAGGGAGGACCTAGTGACACCACTAACCACACTTTCTAACAAATCATGGGAGGATGGGGTGGTACCTGAGGGCTGGAAGAGGGCAGATGTGATTCCCCTTCACAAAAGTGGGAGCAAGGCAGAAGCAGGAAACTATAGACCTGTAAGTTTGACCTCAGTGGTAGGGAAAATGATGGAATCACTTGTGAAAGAAAGAATTGTTGAGTACCTAGAGGCCAGCTGAGCACAGGACCCAAAGCAGCATGTATTTACAGCAGGAAGGTCATGTCAGATGAATCTAATAGATTTCTTTGACTGGGTGACCAAAGTAATAGACCAGGAAGGGGCTGTGGATATGGCCTACCTAGACTTTAGCAAGGCATTAGACACAGTCCCGCACAAAAGATTAATAATCAAGTTAGCCAGCTTGGGAGTGGGTCCCAGGGTGGTAGCCTGGGTTGCAAACTGGCTGCACAACAGGACACAGAAGGTAATAGTGAGTGGCACACATTCTGAAGAAAGGGGAGTCACTAGTGGAGTACCTCAGGGCTCAGTACTGGGTCCAGTCCTCTTTAACATCTTTATAGGTGACATTGCAGAGGGTCTGGAGGGAAAGGTATGCCTCTTTGCAGATGATACAAAGATCTGTAACAGAGTTGATACACAAGGGGTAGAAAGGATGAGAAGGGACTTGGCAAGGTAGGAGGAATGGTCAGACATATGGCAACTTAGATTAAATGCAAAGAAGTGTAAAGTAATGCACCTGGGAAACAAAAACCCAGGAGAAGAGTACATAATAGCAGGGGAGGTACTAACAACAACAAAAATGGAACAGGACTTGGGGGTAGTCATATCAGATGATCTAAAGGTGGGTAAGCAATGTGAGAAGTCAGTGAGGAGAGCCATGGGGATACTGGGATGCATAGGAAGGGGCATCACAAGCAGAAAAAGGGAAGTGGTTATCCCTCTGTACAGACAGTTGGTAAGACCCCATCTGGAGTACTGTGTGCAGTTTTGGAGGCCTCACCTACGTAAGGACATAGACAGGATGTAAGCAGTCCAGAGGAGGGCAACTAAAATGATGCAGGGTCTGCATCAGAAATCAAATGAAGAGAGACTGAGAGAGCTTAATATGTATACCCTTGATGAAAGGAGGGACGGGGGTACATGATAGAAATGTTCAAGTACCTCAAGGGAAACAACAAAGTCCAGGAGGGTAGCATCTTTCAGAAAAAGAGATGTGTAAGAACAAGGGGACACAATTTAAAGATAGAGGGGGGACGGCTCAGGGGTAATGTAAGGAAATCTTTTTTCATGGAGAGAGTGGTGGATGCGTGGAACTGCCTTCCTGGGGAGGTTGTTGGGGCTAAAACAGGGGGGGAATTCAAACATGCATGGGATAGACACAAGGCAATTGTAGTGGGGGGTGGCAGGAAGTAGGCTGTTGGTTAACTAGAATCTGCAGCTTATCCAGTAGGTAGGGAAATGGGCAGACTGGGTGGGCCAAGTGGTCCTTATCTGCCATCAAAGTCTATATTTCTATGTTTCTATGCAGGTAATAGCAGAGGGCAGGGAATCAGTGGTGGTGTGGGGGGGAGGTGTGGGGGGGATGTAGCCCACTGGGCATTGTCTGGTGCTATGTGGTAGTAGTACAGTGTCAATTAGTGACAGGAGCAACTGCGGGTATTAACTAGTTGGTTATGAAGGGTTGTTTTGAATGTGGTAATTTTGGGGGAGTCGGATATGGTTGCTGGGAGTCAATTAAACCAGGTTGGGGCTCTGTAGTGGAAAGACCTCTGTAAACTGTTTTTCCAGCTGATGAATGTTTTGAAATGATTAAATGTAATATATTCTCTGTAATTTTAATACATTGTTTCAATAAAACTGAACTGAAACTTAGCCTAAAGATAGATCAAAATGTAAAACCAGTAAGTACAAGACAGTAACAAAGCCTGCAAGCATAACCTGTAACAATTTACCAGAAAATATACCTTGCAAAATAAACAAAACCCAATGTGAATCAGAGAAAGAAAAAGCAGTAGTCTGTAAGCGCAAAATAGTAACAGACCAGTAAGCACACCCTGTAATAATTTTGCAGAAAATATACCCGCAAAAAACAATTTCAATCACAGAAAAATAAAGCAATAAACTGTAAAACCTGTAACAAAACAGTAACAAAACCTGTAAGCACAACCTGCAACAATTTAATAGAAAATATACCTTGCAAAAAATATAAAAACAATTTCAATCAGAGGAAAATAAAGCAGTAATCTGTAAGTGCAAAACAGTAACAAACCTGTAAGCACACACTGTAACAATGTAGCAGAAAATACAGTATACCCTACAAAAAAAATTCAGTCAGAGAAAAATAAAGCAGTAAACTGTACAACCTGTAAGCACAACCTGTAAGAACAAGACACAATAGTAACACAACAGTAACTCTGCTTAGTCAAAAGAAGCCTTACTGTTTCTCCTTGCTCTGTTAATGTTGCTCCTTGTTCTGTCTTTTCAAGCAAACACTAGATGAAAAGAGCTCAGGTGAAGCTAGGTGCTTTATGCCAGTAAACCTAGTCCCAGCCATGCTTGAAACCATTAATGGTTTTAGCACCCACCACCTCCGCTGGTGATCAGTTCCATGGTTCCACTACCATTTCTGTAAAATAATACTTCCCCGTGTCCTTCCTGAACTTCCATCCTGTCAATTTCCACTCGTCCCCTCATGATCTTGAACTGTTACTCATGCTAAATAATTCTCCACCCTCCCGCTTGGTTATTTGTTTCAGGAACTTGAAGGTCTCTCTCATATCCCCCCTCACCCTTCTGGTCTCCGATGAATACATGTTCAGTGCCTTGAGACACTTCATGTAAGACCTGCCCTACTGGCCCTGAATCATCTTAGTCACCCTTTTCTGTATCATCTTAAGCCTGTCCCTATCTTTCCTGAAGTGAAGACTCCAGAA
The DNA here is from genome assembly GCA_016271365.2 of Neoceratodus forsteri. NCBI lineage: Eukaryota > Metazoa > Chordata > Ceratodontiformes > Ceratodontidae > Neoceratodus > Neoceratodus forsteri. The sequence goes on from CM057451.1 coordinate 216,454,374, forward strand.
CTGGGCATATTACTGTAGACGAGGCCTTACCAAAGATCTATAAAGGGGTAGAATTACCTCTTTCTTTCTACTGTTGATATCCCTCCTGATACACCACGGCATTCTGTTTGCCTTATTATAGGCCATCATGCTGGCTTGATTGTTTGAAGGTGTCTCTGTTGATAACTTCTAGGTCCCATTCTTCAGCCGTAGTGCTGAGTCTTACCTCACCTATCCAGTTCTCAGTCTGGGGGTTCTTGTTCCCTATGTGCATCATCATGCATTTTCTGGCATAGAATCTCAACTGCCAAATCTTAGACCACATTTTTAGCCTTTGTGAGTCACTCTGCATTTCCCTGATTCCCTCATTGCTATCCACCCTCCAGCAGATCTTTGTCTCATCTGTGAGGAGACACAACCTGCCCTGGATTCCCTTTCCCATGACACTGATGAATAATGAAGAGGACTGGGCTCAGGACAGATTCCTGTGGAGCTCCACTCATGACCTCCCTTTCTACTGACCTCACCTTATTTACCTCAGTCCAATGCTGCCTCCCCTTAGTGAGTTATCTACCCATCTTACTATGTTCCTAGCCATGTCCATATCTTCCATCTTCTGCAATCATCTGGGAGACACTGAGGTAAAAGCTGTGCTGTAGTCAAAGTAAAATAAATCCATAGTGTAGCCCATATCCAGTGCCCTCATAACCCAGTCAAAGAAGACTATCAGGTTAGTTTGACAAGACCTCCCTGTCACAAACCATTGCTATTTACTATCCTGGAGAACATTGTTTTGCAAGTAGTCCACAAGGCCCTCTTCGACCAGTGATTCCATCCGCTTCCCTACAACTGAGGTAAGACTGACAGATTGGTATTTGCCTGCCTACTCCTTGCCTCCCCCTCTTAAGGAGCAGAACTATGTCCACCACCACCCAGTCCTTTGGTACTAAGCCCCATCCCCTCCTTTGTAATGAGCTACTGAATAACCCTTCCAGGGTTTCAGCCAGTTCTGCTGACAGTTCCCTGAGTACCTTTGAATGCATCACATCTGGTTCTGGGGCCTTGTCTATGTTTTGGCCAGCTAGCCCTTTCTGGAATTTTTCACTTGCAAATAATGGCTGCCTTGTCTCTTGGACACCATTTGTGGTCACTTTGATTCCACTCTCTGGAAATGGCTTACCATCCCCCCTAGTGAAGAGAGAGTGAAAGAAATGATTGGCGCATCCTGCCCCATCAATCTACTGCCTTCTGAAAGCCTATTAAATCCACCTCTTTTCTTCCTTTTTCCCCAATACACTAAATGAAAAGTTTTCCCCTGTTCTTGATACCTTCTGCAATACTCAGCTCTGTGTCTGCTTTGGCCTCTCTAATGGCCCTCTTTGCCTCCTGATTTCATAGTAAATATTCTCCCCATGAATTCATCTTCCTCTTGCTTTCCTTTGTACCTGCAGAATGCTTTTTTCTTTGCCCGTGCTACATCCCTGACCTTAGGCAAGAACCATAATGGTCTCTTGAACTTGTTCCTTTTGGCTACCATTCTAAGTCATAACTTAGATGCCTCAAGAATGACCCACCTTATTGCCCCCATCTCTCTTCCACTTCTGCTATGATGTCAACCCCAACTAATTTTTGCTGAACCAATTTCTCAAACTGTTGAAGTCCCCTTTCTGAAATCAAGGGCCTCAGCTCTTGACTGGGCTTTTCCTTTCCCAAGGGCCAGTTAAGAACCAAATGGGGTTGTATCACTGTTTCCTAGTGGCCTCCAACTCTCACAGCTATTACCAGCTCTGAGTAGATGCCTACTACGTCAGAATGGACTCCTGCCTGGTGGATTCCTTAACTAGCTGTACCAGCAGACAGTCCTGGAATATGTCCAACAATGCTTGACTTCTGGTGCTCCCTTACATGAGCACATCCCAATTCATGTCTAACAGGTTTAGATTCCCTAGTACTACTACTTCCTCCTTTTGTTACTCACTTCTAGTTCTTCCCCCAAGCTCTCTGTCCCTCTCTTACCCTTGACCTGGTGGTCTGTAGATGATCCCCCAAGTATAGTTTCTTTCCTGAATCCGCTGTGAGTTGCACCCACAGTGACTCTGTCTCCCTCTTATTACCCTTGATGCGTTCATCTCCTACAGTCTCAATGCCATTCTTGACATAAAGGGCTATGCCTCCTTCTCTACCTTTTCCTCTATCCCTACTGCATATTGAGTACCCAGGGACAGCCAGGTCCCAGTCATTATTTTCTGAGGCGTAAGTTTCTATGATGGCCACAAGATGTCAGTGTCTGGATCCTGCTGGTTTTGTTACAAAGACTTCTGCCATTAAGGCAGACCCCCTACTATCTAACACCTGAACCATTTGTTTCTGTCTACCTGGCTTTCTTGCATTTTCTTCCCTGGTAGCTTTTTGTTTTTCATAGTGGTTTCACATTTATTGTCCCCCCCCCATTTTACTTTCCCCTATCTCAGTTTGGTCACTATTTCTACCTGTGTTGCTGCAAGACCTCAGATATGGGGAAGTGCTAGCTAGGTTCCCCTTTCTCCCACCTATTACCATGGTTTACCCTGTTCCAGTCTCCCTTGCAGTCAGATTAACTGTCTGATATAGATGTCAAACTTCTTCCCAAGTGCACTTTTCCTCTCTTGTCATCTGGAGTGCATCAACCTTGAAAAGCCTCCTGTCACAGAAGCTCCCCTAAATAGTCCCCCACTAAATGGTAAGCAGGAAAACAGGAAATGTGCTCACAGATTCACAAACTAACAAATCTAGTGAGTTATGCTGCTGTGCTATTGTCCTTAGCACAACCAGCACAAAAAAAATACAGTGCTCACTCATAGACCATTTGAAGATTTATTGAGTCATAGTGCAAACAGTGCCACCAGAAAATATGGTGCTGTGAGATACTCTGCCTCTTTGTCAGGGAGAAACCATTGATGATGAAGATGTAGAGTGCCTCAAAGTGCCAGAAGTTCTAGTGGTACTGTTTGTACTCTGCTTCAATAAATCTTCAAATGATCTATGAGTGGGGCCCTCAAAAAAGCACCCCATCTCCTGACACCATCCCATAAGCCACCCATTAAACTGTTCTATCCCATCCTTCCTTATTCTACTCACCTTCTCATCCCTACCCCACACAGTGAGGACCTCAGAAAAGGCTAAGCATGTTGAGTGTGCTGAAAATGTCCCTCAGTCTTTAAAAGTTCTACTTCACAATCTCCACTGACTGGTTTCCAGATCATTAGTACCCAGGTGTACCAGCACCTCCAGATCCCCCTGCTCCCTGTCCACCATCCTTCCTGGTCTGTCTAAATCCAGATGGCTGATTTACCAGGAAGGCACCTAACCATCCTTCTCCAGGCTGACACCCTTCAATCACCCTCTCTATACCCCTTGCCATTAAGTCCCTGACCACTAAGACTCTCTTGGAAGACTTGCTCCTGTTCATCCCCTTGGATGCCATCACATTTTCCTCCGTTTTCCTCTGACTGACTCAGAGTCCCCACCAATGGTGTGAGGTACCTGTGTGTCTAGATTGTCTTGGGCTGGACAATCTTCCTGTGGATAAACTTCCCTCTCTTCCCCTCCTCCTCCTCTCCACCACTCTCCACCACCATGGACAAGTTGGCCTCTGGAGGAGTGTAGGTGTGCAGGTGGGCTCCAGCTGAGCTGATGATGCAGCTGAGATAGTTCTTCTCTTGCTGCAACTAGCTTAGTATGGAGCTTCACCATTGTCCTGCAGACAAGGAAGTGCTCCATCTACCAGAGCATATCCCTAGAGAAGAGTGTCCCACAGCTGCCACATCTGACTAGCTCTCCTCTATACACCATCCCTATGCTGAACCTATAAACAAGGCTCTACCTAACTGAGTAAGACATGTAGCTGTGACAGACTGGCCTCTCCCAGATTCAATCTGTACACTGTTGCCAGCTTTCTCAACACTTCAGATGCCTACTATGGTACTCCAGTAGCTGCCACACTCCACATAGACACAATCTCGGGGTATCTCAAGGTCTGAATCCCACCAGAGTCACAGATCACACAGTACAGTGTTCCTTGCCAGAGGACAAACAACCAATCCCTTTCTGTCACAGCTGAGAACACCTTCCTTTAGGAGCAACATATGGTGACTGTAGCCTCTTCCAAGGTGTAAACACAGTTTCTGTCAGTTATATCTCATTCATCTGCACTTCAAAGTGCTGAGTCACAGAAACATGAAGTATATAGAAAATAACATTTTAGTATTTTAACATATTTACACAATATAATACAGAATACTGCACAATGACTATGGGGAAAAGTATTTCAACAGAGGTAAAAAGAAAATGTTTTACACATGGCAGAATGAAAATACACAGAAAAATCTTATTGCATATCTTATCTTTCCCAGTAGTAGAAAGAGCTTACCACATAGGATCCCTGGTGAATTAGGGCAGACTCAGACTTTAACTGTTAACCATTCAGTCTCAGACCTAACTGTTTCAGGGGCTGACAAGTACTCAAAAGCCTTCAACTGCCCACCCACATGACAAGTCATCAAATATAGTATGTCAGTCTGACATCATAGATTTGATACTTCCTTTGTGTCCTGGAAAACTTCCTGTCTGGAAAACTAGTACAAAATGGAAACTGTTTTTTTTTTTTTTGTGGATTCAGGAACCTCATTGTTTTAAGCCATCTCTGCCAGAGCAGGAGTGCCTGTATCAGTCATTGGACACTAGCAGTTTTCTGACATGAAAAGACACTGCTTTCCTTTGAAACTCTCCAATTAACTGTCCAGGAGTCTGTCATGATACAGGACAACAGAGATAGTAATTTGCCCTCAGAGACAGTTGGTCTGCCTCTGATAAAAGTCTTGACCTTTACCAGGAATATCAACTTTGTCCCTTCAGCCGATAAATTCTGATACAAGTGCAGAAAGAATTAAATACAAAAAAATACACCAACAGGTATACAAAGCAAACTGTTACCTCTCCCCCCACCCTGAAGAAATGAAAAACAAATCCTTTGGCAGCACTAAATTATGTTTGCTTTTCATGTGAGCTGGCTGGCTCCCACTGTTACACCCTCAGTGCACTCTTTGTGTGAAACCCACATTAGTTTCTCATGGTACCTCTTCTACTTAAAAAACAAACACACAAATAAAAAGTGCTAACTATTGTCTGGACATACCATCCACATTGCCATGCTGTGACTCTGCTCTGCTGCCAAATGTCCATATTATTGGGCTGCAGCACCAGACTTCACCTTAGCATTTTTGAGTTCTATCTCCTGGTCTTATGGAGCCATGTTAAGGGGGGTTGTGGTCAGTGACCAGGGTTAACTTTCTCCTGTACAAATAAAGTTGCAGTGTCTGCAAAGCCCAGACAATACCTAGATGCTCATTCTTTATTGTGGTGAAGCCCTCCTTTGTGTGCAGCACCTTCCTACTTGGGTACATGACTGGCTGTTCCTCTCCTGAGTACTTAACCTGACTCAAAAATGCAGGTAGCCCATGATCAGATGCACAATAAACCAAAGGGAATAGTCTGAGCTGGCAAGCACAGGTACTCAATACAATGCCTCCTTCAGCGTGCAGAACATGGTATCGCAAATGTCCATTTACTGAACCTTTTCAGACATTTTCTTCCTTGTGAGATTGGACAGTGATTTGTCCATGCTGCTGAAATTTGGCACAAACTTATAATGGTAGTCTGCCATCTCTAGAAAGGCTCATACTTTTTTTGGTTGTGGCAGTGGCCCACTGTATATGGCCTCTGTTTTCACTGACTCAGGCCAGATGTACCCATTTCCAACACTGTGCCCAAGGTACAACACTTCTGCCATTCCAATCTGGCACATCTCTGCCTAGATTGTTAGCCCAGTGGCCTGCACTCAGTAGAACATCTTGGTCAGATGTCTGATGAGTTCTTCCTAAGTCTGGCCATAGAAGGAGATATCATCCATGTATGCCACAGTGAAGTCTCCAGCCCCATTCAGAATGTGGTTCATGAGCTGCTGAAAGGTGGCTGGTGCATTCTTCATCCAGAATGACATTGGTATGAACTCAAATAATCCGAATGTGATGATGAAGGTTGACCTCCCTCTTGCCTCCGGTTCACTGGTAACTGCCAACAGCCCTTTGTCAGGTCTGTGATGGACATGTAAAGTGCTCCCTCTAACCTCTCTAGGATCTCACCCATCCTGGGAATGGGTATGCATCTGACTCTGTGTCACCATTGAGCTTGTGATAGTTGATGTAGAACCTTGTAGTTCCATCCTTTTGGGGGATCAGTAATACTGAGGAGGCTCTGGGACTACTGGACTCCTGGATCACCCGGAGAACAGGCATCTCCATGATTCCCCCTCTGAGGCATGTCTTACTCCATTTGGGACTATGTAGGGTGGCTGCTTTAGCAGAGCTTGTGACCCTGTATCTGCATGATGCTCTGCCAGTGTGGTGTACCCCGACTTTCCTGTGAACATTTCACTATATGTATGCAGCACCCCATTCATTCTGGCACTTTGAGTGCCATTTCAAGAGGATAACAGAATCTGCTGAGGATTCTCCTTAACCTCTCCTAGGAGATCCACCAGTAAATCTGCTTCAGCCTCCTCATCCAGACAGCAGTACACAGCCAGAACCATCGTGTCCCAGTCATGGTAGGGCTTCATCAAGTTTATGTGTTAGACTCACTTTTTGTCTCTCCTGTCAGGTAGCTCCACCACATAATTAACATAATTCGCCCTCCTGACCACCTAGTAAGATCCCTCTCAAGCTACCTCTAACTTATTTTGTTGGATGGGGATGAGTACTATCACCTTTTGCCCAACTTTGTGCTCCCAGGCTCTAGCTCCACAGTCACACCACATTTTCTGCCTCTGTTGTGCAGTGGCTAGGCGCTCCTGGGAAAACCACATGAGTTCTTTGAGTTGTGACCTGAAATTCAGGACATACTCCAGAACAGATTCTCTCTGGGTATCAATCACTCCCATTCATCACATACCAAATCAATGGGACCCCTTACTCTATGGCAAAATAGAAGCTCAAGGGTGAGAACCCTGTGGACTTCTTGGGGACTTCCATATATGTGAATAAAAAATAGGATAAGTATTTGTACCAATCTCATGCATGCTGCTCAGTGAATGCCATTAACATGGTCTTAAGAGACCCATTGAATCACTCAAGTTAGTCTGGGAGTGGTATGACGAGGTCTGAGCTGCCTTACCCCACACTTCTTTCAAAGACTAACCATCAGCTCAGACATGAATTTGTGCCCTGGTCCAACAGAATCTCCTGGGAAAAAGCCACATGGCTAAATCTACACAGCAGTTCATCTGCCGCATTCTGAGCCTTGATGGAGGACAAGGATACCACTGTTGGGTACCTTGTTACATAATCTATGACCAAATAAATGTACAGCTTTCCTGTGTGCTGAGTGGCCCCACAATACCTACTTCAACTGTTTTAAATGGTTCTTCAATAACAGGTAGGGGAATCAAAGATGCCTTCGGCATGCCCCCAACCTTTCCAATCAGTCTGGCACTTCAGAGAAGTCCAGCAGTATTTGCCACATCATTAAAAATACCAGAACAGTAAACATTGTTAATCAGCCACCTTTCTGTATGGCTAACCACTAGGTGTCCAAAAAAGGGTACGTCATGTGCTAAAGCCAGAAGCTGCTTCTTATACTTTCTAGGAACCACTGTCTGCCAGACTAACCCTTCTTCAGATCCTCCCTTAGGAACTCACTTATGATTAAGGAGCCCATTCTCCCAGTCCCCCTTCCTTTTCCCAGAACTCAGAGGATCACATTCCATCCTGGTGGCTACCTCCCTCAGTTTTTCTCTGATAGGTCAAGTAGCTGAGCTCTTTCTAGCTCTGCATTACTGACCTTCTCCAAAACACGCTATGCTGTGAGAGAGCCACCCACTGCTGGGCTCTCCTCCATTTGTAACTAAGGCAGAACTGCTCTCAGCTCATTCTTCAGCAACAACTTCTCCTACCACTGAGGTAGTGGTTGTTTCCTCTTGCACTGCAACACCCACCTTCTATATGTCCATGCCACCTTCCCAGCTTAGAAAGATATGCTCCATTGGCACCGAGACTACAGAACCACACACGCCATTGATCATAGAAAACTAGCCAGGCAGGATTTGTTCCTCCTGAATCAGATCCTGCTTCACCAAAGAAATAGAACCCACAGTGTCCTCAATCCCTGGCTCACATCCCATTTACAAACACAGCATGTATGTGTACAGTGGAGTAAGAGGGCATTGCCCTCTATGTACAGACCTCTATCTGCTGTGAGCTCCCAAAGCTAAACCCTCCTTCTGCACTACACCTTTTTTCACATTTTTTTGGACAATCATAAAGCAAATGCCCCATTTTCTGGCAGATACAGCAATATTCTCAGTTACTCAGGGACAGGTTTTAGGAACTGTTCCAGAAGATATAAATCTGTTATTTCCTCTGCAGAGTGAGTTTTTGCACTCTCTACCCAGCATTCTAAGAAACTACCTAGCTGCAAACTTATTTCAGCACAGGTATCCTCAGTGTCTTCCTTAACCCTCTAAATGTTTGCATGTAGGCCTCGGGAGTTAACTCCAAATGCTTTGGCAAGGCATTTTTCACTTCGTCATAGTCCATGCATTCCCCATTGCCCATTCTGGCAAACGTTTCCAATGCCTTATCTGTAAGCAGTGGCAATAGATAAGTTGCTCAAAAAGCCCTACCCAATTCAAACTGCCCACAGATTCTCTTGAATGATCTTAAAAACAAATCAAGCTCATCCCCATCCTGATATCTGGTAAACATTTTAGAAATAATTTTGGCTTCCTGGGTCAAACTCCTCATGCCATTCCTCACAGACTGTGGCGTTCTCCTCTGGCAAAGAATTTATGTCTCTCTAACATGCTCATGCTCCTTCATCTGTATCTCATACTGGCTCTGCCTTTCTTGTTTCACTCATTCTCATTGGCTCCTGACAATGCATTTCTTGCTCCTCAGCTTCCAGCTCTCTCATCTGCAGATTCTCATATGCCTTTTGCCTCTCAATTTCTGCCCTTGCCGTGACCAGTGCAAGATCCAACTCCAGCATTTGTGTTCGGTCTGCTTGTGCAGCTGCCCTAATCAAAGGCTGTGGCTCATCCACATTCTCCCTAGCCTCAGTCACATGACTTTGGCTAGCAGTGGCCACCTTTGCATGGCTTCCCTGGTCACTCTTTTCAAGGTTGTCTATGAGTTCTGCCCATGTTTGGCCTTCCTCATGGCCTAGTTCTGTCCTTCAGCACAGCTACTGCTGGTTTAGCAGTGTGCATATTTCATATTTTCAAGACATAATTTAGTCTGTCTGTCTTTTCTGACTTATTACAAAATAATGTTTGTAGAATATACAGTCTCCTTTTGTATATTTTGTTCTGTGACAGGACATAAAACCTTTATACTGACAAAACTGATTCAGATCCCAAATGCTGCCTCCAATTTGTGGCAGACTGGTCACTCCCGGACTCAACTGGTACACGGTTAATAGCATTTTCAACCCTTCAGATGATTTCAAGGGTATTCAGTGGCTGCCACCACTCAGCACAGACACTCTCCCATGGTATCTCTAGGTCTGAATCTCACCAGAGCCACTGCTTACATAGTACAGTGTTTCTTACCAAAAGGCAAATGACCCCCTCTCTGTCACAGCTGAGAGCACCTTACTTCAGAAACAAAATATGGTAATTGTTGCCTTCTCTTCAAAGGCATGAATGCATTTGCTGTCATTAATAACTCAGTCATCTCTGCCTCAAAGGACTTAGTTACAGAAACATGAAGTATATAAAAATAATATTTTAATAATTAAAGATATTTACACATATAACACAGGATACTACACAAAGACTCTGTGGAACTGTACTATTACAAAGGTAAAAAAAAAATGTTGCATACAGTAGGAAGAAAACACACATAAAAACCTTACTGCACTTCCTACCTTTCCCAAATTAGTAAGATTCTTACCATACAGGACCCTTGGTGCATTAGAGTAGACTCAACTCGAACCTTAAATGTTAACTATTCAGAGTCCCAAACCTGACTAACTCTTTCAGGGTCTATCAAGTCCTCAAAAGCTTTCAGTTGCCAGTCAGCTCATGACACATCATACATTATTTCGCTCTGATGTAATAAATTGAATACTACCTTTGTGTCCTGAAAAAATTCCATCTGGAAAACCGGTACAAACTGTGATCTTGTTTTTTTTATGGGTCAGAAACCTTCTCATTGTTCTGAGGCCTATCTGCCCCAGCAGGGGTGGCTGCAACAGTCGTTAGCTAGGAGCAGTTTCCTGACATGAAAAGGCACTTCTTTCCTTTTAAGCTCTAAGCTTAACTGTCAAAAGGTCCTGCCATGATACAGGAAAGTAGAGGTAGTTATTTGCCCTCAGTTGTTCTGTCTGATAAAATTCTTGACCTTTCTATGGAATTTCAACTTTAAACCTTCAGCTGATAAAGTCTAACTAATATTTATGCCTACAGATGTGTGAAAAAAAACTTCTGCTGTCAGAATTTCACTTCCATGAAAGTTTGGAAATCTATTTCTGAACTTTCATGGAATTTCCACCTGCACACTACAGTTTGACCACCAGTACCAATATTTCCCTGGTGTCTAGTGATCCCCGGCCCAACTGGTCACTGATCGCTGCCTCTGGAGAGGTTGTGGGATAACAGATGGAGCAGACACAGAACTTTAGGTTCAACACACAATTTATATGTGATGTTTATTTAAAACATGGGGATGACCTTAAGCAATGGCATATCCCTTCTTCAATGCATCATTTTGTAGCAACAGACTATGCATGTCTTTCATCTGCACTTAGTCAGCACCTACTGACCCAGTGATCTACTGATCTATCACTTTAGTGAAAATTATTTCATTCCATACATTCGCCTTGAGTATTGGGGTGATGGGGAGCTAAAAAAAAAGAAAAACTCAAAAACAAGCTAAAGACAAACAACCTCAGTGCAGAAGCACAGAAGCAAGGGTTGCCCCAAAGGGCACTGGCAATGCAGCCAAGTTTCAAAGAAACACAACATCACACATACCTCCTTAATACAAAGCATCATTAAATTTAAGGCTGATTCAGCTTAAACCTGGAAGGCATGTTGCCAAAGGGTCTCTCAAACAATCTGTAATTTATATGCATTTTAACACAATAGTTTTTTTTTCAATCAATCAATCAATCGATCAAATCTTTATTTATTTAGGCGAACATCACTGAGCAAGGCTCATTTACAAGATGGACCTGATAAGGTCAAGGTTCAATAGTTGATACACAGCAAATACATCATACGCTTTATAAGACAGTAATACATACAGAGAAAAATGTTTATACACAATGATGTACAGTGAATTCACATGTTAAAACTCGGTTAAAGGAAGGTTAAGCTAATATCTACAGTATGTACAGTACATACATATTCCAATGGGGGCCATGACAGACACACAACATAATGAATACTAGGATGGTGAAGGTATTATTGGGTGTCATAAGCTGGGGGTGTCTGACTGGCAGGAATATGCCATATATGATTGGAAGCCAGATTTGTAGGATGACTATTCTAGCTCTAGCGGTAGCAACTGTATTTCTCTGTGAAGAAGGCTGTACAATGCTGTTTAAAGGATGCAAATGGAATGATAATGGACAGTTTTAGGGATTTTTGTAGGGTGTTCCATGCTATAGCTAGAGAATAGCTAATTGCTGCCCTCCTAGTCTGGTGCTGACTTTGGGCAATTTGAGCAGGATGATATTGTTGCTTTGGGCATAGGAGCTAGGAGTGGTCTGGTTGAAGCAGTCCAGGATATAGTTTGGGAGTTTTTTGATAAAGCTCTGTAAATCCATAAAGCTGCATTTCTGCTCCTCCTGATATGAAGGAAACCCATCCAACTGCGCCATAAAGAGGCAATGGTGGGTATTATATGGCAGATCTGCAATGAACCTTATTGCTCTATGATATAAGGTATCCAACTTGTGAAGGTAGGAGATGGGGCAGTGACTATAAAGGAAGTCTGCATAGTCAATAACTGATAGAAAGATGGCCTGGACTAACCTCATCTTTGAGTCTTTGTTAGGAAGGGTTTTAATCTATAGAGGAGGCCAAGCCTTTGGCGAACCTTTTTTAACAGTTCTTCTAGATGATGAGTGAAGTCGAGTCTGTTGTCAATCCACACACCTAGGTATTTGAAGTTTTCAACATACTCTAGATTTTCTCCAAGTATAGTGCATAGCTGGGGGAGAGTGATCGAAGATGATTTGCTGGTGGAGTTTTGAGTTGTGAACATCATTGCTTTAGTTTTCTTTGCATTTAGCAGAAGCTTTTTCTCAAGTAGCTGATGTTGTAGCAAGGAGAATTCTGTTTGTAGGATTTCATGAGCAACTGTAGGTGAAGGGTTGCTGACATACAGAACAGTTTCACCAGCAAAGAGGTGTACTGAGGACTTGGTAAGGGTTGAATCAATGTTATTTATATAAATGGCAAAAAGGATAGGACCCAGAATAGAGCCTTGGGGACTCCTCCTGACAGTGGTCTATTGTGGGATAGGTCACCTTCAGCTTTTACCTGCTGTGACCTACCAGAGAGGTAGCATCTGAACCACTTAAGGGAGGGTGGATCTAGGCCAAGGGAGTGCAGGATGAGAGTAGCAGCTCATGGTCCACAGTGATCGAATGCTTTGCTCAGGTCCAGGAATACTGCACAGACATTACTCTTTTATCCAATTCAGTTTGCCAGTCATTTGTGACCTTGGCTAATGCAGTGATAGTGCTATGTTTGGCCCTGAATCCAGATTGAGCTGGATTTAATAGGTTAGCATTGTCAAGATATTCCCTTAGCTGATTACTCACTAATTTCTCCAGCATCTTGGATAGCACAGGTAGAATGGAAATGGGCCTGTAGTTATTAAGATCCATAGGGTCCCCTGATTTTAGAAGGGGGACTACTTGGGCTGTCTTCCACAGTGTGGAAATAGAGCCAGAGTTTAGGGAAAGGTTAAAGAGGTGTGTTAGGGGGACTGCAAGTACATGGCACACAATCTTTAGAAAGAAGGGGTCCAGAAAGTCTGCTCCTGCACTTTTTTTGGTATCCAGATGCCATAATAGATCATCAACTTGTTTCAACAGTATAGGTTTGAAGCTAAAGGAAGAGTCAACTCTTTGATCACCAATGTAGTGGGAGCTTAATTGGTCCCTCAGCAGGTTAGCTGGGGAGGTGTCAAAGGCAAGGCCAGCCGTTGTAAAGTGGTTGTTGAATGTGTCCAGGATTTCCATTTTGCCAGTGATAGGGCCATAACTATTGTGTAGTTGAGTTGGAAGGGGGTTGATAGCGTCCTGTCCCATCATACCCTTGATGGTGCCCCAAAACCTAGCAGGATTATGGTAGGGGGAGTCGAGCTCGGCCAGGTAGAAGGCAGCCTTTGCATCCCTAACTTTCCTGGTGCATCTATTCCTGGCTTTCCTAAAAAATCATCCAGTCATTTGCATTCTTAGTTTTTCTTGCCACTTTCCAGAGTTTGTCTCTCTCCAGCAGTGCAGCTTTGAGGTTAGCTGAAAACCTGCGACAGGATTTGTTTTTTATTTGGATACTAGAGATTGGGGCATGGGTGTTAAGGGCATTTATTATAATGCTATTTAGCACCTGCTGAGCTTTTCTACAGAATGTGCAAGATAAAACTTTGCCAGTGTGGAGAGTAAGCTAGATCATGCAGATATCCTTCAATATTGATGTTTTCTTGGATCTCCTCATGAGGAATTTTGCAGGATTTGTTGTTATGCTGGTGGATCTTACCCCTGCGATGGGGCAGTGATCACTTATATCGCATAGGAGCACTCCAGCATGTGTGAATAGATGTGGTTTACTTACTATCATGATATCAAGTAGTGTGCTGTTACTACTATTCCTTGCATTTATTCTTGTTGGTTCATTAATTAACTGTGTGAGCCCATAGGTGTCACAGAATGATACCAGAGGTGTAGCTTTTTTCCTGATATCTCTACCCCAGTAACTTAATTCTATAATACAGTCACCTAAGTAACTTTTAACCTTTATAAAAAAAAAAACACCTAGTGACATGGTATCATCAACATTTAAAGGTTTCATACACATAAGGCATATACATCAATGTATTTTATGACATAGTGCTATCGCATACTGAATCCTTCAATGAGGAACACAGCCTGTTATTTAACAACAGCTCAGAGGTCACCACAATAACCTCCCTGTATGAGGACCTGAGAGGGAAGAGGAAAATTAAAGATGACACTATAGCACAGTCAAGAAAGGAAGGGGGCACCCACAGGTGGCCAGGCTTATGAACTAGAAATTGTAAATGATAGATTAGGCAAAGAAATGTTGCAAAAGATTTATGAAAAGGTCGGTCCTCAAGAATGGCAAGATCTCTGTGTCACATATTCCCCACCTTAACAGGGAAGTGGTTATCTCAGACTGCTTACCACTTTCCTGTCCCAGAAATGGATGGAGCTTCCACCAATCCATCTTCAGAAGCTCTGTCTCAGAGTCCCTATTAACAATAAATATTCCATCATAAACATAGTGGATATCATCATTCTTTACCCTGAGGTATTAACACATTTCTCAACAGAGACTAATGGTGCCTTCCCTGCACTATCTCATTTTAGGGAAAGTCTGTTATATTTCATTGTCATCAAATACTGCACCATATTTAGACATGAAGTCAGCATTTACATATTTTGTCCCTGCCCATGGAGCACAGTAAATTGATAGGGCTGAAGAGCTAAGTAGCATTGCATTATTCAGGGATTTTTTTCTCTCATTTGGTGCAACCACCAAAGGGGGTTATAATCAGTTTCAACCTTAAATTCGGCCCCCCAAGAGTAATATTTCAGGCACTCAATACCCACTTCAGAGCTAAGCATTCTTTCTCTATGGTAGCATATCTTCTCTCCATCTCATGTAGCTTCCTGCTGATGTACATGATTGGCTGTACTTCCCATTTATTTTCTGAGGTAAGACTGCCCCAATACCATTCTTTGATGCATCAGTTTGGACCTCACACACATGGTTGAAGTCAAGGCTTTTCAATACAGGAGCTGTACATAGAATGGCCTTGATATTCCTAAAAGCCTAATCACAAATAGGGGCCTACTGAACCTTATTCGGGCACCTCTTTTTAGTGAGATCAGTCAAAGGACTGGCAATGGCTCAGCAATTAAGAATAAATCTCCAGTAATAACAAGTCTGGCCTAGGAAAGATCTCATGTGCTTTTTTGTGGTAGGAACTGGGCTGTTGGCTACTGCTGTAACCTTCTCTACTTTGAGCTTCACTTGTCCATTGGCTAAAATGAACCCTAAGTATCTTGTTTCAGTCTTTGTTGGGGACAATTAACAGGGTTAATGGTCACTCCTGACTCCTTTATTGCTTGCAATTCCTGGGACAAGTGTCTAACATAGGATTCCCAGTCAGGGCTGAATATGACCACATCGTCCAAATAAACCACAGAGTCGTCTGTGTGTTGTCTTACTATGTGATGCTTAAAATGCTGAAAAGCAGCTGGGGCCCCATGTAGTCTGAACAGCATTGTGACAAACTGGTATAAACCAGTTGGGGTGCTAAATGTGTTTGTATCTTGTGAATCAGGTGACAAGGGGATTTGCCATTATCTGTTAGTAAGGTCAAGGGTGGAGATATACTGTACATTATCTAGCCAGTCAATGATGTCATCTATTTGGGGCATTGGACAGCCATTGAATAGTGATGTGTTGTTAAGCTTTCTAAAATATAGGTACAGACGTATCCCACCCTCTTTCTTGTCCACTATGACCATGTGTGACGATCATGCACTCTTTGAGGGCAAAATTATGCCTAACTGCTCCATTTTTTTGACTTCCTGAATCACCTCATCCCTCAACTTCATGGGCAGTCTTAAGGCTTTTAGTGTATGGACTCATTATGCATGGCAGTTATGGTGTGCACAATTCCTTTGGCCCTCCTTGGGATGTTTGTGAATATGGGCCAAATTCTTATAAAACCCTCTGCAAATATTTCTGTTGCTGAGGATCCAATTCAGGGTTTATCTGGCTCTCCCCCAACTGTCCTGACTGCTCTCACCAGCTCTGACTCCCTAACTTCAGGATGGATATAAAGGG
Source organism: Neoceratodus forsteri (assembly GCA_016271365.2). NCBI lineage: Eukaryota > Metazoa > Chordata > Ceratodontiformes > Ceratodontidae > Neoceratodus > Neoceratodus forsteri. The sequence continues at coordinate 216,470,500 of CM057451.1, forward strand.
AGGGGTTAGGCTTCTCATGCCATTTCCTAAGGAGGTTCACATGGTAAATTTTCTGGAAGGGGTCTCTTTCCTGGCATGCTAAGCTCATAATTCACTGATCCTGTTTGGCTCAAAATGGTGAAGGGGCCCTGCCATTTTATAAGTGGCTTGTTCACTGTTGATGGAAGAACTAATAATACTTTATCCCCTGACTGAAATGTTTTAGTCTTCAAACACTAGTCGTATCTTTCTTTCTGCAAACCTTGCTTCTGTTCTGAGCACTGGTGTACCAAGTTGATATACCTCACCTGGCATTTGCGTATTTGAGTAATGTACTCTATGATATTAAAATATTCCACCTTCTTCCCAGTGTTTTTTAACCACATCCAGTGGTCACCTCAGGTTCCTCCTATACAGTAATGAGAAAGGAGAGAAACCAGTGGATGCTTAAGGGATTTCTCCATAAGCATAGAGTAAATAGGGGAGGTACCTATCACAATCTCTACCCTCTTCTTTTACATTCTTCCTCAACATTCTCTTTAATGTCCGATTAAACCTCTCTATGATTCCCTCAGTCTGTGGGTGGTATGGGGAAGTATGTATTGCAACTATGCCCAGCAGACAGTATAATTCTTTTAGCAGGTATGCATTAAAATTATTCTCCTGATCAGTAAATATTTCCTGGGGGATTCCCATGTGGCTAAACATCTTTGCTAGCTCCTCTGCTATCCTTGGTTCACTGACAGTTCTCATGGGGATAGCTTTTGGGTAGTGGATAGCATAATCACTTATGACCAGTACAGATCTGTTACCCTTGGAGCTCTTTTCCAGGGGATCCACTACACCCATGACTATCCTGTCAAAGGGGTTAGTCACAAGGGAGATGGATGCAGTGGTACTCTATCCCTTTTTCCAGCCAGAGCTGCCTTCTGACACTCAACACATGCTTTACAATACTAAGCTATGTTCTCATGGATAGAGGGCCAATAAAACCTGGGTAATATCCTATTCAAGTTACTATCTCTGCCTGCATGACCTGCTAAAGGGATGTTATGCATCATATACATGATGTGGGAGTGGATTTTTTGGAATCATTAGTTGGTCTACTACCTCTCAAGTTCTAGAGTTAATGCATTCTCTGTACATTATTCCCTGTTTTACAACAAACTGAGGGGCACCTCTTTTCACTCCCTTCCCCACATGTGAGAAAAAGGGTTAAGTGAAGGCTCTGCTTTTTGCTCATGCTGCATATCACATTTAAAAGTGTGTCCCAAGACTGGCTGTACACCAGCATGAGTATCAATCCAGTCCTTCTTTAGCTTCCTCTTTTCCACTTTAGTTTTACGGTCCTTGCCAGGATCCTCAAAAACATCATTATCAAATGGGAACACAGATGTTAAATGTCCCTGCTTCACTTGAGCTCTGGTGATTACAGCAACTACAGCAGAGCCCTTGGCAGTATAACAATGTATAAATGAAGCAAAGTTTAGGTGGTCATGCCCGATAACAACTGGCACGGGTTGGCAAGGTACCAACCGCACTTTTACCTCATGTGTCTTTTCTTGAACAGTCATTTGTATGGTGGCTGTAGGGTAGTAATGGGTATCACCTAGCAGAAAGACAACTGTTGTATCTGGCCCTTTATTATTCCCAGTAACAAGATGTACTCACACAAGAGTCTGACAGCTTCCTGAATCAATCAGTCCCATCATCTGCTGTGGTCCAATCTGCACAGTAGCCATAAAGTTACTCCAGTTTGCTAAGGCTAGGTAAGCTGTCTCTTTCTTTGTATAAGGACATTTTTTTACATAATGTCCCTTCTTTTGGCACCCATGACATACAATCTCTGCTACAGGAATTTGCTCCCACTCCTCCCACTCACCAGTCTTGTTTCACTGGGGCTAGATTTGACAGTTTATAAGTAAAAGGGTTCCTTGCCAGATTGCTGGTGGTTGCAGCTGCTGATATCCTTTGGAACCCTCTGAGTCTGGATGATGGGATTACCAGGAAGTCTTCCGGCAACATGATAGTTTTATCAGCAGAATCAGACTTATTCTCCCAAACCCAAAGCTCTATATTCAGGGTTAAAACTTTTATAAACTGTTCAATAATTACTTCCTCCAGAAGTTGGTCCTTGCTCTTGTTATCTGGCTGCAACCATTTGTAGCAGAGCTCCTTGAGATGGGCATAAGTCTCTTGGGGGGTATCCAATGACTACATTTTGAGAAACTTAAACCTCTGGTGATAGGTTTCAGTGTTTATGTCATAACACATGAGGATCTCCTGCTTCACATGGTCATAGTCCTTTGCCTCTCAGGAGTCCATGTGGTTATAAACCATCTGGGCACTGCCTGTCAGCTGCGGTGCCAGTCAAACTATTCACTGTTCCCTTGGCCATGTGCATGTTCGAGCGATCCTCTCAAATGTTGTAAGGTAGGCTTCATTGTCATCACTGTCCAAAAGTTTAGACACTTTAATGACTTTTTGGCTACTGGCTGTTACAGTTTGTCCTGCATCAGTGGCATGCAAGACCCTTATGGTATCCACCCATTTAGCATCTTGCTTTCTCTGCTCAATGTCTCTATCTCTTTCCATCTGCACCTGTTTTATGCAGAACCATTTCAACAACTTCCCGATATAGTCAGGTGAGGCATCTTCAAGAAGAGGCAGTTCCCTCAATTCTTCCTCATCCTCTTGCATCTCTTCAACGTCTTCAGACTTGGCCTTCCTATGAGCTCCCAGGTCCAGTCCAGGCAGCAGCTACTTTCCAAGTCTGTCAGCATGGTTCTGGTCAAAACAGCATGGATTTTTTTCTCCAGATTCTCCTCTGGTGACTCTTGGTGCATTGGTCCACCTGGGATATCTGGGTGATATCCATGAGAAAATATCCCCCTAGGCCTGTCCAGATGTTTCCAGCAAGTTATCCCACTTCTAACACCAAGTCTGTGGCAGGGTTGTGGAATAATAGATGGACCAGACACAAAACTTCAGGCTCAACACACAATCTGTGTGTGATGTTTTATTTAAAAGACAGGGGATAACCTTAAGCAATGGCATATCCCTTCTTCAATACATCAGTTTTTAGCAACAGACTATGCATGTCCTTTCTCTGCACTTAGTCAGCACCTGATTACTCACTGATCCACTGATCAATCTCTTTAGTGAAAAATTATTTAATTCCCTATGTTGGTCTTGTGTGTTTGGGTGATGGAGAGCTAAAAAAACAAAAAACTCAAAAACAAGCTGAAGATGAAGAACCTCAATGCAGAAGCACTGAAGCAAGGGTTACCCAAAAGGACATTGGCAATAAAGCCAAGTTTCAAAGAAACACAACAACACACATACCCCTATAATACAAAGTACCATGGGATATATATGCAAATCACCATGACATTTTAGGCTGGTTCACCGTAAAGCTGGAATGCATGGTGCCGAAGCACCTCTCAGACAATCTGTAATTTATATGAATTTTAACACAACAGATGTTTTCTGATATCTCTACCCCAGTAACTTAATTCTATAATACAGTCACCAAAATAACTTTTAACCTTTATAAAAAAACATCTAGTGCTGTGGTATCTTCAACATTTAAAGGTTTCATACACATAAGACATATACATCAATATTTTTTATGACATAGTTCTATTGCATATTAAATCCACACACAGCCTGTTGTTTAACATCAGCTCGGAGGTCACCACAATAACCTCCCCATATGAGGACCTGATAGGGGAAAGGAAAATTAAAGAGGACACTATACAGTAGAATAGCCAAGAAAGGGGAGGGAGCACCCATAGGTAGCGATCCTTATGGACTAGAAATTGTAAAGGATAGATTAGGCTAAGAAATAGAAGAACTGCTACAACACATTTAAGAAAAGGTCAGTCCTCAAGAGTGGCAGGATCTCCCTGTCACACAGCCCAATGTAAAAATAATTCCCTGATGGCTAGCAGTCCCACTCCCCATGTGATTCCTCGCTCCATACATTAAAAAAATATCTGGTGGCTAGCAGTCCCTCTTCCCACCCAATCACCTGCACCATACATATTAAATAATCCCCATTAGGCTAGCAGTCCCTCCCCAGCCAATCACTTTCCCATACTGTACATAAAAAAGTCCCTGGTGGCTAGTGGTCCTTCACCTCACCCTATCAGTGAATCCCTCTCCATAAAAAAAAATCCCTGCTGGCTAGTGAGCCCTCCCCCCACTGCATCACCTTCTCCATGTGTTAAAAAAAATCACTGTTGGCATGTTGTCCCTCACCCTACCCAGTTGCCCATACCTTATGTTAAAAAAAATCCCTGTGGCTAGCAGTCCCTCCCCCCACTCTGTCACCCACCCCACCAGGACATCATACTCTGGTACCTAGTGTAACTCCCACCCATCCCAATCCCCTGTATAGTCAAAACAATAAACATTTTTCCCTGGTGGTCAAGTGAACTTCCCCTCCCTATCCCAGATCCCCAGTCTGTGAATTGGAATTCTATTACCTTGTGGTCTACTGCACCCCTTGCCCCTCCCAATGCAGCAGGTAGTGTCCAACCACCTCACTTCCCCATCCTAAACCTAGGCTAGTGACTGGCTCAGCCTTCCTTTCTCCTCCATGGCCAGCCACCCAATGAGCTGTCAATGAATGAATGCATGCTTGTACAAGCATGCACTCATTCATTGACAGCAAAGTGAGTGACCAGTCATAGAGGATAGGAGAGAGAAGGGCTGTGTCAAGTCACTCACCCAGTTTAGGATGAGAGGGCTGGGCACTACTTAAGTGTGGGAGGGCAGGTGCACCAGACCAGGGAATAGAATTTAATTCAAGGACTGTGGATTGGGGATATGGAGGGGTGGTTCACTAAACCACCAGGGAGAACTTATTTTTTACTATAAGGGTCAGGGATTGGGATGGGGGTTACACTAAACACCAGGGCATGATATCCTGGTTGTGCAGGTGATCAGGTTGGAGAGGGACATCTTGCCACCATTGATTTGCTTTTTAACATATGGGGTGGGCAATTGGGTGGAGGAAGGGACTGCTAGCCACCAGGGATTTTTTTTTAACATAATGGGGTGGGTGATTGGTTGAGGGGGAGGGACATTGAGCCACAAGGGAGGAAATTATTATTTTTACATCTGATGACAATCAGTGACTGGTGAGGGAAGGTGTGCCAATAGCCAGCAGGGAATATAATTCAGAGTTTGGGTGGGAGTACACCAGACACTAGGAAAAGTATCTGTCAGTGGGACAGGGCAAAAATTCACTCAAATACATTTAGAAAATTTTCAATCCGCTATAGGTGGAAGTTTGGAAACTTCAGGCGAAAGTTGTGAAATTTTGAGGAAGTTCCACTATGGTGGAAATCATTACTTCTGCCCAGCTCTACTCTTGCAGAAAGAATTAAATTAAAAAATACAGTTACTGGTATACATAACAAACTGTTACAATAACTATCAATTGTGCAGTTTACAATCTAAGAGAGCCAATCTTACCTATAACAAGAAAACAGCAACTTGAGCACATGAGTACAAAACAGAAGACTTAATTAAAGACGTAGTGTTCCCCAAGATAGGGTGTAGCTGCAAACACCAGCTTTAGCACAGAACATATGACTAATGGGCGCTTTTCACTAAGTGGGTGGGGGAACACAAGAAAATTGCGTATCCCACCCATGCCCCTGTGCCCTGCAGACAGGTGCGTACATGGTGGCATTCACCAATGCCAGCCACCTGTCCATAGCTCCTCCCCCAGTGCACAGGACTCTGTTATCCTGGGTGGGCATCAAACAGGATGCCCCCCTGGGGTACACAGTGGATCACTTGCATTGGGTGGCTCGGGTCCAGGGCTGTGCATGCTGCTTGCATGCTCCTGATCTGCATGGCACCCACTGGTCCCATTGCCACTACCCATGGAATGTCTGAGATCTCACCCATCCAGCCACCCCTGGCCGCCCCCTGCAGCCCAGCAGTCAGGAGCATCACTGTACACCCTGTCCCAGTCCCCCAGTGACTCCTTGGCTGTACCCATGGGGTGTGCAGTGGGTTACAACAGGGTCAGCCCTGGAATACCCTGCACTACCCACCCCACCCATACGGCCAGCACTAGTGGGTTAGTGAATCTCATGTAGTGATGGCATGCCCCAGGAATGCCCTCTGCACAGAGCTGTCTGCGGATGAGGGGGATCAGGTTCAGTGGGTCTGTGACCCCCCCTTCCTGAATGCCGTGCGGTGGAGCAGTGGGTGTGGAGTGACTATGTGCTGCCCCAATAGTACATACTGCCCATTGTGAGAAGCAGTGATCACCAAGACAGAGTGTAGTAGCAAGCAATTACCTTATCAGAAAACAGACTATGAAGTTAAACAAGTAGTGCTCTCCCAGATATGGTGAAGCAGCAAACAACAACATTAGCAGAAAACAGACTATGAAATTAAACAAGTTGTGTTCACCCAGACAGGGTGTAGCAGTGAGTACAAACTTAGCAGAAAATAGACTACTAGATTAAACAAGTAGTTCTCACCCAACTTGGGTGCAACAAACTTAGCAGAGAATGGATGACTAATTTTACTAGTGGTGCTCACACAGACAGTGTTGCTAGGACGCTGTATGGTCAGGATCAAATGGACATGGCTATGCACTTTGCAGTGTTAAAGTTTCACCTGAGTAATGAAACATGCAGAGTTCCTGTCTGCCAGCTGCCTCTTCTAGCTGTCTTTCCCTGCCAACTGTACCAGCATTCTTTGTGCTGTGGTCCTTAGTGCTCCAGACTGCATCACAGAGGACCAATATGAAGAGGAGATTTGAAGTTGAAGAAAGTCCTGCCTCTGTGGTCACTGATTGACCAGTTGTGATGTGGGGGGCTGGTACTGAATTTACAGTTGAGTGGCTGGTGTCCTTCTTTGGGTTCTGGAGCAAGGGGAGCAAAAGTATACTCCACTAGCTTCAAAATATTCTGAGTTGCCCTAAAGTCAGACACACATGGTGCTGCTCTTTTGCTGAACTCCCTTCTCTCCCAGCTAAATTCCTCCAGCATAGCTTCAGATGTTCACTGTTTCTGGAGGTTGGGAGAGTAAAAAACATCTCCAGCTCCAAAATTCCCCATGTTGAACTGAAGTCAGCACAAATGCTGTTGTTTTAAGTCTTGATGCAGCTTTTTTCAATAGTGCCTGTTCCAAAATTTTAGGGTGCCAAGTACAAGAAAAACATACAACAAGTTTGAATGAACTACGCCATGATGCACAAGTAAAGACAAAATTTGCTAAATTTGAAACTTTTTTATGACCTACCTCATGGTAATCTTGGTTTGCAACTGTTTATTATAGTACGATCCATTGTAAGTGTATATATCCATGTGATAACCCTGCTAACATGCTGAATGAATTTTTACAGCTGCAGGGCAGAGCTCTGCAAGTCTTCTTGTTATTACAGAAAAGTAAGCTCACCAGATTCCGAAAGAAGAACAACATTTTGGAGCTGAAGCACAATCACCCTGCTACTTGAAGTACTCCGCTGTCTCCATTCAGGAGACCAGTGTGTTTCTTTCTTCTCCTCTCCCCCTTCCCCACCACACTATTTTTTCTCTCTCAATAACTTCTGCAGGTAGGATCTCAATTGTGGGTGCAAGCACTGACTTACAGTACTTTTGTGTTCACCACTGACACAAATATACAGATCACAAACTTTACTGTGTTCAAATCTTCGTTTCTGTGCAGCTGTCAGACACCAACTTAATTTTCAGGAACTTCTTTCAGGTATTTCTGTGCTGCTTACCTCAGATAGCCAGTGCTTTTTCTGTGCTGATCCAGACGCCACACAACACACACTTCTTAAAGCTATCCCTGCCATCAAATCAGCCCCTGCCCTTGCTGCCCCAATTGCAAGAATTGTCAATTTATCCATTATAACCCAGATGGTGCCGACTTTATGAAAAATTGCTCAAATGGTTGCTGCTCAAACAAAACGGACACAAAAAACATGGACAATTACCAACCAATTGTCATTCTCTCTACTCTTAACAAACTACTTGAGATCGTTATGGCCACCCAGATCATTGAATATCTCCATATACATTGAAACATAGAAACATAGACTTTGACAGCAGATAAGGACCGCATGGCCCACCTAGTCTGCCTATTTCCCTACCTAGAGGATAAGATGCAGATCCTATTTAACCAAAAGTCTATTTCTTCCTAGCGCCCATAAAAATTGCCTTATGTCTGTCCCATGCATTCTTGAATTCTCCCACAGTTTTAGACCCCACAACCTCCTCAGGAAGACTGTTCCATGCGTCCACCACCCTCTCTGTGAAAAAATACTTCCTCACATTGCCCCTGAGCCGTCCCCCCTCTATCTTCAAATTGTGTCCCCTTGTTCTTGCACATCTCTTTTCTGAAAGATGCTACCCTCTTGGACTTTGTTGATTCCACTGAGGTACTTAAACGTTTCTGTCATGCCCCCCACTCCTTTCCTCAAGGGTATACATATTAAGCTCCTTTAGTCTCTCTTCATATGGCTTCTCTTGCAGACCCTGCACCATTTTAGTTGCCCTCCTCTGAACTGCCTCCATCCTGTCTATGTCCTTGCAGAGATGGGGTCTCCAGAACTGGATGCAGTACTCCAGATGGGGTCTCACCAACTGTCTGTAGAGGGGGATAACAACTTCCTGTTTTCTGCTGGTGATACCGCTCCCTATACATCCCAGTATCCCCCCAGCCCTCCCTACCACCTTCTCGCATTGCTTGCCAACCTTAAGGTCATCTGATATGATTACCCCTAGGTCTCTTTCCATTTTTGTTGTTGTTACTACCTCCCCCTCACTGCGTAATCTTCCCCTGGGTTTTTGTTTCCCAGGTGCATTACTTTGCACTTCTTTGCATTGAATCCAAGCTGCCAATATTTCTGACCTTTCCTCCAACCTTGCCAAGTGCCTTCTCATCCTTTCCACGACTCCTTGTGTATCAACACTGTTGCAGATCTTTGTGTCATCTGCAAAGAGGCATACTTTTCCTTCCAGTCCCTCTGCAATGTCACTTATAAAGACATTAAAAAGGACTGGACCCAGTACTGAACCCTGTGGTACCCCACTAGTAACCCATCTTTCTTCAGAGTGGACTCCATTTACAATTACATTCTGTGTCCTGTTGTTCAGCCAATGTTTTATGCAGGCTACCACCTTGGGTCCCACTTCCAGGCTGGTTAATTTGGCTACTAATCTTTTGTGTGGGACTGTGTCAAATGCCTTGCTAAAGTCTAGGTAGGCCATGTCCACAGCCCCTCCCTGGTCTACTACTTTGATCACCCACTCAAAGAAATCAATTAGATTTGTCTGACATGACCTTCCCGCTGTGAACCAATGCTGCCTTGGGTCCTGTGCCCCACTGGCCTCTAGGTACTCAACAATTCTTTCCTTCAGAAGTGATTCCATCACTTTCCCTACCAAAGAGGTCAAACTGACAGGTCTGTAGTTTTCTGCCTCTGTCTTGGTCCCACTTTTGTGAAGGGGAATCACATCTCCCTTCTTCCAGTCCTCAGGTACCACACCACCCTCCCATGATTTGTTAAAAAGCGTAGTCAGTGGTGTCACTAGTTTTCTGCTTATTTCTTTTAGAATTTTGGGGTGAAATCCATCTGGCCCCATTGCTTTGTCCACCTTCAGTTTTAGGAGTTCTTTCAGAACCCTTTCTTCTGTGAAAGGACTGGGATCAACCTCCCTCTCCAGAGTGCTTCTGTTAATTGGATTGGGCACCTCCCCCACTTCCTCTTTTGTGAATACTGAACAGAAGTATTCATTCAGTATCCCTGCTTTATCACTGTCACTCTCTGCCCACCCATCATCCATTCTATTCAGCCTCATTATCCCTCCCTCCCTCCCTTTGTCTTTCTATGCTTCCTGGCATACCTATAAAAGGTTTTATCCCCCTTCTTAACCAAGTTAGCTATCTTTTCCTCAGTTTGTGCCTTTGCTATTCTAACTGCCCTGCCTGATTCCTTTTGCCTTAACTGGTACAGTTCTTTGTCCTGCTCCTTCTGTGTTTCCTTATACTTCCTAAATGCTATCTTTTTCTCCCTAACCTTCACCGCCACCTGTTTTGAGAACCATAGTGGCTTTTTCTTTCATTTTGATTTATTTGCTGCACACAAAGGCTTGTTGCCTCTGTGATGGCAGTTTTGAGATTTGCCCATTGTTGCTCCACCCCTCCTTCTAGCCTGTTTGCTAATGCTTTTCTAAGGCCCTCTGCCATCTTGCCAAAGTCAGCCCTCCTGAAGTCCAGAGCCCTCACGTTTGTATGGTTTGACTCTGTTGCAGAGTTTATCATGAACCACACTGTTTGATGGTCACTTGTTCCCAAATGGCTACCCACTTCTAAATCCGAGATCCTCTCACTATCCCCATTTGAGAGTACGAGGTCTAAGATTGCTCTCTCATGAGTGGGTTCCAAAACTAACTGTTTGAGGCATGCCACCTGAAGGGCATCAAGAATGGCCCTGTTTTTGGATGTGGCTGCCACAAAGGTGCTCCAGTTAACATCTGGCATGTTAAGGTTCCCCATCAACAGTATCTCCCCTTTCTCTGCCATCCTAAGTATGCCTTCTATCATATCCTTGTCCATTCCCTCCCCCTGACATGGGAGTCTATATACAATCCCTGTGCAAATTGTGGTGCCATTTCCAGTCTCTAAGGTGACCCACAGTGCCTCCTCTCCTCCCTGTTTACTCTTTCGTTCAGTTGCTTTTATCCCTTCCCTTACATAAAGAGCTACTCCCCCCTTCTGCCCTTTCTGTCTCTCCTGTAGGTTGTGTACCCTGGTATGTTAACATCCCAGTCATGGTTCTCTGTGTACCATGTTTCTGTGACTGCTACAATATCCAGGCATCCCTCTTCCATCAAGGCTGCCAGTTCAGGGAGGTTGTTGCCAAGACTATGGGCGTTGGTACTCATTACCCTCAATTTTTTGATGGCCTTACCCCTTTTTGCCCCATCCCTGTCCTTATTGCATTTGTCACTTTCTCCATTTACTCCTGCCCTTCTCCCTATTGACATCTCTATGTTGGTGTCTACCTCACTTAGTACCCTGATATTTTGGGGGCTAGGATTTCCCTGCTCCTTTCCAGTGTCTCCCCCCTTGGCTAGTTAAAATACTTGCCAATGAAGTATTCAAACCTATCACCTAAGATCCTGGTTCCCCTCCCGGACAGATGCAGACCATCATGCCAGTATAGGCCTGCATCCCTCCAGGTGGATCCCCAGCCTCCAATGAAGCCAAAGACCTGAGCTCTGCACCAGATTTTCAACCAGTGATTGAATCCCATGGTGTGGAGCACCCTAGCCTCACCCATGCCATAGACAGGCAGCACCTCCAAGAAGGTCACCATGTGTGCTATTTGTCTAAGGCCCCTCCATCTCCACAAATGCTTCTTGCACTGCTCTGATCCCTTTCTTAGCCAGGTCATGTGTCCCTAGGTGGACAATGACATCCAGCTCCCTCCCCTGTGCAGCTGCTCCTGTGATCCTGAGAATTCACTCCCAGTCTCTCCAAGCCATTGCATCAGGCAGGCAGGCATCTTACCTCCCTCTCCCCTTTGTTCCCCAGTTCTACCTTCCTAACAATGGAGTCCCCACCAGGAGTTGTTTCCTTCCCCTGTGAGGTCCCATGCCACCCTCCTTTGGGTCTCCTTTGTGGAGGTCCTCAGCAACCTCCTTGGTCTCCACTATGGGTGCCTCCATAGAGGAACAACACTTTTCCAGAACAGCATAGAAATTGTGGAGAGGTACAACTGGAGGGATGAGCCTCTGTTCCACCACCCTCACCCTCTCTGAGTCCACTGTGGTCCAACCACTCCTGTTTCTTGGCAACCTCTGAGGCAACAGCAGTGACCCTGGTGGTCCCTGGGTGGAAGAGGAGGTCCCACAAATCCTGGCCAACTCAGCCTGTAGATGAGTAACCTCCTCCCTCAGCCCAGAGAGGTGTCTGCAGATGGAACAACACTGCATTCTCCAAAACATCTCCCAAAAGACTGCTGCTCCACAGCCACTGCACTGCACCACTCCCATCATGTCTTTTTTCTGGTCCCCTAACTGTTATTTGGAATACTTATTCTTTCCTATGTTTGTTTATTTCTTTTTTTTCTTCTCTCCCTACTTACTTACTGCATCTGCACCCTTTCATCTCTTGATCTTCTTGTTCTGAGACAAGAAGTTCCTATATTTCTCAGTGGTCTCCTTACTTGCTCAGAGTCAAACCTCCAGCAGCTGGGGGGGGATGGAGAGCTACTCTTGCCCTCCTAGGATGGTGAGTCTTTCATGGCGCTGTGATCACTCACTTCCTGCTCCCAAACAGGAAGTTCCTGTTGTCAGTTAAATCCTGTACCTATAAAATTAGAACTGGTTTAGTGTGGGGGGTGGAGGGAAGGGAAGGAGGGAAATATAGTCACAATAGAGAAGTTTTAATTATTCCAGTAGCTCCTTCCTCCTGGAGTTCTGTCTGTCCTATCCCTTGCTCAGCATGGTTTCTGATCAGGGCATAGTACAACAACCGCATTAATTAAATTCTCTAATGACGTCTTAACAAGAATGGATAAGAGCATATTCACATGGGGCTATTTTTATTGACCTCAAAAAAGCATTCAATCTTGTAGATCACGCACTACTGCGATCTAAGTTGTCCTCTCTTGGCTTCTCCCCGGATGCCACCTCTTGATTTGAGAGCTACGTCTCAAGAAGAAAGCAATTAATTCAAATAGGAACTGCAATCTCTGACCTTGCTCCTACCCTTGTCGGAGTCCACCAGGGATCTATCCTTGGTCCCCTCCTTTTACTCTTTTTATTAACAATCTGCCAACTCTTCCCTGTTCCTCCCCTAGGATCCTCTATGCAAATGACATGATACTTTACTCAAATGCTAAAGACCTGCCCTTCATAAATGCAAATCTTCAATCTGATTTTGACTGTCTGCAAGCATGGCTGCTACTAAACAAGCTTCTTCTAAACTCTAAGAAAACAGTGCCCATGATTTTTGGCTCCTCACCTAAAATCAAATCCTGTACCTCTGACCTCTCAATCCAGGGCCCGGAAGACTACCCCTGGAGATGGTCAACTCATTCCAATATCTTGGGGTCACACTTGACCCATCTCTTGATTTTGTCCTTCACATTGCGCCACATGTAAGGCAGTTAGCATAAAACTGGAGCTGGCCTATAACATCAGGTCCTCCCTCAATTCTGCTGCCAGACTTGCTATAGCTCAAGGTATACTCCATCCTTGTCTAACATATGACTCTATGGCCTATCTTGATGTGTGCAAAGGTGCTTTCCAAAAATGGAGTACATGCTACAGTAGCATGTGCTGATTTGCACTTTCTGCACCCAGACTAACCCATCGCTGCCAACTCCATTCCAGTCTAGGCTGGCTCTCGCCATCCTTGCATCAGCTCTGTACTGCTGGCTATCTGATTGATAACATAGTCAGAACTGGAGCGCCGGAGACCCTTTGCAATATGCTAAACCATCCTATTCTAGCTTACCCCCTGAAATCTTCTGAATAATTTCCCCTTGAAATTCCAAGAAGTTCCACAAAAAAGGGGGGACTTTCCTTTGTGATATCTGCATCCAAAACTTGGAACTCCCTTCCTCTAAATGTCAAACTGTTCAAATCCCACCAAGCTTTTAAAAAGGTTCCTCAATCCTTCCTTAGGGACTCTGACATTTGCTCCTGCTCTGACATTCTTGTTCCTCCCAACTAGTTGCTATACCTGCTCCAAATGGCACTTACTCTCATATCTGCACTTGTATCACTTGCCTGAGTACTGCCTTTTCAATATTATATCAAAATGTTATTTAACTCACTGAATAAACTGTCTTGTGTATGGTGATGGGAGAAGTGTTCTCAATCTACTCCGCTAAGTAATTCGCAGAGCAAAGGCGGATTCGTGGAGTGGTCTGCAATGCGAAGTGGAGTACTTTGCATTATAATGAGGAACGTGAAGTGCATTGAAAACAGCTACTTTGCATTACTCCATCTACACTGGTCACTTCTTTTTCAATTTTTAAGGCAAAGTACATTGGTGGCAGTTCACTTCGCCTTAATTCGCCTTGTTTTTGAGCTCCAAAGGAGGATTTTGCAGTGATTCATGGGAGTTCAGGTCACATGGGCCCTATATTGATCTGCACCACCTCATTTTGAGGTAGTATGAGTAGGAAGGAGTAGAAGACAGTGTGCTCTGATAGCTGTCTGTAGGAATCTTTTAAAAGCTGTTCAAAAAGCATTTTTGCTTTTTTGGGGAGGGATCCAACTGTAGTTCATCGATTGTAGGAAACCCTTCTGTGCTCACTTCATGGAGCGTTTTTTTTTGTTTGTGTGGATTTTGAATGTAAATTTACAACATTGAGTGTGTGTAATGAAAGACAGTGAAGTGTGCTGTGTGGGGGAGGGGCGTATCTATGTGTAGGTAGATTTAAGTTGGAGAACTAGTGATTTATTTGTGTTTTGGTAATATTTTTGTTATATAACTGACTGTGTTACTTTACACATGGTAAAATTGTCAGTGATAGTACAAATTTTTTTGCTGCTTGTGTGAATGTGGTGCAACATTTCATATTGTCAGGTTGTTTAAATTACAAATTTACATTACGTGGCACTGAGTACACTGAATGTTTGCATTTGCATTGCATTCCTCGTTCAGCATTGTACACAGTGTTCTGTGTTGTGTGTGCAGTGTTGCGTGCATCAAATATAATACACCTTTTAAAATTTGTGACACAGATCAGTGCAAGTGCAACTAAACGCAGCAGTGTGAACCTGCTATCCACTACAGCTGCCTGATTTTGTACTGCTATCGTGTTCTCTGTTTTTAGTATTGCTTCATGTAGTGCCGTAAAAATCAGCACTGTCTGTATTCAGTGCCCCCCCCATGTCGAAAAGGTATTTTTTACCAGACTAGATTGTTTGTGAGACCCCAACTGGTTACTGAAGTTGTTTTAATTCCATGACAGTGTCACAACACAGTAGTCTCTTATCTGTTGCTGAAGCCACAGTTGTTTATTTTGCTTCACATCCAGCTAGCGATAATAGCGAGTAGCAACCCTCCAGTCAGAAAGTTAATGTATCAAAATCTGAATTTGGTAATAATATTTGTGGTTGATCCCCCAAAATGCCTGCAAAGAGACATGTAAGTAAAGCTGTTTCTGGCCATGGCAATGTTGGCAGTAAGAGGGTCTGTGTGCATGGTAGTAGTACGCGGACAGAGAAGTGCATTGCTGTAGTGAGGAAAGGTATTTTTCCTGCAATGTTTTTTACATCCCAATCAGTAGCTTCACTGATAATTGGAGGAGATGATGTTTTCCCAGCCGGTGGTGTTAGTGTTACTGATGTTAGTGGTGGTGGAGGTAGTATTCGCATTGTTGCATCTAGTTGTAATTCTGACCAGTGTACCATATCCAAACATATTGAGTGTGAAGCAGTGCAAGTGAGTGACAGCATAGATGCTGTCATACTTCCCAGTAACATCCCATTAACTGAACCTGATTGTGATGATCATGTCAACGATAGCATACAATGTGATATTCCATCCACCGTGGCACTTAACGTCATTCATTTTCCATGCAACAGTGATTCACAGTGTGGTGAAAAAATATCAGGTGATGGTGGTGTAGATGGTGATGATGAATGTGATGATGCTAATGATTATGAAGTTGCTGTTGTTGCAACATGCAGTCCACATGTTAGCATCCAAGCAGAAGATGTGGATGTGTGTGACAGTGGCATTGATGAATATGATGATTTAATTGACCCCAGCTGGGAACTGGAGAAAAATAAATTAAAAGTGGCTGTGTCTAAAATTTCTGAATCTGTTTGCAGGAATCCCCTCCCCCGTAAAAACTTGTGATTTACTGGTTTTAGTGGATGATGATGATGACCCAGTACTCAATATGATACATAGTCGTGGTGGTCAGTTGTAATCCAGGTGTGCAGTGCCAGAAACATCACTTGCCCCCTCCACTTCAGTGCTTAAAATAACAGACTTAAATAAGCCACATCATCATGGACATGTTAAAAGCAGAGCATCACAGTCCCTTGTTTGGGATTTTTTTCTGTTCGAGATGCAAATGATGATTCAGTTGCAATCTGCCAGGTTTGCCATGTGCGTGTGAGTCGAGGTAAAAAGGGGAGCCATCTTGGGACAGGAGGACAGCATACGCATCTTAAGAATAGGAACTTGGCTCTGTGGACCCAGCACAAGCTGGCAGCTAGTACCATACTTGAGCGTTCACCCGTATCACTGGAGGCAACCATAGCCAACATGTTATCCTCTTCCATGACTGTTAAGCCCAGTAGAAAATTAAACATGTGAAGTAGTGCGGTAATACGAGCAGAGGATTAATACAGGCATGATGAGGTGGAGGACCATAATGACTTTGAAATGTTGTCCAGTACTGGTGAGAGTAGCAGTTCTTTTGGTGGTGGTGGTGGGAATGCAATATGTCTAGTGCAAGTGGTACTGTACATCAAACCCGGTTGGCAAATCCAGAAAAAATAACAACATTTCTGGGCTTGTCATCATCACCTGTGCAACTGACTTCATCAAATGTCCACACTCCACCCCCTGCCAATGCCATTCATCACAGAGCACAACCATTTGTGACCAACAACATACACCCTGTAAAACGTTTGTCAGCCCACGTTACAGAGTGTTTTTGCATATAAGCTGACGTACACCCCCAACCTTACAGTGTCACGTGAACTTAATGCTGCTGTAGCGGAAATGTTGGCAATCGATCTTTTGCCCTTCTCCTGTGTGGAGAATTCTGGGTTCCGGTGGTTTGCTGCCCATGGCTGTCCAAAATGGAAAGTCCCATCCAGGACATACTTTTCTACCTGTGCTGTTCCTGAGTTGTTTCACACTGTCTCAGACTCAGTAAGACATGCCCTTCAATATTCCTCCTCTCCTTTCATCCATTTAATTATGGATATGTGGACAAGTGGCAAAACAGTGGGGAGTTCATATCTGTATATAACTGGACACTGGGCGCAGGTGCCAGGGGTTGATTGTGATGTTGGTAGTGTGAATAATCAGTGCAGGAAGGTGTATTGTCATGGTAGCAATCTTTCTGGAATTCGCCAGCATGCAACAATTGCTATGCACAGTGTGACTTCTTCACACACTGGTGAGAACATGTTAGACATGGTACTGACTGAAATTGACAGATGGCTAAACCCTCTGTCCCTGAGAGCTGGGTTCATAACAAGTGACAATGAGTCAAATGTGCTGAAATGCATCACGAATGGTGTTTTTTTTCATGTTCCATGCATGGCCCACTGTTTAAATCTTGTGATTCAGGAGTTTCTGCAGCACCCTGACATAAAAAGAATGCTGACCATTGCACGACATATCTGATCTCACTTTTCAAGATCTGAAAAGGCCCGTGACCAACTGTGGCAGTTGCAAATACAAACCAGCCTGCCTCAGCACTGCTTGAAGCTGGAAGTTGTCATCCGATGGAATTCCATGTTATACATGGTAGAGAAGTTGTGTGAACAATACAAAGCCATCACAGAATATCTTGTTATGCACACTAGCTGTGACAGTTCTGGGGCCTCCATGTCTATGATGACTGAACAGTGGCACCTCATGGACTCTTTAATAAAAATTTTGTGGCCTTTTGAACATGCCACATAGGCAGTGAGTGGTGAGTCTGCCTTCATTAACCAATGAACTCCACTGCTGTGGGTGCTGAGGCAGACATTGGTGAATGTACAGCATAGCCTTGATGTTGCCGGAGATGGTGGTAGCAGTATGTTGCTGCAACACATGCTGACAGTATTCGACCACAATCGTCACATTGTGAGCATTCAGAGTAGTGGCAACTTTGCCATGGCAACAATACTGGACCCATGATACAAACATGGAATTGCATCAGTACTGGAGGGAGGGCCTGAACAGGTAAAAAATATCAGTGGTCAACTGGTTTGCTTGTTTCATGGGGCACAGAAGTCACGTGCCAAGGTTTGCAAACCTCAGCAGCATAATCTAGCTGAAGGTGTAGCTGGAGGACCAGCAAGCATATCATACAAGGGTAAGGGGATTGTAGTTCCTGGTGGTCTGTCATCCAAAGTGGTTGGCATCAACCTGCATTGGGAGGCATTGTCCCAAGTGGGTATTTGTGACATCAATGATTCCAAGAAACAGGCTGATGCATCAACAATCAGACTTAATGCGGCACAGAGAATGGTTTAGTCATATTTGTCTGAAAACAGGCATCTGACAATAAGTGAAGATCTTCTTTTGTACTGGAGAAAAAAAGTCAGTGAATGGCCAGAGCTGACTGCAGTGGCACTGAAGTACCTCACATGCTCACCCTCCAGTGTAAGTGTTGAGAGGGTATTCAGCTCAGCAGATGCAATAGTCAGTGATCGTCGGACAAACCTGTCTCCTGCAAATGTTAGTTTGCTAACATTCATTAAAATGAATGAGAGGCACATACCAGCACAGACTGCAACCTGGGTATTCATACTCCGGTCTAGTCATGGTGGACTTGCTGATGTGGAAATGGAGCATCCTGGTGGCACTGGCAGTGGCTGCCTGAAACGGCCCACCACTGACGTAGATGATGACACAGTGGAGAAAGAATTTCCCAGTGGTCAGACTTCAGACATCGATGACTGTGAGAGCAGTTTTCTTTATGAGGATGATGATATGGTTAATGTTGGCAGGTTTTAACTGCAGTATTTAAAAGGTGGTGTGCCCCCCAACCCTGAACCACCACCACCAGGACTGATGTTATCCAAGTCTGCTGCCACCATGAGTCTGTCTGCCCACCCCGGACCACCACCACTGGGACTGATGTTATCCAAGTCTTATGCTGCTATGAGTCTGTCTGCCCTCCATGGACCACCACCACCACTGGGACTGATGTTATCCAAGTCTGCTGCCACCATGAGTCTGTCTGCTCCCCATGGACCACCACCACCACTGGGACTGATGTTATCCAAATCTGCTGCCACCATGAGTTTGTCTGCCCACCACGGACCACCAGTCTATCAGTGCACCACTCCACCACCACCAGCTTCTTAATATTTAAACCATAAAGTGAGTATGTGCACTCATGTTTGTTATGCTGCCTCACTTCCTTAAGTTGTCTGTTTTGTTTTCTGTAGCTTTTCAGAGCCACAGTGGCAAAGCACATACAGTACACTTATTTGTTTCTTTTACAGGAGAACAAAAACAGGTTTCATCACTAATATTACTCATTGGGAAAGATGCTGTAGCTATACTGTACAGACAGAGAGGAGGCAATGTAATGTCCATGTGAAATCCATTCTGGTAAGCATGAAGATCTTATTTCACATGTTTCATTGCTTTGTAAAGACTGCTGCAAAAGTTGCAAACAACAGGTTGTCTTAGTACTTGACAAGATGTGTCTCTGAAATGTAACTTAGTTGGCAATAGGGATTGAGATTTGAGAACCAGGGAGGGACACATAACAGTGAAGCTGTAACTTTTAAGAAGTCATTCATTTCTTTTTTTTTAGGAAAATTCAAGATACTTTGTTGTTCTGTCAAAGTGGCCTTATCCAAAGAAGTTCATCAACATGATCAGGCACACCCCTCCCTGACCCGAGCTTGGGCACACATGCAACACGCAGAAGTCATTTCATTCCATGACCATGACCATCATTAAGAATCGGATTCCAGAAGGATGCTGATGAAATCTGTGAAGAAATAAAAAAATAGCAAACCATTACAGACAAAACTGAAAATATGATCCCTCCCCCCAAAAAAGAAATACTTATCTTCATGTGCTTGAGAATTATCCATTTCCGTTTAAGTGCAAACAATTCTCATTGAGCACTAGACGGTGCACAGCAACAGTACAGCGACAGAGTCACCTGTGTGTGATGCAGAACAATAGCATGAATACATGTCCATGTCAAGTTCAACCCCCTTCATCATCACCTACAAAATACACAACCATATATCTATTTTATATATATATATATATATATATATATATATATATATATATATATATATATATATATATATACTCACCAAGGCTACTGTTACTGTACATCCAAAGGGCACCTTTCAATCCAGTTGAGATGATCACTTTTCACTTTTCTGCACACAAGGAGGATGCATTCTGGGCCTGCAGAAAAAATATGGGGACTCTGTGCCACTGTTGTGCGCATGACTGACTGTGCCATAAATTTTGGGGGACTTAGTATGTGCTGAAACAGTCTCATTTCACTGTGTTACCACTTGTCAATTTTCTGGACACATGGAGGATGCATTCTGGTACTGCAGAAAAAATCTTGGAACTCTGTGCCACTGTTTTGCACATGACTGACTGCGCCATTAATTCTGGGGGACCTTGTATGTGGTGAAACAGTCTCATTTCATTGTCTTATCACTTATCAATTTTCTGGACACATGGAGGATGCATTTCTTCAGCTGCAGAAAAATCTGGGGACTCTGTGCCACTTTTGTGCGCATGGCTGAGTGCACTATAAATTCTGGGGGACTTTGTATGTGCTGAAACAGTCTCGTTTCACTGTGTTACCACTTGTCAATTTTCTGGACATATGGAGGATGCATTCTGGGCCTGCAGAAAAAATCTGGGACTCTGTGCCACTTTTGTGCACATGACTGAGTGCGCCATAAATTCTGGGGGACTTTGTATGTGCTAAAACAGTTTCATTTCACTGTGTTACCACCTGTCAATTTTCTGGACACCAGACAGATGCCTTTTGCAGATGCAGAAAAATGAGGCACCAAAACAGCGCACACACACAAAACACACAGACTCTTAACAGAAGGAAGGGGCCCCAGAATACAAAGTGTAAATACTGAAGACAACAAAAAAAGGACATAATTACATATAAGGGTCAGGGATGGTGGAGGAATACATTTTATGGCACAGCAAGGAAGGTGGGGGGGCATGGTGGGAGGAAACAAAACTAATGTGCGATCCTATGGTGATCCAGCAGCAGTTCCAGCATGGACATAATTTGAAGCTGATGTCCCTCTATGTCATCCAGCCACTGCTCCACAGCACTCATCCTCTCACTGTTCTCCTCAACAGCACTCCAGAGAACTGCCAAGTCAGACAGTGTTACATGCACTTCTCTGGTGTCCACTGCTTCGACAGGCTGACCTGCTGGTGGTGGTGGTGGTGGTGGGGGTGCTGCTGGAGCAACAGGTGCTGCTATGGCCCTCCTCTTCTTAGGGATGTTGCACCCGCTATGCACAGTGGCACCCTCTACCAGGGAACAGCCAGCAGATGCAGACATGGTCCATTCTGTGGCAGCTTGCCACTCCTACTGGTGGTGATTAAGCATATGGGTGCACTGGCCCCCACTCCCCAGGTGACTCCCACGGGGGCCACGGTGCACCTCCACTGCACATAGGCGACACTTCACCACACTGCTGTCCCCCCCGATACAGTCAAAAAACTGCCAAACAACGAAGGCTTGGGGAGGACTAGGCACAGGCCGAGGAGGGCCAGATGAACTGGCAGTAGGCTGCTCTCACTGCTCAACAGTACTGATGGGATCCACACCTGGGCCTGGGGGAACAGGCACATCCTGCTCCAAAGGACCTTGTGCTGGACTTGGTGGTGGTGGTGGTGGTGGTGGTAGTTGAACTGCCTCAGAGTCAGAGGTGATGCTGGTCCTGCTTCTGGGGCTTGGACACTCATAAGTTTAGAGCGGTCCAACACAAATGGGTGCCCATGTCCTCCACGTATGTGCACGATACGACGACGCATACTAACATGCTCTCCCAGAGCTGCCCCCGCCCCAGACATTCCCTCACCCTGCTCCATCTTAAGACACAAGCACAATGCACACACAGTCACACACACACACAGACAAACAACTAAGTAGGTAAGAAAAATAAGATTTACAGAAATAAATTAAGTAAGAAACAGTACAGAAAAGACAAAAAATGTAGCTTTTAAAAAAGCTGTTAGGTTAAGTATCAAATTTTAACTTTCCTCTTCTGCAATCAAAACACTCCTCTCTCTCTAGTACACACTCCCCTCTCTCAGTCTGCACAGGAGAAAGTGAAACTGTCTGTGTGACTCACTTCCTTCCTTCCTGCCTGGCTAGAGAGCATGTGACTTTCAGTACTGTAAGCCATGTGATGTGTGGGGGAGCTGCCAAGTCTGAAACACCAAGTGGATCACTTAGAATCATAATGAGGAACGCGAAGTCCATTGAAATCAATGACTTCACCTTACTTTGCATTCTCATTATGCCAACGCAAAATGGTAATGACAAGGTGAAGTGAGCACTTTGCATTGCCCACTCCGCATAGCGGAGTTGCAATGAGAAGTGCCCACTTTGCATGCACTTTGCCAGCAAATTTAAAATTCACTGCATCTCCACTTGTGTACCCACTGTTGCATAAATCAGTCTATGACTTGGATATTGTACTTCTGCCAGTACTGCCACATGACACTCTCCCTGGTTGTTGCCTGAAAAGAGTTATCATTCTTGTCTAGTGCACTTAATTAATGTATTTTTCTGTTCTTCTTGCCATTTTAACTGTCTTTGTCCAGTTGTAAACACCGCTTTGTTGTTCAAATTTTGCTTAATTCCTGTTGTGATATGTCCATTGTATTTCCTGTTTGTACAATGTTCCATTGTTTGTAACTCTCCCAGGTCGTGCCTGAAAATGGGCAACATTCCTGTCTAGTGCACTTACCTGGTAAACAAAAACTAACTAAAAAAATGAATAATCAAGGTATTTGCTGAACTAGAAAACTACTGTCAAAGCAAAATGAGCCTCCGCAATGATAATGAAGAGAAATTGAAAAAAAAATAAAGTCCTGTTGGCAGCTATTTTTTTGGATGGGGGTGGTGGATAAAACTATCAGTCAGTGTGTGGTTTGGAGCTTAAACAGGGAATGGTAGGTTGAAAGAATTGAGCAGTGTGCAACAGGAAGACTATAAACTCTCTTCTGATCCGAAAAGTAAACTATTGCTTAATTGCCATGCCAACTAACACCTGAGTTAAAACTACAAACTGCAGACCACAATGATAACTAATGCTACCTACCACCCATCCTTTCCCCCAACAAAAAGTCCAGCAGTCTTCAACACACAGTTCAAATACTTGGGCAACATTTGTGAAAGATTTGGAAGAGTTGCAGTCAGAATTCCCTCCCTAGTGACACTCCTTTGGGTGGGGGGGACCTAAGAAAATCCTTTACAAAACTGGACACAGTGCTGCCTGGAAACTCTTTTATTTTTGAATGGGACAACTGAAGTGTAAAAACACTGTATTCTGTAATGATTTACAGTAGCTGAAAAACAGAGGTGTTTAAAATTAATGAAGCAGATACCTGCTCATCCTTCTGGGCCCTAAACATAAGGAAAAAGGGGGCGTGTGAGGTAGGGGAATATGAACATAGGTGCCGGGTTATATGGGCCTGTGGGACCTAGGATCCAGCAATGTTCTGCAAAGCGGGCCCAGCCCCACCAATAATATTATCATATTTGTTGTTTGGCATATTAGAAAATGGCGGCAGCACACAGCACCAGTTTTTCCCCAAAACTTTGTCTATGGCATAATATTTTGTGCCTGTGTTTTCTGACCTGCTCACCCCCCCCCCCATGCTGAATTGGGGTTCAGGGAGTGAGCACAGAAGTGCTGGAAAATTTGCATCTCTCCCCCTCCCATGCCTATTGGTGGAAGAAAAGCAGCTGAGACAAGTAGTGTACATGTGTTTAAAGAGAACAGGCAAAACCGATTGGGCAGCAGTGAGGACTGGAGTAAGTAGTGAGGTGGGTGAGGAGTCAGCAGTTAGTCAGAGACCAGAGAAACAGCAGAGCAAAACTGATATGTGTGTGTGGTACCATTATTTTATGGCCAGAAGCCCAGAATGTGAGTAAAAGAGTTAGGGATGGGACAGAAACAGACACTTGGAGTCAGTTGGTGAGGAAGGGGAAAGTTTGAGTGGCAGACCATTGTGCCAGTGTGCAACGTGGTGGGAACCCCTGCCTCTTGGTGTTGGTAGGCCAATGGCTGTGAGCAGGATGTGATAGCTGTGAGTCACGCAGATGAGCTGAGGGGCTGGAGGAAGAGAATTTGAGTACTAAGTCAGACTGAGCAAGCAGCAGGAAGGAGCCAGAAAAGGAAGCAATTCAAGCAAGGAAGGCTTTTTTATTTTTCAATAAGATTCCATCTGCTCCAAGTGTCTTAAGTGGGAATAGAAAGCTCAGCGAATGTGTGTGTGGGGGGCAGTGGAAAAAACAGCACACCAGCGCTTTTACATAACGCAAAAGTTATTTAAAAGAAAACTTGGGGAAAAGCAGGATGAGTGTGTGACAGTATAAATGCAAGCATTCATAGCTTTAAAAGCTTGAAATGGCCAGGGACATTAAGGAGAGGTAGAACGTTATACATGCACTGAACCAAGATGTATTGGCATGCACAGTTGTCAATATTAATAATAAAAACAGATTTTATCTTGTAAAATGAAGAAATATTTGTATATTTAACCATTAGGCTGCCAGAAGATTTAGGATGTATAGGATGTTAGGACATGTGTACTTGCTGGCAACACACCAAGGGTTAATAAAGTAAGTGGTGGTAGGGCATTAGAGGGCATATAATTTTAACACATTTAACAATAATAACCAAGCCTCTAATAGGGGGCATTGACAGGGTGTCTTCTATTTGACTTACATAGGATCAGAGCGGGCTGTCCACTGGAGGTACACTGTCCTGCCCAGCCCCTCCATAGTTCACTTACAGTTGGATTCCTTTATTCTTTGGGCCTTTGCCCTCTTGTGACCATGCTGAAGCCCAAATTTGATGCCATATATGTCAGAGTAGATGCAGTCAGGGGGTCAGTAAACATTAGGCCATTTTCTACTGGTAGCCTACAGAATAACCTAATTTGGGAATAAGGCAAATAATGTAATATTTAACTAAAGGACAACATTTTTGAATGTTGACTGTAGAAGAACTACATTTAGGCATCAGATGGGGTTAAAGCAAAGCCACAAAACTAGTGAAATGCATTGTTTGTGGAAAGGCTTTTGAATTGGACTAACTGTTTGGTGTGGTGTTCCTCACAGTTTGAGCACTTGCTTTCTGCAGCATTGGCATTACCCAGACTTTGCCTTCTTTCAAACCAATGATCTGTAATTAAATGTCCACACCTTAAAAGACAGCATGAAAATGAAGGCAACACTGCTTCAAGCAATCTTTCAAATCTCAGTGAATACCACACAACATGATCAAGATTATTTATTTACTTTTTGTTGACCGGGAAGGGAGGATTAGGCAATTCTTCCTATTGTCAGACTCCTCCAGTGGGAGTGCGGGTAGTAGTGGGGGGAGTTACAGATGCAGGCTGACATACTGAAACAGACTAAGCTGTTGGAGATATTTTTAGTCAATGGGGGGAAATTTGACTAGGTCACTGGTGTACTTCCCTTACTTTTTTGAAAGGTGCCATGGCATCTTTAATGTTTTGATGATAAACCACTGGAATATGCAGATGGTACCTTGGTTTGACATCGTTTCCAAAAGACAGCACCTCAGGAGGGCAGCACCCCCTCATGGTGCACTACAGTGTCAGGATTGGGATTTTACCCAAGGCTTGAACCCCCAACCTTCCACTTTTCTGGTCTCAGAGGTGAGTGTGCTACCTGCTGAGCCATTGACACTGATTTAAAGATTTACAAAAGATAGATCGATAAAACAGATAGAATTTTAGGTATATAGTGCCTTTCTGAGCTCATAGCAGTTTACATAAAATCCATGAATAAAAATGCATTCAGTACATCATGCTGCAAATAGTTAAAATAATCTCACTACAATATTGTAACTTCTTAGTAACTAATAAATGAAGTGCACAGCAACCCAGGATAAACACCCTGAAGCACAAAATTGCTGAAGACAAGTTCTCAAGAGCAGGTGAATAATTTATTCTGGCAAAACATGCTGTAGGTATAACAGAACTAGACTGTACCCCGCATATTTTTACCAGCTACTGTAGGTGCCCCAGCTTTATACTTATGCAGAGCTTTGTCAGGGGGTACCTAGTCAATACACACCCCTTGTGTACTATCTATGTAGCTTCTATTACCAATCAATGGCAGGGATAGATTACAGAACAGAAATTTCAAGCTACCAGTGGTTCAATGTGGAGTGGAAAATAACAACCATAAAAAATGGTGAAAACACAATGTTTAGTGTATAGAAAACAATTTACATACAAATCTTCTCAGTGCAAACCCCAAACTGATTAACACAATACTGGCAATGAAGGAAGAGGAAGAGGAAGGGGAAACTTAAATATGAAAGCATATGCAAGTGGTACAATGCACATTGTAATTCAAATATAACATAAAATTAATATGTAAATGCTCACAGGGTCCTACAAGATGGCAGAAGAAGCACCATTCATCTGTTGCAATCACCGTAACAGAGGTTGAAGATGGCACACAAAAGGGGATCTGCTGCCTTATAGATAAAAAGGCTCCTTCTAGGCTCCTATGTGATATTAATTGAGATAATTAGGAAGAACCATGAGACATAACCAAATGCTTATACTTCAACTTTGCTAATAATCCAGGACATGGGATACAAAGCAATAAAAGTGAGAGGTCTGGAGGTTCAGCAAGCTGTTTCATAACATTTGATTCCCATCGCCACACCCTCCTCCTTTCACCCATCCTTTCTACCTGCGGCAAAAAGGTTAGCTGCTTTGGCATTGTCCAAGATGGTAATCTCCCCGATTGCCCTTGTGGTTGCCTTCAAGGCCCTTTCTGCATGGGTCATGGGCACAGTTGTTGGTGCTGTATCTGTGCAGCTCACCAGGAATTGTTCCACAGTCTGCATGCAAGTTTGTAAAGTCCTCAAATCTCTACTCACTCGCTGATAGTTCATGACTTGTAGGGAATTTTTAATATATCAGTAATGTCACTGGACAGGACCTATTTTCCCATAGGTAGATCTATGGTGGGGCCTTCTCTCCTCTATGCAGAGCTGCCTTACTAATGAGAGGGCATCCATTGTAGACTTTGGCTTGAAACAATTTATTGGCAGGCTATTGTTGGTTTTGAGGCTTTCCCATTCTGTCTCCCAAAAATAAGCCACCATACAGAAAAAGTTTAAAACGTAAACTGTAGTTCAGATAATCAGTGAGTGTACAGCAGTCCAAGGCAGGAGCTCAGCTCTCAAACAAGGATTTTAAAGAGAGTATTTTCATGTATTTATCATGCCTGAAGGGCTTTACCCCTGGACCTCCAAATATAGGGGCCTCTGTTCTCATGAACCCCCACTGGGGCTTTGTCCCTTGATCCCTGGGTTCCTCTAAACATTTTACAGACCCGGTACTTATGCATATGGAAATAAATAGAAGACAACTGGCATCCAATGCATAAATACAAATGTTCCTGCAGGGGCAGATAAGGGGGTGGGTGAAAATTAAAAATAGTTAAAGAACAAACACAAGACATGAAACCCTGTGCCAGTGACCTTTGTCAGTTAATGTAGAGTCCCGTGAACTGAAATGGAAGTGTGGATGTGTGGGAGGGATCAAAGTGGAAATGCTACGCTGTGGTAATTTTTATGCCACTTTTCATAGGCTATATAATACAATCTGCTTGTCATCACCTCTTTTTTCCAACTCTGTTTCTGCCCCACTCCCAGGAAACTCTCTCCAGCATCCTCGGTTCTCCAGGGCTCTACCTCCCACCTAAGACTCTTGCTCCCTCTCCCTTGCATCCACCAACACAACCCCCTGATCTGAACCGACAGGAGAAAAGGCCACCATATCTGCCCAGGGCGCTCTATCTTGTAGTGTAGAGTGCCAGTTTCTGTGAGTTGGCCCCAGAGAGGAGGGGGCCCAGTGTTGAGAATGTGGTCCTGGAGGCCGAGGTGCCTTAGCCTATTTCCAGGGGTGAGGGATTTTCTTGTCTTTTCTCCCATGCAGAGCACAGTCATGCAATGGCATCCTGGTGAGAAGCACTGATGCCTGCCTTGGCTCCTCCCCATGGCATCCATCTTGCCCTGCATGTACTCTGCTGCCCCTAGCCACAGCCTGGTGCCGCTCTGGTGCGGCAAAAACCCTGAGTCCCACCCCCAGAAGGGAGAGCAGTCCTCCAGATGCTCAATCCCTTTCCACCCCTGCTGACCCCAATGGCCTGAGTCCATTCCTGAACTCAGGTCACCGGCGTGGCATGAGGTGTGGCATCCAGCTCCTCAATCCTCAGTGCCACCGGACCAGCTGCTGGTCATCCTTCTACCTAGGAGTAGGATGTAAGATGCTAAACATATAGCATTTTTCCATAAATAAATGGAGTTTACCTATATTAACAGCTTGTAAACACAGTTTGCAATTAGTTTATGCAACTCCATTACTAGCAAAGGGATAATGTAAGTGGTGGTTTAATTGGAAATGTGTAGATGGGGGAACTCTCACAGATAGATTTATAAGTGGTGGAACTCTCCTACAGTAATCAGTGGAAAAAGATGACACAGGTGGTGGAACTGTCATACAATTTTTAAGAGGTGGTGAAACTGAGTTCCAGTGGGCTACTGCCCAGTTTACCCCTCGAATCTAAGTCATTCCATGAGTTTTTATGTCCCATGATGGATTCCAATTAGATTAAATGATTCCTGAATGCAGGGGTGCCAAGTTTTGAAAAAAATTGTGGGTGCTCAGAGAATTTATAAAAGGTCGGGGATCTGGGAGCCACCTATATCCCAAGAAGCTACAGGATTTTTCATGCTTGGTGGTGCATTTTGGGGGGTATTTTGATACATTTTAGAATGCATATGCACCACCACCACTACTCCACTGTAGAGGATGCAAGGGTGCCCTTGGGGGCTCTTTGAAGCCCGGCAAGGTGCTAAGACCCATAGGAGAGTGTTCTGGAGGGATCTTTGATGCCCCAAGTGTTGTCAGTCATGCCCCAAATATGGATTTCAGGGTACAGTACCACCACTCCACAAGGTGTAAGAGTGTCCTGGAGGGCTCTTTGATGTACCAAGGTGCCAAGGACCATAGAAGGGTATGCTGAAAGGCTCTTTGATGCCCCCAGGGGCTGCAAGGATGCTCTGAATAGAAATCTTAGGTTACAGTGCTACCTCCCCCACAGGGTGTAAGAGTGTCCTAGCTTCAAGCTCAGATGGCTCTGTTGTCTGTTCTTGTCATTCCTTAAAATTTACAGACTGAGTTTCATTAGGTAGCAAGCAACCAAACCCTAGCAAACACTGCCTGCCATCACATCACACACAAACACAGACAGATTGCCAGTTTTATTTCCTTTTATTTAATGTTTAATTATTTTAAGTTTCCTTTAGTTTTTTTTTTTGAGGGGGTGAACACTTCTGACTGGACAGGACAGTCAGAATACACACTGACAAGTTCAGAAGTCAGCTTTTTGCTTTCCCCCAACAGCTCACACACTCACAGACAGATCAAACTAGGAGGACTAAGCTTTTTGGTAGCACCCTCCCTACACTGTCCTAGGCAGTGACCTACTTTGACTGGACTGGAGAAAGACTAACAACAGGCAGCGCCCTGTGAGTCAGAAAACACACTGCTCTCCTCTCCCCCACTGCTGAAACACTCACACAGAATGTTATTAATTTCTTAAGATCAAAGAGCTACAGCAAAGAGAAGGCAGGGAACTACAGGCCAGTAAATCTCACGTCAGTGGTGGGTAGGATCATGGAGACACTCCTTAAGGAATGAATTGTGGAACACCTGGAATCATGGGAGTGCAAGATCTTAGGCAACATGGATTCACATCAGGAAGGTCCTGCCAAACAAATCTAATCGATTTCTTTGACTGGGTAACAAAGGTAGTGGATCAAGGGGGGTGTGGTGGATGTTGCCTACCTAGATTTCTGCAAATTGGACTTCAATACCATTTCACATAGAAGGCTGGTCAAAAAGCTGAGTAGTCTGGGGTTGTGCCACAAGGTGGTGAACTGGGTTAGTAACTGGCTCAGGGATAGAAGGCAGAAGATAGTAGTAAATGGAACCCAGTCTGAGAAAATGGAGGTGACCAGTGGAGTACCCCAGGGTTCAGTTTTGGGGCCAATCCTCTTCAGTGTCTTAATCAGCAACATTGCAGAAGGTCTGGGAGGGGAAGGTTTGCCTGTTTGCAGATGACACCAAAATCTGCAACGGGTTTGATACACCAGAAGGAGTGGTAAATGAGAAAAGACCTAGAGAAGTTGGAAAGATGGCCTGAGGTGTGGCAACCAAAATTCAAGTGCTAAAAAATGTAAGATCATGCATGTGGGGAATGGAAACCCCGGGAGAAAACTATGAGATGGGGAGCTGCTGTTAGTCACCACCAGTACTCTACTACAGAGGGTGCAATGGTGCCTTTGAGGGCTCTTTGCTGCTGCCAAGTGCTGCAATCATGAATTGAGTAGGGATTTTCCTTTTTTTATCCCCTAATCTCAGAGTTTCTGTAAGTTTTATTTATTTTTTAGTTTGGTGGACAAGAGGACCTCCCAAGACAGCATGACACAAACATTTCAAGTTCAGACAGCTACCCTTCCCTCCCCACATGTCCTGCACTTGCTTCTGCCTGCCTTGTCTCACAACAGAGTCAGACCACCAACCAAAAATGTTTCTTTGCAAGGAGGTTAAGTGAGTGACTTGCCCGCCTCAGGGACACAGTATGCAAGCAAGTGGAGGTTGCGAATTAAACTCAGGGATGCTCAATGTACCAAGCTCTGGCTCTGTGTTTGTGCAGCAGTGCAACTCTGACCATGAGGTTCCTTAAACCTCACATAGGTTCTCTAGGCAGCAGAAAACCCCTTCCCTCACACACTGCCTGTCCAAATCTCAACACACAGCCAAGGATGCCAAAAGTGCAAATTGATTTTCCTTTTTTTAATACTCCCTTAATCCTGAGTTTCTTTAGGTTTTATTTTATTTTTTTAGATAGAGTGGACAGGAGGACAAGTGACCACATCAAGACAGCGGGGTCGGACCTGTATCAAACACTTCAAGCCCAGGCAGCAGCTCTTCCCATCCCTCCACAGCCCACACGGCTCTCTCAAGCTTCTGAATACATTGGTTCCTACCTGCTACCGCTGTTTGCTGTTAATGGAACCCCTCTTAACAGCAAATTACAGGTT
The DNA here is from genome assembly GCA_016271365.2 of Neoceratodus forsteri. Taxonomy (NCBI): domain Eukaryota; kingdom Metazoa; phylum Chordata; order Ceratodontiformes; family Ceratodontidae; genus Neoceratodus; species Neoceratodus forsteri. The sequence continues at coordinate 216,501,591 of CM057451.1, forward strand.
TTGAAGTCAGTTCCACACTGTTTATTGCTACCCCAAACACATAAAAGTTTGTTTTCTTTCCAGTCACCAAAATTGTTTTGGTCTTCTAGCAGCAAGTTTGTTTTTTCTAGCCCCTGCACCCACCCATCCATCACCAAAGTCATATTCCACAGATCAACAAAAGCCCTGAGCATTCTAGAAGCAGCAGCCGTTGCTCCTGCTGCTTTTATAAGTTTGGCCTTCCTGATCCAGTTAACCATCTCTGCCTGCCCCCATCACCCCCCAAATACCTCTCAACCTTTCAAACAACAGGTGTAGAATACTGCAGTGCACACCAAATGTGGAACAAATGGCCAAATGTGGACCACATCATAGCACAAACTAAAGCTCAGAATACTGTTTAAATGTATTAATGTTCAAAGTTTTGTGTACTACTGAACAACACATTTTTACATTCAATCCCTGTTTAGATTTCTGCTGTAAAATGTTAGTGTAAAATGCTGTACAGTACACTCAAATCTCAATGTGGAACTTAGAGGGCTTTCCTGAGGAAATGAGGAATTATTCCTACTTATTGTGGTACAGTTGGTATGCCTCTCTGTTCCACCCCACTAAAATACTCCCAAGTCCCCACAAGAACTTCCAGAAGTTCCAGAACTTAAGCATAAAAATGCTGACCAAAAATACCTATGCTATGTAGTTGGTATCTCGCGTCCATGCCTCGCCATCTCCACTGTTTCAGAATTCCGTGTGCGGGAAGGACTGGCAGCTAACCGGCTGGCCGATGAAAAAGATCATTGAGAGGTTGCAGCTGCCAGCATGACCAGCAAGAATAGCATGGCGCGAGGAGCACCAAGCGAAGCTTAAGCATGAGTCAGCGTTAGTCTGCAGGGTAGGGCCAGAATGCAAGAGGAGGAGGAGACAAAGCTAAAAAGCCTACGAGTGTAGCTCTTCACACCTGGGTCGGGCCTAATTGGGTATTAGCGACGTAGAGGTGGAAACGGAGCGAGGATCCTTTTTAAAGTGACTGGAGCCATTTTCAAACATGACTATATGGAGGGTTTTTTTGTGGGTGCCCAAAATGACTTTGTGGGTGCTGGGGCACCTAAGCACCCGCGCAGCCAGCGCCCCTGCCTGAATGCAACTGTTGTTTTCCTTATTGCTAGCAAACCCTTAGCTTAACACTGACCTTGGATTTGTTTTATAATATTAGCCATCTTTCTATACCTATAGGAGGGAGGCAGTGGTTGAACTTGTATGTCCAGTGCTTGATGGGGGGGGGCTATAAGTCAGTATGGTGCTTGAGTGGGGACTGTAATTATTTGCTGTTCAAAGCAATTAAACTTCTGTATATGGTGTAGGGAGTGAACAATCAATACCACTATTGTTCCTCAAAGTTATTTCTGTAGGCACTCTATAAAAACAAGAATCTCTAAATGAGAATGGCTATGGCCTCGGGGCCCTGCACTACCACTGTCAGACTCATTGGTGTAAATGACTGCAATGTTTCTCTATTTACAGTCCTTGCACTACTAGTACCTAACTCTTGGTGTATAAATGGTGCTGTAGGTGTTTGTCTGTAGTCAAAAAGCCCTAGTATCTAAGTCTTTAATGATGAATAGCTGCAAACTCTCAAACTGACTGTGTAGGTGTTTTTAAAACAGTCTTATCTGATGTTGGGGGAGGGGGTTGAACCTGTGTGTATGGTTGCAAGGTTAAAACTGTGTCCAAAGCTTGTGAAGGTTTAACATGTGACTCTGGTGCTTTGGGGCTATAAGCAGATTTGGTGCTTTGTTGGGGGGGCAAACTACAATAATGTACTATTGGGGGGTGGAACATGTCTGTATGGTGTGGGGGAGAGCCTAAAAGTGTGCCTGAAAGGAAGCAGGGTGAAGGTTTAGCCTGTATGTGCAGTACTCGGAGGAGGGCTATAAGTGGGACTGGTACTTGGAGAGGGGACTGTAGGATTGTTGTTAAAGACAGTGAAACCACTGTGTATGATATAGGGGAGCGTTAGTGAAAAGCAGTGCCACTTTGTTAAAGTCCTCCATGTGGGTACTGTATTAAATAAATCTGTACAACTGAGGATGGTTGTGGTCCTTATATACGGGGTGTCTATATAAATAGGTGTTAGCATGACTCAGTTGGCAGCACAACCACCTCTGGGCCAGAAGGTTATGGGTTCTAGTCCCACACAGGGGTTAGACCTATACTATACATGCTGGCTCCTGAGTGCAGTACTAAGAGGATACTGTACTGTCAGTGTGTGTCAGCCTTCAGACGAAACATTAACTTAAGGTCCAATCTATCATTTCTGGTTGTTGCTCATAGCAGACATTACACTGCAAACTATTAAAGAATGCATATTTATCTGTTTGCATCCTGGTATCTCATAAGAACACTCAGAAATTGAAAGATAGTAGGGAAAGCAAAGGACTTAACCTCCAGAGGTACCATGGTGGGGCATTGGGTTTAACCATTAATTTTGTTTAATCAGTGAGACTAAAGCCTCTTAAATAGTTAACATAACTAATATAAGTAAAGGAATAGCTTTCTTCTAAGTAATATAAATCCTGTCATTTTATGATTGAATATTTGGTCTGTAAAAGCTACTGTGTGTACCCTTGGGAATGCCGCTGCCTGTACTGGTTCCCCCATGACCCCATTTCTGGGTGGGTGCCATGCTACCCAGTCTGACCCTGACAAACACTCAGGCAAACATGAAACAGTAATAGCACAGTCTGATAGATCTGGCACTGCACTAAGCATTGTGAAAACTGCTGATATATGTATTGTGCCATATTTCAATTAACATGAAAATCAAATTATTTTACATATTTCCTTGCATGTATGCATAGAATGCCAACAGAGTGCAGAGCCACTAGCTATGCTAAGAAGTCAAAGCAGCCAACACAAACAGCCATGCTGTTTTCTTTTGTTTTCACCTTTAGGGTAGTGAGTTACGTGAGACTGCAGCATAGTATCAGGTCTAAGCTTAGAGAGATGACTGCTTTTTCATTTAGTTTTTGCTTCGAGATTGTTAAAAATGTATGACTCTAACACTGGGAAAAAGTTTTGTTTTAAAAAAAGGCAAACCATTATTAGTGTGCATAACAGATCTAATGATAAGCAGCTTCCTAATCAGTCACTTACATATGAAGGCAAGGTTGCTTTTATAGTAAAATGCCTTTGTTTACAGTAATAGTGTTACGTGATAACTGCAAGACTGCGTGACTCTCCACACAGTACTGCAGATAAGTACTGTAACTCATGAATCAGCATTCTTCCCTCCTTCACTTCACTGTACATAACTTTTAAGATTCCACTTTACAATATAATTACTCAACTAATTTTTCTCCCCTAAATATTTTGTATATTTGCTATCTCATAATGTAAACAGGTTAGAGACAGTGCTTCATGCAATGTAAAGACATAGGAGCTGACAATAGAAAAAGCAGTCTTTTTTTTCAGTTAAATGTTGTCACAGACTCACATTGTGGGTGACTTTTTATTTATTTATTTATTTATTTATTTATTTATTGAAAATAATCAGAATTACAATCCTTTAAGTCATAGACTCTTTTGCAAAGGCTCCACATCAGATAATGTAAAAGAACACCATAAGACACAATACAGGTACATTAACAGTGTAGTTAAAAAATGCAGGTTAGATAATCTTGGCTTACGTTAACCTAATAAGTTATATCATCCAGGAGCACGTTGGAGTCCCCGGGTCAAAGTTAAGACAGGAAACATCTTCATAGGGTCCTGAGGGACCCTGGGTCATAGTACTTGCATAAAATGATAGGGAAAGATTGGGTGCCTTGGGAAGGAGGCTAGCAGCAATCAACCAAAGGATTATAGGATGTTTACTGAGACAGAGGTGGTTCCTGAGTAAACTGACTCAGGAAAGGGGTGAGGGGGCAGAGGGGTAGGTGAGAGGGATAGGGTGGGGGTGGGCGTTTAATTACAGTCACAGGTTGTGGAGTCAAGGAGTAGGGTTTTGAGCCCTGACTTAAATTGGTTGAGACTGTGGGTCATTGAGATGGAGGACAGGAGGCTGTTCAGCCAGAGAGAGGCCCAGTAGCGGAAGGATCTTTGTCCAAGAGATGTTCTACAGTGGGGGATTAGCAGGTTAGAGTTAGCTGCATGCCGTTGTGTCCACCTATGTGGAGCTGTGTGTAAATTCGGGTGGTGGCCGATAGGGACTAGTTTTAGTTGTATCTTTTTGGCCATGAGACAGGTGAAGTATTTAAGTCTGCCTTGGAAGTTAAGCCATCCAGTATGTTCATAGAGCTCATAGGTGTGGGTTAACTTGTTGCAACCCAAGATTAATCGGCAAGCTTTGTTTAGGGCGAGGTTAATGCTGCGCAGGGCAGTTTGTTCTGCTGACCCGTAAATGACTATCCTGTAGTCCACCAAGGATAGGATAGAGGAGGATACAGTGAGGTGCATGGCTTGGGGGGGTAGACAGTGCTTGTGTCTGTAAAGGATCCCCAGTCTCATGTTTATAGAGGAGGAGACCTGCTGTATATGGGTGTGAAAGGAGAAAGAGGTGTCTAAGTTGACTCTGAGATATTTTAAACAACAGATCTGCTCCAGGACAGAGCCATTGCTGTTTGTGATGACTAGGAATGTGTGACAGTGGGGGTTTTGACAGTGGCAGAAGATCATAGACTTCATTTTTTTGTAGTTTATAATAAGGCGGTGTTCAGAGAACCAGGTTTCTAGCTCACTAAAGTTTCCTTGCAAGGCTAGTTGAAGAGAGTTGGGGTGTGGGTGCTTCCAATAAACTACTGCATCATCAGCATAGAGCAGTAAGTGACCACTGCAGGATATGGGGAGGGAGTTAAGGAAGAGGGAGAAGAGTAGGGGGCCAAGTATCAACCCTTGCGGGACTCCAGCATGAACCGGCTTGCATGTGGAGATAGTTGTGTTAATTTTGACTTGTTGCAACTGACCTAAGAGGTAATCTTTGAACTAGGCGGTGACCTCTGGTGTAATGCTAAGGGAAGGGAGGGTATGGAGTAATAGCTCGTTACTGACAGTACCAAATGCTTTGGTTAAATCAACATAGACAGCCCCTGTCACAGATCCTTGTTCGAGGGCCTCATGAATAAAGGTAGTGAATTCAATGAGGGCAGTGGGGGTGCTATGGCCCCTCTGGAAACCATGCTGTTCATGGCAGAGTAGGTCATGTTTGGATAGGTGATCAGTAAGCTGATCCGAAACTATTTTTTAAAGAGCCATGCAGAGGGGTGATAGAATTGAGATTGGTCTATAGTTGGTAGCCACAGTGGGGTTCCCGCCCTTCAGAATAGGGGTTATTACTGCTCCCTTCCAGGCTGAGGGGAATTGGCTGAGGCATAAAGACAGGTTGAGGATTTTGGTGAGATGTGGGAGTGTCACATCCAGGGACAACCTAATGAATCTGAGATCCAGAGCGTCTGAACTGTAATGAGAATTTGCCAGAGCTTTGGTGAGGTAGTGTTTTGCCTCATTACAGGACATGACTGTTAGTCTAAAGGGGGCTGAGGTGCTGATTGGCTGAGGTGATGGAGGAGGGGGGGAGGTAGGGTCAAAGAAGTTAGGAGGGAGAATATGAGAGAGGTCGGAGAAGGAGGTGTTGAGGGCTTCAGAGATTGCCTTAGGGTCTTGGGTTGTAACCCCATTTACTGTAAGCTGGGTAGGAATGGGAAGACGGGTTTCCCACAGAGCTCCTTGATGTTACTCCAGAATTTTTCCTGGAGCCCCAGGTGGAGGTGAGGGTGTGTTTATAGTATGCAGCTTTGGCTTGCTAGATGGCCCATGTACATTTATGAGACTCTCTGTATAGTTGCCTGTCAAGCAGGAGCTGTGAAGCAAGGGCCTTATGCCATAGGTTATCACTCTACTGCATTAGATCAAACAGTGATTGGGAGATCCAGAGGGTGTTTCTTTTTTTGATTACTTGTTTGGCAAAGGGTGCGAATATATCACAAACTGTATTGAAGGTAGTAATGAAGTAGGAGAGAGCTGCGTCCACAGATTGCACAGTGTGAATAGGGGACTAGTTGCAGGAGGCTAGGTGAGATTTGAGACGTGCTAGGGCTCCTTTTTTAGTCATCTATGTTCAGTGATACTGGGGAGGGCAGGGGGAATTCTGGTGGACCACAGGCAGGTAACATGCGAGTGGTCACTAATTGAGTCAGGGAGCACAGTGATTTGGGAGATGTTCTTAGGTTTGTTAGTGAAGATAAGGTCTAGTAGGGTTGGGGTCCTGTCTGGTCAGGGAGTTGATGACCTGCGTGAGGTCACAAGCAAGGGTTGCATCCTTGCTGGGGGTAATGTTCATTCCAGCCAGTTTACACTGAAGTCACCTAGTAAGATGACTTCACTCCTAGGGAGGAGGTGGGAGATTCTGCCCAGGACTGATTCAAAAGTGAGTTTTTGGTTGCTAGGGGGAATGTACACTGCCATAATGTAAAAGGTTTTCCCAGGGTGCCCAGACTGAGCTTGACTGTTAGGGTCTGGGCTCCATGCATAGGTGGTGGGTTGTGGACCTCAAGGGACCTGAGGGAGGATTTAACATAGAAGGCACAGCCACCTCTCCTCTTGCTAACCCTATCTGTTCGGTAGAAGGTGTAGTCACAGAGGGTGACAGCCCCATTGGGTATCCTGTCCAAAAGCCAGGTCTCAGAAAGAGCTAAGACATCAGGTGAGTGTTGGGCTATCCAGCCTTGGAGAGGGATGAGTTTTTTTTGGGAGGCTGCAGATATTAAGTGTTGCCAGCAGGAGGCTTCCATGTTTTTTGTTAGGGGGAACAGTAGAGTGAGGCAGGCCAGTGTTGGGGTGTATATTACCAGAAAGCAACAGGAGGAGGACAGCATGATGTAAAAGGGCTAGTCTGAGCATTCTTGGAGTGGCCCAGTTAGTCTGGGAAATAGTTTTTTAATGAGTGCGGTAGGGACTGGGGGGGTGCATATGAGGTGGGTTATCAAGGTGATGGGAGGGAGGGTACCTGGTAGAATGCTGACTGGAAGATTAGGGGGCTGTGGCTTGAGAGTTATCAGAGTAGTAGTGCAGTGAGAGTTGTGCTCGTAGTAACTGGTTATTAGGTCTGGGATGAAGTAGATGTATGAAGGTGCATGTGACTTGGGGTTGGGGGGCTTGTGTGTAGGCAACTAGAGCAAACTAAGACCATACCAGGTTATTAAGGTGTTGTTAGCAGTGTAACAGTCATGTAGCAGACGCTCCACAGGAGGGGGTAGGAGTGCTCGGTTGGGGATCATAGAGGCAAAGAGGAAAGGGATCACCAACAGTGGGAACATTTTGATGATGGGGTGGTTTCAATATAGGAGCGGCCACTAGTGGTGCACTGGTATAAGCTGCTGCTGGAGAAGTGGGCTGGTAGGTAAAATTTTGTCACGTGATGCAAAGATCCCATATTTATGAGCAAGCCGACCAAGGGTGGAGGTGGGGGTGGTGGGGAGCCGAATGCATGGTAATCCTCAGAATGTCAGTGCTCACAGCAGCGGTTGCATCCAGGAGTAGTGAAGACCGTGGGATCAGCGTCGAATCCAACAGAAAAACAGCGCAACACCCCCCTTTGAAGGCATAAAGCTGAAGCGCAGGGGTCTGGACTTGCCATTTGGATTAAAATCACTTGCAGTATATTTTTCTGTGTCCTGGAGTGCTCATTACCTTGGCTTTTGCATGGGATTAGCGTACCTGCTTAGATTTTTCAGCGGCTTTTGTGGGTTGTGGGGAAGAGCTGCAGAGCCCTCGAGACCTCCGTCATCCTCAGTGGTCGGCAGTGGAGGAAGGAGAGGGAGAAATCAGTTTAAGTAGGTAAGTGGAGGGGAGGAGCAGGGGGGCTGGGTTAACTCGGCCTATGGAGTCACAGCAGCAGGGAGCTGAGTGAGATTGAGAGATTAATCTTGCCTAGCAGTTAAGAGTTAAATTAAGGCAGTAATTATCTCTCTGTCATAAGGGTGCTTTGCTATTGAAACATCTGAGTTAAATTAAGGCAGTAATTAGTTATCTGAATTAAGGTTATTACTATAATGAAACAGCAGGGCTTTAAATATGAACAGCAGATGAAAAACACAGTTTAAAGGGAACAGCTTAAAAATAACATGCAGTGATGAGTATAGTTGAGTTCTCAAGCCTAAAGGATGATGGAATAAACTATCTCCACATGTACGTCGAACAAAAAGTGTCCTTAAGAAAAAAGGTGCCAAGAGGCTAATTTTTGAATCCTTAGAGCATCAGCACTGACAGCAACGGTTGCATTCTGGAGCAGTGAAGACTGTGGACCAGCGTACCTGCTTAGATTTTTCGGTGGCTTTTGTGGGCTGTGGGGGAGAGGTGCAGAGTCCTTGCAACTTCCGTCATCCTCGGGGGGCGGGGGTGGCTGTGCAGTGAGAATGTGAATAATGAGAACAGTTCTTTTTGTTACTGCCATAGATACATATTTACCATTAGAAATCAGAAAAAGAAATTTATTTTCAGACTTTTGTGTTGTCCCTCATGGACAGTCACTGACATACTGTCTCACACAACTTGCTTCCATGATGGACAAAAAGAGTTCTTCAGAGTAAATGTCCACTGCCTCTGCTTGTCAGAATCCTACCTACTACTGCAGTGACATTTCTAGAAGACACCAACTTCTCTTTGATAGAAAACATCTCAAGAGTCCATGAAATGGGCACTTTAATCAGTGTAGTGCAGACTTAGTATGTGATATCTCCAGATTGATGACACTTACAATTTAGTCCAATATTTTGTTCAAAAGAGCTTTTCATGGTATTCAAACCTAGAAGGAGTTTGTGTACATGCAGTCCCCGGGAAATGGAAAGACCTCTGAAGGGAGGAATAAGGGGCCAGCACCCCAAAAAGTAGCATTATTGATGAATCTTGGAGTGCCTATTCCCACTTGAATGATTTCATACCTTTTATCTTCCTAATTATGTCCACTGGAGAGCATAGAACCCTGTTACATGTGCCAGTGTATTTTGTTGCTTATACCAAGATGCAAGTTTAGGGAAAATACCTCTCAGTTTTGATGAAATGTGTGGTGTAGAGTGGCATTCCTTGGGTTGGAATGATTGCTTATTGCAGTGTTTGCATTACTCTAGTTCTAATAGCATTGGTGTGTGAGTTCCTTGTAAGTGGGTGGCTAAGTTAGCTCACTGTTAATACTTCTTCAAGCAAGCTTTCAAACCCCATGGAATACCATACCATATATTTATCAAGACTCAATGTATGGTTTACCCTAGCATCACATTTCCCTACATTGAAAAAATACAGTTTATTGGAAGAGGATTTGTACGTCAACCCTAACTGATACCTAACATAGTTTTAAATATACGCAGTGTTGTCCACCAGGATCAAGCATTCTGTGAGAGCTTTCACAATTTCATGTCTGCCAAATCTGAACAATTGGCACTGGAATACATTGAGTTCCTGCAGTATTTTACAAGATATCACAGTAAAACTGGTGATACAATCGCTTGATCCTGTTGGATGACAATATATGTGCTGTATATGTAACAGATAGTCCATTGCAAAATGTGTAGTCATGCTCTGATATATGCACACCTTGGGTGTGTTGTGAAGCATGAGGCCACAGACTTGGAGTGTTCAACCACCAAAAGCCTGTGTATATAAGATCAGCATATCCTGAGTGGATTATCTGTCTTAAAAATGCCTAGAAGGTTCTGATGTATGAAAAGAAGTACAGGTGTATCACTGTTGTGGAATAATGCAATCATGTGATGTGTTTCATCCAGTCAGGAGACTGGATTTTCACAGACTGTTCTTAACCAATAGATATATAGATAGACATAGTATGTGTGACAGAGAGAGAGAGAGAGAGAGAGATAGTGAGAGAGATAGATAATATATGGTACATATATTTGCATCCACCGGGGTCAAGAAGCAAGTACAAAAGCACTAAGGTAAGTGTTACCCAGGAAGGGGATCGGCAACAAAGACAGGTTTCCAAGAAATGCAAAATTAGCCATACCCCAATAATGCAACACATTATTGAAAGCATATGCTAGTCACCATGAAAGAATTAAGATTGGTTCTGCTTTAAGCAGGAGTGTATGGTGTGGTGATTTGGCCACTGATCTGATATTACTGTCATATTTATCTGTAATTTTGTTATGTTTAATTTCCAAAAAGGCCAGGGCATAGGTTTGCCAGAAAAGATGTCCAGTTTTCTGCAAGTATACTTGGGAAGAGTTGATGTGTATTCCAGTGTCTAAATAAGGGATTGGCATTTCCAGGCAGCTTATCAAACAGGAAGATTTCATAACATGACAGGAGATAGGAGGACCATCTCCTTTATGTTGAAACTCTAAATTTTAAAGGGAAATTGGTTTTAGAAAATGGTAACACAGACACCCAGTCTAGAAAACCTGTTGTGAACTTTCCTAACAATTGCCACATTTTAGTAAGGTCAGGAAGGTAGTGATGCTTAAAGCAACCCCAGGAAGTTGAGGCAGTGAGGAAATCAAAATAAGACAATTGGGTTCACTTGCAACTTTGGAAAAGCAAGAAAGATCCATGCTGGCCTAGAGATGAACATTTGGACTTGGAAGAATTAAGGACTAGTCAATCAGAAGGCCAGTTTTTCAGACTGCAGAAATTGCTATAAAAACCCTCTTCAACAATGATTCTGGCCATTTTTAGCCAAATGTCCTGACACAAAGAAAAACTGCCAGAGACACTAAAGATCACTGCAAAAGAAACTGGGACTCTGAGAGACAGCAAAGAGAAAGAGAGAGACTTTGCAGAACTCACTTATTTCCGGGTCTCTGATTTTCTCTACAACAAAGGTGGAAATTATCCAGTTAGCTCATTAGCTTCATTTTGTATGTATTTTCCAACTTTTTTTGTAGTTATCCTATAAGCAAATATTTAAAACATTTTGTCTGTATGTTTTGTGTGGTAATTACCTAAGTAATTAGTAAAAGCTTTTATTTTAGAAACACTACTGCAATTTGTTGTATAAGGGTTTTAGGTAATAGATTCAAAGATATGTGTCAGCAGAAAAGGACCTCCTTGGCCCATTGAGTCTGCCTATTCCCTCCCTCTTTACTTGCCCTCCCCACAGATTCCACCCTCCTTCCCCTTGACAACCCTTTGTGATTGTCCCATGCCCTCTTGAATCCCTCCACTGTACTGGCCTCCACCACCTCCTCCAGCAGACTGTTCCAGGGTGCCACGACTTGCTCAGTGAAGTAATGCTTCCTAATGTTTCCCTTAAACCTATCCCCTTCATTCTCAGTCTATGCCCTCTAGTTTTTGCATCTGCCTTACCTGACAATAAGCTCTCTCCTACTTTATTAATCCCCTTCACACACCTGAATGTTTCAATCATGTCCCCCCTCTCCCTTCTGATCTCCAGCAGGTTACAAATCCAACACCCTCAACCTCTCCTCATATATCTTCCCACTTAGCTCATGCACTATTTTAGTGGTCCTTCTCTGTACCCTTCCCATGCCATCTATGTTCTTGCGCAGATGGGGTCTCCAGAACTGAACCCCATACTCCAGGTGTGGCCTCACAATGGAACTGCAGAGTGGCATCAGCACCTCCTTTTTCTACTAGTTATCCCCCTCCTTATGCATGCCAGCATTTTGTTTGCTTTGTCCACTGCATTGCTCCATTGAAAGGTTGTCAGTGATTATAATTCCTAAATCCATCTCCCGCTCAGATGCAACCATTTCCTCACCCCCCAGTGCATATGTGGTTCTTGGATTCTTCCATCCCAAGTGCATCACTGTGTATTTCTTGCCACTGAATTTCAGTTGCCATGTTTCTGACCACCACTCCTGCAACCTTAGATCTTTCTTCTCAATTTCCACTCCCTCTAGGGTAGCCACCCTGTTGCAGATTTTTTGTGTCATCTGGAAAAAAATTCAATTAAACCAAAAAATAACATACCGTGATAACACAAAAAAGAAAACAAAATTGCTCATCCCATACTAATGGCTGTGCTCTAATTTAGGAAACAGGAATATTTCCAATTTGCTCAGCTAAGATTACAGTTATAAACCACCTCCAAATACATTCTAATTAGCCACATTACAAATCTCTCAAACTGGAAATGTTTTCCTGGTTTATTTCCCTCTCGGTGGCACTTCCTCTCTGCACGCCTCCCTCATTCCCCTTTCCTTCTCTCCCCCACACCAGCCTTCATCCTTTCTTCTATCCTGCCCCCCTCACACCCCACCCTTTGACCACCCCTGTGGCTATTCCTGCTAGCATCACCATGTCCCACCCCCACCCCTGCCTGCATCCACACAACTGTTCCCAGAAGCCGCACTTTGCCCCTCGCTACTTGGCCCAGAATTACTGCACTTCACCTGCTCTCATATTTCCAACAAGCTACCTCACACTGCATGCCTCTTGCTGTGTAATCATAAGAAAATCCTAAAACATGTTTTATCCAGGATCTCCATTATTCTCCTGCTATCCGTGGGCAATATTCTCCCAAATCCTGGCCCTGTTGTCTCAACCCCTTGTAGACTGGTGCAATCCAAAGGAATCTTGCTGGCCACCATCAATATATGCAGTCTACAAAAGACATGTGCCCCATTCCAAGCATGGGTTTGCCTCCACAACCCTGATGCCCTAGCTGTAATGGAAACATGGTTACCACAGAGTACCCCTGACTCAACTGTTATGCTGCTGGGCTATACATTGTACATATCTGATAGAGTGGAGAAGGGGGGAGTGTGCACTGTACCTCATGGACCACCTGCAAGGTGTCAAAATTGAAACCATGCCACCTAACGGGGGGTGCCCAGAACCTCACCCTAAATGTTGCTGTTGGCAACTCTGGTAAATCTCTCTACCTAATATCAGTCTACATACCCCCTCACAACCAGAAGGATACTTTCACATCCATCCTAAACATCATCTCCCAGCTCCCCAAAAAATCAGAAATCATTGCACTTGGTGATTTCTATGCAAACTGGCTTGCCCTCCAGACATCCTGTCTCAGGGATGCAGCCACAGCCCAAAATCTGTTACAGATGGTGCTTACCCTACTATTGTAAATTATAATAGGGGCTCTAGTTCCCTCATTGGCCTCATCTTTATGAGTCATCCTGAGCAGATACAGGATGTCCAGGTCCTCCCAGATTTGCTCAGTGATCATTCTCCAGTCACCTCTCACTGGTGTAAGAGCTGGAATTCCCCCCCCCAGGATCTCCAGACATAGCCAACTAAAGAAAGGATCCCTAGTACATTTCTGCAACTGCCTCCTAAACCTTGACTGCCCCCCCCTTGATCAACAGTCATCAGTGGATGCCGCCCCCTCTTTCTCCATAAGCTCCTTCCAAACTGCCTGTGATATCTTTGCCCCTTTTGTAAAGTGGGTAGAAAAAAAACAATCCTCTCCATGGATAAATTAATCCTTGATTGATCAAATGAAGGCCTGTGATAATCTATGGCACTGTGCCTTAGAGTCCATTTGCTCATCTGACCACCAACTGCACTGTGCTGCTCAAAATTCCTGCACTTGGGCTATCCGCCAGGCTAAGGCGGCATATTATCAGGCCAATCTTACTGCCCTCTGGGGAAATGGGAAAAGATTCTGAGAGAATATAAAGAAACTCAGTGGTAAGGTCCCCCCCCCATGTTGATTACTGATGGTGCTCCCACCCAATACCCAGTAAGGCAGGCAAAGGCCTAAACCAAGGAAACTCTAGCAAAAACAGTAAAAGAAGGGTACAAGACTTTCTCTAGATACATTAGTGAAAGGAGAAAGTCCAAAGGGGGTATTGCTAAGATCAAAGGGGATAAGAGGGCATTAGAGGAGGAGGACCATGTAAAAGGATCTATCGTAAATAGACACTTCTGCTCAGCATTTACTGAGGAGAAGATAGGACAGGATCCACAGCTCAGCACCATGGACACAGGGGGAAGGGAGGTGTATACTAGTCCCTTTAAAAAAGAAAGGGTCCTACAAGTGCTCGATAAGTTCAGATTGACAAGACAATGGGACCCGATGGCATACATCCTAGGGTACTAAAGGAGCTAAAGGTGGAACTAGTAGAGCCATTATCAGAACTGCTTAGCTAGTCTCTGAGCACAGGAGGGGTCCCAGAAGACTGGAGAAGGGCTCATGTGATCCCACTCCATAAGAGTGGTAGCAGGGAGGAGGGAGGGAACTACAGACCAGTCAGTCTTACCTCAGTAGTGGGCAAGATTATGGAGCCACTCCTTGAGGAAAGGATAGTGCAACACCTGGAATCCATATGAGCACAGGATCCAAGACAGCATAGGTTTACAACAGGAAGGTTCTATCAAACTAATTTCATAAATTTATTTTAGAATGGGTAACCAGAGTGGTGGACCAAGATGGAGCAGTTGATGTCACCTACCTTGACTTTAGCAAAGCTTTCGATACTGTTCCACATTGAAGATTGATTAATAAGCTGGGTAGGCTTGAGGTGGGTCAGAAGTTGGTCAACTGGGTGGCAAACTGGTTGACAGGCAGAAAACAGAGAGTGGTGATAAATAGTATACAGTTAGAAGAGATGCAAATCACAAGTGGGGTACCTCAGGGATCAGTCTTGGGACCAGTCCTCTTCAATATCTTCATCAGTGACACTGCAAATGGACTGGAGGGTAAGGTTTGTCTGGTTGCAGATGACACCAAGATCTGCAACAGAGTAGATGATCCAGATGGTGAGGGCAGAATGAGAAGAGATCTGGATAAACTGGCAAAATGGTCAGAAGAGTGGCAACTGGGGTGTAATGCAAAGAAGTGCAAGATCATGCACATAGGGAAGAGAAACCCTGAAGCCACCTATAGGTTGGGAGTAGAGTTGCTGGCAGGTACAAGGGAAGAAAGAGACTTGGGCATCATCATCACAGATGACCTGAAATCATCCCAGCAAACCACTAAAGCAGTAGATAAAGCTAGGGGGATGTTGCGGTGTATTAGTAGGGGTATCACAAGTTGGAAGAGGGAGATAATCCCTCTTTACAAGATACTGGTTAGGCCTCTTCTGGAGTACTGTGTGCAGTACTGGAGGCCACAGCTTCACAATGACATTAACCAAATTGACACAGTCCAGAGAAGGGCAACCAAAATGGTGCAGGGATTGCATCAGAAAACATATGAGGACAGATTAATAGAGCTCAATATGTATACCCTAGAGCAAAGGAAGGAAAGAGGTGATATGATCGAAACATTCAAACACCTTAAGGGTATTAACAAGGTGAAAGAGTCTAACATGTTTCAAGATAAGAAAAATAGCTGGACAAGAGGACACAGCATGAGATTAGAGGGAAGCCAATTAAGGGGTAATGTGAGGAAGTTGTTTTTCACAGAAAGGGTGTCGGATGCATGGAATGGCCTACCTCAGGAAGTGGTGGATATGAATTCAGTGTAGGGCTTCAAACAGGCATCGGGTAAGCATAAGGGAGCAATACAGATGAGTATGAATAAATAGGCCATTGACAGAGCAAAGGCCGATGGCACATTCATAAGGTAGAAAAAGAAATGGGCAGACTGGATGGGCCTTGCGGTCCTTATCTGCCATCAACTTCTATGTTTCTATGTTTTTATGTCCTGGGGCCTTATCAATCTTAAGAGCTGCCAGCCCTTTCAGGACCCTCTCACTAGTAAGTATTGACAGCCTCATTTCCGAGATTCCCTTAGTGGCTGCTTTGATGTCGCTTTCTGGCATGGACCTGCAGTCTTTCTTAGTGAATACTGAGCTAAAGTAGTCATTCAGGACTGTGACCTTTTGAGTACCCTCATCTAGCATCCTACTTCAACTAGCTGTGTAATGTACCCCCTTTTTCCTTTTGTCACTGATATATCTTAAAAACAGTTTTTCTCCGTTCTTGAACCCCTCTGTAATACACAGCTCTGTGTCCACTTTTGCCTCCCTTATGACCCTCTTTACCTCACTATTTTTCTGAAGGTAATCCTTCCTTTCTGTCTCCCCTCACTTTACCATGTATTTATAGAAGGCCTTCTTTTTGGCCTTAACCACTTCCATGACCCTAGCTGAGAACCATAGTGGTCTCTTAAACTTTTTTTTTTTTAGATACCCTTCTTATGCTGGCTTTGATGCCTCAAGGATTTCTCCCTTTATTGCCCCTCAGTGTCTCTTCTACCCTCCTCATGTCCTCCACTCCTACTAACTTATCCCTGACCAGTTCTATCAACCTTTGGAAGTTCGTCCTTCTAAAATCAAGGACTTCGGTTCTTGATTGTGGTTTGTAGGCCCTGAGGGCCAATTCAACATAGAGTTGTGGTTGCTGTTCCCTAGCAGCTCCCCTACTCCCACAGCACCCACCATCTCTGAGTTGGTGAGCACCACATCAAAGATTGCATTCTTACTGGTAGGTTCCTTAACAAGCTGCACCAGTAGACAGTCTTTGAAGGTGTCCAGTAATGTCTGACTCCTGTCACTCTTGGCCACTGGGACCTCCCAATCAACAGCAGTTCCAGGTCACCCACCACCACTACTTCTCCCTTTGCTGTTCCTCTTTTATGTTTCTATTCATTTATTTATTTATTTATTTAGGACTATGTTGACCTTGTTTATTTCTCCTTGAGTTTTGTAATCCTTTCCTTACTTTGCCATGGAGGTTTACAGATCACCCCTATTCACACTTTCCTACCTGAGGCTGCCATGAGTTGCACCTATACTGACTTAGCCTCCCCACTACTACCCCTAATTCTTCCATCTTCTGCTACTTCAATGCCCTCCTTGACAAAAAGGGCAACTCCCCCCCCTTACCTGTTTTTCTATCCCTCCTGAATGGTGAATACCCAGGAACCATAATTTCCCAGTCATTTTTATCTGTGGCCCACATTTCCATGATGGCCACCAGGTCCACTTCAATGTCTGCCATCAGTGTCTGGAGCTCACTGAGTTTGTTATCTAGGCTCCTGGCATTAAGGTATACTCCCCTCCATTTGACTCCTACTGTAACTCTGCTATTGTCTTTTTCACATTTTCTTCCCTCCTTGTTTTTACTTATACATTTTACTTTCCTCCTCACTGGTATTCCTTCCCTTGGTCCTGTAAACCCTATTGTGTTCCCTGTATCCTATTTGTAGTTACAGTCCCCTAGATGTGGAGGAGTTCTTTCAGTTCCTACACAAAGTAGCAGCCCCATGGTACACTCAATCAACGTTGTTGTTTGATTGGCACAAGGCCCTGAGGGCCCTGTGCAAAAGCAGCAGATCCATGGGGTATGGCCCCAGACTTGTAGCTTGCTTTTTTTAGGGACCTGAGGGCCTATATAGAATAGGAGGCCAATGGGGGTATGGCCATGGACATACAGTATGTAATAGAGTTTTGCACAATGGGCCTTATGAGCCCTGTCTGAAGCAGCAGACCCATGATGTTCAGCTCTGGACCTAAGCACTGCCACAGATCTGTTGCTTAAATCAGCATGCCTGCAGTGCCTGGACACAGACCTGTAGCTTGGTGCTGGGTTATGAGGACGGGGCTAGGAAGGGGGTGGGCATTAGGGTTAAAACCCTAATACTACAGTTCCTTTTTTTGGCTTTACAACACTAACAAATGCAAGAACATTTTTTTATAAATAATTTCCTTAGTTTTTAAAAAAGCACAGCACCAAACCTGTACCTTGCTTTGCACATGGGCATGGTAGGCACTATATAAAACATCAGATCCACATTGCTTTGTGCCAGAACTGTAGCTTGTTTAAGGCTGGACAGTGTGTGCCCCACATAATGTAGCATACTTATCAGGCATGGCTGCAGACCTGTCCACTGCTTGGCACACAGGGTCATGTGGACCCCACAAGGAGCAAACGCCCCTTTGTGTAGTTCTGAAAGTTGCTGCTTGTGTGGTGATAGGGGCTGGTAATTAGCCTACCCTCAAAACATGGGATGAAAATGTTGTAATATGTTAAAGTTATGGGTGATATTAAAAAAGGAAAAAATGTTAGGACCGTGGTTTGGCCTCACGCAAGATGGCTACCTAGGACCTCACCTCTGCACTCATGGTGAACTAAATCTGACATCATCCTCAATAACCATGGAGTTTGAGAGAAGTAATAACCAAAGCTGACAGACCCTGATCTGAACAGCAGCATACTTTAAATATCTTTCTGGTTATGGGTAGTGCAAAGTAATACACCTGGGAAACAAAAACCCAGGGGAAGATTACACAATGAGGGAGGG
This sequence comes from Neoceratodus forsteri, assembly GCA_016271365.2. Lineage (NCBI taxonomy): Eukaryota > Metazoa > Chordata > Ceratodontiformes > Ceratodontidae > Neoceratodus > Neoceratodus forsteri. The sequence continues at coordinate 216,519,751 of CM057451.1, forward strand.
TAGTAACAACAACAAAAATGGAAAGGGACCCAGGGGTAATCATATCAGATGACCTTAAGGTTGGCAGCAATGTGAGAAGGTGGTAGGGACGGCTGGGGGGGATACTGGGATGTATAGGGAGAGGTATCACCAGCAGAAAACAGGAAGTTGTTATCCCCCTGTACAGACAGTTGGTGAGACCCCATCTGGAGTACTGTGTCCAGTTCTGGAAACCCCATCTCCGCAAGGACATAGACAGGATGGAGGCAGTTTAGAGGAGGGCAGCTAAAATGGTGCAGGATCTCCAAGAGAAGCCATACGAGGAGAGACTAAAGGAGCTTAATATGTATACCCTTGAGGAAAGGAGGGAGAGGGGGGACATGAAAAGAAATGTTTAAATACCTCAGTGGAATCAACAAAGTCCCAGATGGTAGCATCTTTCAGAAAAAGAGATGTGCAAGAACAAAGGGACACAATTTGAAGATAGTGGGGGGAATGGCTCAGGGGCAATGTGAGGAAGTATTTTTTTCATAGAGAGGGTGGTAGATGCATGGAACAGCCTTCCTGAGAAGGTTGTGGGGTCTAAAACTGTGGGAGAATTCAAGAATACATGGGGCAGACATAAGGCAATTTTTTGGGGGGGTAGTTAGAAATAGGCTGCTGGTTAAATATGATCTGCAGCTTATCCTCTAGGTAGGGAAATGGGCAGACTAGGTGGGCCAAGCAGTCCTTATCTGCCATCAAAGTCTATGTTTCTATGAGTAGCCACCATCAATGGCATCAATCAAAAAGTTTACCACACTACTACAACAAAATGGCCATGAAAAAACAAATTAGTTGGGACCCTGCATCCATCGAATGGATGTTCACTACTCTCATCAAACAGATGTTAGATGTAACCCTGGCATCAAATAACACCACACAGGCTATCCATCAGCTGACTTTTCTAGAGTGGAAAGTGGATTCCCATGAGGCAGTGATACAGGATCTGAGATCAAAAGTCAGGGAGCAGGGCCGCACCATCTCGTACTTAAAAAAGGTGGATGATCTGGAAAACAGAAACTGTAGGAATAATCTCAGGTTCTTGGCTTTCTGGAGGGTGTTGCAAATTGAAACCCAGTTGTTTGTCTTCAGCAGATGCTGCCTCCCCTGCTACAACCTGATGGGCCCACCAGGCTCGAGATTAAGAGAGACAACCGCTCCCTAGCACTATTACCCAGTCCTGGGTATAAACCACGGCCTATCCTGGCATAGTTTCAGAACTTCGCTAAAAAAGAGTTGATCATCACCAGGGCTAGAGAACTGGAGCATTTATCATGGAATGAAAACCGGATTTGCATTTTTCAGGATTACTCACAAGAACTGTCATACAGAAGATGGGAGTTCGCCAAGGCTCACCACCTAATGCACAGCATTGGACTAAAGCTTTCCCTCAGATACACAGCCTTCATGAGGCTTATTCACAATGGGATACTGTTATTATTCTCCACCCCGGCCAGACTTATGGACTTTTTTCTTCAAACATGGCCACACAGAATGAGAGAGCCACAGACTCCAGCTCACACCATGGCTGCATCTACCCCAACAAAAATAGACATACCGAAGGATTATGCACAGGTGGTAGGGGACAGAAACTTAGCTGAAGATGATGGAAGAGGGGCCCTCCCTCCAAGACATTGTAGAAGGCAACACCAACACAGGCACACAGAAAGAGACCATCCTGCAGAGCGAACCTGCTTTCAGAGCCCCAGCGGTGACCTGGACAAAGATGACGCTCCTGGGGAACTAAGCCCATACTTTTCTCAGAACTGTTATGCTCTGCTCTGACCCAGCTTGCCCATACATCCCCACACGCTTATTCAGACTCCACAGAACTGAGAGAAAAGACACTCACATCAGCAGTGATTACTATGGAAACCTGGGCTACCATGGTCTCACAAGCAGCTTTCTCCATGCAACTGGACTGCAACATGACACCTCTTCCACCACAGGCATTAAAAGGAATCTCCACCACAGCAGGTCTGGTGACAGATCCCGATCTGACAACCATGGAGAATGGCTGAAACAACATTGGAAAAGTGCTAGATTGTTCTTCCCGTTGGGAGGGTGGGGGAATGGAAGTGAATGAAGTGAGGCATACTATCAATAATGTTTTTTAAGCAGACAGTCTCTCAGAGGCCTTGTTAGAAGGGGCTCTTTGCCTGGGTATCAATTTCCTATTTTTCACAGTTACATGGATGAGTGCTTTGTTGGGAACCTATCACCCCTTCTCCAATTACTGCACTCTTACTAACGGAAACTTCTGGCTACGTGAAGGGATAGAATTGAAGCAATATGAGGGCCAATGTGTTGGGACATGATGCAGAGTCTCTATGCTAAACTGATCTAGGTATGCTTCTCCCTTAACCTTTACCCCCAGAGATGTCATACTGCTACAGGAAGGAGGAGCACTAAGACACTATTACCACTAAATTGGCTGTAGAGGAACACAGAGACTGCAAGTTCACTACATGGAACTTGTATTCTGAGACTGCACCTGCATTTACTGTTACTTACAGATCTGGTTCCCTATGTTATCTGTTTGGTAAAACACACTAGCTACTGGTGTTAATCTAAAAATATGGATTAGGGCCTTATCTATTTTTTTTAAGGTTTTATTCCCATGGATGACCCCGGGCAGCAGAGTTACTGGGATACTGGTGCCTGTAGTTCTGACAGCTAGGACATCTCTTCCCACCCCGGACTCTGAATGTCATATGCCCAAGGCAGAGTACAAAAAAGGTCTCTAAGGGAGTGGAAGAGAGTTGAAGAGAGGATATTTTACAACCAGATGCAAGCACCATAAGAAAAAGAATGCAGACACTACAACAACCAATAAGGGATTAATATAAATAAATAGGTTGTCACCACCAGTTTTCCATGGGTATAAGGTCTATTTAAATGTTTTAAGGTTGTTTATTTGTTCAAAGGTTTAAAGGGTTAAAAACAGTCACATATAGCTGACAAATAACCTCATAATAGCAGTTTTGATTGTTTTTCATCTATGAGCTAGAGACTAATGCATAGCTTGTTATAATGTGCTCTTGCTCTGTTAAATATGGAACCCTGGAGGGCAGAGAGAGGGCCTTAGTAGTAGTGATCTGCATCTTTCCCTCTATGAAACCCCTAGGTACACCTGAAGGTTAGCCTAGGAGTTGTACTCAGGCTAAGTTCCCCAGAGAGACTAGGTGGACCTTGTAAAGATACTGGCTGCTGGTCCTTAATCTACTGCTCTCATTTCACTACTGTGTTTATGTCTGTGTAACGTAGACAGCTAGTTCTGAGTGCTGTATCATTTCTTTTAATATAAAATGTATTACTGAATGTCTCCCGATGAAAATCAAATGCTCTAAGAGTGACCTCACTCATCCCCCTCCCAGATTTTAGCTGAGAGATGCAAGCCATAAGAAAACTGCTGACAGCATGTGAGTTCACACACACTCAGTTTTTAGACACTGTGTGTTACATGGAAGACTTTAATCAAGGATCCTGTTTCTCTGAGTTAATTACAAATTTGTTTAAGTAAATTTTGTTAAGAGAGAAATCATAAAGAAGGTTTATGACGTTGGAGAGGAACCTAGGTTGTTGCACAGAGGTGCAAGGTAGTAAATGTCCCTTTGAAGCCTGTGTGAAGGAGGATACAGCATGGGATCAAATGAAGTGTCATTTGAAGGACATGAATTATGCTGAAGTTGCAGAATGTAATACTTTTGCATAAGATATATATTTTCATATATCCTGACAGGGAGGAGCATGGTGACCTCCTGAAAAGATGTGGGGTAAAAGTCAGCTTTTAATTTAGTCTGTTTTACTTCACAGAGACACATTTTTACCTAGACTCTGACCACGAAACATCTTGGGAGCACTTTTAAGCAAGTATTTAGAGACTAAGTACTATAGTAGGAATTGTACTGTTTAAACCTTGTTTCTTTTAAAAGATTTGTATGGCTGGTGATATAAGAGTTCTGTATTTTGCGTTTTACATATTTTTAACTATTTTCATAAAATTCTTTTTTAGAACTTACTTGGTCTGTCTTTGACTGCCTTTTAGTTGTAAGAAAAGTATATGGTTATTGCAGATACTAAACATAAGCTTGAATGGTGATTCCAAACCGGAAAGAGAAACATTTTAAATCTGAGGTCGTTATTAAAGTTTTAAAGGGTTCATCTCTGTATACCTGGTTAGGTGCCCATAGGCAAAGATATCTGGCCCCCCCTGAAGACAGACATATTTGAGCCTGTGCATGGGGTATGCTAACAAGAGGTTAACAGTTTGAATCCATCCAGAACTTGAGACCAAAGGTTGATCCGAACTCACAAAAAACAGACAAGAGGGTTACCTTGTCTGTTACTCTGTTTACAAGACTGCTCTCAGAGGTTGGCACTTTGGGAGTAGAGGTCCTGACCTGCTGAGTGGGTTTGTGACAGTCTGTATATAGTTATGGTGTGAATAATAGTAGTTTTAGGTTAGTTATTAGCAGAGACACAAGTGCAAAGTTACAGCAATTTACTAGAACTGAAAATCCCAGACAAAATAATCCTCCCTGGAAACATGATGCTGAAATGCGTGTTCTCTTCCCAGTGCCTCATGGGGATGTACCAATGCTTTCAGCCTCTTACAGATGGACTTACAGTATATATATATAATTTAATTCCATGCTTTAGCCTTGACCATGGGAAAAATTGCATGCTACACATGAAACTATTGGGTCCTTAATACCCCAGTCAAAAGGAAACAAGTTTTATCCCATCTTAAGAGGCTGAAATCACAGATATCATTCTTGCAAGAATCCAAACTAACTCAGGAAGATCATACTAAGCTGGTGAGAGACTGGGTAGAACAGGAGTTCCAAGCTTCCATCCTCACCTGTAAGCAAGTGGTAACCATTCTAGTGTGCAGAAGTCTTATGTGGACCCTCACACAGGCTTGTAGTGATCCACAAGGTAGATGGGTTATTGTAAAAATACCACCAACAGCTTAATCTGGTTCAAGGTCAGTTGGCATTCATCTGTATCCCCCTCCCCCGGGTCGTGCCTGAAAATAGGCAGGATTTGTCTAGTGCACTTACCAGGTCAACAAAAGCTAAATAAATAAATACTCCCATGGGACCCCTCCTTTTAGGAAACATTTATACTCCCAATGAGGATGACATCCATCTTTATTCACACGGCTGCTCATAACATGGGACAACTGATCAAAGGCACCACCCAATGCTAATTGGAGGTGACTTCAACCTAACTCTTAGGGCCCTGTTAGCCAGAAGCTTGACAGGTGTTGAATATCATCTTGGGGAGGGTAACAGGCTTTGCATCAAATGATGCAGGACCAGGGACTAGCAAACATATGGAGGACCTTTCATCCTTGCAAAAGAGATTAACATATTACTCCACAGTCCATGGGACATTCAGCCACCTTGACCTGTGGATAACCTCACCCCCATTATCCAAGCAAATTTAGACTCCTCAATCCTTCCTATAGTTATTTTTGGCTATGCGCCACTACGACGCCAAATGTCATGGGGCTATCCACTGCCTACCTCTCCTTCCTGGAGGCTAGACCCCCTTCTGCTCTACGACCTCAGATTTAGTCCATGGGTCCAAAGGGAGGCCTTGCTATTCTTTGAGGACAATCCAATAGAAGACACTACAAATGGTAACACCTGGGAGGTCTTTAATACCACTATTCGAGGGAAGATTATTGAGTATGCAGCTACCAGATGCAAAAAGAGAGAGCAGCAACTCCACCAACTCTAACAGAAATTGCAAACAGCAGAAACTCAGTTTAAAGCACTGCCCAGACCCATTCCATGCTCCTCACTAAGCAGCACCATTATAGGACTGCAAATGGAGATTAATGCATTGCTCTCATGAAAGGCAGAAATCTCCATTCTCCATTTAAAACAGATATTGGGAGGGAGGTGAAAAAGGGGGGAAAAACTTGCCTACTATCTCTGAAGGCAGCAGACTGAAAGGCTTATAGCTAGGCATAAAGATTCCAGAGGGCAGGTACAAAATAAACCTCAACAGGTTAATAACATTATGAAAAATATTTATGCCACACTGTATTGCACTTCTCATAAGCAGTTTTCTGGAGATATTCAAGCCTTTCTGGTGAAGGTCAAACTCACTCAGCTGACCCCACGGCAAACTGAAATATTAGATGCACCAGTGTCCACATTAGAAGTTACATGAGCATTATTTTCACTGAACCAGGGCATGTTCCTGGGGGTGATGTTTTCCTGGCAGATTTTTTTTACAACTTTTGGCTCCCATTGTTTCCCCAATAGTTAGCATGGTGTATCTTGAAGTTGAGGTTAAGGGCATTTTCCCCCTACACTTAGGGAGGCAATTATCATGGTACTGACCCCCAAAAAGGGAAGAATCCCTCATTGGCAGCTAGCTGCAGACTATCTCCTTAATCAATGTCAACAGCAGGATTTATGTTAAAGTCTTAGCCAACAGACTCAACCCACTTCTCCCACACCTAATACATCCATCTCAGGTAGAGTTTGTTCAGGGACGATTCAGTGCTGACCACACCTGATCACTCCTCAGTCTTACACATTTGCCAAAAAACTCCTTTCATCTGTGGCAGCCATTGCCATAGACTATAAGAAAGTATTTGATTCTGTCAAATGGGACTTCCTACACTTAGTACTAACACACTCACAATTCGGCAAAAGTTTTCAGTCATAGATAAGTTCCATATACTCACTTCCCTCAGCAAGAGTCCTAAGCAACTCCTTACTTTCTGACCCTTTTCCACTACAGAGAGGAACCAGGCAGGGTTGCCCCTTGTCTCCACTCCTCTTTGCCTTGGCAGTAAACCCACTGGCAGCAGCAATCAGACAACATGCTGGAATCCAGGGCCTTGAAATTGGTCAACAAGAATACACTACCCTTATGTATGTAGATGATCTTTTAGTTCCCCTGGCAGACAGAAAAATATATGGAAGCTCTCCTGCACCTCCTCCGTAGCTTTACCTTGTGCTCAGGGCTAAAAGTCAACCATTCTAAAACAGAGGTTATGCCTTTAAATCAAAAATACCAATCCAGTATGGCTACTACACTTGATCTAAGATGGGTCCCAAAAGGAATCACATGCTTGGGAATTAAATTTCTCACAAACCTCAGTAGGATGTGGGGACTAAACATGCAGCAACTATTGGCCACCCTTAAAACAGAGTTTTCTGTGTGTACCCCCTTAACTGCCTACAACCTTAGGGGGTACTGGGGAAAGAAAAAGGAAAATGGCCTCACAGCTTATGGGGCTGGTGGGGGGAGGTGCTGCCTGGGTTGGTCAGAGACCCGACACGTGGTGCAAGTGGGGGTGGTCCCCCCTCCCCATGTCCATGCTCGGGGGTAATCTGAGGCAGGATGGGGCCGAGAACCACACCAGGATCCATGCCCCCCTTTCAGGCCATGATGGTTAGCTGCAGAGACAAAAAGGGCATGAACAGGTAAAAATATAAATTAAAAGCAGAGTTTTATCACTGGAGGTTTCTCCAACTCACTACGGCCAGGAAAACTGCAGCCATAAAAATGGTGACTGCTCCTAAGATATTTTACCTGCTGTCCAACATTCCCTTGGAGATCCCAATAAGCTGGTACACCAAGGCTGATATGATTATTAGTGATTTGTATGGGGGTATGAAATACCTAGATATAGCCATAACAAATTGAGGGCTCATTGGAAGGAAGGAGGATGGTGCCTTCTTTGGATTTAAGGATACAAATGGACATTTCAGGCAGTACAAATGCTACACTTGTTCAAGCAAAGGGCAGACAATTCCCCTCAGTGGGTTCATATGGAAGAGGACCAGGGTAAGGTACATGTCCTGTCTCTCTCTTCTTATACACCTCCCCTTCTAAATGCTTTCAACCTCATCCTACTGTTAGACCAACAATTAATTATTAGGCACAGCTACATTGTAAACTGAACTCTAACCCAACTTTTTGTGCCCCTTTGGGGCAATCCATCTATTCTGACAGACCAAAAGGTCAAATTCTGGCCCCACTGCCCATCAAAAGGCATTCAGTGCCTAAAGGATGTTCTTGCTCCAGGAAAACCACTGGTAACCACTTTCCAGGCTCTGTGCTATAACTGGAATTGTCCTCCAACAGAACTTCTGGAGGTACCTTTAACTTAGAGGTGCAGTCCAAACCCTTCTCTGCAAGGTCCCTCAGAACCCCAAACTGGCCTTTGTGGGTAAGCCGCTGTCACTACCTAAAGGGAAGGCAAGCCAGATATATTCAGCCGTCCAAGACAAGTTGCCCAATCAGTTACAGGAATCAAAAATGTAATGGGAGAAGGCTATGTACATTACCATAACTGAGCAGCAATAGCACAGTTGTTGGCAGTTCAGACAAAAAGCATTTACATTTTAGTAATTTTCTCTTCCCAACCCCTCTTCTCTACCTGTTGATATATGTACAGATAATAATTATGTTAAGTGGTTTGTTGATTGGTTCTGCATATGTTAATGTATGTGTTTATATTGAAAATTGCAAATAAAATATGATTTAAAAAAAAGCATTTGCAGACACCAAAAGTAGGCTGATACAAAAAAATACTCTGTTCCTGGTATAGAACCCCAGTATTCCTTTATAAAGCTAAACAACTTAATTCTGATAAATGCTGGAGATGCATGGCACAGACAGGGGACCTATATCATATTTTATGGGAGTGCTCCAAACTACATCCCTTCTGGAAACATACCTGTGGTTTAGGCACCAAAATCTTTCACAGCAAGATACCTCAGTCTGTAGTTTTGTGGTTATTAGGCATGAAATCAAAAGCCCCTCACCTTACAGCACTGGAAAACAGATGGCTACCTTTATTAAGCATGCAGGCCAGATGGCTAAACTTGTTCAGATGGCTCAGCACTGAAATGTACAGTAGCAATTGCTCACCATGGGACATATATTTAAGAACGTACTGGGGAGACAGTCAGAGGGGTTAGCATGGGAGCCAGAGAGAGATTGTGTGTCTGTGTGTGTGTGGGGGGGGGGTTGTTTTCCACATATATATTTTTTCAGATTTGTGATAGGAGGAGGATAGCAGAACAAAAGGTGGCAGCCAATCAATGTGGAGAGAGGGCTGTACTGGTGGCTCACTGTGGAACTTAGTATCTACTTGGGTGGCAGTGGGAGGAGGGGGTGGAAGCCAGAGGGTGGGTTATGGTGTAAGGTTGTTTTAAACTTTGTGGGGGGCAAAAGTGAACCACCAAGGTTGGGCACCTGGTGGTCATTAAATTATATTTTTTTATTAATAAAAAGACTTGACACATCAGGGTTGGGCAACCATCATCAGGACTAGGTTTGGAGAGAGGTACCTGACACTGGGATTCAGCAAGTGATTTCAGAAACTACAGTAATAGAAAATGATGGATTTTTTTTAATTCATGATTTATTTAGAAGTCTGTAAATGCATCTTGTTCATGGAAGTTTTGAGGGGAAACACACTTGTTATTTTTTTTCCTTCATAATTAACTTGGAAGTAGGGCTTTGAAAAAACAAAAAATATCCACTGGTGGAATTTGCGAAAAAGTTGGACTTTCACTTCTGCAAAAGTTCAGAAATCATTTTGGCAACTTTTGCATAAATTCTGACTTAGGACAGTGGAATAAAAGTCTGAACTGTTGATTAATGTTTTAAACTGGCAAACAAAATTCCATAGAACTGATCACTGTCAGATGTCATTTCTGTGGAATTTCTTTTGGCAGTTTAAAGAACGTATTTAACAACAGTTTTGCACACCCCTCCTCCTGTTCAGAAGGTGGGAGTTATTTGAAAAGCAAATTGTAGTTTGATTAATTGGAGTGGGTACAAGAATACAAAATATCAACAGTATTTCCAGTAAGTAGGTAGCATATTCTATTCATGCCATACCTCCCAAAATGTAAAAAAAAAAATTGAATTTGCTTCCAGTTGTTTACTGATTATAAATAAGTGAAACACCACTTATTTGGTAGATATTTTGTGCTGGACATCTTTTGTGCTTAAAGTGGCATGCTATTATTTTTCATTTTAAAGCTATTTGCATTTGTTTGTTGCAGAAAGTAAAACAAAAATTGATTTTTCTGCTGCTTTTTTGTTAATAAAAAAACACCTAAAAGCTATCTCAGATGAAACACCACCCATTTAGTGAATACTTTTGTGCTGAACAACTTTCCTGTTCACAGTACCATGCTATCATTTTTATTTTAAAGTTATTCACATTTGAGTACAGTTAGTAGACCTAGAATACATCTGCATAACTGGCATCTCTCTCTCTTCTTCGGAATCAAGGCAGTCATTTTAGGATTCTTAACGAAGGATTTTTGAATCAGGAGAGGCTGTGTTTTCAATTTTCAAATGCTATGATATTGCATTTATCCTACTTTAATAAATGCAGTTTCAGTATATATGTAAACAACAGCCTCTTCTTTACAAGCCTGTGGAGTGATTTAAAAAAAAATGTGTAAAAATATGGTTTAAGTGTCCTTTAATGCATTACTCTGCAATTCATACATCACACCACAATTCAGTGAGTCACTGAACTGCAGAATTAATGTATCACTGGCCCTGTATTAATTTAGTAAGTTTCCCTGGTGTCTAGTGGCATCCCCCACCTGATGATTGCTGGCCCCATACTAACTTTAATATGTTTCCCTGGTGTCTATTGGCAGCCCCTTCCCCCACCATCCGATCACTGTCCCCATATTAATCTAATAATTTGCTTCCCTGGTATCTAGTGGCAACTCCAACTCTCTGCAAGCTGCCACACCACAGCAGGGTGTGCTCGAAAAATGATCAATACTTAAATCTCAGAATCAAGCACTACCCACCATCAAACAAGGCCATGATAACAAATAAATGCCAAAAAGTATGAAATTTAATAATACAGCAGTAAATAAATGGTGCAAACCTCATACATGCTGATAGCAAAGGCCAGAGAGCAAGGCAGAGCCCTACTGACTTCTAACAGTTTTGCAGTAGCCTCTTCTTTTTTGGCATTTATTCTGTGTCATGGCCTTGTTTGGTGGTGGGTAATGCTTGATTCTAAGATTTAAATCTAGTGGCACTTTCCCTTGTCCGATCACTCTCCATCATTTATGTCTATGGTGTCTAGTGGCCCCCTGCACTGCCCACACTGGGTTGGGTACACCAACCTGCCACACACCCCTTTCCATCATCTTCAGCCAGGTACCGGGGGAGCCCATACAGTGACCAGAACAGTCCTCCTCTCTCCACCTCAGCCTGCCACCATATGAAATTACAGGGAGTGTGAGATCTGACTACTGTAAAGGGAGAGTCCCTTACTGTAGGCAGGTCACATACTCCCTTTCATTGCTTACAGAATCTGGCTGAGGTGGTGAGAGGAAGGCTATGCTGGTTGCTGTATGGCCTCCCCATGGCACCTGACAAAGTCTATTGAAAGTGGGGGTGGCAGGTTGGTGCACCCAACCTGGTGTGGGTGGTACAGGGGGATCACTGGATGCCAGGGACCTAAATGGGACTTAAACAGTGATTACTAGCTGGAGGGTGGGGATTGCCACCATACACCATGGTAACAAATTAATACAGGGCCAGCGATAAAAGGGTGGGGAAGGGGGTCAGTAGACACCAGAGAAAAATATTATTAAGTTAATACGCAACCATAGATCAGAGTGTGAGGGGAGCCACTGGACACTAGGTAAAGGTTTTTTTTTTTCATTCACTGAGAATGGTACAGAGCTGATCACTGAACTGAGGAACAATCACATGAATTATGGATTAGGTATTAGTTCTGCAGTTCATATGTATTATTCTGCAGTTCAGTGAAGAAATTCTGTTTAACTGGGTGAACATTTGCCAAACACATTTTAAAGATTTCCAACTTTGCCAAAGTCAGAAGTTCAGAAAATTCTGTGAATGTTGCAAAATTTTGTGAAAGTTTTGCTAAAGTGAAATTCACAACTTTTGTCCAGCCCTACTTGGAAATCAGTCATGTATGAAAAAAAGAAATATTGCATTTCAGCTTTTTTTTTTCCAGTGTCTGCACATGTGCAGGTTTAGAATTTTTAAACACATGCACATTTTAAAGTTGGGCTTTTTGCATCATTATGGATTTTAAATGATTTGTGTAGTCTATAACTTATAACTACTAGCCTAATTGTTTTGAAAACTGGGTAAACTTATCAACTGAGACAGAAACAATGCAAGTCAATTTTCATAACGTAGGTTTTAAGAGTGTTGAGTTATAAATAAGGGTTCTGACACAAACACTAATTTCATTCTAAAGTACTGGCACTACCACAGCAGTAAAATATGCATAAAACAGATGATAGGCAAGCATGGTGTATGGGGAAATATACTGTTGAGGGAACTTAATTAGGTTATAATACCATGAGTACAGGGGGCAAGTGGTGTTATAACCTTATTAGGGCCCCCACAATGGTATGTTTTCCAAACAGTACTTTAACCTATCCTTCATTTTATAAAATGCATTAGCATAGTGTCCTTTAACTTTTGATCACATTTGCATTCATTTACAAAGTTTTCTTTCTTTCTTTCTTTCTTTCTTTCTTTCTTTCCTGTTTTTACATAGTGTACTGGCATTTTTGGTTTCTGTTATCCTGCCATCACTCTGACATCATTCAGATGGCAAATGGCCAAAGTGGTGAGTGGAGGTCCGTGCCTGTTCTTATTCATAATGCTGTGGTTTTGCATCAATATTGTGGGCAAGGCAGGTTGCAGGTAGCAGGTCCTGAGTGGGTTGGGGGGGTCGGGCATCTACTAGACTATGAGAGAGTTCAGGATTATATATATATATGGCAATTAGGGGGTTCAATAGACTACCAGGAAGTTTGGGGTTATACATGTTGGGCGACTGGGGTCTGCTAGACTACTAGGAAATTTGGATGTTTACATGACTGGCAATCGAGGGGGAGCACAGCATTACACAGGAATAAGGACATGGTTTTGGAAGAGTTAAATAGTGCTGCAATGGTGGCTGTTTTAGTGTTGTCAAAAATCATTGAATATATTGCTTCACTCTGTATGCATGGGGGAATCTCTTATTTGCACGGGCAAGGCAATACAGTATATTCATTGCAGTCATGCAATTGAGCTGGTGTGGTGCACCAGGGGCTTTTGAATATGGCCCCTGCCCTGTCGGCTCACACTGTTCTCTATTAGCTGAGTAGTAATATGGTTTGTTCTGTGCTAAGCATTTGAATAAGGGGACCATTGTTTTCCTATACAGCATACTTTACCCACTTAGAACATGTTATTTTCACCTAGAATCAGGAAAAAGAACACAGAAAACAATGGACAAGATAGAAAGCCTACATTAAAAAATGCAGTTCTCAGCTAAAACAAGGCAAAACAAAGATAACACATTACAGAAAGTGTGGTATATATCAAATACAGTTCATAAAGAAGTGGACTGCAGTAGAATAAAATATTGATTCCATATACTATATTAGTGGTAAACTTCATTACTAACCCACGGCATTGACACTCTTTATTAATTGGTCATATATAGGACTGTGCAAATTTCTAATCTGACAGCACAGCTGAGGTGAAGTCAAAACTTTGCACTAAATGTGGTAGGACAAAACTCCCAACTTCGGGACTATGGGGGGAGAATTTTCTTTTTCTTTTCTTTTTTTTTATTTTCTATTAAAAATCATACTCACTCTCTTGTGGCATAAACCCCACACCAACAGTTGCTACAACATCTTACCCCCCAGCCCTTCCCCACTCTCATAGCATCCACCACCTTCATCCCTCCCAGTTTCCCAGAGAAGCATCTATGTTCATAAATATGTCATTGCTTTCAGCGACATAACTCTTTTACCCAACCCAATTATGAAATATCCTCAGTTTAAAATTGTACCCATCCCAGTCCCATTATTAAGTAAAAAGGGGGAAGAGGGTGTTGGGTGGCAGTGGGTGGTGGGGTGGCGATATATTATATATGAGTAATGGGACCAGCGTAGGTGGTGGTTAGAATTTAAAGTGAGGATATTCCACACCGGGGGGGAGGTGTTACGTCACTGAAAGAAACTACAAATATATACTTATATATATATAGGTAATAGTGGCATGGTGGTGCCACTATAGTTAGGGTTGAGTACCCCATTTAAGGTTAAATCTGAAATTTTGCAATTTAATAACTTTGCCACTGTATGATAGATTTGCCTGAAATTAGGAATGCACAGTCTGGTACCACAGTTCTCTGGACTTGCCAACTTTCATTACAGTCGGATGTATGGTTGCGGAGCTACAGAATGCCAAAAAACGCATAAATTATGCATTTTTGTGCATTCTTTGCTCACGCCTATAGCCCACATAGTTTGTGCAACCTGTCCAAAACCTTCAAGGAACATGCAGCCAGGGTCCCTGGTGTGCCTTTCAAAGATTTTGTGAAAAAATATTAAATGGTTTAAAAATTATTCACAATACAAGTTTCCCATTATTGTCAACAGGAAAAGTTAACAAAATATGCGAAAGTGTCGTAAACGCACTTTTTACTTTTGCAAATGACCCGTGTAGTGTTACAAATCAGCCATCTTGTTTTCAGTTTGTGGTTACAGAAGTGCCTGGCATTTAAATTTGGGACCCTCTAGGGACACAATTCTTGCTGTGTTCACCTAGTTGAGCCATGAGGATGCTAGCCTTGTCTTTTTTGGGGGGTAAAACACCCCCGAGATATGTTTTTAAATTTTTTGTAAAAAGTAGTGTCGCAAAGTACTTTCGCATATATGACACTGTCATGATTTCATTTTCGAAAGTGTCATGATTTGTGACACTTCTTTGCTACACTATGCCCAAAACTATAGGAAATCTTTGCCACCCTGCTGCAAAGAACAGTTTGGTCTTTAGGGCTGAAATTTGGAGGGAAGAAAGTCAAGATCCCACAGATGTGCCTTTTGGTGGTTTGGTGACAAAATATTACAGGGCTGCAAAGTTACAGCACTCCAAAGTTGATGATTTTTCCCACAGGCTAACATTATAGCATCCACCGTGCCTTTCGGGCCCATATCTCGAAAATGGTTCGAGATACGGACTTTTCATTGGAAGAATGCTTAGTCCCCCATTAGGAGGCTCAGTGCAAAACTAGCTTGGAATATCATAAATAATATGAGATTTTCAATTTTTTTCTACATAGTACAGTTCCTGAGATATAAGGCGTTTAGCATTCCAAGTGCTCATTTTCTGCTCCGAGAGCCATTATTATGCACACATTCTTTGTATTCACTGTGCTTCTGAATGCACCTTTTTGGGGAAAAAAAAGAGTATGCATTTGCGTTACTGTTACCATTAGCATTTTCACTTGCATTTCCATTATCGTTTGCATTAACGTTTCCATTTATGTCACCGTGTGTGTTACCCTTTGTGTTTGTGTTTGCGGTTGTGTTTGCGTTACTGTTACTGTTTGTGTTTCCGTTACCATTTTTGTTTGCATTTACTTTTGCATTACTGTGTGCATTACCATTTCCATTTGCATATGCGCTTGCATATGCATTTCTGTTTGTGTTAGTGTTTCCTTTGGTGTCATCATTGGTGTTACTGTAACAGTTTGAGTTTCCAATTGTGTTACTGTTACTGTTTGTGTGTTCATTACCGTTTGTGTTTCCATTGGCCTTAGTATTTGCATTTTTGGTAGTGTTTCCATTGTTTGACTGCGTTACTTTTTCCTTCTGCTTCGCTGTTGCCATTGCTGTTTGTGTTTCTATTGAAGTTTGCATTTTTCTTACCGTTTTCGTTACCGTTTGCGTTTCTGTTGCTGTTAGCGTTCGCATTACCATTTCTGTTTTCATTTACGTTTGTGCTTGTGTTTCTCTTACCAGATGCATTATCATTTCCATTTGCATCACCATGTGTGTTACCATTTGCGCTTGCTTTTTGTGTCACTGCTAGCATTACTATTTTCTTTTACCTCACTGTTGCCATCACCATTTGCGTTAATGTTACTGTTAGTGTTTTTGTGTTTGCACAGTGCAAAACAATTGTTTTCACTATTTTCCTGCACTTTCTTCTGTGACACATAGTGCAGCCAGAGTGTGGTAGAGTGATCTGAAACTTGCCATGCAGAAAGACCTTTACTGAAGGAACATGCCAGTTTTTGTTTTATGAAAACATGTTGTTCTGTTCCAGAGTTATTGCCATTTGAAGTTGGCCCCCTCATGGTTACAGATTTTTTAGCCTCCGGGTCTGCATTTTAGTGCATTTTCAGGCTTGATTTCCTCCATTTTGTGGTGAAAGGCTTCTTAAAGGTGAGAAACATAAAAATTGAATATCTCTGGAATGGTTTGATCTTTTCACATGAAATTTGGAGGGTGTTGAGGAGATGTGAATAATGCTGTTTACGTGATGTAAAAATAATTTGCTGCAGAGATACTGCATGACACCATTAACGTTTTGTGCATAGTGTTCTGCATGGTGCTTCTGGCTTGACATTTATAGCATAGGTATTACTAGTAGTATGGAGGTGCCTTGCAGTGGTTTGGTGTGTAAAACATTAACAGGTGAGGAATAATGCCACACTGACAAATGAAAATTTGGTTCATTGCACTTCATTAACTTCTGAACTGTGTGTCCAATTTACCTGGCATTTGGAATGTACAAACATTTATAATACATCTTTGACTGTGACAATTTCCAGGTTCCTGCCACTTACAGTTGCTGAATTGTGCATGTTACGTTGTTTGCTCGTGGTGCTGTGCGACCGTTCAACAGATGTACAAACAGTTCTGGACACATGGTGTGCTATGGTACATGTCTTCTTTTAACAATTTTTGGTTCCATCAGACATATAGTTCTTGTGTAGTGAAGTGGCAAAAATGTTCTTTTTGGCAGTCCTGCACAGCTTTCCTGGCGTGATACTGTGCAACTGTTGAACAGATTCAGATAACATTTGTTATACATGTTGTGGTATGGTATAAGTCTTCATTTACCAATTTTCATTTCAGTCAGTAATACAGTTTTTGCACAGCAAAGTGACAAATATTCACATGGTGGGAGCGCAGGGCCCGAAGGGCCCGTGCTCCCACCACCACATTCCATTCACTATTTATAGTGCACATTCTCAAAAAGAAGGGAAATTCATGGCAAAAAAACTCAGTTTAATGCATCAGTTGGAGTTGTTCCACAGTGAAAAAAGTGAGGAAATTCAGTGTTAGAGTTGCCACCCCTTGCACCCCAACCCACCCCTCGCCCCACCAACAGGCACCAACATGTGTGTTGGGGTGGTCAGTCCTAACTCTCACCCCATTTTCCTATACTGCACCAACTCAGCTTATTTACACATGGAATTGGGTGATAGGGATGTTGACCCCAACGTACACTCCAATGCCTGTAGGTGGAGGGAGGGGTGGATGGGAGTGCAAAGGGTGGCAACCCTAATACCAAATTTCCTCACTTTTGTCACTGTGGAACAACCTTAACTGATGCATTAAATGGATTTTTTTTCCATGAATATATATATATATATATATACATACATATATATACATATATCAGTACAGAAAGTTTTGGGGTAGAAGGAAGGTGGGTGCTTTTAGTGTGGGGGAATTTTGAGGTAACATGTTCTTGAACTTGTGGGGTTGGAGGGAATGATTTTGTGCTCCATGGGGAGTTTTCTTATAGAAAGAAAAGCTGGGGAGGAAGGGGGTGGGTGCTTTTAGCGTTGGAAGAATTGGGATTAACATATTTATTTATTTATTTGATTTTGTTGACCGGGTGGGTACACTAGACATAGAAATGCCTATTTTCAGGTATGTCCCGGGAGGATACAAGTGAAGTACAAGACAACAACATTAGTGTGATACAGCACACATAAACAAATACAGTAAAGAGTTAGCCAGGATAGTAAAGAACATCTCAGACATTAATGGTCAATCACAGTAGGTAGTCAAAGACATGTATAACAAGATCAATTGCAAAGAGATGGGATAAGTGCAACAACAGGTTAAGAGATTCATGTAAGTCGTAACATAAAATAGTGAGCAGAAAACGCAAGAATAGCAGATCCAAGATACAACAGTGTCAGGTGGGGGGGGACAAGAAGAGGGTAGTTTAGGGTGTAGAGCAGGTAGGGTGGGAGTAGAAAAGGGGATGCAAAGCAGGGAATGGGTTTATAGTGGCTGGAAACAGGTACAGGGACTTACTGTGAGTAGGTGTTGGCGGTGGAGCTTCCTAAAGCCAGTATGTGTAGGAGCAAGATGAATTTCTTGAGGGATAGTATTCCAATATTTAGGGGCAACATGGGAGAAAGCTCGAGTGCCCATTGTGGTCCTACATCTAGGGACATACAGAGGTGTCTGGTCAACTGAGCGGAGACCACAAGAGGGGGTTTGAGGGTGTAGCAGCAAAGCAAGAGATTGAGGAAGACCTGCTCATATAGTTCCATCAATTAAGGTGCCATAAGATAGGAGGTGATGGGCCACTGGACTAGGCCATTCTAGGTCCGCATAGAGCAGACAATGATGTTTGAGCCAAGGAGAGGCAGAAGCATAACGACAAATGTTATTATACGTCGTGTCCCATGTATGGAGGGAGGGCTTGGTTGCACCTAGATAGATGACAGAGCCATAAGCCAAGGATGGGAGAAGAAGGCCTTGTGCCACGGCAAGCCTGGCTGATGGGGTAAGGGCGTAGTTAGTACGGTAGGCACCTCCAATCTTGGTATTGACTGATTTACAAGTTGTAGCGATGTGGGGATCAAAGTCCAAGAATTCATCAAGAAGAATACCAAGGTATCTAAAGGATGTGGTGTTGACTGCCAGGGATTTGTTGGAACAGGATATATTGAATGAGTTACTATTTACTTTTAGTTTAGCAGGAGAGCCAAAGAGCATTGCCTGAGTTTTCGTTTCATTGAGAACAAGACGGTCAGCAGAGAGTCAGGACTGTATGTTTTGGAACTCCAGAGATAGAGAGTTATTTAGGTCCGATACATTGCTGGCACTTTGGTAGAGTACAAGGTCATCTGCATAGAGCAAGGTAGAGCAAGTAGACACTCGTAGTGGGAGGTCATTTATGAAGATCGAGAAGAGCAGTGGGCCAAGTGTAGATCCCTGTGGGACACTAGTATGTATGGATGACAGGTCTGACAGTGCTGAGTTAAAAGCAACAGCCTGCTGTCGATTTGATAGATAACTACGGAACCAGTTCACAGAGTCAGTGGAAAAGCCAAGGGAGGTAAGCTTTGAAAGGAGAAGGGTGTGATCAACAAGGTCAAAAGCCTTGGTGAGATCAATGAAAGTGTTGCCTATCAGGAGACCAGAGTCCATGGCTGTGTAAATATCATTGGTAAGTTTCAGAAGGGCAGTAGAATTACTGTGGCCTTTACGAAACCCATGCTGGGAGCCAGAGAGGAGGTTGTGTTTCTGAAGATACTCTATGGTTTGCCTTGCAACTAGTTTTTCAAGGATTTTACTGAGCACAGGGAGGATGGCAATAGGCCGATAATTGGCCATCACTTTGGGATCCCCTTTCTTCAGGATTGGTGTTATCCTAGCTATCTTCCAAACATCAGGGACTACCCCATGACATAGCGACATGTTGAATATTTTGGTTAAGGGGGAGGCTATGAGTGGGGCAGCGGCTTTCAGAAGCCTAGGTTCAAGACTATCAGCAGCAGGGCTGGTGTTGTCGAGGGATTGTCAACAGTAGCTTAAGGACTTCAGATTTAGTGACGCCCGGAACCTGAAGAGTGGATGGGGAGTATCGAGCCTTAGCCATAGGAGAGGATGTCAGGTGGCTAGAGGGAAGGAGGCTAAGTAGTATGACAGATCCGAGAAATGATGGTTGAAAGAGTTGGCAATGGTCACGGGGTTGTTACAATGTATGCCATTCAGTAGCATATCATTTGAGGTAGACTGTTTAGCATGACCAAAGAGAGATTTGATGACAGACCAAAATTTTCGCGAGTCTCCTCCAGCATTGATTAGTGAGTCTTTACAGAAAGAGCTTTTTGCTAGACGGGTGTTTCTTTCACAGGAGTTTCTCAAAGCCCTGTAGTGATTATAGTCTGCCTGCAGTCCTGAGGCCTTATATGTTGCTGAACTTGTGGAGTCGGAGGGGTGATTTTATGCTGCATGTTTTTTTTTGTTATTTTTTATATTGAATGAAATTTTAAAAAAAGGAACATTTGTTTCATGTTGTTGAGGCAAAGTTGGGAACTTCATTCTGCTCTGCATTATGTAGTATGAAGTTCTTGGCTTTGCCTTAACTACACTGGAGAATTAAAAAAGCTTTACACTGTCCTATATACGACCTCTTAGTCATGAGTGGGAAATCTATGAGTTAGTTATAAAGGCCTTAACACTCATGCATCAAATAAATATGTTATTCTACTGAACCCATTACAGTATGTGTTTGATTAGAAAATGGGGAGAGGGGGATGAAGGTGTGTGCTATAAGGGTGGAGGGTTGAAGTAACATGGTAGAACTGTTGGTGTGGAAGTGGGTTGGTTTATAACATGCAAAGGAAGTTTTTTTTTTTATTTTAAACATGAACAACATTTTTTTTGCTATCTCTATTTATGCCCCTGCACTGACCCCTTGGACCTCTCTCCAGTGAGGTCTCTCAGTGCAACCTTATGCCACCCAGCCTGAGGTCCTCCCTAGTCTGGTCTCCATTCCCAGGAACACTCCTCCACATCTACTGACCACCCTACCCCCGGCTCTACAGCCTCCGGGGTGGGACAGCCTTAACTCCTCTGGTGCTCTAACTAGAATCAGGAAGGGTGGCTAGTTAGTGGGGGAGATATGGAGACCAGCTGGGATGGACCTGGCTGAGGGTGTGGGGGCTGGCCATTGCACCCACCTTTGTCTGTCTGTCTGGGTGCCAGGGTCCTTTTTCCTTGTTTATTCTCCCAGGGAGTGCGGATGTGCAGTACCATCCAGTGCAGCATGGGTGTGCTCCCACACCTGCCAGCAGGACTTATGCTGATGCTCCATAACCCTTATGTGTGCCCTCATCTGTTGTGATGCTCCCATTCTCCACTTGGAGCTGCAGGTGCTACGAGGAGCACTAACCCACCCACCAAGGAGAGGAGAGCAGTCTAACGGATTCTCGATCCTCTCCTCCCTGGCCGACCCCCAGTGACCTGCATCCACTCCTGAACCCAGATCACCAGCATGGCATGAGGTAAGGCTGATGCCTCAATCTTCAGCACCACCTGGCTGGCTAACACTAACAACATTTTAAAGAAATACAATTACACTAGGTGGCAATTTGCTAGTAAAGGTGCCACTATGCATGGACTTAGTCTGGCTGCACTACCCAGAGTGGTACCTTCACCAGAAAAGTATTACTATGCATAGTCTCTCCCTGGCAAAGTACCTGGCAAAGTGTCCACTTTGCAAGGCAAAGATGTATGCCAAGGCTACATGAATCGGGCCCCTTTGCGTAGTGCTACATGAAGCAAAGTTAAAGAACCTTAACAAGAAATAAAGTCATATTGGCTCCCATGTTCACAACCAACCAGATGCACACCCAAAACGATGTGCCACACAAGAAAATGGGCCTGCTGATTCTGGCATGATATTCATCAATCAGCCAATCAACTTTATTTGGTATAGCGTTTTATCCATTTTGACCCAGGGCACTTTACAAGCAAGCAAAACATTTAAAACAGCTGTAATAGATTACATAATACATTACATACTATAAATAAAATTAAATTATTAACAGCTATATCTGGTTTGAAGGAAATGCTTGATTAAACAGAAATGTTTTCAGCTCCCTTTTAAAGATCTCTACGTAGAACTGTCTCTCAGAGGGCGAGGGACGGAGTGCCACATGGTTGGTGCTGCAAAAGAAAAAGCACAAGCACTGGATGTTTTTTAAATATACGTAGGGAACATCCAAATATCTCTCGCCTCTGAATGTAGGGAATGGATAGGGTGGGTAGGGCCATAGGAGGTCTTGTAGGTAACCAGGCCCCTGACCGTGCAGGGCTTTATAGGTCAGCAAACCAACCTTGAAGGTGATCAACCACTTAATTGGCAGCCTGTGCAGAGAGCAAAGCACAGGTGTAATATGACAAGATCTTGACAACCCAGTCAATAACCTGGCTACAGTATTCTGTACTAGCTGCATGTGGTTAAGATCCACCCCAGATAGCTCCAGTACAGGGCATTGCAGTAGTTGACCTGTGATGTCATGAAGGTATGGACCAATGATAGTAGAGTTCCCGGGGATATCGGGTGTTTAATCCTGGCAATATTATTCAGATGGTAAAAGGCTTTCTGGACCACAGATGACACCTGAGCTCTAAGTGTCAACTGCAGTCCAGTACAATGCCAAGATTTCTCCCTCTGACTGAAGTGCGCAACTGTAAGCCACCAAACCTAAGCCCGGTGACCTGTTCAAGTTGTCCACTCCCCCCCCCCGGCAAACCAAATCCACCACCAGTACTTTAGTCTTGTCCGGATTCAACCTCAACCAGTTGGCATTCATCCAGTCCTGGATTTCAGCGAGGCACTGATTGAACACTGAGACCACCTCACACTGTCTGGGAGCAAAAGGAAAAGGGAACATTGTTTAACCAGAAGTAGCACATTAAGCCAAAACTTGTTTCCAGATGTGATCTGGGAGCACAAGAAAGTTAAGTGACTTGCTCAGGATCACACAGTATGCACCTAGGCGGCTGTGAGATTCAAACCCAGGACTCCAGATCTGCAGCTCAGAGCCTTAACCCACTGCATCATACTGCCTCCTAAGATAGGTATAGCTGAGTATCATCCACATAACAGTGAAAACTCATCTCATACCATCTAATAGAGTCCCCTAGTGGCAACATATACACCACAAACAACATGGTGGCCAAAATGGAGCCCTGTGGGACTTCACATGGCAGAGGCATCAATGAGAAAAAATTCCCTGGTGCCACCTATTGCATCCTGCCAGTGAGGAAAGATTGAAAACAGTTGAGGACTATAGCAGCCAGTCTGCAACAAACCCGCAGATGCTCCAACAGTACCCCATGGTCCATGGTGTTAAACGCGGTAGAGAGAGCAATGAAAAGCAAGATTGAACAACTTTCTCGATCTCTTGCCACTGGAAGATCACTCATCACCTGGAAAAGGGCAGTCTCAGTACTGTGTCTCTTTCTGAAATTTGACTGGAGAGGATCGTAGATGTCATGAGCTGTTAAATGGGTCTTCAGTTGAAGGGCCACCACCTTCTAAATAACCTTCCCCACAAAGGGAAGGTTAAAGACAGAACTGTAGTTGGTAAGGCAGTCCGGGTCCAGTGAAGGTTTCTTCAGAAGTGGTCTAACCACTGCCTCCTTCAGGGGTCCAGAAAAGACCCCCTTCACTAGGGAACACAGGACTATCCTGGCCAGGACTGGGCTGATGACATCAACACACCTTATTAAAATATGTCTTTGGTCCAGATTCAAAATAGTTAGTTAGCCTCAACTCCTGGATGACCTTCACAACATCCATGACAGCCAACTGGTCAAAGTCGAATCAGACAGGCTGAAAAATGCCTGCAATATCAGGTCTACCGCTGCAAATCCCACTAGAGGGTGCAGACTAAATTTCTGACCTGAGAAAGGCAATCTTATCAGTGAAAAACAGAGCAAACTCATCACACCTTGTTTTTTTTTTTTTTTATACTTGGGTGTACTTTATTCCTTATATTATTAAATATATACGTGAAAATGCTAGAGACATGGTAGGCTAGAGATAGCTGACCTCATGCACATTTTTTTTTTTCCATTCACTTTTTATTGAGTTTAATAAAACAGAAACACAGAGGCGGAATATAAAACATGAGAGACATTACATGGTGTGCAACTACTTATTGTCCATAAAAAGCATACAGAAGAATTCACACCTTAAACATGTGCCTCTGCAACCCCATCCCCCACCCCTAAGGCCTCCTCCCCCAAGCCCCCACACCCTAAAACAACCCCAGACACAAGGTGGTGTGCAATGATCAGTTAAACTGGGATCTATGACCTCAGTGATCATGAATAAACAATGGAAAGTGGGGACCAGATTTTCTCAAGCGAGGCAATTGGTCATGCAGAATAGCTATCCTTCTTCTATCCTGAGAGAGGCTAATTAGTTCTGATAGCCATTCTGGATAGGAAACCTAATGGAATCCTTCCAATGTTTTAAGACAAGCCTCTTGACTGTAATAGAGATCAATGACATGTGATATTTTCTCAGAGTAACCGGAAATCAGACATGATTCCTAGAAGACAAACCTCTGGGCTAAACATCTCTTCTAGACCCAATAAAGGGCTAGACTTATCCTTAACATCAGCCCATAGAGGAGCAACTTTCGGACATTTCCAAAAGATATGAAACAAATCCCCTTCCCCTTGGCCACACCTATAGCACTTGGGTTCAAGCATCATCTTTAAATCAGTTAACTTTTGAGGAGAATAATAAATATTATGCAAAATCTTAAACTGTGCCAATTTGAGAGAGTCCTGCTTTAAAAATTTATGACAATTGTTCCAAATATGTGACCAATCCAAATTTACATTAGGAAAAGCCCTGATCCAATAAGATGAGGGGACAAAATTGTCGGTAAAGGCCCAATGCAGCAACACCCGATAGATTCTTGAAACCGCATGAGGGGTACCTATTAAAGGTTTTACATCTCCCCAAAAGTCAGTACTGGACGGGTGATCCCATTAATACCTATTGTCTGAATCAGAAGGTGACGCAACTGATACACCTTAAAGCCCTCTTTTGAGGGTAAGTTAAGTTTACTGAGTATCTGCTGAGTGGACCCGGGCTTGCCCTCCTCATCTAAGAGGTCTTTAACCTACATTCCCCAAAGTTAGGTAACCAGTTTTAGCTATAGTTTTCATTCCTATCAGCCAATGAGGGTTACCCATCATTGGTTGGTAACCATCTTTGCAATAATCATATTTCAAGTAATGCAGAGTTGGTTATGTATCCTTAAAGAGACACCTATCGGAGAGTCCTTTGAAAAGGGGATCGCTAGGAGGAATAAAAAGCAAGGCCTCAGGGTTAAGACCCACTTTTAATTAAAGTAGTCTCCAGGTTAAACCAGAGGGACATAATCCTTACTATTCGCAGATATAAGTGAGCCGGCCCATCTACCATATTTGTTAATCTGAGACGCCCAATAGTAAAGAAAAATGTGGCTTCAATCCCCTTGAACTTTGGTGCAGCTAATTTAACATACGACATTCTCGCTTTTTAAAATTCCATATAAAGTCGGCAATTATCTTATGCAGTCTATTGAACCATGACAGAGGAATCCAGAAATTTAGCATGGATAGTGGATAAAAAAGCCTGGGAAAAATGTTCATTTTAACCACATTTATCCTGCCCCAGAGTGATAAAGGGAGTTGCACCCATCTTTTCATATCTAAATCTATATTTCGAATTAGAACATCTAGATTCAGCTGACGAAAGGCGAACCGGGTTGTTTGTTAAAATAAGGCCCAGATAATTGAGGGATTTGGAATTCCAACCCAGCCCCAGACCAACAATATCTTTCTTGAAAACTCTACTATTCAGGGGAAAAACCACTGATTTCTCCTGGTTCAGCTTATAGTTGGCTAATGTACTGAACTCCTTAATTGCATCTAATAAAACTGGAACTGAAGAAGCTGGATTCGACACATAAATCAGCAGGTCATCTGCAAAAGCAGTGACCTTGACTACCTGGCCCCTGATGTTGATCCCACTAATCCTATAATTAAATACTATATGCCTAATCAGAGGTTCTAAATAAAGATTAAAGACCAGGGGAGATAGAGGACATCCCTGCCTCGTCCCAACCTGCAAAATGAAAGGCGTCGAAATAGCCCCATTACATGCAACTCTTGCAAACGGATTTGAGTAAATGGCCCTAATCCACCCCACAAACTTCTCCGGGAAACCTACCTTCTCCATCGTCTGGAATAAGAAGGCCCAATGGACCCTATCGAATGCCTTCTCGGCATCCAGAGAAATCAGCGCCAAAGGGAGACCAGCCTCTTCGGATGCCGAGAAGACATGAGACAGCATCCTAAAATGATCCGATGAGGATCTACCCTTCATAAATCCAACTTGTTCCGGGCCTATTAAATATGGCATCAAATTACTGATTCTCTCTGCCAGCACTTTAGCTAATATTTTTATATCATAATTTAACAGGGATATGGGCCGGTAGCTACCTGGGTTCTCCGGGGGTTTATTGGGCTTAGGTATTAGCACAATTAAAGCTTCGAACAAATACTTATCCGTATCAGCCCCAGATAGAATATGTCACTATAAATTGGCTAACAAGGGTATCAACTGGGAAGAGAAGGTTTTATAAAAATTTGGCGAAAAGCCGTCGGGGCCAGGCGTCTTATTGATAGGCAAGGCTTTGATAGCAGCCTCTACCTCTGTATAAGTAATTTCAGCAATAGGAATTGCAGTCTGCCTCCCAGTTTGGGAGTGGTAGCCATCAAGATATTCCTGAATATCCTTTAACTGAGGTGGAGACTGCATACACTATACAACAACTCATAATAATTCTGAAAGACAAGGGCAATATCCTCCGGGGTTGTCTTAGTGGTCCCTTCCTTCTCCGACCAAACCCCTTCAATTAACCGGGATGCTTCTAGCTGTGCCAAACACCTGGCCAGAAGCTTTCCAGGTTTCTCAGTTTGATCAGCATAAATGGCTTTGGTTTTAATAATAGCCAATTCGGCCTGATCCCCCAATACTTTAAGATACGCATCCCTAGTCTTAATCAGTTTAAGCTCAGTCTCCTCAAGTGGGTTAGAGATTAGTGCTGCCTGCAATTCCTTAATCTGCCTCAATAACTCTATCATAGAGGCATTCCTCACCTTTTCCTCCTAGTGGCCTGACTTATTAGGAGACCCATCATGTACACTTTAACGCTGACCAGAGGATATCTGGTCTGGTTCCATCCTCTCATTAAAGGAAATAAATTCTCCATTTGCGCAGCCAGGTTCTGAACTAACTTGGGCACTCTGAGAAGTTGATTGTTCACTTTCCACCTCCATCCCTTACCCAACACAGAGGGAAAAGAGAGCTCAACCTCCACCACCGAATGATCTGACAGAGGGGCTGCACTATCTCAGAGTGGGTAACCCCATGAGCAAAGCACGAGAAATAAAAACATAGTCAATTCTCGAGCCTGACTTATGCATTAGAGAAAAAAGGTATTCCTTTGCTTGTGGATGGAAAACCCTCCAAACATCTGCCAGGCCTACACGGTCCATTAGATCTGTTAGGGCCAAAATGGCTGTGTAGAGTGCATGTGTGGACCTGAGGACCCATCTAGCAAAGGGTCTAGAGCTAAGTTGAAATCCCCCCCTATAATCATGGGAAGGTGATTAAAAGGTAACAATACCTTGAGTAAACTTGTCAAGAACTCCTGGCTGTCAGAATTAGGCCCATAGACTGCCCCTAGCAAAACCTCTTTTCTATATAACTTCCCAACCACTAAGACAAACCTACCCTCTTTGTCAGGAATGACCTTTACAGGGACGAATGGTAGCGATCTGTGAAGTAAAATCAAAACCCCTTTACTCTTTGAAGTGCCCTGTGATGAAAAAACCTCTCCATATTGCATTCTTCTCAAAGCTCTACTTTCATCCTGCAACAGGTGGGTTTCTTGTAAGAAAGCAATCTTGACTTTAGCTGCTTCTAAATATTTGAGTATTCTATATTGCTTTACTTTATGTCTAGCCCCCTTCACATTCCATGTGCAAAACTTAATAAGAGTATCAACCCCCATACCTAGCTGATAACTTATGGAACAAAGCACATATATCCTGATCCCATTGTGTCCAGAAGCACCAGCAACCTTGTGTCCCCACCCCATAGACAAACAAGATCCCCAATTCCCCAAAACACCGCCTCATAAACCCCACCCACAAAGCACAAAGAGACCCCAATCTATATAACCCCTATAACCTCCCTCCTTCCACCCCAACCCACCAATTCACTCTATGGCCCATGATATCAGGATACCTAGCCCTTCTCACCTCTCTCCCTCCTCTACGCCCCAGTATTATCAGAACTTAATAACAATCTCCTTGTATTAACCTGAATTCCAGACTTAAAAGTCAGCTTCTATCAACTAGTGATTAATCATATATATAAAAGCATCTATAACTGAGAAAAATACCCCCTACAATCCAAGTCCAATCTCGAGGTAAAAGAAAATGACAAGCAGGAAATAATTAAGGCCCCAAGGCCCAGGTAACAGTCATACTGAATTAAGTGCAAGCATGAACCCCCCACAATGAAGAGAAATCCAAGTTGTGGTTTCTACAGAGGTAAAATGATTCCGTCCCATACAATGATCTTCTATCTAGCAGTACAAATAAGCACCCAAGTTCGGGCATATGCTTGATAAACAAAAAAAAAAAGGGGGGACAGAAAAGAATAAAAAAAAAAGATTGTGATATCCACAATGAAGTGGTACGTATAAAATTATGACCATATATCAAATAAAGTTCATATTGTCCAAATGCCCTGGGAAGTCAACACAACAGTTCCCCAGTCCGGACTCCAGAGCCAGTGAGTTTGACCTCTAGCGCTCCAACAGGTCAAACTCCGGTTCCCACAGCCAACCCATGAGACTGCTTAAAGAAATCCCAATATGAGGAACCCGAAATAAAATTAATTCCTGAGTCCAGGCATAAACAATCTACCAAAATATATTATCCCATGTTGACTGTATCATACAAAATTAAACCCTCATATGGAACTAAATCCATGATGCTTGGATACCCTGCAAAATAAAATCCATGTTGCCCCAAACCGATCGATAGGGCCATTAGCTTTAAACTTAAACAGTCAAAAGCTCCAAGTCTGGGTCACTCCATCAGACCACAAATTTGAAGTAGGTCACAGCCTTAGAAATCCGGAAAATCTAGGATTATAATAGGAGTGCCCCAGTCCGCCTCATGGGCCCTTGAAAAGATCCGGAAAAGCCTCTTTCAGGGCTGTTGTAGCAGAGTCCACTGATTCGAAAGATTTCCAGTCGTTGCTTATGGAAACTTGCAGCCTTGCCGGGTATCCCATTCTAAATTTGATCCCTGCAGCTATTAGCCGTTTGACAAGTGGATGAAAAGCGGCACGCTTCTGCCTGATGGACATTGGGAGATCCTGGACCACTCTAATCTGCTCCCCTTCCCAATATATTTCTTTATCTTCCTTGGCTTTGTCAATTAGCAGTTGCCTTTCTTGATAATTCAAGAATTTAATAATAAAGGGCCTGGGTGGGCAATCTGGAGATGGCAATGGTCTCAACGCCCTATGGGCTCGCTCCACTACGTATTTAGGCCCAAATGGCGAGGGCCCTGCTATTTTTTCTGCTATCTTTTGTGCAAATAAGAGCGGTTCATTAGCTTCAGCTTTCTCAGGAAGACCAATTAAAAAAAAAAATAGACTTGACAATGCTCACTGAGCAGCACTCCCACCCCCCCGCCTCTCTTCTCCCCTGAACTTCCTCCCTACCTCTCTTCTTTCCTCCCCATCCCTCTCCATCTAACCTTACCCTACGGTCCTCACCTTAAACATATGTATCTTGAACTTGCCTTACTCTGTATTAACTGTTGTTTATTGTTCTAATGTCTGTTTCTCCTCTATGTGACGAGGTACCTTTGTAAATGAGCCTCTGGCTCAAAGGTTGTTAAACTGATGTTTAAATAAATAAATAAATAAAAACCACATTATTTCGCCGACTCCGGCCTTCTAAATCTTCCACTTTGGCTTCTAGTTTCTGCATTTTCTGATAGCACCTAGTCACCGATGCCTCTGTTGCCTCCTTGCTCCTTACCAGAGATTTTACTCGTGCTTCATTATCGGAGGTTCTTCGTGAGAGATCTTCGATCGCATTATTCATACTCTTTATCTCTCCTGCCACTTCCAGTATTGTTGATTTTAAAGGCCCGATCTCCTCAAGAAAGCGCGACAAGGTTAAAGGCTCCTCGGCGATACTACCCTCGCTAGCCCCGTGACCCAGCGCAGAAACCGAGGCCCTTGATTTTTTAGCCGCCTTTTCAGGGGTCGCTGGCGGTGTGTGTTTAGGAGGCTGCTTTTTCATACCTGCCTCCATACGACTCCGACACAGTAGATCCTTGATCGATGCTGCACAGACAGGACTTGGATTTCCTGGTAAAAATGGAGGTTTTTATCAAAAACGTCGGGCGAGGGACGGAGCTCCACGGAGACCCAGCTACTCGGCGTCCCACATCACGTGACTCCTCATCACACCTTGTTTTTGATAAGGCTTCCCCAGAGTGAAGACAGGCAAGATTACATAGTCTGTCAACAGTGTGGAAGAGCTGAGCCAATCTGTTAGTCACTGCAGCAATGTTCTTGGACAGGAACTCTGCCTTCTTACAGGTTATTTCTGATTGATAGTCTCTATTAAAAGACATCAATATAAGCTTGTCCTCTCCAGATCCTGATTTCTGCCAGTGTCACTCAAACCTTTTACCCCTCCTCTTCGGCTCCCCAAGTGTCCAGTCAAACCAAGGGGATCTCAGGTGTGAAGTGAGGGGTCAAACATGAACAGGTGCAACAGAGTCGAGGGCTTCTTTAATAACCCTGTTATAGGTGAAAACCAAGTCCCCCAGCTCATGGCACACACTCATCATACCTGATAGGTCCAGCACCTCCATCGGACCCTGTTGGGTCAAATCCCTTGAAGGACAGTACTGGACCATCTCCATAGGGGAAGGTCTATTGGGGGGGTTCAAATGTGAACCTCACAGTGTGGTGGTCTTACTAAATGACTGATTCCACCACAAGGTCAGTGACCTCCATTCTCAGTGAGAAGACAAGGTCCAAGGAGTGGCTGTGTATATGGGTTGCAGAGGTAGCAACCTGTGTTAGGCCCAATGAATACATAAGTTGAAGAAAGTCCTGATCAAACTGCTAGAGTTCATCATCAACCCAGGCATTAAAGTCACCCAGAATAATCCATCTGGGTGACTCCTACACCAGTTCGACAATGAAGTCTGCGACTTCCTGCAGGAATTCCTTCCCATCCCCTGGCGGTCAGTAGACAAGAAGGATCCTGTAACCTACACCTGCAATCTCATGAATGTCCACACACACAAAAGACCTCATTGTTCCCACGGGGAAGGCTACGAGGTTCTGGTCTGATTTAAAACACCCTCACCTACAATCCTTTCTCAGGCAGTGAACCATCGAGCACCTGGCTAGAATTGCCAATTTTGTTCCATGGGTCATCATTGCTTCAGCCCTGGTCATGGCCCCACCTGTGGACTTCCACCTCTGGCAATGGCCAGTGCTCCTCCACAGTTACCCCTGGCTTACCATACAGAGGGTGGGATTGTGATGCTGCCTCCCCTTATTGGTGCCACACTATTGTTCCTGGTCAGGGAACCCTGGCTCCAGAGGCTAATTGAAGCCCAGGGGGAGGGCTTCATGAAGGCAATCCAGGCTGCATTTTCTTCCCTGTAAGTAGAGGTGGAAAAGTGCAATGATGACCAGCGTCCACCCTGCCCCCAAGACACTATGGCATCTGTGCATGTGCAGTGAACCCAGCCTCTGCTGGGTGTCACCAGTGCACCAGACACACAGCCCCCCCTTACTCCCAGAGAAGGAGAGCAGTCCTAAGGATGCTCGATCCTTCTCCCCCTGGCCAGCCCTCTGACAACCCAGGTCCATTCCCAAACCTGGGTCACCAGTGTCACAAGCAGAAATCCAACTGCTGCACCTGTGGGCCAGCATTTAGAATTGCTGATTCTAATATGGGGCCAGAATTTTCATCCAGCCAGATATCAGTGCTGCAAGACAGATCAGATGTTGAAACAAGATCAGCAATAATTGCTGTCTTGTTTTTGATGGATCTGGCATTGCATAACACTGCCCATGAAGAATAGGTTGATGGGGCTGTTTCAGTTACCTGCCCACTAACAGTGGGGCTCTTGGATATGGTGACAAGAGGGACCCCAGCCATGGTGATGTGCAGTGGGCTGTGCCAGTCACCAGCATGAGTCAGGGTTGGGTGGAACATAGTGGTGGGCTACTATCAGCAGGGATGGGGGGCTGCTACACTACTGGTGTCTTCAGGAATGGTGGGGTTGGACCACTGAACCACCAATGGTATGGCATTTTTATATGGGGACATGGATCAGGGAAGGGAAAGGACATTGTACTAGCAACAAGGTTGGTATTGATGGATGGGGAACAGGGATCAGGGCTGGGGAGAGGGGAGAGGGGAACACTACACTATGGTGACCTCCAAACCACAAAGTCATGATGCTTACTATCCTGGAGCCCATTTCTCTGCAGATAATCCGCTGGGTCCTCTTTGACTAGTGTCTGCATTAGTTTACGTGCTATCAACCTAAGACTAATGGGTCTTTAGTTTCCACATTGCTCTTTGTCCCTTCCATTGTGGAACAGGACTACATCTGCTACCCTCCAGTCATTTGAAACATCCCTGACAGTAGGAAGCTATTAAATTGCCCTGCCAGTGATTCAGCGAGCTCAGATGCCAGTTTCATGAGCACCCTCAAGTGTATCCAATCCTGTCCCGGGGCTTTATCTACTTTCTGGGCTGTTAGCTCTTTTTTGACCCTGTCTCCCTTAAACACCACCTGCTTCTCTCCCTCAATTTATCTTGCTCAAATCAATCTATCTATCTATCTATCTATCTATCTATCTATCTATCTAGATATAGATCTAGATATATATTCTTTGCAAAAAACTGTGTTAGTACACCAATTAAGTTTCAGATCTACACCACAAAAAAAGGGAAATGTGGCATTAGGGTTTTCAACCTTAACTCCCCATTCCCTACCAAGCAGACAAAGGGACAAGACAACAAGAGCAACCACAGTCAGTCACCATCAGGTAAGACAAACAACATACATCTCTTTCCTAATGCCAGAGGAAACAGCCATCTGTAGCCTTGGATATACATGCCCACTTCAACACACCCACTTCATGATGCAGTGATATACATACCCACTTCAACACACCCACTTCATGATGCAGTTATTTTATCTAATATGTAACAGTGTCACTTTACTTTATATATGCATCAATTTTGTGTAATTTGCCACATTAATGGCCCAGATATTCAAAAATGCGCCAAAAGCAAGTCCGGCACAGCACAAATCTGATGTGCTGTGGTGCAACAGGAGCCACACTATGCCAGTGCAACCTGGCTGAATATGGTACAGTTGCATCATGGCACAACCAGGAATGCATCATCGCACAACCAGAGATGTCCCATGGTGCAAACTCAGTTGTGCCATGGTGCAGGAAGAGATGCTTCAGTACAACTGTGGGAGCAGAGAAGCACAGCAAAAGAGGTGGGCATGGCACAGAGAAGAGACCCAGGGACAGAGCAAGGGAAGCACAGTGACAGGCCACAGGAGGCCACCACCAGCAGGGCACACACAGGCACCCACACACCCCCAGAACACAACAGTGGCACAGATAGTTAGCAGCAGGAGGTACCAATGGCCAATGGAGCCGTACCACCCCAACTCAACCAGACCAGAGCAGGCCACACCTAGGACCACACAGCCAAGCACACACACACACACACACACACACACACACACACACACACACAGGCACCCATGTGGCCCATGGAGGAGGCACAGAATGTTCCAGGATCAACGTAGTACAGCAGACCACATGGGACAGGCCACACAACACTAAGCAGGGTCCTCAACATAGCGTGCGGCCAGTACCCGACCAAAGACCATGGGCATGTGCCATCGCTATGCTCACACTCACCACACACTCCTGACAGATGCCCCATGGGCACCCAAGACACAGCCACCGACTGTGGGGAGGGACACCACCACAGTGGGACACACCACAGCACACAGCAGTAAACCACAGAAGTACAACATGTGCTCCAACACATGCACATCACATGGGCAAGCACTGGGCCACTGCAGCATGGCTCTTCACACCACCTGCAAAGCAGACACTGACACAGGCAGGTAAGTCAAAATAGATATGTATTCAAAAAACTATATACAGTAACAAGGGGTGGGAAAGGGTAGGATAGTGAGGGAAGGGGACAGGGAACTGCCACTGTACAGTGGGATGAGGGATGTAAGGAGAAGTACAGCAGGGAAAACAGAGGAATGCTTGGGCCCATTCATCTGTGACCATAGCCTACCGCCCCTTGGTGCCCTTGCCTCCACCCATCCTGCAGCAACACATGGCATATCTGAAGCACAGCCTCCATGATAGTTGAAGTTAATAAAATCAGCTGCTGGAGCAGCCAGCAGTACATGGGCCTCTGTCATTTCCACTGGACACCTATGACAAGGGACAGGATAGGTGATCAATGCAATGTCCCAAGGAACCATGACAACCAACAGAACACAATGGGCAGTGGGACCACACACACCCAGAGGGCCCGTACTGGCCACCCTCAGGGTTGGGAGCCAATGACTGCCAGGAATGCGGCACACCACGACAGTGCACAGAGCTGGTCCCCGCACACAGTGACCACCCGACTGTGCAATGACAGTCACATGGCACAGTGCACCAGCAGCACCACAGAAACGTCAGTGTCAGTCAGGTGCATTCCCACCCCACCAACAGCTGGCATACGTATCCAATAGATGCATCACAGTGACAAGCACCATGCACAGTGCAACACACACAGCTGTCATGGCACACAGCACAGGGAGCCATCCCCGCACCCATTCCCCGCCACCCCCATGTAAAGTGTGAAGGACCATGACAGTGCCAACCTGCCCTCTATGGCCCTGCTGGTGCCAGAGCCACCCCTGTGCCACCTACACATCCTGCTGTGGCCTGCTGACCTGCCACCACTGCCACCACTGCTGCCACCCTGCAGTGATTCTCAGGCACTGAAAATGGAACATAGACAGGTACACAACAGTAAACATCCACAGCAGCTGTCCACCACCCCCACCCCTGTACACAGGGTGAGCCCCTGCCCAACATGTCCCACACAGCTGCATCACAACACAAGCAGTGGCTGGCACTGCCACCTTGGAATGCACACAATGGCAGTGCACCACTCTGCAGGGCATGCCAGGAAGCCTAGCCAACACCACAATATGGCACCAGGTCACACATGCAATATTGGTGTACTCACCTGGCTGTGGCACAGCTGTATGCCTGACATGTGCCTTCAGCCTCCTCAGGCACTCTGGGTCCCTCCTCATGAGGTCGCCATATCAGTGGCGGCAATGCTCCCCCATCCTGGCCACCCTGGTCCGCTGCTGTAGTGTGGCAACAATCCCCTGCCACACCAAAACCCTGGGCTGCTGCAGGGGTGCCTGGCCAAACAGTTGGGGTTTGTGGGGCTGGACGCAGGTGATCAGGTTCACCAGCTTCACCTGTGTCCAGTTTTGTGCCCTTGATGCCCTTCACTGTGCCATGCTGCAAGCTGTAGCCGGTGAGCAAAATGGCAGCAGTAAGTGCACATGGCCATGAAATGGGCCAGATGCATGATGTGATGGAACATGCGTTATGTCTGCCCATTGTGCAGTCTCATGGATGTGTGGCATGGGTGAGGCTAGGTGCACTCATGATGCAGGAAGAGTTGGTGGCAGCCACCAAGTGCTGCAGCATGATGGAGGGTGTGCTTGGCGGTGGATTACAGATGGGTGGCAGCCCATCACTGCATGGTAAGTATGTTAGCCACCCACAGCTGGGGCATAGAGGATACATACATGGCCATGCTGGTGTGCATTCAGCCGGCATGGCTGGCATGTGTAAGTGTGCACACCTACAGTATGTGCATGCCATGTTGCAGGACACAGGCAGTGTGAGGGGCACATGTGGTCAATGCATCACTAACATGCCTCTCTTTCTCTTGTAACACTGGCATGCCTCCATGCAGATGATGAGGCACTGGCGGCAGCAGTAGCTGTGGCCACTGGACTGGCTCTGGAGGACCAGTCATCCATTTCCATAGGCATCCGGGGGCCTGATAGGCTGCAGTTCACCACCTCTGTGCAGGCAGATGTCCTGGACCTGGGGTCAGACGATCCCCTGGATGTGTTCCTGCAGGATTCCAGCACTGGGTTCCTGTGCACAGAAACACAGATCAGAGTGGAGTCCAACACTGATGATGATGTAAGGCTCATCCTGGACAGCATGGCCATCATTGTGGGGGAGACGACCCTGCTGGCCACTGACACGGGCAGCATGCCCAGCACTCTGCCAGTGGTGGAATAGCTGCCCACCACCACTGTGGGTGCAGTGGTGTGCACTACCCTGGCAGTGCCCTGTGGTGGAGGTGGTGCAGCCACGCAGGTGCTGGGTGGCGTGCACCAGCTGGACGGGTGACAGCAGCAGGCAGTAGGTGCCACCACCTACAGTACCGGTATGCACCACAGTGCTCCTCTGCTATGGTGTCCCTGTGCTGTCTTGCCTGCTGGATCAGCTGGGGACTCCTCCACCCAGGGGTGGCTGTCCACCTCCCTCTGGCCCATTGCCTCCATTTTCCCCACTACTGTCACCCTCATCAGCCTCGACAACTATCCCACGATCAATGGCCATGCTGTGCAGTATGCAGCAGGCCAGGAATAGACCACAGGCTTTCGAGGGGCTGTACTGTAGGGCACCTCCAGACCTGTCTAGTCAACAAAACCATACTTTCAGCATGTCAAAGACTCACTCAATGATGTTGTGCATGCTGGCATGCACCTCATTGTACCTTTCCTCTGCTGGGGATGATGTCTCCAGTAGGGGGTGAGCAGCCAGGCCCACAGTGGATAGGTGCTGTCCCCTGTGTGGATAATGACACACTTAGCCCTCTGCTATGCTATGCTGTGTCCCTTGCCTGTCCCTGGCACCCACGCTAACATGCACACCCTGCCCTCCCCATCCCAAGGTCTGTTCTGCCCATCGCCCCTTGCCCCTGCCAAACTCCCCCACTAGGTAGCCCATGGGGTTGTCCCCATGTGCAAATCTGTGGCACAGTACAGAGCTGTGCCAGATGAATGCATCAGGTGTACTCCCAGGGTGTGTGGCACAGAGATTGATTATGCACCCCGTGGCATTGCACGCCATCTCACAGTTGGCACTCGGGCTCCCCTTTCTGTTGATGTATGCCACATCCTTGGGGCCAGGTGGCATGTGGATGCCCACTTGGGTACAGTCAATGGCCCCAGTCATGCCAGGCATATGTGCTACCTTGTGGAAGTCCTAAATGGTTGCTGTACACTCCACCTCTGTGCTGGCAAATGGATATATTCTGACACATGTGGCAGCAGAGCATTGAGGAACTGTGTGAGGAGGTGGGATGTGACCAGCTGGGTTATACCTGTGGTATCCCTTGTTGGTCTCTGGAAGGTGTCCATGATGAGCAGACACATGACGGCTGTCACCTTCATTTTCACGGACATGGCATGGCCCTGTCTGGTGGGTGCCTGCATCTCCTCCCTGCACAGCTCTTTGAGCTGCCTCAGAATGGCCCTGTTCAGGTGGTACCTGCCCACGATCTCTGTGTCACTGTACTGCTCAAAGGTGATGTGGGCACAGTACCACCTGTGTCGGGCATACCACTGACAGGACCTTCCATGACCACGTTGCAGTTAATGCTGCCCCCTTACACCCCTCATTACAGCCTCCATCATGAAGGGCACACTATCCATGGTCCTTCCTGTCCTATATCCCCCTAGGAGATTGGCTGCTGTGGGCTGTGTGCCACCCTGGTGCACTGCCTGGCAGTGTATCTGCCTGTCTGTCACACTCTTTATGCCCTTGTCCCCCTCTTCACTGCCACCTCTGTCCCTCTCCCTCTCCCTCTCTGTCTGTCTTGGTCTATCTGTCTGTCTATCTATCTCTGTCTCTCTCCCTTCCTTTGTTTCTTTCTTTCTTTCTTTCTTTCTTTCTTTCTTTCTTTCTTTCTTCCTTTCTCTCTCACTCCCTCTCACCTGGCACAAGTGCTTTCTGTGTGCTTGCACCCTGCATTTATAGGTACAAGTCTGCTTGGCCTTTATCTGATTTGCTCCACATTTGCGCCATGGTTCCACAGTTCAATATCGCACTGCACTGGTTATTCATGGGCACACCCCCTGCACTTGTACCTGCATTCATTATAGTTGCACACTGGCACAATGCGATTTGTGCTGCGCACTGTCTCCTGCTGAATATTGCTTCTTGGTGCAAGTCCACACTTGTGCCAGAGAAACTCAGTTGTGCAGCTTTGAATATCCAGGCCCATGTATAAAACATTTAAGCTCTGGGTATTTTTAAGTGTGCTCTTCAGAAACCTGCCATTTTCTTTCTGAAGAGGAACCTTTTAGGTTCAAAAGCTTGAAGTTTTTCTTTTTTTTTCATGTAAATCTTTGGTCCATTAAAAGGTATTTAATCACCTATTTTATGCATCTTATTGTGCAAGGGGCAAAATGGCAACAGACATTTTTTTAGCAGAAAATTTCAAATTGAATTAGTGCCATTGTTGCATCTGTTCCTGGAGCAGGTGAAAATCAAGTACTACAAAATTAAAAATAATAATGTTAATTTTAGCAGTAAATCATGTATTAAATGTTAAACTTAGAGGACTCTTTGCTGTAAATATTGAAAGTAACAAATTACTATGTATGCATATTTATAAGGTGTACTGTACCTTAAACATTTTTTACTCTACTCCTTAATTTAGGCAACCTGGTGAAAAAGCAGGAACAGTATATAGCCAGCATATTAGGTTAAGTATGTACATGTTATTCCATTTGTATAACATCTGTAGTTAAAAAACCTTAACATTTTTGAATAATACACAAATTTAAATGGAACTGACAGTACTGAATCACTGCCATTTTTTGTCAACATAAATGTGTGCACTCAATGTAAAGAGTAATACTATATAGTCATGTACACAGATGCTAATTGCATCACAATAATTCATTAATACTATAAGAGAAGGCAATGCAATATATTTACATATTAACACGTTTTCTGCAATAAATGCATTTTTACAACTGAGTCATACTTTGAGAGTGCCTGCCAGGTTGTACCCCATATGGGTGAGTATTATTGAGTGGCTCAATATGAGAGACTCAATAATACTGCTCATGTTTAGAGCAACCATTACAAAACAGCTAATGATCCTGTATAGCGAGTGTAGCAGTGAAGTACAGTACACTCGCTAAAGCAGGATATAGACAAGTGTCTGACCAAACACTGCTGAGCTGGCCATGTGGAGTAGTGGCTAGAGCCATTGCCTACAGAGCCAACAGACCCAGATTTAGGTTCTACAGTAGTATGTAGTAATTTTTTTTTAAGTCCATCCTCTTGAGTTGATTATATTATTTTGGTGGTGCATAGCCCCCCCCCGCAAAAGGGGGTGTGGGGGCATATCCCCTGCAAAAAATAAGCATTTTTATTGCTGTTCATGGAACAGCTGAGGACTGTTGCTGTTTGTGGAGGTTGCTCTTTGTTTTGGTCACCCATTTGCTTTGGGTGATTTGTCAGTTGTGGTTTGTGTGCCGCACGGAAAGGTAAGCACCCTTATCACATAAATCCCACATGCCAAGCCTTTCATGTGTGGTACAGTTTTTAATTCAACATGTTTTACAGTGTTAGATGTCAAGGTGATGTATGGTTGCGTATGGACTGGGGGGGGGTAAAAGATCCACATGTCACAGAATTAGTTGTAAAAGCTGAATATGATCACAGTCCATCACCCTAGTAAGAGCTTATGCAAACTGAAACCATATCGTTATTATGATTACAACCATGTGGCCATTACAGGCTGAAATTAAATTTGGAAAAAATTAATTATTGATGATGGAGTGAGTGACACAATCTGAATCAGCAGAACAATGTCAGCGATGTATGTGACACATGCACCTTTTTTCCTGCTTAATTGAGAGATGCATTCTTGGAATCAATTTTTCTAGAGCTCCCACAAACTGCTTGTTTTTTAGGATAATCAGAAATGTATTCTTTAGTTTCCTTTGTAGCCTTTCCTTACAGGTTCATGTTGCATCATTGCACTTTATCCAACCACCACTGTATCTCAGGCTGATTGCATAGTGGCTCCATGGTGGAAAATTATTGCTTGAGTGTCAAAATGTGAATGTCCAAATATAACTCTACCTGCAGTAACATTAGTTGTCAGTGTCACAATGTTGACTCCCCTCTGAGTAAAATCATTGGAGTATTAACATAAAGAAGTTTGCAGAACATGTCACTCCCAGTGATCATGTATTATCCATTGTTGGGGAATAATTAGTTGCTTGTAATTTTAGTTAGTAACTGTAATCTGATTACTTTTTTAGGTAACCAGTAATAGTAAAAGATTACTTTTAAAATAAAGTAATAGGTAACTGTAATGATATTACTTTTCCCTAAAAGTAACTTATTACTGTAATATAAACAGTATAGCAACTGGGCATCCATTTGTTATAGTTGTAATCCATAAAGGGTTCCTATGACTTCATAAACCTCAAGAAAGAAGCTCCAGAGGTTTATGACATCACAGGAATCCAAAGATTGTGCAAGTGTCTTTTTTTTCACTTTATATTTTTATTGAAATTTTCAAAAAGGTTCAGAACATACATCACATAAAGATATGAAGTAACCACCAGATACTGGGAAGAAACAAAGTTAAATAAAGTGCACATGACAATATAATTAATATGATTACAAACCATTACAAAGAAAGGAGAAAAAGCCAGTAAACAGTAATATCAAATAGCACTAAAGGCATAATTAAAAAAAATGTGTATATTTATGATGAATATATCCTACATATATAAGGTCAATACCAGGCAATATCTAAGATTTGCCTAGTAATAGTAAGAAGAAGTGCAATTAATGAAGTATAAAAGGAGGATATGAATAAAGAAGAAAATATCCCATAGAGAAAGAAAAAGAGAAAAAGGAAGGAAAAAAGAAGTGCAAGAGAGCAGAAGAAGGAGGAAAATAAATAAAAGAAAGGGGAGAAGGACAGAAAAAAAGACATAACAGAGAAGGATATCTGTGCATGGTTACAAATATTACCCCAGATCGAATATAAGAGATGAAAGGGAAAAAAGGTGAATGTATATTAGGGCTTAGAAACACTAGAAGGATTGCTATACTTGAAGTAATCGTGCCAACAATTATCATACACAGTGAGTCGGTCATGAGTAAGATGGGATAATCGATCTAGAGATGCATATTGGGTAAAATTTTGCAGGACGTCCGCAAATGATGGAACACGTACTGATCTCCATTTCATTAGAATTAAGCATTTCACAAGGAGTGAAATTATATTTAGCCACCTGAAGTGAGCATGTGAGAGGGTGATGGTACTTGGGGTAAGAATATCTAGCAGGAAGAGTTTAGGGTCCGGATGGATTTGTTGTCCAACAACTTTGGAAGCAAGAGTACGAACCTTGTGCCAGAGCTTATTAACAGGAGTGTATGTCCATAAAATATGAAAAATATCACCTATAGGTAAATTGCAGTGCCAACAGTTATTACTATTTAATAGTCCCATATGGTGTAATACAGACAGGGTTCTGTACCAAAGGTGCAGAATTTTAATTTGTATTAGTGAGCTATGGGTATCTTTAAATATACTATGGGAAAGGCGCCAACAATTGCGCCAGTGTATGTCATTAATGGTATAGTTAAGAAGAGTGCTCCATCTAATTTTAGCTGAAATAGTTTGATCAGGTAAATTATATATAATGTCACTATAAATGGAGCTATTCAACTTTGTTGCTAGATTAATCCAGTATGAAATGTGATGATCATGTAGTGTAGATTTATGGGCATAGTGAGAAAAGGACCATAAGCATCTCAAATCTGTAAGTACTTCCAAAAGTCTTGTTTAGAAAGGTTTCAAATAGTCTGCAGCAGGTCTGAGAATTTTTAAGAGTTAGGGATTCCAAATATAACATATCCCCTAAAAAGTAAATGCCTTTATTTTTCCATGATCTGCAGAAAATAGTTTGGTTATTTATAGCAAGTAAGGGATTACTCCATAGGGGAGTGTAGAACCATGGAGTGGGGATAGTCTTAAAAAAATTATGAATTTGCTTCCAGTAAAAGACTGAGACTGAGATAGTAGGATGGGATTTAATTTTGGGTGGGAGAGGGTTAAAGATAAAGGACGTAGGGATTCCACCAGGACAGGATGCAGATTCCATCATAACCCATAGCAGAGTATGAAGCAAAGGCTTATGAAACCATTTAATGGTTTGGGCAGTCCTGTAGGCCCACAAATAAGCTTTGAACCAGGGGAGTCCAAACCCTCCTCTTTTCCAATGTGAACTAAGTTTATTTCGACTAAATCTCAGTAGTTTACTACCCCAAATAAAGTGGCCAATAAGTTTGTCGAGTTTAGATAAAAAAGGAGTGGGAAGTATTAAGGGGATACTGGCAAATAAGTAGAGTATTTTGGGTGAGATGAACATCTTAATAGCAGCAACTTTCCCCATAAAAGAGAGATTGAGGAGTTTCCACCTGTCCAATATGGTCCTAATATTGTTGATAAGGGGATTAAAGTTTATTTCCCATATTTTTCCCAGGTTACTAGGTTTTTTGATTCCTAGATAGGTAATACTTTGTGTAGACCATTTGAAACAAAGGGAAGAGTTCATAAATGGTTTACAGTGGGTATTGAGGGGTAAAATTTCAGAGTTTCCATAGTTCAAAGCCAGGCCAGAAAATTCCGTGAACTTGTTAAGTAGCTTAATCAACAGTGGTCCACCTCTTTTAGATTTTCAAGTAAAATTAAAAGGCCGTCTACATAAGAAAGAGATAGCGATATATCTAGAAGAGCCAATGGATATACCTTTAATATCTATGGACAGACACAAACTGTCAGATAGGGGTTCCACGGCAAGAATGAATAATAATGGAGACAGGGGACAACCTCGTCTGGTTTCTCTTGCCAACTGGAAGGAGGAAGAGAGAGTAGAATTAGTAAGAATTCTAGTTATGGGCATAGTGTATAATAATTTAATACAGGAACAAAAGGTATGCGAGAAACTGAAATATGACAGAACCTGGTAGAGATAATGCCAGTTTAAGGAGTTGAAAGTTTTTTCAAAATCTGTAACTATGGCCACTGCAGGGGAATTAAGGGATTTGGCTTTGTGAATTAAATTAAATAGTGAATGCAAGTGATCTGCGCCAGATCTGTTCTTAATAAAACCAGCTTGGGAACAGTGGGATAACTTAGGAATCAAGGATTCAAGGTGAGAGGATAATATTTTAGCAAATATCTTTCCATTGGTGTTTAGGAGAGATATTGGTCTATAACTTGTAGGGAGAGAGGGGTCTTTGTCTTTTTTAAGGATTAAAGCTACAATTGCTTCAGTGCAAGAGGGCAGGAGCTTACATAGATTTGAGGATTCTTGGAAGACTTTAAAAAGGATCGGGCAAACAGTATCAGAAATAGCTTTATAAAAGTCTACAGAGAAGCCATCCCCTTCCCCCCCCCCCCGGGGATTTACCTGACTTCAAGGAAGAGAGAGCTTGTTGAATTTCTTTAAGGGAGAAAGACTCTTCTAAGGAGTTAGCTTCAGAAGTAGAAAGATGATGTAAATGTTAGTTACTTAGAAATTGCTGTATCTGAGAGGAAGAAGAGGAGTTGGAGTATAGTTTCTGATAGAACATTTTCATAATATGGTTTATAGAGGGACTATCAGTGTGGAATACCCCTTGTTGGTCTTTAAGAGCAGAGATGTGTCATTCCATTTGTTGCATCTTAAGCTGATAGGAAAGCAGTTTCCCATTTCTGTCTCCATGTTCCCAATATCTGTTTCAGTTTAAATAGCGCTAACTCAGTTTGTGGGAAATTAATTTGTTTATCTTGATTCTTAATTGAAGAATTTCAAGGTGTAAATGGGAGGAAGAGTTATGCATATTGGTTTTAAAATATAGAGTTTCT
Organism: Neoceratodus forsteri; assembly: GCA_016271365.2. Lineage (NCBI taxonomy): Eukaryota > Metazoa > Chordata > Ceratodontiformes > Ceratodontidae > Neoceratodus > Neoceratodus forsteri. Next base: position 216,563,582 of record CM057451.1, read on the forward strand.
TTAGATTTAAGGGAATTTTCAAGATCTGCTAGTTGTTGCTCTCTTGACTTTTTCCTATGGGCTGCATAACTGATTATTTTCCCCACTAATCATGGCTTTTAGTGCTTTCCAAACAGTGCTCATAGAGGTAGCCACAGGATTATTACAAGAGAAGAATTCTTTGATCTGTGAAGTGATCATAGGGAGGAAATCAGGGTCTTTAAGAAGAGTGTCGAGATGCCAGAAGGGAGATTTAGGTTGTGGGGGACCCCATAAGATTTGTAACAAGTGGAGAATGGTCCGAAATAACTATGAGCAAAATAGATGAATCAATAGTCTTTTCAACTATAGCAGAGAAGGTAATCCAGTAATCGATTCTACTATATGATTTATGAAGTGCGGAGTAAAAGGTGAAATCTCGGTCTTGAGAATGGAAGAGCTGCCAAATATCCAATAGACCTAATATTTCATAAGTAATGAAAGGGCTTTGATACATCTGGGGTGGGCATCTACAGAAATATTACTTCTATTGATGCTGGGCTCCAAAGCTAGGTTGATGTCTCCTCCTAAGATTATTGGACTATTATCGGAATTAGTAGAAAATATCTGATATGCTAAATTATGAAAGAACTCTGGGGAGTCTGAATTAGGAGACTAGACATTAACAAGTGTGAGAGGGCCAGAAGGGGTGTTAAGTTTGGTGATTATCCATCTGCCTTCTGTATCCAAAATGGAGTTTATAAGAGACCAGTTAATTTTTTGTTATGGATAAGTATAGCTACTCCTCTTTTTTTTTTTTTTTTTTTTTGAGGAGAAAGAAGAATGATAGATCTGACCGACCCAGTCTTTCTTAAGACTTATTACATCCTCAGATAATAGTTTGGTTTCTTGAAGGACAGCAATATGGGTTTTATGTTTTTTGAGGTAAGAGAGGATTTGCTTTCACTTACATGGTGAGTTAAGTCCCTTCACATTCCAAGTATAAAAGATTAAATCATTCATGGTTATGGTATAGGAAAAAGAATATGGCAGTTGGAATAGTGAGGGACATAACTGTGAGGTTGAGGATGAAAGGGAGATAACTTGTACACAATGAGAGAGGCAGAATCCTTCAAGTTACCAACATATAGAGTCATGAATGTAGTCAGCACAGATAATATAACAAAGGGGGAATAGATAGAGTAATAAGAGAAAGACAATAAGTAACAACCACACATTAACACTCTAATAGACTATCAAAAATACCAAAAAACTTTAAAAGTAAACAGTGAGATAAGAGTCAGCAGTCTGCCAAAAGACTCTCTCGCTACACTCCAGGGCATCAAAAAGACAGAAAGGGCCAAGATGGACCAACTAAAACAAGTGTTGGTCAAACACCAAGGTCTTAACCTAATAATATTGTAAGATGATTGTAACAAAACCAACTAGATTAGACACAAG